>CM056719.1:127343443-129907609 GCA_029844215.1 Przewalskia tangutica
AAGAAAGATGTGAGTTTTTAGCGGAAAAGTTTCGGTTATTTGTGAAGAAAAGGTTCGTTAATGGGAATTGGATTCCCAGTTTGGTATTGGACTTCATAGATTATATTAGAATTTTGAGATTTTATTTTGGAAATGGTCACGTGGGGCCACGGGAGAAATTCTGGTTTTGTAGAGCCCTTTGTTTTGAGATTTTGGCCATTGTGGATATTTTGGAAGGCGTTTTTGAGGGCCAATAGGAGGGTGACACGTGTCACCCGCTAGAGTAACTTGGCCGAATGGCGTTTGTCTGTAGCCGGTTAGAGTCGTCTTTTGGCCGAAGCGTTTTACATAACTTGCGAAGGAAAATTAGGCTATGTCGTTTTGTTTTTGCGGATTTTTAGAGGCGAAACGATACGGACCAGCGGGAGGGTGGCATGTGTCACCTGCGATGGAAGCAGTGGGCGACTTGGCGATTGAGGCAAGTGGTGGTAGATATTTGTGTAGATATTTGTGAGGTTTTAAGGAGTAGGGTCTAGGGTGCACTTGGCTTGATCTTGGCCTTACACTTGCCTTGCACATGGCTTGATCTTGGCCGTTGGTTGGCTTTTGGTTTTGCTATAAATACCCCCAGCGAAGACTTCATTCGTCAAAATATGTTCCAAGTCTTGCTATCCTTCCTCTCTCTTGTTTGACTCTCGTCCAGAGCCCCCTCCTAGTAAAGGCCCTTGGCGAAACCCCTCCACTTTGAGGTGCTGGCAGTGGGTACCCCACTGCTAGTTGTTTCGTATAATACCACTTTTGTGCTATAGAAATACTCTCTAGTATTGTTATAATGCCCAAAATACCTTAGCCTTTACCTAGTAGTATTTCAAAAGTTACCTCATACGTAGAGCCCGAAATACTACCTTTTGTCCTTTAGTCTCAAACCAGAAACCACTAAGGAAATCTTCATAGTTGGTTGAAGTATTTGAGTAGAAGTTGGTTAGAACTTCTAGGTTGTTTGGAGTGGTTTGGGCGCGGTGGGAGCTAAACCTTGCTCGAGATCGACATTATAACTTGGATAATTATGGGCTTATCGAGGTAATTATCTTGTCCTCTATTGTAATTGGAAATTACATGTTTGTTAGAATATATAGTTGAAGTATACTATATATGGAACTATACTTAGTATTCGACAATGTCTTTGACTTAAGCTGAAGAATAAAGCTGAATGACTGTATTTACATAAGGCGTATTGCGATAGACTTGTGTAGTATTCTTGAGTAGAATTGTACGTCAGGTTAGGCGTGTAAACCCCCAGTTGGCTTGGTAGCGGCCTCGATAGAGGAGGAGATTTCTGTTGTTGCGGGAGAGTCTTTGCGAATTTTACGTAGAACATGGGCAAATGCGGTTAGAAGTTAATAGACGTTTGTGGCCTTATAGGTGGAAGTACTGCGAGTAGCGTATTCTACTTGAAGAGTGGAAACGGCTAGCCAGGTTACAGTACTGTGGAGCATTTTGCTTATTGTCGATACTCGTCGCGAGGTATGTGAACCTCTTCCTATCTGTTCTAGCATGATATGTGTGTAGCTATGTAGTACGGTGGGCGTCTGAGTGCTAAGTGTATTTGTTTGGTTTAAACATAAAGTGTTATAACGGCTTTATGGGAAGTTGGTTATACTGACTTTATGTAGGTAAGAAAATGGTTTACTGATGTTAGAAGTTAAGAGACTTGATCTTATAAGATAAGAGACTTAACTTATTTGTTTTAATGTGGATGTTTGTGTGAAACCTCATTCGTGAGTAATGAGTACTTGGTTTTTAAAGGGATAATGTTTCTTGATTTGGAATCGAGAATGTGTATCGACAGACCAACTGCGGCGTTAATAAAGGAAAATGTATTGAATAATGATGTGTTGTATTAAAACCAGTAGAAACCTCCATCCGCATAGAAGCTAAGATGAGACAAAATGATATTACATTTTCTAGATCATGATTCTTTGTAATAAGATCGTTATAAACAAGAATAAACTACTCACATATATGACATATGTTACTCAATTGTTTTAAAAGAGATTAAGACTATGAGTTATGAAACCTTTCTAAAATAAGTGACTTGAGCATTTGAAAATGAGAAGCTTGAGTAATTGAAACTAGGCAAAGCGGAACTTAGGAAAGAATGTTGTTACTTGATTTTGAAAAGGAATGTGGGTTGGTCATTCTAATACTACGTATCGGGTGACTTTATAAAAGTAATGGATCTCTTTTAAAAGAACTTAACGTTATGTAAGTACTTTGGGGTTAAAAACCGGACTTTGGCATAAAATGAAAGTACTTTGAGTTGTGTGAAACTTGCCTATGCTTGTTGTTGTGAAACTTGCCTATCTTGTTGTTGTGAAACTTGCTATGCTTGTGATGATAGCCTTTGTTGTGCAAGTGTGGTATTTACGTATTCCGCGTCTCTCGATAGAGGTAGGTCGACTTATTGAGAACTTACTTGGGCGTCTTGGCGGTGATGGAGAATTCACGGGTATGTTTCCATTTTGATTCTTGTCTTGTTGTTGATGTCACATGGACGTATGTCTACACCGTCACGATATTAGGGGGCATGTGGCGTGCGGCGGGGTTGATTACAGATATATTGTTATTATGGTTACATGGACATGTCTACACGAGTAGAATTCCGGGGCATGTGGCGTGCGGCGAGGTTGATCACCCGGTATATTGTTATTAATGTCACATGGGCGTGTCTACGAGGTAGAATTCGGGGCATGTGGCCATGGGGCATTGGTATTATTGTTGCATCATGGACATGTCTGCCGATCAGAATTCGGGGCATGCGGCCGTGATGCGAACATGATTGATGTTGTGGGCGTGAGACCCGTAGTTATATTTGAGTGATGTCTTGAGGCGTGAGTCCACGATTGGACATGACCGCTTTTATGTTGTGGCTTGTAGTTTGGTTATCATACGTGTCTCTGCTTTATATAGACTAGTATGATTTCATTCTGATATTCTGATTTCACATACTTGGTACTGTTGTCTGACCTCCTTGAGTGCGTTCATCTGCAGTAAGTACATCGTAGTGGATCCTCGCTCTTAGGATCTCGATTCAGCGTTTTGGGAAGCTCCGTTTCTCGGAGGCTTATCTTTTAGTATGTGTTCCACGAGTTGTAGGTCTTGTACATTCGGGGTATGGCGAGCCTGTCCGTCATAGTTGTTGTAAATCTTAAGTGCTGTAATCTTGTTGTGGCGGGGTTTGTAAAAGGATTAAGTATTCGTTTTGAAAGAGTTGTATTTATTTATGTTATTGGAAGGTAACCGTTGGGTTGGCCTGTCTTATGTTCATATATCTTGTTTCTTGTTTAAAGTTTTATTTTCCGCTGGTTTTCTCTGATGATTGTATCACTAGGGTGCCCGGGATAAGGCACCAGTAACGGGCCCCGGAACGGGTCGTTACACTAATAACCGTAGTATCAAGTCATATCTACTTTTCACGACAAGTCACAATACTTTTTAGAAATACATTTATAGGCTTCTAAATCAAGTGACTTCTTTCTTTGAAACCTTAAGCAATTGGTACCTTTAAAACAATTTGCCCTTCTTTATTTCAGATCATTTCTTTGCTTACATTACTGAAGAAAACCATTCTTTTAATCTTCCATAAAGTTGTTATAACCGACTTCCCATAAAGCCGTTATAACTCTTTATGTCTTAGACAAATTCATTCCTTTTATGACCAAGAAACTTATACTTTCAATTCAAATCACATAGCTTTCAAAATACTTCAAGTCTCTTATCTTTTAAGAAAACAAGTTTCTTAACTTTAGAAAGGCAAGAAATCAATACTTTCCAAATCAAGTATTCTATACTTTTAAATCAATTCATTTCTTCCTTTAAGAATCAAGTCTCATAACTTGAAAAATAAAGTCCCTTAACCTTTTAACAATTTGAGGTCCATAGTCTTAAAACTTAATACGTAAATCCTTATAAATTAAGTAACATATACTTAGTGCGTTGTGAATAAGTTATACTTATTTATAACTATCTTAATCAAGTAGCCATGATCTAGAAAATGTAATACAATTTTGTCTTATCTTAGCTTCTATGCGGATGGAGAATTCTACTTGTTTTAACATAATTAATTGTCATTACATTTTCCTTTATTAACGCTATGATGGCTTGTTCGATACTTATTCTCATTCGATGCGTAAATTAGCCAAGTCAACGGCTCCAAATACCACTAACGACTCTTACCAACATCCCCATAAGACTTGGTAAGAACTTAGGATAACTTAGACATAACCTTTATTAGAGTAAATCAACATACATACCTCTTAACTTCTAAGAGTAGAAGGAATCATGAAATAGTACTACATGTTTATTCCATACATAGAATCATGTCAAAAGAAGGAAGAGGTTCACATACCGCGACGATTGTCGACAAGTAGCAAAATGCTCCAAAGTACATCAACCTTGAGCTACTCCATTCTTCAAGTAGGATCGCTATACTTAGTACTTGAACCTATCATGGTCACAATCGTCCATTAACCTCTTACTTCAAACGTAGAATATTCTAAGTGCTAAGTCGCCAAATTCTACGGAAAATCGGATGACACTTCCTTTGTTTTTACTTACTTTGCCACCTTTTTCAAGGCGAATACAATAACCAAACAGCCCCAATTGGCTCACAATTTCTATAAGGTACTCGATACAAATAAAAACTAAACGACCCCAATTGGCTCACAATTTAGAAAGTAGTCAATACAAATGAAAAACAAACTAAAAGTCCAAATTCGCCACCTTGAGTTCAACCTTACCAATTCTTATCAAATTTCCATTTCAATCCAAATTGGTAGCATAACATGATATCAAGTCGTATTTGATTATAATAACCATAATCCTTAAGTAAGTAACATGCGACGATTTTTGTAACGACTAAATTGTAATCGACTTAATATGGCTTACATACATTTGAATTTTCCAAGGCTACAATCAATCCATAATCCTTATAAACTTCAACACATATACTACATACTAGCAACATGTAAAGCTAACAACAAAATAAATAATCTTGTAACACTTTCAAAGAACAAGATTATACCTCGGATTCTTAATCCAAATTCCAATCGAAGTCGCTCCTTAGTAGTTTAGAACCTCTCCAAGACACTTCAATCCGCTTGTTGAGACCCTTAGAACAACACCAACAATTATCCTTCAAATCCCCAAACAAAACCTAGAAAGACCATTAGGTTTTCACTTTGCGACTAACAGAAAACTCTCTTTTTCCAAGATTTTTCTATAGAGATGTGTTTACAATACACCTAAGAACCTTGGTTTAAAGTGTGGAATCAAATGGACAAGAAACAAATTTTTTCCTTCTTGAAGGACATGAACCAGTGAGCACCATCTTGAGCTCTTCAATTTTTCATGATTTTTCTAAGTGTTGGACACTTTTGCTACTAGTAGTGTAATATAGCACATTGGAGGGTTAATATAGGAACAATTGGGTGGTTTGGATGATCTCTTAACAAATATCAAGACTTGTGGGACCTTGACTTAGTCAAACTTCTCAAGCTAAACAACTTGCAAGACTTGCCATCTAGGACTATGGTCAATGACCATATTGGCCATGCCAATTCCGTCAAGGCATCTATAAGGGGGTGACACGTGTCGTCCTCCCATTCGTCAATAATACGTTTCCGACAAATTCCAATATTTCGATAACTTTTTTTACAAGTCTCAAATCTTAACACTCGTGAGTTCTTTCGTGCGTTCTTAAAACATGTCACGTAATTACGGGTGTAATGACCTTTGAGTGCAAGTATTATATTTTTCTGGCCGTGACTCTCGGTTGGAGAATTGGTGTCTTGTTAATAATTTACTTGGGCGTCTGAAGCGGTGACGGAGGATTCCACGGGTATTCTTCCATTGTGATTGATCCTTGGACATGCTTATACGATGAGGGATTCTGGGGCATGCAACCAGGATGCAGGTTAAATTCCCGGACGCTATTATTACCCCATGGCCATGCTTATACGATGAGGATTAGGGCATGCGACCGTATTATGTACTATTACTCCATGGACTAACTCCAGTGAAGACATGTACGAGATGAGGATTCCACGGGCGTGTTATATCGATTATTACCCCATGGATTAGCTCTCGTGAAGACATGTACGAGATGAGGATTCCACGGGCATGTTATATACGATTATTATCCCGTGGATTAGCTCTCCATGAAGTCATGCGAGATGAGGATTTCACGGGCATGAGATATATATATATATATATATATATATATATATATTATATGTGTACTGGCAAGTGAGGTAGGATGCCACGGGCGCGTCACATGGTTATATTTTACACTTACGGTTGTCGACAGTGATGGGGGATTCCACGGGCAGGATATATATATATATGTATTGTATATGTGTACGCCGACAATGAGGTAGGATGCCACGGGCGCGTCACATGGTTATATTTTACACATCGGTATCGTGATGATGGGGATTCCACGAGCACGCTTTGATATTTGTGAGCTTGAGACCCTTACTGGACTGTGTGATGATATTTGAGAGCTTGTGTCCATAGCCCTGGTGTGACTATTGTTCATGTATTGAAATAGTCTTTAGAAAGGTAAAACTGACTTTCATTACTTTCACTTCGACAAGGCCTGATGTCTTTATTATTTTGGTTATCATACATGTCTCGACTTTATTTTAAACTATTATGATTTCATTCTGTACCTTGATTTACATACTTGGTACATATTTCGTCTTGACCTCGCCGGGGATGCGTTCATGCAGATTGAGTCGTAAGCGATGATCCTCATTTTAGGATCCTTGTTGTGGTTGGAAGCTCCATTATTTCGGAGGCTTTGTATTTTGGTACAGTTCCCTGAGGTTGTAGATTTATGTACATTCATGGGTATGGAGGGGCCCTGTCCCGTCACAGTTGTTATGTCAAAAATTCTTAGAGGTCTGTAGTCATATCTTGTGGATTGGGTTGTGTAAAGAAAAAAAAAAGTGGTAACTATTTTTTGGGTTGAGTGTATATTTTTGGAAGGTGACCTTATCAGCTAGCCTGTTATTTATTTCTTTTGAGATGTATGTATGTTCCGCTACTATTCTCTGATGTATACCTGTCGCGGGCCCGGGGTCGGGTCGTGACAAAAGTGGTATCAGAGCAGTTAATCCTCGGAAAGTGTCTACAGACCATGTCTAGTAGAGTCTTGATTATCGATGTGTTGTGCACCACATCTATAATCAGGAGGCTGCAGGACATGTAAGATTGGTTTCCATTCTTCTCACTCTGAGATTGTGCGATAGAGCTTTGTTGTTAGGGTCGTCTCTCTCTAACGAGTTATGTTGATTGCAGCTATGAGAAAGGCAGCAGTGACCCAGGAAGGACTATGTGGATTGCGTATCCAGGTTGGTAATGATTCTAGTATAGTTGGTATTATGACATACAGCTATACGGAGTTATGTATGAGGGTCAGACGCATGTTGCCTAGAATGATTTTAGATTACTAAGATTTGGTAAGGACTAACTAGATACCAGGAAGGTATGAAACAGTTATGAATTCTCGCCAAGGTCTTATGTTTTATTTTGAGATAATGGGGAAATGATGAGCTATCTGATAGGGTAGTGAACCCTTAAGAAGTCATGTTTAGGAACTTAATGGAATGCCATGTTAATAGATTAAGCTACGTGGTAGGCTTAAGAGAATTGTACGGATGAGATCCGTATGGAGTAAGTAATGGTTGTTGTGATCAAGACAACATGGTTATGGTATTATGAGAAGTTATTGAACCCGTTTACGGGGGGACTGATAAGGTAGGCTTGGAGTATGGAAATTGCGAGCCTAAGAATATTGATAACCGCCGAGACCTTAGGTATATAAAGCCTTCTCGGGAAATAAGATTTAATTCAGACTAAGGGTAAGAGTTAAGTACGACGGTGGGTCGGGTTGAAGACCTATTACGGGTCGCCCCGTAGCCAGAAATGGAGTGGGATCGGTTGGTAGTAGTCCTGCTACGTGACAGGGTCACGAGGGTGCAAGGTCTAAGTCTAGTTAATTGTTTTACGGGTTCGTGGACGCGTTCCACCGGAACCAGGTCGTGAGGGCCGGAAATGGCCTTATATTGTTCGATTTAGTAACTCCAAAGATTGGAGGCCAAAATCAGTATGAAGGTTATGTACGTATGCAAGAGTAAGTTTATAAGTACGGAAGAAGTATGACCAGTAAGAAATAGAGCAACCAAGTGTAGAGGAATATAGCCTGAATCCATAAGGACCTTTCGAGGTAGCTACACCAGTGGATGTTTGGGTGATAGCTGAGCGGGTATATGAGATTTGCCGGTGATGATACAGTCGTCAGAACCTAGCAGACCTAGTAGAGCTGAATAAGATAGACTTTGAGGTCATTATGAGTATGGACTAGTTGGCTTCGTGGGTGCCAAGGTTGACTGTAGAGAGAGGTTGGTTCGATTCCAGTATCCCGGTGAGCCAGTTATCGATAGGGAGGAAAGGAAGTGTTAGTAATATGTAAGTTATTCCTTCATTCTTTGACATAAATTGTGGAGTCTATGTGACTTATTTTATTGAAATGATTGATTTGAATTTGAACGTTAAGAGACGGAGATAAGAACGTACGATTATTGAAGGATTTTATGTTAAGTGCCTTGGAGGTACATGGAGTTCAGGTTGACATTTTAGTATAAGTATTGTAATATGGCCAAGGGTGGCATATTTTGTATGAAGGGTGTAGTAAAAGGAGACTATGTCGCTATCTAACTAGATTGGACTCCGAAAGAACATTCGGGGACGAATGTTTCTAAGGGGGGAAGAATGTTACACCCCGTAGTTCCAGGACATGTGTTTAAGAGAATGTATGTGAGAATATACGACCTTAAGATTGAAACGAAAGAAGGATTGCTTTTTCCTACAGAAAAATTATTTCGAGCCTCGGGAAGGAAAAATTGTTCGTTAATGAGAATTGAGTTCCCGAATTTGATATTTGAGACTTATAGAATTTATCGGATTTTCGGGAGATGAAATATTTTAGACCAACCGGAGGGCGACACGTGTCACCCTCCACATGCCAAGTAGGACGAAAATGTGGACAAGTCAAGCTACACAAGTGGAGCTTGACATTCTTGACTAAATCCTAGCCCTTCAAGTGTTTTAATCTTGACCCTTAGATGTGTTATATATATCACACTAGTGCAAGACAAGTTTCACACTTAGAGAATTTCATGAAAAACTTGTGCATTTTTTTTAGGCTCTCGGTTTTGTGCCTTTATGGAAGACAAAATTTTGCAATTGTGGATCATAATTCACAAGACTTTAACCCAAGGTTCCTAGGGGTATTGTAAGAATATCTCAATAGAAAGATCCCGGAAAAACGACGTTTTCACGTTAGTCGCAAGGCGAAAACCTAAGGTGTTCTTCAACTTTGAAGATGGAACTTGAAGAGGAGTTCTTCATGAGCTTCTAAGGAGTGCTTGGGACGGATTGGAACATAAGAAGAGGAGCTAAAAGTTGCTAAGGATCGACTTTTACGCTTGGACATTATTAGGGCTTATTGAGGTAAAATCTTCATCTTCTTAATGTAATTGAAGATTACATGTTATAGTAGTTAAGAAATGAGAATGTGGTATATAGAATGAAGTTTGAAAATATTTGTATCATGTCGACATGTTAAAAACCGAGAATGGACAAGTTAGCCATTAATGTTGTAATCAATTTGGTCGATAGTTACAATCGTCGCATGTTAAGAAAGAAAGGATTTATAGTTGTTGTAATTGTTATTATGTATATAACATGTTAGAATAACAACTTGGACTAAAAAGGAATTGAACGGAAATTGACATTTGTTAAGGATGTTGTTATTGCCGAGAATGTGCATTAAGGAATGGGCAGTTTTATATTGATTATGGGGCAGAATTTTACACGTATTGTAAGACGTGTAATCCCCTTAGTATTGTTGAATTGTTGGGCCTTAAATGTGGTGTTTGGTTATTGATTTTTGGGCCTTGAAAAAGGTGGAAAAGTACGTAGAAACAAAGGAAGTGTTGTCCGATTTTCCGTAGAATTTGGTGACTTTACACTTAGAATATTCTACGTTTGAAGCTAGAAGTTAATAGATGTATTATGGCCATTATAGGATTGAAGTACTACGTATAGCGTATTCTACTTAAGGGATGGAATAGCTATCAAGGTTGAAGTACTTTGGAGCATTTTGCTACTTGTCGATAATCGTCGCGAGGTATGTGAACCTCTTCCTCCTTTTGGCATGATTCTATGTATGAAATATACATGTGGTGTTATTTCATGATTCCTTTTACACTTAGAAGTTAAGAGGTATGTATGTTGATTTACTCTATGTGAAAGTTATGTCTAAGTTATCCTAAGTTCTTACCAAGTCTTATGGGGGTGTTGGTAAGAGTCGTTAGGAAGTATTTGGAGTCAAGTTGACTTTGCTAATTTACTGCACGAATGAGAATAAGTATCGAACAAGCCATTGCAGCGTTAATAAAAGAAAATGTATCGACAATCAATTATATTAAAATGAGTAGAATTCTCCATCTGCATAGAAACTAAGATAAGACAAAATTGTATTACATTTTTTAGATCATGATTGTTTTAATAAGATCGTTATAAACGAGTATAACCTATTCACAACGCATAAAAGTATATGTTACTTAATATTAAAGAGTTTACGTTATGAAGTTTTAAGACCATGAACCTTGAATTCTTAAAAGGTTAAGAGACTTTATTTTTAAAGTTAAGAGACTTGATATTCTAAGTTAAGAAACTTGATTTCTAAAGTTAAGAGACTTGAAGTATTTTGAAAGTTATGTAACTTGATTTGAAAGTATAAGTCTCTTGGTTATAAAAAAGGAATGAATTAGTCTAAGGCATAAAGTTAGTAGAACGACTTTATGGGAAGTTGGTTATAACAACTTTATGGAAGGTTAGATGAATGGTTCTCTCTAGTAATGTAAACAAAGAAATGACTTGAAATAAAGAAGGGCGATTTGATTTAAAGGTATCAATTTCTTAAAGTTTTAAAGTAAGGGTCACTTGATTTAAAAGCCTAGAAATGTATTTCTAAAAATGTAGTGACTTGTTTGAAATGTAGACATGCCTTGATACTACGGGTGTTAGTATCTTGGGGTTTATATGAAAAGGAGTCTTTTGAAAAGAATGGAAGTACGTAGTACTTTGGGTTAAATTCCCGGATTTTTATGTAATACGAAAGTGCCTTGAGTTTATAAAATGATATTCATCTTTGTATGATAATGAAAGTCTAAAGATTTTATGAACTTGCCTATGCTTGCTTGTGATAGCCTTTGGGTGCAAGTATTATATTTTTACGCTGCCGTGACTCTCAGTTGGAGGGCCGACTGTCTTGTTGTGAATTTACTTGGACGTACCGACAGTAACGGAGGATTCCACGGGTATTCTTCCATTGTGATTGATCCTTGGACATTCTTATACGATGAGGGATTCCGGGACATGCAACCAGGATGCGGGTTAAATTCCCGGACGCTATTATTACCCCATGGCCATGCTTATATGATGAGGGATTCCGGGGCATGCGACCATGTTATGTACTATTACTCCATGGACTATCTCCCCATGAAGACATGTACCCGAGATGAGGGATTCCACGGGCATATTATATACGATTATTACCTCATGGATTAGCTCTCCATGAAGACATGTACCCGAGATGAGGGATTCCACGGGCATGTTATATACGATTATTACCCCATGGATTAGCTCTCCATGAAGTCATGTACCCGAGATGAGGGATTCCACGGGCATGAGATATATATATATATATATATATATATATATTGCATATGTGTCTGCCAAATGAGGTAGGATGCCACGGGCGCGTCACATGGTTATATTTTACACTTACGGCTGTCGACAGTGATGGGGGATTCCACGGGCAGGAGATATATATATGTATTGTATATGTGTACGCCGATAGTGAGGTAGGATGCCACGGGCGCGTCACATGGTTATATTTTACACTTACAGCTGTCGGCAGTGATGGGGGATTCCACGGGCACACTTTGATATTTGTGGGCTTGAGACCCTTACTGGACTGTGTGATGATATTTGAGGGCTTGTGTCCATATCCCTGGTGTGACTATTGTTCATGTGTTGAAATAGTCTTTAGAAAGGTAAAACTGACTTTCATTACTTTCACTTCGTCAAGGCACAGTGTACTGTTATTTTGGTTATCATACATGTCTCCAGCTTTATTTTAGACTATTATGATTTCATTACAGTACCTTCAGTTTACATACTTGGTACATATTTCGTACTAACCTCCTTCGGGGGGCTGCGTTAATGCCGCAGGTTGAGGTACATATCTTGCTGATCCTCACTTTTAGGATCACTGTTTAGCTGGTTGGGAAGCTCCATTATTTTGGAGGCTTTGTATGTTGGTACAGTTCCCTGAGGTTGTAGATTTATGTACATTCAGGGGTATGGCGGGGCCCTGTCCATCACAGTTGTTATGTCAAAAATTCTTAGAAGTCTGTAGTCATATCTTGTGGATTGGGTTGTGTAAAGAAAAAAAAAGTGGTAACTGCTTTTTGGGTTACGTGTATATTTTTGGAAGGTGGCCTTATCTGCTAGCCTGTTATTTATTTCTTTTGAGATGTATGTATGTTCTGCTACTATTCTCTGATGTATACCTGTAAAGGGTGCCCAGGTAGGGCACCAGTCGCAGGCCCGGGGTCGGGTCGTGACAATTTTGTGGCATTATTAACCTGGAATTTCAGTGGACATTATGTATGCTTAATGTGGTAAATTGCTAATGAAAGTCCTAAGAGATTAAGGGTATAAAAAGGTGTTAAAAGGCTTCACATTTTACCCTTGTTGTTGTCGGATTTTGGACTGATTTTGTGGACTGTTTTACATGGATTAAGCGGCTAAATTTTACACGTCGAGTAGGCGTGTAATCCCCTTTGGTTAACTGTTGGTTGTGCCCTTAATTGTGGCTTGTTTGTTGTTGAATTTGGGCCTTGGAAAAGGTGTAAAAGTACGTATAAACGGGGGAAGTGCTGCCCAAATTTTCGTAGAATAAGAGGACTTTTACTTAGTATTAACCTACTCTAGTAACCTTGAAGTTGATAGAAGTGTCATTGTATTTATAGGTTGAAGTACCTAATCGAGACGTATTCTACTTGTCGTGTTGGTTAGTCGTCAATGAGGTATGTGAACCTCTTCCCTCTTTCTTTTGGCATGTTCTTCGTGTGAACCATAACTGTGGTATTATTTCAAAAGTTATTCTACTCTTAGAAGTTAAGAAGTATTCTTGTTATTGATTATATGCTAAAGGCATGTCTAAATTATTCATAAGTCTTTACCAAGTCTTATGGGAGATGTTGGTAAGAGCTTTTAGTAAACATTGGAGTCGAGTTGATCTTGCTAGTTACAACACTAATGAGAAAATGTATCGAACAAGCCATTGCAGCGTTAATAAAAAAGGAATCGACAATCTATTATATTAAAATGAGTAGAATTTTCCATCTGCATAGAAGCTAAGATATAACCAGTTCGTTTTACACTTTCTAGGTTCACAACTGATTAGATAAGATCATTATTAATATATAACCTACTAATGGCTCATAAAATGGATTAATTTGTCAATTCAGATCAGTTATCACCTGTCACGACCCGACCGGGCATGGCGGTGCCTACTGAGCGCCCCTTTGGTATACATCGAGAGAATAGCGTGGAACATACACAATTAAAAGCTTAAACATAAAAATAACAACGATTTGGCCGATAAGGCCACCTTTAAGTAAACCATACAAATAAAACAGTACATTTTTTTTCTTACAACCCAATCCACAAATGTGACTACAGACCTCTAAGAATAACAACTCTGGCGGGACAGGGCCCCGCCATACCCCTGAATGTACAACAACCGACCATACCAGGGATAAGCCTCCGGAATAAAGGGGCTTCTCAGCGGTGAGCAGTGATCCTAGGCGAGGATCGGCAAGCTACTCTGCGGCGTGGCGCGGCCGGCGAAGTCGATCTGGCGTGTACCAAATATGGCGAAATCTTTGTGAAATGATAAGTCTATAATAAAACTGGAGACAGGTATGATAACTCAATTAACAGTACACAGTGCCTTACTAACAATGAGAGTAAATCAAGGGAATACGTACAACATCACAATAGGAGACTCCCGATCATATCATGGGTAGCAAATCCATGGAAACAGGTGGTATAACGTCTTGGGGGTTTTCCCCTCATTTATACTCTTACCCTAAAGCAGGTGGTATAACGTCTTGGGGGCTTACCCCTCATTTATACTCTTATCCTGGAGAAGGTGGTAAAGCAGGTGGTATAACGTCTTGGGGATTTACCCCTCATTTATACTCTTACCCTGTAGAAGGTGGTATATCGTCTTGGGGGTTTTCCCCTCACTTATACTCTTACCCTATCTCAACCGGCCGTCACACAATAAATAAGCAAGTTAAGAAATCCCCCTAACTTCTTATTAGTCTTATGCATATACACTCTCATTTTAGCTTACTTAAGGCACTAACATGACATTATAAATCAGGATCTAACGCCTCACGGTCACGTGCCGGAATCCCACATCATGAAGCATGTCGAGTAACACAAATAATGGAAGCATACGTGGAATCCCACATCACTGTCGATGCGTCCAAGTAAAATTACAACAAGACGGTAGACCACTCCAACCAGAGAGTCGCGACGTAATAAAACATAACACTTGCACTCAAAGGCTATCACCAGCACACATAGGCAAGTTCATAAAATCTATAGACTTTTATTTTATAAACTCAAGTACTACATACTTCTACTCTTTTAAAATGACTCTTTTCCATACGAAACTTCCAAGACACTAATAACCATAGTATCAAGTCATAACTATTTTTCAAGACAAGTCACAATATCTTTTAGAAATAAAATTATAGGCTTCTAAATCAAGTGATTTCTTTCTTTTAAAACCTTAAGCAATTGATGCCTTTAAATCAATTTGCCTTTCGTTATTTCATGTCATTTAACATACTTAAATTACTTAGAGTAAACCACTCTTTTTAACCTTCCATAAAGCTATTATAACCAACTTCCCATAAAGCCGTTATACTAGCTTTATACATTAGCAACTTACATACTTCTTTATAACGAGACTTAAACTTTCCAACAAAACAAGTATAAATAATACTTTCAACATACTTAAAGTCTCTTAACTTTTGAAAACCAAGATATCCTTAATATTTAAACAAGTGAGTTAATTCCCTAACTCAATCAACTTGGACATTCTTAAAATAAGCCAAGGATATCAAATAGGCCTAGATCGTCAAAATCTTGTACGTCTATCGTACTATACATTTACAACTTATTCATGCTCGAGAGATAAGAAAGTTCCACATACCTCTTGGTTTAATCCACTTGCTAAGTCGATTCGCGTGCGTGATGCGTCAACTATAATGACCATAAATGCGTCTATTAACTTCTAGTTTCAAACATAGAATATTCCAAGTGCAAAGTCCACAAATTCTACGGAAAATCGGATGACACTTCCTTTGTTTCTACTCACTTTGCCACCTTTTTCATGGCGAATACAATAACCAAACACGCCACATTTAAGGCCCAAACAACGCGATCAACAATAGGATTACACGCCTACTAGGCGTGTAAAATTCCGCCACAAAGCGATATCAAAGTAATACTGACTTACTAGGCCAATTCGTGAACTTGAAGTACTACAACATCAATTCTAATCCAATTTCCATTTCAATCCAAGTTGTTAACATAACATGATATCCAGTCGCAATCGATTATAACTACTATAATCTTCAAGTAAGTAACACGCGACAATTCTAGTTAACGACCAAATTGTAATTCAATTTCAATGACTCAACATGTCATTTCCGGATTTAAGCTTCCAAATTTCCATAACACTTATAAAACTTCATAACACATATCACAAGATCATTTCTAACTTATAATAACATGGAATCTTCAATTGCAAAAGTAAGACGAAGATTATACCTCATTTAGCCCAATTTTGATCCAAGATCATAAGTCGATCCTTAGCAACTTTAGCGCCTCTTTTTGACATTCCAATCCACTCCAACCTACCCTTAGAAGCTTATGATGAACTTATCTTCAAGTTCCAACTTCAAAGTTGAAGAACTCCTTTAGTTCCCGCCTTGCGACTAATACGAAAACACCATTTTTCCGGGATCTTTCTATTGAGAAACACTTACAATACCCTTAGGTACCTTGGTTTAAAGTGGGGAGATTATTGGACAACAATTGAAAAATTTTTCCTTCAAACCCTAGGTAAAGCCGAGAGCTCCTTCAAGCTTCTCTCAAAATTCATGAAAATTTTCTAAGTGTTTAGCCTTGTCTTGCTACTAAGGAGCTTATATAAATATATGGAGGGTCAAGATTAGAACAAATGGGTGGTTTGGATGCATTTCACAAGGATCAAGCCAAGTGGCATTGACTTAGTCAACAATGTCAAGCTAATTGTCTTTGCAAGACTTGGTCTTTTAAATTGTGGTCAAATGACCATTTCCTCCATGTCATTTTCGTCCAAGACCATTAAGGGGGGTGACACGTGTCGCCCTCCCGTTCGTCGCAATATTTCGTTTTCCGACAAATTCCAAAATTTTCGATAAAATTTTACTCGTCTCAAGTCTTAACATTTTTGAGTTCTTATGTACGTTCTTATAACATATCCTGAAATTCCGGGGTGTAACATTCTTCCCCCCTTAGAAACATTCGTCCCCGAATGTTCTTTCGGGAGTCAAACTTAAAGATAGCGACATAGTCTTCTTTTACAACCCCTACATACCAATAATACCACACGAGGCCACACCACAATACTCATACTAAAATGTCAAGTGAACCCCAGTGTGTCAGCGTCGGTGTCTGCATAAAGCCTGCGACTCTAAGCTTCCTAATAATCTTTCGGATAAGCCGCCTTATCCACGGCCCGTGAATCAAATGCGGACCAAATAACTGAACCTCGCCTATGTCGAACCATCCAACCGGCGATCTACACTTTCATACATACAAGGCCTCATACAGGGCCATCTGAAATACTGGAAGGGTATCTGTTATAGTATGTAACACAAAAAGAGGCAATTAACCCTCGGCTATTTACGAAATCAAGAACACGGGCATGACCTATCATCAAGTGCACGGATAGTGCGCTTCTGCTGTCCGTTGATGCGAGGGTGTAATGCAACACCGAGACTCACTGTCCTAAGAAAAACCCTTCGAAAAACCTCGAGTTATCTGCAATCGAGCTCATGCATGCGGCATCATAAACGTAGGAACCGTGTAGTCTCACAATCCCCGCTAAAAAAAAGCTAGCACGAACCTCGGTAGGAGTAAGTGGTCCTAAGGAAGAACACGGTGGTTTCGATTTATTACCATGGCCCCCGGTCGCACTTCCTCCGAAGTGCGATGCCACCCTGTAACAAGATCCATATTAATTACCTCTCATACCTAGGTTGGGATTTCAATCGCCTGCAATAGCCCACTGGGCTTCTGGTGCTCAACCATGACCTGCTACTAACTCGGACACTAAGTAGTAAACTCCGCTATGTCCCTTTTTCGGTCTTCTTACCCATACATACATCTGAGGTCACGACACAACTTAGTCGACCCCGAACAATTAGAACAATAAGCACTGCGTGCCTCCCCTAAGACCTGCTGACTAATCCTGCAGTACCGGGTACACGCAATCTATCCTCATCTCACAGCACCCCATCCGGTGCTACTCAAACAGGCTCTTCTCTTCTCGGAGAGCCGTATCTCGATACCATATCATAACTGGATCCTCAAACTGTCGCCTCTTTACCTCCTCAATGACGGAAGACTCGGCAACCTCTTGGATCTAAACTTCATTAACCTTGGAAACAAATAATCGAACCCCTAGGCTCGGTAACTGAAGAATCTCACGGATCACGTCCAGTCTATCTGGCTGCCCAACACCCAACGTGCTATCATAATAATAACCTAACCCTCTAGTCTTTCAGGAGGAGTTAGAACTGTAGTCGAGTCAACTTATCTTCCAATAACTGAAAGCCTTTCTCATTCCTGCGAAATATTCGGGTATCCTTAATCTCAATCATGGTTCTTGTTTCCCTTTCTCCGTCGCAACCAAACTTGGTCACTAAACTTAGACTTAATTCCTTTGATTGCCTCCTGGCTAAGACTAACTGTCCATCACAATTTAGGGGGGGAGGTTTCCTTGATCTCGTCAAGTAGTAACCCGATGCTACCACCTTTCCTCAAGGTGTTCTTACTGCCCATTATTTACTAATGGTCTTACACTAGTCTGGGGTCATCATATCTCGTGCAAATTTCATAACCATAGTCGTATTTTCATTTATCATTCTGGCCATATCCTTACCTTAGGCATTATTATCAGCGAAAATATTTCTATCTTGATTCATAATCGTCTGATTTCATATGTCGTACTACTGCATTTTTGTCCTCCCGACACTTCCTCGACCGTGGGCGTCGTTCTTAATTTCCCAACACAACACCTTTCTCACGGTTATCTACAATTGTAACCTATGGCATGGCGATCTGGAGACCCTACGATCTCATATCTGCGTCTAACAACATGGGTAAGCGACCCATGTCGTAAAGCGTCGCTTTACGAGGGGAAGAACTTATCTCTCTATCAAAATCAAAATCATCAGCGCCACCTTAAACATATAGATTTTCAAAATCTACCAGCGATGTCTTCTATTTTCTGCGACCGATCGTACTTATCTTATTCTTGCTTGCGCTATCACGAACTTATCCAGAAGGTCGTGTACGACCGCCACACCAAACCAACTCCAAGTACATCGAGGGCACTTAGCATAAACTCCTTCAAATTCGAGTATTTCTTACTTTGCATCAATTACCTCAAGTGAACAAGTCACGGACTTATAAAAAAAACAACAATGTCAAAGAAGGAAGGATAATTCACCGTTACCCCACTTCTCTTCTTTTCCACTCGATGGCAAACTGCAGGGCGGTACCGAATCAATTCTCTGCGTAGTCCACGCGTTGGCATAACAAGAGGCCAACTAGTTCGTACTCATAATGACCTCGGCGTCTGTCATGCAATGCTCTGCTAGATGCGCTAGGGTCCAACTGTATCGTTACGGCAATTATTATCTAACTCGGCTACCACCCAACACTCACGGGTGTAGTTACCTCGAAAGGTCCGTGGATTCGGTTCCATTTCTTTACACTTGGTTGCTCTCTTTCTTCTTGGTCGTACTCTTCCGTACTTCCAAACTTATTGTAGTGTGCGTCACATAGCCTTCATCTCGATTCGGGCCTCGATTTTTGGAGTTACTATTCTAAACAACATAAGGCGATTCGGCTCTACTTTGGTTCGGTGGAATGCGTCCTGAACGTAAAGCGATTAACTAGACTTGGGCCTTGCACCTCGTGACCTGTCACATAGCGGGACTACTACCAACTGATCCCATTTCATTTCAAGCTATGGGCGACCCTTAATAGATCTGACCCGACTCGGCGTCGTATTTAACTCTTTTCCTTGGTCTATCTTAACTTTACTGCAGAAGGCCTTATATATCTAAGGTCTCGGTGGTTATCAACATTCCTAGGCTCGCGATTTCCATGCTCCAAGCCTAACTTATCACCTCCAGACGGTACAAAACTTCTCAATATACTATAATCGTGTTGTCTTGACCATAACAACCATACTTACTCCATACGGATCTTACGTGCCATTCTCTCTTTATCATACCACGTAGCTTAACTTATTAACATAGTCTTCCATTTAGTCCCTCAATTATGACCTCTTAAGGGTCCATTACATTCTCATACAGCTCATCATTTCCTAATTATCTCAAATTAGCATGTAAAACCTTGATGAGAGTTCCTTAACTGTTCATACCTTCCCGGTATCTATTTAGTCCTTACCGTATTCTGGTAATCTAAAATCATTCTAGGCAACACGCGTCTGACCCTCATACATAAATTTGTATAGTTGTATGTCACAATACCAACTACAAACATTACCAACCTGGATACGCAATCCACATAATATTTCCTGGGTCACTGCTGCCTTTCTCGTAGCTGCAAACAATCCTAACTTATTAGGGAGAGACGACCCTAACCATACAGCTCTATCGCACGATCTTAGAGTGAGAAGAATGGAAACTAATCCTAAATGTCCTGCAGCCTCCTGATTATAGATGTGGTGCACAACACACCGATAATCAAGACTCTACTAGACACGGTCTGTAGACACTTTCCGAGGACTAAGCGCTCGATACCACTTTTGTCACGACCGACCGGGCGCGATCGTGCCCTACACGGGCACCTTTCATATACATTAGAGAATAGCAATGAACATACACAAGCTAAAAGCTTAAACATAAAAATAACAAATTAGCCGATAAGGCCACCTTTCGTAAACCATACAAATAAAGCAAGACATTTTTTTCTTACAACCCAATCCACAAATGTGACTACTGCACTCTAAGAATAACAACTCACGGCGGGGCCCCGCCATACCTGAATGTACAACAACCGGCCATACCGGGGATAAGCCTCGGAATAAAGGGCTTCAGCGGTGACAGTGATCCTAAGGCGAGGATCGAGCGTATACTACTGCGGCGTGAGCGCGGCCGAGGTCGATGACAGCGTGTACCAAATATGTGGCCGAAATGCGTAATGAAATGATAAGTCTATAATAAAGCGGAGGCGGTATGATAACTCGATTAACGATTACACAATGTCTTACTAACAATGAGAGTAAATCAAGGGAATACGTACAACATCACAATAGGAGACTCCCGATCATATCATGGGTAGCAAATCCATGGAAACAGGTGGTATAACGTCTTGGGGATTTTCCCCTCATTTATACTCTTACCCTAAAGCAGGTGGTATAACGTCTTGGGGGTTTACCCCTCATTTATACTCTTATCACGGAGAAGGTGGTAAGCGGTGGTATAACGTCTTGGGGATTTACCCCTCATTTATACTCTTACCCTGTAGAAGGTGGTATATCGTCTTGGGGGTTTTCCCCTCACTTATACTCTTACCCTATCTCAACCGGCCGTCACACAATAAATAAGCAAGTTAAGAAATCCCCCTAACTTCTTATTAGTCTTATGCATATACACTCTCATTTTAGCTTACTTAAGGCACTAACATGACATTATAAATCCGGGGATCTAACCCGCCTCCGGTCACGTGCCGGAATCCCACATCGCAAGCATGTCGGAGTAACACAAATAATGGAAGCATACCCGTGGAATCCCACATCACCGCTGACGTCCAAGTAAACTTACAACAAGACAAACCACTCCAACCGAGAGTCGCAGCAACGTAATAAAACATAACACTTGCACTCAAAGGCTATCACCAGCACACATAGGCAAGTTCATAAAATCTATAGACTTTCATTTTATAAACTCAAGTACTACATACTTCTACTCTTTTAAAATGACTCTTTTCCATACGAAACTTCCAAGACACTAATAACCATAGTATCAAGTCATAACTATTTTTCAAGACAAGTCACAATATATTTTAGAAATAATATCATAGGCTTCTAAATCAAGTGACTTCTTTCTTTTAAAACCTTAAGCAATTGATGCCTTTAAATCAATTTGCCTTTCGTTATTTCAAGTCATTTAACATACTTAAATTACTTAGAGTAAACCACTCTTTTTAACCTTCCATAAAGCTATTATAACCAACTTCCCATAAAGCTGTTATACTAGCTTTGATACCACTTTTGTCACTGACCAGGCCCGAGGCGGTGCCTGTAGGGCACGATCGGGCCAGGGTCGGGTCGTGACATCACCATGCAAATGTTTCCATAATGTTAGCCAGAGGAGCAAGACAAATTAGATTATCGAGTTGGTACAAACGACGAGTGGATCCTATACTTGACTTGATATTTATAAACTGAGTGGATCCTAATCCTTAGTGATATTTTCCCTTGATAGTACTTTAGCTTTTATAAAAGGAAAGTTGTTTACCTATTTGTTTGATAATGCCTTGAGTTTTTCTAAAAAGATAGTTCATTCTAATTGTGCTAATGAGTCAAAGATGATTTAAATTGTACATAGTTGCTTGTGATAGCTATAGGTGTACAGTCCTTTATATTCACACTGTGTCCCAGAATGGGCTGGAACATGTCGTACCTTATTTGACTTATAGCACATTACACCGAGTCCTAAAATGGGCCGAAACATGTTGTACCTTATTTGACTTATAGCACATTACACCGAGTCCTAGAATGGGCCGGGACATGTCGTACCTTGCATGACTTATAGAGCGTTACATCGAGTCCCAGAATGGGTCGGGACATGTCGTACCTTGCATGACTTATAGAGCGTTACAGGAGTCCCGAATGGGCGGGACATGTCGTACCGCGTAGCGGTATTTGTTTATTTGGACAAACATTCTTAATTTTGACATGACTCTCATTTTTAAAAGGAAGTACCGTGGGCACGGTTGAATCTTATTTTTTAAAAGGATACATTTGAATCATTTTTATAAAGTACAGTGGTACAGTGATACAGTGGTACAGGGGTACAGTGATACAAGGTACAGTTGGCTCTTATTTTTGGCACGGTAGGATCTAGTATTTGATTTTCATACTTGTCCCTGTCATTCTTTTGTACAGTTATGATCTTGTTTAATGTACTTCATGTTTACATACTTGGTACCTTATTGTACTGACCCCCTTCGGGGGGCTGCGTTCATGCCCGCAGGTATTAGGTACTCAGTTGGGTGATCCGCGAGCTTAGGATCCTTGTTCAGCGTTGTGGGATAGCTCCAATATTCCGGAGCTTGTCATTTTGGCACAGGTCTTCCATTACGGCTAGGTATATTTAGGGGTACGGCGGGGCCTTATCCCATCATAGTTTACTGTCCAAACTCTTAGAGGCCTGTATTCATATGTGGGCTGGACTTGCGTGAGTTGTATTTATATTTTTGTACAGTTGTAGTCCCATTCGGGTGTTATATATTATGGAAGCCTTGCCGGCTTTGCCTTTGCAAAAAATGAAAAAAAATGATGAGTGTTATTTAGCTTCTGCGGGTTACTTGTGTTGTATGGGTAGAAGGGTGTCCAGGTAGGGTTCTGGGGAATTTGTGAAATGGTTTGGGCAGACAAGTTAAATTGGACTTTGGGTTTGAAGATTCCATGCTTGGCATGAGTTTCCATTGGGTGAGTGGGGACATTTGTGGGTTGCGGAGTCTGGGTGGTGGTATCTGAAATAGAAGGAATTATCGGGTAAGGGAAAGGAGGAAGCGAAAGGCTGTCAGCGATGTCCTTGTGGCCAGTATCGAGGGCATGACTGGATTGACAGTCTTCTCTGGAAATTTGGCGCCGCGGTGCCTCGGCACTGGCTGCGGCGCTGTCGACGGACAGTGTTCTCTGGAAATCTCGCGCCAGGGCGCCCCATCATTGGGCCGCGCCGATGACAATGGAAAAGAGGTAAGTTGTTCAAGAATAATAGGAGAGATGGCAGGCTCGTCAAGAAAATAATAATCCGGTTTTTGGAACTTTTTTAGATTCAAAAAATGGAATGTGGTCTCGTCGAATGTGACGTGACGAGATATGTGAATTTGACGAGTGGAAAAGTCATAACATATATAGCCTCTATGGTTCGGCGGGAAGCCTAGGTAGACACATAGCAGAGACAACCGAATATCCGGAGATGATCATAAGATGGGACTCTATGATAGAGGATTTCGGTAGGGTCATATTGTGAAGAGTACTGGTTGGGAGAATATTGAGAACGTATTCTGACATTTTAGCAGCATAGACCCAGAAGGACGGAGTTAGGGAGGCATGAATCAATAGAGTGCGAATCATATTATTAATAGTGCGGATGATTCTTTCAGCTTTACCGTTTTGAGGGGAGGTGTGGGGCAGGAGTATCGAAAAACCATGCAATTATTAGTACAAAAACGGTGAAACATAGAGTGGTTGAATTACCATTATCGCACTGAAAAGATTTTATACCTTTTTCAAACTGTGTTTGAATGAATGTTCGAAACTCAAAAAATTTGACAAACACTTCCGATTTAAATTTGAGAGGATACAACCAAACAAAGTGAGAAAAATCATCTAGTATGATAAGATAGTATTTATGACCGAGAGAACTAGCAACAGGTGATGTCCATAAATCGGCATGTATAATATCAAAGGGTGCAAAAGTAACACTAGTAGATGAGTTAGACGGAAGCGAGTATGTTTGCCTAAAGAATAAGAAACACAGTTTTGGGCAAGCTTCCCATTACAAGTAATGAAATTATTGTCTCTAAGAAAATTAAAAATTGGGGCTCCTGGATGACCAAGCCTATTATACCATATTGAAGAAGAAATTGCCGCTAGAGAGACAGGAGAGCTAGATCTGGTAGCGGAGGTGGGAGTAAATGGATAAAGATCCCCTGTGCTATTGCATCTCGTAAGAGGTGTCCCTGTATAAAGATCCTTCACAGTGAAACCAAAAGGGTCAAAATTAACAGAGACGGAATTATTACGAGTGAATTTGCGGATATAGATTAGATTCTTAATCATATATGGGGCATATAGGGTATTTTGAAGGTGGAATGGATTAGGAGGTGGTGTGTAGGATGTACCATAACCCTTTACTGCAATGTGGTGGCCACTACCAACTGTCACAAATTGAGGATGCTTTAAACCAAACAGTTTGGGAATATTACCTGCAGACCGGGTGAGGTGAGAAGTGGCTCCGGAGTCCATGTACCAGTTGTTGTCAGGCTGTTGCATATTGAGACTGCTGAAGGACCGACCCAACTCAGTGGGTGTCATGCTGGATGATGGCTGCTGGAACTGGTCGTGCATAAAGTGGGTTGGTGCGGGTATTGGACTTTTTGAGGGGCTGGAGCAGGGCCCAACAAACCGTGGTGGGAGAACTGGTTGTAGGGTTGCTGGTGATGTAACTGCGGCGCCTTGGCGCTCTACAGTGCTTGTTGGGGCGCGCGGCTGAGCCGATGCGGGCCCTGTTGTTGTTGTTGCTGGTTCTGCTGTTCGCGCCCTTTTCGCGACCACGACCTCCTCTGCCGCGGCCCTTACCGCTGTTGAGTGTATTTTGGTACACTCTTTTGAGTCATTTTTAGTTAGTATTTTACTCTTTTCGTTTGTGTTTAGTATAGTATTAGGGTTATTTTTCTTTCTTTTGAGTCACAGCGGTTCCAAAGGAGGAAATACAAAATTGAGGATGAAATGAGCTCAATGAAGATGAAATTTGCACAAGCACAACCCAAGGAATGAAGCCTAAAATATCCCAAGAAGATTAGAAGAAATCAGGTGAAATCCGGACGAAAATAGGTCAAGGGCCGCGGCGCTGCGTGAAAATTCCAGAGAGCAAGAAAAATATTCACCGTTCCAAGAGCCGCGGCGCCTGGACGAAGGGTCGCGGGGCCGCAGAAGCAGAATGCTCCAGTGATTTTTACCGATTAAGGGCCGCGACGCCTGGACTAAGGGCCGTGGCTCCGACGCGCATAATTTCCAGATTTGAGTCTAAGTTGGCCAAGGGTAAAAGGGTCCGGAGCAAGGTTTTTCTTAGATATAAATACCCTAAACCCTGTCATACTTTACATAATACTTTGGAGAGGAGAACGACGGCTACAAGCTACACAATTGGAGATTGTTGTTCAAGTTCTTTCTCTTTTCTTTACTTTAATTCAGTTTATGTTGGATTGTAATTTAGTTCTTAGCATGACAATGTTTAGGAGCTAATTACTTTATTAGGGTTTTTCGTCGAATCGCTTGAAACTCTTTCATATAGTTAATGCATTATTGGTGATTTCTTCTTCAGGCATATTAAGATCTATTCAATAATTGTTTTGATTGCTTGATAATTAACTGATCACTAATTGTCATCACATATATGATTTCGAATCAAAATTCTGAAATGTGAGATTTGAATATGCTGTAGTTGAATAGACATAGATTAAAATCGTGGACGAAAGTACCCCGATACTTGTGTAGTGTTTAGGGTTATTTTTCTTAATCCTCTTGTGTGGTAAAATATATCATAGAAATATAGAAGGTTTCTGCACATGATTGAGCTCTTGTATGTCCTAACCAGAATATAATGACAGATTAGTTAACTTGTTATCTTAATACGAAGAAGAATCATTAGCATTGCATTAACGCGTGAAAGAGTAGATAGTTGAGGAGATTGGAAGCCCTATCTCCATCATAACTGTTTTAAATCCCAAAGTACTTTCAACATTAGTTTAATTTCTGCACTTTATTTTAATTCGTAGTTGTAATTGTCAAACAAAATAACGTTAACCAAATAGATACCATAGAATAGATAATCGGTACTTGATAACCAGTCTCTGTGGACGATATTCGGTCTTACAGACTATATTACTTGAAGCAATACATACACTTGCGTAAGCATTTGGAAATATCCTAAAAACCGCCATTTCCACCGCATCCCTGCTGCGGTTGATAGTTTTCTGGTGGCGTTGGATTTTGAGGGCGCGTGTCGACAACTAACGCCTTCTAATTGTGCTCATCCTGCTTATCACGTCGAGTATCTTTGAGCAACAACTGCGAGCGAGCTTTGTTAAAGCTGGGTAATTGATCTGCCTGTTGAATCATGGTGGCCAATGTAACATATTCGCCTTTAGGGAGGCGGCAATCAGCGTAACACCCGGTTTGGTGTCGATGCGAGTAGTCGACAGCGAAAGTTGATCGCCGGGAGCTTTAAGCGTTTGCGATGCTCGATCACATTGGAAAAGTTTTCAAGACGTGTATTGTTAAATTGCTCCTCTAAATACACAGCACGGGTGTGCTTATTGTCCTAAAAAAATTCCTCCAAACGATTCCACAAGTCACGGGCTGTGGAGTCAGATTTCATGATAGTAAGAAGTAGATCCTGAGAAATACTATCATATATCCATTGTTTGACGCCGGCGTCGAGACGACGCCAAGTAGAATCATCAAACTCCGGAGGGCGCGAAATGGTGTCATCAATATGATCAAGCACGTTGTAGAGACATGCATGATTGTGAAACAGTTCAACCCAAGGAGAATACTGATTATTTTCCTTATCAAGAAGGATGAGGATATGGTTCTTGATGTTTATAACAGTTAGGACGGAATGAAAAGAAGGTGACGACTTGGTGGTGGGATTTGTGGAGGTAGAAGCGTCAGAATTATTGGAAGAATCCTGAGTATCCATTTAGAGAAGAGATGAAGGAAGAAGAAATACCAAGAATTTTGGGAGGGGAGGGGAGGGCCTTGTGGAGATGCTCGGGGCAGCTATGGAGAAGAAAAAAATTCTAGGGTTTTTGTTTTATGCTCTTGATTCCATGTAAGATGATATTAATCTCCTTTGGGGAGTCTTCTCATTAATATCAAAGTATATATAGAGTGCAATATTCATCCCTTATACAATAGGAATCCTAAGCCTATACAAAAGAGGAATCCTAGTCTTACCATAATTATATTTACACAATATATGGAATATATTCTAATTATGGAGTAGAAATGAAATAATGTCTATATACACGTTTACATTCATCTTCTTTTTTATATTGCTTGCAATTTTTCCCTTGTAATGACACTTTAGCTCCTGCACTTGATAGTAGAAAATTGGACTGAACATCTATGTTCCGAAATTTACTATGAGCGAGCAACATTAGCAAACGAAGCAAGTGTGTGTCACCATCAAAGTATGTGGTGTAGTGCATGGAACATCCACATGGATGGAGCTGTTTTTCCCTTAATAAAAGGTCTCGGGTTCGATCCCGGGGTATGGGAAAATCGTTAATACGGAACGCTTCTCCCGAATAAACCATATGCGGTGCGAATCCGGATATAATCGGGCTTTAATTGATGAGAAAAAAAAATCAAATTGTGTGTCTGCCTTCTTACTTGGTGTTTTGGCAAGAAAACATTCCGTTCTTCTTCATTGGTCGTCAATTGAGTGATAAATTTTTCTAAAGTTTCTACTTTAGTCCACTTTATTGATTTTTTCTTGACATAGCTATGTGGTTATTTTTAGATGCTTTCTTTCTTTATTGATTTCTTTCTTTCTTTGAAATAAAATGATCTGTTGCTCTTTGTCGAACGGCCTTTTGGTAATTATTTTCTTCAATTATCAATATAAATTGTATTTTTTAATTCTTTCCTTTATGTATGTTGCCGAGTTAGTCCATTAACAAATTTTAGTACCAACGCACACAGAATATTTTGTTCTTTTTATAAGGTTTTTAGGATTTTATTTCAGTTGTGCATATACAATTTTTTTGTTCTTATTAGTTGGTGGGAATGAGTTTAATTTAAAATTTTAAATAGACATTCTGCACTATTTGTTAATGGACTTTAAATTTTAAAAGTGTGGTACGAGTTAGATTTTAAATTTTATTTTGAATTCTAGAAATTGCCAAGGAACATTTTTTATACTCATTGCATCTACTCAATGCATACAGTAATCCTTAAATAAAGTATCAAATAATGCTTAGGCATGATATTGATATATTTAAGGGTGATAGTGCTTTCCTGTCTCAATTTCTATTTTTAAGGTCTAAAGAGATAAACATATTTACGTACCTACGAATTATTTATTTTTTATATTCTTACTATTTTGTTGTTATGAAGATAGAATCACTTTTATACTTATTTAATATAATTTTTGTTTATATGCTTTTAGCTTTTCATTGTTAAATTTTGAACCCAATCGAACTATGTCAAAAAAACAATTATGGCAATGGAGTTCTATTTTATCCGCATAGATTACGTGTCTTTTGTGCAGAGGGTTCATCAGAAACAACATCTTATCCCACAAAGGTAGAAGCAAGGTCTGCATACATCCTACCCTTCCTAAATCCCATTTATGGGATTACACTGAGTATATTGTTGTTATTGTTGAGTTCTATTTTATCGAATAATTATTTCTTTGAAAGATGTTCATATGATTTATAAACGGGTTATTATCTCCTTGTTCTTCTATATTGGAATGGATCTAAAAAAGCGAGGCTTAATTGTTACACCCCGTAGTGTCGCGTTAGTCATGTCGTCAATGGATACCGAAGCTCCGGGAATATGTATAACCTTACGGAAGGATAATGAAGGTTTACAACTTGTTTATGGAAGTACCGAAATATTTGGGAGTTAAACGGATCGAAGAAAATATGTTTCGACGAAAGCAGGAAACTGGACAACTTGACAGGAAGGGTGACAGACCGTCAATTTCCCACCCGAACCGTCAATTTACGGCGATGCAAAATTTTTGACGGATCTATATTGGGTATTTCGACTTCGAACCCTTATTTCACCCCAAAACCAGTTCGAAAATATCTCCCAAGTTCTCCCTATCATATCCTAACATTCTAGGATGACATCAAGCCAAAATCCGTAGGGGGTAAAGTGATAAATTCTGTAATTATCATAGAACTCATTTTCTTCGTATTATGCCGATTTTGGAAAACCTTGGAGATGAAGTAATCTCGCTGTTTTAGGGGGATTTGGATACGTAAAGACAAATTTCATCCTCCTTTACTTATCTTTTTGATTAATTGATGATTTAGAGAAAGTCATGAAAAGATTTTCATAATTAAAACTTCATAAACTTATGAACTATTCGTAGTATGAGTTGTTGGACTGTTTTACTCTATGTATGAATGAAATTGGATATTTGGATTGGTGTACGTTATGGATTAAGAAGAATATGGTTTGAAGGATTGTAGAATTTAATCACCTAAGACTTTTCGTATAATAAAAGCTTAAAGAACCGTTTATGCTTAAAATCATCGAAGAACACCTAAATGAGTATTCTATGAAAATTGTGGTTTGAAAAATCGTGGGATCTAATTACATAAGAACCATTTGTAAAGGAACCTAAGATCTCGAGAAGTTCAAAGTTGTTGATAAGATATCTACATGAATCTTTCTATGAAAGTTGAATTAAATATTGATATCAACTTTTACGTGATATAGATGATTTTTCATAAGAGAAGCGAGGAATTGTAGACCGATTTTAGTGACAAGGACCAGGTATATAAGGCTCACTTCCTTATTTTTGGCATGATCATATTGAAACGATTATTACGAAATAAAATTCGATAAGAACTTTATTTTAAAGGTCCCTACGAAGGCACTAGTGATTTCCCTATCAGTGTATTGTTGTGTGTTATCATTCTTTGTCAAGATTACATTCTTGTACCCAAAGCATTCTTTTGACGTCTATAAAAGTCAACTCCTTATTATTTTCTAAAAGTTAATCTTACGACGTGATTCATGATTCCTATAGAGTCAGTGAAAGAATAACAAATGAAGTGTTAACCCTCATAAAGGAGTCGGAGGTGCAACGGCCTTTTGTCAATTCGACAAGTTCAGAGAATATTTGGAATCCTTAAAAAAGTCATCATGTGCATGCATTATATATCTACATTGCCCACAGAGACCTATAGCGTTATATACACGATTATACATATATGAGATTAATGAATTGCCCTAGAATCCTATGGCGCAGTTTATACAAATATGATATTAATAGTACTGCCCACAGAGGCGTATGACGTTATATACGTGATAATATTTTATCCATGCATATTCTGGCCCCAATAGACATTCAGAGTATAGGTTACTTTTTCATTGCTCTATCTTACAATTATGAATTTATTTACAGTTTCAGCTTATGTTTCATTTATAGTGTTGTACTTATTTACAACTTCAATACATCTTTCGTATTAATGTCTCTTTCCGGGGACACTGCGTTCATTCTCGCAGGTACATATAGAGCAACAAATGATTTCCTCACAGTAGGACTCGAATCAGCTGGAGGTTGTCACACTTCTTTTGTCACGACCCGATCCCGGGCCCGCGACTGGTGCCTTACCCCGGGCACCCTAGTGATACAACATCAGAGAAAATCAGCGGAAATAAAAACTTAAACAGGAAACAAGATACATCATAAGAAAATAGGTCAACCAAAACGGTCGCCTTCATGTATATATATCAAACCGAACAGTTACAATCCTTTACAAACCCTGCCCACAACAGTACTACAGACCTCTAAGAATGTAACAATATCTATGACGGGACAGGGCCCCGCCATACCCCTGAATGTACAAGTAACTACACTGACAGGGGACTATACCAAAGATAAGCCTCCGGAGAAACGGAGCTTCCCAAAACGCTGAGCTGTGATCCTAAAGGCGCGGATCCACAACCGATGTACCTCTACCTGCGGCATGAACGCAGCCCCCCGAAGGAGGTCAGTACAACAGGTACCAAGTATGTGAAACTGTAAAATACTGTAAATGAAATCATAATAGTCTATATAAAGCAGGAGACATGTATGATAACCAAACTACAATCCATAATATATAAACAGTCATGTCAAGTCAGGGACTCACGCCCTCAAAGTCATTACTCAAGTATAACAATGGGTCTCACGCCCACAACATCAATCATGCCCGTGGAATACCTTCCTCACTGCCGGCAGTCTATGATATAAAAGCACCAAGGAATGCACATGAACACCAGGTCCCACCTGTGTCCTAATAAAACCGTACGGGGTAAGTACGAAGGCATAGCCGACTACTAAAACCCACAGTACCAACAAGGTCATAAACTGTATCATGAGATCTGTCTAGACCGCCACATGATCGAAGCTGGCCACTCGCCCGCAGTATCTAATGTGCGCGTCTAGTCCTGGAACTTCCCGCAGCTCCGCATAGGCCACTCCAATGGCCCGCATGAGGTATTCCTCGCATCGAGGGTAGCTACTCCCCGGCGCCACGGACTCGCGATCCGCGTGGCCACATAGACCGCGTGACCATAAAGGTCGCACACTAACACGGAACTCTCGTAGCTCGCAGGCCACCTGCACCGCGTTAGGTATTCTCGAATCATAGGTCACACAGACCCACGAGTCTACCCGCGTCGGAGGCGCCTTAACCCGGAATCATGTCAAGAGGTGGTGATATAATACTAACATAACGACTTATCGTTAAACAACATAAGCACAACAAGTGGAAACCCTTTACACAAACATCACAAGATACTAACACACGTAGCATCCTAACATGTTTACTTATCAAATCAACAAGAAAGTATTACAAGTGTCATAACAACCGTACTAACAATACTATACAACCAAACCACGAAGCTGACACGGGGCAAGTACGAAAGCCGACTACGGATACGAGGCGTGTCACGTGCCGACCGGGGCAATCGAGGGCTAACTACTGGTACGAGGCGTATCACGAGACCGTCACTAAACCGAATGGGGCAAGTCACGAGGGCTAACTACTGTGTACCAAGGCCGAATCACCACGAGGCAGGCGTAATGAAGCCGACCACCAGATACCAAGGCCGAATCAGTATAACCTCATGGAGAGCTAGTCCCTGGAATAACACTATCAACAGGGAAAGCGAACCTCATCATGGCGCGATACGTGGACCATCCATCGAGTCAGTATGCCCATGGACTATCATAGTGGAAGCATACCCGTGGGCCACCCATCGTGTTAGTATGTCCAAAATGATAAAGAGTAACACGACCGGCCCTCCACCGAGAGACGCGGTAACATAAGAATACAACACTTGCACAACAAGGCTATTACATGCAAACGTAGGCACTTTACATACAACTCAAGGTACTTTCATTTTATGACAAGTCCAGGTTTTAATCCCCAAAGTACTACGTACGTTAAATTCTTTTAGAAGATCCTTTTCTTTTACAAAAGTCACCCGATACCCGTAGTATCAAAATAAAGTGACTAACATTTTAAGTAAACCAAAACAACTTCCATACTTTCCTTTTTAAACCAAATTAAGACAATACTATGCCTTCTTTTTAGACCAAAACACTTCTCCTTTAAAGTCAAGTTACCATTTTAAAACCAATGATAAAACCATTCCTTTATAATATTCATAAAGTCGTTATAACTAACTTCCCATAAAGCTGTTATAACACTTTATGTTCTAAACCAAAAACTCTTCAATTCCACAAGTCTCTTTTCTTTTAAAACAACAACAAGTATTCTTAACCTTCAAAATCAAGTCGTTTATAAGTAAAGTCTCTTATCTTTTAAGATCAAGTCTCTTAACTTCTACAATCAAAACCATTCTTTTACCTACATAAAGTCGTTATAACTAACTTCCCATAAAGCTATTATAACACCCTATGTTTTAAACCAACCAAATCACTTAGCGTATGCGTCTCACCGTGCTACATAGTTCACAACAATCATGCTAGAAAAGATAGGAAGAGGTTCACATACCTCGCGACGATTATCGACAATTAGCAAAACGCTCGCAAGATCAGTAACCTGCTAGCCTTTTCTACTCTTGGTAGAATCACACGACCGCCCGGGCGTGGATCGTGCCTTACCGCACCCAAGTAGTCATACATCGAGAAATCGTGGAAAATAAAGCAACAAAATATGAAACAAGATAAATAAGACACGGTTTAGGAAAAAGTTGCCTTCGGCATATATGTATTTAAATACCCCAAAATGAGCGATTCGTCCCAACCTTACAACAGTCTGGACCTAAGAGTTTAAAACAACAATGGCGGACAGGCCCGCCATACCTCTGAATACAAATATCTACAACGACAGGGGACCATACCAAAATGCTAAGCCTCCGGCGAAACGGAGCTTTCCCAACGCTGAAACGGTGATCCTAAGAACGGGAATCAACAGTAGGAGTACCTTTACCTGCGGCGTAACGCGGCCCGGGAGAGTCGATCTAACAGTACCAAGTATGTGGAAATCAAAATGTAAATGAAATCATAGTAGTCTATATAAAGCGAGACATGTATGATAACCAAAACTACGATTCCGATAAATAAGCAACATGCGAGTCGTGACTCACGCCTCAAAGTCATCATAAAACCGTGCGGGGTAAATGCGAAGGCATAGCCGACTACTAAAACCCACGGTAAAAACAAGTCGTAAATCGTATCATGAGATCTGTCTGCACCGTCGCATGATCAAAGCCGCCTCGCGCGATATCTAATGTCGCGCGTCAGCCACGGAACTTCAGTAGCTCGCGTGGGCCACTCGATGGCCCGCATGAGGTATTCCCGCATCGAGGGTAGCTACTCCCCGGCGTCTGGACTCGCCCGTCGCGTAGCCACAAAGACCGCGTGACCACAAGGCGCGTACTAACACGGAACTCCGTAGTTCCGCATAGCCATCTGAGACTGCATAAGGTATTCTCGAATCATAGGTCACTAGACCACTGAGTCTACCCGCGTGGAGGACCTTAACCCCCGGAATCATGAGTGATATAATATCAACATGACAGTTTATCGTTTAAACAACCTAAGCACAATAAGGGAAAACCCCTTTACACAAACATCACAAGATACTAACTCACGTAGCATCCTAACATGTTTACTTATCAAGTCAACAAGAAAGTATTACAAGACTATCACAAATCAATACAATCAAGTTATTCACACAAGGTACTTTCTACATTATGTTAACAAGTTCGGGTTTTTAGCCCCAAAGTACTTCATGTATTACTCTTTAAAAGATCCGCTTTTTCACAAAAGTCACACAATACCGTAGAGTATAAAAATAGAGTGATTATCTTTTGAAGTAAATCAGAACACTTCTCTTTGTAAAAATCAAGTAACAACATTCTTTTCCCAACGCTCAAGTTTGCCTAATTTCAATTACTCAAGTTTCTCATTTTCGAAAGGTTTCGTAGTTCATAATTTTAATCATTTAAAACAATTTGAGAAACATATACCTTATGTGTGAGTAGGTTATTATTGTTCATAACAATCTTATTACAGCAGCCATGATCTAGGAAATGTAATATCATTTTGTCTCATCTTAGCTCCTATGCAGATGGAAGTTTCTACTGGTTTTAATAATACTTTATTAGTCAAAACATTTCCCTTTATTAGCGTTGTTGTGGTTTGTTCGACATTCATTCTGATCGGTAAAACATCATTCCTTTTGAAAACCAAAAATACTATTTACTCACGAATGAGGTTTCACACTTTTTAACAAAATTCATATTAGTATAATAAGTCAAGTCTCTTATTTCCTTAAATCAATAAATCGTTCTTTTTATCACTCTTAAGCCGTTATACCTAACTTTCCATAAAGCTAGTATAACTCTTAAGCTTTTAAAACCAAGTGTTACTCTTCTTTCAAAAAGGTTTCTTAATTCTTTGAACTACTTGATTCTTTTATTCAGCTTAACTCGTAAGACATTGCCGTAATTATTATTCGGCTTAAGTCCAAGACATTGCCGTAATTATTATTCGCTTAACACACGACGTCTACCGTACTATATACATATTCTTTAAAATATCATGCTCAAGAGGATAGGAAGAATCACATACCTTCCTGAAATCCACCGCCAAGTTGAATATGTCGCGCAGAGAATCGACTATAATACCAACACGCCTATCAACGTCTCAGATCAGATCGCATAAAAGCTCTAAGCGAGGGTTTGCTATTCTATGGACATTTGGGCAGCACTTCCTACCGGTGAGCTACTCAAGTTCATCGTGAAAACAATCTATGTAAAATCTGCTTCTATTATTCTTCTTTTAAACCCTTCAACTGTGATATCAGTTCAATTCTATTCTTTAATATCCTTCTAAGTATTTATACTAATTCCTATACTTCTACAGTATGTATTCTCTAATTACAAAAGAGGGTTAGGATTATTTACCTCGGTAAGCCCAATAATATCCTAGATAAAAGTCGCGCCTGAGCAAGGTTTAGCTCCTAAGTTGTATGCTCCGGTAGCTCCAAGAAAACCTTAGAAGTTCTTCACAACTTCTACTAAGGACTAAGGGGTTTGGGCTAGGGTAATTTGGGCATTATAACAATACTAGAAGGCAACTTTTCTACCAAGGGAGGGGGGGTAGATTTGCTAGCAGTGGGGATAGCCTCGGCTAAGCTTATCAAAGGGGGGGGGGGGTGTTTGGACGAAAAGGGCTCAAGGGAGATGAGAGGATTTTCAAGACTTGGAAAGGAATTTGTGGATGAAGAACTCTTCATCTTAAGGGGGTATTTATAGGTCAAGACATGGCCAACCAAGGGCCAAGATGATGCCAAGTGCAAGGCAAGTGTAGGGTGAGGATTTAGGCAAGTGTCCTTGGCCAACTTGCACACAAAATATCCTACCAACTACATGACAAGGATGGCCATCCATTCTACTATTGCAGTGTAACATCCATCAATGAGAGGGTGACAAGTGTCGCCTCTCGTTGATCCAACGTGGCGTCTCTCGTAAAAATCCGCAAAAATTAGAAATGACATAGCGAATTTATCCTCCGCGAGTTGTAAAACGTTTCGAAAAACGACTTAATCCAAAGGCCTGCACAAAGTGAAATTCGCCAAGCCACCTGGGGTGACACGTGTCGCCTCCTACTCATCCAAAATATTTCATCTTCCTAAAATATCCACAATGGCCAAAATCTTGAAAACAAAGTGGGTTCTACAAAACAGAATTTCTCCGTGGGCCCCACGTGACCATTTCCAAAATAAAATTCCATAATTCTCTAATATTCCAAGAAGTCCGAATACCAACTGGGAATCCAATTCCCCATTAACGAACCTTTTTCCTTCACAAAAACCGGAAACTTTTCCGTGGAAAAATCACCTCTTTCTTCCTTTCCAATTTCAATGTCGTATTCTCGTACGTACGTCCTCGCATACATACCCTGGAACTACGGGGTATAACATTCTCCCCTCCTTAGAAACATTCGTCTCGAATGTTCCTTCTAGGTCTTAAAACAAACAGGCGCCAGTATAGTCCTTACTGCTATACTTACGGAAACAACCATGCCACACCTGGCCACAACACAACAAGCGCACATACTTATCTCCAAGTCTACGAGGAATCACCTCAATCACAAAAGCTTCTACTCAAGGTCTAAAAAGATACTCCCTTCGCACCTACTCTTTACAAACGAAATGATCACACCTATGCCTGTAATACATGCTCGCTTCTTCCCTTACTCGTCGTACCCTTCTCGTATCCTCGAACTCTTTATCAAAACTTACCATGTTTCTGGTACTGCTTCCCACTGACTCTGAGCTGCCAATAACCTCTTCTGGATAAGCTCCACTCTATCCACGCCCTGCAGAACAAGTACGAACCAACTATCTGCACCTTGCTTACATCGAATCAATCGATCGGCAATCTTACACTAGCGCTTATAAAAAGGCTCCAAACGGCGACACCCGAATACTGAAACGGTAGCTATATAATACATACTCAACAAGAGGCGAAGAGTCCTTACAGCTACTCCCGAAATCCAACCACTTGCCCGAGGGTGAATGCGACACTAAGATTCACCTGAGTTCCTAACCTTGCCTGGTAACTCTTCCAGAAAAGAAACAGTAACTTGACTCCTGTCACCATAAGGTGAAGGTAGGCACCGTGCAGCCTTACAACCTTCTTGAAATAATCATCTCGCAACTTACTACCGAGTACACGCTTGACTAAAAGATAAGGCGGGTTGACCCCATCGCCCGACTCATCGGTCGAACACATCCACGAACTCGCATAATGGTTAACTAAACTCGCCTAACACCTCGTGATCCTAACACAAAGCGACCACCACAAACTGACCTCATCACCAAACAGTATGGTCGACCCGCAACACGCCTCAACCCGACCCGGAACGCGCAAAACACTAGCTCCCGATCCGAACAATCTCACGAATCACGTTACGAAAACCTAGCGGTCTTCTAAGCTCAACTACCCTCTTTCATTTCACATCACTCGTGATTCATCCCACAAAATATCTCACGTATACTATGCACCTCGATAAGGGTCAAACACGAAATAATTCTTTTACCAAAGATGGCCTCGCCTAAGGTCTCTACGTATAATATTCTAAGGCTCCCGCTCTCTCTGTCCCCCAAGCTTACCCGGGTAATTAATCAACAATTCTAATCAGACGAACACCATGCTCCCCGAAATCAATACTTAAGATCTTTGCTACTCATATAAATCTCTAAAGGGTGAAGGATATACCAGATTCACGCCGCACTTCCCTAGGTCGTTTCTAGCGCATACCGGGAAGATGATGAACTATCCACCGATCCCGGGTCGAGTCCCCACATCCCCGCCAACTCGTTGGACAATTTCTCGCAAATGGCCTGCGCCGCAAACATAACAAGTCGGAGAAGCACGACACTCCGAACGACACCGACCACAACGGCCACACCGAGGTGGGGGTGGCCTCCTCTGGCTAACACCCCTTCCTTTCCGCACCACTGAATCCGCAACTGATCTGGTAGGCTGAGTCTTCCTACTTGCATCCTTCCTCATAGAACATTCCCTCGCCATATGGCCCTGACGGCCGCAAGAAAAACAAGCACCAGTAAAAAGACGGCACTTCCCGGGATGACGCCGCTACACCGTGAACACCGAGGAAAATCAACCCCGTGAGGGACACTGCATCGGGCGAGGCGCATGTCTAATTCGCCACGAGGCGGTTCGCCTCGAGAGTTACCAAATGATCCTACCAATCTAGCCCTCTTCTGCTGATCTTGTTTAATCTGTCGATATCTACATCTCTCACCTCACGCACATAATCTGAACGCAAGCCCGCCTGCTCTCGATCAAGAGCTACTTCCTCACAACCCTTCTTTAGATAAACATCAATATCCTTGGTATACCGGTACATAAAATACTCTCTGGCTGCCAAATCCCTTGCTAGTAACAGGGCCGTCTCCTTCCAATCCATATTTTCTGCTCCAAGTCGTGGAACTGAAGGTCCAGATGTCATGGCCGCAGTAGGAACTGCTGCCGCTGTGCCAAACTCTGCTGCTGCTGGCGACATCACAGAACTCCCCGCATGAAGCATCACCCCAGGTGATGATTGGGCCTGTGCCCTTCTAACTCTCTGAACTCCACTTGCAGCTCCTACCGCCGCTTGCCGGGCCCGAGTTGTTCAGCGCGAGGCATCACCGTAAAGGAAAGGAATACGTTAGAGGGGTCCAACTTATAACACAGCTCTAAAGCACGATCTCAGAGTGAGAAGAATGGAAACCAATCCTAAATATCCTATAGCCTCCTGATTATTGGTGTGGTGCACAACACACCGATAATCAAGACTCTACTAGATACGGTCTGTAGACACTTTCCGAGGATTAATCGCTCGATACCACTTTGTCACGACTGCTCGGCCCGTGGATCGTGTCTTACCCGCACCCAAGTAGTCATACATCAGAAATCGGAAAATAAAGCAACCAAAATATGAAACAAAGATAAATAAGACACGCTTTAGGAAAAGTTGCCTTCGGCATATATGTATTTAAATACCCCAAAATGAACAGCACATCACAACCTTACAACAGTCTACAGACCTCTAAGAGTTTAAAACAACAATGGCGGGACAGGCCCCGCCATACCCTGAATACAAATATCTACAACGACAGGACCATACCAAAATGCTAAGCCTCCGAGAAACGGAGCTTTCCCAACGAAACGGTGATCCTAAGAACGGGAACAACAGGAGTACCTTTTACCGCGGCATGAACGCACCCCGAAGGCGAGGTCAAGACAACAGTACCAAGTATGTGAACGAAAATACGTAAATGAAATCATAGTAGTCTATATAAAGCAGAGACATGTATGATAACCAAAACTACGATTCACAATAAATAAGCGATCATGCCAAGTCGAGACTCACGCCTCAAAGTCATCATAAAACCGCACGGTAAGTGCGAAGGCATAACCGACTACTAAAACCCACAAGACAAACAAGTCGTAAATCAGATCATGAGATCTGTCTGCATCATATGATCAAAGCCGCCACTCGCGCGCAGATCTAATGCGCGTCAGCCCCGAACTTCCCAGCCCGCACGGGCCACTCCAATGGCCCGCATGAGGTATTCCCGCATCGAGGGTAGCTACTCCCGGCGTCCCGACTCGCCGTCCGCGTAGCCACAAAGACCGCATGACCACAAGGGCCGATACTAACACGAACTCCCGTAGTTCCGCAAGATAGGCCATCTGCACTGCATAAGGTATTCTCGAATCATAGGTCACTAGACCACCGAGTCTACCCCGCGACGGAGGGCTTAACCCCGAATCATGAGTGATATAATATCAACATGACGGTTTATCGCTTAAACAACCTAAGCACAATAAGGAAAACCCTTTACACAAACATCACAAGATACTAACTCACGTAGATCCTAACATGTTTACTTATCAAGTCAACAAGAAAGTATTACAAGACTATCACAAATCAATACAATCAAGTTATTCACACAAGGTACTTTCTACATTATGTTAACAAGTTCGGTTTTTAGCCCCAAAGTACTTCATGTATTACTCTTTAAAAGATCCGCTTTCTTCACAAAAGTCACACAATACCCGTAGTATAAAAATAGAGTGATTATCTTTTGAAGTAAATCAGAACACTTCTCTTTGTAAAAATCAAGTAACAACATTCTTTTCCCAACGCTCAAGTTTGCCTAATTTCAATTACTCAAGTTTCTCATTTTCGAAAGGTTTCGTAGTTCATAGTTTTAATCATTTAAAACAATTTGAGAAACATATACCTTATGTGTGAGTAGGTTATTATTGTTCATAACAATCTTATTACAGCAGCCATGATCTAGGAAATGTAATATCATTTTGTCTCATCTTAACTCCTATGCAGATGGAAGTTTCTACTGGTTTTAATAATACTTTATTAGTCAAAACATTTCCCTTTATTAGCGCTGCTGTGGTTTGTTCGACATTCATTCTGATCGGTAAAACATCATTCCTTTTGAAAACCAAAAATACTATTTACTCACGAATGAGGTTTCACACTTTTTAACAAAATTCATATTAGTATAATAAGTCAAGTCTCTTATTTCCTTAAATCAATAAATCGTTTTTTTTATCACTCTTATGCCGTTATACCTAACTTCCCATAAAGCTAGTATAACTCTTAAGCTTTTAAAACCAAGTGTTACTCTTCTTTCAAAAAGGTTTCTTAATTCTTTTGAACTACTTCAGATTCTTTTTATTCAGGCTTAAGTCAGAAGACATTGCCGTAATTATTATTCAGGCTTAAGTTCGAAGACATTGCGTAATTATTATTCGGTTAACACACGACGTCACCGTACTATATACATATTCTTTAAAATATCATGCTCAAGAGGATAGGAAGAATCACATACCTTCTCGGCGAAATCCACCGCCAAGTTGAATATGTCGCACAGAGAATCGACCTATAATACCAAATACGTCTATCAACGTCAGATCAGATCGCATAAAGCTCTAGCAGAGGGTTTTCTATTCTATGGACATTTGGGCAGACTTCCCTACCCGGTGAGCTACTCAAGTTCATCGTGAAAACAAATTCCATGTAAGTCTGATTCTATTATTCTTCTTTAAACCCTTCAACTGTGATATCACTCAATTCTATTCTTTAATATCCTTCTAAGTATTTATACTAATTCCTATACTTCTACAAAGATGTATTCTCTAATTACAAAAGAGGTTAGGATTATTTACCCTGTAAGCCCAATAATATCCTAGATAAAAGTCGCTGAGCAAGGTTTAGCTCCTAAGTTGTATGCTCAGAGTCTAAGAAAACCTTAGAAGTTCTTCACAACTTCTACTAAGGACTAAGGGGTTTGGGCTAGGGTAATTTGGGCATTATAACAATACTAGAAGGCAACTTTTCTACCAAGGGAGGGGGGTAGATTTCGGCTAGGCTAGGGGGGGGATAGCCTCAGCTAAGCTTCTCAAAGGGGGGGGGGGGGTGTTTGGACGAAAAGGGCTCAAGGGAGAGGAGAGGATTTTCAAGACTTGGAAAGGAATTTGTGGATGAAGAACTCTTCATCTTAAGGGGGGTATTTATAGGTCAAGACATGGCCAACCAAGGGCCAAGATGATGCCAAGTGCAAGGCAAGTGTAGGGTGAGGATTTAGGCAAGTGTCCTTGGCCAACTTGCACACAAAAATATCCTACCAACTACATGACAAGGATGGCCATCCATTCGGCCCTATTGCCGTGTAACATCCATCAATGAGAGGATGACAAGTGTCGCCCCTCGTTGGTCCAACGTGTAGCGTCTCTCGGAAAAATCCGCAAAAATTAGAAATGACATAGCCGGAATTTATCCTCCGCGAGATGTAAAACGTTTCGTCGAAAAAACGACTCTAATCAAAGTTGCACAAAGTGAAATTTGGCGAAGCCACCTGTGGGGTGACACGTGTCGCTCTCCTACTGGCCCAAAATATTTCATCTTCCTAAAATATCCACAATGGCCAAAATCTTGAAAACAAAGTGGGCCCTACAAAACCAGAATTTCTCCCGTGGGCCCCACGTGACCATTTCCGAAAATAAAATTCCATAATTCTCTAATATTCCAAGAAGTCCGAATACAAAATCTGGGAATCCAATTCCCATTAACGAACCTTTTTCCTTCACAAAAACCGGAAACTTTTCCGTGGAAAAATCACCTCTTTCTTCCTTTCCAATTTCAATGTCGTATTCTCGCACGCACGCCCTCGCATACATACCGGAACTACGGTATAACAAATACGCCACTCGGCATCGCAATCTATAAAGGCCACAAAACGCCTATCAACTCCTAGATCACCTTGTAAAATATTCTACGTAAAATTCGGCAAAGACCTCCCCGCAATCACATAAATCTCCTCCCCTTCCAAGGCCCGCTACCAAGCCAACAATTCCCTGGGGATTTACACGTCTAACCGGACGTGTTCAATTCTGCTTCACAATAATACTACACAAGTCTCGTATACACCCAATGTAAATACAGTTCAATCCTTTATAATCATCCTTCCAATATAACATACTCAAGTATAACTACTACAACATGTAATATCCAATTACAATATGGGGACATAGATCATTACCTCGATAAGCCCAAAATTATCCAAGTTTATAAGTCGATCCTGAGCAATGTTTAGCTCAAATTCCTTACGTTCCAACCCGCTCCAAGCAACCCTTAGAAGCTCCTAACCAACTCTTCTTCAAGATCCAACTCCAAAAGTGAAGAACACATAGGCTACAATTTGGCAATTTTCGGCCAAGGCAACATTTCTAGGCTAGGGGTGTGAAATCTTTTCCAACTCTTGGTACACAAACTTCCTAACACCCTAAGGAAGAATACTTAAAACCTTAAGAATTTTTGGACAACTTTTGGTCTAGGGGAAAGGCCAAAAACGAGAACTACACATAAGAGGGAGGGAGTATTTTGCCTTGGAACTAAGTGTGGGATGATGAAATAAGTCTTGCACTTCAAGGGGTATTTATAGAAGAAACAAGGGCCAAGATCAATGCAAGTGGGTGGCCAAGATTGGGCCATGTGTGTGTGGGTCCCACCACACCACATGGCCAACGAAAATGCACACCAAGTGTCATGGCCATTTCGGCGAGGACAAGTTAGCCACTGTCCACCAATTTCGCCAAGGGTGCCATTGGGGTGACATGTGTCGCCCGACTGCTCCAAAATATTTCGTCTTCCGAAAATATCCAAAATACCGGAAATCTCAAAAACAAAGTGGGCCCCACAAAACCGTAAATTTCTCCCGTGGGCCCCACGTGACCATTTTCGAAAATAAAATCTCATAATTTTAAAATAATCCAAGAAGTCCAAATACCAAATCTGGGAATCCAATTCCCATTAACGAACCTTTTTCTTCACAAAAACCGGAAACTTTTCCGTCGAAAAAATCACATCTTCCTTTCTTTCCAAAATTTTTGTCGTATTCTCGTACATACGTCCTCACATACATACCCTGGAACTACGGGGTATAACATTTTCCCCCCCTTAGAAACATTCGTCCCGAATGTTCCTTCTAAGTCTCCAAACGTACATGTGCTGGTATAGTCTCCACTACTATACTTACAAAACCGATCATGCCATCAATGGCCATAGTATAACACACAAATCCAAGCCAACGAGGAATCACCTCTAACATCACAAAAAGCTCACACCCATGGTCTAAAGGATACTCCCTTCACATCTTCACTTCACAAAAGAAATGATCACTTCCGTTCTCATACACATTGTTCGCTTCTCTTCTTACTCGTTGAATCTTCCTCGTACACTCGAAATCTTCCTACAATACGTACCACATTTCCGTCATTGCTTCAGTTTCCACAACACTGGAGTTACCTCCTCCAAACTTGGTCATCTTACTAGCCTCAAATTCCCTCAAGGCCATTCCCGGCCTTCACGATTTGATTCTGGTCGAACGCATCCACGAATCCGTACGATGGTTACCTAAACTTGGGCCTAGCACCCTCGTGACCCTATCACAAAGCGGGACCACCACAACCGACCACCCCAAACCGGGCTGCGGGTTGACACGCAACCTTGCCTCAACCCAACCCATTATCGTGCCAACTCTCTCGTTCCCCGATCCGGAACAATCTCACCAATCAAGTCACGAAAACCTAATGGTCTTCTTAGCTCAACTACCCTCTTATAACTCACACCACTCAGGGACTTATCACACAAATATACTTCACGTATACAATGTACTCTGACAAAGATCAAATCGTAAACAAAATCTTTTACCCAAGACGGTCTTGCATCCAAGGTCCTAACTGTTATAAATTCTAAGGCTCATAATCGTCTCGTCTCCAGACTTACTCTTTCAAAACTGCCCATGTTTTCTAATTCACACTTAACACAATGCTATCCGTACATAGCACCTAACATGTACCCACCATAACAATATAAACAAGTCTCTTAAGGGCTAAAGATATCTCTGCAACTACTGCCTCACTTTCCCTTTGTCGCTCTAACCATAATCCTGCCCTGCAGGGCGCCTAACTATATAAGTGACGTAACCACCATCGATACCGCGCCGAGTCTCTACATCCGTGCTACTGCGGTCGGACAAACTCTCACCAAAATGGCCCCGCTGGCCGCAAGCATACAAGCCGCCGGGCAAAGACGACACTCCCACCACGACGCCTATCATAACGCCACACCGAGGTGGTGGCCTCTCCGCTAACACCCTTCCTCTCGAACCATCAACCAAGACCAACCTTGAGTCGAGTCATCCTACCTATATCCCTCCTACTAGGACATCCTCCCATCACATGGCCCTGACGGCCATAGGAATAATAATCTCCCAACTAGCACGACACCCTGAGGATCATCCTCAGCTCTTTGTCCATAGAACTCTGGCGAACTGCAACTCAAGAAATCCCGAAGTCTCATACTATCGAATCTAGGGTGAACTACTGGTACTGCCTGAACCACCGGCTCCCGTCCATCCTCATTCCCATCCACCAGCCTAGCTAGTAATCGGCTATCTCTTGAACTCATATCTCGCTCGGCCGTGGATCTCGAGGCTCGTATCGTGGCCTCCGTAGAAATCGCCGCCGCCTAAACTCTGCTGGGCTAGCGGCCATAAAACTCGCCGTCTCAAGTACTATCTCGTGTAATGACCGTGCTCGCGCTCGTACTCGTGTTCGCTCAGCCTCCTTCGCGCTTGCGCCTTCTGGGCCCTGGTTGCCTTTCGCAGAGGCATAACTGGTACAAACGAATACGTCCGAGGGAGTCCAACTTATAACACAGCTCTAAGGCACGATCTTAGAGTGAGAAGAATGGAAACCAATCCCAAATGTCCTGCAGCCTCCTGATTATAGATGTGGTGCACAACACACCGATAATCAAGACTCTACTAGACACGGTCTGTAGACACTTTCCGAGGACTAACTGCTCTGATACCACTTTTATCACGACCCGATCCCGGGCCCGCGACTGGTGCCTTACCCCGGGCACCCTAGTGATACAACATCAAAGAAAATCAACGGAAATAAAAACTTAAACAGGAAACAAGATACATCATAAGAAAATAGGCCAACCAAAACGGTCGCCTTCATGTATATATATCAAACCGAACAGTTACAATCCTTTACAAACCCCGCCATAACGATTACTGCACTTCAAGAGTGTAACAATATCTATGACGGGACAGGGCCCCACCATACCCCTGAATGTACAAGTAACTACACTGACAGGGGACTATACCAAAGATAAGCCTCCGGAGAAACGGAGCTTCCCAAAACGCTGAGCTGTGATCCTAAAGGCGCGGATCCACAACCGATGATTCTACCTACGGCAGATGAACGCACTTCAAGCGAGGTCGATAACAGTACCAAGTATGTGAAATCAGAAATATCAGAAATTAAATCATAATAGTCTATATAAAGCACGAGACATGTATGATAACCAAACTACAGTCCATAATATATAAACAGTCATGTCAAGTCAGGGACTCACGCCCTCAAAGTCATTACTCAAGTATAACAATGGGTCTCACGCCCACAACATCAATCATGCCCGTGGAATACCTTCCTCACTGCCGGCAGTCTATGATATAAAAGCACCAAGGAATGCACATGAACACCAGGTCCCACCTGTGTCCTAATAAAACCGTACGGGGTAAGTACGAAGGCATAGCCGACTACTAAAACCCACGCACTCAACAAGGTCATAAATCAGATCATGAGATCTGTCTGACCGCCACATGATCGGCCGCCACTCGCGCAGTATCTAATGTGCGCGTCTAGTCCTGGAACGTCCCGCAGCTCCGCATAGGCCACTCCAATGGCCCGCATGAGGTATTCCTCGCATCGAGGGTAGCTACTCCCCGGCAACGTCCTGGACTCGCAGTCCGCATGGCCACATAGACCGCATGACCATAAAGGCCTCACACTAACCTGGAACTCTCGTAGCTCTGCATAGGCCACACAGACCCGCATGAGGTATTCTCGAATCATAGGTCACACAGACACCGAGTCTACCCCAGACGGAGGCGCCTTAACCCCTAATCATGTCAATAGGTGAGTGATATAATACTAACATAACAGCTTATCGTTAAACAACATAAGCACAACAAGGGAAACCCCTTTACACAAACATCACAAGATACTAACACACGTAGCATCCTAACATGTTTACTTATCAAATCAACAAGAAAGTATTACAAGTGTCATAACAACCGTACTAACAATACTATACAACCAAACCACGAAGCTGACACGGGGCAAGTACGAAAGCCGACTACGGATACCGCGCCGTGGTCACGAGTCGACCGGGCAAGTACGAGGGCTAACTACCAGTACCAAGCGTCAGATCACGAGACTTCGTCACTAAACCGAATGGGCAAGCGCGAGGGGCTAACTACTGTGTACCAAGGCCGAATCACCACTTAGACGGCAGTAATGAAGCCGACCACCGGATACCAAGGCCGAATCAAGATAACCTCGCGGAGAGCTAGTCCATGGAATAACACTATCAACAGGGAAACGAACCTCATCACGGCGCGATACCCGCGACCATCCATCGAGTCAAGATGCCACGGATCGCCATAGTGGAAGCATACCCGTGGGCCACCCATCGTGTCAGTATGTCCAAAATGATAAAGAGTAACACGACCGGCCCTCCACCGAGAGACGCGGTAACATAAGAATAAAACACTTGCACAACAAGGCTATTACATGCAAACGTAGGCACTTTACACACAACTCAAGGTACTTTCATTTTATGACAAGTCCAGGTTTTAATCCCCAAAGTACTACGTACGTTAAATTCTTTTAGAAGATCCTTTTCTTTTATAAAAGTCACCCGATACCCGTAGTATCAAAATAAAGTGACTAACATTTTAAGTAAACCAAAACAACTTCCATACTTTCCTTTTTAAACCAAATTAAGACAATACCATGCCTTCTTTTTAGACCAAAACACTTCTCCTTTAAAGTCAAGTTACCATTTTAAAACCAATGATAAAACCATTCCTTTATAATATTCATAAAGTCGTTATAACTAACTTCTCATAAAGCTGTTATAACACTTTATGTTCTAAACCAAAAACTCTTCAATTCCACAAGTCTCTTTTCTTTTAAAACAACAACAAGTATTCTTAACCTTCAAAATCAAGTCGTTTATAAGTCAAGTCTCTTATCATTTAAGATCAAGTCTCTTAACTTCTACAATCAATAAACCATTCTTTTACTACATAAAGTCGTTATAACTAACTTCCCATAAAGCTATTATAACACCCTATGTTTTAAACCAACCAAATCACTTAGCACACGTGACGTCACCGCACTACATAGTTCACAACAATCATGCTAGAAAAGATAGGAAGAGGTTCACATACCTCGCGACGATTATCGACAATTAGCAAAACGCTCCACAGTACTGTAACCCTGCTAGCCTTTTCCACTCTTCAAGTAGAATACGCTACTCGAAGATCGCAAACCTATAAAGGCCACAAACGCCTATCAACTCCTAGATCACCTTGTAGAATATTCTACGTAAAATTCGCAAAGACCTCCCCGCAATCACATAAATTTCTCCTTCCAAGGCCCGCTACTGTGCCAACAATTCCTCGGGATTTACACGCCTAACCGGACGTGTTCAATTTCGCTCACAATAATACTACACAAGTCTCATCAAAGTACCCGATGTAAATACAGTTCAATCCTTTATAATCATCCTTCCAATATAACATACTCAAGTATAACTACTACAACATGTAATATCCAATTACAATAGGGGGACATAGATCATTACCTCGATAAGCCCAAAATTATCCAAGTTTATAAGTCGATCCAAAGCAATGTTTAGCTCCAATTCCTTACGTTCCAACCCGCTCCAAGCAACCCTTAGAAGCTCCTAACCAACTCTTCTTCAAGATCCAACTCCAAAAGTGAAGAACACTTAGGCTACAATTTGGCAATTTTCGGCCAAGGCAACATTTCTAGGCTAGGGGTGTGAAATCTTTTCCAACTCTTGGTACACAAACTTCCTAACACCCTAAGGAAGAATATTTAAAACCTTAAGAATTTTTGGACAACTTTTGATCTAGGGGAAAGGCCAAAAACGAGAACTACACATAAGAGGGAGGGAGTATTTTGCCTTGGAACTAAGTGTGGGATGATGAAATAAGTCTTGCACTTCAAGGGGTATTTATAGAAGAAACAAGGGCCAAGATCAATGCAAGTGGGTGGCCAAGATTGGGCCATGTGTGTGTGGGTCCCACCACACCACATGGCCAACGAAAATGCACACCAAGTGTCATGGCCGTTTCGGCCAAGTGACACATGGGGGTGACACGTGTCGCCCCCCGACTCGTCCAAAATATTTCGTCTTCCGAAAATATCCAAAATACCGGAAATCTCAAAAACAAAGTGGGCCCCACAAAACCGTAAATTTCTCCCGTGGGCCCCACGTGACCATTTTCGAAAATAAAATCTCATAATTCTAAAATAATCCAAGAAGTCCAAATACCAAATCTGGGAATCCAATTCCCATTAACGAACCTTTTTCTTCACAAAAACCGGAAACTTTTCCGTCGAAAAAATCACATCTTCCTTTCTTTCCAAAATTTCTGTCGTATTCTCGTACGTACGTCCTCACATACATACCCTGGAACTACGGGGTATAACATCTTTCTTTAGGAGTTGTATTGTGAGCTGATAGGTATGATAGATGTGCATATGTATATAGTTGGGTATGACCCTGTCCCGATCATATGTTTTCCTTTCACTCTGTAGAGGCTTATAGACAGTGTGTTATGTGTGATAGTCGTGTGTGGCCTTGTTGCCTCCCCAGTAGATGTATTATACTTATGTCGGCTTTGTTATATATATATATATATATATATATATATATGCATGATTGGGCCTTTTGTGAGTGCAGGTGGTTATGTCCTTATTCAGTTGAGTATGTATCAGAGACCTCGTCGGCTCATGAGTTGTGGTCTATCTCTCAGATATCATATCAAGATCGGTACGCTTGGGCCTCAGAGCGCCAGGTGCCAGCCACCCCAAGGTTGGGGTGTGACATTAACTATTTCAGAAAGCATAATCAATCTTGATAAGACAATCTGGCTGAAGGATATACAGAAGATAATGGTTGAAGAATGTTGTTTCCAGTATCATCTATTGGAATCAAATTTCAGAAGAGAGATGTATCAAGTTTAATTGATAATACCATGACTAAAAGAACAGAAATAAAGTACGACTTTTGGCTTTATTAATCAAGGTATTTATTAACAATGATAAATTTTGGTATATTTATATTCTCTTAATTATAACCCAATTAGATGTTTTTCGAATATATATTCATATTAAAAATCATTAAATCTTTGTCTTTTTAGTAAAAGTATAATTTGCAAAGCACGTGCAACATACGTGCATAGAGACTAGTTTAGTAAAAAGGTTACAAATCTGTCGGCTGACAAGTGCTTTAAAGTTATTTTTTATTTTAAATATACCCCTAACTATTAAAAAGATCTAAATATGCCCCTCACATTTATTGCAGAAGCCACATATTAACATTCACATTTATTGCAGAAGCCACATATTAACATTCACATTTATTGCAGAAGCCACATATTAACATATTTGGATCTTTGAGAAACTTTATAGTTCAGTTGGTTGACTATATGAACCGTCACCTTGTTGGTGAGGGTTTAATTTCCGGTTTGTAATTCCCTCCCTTATTTCTTCTTTCTCTACCCCTATGTTAAAAAAAGAAGAAGATATGTTTAAATCTTTTTAACTGTTTAAGGGGTATTTTAAACCTCTTTAATTATTAAGGGGTATATTTTCACTCTTTAAATTTCTCAAGTGCATAACTCAAATTATTGTATTTTCTATTAAATATGTAAAATTTATCTTTTCACAAAAAAACATATATATTGTAGACATGTAAACCGTTCCTGATTTTTACTTATATTAGTTCTTAGATATTATTTTTAGATCTAAATTTTGACATATTTATTTTATTACATTTTTAATAAATTTTTCTTGAATATTTTTTTAAAACTACAAAAATAGTCACTCTTTAGGATACAACTTTTTCTTTTTTCATAAGAAAAGAGATTATAAAAATTAATCATCCTTTTAGTTTAGGTTCTAATATTTAGCTTTTCTATATTTCTTTGTGAGATGAATCTGATTCGCACCTTTGATTGTTGAGCTGACCCTCTGCACGAGATTACTCCTCTCCATCTCCCTATAAGTTTTCTTGTTTAGATTTCAGTCACTTTGCCTTCAAATGCCTGATTTGATTTTCAAATGTTACTCTGATTTGTTACTTGTGTTGGTTCCTGTATGTATGACCTCGCATCCTACTTTTGTGAAACCCTGAGCTATTCAGGTTGGATTTGATCTTGTCACACTTTCCATGTAACGACCCAATCGATTTTAGTTAAGACCCATATTTAATTATTTTATCTTTCCCGTGATCTTATGTGGATTTGTGATGCGCGGAGATGGATGACACAGATCTCGAAGTCCATTTATATGAATTTCGGATGAAAAGTCAAAGTCTTTTGAGAACTTAGAGTTGGTTAGTTAGACTCAGAGCTGACTTTTGGGTAGATGAGTTCGTTTTCAGGTCCCGTCGCTTTCAGTAGTTCCGTAGTGTCATTTATGACAGTTGAGTCATTGGTTCGCTTCTCGAGGCAATCAGATATATTTTGTGGTCTTATTTATATGTTTGAATTTTTGGTTTGTCTCAGATGATTCTTTAGAAAAGAATGCCTTGGCTCGGTTATTTGTGAAATTCGGGGGGTAAGAGCAAGTTAGTAGCACTGTTTACCATATATGAGCATATTTGCTTTTTATCAGGGGGGTTCCGGGAGTGTTTCAGGTATTCAACAGAGTTTTTGGGCTATTTTTCATCTGTCTGGTGTTCGCCACGGCGGACCAGCATCCGCTCCACCGGGTCCACTTCGATGAGGGGTTGGTTCGCCAAAGCGGAATATGGGAGTTGGGGGAAGTCTGCCACAACGGTGATGTGTTCGTCGCGGTGATGGGTGAGATATGAAGTGACTCTCGCCCCAATGAGGTATTTTTCGCCGCAGCGGATCCGCTCCAGCGGAGTTTAAGTGTCCTCTAAATATTTTTAGGTCATATTTCTTTTCCCCAAATAACAAACCTTCGAAGCCAGCGCCGCATAAGGGTATTTTTCAGAGCTTTAAAAACATTTTCAACCTTGATGTAATATATTTTCTCTCTCTTATGACTTAAGTTATGTTTATGAGTTCTTTTAATGATGGTTTAGCATATTATGTGAGTTGGGGAAGATGAGTTATGCATATTGAGAGATTAAAAGAGTTATATGATTTATTTTAATGAGGATTTATTGATCAAATAGTGTTAATATCATGAATTTGGATTGGGTTATGCTAGATTATCATGTTTTAAAGCTTAATTTGATTATAGAAGTTTGTTTTCAAAAAGGAGAAAATCTAGGGTTTGAAACTGGGGCTTTTAGATTATTGTTCAATTGTGGATTCAAATGTGTATAGTTTTTCAATTAATTTAAGGATATGATTACTTAGTATGTAATGAAGGTTTTTGAGTATTATGTTCGAGTCTTGGTGACGTGAGCACGAGATGGATATTTAAAGTCTTATTTTATTGTGATTAGCTTTATATTAATGAATAATATATACGTGGCTTTGACTATCGTGAGGCACATCAAAAGGGCAAGTCGATCACCGAGGCTTGATTTGTTAGCGCTCCTATTCGACAATGAAGTAGGCTACGATTTAGTTTTTTAAGACTCCGATAGAAGTACATAGTAATTATAAATGTTGAGGGGTATTGGGCGTGTTTGAGGGTCCCACTCAAACAGTTGTGATGAACGTTTGAGTGGGTACTGGTGTTGAACTATGTTGATAGGTGATTTTGGGGATCAACCTTATGCTGATTTCGACTGCTGTTATTTGGGCTCGTCGCCATATTTGATATTGTTGTGTTTATTTATCACACATGCTTTGATATGATATCCTGATTTCATGAGGATTACGGTTGATGGACTGATTTGATTTGAAATCCTATGTATTAGATTATATGTGTGTTATTGAACTCTTAAAAGCATGTCATATTCTCCTTACTTGGTTGCATCTCATTATATCATGATATCTTGTTTTATATTGTCATTTGCATTTATACACTCATGGTTCTATGATATTGATATGAGAGTGTGTATGGATGTGTTGTGAACCCAAGATGTCGGAAAGGTAAGAACACTTAGAGATTACAAAAATATTGAGATGGTGATAATACGGATGGCTCGGATTGTACGCCACAACAGATATTGATAAGCGAGGAATGTAGTTGCATGCCTACAACATGATATTATTCAAGACAAATGAGTCTTGGGCACTGGTCAGATTCATGTGTGGAATTTCGACGGGCTATGAGCGGTATATGGACTTCGCGGGTCCCCTATGGATGTACAAATCATAATAAAACCTTAACGTACTGTATATCAGGTTGAGAAAGGTACCGTGCATATACATTGCATTCATATGATACATACATCTATACATTGCTTAAATATGGATTGGTCATTGGAATTTGGGTGAAACCCTGATTTACTTGGATTGAATTGATTGTATTGGACTGAAATGATCGCTATGCTTGAGCTTATCTCTATGAATACTTGAAAATAATGATTATGCTGGTATATATGAATACTTGGATAAATGATTGAGGTTGTTGTATTTATTGGTTTGTCGTGTGTGGCTTCCTTCCTCGTGTATGAATTTTGGGGTTTAATAATTGTAAGTCTAAGTGTTTATGTCAACTACTACTATGGTGAGAAATATAAATTATGTCATAACTATTTTCTAGGTCTAGGTAATTATGTGCATTTGTATGTTGTCTGGTAATTAACTGTGTAACTGGGTAACGAGCCTAGTAAGAAACCTATGATAAGTGTCACTAGTGCAAAGGTTGGTGTGGAATGATCTATGTGTATCAGACCGTAATTGTATCGATACTTAACTAAATGTAAAAGCTAAGGTTAAATAAGAAAGTAACATCATCATATTTAGCTTAGGTGCTACCCTCTTGGAAGCGTTCTAAAATGGTTTTTGTGATGAATGTTTGACTCATTTATTTAATGTGATAAGTTGAGTAAGTAGGGTTAGACTTGAATATGACTTGAACAAGAGAGTACTCGGTGGGTACTATGATAGTAAGGTCCCTGTATATGTGAATAGATTGATTGTACTTGATTGTGATTGAAACCTTATGTGAATAATGTGACTTGATGAATCAGTGAAATGATATGTGTACAACGTGACTTATATGAGCTATTGAACTGTCTAGTATAGGCTTACACGATGTCAACTTGATATTTATCTCTGTTACATATCTTCTGTCATTTCATACTATGATGTCTACGGGGTACGTTGTATACTCATGATACACTTGCTGCATCTTTTCTGATGCAGATACAGGTCCCTCTACTAGTTCGCGAGCTCGAGTGTGAGTCTGTGTAGGTGGATTTCAGCATTTCAGGGTGAGGATACTTCTTCCGGCATGCCTTGAATGCTTATTCTATTACTATGTCTTTACATTTGGTTTTGAAAGATGTAGTTAGATATTTTGATTATGTTATGCAGTTGTGGACTTTGTTGCCTTCATTCAGACTTGTATCTGTATTAGTGTTCTTGTATTATTGACCAGATCTTATTCAGACTTATGTTCCGCTTTTACAGGAATATGAAATAGCTTAGTTCTGACCCTACGTATGAGAGCGTGCGAAAGCATGTAAGACTTAAAATTTTCAAAGGATAGGTTGACGGATTATTCCGGACGGGTTTTAGTCAACTTTGAGGCAGGTTATGACCCGGTACATTGAGAGTTCCTAAGTGTTTCAAAGGCCTAGGGCGTAGTTCGTTGAGTATAAATTCCAACGCAACCAATCGTTCGTCGATAGGACGTCGGAGTAGAAAGTTATGAGGGTTACAAGTTCGGCGCATACGACGAAATGCGTTTCGAGCAAAGCGGCAGGGCGCGGATTCGGGCGCGGTGCCGAAGTGCGAGAGGTCGCTGAAGTTGCAGCGCGCCAGACAGCAGGGCGCGGAAGTTCCGAGTCCGCAGAGGTTTCAGCGCGCCCTGGCGCCAGCTGGCGCGGCGGGATTCGAGCAGAAAATTAGGAAAAATCAGATTTTTCTTTTAAAGACATTGGGAGGGTGACAAGTGTCCCCCCATCTGATTTTGCATGCATTATATTGACCAAGTCTTGAAGACTTGGTCATATTTCATCTCTCCCCCCCCATCTGATTTTGCATGCATTATATTGACCAAGTCTTGAAGACTTGGTCATATTTCATCTCTCTCTTAGACAAAAGCTCCTCCCTCTCTCTTAAAAGTTCAAGCTTCTCCTTCTCTCTAAAATCCCAAGAGATATTCTAGCCTTAGGAAATATCTGGAAAAAGTAAAGGCAAGAAGAAGCTTGTGGCTAGCTTGTGAAGGTTGTTGTGGTGGTGTTCTTGAAAAGGAAGCTAGCAAGTTGTTGGAAAAATTTGGCTAAAACTCTAAGGTAATGATTCTTCCTTTAGAATTAGTTTTTAGTGTTGCATGTTAAGAAGAAAGAACTTGTGGTAGTAAATAATGCTCTTAGAGTCATTGCATGCAAGAAATGTGGCTTGGATATGAAAGAATTGGTTAAGAAGATATTATGAGCATGTTGTAGCCTAAAAACTACCTTAGAATTGTTAAGTGAATTGTTGTACCTTATGGGGCAGAATTTTACACACCCAAGTTTAGGTGTGTAATCCCCTTTGAAGTGTTGGATTGTTGAGCCTTAAATGTGGTGTTTGGATGATAAATTCGGCCTTGAGAAAGGTGGCAAGTATGTAGAAACAAAGGAAATGCTGCCCAATTTTCCATAGAATTTAGTGACTTTGAACTTGGATTATTCTACATTGAGATTAGAGGTTAATAAACGTATCATGATTATTATAGGTTGAAATATTACTTGCGGTAGTTGAGCTTAGCAAGTGGATTGACCAAAGAGGTATGTGGAGCTTTCCTATCTCTTGAGCATAAATAGATGAAACTATGTAGTACGGTAGACGTACAAGATTTGGTATTCTTACTTGTTTTAAGTATATAATGACTTGTTTCGTTTTGAGAATGTATAAGTCCCTTGGTTAGGGGAAAAGTATGATTTTGCTAAAGTGTAGGGTTAGTATAACAACTTTATGGGAAGTTGGTTTTGTCACGACCCGACCCCGGCTCGCGATCGTGCCCTACCCGCACCCTTTCTAAACATCGAGAATAGCAATGAACATACACAATGAAAAAGTACTTAAACATAAATGACAACAAAGCTAGGAGCAAGGCCACCTCCTAAAAACTATATCAATAAAACAATACATTTTTCTTCTTCAACCCAATCCACAATGTGACTACTGCACTTAAGAATAACTCTGACGGGCCCCGCCATACCCCTGAATGTACAATAACCGATAATACCAGGTATAAGCCTCCGGAATAAAGGAGCTTCTCAACAGCTGACAGTGACCCTAAGAGCGAGGATCAGCAACCTATACTCTACTCATGCAGATTTAACGCACTTCGGAGGTCAAGACAACATGTACCAAATATGTGAAACCGAAAGATCAGAATGAAATCATAAGTCTAAAATAAAGCGGAGACATGTATGATAACTCAATTAACAATACACTGTGTCTTACTAACAATGAGAGTAAATAGGGGTATACTTACAATATAAAGTAGGAAAGCTCACGATCAAAACAGGACCACCCGCCCGCAGTGTCATTAAGCAATCCTATTCTCGGGACTATTTCACCCGCATAGATCCAGTGGACCCGCATGAGGTATTCCTCGCATGGGACTATTCCACCCGCATAAGCCCTTACGGACTCGCATGAGGTATTCCTCGTGATAGGTCGGACCCGCCCGCATGGGACTATTTCACCCGCATAAGCCCTACGGACTCGCATGAGGTATTCCTCGCATCGTGGGTAGCAAATCCACGGAAATATGCAATGCCACAAACCCGGGGAATGACCCCGCAACGAATAATATGTTACTAGCACAAATCCGGCTATCACACATAACATAAGCACTACCGACTTATCATACAATACATAAGTAAGTTAAGAAATCTCCTAACTTCTTATTATTCTTGTTATACATATATACACTCTCATTTTAGTTTACCTAAGGCACTATCATGTCTTTTATAAAAATCCGGGAATTTAACCCAAAGTACTACGTACTTCTATTCTTTTTTTAAAATGACTCATTTCATTATAATCCTTCCAAGACACTAATAACCGTAATATCAAGTTACAATTTCTTTTCAAGACAAGTCACAATACTCTTAGAAATAAAGTTAGGTTTCTAAATCAAGTGACTCCTTTTCTTATAAATCTTTAGGCAATTGATGCCTTAAAATCGAATTGCCTTCCATTAAATCAAGCCATTTATCTTTCCATAAAGCCAATATAACCAACTCCCCATAAAGTCGTTATATTCACTTTATACCTTAGTCAAGTACAATTTCCTATCCAAGGGACTTATACGTTTAAAACGAAACAAGTATCACAATACTTTAAAACTCTTCAAGTCCCTTAACATACTTAAATTACTTAGAGTAAACCACTCTTTAAACTTTCCATAACAACAAGTATCAAAAATACTTTCAACATACTTAAAGTCTCTTAACTTTTGAAAACCAAGATATCCTTAATAATTAAACCAGTGAGTTAATTCCCTAACTCAAACAACTTGGGCATTCTTAAAAATAAGCCAAGGATATCAAATAGACTAGATTGTCAAAATCTCAGACGCCTATCGTACTTATACCTTTACAACTTAATCATGCTCAAGAGATAAGAAAGTTCCACATACCTTGTCGGGTCAAACCACTTGCCAAGTACAAAGTCCCGCCCGTAGTATATCAACCTATAATATTCACAATACGTCTATTAACGCCTTACTTCTAATGTAGAATATTATAAGTGTAAAGTCTCCATTTTCTACGGAAAATCGGACAAAGACCTCCTTTGTTTTTACTCACTTTGCCACCTTTTTCAAGGCCGAAAATACAATAACCAAACAGCCCCAATTGGCTCACAACAATATAGAAGGTAGTTCAATACAAATGAATAACCAAACAGCCCCAATTGGCTCACAACAATATAGAAGGTAGTTCAATACAAATGAATAACAAACTACAGCCCAAATTCGGCCACCTTGAGTTCAACAAAACCAATTCTTATCCAATTTCCATTTCAATCCAAATTGGTAGCATAACATGATATCAAGTTGCATTTGATTAATATAATCATAATCTTTAAGTAAGTAACATGCGACGATTTCTAAAAACGACCAATTAGTAATCCAATTCCAAGTGGCTTGTATAACATTTCAGATTTAGCTACAAGAAATCCATAATACTTATAACTTCAACCTATCAACTTCATGCTAGCAACAAGTAAAGCTAACAACAACAATATAAATATGTAATCTTGTAACACCTTTAAAAGACAAGATTATACCTTAACGATTCTTAATCCAACTCCAATCCGAAGTCGCTCCTTAGTAGTTTAGAGCCTCTCCAAGATACTTCAATCCGCTTGTTGAGACCCTTAGAACAACACCAACTATTATCCTTCAAAACTCCAACACAAAACCTAGAAAGACCATTAGGTTTTCGCCATGACTAACCCGTAAACAACCTTTTTCCAAGATTTTTCTATTGAGATGTGTTTACAATACACCTAAGAACCTTGGTTTAAAGTGTGGAATCAAATGGACAAGAAACGAAAATTCTTTCTTCTTTCCCCTAGGTGAACCCGAGACCCCCAATGTGTTCTTCAAATTTTTGTGTAAAATTTTCTAAGTGTTAAACTCCCTCTCTCTACTAGTAGTAATATAAAGCACCTTGGAGGGTTATGATAAAAACACATGGGTGGTTTAGATGAAGTCTACTAAAATATCAAGACCAAAGTGGGACCTTTGACTTTAGTCAATGTTCTCATGCTACAAGTTGCAAGACTTAGCCATAGAAGACTTATGGTCAATGACCATATCGCCATGCCATTTCGTCCAAGGCATTGCTAAGGGGGGGTGGCACGTGTCGCCCTCCCATTCGTCACAACACTAACGTTTTCCGACAATTTCATAATTCCGATAAATTTTTACTCGTCTCAAACCTTAACATTGTTGAGTTCTTACGTACGTTCTTATAAACATATCCTGAAATTCCGGGGTGTAACATTCTTCCCCCCTTAGAAACATTCGTCCCCGAATGTTCTTTCGGGAGTCAACCTTAAAGATAGTGACATAGTCTTCTTTTACCACCCCCACATACCAATAACGCCACACGTGGCCACATAACAATACTCATACCAAAATATCAAACTGAACCCCACGTGTCAACATCGGTTATCTGCATAAAGCTTGCGACTCTAAGCTTACAACAATCTTCCTGATAAGCTTCGCTTATCCATAGCCCGGTGAATCATGTCCGACCAAATAATCAACCTCGCTTATATCAAACCATCCGACCGCGATCTCCACTTTCTACACACAAGGCCTCGCATCGCCACCAAAAGCGGAAGGGTATTCGTTATCGACGTAACAAGACAAGAGGCAATTAATCTTCCCGGCTATTCCTGAAATCAAAGACACAGGCCCGCAACCTATCCTCAAGTGCCTGGATAGTACGCTCTGCCTGACCGTCGGTCTGAGGGTGTAATGCAACACTGAGACTCACCTGTGTCCCTAATCCTTTCTGAAAAACCTCCAGAAGTTATCCGCAACCGAGCTCATCTATCTGTAATCATAAGCGTAGGAACCCCGTGCAGTCTCACAATCTCTCTGCTATACAAGCTAGTATAAACCTCAGCCGAGTAAGTGGTCCCAATCCGAAAGAACACAGCTGGTTTCGCCGCCTAATTACTATGACCCTGGGAGTCGCACTTCCTCCGAGTACGATGCCACCCTGTAACCAGACCCATATTAATTACCTATCATATCTAGGTTGGAATTTCAATTGCCTGCAATAGCCCACTGGCTTCGGTGCACAACCATGACTGCTACAAACTCGGACACTAAGCAGTAAACTCCGCTATGTCTCTTTTCCGGTCATCTCACCCATACATACATCTGAGGTCACGACACGACTTAGTCGGCCCCAACCAATTAGAGCAATACGCACTGCGTGCCTCCCCTAAAACTCACCGACTAGTCCCGCAAAGACGTATATGCAATCTATCTCATCTTACAAAGACCCCATCCGGTGCTACTCAAACAGCTCTTCTCTCCTGAGAGTCGATTGACATCAGATCATAATCTGGATCCTCATCATCGCCTCTTTACTTCCTCAACGCTGGAAGACTCGGCAACCTCTCGGATCGGAACTTCATTAACCTTGGAAACAAATAATCGAACCCCCAGGCTTGGTAACTGAAGAATCTTACGGACTACATCCTGTCTATCCGCGTGCCTATCCGCGGACTACCCTTAGTCCACCACAAAGAGTATCTCAGAATCGCTTGGCTTTCCCCGGATGGTATAGGATATCAATATCACAATCCTTGAGTAACTCTAACCACCATCGCTGTCGCAACTTCTACTGCCTCAGTCTGCAGATATACCGGAGGCTTTTGTGGTCTGCACAAGTATCCACATGAAGTCTGTATATACGTCATGCCCCCAAATCTTCAAGGCACGATTTAATCGCCCGACTCTAAATCGTGAGTGGCGCAATTTCCTTTCCTGCTTCACTAACTACCGGGAAAACGTAGGCTATATCCTGATCTGGTTGCGCCAGCACACAACCTAGCCCAACACCCAACGTGTTATCATAATATTTTAACCCTCTAGTCTCACAGGAGGGGTTATAACTATAGTCGAATCAACTTATCTTCCCATAACTGGAAACCTTTCTCATTCTTATAAATATTCGTGCCCTTAATTTCAAATATGGTTCTTGTTTCCTTTTCTCTGTTGAAACCCAACAAGGTAACTAAACTTAGACTTAAATCCCTTGCTATCCTCATGGATAAGACTTCATCACAATCACAATTTAGGGGAAGTTTCCTTGATCTCGCAAGTAGTAACCCTGTTCTCCTTTCCCGGTTGTAGAGCCTATAACTAGGTGTTACCATATTTTCTTGAAATGTTCTTATCGCCCATTATCAACTAATGGTCTTTACACTCGTCTGCAATCATGACTCGCAACTTACATTTATATCTTTACAATACTTCCTCGACCAAATCGTAAGTCGTGCTTAATTACCCCAACACAACACTTTTCCCACGGTTATCTACAAATGTAACCTATGGCATGACGATACCGAAGACCTTACCAGTCCTATATCCTTCGAATAACAACATGGGTACACGCAACCCCATAATACGTAAACCGTCCTTTACGTGGGGATGAGAACTTATCTCCCTTACTTAAACTTTCCTTGGAGTCGCAACCCTAATCACATGGTCCTCTCGCGGTCCAGTAATTATCTAATCATCACGCACCGCCTTAAAGTCATGTAGATTTTCAAAACCTACCAGAGTTGCCCACAGCTTTCCACGGCAAAGATTCATACTTATTTTTTATCCTTGCCTTGCACATTTTCCTGAAATTATCCGGAAGGTCGTGGCCCTGACCGCCACCCTACACCAACTCCAAGTACCTCCAAGGGCACTTAACATAAATTCCTTCAAATTCATTTATTACATGCTTTCACGTCAATATACCCCAAGTGAACAAGTCACACACTTTAAAAAAACATCGTGCCAAAGAAGGAAGGATAATTCATCGTTACTACCACTTCTCTTCCTTTTTATCGATAATCGCTTACTGTAAAACCGAATCGAGCCAATCTCTCTCTCGCAATAACGTTGGCATAACAAGAGGCCAACTAGTTCGAACTCATAATGACCTCAATGCTCGTCATAATACTCGCTAGGTCTGCTAGTGGTCCAATGATCAGTATCGTTCACGGCAATTATCTACCCGCTCGGCTACCACCCAACACTCACGGGTAGTCACCTCGAAAGGTTCTCATGGATTCAGCTTTATTTCTTTACACTTGGTTGCTCTCTTTTCACCGGGTCGCATTTCTTTTCCGTATTCCCAAACTTATTCTAGCTTACGCACATAAATTTCCATACTAATTCTCGCCTCCACTCTTTAGAGTTACAAAATTAACCAATACAAGGCCCATTCCGCTAACAACTCGGTCCTGGTGGAACACGCCCACGAGCCCGTAAATGATTAACTAAACTTGGCCTTGCACCGTGACACCGTCACATAGAGGACTACTACCAACCGATCCCATTTCCTTTCCAGCATGGGAGACCCTTAATAGATCCTCAACCCGACTCGGCGCCGTATTTAACTCCTTTCCTCGTCCTGCCTTAACTCTTTACTACCCTAGAAGGCCTTATATATCTAAGGTCTCGGTGGTTATCACGCTCAAAGCTCGCAATTTCCGTGCTCCAAGCCTAACTTATCACCTCCAAAACGGGTACAACACTTCTCAATATACTATAATCGGGTTGTCTTGTCCACAACAACATACTTACTCCATACGGATCTCAATTGCATCATTCCCTTAAGCATACCATGAGCTTAAGTTACGAACATAGTCTCCCATTAAGTTCTTTAATAACTTCTTAAGGGTCCATTTCATTCTCACATAACTCATCATCACCTAATTATCTCAAATTAGCACGAAACTTGATGAGAGTTCATTAAACTGTTTCATACATTCCCTTATTTATATAGTCCTTACCAAATCCCGGTAATCTAAAATCATCTTAGGCAACACAGATGTGACCCCATACATAAATCAGTATAGTTGTATGTCCCAATACCAACTATACTACAATCATTACCAACCCGATACGCACACGCATAATCTTTCCTGGTCATCACGCTTTCTCGTGGCTGCAAACAACATAACCTCGTTAGGGGAGACGACTTAACCATACAAATTTCAATCGCACGATCTTAGAGTGAGAATAATGGAAACTAATCCTAAATGTCTCAGCCTCCCGATTATAGATGTGGTGCACAACACATCGATAATCAAGACTTACTAGACACGGTCAGTAGACACTTTTCGAGGACTAATCGCTCGATACCACTTTTGTCACGACCAATTCGCTCGCGATCGTGCCCTACCCGCACTCCTTTCTGAAACATCGAGAATAGCAAAGGAACATACACAATCAAAAAGTACTTAAACATAAATGACAACAAATAGCCGATAAGGCCACCTCCTAAAAACTATATCAATAAAACAAGACATTTTTCTTCTTCAACCCAATCCACAATGTGACTACGCACTTAAGAATACAACTCATGACAGTGGCCCCGCCATACCCCGAATGTACAATAACCGACAATACTGGTATAAGCCTCGGAATAAAGGAGCTTCAACACCGACAAAGGACCCTAAGAGCGAGGATCAAGAACTGCACTTCACGGCATGAACGCACTCAAGGAGGTCAAGACAACATGTACCAAATATGTGAAATCAAAGCATCAGAATGAAATCATAAGTCTAAAATAAAACCGAGACATGTATGATAACTCAATTAATAAGACATCGTGGCCTTACTAACAATGAGAGTAAATAGGTATACTTACAATATAAAGTAGGAAAGCTCACGATCAAAACAGACCACCCGCCCGCAGTGTCATTACAATCCTATTCCCGGACTATTTCACCCGCATAGATCCAGTGGACCCGCATGAGGTATTCCTCGCACGGGACTATTCCACCCGCATAAGCCCTTACGGACTCGCACGAGGTATTCCTCGCATAGGTCGGACCCGCCCGCACGGGACTATTTCACCCGCATAAGCCCTACGACTCGCATGAGGTATTCCTCGCATCGTGGGTAGCAAATCCACTAAATATGCAATGCCACAAACCCGGGGAATGACCCCGCAACGAATAATATGTTACTAGCACAAATCCGGCTATCACACATAACATAAGCACTACCGGCTTATCATACAATACATAAGTAAGTTAAGAAATCCCCTAACTTCTTATTATTCTTGTTATACATATATACACTCTCATTTTAGTTTACCTAAGGCACTATCATGTCTTTTATAAAAATCCGGGAATTTAACCCAAAGTACTACGTACTTCTATTCTTTTTTTAAAATGACTCATTTCATTATAATCCTTCCAAGACACTAATAACCGTAGTATCAAGTTACAATTTCTTTTCAAGACAAGTCACAATACTCTTAGAAATAAAGTTAGGTTTCTAAATCAAGTGACTCCTTTTCTTATAAATCTTTAGGCAATTGATGCCTTAAAATCGAATTGCCTTCCATTAAATCAAGCCATTTATCTTTCCATAAAGCCAATATAACCAACTCCCCATAAAGTCGTTATATTCACTTTATACCTTAGTCAAGTACAATTTCCTATCCAAGGGACTTATACGTTTAAAACGAAACAAGTATCACAATACTTTAAAACTCTTCAAGTCCCTTAACATACTTAAATTACTTAGAGTAAACCACTCTTTAAACTTTCCATAACAACAAGTATCAAAAATACTTTCAACATACTTAAAGTCTCTTAACTTTTGAAAACCAAGATATCCTTAATAATTAAACCAGTGAGTTAATTCCCTAACTCAAACAACTTGGGCATTCTTAAAAATAAGCCAAGGATATCAAATAGACTAGATTGTCAAAATCTTGACGCCTATCGCATTTATACCTTTACAACTTAATCATGCTCAAGAGATAAGAAAGTTCCACATACCTTGTCGGGTCAAACCACTTGCCAAGTACAAAGTCCGGCCCGTAGTATATCAACCTATAATATTCACAATACGTCTATTAACGCCTTACTTCTAATGTAGAATATTATAAGTGTAAAGTCTCCATTTTCTACGGAAAATCTGGACAAAGACCTCCTTTGTTTTTACTCACTTTGCCACCTTTTTCAAGGCCGAAAATACAATAACCAAACAGCCCCAATTGGCTCACAACAATATAGAAGGTAGTTCAATACAAATGAATAACCAAACAGCCCCAATTGGCTCACAACAATATAAAAGGTAGTTCAATACAAATGAATAACAAACTACAGCCCAAATTCGGCCACCTTGAGTTCAACAAAACCAATTCTTATCCAATTTCCATTTCAATCCAAATTGGTAGCATAACATGATATCAAGTCGCATTTGATTAATATAATCATAATCTTTAAGTAAGTAACATGCGACGATTTCTAAAAACGACCAATTAGTAATCCAATTCCAAGTGACTTGTATAACATTTCGGATTTAGCTACAAGAAATCCATAATACTTATAACTTCAACCTATCAACTTCATGCTAGCAACAAGTAAAGCTAACAACAACAATATAAATATGTAATCTTGTAACACCTTTAAAAGACAAGATTATACCTTAACGATTCTTAATCCAACTCCAATCCGAAGTCGCTCCTTAGTAGTTTAGAGCCTCTCCAAGATACTTCAATCCGCTTGTTGAGACCCTTAGAACAACACCAACTATTATCCTTCAAAACTCCAACACAAAACCTAGAAAGACCATTAGGTTTTCGCCATGACTAACCCGTAAACAACCTTTTTCCAAGATTTTTCTATTGAGATGTGTTTACAATACACCTAAGAACCTTGGTTTAAAGTGTGGAATCAAATGGACAAGAAACGAAAATTCTTTCTTCTTTCCCATAGGTGAACCCGAGACCCCCAATGTGTTCTTCAAATATTTGTGTAAAATTTTCTAAGTGTTAAACTCCCTCTCTCTACTAGTAGTAATATAAAGCACCTTGGAGGGTTATGATAAAAACACATGGGTGGTTTAGATGAAGTCTACTAAAATATCAAGACCAAAGTGGGACCTTTGACTTTAGTCAATGTTCTCATGCTACGAGTTGCAAGACTTAGCCATAGAAGACTTATGGTCAATGACCATATTGGCCATGCCATTTCGTCCAAGGCATTGCTAAGGGGGGGGGGGGGTGGCACGTGTCGCCCTCCCATTCGTCACAACACTAACGTTTTCCGACAATTTCATAATTCCGATAAATTTTTACTCGTCTCAAACCTTAACATTGTTGAATTCTTACGTACGTTCTTATAAACATATCCTGAAATTCCGGGGTGTAACATGTTTATTAGCTTAATAAAAGATTAATGAGAAGAGGGTTACTCTAAGTAAGACAAGTAAGGACAAATGATTTGATTTATGAAAGGCAAATTGATTTTAAGGCATCAGTTGCCCAAATGTTTTATGTATGAAAAAGAGTCACTTTTAAAAGAGTTGAAGTATGTAGTACTTGGGTTAAATTCCCGGTTTTCTTTTATTAAAGATATGATTAAGTGCCTTAAGTAAACTAAAATGAGAGGGTATATGAACAAGACTAATAAGAAGTTATAAGTTTTCCTAACTTAATTATGATTATGATATGATGACAGTTTGAGCTAGGGTGAGAGTATATTTGAGGGGCAAGCCCCAAGATCGTTATACCACCTTCTCCAGGGTAAGAGTATGTCTGAGGGGCAAGCCCCAAGATCGTCATACCACCTTCTTCAGTGTAAGAGTATATCTGAGGGGCAAGCCCCAAGATCGTTATACCATCTGCTTCAGTGTAAGAGTATATCTGAGGGGCAAGCCCCAAGATCGTCATACCACCTTCTTCAGTGTAAGAGTATATCTGAGGGGCAAGCCCCAAGATCGTTATACCATCTGCTTCAGTGTAAGAGTATATCTGAGGGGAAAGCCCCAAGATCGTTATACCATCCGCCTGTGGTAAGAGTATATCCGAGGTAAGTCCCCAAGATCGTTATACCACTGCTCGTGGATTTGCTACCTACGACGCGAGGAATACCTCATGCGAGTCCTATGGGCTTATGCGGGTGAAATAGTCCCACGCGGTAGTACTGCCTATGCGAGAATACCTCATTCGGGTCCACAGGACTATGCGGGTGAAATAGTCCCGAGTAGGGGTGCTTATTGATACTACTGGCGAGTACCTGCTTTGATCATGAGGCCCCTATTTTATGCAAAGATTATATATACTTGTCACTCTCATTGTTAGTAAGGCACAGTAAAAGGTATTTTGTTTGACTTCCATGACTCCAGCTTACTTTTAGACTTATGATATCATTATTACAGTATTTTCCAGCTTTACATACTTGGTACATATTGTGTACTGACCCCCTTCCTCGGGGGCTGCGTTCATGCCGCAGGTAAGGGTAAGAAGATTGTGGATCCTCGTTCTTAGGATCACTATTCCGGTGTCAGAAGCTCCACTCCTCCGGAAGCTTGTTTATTGGTACGGATATTCCCTGATGCTATAGGTATTTTGTACATTCAGGGGTATGGCGGGGCCCTGTCCCGCCACAGTTGTTATCTTTAGAGGTCTGTGGTCACATATGTGTTTTGGGCTATAAGAACCAGTTGTACTGCCATACTTTTGTTTAAGCATGTTTTTATGGAAGGCAGCCTTATCGGCTGGCCAGTGATGTTTACCTTTTTATAAGTTATGTGTTATGTATGTTCCGCTGCTTTTCTCTGATGTATACGATGCGGTACCCTGGTAGGTACGGCCGCGGCCCCGGGGTCGGGTCGTGACAAAAGTGGTATCAGAGCAGTTAGTCCTCGGAAAGTGTCCACAGACCGTGTCTAGTAGAGTCTTGATTATCGGTGTGTCGTGCACCACATCTATAATCAGGAGGCTGCAGGATATTTAGGATTGGTTTCCATTCTTTCACTCTAAGATCGTGCAATAGAGCTGAGTTATAGGTTGAACCTCCTCTGATGTTTTCCTTTATGTATCAGTTATGCCTCCACGCAAGGCAACCGCGGCCCAGAAGGGCAAGGCAGCTGAGGGTGCTGCTAGTGGGACGCGGAGAGTCACGAGGGCACAGGCCCAGTCCTTACCAGAGATGATGTTTAGGGCGGCGAGTTCCACGTCGTCGCCAGCCTCAGCAGAGTTCGAGGCAGCGGACGCGGCTACTGAGACCGCGGTACCGGAGCCTCCAGTCCCACAGTCAGGGTCTGAGTACAGAGATTACGGGGAACAGATTCGGTTACTGACCAGCATAGTGGCAGGGCAGCGCCGACAGGAGCAGGCGGCCAACCCTAGAGCCGACAGTTTACGGATTCGGGATTTCCTGGGTTGTCACCCACCCGAGTTCTATGGTTCGAGATTTGAGGAGGATCCGCAGGAGTTTGTCCGGCAGTTACAGCGGACCATGCAGGTGCTTAGGGCATCGGAGACTGAGTCTGTTATACTAGCTTCTTACCGGTTACGCGATATTGCGTTGAACTGGTTTGAGTCATGGGTGTTATCGAGGGGTGATGATGCTCTTCCAGCTGTTTGGGAGGAGTTCACAGAGGCGTTCCTAGACCATTTCTTACCTCCTGAGATGAGGAGAGCCCGCGTAGATAGGTTCTTGACCTTGAGACAGGACGGGAGGACTATCGTAGTACACTGAGTTTGACTCTTGGCCGATATGCACACCATTGTAGGCGACATGGCGAGCATGTGGTTCATCGATATGTGATAGGGCTAGACCGTCATATGATTTCGTGATGCTTGGGGTGGCTCTTCACCGTGGATGGATATTGCCAGGGATGTAGGCGACGCCAGCAGGGATTGAGGAGAGAGGCAGGATCGCTTAGATTTGGGTCACCAAGAGGCTGTGACAACAGAGTCTCGTGGCGGTTTTGAGGCGGCCTGGCAGCAGACTAGGTCCACATTCCACCAAAGACAGAGTGCTCCTTCTCGCTTTTCCTGCGGAGGTCCGATCACCGGATTATTCAGAGCAGTCAGGCTCCGGTGATTGTGTTTCGAGGCAGAGACCGTCACCAATCGAGACCACCTACCTCTCGGTGCGTTCGATGCGGTAGGTCTCATCCGGGCGAGTGCCGTATGGGTTCGGGAGCGTGTTACTCTTGTGGCCAGCGGGGCCATCTGAAGAAGGATTGTCCGTCCTTAGGCGGCGGGAGCGTTACGGTTCAGTCGACGAGGTCTGTTGCTAAATCTTCATCTTCGATGGTTAGACGCCCCGGAGGGCAGGGTACTTATGGGCCAGCAGGCCGCGACAGAGGTCGTGGTAGGGGTTCCAGTTCTAGCGGTCCTCAGAACCGCATCTATGCTATGTCCAACCGACAGGACCAGGAGGCGTCACCAGATGTCGTCACAGGTACATTATCGGTTTCTTGCTGTGATGTATATGCTTTGATAGATCCAGGTTCTATCTTGTCCTATATATCTCCTCATATTGCCAGTAGAATAGGGATAGAGCCCGAGTCCATAAGACATTTTGAGGTGGCTACGCCAGTAGGTGATTCAGTGATAGCTGAGCGGGTATATAAGGCTTGCCCAGTGACTATAGACAGTCGTCAGACTCTAGACGACTTGATAGAGTTGGATATGACAGACTTTGATGTGATTATGGGTATGGATTGGCTGGCGTCTTGCTATGCCAATGTGGACTGTAGAGAGAGATTAGTTCGGTTCCAGTTCCCTGGTGAGCCGGTTATCGAGTGGAAGGGGAATAATGCATCGCCGAGGGGTAAGTTTATTTCTTACCTCAAGGCTAGGAAGATGGTGCGGAAAGGGTATATCTACCATATGGTTCGGGTATTCGACACTGAGGCTGAAATACCGGACCTTCAGTCAGTTCCGATCGTTAGAGAGTTTCCAGACGTATTCCCAGACGAGCTTCCGGGTATCCCTCCTGAGAGGGAGATTGAGTTTTGCATTGATTTGGCGCCAGACACTCGACCGATATCTATTCCGCCATACAGGATGGCACCTGCCGAGTTGAAGGAATTGAAGGACCAGCTGAAAGATTTGCTGGAGAAAGGCTTTATTAGGCCAAGTGTTTCTCCTTGGGGAGCGCCAGTGTTATTTGTAAAGAAGAAGGATGGGACGCTGCGTATGTGTATTGATTACAGGCAGCTGAACAAGGTAACTATCAAGAACAGATATCCCCTCCCCAGGATTGACGATTTGTTTGACCAGTTGCAGGGTGCAAGGTGTTTTTCCAAAATAGACCTGCGGTCTGGTTATCATCAGGTACGAGTTAGAGAGATAGATATCCCAAAGACTGCATTCAGGACCCGGTATGGGCAATATGAGTTCAGGGTAATGTCTTTCGGGTTGACCAACGCCCCAGCAGTATTCATGGATTTGATGAATAGGGTGCGTGCTGATGCAGCACGACAGAGTTATAGCTTATGCATCTCGACATCTTAGGAAGCATGAGAAGAACTATCCCACACATGACTTGGAGCTGGCAGCAGTGATTCATGCCTTGAAGATCTGGAGACATTATTTATATGGAGTTCATGTGGACATTTACACAGACCACAAGAGTCTCCAGTATATCTTCAGCCAGAGGGAGCTGAACTTGCGACAGAGATGGTGGTTGGAGCTACTTAAAGATTATGATGTTGATATTCTATACCACCCAGGGAAGGCCAATGTAGTTGCAGATGCCCTTAGTCGCAGATCGATGGGTAGTCTGTCTGATGTACAGCCAGAGAAAACAGATATGGTCCGAGAGTTACATCAGCTAGCGAGCCTTGAGGTTCGTTTGGTTGATTCTGATAGTGATGGAGTTCGGGTTCATGAGGTTGCCGAGTCTTCCATCGTCGAGAAGGTGAAGAGGCGACAGTATGAGGATCCGATTATGGTCCGCATCGAGATGCCTGCTCGAGAAAGAGAAGTCTTTGAGGTAGCACCTGATGGGGTGCTAAGATTTGAGGGCCGATTTTGTGCTCCCGATGTGACAGGACTTCGTCAGCAGATACTGGGGGAGGCACACAGTGCTCGTTATTCTATTCATCCGGGATCGACTAAGATGTACCATGACCTCAGATGTGTGTATTGGTGGGATGACCTGAAGAGGGACGTGGTAGGTTTTGTTGCATAGTGCCCGAATTGTCAGCAGGTCAAGGTTGAGCACCAGAAGCCCGGTGGGCTGTTGCAGGCTATTGATATTCCGACTTGGAAGTGAGAGGTGGTAAATATGGATTTTATTACAGGGTTACCTTCCACCCAGATGAAGCATGATTCTATTTGGGTTATTGTCGACAGGTTGACGAAATCAGCCCATTTTCTTCCAGTCAGGACGACTTTTTCGGCTGAGGATTATGCTAGACTGTATATCAGAGAGATTGTGAGACTGCACGGAGTCCCTATATCGATTATCTCAGACATAGGAGCACAGTTTACAGCTAATTTCTGGAGGTCTTTTCAGAAGGGGTTAGGGACCAGGTGAGTCTCAGTACGACGTTTCATCCTCAGACCGACGGACAGGCCGAACGCACTATCCAGACACTTGAGGATATGTTGCGGGCTTGTGTTATTGATTTCAGGGGTAGCTGGGAGGATAATTTGCCTCTTGTGGAGTTTTCTTATAACAACAGCTACCATTCCAGTATTCAGATGGCGCCTTATGAGGCCTTATACGGGAGGAAGTGCAGGTCACCGATAGGCTGGTTCGAGGTAGGAGAAGTTCAGTTAGTCGGGCCAGACTAGGTTCAGCAGGCAGTGGATAAGGTGAAGCTTATCCAGGAGCGGTTGTTGGCAGCTCAGAGTCGGCAGAAGTCGTATGCAGATCATCGGCGTCGACACTTGGAATTTGAGGTAGATGATTAGGTTTTCCTAAAGGTATCGCCCATGAAGGGCGTGATGAGATTTGGAAAGAAGGGGAAACTTAGCCCAAGGTACATTGGACCGTATCAGATTGTCCGTAGGATAGGCCAGGTTGCCTGTGAGTTAGATCTTCCGTCCGATCTGGAGGCGGTGCATCCAGTTTTTCATGTGTCTATATTGCGGAAATGTATTGGAGATCCATCTAGAGTGCACCCGATTCACGATGTCCAGGTGACAGAGGAGTTATTGTATGAGGAGAGTCCCATAGCGATACTCGATCGTCAGGTTAGGCGACTTCGGACGAAGGATGTGGCTTCCGTCAAAGTCTTGTGGCGGAACGAGAATAGGGAAGAGATGACGTGGGAAGCATAGGATGACATGATGAAGAAGTATCCTCACCTATTTCCTATACCTCCAGGTAACCCATTTTCCTGCTTGTTAGTTTTGATTTAGCATTTACGCTTAAGTATGTTGTGGCTCGTGGAGCTTCTTTATTTGCAAAAGAATAGTTAAGAGGGTCTATGTCGATATTGTGATTTGAGTAAGCCTAGAAGGAACATTCGGGACGAATGTTTCTAAGGGGGGGGGGGATGTTATACCCCGTAGTTCTGACCCTACGTATGAGAGCGTGCGAAAGCATGTAAGACTTAAAAATTTCAAAGGATAGGTTGACGGATTATTCCGGACGGGTTTTAGTCAACTTTGAGGCGGGTTATGACCCGGTACATTGAGAGTTCCTAAGTGTTTCAAAGGCATAGGGCGTAGTTCGTTGAGTATAGATTCCAACGCAACCAATCGTTCGTCGATAGGACGTCGGAGTAGAAAGTTATGAGGGTTACAAGTTCAGTGCGCAGACGGACAGAAATGCGTTTCAGGCAAAGGCGACAGGGCCGCGGCGCCGAAAGTACTGAGAGGTCGTTGAAGTTGCAGCGCCGCGGCGCCAGGATAGCAGGGCCGCGGTGCCGGAAGTTCCGAGAGTCCGCAGAGGTTTCAGCGCCGCGGCGCCAAGGCGGGATTCCAGGCAGAAAAACTTAGGAAAAATCAGATTTTTCTTTTAAAAGACCTTGGGAGGGTGACAAGTGTCCCCCCCATCTGATTTTGCATGCATTATATTGACCAAGTCTTGAAGACTTGGCCATATTTCATCTCTCTCTTAGACAAAAGCTCCTCCCTCTCTCTTAAAAGTTCAAGCTCATCCTTCTCTCTAAAATCCCAAGAGATATTCTAGCCTTAGGAAAAATCTGAAAAAAGTAAAGGCAAGAAGAAGCTTGTGGCTATCTTGTGAAGGTTGTTGTGGTGGTGTTCTTGAAAAGGAAGCTAGCAAGTTGTTGGAAAAATTTGGCTAAAGCTCTAAGGTAATGATTCTTCCTTTAGAATTAGTTTTTAGTGTTGCATGTTAAGAAGAAAGAACTTGTGGTAGTAAATAATGCTCTTAGAGTCATTGCATGCAAGAAATGTGGTTTGGATATGAAAGAATTGGTTAAGAAGATATTATGAGCATGTTGTAGCCTAAAAATTACCTTAGAATTGTTAAGTGAATTGTTGTACCTTATGGGGCAGAATTTTACACACCCAAGTTTAGGTGTGTAATCCCCTTTGAAGTGTTGGATTGTTGAGCCTTAAATGTGGCGTTTGGATGATAAATTCGGCCTTGAGAAAGGTGGCAAGTATGTAGAAACAAAGGAAATGCTGCCCAATTTTCCATAGAATTTAGTGACTTTGAACTTGGATTATTCTACATTGAGATTAGAGGTTAATAAACGTATCATGATTATTATAGGTTGAAATATTACTTGCGGTAGTTGATCTTAGCAAGTGGATTGACCAAAGAGGTATGTGGAGCTTTCCTATCTCTTGAGCATGAATAGATGAAACTATGTAGTACGGTAGACGTACAAGATTTGGTATTCTTACTTGTTTTAAGTATATAATGACTTGTTTCGTTTTAAGAATGTATAAGTCCCTTGGTTAGGGGAAAAGTATGATTTTGCTAAAGTGTAGGGTTAATATAACAACTTTATGGGAAATTGGTTTATTAGCTTAATAAAAGATTAATGAGAAGAGGGTTACTCTAAGTAAGACAAGTAAGGACAAATGATTTGATTTATGAAAGGCAAATTGATTTTAAGGCATCAGTTGCCCAAAGGTTTTATGTATGAAAAAGAGTCACTTTTAAAAGAGTTGAAGTATGTAGTACTTGGGTTAAATTCCCGGTTTTCTTTTATTAAAGATATGATTAAGTGCCTTAAGTAAACTAAAATGAGAGGGTATATGAACAAGACTAATAAGAAGTTATAAGTTTTCCTAACTTAATTATGATTATGATATGATGACAGTTTGAGCTAGGGTAAGAGTATATCTGAGGGACAAGCCCCAAGATCGTTATACCACCTTCTCCAGGGTAAAAGTATGTCTGAGGGGCAAGCCCCAAGATCGTCATACCACCTTCTTCAGTGTAAGAGTATATCTGAGGGGCAAGCCCCAAGATCGTTATACCATCTGCTTCAGTGTAAGAGTATATCTGAGGGGCAAGCCCCAAGATCGTCATACCACCTTCTTCAGTGTAAGAGTATATCTGAGGGGCAAGCCCCAAGATCGTTATACCATCTGCTTCAGTGTAAGAGTATATCTGAGGGGAAAGCCCCAAGATCGTTATACCATCTGCTTCAGGGTAAGAGTATATCTGAGGGGTAAGTCCCCAAGATCGTTATACCACCTGTTCCGTGGATTTGCTACCCACGATGCGAGGAATACCTCATGCGAGTCCTTATGGGCTTATGCGGGTGAAATAGTCTCATGTGGTAGTCTGACCTATGCGAGGAATACCTCATGCGGGTCCACAGGACCTATGCGGGTGAAATAGTCCCAGGAGTAGGGGTGCTTATTGATACTACGGGCGAGGTACCCTGTTTTGATCATGAGGCCCCTATTTTATGCAGTATTATATATACTTGTCACTCTCATTGTTAGTAAGGCACAGTAAAAGGTATTTTGTTTGACTTCCATGACTCCAGCTTACTTTTAGACTTATGATATCATTATTACAGTATTTTCCAGCTTTACATACTTGGTACATATTGTGTACTGACCCCCTTCCTCGGGGGCTGCGTTCATGCCGCAGGTAAGGGTAAGCAGATTGTGGATCCTCGTTCTTAGGATCACTATTCCGGTGTCAGAAGCTCCATTCCTCCGGAAGCTTGTTTATTGGTACGGATATTCCCTGATGCTATAGGTATTTTGTACATTCAGGGGTATGGCGGGGCCCTGTCCCGCCACAGTTGTTATCTTTAGAGGTCTGTGGTCACATATGTGTTTTGGGCTATAAGAACCAGTTGTACTGCCATACTTTTGTTTAAGTATGTTTTTATGGAAGGCAGCCTTATCGGCTGGCCAGTGATGTTTACCTTTTTAGAAGTTATGTGTTATGTATGTTCCGCTGCTTTTCTCTGATGTATACCTGACAGGGTACTCCGGTAGGGTACCAGTCGCGGCATTGGGGTCGGGTCGTGACAAAAGAATTATTGTAGGTGTCAAAGGAGTCGTGACATTCCAGGTATGATTCTGCGGTTTCTAGATATACAATAATCCTTGAGGAACTGTGATGAGAGATTTTCCTTTAATTTCTTATTGTACTCTTTGTGTTGTTGCTGAATGTCTTCCTTTTTTACTGCTACATAAAAACTTGAACTCATATGTATGGTATTTGAGATCATAGTTGACTGCTCCTTTGTCCAAAGCCAAATTAGCTAAAGAATCAACTAATTGATTTCTTTCCCTTTAAATATGAGTGTACAAAATTTGCTTTCCTTGCATTATCTTTTGATTTTTTCTGTCCAGCCCACTATGCTCCATGGTGATTTCCATTCCTTAGATAGAATCCTCTGAACCAGTTGTGAATACGTTTGAATAATAATTTTATCCAAATGTTTGCTTATGCACCATTTGACTACTTCCAAATTTGCAATTACTTCAGCCTCAGTATTTGTATCCCATCCTATAAAAATTGTAAATTATTTGATTAATATATTTTATGTACCTTTAAAAGAAAAGATTCTTCTTATTATTAATGTGATTAATATATTTATGACTTTTGCAATTACTGAATTATTATTTGATTGTTTGTATTATTCATTAATGTGCATCCCTTGAGCTAACATTGTCATTGATAGTGTGCGATATTAATGATAGAGTGTAGTTCTTAAAGTAGTCTCGACTGATGATCATTGAGAATGGAATATCAATGATATTTTATAAGTCGACATGTGGTCTGCATCACATTCTTAGAGAATGTAGTATGTCTCACTTACTACTAGTAATAGTTGCTAGTGATGAACACATGTATACTCTTAGAGGGTATTGACATGCCCTGCTGATAAATTATTTGTTATACATGTCTAGAGTATTATCGGCATGTGGGAGATAGAGGTCCTTTGACTTGAGGTCAATACGCGCCTGGTTTGTAGAGTAATGTACTTTGATCATGTCCTAAGCTTAAATTCATTATAAGATAAGACATGCCTTAAATTGGGTACATTGCTATCACGATCCGAGCCGACGGGTCCGCGACTGGTGCCCTACCTGGACACCCTTATACTCACATATCACATATGACCAGCGGAAGCTAATGAAAAACTCATAGTCTCAAAACAAAAGGATTTTGTCCCCAGAACTGTCATATAATAAAATAGAAAAGTCGACAAGGCCGCCATTTTTATATACACAAATTCGAAATGAACTACAATTGTACATGTCCAACCCACACATGACTACAAACATCTAAGAGTATACAGTAACTATGACGGGACAAGGCCCCGCCGTACCCCTGAATATACATAAGTCATAATGAAAGACATGTACCAAAATGACTAGGCTCCGGAACAATGGAGCTATCCCAAAACGCTGAGCAATGATCCTAAGCTCGAGGATCACCAAACTGTGTACCTATACATGCGGGCATGAAAGCAGCCCCCAGGAGAAGGGGGTCAGTACAACACGTACCAAGTATGTAAACATAAAGTACAGTAAATAAGATCATAACTGGCCACAAGATGACATGGACAAGTATGAAAATCAAATACCATATCCAACCGTGCCATATAAAATAAGAGCCAACTGTACCTTATACTACTGTACTACTGTACCACTGTATCACTATACCACTGTATCACTGTACCACTGTACTTTATAAGAATGAGAGTCAACTGCCTTATAAAAAGTGAGAGTCACATCAAAATCATAAATGTCTGTCCATATAATCATAGACTGTCATATACTCTCGCATTATGAATACAAGTCCATGGAAACATATACTGTCATGAGTATCTACACTCGTCTCATGGATACAAGCCCATGGAAACATATACATATACTGCCCGACCCTCAAGTGAAGGACGAGGTGAACATATATTTCTCGGCCCTTTCGGGGACGCGGTAAACATGGAATAATAACACTTGCATGAATATCTATCTTGAGCAACCTTGTGTAATTTAAATCATCGTTGGACTCTCAATAAAATCATTAAAATGACCTTTCATTTTAGAAAAACCAAGGCACTATCACATCTTTCATTTTAGAAAAGCCAAGGCACTATCACATCTTTCATTTTAGAAAACACCAAGGCACTATCATATCATGCATCATTAAGGATTAAGATCCAATAGAAATATGTATGTCCGCCGTACACTTACTTCATATAAAACTCAACTTTCATTTTAGAAAAACCAAAGTACTATCATATCATTAAGGATTAGGATCCAATAGAACTATGTACGTCCGCCGTACACTTACTTCATATAAACATGCCAAAAGAAGAAAGGATAGTTCACATACCTTATCGGCTATATCAACACGACAAGTAGAATACGCCTCAAGTAGTACTTCAACCTATAATAACGATAACACATCTATCAACTTCATGCTTACTAGTGTAGGTCATATACCACAAGATGGTTCTCTTTTCTTATAAAAATTGGGCAGCATTTCCCCTATTTATACATACTTTTCCACCTTACAAATAAGGTCAATAACATCAATAACCAAGCACCAATTAAGGGCACAACCAAACAGTAACAAAGGGGATTTACACACCCACATCTCATATAAATTCAGCCTCTTAATCTACATTACAACAGTCCACAAAAACAATCCATATTCCAATAACAACGAGGGTAGAATGTGAAGCCTTTCTACACCTTTCTACACCCTTATTTCTTTAGGATTTACATTAGCAATTACCACATTTAAACATGTATAATGGTAACTGAATTTCCAGCTTTATACACGTATAAAATAGCCCCTAAAACATCACGAAAATATCCAACAGTTTTAAGATAGTTTCGGCCAACACAACAATCCAAAGCCCTTTTCCTAATGCCTTATAATCCAATTCAAGTTTCAACACTTTAATATAAACCATTTCAACTTTCAATAACAAGATTTCCTTCAATCTAACATGCACTTAGTGACGATAATAACAACAACAACCAACGAATCCAATATATATAAAACTTTCCAACAATTCGGCTAACATGCCAAAACTGTGACATATATTTCTTATTCTCCATTTTACTTAACACAAGTTCCTATAACATCATGTAACTCCATCTATACAATAAGAAGGAATAAATTTTACCTTAATTTGAGCCCAAAACAGTCCACAACACACGACACACTACTTCACTTTAGCACTACTTCTACACGTTTCAATAACACACATGAATCCTCTACAAGCTCGTATCCATCTTGCTTTCTTATTTCTCTTCCAAAAAGTTCATAAACAAGCTTAGGATTTTCGAAAACTTGAGAGGAGAAGGAAGAGATAAGAGGGTTTGGATGAAGATATTTGTGATGTTGAGTCTTGCTACACTTGGAGATATTTGTGTATGTTGCACAAGTGGAGGGGGACCCACTTGTCCACTTGTCTCAAAATATCTCGGACTTGGAAATTTCCCGCCTCGGCACCGCGGTGCTGCAGAATGGCACCGCGGTGCTGAAAGTACTGCGGCTCTCAGAAGTTATGGCACCGCGGTCCTGCAGTCCGGCACCGCGGTGCTGCAGCCTTTCGTCCTGATCTGCCAACTTTCGTCCTTTTTGCTTCGGGAGCTCCTTTTCTGTCTTTTCTGCCCACACTCTATTGGACATAATTCAATTACTAGTACTACTTCTCGTCGTCACATTTATTGTATCCAAAAAATTTCCCTATCGAAAATGTAACTATACTTTCTTCCCAACATTCAATCTTATATCCTAACTTCCGTTCTCATTTCGTTGCCCTGGAATTACGGGGTGTAACATTCTTCCCCCTTAGAACATTCGTCCCCGAATGTTCATAATAGGTCTCGAACTATAAACATTTCAGCATAGTCTCCCTTAACTATACCCCTCACCCTATACTCATTAAACACAAAGATGTCTCACATGGCTACAATAAAACACATAGTCTCATTCATCAATCAAAATAGTACAATAGGGATTGGAATTACCTGTGGCAATATCTGGTGACGTCTCATGGTCGTGTCTACTGGCCAAAGCATAAATGCGGTTCGAAGGACCGCCAGAACTAGAAACTCCGTCACGACCTCTACCATGGTCTGCTGGCATGTGAACACCCTGCCTTGCGAGGCACATAACTATAGAAGGTGATGAAACATCAACCGATCTAATAGGCTGAGTCATCCCACATGTACCACCTCTATAAGGACACTCTCTTATCATATGGCCTTGACGACCGCAAGAAAAACACACACTTGTACCAGAACGGCATATCCCAGAATGGGATCTACCACACCGAGTACACTAAGGCAAAGGTGGCCTTTACTGGCTAGAACCCCTGTATAATTGTGAACCTGCAGCCCTGGAGCTCTAACTAGCTCCTGAATACCCTATACGGTCAAGTCTCCCACCCGTGAACTGTGGGGGTACATTCTGTGCATATTGGGATGGGTAATCCTAATGTCGAGGCTGCTCGCCTCGAAACTCATCAGAATGTCCAGTCGACCTAGCCCTCTTAGGCTGGCCTCCGTCGCAATCTCTGTCTGGCTGACGCCTTCTATGTCAGTCCTCGACCCCCTGTGCATACACCTGTATCCGGGCAATATCCATACCTGGCTGCAGAGCCACTGCCAAACAACCATCGGTCAAATAGTGGTCCAGCCCCATCACATAGCGATGAACTCTATCGGCCATATCAGCCACAATCGTAGGCGCATATCTAGCCAACGAATCGAACTCCAGGCTATACTCGCGAATGGTCCTGCCACTCTGCCTCAACTGTAGAAATCTGTCAACTCTAGCCCTCCTCATCTCTGGAGGCAACAAGTGACTAAGAAATGCCTCTGTAAACTCATCCAATGTAGCTGGAGGAACATCCTCTCCTCTAGACAACTCCCAAGACTCGTACCAGTAAGTAGCTATATCCCGCATCCTATATGACGCCAACTCCACAGACTCAGTCTCCGAAGCCCTGATTACCCTCAAGGTACACTGCATCTGTCGAATAAACTCTTGCGGGTCATCCTCGGGCTGTGACCCGAAAAACTCTGGAGGGTTGCAATTCAAGAAATCACGAACCCTTAAACTATCGGATCTAGGGTCAACTCCTAGTCCCTGCCTGCGGTTCTGCCCTACCACTATTCTAGTCAGCAGCTGAACTGCATCTCTCATGGCCCTATCCTCTGCCCCTGGCTGAGGAACTGGAGGCTCAAGTATCGGGGCCTCTGGAGCTGCTCTAAGCTCCTCTGGTGATGGCGGTGTAACTGAGCTCGCCGACTGGCGCACAATCTCAGGCATAGACTGGGCATGTGCCCTAGTAACTCTCTGTGTCTGACTAGTAGCTCCTGCTACTGATTTGCCCTTCTGGGCCACTGTTGCCCTCTTCGGAGGCATAGCTGTAACACAATAATACGTTAGAGAGGGGAATTCTCCTAACAACACAGCTCTATCACACGATCTATGAGATGAAAGAATAGAAACCAATCCTAAATGTACTGTAGCCTCCTGTTTATGGGTGTGGTGCACAACACACCGATAACTAAGTCTCTACTGCACACGGTCTGTAGACATTCCGAGGACTAACTACTCTGATACCACCTTTGTCACGACCCGAGCCGACGGGTCCGCGACTAGTGCCCTACCTGGGCACCCTTATACTCACATATCACATATGACCAACGGAAGATAATGAAAAACTCATAGTCTCAAAACAAAGGGATCCTGTCCCCAGAACTGTCATATAATAAAATAGGCAAGACGACAAGGCCACCATTATATACACAAATCCAAAATGAACTACAACTGCACATGTTGTTACACCCCGTAGTTCCAGGACATGTATATAAGGACCTACGTGAGAAAATACGACTTTAAGTTTGAAACGATAGAAAGATTACTTCTTCCTACGAAAAATATTACGAACCTCGTGAAGGAAGAAAGTTTAATAATTGGAATTTGATATTTGAGACTTATAGAATTTATTAGAATTTTGGAGAGATAAAATATTTTGGACCAATAGGAGGGTGACACGTGTCACCCCCACATGGCCCATGTTCGACGAGAATGTCATGGCCAAGTGGCCAAGTGGACTCAAGATATTTGTTCATCACAATCTTGTCCACACATTTGTTTTAATCTCCACCCTTGGTTTCATTATATATCCATACTAGTGCAAGACTTTAACACTTAGAAAAATTTCAAGAAAATATTATCCAAAGCCTATGTTGCTCTCGGCCAAGCTCCATGAAGAACAAGAAAATTCTTCAAATGTTGTTGATAAATCCCCATACTCAAACCTAAGGTCCGTAGTAGTATACTAAGCATAAACAACCTCTTAAATCCCGGAAATACTACGTTAATCCGCTAGTCGCACCTTGAAACCCTAAGGTGTTCTTCATATTTTGAGTTGGAACTTGAAGAGAAGTTGGTTATGAACTTCTAAGGGTTGCTTGGAGTGGATTGGAACGTAAAGGAAATGAGCTAAATGTGCTAAGGATCGACTTTTAATCTTGGATTATATTTGGGCTTAGTGAGGTAATAATCCTTGTCTTCTTAATGTAATTGAAGATTACATGTTATAGTAGTTGATAAATGAGCTTGTGCTATAAGGAATAAAGATTTATAAGTGTTTAGGATAATTGGAGGGTTAAAACCGAGACATGGCATGTTAGCCATTGAAGTTGTTAATCCATTTGGTTGTTAGTTATAATTGTCACATGTTATACAAGAAAGGGAATTTAGTTGTTATAATTGTTATGACGTATTAACATGTTGGAGTAACGACTTGGATTAAAGAATTAAAAAAGGACTACATGTTGTATTGTTGTTTGATTGGTTGTGCCTTAAATGTGGCGTATTGGTTATTGATTTCGGGCCTTGAAAAAGGTAGAAAAGTACGTAGAAACAAGGGAAGTGCTGTCCAATTTTCCGTAGAATAAGAGACCTTATACTTAGTATTATTCTACCTTAGAAAGCTAGAAGTTGATAGACGTATTATGGTCATTATAGGTTGACATTCTACATGCGGAATATTCAACTTAGCGGGTGGATTAAGCCGAAGAGGTATGTGGAACTTTCCCTATCTTCTTGAGCATGAATCTTACAGCTACGGGAGCACGATAGTGGAGCTCAGATTCGAGAGGTTGCTGAGTCTTCCCTCGTTGAGGAGGTGAAGAGGCGATAGTATAAGGATCCAGTTCTAGGGCGAAATTGAGATACGACTCTCCAAGAGGAGAAGGACCTGTTTGGGTAGCACCGGATAGAGTGCTGTGATATGAGAATGGATCGTGTGTGCCCGCTGCTGCAGGACTTGTCAGCAGGTTTTAGGGGAGGCACGCAGTGCTTATTGCTCTATTTGTTCGGGGTCGACTAAGATGTATCATGACCTCAGATGTATGTATTGGTAAGATGGCACGAAGAGGACGTGCGAGTTTGTTGCTTAGTGTCCGAATTAGTAGCAGGTCAAGGTTGAGCACCAGAAGCCCAGTGGACTATTATCGACGATTGAGATCCCGACTTGGTAGTGGGAGGTGATTAATATGGATTTTGTTATAGGGTTGCATCGTGCTCAGAGGAAGTGCGACTCATTGTAGGTCATAGTAGAGAGGCCGACAAGGTCAGCCCATTTTTCTTCCGGTCAGGACTATCTACTCGGCTGAGGATTATGCGAGATTATATATCAGGAAGAGTATGAGACTGCACGGGGTTCCTATATTTATGATGTCAGACGGATAAGCTCAGTTTACGGATAACTTCTGGAGGTTTTTAACTTGCTTATGATATTTATGATAAGCCGGTGGTGCTTATGTTATATATGATAAGCCGGTGGTGCTTATGTTATGTATGATAAGCCGGTGGTGCTTATGTTATGTATGATAATCCGGTGGTGCTTATATTATGTATGATAGCCGGTTGTGCTAGGTTATGTTATTCTTGCGGGGTAAACCCCCGGGTTACTACTTATTCCATGAATTTGCTACCCATGATGCGAGTGCGGCGTTTGTACTCATTGCGGGTCCACCAGGCCTATGCGGGTGAAATAGTCCTATGCGGGTGAAATAGTCCCATGCGAGGCGGATGACCTCATTGCGGGTCCACAGGACCTATGCGGGTGAAATAGTCCCAGGAGTAGCATTGCTTAATGATACTACGGGCGGGTGGCCCTAATTTGATCATGAGCCTCCTAGTTTTATGCAGTAAAGTATACTCTTGTTTACTCTCATTATTAGTAAGGCACAGTGTACTGTTATTTTGGTCATCATACCTGTCTCCAGCTTTATTTTAGACTATATGATTTCATTACTGATTTTTGTCACGTAACACAACTGTTGTCGACCTCGCGGCTGCGTTCATCTGCAGGTAGAGTTATCTGAGTTCTTGATCCTCACTCTTAGGATCACTGTTCAGCTGTTGAGAAGCTCCATTACTCTAGAGGCTTATCTTTGTTCCAGATCCCTGGTATTGTCGGTTGTTGTACATTCAGGGGTATGGCGAGCCCTATCCCGTCACAGTTGTTATTCTTAGAGGTCTGTAGTCATATCTTGTGGATTGGGTTGTAAAAACAAAGATGTAACTGTTGTTTTTGGGTTATGTATATTTTTCGGAATGTGGCCTTATCGGCTAGCCTGTTGATATTTACTATCTAGTACTTGTGAGTTTATGTATGTTCCGCTGCTATTCTATGATGTATACCTATGAGGGGTGCCCAGGTAGGGCACCAGTCGCGGGCCCGTGGTCGGGTCGTGACATAAGTGGTATCAAAGCAGTTAGTCTTCGGAAAATGTCTACAGACCGTGCCTAGTAGAGTTTTGGTTATCGGTGTGTTGTGAACCACATCTATAACCAGGAGGTTGCAGGACATTTAGGATTGGTTTCCATTCTTCTCGTTCTGAGATCGTGCGATAGAGCTGTGTTGTTAGGGTCGTCTCTCCCTAACGAGTTATGTTGATTGCAGCTATGAGAAATGCAGCAGTGACCCAGAAAGGATTATGTGGATTGCGTATCCAGGTTGGTTGTTACACCCCGTAAGTCCAGGACATGTATAAGAGAATAGACACGAGAACACAAGACTTGAGAAATTAGTACGAAAGAAAGAATTGTTTTTTCGACGGAAAAATCTTCCGAACGTCGGAAAGGAAAAATGTTCGTTGATGAGAATTAGATTCTCAAAATGCATTATTTGAGGAATATAGAAGGTATTATCATTATGTAAATTTATTTTTACGGATTTGGTCATGTGGGGCTCACCCGAGAAATTTTACGTTTTGTGGGGCCCCACGAGGGTTACGAAATTTTTATGGACGAATGGGAGGGAGACACGTGGCACCCCCCCCCCCCACATGGTCTTGGACGAAAATTAGCAAGGGTAAAATGGTCATTGACCAAGGTAGAAGATCAAGTCTTCAAAGCTTGAGATAATTGACCAAGTCAACTTGTCCACTTGGCTTAACATTTAATCTCCTCCATCCAAGCCACACAAGTGTTGTGATATTGACCCTCCATTGTGTTATATATACTACACTAGTGCAAGACTTGTCTTCAACACTTAGAAAAATTAGAGACCTTGTTCTTTACTTGAGATTGCTCTCGGGTTTGCCTATTGTCCACACAATTTTTTTTGCAATTGTGGTTCTTTATTCACAAGACTTTAACCCAAGGTCCCTAAGGGTATTGTAAGGATATCTCAATAGAAAGATTTCGGAAAAACAACATTTTCACGTTAGTCGCAAGGCGAAAACCTAAGTCGTTTTCACAAGTTTGGATTGAAAATAGAAGAGAAGTTGGTTGTGAACTTCTAAAGGCTTCAAATAGCGGATTGGAGCGGAAAGGAAAGGAGCTAAGAATTGCTAAGGAGCGACTTTGAATCTTGGAAATTATAAGGGCTTATAAAGGTAACAATCTTGTCGTTTTAGTAATTAAGATTACTTATTGTTGTAGCTATGGATATTAGCAAACATGAGGTATATAGTATGAAGTTTGATAAGTATATTGGCTATTGGAACCCTAATCCGAAAACTAGTATGTTTAGCCCTTGAGATTACAATTCAATTTGGTTATTAGTTTAGTCGTCGCATGTTATATAAAGAAGGAATTATAGTTATTAAAGTTGTTTATGACTATATAACTATCACGACCCGAACCCGGGCCCGTGACTGGTGCCTTACCCGGGCACCCAAGTAGACATACATCAGAGTAACCAGCGGAATATAAAACAAGATATGAAACAATATGAAGTGAGAAACAGTTTATCTGAGAAAAGCTGCCTTTCGGCATATATATATATAAAAACTTGAACAGTTACATCCCTTTTACAAGTCCTGCCCACAACAGTACTACAAACCTCTAAGAGTGTTATAACAACAATGGCGGGACAGGGCCCCGCCATACCCCTGAATGTAAGTACCTACAACGACAGGGGACTATACCCAAGATAAGCCTCCGGAGACACAGAGCTTCCCAAAACGCTGAACTGTGACCTTATGAGCGAGGATCAACAACTGGTGTACCTCTACCTGCGGCATGAACGCAGCCCCTCGAAGGAGGTCGATAACAGTACCAAGTATGTGAAACTGTAAAGTACTTTAAATGAAATCATATCATTTTAAAACCAATTTTTACAACTATATACGAAACGACCAATGTAACCGCACATAGTGCCACAACATAACCAAAAGCAAAAATAGACATAACATAACTGGTCTTTTCTAGGCCGCTAATGATCGAAGCAAGGCCAATCGCCCATAGTATCATTATGCGAGCCTAATCCTGGAACTCCGCGATCGCATAGGTCACACACAAAACCGCATGAGGTATTCCTCGCGACGGGGTAGCTAACCCGGTATCCTCCGACTCGCGATCCGCATAGTCACATAGACCGCATAGTCACACAGACCGCATGAGGCATTCCTCGCATCGGGATAATACACCCGGAATGATCAATCCTGGAACTCCCGCAGCTCCGTATAGTCACACAGACCGCATAGGCCGTATAGATCCGTATCAAGGGTGGCAAGCCCTCGGTATAACAAGTCAGGGGGGGTATGTGATATAATCACAGTACAACGGGCTTAACGTTTAACAACGTAAGCACAACAAGAATAACCCCCTTACACAACATCACAAGACACTAACACACGTAGCATCATAACATGTTTACTTATCAAACCAACAAGAAAGTATTACAAGGCTATCACAAACCCACATAGTCAAGTTATTCACATAAGGTACTTTCTATTTTATGTCAACAAGTTCGGGTTTTTATCCCCAAAGTACTTCATACGTTAACTCTTTAAAAAGATCCGTTTCTTTCACAAAAGGCACACGATACACGTAGTATAAAAAATAGAGTGACTATCTTTTTACGTAAACCAAAACAGTTTCCCTACCTTCTTTTTGAACCAACTTAAGACAAAAGCATGCCTTCCTTTTTAAATGAAAACACTTCAATTTTTCAAGTCTTTGTCTTTTATAAATCAAGTCCTTACTTTGAAATTTTTAAGAAAATCAAAACTTGTTTATTAATGATCTTATTAAAGCAGTCATGATCTAGGAAATGTAATACAATTTTGTCTTATCTTAGCTTCTATGCAGATGGGGGTTTCTACTGGTTTTAATAATACTTACTTAGTCGATACATTTTCCTTTATTAGCGCTGCAGTGGTTTGTTCGATACTTATTTCCCTTTTCCGAAATCAATACAAGGCTTTCATAAACAATTAAGTAAACCGTCCCTTTTATCTTTCTTAAGTCGTTATACCTAACTTCCCATAAAGCTAGCATAACTCTTAAGCTTTTAAAACCAAGTATTACTCTTCTTTCAAAAACGATTCATAACTCTTTTGAAATACTTCCAGATTCTTATTATTTAAAACTCAAGTCAAAAGACATCGAAGTAAATCCCGTTCAGTTACACACGTACGTCTACCGTACTATATATATTCTTTTAAAATACCATGCTCAAAAGGATAGGAAGAATCACATACCTCCTCGGCGAAATCCACCTGCCAAGTCGAATATGTCGCGCGCAGAGTATCAACCTATAATAGTAAAATACGTCTATCAACGACTAGACTACTCTGTAGAATAATCTAAGCAGAAGGTTCTCTATTCTATGGAAATTTGGGCAGCATTTCCCTACCCGTCAACTACACAAGTCTATTGTAAATACAGTCCTATGTAAGTACAGTTCAATACTCTTCTCTTATACCATCCTTCTATATATCTAATACTCATTTCTATACTACTACAGTATGTAATTTCCAATTACAATAGAAGGACAAAGATATTTACCTCGATAAGCCCAAAATTATCCAAGTTTTAAATGTCGATCCTGAACAACGTTTAGCTCCTAATTTGCACGCTCCGATAGCTCCAAGAAACCCTTAGAAGTTTCTAAACAACTTCTACTTAATACTTCAACCATCTATGAAGATTTCCCCAGGGTTTCGTTTAGTGACTAATGGATATAAGGTAGTATTTCTGGGCTTTTAGTATAGAGGTGACTTTGGAATACTACAAGGTATTTGGCTAAGGTATTTTGGCATAGTAACAATACTAGAAGACAACTTTTCTACCAAGGGGGGGGGGGTATTTCGACGAGAACAACTAGGAAGGGGGGGTGTTTCGGCCGAGGGCTTCACAAAGGGGGAGGGGGGACTTGGACGAAAGCTTTACCACAAAGGGGGAAGGATTTTAAGACTTGGAAATTGTTTTGTGGATGAAGAAGTCTTGCACAAGAGGGGGGTATTTATAGAACCACCAAGGGCGAGATTAAAACAAATGGAGGGTGAAGATTTGGATCCATGTGAAGAGTGAGGTCTTCCAACCAAGTGTCCACTGATGTTGGGACATATGTCCACCACAACCTTGGGAAATATGTCCCCCACAACAAAGAGCCATGTGGCCTTCCACTAGGCACAAAAAACGTCCCTGCCTACCCCCACTCACCCAAAGAAATATCTTCCAAGACTTGACCATTTGACCTTGTCCACTTGGCCAACATTTTTGTCCAACCCATGCCAACTAAGGGTGACACATGTCGCCCTCCTATTGGTCCAAAATATTTCGTCTCTCGGAAAAATCCGTAATCGGTTAAAATATTAAAAACGTAGAATTTCCTTCACAAGGTTCGGAATCTTTTCCGTCGAAAGTTCACAATTTCATCCTTAACCTAATTAGGGCTTGAATATATTCGTACGTATGTCCTCACATACATACTCTGGAAATACGGGGTATAACATTCTCCCCTCCTTAGAAACATTCGTCCCGAATGTTTCTTCTCAAGACAGATAACGATAAAGTTCCTCATAGCTTAACCAGTTTGCAAATGGCACACATGGCTACAGAATAACACACGCGCAAATACTTACATCCAAGTCCACGAGGAATTACCTCTAACATCACAAAATCTCCCACCGTCAACCTGAACTCCAAGTGTCGACGCCGACTATCCGCACGACTTCTGTTGACTCTGAGCTGCCAATAACTTCTTCTGGATAAGCTCCACCTTATCCACACCCTGCTGGATCAAGTTTGGACCAACTATCTGAACCTTGCCAACATCGAACCAATCGACCGACAACCTACACTTCCGCCCATACAAGGCTTCATAAGGCGACATCTGAATACTGAAATGGTAGCTATAATGATACTCACTCAACAAGAGGCACATAATCCTCGCTGCTACCCCTGAAATAAAAAACACTGGCCCGAGGGTGAATGCAATACTGAGACTCACCTGAGTTCCTAACCCCGCCTGATAAAACCTCCAGAAAAAGAAATAGCCATAACTGGGCTCCGCTGCCCGTCATAAGGTAAAAAGTAGGAACCCCGTGCAGCCTTACAACCTTCCTGATATATAACATCTCGCATAACCCTCCGCCGAGTAAACAGTCCTGACTGAAAGACAAGATGGGCTGATCTCATCGGCCCGACTACTGGTCGAACGCATCCACGAACTCGTACGATGGTTAACTAAACTTGGGCCTAGCACCCTCGTGACCCTATCACAAAGCGGGACCACCACAATATTTCCTTAATTCAAACCGGGCTGCGGGTTGACCCGCAATCTGGCCTCAACCCGACCCATTTATTGCGCCAAGATCTTGTTTCCCGATCCGGAACAATCTCACCATCAAGTCACGAGAACCTAATGGTCTTCTTAGCTTAACTATCCTCTTTCATTTCACACTACTCAGGGACTTATCACACAAATATATCTCACGTATACTATGCACTCCGATAAGGGTCAAACATAAAAATAAATATTTTACTCAAGATGGCCTTACCTCTAAGGTCTCTACGTATAAAACTCTAAGGCTCACACTTTCCCTATCCCCAATCTTACCATTTTACCTGACCACGATTTCTAATCACAATTAACACAATGCTATCTGAACATAATACTTAAAATATACTCATCTTATCACACATACTAATCTCTAGAGGGTTAAGGATATACCTGTAGCTACTGCTTCACTCCCCTTTGTCGTCCTAATCAATCCTGCCCTGTTGGGCGCATAGCTAGGGAAGGTGATGAACTAGCCACTGATCCTGAAGGCTGAGTCTCTACATCCGCGCCACCTCTGGTCGGACAATTTCTCGCAAAATGGCCCTGCTGGCCGCAAGCATAACAAGCTGTCGAAGAAGCACGACACTCCCCACAATGACACCTACCACAACGGCCACACCGAGGTGGGGGTGGCCTCCTCTGGCTAACACCCCTTCCTCTCCGAACCACTGAATCCGCAACTGATTTGGTAGGCTGAGTCCTCCTACTTGCATCCCTCCTACTTGAACATTCTTTCGTCACATGGCCCTGACGGCCGCAGGTAAAACAAGCACCAACAAAAAGACGACATTCCCCGGGATGACGCCTGCCACACTGTGAACACTGAGGGAAAACTGAATCCGGCTGGCTGGAACCTACGTGTATCTGTGAACCAGAAGCCCTGGAGCTCTGACCAACTCCTGCATACCCCGAACGTCCTGAAGTCTGTGGAGGACCACTCTGTACTGGCGGAGGCGCATAACCAGTCTGTTGCTGAGAAGGTCCGCCTCGAAAGTTACCAAAGGACCCTGCTCGCCCTCTTCTGATCTTGGTTAACCCGCCGATCCTACGTTTCTCGACTGCACGCGCATAAGCCCTTACGCAGGCCATGATCATGCCTGACTGAAGAGCTACTCTTGCACAACCCTCTCTTAGATAGTCATCAAGACCCGTGATAAATCGGTACATAATATACTCTGTGGTTGCTAAATCCCTAGCTAGTAACAGGGTCGTCTCTTTGCAATCCATACTTTCGCTCGGTCGGTAGGCGAAGGTTCAAATATCATGGCCGCAGAGGAAGGCTATTCTTCTTGTGCTAGACTCTGCTGAAATTTGGCGGCGTCGCAGAACTCCCGAATGAAGCACCACCTCGGTGATGATTGGGTCTGTGCCTCGTAACCTCGTGCTCTACTCGCGACTCCTCCGCTGCCTTGCCATTCGGGCGGGTTGCCTTGCGCGGAGGCATAACTGGTAAGGGAAAGAAATACGTTAGAGGGGTCCAACTTATAACACAACTCTAAGGCACGATCTCAGAGTGAGAAGAATGGAAACCAATCTTAAATATCCTATAGCCTCATGATTATTGCTGTGGTGCACAACACACCGATAATCAAGACTCTACTAGATACGGTCTGTAGACACTTTGCGAGGATTAACTGCTCTGATACCACTTTTGTCACGACCCGAACCCGGGCCCGTGACTGGTGCCTTACCCGGGCACCCAAGTAGACATACATCAGAGTAACCAACGGAATATAAAACAAGACATGAAACAATATGAAGTGAGAAACAGTTTATCTGAGAAAAGTTGCCTTTCGGCATATATATATATATAAAAACTTGAACAGTTACATCCCTTTTACAAGCTCCGCCACAGCAAGATTACTGCACTTCTAAGAGTGTTATAACAACAATGACGGACAGGCCCCGCCATACCCCGAATGTAAGTACAACGACAGGACTATACCCAAGATAAGCCTCCGAGACACGAGCTTCCCAAACGCTGAATCGTGACCCTATGAGCGAGGATCAACAATCGTGTACCTCTACTGCGGCATGTAACGCACTTCCGAAGGAGGTCGATAACAGTACTATGTGAAATCAGAAAGTACTTTAAATGAAATCATATCATTTTAAAACCAATATTTACAAATATGTACGAAACGACCAATGTAACCGCACATAGTGCCACAGCATAACCAAAAGCAAAAATAGACATAACATAACTGGTCTTTTCTAGGCCGCTAATGATCGAAGCAAGGCCAATCGCCCATAGTATCATTATGCGAGCCTAATCCTGGAACTCCCGCAGTCCGCATAGGTCACACACAGACCCGCATGAGGTATTCCTCGCATCGGGGGTAGCTAACCCGCGGTATCCTCCTGGACTCCCGCAGTCCGCATAGTCACATAGACCGCATAGTCACACAGACCGCATGAGGCATTCCTCGCATCGGGATAATACACCCGGAATGATCAATCCTGGAACTCCCGCAGCTCCGCATAGTCACACAGACCGCATAGGCCGTATAGACCCGCATCAAGGGTGGCAAGCCCTCGGTATAACAAGTCAGGGGGGGTATGTGATATAATAACAGTACAACGGGCTTAACGTTTAACAACGTAAGCACAACAAGAATAACCCCCTTACACAACATCACAAGACACTAACACACGTAGCATCATAACATGTTTACTTATCAAACCAACAAGAAAGTATTACAAGGCTATCACAAACCCACATAGTCAAGTTATTCACACAAGGTACTTTCTATTTTATGTCAACAAGTTCGGGTTTTTATCCCCAAAGTACTTCATACATTAACTCTTTAAAAAGATCCGTTTCTTTCACAAAAGGCACACGATACCCGTAGTATCAAAAATAGAGTGACTATCTTTTTACATAAACCAAAACAGTTTCCCTACCTTCTTTTTGAACCAACTTAAGACAAAAGCATGCCTTCCTTTTTAAATGAAAACACTTCAATTTTTCAAGTCTTTGTCTTTTATAAATCAAGTCCTTACTTTGAAATTTTTAAGAAAATCAAAACTTGTTTATTAATGATCTTATTAAAGCAGTCATGATCTAGGAAATGTAATACAATTTTGTCTTATCTTAGCTTCTATGCAGATGGGGGTCTACTGGTTTTAATAATACTTACTTAGTCGATACATTTTCCTTTATTACCGCTGCAGTGGTTTGTTCGATACTTATTTCCCTTTTCCGAAATCAATACAAGGCTTTCATAAACAATTAAGTAAACCGTCCCTTTTATCTTTCTTAAGTCGTTATACCTAACTTCCCATAAAGCTAGCATAACTCTTAAGCTTTTAAAAACAAGTATTACTCTTCTTTCAAAAACGATTCATAACTTTTTTGAAATACTTCCAGATTCTTATTATTTAAAACTCAAGTCAAAAGACATCGAAGTAAAACCACGTTCAGTTACACACGTACGTCTACCGTACTATATATATTCTTTTAAAATATCATGCTCAAAAGGATAGGAAGAATCACATACCTCCTCGGCGAAATCCACCTGCTAAGTCGAATATGTCGCGCGCAGAGTATCAACCTATAATATTCAAATACGTCTATCAACGTCTAGACTACTCTGTAGAATAATCTAAGAAGAAGGTTCTCTATTCTATGGAAATTTGGGCAGCATTTCCCTACCCGTCAACTACACAAGTCTACTGTAAATACAGCCCTATGTAAGTACAGTTCAATACTCTTCTCTTATACCATCCTCTATATATCTAATACTCATTTCTATACTACTACAGTATGCAATTTTCAATTACAATAGAAGGACAAAGATATTTACCTCGATAAGCCCAAAATTATCCAAGTTTTAAATGTCGATCCTGAACAACGTTTAGCTCCTAATTTGCATGCTCCGATAGCTCCAAGAAACCCTTAGAAGTTTCTAAACAACTTCTACTTAATACTTCAACCATCTATGAAGATTTCCCCAGGGTTTCGTTTAGTGACTAATGGATATAAGGTAGTATTTCTGGGCTTTTAGTATAGAGGTGACTTTGGAATACTACAAGGTATTTGGCTAAGGTATTTTGGCATAGTAACAATACTAGAAGACAACTTTTCTACCAAGGGGGGGGGGGTATTTCGACGAGAACAACTAGGAAGGGGGGGTGTTTCGGCCGAGGGCTTCACAAAGGGGGAGGGGGGACTTGGACGAAAGCTTTACCATAAAGGGGGAAGGATTTTAAGACTTGGAAATTGTTTTGTGGATGAAGAAGTCTTGCACAAGAGGGGGGTATTTATAGAACCACCAAGGGCCAAGATTAAAACAAATGGAGGGTGAAGATTTGGATCCATGTGAAGAGTGAGGTCTTCCAACCAAGTGTCCACCACAATGTTGGGACATATGTCCACCACAACCTTGGGACATATGTCCCCCACAACAAAGAGCCATGTGGCCTTCCACTAGGCACAAAAAACGTCCCTACCTACCCCCACTCACCCAAAGAAATATCTTCCAAGACTTGACCATTTGACCTTGTCCACTTGGACAACATTTTCGTCCAACCCATGCCAACTAAGGGTGACACATGTCGCCCTCCTATTGGTCCAAAATATTTCGTCTCTCGGAAAAATCCGTAATCGGTTAAAATATTAAAAACGTAGAATTTCCTTCACAAGGTTCGGAATCTTTTCCGTCGAAAGTTCACAATTTCATCCTTAACCTAATTAGGGCTTGAATATATTCGTACGTACGTCATCGCATACATACTCTGGAAATACGGGGTATAACAATAACATGTTAGACCTAAGAACTTGGATTGAAAAAGAATTGGAAAAGACTTTGTGTTGTATATGTTTTCCGAGAATGGCTTTGGATATTGAACTACTTGGATATTGATTGGTTGATGTATTGAGCCTTAAATGTGGCATGTTGGTTATTGATTATCGGGCCTTGAAAAAGGTGGAAAAGTATGTAGAAACAAAGGAGGTACTGCCCAATTTTCCGTAGGATAAGAGACCGTATACTTAGTATTATTCTACGTTTGAAGCTAGAAGTTGATAGTCGTGTTGTGGCCATTATAGGTTGACAATTTTACGTGCGGCGTGTTCGACTTAGCTTGTGGATTAAGCCGAAAGGGTATGTGAACCATCTCCTCTTCTTCTAGCATGATTCCTTATGATAAAGTAAGTAAATCCTACTCCTTAAATGATCCACTCCTTGATTGTACTTGGATTGCCTAATATAGAAGTTATTCTATATACTTCCTTGTTTGTACTTGGATTGCCTAATATAGAAGTTGTTCTATATACTTCCTTGATGTACTTTGGATGTTTAAATTGGAAGTTGTTATAATCCATTACCTTGATGAAGTTTGGATTTTCAAAAGTGAAAGTATTTTAATTGAAGTACATAGAGTCTTGAAAATGAAGTAGTTTCCAAATCTTTTGGATAGTGCCTCAGTTTCAAAACCTAAAGGTTGTTATAACGGCTTTAGGGGTGTCAAATGAGTGATTTACTTAATTGATTTAAAAGAGGAGAAATGACATGATTTAAGAGAAGTGGCTTGTTTTAAAGGTGTGAGTTACTTGAGATTTAAAAGTGTAAGCTACTTGATTTATAAAGTTAAGAGACTTGAAGTATTTTGAAAGTAGAAGAAACTTGATTTCTAAAGATTAAGATACTTGAAGTATTTTGAAAGTTAAGAAACTTGATTTGAAAGTATGTGATACTTGGTTGTAAAAGTATAAGTGTTATACCCCGTATTTCCAGAGTATGTACGTGAGGACGTACGTACAAAAGTTTAGCCTTAGTTTGACACTTTGTACAAAAATATTGTGCACAACACTCGAAAAGAATCGTTTTCCGACGAAACGTTTTCCAAAGCTTGCGTAGGGAAAATTCTGGCTATGTCATTAATAATTTTTGAGGATTTTTCCGAGAGATGAAACATTTTGGACCAACGGGAGTGTGACACTTGTCACCCTCATTGGACGGCAAAGTGGGACATTGTTGGCACGTTTTTTGTGCCTCTCCCCTTAGTCAAGGAGTTGGTAGGATATTTGTGTAGTAGATGGATAAGGACACTTGCCTAAATCTCCACCTTACACTTGCCTAGCACTTGGCTTCATCTTGGCCATTGGTTGGTCATTGCTTGACCTATAAATACCCCCCTAACTTGAAGGTTTTCTTCGTCTAGAACTATTTACAGAGTAGTCTAGACGTTGATAGACGTGTCTGACTATTATAGGTTGATTCTCTGCGCGCGACATATTCGACTTGGCAGGTGGATTTCGCCGAGAAGGTATGTGATTCTTCCTATACTCTTGAGCATGATATTTTAAATATATATATAGTACGGTGAGCGACGTGTGTTAACTGAATAATAATTACGGCAATGTCTTTTGACTTAAGCCTGAATAATAATTACGGCAATGTCTTTTGACTTAAGCCTGAATAATAATTACGGCAATGTCTTGTCACTACCCGTTCCGGGGCCCGTGACTGGTGCCTTACCCGGGCACCCAAGTAGTCATACATCAGAGAAAATCAGCGGAACATAAAACAATAACATGAAGTCAATGCAATAAGACAGTGAAATAAGAAGACAGGCTAACCAAAACGGTTACCTTCAGTATATATAAATAACAATTTGAGCGATTACATCCCATTACAACCCCGCCAACAAGATTACTCTGCACTACGAATGATATGACAACAACGACGGACAGGGCCGCCATACCCCGAATGTAGCACCTACAACAACAGGACTATACGAAGATAAGCCTCCGGAGAAACGGAGCTTTCCCAAACGCTGAATCTGTGACCCAGAGCGAGGATCAACGGCGGTGTACCTTTACTGCGGCATGAACGCGCGGCCCCGAAGGAGGTCGATAACAGTACCAAGTATGTGGCGAAAATCGTAAATGAAATCATAGTAGTCTATATAAAGCAGGAGACATGTATGATAACCAAACTACAGTTCACAATAAATAGCAGTTATGTCAAGTCAGGGACTCACGCCCTCCAAGTCATCACTCAAATATAACAATGGGTCTCACGCCCACAACATCAATCATGCCCGTGGAATACCTTCCTCACTGCCGGCAGTCTATGATATGAAAGCACCAAGGAATACACATGAACACCAGGTCCCACCTGTGTCATCATAAAACCGTACGGGGTAAGTACGAAGGCATAGCCGACTACTAAAACCCCCAGTACAAACAAGGACATAAACTGTATCATGAGATCTGTCTAGACCGTCACATGATCAAAGCTGGCCACTCGCCCGCAGTATCTAATGTGCGCGTCTAGCCCTGGAACTTCCCGCAGCTCCGCATAAGCCACTCCGATGGCCCGCATGAGGTATTCCCCGCATCGAGGGTAGCTACTCCCCGGCAACGTCCTGGACTCGCAGTCCGCATGGCCACATAGACCGCATGACCATAAAGGCCGCACACTAACCTGGAACTCTCGTAGCTCCGCATGAGTCACACAGACCCGCATGAGGTATCCTCGAATCATAGGTCACACAGACCCGCCTGAGTCTACCCCGCATCGGAGGGCAGCTTAACCCCCGGAATCATGAGTGATATGATACTAACATAACAGCTTATCGTTTAAACAACATAAGCACAACAAGGGAAACCCCTTTACACAAACATCACAAGATACTAACACACGTAGCATCCTAACATGTTTACTTTATCAAATCAACAAGAAAGTATGACAAGACTATCACAAACCAACACAATCAAGTTATTCACACAAGGTACTTTATACTATATGATTAGCAAGATCGGGGTTTTTATCCCCAAAGTACTTCATACGTTAATTCTTTTTAAAAGATACGTTACTTTCACAAAAGTCACACAATACCCGTAGTATAAAATAGAGCGATTATCTTTTGAAGTAAATCAAAAACACTTCTCTTTGTAAAATCAAGTAACATTCTTTTTCAAACGTTCAAGTTTGCCTAATTTCAATTACTCAAGTTTCTCATTTTCGAAAGGTTTCGTAGTTCATAGTTTTAATCCTTTAAAACAATTTAAGAAACATATACCTTATGTGTGAGTAGGTTATTCTTGTTCATAACAATCTTATTACAACAACCATGATCTAGGAAATGTAATATCATTTTGTCTCATCTTAGCTTCTATGCAGATGGAAGTTTCTACTGGTTTTAATAATACTTTATTAGTCAAAACATTTCCCTTTATTAGCGCTGATGTGGTTTGTTCGATACTTATTCTGACTTCCGAAATCAGTAAAACATTATTCCTTTTAAAACCAAGTACTCATTACTCACGAATGAGGTTTCACACGAAATTCATATCAATTCATTTAAGTCAAGTCTCTTATCTTTTAAGATCAAGTCTCTTAACTTTTATAATCAATAAATCATTCATTTTATCATTCTTAAGACGTTATACCTAACTTCCCATAAAGCTAGTATAACTCTTATGTTTTCAAAACCAAGTGTTACTCTTTTTCAAAACAGTTCTTATCTTTTTGAAATACTTCAAAGTTCTTATCATTCAGGCTTAAGTCAAAAGACATTGCCGCATAATACGCTCGATTAACACGCGTCGTCCTACCGTACTATATATATTTCTTTAAAATATCATGCTCAGCGTATAGGAAGAATCACATACCTCGCGACGATTATCGACTATTAGCAAATCGCTCCATGGCTATAACCCGCTAGCGGTCCACCTTCTCAAGTAGCACATGCTACTCGCAGAACATTCAACCTATACAGTTATACAAGTCTATCAAAGTCTAGACTACTCGGTAGAATAAATCTAGATACAAGATCCTACGGAAAATCGGCAAGACTTCCTATCCACAAACTACACAAGTCTACTGTAATACATGTCTGATCCCACGTAATTACGATTGATTTCTTCTCTTTAGATTGGGCTTAAGTCCAAAGACATTGCCGCAAAACTATGTTCAGTTCTATATATAGTATACTTCAACTATATATTCCTACAACATGTATTTTCCAATCACAATAGGGGGACAAGATAATTACCTCGATAAGCCCATAATTATCGAAGTATAGATGTCGATCCTTAGCAACGCTTAGCTCCTACTCCGGGTGCTCCAACCCGCTCCAAACAACCCTTAGAAGTTCTACGCAACTTCTTCTTAATACTCCAACCAACTATGGAGATGTTCCTTAGGGTTTCGGTTTGAGACAAAAAGGACATTTAGTTAGTATTTCCGGGCTCTACGTATAGAGGTATCTTTGGAATACTACAAGGTATACGGCTAAGGTAATTTTGGGTATAACAACAATACTTTTGAGAGTATTTCTACCAAGAGGGGGGTATTTATACGAGACAACACCACAAGGGGGGGTGTATACCTCTCGGCCAACCCCACTAGGGGGGGGACTCTCGGCCAAGGGGGTGGAGGCTAGGACGAGACAACCACACAAAGGGGGGAAGCTCTCAAGACTTAGAGATTTAGATGAATAAGTCTTCAAAGGGGGAGGGTATTTATAGGCCAAGCAAAGGCCAACCAATGGCCAAGATCTAGCCAAGTGCTAAGCAAGTGTAGGGCCAAGATATGCCCAAGTGCCCCCTAGTCCCTACTCCACAAATCCCTCACAAATATCTTGCCAACTTGACCCGATTAAATGCGAGCCCTTTGTCATTCCACACTCCATCAACGTGAGGGTGACAAGTGTCGCCTCTCGTTGGTCCAAAATGTTTTCTCTCGGAAAAATCTGCAAAAATAAGAAAAGACATAGCCGAATTTTCCTCGCAAGTTATGTAAAGCGTTTAGTCGAAAACGACTTAACCAGGGTGTTGTGCACAAAGATAATTCGCCAAGCCACCAGGGGTGACACGTGTCGCCCTCCTATTTGTCCAAAAATAATTCATCTTCCGAAAATATCCATAATGGCCAAAATCTCAAAATCAAAGCGGGCCCCACAAAACCGTAAATTTCTCCCGTGGGCCCCACGTGACCATCTCCGAAAATAAAATCTCAAAATTCTAATATAATTTAAGAAGCCCATATTCCAAATCTGGGAATCCAATTCCCATCAACGATCATTTTTCTTTACAAAAACCGGAAACTCTTTCCGTGGAAAAATCACCTCTTTCTTCCTTTCCAATTTTTCTGTCGTGCTCTCGTACGTACGTCCTCGCATACATACCCTGGAACTACGGGGTATAACATTCTTCCCCCCTTAGAAACATTCGTCCCGAATGTTCCTTCTAAGTCTCCACCAAGCGTGCGCAAAGATAGTCTTCACTACTATACTTACGAAACAAACCCGCCATACACGCCACGAAACACCCGCACAAATACCTCCATCCAAGTCCACGAGGAAACACCTCTAACATCACAAAAGCCCTTACCCGGGGTCTAAAATATACTTCCTTCACACCTTCTTCTTACAAAAGGAATGATCACATCTATGCTCGCCATACATGCTCGCTTCTTCCCTTACGTGTCGTACCCTTCTTGTACACTCGAACTCTTTCTCATAACCTACCACATTTCTGTTGAACAAGTATAAACCAACTATCTGAATCCGCCAACATCGAACCCATCGACCAAGACTTACACTTCCGCCCCTAAGGCTTCATAAGGCAAAAACCGAATACTGAAATGGTAGCTATAAAACACTCCCTCCACAGGAGACAACAAACCTCACAACTACCCCTGAAATCCAAACACTGGCCCGAGGATGAATACGATACAGAGACTCACCTGAGTTCCTAACCCTGCCTGGTAAAACTTCCAGAAAAAGAAACAACCGTACCTTGGGCCCCACTGTCTGCCATAAGGTGAAGGTAGGCACCCCGTGCAGCCTTACAACCTTTCTGATATCTCAACACCGCCGAGTAAATGGTCCTGACCGAAGAACACGATGGGCTGCCCCCATCGGCCCGACTACTGGTTGAATGCATCTACGAACTCGTACGCTGGTTAACTAAACATGGGCCTAACACCCTTATGACCCTATCACAAGGCGGGACCACCACAAACTGACCCCACCACCATACAGGCCGCGGGTTGACCCGCAACGTGGCCTCAACCCAACCCGGCAACGCGCAAAACACTAGCTCCCCGAAGGAAAACTCTCACTAAATACGTTACGAAAAACCTAGCGGTCTTCTTAGTTCAACTACCCCCTTTCATTTCACACTACCCAGGGACTTATCACACAATATATCTCACGTGCACTATGCACTCCGATAAGGATCAAACATTGCACTACACCTTTACTCGAGATGGCCTTACCTCTAAGGTCTCCTCGTATAAAACTCTAAGGCTCATACCTTCTCTATCCCCCAAATCTTACTTGGTTAACTAACCAAGATTTCTAATCACAATTTACACAATGCTATCAGAATATAACACTTAAGGTATACTCACCTTATTACACATACTAATCCCTAGAGGGTTAAAGATCTATCTGTATTTACTGCTTCACTCCCCTTAGTCATTCTAATCAAACCTGCCCCGTAGGGCGCATAGCTAAGGGAGGTGACGAACTACCTATCGATCCTGAAGGCTAAGTCCTCCTACTAGGTCACCCATTCGACACATGACGGCGGTATTGGTGAGGTGACTCGCCTCGAAAGTTACCAAAGGACCTCATTACGGCCTCTCGCCTGCCTCGTTAACGTCGATCTACATTTCTCGGCCTTTGTGTATAAGCGCATACAGGCCATGCTCAAGCTAATCGAAGAACTACTCTTGCACAACCTCTCCGTTGATATTCATCAAGAATCGTGGTACATCGGTATACTCTCTGGTAGCCAAATCCATAGCTAGTAGCAGGGTCGCCTTCTTGCAATCTAAATTCACTGTTCCCGGTCGTGGGACTGAAGGTTCAAAATGTCATGGCCGCAGTAGGAACTGCTGCCGCTGTGCTAAACTCGGCTGGGGCTAGTGGCGTCAGAACTCCCGAAGGAAGCACTACCTAGGTAATGATTGGGCTGTGCCTCGTAACCTCTGCACTCTGCTCGCAGCTCCGCCGGCGCCTTGCCTCTGGGCTCGGGTTGCCTTACACGGAGGCATAACGGTAAGGGAAAGAAATACGTTAGAGGGGTCCAACTTATCACACAGCTCTAAGGCACGATCTCAGAATGAGAAGAATGGAAACCACTCCTAAATATCCTATAGCCTCCTGATTATTGGTGTGGTGCACAACACCGATAATCAAGACTCTGGATCGATGCGTAGACACTTTCGAGGATTAAGCGCTTCGATACCACTTTTGTCACGACTGTTCGGGGCGTGATAGTGCCTTACGGGCACCCAAGTAGTCATACATCGAGAGAAAATCAGTGGAACATAAAACAATAACATGAAGTCAATGCAATAAGACGGTGAAATAAGAAGACAGCTAACCAAAGCGGTTACCTTGGTATATATAAATAACAATTTGAAGCGATTACATCCCATTACAACGCCCACAGCGATACTCTGCACCTCTACGAATGATATGACAACAACGGCGGGGCGGGGCCGTCATACCACGAATGTAGCACCTACAACAACGGGGACTATACGAAGATAAGCCTCGGAGAAACGAAGCTTTCCCAAGCGAAATGTGACCCTAAGGCGAGGATCAACGGCGGTGTACCTTTACTGCGGCATGAACGCGGCCCGAAGGAGGTCGATGCAACAGTACAGTATGTGGCGAAAATACGTAAATGAAATCATAGTAATCTATATAAAGCGGGAGACATGTATGATAACCAAACTACGATTCACAATAAATAGCGATTATGTCAAGTCGTGGACTCGCGCCTCCAAGTCATCACTCAAATATAACAATGGGTCTCACGCCCACAACATCAATCATGCGTGGAATACCTTCCGCCATGCTGGCGATCATGATATGAAAGCATCGAGGAATACATGAACACGGGTCCCACTGTGTCATCATAAAACCGTGCGGGGTAAGTGCGAAGGCATAGCCGACTACTAAAACCCCGGTACAAACAAGGACATAAATCGTATCATGAGATCTGTCTAGGCCGTCACATGATCAAAGGCGCCACTTCGCCATGATATCTAATGTGCGCGTCTAGCCACGGAACTTCCGCGACTCCGCATAAGCCACTCCGATGGCCCGCATGAGGTATTCCTGCGTCGGTAGCTACTCCCGGCAACGCCCCGGACTCGCGATCCGCGTGGCACGTAGACCGCATGACCATAAAGGCCGCACACTAACACGGAACTCTCGTAGCTCGCATGAGTCACCTGAGACCGCATGAGGTATCCTCGAATCATAGGTCACATGGACACTTTGAGTCTACCGCGTCGGAGGCGACTTAACCGGAATCATGAGTGATATGATACTAACATAACAACTTATCGTTTAAACAACATAAGCACAACAAGGGAAACCCCTTTACACAAACATCACAAGATACTAACACACGTAGCATCCTAACATGTTTACTTTATCAAATCAACAAGAAAGTATGACAAGACTATCACAAACCAACACAATCAAGTTATTCACACAAGGTACTTTATACTATATGATTAGCAAGATCGGGGTTTTTATCCCCAAAGTACTTCATACGTTAATTCTTTTTAAAAGATACGTTACTTTCACAAAAGTCACACAATACCCGTAGTATAAAATAGAGCGATTATCTTTTGAAGTAAATCAAAAACACTTCTCTTTGTAAAATCAAGTAACATTCTTTTCAAGCGTTCAAGTTTGCCTAATTTCAATTACTCAAGTTTCTCATTTTCGAAAGGTTTCGTAGTTCATATTTTTAATTCTTTAAAACAATTTGAGAAACATATACCTTATGTGTGAGTAGGTTATTCTTGTTCATAACAATCTTATTACAATGACCATGATCTAGGAAATGTAATATCATTTTGTCTCATCTTAGCTTCATGCAGATGGAAGTTTCTCTTGGTTTTAATAATACTTTATTAGTCAAAACATTTCCCTTTATTAGCGTTCTTTGTGGTTTGTTCGATACTTATTACGACTTGAAATCGGTAAAACATTATTCCTTTTAAAACCAAGTACTCATTACTCACGAATGAGGTTTCACTGAAATTCATATCAATTCATTTAAGTCAAGTCTCTTATCTTTTAAGATCAAGTCTCTTAACTTTTATAATCAATAAATCATTCATTTTATCATTCTTAAGGCGTTATACCTAACTTCCCATAAAGCTAGTATAACTCTTATGTTTTCAAAACCAAGTGTTATTCTTCTTTCAAAAGCGATTCTTAATACTTTTGAAATACTTCAAAGTTCTTATCATTGGGCTTAAGTCAAAAGACATTGCTGCGTACAACTACGTTCGATTAACACGCGTCGTCACCGTACTATATATACTTCTTTAAAATATCATGCTCAGCGTATAGGAAGAATCACATACCTCGCGACGATTATCGACTATTAGCAAATCGCTCCACGGCTATAACCCGCTAGCTGGTCCACCTTCTCAAGTAGCACATGCTACTCGCGAACATTCAACCTATACGGGTTATACAAGTCTATCAAAGTCTAGACTACTCGGTAGAATAAATCTAGATACAAGATCCTACGGAAAATCGGCAAAGACTTCCACTATCAGTCAAACTACACAAGTCTCTTTGTGTCTGATCTACGTAATTACAGTTCAGTTCTCTTCTTTAGATTCAGGCTTAAGTCCAAAGACATTGCCGCAAAACTATGTTCAGTTCTATATATAGTATACTTCAACTATATATTCCTACAACATGTATTTTCCAATCACAATAGGGGGACAAGATAATTACCTCGATAAGCCCATAATTATCCAAGTATAGATGTCGATCCCAGCACTCTTAGCTCACCTCGGGTGCTCGACCCGCTCAAACAACCCTTAGAAGTTCTACGCAACTTCTTCTTAATACTCCAACCAACTATGGAGATTTTCCTTAGGGTTTCGGTTTGAGACAAAAAGGACATTTAGTTAGTATTTCCGGGCTCTACGTATAGAGGTATCTTTGGAATACTACAAGGTATACGGCTAAGGTAATTTTGGGTATAACAACAATACTTTTGAGAGTATTTCTACCAAGAGGGTATTTATACGAGACAACACCACAAGGGGGTGTATACCTCGGCCAACCCCACTAGGGGACTCGACCAAGGGGAGGCTAGGGGCGAGACAACCACACAAGGGGAAGCTCTCAAGACTTAGAGATTTAGGATGAATAAGTCTTCAAAGGGGAGGGTATTTATAGGCCAGCAAAGGCCAACCAATGGCCAAGATCTAGCCAAGTGCTAAGCAAGTGTAGGGCGAGATATGCCCAAGTGCCCCTAGTCCCTACTCCACAAATCCTCACAAATATCTTGCCAACTTGACCCCGATTCGTGCGAGCCGCTGCGATCCACACTCCATCAACGTGAGGGTGACAAGTGTCGCCCTCTCGTTGGTCCAAAATGTTTCGTCTCTCGGAAAAATCCACAAAAATAAGAAAAGACATAGCCGGAATTTTCCCCTCGCAAGTTATGTAAAACGTTTCGTCGAAAAACGACTCTAACCGGGTGTTGTGCACAAAGATAATTCGGCCAAGCCACCTAGGGGCGGGGGGGGTGACACGTGTCACCCTCCTATTTGTCCAAAAATAATTCATCTTCCGAAAATATCCATAATGGCCAAAATCTCAAAATCAAAGCGAGCCCCACAAAACCGTAAATTTCTCCCGTGGGCCCCACGTGACCATCTCCGAAAATAAAATCTCAAAATTCTAATATAATTTAAGAAGCCCATATTCCAAATCTGGGAATCCAATTCCCATCAACGAACATTTTTCTTTACAAAAACCGGAAACTCTTTCCGTGGAAAAATCACCTCTTTCTTCCTTTCCAATTTTTCTGTCGTGCTCTCGTACATACGTCCTCGCATACATACCCTGGAACTATGGGGTATAACATGTCTTTTGACTTAAGCCTGAATAATAAAGATCTTGAAGCATTTCAAAAGAATACTGAATCATTTTTAACAGAAGAGAAACAGTTGGTTTTTAAACAAAAGCTTAAGAGTTATACTAGCTTTATGGGAAGTTAGGTATAACAACTTAAGAAAGATAAAAAGAACTGTTTACTTATTTTCTTATAAAAACCTTGTATTGATTTCTGTAAGGTGTAGTAAGATTGATTGATAAATAGACATATTATGATGCTACGTGTGTTAGTGTCTTGTGATGTTGTGAAAGGGGGTCATTCTTGTTGTGCTTACGTTGCTAAACGGTAAGTCAGTTGTACTGTTATTATATCACCTACCCCCTTGACTTGTTATACCGAGGGCTTGCCACCCTTGATGCGGGTCTATACGGCTTTACGCGAGTGCGGGAGTTCGAGATTGATCATTCCGGTGTTTTAGCCCGACGGGGATGCCCATGCGATCTGTGTGACTACGCGGTCTATTGAGACTATGCGGTGCGGGAGTCGAGAAGTACCGGGGTTAGCTACCGTCGAGAATACCATGCGGTGCATGTGTGACTCATGCGATGCGGGAAGTCCAGGACTAGGCACGCATAATGATACTATGGGCGATCGGTCTTGCTTCGATCATTCGCGGCCTAGGAAAGACCAGTTACATTATATCTCTTTTGCTCTTGTTTATGTTGTGGCACTATGTGCAGTTAAACTGGTTGTATTTACACATGGCTTTAACTACTTTGATTTTACTTGATGCTTTACGATTTCACATACTTAGTACTGTTGTCGACCTCGCCCGTGCGTTCATGCCGCGGTAAGGGCAGCGGTGCTAGATCCACATCCTTAGGATCTTTTGCTTTGGTGTCGAGCTCCATCTTCTAGGAGGCTCGACTTTGGGTATGATCTCCCTGTTGTTGTGTATAGTTTTGTACATTCAGGTATGGCGGGGCCCCGTCGCCATAGTTGTTTATCTTCTTAAGTGCTGTAGTCCTATTATGCGGTTGGGATGTAGCGCAAAACTATGTTTATATATATATGCCGAAAGGCGACATTTTCTCACATAAAACTGTGTCTCATTTTACAACTGTTTCATGTCTTGTTTTTATATTCCGCTGATTACTCTGATGTATGACTACTTGGGTGCCCGGGTAAGGCACCAGTCACGGGCCCCATAATGGGTCGTGACAATAAGTCTCTTGGTTATAAAAAGAATGAATTTGTCTAAAAACCATAAATGGTTATAACGGCTTTATGGGAAGTTGGTTATAACGGCTTTATGGAAGGGTAAGAAAGTTGTCTATTTTGATTGATAGGTACGAGTTGCCTAGGTTGTGAAATTAGAAGTTACTTCATTTCAAGTCTTGAAATGATTTTCTAAAGATGTTGTTATACCCCGTATTTCCTGAGTATGTACGTGAGGACGTACGTACAAAAGTTTAAGCCTTAAGTTAGGCAAGGGACGAAAAATTTGTGCACAACCCCCGAAAAGAATTGTTTTCCGACGAAACGTTTTCCAAACTTTGCGTGGGGAAAATTACGGTTGCGACATTATTAATTTTTGCGGATTTTTCTGAGAGATGAAATATTTTGGACCAACGAGAGGGCGACACTTGTCACCCTCAAGTGGGCGGTCTAGTGGCCGATTCATGGCACGTTTCTTGGCATGTTTTGTGGCCTAAAACTTGGGTCAATGTTTGGAGTGATTTGTGGAGTAGATGGCTAGGGTGCACTTGTGCAAATCCACACCCTCCACTTGCCCACCACTTGTCTTGATCTTGGCCATTGAAGGCCCTATAAATACCCCCCTTAGTTGAAGGATTTCTTCATCCCTCAAATGACTTCTAAGTCTTAAAAATCCCTCCCTCCCTTGTAGTGAAATTCTCGTCCAAGTCCTCTCCCTCCCCCTTTGAGAAGCCTTGGCCGAAACACCCCCCCTTCCCTTGGAGTTGCTCTCGTCCAAACATACCCCCCCCCCTTGGTAGAAAATACTCTCCAAGTATTGTTACTATTCCAAAATACCTTGGCCCAAATACCTTGTAGTATTCCAAGGTTACCCCTATACTAAAAGCCCAGAAATACTATTATACTTCCCTTCAGTCACAAAAACGAAACCCTAAGGAAATCTTCATAATTGGTTGAAGTATTAAGAAGAAGTTGCGTAGAACTTCTAAAGGTTGTTTGGAGCGGGTTGGAGCGCCCAAAGTAGGAGCTAAACGTTGCTCAGGATCGACATTAAATCTTGGATAATTTTGGGCTTATCGAGGTAAATACTCTTGTCCTTCTATTGTAATTGGAAATTACATACTGTAGTTGTATAGAAATGAGTATAAGATATATAGAAGGATGGTATAAGAGAAGAGAATTGAATTGAAATCACATCAGAAGAATATTAAAGAAGATTGAACTGTACTTACATAGGACTGTATTTACAGTAGACTTGTGTAGTTTAACGGCTAGGGAAGTGCTGCCCGATTTTCCGTAGATGTTATACCCCGTATTTCTAGAGTATGTACGTGAGGGCGTACGTACAAAAGTTTAAGCCTTAAGTTAGGCAAGAGATGAAATTTGTGCACAACTAGCGAAAAGAATCGTTTTTCGACGAAACGTTTTTCGGACTTTGCGAAGGGAAAAATACGGTTGCAACATTTATAATTTTTACGGATTTTTCCGAGAGATGAAATATTTTGGACCAACGAGAGGGCGACACTTGTCCCTCAAGTGGACGGCAACCAAGGGGAATGGTTGGCACGTTTTTTTAATGTTTCATGCCTTAAACATTTGGTCAATGTTTGGCTAGATATTTTGTGTAGTAGATGAGCAAGTGGGACCCACACAACATTTGTCCAAATCTTCACCCTCCACTTGCCCACCATTTGTCTTAATCTTGGCCATTGATTGGCCTATAAATACCCCTCTAATGCAAGACTTATTCTTCATCCACAAATCATTTTCCAAGTCTAAAAACCCTCTCCCCCTTAGTGTAGTTTTCGTCCAAGGTTCCCTTCCCCCTTTGAGAGGCCTTGGCCGAAACAATACCCCCCTTCCTAAGTTGTTCTCGTGAAATACCCCCCCCCCCCCCTTGGTAGAAAAGTATTCTCCAAGTATTGTTACTATTCCAAAATACCTTGGCCCAAATACCTTGTAGTATTCCAAGGTTACACCTATACTAAAAGCCCAGCAATACTATTATACTTCCCTTCAGTCACAAAACGAACCCTAAGGAAAATCTTCATAGCGGGTTGAAGTATTAAGAAGAAGTTGCGTAGAACTTCTAAGGGTTGTTTGGAGCGGGTTGGAGCGTTCAGAATAGGAGCTAAACGTTGCTCAGGATCGACATTAAAACTTGGATAATTTTGGGCTTATCGAGGTAAATACTATTGTCCTTCTATTGTAATTGGAAATTACATAATGTAGTAGTGTAGAAATGAGTATAAGACGTATATAAGGATGGTATTAAAGAAGAAGACTAAACTGTACTTACATAGGACTATATTTACAGTAGACTTGTGTAGATTGGCGGGTAGGGAAGTGCTGCCCAATTTTCCGTAGAATAAGGAATCTTGTATCTAGAAGTATTCTACAGAGTGGTCTAGACGTTGATAGACTTTTATAACCGTTATAGGTTGAAGTACTGCGAGTAGCGTATTCTACTCGAAGGGTGGAAAAGGCTAGCAGGATTACAGTACTTTGGAGCTATTTGCTAATAGTCGATAATCGTCGCGAGGTATGTGATTCTTCCTATCCTCTTGAGCATGATATTTTAAAAAGAAGATAATTAGTACGGTAGACGTACGTGTTAATCGAACGTGGTTTTACTTCGATGTCTTTTGACTTGAGTTTTAAATAATAAGAATCTTGAAGTAATTCAAAAGAATTAAGAATCGTTTTTGAAAGAAGAGTAATACTTGGTTTTGAAAGCTTAAGAATTATACTAGCTTTATGGGAAGTTAGGTATAACGACTTAAGAGGGATAAAAAGAATGGTTTATTGATCTTAAAAGATAAGAGACTTGACTTAATTGAATTGATATGAAAGTGGTTAAAAAGTGTGAAACCTCATTCGTGAGTAATGAGTACTTGATTTGTAAAAGGAATAATGTTTTACTGATTTCGGAAGTGAGAATAAGTATCGAACAAACCACTGCAGCGCTAATAAAGGGAAATGCATTGACTAATTAAGTGTTATTAAAACCAGTAGAAACCTCCATCCGCATAGAAGCTAAGATGAGACAAAATGATATTACATTTCCTAGACCATGGCTGCTTTAATAAGATTGTTATGAACAAGAATAACCTACTCACACATAAGGCATACGTTTCTCAAATTGTTTTAAAAGAGAATTACATTATTAAGTGATTAAGACTATGAACTATGAAATCTTTCGAAAATAAGAGATGTGAATGTTTGAAATTAGGCAAACTTGAACTTTGGAAAAGAATGTTGTAACTTGATGTTAAAAGGAGAAGTGTTTTGGTTTAAAAAGGAAAGTATGGAAGTTGTTTTGGTTTACTTAAAAATGTTAGTCACTCTATTTTTTATAATACGGGCATCGGGTGACCTTTGTAAAAGAAGTGGATCTTTTAAAAAGAATTTAACGTACGTAGTACTTTGGGGTTAAAACCTGGACTTTGGCATAAAATGAAAGTACCTTGAGTTGTGTGTAACTTTCCTATGTTTGCGTGTGATAGCCTTGTCGTGCTAGTATTGTATTTCTATACCACCGCGTCTCTCAATGAAGGGCCGGTTGATTTGTTATGATCTTACTTGGACGTACCGGCAGTGACGGAGGATTCCACGGGTGCGCTCCTATTGATAGCGTTATTCCATGGACTAGCTCTCCATGAGGTTTTACTGATTCGGCCTTGGTATCTGGTGGTTGGTTTTCGTACTTGCCCCATCTCGTGGCTGATTCGGCCTTGGTATCTGGTAGTTAGCCTTCGCACTTGCCCCGTTCAGTTTAGTGGCGAAGTCTCGTGATGCGGCCTTGGTATCTGGTAGTTAGCCTCAGATTGCCCCGCCATTTCGTGACACGGCTTTGGTATCCGTAGTTGGCTTCGTACTTGCCCGTATCGCCGTGGCGGAGTCTCGTGATACGCCAGTATCCGTAGTTAGCCCTCGTACTTGCCGTCACCACGTGACACGACTTTGGTATCCGGTAGTCGGCTTTCGTACTTGCCGTGACGCCTTCATGGTTTGGTTGTATAGTATTGTTAGTACGGCTTTGGTATCCGGTAGTTGGCTTTCGACTTGCCCGGCCATTGATGACGCGGCTTTGGTATCCGGTAGTTAGCCTTCGATTTGCCCTGCACGGTTTTATGACTCGTGGGACCCGGTGTTTATGTGTACTCTTTGGTGTTATTATATCATGATCGCCGGTGAGGAAGGTATTCCACGGGCATGATTGATGTTGAGGCGTGAGACCCATAGTTATATTTGAGTGATGACTTTGAGGCGTGAGTCACGACTTGACATGATCGCTATTTATTGTGGATCGTAGTTTGGTTATCATACATGTCTCCGCTTTATATAGACTACGATGATTTCATTTACTGATTTTAGCCACATACTTGGTACTGTTATCGACCTCCTTCGGGGCTGCGTTAAATGTCGCAGTAGAGGTACACCGCTTGTTGATCCTCGCCATAGGATCACACAGATTGGAAAGCTGCTTTCTCGGAGGCTTATCTTTTAGTATAGTCCTCACATCGTAGGTACTTGTACATTCAGGGGTATGGCGGGGCCCTGTCCCGTCATGTTGTATAAAAACTCTTAGAGGTCTGTAGTACTGTTGTGGGCAGGGTTTGTAAAGATGTAACTGTTCAAACTTTGTATATATATATATATGCCGAAAGGCGACTTTCTCTCAGGTAAAATGTGTCTCATTTTACATTTGATTCATGTCTTGTTTATTAAATTCATTGATTTCCGATGTTGTATCACTAGGGTGCCCGGTAAGGCACCCACGCCAGTGTCACACCCCGACTGGCCCGTGGATCGTGCCTTACCCGGCACCCTAGTGATACATATATCGAGAAAATCAGCGAACATAACACATGAGTCATGAAATAAGAGATATACTAATAAACAAAGCAACCAAAACGGTTGCCTTCGGTATATACATAAAACACGAGCAGTTTAATCCTTTTACAACCCCGCCCACAACAGCTTCTACTGCACTTAAGATTTACAACACTATGGCGACGGGGCCCCGCCATACCTCGAATGTTCAAGAACCTACAACTCAGTGGAACACATACTAAAAGATAAGCCTCCGAGAAACGGAGCTTCCCAATACGCTGAATCGTGATCCTAAGAGCGAGGATCAACGATCTACCTGCACGATGAACGCACTTCAAGCGAGGTCAAGACAACATGTACCAAGTATGTGAAATCAGAAATATCAGAAATGAAATCATACTAGTCTATATAAAGCAGAGACATGTATGATAACCAAACTACGATCACAACATAAAAGCAAATATGTCCACTGTGACTCACGCCTCAAGTCATCACTCAAATATAACTATGGGTCTCACGCCCACAACATCAATCATGTTCGCATCACGGCCGCATGCCCCGACGCCTCGGTGTAGACATGTCCATGATGCAACAATAATAATGCCCCATGGCCACATGCCCCCGGAATTCTACCTCGGTGTAGACACGTCCATGTGACATCAACAACAATATACTGGGTGATCAACCCTGCCGCATGGCCACATGCCCCCGGAATTCTACCTCGGTGTAGACATGTCCATGTAACCACAATAAGACAGTAATCAAAATGGAAACATACCCGTGGAATTCTCCATCACTGCCAGCACGTCGAAGTAAGTTCTCAACAAGTCAACCGACCCTCTATCGAGACGCCAGAATACGTAAATACAACACTTGTACAACAAAGGCTATCATCACAAGCATAGGCAAGTTTCACACAACTCAAAGTACTTTCACATAAGTCACACAATACAGTAGTATAAAAATCGTGACTATCTTTTTAAGTAAACAAGACACTTCCCCTTTTGTAAAATCAAGTAACAACATTATTTTCCAAACGTTCAAGTTTGCCTAATTTCAAATGCTCAAGTCACTTATTTTAGAAAGGTTTCATAACTCATAGTCTTAATCTCTTTTAAAACAATTGAGTACCATATGTCATATATGTGAGTAGTTTATTCTTGTTTATAACGATCTTATTACAATGACCATGATCTAGAAAATGTAATATCATTTTGTCTCATCTTAGCTTCTATACAGATGGAGGTTTCTACTGGTTTTAATACAACACATCATTATTCAATACATTTTCCTTTATTAACGCTGCAGTGGTCTGTCGATACACATTCTGATTCCCGAAATCAAGAAACATTATCCCTTTAAAAACCAAGTACTCATTACTCACGAATGAGGTTTCACACAACATCCACATTAAAACAAATAAGTTAAGTCTCTTAACTTCTAACATCAGTAAACCATTTTCTTACCTACATAAAGTTGTTATAACCAACTTCCCATAAAGTCGTTATAACACTTTATGTTTAAACCAAAAAAAATATACTTAGTACCTGTACGTCCACCGTACTACATAGTTACACACATATCATGCTAGAACAGATAGGAAGAGGTTCACATACCTCGCGACGAGTATCGACAATAAGCAAAATGCTCCACGATCAGTAACACGCTAGCCGTTTCCACTCTTCAAGTAGAATACGCTACTCGCAGTACTTCCACCTATAGGCCACAAACGTCTATTAACTTCTAACCGTACGGTTCCATGTTCTACAAAAAATTCGGCAGCACCTCCCCCCCCCGCAACAGCGTAAATCTCCTCCTCTATCGAGGCCGGCTATCAAGCCAACCAGGGGGGGGGGTTATACGTCTTAACCGGACGTATACAATTCTACTACACAACAATGCTACACAAGTCTACTGCAATACAGTCCTATGTAAATACAGTTCAGTTCTTTTCTTTAAATTCAGGCTTAAGTCAAAAGACATTGCCGCACAATAATGTTCAGTTCTATATATAGTATACCTCAACTATATATTCCTACAACATGTAATCTCCAATTACAATAAGGGGACAAGAATATTTACCTCGACAAGCCCAAAATTATCCAAGTTATAATGTCGATCCTGAGCAAGGTTTAGCTCCTACTCCGTGCGCTCCAATCCGCTCCAAACAACCCTTAGAAGTTCTAACCAACTTCTACTCAAATACTTCAACCAACTATGAAGATTTCCTTAGGGTTTCGGTTTGAGACTAAAAGGACAAAAGGTAGTATTTCCGGGCTCTACGTATAGAGGTAACTTTTGGAATACTACAAGGTAAAGGCTAAGGTATTTTGGGCATTATAACAATACTTGGAGAGTATTTCAATACCACAAAGGGGGGTGTATTATACGAAACAACTAGGGTAGTGGGGTACCTACCACTAGCACCACAAAGGGGAGGGAGGCTCTCGGCCACAAGGCCACTCAAGGGGGGGAGGGGGAAGGCTTAGGACGAGAACACACTCAAAGGGAGGGAGAGGGACTCAAGACTTGGAAGATTTTTGGATGAAGAAGTCTTCAAGCTTAGGGGGGTATTTATAGGAAAACCAAAGGCCAACCAATGACCAAGATCAAGCCATGTGCAAGGCAAGTGTAAGGCCAAGATCAAGCCAAGTGCACCCTAACCCTACTCCACAAAACACTCCACAAAACAAGCCACAAAACAAGGCACAACTCAAGGAACCAATCGGCCAAGGCCAACCATCCTCTTGACGCCCAATCGCCCAAGCCACCCCACTTGCTTTAATGTAGGTGACACATGTCACCCTCCCGTTGGTCCAAAATGTTTCGCCTCTAAAAATCCGCAAAAATTATAAATGACATAGCCGGAATTTTCCTACGAAAGTCGTGGAAACGCTTCGTCGAAAAACGACTCAATCCACTGCGCCCAAAGCGTAATTCGCCAAGCCACCTGGGGGTGACACGTGTCGCCTCCTACTTGTCCAAAATAATTCATCTTCCAAAATATCCAAAATGGCCAAAATCTCAAAATCAAAGCGGGCCCACAAAACCGTAAATTTCTCCGTGGGCCCCACGTGACCATTTCCAAAAATAAAATCTCAAAATTCTAATATAATTTAAGAAGCCCATATTCCAAACTGGGAACCCAATCCCATCAACGAACATTTTTCTTTACAAAACCGAAACTTTTTCCGTGGAAAAAATCACCTCTTTCTTCCTTTCCAATTTTCTCATTGCTCTCGCACGCACGCCCTCGCATACATACCCTGAGAATACGGGGTATAACATTCTCCCCTCCTTAGAAACATTCGTCCCGAATGTTCCTTCTCAAGACGGATATCGATGAAGTTCCTCTAACAAGTTGCCAACGCCACAGCTTGGCCACGAAATAACACACGTCCTCTTCTTTCCTTACACGTCGTGCCCTTCTCGAACACTTGAACTCTCCCAGTACGTACCATACTTGACCATTACTCCGCTCTCAAAAATCTCTGGAGTCACTACCTCCAAACTTGGTCATCTTACTAACCTCAAACTCCCTTAAGGCCATTCCCGGCCTTTACGAACCGCTTCTGGTCGAACGCGTCCACGAACTCATACGATGATTAACTAAACTGGGGCCTAGCACCCTCGTGACCCTACCAACTGGCGGGACCACCCAGAACTGACCCCACCTAAAACCGGGATACGGGTTGACCCGCAAATGGTCCTCAACCCGACCCCACAATCGCGCCAAACCCTTGTTCCCTGATACGGAACAATCTTACCAACATACGTCATGAAAGCTACCACTTCCATCTCACACTACCCATGGACTTATCACACAAATAAAACCCACGTATACTACGCACTCTGATAAAGGTCAAACATAAAATAAATCTTTTACACAAGACGACCTTACCTCTAAGGTCTCAATCGTGAAATATTCTAAGGTTCACACTTACCATGCCTCCATACTTATCCTTCCAACTAACCATGTTACTAAATCACATTTTAGCACAAAGCTATCCGAACAAAACACATTAACATAACAAGCATACAAAACTCTAGAGGGTTAAGGATATACCTGTCTCTACCACTTTTCTAATCACAGTCCTGCCCTGCAGGGCGCATAGCTAGTGAAGGTGATGAACCTGCCACTGATCCTGAAGGCTGAGTCGTAACATCCGTGCTACCCTTGGTCGGACAGTTCCTCGCAAAATGGCCCTGCTGGCCGCAAAAATAACAAGCTCCCTTGGCACCACGACACTTCAAATGCGGTCTACTACATCGACCACACCGAGGTAGGGTGACCGCATCCGCCAACACCCTTACTTCCGCGAAACTGAACCTCGAGCCACGACCGCTCCCGAATACTGGATGCTCAAGGTTGTGGAGGACCACTGCGACCGGGCGGAGGTACAAAACTAGTATGCCGAGGCGGTCCGCCTCGAAAGTCACCAAAGGACCTCGTTGTTCGCCCTTCTTCACGATTCGTCATTCCGTCGACCTCTCCGTGCCTCGCATCCTGCGTGAGCTGCATGCGGGCAATGTCCATGCGGTGAAGAGCTACACTCGAACAAGCCTCTGTCAAGCAATCGTCTAATCCGTGACGTGCGGTGCACTCTATCCTCCATGGTTGCCACTAAAGCGGGACATACCGAGCCAACGAGTCAAACTCCACGTTGTACTCGAATCGACGCCTCTGCCTCAAAGATCACAAATCTGTCGCCCGCGCCTCCTCATCCGCGGAGGCAAGAAGTGAGTGAGGAATGCCTCCGAGAACTCGTCCATACTGCTGGAGCGCATGCTCTCCCGACAACTCCCACGAATCAAACCCGATCATGCGGTATCACGCGGTGATGCGAACCTAAGACCACCGACTCGGTCTCCAAGCCTTGATCACTCATGACTGGTCAGAATCGCCGGATGAACTCCTCGCGGATCATCCTCGTGCCTCGACCCATAAAACTCGCGCTACAACTCGGAAAGTCCCGTAGCCTCAAACTATTCGCCGGGTGAACCATCGTGCTACCGAATCGAATCGCTGATCCTCATATTCGCCACGACCGCCAAAGAATCGGGCCATCTCCTTGTAACCCATCTCTCCGCCTGCATCGGGACCGGAGGCTCAGTATCGTGGTCTCGGCAGACCGCTGCGCTCTAAATCTCTGGGCTGGGCGGCGCTACAAAACTCGCCGTCAAGCACAATCTCGTAATCGACGGCTCGCGCCTGCATTCTCTCAGATCTCACTAGCGCCTCGGCCGCTTGCCTTTCGGGCGGGGTTGCCTTGGCGAGGCATAATCGTAAAAATGAAATACGTCAGAGGGGTCCAACTTACAACACAGCTCTAAGGCACGATCTCAGAATGAGAAGAATGGAAACCAATCCTAAATGTCCTATAGCCTCCTGATTATAGATGTGGTGCACAACACACCGATAATCAAGACTCTACTAGACACGGTCTGTAGACACTTTCCGAGGACTAACTGCTCTGATACCACTATGTCACACCCCGAATTCGGGCCCGTGACTGGTGCCTTACCCCGGGCACCCTAGTGATACATATATCAGAGAAAATCAGCGGAACATAACACATGAGTCATGAAACAAGAGATATAATAATAAACAGGCCAACCAAAACGGTTGCCTTCAGTATATACATAAAACCTGAACAGTTTAATCCTTTTACAACCCCGCCACAATGGCTTCTGCACTTAAGATTTACAACACTATGACGGGACAGGGCCCCGCCATACCCCTGAATGTTCAAGAACCTACAACTCAGGGAACACATACCAAAAGATAAGCCTCCGGAGAAACGGAGCTTCCCAATACGCTGAACTGTGATCCTAAGAGCGAGGATCCACGACCGACACCTCTACTGCAGATGAACGCGGCCAAAGGAGGTCGATAACAGTACCAAGTATGTGAAATCAGAAATATCAGAATGAAATCATACTAGTCTATATAAAGCAGAGACATGTATGATAACCAAACTACGATTCACAACATAAAAGCAAATATGTCGATGTGGACTCACGCCTCAAGTCATCACTCAAATATAACTGGGTCTCACGCCCACAACATCAATCATGTTCGCATCACGCGCATGCCGGAGTGCGCCTCGGTGTAGACATGTCCATGATGCAACAATAATACCAATGCCCCATGGCCACATGCCCGAATTCTACCTCGGTAGACACGCCCGTGTGACATCAACAACAATATATCGGGTGATCAACCCTGCCGCATGGCCACATGCCCCCGGAATTCTACCTCGGTGTAGACATGTCCATGTAACCACAATAAGACAGTAATCAAAATGGAAACATACCCGTGGAATTCTCCACACCGCCAAAGACGCCCAAGTAAGTTCTCAACAAGTCAACCGCCCTCTATCGAGACGCGGAATACGTAAATACAACACTTGTACAACAAAGGCTATCATCACAAGCATAGGCAAGTTTCACACAACTCAAAGTACTTTCACATAAGTCACACAATACGTAGTATAAAAATCGTGACTATCTTTTTAAGTAAACAAGACACTTACCTTTGTAAAATCAAGTAACAACATTATTTTCCAAACGTTCAAGTTTGCCTAATTTCAAATGCTCAAGTCACTTATTTTAGAAAGGTTTCATAACTCATAGTCTTAATCTCTTTTAAAACAATTGAGTAACATATGTCATATATGTGAGTAGTTTATTCTTGTTTATAACGATCTTATTACAGCAGCCATGATCTAGAAAATGTAATATCATTTTGTCTCATCTTAGCTTCTATACAGATGGAGGTTTCTACTGGTTTTAATACAACACATCATTATTCAATACATTTTCCTTTATTAACGCTGCAGTTGGTGCTGTCGATACACATTCGATTCCCAAATCAAGAAACATTATCCCTTTAAAAACCAAGTACTCATTACTCACGAATGAGGTTTCACACAACATCCACATTAAAACAAATAAGTTAAGTCTCTTAACTTCTAACATCAGTAAACCATTTTCTTACCTACATAAAGCTGTTATAACCAACTTCCCATAAAGTCGTTATAACACTTTATGTTTAAACCAAAAAAAATATACTTAGTACCTGTACGTCCACCGTACTACATAGTTACACACATATCATGCTAGAACAGATAGGAAGAGGTTCACATACCTCGCGACGAGTATCGACAATAAGCAAAATGCTCCACGATCAGAATCGCTGGCCGCTTTCCACGCTTCCAGTAGAATACGCTACTCGCAGTACTTCCACCTATAGGCCACAAACGTCTATTAACTTCTAACCGTACGGTTCCATGTTCTACGTAAAAATTGAAGACCTCCCCGCAACAACAGAAATCTCCTCTCTATCGAGGCCGCCATCAAGCCAACCTGGGGTTATACGTCTTAACCGGACGTATACAATTCTACTACACAACAATGCTACACAAGTCTCATCGCAATACACCCTATGTAAATACCTGGGATTCTTTTCTTTAAATTCAGCTTAAGTCAAAAGACATTGCCGCACAATAATGTTCAGTTCTATATATAGTATACCTCAACTATATATTCCTACAACATGTAATCTCCAATTACAATAAGGGACAAGAATATTTACCTCGACAAGCCCAAAATTATCCAAGTTATAATGTCGATCCCGAGCAAGGTTTAGCTCCTACTCCGTGCGCTCCAATCCGCCTCCAAACAACCCTTAGAAGTTCTAACTAACTTCTACTCAAATACTTCAACCAACTATGAAGATTTCCTTAGGGTTTCGGTTTGAGACTAAAAGGACAAAGGTAGTATTTCCTGGCTCACGATAGAGGTAACTTTTGGAATACTACAAGGTAAAGGCTAAGGTATTTTGGGCATTATAACAATACTTGAGAGTATTTCAATACCACAAAGGGGTGTATTATACTAAACAACTAGGCTAGTGGGGTACCCCAGCTAGCACCACAAAGGGGAGGAGGCTCGGCCACAAGGCCACCTGGGGGAGGGAAGGCTTAGGACGAGAACACACTCAAGGGGAGGGAGAGGGACTCAAGACTTGGAAGATTTTTGGATGAAGAAGTCTTCAAGCTTAGGGGGGTATTTATAGGAAAACCAAAGGTCAACCAATGGCCAAGATCAAGCCATGTGCAAGGCAAGTGTAAGGCCAAGATCAAGCCAAGTGCACCCTAACCCTACTCCACAAAACACTCCACAAAACAAGCCACAAAACAAGGCACAACTCAAGGAACCAATCGCCAAGGCCAACCATCCTCTTGACGCCCAATCGCCCAAGCCACCCCACTGCTTAATGTAGGTGACACGTGTCACCCTCCGTTGGTCCAAAATGTTTAGTATCTCGGAAAAATCCGCAAAAATTATAAATGACATAGCAGGAATTTTCCCTACGAAAGTCGTGGAAACGCTTCATTTAAAAACGACTCAAATCGACTGCGGCCCAAAGGTAATCGCCAGCCACCTGGGGTGACACGTGTCGCCCTCCTACTTGTCCAAAATAATTCATCTTCCGAAAATATCCAAAATGGCCAAAATCTCAAAATCAAAGCGGGCCCCACAAAACCGTAAATTTCTCCCGTGGGCCCCACGTGACCATTTCCGAAAATAAAATCTCAAAATTCTAATATAATTTAAGAAGCCCATATTCCAAATCTGGGAACCCAATTCCCATCAACGAACATTTTTCTTTACAAAAACCGGAAACTTTTTCCGTGGAAAAAAATCACCTCTTTCTTCCTTTCCAATTTTCTGTCGTGCTCTCGTACGTACGTCCTCGCATACATACCCTGAGAATACGGGGTATAACACCCGGGATCGGGTCGTGACAGTAGAATAGAGAACCCGCTGCTTAGAATGTTCTACAGAGTAGTCTAGACGTTGATAGACGTATATGGCCTTTATAGGTTGAAAGTTCTGCGAGTAGCATGTTCTACTTGAAAGGTGGACAAGGCTAGCCGGGTTATAGCGGTGGAGCATTTTGCTATTTGTCGATAAATCGTCGCGAGGTATGCGATTCTTCCTATCCTCTTGAGCATGATATTTTAAAAGAATATATATAGTACGGTAGACGTACGTGTGTTAACTAAACGTGGTTTTACTGCGATGTCTTTTGACTTAAGTCTAAATAATAAGAATCTTGAAGTATTTCAAAGAATTAAGAATCGTTTTTGAAAGAAGGATACTACTTGGTTTTGAAAGCTTAAGAGTTATACTAGCTTTATGGGAAGTTAGGTATAACGACTTAAGAGGAATAAACGGAACGGTTTACTTAATTGTTTATGAACGCCTTGTATTGATTTCAGAAATGAGAATATGTATCGAACAAACCATCGCAATAGCGCTTAATAAAGGGAAATGTATTGACTAATTAAGTATTATTAAAACCAGTAGAAACCTCCATCTGCACAGAAGCTAAGATGAGACAAAATGATATTACATTTCCTAGATCATGGCTGCTTTAATAAGATTGTTATGAACAAGAATAACCTACTCACACATAAGGCATATGTTTTTTTCGAATTGTTTTTAAAAGAGAATTATATTATTAAGTGATTAAGACTATGAACTACGAAACCTTTCGAAAATAAGAGACTTGAGTCTTTGAACTTAGGCAAACTTGAACTTGGGAAAAGAAGGTTGTTACTTGTCTTTAAAAAGGGAAATTGTTTTGGTTTACTTAAAAAAGATAGTCACTCTATTTTTAATACTACAGGTATCGTGTGACTCTTGCGAAAGAAACATGATCTTTTTAAAGAGATAATGTATTAAGTACCTTGGGGATAAAAACCCGAACTTGTTGGCATAAAATAGAAAGTACCTTGTGTGAATAACTTGACTATGTTGGTTGTGATAGCCTTGTAATACTTTCTTGTTGATTTGATAAGTAAGCATGTTAGGATGCTACGTGTGTTAGTGTCTTGTGATGTTTGTGTAAGGGGGTTTCCCTTGTTGTGCTTATGTTGTTTAACGATAAGCCATTATGATAGTATTGTACCACTCACCTCTTGACATGATACCGGGGGTTAAGCTGCCCTCCGATGCGGGGTATACCTCAGGCGGTCTTTGTGACTATGATTCGAGATACCTCATGCGGGTCCAGGTGGCCTATGCGGAGCTACGAGAGTTCCAGGTTAGTGTGCGGTCTATATGGCCATGCGGTCTATGTGGCCATGCGGATGTTACACCCCGTAGTTCCAGGGTATCTATATGAGGACGTACGTACGAGAATACGACATTAAAATTGGAAAGGAAGAAAGATGTGATTTTTCGACGGAAAAGTTTCCGGATTTTGTGAAGAAAAAGGTTCGTTAATGGGAATTGGATTCCCAGATTTGGTATTCGGACTTTTTAGAATATTTGAGAATTATGGAATTTTATTTCCGAAATTGGTCACGTGGGACCCACGGGAGAATTTACGGTTTTGTGGGGCCCACTTTATTTTCGGATTTTTGGCATTACGGATATTTTCGGAAGATGAGATATTTTGGACGAGTAGGGGGGCGACACGTGTCACCCCCATGTGGCCATGTTGGCCGAATGGTTGGTGGACAAGTGTTTGGACGTTTTGGTGGACAAGTGGCTCATTTTTGTGGTGGACACATGTCTCATTGTTGTGGTGGACACTTGGTTGGAAGACTCCACTCCCACATGGACCAAATCCTCACCATACACTTTCTTTGATCCTAGCCATTGATTTCTCTATAAATACCCCCTTGTTGCAAGACTTTATTCATCCCTCACTTGAAATATTTTTCCAAGGCAAAAATTCCCCCTCCCTCCCTTTGTGGTTCTCGTCCAACACCCCCCCCTCTTGTGAAAGAATTTCTTCAAGTATTGTTATAATCCCATATACCTTAGCCAAAAATCCCTTGTAGTATTCCAAAGTTATCTTTATACTAAGAGCCCGAAAATACTACTTTATTCCTTAGTCGCAAAATAAAACCCTAGAAAAGTCTTCATAAGCTTAGATGAAGTGTTAATAGAAGTTGTTTAGAAACTTCTAAGGGTTGCTTGGAGTGGGTCGGAGCGTAAGGAATTGGAGCTAAACGTTGCTCAGGATCGACTTATAAAACTTGGATAATTTTGGGCTTATCGAGGTAATGATCTTTATCCCCCTATTGTAATTGGAAATTACATGTTGTAGTAATGTATAGTTGAGTATACTATATATAGAATGAATATTGATAATAATTGAACTGTATTTACATTGGACTGTATTTACAGTAGACTTGTAGTATTATTGTGGGGCAGTGTTGTACACGTCCGGTTAGACGTGTAACCCCCTTGGAGTTGTTGGCTTGGTAGCGGGCCTTGATAGAGGAGGAGATTTATGTGGTTACGGGGGAGGAGGTGCTCCCGAATTTTCCGTAGAATAATGACCTTGTGCTTTGAATTGTTCTACGAAGAGGTCTAGAGGTTGATAGACGTTTTGTGGCCTTTATAGGTTGAAGTACTACGAGTAGCGTATTCTACTTGAAGGGTGGAAAAGGCTAGCAGGGTTATAGTACTTTGGAGCATTTTGCTAATTGTCGATAATCGTCGCGAGGTATGTGAACCTCTTCCTATCTTTTCTAGCATGATTGTTGTGAACTATGTAGTACGGTAGACGTACGTGTGCTACACGAATTTGGTTGGTTTAAAACATAAAGTGTTATAACGGCTTTATGGGAAGTTTGTTATAACAACTTTATGTAGGTAAAGAAATGGTCTGTGGTTTTTAAAAGATAAGAGACTTTTTTTTTTTATTTTTTTTTATTTTTAGGTAAATGCAAATTTTATTACTAGAAACAGAAAGAAAAGTGGCTACAATCAATCATTGAGGGTTCTCAGTCCTCAACCTAATGCAAAGAAGAAGCAGGGGAGTAAGGAGTTGTCACTCGAAGGTGCCATTACAAGAAGGGATAAAATCATAGAGTACTCTATAAGATGTTGTTTTAATCTTAGTAATAACCTCTTCTGCCGGTAAGCTTGTGCCTTCAAAGAGCATTGTGTTCCTTGTCCTCCAAATCTCATAGACCATAATGCAGAAGGCAATTAAGGTTGCTTTTGCTCGGATGCCTGTCCCGCGGTGATCTTTTTTAATCCATTTGAGAGAACTTTCAACAGTGGTCATTTCTCTCCTAATTCCCAACCAATCTCTTATGCTCTTCCAAATCAAACGGGTGTAGGGGCATGTGAAGAAGAGGTGCTCCCTTGTTTCATTTGCTTGCTTGCAGAACCCACAAGACTTATCCTCCAAGTTAAGATAGGAAAGAGTGTCCTTTGTAGCTAACCGCTTTCTACAATTTAGCCACATGGTGAACGAGAACTTAGGGGGAATGAACCCTTTCCAGATTTGTGACATCCAAGGCTTTTTATCTTGCTTAGTGCGCAAGATCTCATATACGAGGCTTGAATCAAATTTACCGTTGGTACAACACTTTGCTAATCCGGCAATTGCAACTCCTTGGCTACCAAAGATGGAAACAAGTTTGTCGCGTATCCCGCAAATCTTTCTCGAAAGGGGAGTCTCGGTGACGTACCTCATAGTCCCAAAAAGAACCGCCTCAAATAAAAGCTGTTGATCCATTGTACCCAAAGAGAGTTTACCTCTGTGTGGGTTTGCCAAATTGTCTGGGATAGCAGGGCGCGATTCCATTCCTTGATATTCATAAGGCCCAAGCCTCCTTCATTGAGGTAAGCAAATGGCCTCCTGCGACTCTAGGTGGTTTCTCCCATAAGAACCGGATACAGTGCACCTTACCTTGTTGAGCATCGCGTGGCGGAATAGGAAGGGCCCGGAACCAAAAGCTCTCAACACCTTGGATAACCGACCTGATAAGCTCTAGTTTGCCCGCATAAGAAAGCGTGTGGTGTCCCCATTTCTGAATGTAATTCGAAATAGCACTAGTGAAAGGAGCAAATTGGTCCACCGAGATCAAATTGGGACAAAGGAATCCCTGGCACTGCATCGAAAGCTACCAATGTCGAATCCAACTCTGGCCAAGATCAAGTCACGTACCTCATCATGTACTCCCGCTAAGTAGACGGAGGATTTGGATGGGTTAAGAGTTAACCCAGAGACAGCCTCCAATTCCTCCAGACAATTCATAAGAATCCCAACCGAAGACATATCACCTTTGGCAAAGAGCATGAGGTCGTCCGCAAATGCTAGATGAGTAATACCCAACCTTTTACACTTCGGATAATAAGAGAAAGCTCCAGCCTTAGTCTTCAATTTCAGCATCCTCGAAAGGTAATCCATACACAAGATAAAGAGCGAAGGGGACATAGGATCACCTTGTCTAAGGCCTCGCTTACCCTTGAAGTAACCATGTAATTCACCATTGATAGAAAGAGAGAAGGAGGTTGAGCAAACACACTCCATGATCCATCTAACAAATCTGTCTGGAAAGTTGAGGCCTCTTAATATCGAATCAAGGAAACTCCAAGAGACCGTGTCGAAAGCTTTCCTAAGATCCACCATGAGCATACACCTTGGTGAGACTCTGGCTCTATTAAATCCTCTCACAAGCTCTTGTGCTACATAGATATTGTCCATCATACTTCTCTCTTTCACAAAAGCCCCTTGTGATTTGTCAACAAGAGAAGGAAGAACCTTTGCCATTCTGGTAGCTAGAATCTTTGTAATGATCTTATAGACCACATTAGTCAATCCAATAGGCCTAAAATCAGTTACCTTAGGATCCCGATCGGTCTTGGGTAGTAAGGCAATGATGGTATGATTCAGTTGTTTCAAAAGAACCCCTGTAGAGAAGAACTCTTGAACGCTTCTTACTACATCATGTCCTACATCTCTCCATCTATTCTTGAAGAAGGCTGCCGAATACCCATCCGGTCCAGGAGCCTTATCATTTCCAATATCAGAAAGAGCTTCCCAAATCTCCTTTGGGGATATGAAGTGCAAAAGTTGTAGACTGTCCTCTTCACTTAGCTTCGGGCCAAAGTTGCACACTTCAGGATCAAAGTTTGATGTGAATCGGGATGTGCCTAGAAGATCCTTGTAGAATTCCTCAAGAAGCTTTCTTACCTCCCCTGGTGATGTAGTGATAACACCATTAGATTTGACAAGAAAGTTGATGGAGTTCTTAACATTACTTCTCTTGATCAAGCTATGGAAGTATTTGGAGCATTTATCACTTCCAATCAAGTGTTTCTGTCTTGACTTTTGCCTTATGAAATGTCTCTCGGCCCATTAAGGTGTTAGCTTTAACTCTGAGGACTTAACCTTGGATTTAAGCTCCTCATCAAAGGGGTCTTCCATGTGCGCACTGATAGCCTCCTTAAACTCCATGTTAGCCTCCTTCGCTCTTTGATCAATACTGCCAAACTCACTAATATTCAATGCCCTCAGAGGTTGTTTCAGGGCTTTCAGTTTCGATGCTAGAACGAATTGAGCAGTTCCCAAAATGTCTTGTCTCCAGCATGAAGTCATAATGTTGTCGAATGCAGGGTGAGATAGCCACATATTCATGAACTTGAAAGGCCGCTTCCCAACATTATAGGATGCAATAACCGTAGCCATCACGGGACAGTGGTCAGAGACTGGTTCCATAGGCATGAAATTGGCCGTGCATTCTAAGGTCAAATCGCTCCAATTTTGATTCATCATTACTCTGTCAAGCTTGGACCAAATCGAACCATTTGTCCAAGTGTAGAAAGAACCGGAAGAAGGAGTGTCTTCTAGTCCATGAGCATTCCTGAAATCTCCGAGGTCCTTAAGTGCATAAGGCGTAAGTGGAGGGCCCCCCGCCTTATCTTGAGGGTAGCAGTAAGTGTTGAAATCTCCCATAATCATCCAAGGCCTAGTGATGCCAATGCCCAAGTGAGTAAGGTGATGCCAAAGCATCCTCCTATCCGTGATGCTATAAACCGGATACACAAATGTGGCAAGAAAGGACACTTGAGTAATCTTACAACTTGCCTGAACATGGATATGTTGAGAATCCATTTCAAGCATTTCACAACAGACCCTTGAGGGATCCCACAAGAGTAGCATTCTTCCACCGTCGATGAATTCTAGATTTGAGCAAAAATTCCAAGCTTTGAATCTTTTGGTAGAGAAAGACTCAATCCTTTCCTTAGAGAGTTTTGTTTCCAAAAGACAAATCAATGCCACATCATGCTTTTTAGTGAGACTACACACTAGAGCTTGCGTGGCTGCCCTGTCCCTTAGTCCGCAAAGACCGCGTACATTCCAACAAAGTATTTTCATCAGGAAACAAAGGAGGTTTTATCAGCACCTCCACGCTTTGCTGCCTTAGTCTTCCCCCTGCCTTTTGATATGAACTTCTTTGGCATAACTTCCTTCCAGCCATCATCATTCTCGCCGAAGCCATAGCGTGTGTTTCACCAAGCTATGCTCCCGCGCTCAAAGGTAACACTCTAGACGCCAAAGAACGACACTTCCGTTACACCCGTGTTAGCACCTTTATGCAAAGAAGGTTGCGGGTTCATAGGAACTTCAGGATCAGAATGCATAGACTCATAACGCATCTTATCAGATTGTGCACTTCCATCCCGTGAATTGGGCCTAGAGGGCACAACTTGAGATTTCCGCAAAGATGTTGGGCCAGGATTACCCAAAACCGAAGAACCGGCAGAATGCGAGGCTTTCTGTGCACAACCGGGACCAGGAGGTGTTGTTTGCTTATTAAATTCAATGTCCATCAAGTTGTCAAGATCCATGGATGTTGAGAGGTTGGTGGATAAGGTGGGGGGTATGGAACCATCCGTACCTCTGACGGCATTAGCACAAGTAGAATCCTCATTATTGTGAGGAGGAACCACTGAATTGCGCTTTTTAGGAGCAGCTTCCATGTTGGCATCATATCCCAGAATCTTACACTTCATGTGGTTGTGTCCAAAAGCCGCACAATGAAAGCAAAAGTCCGGATAATTTTCATAGTTAACCCTTTGAGTGTACCTTCTGCCATCAGGAAGATTGACAATAAACTCGCTTATAGGCTCCTTGCTGACATTCACTTCCACAAGAACTCTAGCATAGTTCATTTTAGATCGTTCCTTAGTAAATTGGTCCGTGTAAAGAGGTATTCCTACACGGGAAGCAATCTTACTAAGGCCCGTTGCACTCCAGATGGAAAGGGGAATGTCCGGAAAAGTGACCCAAATAGGAATGTCCATAAATAACTCATCCGTTATAAGAACTCCTTTATTGATAGCTTTGAGCATCATAGTCTTCCCGTAGACCATATAAGGGCCACCATGAAGTACATTAGTGCGCTCTTCCTCAGTCATGAATTTGAACATTGTCCAACCTTTGCCATATGGTATGATACGACATTTCACTCCCCATCCCTTCACAATGGTATTTAATGCCTCTCTTCCCGGGAAGGGACCTGTGAAGCAACCAATTAAGCAATAACCCCAAGTTTCTATGAATGGGACTTCATCCTCTACTTCAATGTCTACTTAGTCCCCATTGCTCAATAAATTGCAACTTCATTCCTATTGCTTCAATCCTAGTACCCGCAAAGACTCCTGCATAAGTCTTTTTTGGAGGGGTGGGACCTTTGCCATGATTCGGGGGGTGGTTCTTAGGAGTAGTATCCGTGGGTGGGATTTGATATTGCTTTGAAGGAGCATTTGTGTGTAAATCATTGGGAGGCATTTCTGGAGATATAGACAGAGGGGGGTGGGTAGAAGGATTTGTGCTTGGGCCCGCAATAGGAGAAAGAATTTGCGTGCCATTTGGTAGGGTAGGGAATGTGTCTTGGGTTTTGGTAGGTAAAGAAGGAAGGGAAGAAAGAAGAGGTGAGGTGTTGTGTAAATCAGGGAGTAGTGAGGGGGTATTGTTTGAGAGAGGGTGTTTGTTTAAGTCTATGTTCGTGCTCAAAGACGAGTTAAAGATTTAACGGTTTATTTATGTTCTTGATAATTGCTCCTTCAAGCACATTTCTTAAAGAGGGAAAGGCATCATTAGTTACACTTAGAGAGTTCCGGGGTTGGTGTCTAACTACACGAGAGGGCAAGTTGGATCCCGTGACATTAAATTCGCACTTCGGCTTCCGCGATATTAATGGACTTGTAGTTCCTAGGCTTCTTGGAAATAGAATTCGATTTGTTTCCCTCAACTGACTTTGATCCATGTATAACGGGAAAAGTAAATGACCCATGGGCACCCTCCTGACCCGCCTTGGCAATCTGGTCGTCATTAAGACCCGTCTTGGAGAGAGACCCTTCGGTACCCGCAGCCTTATAGTTTGACGCCTCGGCTCCCACAATATTAATGCAAGGCTCTTTTCCCACCACTGACTTCTTTCCTTGAATAACGGGGGTAATCAATGTACCCTGGGTGCCCTCCTGACCCGCCTTGGTAATCTGATTATCATAAAGATCCGTAATTGAAAGAGGCTTGTTGGTACCCGCAGCCATTAAATGAGACGCCTCAGCACCCGCAGAATTAATGCGAGACTCTTCGGGGATGAAGACTTCCTTGAGCCTAGCATCAGACCTCGATCTTAACATTCTGGGAGTAAACTCAGATGTATGGACTACCGTCATACCCGCCTTAGCATTATGACCCACGCCCCGACCGGGAATGAGAGGGGTCACATTGTTATCCGGGGCAATAATGTAGGAAGCCTTGACTCCCGTGACTGATTCTTTGGGAATGGGAGTATCATCAATGCTATCCACTGACTTGGAATCATGCAAAACGTGAATAGCCTCAGACCCATTGACATCCTCCTGACCCGTCTTGACCTTCTGACCCGCGCCCATACCCGATTCTGACCCGAGTAGACCATCACTCCTTTGTGCATCAATCACGTTGTCCGCCCGTAAATTATCCCTATTCCGGCATGCCTGAGCAAATTGTCAGGTAGTGTTGGGGTACTAAAGTTGCCGTGACTGCCTAGTTCTTCCGTGGTAGTCCCGGAATCCACCAGTTGACCCGTGATAGGATCAACCACCATAGTAGCAAATAGTTTTCCGCCTTCAAATACCCTAATATCCAAGTTCTCGGTATCAATGCTTTTGCCCCATTCATGAATCTTTTGAAGAGTAGCATCATCTATTACATTGTCAAGAGGGATACGTGAGTCTGGCTTGACATGGACCAACACAGAAGGGTCTGAAGTCGCCGGAATGAGATTTTCTTCGGCAATTATAGATCGCTTCCATTCTTTTTCTTTTTCCTTGTTCTAGCCTTCGTCGAACTTCCTGAACCTCCTGAATCATTGTTGGAACGTGTGTAACGTTTAGATTTCTTCATATTAAGAACGGAAAACTTCAAACCATGAGGGTACAATCGTTAAACATAGAGGGGGGGGGGGGGGGGGGGCGGAATAACAACCGAAGGAGCAACTAAGGCAAAACGTTGAGAGCGTTTTCCTTAGTGAGAGAAACTTCTCTCTAACTCCTTTTTAAAAAAAAGAGATAAGAGACTTGACTTATAAATGACTTGATGTGAAATATTAAGGACTTGGTTTGTGTTAAAAAGTTGTGAAACCACATTTATGAGAAATGGGTAATTGGGTTTTAAAAAGGAATAAGTTATATTGATTTCGGAAATGAGAATAAGTATCGAACAAACCACTGCAGCGTTAATAAAGGAAAATGTATTGACAAATAATTAATTATATTAAAACCAGTAGAAAACTCCATCTGCATAGAAGCTAAGATAAGACAAAATTGTATTACATTTCCTAGATCATGGTTGCTTTAATAAGATCATTAATAACAAGTATTGATTTTTCTTAAATTCCAAAGTAAGGAACTTGTTTTCTAAAAGAAAAGAGACTTGAGGAAATTAAAGTGTTTTGGTTTTAAAGAAAGACATGGTTTTGTCTTAAAATGGTTTAAAAGGAAGTCATGGTTTTGTCTTAAGTTGGTTTATTCGAAAAGAAGATATGGAAATTGTTTTGGTTTGCTTAAAAAGATAGTTACTCTATTTTGATACTACGGGTATCGTGTGACTTTTTGTGAAAGAAATGGATCTTTTAAAGAGTTAAAATACGTAGTACCTTGGGGTTAAAATCCAGATTTGTTGTAATAAAATGAAAGTCTATGAGTATGTTGAACTTGCCTATGCTTGTGGTGATAGCCTTTGTTGTGCAAGTGTTGTATTTCTGTGCTACCGCGTCTCTCGTTGGAGGTGGCTATCCGGTTGATTGATGGACATCGACACGATGGGTGGCCCACTGCATGCTTCCACTATATCGATCCTTTTGGACATACTGACACGATGGGTGGCCCACGGGTATGCTTTCATTAGGAGTGTTATCTTGTTATTTGCTTTGGACATACTGACACGATGGGTGGCCCACGAGTATGCTTCCATTATGATTGTTATCTTGTTATTTCCTTTTGGACATACTGACACGATGGGTGGCCCACGGGTATGCTTCCATTTGGAGTGTTATCTTGTTATTTGCTTTGGACATACTGACACGATGGGTGGCCCACGAGTATGCTTCCATTATGATTGTTATCTTGTTATTTCCTTTTGGACATACTGACACGATGGGTGGCCCACGGGTATGCTTCCATTAGGAGTGTTATCTTGTTATTTGCTTTGGACATACTGACACGATGGGTGGCCCACGAGTATGCTTCCATTATGATTGTTATCTTGTTATTTCCTTTTGGACATACTGACACGATGGGTGGCCCACGGGTATGCTTCCATTAGGAGTGTTATCTTGTTATTTGCTTTGGACATACTGACACGATGGGTGGCCCACGAGTATGCTTCCATTATGATTGTTATCTTGTTATTTCCTTTGGACATACTGACACGATGGGTGGCCCACGAGTATGCTTCCATTAGGATGGTTCCATGGCCATGCTTATACCGAGGTAAGATGCCGGGCACGCGCCGCAGGTGCGGGTTAAATTCCCGGGTTATATTTGAGTGATGACTTTACGGGCGTGAGTCCCTGACTTGACATGACTGCTTACATATTGTGTATCGTAGTTTGGTTATCATATATGTCTCCTGTTTTATATAGACTATTATGATTTCATTTATCAGATTTTCGCCACATACTTGGTACTGTTGTAGATCGACTCCTTCGGGCCGCGTTCATGCCGCAGTAGAGGTACACGCTTGTTGATCCTCGCCATAGGATCACGCCAGCGTTTTGGGAAGCTCCGCTTTCTCCGAGGCTTATCTTTTGCATGATTCTCGAGATTGTAGGTACTTGTACATTCAGGGGTATTGATGGGCCCAGTCACGTCATAGTTGTTATAAAAATTCTTAGAGGTCCAGAGTAATCTTGTTGTGGCGTGGTTTGTAAATGATGTAACTGCTCAAGTTTTTATTTATATATACGTAAAGGTAACCGCTTTTAGTTAGCTTGCTTTTCTTATTTCACTGTTTATCTTTTATGAGTTTTTATTTCCGCTGATTTTCTCTGATGTTGTATCACTAGGGTGCCCGGGGTAAGGCACCAGTCGCGGGCCCGAGGTCGGGTCGTGACAAAAGTGGTATCAGAGCAGTTAATCCTCGGAAAGTGTCTACAGACCGTATCTAGTAGAGTCTTGATTATCGGCGTGTTGTGCACCACACCTATAATCAGGAGGCTGCAGGATATTTAGGATTGGTTTCCATTCTTCTCACTCTGAGATCGTGCCTTAGAGCTGTGTTATAAGTTGGACTCCCTCTGGCGTATTCGTTTGTGCTAGTTATGCCTCTGCGTAAGGCAACCAGGGCCCAGAGGGGTAGGGAAGCAGAGGGAGCTGCTAGTGGAACACAGAGGAGTGTGAGGGCACAGGCCCAGTCATCACCTGAGGTGGTGCTTCATTCGGGGAGTTCTGCGACGCCGCTAGCCCCAGAAGAGTTTAGAGCAGCAGCAGTAGCTACAGAGACCACGATACCTGAGCCTCTAGTCCCACGGCCAGGAACAGAGGATATGGTTACGAGGAGATGGCCCAGTTACTAGTTCGGCTTGTAGCGAGGCATGAGGATAGACGGGGGGCCGGTGGTACCGGTAATACACCCCAGAGCCGACGGTTTGAAACTTCGGGACTTTTTGGAGTTGCAGTCCACCAGAGTTCTATGGGTCGAGGACTGAGGATGATCCTCAGGAGTTTATACGACAGTTGTAGCGGATCATGAGAGTGATCGAGGCCTCAGAGACAGAGTCGGTGGTATTAGGTTCACATCGGCTGCGTGATACTGCAGTCGACTGGTTTGATTCATGGGAACTGTCCCAGGGGAGCATGCGCCTCCAGCTGGTTGGGACGAGTTCTCAGAGGCATTTCTTACACACTTCTTGCCCTCGCAGATGAGGAGAGCTCGGGCAGATAGATTTATGATGTTGAGGCAGAACGGGCGGACGGTTCGGGAATACAGTATCGAGTTTGACTCATTGGCTCGTTATGTCCCCGCTTTAGTGGCAGACATGGAGGATAGAGTGCACCGATATGTCACAGGACTTGACGATTATCTAGTAAAGGGTTGTACAAGAGTAGCTCTTCAGTCAGGCATGGACATTGCCCGCGTACAGGCTTATGCGCAGCAGACTGAGGAACGTAGAGATCGACGGAGTAACCAAGATCAGCAGAAGAGGGCCAGAACAGCAGGGTCCTTTGGTAACTTTCGAGGCGGACCTTCTCAGCAACAGACGGGTTATGCGCCTCCTCCAGTACAGAGTGGTCCTCCACAGACTTCAGGACGTTCGGGGGTATTTAGGAGTTGGTCAGAACTCCAGGGTTTCTGGTTCACAGATTTACATAGGTTCTAGCCAGATTCGGGCTTCCTCGTGTTCACTATGTGGTAGACGTCATCCCGGGAAATGTCGTCTTTTTACTAATGCTTGTTTTACCAGCGGCCGTCAGGGCCATGTGAGGAGAGAATGTCCTAGTAGGAGGGATACAAGTGGGATGACTTAGCCTACCAGGTCAGTTGCGGATTCAGTGGTTCGGAGAGGAAGGGGTGTTAGCCAGAGGAGGCCACCCCCACCTCGGTATGGCCGTTGTGGTAGGTGTTCTTATGGGAGGTCAGACTACTGATAGCTTGTTATGCTTATGACAGCAGGCCATTTTGCGAAAAATTGTCCGACTGCAGGTGGCACGGATGTTACGACTCACCTTCGGGATCGATGGTCGGTTCATCACCTTCAGAGTTACGCCCAAAGATAGCAGGATTTGATTAGAGCGACAAAGGGAAAGTGAGGCAGTAGTTACAGAGATATCTTCAGCCCTTAAGAGACTTGTTTAGGTCGTTATGGTAGATACATTTGGAGTATATGTGCGGATAACATTGTGTTAGGTGTGGATTAGAAAACATGGGTAGTTGAAAAGGGTAAGTCTGGGGACGAGAAAATGGTGAGCCTTAGAATTTATAACAGTTGGGACCTTGGATGCAAGGCCGTCTTGAGTGGATGATTTTACGGTTGATCTTTGTCGGAGTGCATAGTATACGTGGAGTTTTGTGTGATAATTCCATGGGTAGTTTGAGATAAAGTGGTAGCTTTCATGACATGAATTAGTAAGATTGTTCCGGATCGGGGAACGAGAGAGTTTGGCGCGATAGCGGGTCGGGTTGAGGCCAGATTGCGGGTCAACCCGCAGCCCGGAATGAGGTGGGGTCAGTTCGAGGTGGTCCCGCCAGGTGGTAGGATCACGAGGGTGCAAGGCCCAAGTTTAGGTAACCGTTGTACGAGTTCGTGGATGCGTTCGACCAGAATCGGATCGTGAAGGCCGGGAAGGGCCTTAAAGGAATTTGAGGCTAGTAAAATGACCAAGTTTGGAGGTAGTGACTCCAAGGTTTTGGAAACTGAAGCGATGACTGGAGTATGGTACGTGTACTAGAGAGAGTTCGGGTGTACGAGAAGGGTATGACGAGTAAGGAAAGGAGTGAACGTGTGTTAATAGAATAAAAGAGATCATTTTGTTGTGAAGTGAAGATGCGAAGAGAGTATCCTTTAGACCATAGGTGAAAGGTTTTGTGATGTTAGAGGTGATTCCTCGTTGGCTTGGATTGGAGTTTTGCGCATGTGTTATATTATGGCAAGGTGTGGCATAAGTGGTTTTGTAAGTATAGTAGTGAAGACTATACCAACGCATGTATGTTTTGAGACTTAGAAGAAACATTCGGGACGAATGTTTCTAAGGGGGGAAGAATGTTACACCCCGTAGTTCCAGGGTATCTATATGAGGACGTACGTACGAGAATACGACATTAAAATTGGAAAGGAAGAAAGATGTGATTTTTCGACGGAAAAGTTTCCGGATTTTGTGAAGAAAAAGGTTTGTTAATGGGAATTGGATTCCCAGATTTGGTATTCGGACTTTTTAGAATATTTGAGAATTATGGAATTTTATTTCCGAAATTGGTCACGTGGGGCCCACGGGAGAATTTACGGTTTTGTGGGGCCCACTTTATTTTCGGATTTTTGGCATTACGGATATTTTCGGAAGATGAGATATTTTGGACAAGTAGGGGGGCGACACGTGTCACCCCCATGTGGCCATGTTGGCCGAATGGTTGGTGGACAAGTGTTTGGACGTTTTGGTGGACAAGTGGCTCATTTTTGTGGTGGACACATGTCTCATTGTTGTGGTGGACACTTGGTTGGAAGACTCCACTCCCACATGGACCAAATCCTCACCATACACTTGCTTTGATCCTAGCCATTGATTTCTCTATAAATACCCCCCCTTGTTGCAAGACTTTATTCATCCCTCACTTGAAATATTTTTCCAAGGCAAAAATTCCCCCTCCCTCCCTTTGTGGTTCTCGTCCAACACCCCCCCCTCTTGTGAAAGAATTTCTTCAAGTATTGTTATAATCCCATATACCTTAGCCAAAAATCCCTTGTAGTATTCCAAAGTTATCTTTATACTAAGAGTCTAAAATACTACTTTATTCCTTAGTCGCAAAATAAAATCCTAGAAAAATCTTCATAAGCTTAGATGAAGTGTTAAGAGAAGTTGTTTAGAAACTTCTAAGGGTTGCTGGAGCGGTCTGAGCGTAAGGAATCGAGCTAAACGTTGCTCGTGATCGACTTATAAAACTTGGATAATTTTGGGCTTATCGAGGTAATGATCTTTATCCCCTATCAGAATTGGAAATTACATGTCAGAGTAATGTATAGTCGAGTATACTATATATAGAATGAATATTGATAATAATTGAATCGTATTTACATTGACCGTATTTACGATGAGACTTGTAGTATTATTGTGGCGATGTTGTACACGTCCTGTTAGACGTGTAACCCCTCGAGTTGTTGGCTCGTAGCGGGCCTTAATAGAGGAGATTTATGTGGTTACGGGAGGAGGTGCTCCCGAATTTTCCGTAGAATAATGACCTTGTGCTTTGAATTGTTCTACGAAGAGATCTAGAGGTTGATAGACGTTTTGTGGCCTTTATAGGTTGAAGTACTACGAGTAGCGTATTCTACTTGAAGGGTGGAAAAGGCTAGCAGGGTTATAGTACTTTGGAGCATTTTGCTAATTGTCGATAATCGTCGCGAGGTATGTGAACCTCTTCCTATCTTTTCTAGCATGATTGTTGTGAACTATGTAGTACGGTAGACGTACGTGTGCTAAACGAATTTGGTTGGTTTAAAACATAAAGTGTTATAACGACTTTATGGGAAGTTTGTTATAACAACTTTATGTAGGTAAAGAAATGGTCTGTGGTTTTTAAAAGATAAGAGACTTGACTTATAAATGACTTGATGTGAAATATTAAGGACTTGGTTTGTGTTAAAAAGTTGTGAAACCGCATTTATGAGAAATGGGTAATTGGGTTTTAAAAAGGAATAAGTTATATTGATTTCGGAAATGAGAATAAGTATCGAACAAACCACTGCAGCGTTAATAAAGGAAAATGTATTGACAAATAATTAATTATATTAAAACCAGTAGAAACCTCCATCTGCATAGAAGCTAAGATAAGACAAAATTGTATTACATTTCCTAGATCATGGTTGCTTTAATAAGATCATTAATAACAAGTATTGATTTTTCTTAAATTCCAAAGTAAGGAACTTGTTTTCTAAAAGAAAAGAGACTTGAGGAAATTAAAGTGTTTTGGTTTTAAAGAAAGACATGGTTTTGTCTTAAAATGGTTTAAAAGGAAGTCATGGTTTTGTCTTAAGTTGGTTTATTCGAAAAGAAGATATGGAAATTGTTTTGGTTTACTTAAAAAGATAGTTACTCTATTTTGATACTACGGGTATCGTGTGACTTTTTGTGAAAGAAATGGATCTTTCAAAGAGTTAAAATACGTAGTACCTTGGGGTTAAAACTGGATTTGTTGTAATAAAATGAAAGTCTATGAGTATGTTGAACTTGCCTATGTGGTGATAGCCTTTGTTGTGCAAGTGTTGTATTTCGCGTACCGCGTCTCTTGAAGGGCGGCTATCCGGTTGATTGATGGACATACCGACACGATGGGTGGCCCACGTATGTTTCCACTATATCGATCCTTTTGGACATACTGACACGATGGGTGGCCCACGAGTATGCTTCCATTAGGAGTGTTATCTTGTTATTTGCTTTGGACATACTGACACGATGGGTGGCCCACGAGTATGCTTCCATTATGATTGTTATCTTGTTATTTCCTTTTGGACATACTGACACGATGGGTGGCCCACGGGCATGATTCCATTAGGAGTGTTATCTTGTTATTTGCTTTGGACATACTGACACGATGGGTGGCCCACGAGTATGCTTCCATTATGATTGTTATCTTGTTATTTCCTTTTAGACATACTGACACGATGGGTGGCCCACGAGTATGCTTCCATTATGATTGTTATCTTGTTATTTCCTTTTGGACATACCGACGATGAGTGGCCCACGAGTATGCTTCCATTATGATTGTTATCTTGTTATTTCCTTTTGACATACTGACACGATGGGTGGCCCACGGTATGCTTCCATTGTGAGTGTTATCTTGTTATTTGCTTTGGACATACCGACACGATGGGTGGCCCACGAGTATGCTTCCATTATAATTGTTATCTTGTTATTTCCTTCGACATACCGACACGATGAGTGGCCCACGAGTATGCTTCCATTAGGATGGTTCCATGGCCATGCTTATACCGAGGTAAGATGCCGGCACGCGCCGCATGCGTTAAATTCGGGTTATATTTGAGTGATGACTTTACGCGAGTCCCCGACTTGACATGATCTACATATTGTGTATCGTAGTTTGGTTATCATATATGTCTCCTATTTTATATAGACTATTATGATTTCATTTATCAGATTTTCGGGCCACATACTGGTACTGTTATCTTGACCTCTTGGGCCGCGTTCATGCCGCAGTAGAGGTACACGATTGTTGATCCTCGCTCATAGGATCACGATTCAGTTGGGAAGCTCCGCTTTCTCGAGGCTTATCTTTTGGTATGATTCTCGAGATTGTAGGTACTTGTACATTCAGGGGTATGGCGGGGCCCTGTCCCGTCATAGTTGTTATAAAAATTATTAGAGGTCTGTAGTACTGTTGTGGGCAGGGTTTGTAAAGGATGTAACTGTTCAAGTTTTTATTTATATATACAGAAAGGTAACCGTTTTGGTTAGCCTGTTTTCTTATTTCACTGTTTATCTTTTATGAGTTTTTATTTCCGATGATTTTCTCTGATGTTGTATCACTAGGTTGACCGTGGTAAGGCACGACCATGCCCGAGGTCGGGTCGTGACAATGGACCACGGTCCGTGACGATGCCGAGAGTAGCTACCTCGATGCGGAATACCTCATGCGGGCCTATGTGTGGCCTTATGCGAGTGCGGAAGTTCTGGATTAGACGCGACATTTGATATCGCGCGAGTGGCGGCCGATCATGTGGCGGTCTAGAAAGACCTTGTGATACAATTTTATGACATTGTTGGTGTTGTGGGTTTTAGTAGTCGGCTATGCCTTCGTACTTACCCCGTACAGTTTTATTATGACACAGGTGGGACCTGGTGTTCATGTGTATTCCTTGGTGCTGTTATATCATAGATCGCGGTGAGGAAGGTATTCCACGGGAATGATTGATGTTGTGGGCGTGAGACCCATAGTTATATTTGAGTGATGACCTTGAGGGCGTGAGTCCCTGACTTGACATGACTGCTTATTTTTTTCTGTGAACTGTAGTTTGGTTATCATACATGTCTCCTGCTTTATATAGACTACTATGATTTCATTTACAGTATTTTTAGTTTCACATACTTGGTACCTGTTGTACTGACCTCCTTCGGGGGGCTGCGTTCATGCCGCAGGTAGAGGTACACCAATCGTCGATCCTCGCTCATAGGATCACAGTTCAGCGTTTTGGGAAGCTCCGTTTTTTCGGAGGCTTATCTTTGGTATAGTCCCCTGTCATTGTAGGTACTTACATTCAGGGGTATGGCGGGGCCCTGTCCCGTCATTGTTGTTATAAAACTCTTAGAGTGTTATACCCCGTATTTCCAGAGTATGTACGTGGGGGACGTACGTAGAAATTTTCGAACTTCTTTAGGCTTGGCCGAATTCTTTTGTGCACCACACCCGGTTAGAGTCGTTTTTCGACGAAACGTTTTCACAGCTTTCGTAGGGGAATTTCCGGCTATGTCATTTATAATTTTTGCGGATTTTTCCGAGAGACGTAACATTTTGGACCAACAAGAGGGCGACACTTGTCACCCTCTAATTGGTGAAGGTTGGCGGACGAAATGGGCAAGGATTGGCACGTTTTTTGTGTTGAATTGTGGTCAAGGGTTAGGTAGGATATTTTGTGTAGATGGATAAGGTTGCACATGGCTTAATCTTGGCCTTACACTTGCTATGCACTTGTCTTCATCTTGGCCATTGGTTGGCCTTCACTTGACCTATAAATACCCCCTTAGTTGATGAACTTTCTTCATCCAAAACTTGAGCAATCTACCTAAGTCTCAAAATACTCCCTCCCTCTTACTTACTTTCGTCCGCCTCACTACCCCCTTGAGAAGCCTTGGCCGAGAGGTCTACCCCCCCCTAGCCTAGTTGTTTCGTATAATACCCTTTGTGGTATAGAAATACTCTCCAAGTATTGTTATTATGCCCAAATACCTTGGCCCAAATACCTTGTAGTACTTTCCAAAGTACCCTTTTACAAAAGCCCGTAAAATACTATTATACTTTCCTACCACTAAAACGAAACCCTAAGTAAATCTTCACCCGTAGTTGAAGTTATAGTAGTTGGTTAGAACTTCTAAGGTTGTTTGAGCGGCCTGAGCGCTCGAGTAGAGCTAAACCTTGCTCAGATCGACATTTAAACTCGGATAATTTTGGGCTTATCGAGGTAAACACTCTTGACCTTCTATTGTAATTGGAAATTACATGTTGTAGGAATATATAGTTGAAGTATACTATATATAGAATGAACATTATAATTGTGCGCAATGTCTTTTGACTTAAGCTCGAATAATACTTACGGCAATGTCTTGCGACTTAAGCCCGAATTTAAATAAGAGAATCGAATCGTAATTACATAGGATCAGACAAGAGACTTGTGTAGCATTGCGTGTAGTAGAATTGTACACGCCCGGTCAGACGTGTTAACCCCCGGTTGGCTTGCAGCCTACCGATAGAGAGAGAGATTTACGCTGTCATGGGGAGGTGTCGCGAATTTTCGTAGAGAATATTCTACGCCGATCTAAAGATATTAATAGCGCTGTGGCCTCTATAGGTTGTAGTACTACGTGTGGGTGACCGCTTGATCGAGTGTAGCCGAGCTGAGGTACTTGGAGCGCTTTTGCTATTAGTCGATAATCGTCGCGAGGTATGTGAACCTCTTCCTATCTCTTCTAGCATGATATGTGTGAACTATGTAGTACGGAGACGCATACGTGCTAAATGTATTTGATTGGTTTAAAACATAAAGTGTTATAACGGCTTTATGGGAAGTCGGTTATAACGACTTTATGTGGATAAGCAAATACTTTGTGGTTTCAAAAGGTAATCGATTTGAATAATAACCGCTTGATATGTGTTAATAAAGAACTTGAAGTATTTCAAAAGATTTATGAATCGTTTTGAAAGAATGAGTAGTACTTGGTTTTGAAAGCTTAAGAGTTATACTAGCTTTATGGGAAGTTAGGTATAACGCTTAAGAATGTTTTATCGATTTGAAATCGAATGTGTATCGACAAACCGCCGCAGCGTTAATAAAAGGAAAATGTATTGACTAATTAAGTATTATTAAAACGAGAAACCTCCATCCGCATGTAAGCTAAGATGAGACAAAATGATATTACATTTCCTAGATCATGGCTGCTTAATGAGATTGATTATAAACAAGAATAACCTACTCACATATAAGACATATGTTTCTCAAAACGTTTAAAGGAGAATTATGTTTTAAAGGACTAAAACTATGAACTACGAAACCTTTTTCTAAAATGAGAAACTTGAGCATTCGAAATTAGGCAAACTTGAACGTTTGGAAAATAAGGTTGTTACTTGATTTTACAAAGGAAAGCATTTTGGTTTACTTAACAATGTTAGTCACTCAAATTTTATACTACGGGTATCGGGTGACCCTTGTAAAAGAAATGGATCTTAAAAGGAATTTAACGGACGTAGTACTTTAAGGTTAAAATCCGGACTTTGACATGAAATGAAAGTACCTTGAGTCGTGTGTAACTTGCTTATGCTTGTTGTTATGAAACTTGACCATGTTACGTGTAATAGCCTTGTTGTGCAAGAACTGTGTTCTACTCGATTACCGGGTCATCCGGGAATGTATTTCACTTGATTACCGGGTCATCCGGGAATGTATCTCACTGGATTACCGGGTCATCCGGGAATGTATCTCACTTGATTACCGGGTCATCCGGGAATGTGTTCTACTCGATTACCGGGTCATCCGGGAATGTATTTCACTTGATTACCGGGTCATCCGGGAATGTATTTCACTCGACTACCGGTTCATCCGGGAATGTATATCACTGGACTACCGGTTCATCCGGGAATGTATTTCACTGACTACCGGTTCATCCGGGAATGTATTCCACACGTTTCTATATTGGGTCCATAAGATGGGCCGAGACCTGTTATACGTATCACATAATTTGTACCTAGACTGCCGGCAGTGAGGAAGAAGTTCCACGGGCATGAGGGATGACTTTGAGGGCGTGAGTCCCTGACTTGACATGACTGCTTCTATGTTGTGAACTGTAGTTTGGTTATCATACATGTCTCCTGCTTTATATAGACTATTATGATTTCATTTACTGATTTACGATTCACATACTTGGTACTGTTATCGACCTCCTTCGGGGCCGCTCATGCCGCAGTAAAAGGTACATCATTGCCGATCCCCGCTTTAGGATCACCTTCAACAGATTGGAAGCTGCTCTTCCTGAGGCTTATCTGCTGGTATGTTACCCCGAGTCCAGAGGTTCTTGTACATTCGTGGTATGGCGGCCCCGTCCGTCATAGTTGTTGTATAAATTCTTAGAGGTCCTTGTGAGCACCGCGGTGGTTTGTAAAAAGGGATAATCGTCGGTATTTATGTATATATATGATGAAGGCAACTGCTTGGTTGGCCTGCTTATTCATTTTGTCTCTAAATTCATGTTCATGTTTTATTTCCGCTGATTTTTCTCTCGATGTTGTATCACTAGGTGCCCGGTAAGGCACGACCACGCCCGGTTCGGGTCGTGACAAAAGTGGTATCGAGCGATTAGTCCTCGGAAAGTGTCTACTGCATCGTGTCTAGTAGAGTCTTGATTATCGTGTTGTGCACCACATCTATAATCGTGAGGTCGCAGGACATTTAGGATTGGTTTCATTCTTCTCATTCGAGATCGTGCCTTAGAGTGTGTGATAAATCGACCCTCCGACGTATTCCTTTCCTTTGCCGCTTATGCCCGCGTAAGGCAACCTGTGCCCGACGGGCAAGGCAGTTAGTGAGATACAGAGGAGTACGAGCGCGCAGCGGCCAAGACTGAGACAAGATTCGACGGCGGGGTTTCGCGACGCCAAAGACCAAAGAGTTTAGAGCCGCAGCAGTGGCTGCCGAGACTACAAGACTGAGCCTCCACCCCACACCGAGCCGATGAGACGGGTACAAGGAATGGCGCCATCGCTGGCGGTCGTGGCCGATATGAGGATAGGCCGACGCAGCAGCCCAGCCCAAAGAAGACCCGTAGTTCACCCCGAGCGCATGCGAGGCTACGAGACTTCCCGAGTTGTAGCCCTCGGTGTTCTATGGATCGAGCCGAGGACGACCTCGTGAGTTTATCCGACAGCTACGGATCATGAGAGTGATCGAGCCTCGCAGGCGAGTCGGTGGTATTGGGTTCGCATCAGCTGCGTGATACTGCAGTTGACTGGTTTGATTCGTGGGAGCTGTCCCGGGAAGAGCATGCACTTCCAGCAGTTTGGGACGAGTTCTCGAGGGCATTTATTGCACATTTCTTGCCTCCACAGATGAGGAGGGCTCGGGCCGACAGATTTTTGACGTTGAGGCAGGACGGGCGGACGGTTAGAGAGTACAATGTGGAGTTCGACTCATTAGCTCGGTATGTTCCCGCTGTAGTAGCAGATATGGAGGACAGAGTACACCGCTACGTCACCGGGCTGGACGATTACTTGGCAGAGGCTTGTACGGGTGTAGCTCTTCAGCCGGGCATGGACATTGCCCGCATGCAAGCTCATGCACTAGGATGTGAGGCACGGAGAGGTCGACGGAATGACCGAGATCAGCAGAAGAGGCGAAGCCAGGTCCTTTGGTAACTTTCGAGGCGGACCGCCTCGCAGTTAGCCTAGTTATGTACCTCCGCCAAGATGCAGTGGTCCTCCGCGCCTCGTGTCGCTCGGGTATTCGAGCCGGTCGAGCTCCGTGGCTTCCGTTCACGAGTTTACGTGAGTGCTAGCCGCCAGGATTCATGTCCTCTCGCTGCACGATGTGGCAAACATCATCCCGAAATGTCGTCTTTATCGGTGCTTGCTTCACTGCGGCCGTCGGGCCATGTGACGAGAGCGTGCTTATAGGAGAGGTACCGCAGCTGGCGCAGCTACGGATCGATGGTGTTCATCGCTTCTACGCTTATGCCTGCAGGCAGCCTTATGATTAGAGTGGAGCGGTAGCAGTATATCCTTAACCATCTAGAGGCTTGTATGTTTTGATGTTATGTTAATGTGTTAAGTGTTATGTTCGGATAGCTTTGAGCTAAAATGTGATTTAGGACCCTGGTAGGGGAACAAGGGTACGCCTGGGGGGTGAGAAAATGATGAACCTTAGACTATTACAGTTGAGACGTTAGATGTAAGGCCGTCTTGAGTACAATTTTTTGCGAGTGATCCTTGTCAGAGTGCATTTTATGCCTAGAACATATTGTGATAAGTCTCTGGGTTGGGTAAATGAAAGTGGTATCTTTCATGATGTGATTTAGCAAGGTTGTTCCGGATCGAGAAACGAGAGAGTCGGCGTGACAGAGGCTCGGGTTGAGGACGTGTTGCGTGTCAACCCGTAGCCCGGAATGAGGTGGGGTCAGCTCTGGGTGGTCCCGCCAGGCGGTAGGGTCACGAGGGTGCTAGGCCCAAGTTTAGATGACCATCGTATGAGTTCGTGGATATGTTCGACCTGAAGCGGATCGTGAAGGCCGGAAGTGGCCTTAAGGAAGATCGAGGCTAGTAAGATAACCAAGTTGGAGGTGGTGACTCCAAGGTTTGGAGAACTGAAGTGATGACTGAAGTGTGGTACGTATACTGGAAGAGTTCAAGAGTTCGAGAAGAGTACGACGAGTAAGGGTAGAGGCGAGCATGTATTGCGAGCATAGATTTGATCATTTCTTGTAAAGGGAGAAGGTGCGAAGATGTATATTTTAGACCTCAGGAGTCGCATGCAGTCCGGTACCATTTGTTGGGTCGCCGGAGTGACACTAGAACCTCGCGGCAAAGTGACAAAAGTTTGTGATGTTAGAGGTGTTTCCTCGTGGACTTGATATAAGTATTTGCGCATGTGTTGTTTCGTGGCGATTGTGGCGTTGGCAACTTATTGAAGAACTTTATCGTTATCCGTCTGAGAAGGAACATTCGACGAATGTTTCTACGAGGGGAGAATGTTATACCGTATTTCCGCAGTATGTACGTGGGGACGACGTAGAAATTTTCGAACTTCTTTAGGCTTGGCGAATTCTTTTGTGCACCACACGGTTAGAGTCGTTTTCGACTAAACGTTTTCACGACTTTCGTAGGGAATTTCCGCTATGTCATTTATAATTTTGCGGATTTTTCCGAGAGACGTAACATTTGGGACCAACAAGAGGGCGACACTTGTCACCCTCAATTAGTGAAGGTTGGCGACGAAATGGGCAAGGATTGGCACGTTTTTTGTGTTGAATTGTGGTCAAGGGTTAGGTAGGATATTTTGTGTAGATGGATAAGGTTGCACATGGCTTAATCTTGGCCTTACACTTGCTATGCACTTGTCTTCATCTTGCCATTGGTTGGCCTTCACTTGACCTATAAATACCCCTTAGTTGATGAACTTTCTTCATCCAAAACTTGAGCAATCTACCTAAGTCTCAAAATACTCCTCCTCTTACTTACTTTCGTCCGCCACACTACCCCCTCGAGAAGCCTTGCCGAGAGGTCTACCCCCTAGCCTAGTTGTTTTCGTATAATACCCTTGTTGTGGTATAGAAATACTCTCCAAGTATTGTTATTATGCCCAAATACCTTGGCCCAAATACCTTGTAGTACTTTCCAAAGTACCCTTTACAAAAGCCCGTAAAATACTATTATACTTTCCTCACTACCAAAACGAAACCCTAAGTAAATCTTCACCCGTAGTTGAAGTTATAGTAGAAGTTGGTTAGAACTTCTAAGGGTTGTTTGAGCGGCCTGAGCGCCTGAGTAGAGCTAAACCTTGCTCAGATCGATATTTAAACTCGGATAATTTTGGGCTTATCGAGGTAAACACTCTTGACCTTCTATTGTAATTGGAAATTACATGTTGTAGGAATATATAGTTGAAGTATACTATATATAGAATGAACATTATAATTGTGCGGCAAATGTCTTTTGACTTAAGCTCGAATAATACTTACAGAATGTCTTGCGACTTAAGCCCGAATTTAAATAAGAGAACCGAATCAGATTTACATAGGATCAGACATGAGACTTGTGGTAGCATTCTTTGTAGTAGAATTGTACACGCCCGGTCGACGTGTTAACCCCCTCGGTTGGCTTGCAGCCTCGATAGAGGAGGAGATTTACGCTGTTGCGGGGGGGGAGGTGCTGTCGAATTTTCTGTAGAATATTCTACGTCGGGATCTAAAGATATTAATAGGCACTTTGTGGCCTCTATAGGTTGTAGTACTACGTGGAGTGACCGCTTGGTCGAGAGTGTAGCCGGCGCTTGAGGTACTTGAGCGCTTTTGCTATTAGTCGATAATCGTCGCGAGGTATGTGAACCTCTTCCTATCTCTTCTAGCATGATATGTGTGAACTATGTAGTACGCAGACGCATACGTGCTAAATGTATTTGATTGGTTTAAAACATAAAGTGTTATAACGGCTTTATGGGAAGTCGGTTATAACAGCTTTATGTGGATAAGCAAATACTTTGTGGTTTCAAAAAGGTAACTGATTTGAATAATAACTGGCTTGATATGTGTTAATAAAGAACTTGAAGTATTTCAAAAGATTTATGAATCGCTTTGAAAGAATGAGTAGTACTTGGTTTTGAAAGCTTAAGAGTTATACTAGCTTTATGGGAAGTTAGGTATAACGGCTTAAGAATGTTTTATCGATTTCGAAATCGAATGTGTATCGACAAACCAGCTGCGTTAATAAAAGGAAAATGTATTGACTAATTAAGTATTATTAAAACCAAGAGAAACCTCCATCCGCATGAAGCTAAGATGAGACAAAATGATATTACATTTCCTAGATCATGGTCGCTAATGAGATTGATTATAAACAAGAATAACCTACTCACATATAAGACATATGTTTCTCAAAACGCTTAAAGGAGAATTATGTTTTAAAGGACTAAAACTATGAACTACGAAACCTTTTTCTAAAATGAGAAACTTGAGCATTCAAATTAGCAAACTTGAGCGTTTGGAAAATAAGGTTGTTACTTGATTTTACAAAGGAAAGCATTTTGGTTTACTTAACAATGTTAGTCACTCAAATTTTATACTACGTATCGGGTGACCACAGAAAAGAAATGGATCTTAAAAGGAATTTAACGGACGTAGTACTTTAAGGTTAAAATCCGACTTTGACATGAAATGAAAGTACCTTGAGTCGTGTGTAACTTGCTTATGCTTGTTGTTATGAAACTTGACCATGTTACGTGTAATAGCCTTGTTGTGCAAGAATCGTGTTCTACTCGACACGGGTCATCCGAATGTATTTCACTTGATTACCGGTCATCCGAATGTATTTCACTTGACACGGGTCATCCGAATGTATCTCATCGATTACCGGGTCATCCGAATGTATCTCACTTGATTACACGTCATCCGAATGTGTTCTACTCGACACGGGTCATCCGAATGTATTTCACTTGATTACCGGGTCATCCGAATGTATTTCACTCGACTACCGGCTCATCCGGAATGTATATCATCTGGACTACCGGCTCATCCGGAATGTATTTCATCGACTACCGGTTCATCCGGAATGTATTCCACACGCTTTCTATATTGGGTCCATAAGATGGGCCGAGACCGTTATACGTATCACATAATTTGTACCTAGATCGCGGCGGTGAGGAAGAAGTTCCACGAATGAGGATGACTTTGAGGCGTGAGTCCCCGACTTGACATGATCGCTTCTATGTTGTGAATCGTAGTTTGGTTATCATACATGTCTCCGCTTTATATAGACTATTATGATTTCATTTACGATTTCTGATTTCACATACTTGGTACCGATCGACCTCCTTCGGGGCCGCTCATGCCGCAGTAAAGGTACATCTACCGCCGATCCCCGCTTTAGGATCACCTTTCAACGTATTGGAAGTCTGCCTTCTGAGGCTTATCTGCTGCATGTTACCCCGAGTCCGTAGGTTCTTGTACATTCGTGGTATGGCGGGCCCCGTCCCGTCATAGTTGTTGTATAAATTCTTAGAGGTGCAGAGTAATCGCGCAAGGTGGTTTGTAAAAAGGATAACCGTTCGTATTTATGTATATAGATGATGAAGGCAACTGTTTTGGTTGGCGTGTTTATTCATTTTGTCTATAAATTCATGTGCATGTTTTATTTCCGCTGATTTTTCTCTGATGTTGTATCACTAGGGTGCCGGTAGCACACGCCACGCCCGGTTGGTCGTGACATGTAGGTCTGTAGTAATCGCCAGGCGTAGTTTGTAAAAGGGGATGTAACTGTTCAAGTTTATGTTTATATATGCCGAAAGACAACTTTTCGCAGATAAACTATTTCACACTTCATATTATTTCATGTCTTGTTTTATATTCCGCTGATTACTCTGATGTATGTCTACTTGGGTGCCCGGGGTAAGGCACCAGTCACGGGCCCGGGTTCGGGTCGTGACAAAAGTGGTATCAGAGTAGTTAATCCTCGAAAAGTGTCTACAGACCGTATCTAGTAGAGTCTTGATTATCGGTGTGTTGTGCACCACACCAATAATCAGGAGGCTATAGGATATTTAGGATTGGTTTCCATTCTTCTCACTCTGAGATCGTGCCTTAGAGCTGTGTTATAAGTTGGACCCCTCTAATGTATTTCTTTCCCCTACCAGTTATGCCTCCGCGTAAGGCAATCCGCCCGTGGCGGCAAGGCGGCGAGGGAGCTACGAGCAGAGCAGAGGTTACGAGGCACAGCCCAACCATCACCGAGGTGGTGCTTCATTCGGGAGTTCTGCGACGCCGCACCCCAAAGAGAGTCTAGCACAATGCAGCGATTGCTCTGCGGCCTTGATATTTGAACCTTCGCCCACGACCAGAGCGTAAAGTATGGATTGCAAAGAGACGACCACATTAGCTATGGATTTAGCGACTGGAGTATATTATGTACCGATTTATCACGGTCTTGATGAGTATCTAAGAGAGGGTTGTGCAAGAGTAGCTCTTGATCGAGCATGGACAAAGCATGCGCTGCGTCGAGAAACGTAGGTGGATCGACGGGTTAACCAAGATCGCAGAAGAGGGCGAGCAGGTCCTTTGGTAACTTTCGAGGCGGACCTTCTCGCCAGGTAGATCGTTATGCGCCTCCGCCCGCGCAGTGGTCCTCTGTGGGTCGACGCTCGGTATGCGTGAGTTGGTCGAGCTCCGGCTGCTGGTTCACGATACACGAGGTTCCGGCCACCGATTGATTTTCCTCGGTATTCACGCGGGCGCGTCATCCCGGGGAATGTCGTCTTGTTGTTGGTGCTTGTTTTACCTGCGGCTGTCACGGCCATGTGTCGAAAGGGTGTCCTAGTAGGAGGGATGCAAGTAGGAGGACTCAGCCTACCAGATCAGTTGCAGATTGAGTAGTTCGGAGAGGAAAGAGTGTTAGCCAGAGGAGGCCACCCCCACCTCGGTGTGGCCGTTGTGGTAGGTGTCATTGTGGGGAGTGTCGTACTTCTTCGACAGCTTGTTATGCTTGCGGCCAGCGGGGCCATTTTGCGAGAAATTGTCCGACCAGAGGTGGCGCAAATATAGAGACTCAGCCTTCAGGATCAGCGGCTAGTTCATCACCTTTCCTAGCTATGCGCCCAGCAGGGCATGATTGATTGGGACGACAGAGGGTAGTGAAGCAGTAGATACAGGTATATCCTTAACCCTCTAGAGATTTGTAGGTGTAATAAGATGAGTATATCTTAAGTATTATGTTAAGATAACATTGTGTTAATTGTGATTAGAAATCATGGTTAGTTAAAAGGGTAAGATTGGGGATAGGGAAAGTGTGAGCCTTAGAATGTTATACGTGGAAACCTTAGAGGCAAGGCCATCTCGAGTAAAAGATTTATTTTATGTTTGACCCTTATCGGAATGCATAGTATACGTGGGATATGTTGTGTGATAAGTCCCTGAGTGGTATGATATGAAAGAGGGTAGTTGAGCTAAGAAGACCACTAGGTTTTCGTGACTCGATGGTGAGATTGTTCCGGATCGGGGAACAAGAGTTTTTGCGCGATAGCGGGTCGGGTTGAGGACCGATCGCGGGTCAACCCGCGGCCTGTGTGTGGTGGGGTCAATTTGTGGTGGTCCCGCCAGGTGGTGGGGTCGCGAGGGTGTTAGGCCCAAGTGTAGTTAACCATCGTACGAGTTCGTGAGTGCGTTCGACCAGAAGTCGGGCCGATGAGGTCAGCCCATCTTGTCTTTCAGTTAAGACTGTTTACTCGGCAGAGGGTTATGGCTATTTCTTTTTTCTGGAAGTTTTACCAGGCAGGGTTAGGAACTCAGGTGAGTCTCAGTATTGCATTCACCCTCGGGCCGGTATTTTGAATTCAGAGATAGCAGCGAGGATTATGTGCCTCTTGTTGAGTGAGTATCATTATAACTACCATTTCAGTATTCGGATATCGCCGTATGAAGCCTTGTAGGGGCGGAAGGTGTAGGTTGCCGGTCGATTGGTTCGATGTTGGCAAGGTTCAGATAGTTGGTTCATACTTGTTTCAGCAGGATGTGGATAGGGTGAAGCTTATCCAGAAGAGGTTATTGGCAGCACAGAGTCAACAGAAGTCGTGCGGATGATCGGCGTCGACACTTGGAGTTCAGGGTGACGTCCGGTCTTTATGTTACTATGTTCGGAAAAGTATCGGAGATCCATCCAGAGTGTTCCCAATTAATGATGACCAAGTTGGAGATAGTAACCCAGAGATTTTGGAAACTGAAGCAATAACATAAATGTGGTAAGTTGTGAGAAAGAGTTCGAGTGTACGAGGAGGGTACGACGAGTAAGGGAAGAAGCGAGCATGTGGTAAGAGAATAGAAGTGATCGTTTCTTTTGTAAAGTGAAGGTGCGAAGGGAGTATATCTTTTAGACCTTGGGTAGGAGCTTTTGTGGTGATAGAGGTGATTCCTCGTGGACTTGGGTTAAGTAATTGCGCGTGTGTTATTTTGTGGCCAGGTGTGGCACTGGAAACTTGTTAAGAGGAACTTTATCGTTATCTGTATCGAGAAGGAACATTCGGGACGAATGTTTCTAAGGAGGGGAGAATGTTATACCCCGTATTTCCTGAGTATGTACGTGAGGACGTACGTACAAAAGTTTAAGCCTTAAGTTAGGCAAGGGACGAAAAATTTGTGCACAACCCCCGAAAAGAATTGTTTTCCAACGAAACGTTTTCCAAACTTTGCGAGGGGAAAATTACGATTGCGACATTATTAATTTTTGCGAATTTTTCCGAGAGATGAAATATTTTGGACCAACGATAGGGCGACACTTGTCACCCTCAAGTGGGAGGTCTAGTGGCCGATTCATGGCACGTTTCTTGGCATGTTTTGTGGCCTAAAACTTGGGTCAATGTTTGGAGTGATTTGTGGAGTAGATGGCTAGGGTGCACTTGTGTAAATCCACACCCTCCACTTGCCCACCACTTGTCTTGATCTTGGCCATTGAAGGCCCTATAAATACCCCCCTTAGTTAAAGGATTTCTTTATCCCTCAAATGACTTCTAAGTCTTAAAAATCCCTCCCTCCCTTGTAGTGAAATTCTCTTCCAAGTCCTCTCCCTCCCCCTTTGAGAAGCCTTGGCCGAAACACCCCCCCTTCCCTTGGAGTTGCTCTCGTCCAAACATACCCCCCCTTGGTAGAAAATACTCTCCAAGTATTGTTACTATTCCAAAATACCTTGGCCCAAATACCTTGTAGTATTCCAAGGTTACCCCTATACTAAAAGCCCATAAATACTATTATACTTCCCTTCAGTCACAAAAACGAAACCCTAAGGAAATCTTCATAATTGGTTGAAGTATTAAGAAGAAGTTGCGTAGAACTTCTAAGGGTTGTTTGGAGCGGGTTGGAGCGCCCAGAGTAGGAGCTAAACGTTGCTCAGGATCGACATTAAATCTTGAATAATTTTGGGCTTATCGAGGTGAATACTCCTGTCCTTCTATTGTAATTGGAAATTACATACTGTAGTTGTATAGAAATGAGTATAAGATATATAAAAGGATGGTATAAGAGAAGAGAATTGAATTGAAATCACATCAGAAGAATATTAAAGAAGATTGAACTGCATTTTACATAGGGTGTATTCTGATGAGACTTGTGTAGTTTAACGGGTAGGGAAGTGCTGCCCGATTTTCCGTAGAATAGAGAACCCGCTGCTTAGAATGTTCTACAGAGTAGTCTAGACGTTGATAGACGTATATGGCCTTTATAGGTTGAAAGTTCTGCGAGTAGCATGTTCTACTTGAAAGGTGGACAAGGCTAGCCGGGTTATAGCGGTGGAGCGTTTTGCTATTTGTCGATAAATCGTCGCGAGGTATGTGATTCTTCCTATCCTCTTGAGCATGATATTTTAAAAGAATATATATAGTATGGTAGACGTATGTGTGTTAACTAAACGTGGTTTTACTGCGATGTCTTTTGACTTAAGTCTAAATAATAAGAATCTTGAAGTATTTCAAAGAATTAAGAATCGTTTTTTAAAGAAGGATACTACTTGGTTTTGAAAGCTTAAGAGTTATACTAGCTTTATGGAAAGTTAGGTATAACGACTTAAGAGGAATAAACGGAACGGTTTACTTAATTGTTTATGAACGCCTTGTATTGATTTCAGAAATGAGAATATGTATCGAACAAACCACTGCAGCGCTAATAAAGGGAAATGTATTGACTAATTAAGTATTATTAAAACCAGTAGAAACCTCCATATGCACAGAAGCTAAGATGAGACAAAATGATATTACATTTTCTAGATCATGGCTGCTTTAATAAGATTGTTATGAACAAGAATAACCTACTCACACATAAGGCATATGTTTTTTTCGAATTGTTTTTAAAAGAGAATTATATTATTAAGTGATTAAGACTATGAACTACGAAACCTTTCGAAAATAAGAGACTTGAGTCTTTGAACTTAGGCAAACTAGAACTTGGGAAAAGAAGGTTGTTACTTGTCTTTAAAAAGGGAAATTGTTTTGGTTTATTTAAAAAAGATAGTCACTCTATTTTTAATACTACGGGTATCGTGTGACTCTTGCGAAAGAAACATGATCTTTTTAAAGAGATAATGTATTAAGTACCTTGGGGATAAAAACCCGAACTTGTTGGCATAAAATAGAAAGTACCTTGTGTGAATAACTTGACTATGTTGGTTGTGATAGCCTTGTAATACTTTCTTGTTGATTTGATAAGTAAGCATGTTAGGATGCTACGTGTGTTAGTGTCTTGTGATGTTTGTGTAAGGGGGTTTCCCTTGTTGTGCTTATGTTGTTTAACGATAAGCCATTATGATAGTATTGTACCACTCACCTCTTGACATGATACCGGGGGTTAAGCTGCCCTCCGATGCGGGGTATACCTCAGGCGGTCTTTGTGACTATGATTCGAGATACCTCATGCGGGTCCAGGTGGCCTATGCGGAGCTACGAGAGTTCCAGGTTAGTGTGCGGTCTATATGGCCATGCGGTCTATGTGGCCATGCGGACCACGGGTCGGGGCGATGTCGGGAGTAGCTACCCTCGACGCGGGAATACCTCACGCGTCTATGTGTGGCGGCGCGGAGCTGCGGGAAGTTCCAGGATTAGACGCGCACATTTGATACTGCGGGCGAGTGGCCAGCTTCGATCATGTGGCGGTCTAGAAAGACCTTGTGATACAGTTTTATGACATTGTTGGTGCTGTGGGTTTTAGTAGTCGGCTATGCCTTTGTACTTACCCCGTACGGTTTTATTATGACACAGGTGGGACCTGGTGTTCATGTGTATTCCTTGGTGCTTTTATATCATAGACTGCCGGCAGTGAGGAAGGTATTCCACGGGCATGATTGATGTTGTGGGCGTGAGACCCATAGTTATATTTGAGTGATGACCTTGAGGGCGTGAGTCCCTGACTTGACATGACTGCTTATTTTTTTGTGAACTGTAGTTTGGTTATCATACATGTCTCCTGCTTTATATAGACTACTATGATTTCATTTACGATTTTCGGGCCACATACTTGGTACTGTTATCGACCTCCTTCGGGCTGCGTTCATGCCGCAGTAGAGGTACACTGTCGCCGATCCTCGCTCATAGGATCACGATTGCGTTTGGGAAGCTCCGTTTCTCCGGAGGCTTATCTTTGGTATAGTCCCCTGTCATTGTAGGTACTTACATTCAGGGGTATGGCGGGGCCCTGTCCCGTCATTGTTGTTATAAAACTCTTAGAGGTATGTAGTACTGTTGTGGGCAGAGTTTGTAAAAGGGGATGTAACTGTTCAAGTTTATGTTTATATATGCCGAAAGGCAACTTTTCGCAGATAAACTATTTCACACTTCATATTATTTCATGTCTTGTTTTATATTCCGCTGATTACTCTGATGTATGTCTACTTGGGTGCCCGGGGTAAGGCATCAGTCACGGGCCCGGGTTCGGGTCGTGACAGATGTAGTAACTTAGTTTGAAAAATAGACATGTCTTGATACTACGGGTGTTAGTATCTTGGGGTTTTATATAAAAATGAGTCTTTTGAAAAGAATGGAAGTACGTAGTACTTAGGGTTAAAATCCCGGATTTTTATATAAAACGTAAGTGCCTTGAGTTTATAAAATGAAAGTCTAAAGATTTTATGAACTTTCCTATGTGTGCTGGTGATAGCCTTTGAGTGCAAGTATTATATTTTTACGCTGCCGCGATTTCTTGAGGTCTACTGTCTGTTGTAAGTTTACTTGGACGTACCGACGGTGATGTGAGATTTCACGGGTATGCTTCCATTATGATTGATCCTTGGACATGCTTACACGATGTGGGATTCCGGGGCATGCGAACAGGATGCGGGTTAGATTCCCGGATTATTTGTATTACTCCTTGGACATGCTTACACGATGTGGGATTCCGGGGCATGTGACCTGGAGGCGGGTTAGATTCCCGGATTTGTTTGTATTACCCCATGGTCATGCTTATACGATGTGGGATTCCGGGGCATGCGACCACGTGGGATATTGTTATTCCATGGATTATCCCTCCATGGGATTTAGTGACGCAGAATGGTCTGGTAGAGAGCTTGCATTTGCCACGCCGATCGTCGTAGGAGACGGATCGGTAGATAACTTTCGTAGTTGCCCCCGTCCGTTCTATTACACAGTTTGGTACGGTAGGCTCCGGTAGATAGCTTTCGCACTTGCCCCGGTCATATCTCGTGACCACAGGCTAGATCTGGTAGTTAGCTGCATTTGCCCCGGCCGATTATCGACGCAGCCGGATCCGTAGTTGGCTTTCGATTGCCCGCCGCTTTATGACGCAGCCGGATCCGTGGTTCGCTTTCCTACTTGGCCCGTACAGTTTTTAGGACACAGGTAGGACTTGGTGTTCATGTATGCGTATTGGTGTTATATTATATCATGGACTACCGGCAGTGTGGAAGGATTCCACGGGCATGGTTGATATTATGGGCGTGAGACCCATAGTTATATTTGAGTAGTGACTTTGAGGGCATGTGTCCCTGACTTGATATGACTGCTTATGTATTGTGTATTGTAGTTTGATTATCATACATGTCTCATGTTTTGTATAGACTGTTATGATTTCATTACAGTATTTTCGGTTTCACATACTTGGTACATTCTTCGTACTGACCTCCTTCGGGGGGCTGCGTTCATGCCGCAGGTTTAGGTACGCAGTTTGGTGATCTGCAGGTGTAGGACCCTGCTCAGAGTTTTTGGATAGCTCCATCTGTTCAGGAGTTTATCATTTTGGTATAGTTCCTTCAGTACAGGCTTTTGTACAGTTATGGGTACGGCGGGGCCTTGTCCCGTCATATGTCAATAAAAACTCTTAGAGGTCTGTATTCATATGTGGGATTGGACTCGTGTACAATGTAGTGTCTGTTGTTTATGTATATTATAAGGCAGCCTTTTCGACTTTGCCCTTGCATGTTCATTGGTTTTAAAGAAAAAAAATGAGGTGTTGTTTAGTTCCGCAGTTTACTTGTGTCAGTTAGGTAGAAGGGTGCCCAGGTAGGGCACCAGTCACGGGCCCGGGGTTCGAGGCGTCACATTGGTAATAATTGTTGTATAGTTGGTATTATGACATACAACTATACGGATTTATGTATGAGGGTCCGACGCGTGTTGCCTAGGATGATTTTAGATTACCAAGAATTGGTAAGGACTAATTATATACCGGGAAGGTATGAAACAGCTTAATGAATTCTCATCGAGGTTTTACGTATTATTTTGAGATAATTGGGAGATGATGAGCGGTCGAATAGGGTAATGAACCCTTAAGAATTCATGTTAAGGGACTTAATGGAAGATTATGTTAGTAGATTAAGCTACGTGGTATGCTTAAGAGAATTGTACGGGGAGATCCGTATGGAGTAAGTAATGGTTATTGTGATTAAGACAACACGATTGTGGGTTTATAAGAAGTGATCTTACCGTATGCGGGGAAGGGTAATGTAGGCTTGGGGCATGGAAATTGCGAGCCTAAGAATATTGATAACCGCCGAGACCTTAGGTATATAAGGCCTTCTCGGGTAGTAAAAATTTAAGTCAGACCAAGGATAAGAGTTAAGTGCGACGCCGAGTCTGGTTATGGACCTATTACGGGTCGACCCATAGCCTAGTAAAGAGGGGTCAATTAAGGGTTGTTCCGCTATGTGACAGGGTCACGAGGGTGCGGGGCCCAAGCCTAGTTAATCATTTTACAAGTTCGTGGACACGTTCCACCGGAACCAGGTTGTGAGAGCCGAAAATGGCCTTAAATTGTTCGATGTAAGTAACTCCAATGATTGGAGGCCAGAATTAGTATGGAAGTTATGTACGTATACTAGTATAAGTTTGGAAGTACGAGAAGAGTACAACCACTAAGAAAGAGACCAAACAAGTGTAAAGGAATAGAGCCGGAGTCCATAATGACCTTTCGAGGTAGTTACACCAGTGGGTGTTTGGGTTGTAGCTGAGCGGGTACATAAGGATTGCCCGGTAATGATATACAATTGACAGACTTGATTTTAGTAAGTCTATGTGACTTGTTCGGTTGAAGTAAATAAATTGATGTTAGAAGTATGTAGTACGTGAATTTGAAAGCTAAGAGACGGAGATAAGAACGTACGATCATTGAAGGAGTTTATGTTAAGTGCCCTTGGAGGTGCTTGGAGTTGTCTAGTGTGGCGGTCAGGGCCACGACTTCCCGAATGATTTCAGGAAAATGCGCAAGGCAAGAATAAGATAAGTACGAGTGCTGCCTGCGGAAAAACCGAAGACATCATTTGTGGGTTTTGAGAATCTACGCGATTTTTTAAGGCGGTGCTTGATGATTAGATATATACAGGACCGCAAGAGGACCCTGTGAATAGGGTTGTAACTTCAAGGAAATATTATGAAGGGGAGATAAGCTCTCTCCCCTACGTAAAAGGATAGTTTTACGTATTATTGAGGGTTATGCATACCCATATTATTAGGCGATGGATATGAGACTGGTAAAGTCTCCAGTTTCGTCATTCAATGGGTTACAATTTTAGATAACCGTGGGAAAAGTATTGTGTTAGGGTAATTGAGAACGACATTAGGAAATGGTCTAGGATGTGTCTTAAGGATATAAATGGTGGTAATAAGCATAAATGGAAATGTATGACCCAGGAGCGAGGTAGAAATATTTTGGGTTAGTAATTAGTATGATGAAGGGTTATGACCAGAATAATAAGGAGAATGCAATTACAGTTATGAAGGTTTCCCAAGGCATAATTACCCAGATTAGTGTAAAGACCATTAGAAATTATGGGTAGTTAGGAAAACCCCGAGGAAAGGTGGCAAGCCTATAATGACAGGCCAGACCATATATATACGGGGAGGTAAGAGACCTGTTACACCCCGTATTTCCGACAGTTGAGATAAGAACGTACGTAAGAAATTGGGAATTGAATTTTAGAAAGAATGAAAAATTCTGAAAATTTCTCCGAACCTTGTAAAGGAAAAGGGTTTATTAGTTGAATTTAATTCTCGAATTCAGCATTTGGGACTTTTAGAATTTATCGGAATTTTGGAATTTAATTTCGAAATTTGGTCATGTGGGACCACCCGAGAAATTTTGTATGTGTTGGGGAGTTTGGGAAGGCAAAACACAGAACAAAAAAATACCAAAACGTGTATGAACAGTGAAAACCCGTCCATGAATAGTGTTGTTCGATGAACAGTGTTCGGAAAAACGTCATTTCTGGCCAAACCAGGAATCCGCCGGGGGCGAGACATGTACCAAAAGCTTCGTCCCGTCGAGCCCGTCAAATCCATACCAACCGCCACCGTCGATTCTCCCGGAATTGCCGGCAATTTCAGATCGAAGTTTGGCCATCGCTCATCCATCTTCCCGCTCGTTTTTCTGATTTTCCGGCCAACTGAGGTACAATCGACGGGAGTGGAGTATACCATCAGAACCACCATCTCCTTGCCGTCATTTCCATGTAAACCAGGACCCTCGATTCTTGCTCAAACTCGTCTTCGACCAGATCGATCTTCGTCGAAACCCTAGGTCGTCGACGAGCATTTTTCCGGCCACCACAGGTAGAGTCGACGGTCGTGGCTAGTGTAGAAATATTCAGGGTGGAAAGGCCTACATTTTGGCACCATCCACGACCTCCAATTCAACCCAGATCGCCGGGTCGACCAAATCATATTTTCCAATCGGAAGTTGGAAAATTCTGATCGATTCCGGTACAGTTGAGGGCTAAGGCGTATACCGTTGTGTTCATATTGATCTTAGCTACGTTTTGCAACCAATCCCGAACCTCAATTCTCAGTATTTCGGAATCCTCCATTGACGCCGCCTTGAGCTCGCCGGCGGCGGCGGTGCCACCGCAGGACCACAAGCAGACCTCCAAAAATTGATTTTCCTCCATTAATTCATCCACGTAATAACAATTCGATGAATTCACTTCCAACGGATCAAAAATGGAATTTTCCGACGAACAATTCCGGCGACGGGTAGCGGCGCAGTGGGAATTCTGCCACCAATGGCGGTAGTTCAGGCTGCTTAACCATACAGAAATATTCCACAGTACTCTCAGGAAGTCCGGACAACAATTTCCAATCACCGACGTTGTCTACTTAGCGTGTGGATTAGCCGAAGAGGTATGTGAACTTCTTACTTCTTTTGACATGATTTTGATAAGTCTAGAGGACTGGAATTATTTTGGTAAGTCTAGGTGACTTGAATTATGTGATAATTATAGGTCACTTGAATTATGTGATAAGTCTATGTGACTTGATTCTTGTAAGTAAATTGATTTTCAAGGTTATGCGGCTTGTTTTATCTAAATAATTATGAGACTTTATTTCCAAGTTATGGGACTTAATTTTGAAAGTTGGTGTAATTTGGTTATATGAAGTATAAGTGAATTGATTTTGAAGTACATGATACCTGATTTTGAAAGTATATAATACTTTACTTTAAAAGTATAGAATACTTGAGTTGGAAAGTAAGGATTTCTGATTTGCAAAGTATAGATTACTTGATTTGAAAAGTATAGATTACTTGATTTGAAAAGTATAGAATACTTGATTTGGAAAGTATTGGTTCTTGAACTATTCTAAAGTTAAGAAACTTGATATTCTAAGTTAAGAAACTTGAAGTATTTTGAAAGTTATGTAACTTGATTTGAAAGTATAAGTTTCTTGGTTATAAAAAGAATGAATTTGTCTAAAGCATAAAGTTAGTATAACGTCTTTATGGGAAGTTGGTTATAACAACTTTATGGAAGGTTAAAGGAATGGTTTTCTCAAGTAATGTAAAGAAAGATAAATGGCTTGAAATAAAGAAGGACAATTTGATTTAAAGGCATCAATTGCTTAAAGTTTTAAAGTAAGAGTCACTTGATTTAGAAGCCTAAAAATGTATTTCTAAAAGTGTAGCGACTTGTTTGAAATGTAGACAAGCCTTGATACTACGAGTGTTAGTATCTTGGGGTTTTATATGAAAATGAGTCTTTTGAAAAGAATGTAAGTACGTAGTACTTTGGGTTAAATTCCCGAATTTTTATGTGTGAAACGAAAGTGCCATGAGTTTATAAAAATGAAATTCTAAAGGTTTAATGAACTTGCCTATGTTTGCTTGTGATAGCTTTGAGTGCAAGTATTATATGTTTACGTTGTCGTGACTCTCAGTTGGAGGGCCGGCTGTCTTGTTGTAAGTTACTTGGACGTACCGACAGTGATGTGGGATTCCACGGGTATGCTTCCATTATGATTGATCCTTGGACATGCTTATACGATGTGGGATTCCAGGGCATGTGACCAGGAGGCGGGTTAGATTCCCGGATTTGTTTTATTACCCATGGCCATGTTTATACGATGAGGGATTCCGGGGCATGCGACCATGCTATGTACGACTCTTACTCCATGGGCTAGCTCCCCATGAAGACATGTACCCACGATGAGGGATTCCGGGGGCATGTTATATTATTACTCCATGGGCTAGCTCCCCATGAAGACCTGCGCCTACGATGAGGGATTCGGGGCACGCGTTATGGCTACGCTTATACGATGAGGGATTCGGCACGCGTCAGATATGTGTATATATATATATATATATATATATATATATATGTATATATGTATGTCAGGTGAGTAGGATGCCACGCGCGCCACATGGTTATATGTTACACCTACATTTGTCGGTGATGTGGGATTCCACGGGCAGGAGATATATTTATGTATTGTATATGTGCACGCCGACAGTGAGGTAGGATGCCACGGGCGCTTCACATGGTTATATTTTACACTTATGATCGCGGTGACGGGGATTCCACGCACGCTTTGATATTTGTGTGACTTGATCGCGTCCCAGATTGGGCCGGGTAGTATATGCGTCCCTCCATAAAGGGCCGGATTATGTTATGAAAGATAAGTAAGTTATATGGTAATGAACTTAATGGTTTCTCCTAAGTATTTAAGTAAGATTTGGCTATAACTCTTAATGGAATGGAAAAGATAATGAGGTGCAATTAAGTTCATGAGTGGTAATGACACGGCAGGATCTGGTATGTACTTTTTATACTTGCCCCTGTCATTCTTTGTACGCTTATGATCTGCATCGATTACTTTATTTCCGCTCCATATTCGCACTGTTGTAATCGACTTTCGGGCCGCGTTCATGTCCGCAGTTTAGGTATTACGATTGTGGATCCGCGAGCTTAGGATCCTGGTTCAGCATTTGAGATGGCTCCAATGTTCCAGAGCTTGTCGTCATGGTTATGCATATTCAGGGGTACGGCGGGGCCTTGTCCCGTCATAGTATTTGTCCAAATCTTAGAGGTCTGTATTCATCTGTGGGCTGGACTGGCTAGAGTTGTTTTTACATTGTTAAACAGTGTAGACCCTTTCGGGTAATTTTTATGTTATGGCAGCCTTATCGGCTTGGCCTTAGTTTAAAAAACAAAAAAGTGTTATTTATCTTCCGCAGTTTTTTATGTTGTATGAATAGAAGGGTGCCCAGGTAGGGCACCAGTCGCGGCCCGGGGTCGGGTCGTGACAGGACCCCAGGGCAACTTGTAATGAAAAATAAAGGTAAGACGAGTAGATACTCGAACTATAAGAAATCTTGGCAATCCATTAGACTATGTAATACCATGAATTGAGGTTGAACACCTGACTATAAGTTCTATGAGCTGGAAGAGAATAATAGGATTACTACTTTACAAGATCAAGGATGTCTCCCACTAAATCGTGATTGGCAGGAAGTCTTAGCCATGAGACAAGCAAAGGAATCGAATATAAGTATAGTGACCAAGTTTGGTTGCAACCGAGAAATGGAAACATGAATCATAATTGAGATTATATCCCCGACTATTTCGGAAGTATGAGAAAGGCTTTCAGTTATTGGAAGATAAGTTAACTACGACTACAGTTCTAACCCCTCCTGAGGGACTAGAGGGTTAGCTTGTATGGTAACACTTTGAGTGTTTGGCTTGGTTGTGTGCAGATGAAATACGATAAGGTAACAACCTATATTTTCTCGGCAGCTACGGGAGCATGATAGTGGAGCTCATATTCGAGAGGTTGCCGAGTCTTCCCTCATTGAGGAGGTGAAGAGGAGACAGTATAAGGATCCAGTTCTAGGACGAAATTGAGATACGACTCTCCCAGAGGAGAAGGACCTGTTTGGGTAGCACCGGATAGAGTGCTGTGATATGAGAATGGATTGTGTGTTCCCGCTGCTGCAGGACTTGTCAACAGGTTTTAGGGGAGGCACGCAGTGCTTATTGCTCTATTTGTTTGGGGTCGACTAAGATGTATCATGACCTCAGATGTATGTATTGGTAAGATGGCACAAGAGGACGAATGCAGTTTGTTGCTTAGTGTCCGAATTAGTAGCAGGTCAAGGTTGAGCACCAGAAGCCCAGTGGGCTATTATCGACGATTGAGATCCCGACTTGGTAGTGGGAGGTGATTAATATGGATTTTGTTTTAGGGTTGCATCATGCTCAGAGGAAGTGTGACTCCTTGTGGGTCATAGTAGGCAGACCGACAAGGTCAACCCATTTTTCTTCCGGTCAGGACTATCTACTCGGCTGAGGATTATGCGAGATTATATATCAGGAAGAGTATGAGACTGCACGGGGTTCCTATAATTATGATGACAGACGAATGAGTTCAGTTTACGGATAACTCTGGAGGTTTTCTAGAAGGGATTAGGGACACATGTGAGTCTCAGTGTTGCATTTCACCCTCAGACCGACGGACAGGCAGAGCGTACTATCCAGGCACGTAAGGATACGTTGCGGGCCTGTGTTATTGATTTCAGGGGTAGCTGGGAGGATCTTTTGCCTCTCGTTAAGTTACGTATAATACCCGTTACCATTCAAGTATTCAGATGGCCTTGTGTGAGGCTTTGTATGTAAGAAAGTGTAGATCGCCGGTTGGTTGGTTCGACGTAGGCGAGGTTCAGTTAATTGGTCCAGACTTGATTCAGCGGGCTGTGGATAAGGCGAAGCTTATCCAGGAAAGATTGTTAGTAAGCTCAGAGTCAGCAGAAGCTTTATGCAGATAACCGACGTTGACACTTGGAGTTCGTGCCGACGCCGTATAAGTATTGTTATGTGGCCATGTGTGGCAAGTGTGATTATGTTAGGTGTAGTCAGGGGACTAGGCCAATATCCGTTTAGATGTGACCTCGAAGGAACATTCGGGGACGAATGTTTCTAAGGAGGGGAGAATATTACACCCCGGAATTCCAGGGTATGTATAAGAGAATAGACGGGAGAACACCAGACTTAAAAATTTAAACGAAAGAAAGAATTGTTTTTCGAGGGAAAAATCTTCCGAACCTCGGGAAAGAGAAATGTTTGTTAATGAGAATTGGGTTCTCGAATTTGCTATTTGAGACGTTTAGAATTTATCGAAATTATGGAAGTTTATTTACAGAGTTGGATACGTGGGGCCCACCCGAGAAATTTTACGTTTTTGTGGGGCCCACGAGATTTCCGATATTTTGACCAATTAGGGAAATTTCGGGAAACGAAATATTATGGACCAATGGGAGGGCGACACGTGTCACCCTCCACATGTATCATCTTCGACGAAATATATGGCTAAGTGTAGCAAATGTTAGCTTGATAAAATGGACCAAGTCAAAGGGTCAATTGAGCTTGAGATAATTGACCACATCTTGACCATACATTTGTTTTGATCTAAGCCCTTGGTTGTTGTATATATCACTTACTAGTGCAAGACTAGTTTCCAACACTTAGAAAAATCAAGAATCTTGATAGAGCTTAAGGGTGCTCTCGGCAATGGGTTCTCAAGAACAAGAAATTTTTGTAATTTTGCTCCATAAATCCCAATATTCAAACCCAAGGTTCCTAAGGGTATTACAAGGATATCTCAATAGAAAGATTCCGAAAAAACTACGTTTTCACGTTAGTCGCAAGGTGAAAACCTAAGGTGTTCTTCAACTTTGAAGTTGAAAATTGAAGATAAGTTGGTTATGAGCTTCTAAGGAGTGCTTGGAGCAGATTGGAACATAAGAAGATGAGCTAAAAGTTGCTAAGGATCGACTTTTGCGCTTGGACATTATTAGGGCTTATTGAGGTAAAATCTTCATCCTCTTAATGTGATTAAAGATTACATGTTATAGTAGTTGATAAATGAGCATGTGGTATATAGATTGAAGTTTGAAAAGATTTGGATCATGTCGACTTGTTATAAACCGAAAATGGGCATGTTAGCCATTTATGTTGTAATCAATTTAGTCGATAGTTACAATCGTCGCATGTTAAGAAAGAAAGGATTTATAGTTGTTGTAATTGTTATTATGTATATAACATGTTGGAATAACAACTTGGATTAAAAAGGAATTGGAAAATACTTTGTGTTGTTGTACATTGTTAGCCGAGAATGACATTGAAATGTGGGACTATTTGAATATCGATTGTGGGGCAGAATTTTACACGTCCTGTGCGGTGTGTAATCCCCTTTGATTGGTTGATGTGTTGAGCCTTAAATGTGGCATTGGTTATTGATTTTCGGGCCTTGAAAAAGGTGGAAAAGTACGTAGAAACAAAGGAAGTGCTGCCCGATTTTCCGTAGAATTAAGAGTCCTTATACTTAGAAATATTCTACGTTGAAAGATAGTAGTTGATGGGTGTATTATGGTCATTATAGGTTGACATTCTACGTGCGGCGTATTCAACTTGGCAAGTGGTTTAAGTCGAAGAGGTATGTGGAACTTTCCCTATCTTCTTGAGCATGAATAACTATAAATGTATAGTACGGTGGACGTACATCGTTAAAAAGGAATTTGGTTTCATTTTGATATCCTTGCCTTGTTTTCGAAAAGGATATGTGACTTGATGTTACATGGAAGGATTTCTTGACTTGAAAAGTATAGAATACTTGATTTGGGAAAGTAACGATTTCTTGAACTATTCTAAAGATAAGAGACTAGATTTTCTAAAGTTAAGGAACTTGATATTCTAAAGTTAAGGAACTTGATATTCTAAAGTTAAGGAACTTGATATTCTAAAGTTAAGGAACTTGATATTCTAAAGTTAAGGAACTTGATATTCTAAAGTGAAGAAACTTGATTTCTAAAGTTAAGAGACTTGAAGTATTTTGAAAGTTATGTAACTTGATTTGAAAGTATATGATACTTGGTTTGAAAGTATAAGTCTCTTGGTTATAAAAAGAATGAATTTATCTAAACCATAAAGAGTTATAATGGCTTTATGGGAAGTTAGTTATAACGAATTTATGGAAGGTTAAGAGAGTGGTCTACTTGATTTATAGGCATGAGTTGCCTAGGTTGTGAATGTAGAAGTTACTGAGTTTCAAAGCGTTGAAATGAATTTCTAAAGGTGTAGTAACTTGTTTTGAAAAGTAGACAAGCCTTGATACTACGGGTGTTAGTATCTTGGGGTTTTTATATAAAAAGGGTTCTTTTTAAAGGAACGGAAGTACGTAGTACTTTGGGTTAAATTCCCGGATTTTTAATGACATGTTAGTGCCTTAAGTTAAATAAAATGAGAGTGCATGATAATTAAGACTAATAAGAAGTTAGGAGATTTCTTAACTTGCTTATGATATTTATGATAAGCCGGCGGTGCTTATGTTATGTATGATAAGTCGGTGGTGCTTATGTTATGTATGATAAGCCGGTGGTGCTTATGTTATGTATGATAAGCCGGTGGTGCTTATGTTATGTATGATAGTCGGTTGTGCTAGGTTATGTTATTCTTGCGGGGTAAACCCCCGGGTTACTACTTATTCCATGGATTTGCTACTCATGATGCGAGTGCGGCGTTTGTACTCATTGCGGGTCCACCGGGCCTATGAGGGTGAAATAGTCCTATGCGGGTGAAATAGTCCCATGCGAGGCGGATGACCTCATTGCGGGTCCACAGGACCTATGCGGGTGAAATAGTCCCAAGAGTAGCATTGCTTAATGATACTACGGGCGGGTGGCCCTAATTTGATCATGAGCCTCCTATTTTTATGCAGTAAAGTATACTCTTGTTTACTCTCATTATTAGTAAGTCACAGTGTAATGTTATTTTGGTCATCATACCTGTCTCCAGCTTTATTTTAGACTATATGATTTCAATTCAATACTTTCAGTTTCACATACTTGGTACCTATTGTACTGACCTCCTTCGGGGGGCTGCGTTCATGCCGCAGGTAGAGGTACACCAGTTGTTGATCCTCGCTCTTAGGATCACAGTTCAGCGTTTTGGGAAGCTCCGTTTCTCCGGAGGCTTATCTTGTGGTATGATTCCCTGAGATTGAAGGTTCTTATACATTCAGGGGTATGGCAGGGCCCTGTCTCGTCGTTGTTGTTATAAAACTCTTAGAGGTCTGTAGTACTGTTGTGGGCAGGGGTTATAAAGGATGTAACTGTTCAAGTTTTTATATATATGCAGGAAGGTGACCGTTTTGGTTAGCCTGTTTCTTATTTTATATTGTTTCATGTTTGAGTTTTTATTTCCGCTGGTTTTTCTCTGATGTAGTATCACTAGGGTGCCCGAGGTAAGGCACCAGTCGCGGGCCCGAGATCAGGTCGTGACATAAAAGTTGCTAAGGATAGACTTTTACGCTTGGACATTTTTAGGGCTTATTGAGGTAAAATCTTCATATTCTTAATGTAATTGAAGATTACATGTTATAGTAGTTAAGAAATGAGCATGTGGTATATATATATTGAAGTTTGAAAAGATTTGGATCATGTTGACGTGTTAAAATCGAAAATGGACAAGTTAGCCATTAATGTTGTAATTAATTTGAACGGTAGTTACAATCGTCGCATGTTAAGGAAGAAAGGATTTATAGTTGTTGTAATTGATATTATGTATATAACATGTTGGAATAACAATTTGGATTGAAAAAGGAATTGAAAGGAAATTGATAACTATTGGGACATTGTAGCCGAATAGGGCTTGGAATTATTAGACAGTTTTATATTGATTGTGGGGCAGAATTTTACACGTCCTATTAGGCGTGTAATCCCCTTTGTATTTGCTGAATTATTGGGCCTTAAATGTGGCGTTTGGTTATTGATTTTCGGGCCTTGAAAAAGGTGGAAAAGTACGTAGAAACAAAGGAAGTGCTGCCCGATTTTCCGTAGAATAAGAGACCTTACACTTAGTATGATTCTACGTTAAAAAGTGAGGAGTTGATAGACATGTTATGATTAATATAGGTTGAAGTACTACGAGTAGCGTATTCTACTTAAAGGATGGATTAACTCAAGGTTGAAGTACTTTGGAGCATTTTGCTACTTGTCGATAATCGTCGCGAGGTATGTGAACCTCTTCCTCCTTTTGGCATGATTCTATGTATGAAATATAGATGTGGTGTTATTTTATGATTCCTTCTACTCTTAGAAGTTAATAGGTATGTATGTTGATTTACTCTATGTGAAAGTTATGTCTAAGTTATCCTAAGTTCTTACCAAGTCTTATGAGGGATGTTGGTAAGAGTCATTAGGAAGTATTTGGAGTCAAGTTGACTTTGCTAAGTTACTGCACGAATGAGAATAAGTATCGAACAAGCCACTGCAGCGCTAATAAAAGAAAATGTATCGACAATCAATTAAACTAAAATGAGTAGAATCCTCCATTTGCATAGAAACTAAGATAAGACAAAATTGTATTACATTTTCTAGATCATGGCTGCTTTAATAAGATCGTTATAAACAAGTATAACCTATTTACAATGCCTGAAAGTATATGTTACTTAATTTAAAGAGTTTACGTACGAAGTTTAAGACTATGAACCTTGAATTCTTAAAAGGTTAAGAAACTTTATTTTTCAAGTTATGGGACTTGATTCTTAAATGAAGAAATGACTTGATTTAAAAGTATAGAATACTTGATTTGGAAAGTATGGATTTCTTGATATTCTAAAGATAAGAGACTTGAAATTCTAAGTTAAGAAACTTGATTTCTAAAGTTAAGAGACTTGAAGTATTTTAAAAGTTATGTAACTTGATTTGAAAGTATAAGTCTCTTGGTTATAAAAAGAATGAATTAGTCTAAGGCATAAAGTTAGTATAACGGCTTTATGGGAAGTTGGTTATAATAACTTTATGGAAGGTTAAGAGATGGTTTTCTCTAGTAATGTAAACAAAGAATGACTTGAAATAAGGAAGGGCAATTTGATTTAAAGGTATCACTTGCTTAAGTTTTAAAGTAAGGGTCACTTGATTTAGAAGCCGAGAAATGTATTTCTAAAAGTGTAGTGACTTATGTGAAATGTAAACAAGACTTGATACTACGGGTGTTAGTATCTTGGGATTTTATATGAAAATGAGTCTTTTGAAAAGAATAGAAGTACATAGTACTTTGGGTTAAATTCCCGAATTTTTATGTAATAAGAAAGTGCCTTGAGTATATAAAATGAAAGTCTAAAGATTTGATGAACTTGCCTATGCTTGTTGTGATAGCCTTGGGTGCAAGTATTATATGTTACGCTGTCGTGACTCTCAGTTGGAGGGCCGGCTGTCTTGCTGTACATTTACTTGGACGTACCGACAGTGACAGAGGCTTCCACGGGTATGCTTCCATTGTGATTGATCCTTGGACATGCTTATACGATGTGGGATTCCGAGGCATGCGACTGTGACGCGTTAGATTCCTGATTGTTTTATTACTCCTTGACACGCTTATACGATGTGGGATTCCGGGCATGCAACTGTGAGGCGTTAGATTCCCGGATTTATTTTATTACCCCATGGCCATGCTTATACGATGAGGGATTCCGGGGCATGCGACCATGTTATGTACGATTATTACTCCATGGACTAGCTCCCCATGAAGACATGTACCCGAGATGAAGGATTCCATGGGCATGTTATATATGATTATTACCCCATGGCCATGCTTATACGATGAGGGATTCCTGGGCATGCGACCATGTTATGTACGATTATTACTCCATGGATTAGCTCTCCATGAAGACATGTACCCGAGATGAGGGATTCCACAGGCATGTTATATACGATTATTACCCCATGGATTAGCTCTCCATGAAGTCATGTACCCGGGATGAGGGATTCTACGGGCATGATATATATATATATATATATATATATATATTGTAGGTGTGTACGCCGACAGTGAGGTGGGATGCCACGGGCGCATCACATAGTTATATGTTACACTTAAGGCTGTCGGCAGTGATATGGGATTCCACAGGCAGGAGATATATATATATGCATTGTATATTGATCGGTGTATTTTATATACACTTTTTGAGTCCTTTTTAGTTAGTCTTTTGTCCCTTTTTGTACAAATAAGTGTCGTATTAGGATAGATTTTATTTCTTTTGAGTCAAAGTGGTTAAAATGATCAAATGGCGGAAAAGGAGATAAAAGAGGGCAAAAGTGGAGGTTCCAGAGCTAAAAGCAGAGAAAGTGGCGAACGAGGCAGAAACGCAGTCGCACGCGCTCATGCCAACAGTGCGGTCGCGCGCCTAATCATCGAGAGGCTACAGGTTGCAGGCCGCGCGCTCTCGCATGCCAGAGATCGTGGCCGCGACGCCAAATCATCCGGCATCGCAGGTTGCGCCGGGCGCCAGAGCGTGGCGCGGCGCCGACGCGGGAAAATCAGATTTAATGACGCACTCGCCAGCCCGGCGGAAAAAGGTTGAGGCGGTTTTGAGCCTATAAAAGGAGAACCCTAGGCAGTTTTTAAGGGTTCCCTTTCTTGCACAACACAAGGATTCTTGGATTGAAGATTGGAGACCATAGTTTAGTAACTTTCTTTCCTTTTCTTTTCTTTTATTTCAGTTTTGTATGATGAACCTTGAATTAGTTCTTGTCATGTCAATGGCTAGGAACTAATTCTTTTATAGGGCTTTCCATGTTAAATCACTAGAAACTTATGTTATGAATTGATGCATGTTATGGTTATTCTTCTTCTTGTTGAGATTTATCCAATAATTGCTTTGAATGCTTGGTAATTAATTGATCACTAATTATCATTATTTATATGATTTCTAATCAAACTTCGAAAGGAGGAGGTTGTGAATATGCTGTAAGTTGGGTAGACATATTTTGGATTGGGGATGAAAATACCTCAATTACTTATGTAGCGTTAATGAGAGGCTTAACAACCCTAATTTTACGCATGACGCGTGACGGTTAACTAGGTTTTTGGTCTTAATCCTCCTATAGAGTCATCCTTATCACCGAAAGGTAGAAAGGAGCAATACTGGGGTTGAGTGTTTATATAGCCTTAACGGGAGTATAAAACGATTTCGTAAACCTGCTAGCTCCGAGAGAAGAAGAACCATAATTCATTGCATTAATAAGTAACATAAGCGGATAGTTGAGGAGACGTGGAAGCCCTATTCCCATCACAACTGAAGTAATCCTATAGTTAATTAGCCTTTATAATTATTAGTTATAAACAACAAAAATCAATATCGGTTACCAAATAGATACCAAAAGATAGATAGTTGGTACTTGAACACTAATCCTTGTGGACGATATTCGGTCTTACCAATACTATATTACTTGTCACGATAACGTGCAATTGCGTTAAAGTGTGTGCATCTTTTCGCGCATCAAGTTTTTGGCGCCTTTGCCGGGGATTAGGCATAGTTCAATATCAAGTTATCTATTTTTAATTTCTAATTTGGTTTTTAATTTTTTTTTTTTTACATTTTTTTTTGTTATGTTTTGTAAAAAAATTCAGTTGCCGTGATTTGTTGTCTGTTTTTTATCTATTTCAGGAAATCAGTTTATGCGAAGGAGAAGAGGGGCATACACTCTTGTTCCCTTCAATCCAGAGATTGAGAAAACTCAGAAATGTAATGAAAGAATCAGCGGATTGCAACCTTGATAGAGATGGACGGTGTTCAAAACAACAATATTATGAGAGAAGGGTTAGGAGAAAATCAACCTAACCCCGGAATGCCTCGGCAAGTACCTATGGATGTCGAGGAAAGAGTTCAAGTCCAGGCAGAAAGAAGCTTGGGAGACTATGTGCTACCAATGGTGAATGGAGCACAGGCATGTATTAGGCTCCCTGCAATAGGAGCAAACAACTTTGAGATAAAACCGACGATTCTGAGCATGGTGCAGAACACAGTGCAATTTGGAGGACTGCCATCAGAGGATCCACATATGCACATAGCTAATTTCTTGGAGCTATGTGCAACTTTCAGATATAACGGCGTTACTGATGATGCCGTTAGATTGAGGCTTTTTCCCTTCTCACTCAGGGATAGAGCAAAATTATGGTTAAATTCCCTGCCAGCCGATTCGATCTTTACATGGCAAGAGCTGGCCCAGAAATTTCTAGCCAAATTCTTTCCCCCATGCAAAGCAGCAAAATTGAGAGGGGAGTTGAATAACTTCTACCAAGCAGATGGAGAGTCCTTATATGAAGCTTGGGAAAGGTTCAAAGATTTACAGAGAAAGTGCCCACACCATTGTATTGAGTTGTGGAACTTGGTCCACATCTTCTATAACGGGCTGAGCAGTACAACCAGAACCATTATAGATGCAGCAGCAGGTGGGGCATTCATGAGGAAAACAGCCCACGACGCTCACGAGTTATTAGAAGATATGGCCACCAACAACCATGTCACAGAAGAGAGATCAATGAGTGGGAGGAGAACAGTGGGAGTCCACGAAATAGATGCTATTGCTGCCTTGAATGCCCAAGTGGCCCTTTTGGCGAAACAGTTGCAGCAACATACAGTATCAGTGAATGCAGTGCAGATGCCTAAGAGCTGTGAAATATGTGGTGGCCCACATACATTCGATAGGTGTCCTTCAGCTGATCCTAATAATATGCCAATTGAGCAGGCAGAGTGTCAGGCCGTGGGTAATTATCAGAGGCCACAAAACAATCCATACTCCAACACATATAATCCAGGGTGGAGGAATCACCCAAATTTCTCATGGAGAGGAGACCAGGGGCAGCAGAACCAGAATCAGCAGCCCTTTACTCAGGCCCCACATTCTCAACAGTTCAATGCACCGGTTCAGCAAGAAAAGCCAGACGAGCTGAGAGCAGCTTTGTTGGCACTCACCAACGCCCAGACCCAGTTCGTGACAGAAGCTAGATCCTCGTTCAGGAACTTGGAAACACAAGTGGGTCAGCTAGCAAAGCAAGCAAACAGCAGGCCACAGGGTACACTGTCAAGCAACACAGAGGTGAATCCGAGAGAGCAATGTCAGGCAGTACAATTGAGAAGTGGCAAGCAGTTGGAGCAGCAGTCACCTAAGCCAGTAGTTGAACAAAGAGCAGAGATAAAAAAAAAGAAGATGGTTGAATCTCGCCCAGCAGTAGAGAAAACTCCAGAGAAGGAGTATACAGAGAAGATCCCATTCCCCCAGAGGTTACAACGGAAGGCGGTTGATAAACAATTCTCTAAATTTTTGGAGACATTCAGAAAGCTGCATATCAACATACCCTTTATAGAAGCATTGGAGCAGATGCCCTCCTATTTCAAGTTCATGAAGGAGATCTTGGGGAAGAAGAAGAAACTGGTAGAGTATGAGATGGTAGAACTAATGGAGGAGTGCAGTGCTATCTTACAGAAGAAGTTGCCCCCTAAACTAAAAGACCCAGAGAGCTTTACACTACCTTGCACAGTTGGCAGGGTAACATGCAACAGGGCTCTGTGCGATTTAGGGGCAAGTATAAATCTGATGCCTTTATCGGTATTTAAACGATTGGAGTTGGGCGAGGCAAAACCAACCACAGTGAGCCTGCAACTGGCCGATAGGACAGTGGTTCATCCAAGAGGGAAGATTGAGGACGTGATTGTTAAAGTAGGAATTTTTTTTTTCCTGCGGACTTCCTCATTCTTGACATGGAAGAGGATGCAGAAATCCCTATCATATTGGGGAGACCATTCCTAGCAACAGGGAGAGCCTTGATCGATGTAGAAAGAGGAGAGCTGACATTAAGGGTGGAGAAGGAAGAAATGGTGTTTAAAGTATTTAAACACATCATTGAGCCACCAACCATGAGCAGGTGATTTGCAATCAGCACCATCAACCCTCCCTGTGAGCCCGTACCAGTCAAACCAAGGGAGATGAGCCCACAAAAGCAGGTATGGCTTGCCGAACCTCCACAAACGCAGGTATGTGTTCCTGAACTTCCTCTTAACGATAATGCTAAGAGGAGAAGAAGAAAAAGAAAACGAAAAATGTGGAGAAAATGGATTAGTTGTGGGGTTAATCCACCCCACATTCATTGAGTTAAGGAACTTACGTCCGGCTAAAAGACATTAAAGACAGCGCTACTTGGGAGGCAACCCAAGGTGTTTTGATTTATTTTACTTTAATATAATAGTTTTTTTTTAATTAAGAACGGTCTCACGGAGGTAGTGTTTGTGTTTTGATTGACAGGTATAGGCCAATAAATTGAAGGGCGAAAAACTGAGGAACAACAGGGATTTCCAGAAAAATGGGTAAGCGCCGCCAGAGCAGGTCGCGCGCTAATAGAGCGTAAAAGGCGCTGAAGTTTAAGCGCCGCGCCAAAAATCCAGAAAAATTGCCAAGTCTAGCCGCGCTACCAGAATAGACGCGATGCGGAAATTCCCAAAGGAGTGCAGAACATCAGCCGCGCGCTAAAAGCTGTGGCGCTAAGCGGAAATCCAGAAATTAAAAGACGCCCAGAAATCAGATTTTCCCCAATTTCAAAACCAAAACCTAACCCCCCTTCTCCACAAAAACCCACGAAAATCCACAAGTTACCCACAAATCCTGCACAAATCAAACCCAACCACAACCAAAACTCTTAAATTCCTAAAACCCTTAGCTATCTCAACCAACAAAACTCCATTCCATTGCCTCAAATCACCATTAGAAGCAAGAACACCTTGAAGAACACCATAAAAAGGTAATCTTCATCTTTTCTTGAAAGCTTTCAGTAGTTAAAGAAGGTAGTAGTTTGGAGAAGTGTTTGTTATACCCCGTATTTCCAGAGTATGTACGTAAGGGCATACGTATTATAATTTGAGCCTTAAAGTTGGCAAGATTCGAAAATTTGGGCACAAGTGCCGAAAAGAGTCGTTTTTCGACGAAACGTTTTACTAAACTTGCGAAGGGAAAATTCCGGCTATGTCATTTATTATTTTTGCGGAGTTTTCCGAGAGACGAAACATTTTGGACCAACGAGAGGGCGACACTTGTCACCCTCTAATTGGAAGTGGTGGACGACAAAGGGGTCAAGGGGAGTTGGTAGGATATTTGTGCAAGTTGGTGTGGTAGATGGATAAGGTGCACATGGCTTAATCCTAGCCCTACACTTGCCTAACACTTGGATGAATCTTGGCCATTGGTTGGCCATTTCTTGACCTATAAATACCCCTTTTGGAAAACTTCTTCATCCTAAAATTTTCCTAAGTCTTGAAAGTTCTCTTCCTTCCCCTCCCTTAGTGTTGTATTTCGTCCAAGAGTCCCCCTCCCCCTTTGTTGAGGCCTTTTGGCCGAGAGAAATACCTCCCCCCCCCTTGTAGTGTTCTACCCGAGGGGTACACCCCCCCCTAGCCTAGTTGTCTCGTATAAATACCCATTTTTGTGGTATAGAAATACTCTCCTAGTATTGTTATAATGCCCAAATACCTGCCCAAATACCTTGTAGTATTCCCAAGGTTACACTTATACAAAGCCCGAAAAATACTATTATACTTCCTCACCACAAAAACGAAACCCTAAGTAAATCTTCACCGTAGTTGAAGTTATAAGTAGAAGTTGGTTAGAACTTCTAAGGGTTGGTTGGAGCAGGCCTGAGCGCTGAGTAGAGCTAAACCTTGCTCAGATCGACATTTAAACTCGGATAATTTTGGGCTTATCGAGGTAAACATTCTTGACCTTCATTGTAATTGGAAATTACATGTTGTAGAGTATATAGTTAAGTATACTATATATAGAATCGAACATAGTTGTGCGGCAATGTCTTTTGACTTAAGCTCCGAATAATACTTACGGCAATGTCTTGCGACTTAAGCTGAATTTTAAGAAGTGAATCGAATCGTAATTACATAGATCAGACATGATACTTGTGTAGTATTCTTGTGAGTAGAATTGTACACGCCCGGTTAGACGTGCAAACCCCGTGGCTTGGTAGCCTACCGATAGAGAGGAGATTTACGCTGCCATGGGGAGGTGTCGCGAATTTTCTCAGAGAATATTCTACATTGAAATCTAAGATGTTAATAGGCGCTTGTGGCCTCTATAGGTTGAAATACTACGTGTGGCGTGGTCTACTTGGCTTAAGGTGTAGCCGACGGTTTGAGGTACTGGAGCGCTTTGCTATTAGTCGAATCGTCGCGAGGTATGTGAACCTCTTCCTATCTGTTCTAGCATGATATGTGTATAACTATGTAGTACGGTAGACGCATACGTGTTTAATGTGTTTGATTGGTTTGAAACATAAAGTGTTATAACGCTTTATGGGAAGTTGGTTATAACGACTTTATGTAGGTAAGAAAATGCTTTGTGGTTTCAAAGGGTAACCGATTTGACTTATAACGGATTTGATGTGTAGTAATAAAGAATCGGAAGTGTTTCAAAAGACCTTTTGAAAGAAGAGTAATATTTGGCTTTGAAAACATAAGAGTTGTACTAGCTTTATGGGAAGTTAGGTATAACGTCTTAAGAGTGATAAAAAGAATGGTTTACTGATTTTTAGAAGATAAGAGACTTGACTTAATGGTATTGATATGAATTTTGTTAAAAGTGTGAAACCTCATTTGTGAGTAATGAGTACTTGGTTTTAAAAGGAATAATGTTTCCGATTTGGAAATCGAATGAGTATCGACAAACCATCGCAGCGTTAATAAAGGAAAATGTATTGAATAATGAGGTATGGTATTAAAACAGTAGAAACCTCCATCTGCATAGAAGCTAAGATGAGACAAAATGATATTACATTTCCTAGATCATGGCTGCTTAATAAGATTGATTATAAACAAGAATAACCTACTCACATATAAGACATATGTTTCTCAAAACGTTTAAAGGAGAATTATGTTTTAAAAGGATTAAAACTATGAACTACGAAACCTTTTCTAAAATGAGAAACTTGAGCATTTGAAATTAGGCAAACTTGAACGTTTGGAAAATAAGGTTGTTACTTGATTTTACAAAGGAAAGCATTTTGGTTTACTTAACAATGTTAGTCACTCTATTTTTATACTACGGGTATCGGGTGACCTTTGTAAAATAAATGGATCTTTAAAAGGAAATTAACGTACGTAGTACTTTAGGGTTAAAACCGGACTTTGGCATAAAATGAAAGTACTTTGAGTTGTGTATAACTTGCCTATGCTTGTTGTTGTGAAGCTTGCCTATGCTTGTTGTTGTGAAAACTTGCCTATGTTTGTTGTGATAGCCTTGTTGTATTTCTGTACCCCCGCGTCTCTCGATGGAGGGCCAGTTGATTTGTTATGAACGATTCTACACCGAGTCCCACGAGATGGGCAGGGACACGTATTTCATTTAATTATACACCGAGTCCCACGAGATGGGCAGGGACACGTATTTCATTTAATATACACCGAGTCCCACGAGATGGGCAGGGACACGTATTTCATTTAATATACACCGAGTCCCACGAGATGGGCAGGGACACGTATTTCATTTAATTATACACCGAGTCCCACGAGATGGGCAGGGACACGTATTTCATCCGATTTTACACCGAGTCCCACGAGATGGGCAGGGACACGTATTTTATCTGATTATACACCGAGTGCCACGGGATGGGCCGACACGTATTTCATCCGTTATCATACATGTCTCCCGCTTTATATAGACTATTATGATTTCATTCTGATCTTTTACGATTTCACATACTTGGTACTGTTATCGACCTCTTCGGGGCCGCTCATGCCGCAGTGGAAGTACACCGGTTGTTGATCCTCGCTCATAGGATCACAGTTCAGCGTGTCGGGAAGCCCCATTTCTTCGGAGGCTTATCTTTTGGTATGTACCCTGAGTCTGTAGATTCTTTTACATTCAGGGGTATGGCGGGGCCCTGTCCCGTCATAGCTATTGTAAAAATCTTAAGTCTGTAACATGCTTGTAGGCGGGGTTTGTAAAAGGATAACGTCGGGTATTTATGTATATATGATGAAGGCAAATCGTTTTGGTTGGCCTGTTTATTTATCTTATCTCTTAATTCATATTCATGTTTTTATTTCCGCTGATTTTCTCTGATGTTGTATCACTAGGGTGCCCGGTAGGCACGACCACGCCCGGTTCGGTCGTGACAAAAGTGGTATCGAGCGATTAGTCCTCGGAAAGTGTCTGACCGTGTCTAGTAGAGTCTTGATTATCGGTGTGTTGTGCACCACATCTATAATCGTGAGGCTATAGGACATTTAGGATTGGTTTCCATTCTTCTCATTACGAGATCGTGCCCTAGAGTGTGTGATAAGTTGGACCTCCGACGTATTCCTTTCCTTTACCGATTATGCCTCCGCGTAAGGCAACTCGAGCCCGATGGGCAAAGCAATCGAGGAGTCGTAGTGAGATACGAGGAGTACGAGGGCGCAGCCCTGGCCGATGCTCGAGACAAGCTCCGACGGCGAAGTTTCGTGACACCGCCAAAGACCAAAGCAGAGTTTAGAGCGCGCGATGGTCGCCGAGACTACGCACTGAGCCTCGGTCCCCACACTGGAGCAGATGATATGGGTACAAGGAGATGGCCCGCCATCGCCGTGGTCGTGGCAGATATGAGGATAGGCCGGATGCAGCAGCGATTTCAGAGCACCCGTAGTTCACCCCCGAGCGAGCTTTTAAGGCTACGGGACTTTACGAGTTGTAGCCCGCCAGTTGTTCTATGGATCGAGCCGAGGATGACCTCGTGAGTTTATCCGACAGCCTACTGGATCATGAGAGTGATCGAGCCTCGAGGCGAGTCGGTGGTATTGAGTTCGCATCACCGCGTGATCCGCAGCTGATCGTTTGATTCGTGAGCTGTCCCGGAAGAGCATGCACTTCCAGCATTTGGGACGAGTTCTCGAGGGCATTTCTTGCACATTTCTTGCCTCCACGGATGAGAGGGCTCAGCCGACATATTTTTGACGTTGAGGCGGGGCGCGGACGGTTATAGAGTACAATGTGGAGTTCGACTCATTAGCTTCGGTATGTTCCGCCAGAGTAGCCGATATGGAGGACAGAGTACACCGCTACGTCACCGGGCTGGACGATTACTTGGCAGAGGCTTGTACGGGTGTAGCTCTTCAGCCGGGCATGGACATTGCCCGCATGCAAGCTCATGCACTAGGATGTGAGGCACGAAGAGGTTGACGGAATGACCGAGATCAACAGAAGAGGGCCAGAACAGCAGGGTCCTTTGGTAACTTTTGAGGCGGACCGCCTCAGCAGCAGTCTAGTTATGTACCTCCACCAAGATGCAGTGGTCCCCACATGCCGTGGACGTTGGTATTCGAGCCGGTCGAGCTCCGTGGCTTCGTTCACAGATACACATGGGTTCTAGCCATCGGTTCGAGTTTTCCTCGGTGCACGATGGCGCACGCCATCCCGGGAATGTCGTTTTTATCGGTGCTTGTTTTTCCCGCCGTGGCCATATGACGAGAAACCGGCCTAGTAGGAAGGATGCAAACAGAATGACTCAGCCTCACGGTCGATGTGTTCATCGCCTTCTACAGCTATGCGCCCTGCAGGGCAGACTTATGATTAGAGTGGAGCGGTAGATTCAGGTATATCCTTAACCCTCTAGAGATTTGTATGCATGATATAATGACCTTCTTATTGTGTGCTACGTTCGGATAGCGTTATGTTGGTTATGAGTTAGAAAGCATGGTTAGTTGAAAGGATATGTATGGGGGCATGGAAAGTGTGAACCTTAGAATATTTCGTGTTGAGACCTTAGAGGTAAGGTCATCTTGAATAAAAGATTTTACGGTTAGTCTTTGTTGAAATACTTGGTTTGCGTATAAATGTGTTCGGGGATAATTCCTTGGGTAGTGTAAAATGGAAGTGGTAGCTTTCATGACTTGTATAGGTAAGATTGTTCCGGATCGGGAAACAAGAGCGTGATGCGTTAAGTGGGTCGGGTTGGGGCCATGTTGCGGGCCAACCCGCAGCCTGTTTTCGAGGTGGGGTCAGCTCTGGGTGGTCCCGCCAGGTGGTAGGGTCACGAGGGTGCTAGGCCCAAGTTTAGTTGACCATCGTATGAGTTCGTGGATGTGTTCAACCAGAAGCAGACCGTGAAGGCCGGGAATGGCCTTAAGGAAGATTGAGGCTAGTAAGATAACCAAGTTGGAGGTGGTGACTCCAAGGTTTGGAGAACTGAAGCGATGACTGAAGTGTGGTACGTATACTAGAAGAGTTCAAGTGTTCGAGAAGAGTACGACGAGTAAGGGTAGAGGCGAGCATGTATTGCGAGCATAGATATGATCATTTCTTGTAAAGGGAGAAGGTGCGAAGGATGTATATTTTAGACCTCAGGGATCGCATGCAGTCCGGTACCATTTGTTGGGTCGCCGGAGTGACACTAGAACCTCGCGGCAAAGTGACAAAAGTTTGTGATGTTAGAGGTGTTACCTCGTGGACTTGGATGTAAGTATTTGCGCGGGTGTTTCTGTGGCCAGGTGTGGCGTTGACAACTTGCTGGAGGAACTTTATCGTTATCCGTCTTGAGAAGTAACATTCGGGACGAATGTTTCTAAGGAGGGGAGAATGTTATACCCCGTATTTCCAGAGTATGTACGTAAGGGCGTACGTATTATAATTTGAGCCTTAAAGTTGGCAAGATTCAAAAATTTGGGCACAAGTGCCGAAAAGAGTCGATTTTCGACGAAACGTTTTACTAAACTTGCGAAGGGAAAATTCCGGCTATGTCATTTATTATTTTTGCGGATTTTTCCGAGAGACGAAACATTTTGGACCAACGAGAGGGCGACACTTGTCACCCTCTAATTGGAAGTGGTGGACGACAAAGGGGTCAAGGGGAGTTGGTAGGATATTTGTGCAAGTTGGTGTGGTAGATGGATAAGGTGCACATGGCTTAATCCTAGCCCTACACTTGCCTAACACTTGGATGAATCTTGGCCATTGGTTGGCCATTTCTTGACCTATAAATACCCCCCCCTTTTGGAAGACTTCTTCATCCTAAAATTTTCCTAAGTCTTGAAAGTTCTCTTCCTTCCCCCCCCCCCCCCTTAGTGTTGTATTTCGTCCAAGAGTCCCCTCCCCTTTGTTGAGGCCTTTGGCCGAGAGAAATACCTCCCCTCAGTAGTGTTCTACCCGGGTACACCCCCTAGCCTAGTTGTCTCGTATAAATACCCCCCTTTTGTGGTATAGAAATACTCTCTAAGTATTGTTATAATGCCCAAATACCTTGGCCCAAATACCTTGTAGTATTCCCAAGGTTACACTTATACAAAGCCCAGAAAATACTATTATACTTCCCTCAGTCACAAAAACGAAACCCTAAGTAAATCTTCACCCGTAGTTGAAGTTATAAGTAAAAGTTGGTTAGAACTTCTAAGGGTTGGTTGAGCTGGTCGGAGCGCCTGAGTAGAGCTAAACCTTGCTCAGGATCGACATTTAAACTCGGATAATTTTGGGCTTATCTAGGTAAACATTCTTGACCTTCTGTTGTAATTGGAAATTACATGTTGTAGGAGTATATAGTTAAGTATACTATATATAGAACTGAACATAGTTGTGCGGCAATGTCTTTTGACTTAAGCCTGAATAATACTTACGGCAATGTCTTGCGACTTAAGCTGAATTTTAAGAAGTGAATCAATCGTAATTACATAGGATCAGACATAAAGAGACTTGTGTAGTATTGCTGTGAGTAGAATTGTACACGTCCGTTAGGCGCAAACCCCACGGTTGGCTTGGTAGCCTCGATAGAGGAGGAGATTTACGCTGTTGCGGGGGGGGAGGTGCTGCCGAATTTTCTGTAGAATATTCTACATTGAAATCTAAGATGTTAATAGGCGCCTTGTGGCCTCTATAGGTTGAAATACTACGTGTGGCGTGGTCTACTTGGCTTAAGTTGTAGCCGACGGTTTGAGGTACTTGGAGCGCTTTGCTATTAGTCGGTAATCGTCGCGAGGTATGTGAACCTCTTCCTATCTGTTCTAGCATGATATGTGTATAACTATGTAGTACGTAGACGCATACGTGTTTAATGTGTTTGATTGGTTTGAAACATAAAGTGTTATAACGGCTTTATGGGAAGTTGGTTATAACGACTTTATGTAGGTAAGAAAATGCTTTGTGGTTTCAAAGTGGTAACGATTTGACTTATAACGGATTTGATGTGTAGTAATAAAGAATCGAAGTGTTTCAAAAGACCTTTTGAAGAGTAATATTTGGCTTTGAAAACATAAGAGTTGTACTAGCTTTATGGGAAGTTAGGTATAACGTCTTAAGAGTGATAAAAAGAATGGTTTACTGATTTTTAGAAGATAAGAGACTTGACTTAATGGTATTGATATGAATTTTGTTAAAAGTGTGAAACCTCATTCGTGAGTAATGAGTACTTGGTTTTAAAAGGAATAATGTTTCTTGATTTGAAATCGAATGAGTATCGACAAACCACCGCAGCGTTAATAAAGGAAAATGTATTGAATAATGAGGTATGGTATTAAAACCGAGAAACCTCCATCCGCATAGAAGCTAAGATGAGACAAAATGATATTACATTTCCTAGATCATGGCTGCTTAATAAGATTGATTATAAACAAGAATAACCTACTCACATATAAGACATATGTTTCTCAAAACATTTAAAGGAGAATTATGTTTTAAAAGGATTAAAACTATGAACTACGAAACCTTTTCTAAAATGAGAAACTTGAGCATTTGAAATTAGGCAAACTTGAACGTTTGGAAAATAAGGTTGTTACTTGATTTTACAAAGGAAAGCATTTTGGTTTACTTAACAATGTTAGTCACTCTATTTTTATACTACGGGTATCGGGTGACCTTTGTAAAATAAATGGATCTTTAAAAGGAAATTAACGTACGTAGTACTTTAGGGTTAAAACCCGGACTTTGGCATAAAATGAAAGTACTTTGAGTTGTGTATAACTTGCCTATGCTTGTTGTTGTGAAGCTTGCCTATGCTTGTTGTTGTGAAAACTTGCCTATGTTTGTTGTGATAGCCTTGTTGTATTTCTGTACCCCCGCGTCTCTCGATGGAGGGCCGGTTGATTTGTTATGAACGATTCTACACCGAGTCCCACGAGATGGGCAGGGACACGTATTTCATTTAATTATACACCGAGTCCCACGAGATGGGCAGGGACACGTATTTCATTTAATTATACACCGAGTCCCACGAGATGGGCAGGGACACGTATTTCATTTAATTATACACCGAGTCCCACGAGATGGGCAGGGACACGTATTTCATCCGATTTTACACCGAGTCCCACGAGATGGGCAGGGACACGTATTTTATCTGATTATACACCGAGTGCCACGGGATGGGCCGGGACACGTATTTCATCTGGTTATCATACATGTCTCCTGCTTTATATAGACTATTATGATTTCATTTACAGTCTTTTACAGTTTCACATACTTGGTACCTGTTGTACTGACCTCCTTCGGGGGGCTGCGTTCATGCCGCAGGTGGAAGTACATCGGTTGTGGATCCTCGCTCATAGGATCACAGTTCAGCGTGTCGGGAAGCCCCATTTCTTCGGAGGCTTATCTTTTGGTATGTACCCTGAGTCTGTAGATTCTTTTACATTCAGGGGTATGGCGGGGCCCTGTCCCGTCATAGCTGTTGTAAAAATCTTAGAGGTCTGTAGCACTGTTGTGGGCAGGGTTTGTAAAAAGGATAACTGTTCGGGTATTTATGTATATATGATGAAGGCAACTGTTTTGGTTGGCCTGTTTATTTATCTTGTCTCTTAATTCATATTCATGTTTTTATTTCCGCTGATTTTCTCTGATGTTGTATCACTAGGGTGCCCGGGGTAAGGCACCAGTCACGGGCCCGGGTTCGGGTCGTGACAGTGTTGCATTGTGAAGTAGTTGGGGTGCTGAAAAATTGGTTGTGATGTTTAGAGAAGGAGTAGACAAGGAGGGTGTGGGTATTGGGTAGTAGAGTTGAAGTTTGGGGGTGTTAGTGTTGTAGCTGCTAATTGTTGATTGTGTTGGGGAACATTTGTGCTACTAAAGTGTAAGCTGCAGAAAGTGTTTTAACCATGTCCGCCAGAAAGAGAAGAGCCTCCACATCCACCTCAGCCCCACAATACGATGATACTAGGTTTGTGAGCTACCAAGCTGTCACGACCCGAACCCGGGCCCGTGACTGGTGCCTTACCCCGGGCACCCCAGTAGTCATACATCAGAGAAAATCAGCGGAACATAAATCAATAACATGAAATAACAGAAGTATAAACAATAATCTGTGAACACTTGCCTTTCGACATATATATAAACAACAACTCTTTCAACATGAACAGTTTAATCCTTTTACAAACCCTGCCCACAACAGTACTACAGACCTCTACGAATGATATGACAACAACGACGGGACAGGGCCCCGTCATACCCCTGAATGTAAGCACCTATAACAACAGGGGACTATACCAAGATAAACCTCCGGAGGAACGGAGCTTCCCAAACGCTGAACTGTGACCCTAAGAGCGAGGATCAACGACTGGTGTACCCTTACCTGCGGCATGAACGCACTTCCGGGCGAGGTCAAGACAACAGTACCAAGTATGTGAAATCAAAATATCAGAAATGAAATCATAATAGTCTATAAAGCAGAGACATGTATGATAACCAAACTACGATTTACAATTAAATAAGCGATCATGTCAAGTCGTGACTCACGCCTCAAAGTCATCACTCAAATATAACTATGGTCTCAAGCCCATAACATCAATCATGCGTGGAATACCTTCCTCATTGCCAGCTTTATGATATAAAAGCACCAAGAAATACACATGAACACCGTGTCCCACCTGTGTCCTAATAAAACAAAGACAGGTAAGTGCGAAGGCATAACCGACTACTAACACCTACAGCACCAACAAGGTCATAAAGCGTGTCATGATATCTGTCTGCATGGCCACATGATCAAAGCTGGTCACTCGCCCGCAGTATCAAATGTGCGCGTCTAGCCCTGGAACTCTCCGCAGCTCCGCATAGGCCAACCTCATAGGCCCGCATGAGGTATTCCTCGCATCGAGGGTAGCTACTCCCTAAGATCGCCCCGACTCGCACCGCGTAGCGCCACAAAGACCGCATGACCACAAGGGCCGCAAACTAACACGGAACTCCGTAGTTCCGCATGGATCCCCGACCCGCATGAGGTATTCTCGAATCATGGTCCTGCATCACCGAAGTCTACCCCGCATCGGAGGGCAGCTTAACCTCCGGAGACAAGTCAAGATGAGCGGTACAATATCAACATAACGGCTGATAGTCAAACAACTTTAAGCGCAGTCGAGGGGAAAGCCCCTTTACACTAACATCACAAGATACTAACACACGTAGCATCCTAGCATGTTTACTTATCAATCAACAAGAAAGTATTACAAGGCTATCACAAACCAACACAATCAAGTTATACACACAGGGTACTTTCTACTATATGTCAACAAGTTCGGGTTTTTATCCCCAAAGTACTTCATACGTTAACTCTTTAAAAGATACGTTACTTTCACAGAAGTCACACAATACCCGTAGTATATGAAAATAGAGTGATTATCTTTTTGAAGTAAATCAAAACACTTACCTTTGTAAAATCAAGTAACAACATTATTTTCCAAACGTCCAAGTTTGCCTAATTTCAAATGTTCACGTTTCTTATTTTAGAAAGGTTTCGTAGTTCATCGTCTTATTCATTTAAGAGTATAATTCTCTTTTAAACCATCTGAGAAACATAAGCCTTATATGTGAGTAGGATATTCTTGTTTATAACAATCTTATTACAGCAGCCATGATCTAGGAAATATCATTTTGTCTCATCTTAACTTCTATGCAGATGGAAGTTTCTACTGGTTTTAATAATACTTAATCACAAACATTTCCTTTTATTAACGCCGCAGTTGGTTTGTCGATACACATTCTCGATTTCAAATCAAGAAACATTCTTAAGCCGTTATACCTAACTTCCCATAAAGCTAGTATAACTCTTAAGTTTTTCAAAAACCAAGTATTACTTCTTCTTTCAAAATGATTCAAAAATCTTTTGAAATACTTCAAGTTCTTTATTATCACATAACCAGCCAGTTATAGTTCAAATCAGCTACCTTTTAAAAACCACAAGTAATTTCTTACCTACATAAAACTGTTATCACCAACTTCCCATAAAGCCGTTATAACACTTTATGTTTTAGACCAATCAAATATATTTAACATATGTACGTCTATCGTACTACATAGTTACACACATATCATGCTAGAAGAGATAGGAAGAGGTTCACATACCTCGCGACGATTATCGACTAATAGCAAAGCGCTCCAAGTACCTCAAACCGTCGGCTACTCCTTAAGCCACGTAGATCGCGCCACACGTAGTACTTCAACCTAAAAAGGCCACAAGGCGCTTATTAACATCTAGATCTAATCGTGGAAAATTCTACAGAAAATTGGCAAAGATTCTCCCCGCAATAACAGCGTAAATCTCCTCCTCTATCGGGGCCGGCTACCAAGCCAACTAGGGGGTTATACGCCTAATCCGGACGTGCACAATTCTACCTCACGTAAAAGCTACACAAGTCTCTGTAATACGGTCTATGTAATTACGCCAAGACTCTTCTTTCAAAAGGTTTCTTATTATTCAGCTTAAGTCAAAAGACATTGCGATACTACGTTCGATTCTATATATAGTATACTTCAACTATATAATCTAACAATCATGTAATTTCCAATTACAATAGAGGGACAAGATAATTACCTCGATAAGCCCATAATTATCCAAGTAGAGATGTCGATCCTGGGCAACGTTTAGCTCCAACTCCAACCCGCTCTAAACCACCCTTAGAAGTTCTAACCAACTTCTACACAATACTCCAACTGACTATGGAGATTTTCCTTAGGGTTTCGGTTTTGTGACTGACGGAAAGTATAATAGTATTTTCTGGGCTTTTGTATAAGTGTAACCTTGGAATACTACAAGGTATAAGGCTAAGGTATTTGGGCATTATAACAATACTTGGAGAGTACTTCTCAACCAAGGGCGGGGGGTGTGTTACACGAGAACAACACTCTAAGAGATGGGGCTCTCGCCAAGGCTCACAAAGGAGAGGGTTTCGCCAAAGGCCTTGACTAGGAGTGTGGGGCGCTGGACGAGTCAACAAGAGGAGGAGAGGGTTTTCAAGATTTAGACAAGTGAGGAGTGGATGAAGAAGTCTTCACTTCAGGGTGTTTATAGAAGCAAAGGCCAACCAATGGCCAAGATCAAGCCATGTGCAAGGCAAGTGTAAGGCCTTGATCAAGCCATGTGTACCCTAACCCTACTCCACAAAACACTCCACAAAACAAGGCACAAAACAAGGCACAAAACAAGGCCAAAAGATCAAGCCAAAATCGTCCCACTGACGCCCAAATCGTCCAAAGCCGCCCCACTTGCTTCCAATGTGAGGGTGACATGTCACCCTCCCGTTGGTCCAAAATGTTTCGTCTCTCGGAAAAATCCGCAAAAATTCTAAATGACATAGCCGGAATTTTCCCTACGAAAGCTGTGGAAACGTTTCGTCGAAAAACGACTCCTTTCGGTAGTTGTGTACAAAAATCGATCCAATGCCTATCTAAGGCTCAAATTTTCTACGTACGTCCTCACGTACATACTCTGGAAATACGGGGTATAACATTCTCCCCTCCTTAGAAACATTCGTCCCGAATGTTCCTTCTCAAGTCTCAACACAGCATGCGCCAGTATAGTCTTCACCACTATACTTACGAGAACAAACCTGCCACACATGGCCACGGAACCAACTTGCGCAAAATACTTACATCCAAGTCCACGAGGAAACACCTCTAACATCACCACAAACACCTCTCTCCGGGGTCTAAAATATACTTCCTTCGCACCTTCTCTTTACAAAAGAAATGATACCACTTTTGTCACTTTGCCGCGAGGTTCTAGTGTCACTCCGGCGACTAACAAATGGTACCGGGCCGCATGCGATCCCTGAGGTTGTCATACCCTCGAACTCTTACCAGATTCTGATACTGATTCATTTTCAAAATCTCGGGGTTACTATCTCTAACGTGGTCGTCATTAATCGAACACTGATGGATCTCCGATACTTTCCAACATATCAATATGAAAGACCGGACGCACGCTTCTAAGTCGGATGGCAAAAGCTAACATATAGGCAACCCGCCTATTCTTCACATGAACCCAAAAGGGCCCAAAGTAACTCGCTAAGTTCCATCTGCTTTCCAAAACTCGTCACACCCAACCCGGTGGTACTCTCAAGAAGACCGACCGTCAACTCGAACTCTAAGCTGCCGTCGCCGATTATCCGTACGATTTCTCCGAGCCGCGAACCTCTTCTAGACAAGCTTTACCCTATCCACGCCATCGGAACAAGCTGAACCAATTATCTGAATCTTGCCAACATCGAACCAGTCGACCGGCGACTTACACATCCGCCCCTACAAGGCTTCATGAGGCGACATCCGAACACTGAAATGGTAGCTTAAACACTCCTTCAACAGGAGACAACAATTCTCGCAACTATCCCTGAAATCCAAACACTGGCCCGAGGGTGAATGTGATTCTGAGACTCACCTGAGTTCCTAACCTTGCTCGGTAAAACCTCCGTAAAAAGAAACAGTGCACTGGCTCCACTGTCATAAGGTGAAGGTAGGCACCCCGTGCAGCCTTACAACCTTTCTGATAAAACATCAATGCCAAGCAACAATCCTGACTGAACGACACGATGGGCTGACCCCATCGGCCCGACTACTGGCTGATCGCATCTACGAACTCGTACGATGGTTAACTAAACATGGGCCTAACACCCTCGTGACCCTACCACAAAGCGGGACCACCACAACCGACCACCACCAAACAAAGCCGCGGGTTGACCCGCAACGTGTCCTCAACCCGACCAAGAATGCGCAAAATACTAGCTCCCAAAGGAACAATCTCACTAATCACGCTACGAAACCTAACGGTCTTCTTAGCTCAACTACCCTCTTTCATATACGCTACTCAGGGACTTATCCCAAAAACATAGCTCACGTGCACTATGCACTCCGATAAGGGTCAAACATAAAATAATTCTTTACCCGAGATGGCCTTACCTCTAAGGTCTCCACGTATAACATTCTAAGGTTCACACCCTTTCTATCCCCCAAATCTTACTCAGTTAACTAACCATGATTTCTAATCACAATTAACACGCTGCTACTAGCACACAAAGACTTACGATATACTCATCTTATCACACATACCGATCCCTAGAAGGTTAAGGATATACTTGTATCTACTGCTTCACTCCCTAAGCCGTTCTCAACAAATCTACCCGTAGGCGATACCAGGGAAGGTGACGAACTACCCATCGATCCCGAAGGCTAAGTCCTCCTACTAGGTCACCCATTCGACATGGCTCGACGGCCAAAGAAACAAGCATCATCCAAAGATGACATTCCCCGGACGACGCTGTCACACATGTGAACACCGGGAAAATCAATCCGCCGGGCCGAGCCTACGTGTAGCGTGAATCAAAACTCGAGTTCTCACCAACTCCGCAACCCCGAACGCCCCGAACCCCGTGGAGGACCTTCTGACCGGTGGATGTGCATAATCTAAACACTGGTGAGGCGACTCGCCAAAGTTACCAAAGGACCTTCTTGCTCGCCCTCTTCTCGCCCTCGTTAACCCATCGATCTTACGTTTCGGCCACGCGCATAAGCCCGCATACGTGCCATGCTCGCTTCAATCAAGAATTACTCTTGCACAACCTCTCTTAGATAGTCATCAAGACTCACGAGACATCGATATACTCTATATTCTCTGTTCCCGATCGCGGAACTGAAGGTCCAAACATCATGGCTGCAGTAGGAACTGCCGCCGCCGTGCTAAACTCTGCTGGGGCTAGTAACGTCGCAGAACACCCCGAATGAAGCACTACCCTAGGTAAAGATTGGGCCCGTGCTCGCAACCTCTCAACTCTACTTGCAGCCTCCGCCGCTTTGCCCTCCCGGGCCCGGTTGCCCACGCGAGGCATAGCGGTGGGAAAGAAATACGTCGGAGGTCCAACTTACAACACAACTCTAAGGCACGATCTCGTGAGTGAGAAGAATTAGAAACCAATCCTAAATATCCTATAGCCTCTCGACATTGGGCGTGGTGCACAACACACCGATAATCAAGACTCTATCGGATACGGCTCAGACACTTTCCGAGGATTAACTGCTCTGATACCACTTTTATCACGACCCGTTCCGGGGCCCGTGACTGGTGCCTTACCCCGGGCACCCCAGTAGTCATACATCAGAGAAAATCGGCGGAACATAAATCAATAACATAAAATAACGGAAGTATAAACAATAATCAGGAACACTTGCCTTTCGCATATATATAAACAACAACTCTTTCAACATGAACAGCTTTAATCCTTTTACAAACCCCGCCACAACAAGATTACATGCACTTACGAATGATATGACAACAACGACGGGACAGGGCCCCGTCATACCCCTGAATGTAAGCACCTATAACAACAGGGGACTATACCAAGATAAGCCTCCGGAGGAACGGAGCTTCCCAAACGCTGAACTGTGACCCTAAGAGCGAGGATCAACGATCGTGTACCTTACCGCGGATGAACGCACTTCCGGCGAGGTCAAGACAACAGTACCAAGTATGTGAAATCAAAATATCAGAAATGAAATCATAATAGTCTATAAAGCAGGAGACATGTATGATAACCAAACTACAGTTTACAATTAAATAAGCAGTCATGTCAAGTCAGGGACTCACGCCCTCAAAGTCATCACTCAAATATAACTATGGGTCTCAAGCCCATAACATCAATCATGCCCGTGGAATACCTTCCTCACTGCCGGCAGTTTATGATATAAAAGCACCAAGAAATACACATGAACACTGTGTCCCACTGTGTCCTAATAAAACAAAGACAGGTAAGTACGAAGGCATAACCGACTACTAACACCCACGCATCAACAAGGTCATAAATCGTGTCATGATATCTGTCTGCAGGCCACATGATCAAAGCCGGTCACTCGCCGCAAAGATCAAACGCGCCTAGCCCCGGGACTCTCCGCAGCTCCGATAGGCCAACCTCATAGGCCCGCATGAGGTATTCTCACATCGAGGGTAGCTACTCCCAAGATCGCCCCGTACTCGCACCGCATGGCCACAAAGACCGCATGACCACAAGCGGCCGCAAACTAACACGAACTCCCGTAGTTCCGCATGGATCCCCGACCCGCATGAGGTATTCTCGAATCACGGTCCTGCATCACCGAGTCTACCCCAGACGGAGGCGCAACCTCCGGAGACAAGTCAAGGTGAGTGGTACAATATCAACATAACGGCTGATAGTCAAACAACTTTAAGCGCAGTCGAGGGGAAAGCCCTTTACACTAACATCACAAGATACTAACACACGTAGCATCCTAGCATGTTTACTTATCAATCAACAAGAAAGTATTACAAGTGTCACGACCCGTTCCGGGGCCCGTGACTGGTGCCTTACCGGGGCACCCAAGTAGTCATACATCAGAGTAACCAGCGGAAATATAAAACAATACAGGAAACATAGTAAAAACAGAAACAGTTTATCTGATGAAAAGCTTGCCTTACGGCATAATATAAATAACTCAAGTTTTGCAGTTACATCCCAACTGCATACAATATCTGCACCTCTAAGGAAGTAAACAACTATGGCGGACAGGTTCGCCATACCCCGATTGTACAAAACTATCTACAATACAGGAGATCATACCCAAAAGTAGAGCCTCGGAGAAGATTGAGCTCCTGACACCAACTCAAAGATCCTAAGTATGTGGATCTAGCACTGCCCTTACCGCGGCATGAACGCAGCCTCAAGGAGATCAAGACAACAGTACCAAGTATGTGAAACTATAAATAATCAAATGAAATCAAAGTATTTAAAACCTTTTCACAAATACAATCCGCCTAATTGCACATAGTGCCACATCACAAACAACAACAAGAATAGGAAATCAGAAGTTTATTCTAGGCCGCGAATGATCGCAAGGCCAATCGCCCATAGTATCATTCTCAAGGCCTAGTCCCGACTTCCGCAAATCGCATAGGTCACATCTGCACCCGCATGAGGTATTCCTCGATCGGGGCAGCTAACCCCAGATCCGCCTAGGCTCCCGCAGCCCGCATAGCCTCAAAAGACCGCATAGTCTCAACAGACCGCATAGGAATCCCCGCATCGTGCTAAACACCCGAATGATCAATCCTCGAGCATACCGCTGCTCGCATAGTCTTACAGACCGCATAGCCGTATAGACCAAGATCAAGGGCAAGCCCTCAGATAACGATCGGGTAGGTGATACACAAGACAACGGACTTACGGTTAGCAACGTAAGCACAAAGAAGAATGACCCCTTACACAAAGATTTCAAGACACTAACCTGTAGCATCATAATATGTCTACTTATCACACAAATCTTACTACACTTAACAAATCAATACAAGGCTTTTATAACAAACAAGTAAACAGCCTTTTTATCTTTCTTAAGTCATATACCTAACTTCCCATAAAGCTAGTATAACTCTTAAGCTTTTGTTTTAAAACCAAATATTTATCTTCAGTAAAAATGATTCAAGATTCTTTTGAAATGCTTTCGCTTCTTGTTATTCAGTGCTTAAGCGTGAGGCATTGCGTAAGTATTATTCAGCTTAAGCCAGGCATCACGTAAGTATTATTCAGCTTAAGTCAAAAACATTGCCGTAGTTATTATTCGCTTAACACATGTACGCCTTCACCGTACTATATATATATTGTAAAATATCATGCTTTAGGAAGAATCACATACCTTCTCAAATAAAACCACCGCCAAGTCAATATGTCGCAGAGTCACCATAATAGTCACGCTGCATCTATCAAAGACTACTCAAGGTCATTCTAAACAGAGGGTTCACAATTCTACGGATAGTCGGGCAGACAACCCTACCCGGTGAGCTATATAAGTTCATCAGAAACAAATTCTATGTGAGTATAGTTCAATTATTCTTCTTTAAACCCTTCTACCGTGATAATAGTTCAATTCTATTCTCAGAATATCCTTCTAAGTATTTAATACTTATTCTTATACTTCTACAAAGATGTATTCTCTAATACAAAGGAGGGTTAGGATTATTTACCTCGGTAAGCCCAATAATATCCTAGATAAAGTCGCTACTGAGCAAGGTTTAGCTCCTAAGTCAGACGCTCCCAGAGCACCAAGAAACCTTAGAAGTTCTTCACAACTTCTACAAAGGACTAAGGGATTTGGGCTAGGTATTTTGGGCATTATAACAATACTAGAAGACAACTTTTCTACCAAGGGAGGGGGTAGATTTCGCCAGCTAGTGGGGGTAGCCCTGCCAAACTCACTCAAAGTGGGAGGTGTTGGACGAAAGGCTTAAGGAGAGGAGAGGATTTTTCAAGACTTGGAAGATAACTTTGTGGATGAAGAACTCTTCATCTAAAGGGGGGTATTTATAGCTCAAGCCTTGGCCAACCAATGGTCAAGATGAAGACAAGTGCAAGGCAAGTGTAGGGTGAGGATTAACTATACACAAATATCCTACCAACTCCTTGACTTTGAGCAAGGCACCAAAACGTGCCAATCCTATTCCAATTGGCCCCATGGACGATTCTAAGTCCACCAATTGGAGGGTGCCAAGTGTCGCCCTCCCGTTGGTCCAAAATGTTTCGTCTCTCGGAAAAATCCGCAAAAATTAGTAATGGCATAGCCGGAATTTTCCCTACGAAAGCTGTGGAAACGTTTCATCGAAAAACGATTCTTTTAGTGAGTTGTGCACAAATAAAAACGTCCAAGGCTAACTTTAAGGCCAACTTTTGTACGTATTCCTTACGTACATACTGAAATACGGTATAACATTCTCCTCATTAGACACATTCGTCCCGAATGTTTCTTCTCAAGACAGTAATCGATGACGCTTAAACAGGTGGTAACTGCCACCCATGGCCACAAGACAAAAATAACACATAGGCATATATGATAATGGAAATTTACAAGTAGGAAAGTAAATTACCCGGAGGTGTGGGGAATAAGTGAGGTACCTCGCCTCATGTCCTCCTCGCCTTCCCACGCCATCTCCTCCCTAAGCTCGTTCCGCCACAAGACTTTGACGGAAGCCACGCCCTGGTCCGCAGACGCCTAACCCGACGATCGATTATCGCTATGGGAATCTCTCATACGATAACCCCTGGCCACCGGACATCGCCAATCGGATGCACTCTAGATGGATCCGATACATCTCTCAAAGATAGAAACATGAAACACCGGATGCACCGCCTCCGATCGGACGGCAGATCCAACTCGTAGGCAACCTTGCCTACCTCGCGACAATCTGACACGCCCAATGTACTGGCCGAAGTTTCCTTTCTCCCGAATCTCATCACACCCTTCATGGGTGACACCTTCAGGAAAACCCAATCATCTACCTCGAACTCAAGATGCCGACGACGATGATCCGTGATATGATTGCCGACTCGAAATGGCCAAGAACCTCTCCCGATAAGCTTTACCTTATCCATCGCTCGCCGCACTGCATCCGCCCCACTAATCGCACTCGCCCACATCGAACCAGCCTATAGGCGACCGCACTTCCTCCCATACAAGGCCTCATAAGGCGCCATCCGAATACCGAGTGGTAGCTATTATTATACGCAAACTCAACTAGAGGCAAATGATCCTCCCAACTACCATCAAGTCAATAACAAAGCTCGCAGATATCCTCGCGGTCCGATAGGCGCGCCGCCCGTCCGTCTGTCGGATGGAATGCAAGATTGTGCTCACTGCGCCCCTAAACCTCTCGAAAGACCTCCGAAGTTAGCCATAACCGGGCTCTGTCGATATGATCGAAATAGGACTCCATGCATCGACGATCTCTGATGTAAAGTTCGCATAATCCTCACCAAAAGTCGCCCGACGGAAGAAAGTGGGCTGATTTCGTCACCATCGACGATAACCCATAGAATCATGTCTCCTCCGAGTGCGAGGCAATCCGTGATGAAGTCCATGTTGATCACCTCCCACTTCCGTGTCGATCTCTATCGTCAGAATAAACCGCCGTGCCTCGTGCTCTACCTTCACCGCCGACAACACGCACCGAGCTACGAACTCGCAACGCCCCTCTTCAAGCCATCCCACCAATACACGATCTAAGGTCGTGGTACATCTTGGTCGACCGACGGATAGAGTAACGCGCTACCGTGCTTCCCAAGAACTCGCCAAGTCCTCAAACATCCGAACACACAACTCGCTTCAAACCTTAGCACCCCATCGTGCTACTCAAAAGGACCCTTGCCCTCACGAAGAGTCAGATCATGATAACGTGTCAAAATCGATCTCGAATCGTTGCCTCTTCACCTCCTCGACGATGGAAGACTCGCAACCTCACGAACTCTAACCCCACCGCTATCGTAATCAATCAAACGGACACCAAGGCTTGCTAATCGATGCAAATCACGAACCATGTCCCTCCTCTCTAGTCGCACATCCGATAGGCTCCCATCGACCTACGACTAAGAGCATCTACCACAACATTGCCTTCCCGTGGTACAGGATATCAACATCGTAATCCTTAAGCAACTCTAACCACCGCCTCGCCGTAAGTTCACTCCCTATGGTCGAAGATATACCGGAGGCTCTTGTGGTCCGTATAAATATCCACGTGAACCCCATACAAATAGTGCCTCAGATCTTCAAAGCGTGAATCATCACGCCAATTCCAAATCATGCGTGGGGTAGTTCTCTCGTGTTTCTTAAGCCGTCGGATGCGTGACGCTTATAACTCTACCATGCCGCATCAACACACATCCCAGCCCGATGCCCGACGATCACAATACACAACATAACCGCTCGACCTCCGGAAGAGTAAGAACGGGGCGGTCGCCTCTCTTTCAAAGAATCGAAACCCCGCCACAAGCATCACCATCAAACTTGGCCGCTTTCGAGTCACCCTAGTCAAAGGTGCAGTAGATAGAAGCAAACTTCTACGAACCGATAATATCCTCGCAAGGCCCGTAAAATCGCGAACCTCGCTGAGTAGTAGGTCAGGCCAACTCCGACCGCTCGATCTTGCCGTATCTACCGAATACCATCGGCCCGACAATGTGCCCAAGAAAAGCCACCGGGTTAACCAAAACTCACATTTGGAAAACTTGGCGTCAAATACCGGGTCCCGAGAATCACAAGACAGCCTCAAATGCTCCGCGATGCTCCTCGCTCAGCGAGAATAAACCAAGATATCATCAATGAACACTATCACAAACGTGTCCAAAATGGTTTGAACACTCGCTCATCAAATCCATGAATACCGCCGAGCATTGGTCAACCCAAAAGACATGACCAACTCATAATGCCCGCATCGGTCCTAATGCGATCTAGTGACATCCACCTCTCTCGACTCAGATCCGATGATAGCCCGAACGCAGATCAATCTTGGAGAAACATCTCGCCCCGCAATCGGTCGAACAAATCATCAATCCCGGGAAGGGGTATCTGTTTAATGGTCACCTTGTTCACCGCTCAGTAGTCAACACACGCGCAGCTGGCCCCGCCCTTCTTCTTCACGAACAATACCGCGCTCCTGGAGAAACACTAGGCCCGATGAAGCCCTTCTCCAAAGAAATCTCTCACCGGTCCTTCAACTCTCTCAACTCGGCAGTGCCATTCGTATGGCGTAATGGAAATAGGCCGAGTGTCCGCAACACATCTATACAAAACTCGATCTCCTCTCGTGAGGGATACCCGGAGGTCGCCTGAAACACGCCTGGGAATTCTCGATCACCGAACTGATCAAAATCTAGTACCGCAGCCTTCAAGATCAAACACCCGAACGAGATGGTAGATATACCCTTCGCACCATCTTCCTAGCCTTGAGGTAGGAAATAAACCTACCCTCTGGCGATACCGTGCTCTCCCACTCAACAACCGACTCTCAGAAATCGGAACCGCATTACTTTCTCTCTTTGCGGTCTACATTGGCGTAGCAAGAAGCTAGTGAATCCATCCCCTTGTTCACGTCGAAGTCAATCATCTCCATCTCTATCAAGTCGCCAGGTCCGACGATCAGAATGGTCACAGGACAAGCTCTATATACCCGCCGAGCTACCACCGAATCACCCACTGGCGTAGCTACCTCGAAAGGGTCTATGGACTCAGGCTCTATCCCTATCCTACTAGCAACAAGGGGAGATATATAGGACAGAGTAGAACCCGGATCTATCAAAGCATACACATCAAACCCAGAAACTGATAAGGTACCTGTGACGACATCAGGTGAGGCCTCCTGATCCTGTCGGCTGGACAAAGCATAAATGCGGTTCTGAGGACCGCTAGAACTGGGACCCGCGCCACGACCTCGCCGCGACTCCGGTCCATGAGTACCTTGCCTCCGGCGAGTAATCGCTCGGGGATGAAGAAGCGCAATGCACTCGCAGATCGGGCCCTACTACCGCCGCGCCGGCCGGACAAACTCGCAAAGTGACCCTGCTGGCCACAAGTATAGCAGGCTCCCGGAGTACAGCTCCCAGAATGGTATCTGCCACAACGGGCACACTGAGCAGACCTCGAACGGTTAGCACCCTTGCTACTCGAAATCAAGTCCCGGGCCCCGACCGCCTCGATCGCCCGGGCTGCACCGAATGAGGTAGAGCGCTACCGGGCCGTGGTGCACCGACTTCACGATGCCACCACCGAACCACCAAAAGAACCGCCGCTCGCCTTCTTCCGCCGCTGATATCGCTTACCCGCGGTCTCTACGCTCCTCGCATCCTAGTGCATGAGCCTGCATACGGGTTATGTCCATGCCTGGCTGAAGGGACACACCCGCACAAGACTCGGCCATGTAATCATCCAGCCCAGTGACATAGCGATGCACCCTGTCCTCCATCTCTGCTACCAGTGCAGGGACATATCGAGCCAAAGAATCAAACTCGACATTGTACTCCCTCACCGCAAGGCCCTCCCTGCCTCAAAGAACAAGAATCTATCACCGTGCCCTCCTCATCTCGCGGAGGCAAGAAGTGTGTGAGAAAAGCCTCAAAACTCATCCCATACTGCCGAGGTGCATGCTCTCCCGGAAAGCTCCTATGAATCAAACCAATCGATCATGTATCATGCAAACATGCGAACCGAAGTCACGCACTGCCTTCCGAGGCCTTGATCACCCGCATGATCCTCTCAGAGCCGACGGATGAACTCCTGCGGATCATCCTCCGCCTCGACCAGAAAACTCTGGCGGCTACAACTCAAGAAATCTCGTAGCCTCAAACTATTCGCTCTGGTGCACCACGGTGCGACCGAGCCGAGCTGAATCGAACCGCCATTCAGCCTTCTCCTCGATCGGGCCACAACTCTAGCCAATAGCCGGGCCATCTCCTTGTACCCTAACTCCTCCGCCTGTGCCGCGGGACAGGTGTGGGTATTGTGGTCTCGCTGGGCCGGGCGGCGTCATAGAACTCGCTGCCTCGTATAGACGGGCCTCGAGCCTCGTGACTGGGTGTCTCGCTAGCAGCCTCACGCTTTGCCCTTCTCGGGCCCGGTTGCTTTACGCGAGGCATAATCAGCATAGAAAGGAATACGTTAGAGGGTCCAACCTATAACACGCCTCTAAAGCACGATCTCGTAATGAAGAATGGAAACCAATCCTAAATATCCTATAGCCTCACGATTATTGGTGGTGCACAACACACCGATAATCAAGACTTACTAGATACGGCTCAGACACTTTCCGAGGATTAATCGCTCGATACCACTTTTGTCACGACCCGCTCGGTTCGCGTGGATCGTGCCTTACCGGCACCCAAGTAGTCATACATCGAGTAACCAATGGAAATATAAAACAAGACAGAAACATAGTAAAAATAACAGCTTTATCTCGATGAAAAGCTTGCCTTACGCATAATATAAATAACTCAAGTTTTGCAGCTTACATCCCAACTGCATAATAGTACTACTGCACTTCTAAGGAAGTAACAACTATGGCGGACAGGCCCGCCATACCTCGACTGCATAAAACTATCTACAATACAGGAGATCATACCCAAAAGTAGAGCCTCCGAGAAGATGGAGCTCCCGACACCAACGCAAAGATCCTAAGGATGTGGATCTAGCACCGCTGCCCTTACCGCGCATTTAACGCACTCGGGCGAGGTCAAGATAACAGTACCAAGTATGTGAAACTATAAAGAATCAAATGAAATCAAAGGATTTAAAACCTTTTCACCAATACAATCAGTTCAATTGCACATAGTACCACATCACAAACAACAACAAGAATAGGAAATCAGAATAGTCTATTCTAGGCCGCGAATGATCGGCAAGGCCAATCGCCCATAGTATCATTCTCAAGGCCTAGTCTCGACTTCCGCACCGCATAGGTCACACATGCACCGCATGAGGTATTCTCGATCGGGGCAGCTAACCCCCAGATCCGCCTAGGCTCCCGCACCGCATAGCCTCAAAAGACGCGTAGTCTCAGACCGCATCGCATGGAATCCCCGCATCAAAGCTAAACACCGAATGATCAATCGAGCATACCGCCCGCATAGTCTTACAGACCGCATAGCCGTATAGACCAAGATCGCGGGCAAGCCCTGTGATAACATCGGGGTAGGTGATACAATAACAAGACAACGGACTTACCTGCTAGCAACGTAAGTACAAAGAAGAATGACCCCTTACACAAAGATTTCAAGACACTAACCTGTAGCATCATAATATGTCTACTTATCACACAAATCATACTACACTTAATGTAAATCAATACAAGGCTTTTATAACAAACAAGTAAACAGCCTTTTTATCTTTCTTAAGTCATATACCTAACTTCCCATAAAGCTAGTATAACTCTTAAGCTTTTGTTTTAAAACCAAATATTTATCTTCAGAAAAATGATTCAAGATTCTTTGAAATGCTTTCAGCTTCTTGTTATTCAAAGTTAAGCGTGAGGCATTGCCGTAAGTATTATTCAGCTTAAGCCACAGGCATCACGTAAGTATTATTCAGCTTAAGTCAAAGACATTGCCGTAGTTATTATTCGCTTAACACATGTACGTCACCGTACTATATATATTGTAAAATATCATGCTTTAGGAAGAATCACATACCTTCTCAAAACCACCGCCAAGTCAATATGTCGCGCAGAGAGTCACCTATAATAGTCACAAACATCTATCAAAGACTACTCAAGGTCATTCTAAACAGAGGGTTCACAATTCTACTGATAGTCTGGGCAGACAACCCTACCCATGAGCTATATAAGTTCATCAGAAAAAAATTCTATGTGAGTATAGTTCAATTATTCTTCTTTAAACCCTTCATCGTGATAATACCAATTCTATTCTCAGAATATCCTTCTAAGTATTTAATACTTATTCTTATACTTCTACAAGATGTATTCTCTAATACAAAGGAGGGTTAGGATTATTTACCTCGGTAAGCCCAATAATATCCTAGATAAAGTCGCGCCTGAGCAAGGTTTAGCTCCTAAGTTGTACGCTCCGGTAGCACCAAGAAACCTTAGAAGTTCTTCACAACTTCTACAAAGGACTAAGGGATTTGGGCTAGGGTATTTTGGGCATTATAACAATACTAGAAGACAACTTTTCTACCAAGGAGGGGGGTAGATTTCGGCTAGGCTAGTGGGTAGGCCTCGCCAAACTCACTCAAAGGGGAGGTGTTGGACGAAAGGCTTAAGGGAGAGGAGAGGATTTTTCAAGACTTGGAAGATAACTTTGTGGATGAAGAACTCTTCATCTAAAGGGGGGTATTTATAGCTCAAGCCTTGGCCAACCAATGGTCAAGATGAAGACAAGTGCAAGGCAAGTGTAGGGTGAGGATTAACTATACACAAATATCCTACCAACTCCTTGACTTTGAGCAAGGCACCAAAAACGTGCCAATCCCATTCCAATTCGTCCCATGGACGATTCAAGTCCACCAATTGGAGGTGCCAATCGCCGCCTCCCGTTGGTCCAAAATGTTTCGTCTCTCGGAAAAATCCGCAAAAATTAGTAATGGCATAGCCGGAATTTTCCCTACGAAAGCTGTGGAAACGTTTCGTCGGAAAACGATTCTTTTAGTGAGTTGTGCACAAATAAAAACGTCCAAGGCTAACTTTAAGGCCAAACTTTTTGTACGTATTCCCTTACGTACATACTCTGGAAATACGGGGTATAACAACAAGGCTATCACAAACCAACACAATCAAGTTATACACACAGGGTACTTTCTACTATATGTCAACAAGTTCGGGTTTTTATCCCCAAAGTACTTCATACGTTAACTCTTTAAAAGATACGTTACTTTCACAGAAGTCACACAATACCCGTAGTATATGAAAATAGAGTGATTATCTTTTTGAAGTAAATCAAAACACTTACCTTTGTAAAATCAAGTAACAACATTATTTTCCAAACGTCCAAGTTTGCCTAATTTCAAATGTTCACGTTTCTTATTTTAGAAAGGTTTCGTAGTTCATCGTCTTATTCATTTAAGAGTATAATTCTCTTTTAAACCATCTGAGAAACATAAGCCTTATATGTGAGTAGGATATTCTTGTTTATAACAATCTTATTACAGCAGCCATGATCTAGGAAATATCATTTTGTCTCATCTTAACTTCTATGCAGATGGAAGTTTCTACGGGTTTTAATAATACTTAATCACAAAACATTTCCTTTATTAACGCTGCAGCTGGTTTGTCGATACACATTCGATTTCCAAATCAAGAAAACATTCTTAAGCCGTTATACCTAACTTCCCATAAAGCTAGTATAACTCTTAAGTTTTTCAAAAACCAAGTATTACTTCTTCTTTCAAAATGATTCAAAAATCTTTTGAAATACTTCAAGTTCTTTATTATCACATAACCAGCCAGTTATAGTTCAAATCAGTTACCTTTTAAAAACCACAAGTATTTTCTTACCTACATAAAACTGTTATAACCAACTTCCCATAAAGCCGTTATAACACTTTATGTTTTAGACCAATCAAATATATTTAACACATGTACGTCTATCGTACTACATAGTTACACACATATCATGCTAGAAGAGATAGGAAGAGGTTCACATACCTCGCGACGATTATCGACTAATAGCAAAACGCTCCAAGTACCTCAAACCGTCGGCTACTCCTTAAGCCACGTAGATCGCGCCACACGTAGTACTTCAACCTAAAAAGGCCACAAGGCGCTTATTAATATCTAGATCTCATCGTGGAATATTCTACGTAAAATTGCAAAGACTCTCCCCGCGCAAATGGCGTAAATCTCCTCCTCATCTGGCCGCTACCAAGCCAACCAGGGGGCTGTTATACGTCTAATCCGGACGTGCACAATTCTACCTCACAGAAAAGCTACACAAGTCTACTGTAATACAGTCCTATGTAATTACAGTTCAGTACTCTTCTTTCGAAAAGGTTTCTTATTATTCAGGCTTAAGTCAAAAGACATTGCCGATACTACGTTCAGTTCTATATATAGTATACTTCAACTATATAATCTAACAATCATGTAATTTCCAATTACAATAGAGGGACAAGATAATTACCTCGATAAGCCCATAATTATCCAAGTAGAGATGTCGATCCTGGGCAACGTTTAGCTCCAACTCCGAGCGCTCCAACCCGCTCTAAACCACCCTTAGAAGTTCTAACCAACTTCTACACAATACTCCAACTGACTATGGAGATTTTCCTTAGGGTTTCGGTTTTGTGACTGACGGAAAGTATAATAGTATTTTCTGGGCTTTTGTATAAGTGTAACCTTGGAATACTACAAGGTATAAGGCTAAGGTATTTGGGCATTATAACAATACTTGGAGAGTACTTCTCAACCAAGGGCGGGGGTGTGTTACACGAGAACAACACTCTAAGAGAGGGGGGGGGGCTCTCGGCTAAGGCTAACAAAGGGAGAGGGTTTCGGCCAAAGGCCTTGACTAGGGAGGGGGGGGGCTCTTGGACGAGAGTCAACAAGAGGGAGGAGAGGGGTTTTCAAGATTTAGACAAGTGAGGAGTGGATGAAGAAGTCTTCACTTCAAGGGGTATTTATAGGCTAAGCAAAGGTCAACCAATGGCCAAGATCAAGCCATGTGCAAGGAAAGTGTAAGGCCTTGATCAAGCCATGTGCACCCTAACCCCTACTCCACAAAACACTCCACAAAACAAGGCACAAAACAAGGCACAAAACAAGGCCAAAAGATCAAGCCAAAATCGTCCCACTTGGACGCCCAAATCGTCCAAAGCCGCCCCACTTGCTTCCAATGTGAGGGTGACACATGTCACCCTCCCGTTGGTCCAAAATGTTTTGCCTCTCGGAAAAATCCGCAAAAATTCTAAATGACATAGCCGGAATTTTCCCTACGAAAGCTGTGGAAACGTTTCGTCGAAAAACGACTCCTTTCGGTAGTTGTGTACAAAAATCGATCCAATGCCTATCTAAGGCTCAAATTTTCTACGTACGTCCTCACGTACATACTCTGGAAATACGGGGTATAACACAAGCCTTCCAAAGATACAAAAAGCTTAGTACTAGGCCCTTAATTCCTGAAAGGGGAATGAACTATCAAAGGGAGTCGCTTGGGGAGGAGGATGCCTATGAGCCCATTCGGGCAATGATTGAGATGATGGGGTGGAGGAGATTTGTGAACCCGGACAAGATAGCACCTATGAACACAGCAATGGTGCGTGAATTCTATGCTAACTTTCCGGAGAGGGTGGACAACAAATGCTTTGTGAGGGGAAGATATATGCCTGTGACGGCAACAGCAATAAATATGTCTCTAAAAACAGTTGATGTTGAAGGAGGAGTTGGTGATTGGAACCATTTTAGAACATGGTCTATGTCACGACCCGACCCCGGGCCCGCGACTGGTGCCCTACCTGGGCACCCTGTTCAGGCATACATCAGAGAAATAGCAGCGGAACATACATGAAACTTATAAAATAAAAATAACGACAGATTAAACCACAGGTTAGCCGATAAGGCTACCTTCCTGGACACATATACATATACATAACAACAGCAGTTATATCCCTTTCTTTTTTACAAGCCGACCCACAACATGTGACTACAGACCTCTAAGAATTACATCACAAGCGGACAGGGCCCCGCCATACCCCTGAATGTACATAAGTCTACCACAACAGGGAAACCGTACCAAAAGACAAGCCTCCGGAGTGAAAGGGGCTTCTTTCCAAAAACTGAACAAAGATCCTAAGAGCAAGGATCACCAACCTGTGTACCTATCACCTGCGGGCATGAACGCACTCGGCGGGTCAAGATAACAAATTGAGTATGGAACAGAAATAAAATGCAATAACCAAAACATATCTGTATAAAAGAATGTCATTTTAACTCCTGAAACCAATCATATATTAACCGTTCCTTTCCTTCTTTCGATAAGATTTAACAACATATTCTTACATACTTACTTAAGAGTTTAATCCAGCCTTTTTCACATAACTTACATATCTTACATAACATAATCCGCCCATTTATGGACATGGTGCATTGATGAATCATGTGACATAATCCGCCACCGCTGGCTCGATTATCGTGGAATCATATAACATAATCCGCCCGCTGTGGGGCTCGCATCTTGTGGAACCATATAACATAATCCGCCCGCTGTGGGGCTCGGCATCGTGGAATCATATAACATAATCCGCCCGCCTGGGGCTCGGTGCATCGTGGAATCATATAACATAATCCGCCCGCCTGGGCCTCGGTGTAAGATGACGTAACCCGCCTATGTGAAGGCTCGGTAATATGGCGTAATCCGCCTATGTGTAGGCTCGGTGTATCTCATAACGTAATCCGCCTATTTGTAGGCTCGGTGTATTTCATAACGTAATCCGCCTATTTGTAGGCTTTCTGTATTTCATAACGTAATCCGGCCTATTTGTAGGCTCGGTGTATTTCATAACGTAATCCGGCCTATTTGTAGGCTCGGTGTATTTTCCTTACATAACATTTTCAAACCATCTCTTCACTTCTTCTTAAGTCGTCATAACAACTTCTCATAAAGCTATTATAACAACCTTTCATTTTAGAGAACTTAAGGCACTTTTATTCTTACAACATTAGGAAAACTAGATCCAAAAATACTACGTACATACATACTTAAAAAGAATCATAGAACTCCTTTCTTTTTAAAGCTCAAGTCACATACTCTTTTGGAAGCCATCTTCTTAACTTTTGAAATAAATTAAGAAGCCATACTTTGTAAAATTAAGTCATTTCCACTTATAAAATCAAGGCTTATAGCCTTAACACCTCGTAGCATACACTCTTTCAAATCATGTCGCTTATACTTTAGAAATCAAGTCCCATAACTTGAAAAATAAAGTTTCATAATCCTTTAAAGAAAACCAAAGTTCATAGTCTTAAAACTTCATAACATACATTCTTTAAAGTCCATTTACTTATACTTGTAAAATCATGTCATCTACACTTTTAAAACCAATCCCTTTTTTACATATAAATTCAAGTCATTTTCAAACATAAAAAAATCAACTTACATACTTACTTTAAACAAATCAAGACACATAGCCTTTAAATCAAATCTCATAATTTCCTAACCATTCTTACTAACGTCTCCCATAAGACCTAGTAAGGACTTAGGACAATTTAAACATACTCTTAACTTAGATTCAACAATGTAAATACTTCTTAACTTCTAAGAGTAGAAGGAATCTTGAAATACTATCACATGGATATTTCATACGTAGGATCATGCCAAAGAAAGTAGAGGTTCACATACCTCGCGACGATTGTCGACAAGTAGCAAAATGCTCCAAAGTACTTCAACCTTGAGCTATTCCATTCTTCAAGTAGGATACGCTAAACTTAGTACTTCAACCTTAACGATTCTTAATCCAATTCCAATCCGAAGTCGCTCCTTAGTAGTTTAGAACCTCTCCAAGACACTTCAATCCGTTTGTTGAGACCCTTAGAACCATACCAACAACTTTCCTTCAAACTTCCAATCCAAAACCTAGAAAGCCACTAGGTTTTCACTTTGCGACTAATACGAAAACTCTCTTTTTCCGGGATTTTTCTATTGAGATACACTTACATAACACTCATGAACCTTGGTTTAAAGTGGGGGAATTATTGGACAATAATTGAAAAAATTTCCTTCAAACCCTAGCCCATGCCCGAGAGCTTCCCAACGTTTTCATCAATTTCTTGAAAAACAATGCTAAGTGTTAAGCCTTGTCTTGCACTAGGGAGCTTATATAAATAAATGGAGGGTCAAGATTAGAACAAATGGGTGGTTTGGATGCTTTTCACATGGATCAAGCTGTGGCATTGACCTAGTCAACAATGTCATGCTAAAAGTCTTGCAAGACTTGATCTTTTAATTTGTGGTCAAAAGACCATTTCCTCCATGTCACTTCCGTCCAAGACCATTAAGGGGGGGTGACACGTGTCGCCCTCCCGTTCGTCGCAATATTTCGTTTTCCGACTATTCCATAATTCCGATAAATTTACTCGTCTCAAACCTTAACAACTTTGAGTTCTTACGTACGTTCTTATAAACATATCCTGTAAATACGGGGTGTAACAGTCTAGGAGCACCAACAACATCAACTGGAACACCGTCGCAGACACAGTGAGCTACCCTGGGGCTGCGTTTGATATTGCGAGAAATGGGTCAAGAGCACTGAGCAGGTGCCAGTTCAACAAAGCAGCCAAGGGTTGGCTATATTTCGTAAGCGTCCGCATGATTCCATCCATGCACTTCACCAGAGTGCCAGAAGATAGAATCAAGCTGATATATGGAATTATGAGGGGGATGACGATTGATGTGGGGAAAGAGATAGTGCAGAGCATTGAATAAATCAGCAGGTTGGTGACAACAGGTGGATTGGGACATGGCTCACTTATCACCAATTTATGCCACATGAATGGGGTCTCAATCTTACCCACTGATACTAATGAAAGAAACCAACTGCCGGTGACATATGGGATAGTGCACTCTTTCCCAGACCCAATTCCCCCAGCAGCAGCAAGAAGAAGAGCACAACCACCACCAGCAGCAGCAGCAGAGGCCGCAATGAACGAAGATGAGCCTGAAATAGAGGCTCAATATGCGGCAGGGCCTAGCCACCAGCCAACCACAGATTCAGAACCCTCAGTGCCCATGATGGAGAAATTGCTTCAGAATCAGATGAGGATGATGCAGAGTTTGGACACAGTGATACAAGGACAGCAAGAAACAAGGCAGCAAATTAACGAGATGAGCTCCTTGTTCAACCAGTGGTCCATGCACTATCCCATGCCACCGCCACCACCACCATTTTAGCCAAGTCTGTAAGTGTCTTATTTCTTTTATTGTCTTTGAGTCCACACACATTGGGGACAATGTGTGATTTAAGTTTGGGGGGTGTTTTATTTGTGTTTTATTTGTGTCTTGTTATAGTATGTTTGAGTATTTTTTATTGTTTTGTGTATAATTTGAGTCACAATTTTTTTTTCTTTTGAGTCATAGTTTCCTGTCAAAGATCATGTATGCTGTAGTTACTAGAAACACCTAGTGAAGTAAGGTGGAATAATGTAATGGAATTAGAAGCAACTATCTAAACACCTAGGTTAGATATGCCAAAAACTCACAAAATCTGTCTATTTGGAGTTTCTTGCTTAAATTATGCATGCTAAATGATGAAAACTTATGTGTTATGATTGCTTGCTATTTGAGGCGAAATAGTTAGGATATGCATGTTAGGGAGATGACTCAGGAGTTTCTTTGATAGCCAATTCTTACCTATCTTTTCTATCCCTGACTTTAAAAGTATCCCTAGTCAGCCCCATTGAGCCTAAAAAATAGAAACTTCTTCTTTGACACCCTATATTCCCACAAATTGTGCCATAAGTAAAAATGTGAAATAGTGGAATAAATTGTGTTAAAAAAGAGACAAAAAGAGTGAACAACTTTGATGCACCCCAATAAAAAAGTAATAAGAAATAGGCAAAAGCCTAAGTTTGGGGGTGCTTGTCATTATTATACACTTCACTCTCCCAAAACAAAAGAGGGGAAAGATTGATTTGAAGTGAAGAAAAGAATCAAAAGAAAAGGGAAACACTGAAAAGCTAAAGAGCTTATGGTACACAAAAATGAGCCTAAATGCCTATTTTTACCTACCTATACCTAAGCCTACATTACAACCCTTAAAGTCCTGAAGATCTCTTTTATGCATATCCAGGATTAGTGGAGAATAGCAAGTAAATATGTCATAGGATTTTTGAATTTTACAAGCATGATTCAGTATGTTGACTTCCATTAAGCATGATAAAAATGAGTTTGCGAAATATCTAGCTTAATGTGTTTAGTGTGCTAAAAATTTCATGCTATATGTTCCTGCATATTATTCTGCTAACCTTCATGTTTTTCTAGATAACATCAATGCAGCAAAAGTGATAAATGTCAGTGAGTCTTTTATTTTTCGTTTTCTTGAGTCCTTTATTTCTTTCTATCTTTGCTCGAGGGCGAGCAAAGGTTAAATTTGGGGGTATTTGATCGGTGTATTTTATATACACTTTTTGAGTCCTTTTTAGTTAGTCTTTTGTCCCTTTTTGTACAAATAAGTGTCGTATTAGGATAGATTTTCTTTCTTTTGAGTCAAAGTGGTTAAAATGGCCAAATGGCGGAAAATGAGCTAAAAGAGGGCAAAAGTGGAGGTTCCAGAGCTAAAAGCAGAGAAAGTGGCGAACGAGGCAGAAACGCAGGTCAGCGCCGCGGCGCCTCATGCCAACAGGTGCAGGGCCGCGGCGCCTAATCATCAGAGAGGCTACAAATGTTGCAGCGCGCGAGCCTCGCACAGAGATCGGGCGCGCCAAATCATCCGGCATCGCGAAGTTGCGGCGCCGACGCGGGAAAATCAGGTTTAATGACGAATTCTGGGCCAGGCCTGAAGGGAAAAAGGTTGAGGCGGTTTTGAGCCTATAAAAGGAGAACCCTAGGCAGTTTTTAAGGGTTCCCTTTCTTGCACAACACAAGGATTCTTGGATTGAAGATTGGAGACCATAGTTTAGTAACTTTCTTTCCTTTTATTTTCTTTTATTTCAGTTTTGTATGATGAACCTTGAATTAGTTCTTGTCATGTCAATGGCTAGGAACTAATTCTTTTATAGGGCTTTCCATGTTAAATCACTAGAAACTTATGTTATGAATTGATGCATGTTATGGTTATTCTTCTTCTTGTTGAGATTTATCCAATAATTGCTTTGAATGATTGGTAATTAATTGATCACTAATTATCATTATTTATATGATTTCTAATCAAACTTCGAAAGGAGGAGGTTGTGAATATGCTGTAAGTTGGGTAGACATATTTTGGATTGGGGATGAAAATACCTCAATTACTTATGTAGCGTTAATGAGAGGCTTAACAACCCCTAATTTTACGCATGACGCGTGACGGTTAACTAGGTTTTTGGTCTTAATCCTCCTATAGAGTCATCTTTATCACCGAAAGGTAGAAAGGAGCAATACTGGGGTTGAGTGTTTATATAGCCTTAACGGGAGTATAAAACGATTTCGTAAACCTGCTAGCTCCGAGAGAAGAAGAACCATAATTCATTGCATTAATAAGTAACATAAGCGGATAGTTGAGGAGACGTGGAAGCCCTATTCCCATCACAACTGAAGTAATCCTATAGTTAATTAACCTTTATAATTATTAGTTATAAATAACAAAAATCAATATCGGTTACCAAATAAATACCAAAAGATAGATAGTTGGTACTTGAACACTAATCCTTGTGGACGATATTCGGTCTTACCAAGACTATATTACTTGTCACGATAACGTGCACTTGTGTTAAAGTGTGTGCATCTTTTCGCGCATCATATATGTGTACGCCGACAGTGACGTGGGATGCCACGGGCGCATCACATGGTTATATTTTACACTTATGGTTGTCGGCACTGATGTGGGATTACACGGGCACGCTTTGATATTTGTGGGCTTGAGACCCTTACTGGACTGTGTGATGATATTTGAGGGCTTGTGTCCATAGCCCTGGTGTGACTCTTGTTCATGTGTTGAAATAGTGCATGCAAGGTAAACCGACTTTCATTACTTTCACTTGGTAAGGCCACGATGCATCGTTATTTTGGTTATCATACATGTCTCCAGCTTTATTATAGACTGTTATATTTTATTACAGTATTTTCAGTTTCACATACTTGGTACATATTTCGTACTGACCTCCTTCGGGGGGCTGCGTTCATGTCGCAGGTTGAGGTACATAGCTTGTTGATCCGCACTTGGATCACCGTCATTGGTTGGAAAGCTCTATTATTTCGGAGGCTTGGTATTTTGGTACAGTCCCTGAGGTTGTAGATTTTGTACATTCAGGGGTATGGTGGGGCCCTGTCCCGTCACAGTTGTTATGTCAAGAATTCTTAGAGGTCTATAGTCATATCTTGTGGATTGGGTTGTGTAAAAAAAAAATAGGTAACTGCTTTTGGGTTACGTATATATTTTTAGAAGGTGGCCTTATCGGCTAGCCTGTTATTTATTTCTTTGAGATGTATGTATGTTCTGCTACTATTCTCTGATGTATACCTGTAAGGGTGCCCAGGTAGGGCACCAGTCGCGGGCCCGGGGTTGGGTCGTGACAGGTCCCTTCTCACAAAACTCGAAGGTTACAATCTTATCAAAAACGGAATCTTCTAGAGGTTCCTTTCTTTTTCCCCGCATAAAGGGATGACCCTGTCGTATTCTAAGTCATGGGACTAACACTATCTGAATCCTTCAGTCGGACTCCCACTCAGCTAACTGACGTGTTCCCTCATGTTACTTCCCTTCTCTGTCTCACTTAGTCACCAAACTAGTTGGGACATGATCCTATAATCTGCCTAGCTTAGTTTACCAACCGGTGTAAACTCTAATACTAGTAGCATCTCAAACACGAGCACCTATGGACAGTGTTACTGAACCTAAGGCGTGTGTATCATCACAATTAACCTCCACTCATGGCCTAAAAAGGATTTCTCTACGCACCTTCATTACTCATAACTATAACCACTATAGTTCTATTAACCCTTGTTCCTTCCTTTTCTTACTTGTCATACTTTCTCGTACTTCCAAACTTATTTTAGTACATGTACAAAATTTCAAATATTGTTTCTGTCCTCCAATCCTTGGAGTTACTATCCAAACTTGGCCATTATGCTACTTGCATTCCCGTTAAGGCTCTTCTCGGCCCTTACGACCTGGTTCTGGTGGAACGCGTCCACGAACTCGTACAACGATTAACTAGACTTGGGCCTTGCATCCTCGTGACCCTATCACATAGCGGGACCATATCCAACTGACATCTCCCCATTCCATGCTACCGACTGACCCGAAATGAGTCCATAACCCGACCCATCGTCACACTTAACTTCTCATTCTTAGTCTGAAATAAATTTCTCTCTTATCTCAAGGTACTTCTCACCCTACCCCCCTATTTACTAGAGGTTCGTCACATAGGCCGAAGTATTTCTACTGTACATCCTTCCCTATCGGTCTTTACACTGTTACGGGGTAATTACAACTTGTGAACCCTACACAACTATAGTCTCAATTCACTTTAGCATTCTTGTCAACATTCTTCACTTTTCACTTTACTAGTCAAAGTATACCTACCTCTGGGGGTGCTATCAATTACAACTACTAGCAACAAGGGAAAACATATACGCTAGGGAGAAATCTGAATCTATCAATGCACGTATGATTCAAAAGAATCGAAATATACTTGTAACCCCATGCGATGTTGCCTCTTGATCCTGCCTAGTAGCCACGTCATCTATGCTGTTCGAAGGACCACCAGAACTATAAACTCCACCCTGACCTCTACCACGACCGACTGACATCAACACACCTCGTGCACACACCGCGGTGTGGAGGAAAAGGAACCAACCACCGGCCTCATAGGCTGAGCCACCTCACCGTTGCTCTTTCTAAAAGGACATACCCTCAGTATATGACCCGGGCGGCCACAATAAAAACAAACACCTATGCCATAACGACATTTCCCCATATGACGCTTACTACATCGGAAACACTGAGGAATAGGTGGCCTCGACTGAGAAAATCCTCTGCTCCTCTGAGAAGCTCGAACCCTGGAGCTCGGACCGGCTCCTAAATACCTTGTGGGGTCAAATCTCCCACCTGTGAGCTGCGAAGGTATGTCCTGGGTAGGATGGGACAAATATCTCACTCGCTGCTGAGGCTGCTTGTCCAAAATCTCACCGGGATAACCAACCGGTCTAGCCCTCTTACGCTGATCTCCGCGTTGACCCTCTACCCTCTGTACACCTGTCTGTACTGGCCGAATAACCTCTTGCTGATGAAACTATAGCACCGCTATCTTGTTCAATAACATAACTGCTTCTCTTATGACCCTATAGTCTTCCCCTAACTGAGAAACTGGAGGCTCTGGTGCTGGGGCCTCAAAACCTGGCGCAGAAGAACTCGCCGACTGCGGCACAATATCCGGTATACCCTGGGCATGAGCCCTATCAACTCTCTGAGTCTGACTGGTAGCTGATGTTATTCTTTGTTTTGCCATCAGGCGTTGCCCTCCTTGGAGGCATAGCTGTAACATAATAATACGTCAGAGAGGAATTATCTTAATAACACAGCTCTATGGCACGATCTCAGAGTGAGAAGAATAGAAACCAACTCCTAAATGTCCTGTAGCCTCCTGTTTATGGGTGTGGCGCGCAACACACCGATAATCAAGACTCTACTAGACACGGTCTGTAGACATTCCGAGGACTGACTGCTCTGATACCACTCTGTCACGCCCCGAACCCCGGGCCCGTGACTGGTGCCCTACCTGGGCACCCTTCTACCTAACTGACACAAGTAAACCGCGGAACTAAATAACACCTCATTTTTTTTAAAACCAACGAACATGCAAGGGCAAAGCCGACAAGGCTGCCATATAATATACATAATAAAAAGGCACTACACTATACATGAGTCCAATCCCACATATGAATACAGACCTCTAAGAGTTTTACTGAACTATGACGGGACAAGGCCCCGCCGTACCCATAACTGTACAAAAGCCTGTACTGAAGGATTTATACCAAAATGATAAACTCCTGAACAGATGGAGCTATCCAAAACTCGGAGCAGGGTCCTACACCTGCAGATCACCAAACTGCGTACCTAAACCTGCGGCATGAACGCAGCCCCCGAAGGAGGTCAGTACGAAGAATGTACCAAGTATGTGAAACTGAAAATACTGTAATAAAATCATAACAGTCTATTCAAAACAGGAGACATGTATGATAGCCAAACTACAATACACAATACATAAGCAGTCATGCCAAATCATGGACGCATGCCCTCAAAGTCATTACTCAAATATAACCATGGGTCTCACGCCCATAATATCAATCATGCTCGTGGAATCCTTCCTCACTGTCGGAAGTCCGTGATATAATATAACATCAATAAGAACACTGAACCTTGCAGTCATGAGAGTAATGCAATCATTTTTACCTTTTTAAGTTATGCCTTTAACAATGAGATTAACTGTTCCACTTTAAGTCATAAACACACTGCACCCTTTCATTAATGAAATCACTACCGTTTCAAAACATGAAAGTCGTGCCAGTGCCAGGGTCAACCACCCTCCGTGTTATAATGCAACCTATCATGGGACTATTTCACCCGCAAGGGACTATTTTACCCGCATAGTTTATGTGGACCCGCAATGAGTCATCGGTACACGATACTCGCATCACGGATAGCTAATCCATGGCTTATATATATCCCAGGAATTTAACCCGCCCGAGTCAAATACCGATCAGCCGTGAGTGTGTACCACTCACCACCATGGGGAGATACCCCATGATATCTCTTGAACCAAGTTGCCGACCCTTTATGGAGGGACGCGGAGATGTGGAAATATGACACTTGCACGAATGTCTATATGAGCAACCTATATGCAAGCAAACCATTCTTGACCTTTATTTATAAAATGAATAAACCATCATTTTAGCAAACCAAGACAACACCATGCCTTTCCCTTTTACATAAACCAAGACAATACCATGCCTTTACACAAACCAAGACAATTACCATGTCTTTCCTTTTCACATAAACCAAGACAATACCATGCCTTTCCTTTTTACATAAACCAAGACAATTACCATGTCTTTACACAGACCAAGAGTAATTCTTATTTAAGCAAGCCAAAGTACTATCAAGGCACCAATAGAATAGTTCTCATTTAAACAAGCCAAAGTACTTTCAAGGCACAAATAGAATAATTCTCATTTAAACAAGCCAAAGTACTACGTACGTCCATTCTTTTCAAAAGACTCCTTTTTATATAAATCCCCAAGATACTAACACTCGTAGTATCAAGACATGTCTATTTTTCAAATAAGTTACTACACCTTTAGAAATTCATTTCAATACTTTGAAACCAAGTAACTTCTAATTACACAACCTAGACAACTCATGCCTATCAATCAAAATAGACAATTTCTTAACCTTCCATAAAGTCGTTATAACCAACTTCCCATAAAGCCGTTATAACCCTTTATGGTTTTAGACAAATTTATTCTTTTTATAATCAAGAGACTTATACTTTTAAAACCAAGTATCATATACTTTCAAATCAATTTTCTTAACTTTCAAAATACTTCAAGTCTCTTAACTTTAGAAATCAAGTTTCTTAACTTTAGAAATCAAGTAGCTTATACTTTTAAATCCCAAGTAACTCACACCTTTAGAACAAGTTACTTCTCTTTAAATCATGTCATTTCTCCTCTTTTAAATCAATTAAGTAAATCACTCCTTTGACTCCCCTAAAGTCATTATAACAACCTTTAGGTTTTGGAACTAAGGCACTAGCCAAAAGATTTGGAAACCACTTCCTTTTCAAGACTCTATGTACTTCAAGTAAAATACTTTCACTTTTGAAAATCCAAACTTCATTAAGGGAATGGATTATAACAAATTCCAATTTAAACATCCAAAGTACAATCAAGGAAGTATATAGAACAACTTCTATATTAGGCAATCCAAGTACAATCAAGGAAGTATATAGAACAACTTCTATATTAGGCAATCCAAGTACAATCAAGGAATGTATCATTTAAGGAGTAGGACTTACTTTCTTTATCATAAGGAATCATGCTAGAAGAAGAGGAGATGGTTCACATACCTTTTCGGCTTAATCCACAAGCAAAGTCGAATACGCCGCACGTAGAATTGTCAACCTATAATGGCCACAACATGACTATCATCTTCTAGTTTCTAACGTAGAATGATACTAAGTATACGGTCTCTTATTCTACGGAAAATTGGGCAGCACCTCCTTTGCTTCTACGTACTTTTCCACCTTTTTCAAGGCCCGATAATCAATAACCAACATGCCACATTTAAGGCTCAATACATTATCCAATCAAAGGGGATTACACGCCTTACAATACGTGTAAAATTCTGCCCCACAATTAATACCAAGTAGTTTAATATCCAAAGCCATTCTCGGCTAACATGTAAAACAACACAAAGTCCTTTCCAATTCTTTTTTCAATCCAATTTCTTAGGTCTAACATGTTATATAGTCATAAACAACTTTAACAACTACAATTCCTTCTTTATATAATATGCGACGACTAAACTAATAACCAAATTGAATTTCAATCTCAAAGGCTAAACATGCTAGTTTCGGATTAGGGTTCCAATAGCCAATACACTTATCAAACTTCATAATATATACCTCATTCTTGCTAATAGCCATAACTACAACAATAAGTAATCTTTAATTACTAAAATGACTAGATTGTTACCTTTATAAGCCCTTATAAAATTCCAAGTTCAAAGTCGCTCCTTAGCAATTCTTAGCTCCTTTTCTTTACGCTCCAATACGCTATTTGAATCCTTTAGAAGTTCACAACCAACTTCTCTTCCATTTCCAATCCAAAACTATGAAAACAACTTAGGTTTTCGCCTTGCGACTAACGTGAAAACATCGTTTTTTCGAGATCTTTCTATTGATATATCATTACAATACCCTTAGGGACCTTGGGTTAAAGTCTTGTGAATAATGAACTACAATTACAAATTTTTGTGTGGGAATAGTGACCAAACCCGAGAGCTCACCATTGCTAGCTCAAAGTTCTCTAATTTTTTTCTAAGTGTTGAAGACTTGGTATTGCATCTAGTGTGTATATATAAAATAATGGAGGGCTTAGATCACAACACTTGTGTGGTTTTGATGGAGAATAATTAATATCTAGCCAAGTGGGCAAGTTGACTAAGTCAATAATCTCAAGCTTACAAGACTTGATCATCTAAAATGGTCAATGACCATTACACCCTTGGCCCATTTCGTGCAAGCCTATGTGGGGGGGGGGGGGGTGACACGTGTCGACCTCCCATTCGTCCATAAAATTTCGTAAACCTCGTGGGCCCCACAAAACGTAAAATTTCTCGGGTGGGCTCCACGTGACCAAATCCGTAAAAATAAATTTCCACAATGTTAATAAGTTCCATACTCCTCAAATAATGCATTTTGAGAATATAATTCTCATCAACGAACATTTTTCCTTTCCGACGTTCGGAAGATTTTCCTTCGGAAAAACAATTCTTCCTTTCGTACCAATTTTCAAGTCTTGTGTTCTCGCATCTATTCTCTTACACATGTCCTGGAATTACGGGGTGTAACAGAGTATGACCAGTAAGAAAGAGAGCAACCAAGTGTAGAGGAACAGAGCATGAATCCATAAGGACCTTTCGAGGTAGCTACACCAGTGGGTGTTTAGGTGGTAGTTGAGCGGGTATATGAGATTTGCCGGTGATGATACATGTTACACCCCGTAGTTCCAGGGTATGTATGTGAGGACGTACGTACGAGAATACGACAGTAATTTAGGAAAGGAAGAAATATGTGATTTTTTCGACGGAAAAGTTTCCGAACTTCGTGAAGGAAAGAGGTTTATTATTGAGAATTGGATTCTCAACTTTGGTATTTAAGACTTTAAGAACTTATAAGAATTATGGAATTTATATTTTGCGGATTTGGTCATGTGGGGCCCACCCGAGGAATTTTACGTTTTGTGGGACCCACGAGGGTTACTGAATTTTATGGATGAATGAGAGGGCGACACGTGGCACCCCCTCACATGGTCTTGGATGATTTTTTCAAGGATAGGATGGTCATTTGACCATTGTGTATGAAAGTCTTCAAGCTTTAGTGTATTGACCAAGTCAACTTGCCCACTTGGCTATTATCCATGTGCTCTTCATCCTAGCCACACAATTGTTATAATCATGACCCTTCATTGTTTTATATATACACACTAGTGCAAGACCAAGTCTTCAACACTTAGAATTATTTCACATTTCTTGTTCTTCATTTAGAAGCTCACGGGTTCACCCTTTTCCCACACAAAAAAATTGTAGTTTTGATCCATTATTCACAAGACTTAAATCCAAGGTCCCTAAGGGTGTTGTAAGGTTATCTCAATAGAAATATTCCGGAAAAGTGGCGTTTTCGTATTAGTCGCAAGGCGGAAACTTAAGGAGTTCTTCAACTTTGAAGTTGGAACTTGAAGATGAGTTCTGCATAGGCTTCTAAGGAGTGCATGGAGCGGATTGGAACATAATGAAAGGAGGGGTTATGTGTGAGTATCTATAATAAGAGATGACAAGTGTGTATCGGAGGGACGCTCAAAGCAAAGGAAAAAAAAAGAATAGTTAGAGATTATATTCTTTGGAGAAGTAACAATTTTTTTTCTAGGAACCAACGTGAAGTAACAATAGTAGTAGGACAGTACTATTTCGTGATATAGACCCCTCCAAACATTTTCTTTTCTTCTTGTATGATACTGACACAAAACAGTGCACCTCTCTTGATGATTTGGAACAAAAAGAGAAAAAAGGTACGAAATAGTCTATAGTAGTACTAGGATGTTGACATTGCTTTGATAACAAATAAAGTGAGAAGCACTTTGCTTTCAATTGGAGAGATTTTGCTTGACTTTGAGAGTCCATTTTTATTATATCAACAACGTCCCAGCAAAGCAAAAGAATTAAAAGAGGTTGGTTTCCTTATTATTCGAGGTTGGAGTACTACGAGTAGCGTATTCTACTTGAAGGGTGGAAAAGGCTAGCAAGAGTATAGTACTTTGGAGCGTTTTGCTATTTGTCGATAATCGTCATGAGGTATGTGAACCTCTTCCTATCTTTTCTAGCATGATTGTTGTAAACTATGTAGTACGGTAGACGTACATGTGCTAAATGAATTTGGTTGGTTTAAAACATAAAGTGTTATAACGGCTTTATGGGAAGTTTGTTATAACAACTTTATGTAGGTAAAGAAATGGTTTGTGGTTTTTAAAAGATAAGAGACTTGACTTATAAATGACTTGATGTGAAATATTAAGGACTTGATTGGCGTTAAAAGTTGTGAAACCGCTTTTATGAGAAATGGATAATTGGGTTTTAAAAGGAATAAATTATATTGATTTCGGAAATGAGAATAAGTATCGAACAAGCCATTGCAGCGTTAATAAAGGAAAATGTAATGACAATTAATTATATTAAAACAAGTAGAAACCTCCATCTGCATAGAAGCTAAGATAAGACAAAAATTTTACATTTTATAGATCATGACTGCTTTAATAAGAATCATTACATACAAGAATTAATTTTCTTAAATTCCAAAGTAAGGAACTTGATTTCTAAAAAAAAAAAGGGACTTGAGGAATTGAAGAGTTTATGGTTTAAAAAGAAGGAATGGTTTTGTCTTAAATTGGTTTTAAAAAGAAGGCATAGTATTGTCTTGGTTTATTTAAAAGAAGGTATGGAATTGTTTTGGTTTACTTAAAACAATAGTTACTCTATTTTTGGATACTACGAGTGTTAGTACCAGGTGACGTTTGGGAAATAAATGGGTCTTTTTAAAAGAATTAAGTATGTAGTACTTTGGGATTAAAACCCGGACTTTGACATAAAATTAAAGTACCTTGAGTTGTGTGTAACTTGTCTATGTTTGCGTGTGATAGCCTTGTTGTGCAAGTGTTGTATCCTTATGTTACCGCGTCTCTCGATGGAGGGCCGGTCATGTTATTCTTGATTGATGGACATACTGACACGATGGGTGGCCCACGGGTATGCTTCCATTAGGAGTGTTGTCTTGTTATATCCTTGGACTCATCGACCGCGTTGGGTGGCCCACGGGTATGGTTCCATGAGGATTGTTATTCCATGGACTAGCTCTCCATGAGGTTTACTGATTCGGCCTTGGTATCTGGTAGCTAGCCCTCGTACTTGCCCCGGTCATTGCTGATGCAGGTTGGTTCTGGTAGTTGGCTTTCGTACTTGCCCCGATCAGTTCTTGATAGTGTCATTCCATGGGGTTTTACTGATTCGGCCTTGGTATCTGGTGGTTGGCTCTCGTACTTGCCCCGGTCGTGGCTGATTCGGCTTTGGTATCTGGTAGTTAGCCTTCGCACATACCCCGTTCAGTTTTGTGGCGAAGTCTCGTGATCACGGCCTTGGTATCTGGTAGTTAGCCCTCGTACTTGCCCGTCGGCTACGTCGGACGCCCAGTATCCGTAGTTGGCTTTCGTACTTGCCCCGTGTCAGCTTCGTGGTATAGTTATATAGTATTGTTGGTACGGCTTTGGTATCTGGTAGTTGGCTTTCGTACTTGCCCCGGTCAGTTGATGATGCGGCTTTGGATCTGGTAGCTATGCCTTCGTACTTGCCCCGTACGGTTTTATGACACAGGTGGGACCTGGTGTTCATGTGTACTCCTTGGTGTTGTTATATCATAGACTGCCGGCAGTGAGGAAGGAATTCCACGGGCATGATTGATGTTGTGGGCGTGAGACCCATTGTTATATTTGAGTGATGACTTTGAGGGCGTGAGTCCCTGACTTGACATGACTGTTTATATATTGTGGACTGTAGTTTGGTTATCATACATGTCTCCTGCTTTATATAGACTATTATGATTTCATTTACTGATATTACTGATTTCACATACTTGGTACTGTTATCGACCTCGCCGAAGTGCGTTCATCTGCAGGTAAGTACACCGGTTGTTGATCCTCGCTCATAGGATCACAGTTCAGCGTTTTGGGAAGCTCCGTTTCTCCGGAGGCTTATCTTTGGTATAGTCCCCTGTCATTGTAGGTACTTATACATTCAGGGGTATGGCGGGGCCCTGTCCCGTCATAGTTGTGGTTCACTTCTTAAGTGCAGAAATCTTTGTTGTGGCGGGGTTTGTAAAGCATATAACTGTTCAGGTATATATGTTACACCCCGTATTTACAGGACATGGTGTAAGAACGTAAGTAAGAACCCGCAAGTGTTAAGATTTGAGACTTGTAAAATTTATCGGAAATTATGGAATTGTCGGAAATTGTGTTATTGTAACGAATGGGAGGGCGACACGTGTCACCCCCCTTATGTGATGCCTTGGTCGAAAAATGCAAGGGCAAGAGGGTCATTGGACCTTAGTCTTGCAAGCATGTGTAGCATGAGAATGTTGACTAGTCAAGGGGTCAATAAGTCTTGATTTTTAATGTAAGACTACATCTAAGCCATCCATGTGTTTATATCATAACCCTCCTAGGTGCTTTATATATTACTACTAGTAGAGGGAGAGTTTTACACTTAGAAAAATGTGTGCAAATTGAAGAACTCATTGTTGTGAGTCTCGGGTTCATTAGCAAGGAAAGAAAAAAAAATTTGTTCCTTGTCCATTCAACTCCACACTTTAAACCAAGGTTCTTGAGGGTAGTGTAAGCATATCTCAATAGAAAAATCCCGGAAAAAGAGAGTTTTCGGGTTATTCGCAAAGTGAAAACCTAATGGTCTTTCTAGGTTTTGTTTGGGGATTTGAAGGATAATTGTTGGTGTTGTTCTAAAGGTCTCAACAAGCGGATTGAAGTGTCTTGGAGAGGTTCTAAACTACTAAGGAGCGACTTTGGATTGGAATTTGGATTAAGAATCGTCGAGGTATAATCTTGTTCTTTGAAAGTGTTACAAGATTATTTATTTTGTTGTTAGCTTTACATGTTGCTAGTATGTAGTATATGTGTTGAAGTTTATAAGGATTATGGATTGATTGTAGCCTTGGAAAATTCGAAATGTATGTAAGCCATGTTAAGTTGGATCACAATTTAGTCGTTACTAAAATCGTCGCATGTTACTTACTTAAAGATTATGGTTATTATAATCAAATACGACTTGATATCGTGTTATGCTACCAATTTGGATTTAAATGGAAATTTGATAAGAATTGGTAAGGTTGAACTCAAGGTGGCCGAATTTGGACTTTTAGTTTGTTTTTCATTTGTATTGGACTACTTTCTAAATTGTGAGCCAATTGGGTACATTTAGTGTTTATTTGTATTGGAGTACCGGAGAGAAAGTGTGAGCCAATTGGGGCTGGGTGGTTATTGTATTCTGCCTGGAAAACGGTGGCAAAGTAAGTAAAAACAAAGGAAGTGATGTCCGATTTTCCGTATAATTTGGCGACTTAGCACTTAGAATATTCTACGTTTGAAGTAAGAGGTTAATGGACGACAGTGACCATGATAGGTTGAAGTACTAGGTATAGCGTATCCTACTTGAAGAATGGAGTAGCTCAAGGTTGATGTACTTTGGAGCATTTTGCTACTTGGCGACAATCGTTGCGAGGTATGTGAACCTCTTCCTTCTTTTGACATGATTCTATGTATGGAATATACATGTAGTACTATTTCATGATTCCTTCTACTCTTAGAAGTTAAGAGGTATGTATGTTGATTTACTCTACGTAAAGGTTATGTATAAGTTATCCTAAGTTCTTACCAAGTCTTATGGGGGATGTTGGTAAGAGTCGTTAGGAGGTATTTTGGAGCCAAGTTGACTTGGCTAATTTACGGCACGAATAAGAATAAGTATCGAACAAGCCATTGCAGCGTTAATAAAGGAAAATGTAATGACAATTAATTATGTTAAAACAAGTAGAATTCTCCATCTGCATAGAAGCTAAGATAAGACAAAATTGTATTACATTTTCTAGATCATGGCTACTTGATTAAGATGGTTATAAATAAGTATAACTTATTCACAACGCACCAAGTATATGTTACTTAATTTATAAGGATTTACGTATGAAGTTTTAAGACTATGGACCTCAATTGTTAAAAGGTTAAGGGACTTTATTTTTCAAGTTATGAGATTTGATTCTTAAAGGAAGAAATGAATTGATTTAAAAGTATAGAATACTTGATTTGGAAAGTATTGATTTCTTGCCTTTCTAAAGTTAAGGAACTTGTTTTCTTAAAAGATAAGAGACTTGAAGTATTTTGAAAGCTATGTGATTTGAATTGAAAGTATAAGTTTCTTGGTCATAAAAGGAATGAATTTGTCTAAGACATAAAGAGTTATAACGGCTTTATGGGAAGTTGGTTATAACAACTTTATGGAAGATTAAAAGAATGGTTTTCTTCAGTAATATAAGCAAAGAAATGATTTGAAATAAAGAAGGGCAAATTGTTTTAAAGGTACAAATTGCTTAAAGTTTTAAAGAAAGAAGTCACTTGATTTAGAAGCCTATAAATGTATTTCTAAAAAGTATTGTGACTTGTCGTGAAAAGTAGATATGACTTGATACTACGGTTATTAGTATCTTGGAAGTTTTATTTGAAAGAGAATCATTTTAAAGGAGTAGAGGCACGTAGTACGTTGGGTTAAATTCCCGGATTTTATAATGACATGTTAGTGCCTTAAGTAAACAAATATGAGAGTGTATATGAACAAGCTAATAAGAAGTTAGGGGATTTCTTAACTTGCTTATATTATGTATGATAAGTCGGTAGTGCTTATGTTATGTATGGTAAGCTGGTGGTGCTTATGCTATGTATGATAAGCCGATAGGGCTTATGTTATGTATGATGGCCGGTTGAGTTAGGGTAAGAGTATAAATGAGGCAAGCCCAAGACGTTATACCACCTCTCCAGTGGTAAGAGTATAAGTGAGGGTAAATCCCGAGACGCTGTACCACACCTTAATGTGTTATTGTGACCGGTCGAGATAGGGTAAGAGTATAAATGAGGCAAGCCCCAAGACGTTATACCACCTTCTCGAGGTAAGAGTATAAATGAGGGCAAGCCCAGGCGTTATACCCGCGCACCATACTCCAGGGTGAGAGTATAAATGAGGGGCAAGCCCCAAGACGTTATACCACCTGTTTTGATTGATATTATGGGCGTGAGACCCATGGTTATGTTTTACACTTTTAGCTGTCGACAGTGATGGGGGATTCCACGGGCATGCTTTGATATTGGTGTGACTTGATCGCGTCCCAGTTTGGGCCGGGTAGTATATGTGTCCCTCCGTAGTGGGTCGGACTATGTTATGAAAGATAAGTAAGTTAGACAGAAATGAACTTAATGACTTCTCCTAAGTAAGTACGTAAGATATGGCTATAACTCTTAATGGAATGGAAAAAGATATTGATGTGAAATTAAGTTCATAAGTGGTAATGACACGGCAGGATCTGGTATGTATTTTTATACTTGCCCTTGTCATTCTTTTATGCGATTATGATCATTTCTTGACGTTATTTCATTCCATATTAAATTTTTGTTATCGACCCGCCGGGCTGCATTCATGTCCGAAGGTTTAGGTCTGTGATTATGGATCCATGAGCTTAGGATCGGTGCTCAAAGATTCGAGATGGCTCGATGTTCGGAGTTGTCATGGCTATGTATATTCGAAGTGCGGCGGGGCCTTGTCCCGCCACGATGGTTATGTTAACACTCTTAGAGTGCTGTAGTCACATATGTGGGTCGGTTGTAAAAGAAATGAGGCAAGCTGCGGTTGTATTTATATATATATGTTGGAAGGTAGCCTATCGGCTAACTTTGTTGTATTAATTCCGATGTTTTATTTATAAGTTTCATGTATGTTCCGCTGATTTTCTCGATGTTTACTGTAAGGGTGCCTGGTAGGGCACGATCGCGATCCCGGGTCGGTCGTGACAAAAGTGGTATCGAAGCGATTAGTCCTCGGAAAGTGTCTACACCGTGTCTACAGTAGAGTCTTGATTATCGGTGTGTTGTGCACCACATCTATAATCGTGGAGGCTGCAGGACATTTAGGATTAGTTTCCATTCTTCTCACTCTGAGATCGTGCGATAGAGGCGTGTTGTTAAGTCGTCCCTCCCTAACGAGTTATGTTGATTGCATTCTGAGAAAGCGTGATGACCGGGAATGACTATGTGGATTGCGTATCGGGTTGGTAATGATTATAGTATAGTTGGTATTGTGACATACATCTATACGGAGTTATGTATGAAGTCGGACACGTGTTGCCTAGAATAATTTTAGATTACGAGGAATTGGTAAAGACTAACTAGATCACAGGGAAGGTATGGTATAGTTAATGAATTTTCGCCAGTCTTGTGTTTTATTTTGAGATTATTGGGAAAGGATGAGGTCATGCGATAGGGTAGTGAACCGCCAGAAGCCATGTTAAGGAACTTAAGAATGTCATGTAAGCAGTTAAGCGGCGTAGTAGGCTTAAGAAATGGTGCGGATGAGGTCCGTATAGAGTAAGTAAAGGTTACAGTGATCAGCGACACGATTACGGTATTATGAGAAGTTTTTGTACCGTTCTGGGGGTGATAAGGTAGGCTGGGAGCATGGAAATTGCGAGCCTAAGAATATTGCTGACCGCTGAGACCTTAGATGTACAAGGTCTTCTCGGGTAGACTGAGGTATTTTAGACGACGAATACGAGTTAAGTGCGGCCACGAGGCTGGTTGAGGACACATTCACGGGTCTCCCCATGGCCTGGAATGGAGTGGGATCAGTTGGTAGTAGTTCCGCTACGTGACAAGGTCACGAGGGAGCAAGGCCCAAGTCTAATTAATTGTTTTACGGGTTCGTGGACGCGTTCCACCGGAACCAGGTCATGAAAGCTGGAAATGGCCTTATATTGTTTTATAGAGTGAATCCAAAGATTTGAGGCCAGAATCGGTATGGAAGTTATGTATGTATGCTAGTATGAGTTGGAAGTACGAAAGGATAATCTCTTTTGGGCTTATGATGGACAGTTATACATGTGCGAGATATTAGGGCCATGTGTGGCATTGTTGGTATGTCGGGATTGTGACAGGAAACTATGTCGGTAATTATAAGTTGACTCCGAAAGAACATTCGAGGACGAATGTTTCTAAGGGGGGAAGAATGTTACACCCCGTATTTACAGGACATGGTGTAAGAACGTAAGTAAGAACATGAGTGTTAAGATTTGAGACTTGTAAAATTTATCGGAAATTATGGAATTGTCGGAAATTGTGTTATTGTAACGAATGGGAGGGCGACACGTGTCACCCCCCTTATGTGATGCCTTGGTCGAAAAATGCAAGGGCAAGAGGGTCATTGGACCTTAGTCTTGCAAGCATGTGTAGCATGAGAATGTTGACTAGTCAAGGGGTCAATAAGTCTTGATTTTTAATGTAAGACTACATCTAAGCCATCCATGTGTTTATATCATAACCCTCCTAGGTGCTTTATATATTACTACTAGTAGAGGGAGAGTTTTACACTTAGAAAAATGTGTGCAAATTGAAGAACTCATTGTTGTGAGTCTCGGGTTCACTAGCAAGGAAAGAAAAAAAAAATTGTTCCTTGTCCATTCAACTCCACACTTTAAACCAAGGTTCTTGAGGGTAGTGTAAGCATATCTCAATAGAAAAATCCCGGAAAAAGAGAGTTTTGGGTTAGTCAAAGTGAAAACCTAATGGTCTTTCTAGGTTTTGTTTGGGGATTTGAAGGATAATTGTTGGTGTTGTTCTAAGGGTCTCAAAGCGGATTGAAGTGTCTTGGAGAGGTTCTAAACTACTAAGAAGCGACTTCGGATTGGAATTTGGATTAAGAATCGTCGAGGTATAATCTTGTTCTTTGAAAGTGTTACAAGATTATTTATTTTGTTGTTAGCTTTACATGTTGCTAGTATGTAGTATATGTGTTGAAGTTTATAAGGATTATGGATTGATTGTAGCCTTGGAAAATTCGAAATGTATGTAAGCCATGTTAAGTTGGATCACAATTTAGTCGTTACTAAAATCGTCATGTTACTTACTTAAAGATTATGGTTATTATAATCAAATACGACTTGATATCGTGTTATGCTACCAATTTGGATTGAAATGGAAATTTGATAAGAATTGGTAAGGTTGAACTCAAGGTGGCCGAATTTGGACTTTTAGTTTGTTTTTCATTTGTATTGGACTACTTTCTAAATTGTGAGCCAATTGGGTACATTTAGTTTTATTTGTATTGGAGTACCTTATAGAAATTGTGAGCCAATTGGGGCTGTTTGGTTATTGTATTCGGCCTTGAAAAGGTGGCAAAGTAAGTAAAAACAAAGGAAGTGATGTCAGATTTTCCGTAGAATTTGGCGACTTAGCACTTAGAATATTCTACGTTTGAAGTAAGAGGTTAATGGGCGTATTGTGACCATGATAGGTTGAAGTACTAGGTATAGCGTATCCTACTTGAAGAATGGAGTAGCTCAAGGTTGATGTACTTTGGAGCATTTTGCTCTTGGCGACAATCGTCGCGAGGTATGTGAACCTCTTCCTTTTGACATGATTCTATGTATGGAATATACATGTAGTACTATTTCATGATTCCTTACTCTTAGAAGTTAAGAGGTATGTATGTTGATTTACTCTACGTAAAGGTTATGTATAAGTTATCCTAAGTTCTTACCAAGTCTTATGGGGATGTTGGTAAGAGTCGTTAGAGGTATTTTGGAGCCAAGTTGACTTGGCTAATTTATGGCACGAATAAGAATAAGTATCGAACAAGCCATTGCAGCGTTAATAAAGGAAAATGTAATGACAATTAATTATGTTAAAACAAGTAGAATTCTCCATCTGCATAGAAGCTAAGATAAGACAAAATTGTATTACATTTTCTAGATCATGGCTACTTGATTAAGATGGTTATAAATAAGTATAACTTATTCACAACGCACCAAGTATATGTTACTTAATTTATAAGGATTTACGTATGAAGTTTTAAGACTATGGACCTCAATTGTTAAAAGGTTAAGGGACTTTATTTTTCAAGTTATGAGATTTGATTCTTAAAGGAAGAAATGAATTGATTTAAAAGTATAGAATACTTGATTTGGAAAGTATTGATTTCTTGCCTTTCTAAAGTTAAGGAACTTGTTTTCTTAAAAGATAAGAGACTTGAAGTATTTTGAAAGCTATGTGATTTGAATTGAAAGTATAAGTTTCTTGGTCATAAAAGGAATGAATTTGTCTAAGACATAAAGAGTTATAACGGCTTTATGGGAAGTTGGTTATAACAACTTTATGGAAGATTAAAAGAATGGTTTTCTTCAGTAATATAAGCAAAGAAATGATTTGAAATAAAGAAGGGCAAATTGTTTTAAAGGTACAAATTGCTTAAAGTTTTAAAGAAAGAAGTCACTTGATTTAGAAGCCTATAAATGTATTTCTAAAAAGTATTGTGACTTGTCGTGAAAAGTAGATATGACTTGATACTACAGTTATTAGTATCTTGGAAGTTTTATTTGAAAGAGAATCATTTTAAAGGAGTAGAGGCACGTAGTACGTTGGGTTAAATTTCCGGATTTTATAATGACATGTTAGTGCCTTAAGTAAACAAATATGAGAGTGTATATGAACAAGCTAATAAGAAGTTAGGGGATTTCTTAACTTGCTTATATTATGTATGATAAGTCGGTAGTGCTTATGTTATGTATGGTAAGCTGGTGGTGCTTATGCTATGTATGATAAGCCGATAGGGCTTATGTTATGTATGATGGCCGGTTGAGTTAGGGTAAGAGTATAAATGAGGGCAAGCCCAGGCGTTATACCACCTTCTCCAGGGTAAGAGTATAAGTGAGGGGTAAATCCCCGAGACGCTGTACCACCTGCTTTATGTGTTATTTGACGACCGGTCGAGATAGGGTAAGAGTATAAATGAGGGGCAAGCCCCATGTTATACCCCGTTTTTCCAGAGTATGTATGTATGGACGTACGTACGAAATTTGAGCCTTAAGGTAGGCATTGGATTCGAAATTTGGGCACAAGTGCCGATTAGAGTCGTTTACGTGAAAGCGTTTCCCACTTTCGTAGAAAATTCGGCTATGTCATTTATAATTTTTGCGGATTTTTCGGGTGTGAAACATTTTGGACCAACGGGAGGGTGGCGTGTTACCTCGCATTGGAAGCAAATGGATTGGCTTGGACGATTTGGGCGTCCAAGAGCCTTGGTTGGCCTTGGCCGATTGGCTCCCTCTTTTGTGTCTTGCTTTGTGGCTTGTTTTGTGGAGTGTTTTGTGGAGTAGGGTTAGGGTGCACTTGGCTTGATCTTGGCCTTACACTTGCCTTGCACTTGGCTAGATCTTGGCCATTGGTTGGCCTTTGGTTTTGCTATAAATACCCAGCTGTGAAGACTTCATTCATCCACAAATGTTTCCAGTCTTGAAATCCTCCTCCCTCTGGTGGCTCTCGTCCTACGCCTCTCCTCCTCCTCACAGTGGCCTTTGGCGAGAGGTCTCCACTCCCCCTTGTGGTGTCTAGCCAGTGGGGTACCACTAGCCTAGTTACTTTCGTATAATACCCACTTGTTGTGGTATAGAAATACTCTCTAGTATTGTTATAATGCCCAAAATACCTTAGCCTTATACCTTGTAGTATTCCAAAAGTTACCTCTTTGCGTGAAATGCGAAATACTACCTTTGTCCTTTTTCTCAAACCGAAACCACAAGGAAAATCTTCATTGTTGGTTGAAGTTTTGGAGTAGAAGTTAGTTAGAACTTCTAAGGGTTGTTTGGAGCACTCGGAGTAGGAGCTAAGCGTTGCTCGGGATCGACTTTTTACTTGGATAATTTTGGGCTTATCGAGGTAAACACTCTTGTCCTTCTATTGTGATTGGAAATTACATGTTGTTGATTATATAGTTGAAGTATACTATATATAGTCTTGAGCGTAGTTAGTTGGCAATGTCTTTTGACTTAAGCTTTGAAGAATCTGGTAGGCGTAATTACATGGGTGTATTCTGATGAGACTTGTGTCTTGTGTGGTAGAATTGTACGCGTCCGGTTAGGCGTGTAAAACCCCTGGTTGGCTTGGTAGCGGCCTCGATAGAGGAGGAGATTTCTGTTTGTTGCGGGGAGAGTCTTTGCCAATTTTACGTAGAAAGATAGAAACTTGTGTTTTGGGGTTAATAGGCGTTTGTGACATTTATAGGTGAAAGTACTAAGAGTAGCGTATTACACTCGAGGAGTGGAAAGGGCTAGCGAGGTTGTAGTACTTGGAGCTTTTGCTTATTATCGATAATCGTCGCGAGGTATGTGAACCTCTTCCTATCTCTTCTAGCATGATATGTGTGAACTATGTAAATGCGGTGAGCGTCATGTGTTAGCTGTGTTTGATTGTTCTTAAAACATAAAGTGTTATAACGGCTTTATGGGAAATTGGTTATATGACTTTATGTAGGTAAGAAAATACTTTGTGGTTTTAAAAAAGGTAACTGATGAGAATTATAACTGGCTTGTTATAATAAAGGACTTGATGTATTTCAAAAGATTTATAAATCGTTTTGAAGGGAGAGTAACACTTGGTTTTAAAAGGTTTTAAAAAGAGTTATACTAAGCTTTATGGGGAGTTAGGTATAATGTCTTAAGAGAGGTAAAGAAAATGGTTTACTGATGTTAGAAGTTAAGAGACTTGATCTTATAAGATAAGAGACTTAACTTATTTGTTTTAATGTGAATGTTTGTGTGAAACCTCATTCGTGAGTAATGAGTACTTGGTTTTATTTAAAGGGATAATGTTTTACTGATTTCGGAAATCAGAATGTGTATCGACAGACCACTGCAGCGTTAATAAAGGAAAATGTATTGAATAATGATGAATTGTATTAAAACCAGTAGAAACCTCCATCTGCATAGAAACTAAGATGAGACAAAATGATATACATTTTCTAGATCATGCATTTGGTAATAAGAATGTTGTAAACAAGAATAACCTACTCGCGTGAGACATATATTACTCAATTGTTCTAAAAGGAATCAAGTGATTAAGTTTGGGAACTATGAAACCATTTGAAGATGAGAAGCTTGAGTAATTGAAACTAGGCAAAGCTGGAACTTAGGAAAGAATCTTTTACTTGATTTTGAAAAGGAATGTGGGTTGGTCATTCTAATACTACGGGTATCGGGTGACTTTTATAGAAGTAATGGATCTCTTTTAAAAGAACTTAACGTATGTAGTACTTTGGGGTTAAAAACCCGGACTTTGGTATAAATGGAAGTACTTTGAGTTGTTGTGAAACTTGCCTATGCTTGTTGTTGTGAAACTTGCCTATCTTGTTGTTGTGAAACTTGCCTATGCTTGTGATGATAGCCTTTGTTGTACAAGTGTGGTATTTACGTATTCTGCGCGTCTCGATAGAGGCGGTTGACTTATTGAGAACTTCTTGGGGCGTCTTTGGCGGTGATGGAGAATTCCACGGGTATGTTTCCATTTTGATTCTTGTCTTGTTGTTGATATCACATGGACGTATGTCTGCCGTCTGCGATATTAGGGCGTGCGGCGTGCGGCGGGTTGATTACGATATATGGTTATTCTTGCAACATAGGCGTGTCTGCCGTCACGATATTCGGGGACATGTGGCGTGCGGCGGGGTTGACCATGATATATTGTTATTGAGGTTACATGGGCATGTCTACCGTCACGATGTCAGGGGCATGTGGCGTGCGGCGCTTGTTATTATTCTGCATCATGGACATGTCTGCACCGTCACGATATTTGAGGGCATGCGGCCATGATGCGAACATGATGGATGTTGTGGGCGTGAGACCCGTAGTTATATTTGAGTGGTGACTTTGAGGCGTGAGTCACGACTTGACATATTTGTTTTTATGTTGTGAAGCTAAGTTTGGTTATCATACATGTCTCGGCTTTTATAGACTAGTATGATTTCATTTCTGATATTTTTACGATTTCACATACTTGGTACTGTTATCTTGACCTCGCCCGGAAGTGCGTTCATCTGCGGTAGAGTACATCGGTCGTGGATCCGCTCTTAGGATCTCATTTGGCGTGTTGGAAAGCTCCGTTCCTTGGAGGCTTATCTTTGGTATGTTTCCACGAGTTGTAGGTTCTTGTACATTCGAGGTATGGCGAGAGCCTGTCGTCATAGTTGTTGTAAATCTTAGAAGTGCATGCCTTTGTTGTGGCGGGGTTTGTAAAAAGGATAAGCTGTTCGGGTTTTTATGTATATCTGAAAAGCTGTTTTGGTTGCTGTTTATTTATTATATCTCTTGTTTCATGACTCGAGTTTTATTTTCCATGGTTTTCTCGATGTTGTATCACTAGGGTGCGGGGTAAGGCACGATGAACCGGGTTGGGCGTTACAAAGTGGTATCGAGCGATTAGTCCTCGGAAAGTGTCTACACCGTGTCTAGTAAGTCTTAGTTATCGATGTGTTGTGCACCACGTCTATAATCGAGAGGCTATAGGACATTTAGGATTGGTTTCTATTCTTCTCATTACGAGATCGTGCCTTAGTGAGTTATGAGTTGGATCCTCGGCGTATTCCTTTACATTGCAGTTATGCCTCCGCGCCAAGCGACCGGGCCCAGTGGGCAAGCGGCCGAGGCTGCTAGTGAGATCTGAGAGAAATGCGAGCGCGAGCGATCGATACACGAGCGATGCTTCCGGCCCGAGTTTCGCAGCGCCGCCCGGCCAGCGAGTTTAAGCGCGGCCGTGGCGTGAGACTCTGATACACGAGCCTCGGTCCGCGATGCAGGGAGATGGTCGCGAGAGATGGCGATTTTGGCGAGGTTGTGGCGAATATGAGCAGTGGAATCTGGCGATTCAGTTCAGCGGCTTTGTGGTGCACGAAGCGAATAGTTTGAGGCTACGGGACTTTACGAGTTGTAGCCCGCGAGTTTTATGGGTGAGGCACGAGGATGATCCGCGAGTTCATCCGTCGATTCTGAAGGATCGTCACGGGTGATCGAGGCTTGAGACCGAGTCTGTGACCTTCGGTTCGCATCGGTGCGTGATCGCGATCGATTAGTTTGATTCGTGGGAGCTTTCGGGAGAGCATGCACCTCCGGTATGGGATGAGTTTTGGGGCTTTTCTCACGCACTTGCCTCCGCGGATGAGGAGGGCGGGCGACAAATTTTTATTCTTGAGGCAGAGCGCGCTGTCGGGAAGTGATGTCGAGTTCGATTCTTTGGCTCGATATGTCCTGCACTAGTTGCGAATATGGAAGATAAGTGCGTCGCTACGTCGCGGGCTCGATGATTACCTAGCGAGAGAGTTGTTGGTGTTTCTCTTCAGGGGCATGGGCGTTGCCGCATTGAGCTCATCTGCTGAGTGCGAGGCGCGAAGATCGGCGGGTGGACGGCTTTCGGCAAAAAGAAGGCGAGGCGGCGGATATTTTGGCGACTTCCGAGGCGGACCGCCTCGGCCGAACTAGTTATGTACCTCGCCATTGCGAGTGGTCCTCCGCGACGCCGGGACCGCAGGATATTCGAGGCGGTCGGGGCTCCCGGAGTTTGAATGTTCGAGAGTAGGGTGTTGGCGGATCTGATCACCCACCTCGGTGTGGTCGATGTGGTAGACCGCGCATTTGAAGTGTCGTAGTACGAGAGCTTGTTACTCTTGCGGCCAGCGAGGGCCATATGGCGGCTGTCCGAGCCGGGTAGCTGGTAGGGCGGCCTGACTACTAGGCGATTGCGGGCCACGGTAGAGTCGCGGTGGAAGTTCGATTTTAGCGGTCCTTGAACCGCCTAGTTTGAGTATATCCTTAACCACAGTAGATACTTGTATGTATTGATGTTAATGATGTGTTAAGTGTTATGTTCGGATAGCTTTGTGCTATAGTGTGATTTAAAAATCTGGTTAGTGTGAGATGGAAGTGGTAGCTTAGCGATGTGTTCCGTGTCGAGGCGGAAGTTGGCGCTACGGTGGGTCGGGTTGGGGCCATGTTGCGGGCCAACCGGCGTCCGTTCGAGGAAGGTCAGCTACGGGTGGTCGCGGTGGCGAAGTCGCGAGGGTGCTAGGCAGTTTAGATGACCATCGTATGAGTTCGTGAATCGTTCGACGAGAATCGATTCGTGAAGGCGGGAATGGCCTTGAAATCGAGATTAGTGAGATGACCAAGTTTGGAGGTAGTGATTCCAGGTGGGAAAGCGAAGCGTTGTGAAGTGTGATGCGGATACTAGAGCGAGTTCGGGTGTTGAGGCAGTACTACGAGAAAAGGAGAAGTGAATGTGTGTTTTGTGGCGATTATGGCATGATTGTTTCGTAAGTATAACGGTGAAGACTATATTGCTTTGTTTGTTTTGAGACCTAGAAGGAACATTGGGCGAATGTTTCTAAGAGAGAATGCTATACCGTTTTCAGTATATGCGTATGGGCGTGCGTCTGAAATTTGAGCCTTAAGGTAGGCATTGGATTGAAATTTGGGCACAGTGCGATTAAGTCGTTTTACGGCGAAAGCGTTTCCACGACTTTCGTAGAAAATTCCGGCTATGTCATTTATAATTTTTGCGGATTTTTAGGGTGTGAAACATTTTGGACCAGCGGGAGGGTGGCGTGTCACCACCGCATTGAAACAAATGGATTGGCTTGGGCGATTTAGGCGTCAGAGCCTTGGTTGGCCTTGGCGATTGGCTCCTCTTTTGTGCCTTGCTTTGTGGCTTGTTTTGTGGAGTGTTTTGTGGAGTAGGGTTAGGGTGCACTTGGCTTGATCTTGGCACTTGCACTTGCACTTGGCTAGATCTTGGCCGTTGGTTGGCCTTTGGTTTTGCTATAAATACCCCGCTGTGAAGACTTCATTCATCCACAAATGTTTCCAAGTCTTGAAATCCCTCCCTCCTCTTGTGGCTCTCGTCCTAAGCCTCTCCCCTCCTCCTAGTGGCCTTTGGTAGAGGTCTCCACTCCCTTGTGGTGTCTAGTAGTGGGTACCACTAGCCTAGTTACTTTCGTATAATACCCTTGTTGTGGTATAGAAATACTCTCTAGTATTGTTATAATGCCCAAAATACCTTAGCCTTATACCTTGTAGTATTCCAAAAGTTACCTCTTTGCGTAGAGTGCGGAAATACTACCTTTTGTCCTTTTTCTCAAACCGAAACCACAGGAAAATCTTCATTGTTGGTTGAAGTTTTGGAGTAGAAGTTAGTTAGAACTTAAGGGTTGTTGGAGCACTCGGAGTAGGAGCTAAGCGTTGCTCGGGATCGACTTTTACTTGGATAATTTTGGGCTTATCGAGGTAAACACTCATCCTTCTATTGTGATTGGAAATTACATGTTGTTGATTATATAGTTGAAGTATACTATATATAGTCTTGACGTAGTTAGTTGGCAATGTCTTTTGACTTAAGCACAGAAGAATCTGGTAGAGGCTGTAATTACATGGGGTGTATTCTGATGAACTTGTGTCTTGTGTGGTAGAATTGTCTGCGTCCGGTTAGGCGTGTAAACCCCACAGTTGTCTTGGTAGCGGCCTCGATAGAAGAGGAGATTCTGTTGTTGCGGGAATCTTCTTAGAATTTTACGTAGAAAGATAGAAACTTGTGTTTTGGGGTTAATAGGCGTTTGTGACCTTTATAGGTGAAAGTACTAAGAGTAGCGTATTCTACTCGAGAGTGGAAAGGGCTAGCGAGGTTGTAGTACTTGGAGCTTTTGCTTATTGTCGATAATCGTCGCGAGGTATGTGAACCTCCTATCTCTTCTAGCATGATATGTGTGAACTATGTAAATGCACGGTGAGCGTCGTGTGTTAAGCGTGTTTGATTGTTCTTAAAACATAAAGTGTTATAACGGCTTTATGGGAAATTGGTTATAACGACTTTATGTAGGTAAGAAAAATACTTTGTGGTTTTAAAAGGTAGCGATGAAATTATAATTGGCTTGTTATAATAAAGGACTTGATGTATTTCAAAGATTTATAAATCGTTTTGAAGGAGAGTAACACTTGGTTTTAAAAGGTTTTAAAAGAGTTATACTAAGCTTTATGGGAGTTAGGTATAATGTCTTAAGAGAGGTAAAGAAAATGGTTTACTGATGTTAGAAGTTAAGAGACTTGATCTTATAAGATAAGAGACTTAACTTATTTGTTTTAATGTGAATGTTTGTGTGAAACCTCATTCGTGAGTAATGAGTACTTGGTTTTATTTAAAGGGATAATGTTTTACTGATTTCGGAAATCAGAATGTGTATCGACAGACCACTGCAGCGTTAATAAAGGAAAATGTATTGAATAATGATGAATTGTATTAAAACCAGTAGAAACCTCCATCTGCATAGAAACTAAGATGAGACAAAATGATATACATTTTCTAGATCATGGTTGCGGTAATAAGAATGTTGTAAACAAGAATAACCTACTCTCACGTGAGACATATATTACTCAATTGTTCTAAAAAGGAATCAAGTGATTAAGTTTGGGAACTATGAAACCATTTGAAGATGAGAAGCTTGAGTAATTGAAACTAGGCAAACTGGAACTTAGGAAAGAATCGCATTACTTGATTTTGAAAAGGAATGTGGGTTGGTCATTCTAATACTACGGGTATCGGGTGACTTTTATAGAAGTAATGGATCTCTTTTAAAAGAACTTAACGTATGTAGTACTTTGGGGTTAAAAACCCGGACTTTGGTATAAATGGAAGTACTTTGAGTTGTTGTGAAACTTGCCTATGCTTGTTGTTGTGAAACTTGCCTATGCTTGTTGTTGTGAAACTTGCCTATCTTGTGATGATAGCCTTTGTTGTACAAGTGTGGTATTTACGTATTCTGGCGTCTCTCGATAGAGGCGGTTGACTTATTGAGAACTTCTTGGGGCGTCTTTGGCGGTGATGGAGAATTCCGGGTATGTTTCCATTTTGATTCTTGTCTTGTTGTTGATATCACATGGGCGTATCTGCCGTCTGATATTAGGGGCATGCGGCCGTGCGGCGGGTTGATTACCGATATATGGTTATTCGCAACATGGGCGTGTCTGCCGTCGATATTCCGGGGACATGTGGCGTGCGGCGAGTTGACCACGGTATATTGTTATTGAGGTTACATGGGCATGTCTACGCGTCACGATATTAGGGGCATGTGGCCGTGCGGCCTTGTGTGTGTTGCATCATGGACATGTCTACACCGTCACGATATTCGGGGCATGCGGCCATGATCGAACATGATGGATGTTGTGGGCGTGAGACCCGTAGTTATATTTAGTGGTGACTTTGAGGCGTGAGTCACGACTTGACATATTTGTTTTTATGTTGTGACGTAAGTTTGGTTATCATACATGTCTCGGCTTTTATAGACTAGTATGATTTCATTCTGATATTTTCTGATTTCACATACTTGGTACTGTTGTCTTGACCTCGCCCGAAGTGCGTTCATCTGCATGGTAGAAGTACGTCGATCGTGGATCCGCTCTTAGGATCTCATTTGGCGTGTTGGAAAGCTCAGTTCCTTGGAGGCTTATCTTTGGTATGTTTCCACTGAGTTGTAGGTTCTTGTACATTCGGGGTATGGCGAAGCCACTGTCCGTCATAGTTGTTGTAAATCTTAGAAGTGCATGCCTTTGTTGTGGCGGGGTTTGTAAAAAGGATAAGCTGTTGGGTTTTTATGTATATCTTGACAAGGCTATTTTGGTTGCTTTGTTTATTTATTATATCTCTTGTTTCATGACTCGAGTTTTATTTTCATTTGGTTTTCTCACGATGTTGTATCACTAGGGTGCGGGGTAAGGCACGATGCGGGCCGGGTTCGGCGTTACACCAGGCGTTATACCACTCTCGGGGTAAGAGTATAAATGAGGCAAGCCCAGGCGTTATACCCATAACACCGCTTCTCCGGGGTAAGAGTATAAATGAGGCAAGCCCCAGGCGTTATACCACTGTTTTGATTGATATTATGGGCGTGAGACCCGTGGTTATATTTTACACTTTTAGTATCGGCGGTGATGGGGATTCCACGGGCGTGCTTTGATATTGGTGTGACTTGATCGCGTCGGTTTGGTAGGGTAGTATATGTGTCCCTCCGTAGTAGTGGCGGACTATGTTATGAAAGATAAGTAAGTTAGGCGAAATGAACTTAATGACTTCTCTAAGTAAATCACGTAAGATTTGGCTATAACTCTTAATGGAATGGAAAAGATATTGATGTGAAATTAAGTTCATAAGTGGTAATGACACGGCGAGGATCTGGTATGTATTTTTATACTTGCCCTTGTCATTCTTTTATGCGATTATGATCACATTTCTTATGCGTTATTTACATTCCATATTAATTTTTGTTATGCGACCCGCCAGAAGCTGCGTTAAATGTCATGAGTTTAGGTACCTGATTATGGATCATGAGCTTAGGATCCGGTTGACATTTCGAGATGGCTCGATGTTCGGAGTTGTCATGGCTATGTATATTGAAGTGCAGCGGGGCCTTGTCCACTCCCGATGGTTATGTTAACACTCTTAAGTGCTGTAGTCACATATTGTGGGTCGATTTGTAAAAGAAAGGCAAGCTGCTTGGTTGTATTTATATATATATGTTCGGGAAGGTAGCCTATCGGCTAACTTTGTTGTATTAATTCGATGTTTTATTTATAAGTTTCATGTATGTTAGCTGATTTTCTCGATGTTTACGTAAATTGCCCAGTAGGGCACGATCGCGATCGGTCGGTCGTGACAATATATATCTGAAAAGGTAAGTTTTGGTTGCTTTGTTTCTTATTTTATCTTGTTTCATGTTTAAGTTTTTATTTATGATTTTCTCGATGTTGTATCACTAGGGTGCAGGGTAAGACACGATCGCGGGCGAGTCAGTCGTGACAAAAGTGGTATCGAGCGATTAATCCTCGGAAAGTGTCTGACCGTGTATAGTAGAGTCTTGATTATCGGTGTGTTGTGCACCACATCTATGTCGAGGCTACGAGATATTTAGGATTGGTTTCCATTCTTCTTACTACGAGATCGTGCCTTAGAGTGTGTTGTAAATTGGACTCCTCAGCGTATTCTTTTGTACGATTATGCCTCTACGCAGGCAACCAGAGCCCGAAGAGCAAAGCGTGAAGGAGGCTGCGAGTAGAAACCTGAAGGTTACGAGGCGAAGGCCAGTCTTTCTGAGGTGGTATTTGAGATGGGAGTTACTGCGGCGCCCGTTAGCCCAATGAGTTTAGAAGCGATGAAGTAGCTCACGAGGCTACGATACGAGCCTCGATCCGCGGCGAGAGCGAAGGATATGGGTTACAAGGAGATGGCGATTACTAGCTAGGATCGTGACGAACGTGAGATAAATTTGGATCACGGCGATTCGATTCGATAGCACCGTAGTTCACCCATATCGGATAGTTTGAGACTACGGGACTTTTGGCTGCAGCCCACGAGTTCTGAGTCAAGGCACGAGATGATCGCGAGGAGTTCATCAAGCGATTCTGTGGATCGTAAGTGATCGAGCGGAGACCAAGTCGGTGGTCTTAGGTTCGCGTCGGTGCGTGATCTGCGATCGTGGTTTTGGTCGTGGGAGCTGTCGGGAGAGCATGCGCCTCGGATGTATGGGGCGAGTTCTACGAGGCATTCGCTGACCATTTCTTGCCGCCCACGGATGAGAAACGCAGGTAAGCCAGTTTTTGATCGCGAGGCAGGCGCCTGATTCGGAAGTCTGGCGTTGAGTTCGACTCGTTGGCTCGATATGTCCCTGCGTTAGTAGCGAATATGGAGGGCGAGGTGCACCGGCTCGTCACGGGCTCGATGACTACTGGCGAGGCTTGCTGCGGTGTAGCTCTTGGCCGGGCATGGATATTGCCGTATCTGAGCTTATGCACGAGGATGGAGGAGCGTAGAGGCCGGCGTAGGGACGAGAATCTGCATAAGAGGCGAGCAGCGAGGTCCTTTGGTAACTTTCTAGGCGGACCGCCTCGGCGAGCTAGTTATACACCTCCGCCCGATCTGAGTGGTCCTCCACGATCTTGAGCGTCCGAGGTATTCGAGGCGGTCGGGACTCTAGGTTTTAGATTTTGAGGGGAGTAAGTGCTCGCGGATGAGAGCCACCCTTATCTCGGTGTGGCGTTGTGGAAAACTCCATAAGAAGTGTCGTGCTAGTTTGGGAGATTGTTACACTTGCGGCCGGCGGGGCCATTTTGCGAGGATTGTCAGACCAGAGGTAGAGCGGATGTTAAGACTCGTCGCCGAGGATCGGTGGCGGGTCATAGCCTTACATGGCTATGCGCCCACGAGGCGAGATTATGATTAGGCGACAAAGGAAAGTGAAGCGATAGTTACGGTATATCCTTAACCTACAGAGATTAGTATGCGTGATATGATGATTTTTTTATGTTAAGTGTTATGTTTAGATAACATTGTGATAATTGTGATTAGAAAACATGGGCAGAAAAAAAGGTAAGTTTAAGTCGGGTAATTTGTGAACCTTAGAAATTATGACAATTGAGACCTTAGATGTAAGGCCGTCTTGAGTAAAAGATTTTGTGGGATAATTCTATGGGTAGTGTGAGATGGAAGTGGTAGCTTTCATGACGTGAATTAGTAAGATTGTTCCGGATCGGGGAACGATATAGTTTAGCGCGATAGCGAGTCGGGTTGAGGCCCGATCGCGGGTCAACCCGCGGCCGGATTGAGGTGGGGTCGGTTCGAGGTGGTCGCGGTGGTGGGATCACGAGGTGCTAGGCCAGTGTAGGTAACCATCGTATGAGTTCGTGGATATGTTCGACCAAAATCGGATCATGAAGTAGGAAAGGCCTTAAAGGAATTTGAGACTAGTAAGATGACCAAGGTTGGAGGTAGTAACTCGAGGTTTTGGAAAGCGAAGCAATGATGGAAGTATGGTATGTGTACTAGAAAGAGTTCGGTGTGCGAGAAGGTGCGGCGAGTAAGGGAAGAAGTGAACATGTGTTAAGAGAAGGAAGTGATCTTTTTGAGAAATGTGAGGTGAAGGAAGTATCCTTTAGACCATGGGTGGAAGCTTTAGTGTTTTTTTTATACACGTTAGAGATGATTCCTCATTGGCTTGGATTCGAGTTTTGCGCATGTGTTATATTATGGCCAGGTGTGGCATAATTGGTTTTATAAGTATAGTAGTGAAGACTATACCGGCGCGTGTATGTTTTGAGACTTAGAAGGAACATTCGGGACGAATGTTTCTAAGGGGGGGAGAATGTTACACCCCGTAGTTCCAGGGTATGTATGTGAGGACGTACGTACGAGAATACGATAGTAATTTAGGAAAGGAAGAAAGATGTGATTTTTTCGACGGAAAAGTTTCTGAACTTCGTGAAGGAATGAGGTTTATTATTGAGAATTGGATTCTCAACTTTGGTATTTAAGACTTTAAGAACTTATAAGAATTATGGAATTTATATTTTGTGGATTTGGTCATGTGGGGCCCACCCGAGGAATTTTACGTTTTGTGGGACCCACAGGGGTTACATAATTTTATGGACGAATGAGAGGGAGACACGTGGCACCCCCTCACATGGTCTTGGATGATTTTTGCAAGGATAGGATGGTCATTTGACCATTGTGGATGAAAGTCTTCAAGCTTGAGTGTATTGACCAAGTCAACTTGCCCACTTGGCTATTATCCATGTGCTCTTCATCCTAGCCACACAATTGTTATAATCTTGACCCTCCATTGTTTTATATATACACACTAGTGCAAGACCAAGTCTTCAACACTTAGAATTATTTCACATTTCTTGTTCTTCATTTAGAAGCTCACGGGTTCACCCTCTTCCCACACAAAAAAAATTGTAGTTTTGATCCATTATTCACAAGACTTAAAACCAAGGTCCCTAAGGGTGTTGTAAGGTTATCTCAATAGAAAGATTCCGGAAAAGTGGCATTTTCGTATTAGTCGCAAGGCGGAAACTTAAGGAGTTCTTAAACTTTGAAGTTGGAACTTGAAGATGAGTTCTTCATAGGCTTCTAAGGAGTGCATGGAGCGGATTGGAACATAATTAAAGGAGGGGTTATGTGTGAGTATCTATAATAAGAGATGACATGTGTGTATCGGAGGGAAGATCAAAGCAAAGGAAAAAAAAAGAATAGTTAGAGATTATATTCTTTAGAGAAGTAACAATTTTTTTTCTAGGAACCAACGTGAAGTAACAATAGTAGTAGGACAGTACTATTTCGTGATATAGACCCCTCCAAACATTTTCTTTTCTTCTTGTATGATACTGACACAAAACAGTGCACCTCTCTTGATGATTTGGAACAAAAAGAGAAAAAAGGTACGAAATAGTCTGTAGTAGTACTAGGATGTTGACATTGCTTTGATAACAAATAAAGTGAGAAGCACTTTTCTTTCAATTGGAGAGATTTTTCTTGACTTTGAGAGTCCATTTTTATTATATCAACAACGTCCCAGGAAACCAAAAGAATTAAAAGAGGCTGGTTTCCTTATTATTCGAGGTTGGAGTACTACGAGTAGCGTATTCTACTTGAAGGGTGGAAAAGGCTAGCAAGAGTATAGTACTTTGGAGCGTTTTGCTAATTGTCGATAATCGTCACGAGGTATGTGAACCTCTTCCTATCTTTTCTAGCATGATTGTTGTAAACTATGTAGTACGGTAGACGTGCATGTGCTAAATGAATTTGGTTGGTTTAAAACATAAAGTGTTATAACGGCTTTATGGGAAGTTTGTTATAACAACTTTATGTAGGTAAAGAAATGGTTTGTGGTTTTTAAAAGATAAGAGACTTGACTTATAAATGACTTGATGTGAAATATTAAGGACTTGGTTGGCGTTAAAAAGTTGTGAAACCGCTATTATGAGAAATGGGTAATTGGGTTTTAAAAGGAATAAATTATATTGATTTCGGAAATGAGAATAAGTATCGAACAAGCCATTGCAGCGTTAATAAAGGAAAATGTAATGACAATTAATTATATTAAAACAAATAGAAACCTCCATCTGCATAGAAGCTAAGATAAGACAAAAAATTTACATTTTATAGATCATGGCTGCTTTAATAAGAATCATTACATACAAGAATTAATTTTCTTAAATTCCAAAGTAAGGAACTTGATTTCTAAAAAAAAAAGGGACTTGAGGAATTGAAGAGTTTATGGTTTAAAAAGAAGGCATGGTTTTGTCTTAAATTGGTTTTAAAAAGAAGGCATAGTATTGTCTTGGTTTATTTAAAAGAAGGTATGGAATTGTTTTGGTTTACTTAAAACAATAGTTACTCTATTTTTGGATACTACGAGTGTTAGTACCAGGTGACGTTTGGGAAATAAATGGGTCTTTTTAAAAGAATTAAGTATGTAGTACTTTGGGATTAAAGCCCGGACTTTGACATAAAATGAAAGTACCTTGAGTTGTGTGTAACTTGCCTATGTTTGCGTGTGATAGCCTTGTTGTGCAAGTGTTGTATCCTTATGTTACTGCGTCTCTCGATGGAGGGTCGGTCATGTTATTCTTGATTGATGGACATCGACCACGATGGGTGGCCCGGGTATGCTTCCACTAGGAGTGTTGTCTTGTTATATCCTTGGACTCTTGACACGCGTTGGGTGGCCGGGTATGGTTCCGTGAGGATTGTTGTTCCATGGACTAGCTCTCGTGAGTTTCTTGATTCGGCCTTGGTATCGGTAGCTAGCCCTCGTACTTGCCCGATGCGTTCTTGATGCGGGTTGGTTACGGTAGTTGGCTTTCTTACTTGCCGTCGGTTCTTGATAGTGACATTCCATGGACCCGACCTCGCGAGGTTTCTTGGTCGGCCTTGGTATCACGGTGGTTGGCTCTCGTACTTGCCGATCGTGGTGATTCGGCTTTGGTATCAGTAGTTAGCCTTCGCATGCCCGTTCAGTTTGTGGCGAAGTCTCGTGATCCGCGACGCGGTATCGGTAGTTAGCCCTCGTACTTGCCCCGTCGGCTCGTGGCCGACGCAGTATCTGGTAGTTGGCTTCGTACTTGCCGTGTCGACCGTGGTATAGTTATATAGTATTGTTAGTGCGACTTTGGTATCTGGTAGTTGGCTTTCGTACTTGCCCCGGTCAGTTGATGATGCGGCTTTGGATCTGGTAGTTATGCCTTCGTACTTGCCCCGTACAGTTTTTATGACACAGGTGGGACCTGGTGTTCATGTGTACTCCTTGGTGTTGTTATATCATAGACTGTCGGCAGTGAGGAAGGAATTCCACGGGCATGATTGATGTTGTGGGCGTGAGACCCATTGTTATATTTGAGTGATGACTTTGAGGGCGTGAGTCCCTGACTTGACATGACTGTTTATTTATTGTGGAATGTAGTTTGGTTATCATACATGTCTCCTGCTTTATATAGACTATTATGATTTCATTTACAGTATTTTATAGTTTTACATACTTGGTACCTGTTGTACTGACCTCGCCCGAGTGTGTTCATCTGCATGGTAGAAGTACTGCGGTTGTTGATCCTCGCTCATAGGATCACAATTCAGCGTTTTAGGAAGCTCGTTTCTCGGAGGCTTATCTTTAGTATAGTCCTGTCATTGTAGGTACTTATACATTCGAGGGTATGGCGGGACCTGTCTGGTCATAGTTGTGGTTAAATTCTTAGAGTGCATGAAATCTTGTTGTGGGCGGGGTTTGTAAAGGATATAAGCTGTTGGTATATATATGCGAGAAAGGTAACCGTTTTGGTTGCTTTGTTTCTTATTTTATCTTGTTTCATGTTTAAGTTTTTATTTCGCTGATTTTCTCGATGTTGTATCACTAGGGTTCGGGGTAAGACACGATCGCGGGCAGAGTCGGTCGTGACAATCTGATCGTCGGACACTGCTTGGACCTAGTAAATTTGAATCTGACGGACTTTGAGGTCATTATTAGTATGGACTAGTTGGCCGTGAGTGCCAAGGTTGGTATAGTGAGAGGTTGGTTCGATTCGTATCCGGTGGCGGTTATCGATAGGGAAGGAAAGGAAGTGTTAGTAATATGTAAGTTATTCCTTCATTCTTTGACATGAAATTGTGGAGTCTATGTGACTTATTTTATTGAAATGATTGTTTTGAATTTGAACATTAAGATACGGAGATAAGGACGTACGATTATTGAAGGATTTTATGTCAAATGCCTTGGAGGTACTTGGAGTTCAGGTTGACGTTTTAGTATAAGTATTGTTATATGGCCAAGGGTGACATATTTTGTATGAAGGGTGTAGTAAAAGGAGACTATATCGCTATCTAACTAGATTGGACTCCGAAAGAACATTCGGGGACGAATGTTTCTAAGGGGGGAAGAATGTTACACCCCGTAGTTCCAGGATATGTGTTTAAGAGAATGTACATGAGAAGATACGACCTTAAGATTTAAAACGAAAGAAGGATTGCTTTTTCCTACGGAAAAATTATTTCGAGCCTCGGGAATGAAAAATTGTTCGTTAATGAGAATTGAGTTCCCGAATTTGATATTTGAGACTTATAGAATTTATCGGATTTTCGGGAGATGAAATATTTTAGACCAACCGGAGGGCGACATGTGTCACCCTCGCATGCAATGGGGCGAAAATGGACAAGTCAAGCTAGACAAGTGGAGCTTGACATTCTTGACTAAATCCTAGCCCTTCAAATGTTTTAATCCTAGCCTTTGATTCTCTTATATATCCATTACTAGTGCAAGACTAGTGAACACTTAGAAAAAATTTCAAGAACTTGTTGTTCTTAGAGTGGCTCTCGGCTTTAGGGGTAAAATGGAAGACAAAATTTTGAAATTGTGGATCATAATTCACAAGACTTTAACCCAAGGTTCCTAGGGGTATTGTAAGGATAGCTCAATAGAAAGATCCCGAAAAGATGACGTTTTCACGTTAGTCGCAAGGCGAAAACCTAAGGTGTTCTTCAACTTTGAAGATGAAACTTGAAGAGGAGTTCTTCATGAGCTTCTAAGGAATGCTTGGAGCGGATTGGAACATAGGAAGATGAGCTAAAAGTTGCTAAGGATCGACTTTTACGCTTGGACATTATTAGGGCTTATTGAGGTAAAATCTTCATCTTCTTAATGTAATTGAAGATTACATGTTATAGTAGTTAAGAAATCAGCATGTGGTATATAGAATGAAGTTTGAAAAGATTTGGATCATGTCGACATGTTAAAAACCGAGAATGGATAAGTTAGCCATTAATGTTGTAATCAATTTGGTCGATAGTTACAATCGTCGCATGTTAAGGAAGAAAAGATTTATAGTTGTTGTAATTGTTATTATGTATATAACATGTTAGAATAACAACTTGAATTAAAAAGGAATTGAACGGAAATTGACATTGTTAAGGATGTTGTTATTGCTGAGAATGTGCATTAAGGAATGGGCAGTTTTATATTGATTGTGGGGCAGAATTTTACACGTATTGTTTGGCGTGTAATCCCTTAGTATTGCTGAATTGTTGGGCCTTAAATGTGGCATTTGGTTATTGATTTTCGGGCCTTGAAAAAAGGTGGAAAAGTACGTAGAAACAAAGGAAGTGCTGCCCGATTTTCCGTAGAATAAGAGTCCTTATACTTAGAAATATTCTACGATGAAAGCTAGGAGTTGATAGACATGTTATGGTTATTATAGGTTGAAGTACTACGTATAGCGTATTCTACTTAAAGGATGGAATAGCTATCAAGGTTGAAGTACTTTGGAGCATTTTGCTACTTGTCGATAATCGTCGCGAGGTATGTGAACCTCTTCCTCCTTTTGGCATGATTCTATGTATGAAATATACATGTGGTGTTATTTCATGGTTCCCTCTACTCTTAGAAGTTAAGAGGTATGTATGTTGATTTACTCTATGTAAAAGTCATGTCTAAGTTATCCTAAGTTATCCGAATGTTCCTTCTAAGTCTCCAAACATACATGCGCCGGTATAGTCTTCACTACTATACTTACTAAACCAATCATGCCATCAATGGCCATAGTATAACATACGCGAAAAACTCAAATCCAAGTCAACGAGGAATCACCTCTAACATCACAAAAATTTCCCACGAGGTCTAAAGTATACTCCTGCGCTACTTGCCAAAAATGATCACTTCCGTCTTTTAACACATGTTCACTTCTTTCCTACTTGTCGTACCCTTCCGTACACGAACTCTTTCTAGTACCGTACCATACTCGGTCATCGCCGGTTTCCAAAATTTTGGATCATACCTCGACTTGGTCATCTTACTAGCCTCAAATTCCTTGAGGCCATTCGGCCTTCGCGATCTGATTCTGGTCGAACACGTCCGCGAACTTCGTCAGATGGTTACCTAAACTGGGCCTAGCACCCTCGTGACCCTACCACTGGCGGGACCACCTCAAGCTGACCCTACCTCGTTCGGGCTGCGGGTTGACCCGTATCAGCCTCAACCCGACCATTATCGCGCAAACTCTTGTTCCCGATCCGAACAATCTTACCAATTCACGCCATGAAAGTTAACACTTCCGTATCACACTACCCATGGAATCATCCTGATATATTTCACGCATACCACGTGCCGACAAAGACCAGCGTAAAATCATCCACTCGAGGCGGCCTTGCATCGAGGTCTAAGCGTATAAATTCTAAGGCTCACAATTGTCTCGTCCCGGACTTACCCTTTTCAACTACCCGTGTTTTCTAATTCACACTTAACATAATGCTATCCGTACATAGCACTCACGTGTATCTACCATAACAACATAAACCAGTCTCTTAAGGGCTGAAGATATCTCTGCAACTACTGCCTCACTTTCCCCTTGTCGCTCTAATCATAATCACGCCTGCCAGCTAGCTATAGAAGGCGATGGACGACCACCGATCCAGAATTTGAGTCTCGACATCCGTGCTACCTGCAGTCGGACAAACTCTCACCAAATGGCCGTTGGCGCAAGCATAACAATCTCCCAAACTAGCATGACACCACGAGGATCATCCTCGGCTCTCATCCGTAGAACTACGCGGTGCAACTCGAAATCCGAAGTCTCGGACTATTGGATCTAGGGTGAATCTTTGATGCTTGCGAACCAGGCTCCGTCGTCCTCATTCCCAGCCACCAGCCTAGCTAGCAACTGGGCCATCTCCTTGAACTCATATCTTTGGCTCCTGGTCGTGTGAACTGAAGACTCAGGTATCGTGGCCTCGATGAAAGCTGCGCCGCTCAAAACTCTCTTTGGGGCTAGCGGCGTCATAAAACTTCGTCGTCGAAGTACTATCTCGAGAAATGACGGGCATGTGCCCTCGTAACCCTCTGTTCTACTCGCAACTCCCTCTGCTGCCTTGCCCATCTGGGCCCTGGTTGCCTTGCGTAGAGGCATAACTGGTACATAAGAATACGCGATGAGTCGACTTATAACACGGCTCTGAGGCACGATCTCGAGTGAGAAGAATGGAAACCAATCCTAAATATCATGTAGCCTCACGATTATAGATGTGGTACACAACACAGATAATCAAGACTACTAGACACGGTGCGTAGACCGCTTTCAGAGATTAGCGCTCACGATACAACTTTTGTCACGACCAGCCTCGGGCATGGTAGTGCCTTACCGGGCACCACAATGATAATACATCGAGAAAAACCGTGAAAATAAAAACTCAAAGACATGAAACGATAAAATATAAGAAAACAAGCTAACCAAAGCGGTCACCTTTGCATATATATATATATATATATATATATATATATATATATATATATATATATATATATATTCTGAGCGATTATATCCTTTTACAACCACACTTGGCGATACTACAGACCTCACAGAATGTAACCACAACTACGGCGGGACGGGGCCGCCATACCACGAATGCAGTACACATAACAACGGGGACTATACGAATAAGCCTCGGAAAGCGGAGCTTCGAGCAATTTGTGATCCTATGGCGAGGATCGACAAGCGGTGTACCTACTGCGGCATGAGCGGCCCCGAAGGAAGTCGATGCAACGTGTACCAAGTATGTGGCGAAAATCGTAAATGAAATCATAACGATCTATATAAGCGGAGACATGTAAGATAACTGAACTACGATCCATAATATATATAAGCGCGTATCAAGTCGGGACTCACGCCTCAAAATCATCACTCAAATATAACTATGGGTCTCCGCCGCAACATCAATCATACGTGGAATTCCTTCCTCGCTGCCGGCGATCATGATATAACCACGCGAGATTACACATGAACACGAGTCCCGCTGTGTCATAAGAACCGTCTGGGGCAAATCTGAAGGCATAGCTACGAGAACCATACCTCGTCAAGCGGCGGGCAAGTCGAAAGCCAACTACGGAACCTACGTACCAATACTAAATAAGCGTATAACGAAGGTGGCCAAGGCGAAATCGATAGCCTGCGGATCCACTGCATCGCGTCGTGGCCGGGGCGTCGTAAGCTAACTACGAGATCCACCTGCGTCACGAAACCGTCCAAACAACGACTCGTGGTGACACGGGGCATGTCACGAAGGCCTGCAGATCCACCTGCGTCACGTCGTGACCGGGAAAGTCGTGACCGACTACGGATACCAAAGCGTAATCACGAGACCGCCTGAAACACTCTAATGGAAGCATACGTGGGCGCCCATCGTGTCGGTATGTCGAAAAGGAAATAACAAGATAACAATCATAGTGGAAGCATACTGCGTGGGCCACCCGTCGTGTCGGTATGTCCAAAGCAAATAACAAAATAACACTCACAATGGAAGCGTACGTGGGCGCCCGTCGTGTCGGTATGTCGAAAGGATCGATATAGTGGAAGCATACCCGTGGGCCACCCATCGTGTCAGTATGTCCATCAATCAACCAGATAGTCGGCCCTCCATCGAGAGACGCGGTAGCACAGAATCAAAACACTTGCACAACAAAAGGCTATCACAACAAGCATAGGCAAGTTCAACGTACTCATAGACTTTCATTTTATTACAACAAATCCGAATTTTAACTCCAAGGTATTACGTACTTTAACTCTTTAAAAGATCCATTTCTTTCACAAAAAGTCACATGATACACGTAGTATCAAAATAGAGTAACTATCTTTTTAAGTAAACCAAAACAATTTCCATACTTTCTTTTTAAACCAAATCATTTATCCCTTTAAAGTCAAGTTACCATTTTAAATCCAATAATAAAACCATCATTTTGTTTTCATAAAGTCGTTATAACTAACTTCCTATAAAGCTATTATACCACTTTATGTTTTAAACCAATTAAGACAAAACCATGCCTTTCTCTTAAACCAAAACACTTCAAATTCTCAAGTCTCTTTTCTTTTAGAAATCAAGTTCCTTACTGTGGAATTTAAGAAAAACCAATACTTGTTATTAATGATTTTATTAAAGCAACCATGATCTAGGAAATATAATACAATTTTGTCTTATCTTAGCTTCTATGCAGATGGAGGTTTCTACTGGTTTTAATATAATTAATTATTTGTCAATACATTTTCCTTTATTAAATGCATGATGGTTTGTTCGATACTTATTCTTATTTAGAAATCAATATAACTTATTCCTTTTAAAACCCGATTACCCATTTCTCATAAATGCGGTTTCACAACATTTAACACAAACCAAGTCCTTAATATTTCACATCAAGTCATTTATAAGTCAAGTCTCTTATCTTTTAAAACCACGGACCATTTCTTTACCTACGTAAAGTTGTTATAACAAACTTCCCGTAAAGCCGTTATAACACTTTATGTTTTAAACCAACCAAATTCGTTTAGCACACGTCGTCTACTGGTACTACATAGTTCTGACAACAATGCTAGAAAAGATAGGAAGAGGTTCACATACCTCGCGATGATTATCGACGATTAGCAAAGCGCTCCAAAGTACTATAACCTGCTAGCCTTTTCCACCGCCCGAGTAGAATGCGCTACTCGTAGTACTTGAACCTATAAAGGCCACAAGCGTCTATCAACCTCTAGATCTCTTCGTAGAATAATTCTAAGTACAAGGTTCCTTATTCTACGGAAAATTCGCGACACCTCACACATGACCATATAAATCTCTCCTCTGCAGGCGCTACGAGCCGACAACTCACAGGGGTTACCGTCTAACGGACGTGTACAACCTTGCCAGCAATAATACTACAAGTCTCTGTAAATCTGGTCGATGTAAATCTGATTCAATTCTTTATAATCATCCTTCCAATATATCTTATACTCGATTCTAAACTACAACAATATGTAATATCAATTCTGATAGAGGCGTAGATCGTTACCTCGATAAGCCCAAAATTATCCATGATTATAAGTCGATCACGAGCAGCGCTTAGCTCCAATTCCTTACGCTCGACCGGCTCCAAGCAACCCTTAGAAGTTTCTAAACAACTTCTCTTGAGATCGACTCAAAAGTGAAGAACAGGCTCGAACTATGGCAAGTTTGGCCAAGGCGAGGTTTCTAGGCTAAGGGTGTGAAATCTTTTCCAACTCATGGTACACAATCTTCCTAACACCTAAGGAAGAACACTTAAAGGTTTAAGAATTTTTGGACAACATTAGCTCTAAAATCAGCCCGTGGCGAGAGCTACACTCGAGAGGAGGAATATTTTGCCTTGGAAATTATCTCAAGTGTGGATGAAGTCTTCACTACAAAGTGGGGGTGGGGTATTTATCGAGACATCACGGGCCACGCTGAAAGCAAAGGTAAGTGAGGATTGGGGCCAGGTGGGTGGGTGAACTACTGACCAAATGTTCACCACAAAATGGGACAAGTGGCTTGCCCTTGTCCCCATAACGTCAAGTGTCTACTAGTTTAGGCCATAGGGCCACGTGGGGTGACATGTGTCGCCCCTCAGCGTCAAAATATTTCGTCTTAGAAAATATCAGTAATGCCAAAATCCGAAAATAAAGTGGGCCCCACAAAAGCAGTAAATTCCTCGTGAGCCCAGTGACCAATTGAAAACAAATTCCATAATTCTCAAATATTCCAAAAGTCTGAATACCAAATCGGAATCCAATTCCATAAGCGAACCTTTTTCCTTAAAATCCGGAAACTTTGCCGTCGAAAAATCACATCTTTCTTCCTTTCCAATTTTTGTGTCGTATTCTCGTACGTACGTCCTCACATACATACCCTGGAACTACGGGGGGTAACAAGAATGGTCATTTGACTAAAGCAAAGATGATTAAGTGTTGAAAGCTCAAGCTTGACATTATTGACTAAGTCAATAAGTCGACAGCTAGATTTTATTAAATGAAACTCATCCAAGCCACCCATATGTGTTAATCTAGACCCTCCATTGCTTTATATAATCATCCTAAGTAGCAAGACTTGTCTTTAACACTTGGAAAATTTTAGAGAAACTTGGGTTAGGCATAGGATGCTCTCGGGTTTGGGCATCAATGGAGGAGAAAAAATTTCATTTGTGGTTCATTAGTCACAATACTTTAACCCAAGGTTCCTAGGGGTATTGTAAGGATATCTCAATAGAAAGATCCCGGAAAAAGCAGCGTTTACGTTAGTATAGCGAAACCCTAAGGTGTTCTTCAACTTTGAAGATGGAACTTGAAGAGGAGTTCTTCATGAGCTTCTAAGGAGTTCTTGGAGTGGATTGGAACATAAGAAGAGGAGCTAAAATTTGCTAAGGATCGACTTTTACGCTTGGACATTATTAGGGCTTATTGAGGTAAAACCTTCATCTTCTTAATGTAATTGAAGATTACATGTTATAGTAGTTAAGAAATGAGCATGTGGTATATATATTGAAGTTTGAAAAGATTTGGATCATGTCGACATGTTAAAACCGAAAAATGGACAAGTTAGCCATTAATGTTGTAATTAATTTGGACGGTAGTTACAATCGTCGCATGCTAAGGAAGAAATGATTTATAGTTGTTGTTATTGTTATTATGTATATAACATGTTGGAATAACAACTTGGATTGAAAAAGGAATTGAAAGGAAAATGATAATTGTTGTGACATTGTAGCCGAATAGGGCTTGGAATTATTGGACAAGTTTTATATTGATTGTGGGGCAGAATTTTACACGTCCTATTAGGCGTGTAATCCCTTTTGTATTTGCTGAATTGTTGGGCCTTAAATGTGGCGTTTGGTTATTGATTTTCGGGCCTTGAAAAAGGTGGAAAAGTACGTAGAAACAAAGGAAGTGTTGTCCGATTTTTCGTAGAATTTGGTGACTTTACACTAAGAATATTCTACGTTTGAAGCTAGAGGTTAGTAGACGTATTATGGCCATTATAGGTTGAAGTACTAAGTATAGCGTATCCTAATTGAAGGATGGAATAGCTATCAAGGTTGAAGTACTTTGGAGCATTTTGCTACTTGTCGATAATCGTCACGAGGTATGTGAACCTCTTCCTCCTTTTGGCATGATTCTATGTATGAAATATACATGTGGTGTTATTTCATGATTCCTTCTACTCTTAGAAGTTAAGAGGTATGTATGTTGATTTACTCTATGTGAAAGTTATGTCTAAGTTATCCTAAGTTCTTACGAGTCTTATGGGGATGTTGGTAAGAGTCGTTAGGAAGTATTTGGAGTCGAGTTGACTTTGCTAATTTACTGCACGAATGAGAATAAGTATCGAACAAGCCATTGCAGCGTTAATAAAAGAAAATGTATCGACAATCAATTAAATTAAAATGAGTAGAATTCTCCATCTGCATAGAAGCTAAGATAAGACAAATTTGTATTACATTTTCTAGATCATGGCTGCTTTAATAAAGATCGTTATAAACAAGTATAACCTATTCACAACGCATAAGTATATGTTACTTAATAGTAATGAGTTTACGTCATGAAGTTTTAAGATCATGAACCTTGAATTCTTAAAAGGTCAAGAGACTTTATTTTTAAAGTTAAGAGACTTGAAATTCTAAGTTAAAGAGATTTGATATTCTAAGTTAAGAAACTTGGTTTCTAAAGTTAAGAGACTTGAAGTATTTTGAAAGTTATGTAACTTGATTTGAAATTATAAGTCTCTTGGTTATAAAAAAAAATGTAAGTGTCTAAAACATAAAGTTAGTATAACGACTTTATGGGAAGTTGGTTATAATAGCTTTATGGAAAGATGAAAGAATGGTTTACTCTAGTGATGTAAATAAGGATAAATGACTTGAAATGAAGAAAGGTAAATTGATTTGAAGGCATCAATTGCTTAAAGTTTTAAAGAAAGAAGTCAATTGATTTAGAAGCCTAGAAATGTATTTCTAAAAATGTAGTGACTTGTTTGAAATGTAGACATGCCTTGATACTACGGGTGTTAGTATCTTGAGATTTTATATGAAAATGAGTCTTTTGAAAAGAATGGAAGTACGTAGTACTTTGGGTTAAATTCCAGGATTTTTATGTGAAACGAAAAGTGCCTTGAGTATATAAAATGAAAGTCTAAAGATTTTATGAACTTGCCTATGCTTGCTTGTGATAGCCTTGAGTGCAAGTATTATATGTTTCTGTTCCGTGACTCTCGGTTGTAGGGCAATTTGTCTTGTTGTGAATTTACTTGGGCGTGCAAGCGGTGAAGGAGGCTTCCGGGTATGTTTCCATTGTGATTGATCCTTGGACATGCTTATATGATGTGGGATTAGGGCATGCGACGGAGATCTGAGTTAGATTCGGATTGTTTTATTACTCCTTGGACATGCTTATACGATGAGGATTAAGGCGTGCGACCGGAGGCGGGTTAGATTCGGTTGTTTATTACCCGTAGCCATGCTTATCGATGAGGATTAGGGGCATGCGACCGTGTTATGTATTATTACTCGTGGATTAGCTCTCCGTGAAGACATGTACGAGATGAGGATTCCACGGGCGTATTATATCGATTATTACTCCATGGACTAGCTCGTGAAGACGTGTACGAGATGAGGATTCCACGGGCGTATTATATCGATTATTACCAATGGATTAGCTCTCCATGAAGTCATGTACGAGATGAGGATTCATGGCATGAGATATATATATATATATATATATATATATATATTGTATGTGTGTCTGTAAACGATGAGGTAGGATGCCACAGGCGTGTCACGTAGTTATATTTTACACTTACGGTATCGGCGGTGATGGGGATTCCACGGGCGGGGATATATATATATATATATATATATATATTGTATATGTGTGCCCAGCGGTGAGGTAGGATGCCGCAGGCGCGTCACGTGGTTATATTTTACACTTATATCGCCGGTAGTGATGGGGATTCCACGGGCACGCGTTGATATTTGAGGGCTTGTGTCCATAGCCCTGGTGTGACTATTGTTCATGTGTTGAAATAGTCTGTACAAGGTAAAAACTGACTTTCATTACTTTCACATCGGTAAGCCTGCAGTCTTTGTTATTTTGGTTATCATGTCTCGGCTTTATTATAGGTATTATGATTTCATTCTGATATTTTGATTTCACATACTTGAGTACATATTTAAATCTTGACCTCTTTCGTGAAGCTGCGTTCATGCTGCGAGTTGAGAACATAGCTTGCGATCCTCATTCTTAGGATCCTGTTGGTTTGGTTGGAAAGCTCCATTATTTCGGAGGCTTTGTATTTTGGTACAGTTCCCTGAGGTTGTAGGTTTATGTACATTCAGGGGTATGGCGGGGCCCTCTCCCTTCACAGTTGTTATGTCAGAAATTCTTAGAGGTTTGTAGTCATATCTTGTGGTTTGGGTTGTGTAATGAAATAAAAAAAAAGGTAACTGCTTTTTGAGTTACGTGTATATTTTTGGAAGGTGGCCTTATCGGCTAGCCTGTTATTTACTTTTCATGTTAATTTTATGTATGTTCCTTTACTATTCTCTGATGTCTACCTATAAAGGGTGCCCAGGTAGGGCACCAGTCGCGGGGCCGGGGTCGGGTCGTGACGTTAAAATGAGTAGAATTCTCCATCTGCATAAAAACTAAGATAAGACAAAATAGTATTACATTTTCTAGATCATGGCTGCTTTAATAAGATCGTTATAAACAAGTATAACCTATTCACAACGCATAAAAGTATATGTTACTTAATTTAAAGAGTTTACGTTATGAAGTTTTAAGACTATGAACCTTGAATTCTTAAAAGGTTGAGAGACTTTATTTTTCAAGTTATGGGACTTGATTCTTAAAGGAAGGAATGACTTGATTTAAAAGTATAGAATACTTGATTTGGGGAAAAGCATTGATAACTTGATATTCTAAGTTAAGAAACTTGATTTCTTAAAAGTTAAGAGACTTGAAATATTTTGAAAGCTATGTAACTTGATTTGAAAGTATAAGTCTCTTGGTTATAAAGAGAATGAATTTGTCTAAGACATAAAGAGTTATAACGGCTTTATGGGAAGTTGGTTATAACAACTTTATGAAAGGTTAAAAGAAAGGTTTTCTCTAGTAATGTAAACAAAGAAATTACTTGAAATAAAGAAGGGCAATTTGATTTAAAGGTACTAATTGCTTAAAGTTTTAAAGTAAGGATCACTTGATTTAGAAGCCTAGAAATGTATTTCTAAAAATGTAGTGACTTGTTTGAAATGTAGACATGCCTTGATACTACGGGTGTTAGTATTTTGGGGTTTTATATGAAAATGAGCCTTTTGAAAAGAATGGAAGTACATAGTACCTTGGGTTAAATTCCCGGATTTTTAATGACATGTTAGTGCCTTAAGTTTAAATAAAATGAGAGTGCATAATAATTAAGGCTAATAAGAAGTTAGGAGATTTCTCAACTTGCTTATGATAATTGTGATAAGACGGTGGTGCTTATGTTATGTATGATAAACCGGTAGTGCTTATGTTATGTATGATAAGCCGGTGGTGCTTATGTTATGTATGATAGCCGGTTGTGCTAGTGATGTATTGTTTCATTACGGGGTCATTCCCCGGGTTTGTGGCATTTTCATATTCCGTGGATTTGCTACCCATGATGCGAGGAATACCTCATGCGAGTCCGTAGGGCTTATGCGGGTGAAATAGTCCTATGTGGGGCAGACCAGTCCTATGCGAGGAGATTACCTCATGCGGGTCCACACGACCTATGCGGGCGGATCTGATCATCACGAGAAATTACCTCATGCGGGTCCATCTGACTTTATCACGGGTGAAATAGTCGAGTAGGATTGCCAAATGATACTATGGGCGGTGGCCTAAGTTGATCATAAGCCGTGTTTTTATGCGATTATACCTTTATGGGCGGACTTATGTGACTTTATCGCGTCCCAGTTGGTAGGCGGTATACCTTTATGGGCGGACTTATGTGGCTTTCTGGCGTCCCGAATGGGCGGCGTATACGCCGTGGGAAGACTTTTGTATGACTTCTCAGTGTCCATAAATGGGTCGGATTCGTTATTACGTATGGATAATCAAAGTGAACTCCAAAATAAGGCGTCCCTCCATAAAGGGCCGAATTATGTTATGCAAGATAAGTAAGTTATATGTTAATGAACTTGATGATTTTTCCTAAGTATGTACGTAAGAATTTGACTATAACTCTTATTGAAAAATGGGAAAAGATAATAATGTGCGATTAAGTTCATGAGTTGTAATGGCATGGTAGGATCTGGTATTTACTTTTTATATTTTCCCCTGTCATTCTTTTGTACAGTTATGATCTGTTTGTTGTACCTTATTTCCGTTCCATATTCGGTACCTGTGTACTGACCCCCTTCGGGGGGCTGCGTTCATGTCTGCAGGTTTAGGTACACAGTTGTGGATCCGCGGGCTTAGGATCCTGGTTCAGCATTTTGAGATGACTCCAATGTTCCGGAGCTTGTCATAATGGCTATGTATATTCAGGGGTACAGCGGGGCCTTGTCCCATCATAGTATTTGTCCAAAATCTTAGAGGTCTGTATTCATATGTGGGCTAGACTGACTAGAGTTGTAATTACATTATTGAATAGTGTAGGCCCTTTTGGGTGATTTATATTATGGCAGCCTTATCGGCTTTGCCTTTGTTTTTAAAAAAAATGTGTTACTTATCTTCCTCGGTTATTTTATATTGTATGAATAGAAGGGTGCCCAGGTAGGGCAGCAGTCGCGGGCCCGGGGTCGGGTCGTGACACTTGGGTTTGACTGGATATTATAGAAGATTTGTAAAAGGCTTTTATAGGCTTGCTGCTCCTTTGACTTGATTGACTGAGAAAGCGGTTAAGTACCAGTGTTCAGAAGCATGTGAAACAAGTTTTCAGAAACTGAAGGAGTTGTTGACTACCGCACCAATCCTAACCTTACCATCGAGACAAGCAGAGTTCACAGTCTATTGTGATGCCTCTAGGATTGGGTTAGGATGTGTCTTGATGCAGTTTGGAAAAGTTATTGCGTATGCATCTCGACAATTGAATATGCATGAGAAGAATTATCCAACTCATGATTTGGAATTGGCTGCGGTAGTGTTTGCCTTACGAATATGAAGACACTATTTTTACCGGGTGCATATAGATATATTCTGGATCATAGAGTTTCTGATACATAACCACGCAAAAAGATTTAAATTTCCGACAAAGAAGATGGTTAGAGTTACTTAAAGATTATGACCTTAGCATTATTTACCATACTGGAAAAGCTAACGTAGTGGTGGCCTTTCGATGGGGATCGATGGGCGACTTAGCCCGACAGCGTACAAAGAGAGGTATTATTAAGTGAGGTACAAAAAATAGGAAATCTCGGGGTTAGTTTAACTGAGGTTGGTGAAGGTAGGATGGTGGTACATGATACCTCGCAGTCTGCCTTAGCTTCAGAAATAAAAGAAAGTCAGTTTGAGGACATGAAATCTGTTAGATTTCGAGAGAGGATTCAACAGGGAAAACCTTCACAGTTTACATTAGGAGAAAATGATGGTACCTTTCGGTATAAGGGTAGGTTATGTGTTCCTAAGGTATAAGATCTAAGAAGAAAGATCTTAGATGAAAGTCACAACATCAGGTATTCCATTCATCCAGGATCAACGAAAATGTATAATGATCTCAAGGCAAATTACTGGTGGGAAGGAATGAAGAGATATGTTGCAGAGTTTGTCGGAATATATCTTAAGTGTGAACAAGTGAAAGACGAACATCAAAAATCCGGCGGACTACTTCAGGACATTGGCGTCCCCATGTGGAAATGAGAGGTGATTCATATGGATTTTGTGACGGGTCTACCAAAATACGAGAAGGTTATGATTCTATATGGGTGATTGTAGATCGACTTATAAAGTCAGCCCATTTCCTACCGGTCAATACTACATATCGGGCGTCGCAGTATGTGCAAATTTATTTGAAAGAAATAGTGAGGTTACACGGGATTCCATTACAAATTAATTCGGATAGGGGTTTCCAGTTCACCTCACACTTTTGGTATAGTTTCCAGTAGGGCCTCGGGACAAAGGTCAAGTTGAGTACGACTTTCCATCCATGGCCAAGCCAGCGGACAAGTTGAACGAACAATTCAAACATTGGAGGACATGTTACGGTCTTATGTGTTGGACTTCCAGGGCAACTGGGTTGACCATCTATGTCTAGTTGAGTTCGCCTACAACAACTTCCATGCTAGTATACAGATGGCTCTGTTCGAAGCATTGTATGAGAGAAAATGTAGATCTCGACTTGGATGGTTCGAGGTGGGCGAAACACTACTGTTCAGACCCGAAGTCATTCAAGAAACAAATAATAAAGTATAGATAATTCGGGAGCGGATCAAGATAGCTCATAGCCGTCATAAGCCTTATGTGGATCATCGCAAAAACGATCTCAAATTTCGAGAAGGAGAAGAAATGTTTTTAAAAGTCTCTCCAATGAAGGGGGTGATGCGATTTGGCAAGAAAGGAAAGTTGAGCCCAAGGTTTATTGGACCATATGAAATCTTACGAAGAGTGGGGAATATGGCTTATGAACTAGCACTTCCACAAGAATTAGAAGCGGTGCATCCGGTGTTTAAATCATCGATATTCTGAAAATACTTGTATGATCGAGTCCGTCATCGACCCGAGAGATAGTCCTGAATGAAGAGCTTCAGTATGAAGAAATTCTAATAGAAATACTGGATAGACAGACTAAGTGTCTTAGGAATAAAGATATTGTTTCTGTGAAAGTCCTATGGAGAAATCACTCCACAAAAGAAGCAACACAGGAAGACACGATAAAAGTCAAATATTCATTCCTGTTTGAGTACGGTAATAAAATGTGTTATGTTGTACTTCAAATGTGTGAAGTGTGCATATGATACAACTTTATTCACATTCGAGGACGAATGTTGTTTAAGGAGGGGAGAATGTAAAGTCTTGGAAATTTAAAAATGTGTTAAGTTGTGTTCCATGTGTGCAGTATGTGTGTCTATGTGCACGTGTTACGACCTTATTCACATTCGAGGACGAATGTTGTTTAAGGAGGGGAGAATGTAAAGTCCTGAAAAATAATAATATATAATTAATAAAAAAATTATAAAAACAAAAGAGAAAAAATAAATAAATAAATAAAAATTGGCACATTTCTCCCCTAAACTAATGTTATACCCCGTAATTTCAGGGCATATAATTGAGAACATAATTAAGGAAATAAGATCTTAATGTTGGAAGGAAAGTATATTTACATTTTCTATATGGAATAATTATGGTTACTACAAATGTGACGACGTGAATTAATATTAGTAGTTGAAATCTTTCCAATGGAGTTATGGACTTGGTGTTGAATTATTAAATCTTGGCACTGAGAAGCATGAGACCATCGAAAATTACAAGATTTAACTAAGTGTGGGATTAATTTTTGTGAAGGAAAACTTATGTGTACTTTAGGAGTCACACGGGTCCCACACACATTGTGTACAAGCTCGATTATATATATGCCTTGCAAGATCTTCTTACTTGATGATTCATAAATATCTTTCTCCTTGACCTCTCTTATCTCGTCCTTCTCCTGAGTCTCGATTTTTCCATAGCAGTGAAGAACAAGATTAACTTATTTTCCAAGATTAAGCTCCTTAACTAAGTTCTAAGCCAAGTTAACCCTCCAAAACAGTGGGTCACGGTTTTGGCTTAAAAACTGTCTTGAAACCCTAAGCTTGGAGGTGAACATTGTTATACCCCGTATTTCCAGAGTATGTATGTGAGGACTTACGTACAATTATGTAAACCCGAATTATGATTAAGGGCGAAAATTGTACACGCCTACGAAACGAATTGTTTTTCCGTCGAAAAATTTTCCGAACCTTGTAAATAAATTTTACGTTTTAAAGAAAATATTTATTTTGGATTTTTTCAGAGAGATAAAATATTTTGGACCAACGAGAGGGCGACATGTGTCACCTCGAGTGGGTGATTTGGTGGGCGAAATTGTGGTCAAGATGGCACATTTTTTCATGTAAAATGCCATAAACCTTTGGTCAATGTTTGGTTAGATATTTGTGTGGTAGATGGATAAGGTGGGACCAGCGCACTTGTCCAAATCTTACCCTCACTTGCTTTGATCTTGGCCATTGATTGGCCTATAAATACCACCAGTGCAAGACTTATTCTTCGTCCTTAAACAATTTCCAAGTCTTGAAATCCTCCCACTCTTGATAAGTTCTCGTCCAACACTCTACCCACTCGCGTGTTCTCGAGGCACACCCACTAGGTTGAAAATTCTCTCCAAAGTATTGTTACTATTCCAAAATACCTTAGCCAAATACCTTGTAGTATTCCAAAGTTACCTCTATACTAAAAGCCTAGAAATACTACTTTATATCCATTAGTCACAAAACAAAACCCCAGGGAAAATCTTCATGGTTGGTTGAAGTATTAGGTAGAAGTTGTTTAGAACTTCTAAGGGTTTCTTGGAGCGAATTGGAGCGTACAGAATAGGAGCTAAACCTTGCTCAGGATCGACATTTAAACTTGGATAATTTTGGGCTTATCGAGGTAAATATCTTATCCTTCTATTGTAATTGGAGATTACATATTGTAGAAGTTTAGAATTGAGTATAAGAAATATAGAAGGATATTAAAGAAGAGAATTGAACTCTACTTACATAGAATTTGTATTCTGATGAACTTTTTAGGTAAATGCAAATATTATTACTAATACTTGAAAAGGAAGTGGCTACAATCGATCGTTGAGGTATCTCGAGCCTCAGCGTAATGCAAACAAGAAGTGAAATAGGGGAGGGTGGTCACTCGAAAGGTGTCATTACAAGAGGATAAAATCATAGAGAACTCTATAAGATGTTGTTTTGATTCTTGCAATGACCTCTTACAGGAAAGTTTGTGCCTTGAAGAGCATTGTGTTTCTTGCCCTCCAAATCTCATAAACCATTATGCAAAAAGTAAGCAAAATAGCTTTGGCTCGGATGCTTGTCATGGTGTTCTTTCTTAATCCATTTAAGGAGCTTTCAGTGATTGTCATCTCTCTTCTAATACTGACCAATCTTTTATTCTCTTCCAAATCATGTGTGTATAGGGCGAGGCAAAGAAGAGGTGTTCCACTTGTTTCATTAGCTTGCTTGCAGAACATGAATTTATCCTCAAGTTGAGAAATAATAGAGTATCCTTTGTAGCTAACCGTTTTACGCAATTTAGCCACGTAGTAAAGAGAATTTGGGAGGAATGAAGCGTTTCCAAATTTGTGACATCGAGGCTTTTAGCTTGAGTCGCGAGATATCATACGAGCTTGAATCAAATATACCGTTGGCACTGACATTTTGTAAAGCCGTCAATAGCATCACCATGGCTACGAAAGATAGAAACAAATTTGTCGCGAATCCACAAATCTTTTTGAATAAGGGAGTCCACAGGGCGTACCTCGTAGTCCCAAATAGTAATACCTCTCGAATAGTGGCTATTGATCCATTGGACCCAAAGAGAATCGACTTAGTGTGAGTTTGCCAAATCGTCTGGATAAGGCGTGATTCCATTCCTTGATGTTCATAAGACCAAGCCACCTTGGTTTGAGGCAAGCAAATGATATCCCAAGCAACTCTTGGTGGTTTCCCACCCATGAAGCTGAATACAAGCGGGCCGTACCTTGTTGATAATAGTGGCGGGATAGGAAGTGCCGGAACGAAAGCTCTCGACCGCTTGGACAAGGCACGATTAGTTCGAACACGGCGTAAGAAAGGTGTGATGCCCGTTTCGAATGTAATTCGAAATAGCACTAGTGAAAGGGCAAATTGATCCGCAGAGACTGAAATTGGGGACAAAGGGATCCCCAGTATCGGATAGGAAAGCTTCGATGGCGAAACCCACTGGACAATATCAAGTCGAGCGTAGAATGCATTCCGCTAAGTAGGCAGACGATTTGCATTTGGGTTAGAGTTAATCTGAGGCGACCTCGACTCTTCCGGACAATTCATAAGAATCAGTGAAGATATATCTCCTTTGGCAAAAAGCATGAGGTCATCCGCGAGCGCCGGATGAGTAATGCCCAATTTCTTACACTTTGGAAAATATGAAAGCTCTTGCCTTAGCCTTCATTTTAAGCGGCCTTGAGAGGTATTCCATGCACAAGATAAAGAGAGTAGGGGACGTAGGATCACTTTGTCTTAGGCGCGCTTTCCTTTGAAGTATCCATGTAGCTCACCATTGATAGAAAGGGAGAAGGAGGTTGAGCTAACACGTTCCATGATCCATCTTGTAAATTTATGCGGAAATTTTAGACTTCTTAGTACGATCGAGGAAGCTCGAGGCATGTCGAATGCTTTCTGGAGGTCCGTAAGCATACGTCTTGGTGAGACTTTGGTTCTATTAAATCCTCTCACAAGCTCTTGTGCCACGTATCGTTGTCCATCGTGTTTCTTCCTTTCACAAAGCCCCTTGGGATTTGTCAATGAGAGAAGGAAGGATCGATGTCATTGTTTGCTAGAATCTTTGTGATGATCTTATAGGTCACGTTAGTCAATCGATTAGCTGAAATCATTTACCTTGGGATCATGATCAGTCTTTGGTAGCGAGGTAATGATGGTATGATTTACTGCTTGAAAGAACTCGATGAGAAGAACTCTTGGACACGTCTTACAACATCATGGCCCGTCTTTCCATCTATTCTTGAAGAAGGCCTCAGTATAACCATCTGGTCAGTGCCTTGTCATTGCCTATATCGAGAGCTTCCCAAATCTCCTTTGGGGTGATGAAATGCAAAGGCTGTAATCTCTCTTCTTCACTCGACTTTGGGCCATAGTTGAACAACCGGGATCAAAGTTGGTAGTGGGTCGGGAAGTACCTAATAGATCTTTGTAAAATTCAACGAGCAACTTTCTAACTTCTTACGGTGATGTAGTGATAGTACCATTAGCTTTAACAGAAAGTTAATGGAGTTCTGACGACATTACTCCTTTTGATCAAGCTATGAAAGTATTTGGAACATCTGTCACTTCCGATCAAGTGTTTATGTCTTGACTTACGCCTTATGAAGTGTCTTTCGGCTTCGATGGTGTTTGCTCTAGCTCTTGAGGACTTAACCTTGGCTTTAAGCTCCTCGTCAAAGGATTTTCCATGTGTGCATTGATAGCCTCCTTGAACTCTATGTTTGCCCTTTTGCTCTTTGTTCGATACCTCCAAAGTCACTTATGTTCAAAGCCCTTAAAGGTTGCTTGAGGCTTTCAATTTGGAAGCAGGGCGAATTGGCGATTCCCAATATGTCTTGTCTCAACATGAAGTCATAATGTTCTCAAAGGCTGTATGAAAGCCACGTATTCATGAACTTGAAAGGCGTTTCCCAGCGTTATAGGATGCAATAATCGTGGCTATCACGAGGCGTTGGTCGAGGCAGGTTCCATAGGCGTGAAATTGGTGTGCATTCTAAGGTCAAATCACTCGACTTTGATTCATCAACACTCTATCAAGCTTAGACCAAATCGAACCATTAAATCGAGTGTAGAAGGCAGGAAGAAGGGCGTCTTACAGTCGTGAGAATTCTGAAATCTCCAAGATCCTAAGTGCATAAGGCGTGAGAGGAGGACCCCCACCTTATCATGAGGGTAGCAATAAGTGTTGAAATCTCCATAATTATCCAAGGCTTAGTGATGCGACACCCAGTGAGAAAGGTGATGCCAAAGCATCCTTATCAGAGATGCTATAAGCGGGTACACAAATGTGGCAGGAAGGACACTTGTGTTATATTGCAACTTGCACGGACATGGATATCTTTGAGAGTCCATACCAAGAACCGCATGACAAACCACGGAAGGATCCCAAAGTAATAGCGTTCTCACTCGATGAATTCCAAATTTGAGCAAAACTTCCATGCTTTGAATCTTTGAGTAGAGAAAGACTACGTCCTTGGCGAGATAGCTTAGTTTCCAATAGAAAAATCATAGTCGCGTCATCTTTGTTTTGTGATACTACACACTAGAGCTTGCGTGGCAGCCACTGTCCCTTTGTCGCAAGACCACGGACATTCAACAAAGTATTTTCATTAGGAAACAAAGGAGGTTTTATTAGCACCTCAGCTCTTGCATTTGCCGCTTTCCACTGCTTCGGCCCATTCTTTTTGGACAAAACTTCTTGCCATCCATCATCTTTGTTCTTTGGAAGCCATAACGTGTACCCGGCCAAGCTATGTTCCCAGCGTTCAAAGTTAACGTTACTTGACCTGGTGAGCCTTTAAGTAGCCGTTGTATGTCACTTCATCCAATGAAGGTGGCGGGTTCATAGGCATCTCAGAATCAGAATGTTTTGACTCACCCCTCATCCTAACATGTTGTGTACTGCCATTGTGAGAATTAGGCAGTGAGGACTTTGCTAGAGCATCCATGAACATGGTGGGCGAATGACCCAAAGCCGGAGGACCGCGGCATGTGATACTTCTCCCGAGCTTAGGTACCGGGAGGTGTTGTGTGCTCAGTTTCTTGATGTCCATCAAGTTATCGGCATCTACGGGATGTTGATGAGTTGGTGGATGAGGAAGGAGGTTGGTTCCACCGTACCTTTGTTGACCTTCAAGCGAGTAGAATCGTCCTTGTTGTTAGAAGTACCTCGGTATGTGCGTGTTTTGGAGCTTCTTCATTGTTGACATCATACCTTAGCTTCCTACACTTCAAATGGTTGTGTCCAAAAGCGCATGTGATGATAGCAAAAGTCGGGTAATTCTCATAGTTTACCCTTTGAGTATACATACATTATCGGGAGATTGTGACAAAATCCATTATCGGCTCCTTGCTAACATCCTCACTAGAACTCTTGCATAGTTCATTTTAGACCTTTCCTTAGTATATTGGTCGGTGTAAAGAGGTTTTCCTACCGTGAAGCAATCTTACTAAGGCGTTACCTCGAATAGAAAGGGAATGTCAGGAAAGTGACCCGAATAGGAATGTCCGTAAACAAATCATCAGTTATAAGAACTCCTTTATTGATAGCCTTGAGCATCATGGTTTTCCGTAGACCATATAAGGGCCTCAGTGAAGTACATTAGTGCGCTCTTCCTCCGTCATGAATTTGAACAACATCCGACCTTTGCCATATGGTATATCTGACATTTAACTCCCGTCGCTTTCCTGATCGTATTTAATGCTTCTCTTCAGGAAAGGACAGTGAAGCAACCTATTAGGCAATAGCCCCAGTTTCTATGAAAGGAACTTCGTCCTCGAACTATATGTACTTAGCCCTTGTTGTTCAATAAATTGTAACTTCATACCTTTTGCCTCAATCCTAGTTCATGAACTCGGTATAAGTCTTTTTAGGAGGAAGGACCTTTGTCATGGTTTGGGGAAGATTGTTTTGAGTTGTGGCCGTGGTAGGGATATGATGTGGTTTAGGAGATGCATTAGTGTGTAAATCATTGGGAGGTATATACGGAGGAATAGGCGGAGGGGAAGGGTAGAAGGGAGTGAGCTTGGGCATGATAGAAGAGATGATTTGCGTGCCATTTGGGAGGGTAGGGAATTTGTGTTGGTTTTGGAAGGAATAGAAGGAAGAGGAGATAGAAGGGGTGAGGTGTTGTGAAATTTAGGAAGTAGTGAAGTGGTGTTAGATGAGAGAGGGGATGTTAAAGACTACTGCTTGAATCAGGAAGTGTTAAAGGCGAAAGGAGTGTTGTGATTCTTGTGATTGCCTCCAGCAAACTAGCTAAAGTAGGAAGGCCGTTGGTGACACTTAAAGAAATGCAGGGTTGTTGACTTGAATCACGAAGGCACTTTGAATCCGTCTCATTTAATGCGACCTCCGGCTCTGCATCATTGATGGTTATGGAGTTCTAGGCTCATGGGCGTAGAAATGGCTTTGTTTCTCACAATTGACTTGGCTCTTACGTGTAGCGTGAGTAGTCAATGTCCTAGATTGTCCCCTGATCCGTCTTGGAACCAAGACCATCATAAAATCCGGAGTTATTAGAGAGTCATTGAAACCGCCTCGTAAATGTGCGGCGCCTCGGCTCTTGCATCATTGATGGTTATGGAGTTCTAGGCTCGCGGGCGTAGAAATATCTTTGTTTCTCACAATTGACTTGGCTCTTCGTGTAGCGTGAGTAGTCAATGCCCTAGATTGTCCCCTGATCCGTCTTGGAACCAAGACCATCATAAAGTCCGGAGTTATTAGAGAGTCATTGATACGCCTCGTAAATGTGCGGCGCCTCGGCACCTCGATAAGCGTTAGAACACCCGTGACTTAGCTCGCGTAAAGCGGGGGTAGTTAATATCCTAGGTTATCCACTTGCCCGCCTTGAAATCGGACCATCGTAAAGGCCGTGGTTGTGGTGACATGTTGATACGCGGCGTTAATGTGTGGCGCCTCGGCACCCTCGATAATGGCGTTAGAGTCGCTTGGGGATAGAAACCCGCCGTATTCCACATCTGATCTCGATCCTTGCATAGAGTGCATATTCCTAGTATCATTGTTATCCTCGTGACGCCTTAGCCGACCCAAGACCCAGGCCGTAATAGGAGTAGTCATGCTCGTTTCGGGGCGTTGAAGTTTGCTCTCTTGGCGCGCGTTGAACTTCTTGGGGATAGGAGTACCGTGATGCTTTCAAGTGACTTGAATCAAACAAGACATGATTACTCTTGGACCCGTGAACACTGCGCGACCGCCAGAACTTTTGACCAGCATACGACCGGTTTGGGCAGAATGCCATCGTGTCTTGCTTCGCCCAATTGCGATGTCGGCCTAGATTCTAACCGCTTTCGGCTAACACGAGAGAATTTCGGGTAGTGTCGGGTACTAATCTTTGGAGTATTGTCTAGTTCTTCGAAATGATCCGCTTTACCAACAAATTGGCGTGGAATGATCAACCACCATAGTAGCATTAGGGGCGTCAATGGTCTGCTAGGAAGTTACGCGCGAAACTCACTAATATCGAAGCTTTCAATTTCGATATTTTTGCCCGTTCATGTATCCTTTGTAGCATAGAATCATCTACTACATTTTCTAAAGGAAAGCGAATGCAGGTAACATGAACCAACACGGAAGGTCGAGATTGCGGAATAAGATTTTCCTCGGCAATTGTTGGACTCTGCCGTCTTTTTTCTTCTTTGTTCAGCTTTAGTGAAGCGCTGAACCTCTGAATCATTGCTAGAGCGTGTGTAACGTTTAGATTTTTTCATATTGTGGACAATAAAAATCAAACCATAATGAATCAAGCGAAAATCTAAGGGGAAGAATAGGAAGAAACCTAAGGAGCAACTAAGGAAGCGTTGAGGCGTTTTCTTAGTGAGAGAAACTTCTCTCTAACTCCTATTATTCTGATGAACTTGAGTAGTTTGTGGGTGGGAAGTCTTGCCCAATTTAGTAGAAATAAGAACATACCTTAGAATATTCTCTGATTAGTCTAGGCGTTGATAGGCGTATTTGACTATTATAGGTTGATACTCTGCGCGCGACATATTCGACTTGGCAGGTGGATTTCGCTGAGGAGGTATGTGATTCTTCCTATCCTCTTGAGCATGATATTTTAAAAAGAATATATATAGTACGGTGAGCGTCGTGTGTTAGTGAGCGTGGTCTTACTTGATGTCTTTTGACTTGAGTTTTAAATAATAAGAATCTTGAAGTATTTCAAAAGAATTAAGAATCGTTTTGAAAGAAGAGTAATACTTGGTTTTAAAAGCTTAAGAGTTATACTAGCTTTATGGGAAGTTAGGTATAACGACTTAAGAAGATAAAAGGCAGTTTACTTAATTGGTTATGAAAGCCTTGTATTGATTTGGAATGAGAATAAGTATCGAACAAACCAACTGCGGCGCTAATAAAGGATAATGTATTGACTAATTAAGTATTATTAAAACCAGTGAAACCTCCATTGACATAGAAGCTAAGATAAGACAAAATTGTATTACATTTCTAGATCATGTTTGCTTTAATAAGATCATTAATAAACAAGTTTGATTTTCTTAAAATCTCAAAGTAAGGACTTGATTTATAAAGACAAAGACTTAAAAACTTGAAGTGTTTTTCGTTAAAAGGAAGGCATGCTTTTGTCTTAAGTTAGTTCAAAAGAAGGTAAGGAAATTGTTTTGGTTTACTTAAAAAGATAGTCACTCTATTTTTATACTACGGGTATCGTGTGACTCTTGTAAAAGAAACGGATATTTTTAAAGAGTTATTGTATGAAGTACTTTGGGGATAAAAACCTGAACTTGTTGACATAAAAAGTACCTTGTGTGAATAACTTGACTATGTTGGGTTGTGATAGCCTTGTAATACTTTCTTGTTGGTTTGATAAGTAAACATGTTAGGATCTTCGTGTGTTAGTGTCTTGTGATGTTTGTGTAAAGGGTTGCCTTGTTGTGCTTATGTTGTTTAACGATAAGCCGTTATGTTAGTATTGTACCACTCGCCTCTTGACATGTTATCTGGGGTTAAGCTGCCCCGATCACGAGGTATACCTCATGCGATGCAATGTGACTATGATTGAGAATACCTGCATGCGGGTCGCGCGATCTATGCGGGTGAAATAGTCGAGGAATAGGATTGCTTAATGATCTGCGGGCGGGTGGTCTGTTTTGATCGTGAGCTTCCTACTTTATATTGTAAGTATACACTATTTACTCTCATTGTTAGTAAGGCCTGATTATCTTTATTAATTGAGTTATCATACATGTCTCGGTTTATTATTAGACTTATGATTTCATTCTGATGCTTTCGGTTTCACATATTTGAGTACATGTTATGCTTGACCTCCTTGAGCTGCGTTCATCTGCGCGGTAGAGTGCGTGTTGATGATCCTCGCTCTTAGGATCATTTGTTGGTGGAGAAGCTCCTCCTTTTGGAGGCTTATCCTGGTATTGTCGGTTGTTGTACATTCGAGGGTATGGCGGGGCCTGTCACTTGAGGTTGTTATTCTTAAGTGCAGTAGTCACATTGTGGATTGGGTTGTAAAGGAAAAAAAAATGTCTTGTTTTATTGGTATAAATTCACGGAAGGTGGCCTTGCTCGGCTGCTTTGTTATTATATGTTTAAGTATTTTATCGATTGTGTATGTTCATTGCTATTCTCTAATGTATGCAAAGGGTGCCAGGTAGGGCACGATGAGCTTGAGGTCGGAGTCGTGACAAAAGTAGTATCGAGCGGTGAGTCCTCGGAAAGTGTCTACCAGGTGTCTAGTAGAGTCTTGATTATCGGTGTGTTGTGCACCACATCCATGTCGGAGTGCGGGACATTTAGGATTAGTTTCCATTCTTCTCACTCTAAGATCGTGCGATGAAATTTTGTATGGTTAGGGTCGTCTCTCACAACAAGTTATGATTGTTTGCGACTACGAGGAAGCGTGATGACCGGGGAAGGATTACGTGGGTTGCGTATCGAGTTAGTAATGGTTGTAGTTGGTATTATGACATCTGACTATGCGGATTTATGTATGGGGTCACGTATGTGTTGCTAGGATGATTTTAGATTATCGGGTTTTGGTAAGGACTAAATAAATGCAGGCGGTATGAAGCGATTTAATGAATTCTCATCGTGGTTTCACGTACTAATTTGAGATAATTAGGAAATGATGAGATGTCGAGAAGAAATGGACCATAGAGGTTATTATTCGGGGAATAAATGGAAGACTATGTTAATAGATTGAGCTACGTAGTAGGATTTGAGAATAGTGCGGGTGAGATCCGTATGGAGTAAATGCGGTTGTTGTGGACAAGACAACCCGATTATAGTATATTGCGAAGTTTTTGTACGATTCTGAGGGCTGAGTAAGATAGGCTTGGAGCATGGAAATTGCGAGCACGAGAATGTGATAAGTCGAGACCTTAGGTATATAAGGCCTTCTCGGGTAGTAAAGGGTTAAAACGGACCAAGGAAAGAGTTAAATATGGCCTTGAGTCGGGTTGGGGATCTATTAAGGGTCGCCTCATGGCTTGAAATGAAATGGGATCGGTTGGTAGTAGTCACTACGTGGCGAGTCCTGAGGTGCAAGGCCCAAGTTTAGTTAGTCATTTACGGGTTCGTGGGCGTGTTCCACGGAACCAGTTGTGAAGCGGAATAGGCCTTGTATTGTTTAATTTAGTAACTCCAGGGATTAGAGGCTCGAATCAGTATGAAGGCTATGTGCGCACGCTAGAATAAGTTTGGGAGTACGGGAAGAGTACGACCAGTGAATCCATGAGGACCTTTCAAGGTGATCACACCCGTGAGTGATGGGTGGTAGATGAGCGAGTAGATAATAATTACGATAAGCGATCTGATCGTTGGACCTTAGCGGACCTAGCGGTACTGTTATGAATGACGTTGAGGTCATTATAGTGCGGACTAGTTGGCCTCTTGTGATGCCAGCGTGGACTACAAGAGAGATTGATTTCGGTACTAGTTTTCCTATAAAGCGGTTATCAGTGGAAAGGAAGAGAAGTGGTGGTAACGATGAATTATTCTTCCTTGCTTTGACATAATTGTTTTTAATAAGTGCGTGTGATTTGTTCACTTGAGGTGGATTGAGGCGAAGTAAGTAATAATTGAATTTGAAGGAATTTATGTTAAATGCCTTGGAGGTACTTGGAGTTGGTTTGGTGTGGCGGTCGGGGCCACGACGCTGAATAATTCGAGGAAAATATGCAAGGCATGAATAAATAAATCACGAATCTTTGCGTGGAAAGTGAAACAACTTTGGTAGGTTTTAAAAATCTACATGACTTTAAGGCGGTGCGTGATGATTAGATAATTCTTGGCGCGAGGACCTGTGATTGGGGTTGTGGCCGAGAAAGTTTAAGAAAGGGAGATAAGTTTTCTCCCCCACGTAAGAACGATTTCACGTATTATGGGGTTGCGTGTACCCGTATTTGTTAGGCGAAGGATATAAGGCGAGTAAGGTCTTGATGTCGTCATGCCATAGGTTCTGATTGTAGATAGCAGTGGGAAAAGTGTTGTGTTGGGGTAATTAAGAGCAGCGTCTGAATTGGTCGGAAGTATCGTAAAGATATTAATGTAAGTTGCGGTCATGATTACGATCAGTGTAAAGACCATTAGTAGATAATGGGCGGTAAGAACATTCGAGAAAATGTGGTAACACCTAGTTTTAGGCTCTGGTGGGAAAGGAGAAAGCAGGGTTACTCTTGTGAGATCAAGAAAACCTCCCCATAAATTGTGATTGTGATGAAGTCTTAGCCATGAGGCAAGCAAAGGAATTAAGTCTAAGTTGGTGACGAGTTTGGTTGCAACAAAAGAATCGGGAACCGTAAGTGAGATTAAGGATACGAATACTTGCGAGGAATGAGAAAGGCTTTGATTATTGGAAGATAAGTTGACCACGACTCTGATTCTAACCCCTCTGTGAGACTAGAGGTTAGGTTATATTGATAACACGTTGGGTGTTGGGCTGGGTTGTGTCTTGTATGACAGAAGGATAGAGCCTATGTTTTCCGGTAGTTAGGGAAGCGGGGAAAGGAAATTGCGCCACTCGCGATTTAGAGTTGGAAGCGGTTAAATCATGCCTTGAAGATTTGGGGCGGGGCGTATATCTGAGACTTCATGTGGATATTGGTGCAGACCACAAAAGCCTCCGGTATATCTGCGGGCTGAGGCAATAGAATTTGCGACAACGATGGTGGCTAGAGTTACTCAGGGATTGTGATATTGATATCCTATACCATCCGGGGAAAGCCAAGACATTTACAAATACTCCTTGTCGCGGACCTGAGGGTAGTCTGCGGGTAGGCGGCGGATAGGCGGGGCGTGGTCGTGAGATTCTTGATTCACAGAGCCTAGGGGTTCGATTAATTGCTTCAAGTTAAGGAAGTTTAGATTCGAGAGGTTGCGAGTCTTCCGTCGTTGAGGAGGTAAAGAGGCGACAATATGAGGATCGATTATGATACGATGCAGAATCGGCTCTCAGAAGAGAAGAGCTGTTTGAGTAGCCGGATGAGTCTTTGTGAGATGAGGATAGATTGCGTGTACGATGCTGCGAGGACTAGTCGGCGAGTCTTAGGGAGGCACGCAATGCTATTGTTCTAAATTATGCGAGTCGACTAAGTCGTGGCGTGACCTCGAATGTATGTATGGGTAAGATGGCCGGAAAAAGGGACGTAGCGGAGTTTCTTGCTTAAGTGTCGGGTTAGTAGCAGTCATGGTTGAGCACCGAAGCCCGATGGGCTATTACGAGCGATTGAAATCCCAACCTAGAGATGAGAGTATTTTATGGATCTTATTCTGGTGGCATCGTACTCGGAGGAAGTGCAACCCGCAGAAGTCATGGTAATTAAATTGTGGCGAAACCGATCGTGTTCTTCAGTTAGGACCACTTACTGGTGAGGATTAGGCTTGCTTGTATAGCGAGAGATTGTGAGGCTGCGGGGTTCCTCGTTTATGATGTGAGACAGATGAGCTCGGTTGCGGATAACCAGGAGGTTTTGAAGGGATTAGGGAGCGAGTGAGTCTCGATGTGCATTACACCTCGGGCCAAGGACGGGCGAGCGTACTATCGAGCGTTTAGGGATAGGTGGCGGGCTGTGTTTTGATTCGGTAGGTGGGAAGGTTATTTGCCTCTTGTTGTATTCGTGCGATACGAGATACCGCTTCCGGTATTCGGATGGCCTGTATGAGGCCTAGTATGTAAGAAAGTGTAGATCGCCGGTTGGTGGGTTCGACATAGGCGAGTTCGGTTAATTAGTCGGACTTGATTCACGAGTGTGGATAAGGCGAAGCTTATCAGGAAAGATTATTTAGTAAAGCTTAGAGTCGTGAAGCTTTATGCGGATAACCAAGCTGTTATACCCGTATTTCGGTATATGCGTGTGGGCGTCGTCTGAAATTTGAGCCTTAAGTTAGGCATAGGACCGAAATTTGGGCACAAGTGCGAATAAGTCGTTTTCGAAAGCGTTTCCACGACTTACGTGGGGAAAATTTCGGCTATGTCATTTACTATTTTTGTGGATTTTTCAGAGGCGAAACATTTTGGACCAGCGGGAGGGTGACACTTGTCACCCTCGTGGTGGAGCCAGTTGATGGCCGATTGGCTCACGTCTTGTGCCTTATTGGTGCCTTGTTTTGTGCCTTGTTTTGGCCTTGTTTTGTGCATTGTTTTGAGCCATGTTTTGTGGAGTAGGGGATAGGGTGCACTTGGCTTGATCGAGGCCTTACACTTGCCTTGCGTGGCTTGATCTTGGCCGTTGGTTGGCTTTGGCTTTCTATAAATACCACCCAGAGATGAACTTCTTCATCCACTATTCACTTGTCTAAGTCTTGAAACCCTCTCCTCCTCTTGTTGGCTCTCGTCCAACTCCCCCACCACTTGCTGTGAGGCCTTGGCCAGAGTTCCCCTCACTTGTCAAGGCCCTTTGGCGAGAACCCCACTATCTTGGAGTGTTTCGTGAGGTACCCCAGCTGTGGTATTGAAATACTCTCCAAGTATTGTTATAATGCCCAAAATACCTTAGCCTTTACCTAGTAGTATTTCAAAGTTACCTCTATCGTAGAGCAGGAAATACTACCTTTTGTCCTTTAGTCTCAAGCAGAAACCACAAGGAAATCTTCATAGTTGGTTGAAGTATTTGAGTAGAAGTTAGTTAGAACTTCTAAGGGTTGTTTGGAGTGGTTTGGGCGCGCGGAGTTGGAGCTAAACCTTGCTCGGGATCCACATTATAACTTGGATAATTTTGGGCTTGTCGAGGTAAATATTCTTGTCCACTTATTGTAATTGGAGATTACATGTTGTAGGAATATATAGTTGAGGTATACTATATATAGAACTGAACATTATTGTGCGGCAATGTCTCTTGACTTAAGCCTGAATTTAAAGAAGGCGAGCAGTAATTACATGGGTTTGTACTCTGATGAACTTGTGTAGCATTGTTGTGTAGTAGAATTGTACGTCAGGTTAGGCGTGTAAACCCCACAGTTTGTCTTGGTAGCGGCCTCGATGGAGGAGGAGATTTCTGTTGTGGCGGGAGAAGAATCTTTGCCGAATTTTACGTAGAAAGATGGAAACTTGTGTTTAAGATTTAATAGGCGTTTGTGGCCTTATAGGTGGAAGTACTACGAGTGGCGTATTCTACTTGAAGAGTGGAAAAGGCTGGCCAGATTCTGATCTTGTGGGCGTTTTGCTGCATGCGATAATCGTCGCGGTATGTGAACCTCTTCCATCCTTGAGCATGATGTTTTGTAAACTATGTAATGCGGTGAGCGTCGTGTGCTAAATGAGTTTGGTTGGTTCCAAACATAGGGTGTTATAATAGCTTTATGGGAAGTTAGTTATAACGACTACATGTAGGTAAAAGATTGGTTCATTGATTGTAGAAGTTAAGAGACTTGATCTTGAAAGATAAGAGACTTAACTTGTTTTACTTAGTAATTAACATTTTGTTAAAAGTATTGTGAAACCTCGTTCGTGAGTAATGAGTGCTTGGTTTTAAAGAATAATGTTTCTTGATTTGGAAATGAGAATAAGTGTCGAACAAACCACTGGCGCAAATAAAGGAAAGTGTATTGACAAATAACTAATTGATATTAAAACCGGTAGAAACCTCCATCTGCATAGAAGCTAAGATAAGACAAAATTGTATTACATTTCCTAGATCATAGGCTCTGTAACAAGATGGTTATAAACAGAATAAGCTGCTCACACATAAGACATATGTTACTCGATTGTTTTAAAGGGATTAAGACTATGAGTTATGAATCTTTTCTAAAAAGAGTGGAGTAATTGAAATTAGGCAAAGCTGGAACTCTAGGAAAAGGAAGGCATTGTTTGTCTTAAAATGGTTTAAAACATAAAGTGTTATAACGACTTTATGGGAAGTTTAGTTATAACGACTTTATGAAAAAGGGTTTATCATTGATTTTAATGTGGTAACTTGACTTTAAAAGAAAAGTGTTTTGGTTTACCTAAAAATGTAAGTCACTCTATTTTTATACTACGGGTATCGGGTGACTTTTATAAAGGAATGGATCTCTTTTAAAAGGTATTTAAAGTCGTGGTACTTTAGGGTTAAAACAGGACCTTGACATAAAATGAAAGTACTTTGAGTTGTTGTAAAACTTGTCTATGCTTGTTGTTGTGAACTTGCCTATGCTTGTTGTTGTAAACTTGCCTATCTTGTCGTGATAGCCTTTGTTGTGCAAGAATTGTGTTTCTATACTCTGGCGCCTCTCGATGGAGGTCGGTTGACTTATTGAGAACTTACTTGGACATGCGGCGTGTGGAGAAATTCCGCAGATGCGTTCTGTTGATTGTGTTACTTTTGCTGTCGCTTTGGACATCTTGACCGCGATCGTGGCGCGCGGGTATCTTCCATTTGATCTTTGCTTTATTGTTTCCCTTTGGGCATCGACCACGATCGTAAGCGCGCGGGTATGTTTCCATTTGGAATCTTTGTCTTATTGTTTCCTTTTGGACATCTTGACACGATCGTAGCTGCGGGTATACTTCCATTTTGTTTCTTTGTCTTGTGGTTCCCTTTTTGGACATCGACACGATCGTAGCGCGCGGGTATGCCATTGGAATTATTATCTGACTTTGGCATCGAATAGGACTTGGTGTGCGGTGTACTTCTTGGTGTTATCATATCATAGGCTATGCCGTGATGAGGAAGGCATTCCACGGGCATGATTGATGTGAAGGCGTGAGACCACGACTTGATATAAGCGATATATGTGTGTCTTGTAGTTTGGTTATCATTCATGTCTCTGCTTTATATATTGCTATGATTTCATTTCTGATATTTCTGATTTCACATACTTGGTACTGTTATGCGACCTCGCTTGAAGCTGCGTTCATCTGCGGTAGAGTACATCGATCGTGGATCCTCGCTCTTAGGATCACGATTCAGCGTATTAGGAAGCTCCGTTTCTCGGAGGCTTATCTTTTAGTATGTGTTCCACTGAGTTGTAGGTTCTTGTACATTGAGGGTATGGCGGGGCCTGTCCGTCATAGTTGTGTAAATCTTAAGTGCATGCCTTTGTTGTGGCGGGGGTTTGTAAAAGGATAAGCTGTTCGGGTTTATGTATATATCTTGAAAAGCTGTTGGGTTGCTGTTTATTTATTATGTCTCTCATTTCATGTGTAAAGTTTTTATTTCCGCTGGTTTTCTCTGATGTTGTATCACTAGGGTGCCCGGGGTAAGGCACCAGTCACGGGCCCGGGTTCGGGGCGTTACAAGTGGTATCAGAGCAGTTAATCCTCGGAAAGTGTCTACAGACCGTGTCTAGTAGAGTCTTGATTATCGGTGTGTTGTGCACCACATCTATAATCAGGAGGCTATAGGACATTTAGGATTGGTTTCCATTCTTCTCATTACGAGATCTTGCCTTAGAAGGCGTGTTGTAAGTTGGACCCTCAGCGTATCTCGTTTTTACGATTATGCCTCGCGCAAGCAACGAGCCAGAAGGGCAAAGCGGCCGAGGCTGCTAGTGAGATCTGAGAGAAATGCGAGCGCGAGCGATGCAATACCTAAAATTGTGCTTGACGGCGAGTTTTGCGTCACGCCCGGCCCAGCGAGTTTAGAGCGCGGCGGTGGCTGCTGAGACCTGATACTGAGCCTCGGTCTCGCGGCTGGAAGCGAGATAAGATAAGTACAAGGAGATGGCCCGATTCTTGGCGAAGTCGTGGCGAGCGTGAGATAAATTTGGATCACGGATTCGATTCTGTAACACGATGGATTCACCCGGCGAGATAGTTTGAGGCTACGGGACTTTACGAGTTAGCGCTTGAGTTTTATGGGTGAGGCACGAGGATGATCCGCGAGAGTTCATCCGGCGATTCTGACTAGTCGTAAGTGATCGAGCTTGGAGACGAGTCGGTGGTCTTAGGTTACGCATCGATTGCGTGATCTGCGATCGGTGGTTTGATTTGTGGGAGTTGTCGGGAGAGCATGCGGCTTCCGGCGGTATGGGATGAGTTCTGAGGCATTCTCGCTCAACTTCTTAACTCCGCGGATGAGGAGGGCGCGGGTAAACAGTTTATGATCTTTGGCGAGCAGGCGTCTGATTCGGGAGTCTGGCGTGGAGTTTGACTCGTTGGCTCGGTATGTCCCGCTTTAGTGGCAACCATGGAGGATAGAGTGCACCGCTACGTCGCGGGCTAGATGATTGCCAGCGAGGCTTGTTGGGTGTAGCTCTTGGTGGGCATGGACATTGCCGCGTGCGAGCTCGTCTGGCAGGATGTGAGCGCGGAGAGATCGGCGGAATGACCGGTCGGCAAAGAGGCGAGCAGCGAGGTCCTTTGGTGACTTCCGAGCGAACCGCCTCGGCGAACTAGTTATGCGCCTCCGCGATCTGAGTGGTCCTCCGCGATCTTGGCATCGAGTATTGAGGCGGTCGAGGGCTCGAGGTTGATTTTAGGAGAAGCGGGGTGTTAGCCGAAGCCACCCTACCTCGTTGTGACGTATGGTAGACTCGCGATGGGAGTGTCGTGCTAGTCAGGGAGTTTGTTTTACATGCGGCCAGCGGGGCCATTTAGGGCTGTCCGACGAGTATGGCTGGTAGGATAACCGATTCTGAGATCGATTGCGGGTTCTTCCTTCCGGCTAGGCGGGATGTTCATACACCGCGGAGCCACGGTAGAGAGTCGCGGTGGAAGTTCCGATTTTAGCGGTCCTTTGAGCACTTTATTTTGAGTATATCCTTAACCTACAGAGACTTGTATGTATTGATGTTAAGATAATGTGTTAAGTGTTATGTTCGGATAGATTTGTGCTAATATGTGATTGAGAAACTGGTGAGTGTAGAAGGGTAAGCACAGGGGCATGGAAGTGTGAACCTTAGACTATTTCACGATTGAGACCTTAGAGGTAAGGTCGTCATGAGTAAAAGATTTATTTTATGTTTGACCTTTATCGAGTCGTAGTATCGTGGGATTTATTTGTGTGATAAGTCCATGGGTAATGCGAGATGGAAGTGTTAGCTTTCATGGCGTGTGTTAGTAAGATTGTTAGTATCGGGAACAAGAATGTAAGCCTTGATTGTGGGGTCGGGTTGAGGACCGTTTGAGGTCGACGCGGCGGTTTGTGGTAAGTCGATTCGAGGTGGTTCGCGGTGGTAGGGTCACGAGGATGCTAGGCCAGGTTTAGGTGACCATCGTATGAGTTCGTGGATCGTTCTACGAGAATCGGTTCGTGAAGGCGGGAATGGCCTTAAGGAGATCGAAGTTAGTAAGATGACGAGTTTGGAGGTAGTCACTCGAAGGTTGGAAAGCGAAGCATTGTGGAAGTGTGAGTACGGATACTAGAAAGAGTTCGAGTGTTGAGAGGGTCTGACGAGTTAGGGGAGAAGTGAGCGTGTGTTTTTGGCGGTGTGGCGGGATTGTTTTAGTAAGTATAGTAGTGAAGACTATCTTGGCGCGTATTTGTTTGAGACTTAGAAGGAACATTGGGGCGAATGTTTCTAAGGAGGAGAATGTTATACCGTATTTCAGGTATATGCGTGTGGGCGTCTTACGAAATTTGAGCCTTAAGTTAGGCATAGGGCCGAAATTTGGGCCTGAAGTGCGAATAGAGTCGTTTTTAAATGAAGCGTTTCCCACGACTTACGTAGGAAAATTCCGGCTATGTCATTTACTATTTTTGCGGATTTTTCAGAGGCGAAACATTTTGGACCAGCGGGAGGTGACAACTTGTCACCTGCGTGGTGTAGCAGTTGGTGGCGATTGGCTCGCGTCTTGTGCCTTATTGGTGCCTTGTTTTGTGCCTTGTTTTGGCCTTGTTTTGTGCATTGTTTTGAGCCATGTTTTGTGGAGTAGGGGATAGGGTGCACTTGGCTTGATCAAGGCCTTACACTTGCCTTGCACGTGGCTTGATCTTGGCCGTTGGTTGGCTTTTGGCTTTCTATAAATACCCCAGCAGAGATGAACCTTCATCCACTCTTCACTTGTCTAAGTCTTGAAACCCTCTCCTCCTCTTGTTGGCTCGTCCAGCTCCACCAGCTTTGTGAGGCCTTGGTAGGAGTTCCCACTCCTTGTCGAGGACCTTTGTGAAGAACCCCACTATCTTGGAGTGTTTTAGTGAAGTACCCCCTGTGGTATTGAAATACTCTCAGTATTGTTATAATGCCCAAAATACCTTAGCCTTTACCTAGTAGTATTTCAAAGTTACCTCTATCGTAGAGCAGGAAATACTACCTTTTGTCCTTTAGTCTCAAGCCAGAAACCACAAGGAAATCTTCATAGTTGGTTGAAGTATTTGAGTAGAAGTTAGTTAGAACTTCTAAGGGTTGTTTGGAGTGGTTTGGGCGCACGGAGTTGGAGCTAAACCTTGCTCGGGATCGACATTATAACTTGGATAATTTTGGGCTTGTCGATGTAAATATTCTTGTCCCCTTATTGTAATTGGAGATTAAATGTTGTAGGAATATATTGTTGAGGTATACTATATATAGAACTGAACATTATTGTGCGGCAATGTCTTTTGACTTAAGCCTGAATTTAAAGAAGAGAAGCTGAGCTGTAATTACATGGGGCGTATTCTGATGAACTTGTGTAGCATTGTTGTGTAGTAGAATTGTACACGTCAGGTTAGGCGTGTAAACCCCACTGGTTGGCTTGGTGGCGGCCTCGATGGAGGAGGAGATTTCTGTTGTGGCGAGAGTCTTTGCGAATTTTACGTAGAAAGATGGAAACTTGTGTTTAAGATTTAATAGGCGTTTGTGGCCTTATAGGTGGAAGTACTACGAGTGGCGTATTCTACTTGAAGAGTGGAAAAGGCTGGCCAGATTCTGATCTTGTGGGCGTTTTGCTTCTTATCGATAATCGTCGCGAGGTATGTGAACCTCTTCCTATCCTTGAGCATGATGTTTTGTAAACTATGTAATGCGGTGAGCGTCGTGTGCTAAATGAGTTTGGTTGGTTCCAAACATAGGGTGTTATAATAGCTTTATGGGAAGTTAGTTATAACGACTACATGTAGGTAAAAGATTAGTTCATTGATTGTAGAAGTTAAGAGACTTGATCTTGAAAGATAAGAGACTTAACTTGTTTTACTTAGTAATTAACATTTTGTTAAAAGTATTGTGAAACCTCGTTCGTGAGTAATGAGTGCTTGGTTTTAAAGAATAATGTTTCTTGATTTGGAAATGAGAATAAGTGTCGAACAAACCACGGCACAAATAAAGGAAAGTGTATTGACAAATAACTAATTGATATTAAAACGGTAGAAACCTCCATCTGCATAGAAGCTAAGATAAGACAAAATTGTATTACATTTCCTAGATCATGGGCTCTTTGTAACAAGATGGTTATAAACAAGAATAAGCTGCTCACATAAGACATATGTTACTCGATTGTTTTAAAAGGGATTAAGACTATGAGTTATGAATCTTTTCTAAAAGAAGTGGAGTAATTGAAATTAGGCAAGCTGGAACTCTAGGGAAAAGGAAGGCATTGTTTGTCTTAAAATGGTTTAAAACATAAAGTGTTATAACGACTTTATGGGAAGTTTAGTTATAACGACTTTATGAAAAAGGGTTTATCATTGATTTTAATGTGGTAACTTGACTTTAAAGAAAAGTGTTTTGGTTTACCTAAAAATGTAAGTCACTCTATTTTTATACTACGGGTATCGGGTGACTTTTATAAAGGAATGGATCTCTTTTAAAAGGTATTTAAAGTCGTGGTACTTTAGGGTTAAAACCTGGACCTTGACATAAAATGAAAGTACTTTGAGTTGTTGTAAAACTTGTCTATGCTTGTTGTTGTGAACTTGCCTATGCTTGTTGTTGTAAACTTGCCTATGCTTGTCGTGATAGCCTTTGTTGTGCAAGAATTGTGTTTCTATACTCTGGCGCCTCTCGATGGAGGTCGGTTGACTTATTGAGAACTTACTTGGACATGCGCGTGATGTGGAGAAATTCCGCAGTGCGTTCACATTGATTGTGTTACTTTTGCTAATCGCTTTGGACATCGACACGATCGTGGCGCTGCGGGTATCTTCCATTTGATCTTGCTTTATTGTTTCCGCTTTGGGCATCGACCACGATCGTAAGCGCAGCGGGTATGTTTCCATTTGGAATCTTTGTCTTATTGTTTCCTTTTGGACATCACGACCACGATCGTAAGCGCGCGGGTATCTTCGTTTGATTCTTTGTCTTATGGTTCCCTTTTGGACATCTTGACACGATCGTAGCTCCGGGTATCTTCCATTGGAATTATTATCTGACTTTGGCATCGGTAGGACTTGGTGTGCGGTGTACTTCTTGGTGTTATCATATCATAGGCTGGCGGTGATGAGAAGGCATTCCACGGGCATGATTGATGTGAAGGCGTGAGACCACGACTTGATATAAGCGATATGTGTATCTTGTAGTTTGGTTATCATTCATGTCTCTGCTTTATATAAATTTGCTATGATTTCATTTCTGATATTTCTGATTTCACATACTTGGTACTGTTGTCTTGACCTCGCTTGAGGCTGCGTTCATCTTGCGAGTAAATACATCGATCGTGGATCCTCGCTCTTAGGATCACGATTCAGCGTATTAGGAAGCTCCGTTTCTCGGAGCTTATCTTTTAGTATGTGTTCCACGAGTTGTAGGTTCTTGTACATTCGAGGTATGGCGGGGCCACTGTCCGTCATAGTTGTTGTAAATCTTAAGTGCATGCTTTGTTGTGGCGGGGTTTGTAAAGGATAAGCTGTTGGGTTTTATGTATATATCTTGAAAGCGTTTGTTAGGTTGCTTTGTTTATTTATTATGTCTCTCATTTCATGTGTAAAGTTTTTATTTCCATTGGTTTTCTCGATGTTGTATCACTAGGGTGCAGGGTAAGGCACGATCACGGGCCGGGTTTGGGGCGTTACAGAGCGTTGACACGGGGTTGACTTGACATTTTAGTATGAGTATTGTTATGTGGCCTCGTGTGGTATTATTGGTATGTGGGGTTGTAAAGAAGACTATGTCGCTATCTTTAAGTTTGACTCCCGAAAGAACATTCGGGGCGAATGTTTCTAAGGGAAGAATGTTACACCGGAATTTGAGATATGTTTATAAGAGCGTTCGTAAGAACAAAAGATGTTAAGATTAGAGGCGAGTAAAAATTTATCGAATTTTGGAATTTGTCGGAAAAGCGAAATATTGCGGCGTTTGAGAGGGAGACACGTGACACCCCACACTTATGGTCATGAGCGAAATTGTCATGGTTAGAATGGTCGTTTGACCATAATTTAAATGACAAGTCTTGCTAGTCTTGAAGCTTGACAAAGTTGACTAAGTCAAGGCACTAGACTTGATCCGTGTGAAATCCATCTAGGCGACCATTTGTGTAGATCTTAACCCTCCATTGCCCCTTTATATAACTACTAGTAGAAAGAGAGCCAACACAGCCATTTTTTCACAAAAATTTGAAGAGCACAATAGAGCTCTCGGCTGGAGGGTTTCAAGAAAAAAATTCAATTGTTGTCAATAATTCCCAGCTTTAAACCAAGGTACCTAAGGGTATTGTAAGTGTTTCTCGATAGAAAGATCCGGAAAAAGGGTGTTTCGTATTAGTCATGGCGAAAACCTAAAGGGTTATTCAACTTTGAAGTTGAAACTTGAAGATGAGTCTTTTATAAGCTACAAGGGTTGCTTGGAGTGGATTGGGCGTCGAAGGAGGAGCTAAAGTTGCTAAGGGCGACTTGTGATCTTTGATCATAATTGGGCTAATTGAGGTATAATCTTACGTTTTACTTTTGTAATTGAAGATTTCACGTTATGATAAGTTATATGTGATCATGTGATTTGTGTTATGAAGTTTGATAAGTGACATGGATTGTAGAAGCCTAGAGCAGAAAGGACATGATTAGCCTTTTGAAATTGAAATACAATTTTGGTCGTTAATTAGAATCGTCGCATGTTTACCTCTTGAGGATTGTAGTAGTTATGTCGATTGCGGCGATATCATGTTATACTAAACCACTTGGATTAAAAGGAATTGGAAGCGATTTGTATTGTTGCTAATTGCGAATTGACATTATAGTTTAGACTAGTTTGTTATCGTTTGTGGTGAGCCAATTGGGGCTGTTTTGTTATTCAATTGTATTGAACTACCTTATAAATTGTGGTGAGCCAATTGGGGCTGTTTGGTTATTGTATTCGGCCTTGAAAAGGTGGCAAAGTTAGTAAAAACAAAGGAAGTCTTTGTCAGATTTTAGTAGAATTTAGTGACTTGCACTTGGAATATTCTACGTTTGAAACTAGAAGTTAATAGACGTACTATGGTCATTATAGGTTGACATACTACGTATGGAGACTGGACTTAGCAAGTGGATTAAACCGAAGAGGTATGTGGAACTTTCTTATCTCTTAAGCATGATTAAGTTGTAAATGTATGATGCGATAGGCGTCTGAGATTTTTGACAAATCTAGTATATTTGATATCCTTGGCTTATTTTAAGAATGCCCAAGTTGTTTGAGTTAGGGAATTAACTCACTTGATTAAATATTAAGGATATCTTGATTTTCAAAAGTTAAGAGACTTTAAGTATGTTGAAAGTATTTTTAATACTTGTTTGTTGGAAAGTTTAGGTCTCTTGGTTATAAGGAAAAATGTAAATTGCTAATGTATAAGGCTAGTATAACGGCTTTATGGGAAGTTGGTTATAATAGCTTTATGGAAAGTTTAAAGAGTGGTTTACTCTAAGTAATTTAAGCATGTTAAGGGACTTGAAGAGTTTTAAAGAATGTGATACTTGTTTCGTTTTAAATGTATAAGTCCCTTGGATAGGAAATTGTACTTGACTTAGGTATAAAGTGAATATAACGACTTTATGGGAAGTTGGTTATATTGGTTTTATGGAAAGATAAATGGCTTGATTTATTGAAAGGCAATTTGATTTAAAGGCATCAATTGCCTAAGGCTTTTACGAGAGAAGAAGTCACTTGATTTAGAAGCCTAATTTTATTTCTAAAAGTATTGTGACTAGTCTTGAAAAGAAATTGTAACTTGATACTACGGTTATTAGTATCTTGAAAGTTTTATAATGAAATGAGTCATTTTAAAAGAATAGAAGTACGTAGTACTTTGGGTTAAATTCCCGGATTTTTATAAAGAACATGTTAGTGCCTTAAGTAAACTAAAATGAGAGTGTGTATGAAACAGAATAATAAGAAGTTAGGGGGTTGCTTAACTTGCTTATATATTGTATGATAAGCCGGTAGTGCTTATGTTATGTGTGATAGCCGGATTTGTGCTAGTAGTTCAGTAATAATTGCGAGTCGTTCCAGGAGTTTGTGGCATCGCATATTTAGTGGATTTGCTACCGCGATCGAGGAATACCTCGTGCGAGTCCGTAGGGCTTATGCGGGTGAAATAGTCCCGTGCGGGCGGGTCCGACCTATCACGAGGAATACCTCATGCGAGTCAGTAAGGGCTTATGCGGGTGAAATAGTCCCGTCGAGGAATACCTCATGCGGGTCCACGCGATCTATGCGGGTGAAATAGTCGGGAATAGGATTGTAATGATCTGCGGGCGGGTGGTCTGTTTTGATCGTGAGCTTCCTACTTTATATTGTAAGTATACACCTATTTACTCTCATTGTTAGTAAGGCACAATGTCTTTTAATTGAGTGAGTTATCATACATGTCTCGATTTTATTATTACACTTATGATTTCATTCTGATACTTCGGTTTCACATATTTGGTACATGTTGTCTTGACCTCCTTGAGGCTGCGTTCATCGCATGGTAGAGTACGTGTTCTTGATCCTCGCTCTTAGGATCCTTTGTTGGTGTGGAAGCTCACTCCTTTGGAGGCTTATCCACTGTATTGTCGGTTGTTGTACATTCGGGGTATGGCGGGGCCTGTCACTTGAGTTGATATTCTTAAGTGCATAGTCACATTGTGGATTGGGTTGTAAGGAAAAAAAAAAATTAATTTTTTAATGGTATAAGTTACCGAAGGTGGCCTTATCGGCTGCTTTGTTGTTATTATATGTTTAAGTATTTTATCGGTTGTGTATGTTCATTGCTATTCTACGATGTATGCGAAAGGGTGCGGGTAGGGCACGATGTGAGCTTGGGTCGGGTCGTGTGATTATACCACTCTTTACCACGCCTCGGGGTAGAGTATAAATGAGGTAAATCCCCAGATCGTTATACCACTGTTTAGTGGATTTGCTACCTATACTTTTGATTACTCATTGTTAGTAAGGCCTTTGTGTCTTTATTATTTGAGTAGTGACTTTGAGGGCATGCGTCCCTGACTTGATATGACTGCTTATGTATTGTTGTCACGACCCGACCACGGGCCCGCGACTGGTGCCCTACCAGGGCACCCTTACAGGTATACATCAGAGATAATCAGCGGAACATACATGAAACTTATAAATAAATCATCAAAGACAAAAATCAACAGGTTAGCCGATAAGGCTACCTCCCTGGATAGTAAATACATAAGCAAGCGGTTGCCTCATTTCCTTTACAAAGCGGACCTGCGATATGTGACTCTGGACCTCTAAGAGTTTTTAACATAACAACTGTGGCGGGACAGGGCCCCGCCATACCTGAATAAACATAAATCTACAACCTCAGGGAAAACCGTACCAAGAGATAAGCCTCCGGAGCAAATGGAGCTTTTCTCAAAAGCGAGCAGAGATCCTAGAGCAGGATCACCACGCAGGTACCTAAAACATGCGGGCATGAGCGGCCCGAAGAAGTCGATTACAACAGTGCAGAATATGGAGCAGAAATAACGTCTGATAAGCGGATCATAAGCGTACAAAGAATGGCGAGGACAAGTATAAAAAAATACATACGGATCTGCCGTGTCATTACCACTTATGAACTTAATCGTACCTTATTATCTTTTCCCATTTTCAATAAAGTTATAGTCACGATCTTAAGGACATGATTAGGAAAAATCATTAAGTTCATTCTGGTATAACTTACTTATCTTTCATAAGTATAATCCAGGCCGCTTTAAGGAGGCGCCTTTACTACGACCCGATGCGGGGCCAGCGAAATCACACAAATATCAAAGCGTGCGTGGAATCCCCATCACTGTAGCGATTATAAGTGTAAAATATAACCATGTGGCCGCGCGTGGCATCCCGCCTCAGTCGGCGTACACATACACAACACGTATATATATCTCACGCGTGGAATCGCATCACTTTGCAAGCGACTATAAATGTAAAATATAACCATGTGGCGCGTGGCATCCTCCATTGTCGGCGTACTGCGTATCGACATATATATATCTCTGCGTGGAATCCCACATCCGCTGCAAGCGACTATAAATGTAAAATATAACCATGTGGCGCGTGGCATCAGCCTCATTTGTCGGCGTACATATACAACATATATACGTATATATATATCGCGACGCGTGCCGGAATCCCATCGTATAAGCATGGCCATAGCGTGCCCTCGGCGTCCTCATCGTGAGTGCGGTCTTCGTAGAGCTAGCCGTGGAGTAATAATATAACATGCCGGAATCCCGCCGATGGGTACATGTCTTCATGGGGAGCTAGCCCGTGGAGTAAAATATAACATGGTCGCATTCCGGAATCCCGTCGTATAAGCATGACCGTGGAGTAATAAAATGCGCGGGCATCTAACGCATCGTCTGCATGCCGGCATCCCTCATCGTATAAGCGTGGCGAGATCGATCCTGATGGAAGCATACGTGGAATCCCCGTCATTGTCGTGCGTCGATAAAATGTCGGGCGTCTAACGCGTCTGGTCGCGTGCCGGAATCCTACATCGTATAAGCGTGTCACGGATCAATCAAAATGGAAGCATGCGTGGAATCCCATCAGCATCGATGCGTCGAGTAAACTTACAACAAAGCGATCGGCCCTCAGTGAGAACCGACAACGTAGACATATAATACTACTCAAAGCTATCATGAGCGGACCTAGGCAAGTTCATTAAACCTTTAGACTTCCATCTTTATAAACTCATGGCACTATCGAGTTACACATTAAAATCAGGGAATAAAACTCCAAGTACTACGTACTTCTACTCTTTTAGAAAGTCCCTTTTTCAAATAAAACTTCCAAAATACTAACAGCCGTAGTATCAAGTCATACTACCTTGAAGACAAGTCACGATACCTTCTTAGAAATACAATTCGGACTACAAATCAAGTGACTTCTTCCTCAAAACATTAAGCGATTTATACCATAAGGCGGTTGCCGCTTCATTTCAAACCAATTCTTTGCTTACATTATTAGAAAACCATTCTCTTAACCTTCCATAAAGCCGTTATAACGACTTCCCATAAAGCGTTGTAACACTTTATGGTTTTAGTACATCTCATTCCTTTTATAACCTATAGACTTCTTCTTTTTGAAACCGTGTTTTATATACTTTCAAATCAATTCTCTTAACTTTCAAAAATACAATTAGTCTCTTAACCTTTAGAACTCAGTGACTCCTTTTATTATAAAACCTTAGGCAATTGATGCCTTAAAATTCAAGTTGCCTTTTCATTAAAAGCGAGTCATTTATCTTTCCATAAAGCAAATATAACCAACTTCCCATAAAGCGTTATATTCACTTTATGCCTTAGTCAAGTACAACTTTCCTATCGAGGACTTATCGTTTAAAGCGATACAAGTATCACGTACCTCAAAACTCTTGAGTCGTAACATAAAAACATTAGACATCCTTAATCTTTCAAAGAAGTGAGTTAATCTCTAACTACTGACTTGGCTATTAATAAAACTATTAAAGGATATCGAGGTGTTGTCGTCTCAGTACTACATCGTGCAACTAGTCATGCTCGAAAGATAGGAAAAGTTCTACATAGAGTAAATCACACAACTACCTCTTAACTTCTAAGAGTAGAAGGAAAGATGAAATGATACCACAGGTATATTCCATACGTAGAATCATGCCAAAGGAAGGAAGAGGTTCGCGTACCTCGCGACGATTATCGACAAGCGACAAAATGCTCCAAAATACTTCAACCTTGAAAGCTATTCCACCCCAAGTAGGATCGCTATTCTTAGTACTTGACTATAATGGTCACGATACTTCAATTAACCTCCTTGAGCGTAGAATATTCCAGTGCCTAAGTCACTAAATTCTACGGAAAATCGAACGACACCTCGCTTTGTTTCTACTCACTTTGCCACCTTTTTCAAGGCGAAATACAATAACCAAACCTTGGCATTTAAGGCCCAATCAAAGAAATTAACAATAGGGGATTACGCTACTAGGCGTGTAAAATTCCGCCCGAAGCGATATCAAATTAATACAACTTACTAGGCCAATTGGCTGGCTTGAAACTACTGACATCGATTCTTATCCAATTTCCATTTCAATCGAGTTATTAGCCTAACGTGATATCAAGTCGCGATTGATTATAACTACCATAATCTCGAGTAATTAACATGCGGCGATTCTAATAACGACGATTTGTAATCAACTTCACATGGCTTGCATTTCATTTCGGATTCTAAGGCTACAAGCAATCCATAATACTTATAACTTCAACACATATACTTCATGCTAGCAACATGTAAAGCTAACAATGATATAAATAATCTTGTGACAACATAAGAGACAAGATTATACCTCAGCGAATCTTAATCGAACTCCAAATCCGAAGTCGCTCCTTAGCAACTTAGAGCCTCTTGAAGACACTTCAATCCGCTACTTGAGACCATAGAACAATACCAGCAAGGTTCCTCCAAACTTCCAAACAAAACCTAGAAGACAACTAGGTTTTAAACTGCGACTAACAAAACTATCTTTTAGAGATTTTCTATTGAGATATGCTTCTGATACACTTAGGAACCTTGGTTTAAAGTGGGAAAATTATAGGACAACAAACAAATTTTTTCATGTGGAGAGGAGTGAACAGGAAGCAACATGCTCTTGTTCATCCAATTTTTGTGTAAATTTGGCTAAGTGTTAGGCTTGTCTCACTACTAGTAGTATTATATAGGGACATGGAGGGTCAAGATGTAAACAAATGGGTGATTTGGATGAAGTCTTATTAAATATCAAGACTTTGGACCCTTTGACTTAGTCAATTTTGTCAAGCTCTCTATTAGCAAGACTTGTCTTCCTAACAAACAAGGGTCAAATGACCCTTGTGCCTATGCTACAATTCGTCCAAGGCACCATAAGGGGGGTGACACGTGTCTCCCTCCCATTCGTCACAATATTACGTTTTCCGACAATTTCACAATTCCGATAAATTTTTACAAGTCTCAAATCTTAACACTTGCGAGTTCTTACGTATGTTCTTAAAGCATGTCCTGTAAATACGGGGTGTAACAATTGTGTACTGTAGGTTGGCTATCATACATGTCTCCTGTTTTGTTTAGACTGTTATGATTTCATTCTGATGCTTCTTGTTTCACATCTTGGTACATTCTTACGTAATGACCTCCTTGAAGTGCGTTCATCTGCATGAGTTTAGGTCTGTTGTTTGGTGATCGGCGGTGTAGGACCACCTTTCGAGTTTTGGATAGCTCCTTACATTGGGAGTTTATCTTTTTGGTATAAGTTCTTTCGATACATGCTTTTATCTGATTATGGGTCTGGCGGGGCCTTGTCCGTCATGATTGATAAAACTCTTAGAAGTGCGTATTCATATATGGGATTGGACTCGTATACGATGTAGTGTCTTTTTATTATATATATTATATGATGACGCATCGGCTTTGCCACTTATGCGTATGTTGGTTTTAAAAAAATGAGGTGTTATTTAATTTCCATGATTTACTTAGTTGTTAAGGTAGAAAGGTGCGGTAGGGCACGATCCGCTTGAGGTTGGGCGTGGCAGTGGTATCGAGCGATCGATCCTCGGAATGTCTGGCCGTGTCTAGTAAGTCTTGATTATCGGTGTGTTGCGGCGCCACACCCGTAAGCGAGGCTACAGGGACATTTAGGAGTGGGTTTCTATTCTTCTCACTCTAAGATCGTGCCATAGAAATTTGTGTTAGTAAGATAATTCCTCTCGGCGTGATTTTGTGTTCTGATTATGCCTCGAGGAGAGCGGCCTTGAAGGGCAAAGGAGTAGCAGGAGCTACTAGTCAGACTCAGGGAGTTGATAGGGCTTATGCCCAGGGTGTTATACCCCGTATTTCCAGAGTATGTACGTGAGGGCGTACGTATAAAAGTTAGCCTAAGTTAAGACCTTGGACGAAAACATTTGTACCGCAACTCAGCAAGAATCGTTTTTAAATGAAGCGTTTTACTAAACTCGCGTAGGGTAAATTCCGGCTATGTCATTTATAATTTTTGCGGATTTTTACGAGAGATGAAATATTTTGGACCAGCGGGAGGTGACACTTGTCACCCTCGTTGAACAACAACTTGAGGCTTGGATTGTACGTTTTTGTGCCTTTGCACAAGTCAAGGAGTTGGTAGGATATTTGTGTAGTAGATGGATAAGGACACTTGGGTGAATCTCCACCCTACACTTGCCTTGCACTTGGCTTCATCTTGGCCATTGGTTGGCCATTGCTTGACCTATAAATACCCCCCCTTAAGATGAAGAGTTCTTCATCCACAAATCAAACTTTCCAAGTCTAAAATCCCTCCCTCTCCCTTGTGAGCTTTTCGTCCAACACTTCCCCCTCCCCTTGTGAAGGCCTTGGCCGAAACACCCCCCCTCTAGCCTAGTAGTCTGGCAGAAACCTACCCCCCCTCCCTTGGTAGAAATGTTGTCTTCCAAGTATAGTTACTATTCCTAAATACCCTAGCCCAAATCCCTTAGTACTTAGTAGAAGTTGTGAAGAACTTCTAAGGGTTCTTGGAGTTATCGGAGCGTACAAATTAGGAGTTAAACCTTGCTCAGGAGCGACTTTTAACTTGGATAATTTTGGGCTTATCGAGGTAAATACTCGTGTCCTTCTATTGTAATTGGATATTACATATAAGAATAGTTAAGACTTGAGTATAAGATATGAAAGAATATTAAAGAATATAATTGAGTGTACTTACATGAATTTGTTTTCTGATGAACTTGAGTAGCTTGGCGGGTAGGGAAGTCTTGCCCAATTTTCAGTAGAATAGAGAACCATCTACTTAGAAGTTTCTGAGAATAGTCTGAGCGTTGATAGGCAGCGTCGACTATTATAGGTTGATTCTCTGCTTGCGATATATTCGACTTGGCGGTGGTTTCGCCGAGAAGGTATGTGATTCTTCCTATACTCTTGGCATGATATTTTAAATATATATATAGACGGTAGGCGTCGTGTGTTAAGCGAATAATAATTACGGCAATGTCTTTTGACTTAAGCTTGAATAATAACTACGGCAATGTCTTTTGACTTAAGCTTTGAATAATAAAGATCTTGAAGCATTTCAAAGAATCTTGAATCATTTTTAACGGAAGAAAGCAGTTGGTTTTTAAACAAAAGCTTAAGAGTTATACTAGCTTTATGGGAAGTTAGGTATAACAACTTAAGAAAGATAAAAGAAGCATTTACTTATTTGCTTATAAAAACCTTGTATTGATTTACATTAGGTGTAGTAAGATTGATTGATAAAAAGACATATTATGATGTTCGTGTGTTAGTGTCTTGTGATGTTGTGAAAGGGTCATTATTGTTGTGCTTACGTTGCTAAGCGGTAAGTCGGTTATCTTGTTATTATATCACCTACCCGCTTGACTTGTTATCACAGGGCTTGCCACCCTTGATGCGGTCTATCGGCTATCGATCTATGTGACTATGCGGGCTGCGGGAGTTCGAGTTGATCATTTGGTGTTTTATCCGTCACGGGGATGCCTATGCGATGCTGTGACTATGCGGTCTATTGAGACTATGCGGTGCGGGAGTCGAGAGTGCAGGGGTTAGCTACCCCGTCGAGGAATACCTAATGCGGTGCGTGTGTGACCTATGCGGTGCGGAAGTCGAGGATTAGGCACGCATAATGATACTATGGGCGATTGGCCTTGCCCGATCATTCGCGGCCTAGAAAAGACACATTACTGATTTACCTATTATTGTTCTTGTTTGTGATATGGCACTATGTGCAATTAGGCGATTGTATTTACAAATGGTTTTAAATACTTTGATTTCATTTAAGTACTTTCTGATTTCATATACTTGGTACTGTTATCTTGACCCGCCCGGAGCTGCGTTAAATCTGCGGTAAGGGCAAGCAGTGCTAGATCCACGTCCTTAGGATCTCTTTGCTTTGGTGTCGGGAGCTCCGTCTTATAGGAGGCTCGACTTTTAGGTATGATCTCACTGTTGTTGTATATAGTTTTGTACATTCGGGGTATGGCGGGGCCTGTCCGCGTAGTTTTATCTTCTTAGAAGTGCAGTAGTCTATTATGCAGTTGGGATGTAGCGCAAAACTATGTTTATATATATATCTTAGAAAGCGACATTTTCTCGTAAAGCGTGTCTCATTTACATTGTTTCATGTCTTGTTCTTATATTCGATTACTCGATGTATGACTACTTGGGTGCGGGTAAGGCACGATCCACGAGCCGGGCAGGTCGTGACAAAAGTAGTATCGAAGCGATTAATCCTCGGAAAGTGTCTGACCGTATCTCAGTAGAGTCTTGATTATCGGTGTGTTGTGCACCACACCAATAATCGAGGAGGCTATAGGATATTTAGGATTGGTTTCCATTCTTCTCACTCACGAGATCGTGCCTTAGAGTGTGTTATAAGTTGGACCCTCTAACGTATTCCTTTTACCATGTGATTATGCCTCGCGTAAATGGCAAGACCCGAGAAGGGCAAAGCGGCCAGAGGCTGCTAGTAGGACAAAGATTCACGAGGCTCGAGCCCGATCTATGCAGGCAGCGAGTTCCATGGCGCCCGGCCCAGCGAACCACGGTACCGCGCCTCGCATCCCGCGGCTGGGCGAGAGTTAGGGTACAAGAGATCTTGACTATTGGCGGGATCGTGGCGAACATGAGGCAGGTGGATCTGGCGATTCGATTCCGGCCCAGTAGTACCGTGGTTCACAGAGGCGAATAGTTTGAGGCTACGAGATTTCACGAGTTGTAGCCGCGAGTTTTCTGGTGGCGGAGGATGATCGCGAGGAGTTCATCCGTCGATTCTGAAGGATTATGAGGTGATCGGGCGTCGGACAGAGTTTGTGATCTTCGGTTCCACATAATTGCGTGATACCATGATCGATTGGTTCGGTCGTGGGAGTTATCCGGGAAACGCAGCGTCCACTAGCTACTTGGGGCGAGTTCTCGGAGGCCTTTCTCACTCATTTCTTGCCTCGCGGATGAGGAGAGGCGCGGGTAAACAGATTTTTGTTCTTTGGCGAGAGAGGGCCTTACGATTAGAAATACAGCGTTGAGTTTTATTCGTTGGCTCGATATTGTCGAACCGAATCGGGCGTGGTAGTGTCTTACCGGGCACCTAGTGATACAACATTAGAAAATCGCGGAAATAAAACATGAACATGAAATGAGAGATATTATAAATAAGCAGGCCGACCAAAGCGGTTGCCTTTCAACATATATATATAAGCGTTTGAATAGTTACAATCCTTACAACCACTTGTAGCGATGCTACGGACCTCTAAGATTTTACAACAACTATGGCGGGACGGGGCCGCCATACCACAGAATGTACTAGAACCTCTGACATCGGGTAACATACCAAAGATAAGCCTCGAAGGCACGGAGCTTCCAATCTGTTGAAAGGTGATCCTAAGCGGGGATCGGCGGTAGATGTACTTACACTGCGGCATGAGCGGCCCGAAGGAAGAGTCGATCTGTGGTACAGTATGTGGCGTAAATCACGTAAATGAAATCATAATAGCCTATATAAAGCGGGAGACATGTATGATAACCAAACTACGATTACCGCGTATAACGATTATATCGTATCGGTCTCGCGCCTCGGGTTATTTACCCAAATATAATTATGGGTCTCGCGCCATGACATCGATCGTGCGTGGAATACCTTCCTCATTGCTGGCGATCTATGATATGATAACGTCAAAGTACACTGAACACCAAGTCCTACACGATGCCAAAGCGTAATAACAATACAATACAACGAAACCACGAAGGCGACACGCAGGCGAAGTGCGGCGACTACGGATACCAAGGCGGTCCGCGTGGTGGCCGGAGGCAATCTGGTGACCACGGTACCAGGCGTATCGAGACCGTCACTACTTTGAGCGGGGCAAGTGCGAGGGCTAACTACAGTACGAGGCGAATCAGCCACGAGGCGGGGCAAATCTGAAAACCGACCACGGTACGAAGGCGACGATGAAACCTCGTGGAGAGCTAGTCCATTGGAATAACACTATCATCGGGAGCATACGTGAAATTTTCCGCCCTTTGCAGATGCGTCAGTAAGTCCTCAACAAGTCAACGACCCTCCATTGAGAGGCGGTAATATAGAACACAATTCTTGCATAACAAGGCTATCACGACAAGCGTAGGCAAGTTACACAACAACAAGCATAGGCGAGTTACACAACAATAAGCATGGCGAGTTATCCTGACTCAGGTACTTTCGTTTTATGTCAAAGTCGGGTTTTAATCCTAAAGTACTAAATGCGTTAAGTTCCTTTTAAAGATACATTCCACTTTTATAAAGTCACGATACGTAGCGTAAAATAGAGTGACTTATATCTTTTAAATAAACTAAAACAACTTCCATACTATCTTTTTAAAACCAAATTAAGGAAATACCATGCCTTCTTTTTAGACCAAAACACTTCTCTTTTTAAAGTCAAGTTACCACATTAAAACCGATGATAAAAACCCTTCTTTTGTTTCGTAAAGTCGTTATAACCAACTTCCCATAAACATTTATAACACTTTATGTTTTAAACCATTTTAAGACAACCTGATGCCTTTCTTTACCTAAAGTTCGGTTGCCTAATTTCAATTCGCGATCTCTTTTTAGAAAAGTTTCATAGTTGATGTCTTAATCTCTTTTTAAAACAATTGAGTAACGTATGCCTGGCGAGTAGGTTATTCTTGCTCATAATCAATCTTATTAAGCGGCCGTGATCTAGAAGCTGTAATCTCATTTTGTCTAATCTTAGCTTATGCGGATGGAGGTTTCTTGGTTTTAATAATACTTCATTAGTCATTACATTTTCCTTTATTAAGCGACTGCGATGGGTTGTTCGATACTTATTACGATTTCGAATCGGTAAAACATTATTCCTTTTACAACGGTGCTCATTACTCACGAATGAGGTTTCACACTAACATCCATATCAAGTCAAGTCTCTTATCTTTTAAGATTAAGTCTCTTAACTTCTAAAAATCGGTAAAACCATTCTCTCTTAAGGCGTTATACCTAACTTCCCGTAAAGCTAGTATAACTCTTATGTTTTCAAAACCAAGTATTACTCTTTTGTTAAAGATGATTGACATTCTTTTGAAATCTTCAAGATTCTTTACTATTATACAACAAGTCGGTTATAAGTCAAATCGATTACCTTTTTAAAACCACAAGCATTTCCTTACCTACATAAACATTATAACGACTTCCCGTAAAGTGTTATATCACTTTATGTTTTAAATAATCAAATACATTTAGCACGTATCGTCTAGTACTACATAGTTACACACATATCATGCTAGAAAAGATAGGAAGAGGTTCACGTACCTGCGGCGATTATCGACTAATAGCAAGCGCTCCAGTACCTCAAGCGTCGGCTCTGCAGTAAGCCAAGTAGACCACGCCACGCGATATTTCAACCTATAGAGGCCACTGGCGCCTATTAACATCTTAGATCTCGATGTAGAATATTCTACAGAAAATTCGGACACCTCACATGGCGGCGTAATTCTCTCTCTATCGGTAGGCTGCAAGCCAACGAGGTTTCTGTCTAGCAGGGCGTGTACAATTCTACTCACGATAATGCTACACAAGTCTCATGTCTGATCTATGTAATTCTGATTCGATTCTCTTCTTTAAATTGGGCTTAAGTCATGAAGACATTGCGTAAGTATTGTCGAGCTTAAGTCAAAGACATTGCGCACAATTATAATGTTGATTCTATATATAGTATACTTGACTATATATTCCTACAACATGTAATTTCGAATTACAATAGAAGGTCGAAGTGTTTACCTCGATAAGCCCAAATTATCAGAGTTTATATGTCGATCTGAGCAAGGTTTAGCTCTTACTCGTGCGCTCCAGCCGCTCCAAACAACCCTTAGAAGTTCTAACCAACTTCTACTCAATTCTTCAACTATCGATGAAGATTTCCTTAGGGTTTCGTTTAGTGGCTAAAGGAAGTATAATAGTATTTTCTAGGCTTTTGTATAAGTGTAACCTTGGGAAAACTACAAGGTATTTGGGCAGGTATTTGGACATAACAACAATACTAGGAGAGTATTTCTATACCACAACAAGGGTATTATCACGAAAACAACTAGGCTAGGAGGGTACCGGCTAACCCTTCAAAGGGGAGGAAGCTGCGGCGAAGGGCCTTCTCGAAAGGGGAGGGGTGTGGTGGGCGAAAGAACAAGAGGGAGGGAGTATTTTGAGACTTAGATAGATTGCTCAAGTGAGGATGAAGAAAGTCTTCAACTTAGAGGGGTATTTATAGGTCAAGTGAAGGCCAACCAATGGCCAAGATGAAGACAAGTGCATAGAAAGTGTAAGGCGAAGATTTAGCCATGTGCTACCTTATCCATCTACACAAAATATCCTACCTAACCTTGACCAAAATTTCAACACAAAAAGCGTGCAAGAGTAGCCCGTTTGCGTCGACCTCTTCCGATGTGAGGGTGACACGTATGCACCCTCGTTGATCCAAAATGTTTAGTCTCTCGGAAAAATCCGCCAAAAATTATTAATGACATGGCGGAATTTTCCTACGTAAGATTAATGGAAAGCGTTTAGTCGGAAGCGACTCTTTTCACTTGTGCCCAATTTCGAACCTTGCCTAATCTTAAGGCTCAAATTCTTATCGTGCGCCTCACGTACATACTGCAAATACGGGTATAACGAGATATGTCCTGCGTTGGTAGCGATATGGAGGGCGAGTGCGTCGCTACGTCGGGCTAGATGATTATATGGCGAGTCTTGTGCGGTGTGGCTCTTGACCCGGCGTGTACATTACCGTATGCGAGCTCATGCACTTGGATGCGGCGGCGTAGAGGCAAGCGGGTCGGCGAGATATCGACATCGAGAAGAAGGCGAGCGGCGGTTCTTTTAGTAGTTCTCGGGGTGGGCGGCCTCGTGACGTCTGGGTGCACCCGGCCGGCTCGAGCACTCCCGCATCATGCTCGGTGCGGCGAGTATTCGGGGCGGTCGGGGCCCGGGACTTGGACTTCGAGGGTAGCAAGTGCTAACGATCGAGTGCTCGGTGTGTCCGTTGTGGTAGATTCCATTCGGGGCGTAGTACTCGCCGGGAGCTTGCTATACTTGTGGCCAGCGGGGTCATTATGCGAGCATGTCAGAAGCGGCGTGGTGGTAGGGCTCGGCTACGAGTGCATTGCGGTTCTTCGTCCCTACGATTACGCCGGGGCGAGTACTCGTGGACCAGCGGAGTGGCGGAGGTCGTGGCGCGGTCGATTCTAGCGGTCCTCGAGCCGCATTTATGCCTTGTCCGGTAGGCGGGACGGGAGGCCTCGCGCGATGTAAATCACGGGTACCTTATCGATCTCAGATTATGATGTGTATGCCTTGATAGATCGGGTTTTACTGCATCTATATATCTCCACTTGTTGCTAGTAGGATAGGGATAGAGCACGAGTCCATAGATCCTTTCGAGGTAGCTACGCGCGATGGGTGATTCGGTGGTACCTCGGCGGGTATATAGAGCTTGTCGGTGACTTTATGCGATCGTCGGACCTGGCCGACTTGATAGAGTTGGACATGGCCCGATTCGGCGTGATCATGGGTATGGATTGGCTGGCTTCTTGCTCGCCAATGTAGCTGCGAGGAGAGAAGTGATGCGGTTCGATTTCTGAGGCCGGTTATTGAGTGGGAGAACAGCTGTATCGTAGAGGGTAGGTTTATTTCCTACCTCAAGGCTAGGAAGATGGTGCGAGAAGAGTACATCTACCATCTCGTTTGGGTGTTTGATCTGAGGCTCTGATGCGATTTTGATCGATTCGGTAGTCGAGAGAGTTCACGGCGTGTTTCGAACGACCTCCCGGTATCCCTCGAGAGGAGATAGAGTTTTGTATTGATGTGCTTCGGACACTCGGCCTATTTCCATTCGCCATACGGGATGCTTTGCGAGTTGAGAGAGTTGAAGGACCAAGCGAGAGATTTCTTTGGAGAAGGGCTTGTCGGGCCTAGTGTTTCTCGCAGGGAAGCATCGGTATTGTTCGTGAAGAAGAAGGGCGGGGCAGCTGCGCATGTGTGTTGATTACGAGCAAGCGAACAAGGTGACCATTAAACGGATACCCCGCTTCGGGATTGATGATTTGTTCGACCGGTGCGAGTGCGAGTGTTTCTCAAGATTGATCTGCGATCGGGCTATCATCAGTGCAGTCGAGAGAGGTGGATGTCCCTAGGGTTTGCATTCGGACGATGCGGGCATTATGAGTTGGTCATGTCTTTTGGGTTGACGATGCTCGTGCGGTATTCATGGATTTGATGAGCGAGTGTTCAAACCATTTTGGACACGTTTGTGATAGTGTTCATCGATGATATCTTGGTTTATTCGCTCGGAAGCGAGGAGCATGCGGAGCATTTGAGGCTGTCTTGTGATTCTCGAGACCCAGCGATTATCGCCAAGTTTTCCAAATGTGAGTTTTGGTTAGCCGGTAGCTTTTCTTGGACATATTGTGGGGTGATGGTATTGGTGAATACGGCGAATCGAAGCGATCGAGGACTTGGCCTCGACCTCTTACTCAGCAGAGGTTCGCGATTTTACGGGCCTTGCGAGGTTATTATCGGCGGTTCGTAGAAGTTTGCTTCTATCTGCCCGTTGGCTAAGTGACTCGGAAAGCGGCTAAGTTTGATGGTGATGCGTGTGGCGGGGTTTCGATTCTTTGAAAGAGGCGGCAGCCCCGTTTTACTCTTCGGAGGTCGAGCGGTTATATCGTGTATTGTGATCGTCGAGCATCGGGTTGGGATGTGTGTTGATGCGGCGGGGCAAGGTTATAAGCGTATCGTCAGGCGACTTAAAGCATGAGGAGGAACTACCCGCGTGATTGGGAGTTAGCGTGGTGATTCACGCCTTGAAGATCTGGAGGCACTATTTGTATGGGGTTCGTGGATATTTATCTGAGACCACAGAGCCTCGGTATATCTTCGGCCGAGAGCTGAACTTCGGCGAGAGCGGTGGTTAGAGTTACTTAAGGATTATGGCGTCGATATCTGTACGGCTCGGGAAGGCCAATGTTATGGCGGATGCTCTTGTCGTAGGTCGATGGGAGTCTATCGGATGTGCGGCGAGAGAGGAGGCATGGTTCGCGATTTGCATCGATTAGCGAGCCTTGGTGTCCGTTGATTGATTACGATAGCGGTGGGGTTGAGTTCGAAGGGTTGTCGAGTCTTCCGTCGTCGAGGAGGTGAAGAACATGATTTGAGATCGGTTTTGATTCGGTATCGTGATGCGGCTCTTCGTGAGGAAGGGTTTTTGAGTAGCACGATGGGGTGCTAAGGTTTGGCGAGTTGTGTGTTCGGATGTTTGAGGACTTGTGAGTTCTAGGGAAGCACCACGGCGCGCGTTACTCTATCCATCGAGTCGACCAAGATGTACCACGACGCTTAGATCGTGTATTGGTGGGATGGCTTGAAGAGGGCGTTGCGAGTTCGTAGCTCGATGCGTGTTGTCGGCGGTGAAGATAGAGCACGAGGCCGGTGGTTTGTTGCGGACAATAGAGATCCCGACACGGAAGTGGGAGGTGATCAGCATGGACTTCATCGCGGGATTACCTCGCTTTCGGAGGAACATGATTCTATATGGGTTATCGTCGGCGGTGTGAAATCAGCCAGCTTTCTTCCGTCGGGCGACTTTTGGTGAGATTATGCGGACTTTACATCAGAGATCGTCGGTGCGTGGAGTCCTATTTCGATCATATCGACGAGGAGCCCGATTCGGCTAGCTTAGAGTCTTTCGAGAAGGAGTTTAGGGGCCTTGAGTGAGCACAGTCTGCATTCCATCCTGAGCAGACGGGACGGTGGCGCACTATCGGACTCTTGAGGATATCTTTGCGAGCTGTGTTATTGACCGAGTAGGCGGGAGGATCATTTTCCTCTAGTTGAGTTTGCATATAATAATAGCTACTGCTCGGTATTCGGATGGCGCCTTATGAGGCCTTGTATAGGAGGAAGTGCGGATCGCGGATAGGTTGGTTTGATGTGGGCGAGAGTGCGATTAGTAGGACGGATTTGGTGCGTGAGGCGATGGATAAGGTGAAGCTTATCGGGAGAGGTTCTTGGCGGCTTCAGTCGGCAAGTCATATCGAGATCATCGTCGTCGGCATGCAGGTTGAGTTGATGATTGGGTTTTCTGAAGGTGTCACCCATGAAGGGTGTGATGAGATTCGGGAAGAAAGGAAACTTCGGCCAGGTATATTGGGCGTATCAGTTGTCGCGAGGGTAGGCAAGGTTACTATGAGTTGGATCTGCCGTCCGTCGGAAGCGGTGCATCCGGTCTTTCGCGTTTCTATCTTTGAGGAGGTGTATCGGGGATCCATCTAGGGTACACCCGATTGGCGATGTCGGTGGCCAGGAGTTATCGTATGAGAGATTCCATAGCGATGTCGATGCGTCGAGTTGGCGTCTGCGGACGGGGCGTGGCTTCCGTCAAAGTCTTGTGGCGGAGCGAGCTCGAGGAGGAGATGGCGTGGGAAGGCGAGGAGGACATGAGGCGAAGTATCCTCGCTTATTCCCCACCTCGGGTAACTTACTTTCCTACTTGTAAATTTTCATTGTCAAATATGCCTAAGTATTGTTTTGTGGCGTATATGGCATTTGCAGTATTTAAGTTATAAGGAACTTTGATCGTTATCTGTCTTGGGAAGGAACATTCGGGACGAATGTTTCTAAGGAAGGAGAATGTTATACTCAGTATTTCAGTATATGCGTGAGGCGTGCGTGCGAAAGTTAGCCTAAGTTAAGACCTTGGGCGAAAACATTTGTACCTGACTCACTTAAGAATCGTTTTTAAATGAAGCGTTTTACTAAACTCGCGTAGGGTAAATTAGGCTATGTCATTTATAATTTTTGCGGATTTTTAGAGATGAAATATTTTGGACCAGCGGGAGGGTGACACTTGTCACCCTCGTTGGGCAACGACTTGAGGCTTGGATTGTACGTTTTTGTGCCTTTGCACAATCGAGGTTGGTAGGATATTTGTGTAGTAGATGGATAAGGACACTTGGGTGAATCTCCACCTACACTTGCCTTGCACTTGGCTTCATCTTGGCCATTGGTTGGCCATTGCTTGACCTATAAATACCCCCTTAAGATGAAGAGTTCTTCGTCCACAAATCAAACTTTCCAAGTCTAAAATCCTCACTCTCCTTGTGAGCTTTTAGTCCAACACTTCCCCCTCCTTGTGAAGGCCTTGGCGAAACACCCCCTCAGCCTAGTAGTCTGGCGAAACCTACCCCCTCCCTTGGTAGAAATGTTGTCTTCCAAGTATAGTTACTATTCCTAAATACCTAGCCCAAATCATAGTACTTAGTAGAAGTTGTGAAGAACTTCAAGGGTTCTTGGAGCTATCGGGCGTACAAATTAGGAGCTAAACCTTGCTCGGAGCGACTTTTAACTTTGATAATTTTGGGCTTATCGAGGTAAATACTCGTGTCATTCTATTGGAATTGGATATTAAATATAATAATAGTTAAGAAATGAGTATAAGATATGAAAGAATATAAAAGAATATAATTGAACTGTACTTACATGGAATTTGTTTTCTGATGAACTTGAGTAGGCTTGGCGGGTAGGGAAGTTACGCCCAATTTTACGTAGAATAGAGAACCTCTACTTAGAAGCTGTTTCTGAGAATAGTCTAGGCGTTGATAGGCGTGTCGACTATTATAGGTTGATTCTCTGGCGCGACATATTCGACTTGGCGGTGGTTTTTGAGAAGGTATGTGATTCTTCCTATACTCTTGAGCATGATATTTTAAATATATATATAGATGCGGTAGGCGTGCGTGTGTTAGCGAATAATAATTACGGCAATGTCTTTTGACTTAAGCACGAATAATAACTCTGCAATGTCTTTTGACTTAAGCCTTAATAATAAAGATCTTGAAGCATTTCAAAAGAATACTGAATCATTTTTAACAGAAGAGAAACAATTGGTTTTTAAACAAAAGCTTAAGAGTTATACTAGTTTTATGGGAAGTTAGGTATAACAACTTAAGAAAGATAAAAAGAACTGTTTACTTATTTGCTTATAAAAACCTTGTATTGATTTCTGTTAGGTGTAGTAAGATTGATTTATAAAAAGACATATTATGATGCTACGTGTGTTAGTGTCTTGTGATGTTGTGAAATGGGGTCATTCTTGTTGTGCTTACGTTGCTAAACGGTAAGTCAGTTGTACTGTTATTATATCACCTACCCCCTTGACTTGTTATCAGGGCTTGCCACCCGATGCGGGTCTATCACGGTTTATGCGATCTATGTGACTATGCGGGCTGCGGGAGTTCGAGATTGATCATTCGGGTGTTTTATCCGTCACGAGGATGCCTATGCGATGCGTGTGACTATGCGGTCTATTGAGACTATGCGGTGCGGGAGTCGAGGAGAATGCAGGGGTTAGCTACCGTCGAGAATACCTCATGCGAGTGCATGTGTGACTATGCGGGTGCGGAAGTCGAGATTAAACACGCATAATGATACTATGGGCGATTAGCCTTGCTTGATCATTCGGCCTAGAAAAGACATATTCTGATTTACCTATTATTGTTCTTGTTTGTGATATGGCACTATGTGCAATTGAAGCGATTGTATTTGCAAATGGTTTTAAATACTTTGATTTCATTTAAGTACTTTCTGATTTCATATACTTGGTACTGTTATCGACCTCCTTGAAGTGCGTTAGTACGCGGTAAGGGCAGCAGTGCTAGATCCACGTCCTTAGGATCTCTTTGCTTTGATGTCGGGAGCTCCATGTACTCTCCGAGGCTCGACTTTTGGGTATGATCTCCATTGTTGTATATAGTTTTGTACATTCGGGGTATGGTGGGGCCTGTCTGCCATAGTTGTTTATCTTCTTAAGTGCGTAGTCTATTATGCAGTTGGGATGTAGCTATGCAAAACTATGTTTATATATATATGCGGCGACATTTCTCACGTAAAATTGTGTCTCATTTACAAGCTGTTTCATGTCTTGTTCCTATATTCCGATTACTCGATGTATGACTACTTGGGTGCGGGTAAGGCACGATCCGCGGGCCGGGCAGGTCGTGACACGAGGTATACGGATGTTGTTTGCGATCGGCGAGTTCTTACCTGCGCGAGTTTTGAGACCCGGCACGAGCCTCGGTTTGCGATTAGGAGAAGACTATAGGGTCATGAGGAAGCGATTATGTTATTGACCAAGATAAGCGGTGCTATAGTTTCATCGGCGGGAGGTTATTCGGCGATGCAGACAGGTGTCTGAGGGTAGAGGCAGCGGAGATCGGCGTAAGAGGCTAGGCCGGTTGGTTATCCGGTGAGTTTTTAGACGGCGGCCTCGGCGGAGTGAGATATTCGTCGACCTACCCGGTACATACCCCGCGATTCATAGGTGGGATATTGGACCCCAGGTATTTAGGAGCGGTCCAAGCTCCGGGTCGAGAGTTCTCAAAGGCGAGGATTTTCTCGATCGAGCCACTTATTCCTCGATGTTTCCATTGTAATAAGCGTCGTTCGGAAATGCCGTTATAGCGCAGTGTTTGTTTCGTTGTGGCCGTCGCGCCATATCACGGAGGTATGTCCTTTTAGAAAACCGGTGAGGTGGCTCGGCCTTTGAGGCGGTGGTTGGTTCCCCTTCCTCGCGGTTGTCGTCCCGAGCGAGGTGTTGGATGTCGACCGATCGTGGTAGAGTCGAGTGGAGTTTATAGTTCCGGCGGTCCTTGAACCGCATAGATGGCGTGACTCGGGCGGGATCGGAGGCGACATCGCGTGGGGTTCTGGTATATCTCGATTCTTTTGAATCATCGTGCATTGATAGATTCGATTTCTCCCTAGCATATATGTTTTCCCTTTGTTGCTAGCGATTGTAAGTGATAGTACCCAGGTAGGAATACTTTGATTAGTAAAGTGAAAAATTAAGAATGTTGACAAGAATGGTAAGTGAGCGAGACTATAGTTGTGTAGAGTTCACAAGTTGTAATTGCCCATGTGATGTAAGACCCGATAGGGAAGAATATGCGGTGGAAATACTTGACCTATGTGACAAACCTCACAGTGAATAGGGGATAGGGTGAGAAGTACCTTGAGATAAGAGAGTTTTAGTTCGGACTAAGAATGAGAAGTTAAAGGTGGCGATGAGTCGGGTTATGGACTCCTTTCGGGTCAACCGATAGTATGGAATGGGGTGATGTTAGTTGGTAATAGTCATTATGTGATAGGGTCCGGGGATCTGAGGCCCAGTCTAGTTGATCGTTGTACGAGTTCGTAGATGCGTTCCACCGGAATCAGGTCGTAAGGACCGAGAAGAGCCTTAACGGGAATGTATGTAGCATAATGGCCAAGTTTGGATAGTAAATCCAAGGATTGAGAACAGAAACAATATTGAGATTTTATGCGTATGTTATGTGGTGGCGTGTGTGGCGTCGTTAGTCTTGTGCGATTTTGATTGATAGGCGTAGTATAGAGTTTATCTGGAGTTTGTATAACAGCAACCGACTAAGAACATTCGTGGGCGAATGTTTCTAAGGAAGAATGTTACACCAGTAAGTCGGGACATGTATAAGAGAGATATGCGTAAGGAATCGAAGACTTGGAAATTAGTGCGAAAGGAAGAATTGTTTTAGGCGGAAAATCTTAGAGCGTCGGAAAGGAAAAATGTTCGTTGTTGAGAATTGAATTCTCAAAATGCATTATTTGAAGAGTATGGAACTTATTAACATTAGGAAATTTGTTTCTGGTTTGGTCATGTGGGGCCACAGGAATTTTCGTTTTGTGGGGCGCGAGGTTATAAATTTTATGGGCGAATGAGAGGCGACACGTGGCACCCACATATGGTCTTGGGCGATTTTTAGTAAGGGTAAAATGGTCATTGACCATCTTGAAGATAAGTCTTGAAAGCGATATTATTGACGAAGTCGACTTGCCACTTGGGCTTGATCTAGTGAAACTCATCCTAGCCACTCGTGTGTTGCAATCTAAGCCCTCGATGTGTTTTATATACTACCTAGTGCAAGACAAGGTCTTCCAACACTTGAGAAAAATCACAACATTGTTGTTCTTAAAACTTGCTCTCGGGTTTGCACTTTTGCCTGAAAAATTCGTAGTTTTGATCCATTGTTCACAAGACTTAAACGATGTCCTAAGGGTATTGTAAGGATATCTCAATAGAAAGATTTGGAAAGCAGCGTTTTCCACGTTAGTCATGGCGGAAACTTAAGGAGTTCTTCAACTTTGAAGTTGGAACTTGAAGATGGGTTCTTCGTAGGCTAAGGAGTGCTTGGGCGGATTGGAACATAAGGAAAGGAGCTAAGAATTTGCTAAGGGCGACTTTGAATCTTGGAAATTTTAAGGGCTTGTAAAGGTATAATTCTTGTCGTTTTAGCAATTAAGGTTTACTTATCATTGTAGCTATGGATATTAGCAAGCATGAGTTATATATTATGAGGTTTGATAAGTGTTTTGGCTATTGGAACCTAATCAGAAAAACTAGCATGTTAGCCTTAAGATTACAATTCAAGTCGATTATTAGTTTAAGTCGTCGCATGTTGTAGAAAGAAGGAAATTGTAGTTGTTGAAGTTGTTTATGACTATATAACATGTTACACCTTAGAACTTGGAATTGGAAAAGGATTGGAAAAGACTTTGAATTGTTGGTTATGTTGTTGGTAGAATGGCTTGAATATGGAACTCTTATTATTAATTGTGGGCGGAATTTTACGTATTGTAAGGCGTGTAATCCCCTTTGTTTGGTTGTTGTTTTGAGCCTTAAATGTGGCGTGTTGGTTGTGTATTCGGCCTTGAAAAGGTGGCAAAGTGAGTAGAAACAAAGGAAGTCTTGCCCGATTTTCCGTAGAATTAGAGGCAGTATACTTAGTATTATTCGTTTGAGACTAGAAGTTGATAGTCTTGTTGTGACCATTATAGGTTGACACTTCTACGTCTGGCGTATTCGGCAGCTTGTGGATTTAGCGAAAGGTATGTGAACTATCTCCTCTTCTAGCATGATTCCTTAAGATAAAGAAAGTATGTCACATGTCACGACCGTTCGGGGCGTGGTAGTGCTACAGGCGCACCAGTAGTCATACATCAGTGTCAGTGGAACATAAAAACAATACAATAAACAAAATGTTAAATGATACAAATTTTACATGAGAGAAAAACGCCTTAAGGAATATATATATAATTACCAAAGTTCAACAGTTTAATCATTACAATACACTTGTGATTACTCTGGACCTCTAAGATTTATACTGACAACTATGGCGGACGGGGCCCGCCATACCACTGAATGTACAGAACCTACAAACTCGAGGGTAACATGCAAAAGATAAGCCTCAGAAGGAAGGCAGACTTCCAATCTGCTGAAAAGTGATCCTAAAAGTGGGGATCGACGGTAGATGTACCTCTACTGGCGTGAGCGGCCCGAAGGAGTCGGTCTGGCGGTACAGTATGTGGCGTAAATCGTAAATGAAATCATAATAGTCTATATAAAGCGGGAGACATGTATGATAGCAAACTACGATGCACGTATATGATTATGTCAAGTCGAGGACTCGCGCTCAAGTCATTACTCGAATATAAATATTGGGTCTCGCCCGCAGCGTCAATCATGCGTGGAATACCTTCCTCAGCCGTGATCATGATATGATAACCCGAAGTACATCGAACACCAAGTCCTACGATGGCAAAGCCGTACTAACAATACAATACAACCAAACCACGAAGGCGACAGGGGCAATCTGGCCGACTATCGGATACCAAGGCGGCCGCGTGCTGGCAAATGCGAGCTAACTACGGTACAGGCGTATCGAGACCGTCACTACTGTTGAGCAGGGCAAGTCGAGGGCTAACTACGGTACCAAGGCGAATCGACCACGAGGCGGGGCAAGTCTGGCCGACCACGGTACAGTAGCGACGGTGAAACCTCGTGGAGAGCTAGTCCGTGGAATAACACTATCAGCGGGGCGTGCGGTGGAATTCTCGTCGCTGCGGTGCGTCAGTAAGTTCTCAACAAGTCAATCGGCCCTCCATCGAGAGCAGCGGTAGTATAGAAACACAATTCTTGCACAACAAAGGCTATCGCGACAAACATAGGCAAGTTTCGTAAAAACAAGCATAGGCGAGTTATACCTGACTCAAGTACTTTCGTTTTATGTCAAAGTCAGGGTTTTAACCCTAAAGTACTCGTCGTTAAATTCCTTTTAAGAAATCCATTCCTTTTATAAAAGTCACCGATACCCTTAGTATAAAAATAGAGTGACTTACATCTTTTAAGTAAACCAAAACAACTTCCATACTTTCCTTTTTAAAACCAAATTAAAGCGATACCGTACCTTCTTTTTGAACAAAACACTTCTCTTTTTTAAAGTCAAGTTACCACATTAAAACCAATGATAAAACCCTTCTTTTGTTCTCTTAAAGTCGTTATAACTAACTTCCCATAAAGCTGTTATAACACTTTATGTTTTAAACCAATTTAAGACAAAACAATGCCTTTCTTTTCCCTAAAGTTCCAGTTTGCCTAATTTCAATTACTCAAGTCTCTTTATTTTAGAAAAGTTTCATAGTTCAATGTCTTAATCTCTTTTAAAACAATTGAGTAACATATGCCATATGTGTGAGCAGTCTTATTCTTGGTTATAACCATCTTATTAAAGCAGCCATGATCTAGAAAATGTAATATCATTTTGTCTCATCTTAGCTTCTATGCAGATGGAGGTTTCTACTGGTTTTAATAATACTTCTTTAGTCATTACATTTCCCTTTATTAACGCTGCAGTGGTTTGTCGATACTCATTCTGATTTCCGAAATCAGTAAAACATTATTACTTTTAAAAACCAAGTACTCATTACTCACGAATGAGGTTTCACACAAAATTCATATTAATTCTTTTAAGTCAAGTCTCTTAACTTCTAAAAATCAGTAAACCATTCTCTTTATCTCTCTCTTAAGTCGTTATACCTATCTTCCCATAAAGCTAGTATAACTCTTATGTTTTCACAACCAAGTATTACTCTTCTTTCAAAAAGGTTTCTTAATCTTTTGAAATACTTCAAGATTCTTTATTATTCAGGCTTAAGTCAAAAGACATTGCCGTAACACTACATTCAGTTAACACGTCGTCTAGTACTATATATATATTCCTTTAAAATATTTCAAGGTTCTTATTATTGGGCTTAAGTCGAAAGACATTGCCGTACAACTATATTCGATTAGCACGTCGTCTACCATACTATATATATATATTATTGGGCTTAAGTCGAAAGACATTGCCAAGCGCGTCTACCGTACTATATATATATATATTCTTTTAAAATACTTCATGCTCGAAGTATAGGAAGAATCACATACCTCGCGGCGATTATCGACTATAAGCAAAGCGCTCACGGCTATAACGCTAGCCTTGTCACCTTCCAGTAGCACATGCTACTCGCGAACATTCAACGATAAAGGTTATCGATCTACGTAAATACGATCTATGTAAATCGGTTTAATCTTCTACTAAATATTCTTACGATGTGATTTGATTTCAAGTCTTTTACGTAATATCCTTGAATTCTGATTCAATTCTCTTATGAATCTTATATTCATTTCTATACAACTACGATTATGTAATTCCCGATTCTGATAGAAGGGCGATAGTATTTACCTCGATGAGCCCAAAATTATCCAAGTTTAATGTCGCTCACGAGCAGCGTTAAGCTCTACTCCATGCGCTCCAACCGCTACAAACAACCCTTAGAAGTTCTACATGACTACTTAACACTCAACCGACTATGAAGGTTTTCCTTAGGGTTTTGTTTAGTGGCTAAAGGAAAGTATAATAGTATTTAAGACTCTACGTATAGAGGTAACTTTTGGAAAGTACTACAAGGTATTTGGGCTAAAGTATTTGGGCATTATAACAATACTTGGAGAGTATTTCTATACCACAAAGGGGGTATTATCTGAAAACAACTAGGCTAGGGGTGGTGTTCTCGGCGAGGCTTCTCAAAAGGGGGCTTTGGGCGAACTCGACTTACAAAGGGAAGGGATTTTAAGACTTGGAAAATGATTTTAGGATGAAGAAGTTCATCAACTTAGAGGTATTTATAGGTCAAGCAATGGCCAACCAATGGCCAACCAATGGCCAAGATCATGCCAAGTGCCGTGCAAGTGTAGGGCTAGGATTAAGCCAAGTGCACCTTATCCGTCTACGCGCTGACTTGCACAAAATATCTACCTAACCCATGCTCCCATTCGTCCATTGCGCCCCAATTGCTTCGATGTGAGGTGACACATGTCGCCCTCCCGTTGGTCCAAAATGTTCGTCTCTCGGAAAAATCCATAAAAATTAGAAATGACATAGCGGAATTTTCCTTATGAAATCTTGTAAGCGTTTAGTCGAAACGATTCTTTTACGCACTTGTGCCCAAATTTTGAACCTTGCCAATCCTTAAGGCTTAAATTTTTATCGTGCGCCCTCGTGTACATACTGCGGAAATACGGTATAACATTCTCCCCGCCAGAAACATTCGTCCCGAATGTTCCTTCTCAAGCGGATAACGATAAAGTTCTTCTAACAAGTTGCCAGCGCCACGCAGCCGCGAAATAACACATGCGCGCAAATACTTAAATCCGGGCCAGCGAGGAACCACCTCGATGATGCAAAACAATACCAACTCTCGCTCTTGGTCGAGGACACTCGCCGCGCATTCGTTTCTCAAAAATGATTACTTCCATCTTTCGGCCAAGTTCACTTCGCTTTACTCGTCGTACTCTTCTCGAACACTCGAACTCTTCTTAGTACACGTACCATACTTGATCAGCGCTTATTCCCAAAACTTTGGAGTCACCACCTCGAACTTGGTAAATCTTACTAGCCTCGATCTCGCCAAGGCCATTCCGGCCTTCGCGATCGGCTGCGGTCGAACATATCCACGAACTCATCGATGGTCATCTAAACTTGGGCTAGCACCCTCGTGACCCTTCCACTGGCGGGACCACCGGTGACCCTACAAGCAGGCCGCGGGTTGGCCCGACATAGCTGACCGACCAGCAACGCGTGAAGCTCTTGTTTCCCGTCCGGAACAATCTTACCTATCTGGTCATGAAAGCTACCACTTCCATTTTACACTACAGGAATTTTCCCACAATTACTCCGCGTATGCTTATACATTCGGCAAAGATCACGCGAAAATCTTGTACTCAGATGGCCCATCTAAGGTCTCAAGTAATATTCTAAGGTTCATCATTTTCTCACCCCCAGGCTTACACTTTTTCACTAACCAGGGTTCTAAATCACATTTTAGCACAAAGCTATCAGAACATAACACTTAACACATTATCATAACATCAATACATACAAGTCTCAGAGGTTAAGGATATACGAAAATAGGCGGTTCAAAGGACCGCTAAAGCAGGAACTTCCACGCGACCTCTGCAGGGGCTGCCGGTGTATGAACATCTGCCTAGTATGGAAGGTGAAGAACCATGGCTGCTCACAGTAGTCTGTTTCTATCCTACAGTGCTACCCACAGTCGGACATTCTCTGCGGATGGCCTGTTGGCGCCAGCATAACAATCTCCCAAGTTAGTGCGACACTCTCCCTTATGAAGTTTTCCCTGGCGACCACAGCTGAGACAAGGCGACCTCGTCCGTGACCACTCCTACTCCGCGAAAATCTGAAACACAGGAGCCACGACTGCTCACGAATATCCGAAGGTCGAAGGTGTGGAGGACCACTCTGTACTGGCGGGGGTACATAACTAGCCTGCTGCGGAGGCGGTCCGCCTCGAAAGTCGCCAAAGGACCCTGTTACGGCCTCTTACCTGCGATCTTGGTCATTCGTCGATTTCTCGCTCCTCGCATCCAGTCGTAAGCTGCGTGCGGGCGATGTCGTGCGGTGAAGAGCTACCGAACAACTTTACGCTGGGTAATCGTCGAGCCTGTAACATATCGGTGCACTCGATCCTCCATACTAGCTACTAGCAGCGGGGGCGTCTGGGCCGATGAGTCGAACTCCACATTGTACTCCCGAACCGCGCGTTTTGCCATGACACCAAAAATCTGTCGGCGAGCCCTCCTCATCGTGGAGGCGAAATGTGCAAGAAAAGCCGCGAAATCGTCCCAAGCGGTGGAAGTGCATTCTCTCCGGGGCGACTCGCGAATCAAACGATCATTGCGGTATCGCGTGGCCGTGCGAACCTAGGACCAGCGACTCGGTCTCCGTGCCGATCACTCTCGTGATCATTTGGCGTCGGATGAACTCCTGCGGATCATCCTCGGGCCTCGACCCGTAAAACTCTGGCGGCCTCTGACTCGGGAAATCCGTAGCCTCGAACTATCTCGATCTAGGGTGAACGGCTGGTGCTCTTTGGGCTGCTGCGTCCGGCTATCCTCAAGTCAGCCTGACCACGGCCGTGCGGGCCAGCTCCTTGTAACCCATCTCCTCTGCTCGGTGTGGGGTGGAGGCTCGAGTCTTGTGGTCTCTGCAGAGGCGCCATTGCTCTCTGCGACTCCTCTGCTGCCATGCCATTACGGGCGGGTTGCCTTACGCGGAGGCATAAGCGATAAAAGCGAAATGCGTCGGAGGGTCGACTTACAACACGGCTCTAAGTGCGATCTCGGAATGAGAAGAATGAAACCAATCCTAAATGTCCTGCGACCTCACGATTATAGATGTGGTGCGCGACACGCGATAATCAAGACTACTGCTAGACACGATGCAGTAGACACTTTCAGAGGATTAAGCGCTCACGATACCACTTTTGTCACGACCGTTAGGGGCGTGGTAGTGCCTTATCAGGGCACCAGTAGTCATACATCCAGTGTCGGCGAACATAAAAACAATACGAAACAAAATGTGAAATGAGACATATTTTACGAGAGAAAATCGCCTTACGGCGTATATATATAATTACCAAAGTTGAGCAGTTTAATCCTTACAACCACACTTGTGATCTTCTGGACCTCTAAGATTTATACAACAACTATGGCGGGGACGGGGCCCGCCATACCCACGAATGTACAAGAACCTACAAACTCGGGGTAACATGCAAAAGATAAGCCTCTGAAGGAGCGGATCTTCCCAATCTGAAAAGTGATCCTAAGCGGGGATCGACGGTAGATGTACCTCTACTGCGGCATGAGCGCGGCCAGAAGGAGTCGATCTGGCAGTACAGTATGTGAAGCGTAAATCGTAAATGAAATCATAATAGTCTATATAAGCGGGAGACATGTATGATAACCAAACTACGATGCACGTATATGATTATGTCAAGTCGGGGACTCGCGCTCTCAGTCATTACTCAAATATAAATATTGGGTCTCACGCCCACAGCATCAATCATGCGTGGAATACCTTCGCCAGCTGGCGATCATGATATGATAACCCGAAGTACATCGAACACCAAGTCTACACGATGCCAAAGTCGTACTAACAATACAATACAACCCACGAAGGCGACGCGGGGCAAGTCTGGCCGACTACGGATACCAAGGCGGCCACGTACTGGCGGGGCAATGCGAGCTAACTACCGGTACGAGCGTATCACGAGACCGTCCTCTGTTTGAGCAGGGCAAGTCACGAGGGCTAACTACCGGTACGAGGCGAATCGACCACGAGGCGGGGCAAATCTGGCCGACCACGGTACCAAGGCGAGCGATGAAACCTCGTGGAGAGCTAGTCCGTGGAATAACACTATCAGCGAGGCGTGCGGTAGAATTCTCCGTCGCTGGCGATGCGTCGAAGTAAGTTCTCAACAAGTCAACGACCTCCATCGAGGCAGCGGTAGTATAGAAACACAATTCTTGCACAACAAAGGCTATCCTGACAAACATAGGCAAGTTTCACAACAACAAGCATAGGCAAGTTATACCTGACTCGAGGTACTTTCATTTTATGTCAAAGTCGGGTTTTAACCATAAGTACTACGTGCGTTAAATTCCTTTTAAGAGATCCATTCCTTTTATAAAGTCACGATACCCTTAGTATAAAAATAGAGTGACTTACGTCTTTTAAGTAAACCAAAACAACTTCCATACTTTCCTTTTTAAAACCAAATTAAAGCGATACCGTACCTTCTTTTTGGACAAAACACTTCTTTTTTAAAGTCAAGTTACCACATTAAAACCAATGATAAAACCCTTCTTTTGTTCTCGTAAAGTCGTTATAACTAACTTCCCATAAAGCATTATAACACTTTATGTTTTAAACAATTTAAGAAAAAACAATGCATTTCTTTTCCTAAAGTTCGGTTTGCCTAATTTGAATTACTCGAGTCTCTTTATTTTAGAAAAGTTTCATAGTTCAATGTCTTAATCTCTTTTAAAACAATTGAGTAACATATGCCATATGTGTGGCGATCTTATTCTTGTTTATAACCATCTTATTAAGCGGCCATGATCTAGAAAATGTAATATCATTTTGTCTAATCTTAACCACATGCGGATGGAGGTTTCTCTTGGTTTTAATAATACTTCATTAGTCATTACATTTCCCTTTATTAGCTGCGATGGTTTGTCGATACTCATTACGATTTCGAAATCAGTAAAATATTATTCCTTTTAAAAACCAAGTACTCATTACTCACGAATGAGGTTTCACACAAAATTCATATTAATTCTTTTAAGTCAAGTCTCTTAACTTCTAAAAATCAGTAAACCATTCTCTTTATCTCTCTCTAAGGCGTTATACCTATCTTCCATAAAGCTAGTATAACTCTTATATTTTCAAAACCAAGTATTACTCTTCTTTCAAAAGGTTTCTTAATCTTTTGAAATACTTGAAGATTCTTTATTATTAGGGCTTAAGTCAAAAGACATTGTCGTAACACTACATTCGATTAACACTGCGTCGTCTAGTACTATATATATATTCCTTTAAAATATTTCAAGGTTCTTATTATTAAGCTTAAGTCGAAGACATTGCAGTACAACTATATTGATTAGCACGTCGTCTACCATACTATATATATATATATTATTCGGGCTTAAGTCAAAAGACATTGCCGCGCGTCGTCTGGTCTACTATATATATATTCTTTTAAAATACTTCATGCTCGAGTATAGGAAGAATCACATACCTCGCGACGATTATCGACTATAAGCAAAGCGCTCACGGCTATAACGGCTAGCCTTGTCCACCTTCCAAGTAGCACATGCTACTCGCGAACATTGACGATAAAGGTTATCGATCTACTGTAAATCTGATCCTATGTAAATCTGATTTAATCTTCTACTAAATATTCTTGATGTGATTTGGTTCAAGTCTTTTACGTAATATCCTTGATTCTGATTCAATTCTCTTACATGAATCTTATATTCATTTACATACAACTACGATTATGTAATTCCCAATTCTGATAGAAGGGCGATAGTATTTACCTCGATGAGCCCAAAATTATCCAAGTTTAATGTCGCTCACGAGCAGCGTTAAGCTCTACTCCGTCTTGCTCGACCGCTCCAAACAACCCCTTAGAAGTTCTCATGACTTCTACTTAACACTTCAACCGACTATGAAGGTTTTCCTTAGGGTTTTGTTTAGTGGCTAAAGGAAAGTATAATAGTATTTAAGACTCTACGTATAGAGGTAACTTTTGGAAAGTACTACAAGGTATTTGGGCTAAAGTATTTGGGCATTATAACAATACTTGGAAGTATTTCTATACCACAAAGGGGTATTATCTGAAAACAACTAGGCTAGGGGGTGGTGTTCTCGGCGAGGCCGTCAACAGAGGGTATTTATAGGTCAAACAATGGCCAACCAATGGCCAAGATCAAGCCAAGTGCCATGCAAGTGTAGGGCTAGGATTAAGACAAGTGCACCTTATCCATCTACCACACCAACTTGCACAAAATATCCTACCTAACCCATGCTCCCATTCGTCCCATTGCCGCCCCAATTGCTTCCAATGTGAGGGTGACACATGTCACCCTCTCGTTGGTCCAAAATGTTTCGTCTCTCGGAAAAATCCGCATAAATTAGAAATGACATAGCCGGAATTTTCCCTTCGCAAGTCTTGTAAAACGTTTCGTCGAAAAACGATTCTTTTCGGCACTTGTGCCCAAATTTTCGAACCTTGCCAATCCTTAAGGCTTAAATTTTTATACGTACGCCCTCACGTACATACTCTGGAAATACGGGGTATAACATCCTACTCCTTAAATGATCCATTCCTTGGTTGTATTTGGATTGCCTAAAATAGAATTCGTTCTATGTACTCCCTTGATTGTACTTTGATGTTTAAATTGTAAGTTGTATAATCCATTACCTTAGTGAAGTTTGGATTCTTAAAAGTAAAAGTATTTTACTTAAAGTACATAGAGTCTTGAAACGGAAGTGGTTTCCAAACCTTTTGGCTAGTGCCTTAGTTCCAAAACCTAAGGGTTGTTGTAATGACTTTAGGGGAGTTAAAAGAGTGATTTACTTAATTGTTTTAAGAGAGGAGAAATGACATGATTTAAGAGAAGTAACTTGTTTTAAAGGTGTGAGTTACTTGAGGTTTAAAAGTAGAAGAAACTTGTTTTCTAAATATTAAGAGACTTGAAGTATTTTGAAAGTTAAGAAACTTGATTTGTAAGTATGTGATACTTGGTTTTAAGTATAAGTCTCTTGGTTATAAAAAGGAATGAATATGTCTAAAACCATAAAGGGTTATAACGGCTTTATGGAAGGTTAAGAAAGTTGTCTATTTTGATTATTAGGCATAAGTTGCCTAGATTGTGAAAATTTGAAGTTACTTGATTTCAAGCTTTGAAAAGAGTTTTCTAAAAGTGTAGTAACTTACTTTGAAAAATATACATACATTGATACTACGGGTGTTAGTATCTTGGGGTTTTACATAAAAATGAGTCTTTTGAAAAGAATGTACGTACGTAGTACTTTGGCTTGTTTAATTGAGAATTATGCTATGTGTGCCTTGATAAGTAATTTGGCTTGTTTAATTGAGAATTATTCTATGTGTGCCTTGATAAGTACTTTGGCTTGTTTAATTGAGAATTGTCAATGTGTGCTGGTGATAGCATTTGAGTTCAAGTATTATGTTTTGAGACCCCAGCACCAGAGCCTCCAGTTTCGCAGTTAGGAGAAGTCTATAGGGTCATGAGGGAAGCAGTTATGTTATTGACCAAGATAGCGGTGCTACTCTGATTTCATCGGAGGAGGTTATTCGGCGATGCAGACAGTGTACAAAGGGTAGAGGTGTTATACCCGTAGTTCGAGTATGTATGTGAGGGCGTGCGTGCGAGAATACGATAGAAATTTTGGAAAGAAAGAAAAGTGATTTTTACGGAAAAGTTTAGGGTTTTGTGAAGGAAAAGGTTCGTTGATGGAATTGGATTCCCATTTGGTATTTAGGCTTCTTGGATTATTTTAGAATTATGAGATTTTATTTTGGAAATGGTCACGAGGGGCCTGGGAGAAATTCTACGGTTTTGTGGGGCATTTTGTTTTGAGATTTTCGGAAGATGAAATATTATGGGCCAGTAGAGGCGACACATGTCACCCCATGTGGCCAAAGTGGCGATTTTATTGCCAAGTGTCCATGGCCGAATTGGCCTTACAAGTGGCAAGCCACTTGTCTTGTTTTTTGTTGGTCATGTGGTGTGGTGGGACCCACACACACATGGCCCAATCTTGACCATACACTTACATTGATCTTGGCCTTGATTCTTATAAATACCCGTAGTGCAAGACATAATATTCATCCACACTTAAAGACTTTCCAAGGCAAAAATATCCACTTTCCACTTTGTATGGTTTCGTCCCCTCCCCACTTGTGTAGAAAATACTCCAAGTATTGTTGTATAATCCCAAATACCTTAGCCTAGTATCACTAGTTGTATTCCAAGTTATTTCAATACTAGGAGCAGGAAATACTACTTTATTCCATTAGTCATGAAAGTGAGAAGGTAGAAAAATCTTCTAGCTTGGTTGAAGTTTTAAGAAGTTGTTTAGAAACTTCTAAGGGTCTCTTGGAGGCGGGTTGGAGCGTAAGGAGTTGGAGCTAAGCGTTGCTCGGGATCGACTTATAAACTTGGATAATTTTGGGCTTATCGAGGTAATGATCTATGTCCACTATTGTAATTGGATATTACATATTGTAGTAGTATAGAATTGAGTATAAGATATATTGGAAGGATGATTATAAAGGATTGAGCGTATTTACATTGAATTTGTATTTATAGTAGATTTGTGTAGTATTCTTGTGAGCGAATTGAACACGTCAGGTTAGGCGTGTAATCCCACTGAGTTGTTGGCTTGGTAGCGGGCCTTGTTAGGGGAGGTTATTTATGTGTTTGCGGGGAGGTCTTTGCGAATTTTCAGTAGAATAAGGAAGCTATTTACTTAGAATATGCTCTGAAGAGAACTAGAGATTGATAGATATATTGTGGTTGTTATAGGTGGATCTTCTGCGCGTACTTGAATTGGCTTGTGGATTAAGCCAGAAGAGGTATGTGATTCTTCTATACTCTTGAGCATGATTGTTGTGAACTATATAGTGCGGTGGGCGTGCGTGTGTGAAATGAATTTTGTTTGTTTAAAACATAAAGTGTTATAATGGCTTTATGGGAAGTTAGTTATAACGACTTTATGAGGATAAAGAAAGATTTGATTTTGTGATAAAGCGACTTGATTTAGAAAGTTAAGAGACTTGATCTTGAAAGATAAGAGACTTGACTCATAACGACTTGTTTTCAGAAAAGGAGAAGTAACTCGATTTAAGTATAGGTTGCTTGTTTTGAAAAGAGTAAGTTATTTGGGTTTTAAAGTGTATACTTGATGTTGTTTTAAAAGAAAAGCACTTGGTTTTAAAAGTATAGAGTACTTGATTTTAAAAGTCTTATAAAGATTTTCGGAAGGTGTAGTAATTTGGTTTGAAAGGAAAACGTGTTTTTAATACTACGAGTATTAGTATTGTGTGGCTTTTACGTAAAAAAAAAGGGGTCTTTTTGAAAGAATGAAAGTATGTAGTATTTTGGGGATGAAACCCGGATTTTTAATATAAAATGAAAGTACATTGAACTTGCCTATGCTTGTTGTGATAGCCTTTGTTGTGCAAGTGTTTTAATTCTGTGCTACTGTGTCTCTCGGGGAGGACCGGCTATCTGATTGATTGCTTGGACATACTGACACGTTGGATGGTCCACGAGTATGCGTCCACCTTGAGTATTATTTTGTTATTTCTTTTGGACATACTGACACGTTGGGTGGCCCACGAGTATGCGTCCACTTTTGAGTAGTATCTTGTTATTTCCTTTGGACATACTGACACGATGGGTGGCCCACGGGTATCGTCGATGGGATGGTTTCATGGCCATGCTTTAGGGTAAGATCTTGGGGCATACGGTCGTTGTGAGGTTTTGTTATTTGTCCATGGACGGCTAATCCATGAAGCTTGCGCGATGTGGCGATCACGGGCTTGATTTGTACATGTGGTTGAGCACTTTAGATACTTGTTACGGTCATTTCCGTGTATCGGCGGGCTCACGGTAGATAGCTTTAGATACTTTCCTCGGTCGTATCTCGTGAGGCGGTAGGCTAGAATGCGTTGGCTTATGGTACTTGCCTCGGCGATTCGTGGCTAGCTTTTGGATCAGTAGTTGGCTTAGTACCTTGCGTGAAGTTTATGACTAGCTTTTGGGCGGTAGTTGGCTATTCTACTTAGCGTCGGTTTGATAGCCAGCGAGATCTAGTGTTGAGTTCACATATGGATGTTGTTTTAAATCATGTCTTGTCGGCGATGAGAATGAGTTCAGGCGTAGTGATATTATGGCGTGAGACCCGTAGTTATGTGAGTGATTATTAGGATATCGTCCCCTTGCCAGCCTATTTGTTTACTTATTGCGAAATGGTTTTATAAAATGATGAAATGTGATTTCATTCTGATATTTTGATTTCACATACTTGGTACTGTTATCTTGACCTCGCTTGAAGCTGCGTTCATGCCGCAAGTAGAGGTACACCAGTTGTTGATCCTCGCTCATAGGATCGCAGTTCAGCGTTGGGAAGCTCCGTTTCTCCGGAGGCTTATCTTTTGGTATAGTCCCCTGTCATTGTAGGTACCTGTACATTCAGCGGTATGACGGGGCCCTGTCCCATCATGGTTGTTGTTATCTTCTTAGAAGTGCATGAATGCTTGTTGTGGGCAGGGTTTGTAAAGGATTTTAACTGTTCGGTTATATGTATACACATGAAGGTAACCGTTTTGGTTAGCCTGTTTCTTATATGGTATTTTGTTTCCTATTCATGTTTTTATTTCCGCTGATTTTCTCTGATGTTGTATCACTAGAGTGCCCGGGGTAAGGCACCAGTCGCGGGCCCGAGATCGGGTCGTGACAAAAGTGGTATCAGAGCAGTTAGTCCTCGGAAAGTGTCTGACCGTGTCTAGTAAGTCTTGATTACTCGGTATGTTGTGCACCACGTCTATAATCGGGAGGCTGCGGAGACATTTAGGATTAGTTTCCATTCTTCTCACTCTGAGATCGTGCCTTAGGCGGTGTTGTAAGTTGGACTCCTTGGCGTATTCTTTTACGCGATTATGCCTTCCGCGTAAGGCAACGAGGGCCGAGAAGGCAAAGCGGCGGCGAGGAGGCTGCAGTAAGCTGCGGCGGTGGCTACGAGACTACGGTACTGAGCCTCGATCCGCGGCTGGAAGCGAGAGAGATGGGTTACAAGGAGATGGCGATTACTAGCGAGTTGTGGCGAACGTGAGATAAGTGGATCTGGCGATTCGATTCGGTAACCGTAGTTCATCCCGGTCGGATAGTTTGAGATTACGGGACTTTACGAGTTGCGGCCCACGAGTTACGGGTGAGGCACGAGATGATCGCGAGTTCATCCAAGCGATTCTGACGAATCGTAAGTGATCGAGGCTTGAAGAAAGTCGGTGATCTTGGTTCGCATCGGTGCGTGATCTGCGATCGTAGTTTGATTCATGGGAGCTGTCGGGAGAGCATGCACTTCAGGCGTATGGGGCGAGTTCTCGAGGCATTCTCGCTCCTTCTTGCCTCGCGGATGAGAGGCGCGGGCGGCAGTTTACGATCTTTGAGGCGGGAAGGGCCTTGATTCGAGTACAACGTTGAGTTCGATTCGTTGGCTCGATATGTCCCTGCGTTAGTAGCTAATATGGAGGATAGAGTGCACCGCTACGTCACGGGGCTTGATGACTACTTGGCAGAGTCTTGTTCGGGTGTATCTCTTGTAGGGCATGGGCGTTGCCGCATGCGAGCTCGTGCGCTAGGGTGTGAGGCACGGAGGCAAGCGGATTGACGATACGGCGAGAAGAAGGCGGGGCGGCGAGGTCGCTGGTAACTTCGGGCGGACGCGCGCGGCCAGAACTAGTTATGCGCCTCGCCCGATCTGAGTGGTCCTCTGATCTTGAGGCGGTCGGGGCTCGGGGGTTGAGTTTTGAGGCGGGAGTGTTGGCGGATGAAGCCACCCAACCTCGGTGTGGCGGTGTGGTAAAACCCGTGCGGGAAGTGTCGCGGTATTGAGAGTTTGTTTTACATGCGGCGGCGAGGCCATTTAGCAAAAATTGTCCGACCATAGGTGCGCGGATGTTGAGACTCGGCGCCGGGATGCATTGCGGGTTCTTCGCGCCGATAGCTAAGCGGGGTGTTCATACCCGGCGAGCGAGCGAGTCATGGTGGAAGTTCGATTCTAGCGGTCCTTGGAACCGCCTATTTTGATTCGGTATATCCTTCACCTCTAGAGACTTGTATGCATTGATGATATGATGATGTGCTAAGTATTATGTTGAGATAGTGTTATGCTAAATTGTGATTTAGAGGCACAGTTAGTAAAGGGAAGTTGGGTACATAGAGATGTGAGCCTTAGAATATTATCGTGGAGACATTAGAGGCGAGGCCGTCTTGAGTAAAAGATTTTGTTCTGATTTGACCTTTGTTGGAGTGCATAGTATCGTGGGGTAAAATTGTGTGATAAGTCACGAGTGGTGTGAATTATAAGAGGGTAGTGAGTTAAGAAGACCGCTAGGTTTCGTGACTTGATTAGTGAGATTGTTAGGGTAGGGAACAAGAGCTTAGTGCTTGAAATGGGTCGGGTTGAGGCAGGTTGCGTGTCGACCCGCCGATTTGGGGTAAGTCGATTCGAGGTGGTCGCCGGTGGTAAGTCACGAGGGTGCTAAGCCCAAGTTTAGGTAACCATCGTACGGGTTCGTCGATGCGTTCGACCATAATCGGATCGTGAAGGCCGGGAATGGCCTTAGAGTAAATTGAAGCTAGTGGGAGCTGTTGTGAGACTAGAAATGATTTCCTCGTTGGCATGGATTTTAGTTTTGCGCACATGTTATATTCTGGCCATTGGTGGCATGATCGGTTTTGTAAGTATAGTAGTGGAGACTATATTGGCGCATGTATGTTTGGAGACTTAGAAGGAACATTCGGGACGAATGTTTCTAAGGGGGGAAGAATGTTATACCCCGTAGTTCCAGGGTATGTATGTGAGGACGTACGTACGAAAATACGACAGAAATTTTGGAAAGAAAGAAAGAAGTGATTTTTCGACGGAAAAGTTTCCGGGTTTTGTGAAGGAAAAAGGTTCGTTGATGGGAATTGGATTCCCAGATTTGGTATTTGGGCTTCTTGGATTATTTTAGAATTATGAGATTTTATTTTCGGAAATGGTCACGTGGGGCCCACGGGAGAAATTTACGGTTTTGTGGGGCCAACTTTGTTTTTGAGATTTTCGGTATTTTGAATATTTTCGAAAGATGAAATATTATGGACGAGTAGGGGGGCGACACATGTCACCCCGTGTGGCGAAGTGGCGATTTTGTGCCCAGTGTCAGTGTAGAATTGGCGCCTACAAGTGTGGCAAGCCAGCTTGTCTTGTTTTTGTTGGCCATGTGGTGTGGTGGGACCCACACACATAGCCCAATCTGACCATACACACATTGATATTGGCCTTGATTCTTCTATAAATACCCATAGTGCGAGACATAATATTAAATCCACGCAAAGACTTTCCAGGCAAAAATATCCACTTTCCACTTTGTATGGTTTCGTCCCCTCCCCACTTGTGTAGAAAATACTCCAAGTATTATTGTATAATCCCAAATACCTTAGCCTAGTATCCTAGTTGTATTCCAAGTTATTTCAATACTAGGGCAGAAAATACTACTTTATTCCATTAGTTCAGAAAGTAAAACCACTAGAAAAATCTTCCTAGCTTGGTTGAAGTTTTAAGAGAAGTTGTTTAGAAACTTCTAAGAATTCGCTTGGAGGCGGGTTGGAGCATAAGGAGTTGGAGCTAAGCGTTGCTCGGGATCGACTTATAAACTTGGATAATTTTGGGCTTATCGAGGTAATGATCTATGTCACTATTGTAATTGGATATTACATATTGTAGTAGTATAGAATTGAGTATAAGATATATTGGAAGGATGATTATAAAGTTGAGCTGTATTTACATTGGGTGTATTCTGATGAGACTTGTGTAGTATTCTTGTGAAGCGAGAATTGAACACGTCAGGTTAGGCGTGTAATCCATTGGAGTTGTTGGCTTGGTAGCGAGCCTTGTTAGGGAGGTTATTTATGTGTTTGCGGGGAGAGTCTTTGCGAATTTTAGTAGAATAAGGAAGCTGTTTACTTAGAATATGCTACGAAGAGAACTAGAGATTGATAGATATATTGTGGTTGTTATAGGTGGATCTTCTTGCGGCATACTTGACTTGGCTTGTGGATTAAGTAGAAGAGGTATGTGATTCTTCATATACTCTTGAGCATGATTGTTGTGAACTATATATGCGGTAGGCGTGCGTGTGTGAAATGAATTTTGTTTGTTTAAAACATAAAGTGTTATAATGGCTTTATGGGAAGTTAGTTATAACGACTTTATGAGGATAAAAGAAAGATTTGATTTTGTGATAAGCGACTTGATTTAGAAAGTTAAGAGACTTGATCTTGAAAGATAAGAGACTTGACTCATATGACTTGTTTTGAGAAAATGAGAAGTAACTTGATTTAAGTATAGGTTACTTGTTTTGAAAAAGTAAGTTATTTGGGTTTTAAAGTGTATACTTGATGTTGTTTTAAAAGAAAAGCACTTGGTTTTAAAAGTGCAGTACTTGATTTTAAAAGTCTTATAAAGATTTTGGAAGGTGTAGTAATTTGGTTTGAAAGGAAAGCGTGTTTTTAATACTCACAGTATTAGTATTGTGTGGCTTTACGTAAAAAAAAGTCTTTTGAAAGAATGAAAGTATGTAGTATTTTGGGGTTGAAACCCGGATTTTTAATATAAAATGAAAGTACATTGAACTTGCATATGCTTGTTGTGATAGCCTTTGTTGTGCAAGTGTTTTAATTCTGTGCTACTGTGTCTCTCGGGGAGGACCGGCTATCTGATTGATTGCTTGGACATGCGACCGTTGGATGGTCAGCGAGTATCACGTCCACCGAGTATTATTTTGTTATTTCTTTTGGACATCGACGCGTTGGGTGGCCGAGTATCGTCCACGAGTAGTATCTTGTTATTTCCTTTGGACATCGACCACGATGGGTGGCCGCGGGTATGCGTCGATGGGATGGTTTCATGGCCGTGCTTTAGGAGTAAGATCTTGGGGGCATGCGGTCGTTGTGAGGTTTTGTTATTTGTCCATGGACGCTAATCCATGAAGCTTGCGCGATGACGGCGATCACGGGCTTGATTTGTACATGTGGTTCGAGCACGCTTTAGATACTAGTTACGGTCATTTCGTGTATCGGCGGGCTCGGTAGATAGCTTTAGATACTTGCCTCGGTCGTATCTCGTGAGGCGGTAGGCTAGAATGCGTTAAACATGGTACTTGCCTCGGCGATTGCGTGGCTAGCTTTTGGATCGGTAGTTGGCTTAGTACCTTGCGTGAAGTTTATGACTAGCTTTGGGCGGTAGTTGGCTATTCAACTTAGCGTCGGTTTGATGGCCTTGGCGAGGATCTAGTGTTGAGTTCACATATGGATGTTGTTTTACATCATGTACTTGGCGATGAGAATGAGTTCGCGGGCATGAGTGATATTATGGGCGTGAGACCCGTAGTTATGTGTGAGTGATTATTACGGGGATATCGTCCACCGCCCGACTAACAGTATACTTATTGTGAAATGGTTTTATAAAATGATGAAATGTGATTTCATTACGGTATTTTCGATTTCACATACCAATTTGTTGTCTTGACCTCGCCCGAGGCTGCGTTCATCTAGTAGTAAGTACACGATTGTTGATCCTCGCTCGTAGGATCATGATTCGGCGTTAGGAAGCTCCGTTTCTCCGGAGGCTTATCTTTTGGTATAGTCCCCTGTCATTGTAGGTACCTGTACATTCAGCGGTATGGCGGGGCCCTGTCCCGTCATGGTTGTTGTTATCTTCTTAGAAGTGCATGAAATCTTGTTGTGGGCGGGGTTTGTAAAGGATTTTAAGCATTCGGTTATATGTATACACGTAAGGTAACGTTTTGGTTGCTTTATTTCTTATATGGTATTTTGTTTCCTATTCATGTTTTTATTTCCGCTGATTTTCTCTGATGTTGTATCACTAGGGTGCCCGGGGTAAGGCACCAGTCGCGGGCCCGAGATCGTGTCATGACAGAGGGCCAACGCGGAGATCAGCGTAAGAGGGCTAGACCGGTTGGTTATCCCGGTGAGTTTTTGGAAGAGCAACCTCAGCAGCGAGTGAGATATTTGTCGACCTACCCATTTACATACCCCGGTTCCACGGATGGGATATAGGACCCCGAGTATTTAGGAGCGGTCCAAGCTCGAGTCGAGGTTCTCAAAGGCGAGGATTTTCTCGATCGAGGCCACTTATTCCTCGATGTTTCCATTGTAGTAAGCGTCGTTCGGAAATGCCGTTATGGCACAAGTGTTTGTTTCGTTGTGGCGTCGGGCCGTATACGGAGGTATGTCCTTTAAGAAAGAGCAGGTGGTGGCTCGGCCTTTGAGGCAGTAGTTAGTTCCACTTCCTCCGGTATGCGTCCCCGAGCGAGGTGTTGGATGTCGACCGATCGTGGTAGAAGTCGAGGTGGAGTTTATAGTTCTGGCGGTCCTTGAACCGCGTAGATGGCGTGACTCTTGGGACGGGATCGAGGCGACATCGCGTGGGGTTCTGGTATATCTCGATTCTTTTGAATCATCGTGCGTTGATAGATTGATTTAGCCTAGCATATATGTTTTCCCTTTGTTGCTAGCGGTTGTAAGTGATAGTACCCGGTAGGAATACTTTGATTAGTAAAGTGAAAAATTAATAATGTTGACAAGAATGGTAAGTGGCGAGACTATAGTTGTGTAGAGTTCACAACTTGTAATTTCCCCATAACGATGTAAGACGATAGGGAAGAATGTGCGGTGGAAATACTTGACCTATGTGACAAACCTCACAGTGAATAGGGGATAGGGTGAGAAGTACCTTGAGATAAGAGAGTTTTAGTTCGGACTAAGAATGAGAAGTTAAGGGTGGCGATGAGTCGGGTTATGGACTCCTTTCGGGTCAACGATAGTATGGAATGGGGTGATGTTAGTTGGTAATAGTCATTATGTGATAGAGTCACAGGGGATGCAAGGCCCAGTCTAGTTGATCGTTATGCGAGTTCGTGGATCGTTCCAGGGTCAGTCGTGGGGCCGAGAAGAGCCTTAAAGGGAAAGTATGTAGCCTAATGGCCAAGTTTTGATAGTAAAATCAAGGAATGTGGAACAAGAAACAATATTGAGATTTTATGCGTATGTTATGTGGTGGCCGTGTGTGGCATCGTTGATGTCTTGTGCAGTTTTGATTGATAGGCATAGTATAGAGTTTATCAGGAGTTTGTATAACAGCAACCGACTAAGAACATTCGGGGCGAATGTTTCTAAGGAAGAATGTTACACCCGTAAGTCGAGGACATGTATAATAGAGATATGCGTAAGGAATCAAGACTTGGAAATTAGTGCGAAAGGAAGAATTGTTTCAAAGCGGAAAATATTCGAAACGTCGGAAAGGAAAAATGTTCGTTGTTGAGAATTGAATTCTCAAAATGCATTATTTGAAGAGTATGGAACTTATTAACATTATGGAAATTTGTTTTTCACGGATTTGGTCATGTGGGGCCCGTCAGAAATTTTACGTTTTGTGGGGCCCATGAGGGTTCTGAATTTTATGGGCGAATGAGAGGCGACACGTGGCACCCCACATATGGTCTTGGGCGATTTTTAGTAAGGGTAAAATGGTCATTGACCATCTTGGAAGATAAGTCTTGAAGCTTGATATTATTGACGAAGTCGACTTGCCACTTGGGCGATCTAGTGAAACTCATCTAGCCACTCATGTGTTGCAATATAAGCCCTCGATGTGTTTTATATACTACCTAGTGCAAGACAAGGTCTTCCGACACTTAGAAAAATCACAACATTGTTGTTCTTAAAACTTTCTCTCGGGTTTGCACTTTTGCCTGAAAAATTTGTAGTTTTGATCCATTGTTCACAAGACTTAAACCCGATGTCCTAAGGGTATTGTAAGGATATCTCGATAGAAAGATTTGGAAAGCGGCGTTTTCACGTTAGTCATGGCGGAAACTTAAGGAGTTCTTGACTTTGAAGTTGGAACTTGAAGATGGGTTCTTCGTAGAACTACAGGAGTGCTTGGAGTGGATTGGAACATAAGGAAAGGAGCTAGAATTTGCTAAGGCGACTTTGAATCTTGGAAATTTTAAGAGCTTGTAAAGGTATAATTCTTGTCGTTTTAGCAATTAAGGTTTACTTATCATTGTAGCTATGGATATTATGACATCGTTATATATTATGAGGTTTGATAAGTGTTTTGGCTATTGGAACCTAATCAGAAAAACTAGCATGTTAGCCTTAAGATTACAATTCAAGTCGATTATTAGTTTAAGTTAAATCGCATGTTGTAGAAAGAAGAAATTGTAGTTGTTGAAGTTGTTTATGACTATATAACATGTTATACCTTAGAACTTGGAATTGGAAAAGGATTGGAAAAGACTTTGAATTGTTGGTTATGTTGTTGGCGAGAATGGCTTGAATATGGAACTCTTACGTATTAATTGTGGGCGGAATTTTACGTATTGTAAGGCGTGTAATCCCGCTGTTTGGTTGTTGTTTTGAGCCTTAAATGTAGCGTGTTGGTTATTGTATTCGGCCTTGAAAAGGTGGCAAAGTGAGTAGAAACAAAGGAAGTCTTTGCTAGATTTTCCGTAGAATTAGAGGCCGTATACTTAGTATTATTCTCGTTTGAGACTAGAAGTTGATAGTCTTGTTGTGACCATTATAGGTTGACAACTACTCGTGCGTATTCGACAGCTTGTGGATTTAGCGAAAGGTATGTGAACTATCTCTCTTAGCATGATTCCTTAAGATAAAGAAAGTATGTCTACTCGTAAATGATCCGTTCCTTGGTTGTATTTGGATTGCCTAAAATAGAATTCGTTCTATGTACTCCCTTGATTGTACTTTGATGTTTAAATTGTAAGTTGTATAATCCATTTCCTTAGTGAAGTTTGGATTCTTAAAAGTGAAAGTATTTTACTTAAAGTACATAGAGTCTTGAAAAGGAAGTGGTTTCCAAACCTTTTGGCTAGTGCCTTAGTTCCAAAACCTAAGGGTTGTTGTAATGACTTTAGGGGAGTTAAAGGGTGATTTACTTAATTGTTTTAAGAGGAGAAATGACATGATTTAAGAGAAGTAACTTGTTTTAAAGGTGTGAGTTACTTGAGGTTTAAAAGTAGAAGAAACTTGTTTTCTAAATATTAGAGACTTGAAGTATTTTGAAAGTTAAGAAACTTGATTTGTAAGTATGTGATACTTGGTTTTAAGTATAAGTCTCTTGGTTATAAAGGAATGAATATGTCTAAAACCATAAAGGGTTATAACGGCTTTATGAAAGGTTAAGAAAGTTGTCTATTTTGATTATTAGGCATAAGTTGCCTAGATTGTGAAAATTTGAAGTTACTTGATTTCAAGCTTTGAAAAGAGTTTTCTAAAAGTGTAGTAACTTACTTTGAAAAATAGACATACATTGATACTACGGTGTTAGTATCTTGGGGTTTTACATAAAAGGAGTCTTTTGAAAAGATATGTCACGTAGTACTTTGGCTTGTTTAATTGAGAATTATGCTATGTGTGCCTTGATAAGTACTTTGGCTTGTTTAATTGAGAATTATTCTATGTGTGCCTTGATAAGTACTTTGGCTTGTTTAATTGAGAATTGCCAATGTGTGCTGGTGATAGCATTTGAGTTCAAGTATTATGTTTTATTACGTTGCCGCGACTCTCGGTTGGAGAATTGGTGTCTTGTTAATGAGTTTACTTGGGCGTCTGAAGCGGTGATGTGGGATTCCACGGGTATGCTTCCATTATTTGTGTTACTCCTTGGACATGCTTATATGATGTGGGATTTCGGGGAATGTGACCAGGAGGCGGGTTAGATTCCAGGATTTATAATGTCATGTTAGTGCCTTAAGTTAACCAAAATGAGAGTGTATATGAATAAGACTAATAAGAAGTTAGGGGGATTTCTTAACTTGCTTACTTCTTGTGTGATAAGCCGGTAGTGCTTATGTTATGTATGATGGCCAGTTGAGGTAGGGTAAGAGTATAAATGAGGGGTAAATCCCCAAAGATCGTTATACCACCTGCTTTACCACCTTCTCCAGGGTAAGAGTATAAATGAGGGGTAAATCCCCAAAGATCGTTATACCACCTGCTTTACCATACTCGGGGTAAGAGTATAAATGAGGGTAAATCCCCAGATCGTTATACCACCTTTACCATACTCGGGGTAAGAGTATAAATGAGGGTAAATCCCCGAATCGTTATACCACTGTTTAGTGGATTTGCTACCTATCTTTTGATTACTCTCGTTGTTAGTAAGACAACGTGTCTTGTTATTTGAGTAGTGACTTTGAGGCATGCGTCCTTGACTTGATATATTTGCTTATGTATTGTGTCTTTGTAGGTTGGCTATCATACATGTCTCTGTTTTGTTTAGTATTATGATTACATTCTGATGCTCTTATTTCACATACTTAGTACGTTCCCGTAATGACCTCGCCCGGAAGTGCGTTAAATCTGCGATTTAGTCGTTGTTTGGTGATCGGCCGGTGTACGACCCTTCTCAGAGTTGTGGATCGCTCAGTCTGTTCGGAAGTTTATCTTTTTGGTATAAGTTCTTTCGATGCTGAGCTTTTATGCGATTATGGATGCAGCGGGGCCTTGTCGTCACGATTCGATAAAACTCTTAGAGTGCTGTATTCATATGTAAGATTGGACTCGTATGCGATGTAATGTCTTTTATTATGTATATTATATGGCGGCCTTGTCGGCTTTGCCCTTATGCGTATGTTGGTTTTAAAAAAAAATAAGGTGTTATTTAATTTCCATGATTTACTTAGTTGTTAAGGTCGAAGGTGCCCGGGTAGGGCACGATCCTGAGCTTGAGGTTCGGGCGTGTGAGTGGTATCGAGCGATCGATCCTCGGAATGTCTGAGGCCGTGTCTAGTAAGTCTTGATTATCGGTGTGTTGCGCGCCACGCGTAAGCGAGGCTACATGACATTTAGGAGTTGGTTTCTATTCTTCTCACTCTAGATCGTGCCATAGAGTGTGTTAGTAAGATAATTCTTCTCTGGCGTGATTTTGTGTTCTGATTATGCCTCGAGAGGCAGCGGTGCCAGAAGGGCAAAGGAGTAGCGAGGCTACTAGTCGGACTCGAGAGTTGATAGGGCTTATGCCGAGGTATCCGGATGTTGTTCGCGGCGTGAGTTAACCTGCGCGAGTTTTGAGACCCAGCACGAGCCTCTGTTTGCGATTAGGAGAAGTCTATAGGAGTCATGAGGAAAGCGATTATGTTATTGACCAAGATAAGCGGTGCTACTGTTTCATCAGCGAGAGGTTATTCGGCGATGCTGAGACAGTGTACGAGAGGGTAGAGGCAGCGCGGAGATCGGCGTAAGAGAGGCTAGACGGTTGGTTATCGGTGAGTTTTGGGCGGCGGCCTCGGCCAGTGAGATATTCATCGAGCCTACCGGTACATACTCCGCGATTCCAGGTGGGATATTGGACCCTGAGTATTTAGGAGTCGGTCGAGCTCCGGTCGAGGTTCTCAAAGGAAGCGAGGATTTTCTCGATCGAGGCCACTTATTCCTCGATGTTTCCATTGTAATGGCGTCGTTCGGAAATGTCGTTATGGCGCAGTGTTTGTTTCGTTGTGGCCGTCCGGTCCATATACGGAGTATGTCCTTTTAGAAAAAGCAGGTGAGTGGCTCGGCCTTTGAGGCCGTGGTTAGTTCCCTTATCGCGGTTGTGCGTCCCCGAGGTAGGGTGTTGGATGTCGACCCGATCGTGGTAGAAGTCGAGTGGAGTTTATGGTTGGCGGTCCTTGAACGCGTAGATGGCGTGACTCTTTGGGCGAGGATCGGAGGCGACATCGCGTGGGGTTCTGGTATATCTCGATTCTTTTGAATCATACGATGCGTTGATAGATTGATTTCGCCACTAGCGTATATATTTTCCCTTTGTTGCTAGCGATTGTAAGTGATAGTACCCGGTAGGAATACTTTGATTAGTAAAGTGAAAAATTAAGAATGTTGACAAGAATGGTAAGTGGCTGAGACTATAGTTGTGTAGAGTTCACGAGTTGTAATGCCCATGTGATGTAAGACCAATAGGGAAGAATATGCGGTGGAAATACTTGACCTATGTGACAAACCTCACAGTGAATAGGGGATAGGGTGAGAAGTACCTTGAGATAAGAGAGTTTTAGTTCGGACTAAGAATGAGAAGTTAAGGGTGACGATGAGTCGGGTTATGGACTCCTTTCGGGTCAGCCGATAGTATGGAATGGGGTGATGTTAGTTGGTAATAGTCCGTATGTGATAGGGTCAGGGGATCTGAGGCCCAGTCTAGTTGATCGTTATGCGAGTTCGTAGATCGTTCCACGGAATCAGTCGTAAGGACCAGAAGAGCCTTAGCGGGAATGTATGTAGCATAATGGCCAAGTTTGGATAGTAAATCCAAGGATTGGGAACAAGAAACAATATTGAGATTTTATGCGTATGTTATGTGGTGGCCGTGTGTGGCGTCGTTAGTCTTGTGCGATTTTGATTGATAGGCGTAGTATAGAGTTTATCTAGGAGTTTGTATAGCAGCTAGGCTAAGAACATTCGTGGGCGAATGTTTCTAAGGGGAAGAATGTTACACCAGTAAGTCGGGACATGTATAAGAGAGATATGCGTAAGGAATCAAGACTTGGAAATTGAGTGCGAAAGGAAGAATTGTTTCTGACGGAAAATCTTAGAGCGTCGGAAAGGAAAAATGTTCGTTGTTGAAATTGAATTCTCAAAATGCATTATTTGAAGAGTATGGAACTTATTAACATTAGGAAATTTGTTTCTGGATTTGGTCATGTGGGGCCCACAGGAATTTCACGTTTTGTGGGGCCCGAGGGTTATAAATTTTATGGGCGAATGAGAGGCGACCGTGGCACCCCGCGTATGGTCTTGGGCGATTTTTAGTAAGGGTAAAATGGTCATTGACCATCTTGAAGATAAGTCTTGAGCTTGATATTATTGACGAAGTCGACTTGCCCTTGGGCTTGATCTAGTGAAACTCATCTAGCCACTTATGTGTTGCAATCTAAGCCCTCGATGTGTTTTATATACTACCTAGTGCGAGACAAGGTCTTTGACACTTAGAAAAATCACAACATTGTTGTTCTTAAAACTTGCTCTCGGGTTTGCACGCTTTTGCCTGAAAAATTCGTAGTTTTGATCCATTGTTCCGAGACTTAAACCCAATGTCCTAAAGGGTATTGTAAGGATATCTCAATAGAAAGATTTGGAAAAAGCAGCGTTTTCACGTTAGTCATGGCGGAAACTTAAGGAGTTCTTGACTTTGAAGTTGGAACTTGAAGATGGGTTCTTGTAGGCTTCAGGAGTGCTTGGGCGGATTGGAACATAAGGAAAGGAGCTAAGAATTTGCTAAGGGCGACTTTGAATCTTGGAAATTTTAAGGGCTTGTAAGGTATAATTCTTGTCGTTTTAGCAATTAAGGTTTACTTATCATTGTAGCTATGGATATTATGAAGCATGAGTTATATATTATGAGGTTTGATAAGTGTTTTGGCTATTGGAACCTAATCAGAAAAACTAGCATATTAGCCTTAAGATTACAATTCAAGTCGATTATTAGTTTAAAGTAAATCGCGTGTTGTAGAAAGAAGGAAATTGTAGTTGTTGAAGTTGTTTATGACTATATAACATGTTACACCTTAGAACTTGGAATTGGAAAAGGATTGGAAAAGACTTTGAATTGTTGGTTATGTTGTTGGTAGAGAATGGCTTGAATATGGAACTCTTACATTATTAATTGTGGGCGGAATTTTACGTATTGTAAGGCGTGTAATCCCGCTGTTTGGTTGTTGTTTTGAGCCTTAAATGTGGCGTGTTGGTTATTGTATTCGGCCTTGAAAAGGTGGCAAAGTGAGTAGAAACAAAGGAAGTCTTTGCGATTTTCCGTAGAATTAGAGGCCGTATACTTAGTATTATTCTACGTTTGAGACTAGAAGTTGATAGTCTTGTTGTGACCATTATAGGTTGACAACTTCAAATGCGTCTGGCGTATTCGGCAGCTTGTGGATTTAGCGAAAGGTATGTGAACTATCTCTCTTCTAGCATGATTCCTTAAGATAAAGAAAGTATGTCTATGTCACGACGTTAGGGGCAGTATTGAGTGCCTTACGGGCACCCAGTAGTCATACATCAGTAATGTCAATGGAACATAAAAACAATACGAAACAAAATGTGAAATGAGACACATTTTACACGAGAGAAAAATCGCCTACGGAATATATATATAATTACCAAAGTTGAGCAGTTTAATCCACAACCACACTTGTGATTACTCTGGACCTCTAAGATTTATACAACAACTATGGCGGGACGGGGCCCGCCGTACCACGAATGTACAAGAACCTACAAACTCGGGGTAGCATGCCAAAAGATAAGCCTCAGAAGGAGCAGAGCTTCAATCTGTTGAAAAGTGATCCTAAAAGTGGGGATCGGCGGTAGATGTACCTCTAAATGCGGCGTGAGCTGACCGAAGAGAGTCGATCTGGCAGTGCAGTATGTGAAGCGTAAATCGTAAATGAAATCATAATAGTCTATATAAGCGGGGAGACATGTATGATAGCAAACTACGGTACACCGTATAACGATTATGTCAAGTCGGGGACTCGCGCTCCAGTCGTTACTCGAATATAAATATTGGGTCTCGCATGGCATCAATCATGCGTGGAATACCCGCCATCTTGGCGATGCATGATATGATAACCGAAGTACATCCCGAACACCAAGTCCTACACGATGGCAAGCCGTACTATGATACAATACAACGAGCCACGAAGGCGACGCAGGCGGAAATCTGGCCGACTATCGGATACAGGCGTACGTGCTGCCGGGCAGAAATCACGAGCTAACTACGGTACCAAGGCGTATCACGAGACCGTCACTCTGAGCGGGGCAAGTCGAGGGCTAACTACCGGTACGAGCGAATCAGCCACGAGGCGGGGCAAGTCTGGCCGACCACGGTACAGGCGAGCGATGAAACCTCGTGGAGAGCTAGTCCGTGGAATAACACTATCAGCGGGGCGTGCGTGGAATTCTCGTCGCTGCGATGCGTCCAAGTAAGTTCTCAACAAGTCAATCGACCTCCATGAGAGCGGTAGTATAGAAACACAATTCTTGCACAACAAAGGCTATCGCGACAAACATAGGCAAGTTTCGTAAAAACAAGCATAGGCAAGTTATACCTGACTCAAGGTACTTTCATTTTATGTCAAAGTCAGGGTTTTAACCTAAAGTACTACGTCGTTAAATTCCTTTAAGAAATCCATTCCTTTTATAAAGTCACCCGATACCCTTAGTATAAAAATAGAGTGACTTACGTCTTTTAAGTAAACCAAAACAACTTCCATACTTTCCTTTTTAAAACCAAATTAAAGCGATACCGTACCTTCTTTTTGGACAAAACACTTCTCTTTTTAAAGTCAAGTTACCACATTAAAACGATGATAAAACCCTTCTTTTGTTCTCTTAAAGTCGTTATAACTAACTTCCCATAAATTTGTTATAACAACTTTATGTTTTAAACAATTTAAGACAAAACAATGCCTTTCTTTTCCTAAAGTTCGGTTTGCCTAATTTCAATTACTCAAGTCTCTTTATTTTAGAAAAGTTTCATTGATGTCTTAATCTCTTTTAAAACAATTGAGTAACATATGCCATATGTGTGGCGATCTTATTCTTGGTTATAACCATCTTATTAAGCGACCGTGATGCAGAAAATGTAATATCATTTTGTCTCGTCTTAACACATGCGGATGGAGGTTTCTCTTGGTTTTAATAATACTTCTTTAGTCATTACATTTCCACTTTATTAGCTGCGGTGGTTTGTCGATACTCGTTACGATTTCGAAATCAGTAAAACATTATTACTTTTAAAACCAAGTACTCATTACTCACGAATGAGGTTTCACACAAAATTCATATTAATTCTTTTAAGTCAAGTCTCTTAACTTCAAAAATCGAGTAAACCATTCTCTTTATCTCTCTCTTAAGTCGTTATACCTATCTTCCATAAAGCTAGTATAACTCTTATGTTTCACAACAGTATTACTCTTCTTTCAAAAGGTTTCTTAATCTTTTGAAATACTTCAAGATTCTTTATTATTGGGCTTAAGTCAAAAGACATTAGTAACACTACATTCGATTAACAGCGTCGTCTATAGTACTATATATATATTCGCTTTAAAATATTTCAAGGTTCTTATTATTAGGGCTTAAGTCGAAGACATTGTCGTACAACTATATTGATTAGCGTCGTCTGCCATACTATATATATATATTATTAGGGCTTAAGTCAAAGACATTTGCCATAGCGTCGTCTACTATATATATATTCTTTTAAAATACTTCATGCTCGAGTATAGGAAGAATCACATACCTCGCGGCGATTATCGACTATAAGCAAAGCGCTCGCGGCTATAACGGCTAGCCTTGTCCGCACTTCAGTAGCACATGCTACTCGCGAACATTGACGATAAAGGTTATCGATCTCTGTAAATCTGATCTATGTAAATGAGTTTAATCTTACTAAATATTCTTACGATGTGATTTGGTTCAAGTCTTTTACGTAATATCCTTGATTCTGATTCAATTCTCTTCTATGAATCTTATATTCATTTCTATACAACTCTGATTATGTAATTCCCGATTCTGATAGAAGGGCGATAGTATTTACCTCGATGAGCCCAAAATTATCCAAGTTTAATGTCGCTCACGAGCAGCGTTAGCTCTACTCCATGCGCTCGAACCGCTCCAAACAACCCTTAGAAGTTCTCGCAACCACACTTAACACTTCAACCGCTATGAAGGTTTTCCTTAGGGTTTTGTTTAGTGGCTAAAGGAAAGTATAATAGTATTTAAGACTCTGCGTATAGAGGTAACTTTTGGAAAGTACTACAAGGTATTTGGGCTAAAGTATTTGGGCATTATAACAATACTTGGAAGTATTTCTATACCACAAAGGGGGTATTATCACGAAAACAACTAGGCTAGGGGTGGTGTTCTCGGCGAGGCTTCTCGAAAAGAGGGGGCTTTGGGCGAACTCGACTACAAAGGGAAGGGATTTTAAGACTTGGAAAATGATTTTAGGATGAAGAAGTTCATCAACTTAGAGGGTATTTATAGGTCAAGCGATGGCTGACGATGGCGAAGATCAAGCCAAGTGCCATGCAAGTGTAGGGCTAGGATTAAGCCAAGTGCACCTTATCCGTCTACCACGCTGACTTGCACGAAATATCTACCTAACCGTGCTCCCATTCGTCCCATTGCGCCATTGCTTCGATGTGAGGGTGACACATGTCGCCCTCCCGTTGGTCCAAAATGTTTAGTCTCTCGGAAAAATCATAAAAATTAGAAATGACATAGCGAATTTTCCGCCCATGAAATCTTGTAAAGCGTTTAGTCGAAAAAGCGATTCTTTTAGCACTTGTGCCCAAATTTTGAACCTTGCCAATCCTTAAGGCTTAAATTTTTATCGTGCGCCCTCATGTACATACTGCGGAAATCGGGTATAACATTCTCCCCTCGTAGAAACATTCGTCCGAATGTTCCTTCTGAAGCGGATAACGATAAAGTTCTTCAACAAGTTGCCAGCGCCACGGCAGCGCGAAATAACACATGCGGCGCAAATACTTAAATCCAGGCCAGCGAGGAACCACGCCGATGATGCAAAACAATACCAACTCTCGCTCTTGGTCGAGGACACTCGCCCGCGCGTTCGTTTCTCAAAAATGATTACTTCCATCTTCGGCCTGAAGTTCACTTCGCCGCTTACTCGTCGTACTCTTACCGAACACTCGAACTCTTCTTAGTACCGTGCCATACTTGATCAGCGACATTCCCAAAACTTTGGAGTCACCACCTCGAGCTTGGTCATCTTACTAGCCTCGATCTCGTAAGGCCATTCCGGCCTTGCGATCGGCTACGGTGAACATATCCACGAACTCATCGATGGTCATCTAAACTTGGGCTAGCACCCTCGTGACCCTTCCACTGGCGGGACCACCGGGTGACCCTGCCTCTAAGCGGGCCACGGGTTGGCGCGACATAGCTGACCGACGACCAGCAACGCGTGAGCTCTTGTTTCCCGATCGGAACAATCTTACCTATCTGGTCATGAAAGCTACCCTTCCATTTTACACTACGAGAATTTTCCCACAATTACTCGCGTATACTTATACGTTACGGCAAAGATCACATGAAAATCTTGTACTCAGATGGCCTTACATCTAAGGTCTCAGTAGTAATATTCTAAGGTTAATCATTTTCTCACCAGGCTTACCCTTTTTTCACTAACGGGTTCTAAATCACATTTTAGCACAAAGCTATCGAACATAACACTTAACACATTATCATAACATCAATACATACAAGTCTCAGAGGTTAAGGATATACTGAAAATAGGCGGTTCAGGACGCTAAAGCGGGAACTTCCATGACCTCTGCAGGGGCTGTAGGTGTATGAACATCTGCCTAGTATGGAAGGTGAAGAACATAGCTGCTCACAGTAGTGCATTCTATCTACGGTGCTACCACAGTCGGACATTCTCTCGCGGATAGCCTGTTGGCATGGCATAACAATCTCCCAAGTTAGTGCGACCTCTCCCTTATGAAGTTTTCCACAGCGACCAGCTGAGACAAGAGGCGACCTCGTCCGGCGAGCACTCTACTCCGCGAAAATCTGAAACACAGGAGCCACGACCTGCTCACGAATATCGAAGGTCCGAAAGTGTGGAGGACCACTCTGTCTTGGCGGAGATACATAACTAGTCTGCTTTGGCGGTCGCCTCGAAAGTCACAAAGGACCTGCTGTTACGGCCTCTTCTGCGATCTTGAGTCGTTCAGTCGATTTCTCGCTCCTCGCATCCAAGTGCATAAGCTGCGTGCGGGCAATGTCCGTGCGGTGAAGAGCTACGAACAACTTTACGCTGGGTAATCGTCGAGCCTGTAACATGTCGGTGCACTCGATCCTCGTACTAGCTACTAACGCGAGGGCGTCTGGGCGATAGTCGAACTCCATTGTACTCCCGAACCGTCGCGCGTTTTGCTTAACACCAAAAATGCATCGGCGAGCCCTCGCCATCTGTGGAGGCAAGAAATGTGCAAGAAAAGCCGCTTGAAATCGTCCCAAGCGGTGGAAGTGCATTCTCTCCGGGGCGGCTCGCGAATCAAACGATCATTGCGGTATCACGTGGCGATCACGAACCTAGGACGGTGACTCGGTCTCGATGCCTTGATCACTCTGCGTGATCGTATGGGCGTCGGATGAACTCCTGCGGATCATCCTCGGGCCTCGACCCGTAAAACTACGGCGACTCTGACTCGGGAAATCCGTAGCCTCGAACTACTCGATCTAGGGTGAACGGCTGGTGCTCTTTGGGCTGCTGCGTCGGCCTATCCTCAGTCAGCCTGACCACGGCCGTGCGGGCCAGCTCGCGTAACCCGTCTCCTGCTCCGGTGTGGGGTGGAGGCTCGAGTCTTGTGGTCTCTGTAGAGGCGCCATTGCTCTCTTGCGGCTCCTCTGTGCCGTACCATTACGGGCGGGTTGCCTTGCGGAGGCATAAGCGATAAAAGCGAAGTGCGTCGGAGGGTCGACTTACAACCACGGCTCTAAGTGCGATCTCGGAATGAGAAGAATGAAACCAATCTAAATGTCCTGCGACCTCACGATTATAGATGTGGTGCCTGACAGCGATAATCAAGACTACTGAACACGATGCGTAGACACTTTCAGAGGATTAAGCGCTCACGATACCACTTTTGTCACGACGTTCGGGGCGTGGGTGCATATCAGGGCACCCAGTAGTCATACATCAGTGTCAGTGAACGTAAAAACAATACACGAAACAAAATGTGAAATGAGACATATTTTACGAGAGAAAATCGCCTTCGGCGTATATATATAATTACCAAAGTTGAGCAGTTTAATCCTTACAACCACACTTGTGGCGATGCTACAGACCTCTAAGATTTATACAACAACTATGGCGGAGACGGGGCCCGCCGTACCACGAATGTACAAGAACACAAACTCGGGGTAGCATGCAAAGATAAGCCTCGAAGGAGCGGATCTTCCAATCTGCTGAAAAGTGATCCTAAGCGGGGATCGGCGGTAGATGTACCTCTACTGCGGCATGAGCGCGGCCCGAAGGAGTCGATCTGGCAATTGCAGTATGTGAAGCGTAAATCACGTAAATGAAATCATAATAGTCTATATAAAGCGGGAGACATGTATGATAACCAAACTACGATGCACCGCGTATAACGATTATGTCAAGTCGGGGACTCGCGCCCTCAGTCATTACTCGAATATAAATATTGGGTCTCGCGCCCACATCAATCATGCGTGGAATACCTTCGCCAGCTGGCGATGCATGATATGATAACCCGAAAATGCGTCGAACACCAGTCTACACGATGCCAAAGTCGTACTAACAATACAATACAACGAAACCACGAAGGCGACACGGGGCAAATCTGGCCAGCTACGGATACCAAGGCGACGTACTGGCAGGGGCAATCACGAGCTAACTACCGGTACGAGGCGTATCACGAGACCGTCCTTCTGTTGAGCAGGGCAAGTCGGGCTAACTACGGTACGAGGCGAATCAGCCACGAGGCGGGGCAATCTGGCCCGACCACGGTACCAAGGCGAGCGATGAAACCTCGTGGAGAGCTAGTCCATGGAATAACACTATCAGCGAGGCGTGCGGTAGAATTCTCGTCGCTTTGATGCGTCGAGTAAGTTCTCAACAAGTCAGCGGCCCTCCGTGAGAGCGGTAGTATAGAAACACAATTCTTGCACAACAAAGGCTATCACAACAAACATAGGCAAGTTTCACAACAACAAGCATAGGCAAGTTATACCTGACTCAAGGTACTTTCATTTTATGTCAAAGTCAGGGTTTTAACCATAAGTACTCGTCGTTAAATTCCTTTTAAGAGATCCATTCCTTTTATAAAAGTCACCGATACCCTTAGTATAAAAATAGAGTGACTTACGTCTTTTAAGTAAACCAAAACAACTTCCATACTTTCCTTTTTAAAACCAAATTAAAGCGATACCGTACATGCCTTCTTTTTGAACAAAACACTTCTTTTTTAAAGTCAAGTTACCACATTAAAACCAATGATAAAACCCTTCTTTTGTTCTCATAAAGTCGTTATAACTAACTTCCCATAAAGCTGTTATAACACTTTATGTTTTAAACAATTTAAGAAAAACAATCATTTCTTTTCCTAAAGTTCGGTTGCCTAATTTCAATTACTCGAGTCTCTTTATTTTAGAAAAGTTTCATAGTTGAATGTCTTAATCTCTTTTAAAACAATTGAGTAACATATGCCATATGTGTGGCGATCTTATTCTTGTTTATAACCATCTTATTAAGCGGCCGTGATCTAGAAAATGTAATATCATTTTGTCTCATCTTAGCTTCTATGCGGATGGAGGTTTCTCTTGGTTTTAATAATACTTCATTAGTCATTACATTTCCACTTTATTAGCAGCTGCGGTGGTTTGTCGATACTCGTTACGATTTCGAAATCGGTAAAATATTATTCCTTTTAAAACCAAGTACTCATTACTCATGAATGAGGTTTCACACAAAATTCATATTAATTCTTTTAAGTCAAGTCTCTTAACTTCTAAAAATCGATAAACCATTCTCTTTATCTCTCTCTTAAGGCGTTATACCTATCTTCCCGTAAAGCTAGTATAACTCTTATATTTTCAAAACCAAGTATTACTCTTCTTTCAAAAGGTTTCTTAATCTTTTGAAATACTTCAGATCTTTATTATTAGGGCTTAAGTCAAAAGACATTGTCGTAACACTACATTCGGTTAACATGCGTCGTCTAAAGTACTATATATATTCCTTTAAAATATTTCAAGGTTCTTATTATTAAGCTTAAGTCGAAAGACATTGCCGTACAACTATATTCGATTAGCATACGTCGTCTACCATACTATATATATATATTATTGGGCTTAAGTCAAAAGACATTGCCACGCGTCGTCTATAGTACTATATATATATTCTTTTAAAATACTTCGTGCTCGAGTATAGGAAGAATCACATACCTCGCGGCGATTATCGACTATAAGCAAAGCGCTCATGGCTATAACGGCTAGCCTTGTCCACCTTCCAAGTAACACATGCTACTCGCGAGAACATTCAACCAATAAAGGTTATCGATCTACTGTAAATACGATCTATGTAAATCTGTTTAATCTTACTAAATATTCTTACGATGTGATTTGGTTCAAGTCTTTTACGTAATATCCTTGATTCTGATTCAATTCTCTTCTATGAATCTTATATTCATTTCTATACAACTACGATTATGTAATTCCCAATTACAATAGAAGGGCGATAGTATTTACCTCGATTAGCCCAAAATTATCCAAGTTTAATGTGGCTCACGAGCAGCGTTAAGCTCTACTCCGTCTTGCTCAGCCCGCTCCAAACAACCCTTAGAAGTTCTACGCAACTTCTACTTAACACTTCAACCGACTATGAAGGTTTTCCTTAGGGTTTTGTTTAGTGGCTAAAGGAAAGTATAATAGTATTTTAGGACTCTGCGTATAGAGGTAACTTTTGGAAAGTACTACAAGGTATTTGGGCTAAAGTATTTGGGCATTATAACAATACTTGGAAGTATTTCTATACCACAAAGGGGTATTATCTGAAAACAACTAGGCTAGGGGGTGGTGTTCTCGGCGAGGCTTCTCGAAAGAGGGGCTTTGGGCGAACTCGACTTACAAAGGGAAGGGATTTTAAGACTTGGAAAATGATTTTAGGATGAAGAAGTTCATCAACTTAGAGGGTATTTATAGGTCAAACAATGGCCAACCAATGGCGAATCAAGCCAAGTGCCATGCAAGTGTAGGGCTAGGATTAAGACAAGTGCACCTTATCCGTCTACCACGCCAACTTGCACAAAATATCCTACCTAACCCATGCTCCCATTCGTCCCATTGCGCCCCAATTGCTTCGATGTGAGGTGACACATGTCACCCTCTCGTTGGTCCAAAATGTTCGTCTCTCGGAAAAATCATAAATTAGAAATGACATAGCCGGAATTTTCCCCCATGAAATCTTGTAAAGCGTTTAGTCGAAAAGCGATTCTTTTAAACTTGTGCCCAAATTTTCGAACCTTGCCAATCCTTAAGGCTTAAATTTTTATCGTGCGCCCTCGCGTACATACTGCGGAAATACGAGGGTATAACATCTACTCGCTTAAATGATCCGTTCCTTGGTTGTATTTGGATTGCCTAAAATAGAATTAGTTACATGTACTCCCTTGATTGTACTTTGATGTTTAAATTGTAAGTTGTATAATCCATTACCTTAGTGAAGTTTGGATTCTTAAAAGTAAAAGTATTTTACTTAAAGTACATAGAGTCTTGAAACGGAAGTGGTTTCCAAACCTTTTGGCTAGTGCCTTAGTTCCAAAACCTAAGGGTTGTTGTAATGACTTTAGGGGAGTTAAAAGAGTGATTTACTTAATTGTTTTAAGAGAGGAGAAATGACATGATTTAAGAGAAGTAACTTGTTTTAAAGGTGTGAGTTACTTGAGGTTTAAAAGTAGAAGAAACTTGTTTTCTAAATATTAAGAGACTTGAAGTATTTTGAAAGTTAAGAAACTTGATTTGTAAGTATGTGATACTTGGTTTTAAGTATAAGTCTCTTGGTTATAAAAAGGAATGAATATGTCTAAAACCATAAAGGGTTATAACGGCTTTATGGAAGGTTAAGAAAGTTGTCTATTTTGATTATTAGGCATAAGTTGCCTAGATTGTGAAAATTTGAAGTTACTTGATTTCAAGCTTTGAAAAGAGTTTTCTAAAAGTGTAGTAACTTACTTTGAAAAATATACATACATTGATACTACGGGTGTTAGTATCTTGGATTTTACATAAAAAGGAGTCTTTTGAAAAGAATGTACGTACGTAGTACTTTGGCTTGTTTAATTGAGAATTATGCTATGTGTGCCTTGATAAGTAATTTGGCTTGTTTAATTGAGAATTATTCTATGTGTGCCTTGATAAGTACTTTGGCTTGTTTAATTGAGAATTGTCAATGTGTGCTGGTGATAGCATTTGAGTTCAAGTATTATGTTTTATTACGTTGCCGCGACTCTCGGTTGGAGGTGGTTTGTCTTATGTGAGTTTACTTGGGCGTCACAAGCGGTGATGTGGGATTCCACGGGTATGCTTCCATTATTTGTGTTACTCCTTGGACATGCTTATACGATGTGAGATTTCGGGGCATGTGACCAGGAGGCGGGTTAGATTCGGTTATAATGTCGTGTTAGTGCCTTAAGTAAACCAAAATGAGAGTGTATATGAATAAGACTAATAAGAAGTTAGGGGATTTCTTAACGCTTACTTAACGTGTGATAAGCGGTAGTGCTTATGTTATGTATGATGGCGATTGAGGTAGGGTAAGAGTATAAATGAGGTAAATCCCCAAAGATCGTTATACCACTTTCTTTACCATACTCGGTAAGAGTATAAATGAGGTAAATCCCCAAGATCGTTATACCACTGTTTACCATTCTCGGGTAAGAGTATAAATGAGGGTAAATCCCCAGATCGTTATACCACTGCTTTACCATTCTCGGGGTAAGAGTATAAATGAGGTAAATCCCCAAAGATCGTTATACCACTGTTTACGTGGATTTGCTACCTATACTTTTGATTACTCGTTGTTAGTAAGGCATTGTGTCTTTATTATTTGAGTAGTGACTTTGAGGCATGTGTCACGACTTGATATATTTGCTTATGTATTGTGTCTTGTAGGTTGGCTATCATACATGTCTCGTGTTTTGTTTAGTATTATGATTTCATTCACAGTACTTACATTTCACATACTTAGTACATTCTCTGTAATGACCTCGCCCGAAGTGCGTTAAATCTGCGAGTTTAGGTACGTTGTTTGGTGATGGCGGTGTAGGACCTGCTTTCGAGTTTTGGATAGCTCATACATTGGAAGTTTATCTTTTTGGTATAAGTTCTTTCGATCTGAGCTTTTATCTGATTATGAATCTGGCGGGGCCTTGTCGTCACGATTGATAAAGCTATTAGAGGTTTGTATTCATATGTGGGATTGGACTCATGTACAGTGTAGTGTCTTTTTATTATGTATATTGTATGGTAGCCTTGTCGGCTTTGCCCTTGTAGTATGTTGGTTTTAAAAAAAAAATAAGGTGTTATTTAATTTCCGCAGTTTACTTAGTTGTTAAGGTAGAAGGGTGCCCAGGTAGGGCACGATCCAGCTTGAGGTTCGGGGCGTTCTGAGTGGTATCAGGCGATCGATCTTGAATGTCTCTGAGGCCGTGTCTAGTAGAGTCTTGATTATCGGTGTGTTGCGCGCCACGCCCATAAGAGGAGCTCTGAGGACATTTAGGAGTTAGTTTCTATTCTTCTCACTCTAAGATCGTGCCATAGAGGCGTGTTAGTAAGATAATTCCTCTCGGCGTGATTTTGTGTATTCTGATTATGCCTCGAGGAGAAGCAGGCCTTGAAGGGCAAAGGAGTAGCGAGAGCTACTAGTCGGACTCGAGGAGTTGATAGGGCTTATGCGAGGGTATCTGGATGTTGTTCGCCGTCGGCGAGTTTTTATCGCCAGTTTTGAGACCCAGCACGAGCCTCGGTTGCGATTAGGAGAAATACATAGAATAAGTGAGAAGCGATTATGTTATTGACCAAGATAGCGGTGCTACAGTTTCATCAGCAGGAGGTTATTCGGCCAGTACAGACAGGTGTACAAAGGGTAGAGGGTGTTATACCCCGTAGTTCCAGGGTATGTATGTGAGGACGTACGTACGAGAATACGATAGAAATTTTGGAAAGAAAGAAAGAAGTGATTTTTCGACGGAAAAGTTTCCGGGTTTTGTGAAGGAAAAAGGTTCGTTGATGGGGTGGATTCCCAGTTTGGTATTTAGGCTTCTTGGATTATTTTAGAATTATGAGATTTTATTTTGGAAATGGTCACGAGGGGCCAGGAGAAATTCTACGGTTTTGTGGGGCAGCTTTGTTTTGAGATTTTGAAAGATGAAATATTATGGGCCAGTAGAGGCGACACATGTCACCCCGTGTGGCCAAGTGGCGATTTTTATTGCAGTGTCCGTGGCGAATTGGCCTTACAAGTGTGCAACATCTTGTTTTTGTTGGTCATGTGGTGTGGTGGGACCCACGCACACATGGCCCAATCTTGACCATACACTTACATTGATCTTGGCCTTGATTCTTCTATAAATACCCGTAGTGCAAGACATAATATTAATCCAGCCAAAGACTTTCCAAGGCAAAAATATCACTTTCCACTGTATGGTTTTCGTCCCCTCCTCCCACTTGTGTAGAAAATACTCCAAGTATTATTGTATAATCCCAAATACCTTAGCCTAGTATCCTAGTTGTATTCCAAGTTATTTCAATACTAGGGCAGGAAATACTACTTTATTCCATTAGTCATGAAAGTGAAGCAGTAGAAAAATCTTCCTAGCTTGGTTGAAGTTTTAAGAAGTTGTTTAGAAACTTCTAAGTCGCTTGGAGGCGGGTTGGAGCGTAAGGAGTTGGAGCTAAACGTTGCTCAGGATCGACTTATAAACTTGGATAATTTTGGGCTTATCGAGGTAATGATCTATGTCCCCCTATTGTAATTGGATATTACATATTGTAGTAGTATAGAATTGAGTATAAGATATATTGGAAGGATGATTATAAAGGATTGAACTGTATTTACATTGGACTGTATTTATAGTAGATTTGTGTAGTATTACTGTGAAGCAGAATTGAACACGTCCGGTTAGACGTGTAATCCCCTTTGAGTTGTTGGCTTGGTAGCAGGCCTTGTTAGGGGGAGGTTATTTATGTGTTTGCGGGAGAGTCTTTGCGAATTTTCAGTAGAATAAAGGCATTTACTTAGAATATGCTCTGAAGAGAACTAGAGATTGATAGATATATTGTGGTTGTTATAGGTGGATCTTCTGCGGCATACTTGACTTGGCTTGTGGATTAAGCGAAGAGGTATGTGATTCTTCCTATACTCTTGAGCATGATTGTTGTGAACTATATAATGCGGTAGGCGTGCGTGTGTGAAATGAATTTTGTTTGTTTAAAACATAAAGTGTTATAATGGCTTTATGGGAAGTTAGTTATAACGACTTTATGAGGATAAAAGAAAGATTTGATTTTGACAGTAAAACGACTTGATTTAGAAAGTTAAGAGACTTGATCTTGAAAGATAAGAGACTTGACTCATATGACTTGTTTTGAGAAAGGAGAAATGCTTCGATTTAAGTATAGGTTGCTTGTTTTGAAAAGAGTAAGTTATTTGGGTTTTAAAGTGTATACTTGATGTTGTTTTAAAAGAAAAGCACTTGGTTTTAAAAGTATAGAGTACTTGATTTTAAAAGTCTTATAAAGATTTTCGGAAGGTGTAGTAATTTGGTTTGAAAGGAAAACGTGTTTTTAATACTACGAGTATTAGTATTGTGTGGCTTTTACGTAAAAAAAAAGGGGTCTTTTTGAAAGAATGAAAGTATGTAGTATTTTGGGGATGAAACCCGGATTTTTAATATAAAATGAAAGTACATTGAACTTGCCTATGCTTGTTGTGATAGCCTTTGTTGTGCAAGTGTTTTAATTACGTACTCTTGTGTCTCGAGGAGGGCCAGGCTATCGATTGATTGCTTGGACATCTTGACCGTTGGATGGTCCGCAGTATCGTCCGCGAGTATTATTTTGTTATTTCTTTTGGACATCTTGACCGTTGGGTGGCCGCGGTATCGTCCGCTTTTGAGTAGTATCTTGTTATTTCCTTTGGACATCGACCACGATGGGTGGCCGGGTATCGTCGATGGGATGGTTTCATGGCCATGCTTTCGAGTAAGATCTTGGGGCATCGGTCGTTGTGAGGTTTTGTTATTTGTCCATGGACGCTAATCCATGAAGCTTGCGATGTGGCGATCACGGGCTTGATTTGTACATGTGGTTGAGCGCGCTTTAGATACTTGTTACGGTCATTTCCGTGTATCGGCGGGCTCAGTAGATAACTTTAGATACTTTCCTCGGTCGTATCTCGTGAGGCGGTAGGCTAGAATGCGTTAAACATGGTGCTTGCCTCGGCGATTGCGTGGCTAGCTTTTGGATCGGTAGTTGGCTTCGTACCTTGCGTGAAGTTTTATGACTAGCTTTTAGGCGGTAGTTGGCTATTCTACTTAGCGATCGGTTTGATAGCCTTGAGCGAGATCTAGTGTTGAGTTCACATATGGATGTTGTTTTAAATCATGTCTTGTCGGCGGTGAGAATGAGTTCCACGGCGCATGAGTGATATTATGGCGTGAGACCCGTAGTTATGTGTAGTGATTATGCGAGGATATCGTCCTTACTTGACCTAGCTGTTTACTTATTGCGAAATGGTTTTATAAAATGATGAAATGTGATTTCATTCTGATATTTTCGATTTCACATACTTGGTACTGTTATGCGACCTCGCCCGAGGCTGCGTTCATCTGAGTAGAGTACACGCGATTGTTGATCTCGCTCATAGGATCGCGATTCAGCGTTAGGAAGCTCCGTTTCTCGGAGGCTTATCTTTTAGTATAGTCCTGTCATTGTAGGTACTGTACATTCGGTATGGCGGGGCCTGTCCCGTCATGGTTGTTGTTATCTTCTTAGAGTGCATGTAATCTTGTTGTGGGCGGGGTTTGTAAGGATTTTAAGCTGTTCGGTTATATGTATACATGAAGGTAACCGTTTTGGTTGCTTTGTTTCTTATATGGTATTTTGTTTCCTATTCATGTTTTTATTTCCGCTGATTTTCTACGATGTTGTATCACTAGAGTGCGGGGTAAGGCACGATCGCGGGCGAGATCGAGTCGTGACAAAAGTGGTATCGAAGCGATTAGTCCTCGGAAAGTGTCTGAACCGTGTACAGTAGAGTCTTGATTATCGGTATGTTGTGCACCACGTCTATAATCGAGGCTGCGAGACATTTAGGATTAGTTTCCATTCTTCTCACTCACGAGATCGTGCCTTAGGCGGTGTTGTAAGTTGGACTCGCCGGCGTATTCTTTTACGCGATTATGCCTTGCGTAAAACGGCGAGGCCCGAAGGAGCAAGCGGCGAAGGAGGCTGCGAGTAAGCTGCGGCGGTGGCTACGAAGACCCGCGGTACACGAGCCTCGATCCGCGGCTGGAAGCGAGAGGAGATGGGTTACAGAGATGGCGATTACTAGCGAGTTGTGGCGAACGTGAGATAAGTGGAATCTGGCGATTCGATTCGGTAACCCCGTAGTTCATCCCGGTCGGATAGTTTGAGATTACGGGACTTTACGAGTTGCGGCCACGGAGTTACGGGTGAGGCACGAGATGATCGCGAGTTCATCAAGCGATTCTGGCGAATCGTGAGTGATCGAGGCTTGAAGACGTCGGTGATCTTGGTTCGCGTCGTTTGCGTGATCTGCGATCGTGGTTTGATTCATAGGGCTGTCGGGAGAGCATGCACTTCCAGCGGTATGGGGCGAGTTCGAGAGGCATTCCTCACTCACTTCTTGCCTCGCGGATGAGAGGGCGCGGGCAACGGTTTACGATCTTTGAGGCAGGAAGGGCGCCGATTCGGGAGTACAGCGTAGAAGTTCGACTTCGTTGGCTCGATATGTCCCTGCGTTAGTAGCTAATATGGAGGATAGAGTGCACCGCTCGTCACGAGGCTTGATGACTACTTGGAAGAAGTCTTGTTGGTGTATCTCTTGCCGGGCATGGGCATTGCCAGCGCGAGCTCATGCGCTAGGGTGTGAGGCGCGGAGGCAAGCGGATTGACGATACAGCGAGAAGGCGGGGCGGCGGGGTCGCTGGTAACTTCGGGGCGGACGCGCGGCGAACTAGTTATGCGCCTCCGCCCGGTCTGAGTGGTCCTCTGATCTTGAGGCGGTCGGGGCTCGAGTTGAGTTTTGAGGCGGGAGTGTTGGCGGATGAAGCCACCCGACCTCGGTGTGGCGGTGTGGTAAAACCCGTGCGGGGAAGTGTCGCGGTATTGAGAGTTTGTTTTACATGCGGCGGCGGGGCCGTTTAGCAAGAATTGTCCGACCATGGTAGCGCGGATGTTGAGACTCGGCGCCGGGATGCATTGCGGGTTAACCGCCCGATAGCTAGGCGGTGTTCATACCGGCGAGCGAGCGAAGTCGTGGTGGAAGTTCGATTCGCGGTCCTTGGAACGCCTATTTTGATTCGGTATATCCTTCACCCTCTAGAGACTTGTATGCATTGATGATATGATGATGTGCTAAGTATTATGTTGAGATAGTGTTATGCTAAATTGTGATTTAGAGGCTGGTTAGTAAAGGGAAGTTGGGTACATAGAGATGTGAGCCTTAGAATATTATCGTGGAGACATTAGGCGAGGCCGTCTTGAGTAAAAGATTTTGTTCTGATTTGACCTTTGTTGGAGTGCATAGTATCGTGGGGTAAAATTGTGTGATAAGTCACGAGTGGTGTGAATTATAAGAGGGTAGTGAGTTAAGAAGACCACTAGGTTTTAGTGACTTGATTAGTGAGATTGTTAGGGTAGGGCAAGAGCTTGGTGCGAAATGGGTCGGGTTGAGGCAAGGTTGCGTGTCAACCGCGGCCGGTTTGGGGTAAGTCGGTTCGAGGTGGTCGCCCGGTGGTAGGTCGCGAGGTGCTAAGCCCAGTTTAGGTAACCGTCGATGCGGGTTCGTCGATCGTTCGACCATGTCGGATCGTGAAGGCGGGAATGGCCTTAGAGTAAATTGAAGCTAGTGGGAGGCTGTTGTGAGACTAGAAATGATTTCCTCGTTGGCATGGATTTTAGTTTTGCGCACATGTTATATTATGGACATTGGTGGCGTGATCGGTTTGTAAGTATAGTAGTGGAGACTATATTGGCGCATGTATGTTTGGAGACTTAGAAGGAACATTCGGACGAATGTTTCTAAGGAAGAATGTTATACCGTAGTTCGAGTATGTATGTGAGGGCGTGCGTGCGAAAATCTGACGAAATTTTGGAAAGAAAGAAAGAAGTGATTTTTGCGGAAAAGTTTAGGGTTTTGTGAAGGAAAAAGGTTCGTTGATGGGGTGGATTCCCAGTTTGGTATTTAGGCTTCTTGGATTATTTTAGAATTATGAGATTTTATTTTGGAAATGGTCACGTGGGGCCACGGGAGAAATTCACGGTTTTGTGGGGCGACTTTGTTTTGAGATTTTGGTATTTTGAATATTTTGAAAGATGAAATATTATGGGCCAGTAGAGGCGACACATGTCACCCGTGTGGCGAAGTGGCGATTTTTGTGCAGTGTCGTGGTAGAATTGGCACTTACAAGTGTGGCAAGCCAGCATCTTGTTTTTGTTGGCCATGTGGTGTGGTGGGACCAGCGCACACATGGCCCAATCTTGACCATACACTTACATTGATATTGGCCCTTGATTCTACATAAATACCCGTAGTGCAAGACATAATATTCATCCAGCCAAAGACTTTCCAAGGCAAAAATATCACTTTCCACTTTGTATGGTTTCGTCCAACCTCCCCCACTTGTGTAGAAAATACTCCAAGTATTATTGTATAATCCCAAAGACCTTAGCCTAGTATCCTAGTTGTATTCCAAGTTATTTGATACTAGGAGCAGAAAATACTACTTTATTCCATTAGTCATAAAGTAAAACCACAGAAAAATCTTCTAGCTTGGTTGAAGTTTTAAGAGAAGTTGTTTAGAAACTTCTAAGGGTGCTTGGAGGCGGGTTGGAGCATAAGGAGTTGGAGCTAAGCGTTGCTCGGGATCGACTTATAAACTTGGATAATTTTGGGCTTATCGAGGTAATGATCTATGTCCCTATTGTAATTGGATATTACATATTGTAGTAGTATAGAATTGAGTATAAGATATATTGGAAGGATGATTATAAAGTTGAGCTGTATTTACATTGGGTTGTATTCTGATGAGACTTGTGTAGTATTCTTGTGAAGCGAGAATTGAACACGTCAGGTTAGGCGTGTAATCCGCTGAGTTGTTGGCTTGGTAGCGGGGCCTTGTTAGGGGAGGTTATTTATGTGTTTGCGGGGAGGTCTTTGCGAATTTTCCGTAGAATAAGGCATTTACTTAGAATATGCTCTGAAGAACTAGAGATTGATAGATATATTGTGGTTGTTATAGGTGGATCTTCTACGCGCGGCATACTTGACTTGGCTTGTGGATTAAGCCGAAGAGGTATGTGATTCTTCATATACTCTTGAGCATGATTGTTGTGAACTATATAGTACAGTAGACGTACGTGTGTGAAATGAATTTTGTTTGTTTAAAACATAAAGTGTTATAATGGCTTTATGGGAAGTTAGTTATAACGACTTTATGAGGATAAAGAAAGATTTGATTTTGTGATAAAGCGACTTGATTTAGAAAGTTAAGAGACTTGATCTTGAAAGATAAGAGACTTGACTCATAACGACTTGTTTTCAGAAAATGAGAAGTAACTTGATTTAAGTATAGGTTACTTGTTTTGAAAAGAGTAAGTTATTTGGGTTTTAAAGTGTATACTTGATGTTGTTTTAAAAGAAAAGCACTTGGTTTTAAAAGTGCAGTACTTGATTTTAAAAGTCTTATAAAGATTTCGGAAGGTGTAGTAATTTGGTTTGAAAAAGCGTGTTTTTAATACTACAGTATTAGTATTGTGTGGCTTTACGTAAAAAAAGGGTCTTTTTGAAAGAATGAAAGTATGTAGTATTTTGGGGTTGAAACCCGGATTTTTAATATAAAATGAAAGTACATTGAACTTGCATATGCTTGTTGTGATAGCCTTTGTTGTGCAAGTGTTTTAATTACGTGCTACTGTGTCTCTCGGGGAGGACCGGCTATCTGATTGATTGCTTGGACATCTTGACCGTTGGATGGTCGCGGTATCGTCCGCCTTGAGTATTATTTTGTTATTTCTTTTGGACATCTTGACACGTTGGGTGGCCGAGTATCGTCCACTTTTGAGTAGTATCTTGTTATTTCCTTTGGACATCACGACCACGATGGGTGGCCCGGGTATCGTCGATAGGATGGTTTCATGGCCATGCTTTCGAGGTAAGATCTTGGGGCATGCGGTCGTTGTGAGGTTTTGTTATTTGTCCATGGACGCTAATCCGTGAAGCTTGCGCGATGTGGCGATCACGGGCTTGATTTGTACATGTGGTTGAGCACACTTTAGATACTAGTTACGGTCATTTCGTGTATCGGCGGGCTCACGGTAGATAGCTTTAGATACTTGCCTCGGTGCGTATCTCGTGAGGCGGTAGGCTAGAATGCGTTAACATAGGTACTTCGGCCTCGGCGGTTGCGTGGCTAGATTTTGGATCACAGTAGTTGGCTTAGTACCTTGCAGTGAAGTTTATGACTAGCTTTTAGGCGGTAGTTGGCTATTCAACTTGGCGTCGGTTTGATAGCGAGCGAGATCTAGTGTTGAGTTCACATATGGATGTTGTTTTATCATGTACTTGGCGATGAGAATGAGTTCCACGGGCATGAGTGATATTATGGGCGTGAGACCCGTAGTTATGTGTAGTGATTATTGCAGGGATATCGTCCTACTTGACCTAATAGTATACTTATTGTGAAATGGTTTTATAAAATGATGAAATGTGAGTTCATTACAGTATTTTTCAGTTTCACATACTTGGTACTGTTATCTTGACCTCGCCCGAAGCTGCGTTCATCTGCATAGTAAGTACACGATTGTTGATCTCGCTCATAGGATCGCGATTCGGCGTTAGGAAGCTCCGTTTCTCGGAGGCTTATCTTTTAGTATAGTCCTGTCATTGTAGGTACTGTACATTAGCGGTATGGCGGGGCCTGTCCGTCATGGTTGTTGTTATCTTCTTAGAAGTGCATGTAATCTTTGTTGTGGCGGGGTTTGTAAGATTTTAAGCATTCGGTTATATGTATACATGAAGGTAACCGTTTTGGTTGCTGTTTCTTATATGGTATTTTGTTTCCTATTCATGTTTTTATTTCGCTGATTTTCTCGATGTTGTATCACTAGGGTGCAGGGGTAAGGCACGATCGCGGGCAGATCGTGTCATGTGAGAGGGCAGCGGAGATCGTATAAGAGGCTAGGCCGGTTGGTTATCGGTGAGTTTTGGAAGAGCAACCTCGTGAGTGAGATATTTGTCAGCCTACCCATTACATACCGCGGTTCCACGAGATGGGATATAGGACCCCAGGTATTTAGGAGCGGTCAAGCTCGAGTCGAGGTTCTCAAAGGCGAGGATTTTCTCGATCGAGGCCACTTATTCCTCGGTGTTTCCATTGTAGTAATGGCGTCGTTCGAAATGCCGTTATGGCACAAGTGTTTGTTTCGTTGTGGCGTCCGGGCCATATACGGAGTATGTCCTTTAAGAAAACGCGGTGAGGTGGCTCGGCCTTGAGGCGGTGGTTGGTTCCACTTCCTCGCGGTTGTCGTCCCGAGCGAGGTGTTGGATGTCGGCCGATCGTGGTAGAGTCGAGTGGAGTTTATGGTTCTGGCGGTCCTTGAACGCGCATAGATGGCGTGACTCTTGGGGCGGGATCGGAGGCGACATCGCGTGGGGTTCTGGTATATCTCGATTCTTTTGAATCATCGTGCGTTGATAGATTGATTTCGCCTAGCATATATGTTTCCCTTTGTTGCTAGCGATTGTAAGTGATAGTACCCAGGTAGGAATACTTTGATTAGTAAAGTGAAAAATTAATAATGTTGACAAGAATGGTAAGTGGCTGAGACTATAGTTGTGTAGAGTTCACAACTTGTAATTTCCCATGTGATGTAAGACGATAGGGAAGAATATGCGGTGGAAATACTTGACCTATGTGACAAACCTCACAGTGAATAGGGGATAGAGTGAGAAGTACCTTGAGATAAGAGAGTTTTAGTTCGGACTAAGAATGAGAAGTTAAGGGTGACGATGAGTGGGTTATGGACTCGCTTCGGGTCAGCGATAGTATGGAATGGGGTGATGTTAGTTGGTAATAGTCCTATGTGATAGAGTGCAGGGATCACGAGGCCCAGTCTAGTTGATCGTTATGCGAGTTCGTGGATCGTTCCACGGAATCAGTCGTAAGGGGCCAGAAGAGCCTTAACGGGAATGTATGTAGCATAATGGCCAAGTTTGGATAGTAAATCCAAGGATTGGGAACAAGAAACAATATTGAGATTTTATGCGTATGTTATGTGGTGGCCATGGGTGGCATCGTTAGTCTTGTGCGATTTTGATTGATAGGCATAGTATAGAGTTTATCTGGAGTTTGTATAAGCTTGGCGAGCTAAGAACATTCGGGGCGAATGTTTCTAAGAGGAAGAATGTTACACCCATAAGTCGGGACATGTATAATAGAATATGCGTAAGGAATCAAGACTTGGAAATTAGTGCGAAAGGAAGAATTGTTTTTAAGCGGAAAATATTCGAAACGTCGGAAAGGAAAAATGTTCGTTGTTGAGAATTGAATTCTCAAAATGCATTATTTGAAGAGTATGGAACTTATTAACATTATGGAAATTTGTTTCTGGATTTGGTCATGTGGGGCCCGTCAGAATTTTACGTTTTGTGGGGCCGAGGGTTCACGGAATTTTATGGGCGAATGAGAGGCGACCGTGGCACCCCCATATGGTCTTGGGCGATTTTTAGTAAGGGTAAAATGGTCATTGACCATCTTGGAAGATAAGTCTTGAGCTTGATATTATTGACGAAGTCGACTTGCCACTTGGGCTTGATCTAGTGAAACTCATCTACAGCCACTCGTGTGTTGCAATATAAGCCCTCGATGTGTTTTATATACTACCTAGTGCAAGACAAGGTCTTGACACTTAGAGAAAAATCACAACATTGTTGTTCTTAAAACTTTCTCTCGGGTTTGCACTTTTGCCTGAGAAAAATTTGTAGTTTTGATCCATTGTTCACAAGACTTAAACCCGATGTCCCTAAGGGTATTGTAAGGATATCTCGATAGAAAGATTTGGAAAAAGCGGCGTTTTCACGTTAGTCATGGCGGAAACTTAAGGAGTTCTTGACTTTGAAGTTGGAACTTGAAGATGGGTTCTTGTAGAACTAAGGAGTGCTTGGAGTGGATTGGAACATAAGGAAAGGAGCTAAGAATTTGCTAAGGAGCGACTTTGAATCTTGGAAATTTTAAGAGCTTGTAAAGGTATAATTCTTGTCGTTTTAGCAATTAAGGTTTACTTATCATTGTAGCTATGGATATTATGACATGAGTTATATATTATGAGGTTTGATAAGTGTTTTGGCTATTGGAACCCTAATTCGAAAAACTAGCATGTTAGCCTTAAGATTACAATTCAAGTCGATTATTAGTTTAAGTCGTCGCATGTTGTAGAAAGAAGGAAATTGTAGTTGTTGAAGTTGTTTATGACTATATAACATGTTATACCTTAGAACTTGGAATTGGAAAAGGATTGGAAAAGACTTTGAATTGTTGGTTATGTTGTTGGCCGAGAATGGCTTGAATATGGAACTACTTATTATTAATTGTGGGCGGAATTTTACGTATTGTAAGGCGTGTAATCCCACTGTTTGGTTGTTGTTTTGAGCCTTAAATGTAGCGTGTTGGTTATTGTATTCGGCGCTTGAAAAGGTGGCAAAGTGAGTAGAAACAAAGGAAGTCTTTGCCCGATTTTCCGTAGAATTAGAGGCAGTATACTTAGTATTATTCTCGTTTGAGACTAGAAGTTGATAGTCTTGTTGTGACCATTATAGGTTGACAACTTCTACGTGCAGCGTATTCGGCAGCTTGTGGATTTAGTCGAAAGGTATGTGAACTATCTCTCTTACAGCATGATTCCTTAAGATAAAGAAAGTATGTCTACTCGTTAAATGATCCGTTCCTTGGTTGTATTTGGATTGCCTAAAATAGAATTAGATTCTATGTACTCATGATTGTACTTTGATGTTTAAATTGTAAGTTGTATAATCCATTTCCTTAGTGAAGTTTGGATTCTTAAAAGTGAAAGTATTTTACTTAAAGTACATAGAGTCTTGAAAGGAAGTGGTTTCCAAACCTTTTGGCTAGTGCCTTAGTTCCAAAACCTAAGGGTTGTTGTAATGACTTTAGGGGAGTTAAAGGAGTGATTTACTTAATTGTTTGAGGAGAAATGACATGATTTAAGAGAAGTAACTTGTTTTAAAGGTGTGAGTTACTTGAGGTTTAAAAGTAGAAGAAACTTGTTTTCTAAATATTAAGAGACTTGAAGTATTTTGAAAGTTAAGAAACTTGATTTGTAAGTATGAGATACTTGGTTTTAAGTATAAGTCTCTTGGTTATAAAAGGAATGAATATGTCTAAAACCATAAAGGGTTATAACGGCTTTATGAAAGGTTAAGAAAGTTGTCTATTTTGATTATTAGGCATAAGTTGCCTAGATTGTGAAAATTTGAAGTTACTTGATTTCAAGCTTTGAAAAGAGTTTTCTAAAAGTGTAGTAACTTACTTTGAAAAATAGACATACAGTGATACTACGGTGTTAGTATCTTGGGGTTTTACATAAAAGAGTCTTTTGAAAGAGATATGCGTCGTAGTACTTTGGCTTGTTTAATTGAGAATTATGCTATGTGTGCCTTGATAAGTACTTTGGCTTGTTTAATTGAGAATTATTCTATGTGTGCCTTGATAAGTACTTTGGCTTGTTTAATTGAGAATTGCCAATGTGTGCTGGTGATAGCATTTGAGTACAAGTATTATGTTTTATTACGTTGCGCGACTCGGTTGGAGAATGGTTGTCTTGTTAATGAGTTTACTTGGAGCGTGCAAGCGGTGATGTGGGATTCCACGGGTATGCTTCCATTATTTGTGTTACTCCTTGGACATGCTTATATGATGTGGGATTTCGGGGAATGTGACCAGGAGGCGGGTTAGATTCCAGGATTTATAATGTCATGTTAGTGCCTTAAGTTAACCAAAATGAGAGTGTATATGAATAAGACTAATAAGAAGTTAGGGGATTTCTTAACTTGCTTACTTAACGTGTGATAAGCGGTAGTGCTTATGTTATGTATGATGGCAGTTGAGGTAGGGTAAGAGTATAAATGAGGGTAAATCCCCAAAGATCGTTATACCACAGCTTTACCATACTCGGGGTAAGAGTATAAATGAGGGTAAATCCCAAAGATCGTTATACCACCTTTACCACTTCTCCAGGGTAAGAGTATAAATGAGGGTAAATCCCAGATCGTTATACCACTGTTTAGTGGATTTGCTACCTATCTTTTGATTACTCTCATTGTTAGTAAGGCCTTTGTGTCTTGTTATTTGAGTAGTGACTTTGAGGGCATCGTCCTTGACTTGATATATTGCTTATGTATTGTGTCTTGTAGGTTGGCTATCATACATGTCTCTGTTTTGTTTAGTATTATGATTACATTCTGAGTGCTCATTTCACATACTTGATACATTCGTAATGACCTCGCCCGAAGCTGCGTTCATCTGCGATTTAGATGCGTTGTTTGGTGATCGGCGGTGTAGGACCTGCTCGAGTTTTGGATAGCTCATTACGTTGGAAGTTTATCTTTTTGGTATAAGTTCTTTGATGCAGGCTTTTATGCGATTATGGATGCGGCGGGGCCTTGTCAAAATCCTGATTGATAAAACTCTTAGAGGTCTGTATTCATATGTAGGATTGGACTCATGTACAGTGTAATGTCTTTTTATTATGTATATTATATGGCAGCCTTGTCGGCTTTGCCCTTGTACGTATGTTGGTTTTAAAAAAAAAATAAGGTGTTATTTAATTTCCGCAGTTTACTTAGTTGTTAAGGTCGAAGGGTGCCCAGGTAGGGCACGATCCGCAGAGCTTGAGGTTGGGCGTGTGAGTGGTATCGAGCGATCGGTCCTCGGAATGTCTGAGGCGTGTCTAGTAGAGTCTTGATTATCGGTGTGTTGCGCGCCACGCCGTAAGCAGGAGGCTACATGACATTTAGGAGTTAGTTTATTCTTCTCACTCTAGATCGTGCCATAGAGGTGTTAGTAAGATAATTCCTCTCGGCGTGATTTTGTGTTCTGATTATGCCTCGAGGAGGGCAGCTGCCAGAAGGGCAAAGGAGTAGCGAGAGCTACTAGTCGGACTCGAGAGAGTTGATAGGGCTTATGCGAGGTATCTGGATGTTGTTCGCGATCGTGAGTTAACCTGCGCGAGTTTTGAGACCAGCACGAGCCTCTGTTTGCGATTAGGAGAAGTCTATAGGGTCATGAGAGCGATTATGTTATTGACCAAGATAAGCGGTGCTACTGATTTCATCGGCGGGAGGTTATTCGGCGATGCAGACAGTGTCTGAGAGGTAGAGGCAGCGGAGATCGGCGTAAGAGGCTAGGCGGTTGGTTATCCGGTGAGTTTTGGGCCAGCGGCCTCGGCGGCGAAGTGAGATATTCATCGACCTACCCGGTACATACTCGCGATTCCACGGGTGGGATATTGGACCCGAGTATTTAGGAGTCGGTCAGCTCCGGTCGAGGTTCTCAAAGGAAGCGAGGATTTTCTCGATCGAGCCACTTATTCCTCGATGTTTCCATTGTAATGGCGTCGTTCGGAAATATCGTTATAGCGCAGTGTTTGTTTCGTTGTGGCCGTCCGGTCCATATCACGGAGGTATGTCCTTTTAGAAAACGCCGGTGAGTGGCTCGACCTTTGAGGCGGTAGTTGGTTCCCTTCCTCCGCGATTGTCGTCCCCAGGCGAGTGTTCGGATGTCGGCCGATCGTGGTAAGTCGAGTGGAGTTTATGGTTCTGGCGGTCCTTGAACCGCATAGATGGCGTGACTCTTGGGAGCGAGGATCGGAGGCGACATCGCGTGGGGTTCTGGTATATCTCGATTCTTTTGAATCATCGATGCGTTGATAGATTGATTTAGCCTAGCATATATATTTTCCCTTTGTTGCTAGCGATTTGTAAGTGATAGTACCCGGTAGGAATACTTTGATTAGTAAAGTGAAAAATTAAGAATGTTGACAAGAATGGTAAGTGGCTGAGACTATAGTTGTGTAGAGTTCACAAGTTGTAATGCCCATGTGATGTAAGACGATAGGGAAGAATATGCGGTGGAAATACTTGACCTATGTGACAAACCTCTAGTGAATAGGGGATAGGGTGAGAAGTACCTTGAGATAAGAGAGTTTTAGTTCGGACTAAGAATGAGAAGTTAAGGGTGACGATGAGTCGGGTTATGGACTCCTTTGGGTCAGCGATAGTATGGAATGGGGTGATGTTAGTTGGTAATAGTCATACATGTGATAGGGTCAGGGGATCTGAGGCCCAAGTCTAGTTGATCGTTATGCGAGTTCGTAGATGCGTTCCACGAATCAGTCGTAAGGGGCCAGAAGAGCCTTAACGGGAATGTATGTAGCATAATGGCCAAGTTTGGATAGTAAATCCAAGGATTGGGAACAAGAAACAATATTGAGATTTTATGCGTATGTTATGTGGTGGCCGTGTGTGGCATCGTTAGTCTTGTGCGATTTTGATTGATAGGCGTAGTATAGAGTTTATCTAGGAGTTTGTATAACAGCAGCGAGCTAAGAACATTCGTGGGCGAATGTTTCTAAGGAAGAATGTTACACCCGTAAGTCGGGACATGTATAAGAGAGATATGCGTAAGGAATCAAGACTTGGAAATTGAGTGCGAAAGGAAGAATTGTTTTTAAGCGGAAAATCTTAGAAACGTCGGAAAGGAAAAATGTTCGTTGTTGAGAATTGAATTCTCAAAATGCATTATTTGAAGAGTATGGAACTTATTAACATTAGGGAAATTTGTTTTTACGGATTTGGTCATGTGGGGCCCACAGGAATTTCACGTTTTGTGGGGCCCGAGGTTCTGAATTTTATGGGCGAATGAGAGGCGACCGTGGCACCCCATATGGTCTTGGGCGATTTTTAGTAAGGGTAAAATGGTCATTGACCATCTTGAAGATAAGTCTTGAGCGATATTATTGACGAAGTCGACTTGCAGGCTTGATCTAGTGAAACTCATCCTAGCCACTCGTGTGTTGCAATCTAAGCCCTCGATGTGTTTATATACTACCTAGTGCAAGACAAGGTCTTCCAACACTTAGAAAAATCACGACATTGTTGTTCTTAAAACTTGCTCTCGGGTTTGCACGCTTTTGCCTGAAAAATTCGTAGTTTTGATCCATTGTTCACAAGACTTAAACCCGATGTCCTAAGGGTATTGTAAGGATATCTCGATAGAAAGATTTGGGAAAAATGGCGTTTTCACGTTAGTCGCAGGAGGAAACTTAAGGAGTTCTTGACTTTGAAGTTGGAACTTGAAGATGGGTTCTTGTAGAAGCTAAGGAGTGCTTGGAGTGGATTGGAACATAAGGAAAGGAGCTAAGAATTTGCTAAGGGCGACTTTGAATCTTGGAAATTTTAAGAGGGCTTGTAAAGGTATAATTCTTGTCGTTTTAGCAATTAAGGTTTACTTATCATTGTAGCTATGGATATTAGCAAGCATGAGTTATATATTATGAGGTTTGATAAGTGTTTTGGCTATTGGAACCTAATCAGAAAAACTAGCATGTTAGCCTTAAGATTACAATTCAAGTCGATTATTAGTTTAAGTAAATCGCATGTTGTAGAAAGAAGGAAATTGTAGTTGTTGAAGTTGTTTATGACTATATAACATGTTATACCTTAGAACTTGGAATTGGAAAAGGATTGGAAAAGACTTTGAATTGTTGGTTATGTTGTTGGCGAGAATGGCTTGAATATGGAACTCTTCGTATTAATTGTGGGCGGAATTTTACGTATTGTAAGGCGTGTAATCCCACTGTTTGGTTGTTGTTTTGAGCCTTAAATGTGGCGTGTTGGTTGTGTATTCGGCCTTGAAAAGGTGGCAAAGTGAGTAGAAACAAAGGAAGTCTTTGCCAGATTTTCCGTAGAATTAGAGGCAGTATACTTAGTATTATTCGTTTGAGACTAGAAGTTGATAGTCTTGTTGTGACCATTATAGGTTGACAACTTCTCGTGCGGCGTATTCGCAGCTTGTGGATTTAGCGAAAAGGTATGTGAACTATCTCTCTTACAGCATGATTCCTTAAGATAAAGAAAGTATGTCTACTCGTAAATGATCCGTTCCTTGGTTGTATTTGGATTGCCTAAAATAGAATTCGTTCTATGTACTCCCTTGATTGTACTTTGATGTTTAAATTGTAAGTTGTATAATCCATTTCCTTAGTGAAGTTTGGATTCTTAAAAGTGAAAGTATTTTACTTAAAGTACATAGAGTCTTGAAAAGGAAGTGGTTTCCAAACCTTTTGGCTAGTGCCTTAGTTCCAAAACCTAAGGGTTGTTGTAATGACTTTAGGGGAGTTAAAGGAGTGATTTACTTAATTGTTTTAAGAGAGGAGAAATGACATGATTTAAGAGAAGTAACTTGTTTTAAAGGTGTGAGTTACTTGAGGTTTAAAAGTAGAAGAAACTTGTTTTCTAAATATTAAGAGACTTGAAGTATTTTGAAAGTTAAGAAACTTGATTTGTAAGTATGTGATACTTGGTTTTAAGTATAAGTCTCTTGGTTATAAAAAGGAATGAATATGTCTAAAACCATAAAGGGTTATAACGGCTTTATGAAAGGTTAAGAAAGTTGTCTATTTTGATTATTAGGCATAAGTTGCCTAGATTGTGAAAATTTGAAGTTACTTGATTTCAAGCTTTGAAAAGAGTTTTCTAAAAGTGTAGTAACTTACTTTGAAAAATAGACATACATTGATACTACGGGTGTTAGTATCTTGGGGTTTTACATAAAAAGGAGTCTTTTGAAAAGAATGTACGTACGTAGTACTTTGGCTTGTTTAATTGAGAATTATGCTATGTGTGCCTTGATAAGTACTTTGGCTTGTTTAATTGAGAATTATTCTATGTGTGCCTTGATAAGTACTTTGGTTTGTTTAATTGAGAATTGCCAATGTGTGCCGGTGATAGCATTTGAGTTCAAGTATTATGTTTTATTACGTTGCCGCGACTCTCGGTTGGAGGGTGGTACATTTGTCTTGTTAATGAGTTTACTTGGGCGTCTGCGGTGATGTGGGATTCCACGGGTATGCTTCCATTATTTGTGTTACTCCTTGGACATGCTTATATGATGTGGGATTTCGGGGAATGTGACCAGGAGGCGGGTTAGATTCCAGGATTTATAATGTCATGTTAGTGCCTTAAGTTAACCAAAATGAGAGTGTATATGAATAAGACTAATAAGAAGTTAGGGGGATTTCTTAACTTGCTTACTTAACGTGTGATAAGCGGTAGTGCTTATGTTATGTATGATGGCGATTGAGGTAGGGTAAGAGTATAAATGAGGGTAAATCCCCAGATCGTTATACCTGCTTTACCACATACTCGGGAGTAAGAGTATAAATGAGGTAAATCCCCAAAGATCGTTATACCACTGCTTTACCATACTCCGGGGTAGAGTATAAATGAGGTAAATCCCCGAATCGTTATACCACTGTTTAGTGGATTTGCTACCTATACTTTTGATTACTCTCGTTGTTAGTAAGGCCTTTGTGTCTTGTTATTTGAGTAGTGACTTTGAGGCGTGCGTCCTTGACTTGATATGGCTTATGTATTGTGTCTTGTAGGTTGGCTATCATACATGTCTCTGTTTTGTTTAGTATTATGATTACATTCTGATGCTAACATTTCACATACTTGTACATTCTCGTAATGACCTCGCCCGGAAGTGCGTTCATCTGTGATTTAGGTCGTTGTTTGGTGATCGGCGGTGTAGGACCTGCTCGAGTTTTGGATAGCTCATTACATTGGAAGTTTATCTTTTGGTATAAGTTCTTTGATGCAGGCTTTTATGCGATTATAGATGCAGCGGGGCCTTGTCAAAATCACGATTGATAAAACTCTTAGAGTGCATGTATTCATATGTAGATTGGACTCGTATACAGTGTAATGTCTTTTTATTATGTATATTATATGGCGGCCTTATCGGCTTTGCCACTTATGCGTATGTTGGTTTTAAAAAAATAAGGTGTTATTTAATTTCATGATTTACTTAGTTGTTAAGGTCGAAGGGTGCCCGGTAGGGCACCGATCCGCAGCTTGAGGTTGGGCGTGATGAGTGGTATCGAGCGATCGATCCTCGGAATGTCTGAGGCCGTGTCTAGTAGAGTCTTGATTGCTCGGTGTGTTGCGCGCCACGTAAGCGAGGCTCATGACATTTAGGAGTTAGTTTCTATTAACTTCTCACTCTAGATCGTGCCATAGAGGCTGTGTTAGTAAGATAATTCCTCTCGGCGTGATTTTGTGTTCTGATTATGCCTCGAGAGGAGCAACTGCCCGAGAAGGGCAAAGGAGTAGCGAGAGCTACTAGTCGGACTCGAGAGTTGATAGGGCTTATGCCGAGGGTATCTGGATGTTGTTCATGATCGTGAGTTAACCTGCGCGAGTTTTGAGACCCGGCACGAGCCTCTGTTTATGATTAGGAGAAGTCTATAGGGTCATGAGGAAGCGATTATGTTATTGACCAAGATAAGCGGTGCTCTGTTTCATCAGCGAGGAGGTTATTCGGCGATAGGCAGTGTCTGAGAGGTAGAGGCAGCGGAGATCGGCGTAAGAGGCTAGGCGGTTGGTTATCCGGTGAGTTTTGGGCGGCGGCCTCGGCCAGTGAGATATTCATCGACCTACCCGGTACATACCCCGCGATTCCACGGGTGGGATATTGGACCCCAGGTATTTAGGAGTCGGTCGAGCTCCGGTCGAGGTTCTCAAAGGAAGCGAGGATTTTCTCGATCGAGGCCACTTATTCCTCGGTGTTTCCATTGTAGTAAAAGCGTCGTTCGGAAATGTCGTTATAGCACAGTGTTTGTTTCGTTGTGGCGTCCGGTCCATATACGGAGTATGTCCTTTTAGAAAACCGGTGAGTGGCTCGACCTTTGAGGCCGATGGTTGGTTCCCTTCCTCGCGATTGTCGTCCCCGAGCGGTGTTGGATGTCGGCCGATCGTGGTAGAAGTCGAGTGGAGTTTATGGTTCTGGCGGTCCTTGAACGCATAGATGGCGTGACTCTTTGGGCGAGGATCGGGAAGCGACATCGCGTGGGGTTCTGGTATATCTCGATTCTTTTGAATCATCGTGCGTTGATAGATTGATTTCGCCTAGCATATATATTTTCCCTTTGTTGCTAGCGGTTGTAAGTGATAGTACCCGGTAGGAATACTTTGATTAGTAAAGTGAAAAATTAAGAATGTTGACAAGAATGGTAAGTGGTGAGACTATAGTTGTGTAGAGTTCACAAGTTGTAATTTCCCATGCGATGTAAGACGATAGGGAAGAATATGCGGTGGAAATACTTGACCTATGTGACAAACCTCTAGTGAATAGGGGATAGGGTGAGAAGTACCTTGAGATAAGAGAGAGTTTTAGTTCGGACTAAGAATGAGAAGTTAAGGGTGGCGATGAGTCGGATTATGGACTCCTTTGGGTCAACCGATAGTATGGAATGGGGTGATGTTAGTTGGTAATAGTCGTATGTGATAGGGTCCGGGGATCTGAGGCCCAGTCTAGTTGATCATTATGCGAGTTCGTGGATCGTTCCAGAATCAGTCGTAAGGACCAGAAGAGCCTTAGCGGGAATGTATGTAGCATAATGGCCAAGTTTGGATAGTAAATCCAAGGATTGGGAACAAGAAACAATATTGAGATTTTATGCGTATGTTATGTGGTGGCCGTGTGTGGCATCGTTGGTCTTGTGCGATTTTGATTGATAGGCATAGTATAGAGTTTATCAGGAGTTTGTATAAGGCAACCGAGCTAAGAACATTCGAGGATGAATGTTTCTAAGGGGAAGAATGTTACACCAGTAAGTCCGGGACATGTATAAGAGAGATATGCGTAAGGAATCAAGACTTGGAAATTGAGTGCGAAAGGAAGAATTATTTTTAAGCGGAAAATATTCGAGCGTCGGAAAGGAAAAATGTTCGTTGTTGAGAATTGAATTCTCAAAATGCATTATTTGAAGAGTATGGAACTTATTAACATTATGGAAATTTATTTTCTGTTTGGTCATGTGGGGCCCTTTGAGAATTTTATGTTTTGTGGGGCCCATGAGGGTTCTGAATTTTATGGGCGAATGAGAGGCGACCGTGGCACCCCATATGGTCTTGGACGATTTTTAGTAAGGGTAAAATGGTCATTGACCATCTTGGAAGATAAGTCTTGAAGCTTGATATTATTGACGAAAGTCGACTTGCGGCAGGCTTGATCTAGTGAAACTCATCCTAGCCACTCGTGTGTTGCAATATAAGCCCTCGATGTGTTTTATATACTACCTAGTGCAAGACAAGGTCTTCCAACACTTAGAGAAAAATCACAACATTGTTGTTCTTAAAACTTTCTCTCGGGTTTGCACTTTTGCCTGAAAAATTTGTAGTTTTGATCCATTTTCACAAGACTTAAACCCAATGTCCTAAGGGTATTGTAAGGATATCTCGATAGAAAGATTTGGAAAAGCGGCGTTTTCACGTTAGTATGGCGGAAACAAGGAGTTCTTGACTTTGAAGTTGGAACTTGAAGATGGGTTCTTGTAGGCTACAGGAGTGCTTGGAGTGGATTGGAACATAAGGAAAGGAGCTAAGAATTTGCTAAGGAGCGACTTTGAATCTTGGAAATTTTAAGGGCTTGTAAAGGTATAATTCTTGTCGTTTTAGCAATTAAGGTTTACTTATCATTGTAGCTATGGATATTATGGCATGAGTTATATATTATGAGGTTTGATAAGTGTTTTGGCTATTGGAACCTAATCAGAAAAACTAGCATGTTAGCCTTAAGATTACAATTCAAGTCGATTATTAGTTTAAGTAAATGCGTATGTTGTAGAAAGAAGGAAATTGTAGTTGTTGAAGTTGTTTATGACTATATAACATGTTATACCTTAGAACTTGGAATTGGAAAAGGATTGGAAAAAACTTTGAATTGTTGGTTATGTTGTTGGCCGAGAATGGCTTGAATATGGAACTCACGTATTAATTGTGGGGCGGAATTTTACACGTATTGTAAGGCGTGTAATCCCCTTTGTTTGGTTGTTGTTTTTAGCCTTAAATGTAGCGTGTTGGTTATTGTATTCGGCCTTGAAAAAGGTGGCAAAGTGAGTAGAAACAAAGGAAGTCTTTGCAGATTTTCCGTAGAATTAGAGGCCGTATACTTAGTATTATTCTCGTTTGAGACTAGAATTTGATAGTCTTGTTGTGACCATTATAGGTTGACAACTTCTCGTGCGGCGTATTCGGCAGCTTGTGGATTTAGCGAAAGGTATGTGAACTATCTCCTCTTACAGCATGATTCCTTAAGATAAAGAAAGTATGTCTACTCATTAAATGATCCGTTCCTTGGTTGTATTTTGATTGCCTAAAATAGAATTCGTTCTATGTACTCCCTTGATTGTACTTTGATGTTTAAATTGTAAGTTGTATAATCCATTTCCTTAGTGAAGTTTGGATTCTTAAAAGTGAAAGTATTTTACTTAAAGTACATAGAGTCTTGAAAAGGAAGTGGTTTCCAAACCTTTTGGCTAGTGCCTTAGTTCCAAAACCTAAGGGTTGTTGTAATGACTTTAGGGGAGTTAAAGGAGTGATTTACTTAATTGTTTTAAGAGAGGAGAAATGACATGATTTATGAGAAGTAACTTGTTTTAAAGGTGTGAGTTACTTGAGGTTTAAAAGTAGAAGAAACTTGTTTTCTAAATATTAAGAGACTTGAAGTATTTTGAAAGTTAAGAAACTTGATTTGTAAGTATGTGATACTTGGTTTTAAGTATAAGTCTCTTGGTTATAAAAAGGAATGAATATGTCTAAAACCATAAAGGGTTATAACGACTTTATGAAAGGTTAAGAAAGTTGTCTATTTTGATTATTAGGCATAAGTTGCCTAGATTGTGAAAATTTGAAGTTACTTGATTTCAATCTTTGAAAAGAGTTTTCTAAAAGTGTAGTAACTTACTTTGAAAAATAGACATACATTGATACTACGGGTGTTAGTATCTTGGGGTTTTACATAAAAAGGAGTCTTTTGAAAAGAATGTACGTACGTAGTACTTTGGCTTGTTTAATTGAGAATTATGCTATGTGTGCCTTGATAAGTACTTTGGCTTGTTTAATTGAGAATTATTCTATGTGTGCCTTGATAAGTACTTTGGCTTGTTTAATTGAGAATTGCCAATGTGTGCTGGTGATAGCATTTGAGTACAAGTATTATGTTTTATTACGTTGCGCGACTCTCGGTTGGAGAATTGGTGTCTTGTTAATGAGTTTACTTGGGCGTGCAAGCGGTGATGTGGGATTCCACGGGTATGCTTCCATTATTTGTGTTACTCATGGGACATGCTTATATGATGTGGGATTTGGGGAATGTGACCGGGGCGGGTTAGATTCGGGATTTATAATGTCGTGTTAGTGCCTTAAGTTAGCAAAATGAGAGTGTATATGAATAAGACTAATAAGAAGTTAGGGGATTTCTTAACTTGCTTACTTGTGTGATAAGCGGTAGTGCTTATGTTATGTATGATGGCGATTGAGGTAGGGTAAGAGTATAAATGAGGGTAAATCCCAGATCGTTATACCACTCTTTACCATACTCGGGGTAAGAGTATAAATGAGGGTAAATCCCCAGATCGTTATACCACTGCTTTACCACTCGAGGGGTAAGAGTATAAATGAGGGTAAATCCCAGATCGTTATACCACTGTTTAGTGGATTTGCTACCTATACTTTTGATTACTCTCGTTGTTAGTAAGGCCTTTGTGTCTTGTTATTTGAGTAGTGACTTTGAGGCATCGTCCTTGACTTGATATGGCCTTATGTATTGTGTCTTGTAGGTTGGCTATCATACATGTCTCTGTTTTGTTTAGTATTATGATTACATTCTGGTACTGCATTTCACATACTTGGTACATTCTTCGTAATGACCTCCTTGAGGCTGCATTCATCTGTGATTTAGGTCTGTTGTTTGGTGATCGGCAGTGTAGGACCTGCTCGAGTTTTGGATAGCTCATACATTGGAAGTTTATCTTTTGGTATAAATTCTTTGATCTGAGCTTTTATCTGATTATAGATGCGGCGGGGCCTTGTCAAAATCACGATTGATAAAACTCTTAGAAGTGCGTATTCATATGTAGGATTGGACTCGTATGCGATGTAATGTCTTTTTATTATGTATATTATATGGCGGCCTTGTCGGCTTTGCCCTTATGCGTATGTTGGTTTTAAAAAAATAAGGTGTTATTTAATTTCCATGATTTACTTAGTTGTTAAGGTGAAGGGTGCCGGGTAGGGCACGATCCGCGAGCTTGAGGTTGGGCGTGGCAGTGGTATCGAGCGATCGATCCTCGGAATGTCTGAGGCCGTGTCTAGTAGAGTCTTGATTATCGGTGTGTTGCGCGCCACGCCCGTAAGCGAGGCTACATGACATTTAGGAGTTAGTTTCTATTCTTCTCACTCTAAGATCGTGCCATAGAGGCATTGTGTTAGTAAGATAATTCCTCTCGGCGTGATTTTGTGTTCTGATTATGCCTCGAGAGAGCAGCGGCTGCCGAGAAGGGCAAAGGAGTAGCGAGAGCTACTAGTCGGACTCGAAAGAGTTGATAGGGCTTATGCCCGGGGTATCTGGATGTTGTTCGCGATCGTGAGTTAACCTGCGCGAGTTTTGAGACCAGCACGAGCCTCTGTTTGTGATTAGGAGAAGTCTATAGGGTCGTGAGAAGCGATTATGTTATTGACCAAGATAGCGGTGCTCTGATTTCATCAGCGAGGAGGTTATTCGGCGGTCTGAGACAGTGTCGAGAGGGTAGAGGCAGCGGAGATCGGCGTAAGAGGGCTAGGCCGGTTGGTTATCGGTGAGTTTTGGGCCGGCGGCCTCGTGAGTGAGATATTCATCCCGACCTACCGGTACATACCCCGCGGTTCCACGGTGGGATATTGGACCTGAGTATTTAGGAGTCGGTCCAGCTCGGTCGAGGTTCTCAAAGGAAGCGAGATTTTCTCGATCGAGGCCACTTATTCCTCGATGTTTCCATTGTAGTAAGCGTCGTTCGGAAATGTCGTTATAGCGCAGTGTTTGTTTCGTTGTGGCCGTCGGGCCATATACGGAGGTATGTCCTTTTAGAAAAACCGGTGAGGTGGCTCGACCTTTGAGCGATGGTTGGTTCCCTTATCGCGGTTGTGCGTCCCCGAGCGGGGTGTTGGATGTCGACTGTCGTGGTAGAAGTCGAGTGGAGTTTATGGTTCTGGCGGTCCTTGAACCGCGTAGATGGCGTGACTCTGGGCGGGATCGGAGGCGACATCGCGTGGGGTTCTGGTATATCTCGATTCTTTTGAATCATCGATGCGTTGATAGATTGATTTAGCCTAGCATATATGTTTTCCCTTTGTTGCTAGAAGTTGTAAGTGATAGTACCCGGTAGGAATACTTTGATTAGTAAAGTGAAAAATTAAGAATGTTGACAAGAATGGTAAGTGGTGAGACTATAGTTGTGTAGAGTTCACAAGTTGTAATTTCCCATGTGATGTAAGACCCGATAGGGAAGAATATGCGGTGGAAATACTTGACCTATGTGACAAACCTCTAGTGAATAGGGGATAGGGTGAGAAGTACCTTGAGATAAGAGAGTTTTAGTTCGGACTAAGAATGAGAAGTTAAGGGTGGCGATGAGTCGGATTATGGACTCCTTTGGGTCAGCAGATAGTATGGAATGGGGTGATGTTAGTTGGTAATAGTCATTATGTGATAGGGTCCGGTGATCTGAGGCCCAAGTCTAGTTGATCATTATGCGAGTTCGTGGATCGTTCCACGGAATCAGTCGTAAGGGGCCAGAAGAGCCTTAACGGGAATGTATGTAGCATAATGGCCAAGTTTGGATAGTAAATCCAAGGATTGGGAACAAGAAACAATATTGAGATTTTATGCGTATGTTATGTGGTGGCCGTGTGTGGCATCGTTGGTCTTGTGCGATTTTGATTGATAGGCATAGTATAGAGTTTATCTGGAGTTTGTATAGCAGCAGCCGACTAAGAACATTCGAGGATGAATGTTTCTAAGGGGAAGAATGTTACACCAGTAAGTCAGGACATGTATAAGAGAATATGCGTAAGGAATCAAGACTTGGAAATTGAGTGCGAAAGGAAGAATTATTTTTAAGCGGAAAATATTCGAGCGTCGGAAAGGAAAAATGTTCGTTGTTGAGAATTGAATTCTCAAAATGCATTATTTGAAGAGTATGGAACTTATTAACATTATGAAAATTTATTTTCTGGATTTGGTCATGTGGGGCCCACAGGAATTTTACGTTTTGTGGGGCCCGAGGTTCTGAATTTTATGGGCGAATGAGAGGCGACCGTGGCACCCCACGTATGGTCTTGGGCGATTTTTAGTAAGGGTAAAATGGTCATTGACCATCTTGGAAGATAAGTCTTGAAGCTTGATATTATTGACGAAGTCGACTTGCGGCAGGCTTGATCTAGTGAAACTCATCCTAGCCACTCATGTGTTGCAATATAAGCCCTCGATGTGTTTTATATACTACCTAGTGCAAGACAAGGTCTTTGACACTTAGAGAAAAATCACAACATTGTTGTTCTTAAAACTTTCTCTCGGGTTTGCACGCTTTTGCCTGAAAAATTTGTAGTTTTGATCCATTGTTCACAGACTTAAACCCAATGTCCTAAGGGTATTGTAAGGATATCTCAATAGAAAGATTTCGGAAAAGCGGCGTTTTCACGTTAGTATGGCGGAAACTTAAGGAGTTCTTGACTTTAAGTTGGAACTTGAAGATGGGTTCCGTAGGAACTACAGGAGTGCTTGGAGTGGATTGGAACATAAGGAAAGGAGCTAAGAATTTGCTAAGGGCGACTTTGAATCTTGGAAATTTTAAGGGCTTGTAAAGGTATAATTCTTGTCGTTTTAGCAATTAAGGTTTACTTATCATTGTAGCTATGGATATTATGGCATGAGTTATATATTATGAGGTTTGATAAGTGTTTTGGCTATTGGAACCTAATCAGAAAAACTAGCATGTTAGCCTTAAGATTACAATTCAAGTCGATTATTAGTTTAAGTAAATCGCGTATTTGTAGAAAGAAGGAAATTGTAGTTGTTGAAGTTGTTTATGACTATATAACATGTTATACCTTAGAACTTGGAATTGGAAAAGGATTGGAAAAGACTTTGAATTGTTGGTTATGTTGTTGGTAGAGAATGGCTTGAATATGGAACTCTTCGTATTAATTGTGGGCGGAATTTTACGTATTGTAAGGCGTGTAATCCCCTTTGTTTGGTTGTTGTTTTTAGCCTTAAATGTAGCGTGTTGGTTATTGTATTCGGCCTTGAAAAGGTGGCAAAGTGAGTAGAAACAAAGGAAGTCTTTGCCCGATTTTAGTAGAATTAGAGGCCAGTATACTTAGTATTATTCTCGTTTGAGACTAGAAGTTGATAGTCTTGTTGTGACCATTATAGGTTGACAACTTCTCGTCTGGCGTATTCGAAGCAGCTTGTGGATTTAGCGAAAGGTATGTGAACTATCTCCTCTTACAGCATGATTCCTTAAGATAAAGAAAGTATGTCTACTCGTAAATGATCCGTTCCTTGGTTGTATTTGGATTGCCTAAAATAGAATTAGTTCTATGTACTCCTTGATTGTACTTTGATGTTTAAATTGTAAGTTGTATAATCCATTTCCTTAGTGAAGTTTGGATTCTTAAAAGTGAAAGTATTTTACTTAAAGTACATAGAGTCTTGAAAAGGAAGTGGTTTCCAAACCTTTTGGCTAGTGCCTTAGTTCCAAAACCTAAGGGTTGTTGTAATGACTTTAGAGAGTTAAAGGAGTGATTTACTTAATTGTTTTAAGAGGAGAAATGACATGATTTAAGAAGTAACTTATTTTAAAGGTGTGAGTTACTTGAGGTTTAAAAGTAGAAGAAACTTGTTTTCTAAATATTAAGAGACTTGAAGTATTTTGAAAGTTAAGAAACTTGATTTGTAAGTATGTGATACTTGGTTTTAAGTATAAGTCTCTTGGTTATAAAAAGGAATGAATATGTCTAAAACCTGGAAAGGGTTATAACGGCTTTATGAAAGGTTAAGAAAGTTGTCTATTTTGATTATTAGGCATAAGTTGCCTAGATTGTGAAAATTTGAAGTTACTTGATTTCAAGCTTTGAAAAGAGTTTTCTAAAAGTGTAGTAACTTACTTTGAAAAATAGACATACATTGATACTACGGTGTTAGTATCTTGGGGTTTTACATAAAAGAGTCTTTTGAAAAGAATGTCGTCGTAGTACTTTGGCTTGTTTAATTGAGAATTATGCTATGTGTGCCTTGATAAGTACTTTGGCTTGTTTAATTGAGAATTATTCTATGTGTGCCTTGATAAGTACTTTGGCTTGTTTAATTGAGAATTGCCAATGTGTCTTTGGTGATAGCATTTGAGTACAAGTATTATGTTTTATTACGTTCGCGACTCTCGGTTGGAGGGTGGATTTGTCTTGTTAATGAGTTTACTTGGGCGTCAGAAGCGGTGATGTGGGATTCCACGGGTATGCTTCCATTATTTGTGTTACTCATGGACATGCTTATATGATGTGGGATTTCGGGAATGTGACCGAGGCGGGTTAGATTCGGGATTTATAATGTCGTATTAGTGCCTTAAGTTAACCAAAATGAGAGTGTATATGAATAAGACTAATAAGAAGTTAGGGGATTTCTTAACTTGCTTACTTAACTGTGTGATAAGCGGTAGTGCTTATGTTATGTATGATGGCGATTGAGGTAGGGTAAGAGTATAAATGAGGGTAAATCCCCAGATCGTTATACCACCTTTACCATACTCCCGGTAAGAGTATAAATGAGGGTAAATCCCCAAAGATCGTTATACCACTGCTTTACCATACTCGAGTAAGAGTATAAATGAGGGTAAATCCCCAAGATCGTTATACCACTGCTTTACCATACTCGAGGGTAAGAGTATAAATGAGGGTAAATCCCGAAGATCGTTATACCACTGTTTAGTGGATTTGCTACCTATACTTTTGATTACTCGTTGTTAGTAAGGCCTTTGTGTCTTGTTATTTGAGTAGTGACTTTGAGGCATCGTCCTTGACTTGATATATTTGCTTATGTATTGTGTCTTGTAGGTTGGCTATCATCACATGTCTCTGTTTTGTTTAGTGTTATGATTACATTCTGATGCTGCATTTCACATACTTAGTGCATTCCCGTAATGACCTCCTTGAAGTGCGTTCATCTGCATGATTTAAATCTGTTGTTTGGTGATCGGCGGTGTAGGACCACCTTTCGAGTTTTGGATAGCTCATACATTCGGAAGTTTATCTTTTTGGTATAAGTTCTTTCGATCTGAGCTTTTATGCGATTATAGATGCAGCGGGGCCTTGTCGTCACGATTGATAAAACTCTTAAGTGCGTATTCATATGTAGGATTGGACTGCGTATGCGATGTAATGTCTTTTTATTATGTATATTATATGGCGGCCTTATCGGCTTTGCCGCTTATGCGTATGTTGGTTTTAAAAAAAAATAAGGTGTTATTTAATTTTATGATTTACTTAGTTGTTAAGGTCGAAGGGTGCCCGGGTAGGGCACGATCCTGAGCTTGAGGTTCGGGCGTGGCAGTGGTATCGAAGCGATCGATCCTCGGAATGTCTGAGGCCGTGTCTAGTAGAGTCTTGATTATCGGTGTGTTGCGCGCCACGCCGTAAGCAGGAGGCTACGTAGCGTTTAGGAGTTAGTTTCTATTCTTCTCACTCTAGATCGTGCCATAGAGGCGTGTTAGTAAGATAATTCCTCTCGGCGTGATTTTGTGTTCTGATTATGCCTCGAGGAGGCAGCGACTGCCAGAAGGGCAAAGGAGTAGCGAGAGCTACTAGTCGGACTCGAGAGTTGATAGGGCTTATGCCGAGGTATCTGGATGTTGTTCGCGATCGTGAGTTAACCTGCGCGAGTTTTGAGACCCAGCACGAGCCTCTGTTTGCGATTAGGAGAAGTCTATAGGGTCATGAGAAGCGATTATGTTATTGACCAAGATAAGCGGTGCTCTGATTTCATCGGCGAGAGGTTATTCGGCGGTCTGCAGGCAGTGTACGAGAGGGTAGAGGCAGCGGAGATCGGCGTAAGAGGCTAGGCCGGTTGGTTATCGGTGAGTTTTGGGCGGCGGCCTCGGCGGAAGTGAGATATTCATCGGCCTACCCGGTACATACCCCGCGGTTCCACGGGTGGGATATTGGACCCGAGTATTTAGGAGTCGGTCGAGCTCGGTCGAGGTTCTCAAAGGCGAGGATTTTCTCGATCGAGGCCACTTATTCCTCGGTGTTTCCATTGTAGTAAGCGTCGTTCGGAAATGTCGTTATGGCGCAGTGTTTGTTTCGTTGTGGCGTCCGGGCCATATACGGAGGTATGTCCTTTTAGAAAAAGCGGTGAGTGGCTCGGCCTTTGAGCGGTAGTTGGTTCCCGCTTCCTCGCGATTATCGTCCCCGAGCGGGGTGTTGGATGTCGACCCGATCGTGGTAGAAGTCGAGTGGAGTTTATGGTTCTGGCGGTCCTTGAACGCGTAGATGGCGTGACTCTTTGGGCGAGGATCGAGGCGACATCGCGTGGGGTTCTGGTATATCTCGATTCTTTTGAATCATCGTGCGTTGATAGATTGATTTGCCTAGCGTATATGTTTTCCCTTTGTTGCTAGCGATTGTAAGTGATAGTACCCGGTAGGAATACTTTGATTAGTAAAGTGAAAAATTAAGAATGTTGACAAGAATGGTAAGTGAGCTGAGACTATAGTTGTGTAGAGTTCACACTTGTAATTTCCCATGTGATGTAAGACCCGATAGGGAAGAATATGCGGTGGAAATACTTGACCTATGTGACAAACCTCACAGTGAATAGGGGATAGGGTGAGAAGTACCTTGAGATAAGAGAGAGTTTTAGTTCGGACTAAGAATGAGAAGTTAAGGGTGGCGATGAGTCGGATTATGGACTCCTTTGGGTCAGCGATAGTATGGAATGGGGTGATGTTAATTGGTAATAGTCCGTATGTGATAGGGTCCAGGGGATGCAAGGCCCAGTCTAGTTGATCATTATGCGAGTTCGTGGATCGTTCCACGAATCAGTCGTAAGGGGCGAGAAGAGCCTTAACGGGAATGTATGTAGCATAATGGCCAAGTTTGGATAGTAAATCCAAGGATTGGGAACAAGAAACAATATTGAGATTTTATGCGTATGTTATGTGGTGGCCGTGTGTGGCATCGTTGGTCTTGTGCGATTTTGATTGATAGGCATAGTATAGAGTTTATCAGGAGTTTGTATAACAGCAGCAGGCTAAGAACATTCGAGGATGAATGTTTCTAAGGGGAAGAATGTTACACCAGTAAGTCGGGACATGTATAAGAGAGATATGCGTAAGGAATCAAGACTTGGAAATTAGTACGAAAGGAAGAATTATTTTTAAACGGAAAATATTCGAGCGTCGGAAAGGAAAAATGTTCGTTGTTGAGAATTGAATTCTCAAAATGCATTATTTGAAGAGTATGGAACTTATTAACATTATGGAAATTTATTTTTACGGATTTGGTCATGTGGGGCCCAGAAATTTTATGTTTTGTGGGGCCCATGAGGGTTCTGAATTTTATGGGCGAATGAGAGGCGACACGTGGCACCCCACGTATGGTCTTGGGCGATTTTTAGTAAGGGTAAAATGGTCATTGACCATCTTGGAAGATAAGTCTTGAAGCGATATTATTGACGAAAGTCGACTTGCCAGCTTGGGCTTGATCTAGTGAAACTCATCCTAGCCACTCGTGTGTTGCAATATAAGCCCTCGATGTGTTTTATATACTACCTAGTGCAAGACAAGGTCTTCCAACACTTAGAGAAAAATCACAACATTGTTGTTCTTAAAACTTTCTCTCGGGTTTGCCTTTTGCCTGAAAAATTTGTAGTTTTGATCCATTGTTCACAGACTTAAACGATGTCCTAAGGGTATTGTAAGGATATCTCAATAGAAACATTTGGAAGCAGGCGTTTTCACGTTAGTCATGGCGGAAACTTAGGAGTTCTTGACTTTGAAGTTGGAACTTGAAGATGGGTTCTTGTAGGAACTACAGGAGTGCTTGGAGTGGATTGGAACATAAGGAAAGGAGCTAAGAATTTGCTAAGGAAGCGACTTTGAATCTTGGAAATTTTAAGGGCTTGTAAAGGTATAATTCATCGTTTTAGCAATTAAGGTTTACTTATCATTGTAGCTATGGATATTATGGCATGAGTTATATATTATGAGGTTTGATAAGTGTTTTGGCTATTGGAACCTAATCAGAAAAACTAGCATGTTGTATAAGATTACAATTCAAGTCGATTATTAGTTTAAGTAAATGCGTGTTGTAGAAAGAAGGAAATTGTAGTTGTTGAAGTTGTTTATGACTATATAACATGTTATACCTTAGAACTTGGAATTGGAAAAGGATTGGAAAAAACTTTGAATTGTTGGTTATGTTGTTGGTAGAATGGCTTGAATATGGAACTCTTATTATTAATTGTGGGGCGGAATTTTACGTATTGTAAGGCGTGTAATCCGCTTTGTTTGGTTGTTGTTTTTAGCCTTAAATGTAGCGTGTTGGTTATTGTATTCGGCCTTGAAAAGGTGGCAAAGTGAGTAGAAACAAAGGAAGTCTTTGCCAGATTTTCCGTAGAATTAGAGGCAGTATACTTAGTATTATTCTCGTTTGAGACTAGAAGTTGATAGTCTTGTTGTGACCATTATAGGTTGACACTTCTACGTGCAGCGTATTCGACAGCTTGTGGATTTAGCGAAAGGTATGTGAACTATCTCCTCTTACAGCATGATTCCTTAAGATAAAGAAAGTATGTCTACTCGCCAAATGATCCGTTCCTTGGTTGTATTTGGATTGCCTAAAATAGAATTAGTTACATGTACTCCTTGATTGTACTTTGATGTTTAAATTGTAAGTTGTATAATCCATTTCCTTAGTGAAGTTTGGATTCTTAAAAGTGAAAGTATTTTACTTAAAGTACATAGAGTCTTGAAAAGGAAGTGGTTTCCAAACCTTTTGGCTAGTGCCTTAGTTCCAAAACCTAAGGGTTGTTGTAATGACTTTAGGGAGTTAAAGGGTGATTTACTTAATTGTTTTAAGAGAGGAGAAATGACATGATTTAAGAGAAGTAACTTATTTTAAAGGTGTGAGTTACTTGAGGTTTAAAAGTAGAAGAAACTTGTTTTCTAAATATTAAGAGACTTGAAGTATTTTGAAAGTTAAGAAACTTGATTTGTAAGTATGTGATACTTGGTTTTAAGTATAAGTCTCTTGGTTATAAAAGGAATTAATATGACAAAAACCATAAAGGGTTATAACGGCTTTATGAAAGGTTAAGAAAGTTGTCTATTTTGATTATTAGGCATAAGTTGCCTAGATTGTGAAAATTTGAAGTTACTTGATTTCAAGCTTTGAAAAGAGTTTTCTAAAAGTGTAGTAACTTACTTTGAAAAATAGACATACATTGATACTACGGGTGTTAGTATCTTGGGGTTTTACATAAAAAGGAGTCTTTTGAAAGAATGTCGTCGTAGTACTTTGGCTTGTTTAATTGAGAATTATGCTATGTGTGCCTTGATAAGTACTTTGGCTTGTTTAATTGAGAATTATTCTATGTGTGCCTTGATAAGTACTTTGGCTTGTTTAATTGAGAATTGCCAATGTGTCTTTGGTGATAGCATTTGAGTACAAGTATTATGTTTTATTACGTTCGCGACTCTCGGTTGGAGGGTGGTTTGTCTTGTTAATGAGTTTACTTGGGCGTCTGAAGCGGTGATGTGGGATTCCGGGTATGCTTCCATTATTTGTGTTACTCCTTGGACATGCTTATATGATGTGGGATTTCGGGGAATGTGACCAGGAGGCGGGTTAGATTCCAGGATTTATAATGTCATGTTAGTGCCTTAAGTTAACCAAAATGAGAGTGTATATGAATAAGACTAATAAGAAGTTAGGGGGATTTCTTAACTTGCTTACTTAACGTGTGATAAGCGGTAGTGCTTATGTTATGTATGATGGCATTGAGGTAGGGTAAGAGTATAAATGAGGTAAATCCCCAGATCGTTATACCACTCTTTACCATACTCGAGTAAGAGTATAAATGAGGGTAAATCCCCGAAGATCGTTATACCGCTCTTTACCATACTCCGGGGTAAGAGTATAAATGAGGTAAATCCCCAGATCGTTATACCGCTGCTTTACCACATACTCGGGTAAGAGTATAAATGAGGGTAAATCCCGAATCGTTATACCACTGTTTAGTGGATTTGCTACTATACTTTTGATTACTCGTTGTTAGTAAGGCCTTTGTGTCTTGTTATTTGAGTAGTGACTTTGAGGCGTCGTCCTTGACTTGATATATTTGCTTATGTATTGTGTCTTGTAGGTTGGCTATCATCATGTCTCTGTTTTGTTTAGTATTATGATTACATTCTGATGCTAACATTTCACATACTTAGTACGTTCCCGTAATGACCTCGCTTGGAAGCTGCGTTCATCTGCATGATTTATGCATTTGTTTGGTGATCGGCGGTGTAGGACCACCTTTCGGAAGTTTTGGATAGCTCCTTACATTGGAAGTTTATCTTTTTGGTATAAGTTCTTTGATGCAGGCTTTTATGCGATTATAGATGCGGCGGGGCCTTGTCCGTCGCGATTGATAAAACTCTTAAGTGCGTATTCATATGTAAGATTGGACTCGTATGCAGTGTAATGTCTTTTTATTATGTATATTATATGGCGGCCTTATCGGCTTTGCCGCTTATGCGTATGTTGGTTTTAAAAAAATAAGGTGTTATTTAATTTCCATGATTTACTTAGTTGTTAAGGTCGAAGGGTGCGGGTAGGGCACGATCCGCGAGCTTGAGGTTGGGCGTGGCAGTGGTATCGAGCGATCGATCCTCGGAATGTCTGAGGCCGTGTCTAGTAGAGTCTTGATTATCGGTGTGTTGCGCGCCACGCCCGTAAGCGAGGAGCTACATGACATTTAGGAGTTAGTTTCTATTCTTCTCACTCTAGATCGTGCCATAGAGGCGTGTTAGTAAGATAATTCCTCTCGGCGTGATTTTGTGTTCTGATTATGCCTCGAGGAGAACAGTGCCCGAGAAGGGCAAAGGAGTAGCGAGAGCTACTAGTCGGACTCGAGAGAGTTGATAGGGCTTATGCCCGGGGTATCTGGATGTTGTTCGCGATCGTGAGTTAACCTGCGCGAGTTTTGAGACCGGCACGAGCCTCTGTTTCGCGATTAGGAGAAGTCTATAAGTCGTGAGGAAGCGATTATGTTATTGACCAAGATAAGCGGTGCTACGATTTCATCAGCGAGGAGGTTATTCGGCGATGCAGACAGTGTACGAGAGGGTAGAGGCAGCGGAGATCGGCGTAAGAGGCTAGGCAGGTTGGTTATCGGTGAGTTTTGGGCGGCGGCCTCGGCGAGTGAGATATTCATCGGCCTACCCGGTACATACCCCGCGATTCCACGGTGGGATATTGGACCCTGAGTATTTAGGAGTCGGTCCAGCTCGGTCGAGGTTCTCAAAGGCGAGGATTTTCTCGATCGAGGCCACTTATTCTCGATGTTTCCATTGTAATGGCGTCGTTCGGAAATGTCGTTATAGCGCAGTGTTTGTTTCGTTGTGGCCGTCAAGGGCCATATCACGGAGGTATGTCCTTTTAGAAAAACGCGGTGAGTGGCTCGGCCTTTGAGGCGGTAGTTGGTTCCCTTTCGCGATTATCGTCCCCGAGGCGGTGTTGGATGTCGGCCCGATCGTGGTAGAGTCGAGTGGAGTTTATGGTTCTGGCGGTCCTTGAACGCATAGATGGCGTGACTCTGGGCGGGATCGAGGCGACATCGCGTGGGGTTCTGGTATATCTCGATTCTTTTGAATCATCGTGCGTTGATAGATTGATTTATACTAGCGTATATGTTTTCCCTTTGTTGCTAGCGGTTGTAAGTGATAGTACCCGGTAGGAATACTTTGATTAGTAAAGTGAAAAATTAAGAATGTTGACAAGAATGGTAAGTGATGAGACTATAGTTGTGTAGAGTTCTGACTTGTAATTTCCCATGTGATGTAAGACGATAGGGAAGAATATGCGGTGGAAATACTTGACCTATGTGACAAACCTCTAGTGAATAGGGGATAGGGTGAGAAGTACCTTGAGATAAGAGAGTTTTAGTTCGGACTAAGAATGAGAAGTTAAGGGTGGCGATGAGTCGGATTATGGACTCGCTTCGGGTCAGCGGATAGTATGGAATGGGGTGATGTTAATTGGTAATAGTCATTATGTGATAGGGTCCGGGGATCTGAGGCCCAGTCTAGTTGATCATTATGCGAGTTAGTGGATCGTTCCACGGAATCAGTCGTAAGGCCGAGAAGAGCCTTAACGGGAATGTATGTAGCATAATGGCCAAGTTTGGATAGTAAATCCAAGGATTGGGAACAAGAAACAATATTGAGATTTTATGCGTATGTTATGTGGTGGCGTGTGTGGCATCGTTGGTCTTGTCTGATTTTGATTGATAGGCATAGTATAGAGTTTATCTGGAGTTTGTATAACAGCTTGGCAACCGACTAAGAACATTCGAGGATGAATGTTTCTAAGGGGAAGAATGTTACACCAGTAAGTCGGGACATGTATAAGAGAGATATGCGTAAGGAATCAAGACTTGGAAATTGAGTGCGAAAGGAAGAATTATTTTAAGCGGAAAATATTCGAGCGTCGGAAAGGAAAAATGTTCGTTGTTGAGAATTGAATTCTCAAAATGCATTATTTGAAGAGTATGGAACTTATTAACATTATGGAAATTTATTTTCTGGATTTGGTCATGTGGGGCCCACAGAAATTTTATGTTTTGTGGGGCCCATGAGGTTCTGAATTTTATGGGCGAATGAGAGGCGACCGTGGCACCCGCGTATGGTCTTGGGCGATTTTTAGTAAGGGTAAAATGGTCATTGACCATCTTGGAAGATAAGTCTTGAAAGCGATATTATTGACGAAGTCGACTTGCCAGGGCTTGATCTAGTGAAACTCATCCTAGCCACTCATGTGTTGCAATATAAGCCCTCGATGTGTTTTATATACTACTAGTGCAAGACAAGGTCTTTGACACTTAGAAAAATCACAACATTGTTGTTCTTAAAACTTTCTCTCGGGTTTGCACTTTTGCCTGAAAAATTTGTAGTTTTGATCCATTGTTCACAAGACTTAAACCCAATGTCCTAAGGGTATTGTAAGGATATCTCAATAGAAACATTTCGGAAAAGCAGGCGTTTTCACGTTAGTCATGGCGGAAACTTAAGGAGTTCTTGACTTTGAAGTTGGAACTTGAAGATGGGTTCTTGTAGGCTACAGGAGTGCTTGGGTGGATTGGAACATAAGGAAAGGAGCTAAGAATTTGCTAAGGCGACTTTGAATCTTGGAAATTTTAAGGGCTTGTAAAGGTATAATTCTTGTCGTTTTAGCAATTAAGGTTTACTTATCATTGTAGCTATGGATATTAGCAGCATGAGTTATATATTATGAGGTTTGATAAGTGTTTTGGCTATTGGAACCCTAATCAGAAAAACTAGCATGTTAGCCTTAAGATTACAATTAGTCGATTATTAGTTTAAGTAAATCGCGTATTTGTAGAAAGAAGGAAATTGTAGTTGTTGAAGTTGTTTATGACTATATAACATGTTATACCTTAGAACTTGGAATTGGAAAGGATTGGAAAAAACTTTGAATTGTTGGTTATGTTGTTGGTAGAGAATGGCTTGAATATGGAACTCTTATTATTAATTGTGGGCGGAATTTTACGTATTGTAAGGCGTGTAATCCCGCTGTTTGGTTGTTGTTTTTAGCCTTAAATGTAGCGTGTTGGTTATTGTATTCGGCCTTGAAAAGGTGGCAAAGTGAGTAGAAACAAAGGAAGTCTTTTAGATTTTCCGTAGAATTAGGGGCCAGTATACTTAGTATTATTCTCGTTTGAGACTAGAAGTTGATAGTCTTGTTGTGACCATTATAGGTTGACAACTTACGTCACGGCGTATTCGGCAGCTTGTGGATTTAGTAGAAAGGTATGTGAACTATCTCTCTTACAGCGTGATTCCTTAAGATAAAGAAAGTATGTCTACTCGTAAATGATCCGTTTCCTTGGTTGTATTTGGATTGCCTAAAATAGAATTAGTTACATGTACTCACTTGATTGTACTTTGATGTTTAAATTGTAAGTTGTATAATCCATTTCCTTAGTGAAGTTTGGATTCTTAAAAGTGAAAGTATTTTACTTAAAGTACATAGAGTCTTGAAAAGGAAGTGGTTTCCAAACCTTTTGGCTAGTGCCTTAGTTCCAAAACCTAAGGGTTGTTGTAATGACTTTAGGGGAGTTAAAGGAGTGATTTACTTAATTGTTTTAAGAGAGGAGAAATGACATGATTTAAGAGAAGTAACTTGTTTTAAAGGTGTGAGTTACTTGAGGTTTAAAAGTAGAAGAAACTTGTTTTCTAAATATTAAGAGACTTGAAGTATTTTAAAGTTAAGAAACTTGATTTGTAAGTATGTGATACTTGGTTTTAAGTATAGGTCTCTTGGTTATAAAAAGGAATGAATATGTCTAAAACCATAAAGGGTTATAACGACTTTATGGGAAGTTGGTTATAACGGCTTTATGGAAGGTTAAGAAAGTTGTCTATTTTGATTATTAGGCAAAAGTTGCCTAGATTGTGAAAATTTGAAGTTACTTGATTTCAAGCTTTGAAAAGAGTTTTCTAAAAGTGTAGTAACTTACTTTGAAAAATAGACATACATTGATACTACGGGTGTTAGTATCTTGGGGTTTTACATAAAAAGGAGTCTTTTGAAAGAGAATGTCGTCACGTAGTACTTTGGCTTGTTTAATTGAGAATTATGCTATGTGTGCCTTGATAAGTACTTTGGCTTGTTTAATTGAGAATTATTCTATGTGTGCCTTGATAAGTACTTTGGCTTGTTTAATTGAGAATTGCGATGTGTCTTTGGTGATAGAATTTGAGTACAAGTATTATGTTTTATTATGTTGCGCGACTCTCGGTTGGAGGGTGAATTTGTCTTGTTAATGAGTTTACTTGGGCGTCTGCAAGCGTGATGTAGGATTCACGGGTATGCTTCCATTATTTGTGTTACTCCTTGGACATCTTATCGATGTGGGATTAGGGGTATGTGACCGGAGGCGGGTTAGATTCGGTTATAATGTCGTTAGTGCCTTAAGTAAACCAAAATGAGAGTTTATATGAATAAGACTAATAAGAAGTTAGGGGATTTCTTAACTTGCTTCTTGTGTGATAAGCGGTAGTGTTTATGTTATGTATGATGGCAGTTGAGGTAGGGTAAGAGTATAAATGAGGAAAATCCCCAGATCGTTATACCACTGTTTTACCACATACTCGAGTAAGAGTATAAATGAGGGTAAATCCCCAGATCGTTATACCGCTATTTTACCATACTCGGGGTAAGAGTATAAATGAGGGTAAATCCCCAAAGATCGTTATACACTGCTTTACCATACCGGGGTAAGAGTATAAATGAGGTAAATCCCAAGATCGTTATACCACTGTTTAGTGGATTTGCTACCTATACTTTTGATTACTCGTTGTTAGTAAGGCCTTTGTGTCTTGTTATTTGAGTAGTGACTATGAGGCGTCGTCCACGACTTGATATGGCTTATGTATTGTGTCTTGTAGGTTGGCTATCATCATGTCTCTGTTTTGTTTAAGTGTTATGATTTCATTCTGATGCTAACATTTCATATACTTGGTATATTCCCGTCTTGACCTCGCCCGGGGCTGCGTTAAATCTTATGAGTTTAGTCTGTTGTTTGGTGATCGGCGGTGTAGGACCACCTTTCGAGTTTTGGATAGCTCATACATTGGAGTTTATCTTTTTGGTATAAGTTCTTTCGATCAGGCTTTTGTATAGTTATGGAGTGCGGCGGGGCCTTGTCAAATCACGATTCAATAAAACTCTTAAGTGCGTATTCATATGTGGGATTGGACTCATGTACAGTGTAGTGTCTTTTTATTATGTATATTATATGGCAGCCTTGTCGGCTTTGCCCTTGTACGTATGTTGGTTTTAAAAAAAAAAAGAGGTGTTATTTAATTTCCGTAGTTTACTTAGTTATTAAGGTAGAAGGGTGCCCAGGTAGGGCACGATCCGCGAGCAGGAGTTGGGCGTGTGATATCTTACTATTTATTTATATAGAGTACTATTACAGTTCCTGGGACAGGATCCCTTTTGTTATGTGGCATTACGAGTCTCAATTAATTGTATGTGAGGTGTGGGTATAAGGGTGCCTAGGTAGGGCACCAGTCGCGGCCCGTCGGCTCAGGTCGTGACAAAAGTTGTATCAGAGCAGTTCGTCCCCAGAATGTCTACAGACCGTGAACAGTAGAGTCTTGGTTATCGGTGTGTTGTGCACGCGATAAGCGAGAGCTCTGATGCATTTAGGATTGGTTTCTATTTTTCTTACTCTAAGATCGTGTGATATATCTATGTTGTTAAGGTAATCCCAATCTAACAAAGTATTGTATTTTTATTTCGCCTCGAAAAGCGTGAGAGGCGGAAGGGGAATATATGAACTTTGCATACAGGTTGATAAGATTGTTGTATAGTTGGTGTGATGATGTTACACCCCGTAATTCCAGGATATGTTTTTAAGAACGTACGTAAGAACTCAAAAATGTTAAGATTTGAGACTAGTAAAAATTTATCGGAATTATGGTAATGTCGGAAAACGAAATATTGCGATGAATGGGAGGGAAACACGTGTCACCCCCCCCCCCCCCCCTTAGTTGGTCTTGGACGAAATGGACCTTGGGTTAAATGGTCATTTGACCTATGTGAAGATGACTAAGTCTTGCAACTAGAGCTTGATAATATTGACTAAGTCAAAAGGGCCACTTGGCTAGATTTTTTTAAATGAATTGCATCCAAGCCACCCATTTGTTTTAATCTTGACCCTCCATGTTGTTATATAGTAACACTACTAGCAAGACAAGCTCCCATACTTAGAAAAAAAATTGAAGAACTCTTGTTCTTGCTAAGCTAGCTCTCGGGTTAGGACACTCTCTCAAGACAAAGATTTTCGTATGTTATTCAATAATCTACATATTTTAAACCAAGGTTCCTAAGGGTATTGTAAGGGTATCTCAATAGAAAGATCTCGGAAAAATGTCGTTTTTGCGTTAGTCGCAAGGTGAAAACCTAAGTCACTTTCCTAGGTTTGGATTGGAAATTGAAGGAATGTTGTTTGTGATCTTCTAAGGGCTTCAAGTGGCGGATTGGAGTGTCAAGGAGAGGCTCTAAGTTGCTAGGGAGCGACTTCGGATCTTGAAGTTGGATTAAGGCTCGTCAAGGTAACAATCTTGTTTCTTAAGTGTTATAAGATTACATATTGTTGTAGCCTTACATTTTAACTAGCATGAGGTATATGTATTGAAGATTGATAAGTGTTATGGATATTGGAAGTCTAAATCCGAAATGACATTGTTAGCCAATTGAAATTGAGATACAATTTGGTCGATAATTAGAATCGTCGCATGTTATCTACTTGAAGATTATAGTTGTTATAATCGATTGCGGCTTATAACATGTTATACTAAACAACTTGAATTGAAAAGGAATTGGAAAGGATGATATGTTGTTACACCTATTGGCCGAGAATGGCATTGCCTTTTTGGACTAGTTTGATATAATTGTGGGGCGGAATTTTACACGTCTTGTTAGGCGTGTAATCCCCTATTGTTAACTAATTTGTTGAGCCTTAAATGTGGCATGTTTGGTTATTGAATTCGGGTCTTGAAAAAGGTGGAAAAGTATGTAGAAACAAAGGAAGTGCTGTTCGATTTTCTGTAGAATTTAGTGACTTTGCACTTAGAATATTCTACGTTTGAAGTTAGAAGTTAATAGACGTATTATGGTCATTATAGGTTGACATACTACGTACGGCATATTGGACTTAGCAAGTGAATTGAACCGAAGAGGTATGTGGAACTTTCCTATCTCTTGAGCATGAGTAGTTGTAAATATATAGTACGGTAGACGTACGAGATTTAAATGAATTTAGTTTCATTTGATATCTTTGACTTGTTTTAAGGATGTCCAAGTTGGTTGAGTTAGAAAATTAACTCACTTGTTTTTAAAGGATAGAAATGCCTTGGTTTCAAAAGCATAAAATTGGTTAATAACTTTATGGAAAGTAAAAAAGAATGGTATATTCTAATAAGGTAAACAAGGATTTCTTGACTTGAAAATGTATAGAATACTTGATTTGAAAAGTATTGATTCCTCGAGCTATTCTAAGGTTAAGAAACTTGATTACTAAAGTTAAGAGACTTGAAGTATTTTAAAAGTATATGATACTTGGTTTTGAAAGTATAAGTCTCTTGGTTATAAAAAAAGAATGGAAGTGTCTAAAGCATAAAGTTAGTATAACGGCTTTATGGGAAGTTGGTTATAATAACTTTATGGAAGGTTAAAAGAATGGTTTACTCTAGTGAAGTAAATAAAGAAAAATGACTTGAAAGGAAGAACGGCAAATTGATTTGAAGGAATCAATTGCTTAAAGTTTTAAAGTAAAAAGTCACTTGATTTAGAAGTCTTTAAATGTAGTTCTAAAAGGTATTGTGACTTGTTTTGAAAAGTAGATATGACTTGATACTACGATTATTAGTATCTTGGAAGTTTTTTATGAAAAAGAGTCATTTTAAAAGAATGGAAGTACGTAGTACTTTGGGTTAAATTCCCGGATTGTATAATGACATGTTAGTGCCTTAAGTAAACTAAAATGAGAGTGTGTATGAATAAGGCTAATAAGAAATTAGGGGATTTCTCAACTTGCTTATGATAATTGTGATAAGCCGGTGGTGCTTATGTTATGTATGATAAGCCGGTAGTGTTTATGTTATGTATGATAAGCTGGTAGTGCTTATGTTATGTATGATAGCCGGTTGTGCTAGTGATATGTTGTTCATTACGGGGTCATTCCCCGGGTTTGTGGCATTTGTATATTCCGTGGATTTGCTACCCATGATGCGAGGAATACCTAAATGCAGTCAGTAGGGCTTATGCGGGTGAAATAGTCTATGCAGGCGGACCAGTCCTATGCGAGAGATTACCTCATGCGGGTCCACCACTATGCGGCGGATACAATCATGCGAGAAATTACCTAAATGCGGGTCCATCACGGCTATCACGGGTGAAATAGTCGAGAGTAGGATTGCTTAATGATACTACGGGCGGGTGGCCTACTTTGATCATGAGCCTCTATTTTTATGCGATAAAGTATACTCTTGTTTACTCGTTGTTAGTAAGGCACGATTATCTTGTTATTTGAGTTATCATACATGTCTCGAACTTTATTTTAGACTTTATGATTTCATTCTGATCTTTCAGTTTCACATACTTAGTACATGTTGTCTTGACCTCGCCCGAGGCTGCGTTCATGTCGTATGTAGAGTATCTGATTCTTGATCCTCGCTCTTAGGATCCTTTGTTCATTGTTAGGAAGCTCCATTACTCCGGAGGCTTATCCTTGGTTCAGATCCCTGGTATGGTCGGTTGTTGTACATTCAGGGGTATGGTGGGGCCCTGTCCCGTCACAGTTGTTATCCTTAGAGGTCTGTATTCATGTCTTGTGGATTGGGTTGTAAAGAAGAAAAAAATATAACTGATGTTTTTGGGTTATGTATATTTTACGGAAGGTGTCCTTATCGGCTAGCCTGTTGATTTTTAATGTCTAAGTATTTTTATGAGTTGTGTATGTTCCGCTGCTATTCTCTGATGTATACTTGGAAGGGGTGCCCAGGTAGGGCACGATGTGAGCTTGAGGTCGTGACAAAAGTGGTATCAAGCGGTTAGTCCTCGGAAAGTGTCTGGGCCAGTGTCTAGTAAGTCTTGGTTATCGGTGTGTTGTGCGCACGTCTATAACGGGAGGCTGCGTGACATTTAGGATTAGTTTCCATTTTCTCACTCTGAGATCGTGCGATAAATTTTGTGTGGTTAGGTCGTCTCTCACTGCGAGTTATGTTGATTGCGACTCTGAGAAAGACATCGGTGACCGGGAAAGATTATGTGGATTGCGTATCAAGTTGGTAATAGTTGTAGTATAGTTGGTATTATGACATACCCTTTATCACGGTTATGTATGAAGTCGGTGCGTGTTGCCTAGAATGATTTTGGATTACCAAGGATTGGTAAGGATTAAATAGATATCGGGAAGGTATGAAACATTTTAATGAATTCTCATCAAGGTTTTACGTACTAATTTGAGATAATTAGGAGATGATGAGTTGTCTGAGAAGGTAATGGATTCTTAGGAAGTTATAATTAAGGGACTTAATGGAAGACTATGTTAATAGATTAAGATACGTGGTATGATTAAGAGAATGGTACGGATGAGATCTGTATGGAGTAAGTATGGTTATTGTGATCAAGACAACACGATTATGGTATTATGAGAAGTTACTGTACCCGTTTATGGGGGGACTGATAATGTAGGCTTGGAGCATGGAAATTGCGAGCCTAAGAATATTGATAACCGCCGAGACCTTAGGTATATAAGGCGCCTGCGGTAGTAAAAAAATTAAGTCGGACCCGAGGATAAGAGTTAAGTGCGGCGTCAGTGGGTTGAGGACCTATTAAGGGTGGCCAGTAACTTTGAAATGGAATGGGATCGGTTAGTAGTAGTCCGCTACGTGGCGAGTCGCGAGTGCGAGGCAAGTCTAGTTAATCGTTTTACGGGTTCGTGGACGCATTCCACCGGAACCAGGTTGTGAGAGCCGAAAATGGTCTTATATTGTTTAATTTAGTAACTCCAGAGATTGGAGGCCAGATTTTGTATGGAAATTATGTACATATGCTAGTATAAGTTTGGAAGTATGGAAAGAGTACGACCAGTGAGAAAGAGAGCAACCAAGAGTAAAGGAATAGAGCCTGAATCCATGAGGACCTTTCGAAGTGACTACACCCGTAAGTGATGGTGGTAGCTGAGCGGGTATATAATAATTGCCTGGTGAAGATACAGTCGTCGAACCCTAGCAGACCTAGCAGAGTTGTTATGACAGACTTTGAGGACATTATGCGTACGGGCTAGTTGGCCTTTTGTTATGCCAACGTTGACTGCAGAGAGAGATTTGTTCGATTCCAGTTTTCCGGTAAGCCGATTATCGAGTGGAAAGGAAGGGAAGTGGTGGTAACCAGTGAATTATCCTTCCTTCTTTGACATAATTGTTTTTAATAAGTCTGTGTGACTTGTTCATTCGAGGTGAATTGAGGCAGAAGGTAAGTAGTACTTGAATTTGAAGGAGTTTTATGTTAAGTACCCTTGGGGGTACTTGGAGTTGGTTTGGTGTGGCGGTCAGGGCCACGACCTTCCGGATAATTTTAGGAAAGCGTGCAAGCAAGAATAAGATAAATGCAGTCTTGCTGCGGAAAGCGAGAAGACATCGTTGGTAGGTTTGAAAATCTATCACGATTATAAGGTGGCGCTTGATGATTAAGATTTTGAAAGGAGATAAGTTCTCTCCCCGTAAAGGATAGTTTCACGTATTATGGGGTTAGGTGTACCCGTGTTGTTAGGCGAAGGATATGAGGTAGTAAGGTCTTGATGTCGTTATGCCATAGATTCTGATTTTAGATAGCAGTGGGAAAAGTATTGTGTTGGGGTAATTGAGAGCAGCGTTAGGAAATGGTGAGGAAGTGTCGTAAGGTTATAAATGCGGGTGAAATGCGCGTCGTGAAGCTGTATGATTATGAATCAAGATAGAAATACTTTTGCTAATAATAAGCATAAGGAAGGGTTACGACCAGAATGATAAAAGAGAATACAACTATGGTTATGTAAGTTGCACGAGATATGATTACCCCAGACTGGTGTAAAGACCATTAGTAAATGATGGGAAGTAAGAACACCTCGAGGAAAGGTGGTAACATTTATACTGACGAGAAGGATAGTAGGAAAATACGGGAGGGGTAAGGGACCCCAGGACAACTTGAAATGAATTATAAAGGAAAGACGAGTAGACACTCGAACGATAAAAAATATTGACAAGCCATTAGACTATGTAATACCAGGAATTGAGGTTGAACACCTGATTATAAGCTCTATGAGCCGAGAGAGAATAATAGGATTACTACTTGACGAGATCAAGAAATCCCCACTAAATTGTGATTGGCAGAAAGTCTTAGCCATGAGACAAGCAAGGTATGAAATCTAAGTATAGTGACCACGTTTTGTTGCAGAGAGAAAGGAAGCGGGAACCGTAATTGAGATTAAGGGTGCGAATATTTATAAGTATGAGAAAGGCTTCCAGTTATTGGAAGATAAGTTGACCACGACTTCAGTTCTAACCCCTCCTGAGAATACTATAGGGTTAGGTTATTATTGTAACACTTTGGGTATTGGGCTAGGTTGTGTCTTTGGCGTCACGATAACGTTAGAGCCTATGTTTCCCGGCGATTAGGGAAGCATGAAAGGAATTACGCTACTCACGATTTAGAGTCTGCGGCAGTTAATCGTGCCTTAAAGATTTGGAGGCATTCCTTATATAGACTTCATGTGGATATTTATGCAGACCACAAGAGCCTCGGTATATCTTGACAGGCGGCTGAATTTGCGGCGAGAGCGGTGGTTAGAGTTACTCGAGATTGTGATATTGATATCCTATACCAGCAGGGAAAGCGAGAGGCGATTCTGAATGCTCTTAGTCGTGGATCTATGGGTAATGCATCGGATGGGAAGCGGATAGGCGAGCGTGGTCGTGAGATTCATCGACTCTGGCCAGGGGTTCGATTATTTGTTTCCAAGGTTAATGAAGTCTAGATCAGAGGTTGCGAGTCTTTCGGCGTTGAGGAGGTAAAGGCGACAATATGAGGATCCGATTATGATCTGGTATCGAGATCTGGCTCTTGAGGAGGAGAGTTTATTTGAGTGGCGCTGATGGGGTGCCAAGATTCGAGGAAGATTGTGTGCTCCGATGTCGCGAGACCGTCGGCCGGTGCAGGGAGGCCTGCGGTGCTCGTTACTCTATTCATCTGAGGTTGACTAAGATGTATCATGACCTCAGATGTATGTATGGGTAAGATGACCTGAAGAGGGACGTAGCGGAGTTTGTTGCTTAGTGTCCGAGTTAGTAGCAGGTCAAGGTGGAACACCAGAAACTCTGTGGGCTACTACAGGCGATTGAGATCGCAACTTAGATATAAGAGGTAATTATATGGATTTTGTTACAGGGTGGCATCGTACTCAGAGAAAGTGTGACCCCCTGAGGGTCATAGTAAACAGTGTGAAACCAGCCGTGTCCTTCGGTTAGGACCACACTCGGTGAGGTATCTTTGATTATATAGCATGGAGATTGTGAGGCGCAGGGGTTCCTACATTTATGATGTCGACGGATGAGCTCGGTTTACGGATAACCGGAGGTTTTCGAGAAGGGTTAGGGACACGAGTGAGTCTCGGTGTTGCATTACACTCTCGAGCCGATGGGCGAGCCAAAGCATACTATCGAGGCGCGAGGATATCTTTGCGGGCTGTGTTATTGATTCGAGGTATTTGGGAGGATCGTGTCATGACCGAACCGGGCGTGGTAGTGCCTTACCGGGCACCCAGTAGACATACATCCAGTGTCAGTGGAACATAAAACCTGACATGAAACAATGTAAAAGAGAGCGATTTATTTGAAGAAAAGTTGTCTTTGGCGTATATATAAAAACTTAAATCGACGATTACATCCTTTTTACAAACTACGCTTGGCATTACTCTGGACCTCTACAGAATGATATAACAACAATGGCGGGGCGGGGCCGTCATACCACGAATGTAAGTACCTACAGCGAGGACTATACGAGATAAGCCTCGAAGAAAGCGGAGCTTCCCAACGTTGAGCTGTGATCCTAAGGCGGGGATCGGCGGCGGTGTACCTACACTGCGGCATGAGCGCGGCCCGAAGGAGGTCGATCTGACATGTACCAAGTATGTGAAACTAAAAATCGTAAATGAAATCATAGTAGTCTATATAAGCGGGAGACATGTATGATAGCAAACTACGATTCCACGATAATATAGCGATCGTATGTCAGTCGGGGACTCGCGCCCTCAAGTCATCACTCAAATATAACTATGGGTCTCGCCCGCGACATCAATCATGCGTGGAATACCTTCCCTGCCGTGATCTATGATATAAAGCACGAGGAATACATGAACACGGTCCCACTGTGTCATAATAAAGTCGTCTGGGGTAAATCTGAAGGCATAGCCGACTCTAACACCAGCGGTACCAACGAGGTCATAAAGCGTATCACGAGATCTGTCTAGACCGCGTGATCGAAGGGCCGCTCGCGATGATATCAAATGTGCGCGTCTAGTCCTGGAACTTCCGCTGACTCGCGTAGGCCACTCGCGTAGGCGCGTGAGGTATTCCTGCGTCGGTAGCTTCTCCGGCGTCGTCACGGACTCGCGATCGCGTAGCCCGTAGACCGCGTGACCACAAGGCGCGCTAACACGGAACTCGTAGCTCGCGTAGGCCACGGACCGCGTGAGGTATTCTCGAATCATGGTCCCGGACCGCTGAGTCTACCTGCGTCGGAGGCGGCTTAACCCGGTATCGTGTCAGAGGTGAGTGATATAATACTAACATAACGAACTTATCGTTAAACAACATAAGCACAACAAGGAAACCCTTTACACAAACATCACGAGATACTAACACGTAGCATCCTAACGTGTTTACTTATCAAATCAACAGAAAGTATTACAAGGCTATCACAAAACAACACGATCAAGTTATTCACACGAGGCACTTCCTACTTTATGTCAACACGTTCGGGTTTTATCCCCAAAGTACTTCATACATTAATTTTTAAAAGATTCGTTTCTTTCACGAAGTCACACAATACGTAGTATAAAAATAGAGTGACTATCTTTTTAAGTAAACCAAAATACTTCCTTTGTAAAATCAAGTAACAACGTTCTTTTCCAAGCGTTCAAGTTTGCCTAATTTCAAATACTCGAGTTTCTCATTTGAAAGGTTTAGTAGTTCATAGTCTTAATCACTTAAGAATATAATTCTCTTTTAAACAATTTGAGAAACATATGCCTTATATATGAGTAGGTTATTCTTGTTCATAATCAATCTTATTAAGCGACCGTTATCTAGGAAATGTAATATCATTTTGTCTCGTCTTAGCTTACATGCGGATGGAGGTTTCTCTTTGGTTTAATAATACTTAATTAGTCAATACATTTCCCTTTATTAGCAGCTGCGGTGGTTAGTTCGATACTTATTACGATTTAGAAATCGGTAAAACATTATTCCTTTTAAAAACCAAGTACTCATTACTCAGAATGAGGTTTCACTTTTAACAACATTCGTATTAATTTAATTAAGTCAAGTCTCTTATCTTTTAAGATCAAGTCTCTTAACTCCTAAAATCAATAAACCATTCTTTTATCTCTCTTAAGTCGTTATACCTAACTTCCCGTAAAGCTAGTATAACTCTTAAGCTTTAAAACTTTTAAAACCAAGTGTTACTCTTCTTTCAAAAGGTTTCTTAACTCTTTTTGAAATACTTGGTCTTATTATTTAGACTCGAGTCAAAAGACATGTGATAAAACCACGTTCGGTTAACACACGTCGTCTAGTACTATATATATATTCTTTTAAAATATCATGCTCGAGGATAGGAAGAATCACGTACCTCATGACGATTTATCGACTATTAGCAAATAGCTCCAAAATCTTGTAATCCTGCTAGCCTTTTCCACCGCCCGGTAGAATCGCTACTCGCGATGCTTGAACCTATAGCGGTTATACAAGTCTATCAATATCTAGACTACTGGTAGAATAAATCTAGATCAAGATTCTACGGAAAATTAGGCGTGACTTCACTGCAGTCAAACTTCACAAGTCTCTGTAAATCTGATCTATGTAAATCTGATTCAATTCTCTTCTTATATACCTTCCTTGTATATAACTTATACTTAATTCTTATACTTGATGAGTATGTAAACTCTAATTACAAAGAGGACAAGATATTTACCTCGATAAGCCCAAAATTATCGAAGATTAAATGTCGATCTGAGCAACGTTTAGCTCTTACTGCAGGCGCTCGACCGCTCCAAACAACCCTTAGAAGTTCTACAACACATTTAACACTTCAACCAACTATGAAGGTTTTCCTTAGGGTTTCGTTTTTGTAGTGAAGGGAATATAAGGTAGTATTTTGGGCTCTACATATAGAGGTAACTTTGGAATACTACAAGGTATAAGGCTAAGGTATTTTGGAATAGTAACAATACTTGGAGAATACTTTTCTATCAAGGGGGTGTTTCACGAGAACAACTCTCGAGAGGGGTATCTCTCGTGACACCAGCTGGGAGGTACCTCTCGACACCACTAGGAGGGTACCTCTCGAAGGGGAGGAGCTCTTGGGCGAGAGCAACAAGAAGGGAGGAGGATTTCAAGACTTAGAAGACATTTGTGGATGAAGAAGTCTTCAACAAGGGGTATTTATAGGAGATCGATGGCGAGATCAAGCCAAGTGGGGCAAGTGGAGGTCAAGATTTGCCCAGTGCACTAACCTACTCATGAATCCTGCATAAACATTGACCCAGTTTTAGGCCACAAAAATGGGAGGAAAGCGTGCGACCAATCGGCCTCTTGACCGCCCACTTGAGGGTGACAAGTGTCTCCTCTCGTTGGTCCAAAATATTTCATCTCTCGGAAAAATCCAAAAAATATAAATGACATAGCGTAATTTTCCCTCATGAAGTTTTGTAAAGCGTTTAGTCGAAAAGCGATTCTTTCGGTAGTTGTGAACAAAATTTTTGTCCCTAATGCCAACTTAAGACTTAAACTTTGTGCGTGCGCCTCGTACGTACTGCGGAAATCTGAGGTATAACATTCTCCCTCTTTAGAAACATTCGTCGAATGTTCCTTACAACCTCAAAAACATCATGCGCGATTATAGTCTTCTTGCTATACTTACGAAAACAATCACGCCACACGCTTTGGCCATATAATAACACATGCGCAAATACTTAATCCAAGTCCACGAGAATCACCTCCGTTAATACCTGAGCTCCGCGAGGTCTAAAATATACTCATGCGCCCGGCTTTATAAAAGAAATGATCACATCTATGTTCTTAATACATGCTCGCTTCTTCTGTTATACCCATATTTCCGGAGTATGCGTGAGGAATACGTCTGAAAGTCTAGCCTTAAAGTTTAGGCTTGGGCGTTTTTGAGCACAACTCACTAAAGGAATCGTTTTAGGCGAAGCGTTTCCTGACTTTCGTAGAGTAAATTCGGCTATGCCATTTCTAATTTTGCGGATTTTTAGAGGCGAAACATTTTGGACCAGCGGGAGGCGACACTTGGCACCCTCGATTGGTGGACTTAGATAAATCCATTGGGCGAAATTGGAGAAGCTTAGCACGTTTTTGTGCCTTGTGCACAAGTCAAGGAGTTGGTAGGATATTTGTGGAGTAAATCTTCACCCTACACTTGCCTTGCACTTGTCTTAATCTTGGCCATTGGTTGGCCACTTCTTGACCTATAAATACCCCCTTAAGATGAAGAGTTCTTCGTCCACAAATCTTTCAAGTCTTGAAAATCCTCTCCTCTCCCTTTGTAGCCTTTTAGTCCAAACACCCTCACTTTTGAAGTTTGGCGAGGCCCACATAGCCTGGCAGAAATCTACCCCTCCCTTGGTAGAAAAGTTGCCTTCTTGTATTGTTATAATGCCCAAATACCTAGCCCAAATCCTTAGTACTTAGTAGAAGTTGTGAAGAACTTCTAAGGTTTCCTTGGAGCATACAACTTAGGAGCAAAACCTTGCTCGGTAGCGACTTTATCTAGGATATTATTGGGCTTACCGAGGGTAACTAATCCTAACCCTCTTTTGAATTAGAGAATACTTCTTGTAGTAGTATAAGAATAAGTATAAATACTTAGAAGAATATTGCGAGAATAGAATTGAGCTGTTATCACGATGAAGGGTTTAAAGAAGAATAATCAATTTGTACTTACATGGAATTTGTTTTCTGATGAACTTGAGTAGCTCATTGGGTAGGAAATGCGCCCAATTTTCGTAGGATATAGAACCCTCTGTTTAGAGCTGTTTACAAAGTAGTGAGCGTTGATAGGCGTGTCGACTATTATAAGTGACTCTGCGCGCGACATATTCAACTTGGCGGTGGTTTTATTTGAGAAGGTATGTGATTCTTCCTAAAGCATGATATTTTACAATATATATATAGTCGGTGAGGCGTACATGTGTTAAGCTGAATAATAACTACGGCAATGTCCTTGACTTAAGCTGAATAATACTTACGGCCGTGTCTGGCTTAAGCTGAATAATAAGAAGCGAAAGCATTTCAAAGAATCTTGAGTCATTTTTATGAAGAGAACTAATTGGTTTTTAAAACATAAGCTTAAGAGTTATACTAGCTTTATGGGAAGTTAGGTATAACCACTTAAGAATGATAAAAGAAACAGTTTGCCTATGTGTTTATAACAGACTTATATCGAATTGTGAAAAGAATAAAATGGTTTGATAAGTAGACATGATATGATGCTATGTGTGTTAGTGTCTTGTAACGTTTGTGTATTGTTGTGCTTATGTTGTTTAACGATAAGCTGTTAGGTTAGTGTAACATCACTCACCTCTTGACATATTACCGGGGGTTAAGCTGCCCTCCGATGCGGGTAGACTCGGTGATGCAGGACCGTGATTGAGAATACCTCATGCGGGTCGAAAGGGACCTATGCGGGCTACGGGAGTTCGAGGTTAGTGTGCGGGGTTATACCTCATGCGGTCTATGTGGCCATGCGGACTACGAGTCGGGGCGATGCAGGAGTAGCTACCCCGATGCGGGGTTATATACCCTATGCGGGCCTATGTGATTGGCCTATGCGGACTCTGAGTCGAGTTAGGCTTGCATGGTGATACTACGGGCAATGGCCTGCTTGATCATTCGCACCTAGAAAAGACCGATTCTGATTTACCTATTCTGCTCTTGTTTGTGATGTGGCACTATATGCGGTTTCCTTGGTTGTTTCATACATACTTTCAAAGCGATTTTAAAATGATATGTTTTCATTTAAGTATTTCTGATTTCATATACTTAGTACTGTTATCTTGACCTCGCTTGAGCTGCGTTAAATCTGCGGTAAGGGCAGCAGTGCTAGATCCACGTTCTTAGGATCTGCGTTGGTGTCGGGAGCTCCGTCTTTTAGGAGAGCTCTACTTTTGGGTATGATATCACTGTTGTAGATAGTTTTATCTGATCGAGGTATGGCGGGGCCACTGTCGCCATAGTTGTATATTTCCTTAAGTGCTGTAGTCGTATTTATGCGATGTCGGATGTAGCGCTAAACCATGTTTTTATATATATCTTAGAAAGCGATGTTTTCTCACATAAAGCGTGTCTTATTTTATAAAACTGTTTCATGTCTTGTTTTATATTTCCGCTGATTACTCTGATGTATGACTACTTGGGTGCCCCGGTAAGGCACCAGTCACGGGCCCCGGAATGGGTCGTGACACTTCCCTAACTCGTCGTACCCTGCTCGTACACTCGAACTCTTTCTCATAACTTACCATATTTACGCTCGCTTGGTTTCCAAAATCTACAGGTTACTACCTCCAGCTAGGTCATCATTATGGGAACACTCTGGATGGATCTCGATACCTTTCGAACATAACAACAAGAAAGGCCGGACGTCTTGCTCCTACGTCGGATGGCAATGCCAACTTATAGGCAACCTGGCCTATCCTACAACCAATCTGAAAATGCCCAAAGTAACTCGGGCTAAGTTTCCCCTGCTTCCCAAAACTCGTCACACCCTTTCTGGGGTGGTACCTTCAAGAATACCGAGTGTCAATCTGAACTCTAAGCATCGTCGCGATTATCCATACGACTTTTTGACTCGAGCTGCCAACAACCTCTCTGGATAAGCACGCTATCCGCGTCCTGCTGAAACAAGTATGAACCAACTATCGAGCCTTGCCAACATGAACCAATCGGCCGTGACTTACACTAGCCCTGGCGTCGTAGGCGATATCAGAATCACGATATGGTAGCTATTATAATACACGCTCAACCAAGAGCGAATAATCCTTATAGCTACCCACGAAATCAAAACAACGGCGAGGCGAATGCGTCTTGAGACTACTTTGAGTTCCTAACCTGCTGGTAAAACTTCCGGAAAAGAAATAAGCGTAACACAGGCTCCTTTGCACGACATAAGGTGAAAGTAGGCACCTCGTGCGACCTTACAATCTTCGATAACATCTCGCATAACCTCTGCCGAGTAAGAGGTCTGGTGAAAGACAAGATGGTGACCTCGTCGGCCCGACTCGTCGAATCGTCCACGAACTCGTGCGATGGTTAACAAAACTTGGGCCTAACACCCTTGTGACCCCACCTGGCGGGACCACCTCGGCCCGTCCCCATAAAGCAGGCGCGGGTTGACGCGGTGGTCCTCAACCCGAGCCATCGCGCGCAAAAACTCTTGTTCCTCGATCGGAACAATCTACTTGATCAAGTTATGAAAACCTGAGGTCTTCTTAGCTCAGTACCCTCTTTCATTTCATACCACTCAGGGATTTATCACACAAACATATCTCATATGTACTATGCACTCTGATAAGGGTCAAACATAAAAATATAAATCTTTTACTCGAGATGGCCTTACCTCTAAGGTCTCGCGTATAAAACTCTAAGGCTCACACTTTCCCTTATCCCCACACCTGACCCTTTTAACTAACCATAATTTCTAATCACAATTAACCCAATGCTATCTGAACATAACACTTAAGATATACTCATCTTATTACACATACAAACCTCTAGAGGGTTAAGGATATACCTGTATCTCTTTGCTTCACCTCTGCCGTCCCAATCGATCACCTTACTGTTGGGCGCATGGCTAGGAAAGGTGATGAACTAGCGGCGATCTGAAGGCGAGTCTCTATATCTGCGCCACCTGCAGTCGGACAATTTCTGCAAAATGGCCTGCTGTCATGGCAAAACAATCTGTCGAAGAATGCGACACTCCCAGCGATGACACTTACCACAGCGGCGCAGAGGTGTGGTGGCCTCTACAGCTAACACCCTTTCCTCTCGAACTCACGAATCTGCAGCGATGCGGTGGTGAGTCCTCTCTTGCATCCTCCTGCTAGGACACCGCTTTCGACCACGTGGCCTGCCGTCGCGGGTAAAACAAGCACCAATGATAAGGCGACATTCCCGGGATGATGCACCTGGCTTTGTGAATAATGAGGAAAAGCGAATCGGTGTTTGGAACCTCGTGTATCGTGAACCAGCAGCCTGGAGATCGACCAACTCCTGCATACCGAACATCACGAACCACGTGGAGGACCACTCTGCTTTGGCGGAGGCGCATAACCGGTTCTTCTTTGAGAAGGTGCGCCTCGAAAGTTACCAAAGGACCTGCTTTGTTATGGCCTCTTCTGGCGATCTTGGTTAACGCGTCGATCCTACGTTTCTCGACTGCTGCGCATAAGCTGTATCACGAGCCATGCTCAAGCCCGAAGATCTACTCTTGCACAACCTCTCTTAGATACTCGTCAAGACCGTGATAAATCGGTACATAATATACTTTACGATTGCTAAATCCATAGCTAATGTGAGTCGTCTCTTTGCGATCCATACTTTTTGCTCGGTGCGTGGGCGAAGGTCCAAATATCATGGCGCGATAGGAGCTGCTTGCTTGGGCTAAACTTCTGCTGGGAATTTGGTGACATGAGAACTCCCGAATGAAGCACCACCTCCGGGTGATGGTTGGGCGTGTGCCCTCGTAACCTCTGTGCTCTGCTCGCGACTCGCCATTTGCCTTGCCATACAGGCGGATTGCCTTACGGGCGTGGCGGTAGGGAAAGAAATCGTTAGAGGGTCGACTTATAACCACGGCTCTAAAGCACGATCTCGGAGTGAGAAGAATGAAACCAATCCTAAATATCCTATAGCCTCACGATTATTGGTGTGGTGCACATGCAGATAATCAAGACTTCTACTAGATTTGGTCTGTAGACACTTTCAGATGATTAACTGCTATGATAACTCTTTTGTCACGACCGAACCGGGCGTGGTAGTGTCTTACCGGGCACCCAGTAGACATCATCAGTGTCAGTGGAACATAAAACACAACATGAAATAATGTAAAAGAGACCGGTTTATACGAAGAAAAGTTGTCTTCGACATATATATAAAAACTTAAATCCGAAACGATTTACATCCTTTTTACAAACTACGCCCAACAATACTACGGACCTCTAAGAATGATATAACAACAATGGCGGGGCGGGGCCGTCGTACCACGAATGTAAGTACCTACAGCGGCGGGGACTATACGATGATAAGCCTCAGAAAGCGGGCTTCCCAGCTCTTGGCGTGATCCTAGGCGGGGATCAACGGCGGTGTACCTCTACTGCGGCGTGAGCGCGGCCCCGAAGGAAGTCGATCTGTGGTACCAAGTATGTGAAACTAAAAATCTTGTAAATGAAATCATAGTAGTCTATATAAAGCGGGAGACATGTATGATAACCAAACTACGATTCCACGATAATATAGCGATCGTATGTCAAGTCGGGGACTCGCGCCTCAAAGTCGTCACTCAAATATAACGCTATGGGTCTCGCGCCAACATCAATTATGCGTGGAATACGCCCGCCAGCTGAAGCGATCTATGATATAAAGCACCAAGGAATACATGAACACGGGTCCCACTGTGTCATAATAAAGCCGTCTGGGGTAAATGCGAAGGCATAGCGACTACTAACACCAGCGGTACCAGCGAGTCATAAAGCGTATCACGAGATCTGTCTGAACCGCCACATGATCGAAGGCGGCCTTTCGCGCGATATCAAATGTGCGCGTCTAGTCTGGAACTTCCGCGACTCGCGTAGGCCACTCGCGTAGGCGCGTGAGGTATTCCGCGTCGGTAGCTTCTCCGGCGTCATCCACGGACTCGCGATCCGCGTAGCGCGTAGACCGCGTGACCACAAAGGCCGCACACTAACGGAACTCGTAGCTCGCGTTGGCCACTGGACCCGCGAGGTATTCTCGAATCATGGTCCCGGACCGCTGAGTCTACCCGCGTCGGAGGCGACAACCCGGTATCATGTCGAGGTGAGTGATATAATACTAACATAACAACTTATCGTTAAACAACATAAGCCTGACAAGGAAACCGCTTTACACAAACATCACAAGATACTAACACACGTAGCATCTAACATGTTTACTTATCAAATCAACAAGAAAGTATTACAAGGCTATCACAAAACAACACAATCAAGTTATTCACACGAGGCACTTCTACTTTATGTCAACAAGTTCGGGTTTTTATCCCCAAAGTACTTCATACATTAATTCTTTAAAAGATCAGTTTCTTTCACGAAGTCACACAATACGTAGTATAAAAATGAGTGACTATCTTTTTAAGTAAACCAAAATACTTCCCTTTGTAAAATCAAGTAACAACGTTCTTTTCCAAGCGTTCAAGTTTGCCTAATTTCAAATACTCAAGTTTCTCATTTTGAAAGGTTTAGTAGTTCATAGTCTTAATCACTTAAGAATATAATTCTCTTTTAAACAATTTGAGAAACATATGCCTTATATATGAGTAGGTTATTCTTGTTCATAATCAATCTTATTAAGCGGCCATTATAGGAAATGTAATATCATTTTGTCTCATCTTAGCTTCTATGCGGATGGAGGTTTCTCTTGGTTTTAATAATGCTTAATTAGTCGATACATTTCCACTTTATTAGCAGCTGCGATGGTTAGTTCGATACTTATTACGATTTCGAAATCGGTAAAACATTATTCCTTTTAAAAACCAAGTACTCATTACTCATGAATGAGGTTTCACACTTTTAACAACATTCGTATTAATTTAATTAAGTCAAGTCTCTTATCTTTTAAGATCAAGTCTCTTAACTCCTAAAATCAATAAACCATTCTTTTTATCTCTCTTAAGTCGTTATACCTAACTTCTCATAAAGCTAGTATAACTCTTAAGCTTTAAAACTTTTAAAACCAAGTGTTACTCTTCTTTCAAAAAGGTTTCTTAACTCTTTTGAAATACTTGATTCTTATTATTTAGACTCAAGTCAAAAGACATCATGATAAAACCACGTTCGGTTAACAGCGTCGTCTACAGTACTAAATATATTCTTTTAAAATATCATGCTCGAGAGGATAGGAAGAATCGCGTACCTCGCGACGATTTATCGACTATTAGCAAATAGCTCAATCTTTGTAATCCTGCTAGCCTTTTCCACCGCCGAGTAGAATCGCTACTCGCGATCTTGACTATAACGGTTATACAAGTCTATCGATGTCTAGACTACTCGGTAGAATAAATCTAGATACAGATTCTACGGAAAATTGGCGTAACTTCCTGCAGTCAAACTTGCAAATCTGTAAATACAGTCTATGTAAATCTGATTCAATTCTATTCTTATATACCTTCCTTGTATATAACTTATACTTAATTCTTATACTTGACGGTATGTAAACTCTAATTACAAAGGGGACAAGATATTTACCTCGATAAGCCCAAAATTATCCAAGATTAAATGTCGATCTGAGCGGCGTTTAGCTCACCTGCAGGCGCTCGACCGCTCAAACAACCCTTAGAAGTTCTACGCCTTACTTAACACTTGACCAACTATGAAGGTTTTCCTTAGGGTTTCGTTTTTGTGGTGAAGGGAATATAAGGTAGTATTTCAGGGCTCTACATATAGAGGTAACTTTGGAATACTACAAGGTATAAGGCTAAGGTATTTTGGAATAGTAATACTTGGAGAATACTTTTCTACCAAGGGGGTGTTTACGAGAACAACTCTCAAGAGGGGGGGGTATCTCTCGGCCAACACCACTAGGAGGGGGGGTACCTCTCGGCCAACACCACTAGGAGGGGTGGTACCTCTCAAAGGGGGAGGGGGGAGCTCTTGGACGAGAGCAACAAGAAGGGAGGGAGGATTTCAAGACTTAGAAGACATTTGTGGATGAAGAAGTCTTCAACAAGGGGGGGTATTTATAGGGAGATCAATGGCCAAGATCAAGCCAAGTGGGGGGCAAGTGGAGGGTCAAGATTTGCCCAAGTGCACCCTAACCCTACTCCACAAATCCCTCACAAACATTGACCCAAGTTTTAGGCCACAAAATGGGAGGAAAACGTGCAACCAATCGGCCCTCTTGACCGCCCACTTGAGGGTGACAAGTGTCGCCCTCTCGTTGGTCCAAAATATTTCATCTCTCGGAAAAATCCGCAAAAAATATATATGACATAGCCGTAATTTTCCCTCCGCAAGTTTTGTAAAACGTTTCGTCGAAAAACGATTCTTTTCGGTAGTTGTGAACAAAATTTTTGTCCCTAATGCCAACTTAAGACTTAAACTTTGTACGTACGCCCTCACGTACATACTCTGGAAATACGGGGTATAACAGATCACTTGCCTCTTGTTGAGTTTGCTTATAACAACATCTACCATTCTTGCATTCAGATGACGCCATATGAGGTTTTATATGGGCGGAAGTGCAGGTCGTCGATTGGTTGGTTCGACATGGGCGAGGTACAGTTAGTTGGCCCAGACTTGATTCAACAGGCTGTGGATAAGGTGAAGCTTATCCAGGAGAGTCTGTTAGCGGCTCAGAGTCGGCAGAAGTCTTATGCAAATGATCGGCGTCGACGCTTGGAGTTCAGGTTGACGTTTTAGTATAAGTGTTCGCTATCTATAAGATTGACTCCAAAAGAACATTCGGGGACGAAAGTTTTTAAGGAGGGAAGAATGTTACACCCCGTAATTCCAGGATATGTTTTTAAGAACGAACGTAAGAACTCAAAAATATTAAGATTTGAGACTAGTAAAAATTTATCGGAATTATGGAAATGTCGGAAAACGAAATATTGTGACGAATGGAAGGGCGACACGTGTCACCCCCTTAGTTGGTCTTGGACGAAATGGACCTTGGGTTAAATGGTCATTTGACCTATGTGAAGATGACTAAGTCTTGCAACTAGAGCTTGATAATATTGACTAAGTCAAAAGGGCCACTTGGCTAGATTTTTTTTAAATGAATTGCATCCAAGCCACCCATTTGTTTTAATCTTTACCCTCCATGTTGTTATATAGTAACACTACTAGCAAGACAAGCTCCCATACTTAGAAATTTTTTTGAAGAACTCTTGTTCTTGCTAAGCTAGCTCTCGGGTTAGGGCACTCTCTCAAGACAAAGATTTTCGTTTGTTGTTCAATAATTTCCATATTTTAAACCAAGGTTCCTAAGGGTATTGTAAGGGTATCTCAATAGAAAGATCCCGGAAAAGTGTCGTTTTTGCGTTAGTCGCAATGTGAAAACCTAAGTCACTTTCCTAGGTTTGGATTGGAAATTGAAGGAAAGTTGTTTGTGATCTTCTAAGGGCTTCAAGTGGCGGATTGGAGTGTCAAGGAGAGGCTCTAAGTTTCTAGGGAGCGACTTCGGATCTTGAAGTTGGATTAAGGCTCGTCATGGTAACAATCTTGTTTCTTAAGTGTTATAAGATTACATATTGTTATAGCCTTACATTTTAACTAGCATGAGGTATATGTATTGAAGATTGATAAGTGTTATGGATATTGGAAGCCTAAATCCGAAATGACATTGTTAGCCATTTGAAATTGAGATACAATTTGGTCGATAATTAGAATCGTCGCATGTTATCTACTTGAAGATTATAGTTGTTATAATAGATTGCGGCTTATAACATGTTATACTAAACAACTTGAATTGAAAAGGAATTGGAAAGGATGATATGTTGTTACACCTATTGGCCGAGAATGGCATTGCCTTTTTGGACTAGTTTGATATAATTGTGGGGCGGAATTTTACACGTCTTGTTAGGCGTGTAATCCCTGTGTTAACTAATTTGTTGAGCCTTAAATGTGGCGTGTTTGGTTATTGAATTCGAATTATTGAAAAGGTGGAAAAGTATGTAGAAACAAAGGAAGTGTTGTCAGATTTTAGTAGAATTTAGTGACTTTGCACTTAGAATATTCTCGTTTGAAGTTAGAAGTTAATAGGCGTATAATGGTCATTATAGGTTGACATACTACGTCTGACATATTGGACTTAGCAAGTGGATTGAGCAGAAGAGGTATGTGGAACTTTCTATCTCTTGAGCATGAGTAGTTGTAAATATATGATGCGGTAGGCGTCACGAGATTTAAATGAATTTAGTTTCATTTGATATCTTTGACTTGTTTTAAGGATGTCCAAGTTGGTTGAGTTAGAAAATTAACTCACTTGTTTTTAAAGGATAGAAATGCCTTGGTTTCAAAAGCATAAAGTTGGTTAATAACTTTATGGAAAGTAAAAAAGAATGGTTTATTCTAATAAGGTAAACAAGGATTTCTTGACTTGAAAATGTATAGAATACTTGATTTGGAAAGTATTGATTCCTCGAGCTATTCTAAGGTTAAGAAACTTGATTACTAAAGTTAATAGACTTGAAGTATTTTAAAAGTATATGATACTTGGTTTTGAAAGTATAAGTCTCTTGGTTATAAAAAAAGAATGGAAGTGTCTAAAGCATAAAGTTAGTATAACTGCTTTATGGGAAGTTGGTTATAATAACTTTATGGAAGGTTAAAAGAATGGTTTACTCTAGTGAAGTAAATAAAGAAAAATGACTTGAAAGAAAGAAAGGCAAATTGATTTGAAGGAATCAATTGCTTAAAGTTTTAAAGTAAAATATCACTTGATTTAGAAGTCTTTATATGTAGTTCTAAAAGGTATTGTGACTTGTTTTAAAAAGTAGATATGACTTGATACTACGATTATTAGTATCTTGGAAGTTTTATATGAAAAAGAGTCATTTTAAAAGAATGGAAGTACGTAGTACTTTGGGTTAAATTCCCGGATTTTATAATGACATGTTAGTGCCTTAAGTAAACTAAAATGAGAGTGTGTATGAATAAGGCTAATAAGAAGTTAGGGGATTTCTCAACTAGCTTATGATAATTGTGATAAGCCGGTGGTGCTTATGTTATGTATGATAAGCCGGTAGTGCTTATGTTATGTATGATAAGCTGGTAGTGCTTATGTTATGTATGATAGCCGGTTGTGTTAGTGATATGTTGTTCATTACGGTGTCATTCCCCGGGTTTGTGGCATTTGCATATTTCGTGGATTTGCTACCCATGATGTGAGGAATACCTCATGCGAGTCCGTAGGGCTTATGCGGGTGAAATAGTCCTATGCGGGGCGGACCAGTCCTATGCGAGGAGAATACCTCATGCGGGTCCACACGACCTATCTTGGCGGATCTGATCTATGCGAGAAATTACCTCATGCGGGTCCATCTGACTATGCGGGTGAAATAGTCTCGAAGTAGGATTGTAATGATACTACAGGCGGGTGGCCTACTTTGATCATGAGCCTCTATTTTTATGCGATAAAGTATACTCTTGTTTACTCTCATTGTTAGTAAGGCACGATTGTCTTATTATTTGAGTTATCATACATGTCTCGGCTTTATTTTAGACTTTATGATTTCATTCTGATGCTTTCGGTTTCATATACTTGAGTACGTGTTATCTTGACCTCGCCGGAGGCTGCGTTAAATCTGCGAGTAGAGTATCTGAGTTCTTGATCCTCGCTCTTAGGATCCTTTGTTAATTTGTTGGGAAGCTCCATTACTCCGGAGGCTTATCCTTGGTTCAGATCCCTGGTATGGTCGGTTGTTGTACATTCAGGGGTATGGCGGGGCCCTGTCCCATCACAGTTGTTATCCTTAGAGGTTTGTAGTCATGTCTTGTGGATTGGGTTGTAAAGAAAAAAAATGTAACTGATGTTTTTGGGTTATGTATATTTTACGAAAGGTGTCCTTATCGGCTAGCCTGTTGATTTTTAATGTCTAAGTATTTTTATGAGTTGTGTATGTTCCGTTGTTATTTTCTGATGTATACCTGGAAGGGGTGCCCAGGTAGGGCACCAGTCGCGGGCCCGGGGTCGGGTCGTGACAGATGATGATGTACATCTATACAAACATATTTATTAGGGTCATGTGTGTGTTGCCTGAAGTGATTGTGGGTTATCATGAGTTGGCTAAGCGTTAATAATTGCTTGGAATGTATGAAACAGTTTATTGAATCCACATCAAGGCATACTATATGTGCTAATTTGGAAAATATATGGGGTGATGAGTTGTCTGAGATTGTGATGAACTCTTAAAAGATCATGTTAAATTGATTTAATGGCATACCATGTTGTTAGATTAAACTATGTTGTATGCTTAAGTGACACGCATGAATAATATATGTATAGAGTAAATAGATTTGTTATGGTTAAGACAACATGATTTTGAGATTATGAGAAGCTATCTTACTCGAATACGGGGAGAGATAATGTAAGCTTGGGACATGGAATATTTGAGAATCTTAGAATATTAGATAATTGTTGAGCCCTTAGATATAAAAGGCCTTCTTGAGTAAGAATTTTATATTTGATCTTGGTAAAAGTACATAGTATATGTGAAGTATATTAGTTGTGATGATCATTGGGTTGAGTATAAACCACTTGTGATTGTTGTTGATTTTGTTGAGCCGATTGGAAATGGTATTACCGATTTTAAGGAAACTGCAATAGGACCTTATGAATGTGACTTTGATTACAAAGGAAGTACAATGTGTTAAGGACTATCAGAGGTGGAATAAGTCAAGGATAAAATTCTTTCAACAAGAAGTGCAAAAAAATTCAATGGCTAATATATGGAGATATGAATACAAAAGTATTCCACAGTTTGATAATAGGATATTCAATATAAAGGACAAAAAGAGTGATACTCTAAATGATACGTCAGAGATCATGCAAGCTTTTGTGGAATTCTACGTTAACTTGCCGAGAACAAAGAGCTTTGAAAGGGATCATGCAACCAGTAATATAGTGAGACAAGGAGCAATGGTAAGTGAGGAACATAGAACAATGCTAGAAGGGAATATTATGAAAGGGAGATAAGTCATCTTCCTCGCGTAAAGGGCGCTATTGCGTATTATTAAGAACTACATGTATCAAGGTTAGTAAGCCAAGTTATGCTATAGATATTGGACTGGTAAGGTCCTCGACTTCGGCTACGTTGTGCAACATGTTACAATTCTACATAACCTTTGGATAACAATAGTGTGTTGGGGGTAATTGAGGACGGGAACTATGGAACAGTCGAAGAATGACCGTAAGAAATATGGAAACAATGAATAAGTAGGAATGGAATGGTATGATCAAGTATCAAGGCAGGAATGTTTTTTTTCTTTTTCTTTCTTTTAATTACGAGTAGAATGTAAGATTACGACAAGAATGATAAAGGTGAATGAAATTATAGTTATCTGAGTTTCACAAGGGTATGATTACTCATGTGATGTAAGGACCAATGGTAAGCGCGAGGGCGGATAAGAACAACTTGGCCAAGGTGACGAACCTCTGATGTTCAGGAATATAGTATGAGAAATACTTGAGATAAGAGACCTCCAAGGCAACTTGAAATGGAAATATAAAGGTAAGACAAATGGGCACTCGATCGATGAGAGACCTAATAATGATAAGATAAGAAAGCTTGACAAGCCATTGGATCATGTAACACTGTGAATTTGATCTAAACATATGAAGCATCGGTTCCACAACATATGCAGTCATACCTTTCAGAAAGTGTGTAAACGGAAGTAACAATGAGTAAAGCTCGAGATTAGCACCTAAACAGTTGAAAAGAGGCCAATGGCGCCTATGGATATAAGTATAAGGTAGACATTAAAGATATATGTCAAGAGATAATGACATTATAAAATAGATAAATTATCAGGCAAACACAGATGTCTATGAGCATTTTTGAACTGACCATAAGTTCGACGAGATAGGTAAGTAATGGGTTTACAGCGTAACGAGATCAAGGAAATCTTTTCCTAAAATGTTATTGATAGAAGAGTTATCCATAAGGCAGGTGGAAGAATTTGAAGCGAAGTATATTGATCAGGTTTGGAGATGGTAGATCAATATCATGTAATGCAATTCTTCAGAGTCTTCTACGTATTGGAGAAAGGAATAAGTTATCAATTCATCCCTTAAGGGGTAGTAACGCCAAGAATTGGAATCAGGAGCAATGTTTGAGATTACGTATGTATACCAGAATATTTTGGAAATTATGAAGAGTATGACAAGTAATAAAAGGGGTGAACAAGTGTCAAAGAATTGAAGTTGTTTATAATTACGAGTAGTGAGAAGATGTAAAAAAAGATTCATTTCAGACCATGAATGAGAGTTAATTGTGATGATGCACACACTTTAGATTCAATGACATTGTCCATAAAGTGTTCATGATTGAGATCCTCCAAATATAAGAATTTCCAGCACACCAGTTAGTAACAAAGCTAAGTTAACAATAGGATCATTCACCCAAAAGCAGCTCGACTAATGTGAGGACTAAGTAAAGAAGTTGACATGAGGGAACACATCAGTTAGTTAAGTGGGAGTCCGATAAAAGGATTCAGATAGTGATAGCCCGATGACTCAGAATACATCAAAGTCATCCCTCATATGGGAAGGAAAAAGAACGTCATGATAAAGATCTCATTTATGGAATAGATTGGGAAAGATGTCTAACAAAATAAAAACTGACCTTTGAGTATTATAGGAGAGGTACCCTCAGATGAAAGGTCAATGTGTGCATTCCGAATATAGCAGGATTACGAAACAAGATTACGGAGTCCGTGGTTCAAAATATTTCATTCACCATGAATCTACTAAGATGTATCATGATCCCAAAAGGTATGTATTAGTGGGATGGCATGAAAAGGGACATAGCAGAGTTATTGCGCAGTGTCCGAATTTTCAACAGGTTAAGGTTGAGCATCAGAAGCCTAGTGGATTACTACAGGAGATAGATATCCCAACTTAGAAGTGGGAAGTGATTAATATGGACTTCGTTACAGGCTTACCTCGTACTCAGCGGAAGTGTGACTCCATATGGGTTATTGTGGATAGGCTGACGAAATCAGCTCATTTTATTCCAGTCAGGACTACTTACTCAGCTGAGGACTATGCTAGGTTGTACATCAGGGACATTGTGAGACTGCATGGGGTTCTCACATCTATTATATCGGACAGAGGATCTCAGTTTACAACAAACTTTTGGAGATTGTTCCAGAAGGGATTGGGGACACAGGTGAGTCTTAGCACAACATTTCATCCTCAGACTGATGGGCAGGCGGAGCGTACTATTCAGACACTAGAGGATACGTTGAGAGCCTGTACTATTGACTTAAGAGGTAGCTGGGACGATCATTTACCACTTGTTGAGTTTGTCTATAACAACAGCTATTATTCTAGTATCTAGATGGCCCCGTACGAGGCCTTATATGGGAGAAAGTACAGGTCACCTATTAGTTAGTTTGATGTGGGTGAGACTCAGTTACTTGGCCCATACATGATTCAGCAAGCTGTTGATAAGGTGAATCTTATCTAGGGGAGATTATTAGCAGCCTAGAGTCGACAGAAGTCTTATGTTGATAATCGACGTTGACACTTAGAGTTTCAGGTTGATGATTAGGTATTCTTGAAGGTATCACCCATGAAGGGTGTGATGAGGTTCGGTAAGAAAGGGAAGTTTAGCCTGAGATACATTGGGCCTTATCAGGTTATTCGTAGGATAGGCAAAGTTGTCTATGAGTTGGATCTACCATCTGAATTAGAAGTGGTACATTCGGTTTTTCAGGTATCGATGTTGTATAAGTGTATTGGTGATCCTTCTAGAGTATTCCCTGTAGATGATGTTAAGGTGACAGAGGAGTTGACTTATGAGGAGAGTCCTATAGTCATACTTGATCGTCAGGGAGAAGATTACGTACTAAGGATGTGTCTTCCGTCAAGGTGCTGTGGCGAAACAATAATAGGGAGGAGATGACATGGGAAGCAGAAAACGAGATGAAGAAGAAGTATCCCCACTTGTTCCCTATGTTTATAGGTAATGTGATTCCTTATTTAGCTATATTGATTGGTGAATAATACATGTGTTATATTGTGTCCATGTGAGGCATCTTTGAGTTTGCTGAGTATAGGTTGTTAGGTATAGTTAAAGGAGACTATGCCAAAATATGTATAGCTTGAGACCTATTATGAACATTCGGGGATGAATGTTTCTAAGGGGGAAGGATGTTACACCCCGTAATTCCAGGGCATATAATTGAGAACGTAATTAAGAAAATAAGATTTGAATGTTGGAAGGAAAGTATATTTACATTTTCTATATGAAATAATTATGGTTACTACAAATGTGACGACGTGAATTAATATTAGTAGTTGAAATCTTTCCAATGTAGTGATGGACTTGGTCTTGAATTATTAAATCTTGGCATTGAGAAGCATGAGACCATCGAAAATTACAAGATTTAACTAAGTGTGGGATTAATTTTTGTGAAGGACCACTTCTGTGGACTTTAGGAGTCACCGCCCCACTTGTGTACAAGCTCCAATTATATATATGCCTTGCAAGAGCTTCTTACTTGATGATTCATAAATATCTTTCTCCTTCAACCTCTCTTATCTCTTCCTTCTCCTACAAGTCTCGATTTTTTCATAGCCAAGTGAAGAACAAGATTAACTTATTTTCCAAGATTAAGCTCCTTAACTATGTTTTAAGCCAAGTTAACCCTCCAAAATAGTGGGTCACGGTTTTGGCTTAAAAACTGTCTTGAAACCCTAAGCTTGGAGGTGAACTTTTTGGAAGATAAACAAGAAAGTATGATGGATACAAGCTTGTAAAGGATACATGCATGTTGTTGTGACTTGAAGGATTGGTGCTATTACACCCCGTAATTACAGGGCATATAAGTAAGAACGTAAGTAAGGAAATAAGATTTGAATATTGGAAGGACAGTATATTTACATTTCTATATGGAATAATTTTGGACTCAATAAATGTGACGACGAGAATTAATATTAGTGGTTGAATTCTTTCCAAATAGAGTTATGGACTTAGGATTGTATTATTAAATCTTGGCATTAAGAATATGAGCCAATAAAAAATTTCACAATTTTGGGGTGTCCGTGAGAATTGTAAGATTTTGGCTAAGTGTTGGATTAAAATTTTGTGAAGAGAATATAGTGTGGAAGATATTTTTATAAAGTGAAGACAAGTGGACAAGTGGTCCACATGGGTCCCAAATCCACTTGTGCTTGTGCACGTGTTATAGATCTGAGTCTTGCAAGACTTATTTGCCTTAGCTCATAATATATTCACCATCCAAACACTCTTATCTCTTCTCTTCTCCTCTAAGTCTCAAAAAACCTTAGCCAAAGTGAAGAACAAGATCAACTTATTTTCCAAGATTAAGCACTTTAATTAAGTTCTAAGCCAAGTTAACTCTCCATAACAAGTGGTCACAGTTTTGGCTAAGAAAGCTATCTTGAAACCCTAAGCTTGGAGATGAACTTTATAACATGAAAGCAAGATGGTTACAAGCTTGTAGAGGATAGGTGTGTGTTATTGAAACGTGTAGAAGTGGTGCTAAAGTGAAGTAGTGTGTCGTGTGTTGTGGACTATTTTGGGCTAAGATTAAGGTAAGATTTCTTCTTCCTCTTGAAGTAATTGGAATTACATGATGTTATAATTAAGAGATGAACTTGTGTTAATTAAAATGGAAAATAAGATGTGCATGTCACAAATTTGGCATGTTAGCCGATTCTGGACAGTTTTCATGTTGTTGGATTCGTTGGTTATTGTTGTTGTTATCTTCACTTATTACATGTTAGATTGAAGGAAATCTTGACATTAAAATATGAAATGGTTTATATTAAAGTGTTGAAACTTGAATTGGATAATAAGGAATTATGAAAAGGGTTATGGTATTTGTTGTTGGCCGAGAACAGCATGAAACTGTTAGACGTTGTGTTGCTATTTTAGGGGCAATTTTGTGGGGTTATAATGCTGAAAATTCGGTTACCATTATGCATGTTTTAAATGTGGTAATTGCTAATGTAAGTCCTAAAGGAATAAGGGTGTAGAAATGTGTAGAAAGGCTTCACATTCTACCCTCGTTATTGTTGGAATATGGACTATTTTTGTGGATTGTTTTAATGTAGATTAAGAGGCTGAATTTACATGAGAAGTGTGTGTGTAAATTCCCTTTGCTGATGTTTGTTTGTGCCCTTAATTGGTGCTAGGTTATTGATGTTATTGGTCTTATTTGTAAGGGGGAAATGTATGTATAAATAGGGGAAGTGCTGCCTAAATTTTTATATGAAAAGAGAACCATCTTGTGGTATACGACCTACGCTAGTATTCATGAAGTTGATAGAAGTGTTATTGTTGTTATAGGTTGAAGTATATATTTGAGACGTATTCTACTTATCGTGTTGGTATAGCCGATAAGGTATGTGAAACTATCCTTTCTTCTTTTGGCATGATTCTTATAAAGTGAGTGTACGGCAGACGTACATAGTTCTATTGACTCCTAATTCCTAATGATACATGATATATAGTGCCTTTGAGTTTTCAAATGATGGTTTCAAAAGGATACATGATATATAGTGCCTTTGAGTTTTCAAATTATGGTTTCAAAATAATACGTGATATATAGTGCCTTGATTTTTCAAATGATGATTTTAAAGGATAAATGACATGATAGTGTCTTGAGTTTTCTAAACGAAAGTTATTTTATTTATTCCATGGACTAGTATACATGATGCGGGTATAGATTCCCATGAGAGTATATTATTCCATGAACTTACATCCATGATGCGGGTATAGATTCCCATGAGAGTATATTATTCTGTGGACTTACATCCATGATGCGGGTATAGATTCCCATGAGAGTATATTATTCCATGGACTTATATCTATGATGCGGGTATAGATACCCATGAGAGTATATTATTCCATAGACTTGTATCCATGATGCGGGTATAGATTCCTGTGAGAGTATATTATTTCATGGACTTGTATCCATGATGCGGGTATAGATTCCCATGAGAGTATATTATTCCATGGACTTACATCCATGATGCGGGTATTGATACCCATGAGAGTATACCATGGACTAGTATCCATGATGCGGGTATAGATTCCCGTGAGAGTATATTATTCCATGGACTTACATCCATGATGCGGGTATTGATACCCATGAGAGTATATTATTCCATGGACTTGTATCCATGATGCGGGTATAGATTCCCATGAGAATATATTATTCCATGGACTTACATCCATGATGAGGGTATTGATTCCCATGAGAGTATATTATTCCATGGACATGTATCCATGATCACGATCTGATACTCGCGTGATTATATGATTCCATGGACATGTATCTATAATGTGGGTATAGATACCTATGACAGTATATGATTATATGGACAGGCATGTATGATTTTGATATGACTCTCTCACTGTTAAAAAGAGGCACAGTCGACTCTCTGTTTTTAAAAGGTAAAGTTGGATCTATTTTATATGGTACGGTTGGATCTGGTATTTGATTTTCATACTTGTCTTTGTCATCTTTTGGCTACTTTTGATCTTATTTACTGTACTTTATGTTTACATACTTGGTACATTGTTGTACTGACCCGCCTCGGAAATTTGCGCTCATGCCAGTATAGGTACTCAGTTTGGTGATCCTCTAGCTTAGGATCCTTGCCCAGCTTTTGAGATAGCTCCACTGTTCCGGAGCTTGTCATTTTGGTACAGTCCTTGAATATTGACTTATGTATATTCAGGTGTACGGTGGGGCCTTGTCCCGTCATATTTCATTATCAAACTCTTAGAGGTATGTAGGCAGGTGTGGGTGGTTAATGTGTATTTGGGACATATGTACAGTTGTAGTTCGTTTGGACTATTCTATGTAAAGTGGCGACCTTGTCGGCTTGCCTGTTTTATTATACAAGTTTGGTATGTGATTATGAGTTATTCCTTAGCTTTCGCTGATTATATATGATGTGTGAGTATAACGGTACCCAGGTAGGGTACTAGTCGCGGTCCATCGGCTCGGGTCGTGACAGGTGCGAGTGAAGCAGTTGTGGCCGAGAACTTAGGGACTGTTTTGGCTAAAGTGAAGGTAAGATTTCTTCTTCCTCTTTAAGAATTATGGAAGTTAAATGATGTTATAATTAAGGGATGAACTTGTGTTAAGAGAAATGGAGAATAAGAAGTGCATGTGACAGTTTTGGCAAGTTAGCCGATTTATGGACTGTTTTTATTATATTGGATTCGTTGGTTGTTATTTTTATTATCGTCACTAATGGCATGTTATAATGAAGGAAATCTTGTTATTGAAAGTTAAGGTAGTTTATATAAAAGTGTTGAAATATGAATTGGATCTTAAGGAGTTATGAAAAGGGCTTGGGTATTAGTTGTTGGCCGAGACTTCTTGAAACTGTTGGATATTGTGGTGTTGTTTTAGGGTTGTTTTATGCATATATAATGCTGGAAATTTAGTTACAATTATGCATGTTTAAGGTGGTAATTGTTAATGCATGTCCTAAAAGAATAAGGGTGTAGAAAGGTGTAGAAAAGCTTCACATTTTACCCTCGTTGTTGTTGGAGTATGGACTATTTTATATGAATTAAGAGTCCGGATTAACATGTGAAGTAGGTATGTCGATCACCTTGGTTGCTGTTTTGGTTATGTCCTTAATTGGTACTTGGTTATTGATGTTATTGGCCTTGTTGGTAAGTTGTGGATGTATGTATAAATAGGGGAAGTGCTGCCCAAATTTTTATATGAAAAGAGAACCATCTTGTGGTATATGACTTACACTAGTATCATGAAGTTGATAGACGTGTTATTGTTATTATAGGTTGAAGTTGTCACGACCCGATTAAGACGTGGTGGTGCCTACCGGGCACCACTAGTGATACAACATCAGTGTCAGCGGAACATAAAACAATACGAGACATATTATGAAATATGAAACAATAATCGAGAAAAACTTGCCTTTGGCGTATATATAAATAACAACTTTTCCAACATGAGCAGTTTTAATCCACTTTTACAAACCACACTTGCGGTACTACAGACCTCTACAGAAATGATCGACAACAATGGCGGGACGGGGCCCGCCATACCTGAATGTAAACACCTACAACAACGGGGACTATACGGCTGATAAGCCTCGGAGAAAGCGGAGTTTTCCAGTATGGCTTGTGACCCTAGGCGAGGATCGATGGCGGTGTACCTTTACTGCGGCATGAGCGGCCCGAAGAGTCGATGCAGGTACCAAGTATGTGGCGAAAATAAATCGTAAATGAAATCATAGTAGTCTATACAAGCGGGAGACATGTATGATAACGAAACTACGATTCACCATAAGTAAGTAGTCGTGTCAAGTCGGGGACTCGCGCCTCCAGTCGTCGCTCAATTTTACCAATGGGTCTCACGCCCATGGCATCAATCGTGCGTGGAATACCTTCCTCGGCTGCGGCGGATTTATGATACACAAACACCAAGGAATACACATGAACACGAGGTCCGCGTGTCTAATAAACGATGCGAGGTAAATCACGAAGGCATGGCCGGCTACTAACACCAGCGGTACAACAAGGTCATAAAATGTGTCATGATATCTGTCTGGCCGTCACATGATAAAAGGCGGTCACTCGCGCGCGATATCAAATATGCGCGTCTAGCCACAGAACTCTCGCTGACTCGCGTAGGCCAACCTCGTAGGCCGCGTGAGGTATAACCCGCATCGAGGGTAGCTACTCCCCGGCGTAAATCCTGGACTCGCGATCGCGTAGCGCGAACCCGCGTGACCACGAGGGCGTAAACTAACACGGAACTCCGTAGTTCGCATGGATCCACGGACCGCGTGAGGTATCCTCGAATCATGGTCCCGGACCGCTGAGTCTACCGCGTCGGAGGCGGCAACCTCCGGACCTGAAGTCAAGGTGAGTGGTACAATACCAGCATGCGGTGATAGTCAAACAACTTTAAAGCGCGATCGAGGAAAACCCTTTACACTAACGTCACGAGATACTAACACGTAGCGTCCTAACATGTTTACTTCTCAAATCAACAAGAAAGTATTATAAGGCTATCATGAGCCGATACAATCAAGTTATTCACACAGGTGCTTTCTACTAACAAGTTCGAATTATCTAACCCCAAAGTACTTCACACATTAAATCTTTAAAAGATCTGTTTCTTTCACATAAGTCACCTGATACGTAGTATAAAATAGAGTGGCCGTCCTTTTAAGAAAACCAAAACTCTTACCTTTGTAAAATCAAGTAACAACATTATTTCCCAACGTCGAGTTTGCCTAATTTCAAATGTTCACGTTTCTTATTTTAGAAAGGTTTAGTAATCTTATGCCTTATTCATTTAAGAATATAATTTTCTTTTAAACAATCGAAACATAAGCCTTATATGTGAGTAGGATATTCTTGTTTATAACAATCTTATTACAATGACCATGATCTAGGAAATATCATTTTGTCTAAATCTTAGCCACATGCGGATGGAAGTTACTCTTGGTTTTATTAATACTTAATTAATCAAAACATTTCCCTTTATTACTTATTTCTTTGTGGTTTGTCGATACACATTCGATTTCGAAATCGATAAAACATTCTTAAGCGGTTATACCTAACTTCCCGTAAAGCTAGTATAACTCTTAAGTTTTCAAAAACCAAGTATTACTTCTTCTTTCAAAATGATTCAAAACTCTTTTGAAATACTTGAAGTTCTTTATTAACACATAACAAGCGATTTATAGTTCAATTGATTTACCTTTTAAAAACCACATGTATTTTCTTACCAACATAAAGCCGTTATAACCAACTTCCCATAAAGCCGTTATAACACATGTTCTACATAATCAAATACATTTGAAATGCGTATCGTCTACCGTACTACATAGTTCACCACGTATCATGCTAGAAGAGATAGGAAGAGGTTCGCATACCTCGCGGCAGTATCGACTAATAGCAAAGCGCTCAGTACTTCCAGTATCGGCTACTCCTTGGCCAAGTAGAGCGCGCCTGCGTAGAACTTGACCTATAAGGCCACAGGCGCTTATTAACATCAAGATCTTATCGTAGAACATTCTACTGAGAAAATTAGCGACCTCCCCGCATGGCGGCGTAAAATCTCCTCTCAGGGGCGGCTGCGAAGCCAACCGGGGTTATACATCTAACGACGGGTACAATTCTACTCCACGGTACTACTACACAAGTCTCGTAATGTCTGGTCCTATGTAATTCTGATTCGATTCGATTCTTGGGCTTAAGTCAAAGACATTGCGCGATGCTAAGCTTAGTTCTATATATAGTATACTTGACTATTTAATCTAACAACATGTAATTTCCAATTACAAATAGAGAACAAGATAATTACCTCGATAAGCCCGTAATTATCCAAGTATAAATGTCGATCCTTAGCGGCGGCAGCTCACTACTCGGTGCTCGACCGGCTCGAACAACATTAGAAGTTCTAACCAACCTTAATTACTTGCCGATCACTCGATGAAGATTTCCTTAGGGTTTCGGTTTGAGACAAAAAGGACATCTGGTAGTATTTAAGACTCTTCGTATAGAGGTTTCTTTGGAATACTACAAGGTATACGGCAAAGGTAATTTGGGCCTTACAACAATACTTGGAGTATTTCCTGAGAGAAGTGCCTCACGGCACGCCACTAGGAGGGTGTACCCTCCGGCGAGGCCTCAGGAGGGGTGCGCCCGCCGGCGAGGCCTCGCAAAGGAAGAGGAGGGGCGAAACCAACGAGGAGGGAGGAGGTTTTCAAGACTTGGAAATTATGGAATGGATGAAGAAGTCTTGAGGGAGGGTATTTATAGGCCAGCAAAGGCGACCAATGGCGAAGATCTAGCCAAGTGGGGCAAGTGGAGGGCGAGATATGCCCAAGTGCCCCTAGACCACTACTCGCTTAAAACCTGCGAAATATCTACACAAATATCTAGCGACCGCGCCCGTCGATCGGCCTGCGCCGCCCGAGTCCGCTGACGAGAGGGTGCCAAGTGTTGCCCTCTCGTTGGTCCAAAACATTTCGTCTCTCGGAAAAATCCATAAAATACTAAATGACATAGCGTAATTTACCGCCCGTAAGTTAGGTAGAGCGTTCGTCAGCGACTCTAGCAGGTGTTGTGCACAAACATATTTCGGCCCGAGGGTGCCACGTGGGGTGACACGTGTCGCCCCGATTAAATCAAAATATTTCGTCTTAGAAAATATCCATAACGGCCAAAATCTCAAAATCAGCGGGCCCAAAGCAGTAAATTTCTCGTGGGCCCAGCGTGACCATTCAGAAAATAAAATTCCATAAAACTAAAATAATCTAAGAATTCCAAAAACCAAATCAGGGAATCGATTCCCGTTAACGAACCTTTTTCCTTCAAAGCAGGAAACTTTTAGTGGAAAAAAATCACCTCTTTCTTCCTTTCCGATCTTTGCAGCCGTATTCTCGTACATCGTCCTCGCATACATACCACGGAACTACGGGGTATAACATTCTTCCCCCGAAACATTCGTCGAATGTTTCGCCTGAATCCCAAACATCTGGCGTCGATATAGTCTGCTCTACATCTTATGAGAACAATCACGCCACGCTGGCCATGAAACACTGCGCAAAGACTTACGTCCAAGTCACGAGAAACACCTCTATATCACCACAAATACCTCTTCCGGTCAAAATATACTTCCTCGATCGCGATACCACTTTTGTCACTTTGCGCGAGCCTTGCTCGGCGACCCGACAAATGATGCCGTGCTGCGATCCACGAGGCGTGCCGCCGGCCGCTTCTCGGGATGTGCCATACGGAGAGCCACGGTTGGTGCATTCCGTGGTAGAGCTCGCCTCTTTATCGCTCGGCCCCGAACATAACATACGAAAGGCCGGACGTCTTGCCTCACAAGTCGGACGGCAATTGCTAACATATAAGCACGGCCTGTTCTTCACATGAACTCAAAAAGCCCAAGTAACTCGGGCTAAGTTCATACATTTCCAAAACTCGTCACACCACTGTCAGGTGGTACTTTCAAGAAGGCCATCGGCACTGAACTCTGGCGTCGTCGCGGATTATCATACGATTCCTGCAGTGCGGAACCTTACAGGCGAGCTTTACCTATCCGGTCTGCTGGAACAAGCTGAACCAGTATGCGAACGCCAACATCGAACCAATCGGCAACTTACACTTCCGCCTGACAAGGCTTCATAAGCGACATCAGAACGAAAAGGTAGCTGAAGCTTCTCTCTCTGAGGAGACAACAATCGCGACTACCACGAAATCCACCTGTGGCGGGGCGAATCGTTCTGAGACTACTTTGAGTTAACCTGCTGGTAAAACTTCGAAACAAAACAGCCGTACCACAGGCTCCATTGTTTGTCATAAGGTGAAGGTAGGCACCGTGCGACCTTACAACCTTTTAGATAACTCAACCGGTAGAAGCGGTCTGGTGAAAAATCGATGGGCTGCCCCGTCGGCAGCCCGACCGGGTCGAGCAACGTCCACGAACTTCGTCTGTTGGTTAACTAAACTTGGGCCTAACACCCTCGTGACCTAACACAGGCGGGACCACCTGCCCGACCCCGCCAAACTGCGGCGGGTTGACGCGGCGTGGCCTCAACTCGACCAGCTTTCATTCCGCGCTTAGGGACTATCCCCGAACATAGCTCGCGTGCACTATGCGGCCGATGAGATCAAACATAACACTACACCTTTTCTTGAGATGGCCTTACCTCTAAGGTCTCGCGTATAACACTCTAAGGCTCGCGCCTACATCCCGAAAATCTTACTCGGTTAACCAGCGTGATTTCTAGTCACAACTAACACCTGCTTTATCGAACATAGCACTTAAGGTATACTCGCGAAAGTTCTGAAGGACGCCTTCTTTCTGGCCCTCTCTGCTGTCCTTGGTTAACAGTCGATCTCACGTTTCTCGGCTGCTGTACATAAGCCGTACGAGGCCATGCTCAACCAATGAAGAATTACTCTTGCAACCCTCTCTTGGTAGTCATCAAGACTGCGTGAGTACGTCGGTATAATCTCTGGTAGCCAAATCCATAGCTAATGCAGGTCGCCTCTTTGCAATCTATATTCATTTGTTCGGTCGTGGGCGAAGGTTCAAATATCATGGGCGCGATGGAGGCTGCCGTCAACGTGCTAAACTCTCTTTGGGGCTAGTGGCGTCGCGAAATCCCGAATGAAGCACTACCTAGGTAATGATTGGGCTGTACCTCATGACCCTCACGAACTCTGCTCGCGCTCCGCATTTGCGCGCCCTCACAGGCGGGTTGCCTACTGCGGAGCATAGCGATAAGGAAAGAATTTCATCGGAGGTCGACTTACACTCGGCTCTAAGGCACGATCTAAGAGTGAGAAGAATAGAAACCAATCCTAAATATCCTATAGCCTCACGATTATTGGCGTGGTGCGCGCGCAGATAATCGAGACTCTCTTGGATACGATGCGTAGACCTTTCAGGATTAAGCGCTCGATACCACTTTTGTCGCGACCGATTAGGGCGTGGTAGTGCCTACCGGGCACCCTGGTGATACAACATCAGTGTCGGTAACATAAAACAATCTGAGACATATTATGAAATATGAAACAATAATCGAGAAAAACTTGCCTTTGGCGTATATATAAATAACAACTTTTTCCAACGTGAGCAGTTTTAATCCACTTTTACAAACCACACTTGCGGTACTACGGACCTACAGAAATGATCGACAACAATGGCGGGACGGGGCCGCCATACCACGAATGTAAACACCTACAACAACGGGGACTATACGGCTGATAAGCCTCGGAGAAAGCGGAGCTTTCCATGTGAGCTGTGACCCTAGGCGAGGATCGATGGCGGTGTACCTTTACTGCGGCGTGAGCAGCCCCGAAGGAGGTCGATCTGCAGTACAGTATGTGGCGAAAATAAATCGTAAATGAAATCATAGTAGTCTATACAAGCGGGAGACATGTATGATAACGAACTCTGATTCGCATAAGTAAGTAGTCGTGTCAAGTCGGGGACTCGCGCCTCAGTCGTCGCTCAATTTTACCAATGGGTCTCACGCCCAGCGACATCAATCGTGCGTGGAATACCTTCCGCCACTTTGCGGCGGTTTATGATACCTGAACACGAGAATACATGAACACGGTCCCACGTGTCTAATAAAGCGATGCGAGGTAAATGCGAAGGCATGGCGAGCTACTAACACCAGTACCAACAAGGTCGTAAAATGTGTCATGATATCTGTCTGAACCGTCACGTGATAAAAGCTGGTCACTCGCGCGATATCAAATGTGCGCGTCTAGCCTGAACTCTCGCGACTCGCGTAGGCCAACCTCGTAGGCCGCGTGAGGTATAACCCGCGTCGGGTAGCTACTCCGGCGTCGTCACGGACTCGCGATCGCGTAGCATGAACCGCGTGACCACGAGGGCGTAAACTAACACGGAACTCCGTAGTTCGCATGGATCCACGGACCGCGTAGGTATCCTCGAATCATGGTCCCGGACCGCTGAGTCTACCCGCGTCGGAGGCGGCAACCTCGGACCTGAGTCAAGGTGAGTGGTACAATACCAGCATAACGGTGATAGTCAAACAACTTTAAAAGCGCGATCGAGGAAAACCCCTTTACACTAACGTCTGAAGATACTAACACCGTAGCATCCTAACATGTTTACTTCTCAAATCAACAAGAAAGTATTATAAGGCTATCACAAACCGATCTGATCAAGTTATTCCACAGGTGCTTTCTACTAACAAGTTGGAATATCTAACCCCAAAGTACTTCATGCATTAAATCTTTAAAGATCTGTTTCTTTCACATAAGTCACCTGATACGTAGTATAAAATAGAGTGGCCGTCCTTTTAAGAAAACCAAAACTCTTACCTTTGTAAAATCAAGTAACAACATTATTTCCCAAGCGTCCAAGTTTGCCTAATTTCAAATGTTCACGTTTCTTATTTTAGAAAGGTTTAAGTAATTCATGCCTTATTAGTTTAAGAATATAATTTTCTTTTAAACAATCCGAGAAACATAAGCCTTATATGTGAGTAGGATATTCTTGTTTATAACAATCTTATTCTGACAACCATGATCTAGGAAATATCATTTTGTCTAAATCTTAAACACATGCGGATGGAAGTTGCTCTTGGTTTTATTAATACTTAATTAATCAAAACATTTCCCTTTATTACTTATTCTTTGTGGTTTGTCGATACGTTACGATTTAGAAATCGGTAAAACATTCTTAAGCGGTTATACCTAACTTCCCGTAAAGCTAGTATAACTCTTAAGTTTTCAAAACCAAGTATTACTTCTTCTTTCAAAATGATTCAAAACTCTTTTGAAATACTTGAAGTTCTTTATTAACACATAACAAGCGATTATAGTTCAATTGATTTACCTTTTAAAAACCACGTGTATTTTCTTACCAACGTAAAGCGTTATAACCAACTTCCCATAAAGCGTTATAACACTTTATATTCTACATAATCAAATACATTTAGTACATGTATGCGTCTCGTACTACATAGTTCACGCGTATCATGCTAGAAGAGATAGGAAGAGGTTCGCATACCTCGCGGCAGTATCGACTAATAGCAAGCGCTCAGTACTTCCAGCGCCGGCTACTCCAAGCCAAGTAGAGCGCCACGCGTAGAACTTGACCTATAAGGCCACAGCGCATTAACATCAAGATCTTATCGTAGAACATTCTACGAGAAAATTCGTGACACCTCACATGCGGCGTAAAATCTCCTCTCTAGCGGTAGGCTGCGAAGCCAACCGGGGGTTATACATCTAACGACGGGTACAATTCTACTCCATAGTACTACTACACGAGTCTCATGTCTGATCTATGTAATTCTGATTGATTGATTCTTGGGCTTAAGTCAAAGACATTGCGCGATCTTAAGCAGTTCTATATATAGTATACTTGACTATATAATCTAACAACATGTAATTTCCAATTACAAATAGAGAACAAGATAATTACCTCGATAAGCCCGTAATTATCAAGTATAAATGTCGATCCTTATGGCGCTTAGCTCACTACTCGGGTGCTCGACGCTCGAAACAACCAGAAGTTCTAACCAACACCTTAATTCTTGATCACTCGATGAAGATTTCCTTAGGGTTTGGTTTGAGACAAAAGGACATCTGGTAGTATTTAAGACTCTTAGTATAGAGGTTTCTTTGGAATACTACAAGGTATACGGCTAAGGTAATTTGGGCATTACAACGATACTTGGAGAGTATTTCTACCAGAGGGTACCTCGCGGCACGCGGCTAGGAGGGTGTACCCTCGGCGAGGCCTCTAGGAGGGTGCGCGCCTCGGCGAGCCTCGCAAAGGAAGAGGGGAGGGCGAAACCAGCGAGGAGGAGGAGGTTTTCAAGACTTGGAAATTATGGAATGGATGAAGAAGTCTTGAAGGAGGAGGTATTTATAGGCGAGCAAAGGCGACGATGGCGAGATCTAGCCAAGTGGGGCAAGTGGAGGGCGAGATATGCCAAGTGCCACTAGACCTACTCGCTTAAAACCCTGCAAATATCTACACAAATATCTATGACCGCGCCCGTCGATCGGCCTGCGCCGGCCAGTCCGCGGCGAGAGGGTGCCAAGTGTTGCCCTCTCGTTGGTCCAAAGCGTTTAGTCTCTCGGAAAAATCCATAAAATACTAAATGACATAGCGTAATTTACCGCCGTAAGTTAGGTAGAGCGTTTAAATCGGCGACTCTAGCAGGGTGTTGTGCACAAACATATTTCGGCCCCGGGTGCCACGTGGGGTGACACGTGTCGCCCCGATTAAATCAAAATATTTGCGTCTTAGAAAATATCCATAACGGCCAAAATCTCAAAATCAAGCGGGCCCACAGCGTAAATTTCTCGTGGGCCCAGCGTGACCATTCAGAAAATAAAATTCCATAATTCTAATATAATCTAAGAAGTCCAAAAACCAAATCGGGAATCAATTCCCGTTAACAAACCTTTTCCTTCACAAAAACGGAAACTTTTAGTGGAAAAAAATCACCTCTTTCTTCCTTTCCGATCTTTGCAGCCATTGTTCTCAAATGCGTGCGTCGCATACATACCACGGAACTACGGGTATAGCGAAGTGATAGTTGAGGCGTATTCTACTTATCGTGTTGGTATGGCGGAGTAAGGTATGTGAAACTATCATTTCTTCATTTGGCATGATTTATATAAAGTGTACGACAGACGTACATAGTTCTATTGGATCATAATCCTTAATGATACATGATATGATAGTGACTTGGTTTTTCTAAAATGAAAGTTCACTTTAAAGATTTTATTGAAGTCGAATGATGATTTAAATTGCACGTGGTTGCTCGTGATAGCTTTTAGTGCAAGTGTTATTATTCCGTTCAAGAGTCCCATAATGGGTCGGCAATGTTCATCAAGTCCCTCACTAGAGGGCCGACAATATTATATGTATTATGATTTCATGTACATGTATCCATGATGCGATTATAGATACTCATGCGATCGTGCGAGATCACACGTATTCGTGAGTCATAGCTAGAGGGCCAGCAATGTTTATATGTATATGATTCCATGGACATGTATCCATGATGCGAGTATAGATACTCATGACAGTATATAATTCCATGGGCATGCTTCCATGATGCCGGTATAGATACCCATGACAATTTATGACTCTCGGCTTTTTAAAAGCCTGATTGATTCTCATTTTTAAAAAGCCTGATTGATTCTCACTTTTTAAAAAACTGATTGATTCGCTTTTTAAAAAGCCTGATTGATTCTCATTTTTATATGGCACGGTTGGATCTGGTATTTTGATTATCATACTTGTCCTTGTCATCCTTGGGCAGTTATAATCTTATTCACATTACTTTATGTTTACATACTTAGTACATTGTTATGCGACCCTTCTCAGAAATTTGCGTTAAATGCCCGCATGTATAGGTACTCAGTTTGGTGATCCTCGAGCTTAGGATCCTTGCTCATCTTGTTGAGATACCTCCATTTGTTCCGGGGCTTGTCATTTTGGTACAGATCTTTGATTATAGACTTATGTATATTCAGGGGTACGGCGGGGCCTTGTCCCATCACATTTCTTTATCATTGTTACACCCCGTAATTCCATAGCTACTAAGTGAGAACATGATTATGGAAATTAGATTTGAATGATTGGAAGGAAAGGATTTTAACATTTTCTTATATGAAATTTTTTTGAGACAAATGTGACGACGAGAATTAATTTTTAGTAGATGAATTATTTCCAATAGAATTATGGACTAAGTATTAAATTATTAAGTCTTGGTATATGGAAGGGTAAAGCCATCGAAAATTTCAAGAAAATATGGCTAAGTGTGAGATATTTTATGAGAAGGGAAGACAAGTGGACAAGTGGACAAGTGGGGCTTCATGGGTCCCCCTCCACTTGTGCTACTACACTTGTATTAATTCAAGTCTTGCAATACTTTAGCACACAAAGATATTCATCGTTCAAACCCTCATACCTCTCCCTTGTTCTTGAGATTCTCGAAAATCCATAGAAAAAGAGAAGAACAAGATCAAGTTATTTTACAAGTTTAAGCCTCTTAACCAAGTTCTAAGCCAAGTTAACCTTGCAAGATTAGTGGCTCACGGTTTCTTGGCCAAAACCTATCTTGAAACCTTAAGCTTGTCTATGAACTTTTAGGAAGAAAAATATGAAAACAAGATGGATACAAGTTTGTAGAGGATACATGTGTGTTGTTGTAACGTGAAGAAGTGGTGCGAAAAGGGTGAAGGTGTCGAGACTTAGGGGTTGTTTTGAGCTAAAGTTGAGGTAAGATTTCTTATTACTCTTGAAGTATGAGAAGTTACATGAAGTTATAATTGATAGATGAACTTTTGTTAAGACAAAAGGAGAGTAAGAAATACATGTGACAGCTTTTGGCATACTAGCCGAAACTGGACAGTTTTGGTAATGTTGGATTCGTTGGTTATTGTTGTTATTTAACGTCACAAATCGCATGTTAAAATGAAGGAAATCATGTTGTTACAAGTTGTTATGGTTTATATAAACATGTTTACATGTGAGTCGAATTATAAGGAATTGTGAAAAGGACTTTAGTTGTGGTGTTGGCCGAAAACTGCCTAAAACTGTTGGATATTGTTGTGCAGTTTCAGGGACTATTTTGTGGTGTTATAATGCTTAAAATTCAGTTATCATTATACATGTTTAATGTGGTAAATCTCTAACGTATGTCCTAAAGGAATAAGGGTATATAAAGGTGTTGTAAGCTTCACATTTTACCCTCATTGTCGTAGAAGTATGGACTGTTTTTATGGGCTGTTTTTATATGGATGAAGAGGCTGGATTTACATAAGAAATAGCTGTGTGAATCACCTTGGTTGTTGTTTTGGTTATGCCCTTAAGTGGTGCTTGGTTATTGATGTATTTGGCCTTATTTATAAGGTGGAAAAGTATGTATAAATAGGGGAAGTGCTGCCCGAATTTTTATACTAAAGGAGATTCATTATGTAGTATAAGTGTATACTAGTATCATGGAATTGATAGACGTGTTGTTTTCATTATAGGTTGAAGTACTACTTGAGACGTATTCTAGTTGTCAAGTTGGTATAGCCTATAAGGTATGTGAACTATCCTTCTTCTTTTGGCATGCTTTATATGAAGTGAGCGTTATGGTGGGCGTCACATAGTACTTTTAGGTTCAAGTCACTAATGATACATGATAGACTCTTTTTATAAAATGAATGTACGGTGGACGTACATAGTACTTTTGGGTTTAAGTCCCTAATATTACAAGATGTGATAATGTCTTGGTAGTTCTAAAATGAAAGCTCATTTTAATGATTTATACAAGATGTTCTAGTGTCTTGGTAGTTCTAAAATGAAAGTCCATTTTAAAGAAGTATTGAGAGTCAAAAGAGGAATTAAAATTGCTCATGATAGTTATACATGCAAGTGGTAGTATTTAATTTTACCGAATCCCAGAAAGGGTCAGGTAGTATATGTATATGAAAAATGTTTCTGGCGTCAGAAAGAGTGGAAATATATATTCATAGCGTCCTTAGCTTGAGGCCGAAGCGTTATATGTCTTTGATTTCATGGACAAGCATCCGTGATGCGGTATAGATAACCATAACGATTACATGATTATATGGCGGACATTCACGAATTTAAGTATGACTCTCGGTTTAAAAAGCCTGATTGACTCTACATGTTTACAAAATCTGATTGGCTTTAATTTTATATGGCACGGTTGGATCTGGTATTTGATTTTCATACTTGTCCCTGTCATCTTTTGGCCAGTTATGATCTTATTTACTGTACTTATGTTTACATACTTAGTACTTATTGTACTGACCCCCTTCTCCGGGGGGCTACGTTCATGTCCGCAGGTGTAGGTACTCAGTTTGTTGATCCGCGTGCTTAGAATCTTTGCTCAGCTGTTGAGATAGCTCCATTGTTCCGCAGTCTAGTCATTTTGGTACATTTTTGCTATTACATGCTTATGTACATTCGAAGTCTGGCGGGGCCTTGTCCCGTCATAGTTACTGTTATACTCTTAGAGGTCTGTAGTCATGTGTGGGTTGGACGTATGTACAGCTGTAATTTATATGGATATTTCTATATACAGTGGCGGCCTTATCGGCTTTCCTATTTTATTATGATTATGAGTTATTTCTTAAGCTTCCGCTGATAAAATGTTATGTGTGGGTAAAAGGGTGCCCAGGTAAGGCACCAGTCGCGGACCCGTCGGCTCGGGTCGTGACAATCATACTCTTAGAGGTCTGTAGACAGGTGTGGGTGGTAAATGTGTTTATGGACATGTGTAAGTTGTAGTTCATTTTGGACATCGCTATGTACAGTGGCGGTCTTGTCGGCTTGCCTATTTATTTATCTGAGAGTACTATTACAGTTCAGGGGACAGGATCCATTTTGTTATGTGGCATTACGAGTCTCAGTTGATTGTTTGTGAGGTGTGGGTATAAGGGTGCCCAGTTAGGGCGCCAGTCGCGGCCCGTCGGCTCGGATTTGGCCGAGATTCGGGAAGACAGAACTTTACGAACTATTTTTGCCTCAGATTTGGCCGAGATTCGGGAAGGCATAACTTTACGAACTGTCTTTGCTGAGTTATACTTATTAGAATTAAATCAAATTTTGCATGGTTGTAAATATCTGCATTCGACAGAGTGAGCTAAATAGGGGATAAAACCGACATACGGTTTGAGAGTTATTGCACATTAAAGTTTCTGCCTCTGATCGATTGAAATCCGTAAGGCAGAATAAAAAATGGTAAAAATGTACCAACTGGCACAAAATATGAAAGTTCGGTACAAATGAAAATCCTAGATGAATCTTTTATGGTCAGGTTGAGAATTTTCGGGGCTTGATCCGACTTACGGATAAGAAGTTATGACTGTTTTAAGATTTGTGTATCGTTCTTACAACAAATCCGGTGAAACAATTTTATTGGAGTTGTTAAAATGGAAAACTTTACAAATCGGTAAAGAATTTGAAAGTGTGTTATGTATAAAAGTTCTAGATTAATCTGTCCTCGACAGGTTGAGACTTTACGGGCATAAATCCGACTTAGGGTTTGAGAGTTGTTACCTTACAAGTGGGAAGGGCGAAATATTGAAGGAAGGAAATATTATTTGAGTCTTTTGAACATATAACATATATATACAAATATATAAATGCATTTGATCGGGTTGCACGGACCGCAATAAATATATAAATGCATTGGATCGGATTGCACGGACCCCAACAAATAAATAAGGCATTGGATCGGATTGCACGGACCGCAACAAATAAGTGCATTGGATCGGGTTGCATAGAGCACAACAAATACATAAATGCATTGGATCGGGTTGCGTGGACCGCAACAAATATATATAAATGCATTGGATTGGGTTATGCGTACGCATGACAAATATATAAATCTGCCTTGGATCAGGTTGCACGTACCGCAACAAATATATAAATGCACTGGATCGGGTTGCACGTACCGCAACAAAAGTATAATATGTTATATGGGATAAAGCAGGGGTGTTGGTTAGACTAAGTATTCCCTAGGACGAGTTGGAAGGAGATTTGAGGTGTGAATATTTATTGGCTTGTACAATGTAAGTGCTGAAACCTGTTTTCATAACATGCTTATTATGTTCATAATATGATTGTACTTAGAATATTGTGAGGTTACTTTGGAATGTAAGACGAGGTTCTCACTCAGCCCCGGATGGTAGGGCTGACTCTTTTATTTAACATATTTCAGGAAAGCGCGATAGAAAAAGCTGCGCAGCGGGGCTAGCGATGGATTCTGTGACCTCGTTGTCCCGATCCATTACTTCAGATTTGGTGAAAGTTATTCTAGACTAAGTATGTTTAAAGAACTAAGTTTCGTTATCTCGGGGAATGCCCCACGTGAGATTGTTCTTTGTAAACTTTGAATTGCTTATTATATATATTACTTTCGTACTTAAATACATGTTTGAATTAGGAAGAAAATAAGTTAATGGTTCGCCGGGGAGGTGATAATTTCCCCAGGTGCCATCATACCATAAGGGAAGACTTGAGTAAAGTCGGGGCGTGACCTGACTAATGAAATCAATGGCCATGTAATGGCACTTATTGAGAGGTGTTATTCAGCCAAATAATGGTTAAATTCATGTGCCAATTCGTGGGGAATCAATGCACCAAACCAGCCCAAATGTTACACCCCGTAATTCCAAGGCAATGAGATGAGAACGTGCGTAAGAAATTGAGGTTTGAATTTTGGAAAGAAAGAAAAATTACTTTTTCTTAAGGAAAATCTCAGGAATTTGTGAAGAAAAAGGTTTATTAATTAGAATTTGGTTCTCAAATTTGGTATTTGAGACTTTTGGAATTTATTGGATTTACTTTTAAAACCAAAAACTTCTTCTTTCAACCTCAAGTCATTTATTCTCTTTAAATCGAGTAATCCACACTTTTCAAATCGAGTAATCCACACTTTTCAAATCGAGTTACTTATTCTTTCTGAATCAAGTAATTCATACTTTTTCAAATCAAGTAATTTATACTTTTCAAATCAAGTAATCTATACTTTTCAAATCAAGTTACTACACCTTTAGAAATTCAATTCAAGGTTTTGAAATCAAGTAACTTCTCTTTAAATCAATTCACTTACTCTTTCCAAACCAAATCATTTATTCTCTTTAAATCAATCAAGTAACTTATAACTTTAAATCAAGTTACTTCTCTTCTTTAAAATCAAGTAAGCTTGTACTTTCCAATTCAAGTATTATAACTTTCAAAAATCAAGTGACTTTATACTTTCAAACCCAAGTATCATGTACTTCAAAATCAATTCACTTATACTTCATATAATAAAATCACGCGACTTTCAAAATCAAGTCCATAACTTGAAAATAAAGTCTCACAATCTTTTAATTAAAAACAAGTCTCATAACATTGAAAATCAAGTCTCATAACTTTAAAGTAATTGAAGTAACTTATTTATTTCAAACCAAGTCACTCATACATTTAAAATTAATACTCATTTGAGCAGTGAATAGGTTATACCCGTTTCTAATACTTCCTAACGTCTCTTACCAACATCCCATAAGGCGTGGTAAGAACTTAGGAATATTTTAACATATCTTTAGCATAAAATCAATAACATGAATGCTTCCTAATGACAAGGCAATTACTTGAGAAAACAAGTCACGTATACTCCAAATAACAAGGCAAGTATACTTCAAGTATAAGTCATGTATGCTCAAAACAAGGCAAGTATACTTCAAGGATAATCATGTCGATAGAAGGAAGAAGTTCACGTACCTCGTGACGACTAACCCCAAGCGACAAGTAGCAATGCGCTCGGTGAACTTCAACCTTATTAGTTATTCCACCCTCCAGTAGAATATGCTACCGTAGTACTTCCAGATAATGGCGATAGCACTTCTATCGATATCATACTTTTTAGTATAAGACTTATACCAAATAATTCCCTCTAATTCTACGGAAATTTGGGCAGCACTTCCTTTGTATCTACGTACTTTTCCACCTTTTACAAGGCCCGTATTCATCAACCAACAAGCCACATTTAAGGTGAAACTAACAGTTAACCAAAGGGGATTACACGCCTAACTGGACGTGTAAAATTCTTCCCCACAATGTATATATTAAAGCGATCCATTATTTACCAGCATTAAAGTACAATGTGAGGCGTTTCAACACATCACACCTATTCCCTTAGGACTTTCATTTAGCCACTACTACACTTAAACATGCATATTAGGAGCTGAATTTCCAGCATTTTACACGCCTAAAACAGTCCATAAAATGACATGACAACGTCTAACAGTTTTGGGCAGTTTTTTCGACTAAAACTACAATCCGATAATTCTTTCCTTAATCCATTTTATTCCAATTCGAGTTCCAACACTTCTATATATGACATACCAACTTATCAACAACCATATTAACTTATTTTAACATGCGACAAGTGTGGATAACAACAACCATATAACAAACGAAACCAAGGGCACAAAATTGCCTCAAATCGGCCAACAGCATATCTACCTCATACACATCTTATTTTCCATTTATTCCTTAACATTAATTCATCTATACATTATAACAATAAGTAATATCCAATTACTTTAATTGAAGAAGAACTATTACCTCATTTTTGTTCCAAAAATCATCCCGGGAAGAATGCTCAACAATGGCCTGTAGTTTTCGTTTCGCTCCACTTATTCAAGTTCCAATCACATATATGTGACCCCTATGAGATTAAACACAACTTCTCTTCACGTTCCATCACCAAAAAGTCGACGGAAAACCCTCAAATCTCAAACTCTCTAGCCCACATGAAATGTTAAGGGTAAATGGTGTATTATCTTGGCTAATCACTTGGTTAGGGACCTTAATCTAGTATATATGAACAACACTTGGAATATTTAACAATATTGCTCTTGCTTTCTTGAGTTGTTCGAAAATATAGAGCAAAGGAGCTAAGGGAATTGTTCTTGCAATTTCTCTGAGTATTTGGATGAAGTCTTGCCCTTCACTATGTATCTAACAAGTACAATGACTTGGATGAGGACAAGTGTAAGGATGAGATGAGGGACAAGTGGAATGGGACCCACTTGTCCACTTATCTTGATGAAAATATCTCATCCAAGACTAGGTCAAAGTCAAAGACAACAGGGTGACACATGTCGCCTACCGTTAGTCCAAAATTATTTCATCTCTCAAAAATCCATAATTGGCCAAAATAACTCAAAATATTATGGGCCCACAAAATTGTAAAATTCGTGTGGGCCCACAAAAATGTAAAGTGTGGGCCCAGCGTGACTAAATCAGAACTTAAAAATACATAAATCGATAAATTCCAAAAGTTTCAAATACCAAATTTGAGAACCAAATTCAATTAATAAACCTTTTTCTTCACAAATTCACGAGATTTTCCTTAAGAAAAAGTAATTTTCTTTCTTTCCTTTGACCCTCGATTTCTTACGCGCGTTCTCATCTCATTACCTTGGAATTACGGGGTGTAACATCCTTTCCCCCTTAGAAATATTCGTCCCGAATGTTCATACTAGGTTCATGCTAATCGAATCTTGGTATAGTCCCTGTAAACTACACTCAAAGAAACCAATTGTGCCACGTATGGCCTGATATATCACAATGCATATCGTCTCAAATCTAGAGTGTACATCACCACTATTAACTCGTTCATGGCCTAAAAGGATTCTCTTTCGTGCGCCATTACTCGTAACTATAACGGCGATTCTCTTAACACTCGTTCGCTCATTTTCTTACTTCTCGTACTCGTCTCGTACTTCCAAACTTTATTCTAGTATACGTACATAATCTCACATATTGCTTATGTTTTCAAATCCTTGGAGTTACTACATCCAACAAATTAAGGCCATTTTGGCTCGCGACCAGTTACGGTGGAGCGCGTCCACGAACTTCGTCTGACGATCAACTCGACTTGGGTGCTTGCGCCCGTGACCTATCGCGTAAGCGGGACCACGGGTGACCCAGCTCCATTTCATGATGCGGGTTGACTGAAATAGGCCAGCGCCTGACCGTCGTCGCGCTTAAATCTCATTCTTGATGCGAATTAAATATCGCTACGAAAGCCTTATACATCTAAGGTCTCGGTGGGTATCGATATACTAAGGTTCGCGATTATTCCATGTCCTAGGTTTACCTTATCAGTCCCCACATACGGGTAAGGTAGCTTCTCAAAATCTCAAAATCTTGTTGTCTTAATCACAACAACTCAATATTATATGTACATAACACTTAAGCATTCCACATGACTTAACGACTCTGATAAACCATAGTCATTCTAAATGACACGTATGGCCTAATAAACATGTTTGTATATATGTACACCATTATACCAACTATCTGACAATTTTACCAACACGGATCGCAATCCGTATAATCCTTTACGGGCATGTTTTCTTTCTCATAGTTGCGATCACGATAACACGTTAGGGAGAGACTACCTAACAACAAAGCTCTATCGCACAATCTCGAGTGAGAAGAGGTTAAACGATCCTAAATGTACTATAGCCTTATTTATATATGTGGTGCCAACACTTAGATAAACAAGACTACACTATACGGTATGTAGACATTAGAGACTAAGCTGCTCTGATACCACTTTGTCACGCCCGAACCGGGCTCGCGGTGGTGCCCTACAGGCACCGCCATTCATCTGACATAATAAATCGCGGAAGATAAATAACACTTATTTTTTAAAAGTGTAAGTAACTTGATTGGTTTAAAAGTGTAAGTAACTTGATTTTGATAGCAAAAGTATTTTGGGGTTCATTTTCCCTAACATTGCATGAAAAGATTCTTTTTATAAAGAATAGATGTACATAGTACTTTTGGGTTTATTTCCCTAACGTTACATGATTTGAGTGTTCTTGTAAAGAAGTGAATGTACATAGTACTTTGGGTTCATTTTCCCTAATATTACATGACATGATAATGTCTTGATTTGTCTAAGAGGAAAGAGGTGGTAGTGCTTTGGTTCTCTAAAAATGAAGTTGTTATAACGGCTTTATGGGAAGTTTGTTATAACAAGGTTTGTGGAAAGTCAAGAGAGGGTTTAAAATGTTGAAAGGAAATCATGTGAGAATGTCCATGATTAATTCCTTAATATAGTACATGATACGCGACACTTTGATTTTCAAAGATGTTTTAAAGTAACACGGGATGTCTAGTGCCTTGATTTACCAAAACCATGTCTTAGAAAGATACTTGGTATGATAAGTGTCTTGATTTTCTAAACGATAGTTTCAAAATGATACATGTATTGGATCCTACTTCCTAGTGATACATGTAGTACTTGGCTTTTCTAAATGGAAATTTAGTTTATAAAGTGAATGTCTGTGGACGTCTGATTGTTGTAATGGACTTTAATCCTTAGTGATGCAAGGTGTGATAGTGCCTTGGTGTTATAAAATGAAAGACTTGTTAGTGTCTTGTTTGTTTTAGAAAAGAAGGCATGGTATTGTCTTAGTTATTTTAGAAAATAAGGCATGGTATTGTCTTGTTTGCTTTAAAAGGAAGGCATGGTATTGCCTTGGTTGTTTAAAAAGATGGTGTATTCATTTTGTCTAATGAGAGTTAAAGATTACTTAACTTGCACATGTTGTTCATGATAGCCATTAGTGCTAGTGTTATGAGTATAATTGCGGGGTAAATGTCACGACCGACCGGGCGCATGGTGCCTACACAGGCACCACTTACAGTCTGGTCGAGAGATAATGTGGAGCATACATGGCGATAAAATAAAACAACAAGCATTTAAGCGACAGGTTAGCCGATAAGGCTACCTCCCTGGACACATAAACATATACTTAAACCACCGCAGTTACATCCCTCCTTTTAAAAAAAAACAAAGGCAAAGCCGAATAATTTGCCAGCGTACATCATCTGAAAACAAAGAACTTACGTCCTTTGAATACAACCGCGCACGTGACTACGGACCTGCAGAATTTCAACTATGGCGGAATGAGCCCGCGTACCTGCAGAATGTACAAAATCTACAATATCGAAGCCGTACCCGAAAGATAAGCCTCGGAGTGAATGGAGCTTCTTCCCCAGCGAGCAGAGATCGCAACGTGTGTACCTAACACTGCGGGCATGAGCGCGGTTATTACCCAGTAAGTCGGGACATGTATAAGAGAGATATGCGTAAGGAAACAAGACTTGGAAAATTAGTGCGAAAGGAAGAATTGTTTTAAAGCGGAAAATCTTAGGACGTCGGAAAGGAAAAATGTTCGTTGTTGAGAATTTGATTCTCAAAGGCATTATTTGAAGAGTATGGAACTTATTAATATTATGGAAATTTATTTTTGGATTTGGTCATGTGGGGCCCACAGAAATTTTGCATTTTGTAGGGCCATGAGGGTTCTGGAATTTTATGGGCGAATGAGAGGCGACACGTGGCACCCTCATGTGGTCTTGGACGAAAATGCAAGGGTAGAATGGTCATTTGACCTATGTAGATGATAAGTCTTGCGAGCGACATAATTGACTAGTCGACTTGCCACGTAAGCAATCCTTGTGATAATCATCCTAACCTCACATTTGTGGACATCTAAACCCTCGATATGTGTTATATACTAACTAGTAGCAAGACTTGGCATTTTCTACACTTAGAAAAAATTAGAACCATAGAGAGAGGAGAAGAGCTCTCGGGTTTGGCTAAGCTCTCACGTGAAAAATTTGTAGTTTTGATCCATTAGCCACAGACTTTAACTTGATGTCCCTTAGGGTATTGTGAGGATATCTCAATAGAAAGATTTGGAAAAGCAGCATTTTCACGTTAGTGTGGCGGAAACTAAGTGAGTTCTTGACTTTGAAGATGGAACTTGAAGATGGGTTCTTGTAGGCCTCAGGAGTGCTTGGGCGGATTGGAACCTAAGGAAAGGAGCTAAGAATTGCTAAGCGCGACTTTGAATCTTGGAAATTTTAAGGGCTTTGAAGGTATAAATTTTGTCGTTTTAGCAATTAAGCTTACTTATTGATTGTAGCTATGGTTATTATGAAGCATGAGTTATATATTACGAAGTTTGATTATTATGTTGGCTATTGGAACCTAATCAGAAAACTAGCATGTTTAGCTTTAAGATTGGAATTGAGTTGATTATTAGTTTAAGTAAATCGCGTGTTGAATAAAGAAGGAAATTGTAGTTGTTGAAGTAGTTATGACTAAATAACATGTTGACCTTAGAACTTGGAATTGGAAAGGATTGGAAAAGGCGTAGTGTTATTGGTTATATGTTGGCGAGAATGGCTAGTAAAGTATTATACTTTTGGTATGAATTGTGGGCGGAATTTTACGTAGAGTAGGCGTGTAATCCTTTGTTTGGATGTTGTTTGGAGCCTTAAATGTGGCTTGTTGGTTATTGTATTCGGCCTTGAAAAGGTGGCAAAGTGAGTAGAAACAAAGGAAGTCTTTGCTAGATTTTCAGTAGAATTAGAGACTAAATACTTAGTATTATTCTACATAGAGACTAGAAGTTGATAACCTTATTGTGACCATTATAGGTTGACAACTTCTACGTGCGGTGTATTCGGCTTAGCTTGTGGATTTAGCGAAAAGGTATGTGAACTATCTCTCTTACAGCATGATTCCTTAAGATTAAGAAAGTATGTTACTCGTAAATGATCCGTTCCTTGGTTGTATTTGGATTGCCTAGAATAGAATTTGTTCTATGTACTTCCTTGATTGTACTTGGATGTTCAATTGTAAGTTGTAAAATCCATTTTCTTAGTGAAGTTTGGATTCTTAAAGGTGAAAGTATTTTTTCTTAAAGTACATAGAGACTTGAAAAGGAAGTGGTTTCCAAATCTTTTGGCTAGTGCCTTAGTTCTAAAACCTAAAGGTCATTATAATGACTTTAGAAGTCAAAGGTGATTTACTTATTTGATTTAAAAGAGGAGAAATGACATGATTTAAGAGAAGTAACTTGCGTTAAGGGTGAAGTTACTTGAGGTTTAAAAAGTAGAAGAAAACTTGTTTTCTAACTGTTAAGAGACTTGAAGTATTTTGAAAGTTGAGAATTTGTCTAAGTGTGCCTTGATAAGTACTTTGACTTGTTAAAAGAGAATTATTCTATGTATGCCTTGATTAGTACTTTGGCTTGATTGATTGTGAATCATTCTAAGTGTGCCTTGGTAAGGACTTTGGCTTGATTAATTGAGGATTTGCCTATGTATGCCTTGATTAGTACTTTGGCTTGATAAATTGAGAATTTGTCTAAGTGTGCCTTGATAAGTACTTTGACTTGTTAAAAGAGAATTATTCTATGTATGCCTTGATAAGTACTTTGGCTTGATTAATTGAGAATTAGTCTAAGTGTGCCTTGATAAGTACTTTGGCTTGATTGATTGTGAATCATTCTAAGTGTGCCTTGGTAAGGACTTTGGCTTGATTAATTGAGGATTTGCCTATGTGTGCTGGAAATAGCCGGTTGTGTGCTATTGGTATATCAGTCGTTTGGTCGTTCCGGGTTAGTGGCATTCTGGTTAGTGGAATTGCTACCAGCGATGCGAGGAATACCTCGTGCGGGTCGTAAGGACTTATGCGGGTGAAATAGTCCCGTGCGGCGGGTCCGACCTATGCGAGGAATACCTCGTGCGAGTCGTGCGGGCTTATGCGGGTGAAATAGTCCCGTGCGAGGAATACCTCACGCGGGTCAGCGGCTATCACGGGTGAAATAGTCCCGGGAGTAGGATGGTTAAATGATCTGCGGGCGGATGGTCTGTTTTGATCATGAGCTTATATTTTATATTGTAAGGATACTCTTTATTTACTCTCATTGTTAGTAAGGCACAATGTGTTGTAATTTGATTATCATATATGTCCCGGATTTGATTGTGTTACCTATGGTCATGCTTTTCGATGTAGGATTAGGGCATGAGACCACGAGGCATTTAGGACACGGGGGGGTGTTCATGTATCCTTATTGGTGTTACTCGTCATGGATTGGCGGTGAGGAAGGATTCATTGGCATGATTGATATTATGGGCGTGAGACCCGTAGTTATATTTGAGTAGTGACTTTGAGGCTGCGTCACGACTTGATATGGCTTATGTGTTATGTCTTGTAGGTTGGCTATCATCATGTCTCTGTTTTGTTTAGCTATTATGATTTTATTACAGTACTTATTGTTCACATCTTGATGCATTCTTCATCTTGACCTCGCCCGAGGCTGCGTTCATCTGCGAGTTTAGATGCGTTGTTTGGTGATCGGCGGTGTAGGATCTGCTCGGGATTTTGGATAGCTCCTCTGTCCGAGTTTATCTTTTGGTATATATCCTTGATGCGAGCTTTATGCAGTTTTGGGTGCAGCGGGGCCTTGTCGTCGTATTTGATTAACTCGCAGAAGTGCGTATTCATATGTGGGATTGGACTCGTATGCGGTGTAGTGTCTTTTGTTTATGTATATATGGCGACCTTATCGGCTTTGCCCTTGCGCGTCACGTTGTTTTAAAAAAAAATGAGGTGTTATTTAATTTCGCGATTTACTTGCGTTGTTAAGGTAGAAGTGCGGGTAGGGCACGATCCGAGCTTGAGTTGGGGTGTGGCAGTGGTATCGAGCGATCGATCCTCGGAATGTTTCTGAGCCGTGTCTAGTAGAGTCTTGATTATCGGTGTGTTGCGCGCCACGCCCGTAAGCGAGGCTACGGGGCATTTAGGAGTTGGGTTACATTCTTCTCACTCTAGATCGTGCCATAGATTTGTGTTAGTAAGATAATTCCTCTCGGCGTATTGTTGTATTCTGATTATGCCTCGAGGAGAACGGCCGCGAAGGGCAAAGGAGTAGCGAGGCTACTAGTCGGACTCGAGAGAGTTGATAGGGCTTATGCCGAGTCATACGGATGTGGTTCCACGATCGGCGAGTTCTTCTTCGCGAGTTTTGAGAACCACGGCACGAGCCTCTGATTTCTCGATTAGGGGCGGACTTTAAGGTCATGAAGGAAGCCATTATGTTATTGACCAAGATAGCAATGCTCGTTTCCTCGGCGAGGAGGTTATTCGGCGGTCTGAGCAGTGTCACGAGAGGGTAGAGGCGGGCGGAGATCTGCGTAAGAGGCTAGGCCGGTTGGTTATTCGGTGAGTTTTTGGGCCAGCTGCCTCGGCGGCGAGTGAGATGTCGTCGGCCTACCCGGTACATACCGCGGCTCACGGTGGGAGATTTGACCAGTATTTAGGAGCGGTCGAGCTCGAGGATCGAGGTTACCGAGGAAGCGAGAGGATTTTCTCGATCGAGGCCACTTATTCCTCGATGTTCGGATGTAGTAGCGTCGTTCGGAAATATCGTTATAGCGCAGTGTTTGCTTTTATTGTGGCCGTCGGGCCATATTACGGTATGTCCTTTTAGAAGAGCAGGTGAGGTAGCTCGATCTATGAGCGATGGTTGATTCACTTTCCTCGCGGTTGTGCGTTCCCAGGCGGGGTGTACGGATGTTAGCAGTAGTGGTGGAGGTCGAGTGGAGTTTATGGTTCTGGCGGTCCTTGAACGCGAGAGATGGCGTGACTCTTGGAGCGAGGATCGGGAGGCGACATCAGCGCGGAGTTCTGGTATATGTCGATTCTTTTGAATCATCGATGCGTTGATAGATTCAAATTTTACCACTAGCGTATATGTTTTCCCTTTATTGCTAGAGTTGTAAAGTGATAGTACCCGGTAGGGATACTTTGATTAGTAAAGTGAAAAGTTAAGAATGTTGACAAGAATGATAAGTGGCGAGACTATAGTTGTGTAGAGTTCACGTAGTAATTGCCCAATGTAACGATGTAAGGCAGAGTAGGGAAGAATGTCTGATGAAATACTTTGGCTTATGTGACAAACCTCACAGTGAATAGGGGATAGGGTAAGAAGTACCTTGAGATAAGAGAGATTTATTTCAAACTAAGAATGAGAAGTTAAGTGTGACGATGAGTCGGGTTATGGACTCATTTAATTGTCAGGTAGTATAGAATGGGGTGATGTCGGTTGGTAGTGGTCATTATGTGATAGGGTCACGAGGATGCGAGCCCAGTTTAGTTGTCGTGAGTGCGAGTTTGTGGATCGTTCCACGAACTAGGTCGTAAGGACCGAGAAGAGCCTTAAAGGGAATGTAAGTAACAATATGGCCAAGTTTGGTTAGTAACTCGAGTTGGAGAAGCGAGAAACAAAATTAGAGATTTTGTCACGTTTACTAAATGAGTTTAGAAATGCGAGAAAGAATGACAAGTAAGGAAAGAAAGGAACCTCACAAGGATCCGTATTTTAGAAAATTGTAACGCCGAGTTTGTGAGAAGGGTAGCGGACGGAAGGTCCGTTGATATGTTCACGTATGTTAGGCGATGGCGGTGTGGCGTCGTTAGTCTTGTGGAGTATTGATTGATAGGCATAGTATAGAGTTTATGCGGAGTTTGTATAACAGCAGCGACTAAGAACATTCGGGGCGAATGTTTCTAAGGAAGAATGTTACACCGTAAGTCGGGACATGTATAAGAGAGATATGCGTAAGGAAACAAGACTTGGAAAATTAGTACGAAAGGAAGAATTGTTTTTAGGCGGAAAATCTTAGGACGTCGGAAAGGAAAAATGTTCGTTGTTGAGAATTTGATTCTCAAAGGCATTATTGAAGAGTATGGAACTTATTAATATTATGGAAATTTATTTTCACGGTTTGGTCATGTGGGGCCCACAGAAATTTTGCATTTTGTGGGGCCAGAGGGTTCTGGAATTTTATGGGCGAATGAGAGGGTGACCGTGGCACCCCCTCGTATGGTCTTGGACGAAAATGCAAGGGTAGAATGGTCATTTGACCTATGTAGATGATAAGTCTTGCAGGCTTGGCGTAATTGACTAGTCGACTTGCCACGTAAGCAATCCTTGTGATAATCATCCTAACCTCACATTTGTGGACATCTAAACCCTCGAATATGTGTTATATACTAACTAGTAGCAAGACTTGGCATTTTCTACACTTAGAAAAAATTAGAACCCTTAGAGAGGAGAAGAGCTCTCGGGTTTGGCTAAGCTCTCACGTGAAAAATTTGTAGTTTTGATCCATTAGTACAAGACTTTAACTTGATGTCCCTTAGGGTATTGTGAGGATATCTCACTAGAAAGATTTGGAAAAAGCAGCATTTTCACGTTAGTCATGGCGAAACTAAGTGAGTTCTTGACTTTGAAGATGGAACTTGAAGATGGGTTCTTGTAGGCCTCTAAGAGTTCTTGGGCGGATTGGAACCTAAGGAAAGGAGCTAAGAATTGCTAAAGCGCGACTTTGAATCTTGGAAATTTTAAGGGCTTTGAAAGGTATAAATTTTGTCGTTTTAGCAATTAAACTTACTTATTGATTGTAGCTATGGTTATTAGCAAGCATGAGTTATATATTCTGAAGTTTGATTATTATGTTGGCTATTGGAACCTAATCAGAAAACTAGCATGTTTAGCTTTAATATTGGAATTCAAGTTGATTATTAGTTTAAGTCGTATGTTGAATAAAGAAGGAAATTGTAGTTGTTGAAGTAGTTATGACTAAATAACATGTTGACCTTAGAACTTGGAATTGGAAAGGATTGGAAAAGGCGTAGTGTTATTGGTTATATGTTGGCGAGAATGGCTAGTAAAGTATTATACTTTTGGTATGAATTGTGGGCGGAATTTTACACGTAGAGTAAGGCGTGTAATCCCTTTGTTTGGATGTTGTTTGGAGCCTTAAATGTGGCTTGTTGGTTATTGTATTCGCCTTGAAAAGGTGGCAAAGTGAGTAGAAACAAAGGAAGTCTTTGCCAGATTTTAGTAGAATTAGAGACTAAATACTTAGTATTATTCTACATAGAGACTAGAAGTTGATAACCTTGTTGTGACCATTATAGGTTGACAACTTCTATGCAGTGTATTCGACAGCTTGTGGATTTAGCCGAAAAGGTATGTGAACTATCTCCTCTTCTAGCATGATTCCTTAAGATTAAGAAAGTATGTTCTACTCCTTAAATGATCCATTCCTTGGTTGTATTTGGATTGCCTAGAATAGAATTTGTTCTATGTACTTCCTTGATTGTACTTTGATGTTAAATTGTAAGTTGTAAAATCCATTTTCTTAGTGAAGTTTGGATTCTTAAAGGTGAAAGTATTTTTTCTTAAAGTACATAGAGACTTGAAAAGGAAGTGGTTTCCAAATCTTTTGGCTAGTGCCTTAGTTCTAAAACCTAAAGGTCATTATAATGACTTTAGGGGAGTCAAAGGAGTGATTTACTTATTTGATTTAAAAGAGGAGAAATGACATGATTTAAGAGAAGTAACTTGCGTTAAGGGTGAAGTTACTTGAGGTTTAAAAAGTAGAAGAAAACTTGTTTTCTAACTGTTAAGAGACTTGAAGTATTTTGAAAGTTGAGAATTTGTCTAAGTGTGCCTTGATAAGTACTTTGACTTGTTAAAAGAGAATTATTCTATGTATGCCTTGATTAGTACTTTGGCTTGATAAATTGAGAATTTGTCTAAGTGTGCCTTGATAAGTACTTTGACTTGTTAAAAGAGAATTATTCTATGTATGCCTTGATTAGTACTTTGGCTTGATAAATTGAGAATTTGTCTAAGTGTGCCTTGATAAGTACTTTGACTTGTTAAAAGAGAATTATTCTATGTATGCCTTGATAAGTACTTTGGCTTGATTAATTGAGAATTAGTCTAAGTGTGCCTTGATAAGTACTTTGGCTTGATTGATTGTGAATCATTCTAAGTGTGCCTTGGTAAGGACTTTGGCTTGATTAATTGAGGATTTGCCTATGTGTGCTGGAAATAGCCGGTTGTGTGCTATTGGTATATCAGTCGTTTGGGTCGTTCCGGGTTAGTGGCGTTTGCGATTAGTGGAATTGCTACCCGCGATCGAGGAATACCTAATGCGGTCGTAAGGACTTATGCGGGTGAAATAGTCCCGTGCGGGCGTCCGACCTATCACGAGGAATACCTCATGCGAGTCAAATGCGGGCTTATGCGGGTGAAATAGTCCCGTGCGAGGAATACCTCACGCGGGTCCAAGCGGCTTTATCACGGGTGAAATAGTCGGAGTAGGATGGTTAAATGATCTGCGGGCGGATGGTCTGTTTTGATCATGAGCTTATATTTTATATTGTAAGGATACTCTGTTTACTCTCATTGTTAGTAAGGCCTGATGTGTTGTAATTTGATTATCATATATGTCCGGATTTGATTGTGTTACCACTATGGTCATGCTTTTACGATGTAGGATTAGGGCATGAGACCACGAGGCATTTAGGACACGGGGCGGGTGTTCATGTATCCTTATTGGTGTTACTCGTCATGAATTTGCGGTGAGGAAGGATTCCAGGCGTGATTGATATTATGGGCGTGAGACCCATAGTTATATTTGAGTAGTGACTTTGAGGGCTGCGTCCACGACTTGATATGGCTTATGTGTTATGTCTTTGTAGGTTGGCTATCATACATGTCTCTGTTTTGTTTAGTATTATGATTTTATTACGATGCTTCTTGTTCACATGCTGTACATTCGATGCCCGTCTTGACCTCGCCCGAAGTGCGTTCATCTGCGAGTTTAGGTACGTTGTTTGGTGATCGGCGGTGTAGGATCTGCTCGGGATTTTGGATAGCTCCTCTGTCCGGAGTTTATCTTTTGGTATATATCCTTGATGAGCTTTATGCAGTTTTAGTGGCGGGGCCTTGTCCGTCGTATTTGATTAACTCGCAAGTGCGTATTCATATGTAGGATTGGACTCGTATGCGGTGTAGTGTCTTTTGTTTATGTATATATGGCGGCCTTGTCGGCTTTGCCCTTACGCGTCGTTGTTTTAAAAACAAATGAGGTGTTATTTAATTTCCATGATTTACTTGCGTTGTTAAGGTCGAAGGTGCCCGGGTAGGGCACGATCCGGCTTGGGTTGGGTGTGACAATGCCCCGAAAGTCGATAACAGTGCAAGTATGGAGCGAAATAAGATGCGATAACCAAATCATAAGCGTATAAAAAAAATGGCGGGCAAGTATAAAATGAAATACCGGATCCTACAGTGCCGTTTTAACTCTTGAAACCAATCGTATATTAAGTTCTTTTCCTTCTTTCAATAAAAATTAACATCATATTCTTACGTACTTACTTTAAGGATTTAGTCAAGTTTTCCACATAACTTACATATCTTACATAACATAGTTCGGCCTTTTATGGAGGACCTCTTGTTTGGGAGCTTACTTTGATTATCCATGCGTGATAACGTGTCCAAGCCCGTTGCGGGACACGGTGTACTGATGAATCATGTGGCATAATTCGGCCCGCCTGTGGAGCTCGGTGTACTGTAGAATCATGTAGCATAATCCGGCCCGCCTGTGGAACTCGGTGTACTATGGAATCATGTAGCATGTCAGCCGCTTTGTGGAGATCGGTGTCTTGTGGAATCGTGTAGCATAATCAGGCCGCTTTGTGGGCTCGGTGTAAGATGACATAACTTGAGCCTATGTGGAGGCTCGGGGTAATATGGCGTAATCAGGCCTATGTGTAGGCTCGGTGTATCTCATGCGTGTCAGGCCTATTTGTAGGCTCGGTGTATTTTATAACATAATCCGGCCTATTTGTAGGCTCGGTGTGATTTTCCTTACATAACATTTTTAAACCATCTTTTCACTTCTTCTTAAGTCGTCATAACAACTTCCCATAAAGCTATTATAACAACCTTTCATTTTAGAGAACTTAAGACACTTTTATTCTTACAACATTAGGAAAACTAGACCCAAAAATACTACGTACATACATACTTAAAAAGAATCATAAAACTACTTTCTTTTTAAAGCTCAAGTCAAACACTCTTTTGGAAACCATCTTCTTAACTTTTGAAATAAATTAAGAAGCCATACTTTTTTAAAGTTTAGTCATTTCCACTCATAAAATCAAGGCTTATAGTATTAACCATCATAGCATACACTCTTTAAAATCATATCGCTTAAAACTTCATAATCCTTAAAGACAATCAAAGTTCGTAGTCTTAAAACTTCATAACATACATTCTTTAAAGTCAATTTACTTATACTTATAAAATCATATCATCGACACTTTAGAATCGAGTCCATGCTTGAAAAATAAAGTTTCATACACTTCAAAACCAAGTAACTTATTCTCTTTAAAACCATATTACTTCCACTTTAAAATCAAACCCTTTTCACATATAAATTCAAGTCATTTTTAAACATAAAATCAACTTGCTTACTTTAAATAAATCAAGACACGTAGCTTTAAATCAAATCTCATAACTTCCTAACCATTCTTACCAGCATCTCATAAGACTTGGTAAGGACTTAGGACAATTTAAACATACTCTTAACTTAGAATCAACAATGTGAATACTTAACATCTTACAGAGTCAAAGGAATCATGAAATACTATCACATGGATATTTCATCGTAGGATCATGCCAATGAAAGAAGAGGTTCACATACCTCGCTGACGACTAGCGACAAGTTGCAAAATGCTCCCAGTACTTTATCCTTGCTAGCTTTTCCACCCGCCAGTAGAATCGCTACTCGTAGTACTTGAACCTATAATGGCCATATCGTTTATTAATCTCTAGCTTCAAGCGTAGAATATTCTAAGTGTAAAGTCACCAAATTCTACGGAAAATCGGATGACTCTTCCTTTGTTTCTCGTACTTTTCCACCTTTTTCAAGGCGAATTAACAACCAAACACGCCACATTTAAGGCCCGACAATTCAGCTATCCAAAGGGGATTACACGCCTTAACGGGCGTGAAAAATTATGCCACAATAATACAAAACAATCCAATAGCTTTAGGCAATATTCGGCAAAATCAAGGACAACAACAACATCTATTTCTTTCCAATTCCTTTCAATCCATAATGTCGTCCTAACATGTTATATAGTTGCAAACAATTCAAACAACTATAATCTTTTCTTTATATAACATGCGACGACTAAAACTAATAACCAAATTGAATTACAATCTTAGGGTTAATCATGCAACTTTCGGATTAGGGTTCCCAATATCTATAACACTTATCACACTTCATAATATATACCTCATGCTTGCTAATATCCATAAATACAACAATAAGTAATCCTTAATCATTAAAACGATAAGATGGTTACCTTGATAAGCCCTTATCTAACTCCAAGATTAAAGTCGCTCCTTAGAAATCTTAGCTCCTTTCCTTTACGCTCCAATCCGCTATTTGAATCCCTTAGAAGTTCACAACCAACTTCCCTTCAATTTCCAACTTCAAAGTTGAAGAACACCTTAGGTTTTCTCCTTGCGACTAACGTGAAAACGTCATTTTTCCGAAATCCTTCTATTGAGATATCCTTACAATACCCTTAGGGACCTTGGGTTAAAGTCTTGTGAATAAAGAACCACAAACTAAAAATTTTTGTGTGGAGAATGGGCTAAACCCGAGAGCACTTCATGGAAGAACAAAATGTTGTGAAATTTTTCTAAGTGTTGAAGAGCTTGTCTTGCATCTAGTGTGTATATATAAAACAATGGAGGGCTTAGATTATAACAAATGTGAGGCTAGGATGAAGAGCATTAAATAATTAGCCAAGTGGACAATTTGACTTGGTCAATTTTCTCAAGCTTAGAAGACTTGATCTTCCACATAGGTCAATGACCATACTACCCTTGTATTATTTTGTCCAAGACCATTGGGGGTGCCACGTGTCACCCTCCCATTCGTCCATAAAATTTTGTAACCCTCGTGGGCCCCACAAAATGTAAAATTTCTCGGGTGGGCCCCACGTGACCAAATCCGTAAAAATAAATTTCCATAATGTTAATAAGTATCATACTCTTCAAATAATGCATTTTGAGAATCTAATTCTCATCAACAAATATTTTTCCTTTACGACGTTCGAAAGATTTTCCTTCGAAAAAAAAAACAATTCTTCCTTTCGTACCAATTTTCAAGTCTTGTGTTCTTGCGTCTATACTCGTATACTTGTCCTGAAATTCCGGAGTGTAACAGTAAACCCCCAAGATATTATACATATTTCGTGGATTTGCTCCCCACGATGCGAGTATTGTGTATATGCTCATTCTTGGTCAAGTAGGGCTATCACGGATAAAGCAGTCTATCGGGTGAAATAGCCCTATGCGAGGAAATTACCTCATGCGGTCCACACGACCTATGCGGGTGAAATAGTCCCAGGAGTAGGATTGCATAATGATACCTCGGGCGGGTGGCCCTAATTTGATCATAAGCTTCTTATTTTTAAACGGTGAAGTTTACTCTTATTACTCTCATTGTTAATAAGGCACAGTGTACTGTTAATTTGGTTATCATACTTGCCTCCTGCTTTATATTTGGACTGTACGATCTCATTTACAGTACTTACAGTTTTACATAATTTTATTGCGTCCTTTACTAAAAGTCGGGCAGTATAACGTATAGTGTTCTGATGATCTGATGTCTGATGTCGGTGAGATCAGGTACAATTGGCTCTGATTTTATATGACACGGTAGGATCTGGTATTTGATTTTCATACTTGCCCCTGCCATTCTTTGGTACAGATATGATTTGTTTACTTTACTTTATTTTCGCTCCATACTTAGTACTGTTATGCGGCGCTTGAAGCTGCGTTCAATGTCTGCGGTCTAGGTACTCGATTAATGAATCCATGAGCTTAGGATCCTTATTCAGCATTTTGGGATATCTCAACGATACGGAGCTTGTCATTCTGGCTAGGTACATTCGGAGTGCAGCGGGGCCTTGTCTCGTCATAGTATTTGTCCAAAATCTTAAGTGCGTATTCGTATGTGGGAATTTGGATAGAGTTGTATTTACATTGTTGAACAGTGTAGACCCTTTCGGGTGACTTATATTATGGCAGCCTTATCGACTTTGCCTTTGTTTAAGAAAAAAAATTAGTGTTATTTATCTTCCGCGGTTTATTGTGTTGTATGAATAGAAGAGTGCCCAGGTAGGGCACCAGTCGCGGGCCTGGGGTTCGGGGCGTGACACCAAAAGTAAGAAACTCTTTGTTGAGTGTATTTTATACACTTTTTGAGTCCTTTTTAGTTAGTATTTTACTCTTTTATTTTGCGTTTAGTATAGTCTTAGGTGTGTTTTTCTTTTGTTTGTGTCACGACGGTCATAAAGGAGAAGATACCACTTTTGAGGATGAAATGAGCTTAACTGAAGATGAAAATTGCACAAGCACAGTCCAAGGAATGAAGCCTAAAAAGTGCCAAGAAAAACAGAAGAAATCTAGCACATTCCGGACAGAAATTAGAGAGGCACCGCGGTTCCTGGCCAAGTAGCATCGCGGTGCCATGGAACCGCGGTCAACAAGAATTAGCGTCGCGGCGTAAAATTTCCAGAAAGTCTGAAACTGAATCACCATCGAATGAACCGTGGTGCCTGACAGAGGAAACGCGGTTCCTCCATTCCAGTGATTTCGAAGCCATTTAGCATCGCGGTGCCTGTCAGAGAAACCGCGGTGCCGGCGCGTATTTTTCAGGTTTCCTGGGCCGAATTGGACAAGGTTTTTATGGTCCGAAAGACAACTTTTTCCAGCTATAAAATCCTAAACCACCTTTCATTATTATATACGATATACCATAACCTAAAATCATTCTTTTGGGAGGCAAGAAGGAGGCAAGACAATTGGAGACTCTTGTTCAAGTTCTTTTTCTTTCCTTTACTTTATTTCAGTTTATGTTGGATTGTAATATAGTTCTTGACAATGTTTTTGGGAGGCAAGAAGGAGGCAACCCTTGTACGTTCTTTTAGTTTGAGGATTATAAACTAGAATTATGACTAAGTGCAGAAAATAAACTAAAGACTATAATACTTTGGGTTTATAACAGTTATGAAGGAAATAGGGTTCCAATCTCCTCAACTATCCACTCTTTCACGTGTTAATTCAATGTTAATGATTCTTCTTCTTATTAAGATAGCAGGTTAACTAATATGTCATTATATTCCGGTTAGGACATACAAGAGCTCAACCTAGTGCAGAAACCTTCTATATTTCTATGATAAATAAGAGCTAAACACTTTAGTAGGGTTTCCATCGAATCTTCTTGAAGCTCTTTCATATAGTTAATGCATTGATTATTGATTTATTATTCATCATATTAAGATCTATTCAATAGTGTTATGATTTCTTGATAATTAACTAGCTACTAATTGTCATCACTTATATGATTTCGAATCAAAAGTCTGAAAGGTGAGATTTGAATATATTGTAATTGTCTAGACATAGGTTAAAATTGTGGACGAAAGTACCCCGATACTTGTGTAGTATTTAAAGGTTATTGCTCTTTATCCTCCTATGTGGTAAAATTTATCATAGAAATATAGAAGGTTTCTGCACTAGGTTGAGCTCTTGTATGTCCTAACCAGAATATAATGACATATTAGTTAACCTGCTATCTTAATAAGAAGAAGAATCATTAGCATTGAATTAACACGTGAAAGAGTGGATAGTTGAGGAGATTGGAACCCTATTTCCTTCATAACTGTTATAAACCCAAAGTATTATAGTCTTTAGTTTATTTTCTGCACTTAGTCATAATTCTAGTTTATAATCCCCAAACTAAAAGAACGGCAACCAAATAGATACTATAGGACAGGTAATCGGTACTTAATAAACCAATCTCTGTGGACGATAAACTCGGTCTTACATATCTTTATTACTTGAACGATACGTACACTTGCGGAAGCACTTAGAAATATCGCAACAAGTTTTTGGCGTCGTTGCCGGGGACTGGCGTACTATTAATATCGATTTATCTATTCTTATTTCTAATTTGATTTTTATTTTCAATTTTATTTATTTTGCTTTGGTGATGTTTGTCGTGATCTGTTTGTTGTTTTTTATTAGTCTCGGGAACTTAGTTTATGCGAAGTAGGAGAGGAGCTGACATTCCTATCCCTCTGAACCCTGAGATTGAGAAATTATGCAGACAGAACAAAAAAAAGAAAATAGCAGATGATATGTTAGCAATGGGAGATCAGCGAAACAATAATTTGGTGGATGATGAGTTACCGCCTGTCATAAGACAACTCCCTACAATAATAAGCTTGGGGGACTATGTGATGCCAACTATTACAGGGGTGCAGACTTGCATCAGGCTTCCAGTTGTTGAAGCCAATAATTTTTAGATCAAACCAGCCATATTGCACATGGTTCAAAGCTCAATTCAGTTTGGGGATTACCGTCTGAAGATCCTCATTTGGATCTAGCAAATTTTCTGGAGTTGTGTGCAACGTTTAAATATAATGGTGTTACTGATGATGTCATTCGGTTAAGACTCTTCCCATTCTCACTCAGGGATAGAGCAAAGTGATGGTTGAACTCATTACAGGAGAACTCCATCACTGCATGGCAAGACTTAGCCCAAAAGTTTCTTGTCAAGTTTTTCCCCCCAGCTAAGGCAGCGAAACTCAGAGGTGAGTTGAATAACTTTTATCAGCTGAAGATGCATGGGAGAGGTTTAAAGACTTTCAGAGAAAGTGCCCACATCATGGGATTGAGAAGTGGATGCTAGTCCACATATTTTATAATGGGTTGTGTGGTACAACTCGTATCATCATTGATGCTGCAGCAGGAGGTACGTTCATAAGAAAGAGTGTCAATGAGGCATATAAATTTCTAGAGGATATGGCCACAAACAACCATCAGGGGGCCGATGAGAGAGAAATGAACAGTAGAAAAGTGGTTGGGGTTCATGAGCTAAATGTTATCACTGCATTGACTACACAGGTAGCCACTTTGACAAGCGGATCTGTGAGCACTATGGCGATTAAAGCGGTTCGACACGATGGGTTGTGAGATCTGGGGGTCCCCATACTTTTGATAGATGCCTGTGGTGGACCCAAATAATGTGCCCATGGAGCAAGTTCAAGCAGTGGGGAATTTTCAGAGATCCTACAACAATCCTTACTCCAATACGTACAATCATATGTGAAGAAATCACCCAAACTTTTCTTGGAGGAATGAACAAGGCCAGAAAGCACAGTTTCAGGGCCAACACCAGAACCAGCAGCCACAAGAGAAGCCTGATGAGCTAAAAGCAACATTGCTAACACTCACAAATTCGCTGACCCGGTTCATGACAGAAACTAGGTCATCTATCCGAAATTTGGAGGCACGGGTTGGACAGCTGGCGAGCATGATGAATAATAGAGAACAAGGAAACCTTCCCAGCGATACTGTGGTGAATCCAAGGGAGCAGTGTCAGGCAATAAGCCTGAGAAGTGGAAAACAGTTAGAACAGGTTGCACCTAAATCAGTGGCTGAAAAAGAAAGAAAGTTGGAGAAAGCAGTTGAGGCAGAGAAGGAGGGGGTTACTGATGACCGCCCTATTTTAGAGAAGGCTCCACCCACAGTTATGAGGGATTATACTGACAAAATTCCTTACCCTCAAAGACTGCAAAAGAAGTCCTTAGACAAGCAATTTTCCAAATTTTTAGAGGTCTTCAAAAAGCTTCATAACAATCCCCCATTCATTGAAGCTTTGGAGCAGATGTCAGCTTATGTGAAATTCGTGAAAGACATCCTGTTTAAGAAGAGAAAGCTGGCGGACTATGAGACAATAGCGCTGACAGAGGAGTGCAGTGCTATCTTGCAGAAGAGACTTCCCCCTAAGTTGAAAGATCCAGGGAGTTTCACCCTACCTTGCACCATATGAAATGTGACATGCAAGCAAGCCTTGTGTGACTTGGGGGAAGTTTCAACCTAATGCCCCTCTCTATGTTCAAAAGGCTTGGTTTGGGGGAAGAAAGGCCAACCACAGTCACCCTGCAGCTAGTTGATCGTTTAGTTGTGCATCCCCAGGGAATTATTGAAGATGTATTGGTACAAATGGGTAAATTCATCCTTCCTGCTGATTTCCTCATTTTAGACATGGATGAAGATGAAAATATGCCCATAATTCTTGGGAGACCATTCCTAGCCACAGGGAGAGCCCTCATTGATGTTGAAAATGGGGAGTTAAAGCTCAGAGTCCAAGGTGAAGAAATGATATTCAATTTTTTCAAGCAGCCCACTGAACCTCAAGTCGATGCTAGATGTTTTGATGTTGGTATAGTTGATAAAAAGGCTCCTCATGAAAGTTCCAAGGGTACTGATTCCCTTGATGGTAAGAATTATGCACCCATAAATGATGTGGTAGATAAGAACAAGGGAATGAACCCTCCTGAAATGAGCCCTGTGAAAAAGAAAAGGAGAAGGAGGAGGAAAATGGTACTAAAGTGGATATGTGGAGGGGACACTCTACCCCTTGTTAGTAAGTAACATGCGTCCGGCTAAAATACGTTAAAGACAGCGCTACTTGGGAGGCAACCCAATATTTTTATTTTTATTTTTGTTTTAGTTTATTTTATTTTGTCTTGAACAGTCTCACGATCTGGTATGTTAGTGTTTTTGAATGACAGATAAAGGCAGGGACTCACTCAGAAGGGCGAAGGCTTCATAATGCAGAAAACTGAAGTATACTGGAATTTTTTCGGAATTAGCACCGCGGTGCAGGGTCAAGGGACCGCGGTCCCTCCTTTGGCAATGTGCACAGTAATTTGTCCTTCATCTCAAACCTACGTTATGACCGCTGTGTTGTGTCAGTAAGTTATCCCTTTATTTTTTTTTAGTCTTCACACATTGGGGGCAATGTGTCGATTAAGTTTGGGGGGGTGTCTTATTTTGTCTTATTGTTTTTTAGTCTTTTTTATTTGTCTTTGTGTTGTTTTATGTGTTTTTGAGTCATAATTTATTTTATGGATCATGCATGTTGTAGTTGCTAACGATATTGAGTGGATAAAGTGGAATAATGTAATTGAATTGAAAACAAAAATATGTGTGCTTAAGGTAGATATGTCAAAAATTCATGACATCTAATTATTTGGGATATATGTGCTTAGCCTATGTGTGTCAGTTATGGAAAGAAAGGTTGAGAAATGTCTAAAAAATATGTTTGCTTGTTATTTGAGGGGAAATAGTTAAGATGTACATGTTTAGGGAGATGATTCATACATTTCTTTGATAACCCTTCTGACCATTCATTACATATCCTAACATAAATTGTATCACTAATCAGCCCCTTTTGAGACTAAAATAAGATCTTTCTTGACACCCTATGATTCCCGGTTTGTGCCATAAGTAATAATTGAAAGTTAGTGCGATGAAAAGTGTTGAAAAAAGAAACAAGAAGAGAGTGAAAAATTGATGCACCCCAATGTAAAATATGCAAAATCCTAAGTTTGGGGGTGCTTGTTATTTATAATGTACCTCATTCTCTCAAAAGAAAAGAGGGGGGAAATAGGTGTGAGATTAAAAAAAGTCAAAAAAAAGGAAAAGAGTTTAATGAAAAAATGTGTATGGTACGTAATTGAGCCTAAATGCCTATTTTTACCTACCACAGCCTAAGCCTACATTACAACTCTTGAAAGTCCTGATGATTTCTAATATGTATGTCTATGATTAGTGGAGAATAGCAAGTAGGCAGATCTATAGCGTTTTGGGAAAGATGGAATGAAATTGACACGCATAGGTTAGGTGCTTGTATTCCAGTGACTATTATCTAATTGAATTTGTGAAATATCTAAATTGAAATTCTAGATTGCTCAATATTCATGCTATGTATGTTCTAACATATTATCCCAAATTTTATCCATGATTTTGAAGAAGCATTGCTATAACTACTTGATCTATTTCATTAAGTCTTTTATTTATTTTATTTTTGTTTAGTGATTTACTCAAGGGCGAGTAAAGTGTAAGTTTGGGGGTGTTTGTTGAGTGTATTTTATACACTTTTTTGAGTCCTTTTTAGTTAGTATTTTACTCTTTTATTTTGCGTTTAGTATAGTGTTATGTGTGTGTTTTTTTCGTTTGTGTCACAACGGTCATAAAGGAGAAGATACCACATTTGAGGATGAAATGAGCTTAACTGAGGATGAAAATTGCACAAGCACAGCCCAAGTAATGAAGCCTAAAAAGTGCCAAGAAGAACAGAAGAAATCTGGCACATTCCGGACAGAAATTAGAGAGGCACCGCGGTGACTGGCCAAGTAGCACCGCGGTGCCATGGAAACGCGGTCAACAAGAATTAGCGTAGCGGCGTAGAATTTCCAGAAAGTCCGAAACTGAATCATCGTCGAAGAAACCGCGGTGCCTCCATTATAGTAACCTCCAGTGATTTCGAAGCCATTTAGCACCGCGGTGCCGACGCGTATTTTTTCAGGTTTTCTGGGCCGAATTGGACAAGGTTTTTATGGTCTGAAAGACAACTTTTCCCAGCTATAAAATCCCTAAACCCTGCTCATTATTATATACGATATACCATAACCTAAAATCATTCTTTTGGGAGGCAAGAATGAGGCAAGACAATTGGAGACTCTTGTTCAAGTTCTTTTTCTTTCCTTTACTTTATTTCAGTTTATGTTGGATTGTAATATAGTTCTTGACATGACAATGTTTAGGAGCTAAATATTTTAGTAGGGTTTCCATCGAATCTTCTTGAAGCTCTTTCATATAGTTAATGCATTGATTATTGATTTCTTCGTCATCATATTAAGATCTATTCGATAGTGTTATGATTGTTTGATAATTAACTAGCTACTAATTAGCATCACTTATATGATTTCGAATCAAAAGTCTGAAAGGTGAGATTTGAATATGTTTTAATTGTCTAGACATAGGTTAAAATCGTGGACGAAAGTACCCCGATACTTGTGTAGTATTTAAAGGTTATTGTTCTTAATCCTCTTGTGTGGTAAACCTTATCATAGAAATATAGAAGGTTTCTGCACTAGGTTTAGCTCTTATATGTCCTAACCGGAATATAATGACAGATTAGTTAGCCTGCTATCTTAATAAGAAGAAGAATCATTAGCATTGAATTAACACGTGAAAGAGTGGATAGTTGAGGAGATTGGAACTCTATTTCTTTCATAACTGTTATAAACCCAAAGTAATATAGTCTTTAGTTTATTTTCTACACTTAGTCATAATTCGTAGTTTATAATCCTCAAACTAAAAGAACGTCAACCAAATAGATACTATAGAATAGATAATCAGTACTTAATAAACCAGTCTCTGTGGACGATAAACTAGGTCTTACAAATCTTTATTACTTGAACGATACGTACACTTGCGTAAGCACTTAGAAATATCGCAACACTCTTCAGCACCTGTCGAACATTATGTCATCGAAGCGTCGCGCCGCATGCGGGAGGTGCGCGTGCCACTTCCAATGACCAACTTCCAAACAGGCGTCGCGGCTCGAACGATGTTGCACCGCGGCCCTTCACGGCTCCGCGGCGATTTCTGACTCGTTTCATCTTTTACACATCGTACATTTCTTCCTTCATTTACCAACGTCGAATACGTGTCATTTATCCAACGATCGTCCATCATTTCATGTCTCAAACGTCTACTCACGTACCAATATCTCTTTTACTAATGAAATTTACTATACTTGGCACTACGTGTGCACGTGTGTGGAAATGACGTTTCCGACGTGCGAGACCTCAATTGTTCGATTCATATATAATGGATTAAACTTAATTCCACATTAGTAAATTTCCAACAATTAATACACAGGAAGCCCAGAGACCTCATTTTGTATTGTGTGGCTTCCTTAATTGCACTAGTGCACTAGACCGTATTTCACAAAATACTTCAGTTTTCAAGACCGACTCTTTCAACCTCTCTGACATCCATCCTCTTCGCTCTTTGTCCGCCCTATCCATCTGCGCGCTGGCATGTTGTCACGACCCGAACCCGGGCCCGTGACTGGTGCCTTACCCCGGGCACCCTAGTGACACAACATCAGAGTAATCAGCGGAACATAAAACCACAACATGGGATAACAGAAATATATAAAACAATAATCTGTGAAAACTTGCCTTTCGGCATATATATAACCATCAACTCTTTTACAAATGAACAGCTTAATCCTTTTTACCAACCCTGCCCACAGCGATTACTGCACCTCTAAGAATGATCGACCACAATGATGGCGGACAGGGCCCCGCCAAACCCCGAATGTAAACACTTACTACGGGGACTATACCACGATAAGCCTCGGAGAAGCGGAGCTTCCCAAACGAATTGTGACCACGAGAGCTAGGATCAACGGCCGATGTACCTCGACTGCGGCATGAACGCAGCCAAGGAGAGGTCGATAACAGTGCAGGTATGTGAAACTAAAAATAAATCGTAAATGAAATCATAGTAGTCTATACAAAGCGGAGACATGTATGATAACCAAACTACTGATTCACCATAAATAAGCGATATGTCAAGTCGGGACTCACGCCTCAAGTCATCACTCAATTTAACAATGGGTCTCACGCCCACAACATCAATCGTGCGTGGAATACCTTCCTCACCGCCATAGCTTTATGATATACAAGCACCAAGGAATACACATGAACACGAGTCCCACTGTGTCCTAATAAAAGCTGCAGGTGAAATGCGAAGGCATAGCCGACTACTAACACCTGCGTACCAACAAGGTCATAATCGTATCATAAGATTTGTCTGCACCGGCCACATGATCAAAGCCGCCACTTGCGCGCAGCACCAATGTCGCGCGTCTAGTCCCGGAACTTCCGCGACTCCGCGTAGGCCAATCTCATCGCCCGCGTGAGGTATTCCCGCATCGAGGGTAGCTACTCCGGCGTCGTCACGACTTCGCGATCCGCACGCCATGGACCGCATGCCCGTAAGGGCGTCACTAACACGAACTCTCGTAGCTCGCATAGGCCGGGACTGCGTAGGTATTCTCGAATCATAGTCCATCGACCACTTTGAGTCTACCGCGTGACGGAGGACTTAACCGGAATCATCTCGAGATGAATGCCACCATACTATCATAACGTGATAGTTAATAAGCACAATCGAAACCCTTTACACAAACATCACAAGATACTAACACACGTAGCATCCTAACACGTTTACTTATCAAAGCAACGAAAGTATTACAAGGTTATCACAAACCAATACAATCAAGTTATTCACACAAGGTACTTTCTACTAACAAGTTCGTATCTATCCCCAAAGTACTTCACACATTAAAATCTTAAAAAGGATCTGCTTTTCACATAAGTCACACAATACGTAGTATAAAATAGAGTGATCGTCCTTTTAAGAAACCCAAAACTCTTACCTTTGTAAAATCAAGTAACAACATTATTTTCCAAGCGTCCAAGTTTGCCTAATTTCAAATGTTCACGTTTCTTATTTTAGAAAGGTTTCGTAGTTCATAGTCTTATTCATTTAAGAATATAATTCCTTTTAAACAATGAGAAACATAAGTCTTATGTGAGTAGGATATTCTTGTTTATAACAATCTTCTTACAATGACCGTGATCTAGGAAATATCATTTTGTCTCATCTTAGCTTATGCGGATGGAAGTTTCTCTGGTTTTAATAATACTTAATTATTCAAAACATTTCCTTATTAACGCTGCATGGTTTGTCGATACACATTCGATTTCGAAATCAAGAAAGCATTCTTAAGCCGTTATACCTAACTTCCCATAAAGCTAGTATAACTCTTAAGTTTTCAAACACCAAGTATTACTTCTCCTTTCAAAATGATTCAAAAATCTTTTGAAATACTTCAAGTTCTTTCTTATCATATAACAAGCGGTTATAGTTCAAATCGATTACCTTTAAAACCACATGTATTTTCTTACTAACATAAAGCTATTATAACCAACTTCCCATAAAGCCGTTATAACACTTTATGTTTTAAACCACTCAAACACATTTAGCACGTATCGCTCACCGTACTACATAGTTCACACATATCATGCTAGAAGAGATAGGAAGAGGTTCACATACCTCGCGACGAGTATCGACTCAGCAAAACGCTCAAGTACTTCCAAACGTCGGCTACCCTTAAGCCACGTAGATCGCGCCACACGTAGTACGTCCACCTATAAGGCCACAAGGCGCTTTATTAACATTTAGGTCTCATCGTAGAACTTCTACAGAAAATTCGAAGACTTCCCCGCAACAGCGTAAATCTCCTCCTATCGAGGCCGGCTACCAAGCCAACGGGGTTATACATCTAACCCTAACGGTACAATTCTACTCCACTACACTACTACACAAGTCTTCATCAGAATAATACCCTATGTAATTACTGTTCAAGACTATATATAGTATACTTCAACTATAAACTCCTACAACCTGTAATATCCAATTACAATAGGGGGACAAGATATTTACCTCGATAAGCCCATAATTATCCAAGTATAAAGTCGATCCTGGGCAATCGTTTAGCTCCAACTCCAGCGCTCAACCCGCTCTAAACCACCCTTAGAAGTTCTAACCAACTTCTACACAATACTCCAACGGACTATGGAGATTTTCCTAGGGTTTCGGTTTTGTGGTGACGGGAAGTATAATAGTATTTACGGCTTTTCAGAAGGTATAACCTTAGAATACAACAAGGTATAAGGCTAAGGTAATTTGGGCATTATAACAATACTTGAGAGTATTTCTATACCACAAAGGGGTATTATACGAAAGCAACTAGGCAGTGGGTACCCCAGGCTAGCACCTCAAAGGAGGGGTGTCTACCCTCGGCTACCCCACTGTGGGGACTCTCGACGAGGGAGAAGCTTTTCAAGACTTAGGCAATTTGTGAATGAATTAGTCTTCCAGGAGTGGTATTTATAGGTCAGTGAAAGCCAACCAATGGCCAAGATTACACGAAGTGTTAGGCAAGTGTAGGCCAAGATTCACCCGTGTGTACCTAGCCAACTTGCACACAAAATATCTACCAAAAATATCTCCCACTTGCCTTCCCAATCGTCCATGCGCCCACTTTGCCCACCAATGAGAGGTGCCAGTGCCGCCTCTCTCGTTGGTCCAAAATGTTCCGTCTCTCGGAAAAATCCATAAAAATACTAAATGACATAGCGGAAATTCCCTACGAAAGTTGTGGAAAGCGTTTGCGAAAAACGACTCTAACCGGGTGTTGTGACAAACATATTTCGCCCAAAGGTGCCACGTGGGGTGACACGTGTCGCCCGATTAAATCCAAAATATTTCGTCTTCCGAAAATATCCAAAACGGCCAAAATCTCAAAATCAAAGCGGGCCCCACAAAACCGTAAATTTCTCCCGTGGGCCCCACGTGACCATTTTCGAAAATAAAATTCCATAATTCTCTAATATTCCAGGAAGTCCGAATACCAAATCTGGGAATCCAATTCCCATAAACGAACCTTTTTCCTTCACAAAAACCGGAAACTTTTCCGTGGAAAAATCGCCTCTTTCTTCCTTTCCAATCTTTCTGTCGTATTCTCGTACGTACGTCCTCGCATACATACCCTGGAACTACGGGGTATAACACATGTAGTGGCTTATCTATGTGATTCATTACGCTTGCCTGCGCCTATTGGCTGATTCTATTACCTTTTGAACTGGAAACCGCTGAAGAAGTGTTTACAAATGTCTGTTAACGACCTACTAAAGGTGACTGATGAAGTCTTGTGCTTTACTTTTGTGATGATATATCATTGTGTCATTGTTTGGACATTTCTTGGTTCAAATTTTCAACTATAAAATCAGTAAATGTGGTGAAATATTTAGTTTAATCTGAATTTTGCCATGTTGCTTGAACCTAGCTTGGCTCTTTCTGATGTTGTAGTTGAAATTGTTGTAGATAGGTTACTGGTATAGTGGTGATGCAAAAAGCAATTATAAGATGGATAACAAATTCTTAAGTATGTTGTAGATAAGTTGCTAGTATAGTGGTGATGCAAAAAGCAATTTTTAACATGGATAACAAATTCTTAAGAATTAATTCTAGCTTGACTAATTTGCTTGGAATGTTTGTGATATTCAGTGTTGTGATGTATGCTCTGCAGTGTGATTAACAAATGCCGATTTTTCACATTTGTAAAGCATAAAATCACTTCAACATGATCACGATAAGCCCGATTGCTTGTAGTAATATTCTCCATATGTTTCAATTTATATGAACCCTTACCCGTTTTTCTTACATTTTTTCTAAATTATTTGAATTATATATTATCATGACTTATAGAACTTTTAATATAGTTTATAAATATATAAATTTTATTTTTACAAACTTGAAAAATCTATGTCAAAATTTAAGGTGTTATAAAGTTTGACCCTCGTAGTCCAGAAAGGTTCACATAAATTGAAACAGAGGGAGCATAAGTTTTATCTATATAGACGTCGAGTAATACAGATCGATGTTGCATCTGGATAAGTAGTCGTGGCTTTGAACCTTCCATAGTAGAATATCATCAGACTTACTTACTGCGCGGTGAACGTGATATCTTGAAACCGTCAGTGTTTAGTGTAAGTCAAGACAATGGTATCAACACAACAACTTTTCTTACTCTGTTCTTCTTAATGTTTTGTCTGTTGTGGCAGTGGACACGTCTTGGATTCTTAAGTGTGTTCATTTGAGGTGGTCAGTCCTCACACTTAAATAGGTGGTCTCCTACAAGGTATTATGTTATATCCCACTCCACGAGTGTTAGGCACCATTAAAAATTTCCCCAAACCTAACCTCAAACGTTGAGGATCATAAAAGGTTTTGAAAACTTAACATTTACCCACTCTGCAGATAGCACTTAATGTCTATCATGGGAGCGGCCTTGGATTCATGTTTCTATGTAGAAATCATTATCCGATGTGCTCTTGCTTCCACCGAAGTGCTCCACTGAACTTTTACGACTTAATTTTTCCATTGAACCTAATTTCTGGGATCTCCAGTCAGTAAGGTTGGGTATCCGCGGTATCAGTTCTTAGTGATTGGGTTTTAGGCCCATTCCCCTAGACAGGCAGAACTCTTGATCTTTGGATAATCCCTTAATTAAAGGGTTTGTTATATCCTTTTATTTAGTAATCAATGATGTGTCATCCGATCAACTTTCATACGGTACATCCTATAAGAGGTTGTGAAGTTACTCAACTTCTCATCATGCTTTGTACAAAGCGATAAACTCTGATTCCATCGCGAATCGACTGATGCAAATTTGCTTAGAGGATTTTCCAAAGACACACCATGCATATCCACTTGTGGCTTTGGTGTTCTTCAAGTCTGATGTTCAGTTTGCATCACTGATTTCTCCCAGAACCGATGGATATGCAGAATACCATAAACCCTATATAAGCGAATAATTCATATATCGTCACATATCATTTAAAGCCTTCTATCGATCATTTCCAGAATCACGAGTGAACCTTAGTTCAACTGTTCTTCTTTATAAGCCTATACCATGTCAGTTGTAGTGTGTAAAGTATATTGAACTACATGTGACCTAGGTCTATCACTCCTGATATATGGGTGCACCATGATTCCAATCATTCTACGAATCATATTCATTGGTGACTTCAACGAGACTGTCAAAATACCTCACATATGAGTTTGGTTTAGACTAGTCCGTTAGATGTCTTAGAATTCCCAATTCCTAAGATGTCATCTGTAATACTCATATCATTCATGTCGAAACATTATTTCAACATACTATTAGTCTCTAGGATCAACCTAGGACCTCTCATTGTGATCAACATGTCGTCTACGTAAAGGCACATCATGACGAACGAGTCAGAATTACCTTTCATGTAGACACATTTGTCACACTCATTAATGGAGAAACCCTTCGATAGTGGAGTACTACCAAATGTTTTGGGCCAATGCTTCGGGGCCTGTTTCAGCCCGCACAGAGATTTGACAAGTCGACAGACTTTCTTCTCTTCCTCGGAACCTCATACCCCTCGGGTATTACTTTCTTCTTCCACTTTTGGACTTTTGGTTTTCCAATTATTGGCTTTCTATCTTCAGAGTCAATGTTTCTGCAGTCAGATTCATTATTTCTGTTTTATCTGAAACTTCCAAGACTAAAATGTAAATATTTCAGGGACCATAATGGAAGTTCAGGAAGAAGCCCTACAGTCCATCAAACTAACTCTACGGTTAGGAAGGATGTCTCAACATCCATGTCTCGCAAGACTGTGGTGACCCTGGAGGTTAAGCTATTCATATAGGAGCACATGTCCAAATAGCCAAGACCTTATACCTGTCAGTAGATCCATCTACTTTATACTCAATTTGAGTATCCACTTTTACAACCCAAAGGTTCTTTTCCCGGAGAAAGATCAACCATCACATAAGTGTGGTTCTATCTGATGGAGTTTATTTCTCTCTTTTTAGCTTCTTTCAAAGCAGCGCTTCTGGAGATGACAATTATTTCTTAATTGTCCATAGTTCATTCTCAACCATATAAGCTAGAAGGCCTGGAACAATTTTTTATCCCCTCTTTTTTGTCACGACGCTGAATGGCGGCCATCGTACCCTACCTGGGCACCCTTATACACACACATCACATATAACCAGCGGAAGCTTAAGAAAAACTCATATAATAAAAATAGGCAAGCCGACAAGGCTGCCACTGTATACAGAATTTTCCAAAATGAGTTACAACATATACAACCCACATGTATTCAAATACACATTTACCACCCCACATCTGTCTACAGGCCTCTAAGAGTTTGATAATGAAATGTGATGGGACAAGGCCCCGTCGTACCCCTGAATATACATAAGTCTGTACCAAAATGACAAGCTCCGGAACAATGGAGTTATCCCAAAAGCTGAGCAAAGATCCTAAGCTCGAGGATCATCAAACTGAGTACTTATACATGCGGGCATGAACGCAACCCCCAGGAGAAGGGGGTCAGTACAACAATGTACTAAGTATGTAACATAAAGTACAGTAAATAAGATCATAACTAAACAAAAGATAACAGGAACAAGTATGAAAATCAAATACCAGATCCAACCGTGCCATATAAAATAGAGAGTCAATTATACCTTGTACAAATAGAGAGTCCACTGTACCCTTTAAAACAGAGAATCAACTGTGCCTTTTTAAAAAGTGAGTCATATACTGTCATGAGTATCTATACTCGCATCATGGAAGCATTCTCATGGAATCATATACTGTCATGAGTATCTATACTCGCATCATGGATACATGCCCATAGAATCATATACTTTCATGAGTATCTATACTCGCATCATTGATACATGCCCATAGAATCATATATTGTCATGAGTATCTATACTCTCATCATGGATACATGCCCATGGAATCATATACATATAACGTACCCGGCCCTCTAGTAAGGGACTCAGTGTGAATGGAATAATAACACTTGCACGAATAGCTTTTCATGAGCAACCTTGTGCAATTTAAATAAACTTTTGACTCTCAATAAAATCATATATTGCCCGGCCCTTTCTGGGATGCGATAATGTTATACCCCGTAGTTCCAGGGTATGTATGTGAGGACATACGTACGAGTATACGACAGAAATGTTGGAATGAAAGAAAGATGTGAATTTTCGACGGAAAAGTTTCCGGTTTTTGTGAAGAAAAAGGTTCGTTAATGGGAATTGGATTCCCAGATTTGGTATTTGGACTTCGTGGATTATTTTAGAATTTTGGGATTTTATTTTCAGAAATGGTCACGTGGGGCCCACGGGAGAAATTTACGGTTTTGTGGGGCCCGCTTTGTTTTTGAGATTTTCGGTATTTTGGATATTTTTCGGAGGACGAAATATTGTGGACGAGTAAGGGGGCGACACGTGTCACCCCCCTTGTGTGGCCATGTGGGCCGAAATGGTGTGACAAGTGGCTAGCCACTTGTCACCTACTCACTTGGCCGAAAATGGCCCTAACACTTGGCACCCAAGTCGTTGGCCATGTGGTGTGGTGGGACCCACACACACATGGCCCAATCTTGACCACCCACTTGCTTAGATCATGGCCCTTGATCCTTCTATATATACCCCTTAGGTTGAAGACTTAAATCATCTCACACTTAAAGCCTCCAAGGCAAAATAATTCCCTCCCTTTAGGCTATGTTTCGTCCCCCTCCCCTCTTGTGTAAGAAAATACTTGGAGTATTATTGTATAATCCCAAATACATTGTCCTAGTATCCCTAGTAGTATTCCAAAGTTATTTTAATACTAGGAGCCCGGAAATACTACTTTATTCCAATAGTCGCAAAACGAAACCCTAGAAAAATCTTCCTAGCTTGTTGGAAGTTTTTAGAGAAGTTGTTTAGAAACTTCTAAGGGTCGCTTGTAGCGGGTTGGAGCGTAAGGAATTGGAGCTAAACGTTGCTCAGGATCGACTTTAATCTTGGATAATTTTGGGATTATCGAGGTAAATAATCTTGTCCTCATATTGCAATTGGAAATTACATGTTGTAGTAATATATAGTTGAGTATACTATATATAGAATGAGTATTGAAAAGAATTGAAATGTATTTACATAGGGCTGTATTTACAGTAGACTGTTGTATTATTGTGAAGCAGATTTGAACACGTCCAGTTAAACGTGTAAATCCCAGGAGTTGTTGGCACAATGGCCTTGTGGGAGGAGATTTGTGTGATCATGTGCGGGGAGGTGCCGAATTTTCTCAGAATATGGAACCATGTGTTTAGAATATTCTACGAAGAGATCTAGAGTTGATAGGCGTTTTGGCCTTTATAGGTCGATACTTGAGTAGCGTATTCTACTCAAGAGTGGAAAAGGCTAGGAGAGTTCTGATTGTGAGCGTTTTGCTAAATGTCGATGATCATCGCGAGGTATGTGAACCTCTTCCTATCTTTTCTAGCATGATTGTTGTGAACTATGTAGTACGGTAGACGTACATGTGATAAGTGTTTTGGTTGGTTTAAAACATAGGGTGTTATAATAGCTTTATGGGAAATTAGTTATAACGACTTTATGTAGGTAAAAGAATGGTTTATTGATTGTGAAAGTTAAGAGACTTGATCTTCAAAGATAAGAGACTTGACTTATAAGCGACTTGATTTTGAAAGTTAAGAGACTTGATCTTGTAAGATAAGAGACTTGACTTATAAGCGACTTGATTTTGAAAGTTAAGAGACTTGATCTTGTAAGATAAGAGACTTGACTTATAACGACTTGTTTCTAAAAAGAGAAGTAACTTGATTTTAAGAATAGGTTACTTGTTTTGAAAAGAGTACATTATTTGGGTTTTAAAAGAATACTTGTTGTTGTTTTTAAAAGAAAAGAGACTTGTGGAATTAAAGAGTTTTGGTTTAGAACATAAAGTGTTATAACAGCTTTATGGGAAGTTAGTTATAACGACTTTATGAAAACAAAGGAGTGGTTTTTATCATTGGTTTTAAAATGGTAACTTGACTTTAAAAGGAGAAGTGTTTTGGTCTAAAAAGAAGGCATGGTATTGTCTTAATTTGGTTTAAAAAGGAAAGTCTGGAAGTTGTTTTGATTTAATTAAAATGTTAGTCACTTTATTTTGATACTACGGTATCGGGTGACTTTTGTAAAAGAAATTGATCTTCTAAAAGAATGTAACGTACGTAGTACTTTGGGGATTAAAACCTGAACTTGTTAACATATAGTAGAAAGTACCTTGTGTGAATAACTTGATTGTGTTGGTTTGTGATAGCCTTGTAATACTTTCTTGTTGATTTGATAAGTAAACATGCTAGGATGCTACGTGTGTTAGTATCTTGTGATGTTTGTGTAAAGGGGTTTCCCTCGATCGCGCTTATGTTGTTTAAACGATCAGCCATTATGTTGGTATTGTACCACTCACCTGACATGATCCGGGGTTAAGCGCCCTCCGACGCGGGTATATCTCAGCGATGCGGGACCATGATTCGAGAATATCTCACGCGGGTTCGGGGACCTATGCGAGCTACGAGAGTTCCGTGTTAGTGCGGCCTTTATGGTCACGCGGTGCATGTGGCCATGCGACTGCGAGTCGGGGCGTTGCGGAGTAGCTACCTCGATGCGGGAATACCTCACGCGGGCCATTGGAGTGGCCTGCGCGAGTCGCGGAAGTTCCGTGACTAGACGCGAACATTTGATATCGCGAGCGTGGCCGCCTTTGATCATGTGACGGTCAGGCGGTTTCATGATCTGATTTATGACCTTGTTGGTACTGGGTTCTTAGTAGTCGGCTATGCCTTCGTTCTTAACCAGTACGGTTTTATTATGACACAGTGGGACACGTGTTCATGTGTGTTCCTTGGTGCTTTTATATCATGATCGCCAGTGGCGGGAAGGTATTCCACGGCATGATTGATGTTGTGGGCGTGAGACCCATATTTGTATTTGAGTGATGACTTGAGGCGAGTCACGACTTGACATGACCGCTATTTATTGTGAATTGTAGTTTGGTTATCATACATGTCTCTGCTTTATATAGACTACTATGATTTCATTTACTGATTTTTCGCTTCACATACTTGGTACTGTTGTAATCGACCTCCTTCGGGCCGAGTTCATGCCGCAGTAGAGGTACACCGTGTTGATCCTCGCTCTTAGGGTCACGTCAGCCGTTGGGAAGCTTCGTTTCTCCGAGGCTTATCTTTGGTATAATCCTCGTTGTAAAGTGCTTACATTCGTGGTATGGCGGGCCCCGCCCGTCGTTGTTGTCATATCATTCGCATGTGTCCAGTAGTATCGTTGTGGCGTGGTTTGTAAAAGGATTTAACTGCTCGTGTTGATATATGTATATATTCAGGAAGGTGACCGTTTTGGTTAGCCTGGTTCATGCTTTATGACTTGTCTCATGTTTTAGTTTTTATTTCCGCTGATTTTCTCTGATGTTGTATCACTAGGGTGCCCGGGGTAAGGCACCAGTCACGGGCTCGGGATCGGGTCGTGATAAAAGTGGTATCAGAGCAGTTAATCCTCGGAAAGTGTCTACAGACCGTATCTAGTAGAGTCTTGATTATCGGCGTGTTGTGCACCACACCTATAATCAGGAGGCTGCAGGATATTTAGGATTGATTTCCATTCTTCTCACTCTGAGATCGTGCCTTAGAGTTGTGTTATAAGTTGGACTCCCTCTGGCGTATTCTTATGTACCATTTATGCCTCCGTGCAAGGCAACCAGGGCCCAGATGGGCAAGGCAGCAGAGGGAGCTGCGAGTAGAACACAGAGGGGTACGAGGGCTTAGGCCTGGTCGTTACCTGAGATAGTACTTCAGACGATGAGTTTTATTGTCACAGCCCGAACCCCGGGCCCGTGACTGGTGCCCTACCTGGGCACCCTTCTACCTTAACAATACAAGTAAGTCATGAATCGGAAATAACACCTCATTTTTTTTTAAAAACAAACGTCACGCAAGCGGCAAAGCCGACAAGGCTGCCATATATACATAAACAAAAGACACTACACCGCATACGAGTCCAATCCCACATATGAATACAGACCTCAGGAGTTAAATCGAACTATGACGGACAAGGCCCCGCCGCATCTAAAACTATACAAAGCACATCTTGAAGGACATATACCAAAGATAAACTCGGAATAGAAGGAGCTTATCCAAAACCCCGAGCAGATCCTACACTGCCGATCACCGAATCAAGCGTACCTAAACTCGCGGCGTGAACGCACTTCCAAGGAGGTCAAGACGAAGAATGTACCAAGTATGTGAGCGATGAAATGCGTAATAAAATCATAGCGATCTAAATAACACAGGAGACATGTATGATATCCAACCTACGACATAACACATAGCGGTATATCAAGTCGTGACGCAGCCCTCAAAGTCATTACTCAATATAACCACGGGTCTCACGCCCATAATATCAATCACGCCGTGGAATCCTTCCTCACCGCTGATCCATGATGTAATAACCCCAATAAGGATACATGAACACCAAGTCCCACCCGTGTCCTCAATACCTGTGGTCCCATGCCCTAATCCCACCTCGTAAAAGCATGACCATGTGGTAACACAAACAAATCCGGGACATATATGATAATCAAAATACAACACATTGTGCCTTACTAACAATGAGAGTAAATGAGTATCCTTACAATATAAACTAGGAAGCTCATGATCAAGCAGGACCATCCGCCCGCAGTATCATTTAGCAATCCTATTCCTGGGACTATTTCACCCGCATAGGTCTTGTGGACCCGCGTGAGGTATTCCTCGCATAGGCTGGACCCGCCCGCATGGGACTATTTCACCTGCATAAGCCCTTTCGGACCCGCATGAGGTATTCCTCGCATAGGACTATTTCACCCGCATAAGCCCTTACGGACTCGCATGAGGTATTCCTCGCATAGGCTGGACCCGCCCGCATGGGACTATTTCACCCGCATATGCCCTACGGACTCGCATGAGGTATTCCTCGCATCGTGGGTAGCAAATCCACGGAATGATGCAAATGCCAAAAACCCGGGGAATGACCCCGAAACGACTGATATACCAATAGCACACAACCGGCTATTTCCAGCACACATAGGCAATTCTCAATTAACAAGCCCAAGTACTTATCACGGCATACTTAGACAAATTCTCAATTTATCAAGCCAAAGTACTAATCAAGGCATACATAGAATAATTCTCTTTTAACAAGCCAAAGTACTTATCAAGGCACACTTAGAATAATTCTCTTTTAACAAGCCAAAGTACTTATCAAGGCACACTTAGACAAATCCTTAATTTATCAAGCCAAAGTACTAATCAAGTTATACATAGAATAATTCTCTTTTAACAAGCCAAAGTACTTATCAAGGCACACTTAGAATAATTCTCTTTTAACAAGCCAAAGTACTTATCAAGGCACACTTAGACAAATCCTTAATTTATCAAGCCAAAGTACTAATCAAGTTATACATAGAATAATTCTCTTTAACAAGCCAAAGTACTTATCAAGGCACACTTAGAATAATTCTCTTTAACAAGCCAAAGTACTTATCAAGGCACACTTAGACAAATCCTTAATTTATCAAGCCAAAGTACTAATCAAGTTATACATAGAATAATTCTCTTTAACAAGCCAAAGTACTTATCAAGGAACACTTAGAATAATTCTCTTTTAACAAGCCAAAGTACTTATCAAGGCACACTTAGAATAATTCTCTTTTAACAAGCCAAAGTACTTATCAAGGCACACTTAGACAAATCCTTAATTTATCAAGCCAAAGTACTAATCAAGTTATACATAGAATAATTCTCTTTTAACAAGCCAAAGTACTTATCAAGGCACACTTAGAATAATTCTCTTTTAACAAGCCAAAGTACTTATCAAGGCACACTTAGACAAATCCTTAATTTATCAAGCCAAAGTACTAATCAAGTTATACATAGAATAATTCTCTTTTAACAAGCCAAAATACTACGTACGTACATTCCTTTATAGAAGACTCCTTTCTATGTAAAGCCCCAAGATACTAACACCGTAGTATGGCGTGTCTATTTTTCAAAGTAAGTTACTACACTTTTAGAAAACTCATTTCAAAGCTTGAAATCAAGTAACTCCAAATTTTCACAATCTAGGCAACTTATGCCGATTTAATCAAAATAGACAACTTTCTAAACGTTCCATAAAGCCGTTATAACCAACTTCCCATAAAGCCGTTATAACCCTTTATGGTTTTAGACGTATCCATTCCTTCAATAACCAAGAGACTTATACTATTAAAACCAAGTATCACATACTTACAAATCAAGTTCTTAACTTTCAAAATACTTCAAGTCTCTTAATAGTTAGAAAACAAGTTTTCTTCCACTTTTTAAACCTCAAGTAACTTCACCCTTAACGCAAGTTACTTCTCTTAAATCATGTCATTTCTCCTCTTTTAATCAAATAAGTGAATCACTCTTTGACTCCCTAAAGTCATTATAATGACCTTTAGGTTTTAGAACTAAGGCACTAGCCAAAAGATTTGGAAACCACTTCCTTTTCAAGTCTCTATGTACTTTAAGAAAAATACCTTCACTTTAAAGAATCCAAACTTCCCTAAGGAAATGGATTATACTACTTACAATTTAAACATCAAAGTACACTCAAGGAAGTACATAGAACAAATTCTATTTTAGGCAATCCAAATACAAGCAAGGAATGGATCATTCAAGGAGTAGAACTTACTTTCTTTATTTTAAGGAATCATGATATAAGAGGAGATAGTTCACATACCTTTTACTAATATCCACAAGCTGCCGAATACGCCGCACGTAAGTTGTCAACCTATAATGGTCACAACAAGACTATCAACTTCTAGTCTCTACGAGAATAATACTAAGTATACTGCCTCTAATTCTACGGAAAATCGGGCAAAGACCTCCTTTGTTTCTACTTACTTTGCCACCTTTTCAAGGCCGAATACAATAACCAACAAGCCACATTTAAGGCTCCAAACAACAACCAAACAAAGGGATTACACGCCTTACAATACGTGTAAAATTCCCCACAATTCATAATGAAAATAGTGAATATGCCAAAAGCCATTCTCGGCCAATCTCTAGAACAACACTAAGTCTTTTTCAATCCTTCTTACAATTCCAAGTTCTAAGGTCTAACATGTTATATAGTCTAAACAACTTCAACAACTACAATTTCCTTCTTTATACAACATGCGACGCTTAGACTAATAATCGACTAGAATTGAAATCTTAAAGTTAAACATGTTAGATTTCGGATTAGGGTTCCAATAGCCAATAAACATATCAAACTTCATACTATATAACTCATGCTTACTAAAACCATAGCTACAATGATAAGTAAACCTTAATTGCTACAACGACAAGAATATACCTTTAAAGCCCTTAAAATTTCCAAGATTCCAAAGTCGCCTTTAGCAATTCTTAGCTCCTTTCCTTAGGTTCCAATCCGCTCCAAGCACTCCTTAGAGGCCTATGAAGAACCCATCTTCAAGTTCCAACTTCAAAGTTGAAGAAGTCCCTTAGTTTCCGCCTTGCGACTAACGTAAAAATACGTTTTTTCCGAAATCTTTCTATTGAGATATCCATACAATACCCCTAGGGACATTGGGTTAAAGTCTTGTGGCTAATGGATCAAAACTATAAAATTTTTGTGGGAAATTACACTAAGCCGAGAGCTTTCTTGAAGAACACAAGGTCTTCTAATTTCTCTAAGTGTTAAAATGAGCTAGTCTTGCTACTAGTTAGTATATAACACATATTGGAGGGCTTAGACTTAAACAAATGTGAGGCTAGGATTAAAATCACATGGATCGCTTATGTGGCAAGTTGACTAGTCAATTATGCTGCTTTGAAGACTTATCTTCCAAAATGTTCAATGACCAAATTACCCTCCTCTAATTCGACCAAGACCACTTATGGGGTGTCACGTGTCGCCTCTCATTCGTCCATAAAATTAGAATCATGGGCCCCACAAAATGTAAAATTTCTCGGGTGGGCCCCACATGACCAAATCCAGAAAAATAAATTTCCATATTATTTATAAGTTCCATACTCTTCAAATAATGCATTTTGAGAATCCAATTCTCAATAACGAACATTTTTCCTTTCCGACCTTCGGAAGATTTTCCGTCGGAAAAACAATTCTTCCTTTCGTACTAATTTCCAAGTCTTGTTTCCTTACGTACATTTTCTTATACATGTCCTGGACTTACGGGGTGTAACATTTATGACGCCGCTAGCCCCAGCAGAGTTTAGAGCGGCAGCAATTTCTACTGAGGCCACGATACCCGAGCCTCGCACTACCGCGAGCCGAGGATACGAGTTCAAGAAATGGCCCGCCATTACTAGCTAGGCCGGTGGTCGAATGAGGACGGACGGAATCCGTGGTTCCGACAAGTACGTGGTTCACCCTAGATCCGTGAGTCTAAGACTTCGGGATTTCTTGAGTTGCAGTTCGCCAGAGTTCTATGGATAGAAAGCTGAGGATGATCCTCAGGGTGTCGTGCTAGTTTGGGAGATTGTTATACCTGTGGCCGTCAGGGCCATGTGATGGGAGGATGTCCAAGTAGGAGGGATACAAGAGGGATGACTCAGCCTGCCGGGTCAGTCGCGGGTTCAGTTGTTCGGGAGAAGGGGGTGTTAGTCAGATGAGGTCACCCCTACCTCGTTGTGGCCATTGTAATAGACTCCATTACGGGGAGTGTCGCATCGCCGACAGCTTGTATGCTTGCGGCCAACAGGGCCATTTGGTGAGAGTTTGTCCGACCAGAGGTACCACAGATGTAGAGATTCAACCTTCGGGATCGGTGGCTGGATCATCGCCTTATATAGCTAGGCGCCCTGCAGGGCAGGATTATGATTAGAGCGACAAAGAGAAAGTAAGGCAGTAGTTGCAGAGATACCTTTAGCCCTTAAAAGACTTGGTTATGTTGTTATGGTGGATACGTGTTAAGTGCTATGTACGGGTAGCATTGTGTTAAGTGTGAATTAGAAAACATGGGTAGTTGAGAAAGGGTAAGTCTGGAGACGAGACGATTGTAAGCCTTAGAATTTATAACAGTTAGGACCTTGGATGCATGGCCGCCTTGAGTGGATGATTTTACGGTTGGTTTTTGTCGAAGTACTTGGTATGCATGATATGTATTGTGGGATAATTCCATGGGTAGTGTGAGATGGAAGTGGAAGCTTTCATGAGTTGTGTTAGTAAGATTGTTCCGGATCGGGGAACAAGAGTTTGGCGCGATAATGGTCGGGCCGAGGCATGATCGCGGTCAACCCGCGGCCGAATGGGACGGGTCAGTTGTGGTGGTCCCTCCGGTGGTAGGATCACGAGGGTGCTAGGCACAAGTTTAGGTAACCATCGTGACGAGTTCGAGGATGCGTCGACCAAGAGTCGCCGATGAGGTCACCTATCTTGTCTTTCGATCAGACCGCTTTACTCGCGGAGGTTACGCGAGATGTTATGTATCGGGAGGGTTGTAAGGCCGCACGGGTTCCTACTTTCTATGGCGGCAGTGGAGCCCGCTTTCGACTATTTCTTTGTGTCCGGAGGTTTTACCAGCAGTGGATAGGAACTCGAGTGAGTCTCGATTGCATTTACCCCGCCGGTGTTGTGATTTCGGGTGGCGTAAGGATTATGTGCCTCTTGTGAGTGTGTATTATTATAATAGCTACCAATTCAGTATTCAGATATCGCCTTATGAAGGCTTGTATAGGCGGAAGTGTTGATTGCCGATCGATTGGTTCGATGTTGGCAAGGTTCAGATAGTGGGTACATACTTGTTTCAGAATGTGGATAGGGAAGCTTATCGGATGAGGTTGTTAGCGTTTCTGAGTCGCCAGGCCGTGCGGATAATCAGCATCAACACTGGAGTTCAGTTGACGGTGGGTCTTCTTGAAGGTACCACCGGCGGTGTGACGAGTTTTGGAAAGCAGGGCAACTTATCCCAAGTACTTTTGGGCCTTTCAAAGATTGGGTTGTACAATAGGCCGTTTTATAAGATAGCATCGCCGTCCGACTTAGGAGGCGATACGCCCAAGACTCCATGTTACTAGGTTTCAAGAGTATCCTTTGGACCAGTGAGTGAGAGTTAGTGTTGTTATACACGTTAGAGGAGATTCCTCGTTGGCTTGGATTTGAGTTTTGCGCATGTTATATTCTCGCCATCGCGGCGTGATCGATTTTTGTAAGTGTAGAATGAGACTACACCGCGCACGTATGTTTAGAGACTTAGAAGGAACATTCGGACGAATGTTTCTGGGGGAAGAATGTTATACCCTTAGTTCCGTGGTATGTATGTGAGGACATACGCACGAGCATATCACGTAAATGTTGGAATGAAAGAAAGATGTGAATTTTCGACTAAAAGTTTCCGATTTTTGTGAAGAAAAGGTTCGTTAATGGGAATTGGATTCCTGATTTGGTATTTGGACTTCTTGGATTATTTTAGAATTTTGGGATTTTATTTTGAAATGGTCACGTGGGCCCACGGAGAAATTTACTGGCTTTTGTGGGGCCCGCTTATTTTTGAGATTTTCGGTATTTTGGATATTTTTCGAGGACGAAATATTGTGGATGAGTAAGGGGCGACACGTGTCACCCTTGTGTGGCCACGTGGCCGAAATGGTGTGACAAGTGGCTAGCCACTTGTCACCTACTCACTTGGCCGAAAATGGCCCTAACACTTGGCACCCACTTCGTTGGCCATGTGGTGTGGTGGGACCCACACACACATGGCCCAATCTTGACCACCCACTTGCTTAGATCATGGCCCTGATCCTTCTATATATACCCTTAGGTTGAAGACTTAAATCATCTCACACTTAAAGTCTCCAAGGCAAAATAATTCCCTCCTTTAGGCTATGTTTCGTCCCTCTCCTCTTGTGTAAGAAAATACTGAGTATTATTGTATAATCCCAAATACATTGTCCTAGTATCCCTAGTAGTATTCCAAAGTTATTTTAATACTAGGAGCCCGGAAATACTACTTTATTCCAATAGTCGCAAAACGAAACCCTAGAAAAATCTTCCTAGCTTGTTGGAAGTTTTTAGAGAAGTTGTTTAGAAACTTCTAAGGGTCGCTTGTAGCGGGTTGGAGCGTAAGGAATTGGAGCTAAACGTTGCTCAGGATCGACTTTAATCTTGGATAATTTTGGGCTTATCGAGGTAAATAATCTTGTCCCCCTATTGCAATTGGAAATTACATGTTGTAGTAATATATAGTTGAGTATACTATATATAGAATGAGTATTGAAAAGAATTGAACTGTATTTACATAGGGCTGTATTTACAGTAGACTGTTGTATTATTGTGAAGCAGATTTGAACACGTCCGGTTAAACGTGTAAATCCCCTGGGAGTTGTTGGCCTGGTAGCGGGCCTTGGTGGGGGAGGAGATTTGTGTGATTGCGGGGGGGAGGTGCTGCCGAATTTTCTGTAGAATATGGAACCATGTGTTTAGAATATTCTACGAAGAGATCTAGGAGTTGATAGGCGTTTTGTGGCCTTTATAGGTTGCAGTACTTCGAGTAGCGTATTCTACTTGAAGAGTGGAAAAGGCTAGGAGAGTTACAGTATTGTGGAGCGTTTTGCTAAATGTCGATAATCGTCGCGAGGTATGTGAACCTCTTCCTATCTTTTCTAGCATGATTGTTGTGAACTATGTAGTACGGTAGACGTACATGTGATAAGTGTTTTGGTTGGTTTAAAACATAGGGTGTTATAATAGCTTTATGGGAAATTAGTTATAACGACTTTATGTAGGTAAAAGAATGGTTTATTGATTGTGAAAGTTAAGAGACTTGATCTTCAAAGATAAGAGACTTGACTTATAAACGACTTGATTTTGAAAGTTAAGAGACTTGATCTTGTAAGATAAGAGACTTGACTTATAAACGACTTGATTTTGAAAGTTAAGAGACTTGATCTTGTAAGATAAGAGACTTGACTTATAACGACTTGTTTTCGGAAAAAGAGAAGTAACTTGATTTTAAGAATAGGTTACTTGTTTTGAAAAGAGTACATTATTTGGGTTTTAAAAGAATACTTGTTGTTGTTTTTAAAAGAAAAGAGACTTGTGGAATTAAAGAGTTTTTGGTTTAGAACATAAAGTGTTATAACAGCTTTATGGGAAGTTAGTTATAACGACTTTATGAAAACAAAGGAGTGGTTTTTATCATTGGTTTTAAAATGGTAACTTGACTTTAAAAGGAGAAGTGTTTTGGTCTAAAAGAAGGCATGGTATTGTCTTAATTTGGTTTAAAAGGAAAGTCCGAAGTTGTTTTGATTTAATTAAAATGTTAGTCACTTTATTTTGATACTACGTATCGGGTGACTTTTGTAAAAGAAATGGATCTTCTAAAAGAATGTAACGTACGTAGTACTTTGGGGATTAAAACCTGAACTTGTTAACATATAGTAGAAAGTACCTTGTGTGAATAACTTGATTGTGTTGGCTTGTGATAGCCTTGTAATACTTTCTTGTTGATTTGATAACAAAACACGCTAGGATGCTACGTGTGTTAGTATCTTGTGATGTTTGTGTAAAGGGTTTCCTCGATCGCGCTTTATGTTGTTTAAACGATCGATCGTTATGTTGGTATTGTACCACTCACCTTGACATGATCCCGGGTTGTCGCCTCCACGCGGGGTATATCTCGGTGATGCAGGACCATGATTCGAGAATACCTACGCGGGTCGGGGACCTATGCAGAGCTACGAGAGTTCCGTGTTAGTGTGCGGCCTTTATGGTCACGCGGTCATGTGGCTACGCGATCGCGAGTCCGTGACGTTGCGGGAGTAGCTACCCTCGATGCGGGAATACCTCACGCGGGCCATCGAGTGGCCTATGCGGAGTCGCGGGAAGTTCGGGACTAGACGCGCGACATTTGATCTGCGGCAGTGGCGGCTTTGATCATGTGACGGCTCAGGCGGTTTTCATGATACGATTTATGACCTTGTTGGTACTGGGTTCTTAGTAGTCGGCTATGCCTTCGCACTTACCGTGACGGTTTTATTATGACACGTGGGACACGGTGTTCATGTGTGTTCCTTGGTGCTTTTATATCATAGATCGCCGTGATGAGGAAGGTATTCCACGCATGATTGATGTTGTGGGCGTGAGACCCATATTTGTATTTGAGTGATGACTTGAGGGCGTGAGTCCCTGACTTGACATGACTGCTTATTTATTGTGAATTGTAGTTTGGTTATCATACATGTCTCCTGCTTTATATAGACTACTATGATTTCATTTACAATATTTTTGATTTCACATACTTGGTACTGTTATCGACCTCCTTGGCCGCGTTCATGCCGCGGTAGAGGTACACCGTGTTGATCCTCGCTCTTAGGGTCACGATTCAGCGTTTGGAAGCTCCGTTTCTCCGAGGCTTATCTTTCGTATAATCCTGTTGTTGTAGGTGCTTACATTCAGGGGTATGGCGGGGCCCTGTCCCGTCGTTGTTGTCATATCATTCGTAGAGGTCTGTAGTACTGTTGTGGGCAGGGTTTGTAAAAGGATTTAACTGTTCAGGTTGATATATGTATATATTCAGGAAGGTGACCGTTTTGGTTAGCCTGGTTCATGCTTTATGACTTGTCTCATGTTTTAGTTTTTATTTCCGCTGATTTTCTCTGATGTTGTATCACTAGGGTGCCCGGGGTAAGGCACCAGTCACGGGCTCGGGATCGGGTCGTGACAGATAAAATCGTGTTTGACTCTCAATGGAATAAAATAGAATAACTTCTTTTAGAAAACTCAAGGCACTATCATGTCATGTATCATTAAGGATTAAGATTCAATAAAACTATGTACGTCCGTCGTACACTCACTTTATAAAACTCAACTTTCATATTAGAAAAACCAAAGTACTATCATATCATTAAGGTTTAGGATCCAATAGAACTATGTACGTCTGTCGTACACTTACTTCATATAAACATGCCAAAAGAAGAAAGGATAGTTCAGATACCTGATCGGCTATACCAACACGATAAGTAGAATACGTCTCAATTAGTACTTCAACCTATAACAACAATAACACATCTATCAACTTCATGAATACTAGTGTAAGTCATATACCACAAGATGGTTCTCTTTTCATATAAAAATTCGGGCAGCACTTCCCCTATTTATACATACATTTTCACCTTACAAATAAGGCCAATAACATCAATAACCAAGCACCAATTAAGGGCACAACAAAACAGCAACAAGGGGATCTACACACCCACTTCTCATGTAAATTCAGCCTCTTAATCCATATTAAAACAGTCCACAAAAATAGTTCATATTCCAACAACAACGAGGGTAGAATGTGAAGCCTTTCTACACTTTTCTACACCCTTATTCCTTTAGGACTTACATTAGTAATTACCACATTTAAACATGCATAATTACAACTGAATTTTCAGCATTTTAACACCACAAAACAGTCCCAAAAACAGCACAACAACTTCCCACAGTTTCATGCAGTTTCGGCCAACAAGACTTAATACCAAAGCCCTTCATAACTCCTTAAGATCCAAGTCATATTTCAACACTTTTATATAAACAGTTTCAACTTTAAATAACAAGATTTCCTTCAATTAATAACATGTAATAGGTGACGATAACAACAACAATAACCAACGAATGCAATATACTAAAAATTGTCCAAAAATCGGCTAGCATGCCAAACCTGTCTCATGCACTTCTTATTCTCCGTTTCATTTAACACAAGTTCATCCCTTAACTATAACGACATGTAACTTCTAATCACTTCAAGAGGAAGAAGAAATCTTACCTTCACTTTAGCCAAAAATAGTCCACTAGTTCTCGGCCAACCACTTCTCTTTTGCACCGCATCTTCACGTTACAATAACACACATGTATCCTCTACAAGCTTGTAACTATCTTAATTTCTTGTTTTTCTTCCAACAAGTTCATCTCCAAGCTTAGGGTTTCAAGACAATTTTCAAGCCAAAACTGTGACCACTGTTTGGTGTATTAACCTTGTCTTAGAACTTAGTTAAGGAGTTTAATCTTGGAAAAAAACTAATTTGTTCTTCACTTGGCTAAGGGTTTCGAAAACTTGGAGGAGAAGAGAGGTTAAGGAGAGTTTGGATGAAGAAGATATTTGTGGACAAAGTCTTGCAAGACTTGTAATATAAAGGTGTATGTAGCACAAGTGGAGGAGGACCCTTGTAGACCCACTTGTCCATTTGTCTTCTCTTCACAATAATATCTCCCACACTTAGCCAATCTTGCAATACATATATATAATTAGAGCTTTGTTACACAAGTGGGGAGGAACACGTTTCACCCTCTAATTCGCCCATAATTCTCTTCACAAAATAATTCCATACTTAGCCCAAAAATCTTAATATTTCGATGGGCCCACAAAATTGTGAAATTTTTGGTGTACCCCCTATTATCAATGTCAAGACTTCATAATACAATACTAAGTCCATAAATTCATTGGAAAGAATTTAACTACTAGTTAATAAATTTTCGTCGTCACATTTGTTGTATCCAAATTTTTCCCATATAAGAAAATGTAAATATACTTTCCTTCCAACATTCAAATCTTATTTTCTTAATTAAGTTCTCAATCTATTGCCCTGGAATTTCGGGGTGTAACATTTTTGCTCTGTCTCGGTTCAACATCTAGAATCCCTGAGTTTTGTAGATCTGGAACCTTAAGTTTCTGATATTCAGCAACTTTCGAGTCATGTAGATCTGGAATGTCTAGTTTCGTACATTCAGGCACTCGCAGGTTCTTTTTAACCTTGAGTAATTACTCTTTATTCTTTTTCAAGGAAATTTATCTTCAAAGAATTCATCATTCTTTGACACCAAGATGTGATACGCACTACTGTTATTTGTAGATCCAGTGGATATACAATCTAAAGTCTTAGGTCCAACTTGACCCGCTTTGGCTTTGGTATTTCAACACTTGCCGCACTACCCCATTTTACAATATTTGTAGATGGGATCCTTTCCTTGCTTCACATGGAGGATTATCCTTATCATTATGCGGAGTTCTTGTTAAGACTCGCATTAGCGGTAAGGATAGCCTTGCCCACATACCTTGGTGTATGGCTTTGCGCTTGGCTAACACCGTTATACTGAGGTGAGTAAGGAGCAGTCTTTTGTTACACGATGCTTCACATTCTCCCTCTCTTCCACTACGAATTTCTCAATCCGTAGACTTTTCAACTTCTGCTTTGAAGCTCGCATCCGTTTCAACAGCTTCATCTTTATTTTTCAACAAACAAATGATGTAATATGTTTTACCATCGTCAATGAAGGTCACAAAGTACTCGTCTCCCCTCTTTATTTGTACAAGCTTCAAATTACCCACGTAGGCGTGACTATTTTATAGATGAGTGGTGCTTCTTTTGTTATTCCTTCGATGGAATGAAAAGGTGACTTTGCTTCTTCGCCTACCTCACATCAATTTTGAGGTTTTATATCGACAGACGGCAACAATCTCAACTTAGTTAGCTTTTGAATGACTTTTTATTCAACGTGTCTTAGTTTATGAAGGCATACATGCACGGATCACAAATATATCATCCATTTGGATACAGTCTTACTGTACCACTCTTAGTTATTACAGACCTGTTGGACAGACTCAAGTCAGTTTGACCAACATCGTCCTTGAAATCAAGTTTGGGACATGTATCACCTCTTGTTAGGGTGATCCGATTCACTTAAGTCCGTTGAGAACAACCTCTTCAACTCTTTTTACTTTGGAGGTGGCATTGTTTCACATGAACAACCTCTTGCCCGTGGTTAGGACGTAACTAGATCGTATGATATCTAGATATTCTGGCCCACTCCAGTTGCTTTAGCAGACTGAGTGTCCAATCTCTGCCTTTCTTTTGGCCTTCAAATCATTTAAGATCTGAAAACTCTGGCCCACTCCAGTCTCCCGTAGGCTTTGTATGACTGAGTGTCCAATATTGTCCTGTCATGAGACGGACCTGGACCACTCCAGTCGCCCATAGGATTTATATGACTGAATGTCCACTACTATCCTGTCAAAAGACGGATCTTCTATCGGAAACAGTGACAGGTTTATCTCTAGTCCTCTAGTCATTGTCCTTAGTCCTCTTCCCTTTCATAGGATTATCCATAAATCCAATTTATTACAATCTAAGTCCATTCTTTATGTCGTTATTTATAACAGTCCAATCATAAACGGGAAGGTAAGTGAGATTAAACTTCTGATTTTAAAGTGTATAGAATATAAGTCTTAACAAAAACACTTCATATTCATAGCCTTTCTTTATTCACTTTTATTCAGAAATTATCTTTTAATATCAATTTTGACAAAGAAGACTAATTAACTCATACCTTTAGAATCTGGCCCACGTCAGTCATGTGTCCAAATTCTCCTTTTCTGGTTTGAATCCTTTGTCTGGGACAGATGTACGCCTTCTGCTATAAGGTAGAACAACATCTTCAACCCTCTCCTCTTGTCCTAGTTGACATCATCAACCTCTCGTGAACGCTTATTTCCACCACTCTCGTGAGCGGTGACAATAACTCTTCTTTGATCCTTAACCTTGCCATCATGACTGTCAGCAGTATCTTCAAGTTCAGGATCAGCAACAGAGATCTACCCTTTGATGGAAACCAATCTGTAACTATCGTTAAAGATAAATCCAAAACTAGAACCAGATTTGTTGATAGAGACAGTGTCTGAACTGTTTATAGAACTGTCAACAGAACTAGTTTAAACAAGATAGCCATAACCAGATTTGGGACCATATCTACTGGCATACATCTTTCTAGCACTAGTACAATAATGTCTTACGATTGTGAGCTACACAATGGATGTACGGGAATAGTATACAACTACTACTAGTGCTTTGAAATGATAAACTAAAATGGTTACAATACAACAGGTTTGAATCCTGACAAGAGTTGTTACAACCACAATAAGTTTGATGATCTTGGTCTTCATTTTTTAATGCGTCTTTGAGTCTCGGATCTTGAGATCTTCATTGGAACTGCAGCAAGGCCCTTGATCTTTATAACCTGAAACCAAAAGATACTAGATCTGGTAGTGTTACAAGGGCGCTGCTGAGTCGAGTGATATTCATGATGTCCTTAAGACATTATTGCCTCGTATATATCCTTTTACGATATGGGCAAATATCTCCCAAGATAAAAGAACAACTAAAAAAATGAGCAAAGGAAACTCAAGTGTTTCTCAAGAAAAACCTTTGAGTGTGTGAGAGTATACTAGAGAGGAAAAAGTTCAGATAAATCTGAACTATCTGAACTAGACAAGAGATGTGTTCTACAATTGAGTTAAGGGCCTCAATTTATAGTGTGTGTTAGATGACTTCTCATCTAGCCAACTAATGACAATCAATGTCCATATAATGACACTTATTGAGAGGTGTTATTCAGCCAAATAATGGTTGAATTCATGTGCCAATTCGTGTGGAATCAATGCCCCAAACCAGCCCAAAAGTTAGAAACTCTTCAGCACCCGTCGAACATGCTGCCATCGAAGCGCTGCGGCGCTGCCTGGAGGCGTTGCGGCTCTTGACTTCCAGTGACCAACTGCCACCAAGGCGCCGTGGAACCGACGATGTTGCGCCGCGGCCCTTCACGGCTCCACGGCGATTTCTGACTCGTTTCATCTTTTACACATCGTACACTTCTTCCTTCATTTACCAACGTGGAACACGTGTCATTTATCCAACAACCGTCTATCATTTCATGTCTCAAACGTTTACTCACGTACCAATATCTCTTTCACTAATGAAATTTACGATATTTGGCACTACGTGTGCACGTGTGTGAAAATGACGTTTCCGACGTGCAAGGCCTCAATTGTTCGAGTCATAAATAATGGGTTAAACTTAATTCTACATTAGTAAATTTCCAACAATGAATACACAGGAAGCCCAGAGACCTCATTTTTTATTGTGCGGCTTCCTTAATTGCACTAGCGCACTAGACCATATTTCACAAAATACTTCGGTTTTCAAGATCGACTCTTTCAACCTCTCCGACAACCATCCCCTTCGCTCTTCGTCCGCCCTATCCATCCGCACGCTGGCAGGTAGGGGCTTATCTATGTGATTCACTACGCTTGCCTGCGCCATTGAACTGGAAACCGCTGAAGAAGCGTTTTACAAATGTTTGTTAACGACCTACTAAAGGTGACTGATGAAGTCTTGTGGTGAAATATTTAGTTTAATCTGAATTTTTCCATGTTGTTTGAACCTGGCTTGGCTCTTTCTGATGTTGTAGTTGAAATTGTTGTAGATAGGTTGCTGGTATAGTGGTGATGCAAAAAGCAATTATAAGATGGATAACAAATTCTTAAGTATGTTGTAGATAAGTTGCTGGTATAGCGGTGATGCAAAAAGCAATTTAAAGATGTTGCATACAATAGGCTTAGTGGAAAGTGCATATACCAAGAACTAATTATATCTTTATTAAGCTGTAGTTTTCCCACTCTCTGTCGTCATCATTATGTAATTTTCTGAATGAAATTTTGACTGTGCAGGTATAGTGGTCAATTAAGTTTCATGTTTTTTTTTTTTTTTGACGAAAGAACCCGCAACCGCTACTCTTTCGAGTGCGCACAGGGTAAACCCCGGGATGACGCAATAGCCTGCAAACCACGTCAGCCGATTAACCACACTTGGCAAGCCACGTGTGACAGGCTCAACCAAGAAGGTTTATGCAGGGATCGAACTCGGGACCGCAATACACCAACTTGGCTACCCTTGCGGGTAATGATATTTCTAATGATATTTGTATGGCCAATCCGCTCTTCGATTTTACACCCTCGCTTTCCAACAGTTGAATTTTGGCTTCTTGTTTTGATAACAAGTGTTTTTTCCATCCTCTCTATCAAACATTCTCATAGTAAAAGAACCAAAACCACTTTCCCTAACAACTTCATCCCCATCTGAGCTTCCTCTGCCTTGTGACAATAGTGTTTCATCAGAATCTACAACCTCCGCATCAGTATCTTCATTATTATGTTGAAAATCTACCCCTGCACTTTCTGGATGTCCATCGCCATGGTTGATTCTTATGAGCCAAATTGTCAACTACCCCATTGTTGATTCTTCTTCTTCCTCTCTCATTGGTTTGAAATTTGAATGAAGAGAGAAAGATAAAATTTCCTAAAATATGTGACATGGGAAGACTAGTAATATTATTCACTTAATTAAAACAAGGTCATTTGTGCCGGCGCCTCTAGGACATGGATTAACTAAATAAGACACGGGCTCTTGAATGGCTCAAACCGTAAAAAATTCAATATAAAATCTTCAATTTTAAAACAAATAAAATACACACATAAACTATGCGCAGGTCCGGTGAAGGATCATATCACAAGGATCTATTGTACGCAGTTATGTCGCTATCGCCCTATTCTCTCTCAATTGCCTGTCCTTTCTAGATGAGGGGGAGTCGACATTGTTAGGTGGGTAGTTTATATGGGTGGATGCCTCCTAAAGATGTTGTTTAGAGGGGCAGCAGATTCAATCCATCACATTTCTGCAAGATGTTGTTTCCACAACTTGAACTCATGACCTCCTGATATTAACTTTATCAATTACTTCAAGGCTCCCCTTTAAACACACATCCCAGACACACACATACTACTCCCTCCGTTCCAATTTAAGTGTTTTTTCTATATTTAGTAAAAAAATTAATCCCAAGGCGAAGACCACAAAATTTAAAAGATAATACACATCTTTAATTTATGACCATAAAAAAAATTAAAAAAATTATTTCTTAAACTCAGTGTCAAGTTAGACTAAAACACTTTAAATTAAAACAGAGGGAATATATGTCACAACCATTAAAATTCAAATATTTATGAGGCATATAAAAAAATCGACCGAACAAAAACTCTTTTGACTATCACATAGTAACTGCATCATATCAAATAATACAGAAGAGATAACAAATGTAGACCCGTTATATGTCATTTGTCATACCACTAGTAAATTTTATTAACTAAAAGTGCTCACTTTATATAAAAAAATGTTTGCATTGACTACTAATTGGGTCCAACATAGAATATAAATTATAATTTAAAATGTCAACAAAGATTCCTGGCTAATCTTAGTTCATAATTTTGCAATAGTGACTTCTTACGATATAACACACACTTTATTAATACAAAATTAAATAAAATGACTTTACTTCATATTTTTTAAACTTGAGTGACCATTTGAAATTTACGCCTTATTTTATGAAGTTCATTATAAATTTTGCGCCGGTATAATTGTGCAGATTCAACCATTCAACTAAACGTTCTCAGTAATAAAAGAAGTAAATTTAGCCAGTTGAGCATGAATTGTTTTGTTAATCTAGAGAAAGTACTAGAAATCAACTGTTGATAAAAAAAAATGAATTCACGGATCGATAAAAATTTGATAAACCAAACTTATTTGAAATAATCTTCAAATATTTAATTTTCTATTTGAAAGATGTGTGTTAGAATATGAATAATATTGGTATGTAGTATCTTACATGAAAAAGGATTATGATTTAGTGCCTACAAATAGAAATTTGTGTAATGTTGTCGATACACAATTAAATAATATTTTTCTCCCATAATTTCTCACATGGTATTGGAGTATTGGTAAAATATTCAAAAATTTCATCACTGTCTCGTGTCTCAGTTTCGATGACTGTTTTGCGTCCCTTCTCTCCAATGACTGTTGTGCAAAATTCAACACCACAACAACGTAAATCAGGTTCAGGCAACCAAATCCCAGAAAAACACATCCTCAGAATCTGCATCACGCGTCGTCATGCGCCACTTCAACTAACAGATCTCCGATGCCACGCGCCGTCATGCGCCACTTCAACTAACAGATCTCCGATGTCACGCGCCGGCGCGTGGAATGATTTTCTAGTGATCAGATCGACTTTCCAACAAGTGTACTACTTTTCTGGCCACCATTTTCGGCATATTCAGTTGAGGCCGCCCATGTTTTCCAAGCAGTTTCTACCAGTTGTTGCAGATTATGATTGCCTAATTAGTATTTTGGCGCAGTCAGATACTTTTGTCGGTAAAATCTGAGTTTTTTCGGCGAGTTCCAGCCTTATTTCAGGAATCTTTTTTATCACACAGTACGTCCTCTATTGAGGTAGAAGTTTAGTGTTTTGCATTTGCTCAAATTTTCTTAATGTTTTGAGCCATGCCTTTTGGATTGATGTCTTCGGTTTCAAAAATATGGGAGTTGCAAATTCAAGTCCTAAGATTACTTCAGAACCTTTAATGACGATATTAGAAAATCGCACATAACAATATATGAAGAATCAATGAAGAGGTCGTTTTAGTAGATCTCGATCTAGGTGTAGTTATATAAATAGGTTTAGACACATTCGTAAAGTATGCTATTATTTACATGGTTGATCATCCAAGAATGCTCATGTTGCTCAGACTGCCACTACATGTTATCAACAAGTTTATTTATCCGAAGAAGAATATAATGAGTACCTTCAGTATCGAGCAAGTAAGCAGACCTCTCCAAAAGTAGCCTCAGTCACACAGTCTAATATTCTTGGATCGTGAGTTGTATACTCTCGCGCTTCTGATCATATTTCTTGTGATAAATCACTTTTATCGAATATTAATTATTCACATTCTCTTCCCACTATTACTTTAGTTAATGGAACTCAAACAAAAGCAAAAGGAGACAAGCTAATCACATATCCTTTGTCACTCTAAATTACATTTTTTATGTCCCTAGTTGTCCTTTTAATCTTGCATCCGTCAGTCATTTGAATCGTGCTTTAAATTGTGTCATAACATTTCTTGATAATTATTTTATTATGTAGGACCACGGTACGAGATATATAATTGACATAGAATATGAATCACAATGCTTCTACTACCTTTCCTCCACTCATAATTCCTCCAAGAAAGTTTGGTTACAGAACCTCCAGATTTGATCCACAAACAATTAAGACATTTGAGTTTGTTCAAGCTACACGTGATGGTGTCTATCTTGTCTAGTCTATCCAAATTAGATTGTGAGTCATGTCAAATATGGAAACACACTCGCACTTTCTTTCCTTGTAGTGTTGAGAGTCGTGGACAGTCTATTTTTGCCTTAGTCCATTATGATATTTAGGGTCCTACTAGAGTCAGTTCAACCTTAGGATTTTATTATTTTGTTAGTTTCACTGATGATTATTCAAGATGTACTTCAATTTTCTTAACGAAAGATCGTTCTAAGTTATTTTCTATATTTCATATTTTTTGTGCTTAAATACAAAATCAATTTGGTGTCTCTATTAGTACGTTTCGTAATGATAATGCCTTATAACAGTTGTCCTCTCAATTTGAGTAATTTATGGCTCACCAAGGAATTATTCATCAAACCTTTTGTCCATACACTCCTCAACATAATGGGGTAGCAGAGAGGAAGAATAAGCACCTCATTGAGATTGCTCGCTCTCTTCTCATTCACTCTCATGTTCCACTGCACTTTTGGGGTGATGTAATTCCCACATTTTGCTATTTAATTAATCGAATGCCTTCATATTTCATTCAGAATCAAATTCCTTCTTTAATAGTATTTCCTCAGTCACATCTATACTCTCTTCCCGCTCATGTTTTTGGGAGCACACATTTTGTTCATAACTTAACCCTTGGGAAAGATAAATTAGTCTATCGTGCTCTCAAATGTTTCTTTCTTGATTATTCTCGTCTTTAGAAGGGGTATCGTTGCTACTCACCTGATCTTCATTGGCACTTTATGTCAGCAGATGTCATATTCTTTGAGTCTCGACCTTACTTTATATCTTCTTCAGATCATTCTGACATACCTTAGATTTTACCTATACCGACTTTTGATGAATCTTCTACTACTGCTACATCTCTATCCACAGCTCGTCCAGTCTTACCCATGTCAATTTTTGAAGAATCAACAATTACTTTTATATTTGTATCCATAGTACCACCGCTTTTGACTTATCATTATCGTCCACGTCCAGCATCAGGCCCAGATAATTCATGCCATGCACCAGACCCTGCCCCTACTGTGGACTTGTCTCATCTTAATCAATTGATTTCACTTTGAAAAGGTACACGGTCAACTCGTAATACTAATCCCTATTATACCTTTTTAAGTTATCATCATATGTCTTCGTATGTATTTGTATCATCATTTTCACTGTCTTCGTCCCTAAGTCTACAGGTAAAACACTTTCTCATCTAGGATGGCGACAGGCTATAATTGATGATATGTCTGCTTTACATACGAGTGGTACTTGGGAGCTTGTTGCTTTTCCTTCATGTAAATCTAATGTTGGCTGTCGTTGGGTTTATTTAGTATAATTCGGTCTGGGCATCCATGTTGATCATCTTAAGGATTGCCTTTTGCGAAGGGGTATATATAGATATTTGAGCTTGATTACAATGATACTTTCTCTCCCGTGGCTAAAATAGCATATATCCATCTTTTTCAATCTATGGTTGTTGTCCGCTATTAGCATATTTATCATTAGGACATTAGAATGCTTTCTCCATGGTGATCTTGAGTGGGAAGTTTATATGGAGCAACCACCTAATTTTGTTGCTCATAGTGATTTAATCTGGTGCGTCAATTGCATCGGTCACTTTATGATCTGAAATAGTCTCCTCGAGTCTGGTTTGGTAAATTCAACACAGTAATTTAAGAGTTTGATATGACTCGCAGTGAAGCAGATCATTCTGTGTTTTATCTATATTTTGCTCTAGATTTGAGTATTTATTTGGTGATTTATGTTAACGATATCGTTATAACTGGAAATGATCAAGATGATATCACTAATTTAAAGCAACATCTCTTTCAACATTTTCAGACTAAAGATCTCGACAAACTGAAGTATTTTGATTATGCATTTCCTTCTCTATTTGCCCCGCTTAAAACAAAATGAGAAAAAAGGGTTCGGTCAACGGCATAACTCTTTCTTTCCCCGGTCTCCTTTCGAAGGAGAGGCCTTCACATTCCTAATCTCGTAGGGTCGGACGGCTTCACTATAGTGACTACATTCAACCATCTAAAATAAATACAAGTATTCATATAGGATAACAATTCAGATGCTCCAGATGCCTTTCCCATACATTGTGTCTCTGCCTTGTAATGTGTAGCTAGATGGTGATGTTTTTAAGTCTTTGCTCACTGCTAATAGTCTGATTAGAAAACCTTATGTCATTTATTTTAGCCCATATATGATATATTGCTGCTGCAAAACAGAATTTCAGAATGCTAGCTCTAGATTTGTTATTGCCCATTCTATGTAATAGCCACTGCACTTCATGGTCCCAGCTTCCTATAGATCTTGTCTACCCCAACTTCAACATAGAAGACCATACATGTTTTGCATATTGATATGTAAAGAATAGATTATCAAAGTTCTCCTCTTATTGAGTATCACTGTCACGACCCGACCTCGGCCTTTGACTGGTGTCTTACCCCGGGCACCCTAGTGATACAACATCATAGAAAATCAGCGGAAATAAAAAAACTTAAGCATATGAACAATATGAAAAGAAACAGGCTAACCAAAACGGTCACCTTTCTGTATATAAACATAAAACCCGAACAGTTATATCCTTTACAAACCCTGCCCACAAAGCATTCATGCACTCTAAGAATTTTATAACAACAATGACGGGACAGGGCCCCTCCATACCCCTGAATGTACAAGAACTTACAATCTCAGGGAATCATACCAAAAGATAAGCCTCCGGAGAAACGGAGCTTCCCAAAACGCTGAACTGTGATCCTATGAGCGAGGATCAACAACCGGTGTACCTTACCGCAGATGAACGCAGCTTCAAGGAGGTCGATAACAGTACTAAGTATGTGAAATCAAAATATCAGAATGAAATCATGATACATATAAAACAGAGACATGTATGATAACCGCACTGCTCACAACATAAAAGCAATCATGCCATGTCCGGACTCACGCCTCAAAGTCATCCTCACGCCTGGAACTCCTTCCTCATCACAGCCTAGGTATAAACCGTATGATACGTATAATATGTCTCGCCCATCCCACGGACTCGAGGTGGAATCGTATGGTCACATTCCCGCCATCTCATGGACTCGTGTCGGATCGTATGGTCACATTCCCGCCATCTCCCGGACTCGGTGTCCGATCAGATGGTCACATTCCCGCCCATCTCATGGACTCGGTGCCGGATCATATGGTCACATTCCCGCCCATCTCACGACTCGGTGTCGGATCGTATGGTCACATTCCGCTCCATCTCATGGACTCGGTGTCGGATCGTATGGTCACATTCCGCCCATCTCCTAGACTCCTGTCGGATCAGATGGTCACATTCTGGCCCATCTCATAGACTCGGTGTCGGATCGGGTGGTATACATGTCTCGGCCCATCTCATGGGACTCGAGGTAGAATCGGCCATAACATTTAAACTCCCTTTTAAGACAGATTAAGATAATATCATGCTTTCCTTTTAAATCAAACTAAGGCAATATCATGCCCTCCTTTAAACCGAACACTTTCCTTTTTAAAATCAAGCAACAACATTCTTTTCCAAAAGTTCAAGTTGCATAATTTCAAATACTCAAGTCTTAGTTCATAGTCTTAATCACTTAATAACATAATCTCTTTTAAAACAATTTGGGTAACATATGCCTATGTGTGAGTAGGTTATACTTGTTTATAACAATCTTATTAAAGCAGTCATGATCTAGGAAATGTAATACAATTTTGTCTTATCTTAGCTTCTATGCAGATGGAGGTTTCTACTGGTTTTAATATAATTAATTATTTGTCAATACATTTTCCTTTATTAACGCTGCAGTGGTTTGTTCGATACTTATTCTCATTTCCGAAATCAGTAAAACATTATTCTTTAAAAACCAAGTACTCATTACTCACGAATGAGGTTTCACAACTTTTTAACAAAATTCATATCAAGCCAATTAAGTCAAGTCTCTTATCTTTCAAGATCAAGTCTCTTAACTTCTAAAATCAATAAACCATTCTTTTACCTACATAAAGTCGTTATAACAAACTTCCCATAAAGCTATTATAACACTTTATGTTTTAAACCAACCAAACCTCGTTTAGCACACGTACGTCTACCGTACTACATAGTTCACAACAATCATGCTAGAAAAGATAGGAAGAGGTTCACATACCTCACGACGATTATCGACAATTAGCAAAACGCTCCAAAGTATTATAACTGTTACACCCCGTAAATTCAAGAAGATAAGATAAGAACATACCAAGGAATATAAGATTTGAAAGTGGAAAGATAAGTGGACAAACATGTGTTGGACGGATTTTGAGTCTACCTTGGAGTGTTGTACCCCAGTTGTTAAGAATTTCGAGGTGTTTAAAAAAAATCCTAGTGTGTAGTCCGTTAAATCTAGTTCCCAACGCAACAAACCGTTCGTCGATAGGACATCGGAGTCAAAAGTTATGAAAGTTTCAAGTTTGGTGCGCAGTCAGGCAAAGCAGTGGTTTCGGTTCAGGGGTACAGCCAATGGCGCCGGACGGCGCGCGCTCGGATCTGGGGTTCGCAGGGTTGCCGCGCCGAATGCAGGGCCGCGCACGAACGCGGGTAATTATTCTCTGAGTGGAGGCGCGGCTGGCGGGATTTTTCTGCGGTAAAGGACGAAAATCAGGGGATATTTTGTTAAAAGCCTATGGGAGGGTGACAAGTGTCCCTCCCATCCTTTTGACCAGGTAAGGGGCCTATTTTAGGGCCAAGTCTTGGAAGACTTGGCCATTTCATCTCAAAACCCTCCCAAGGAAATCCTCTCCCTTTCTCTCTAGTTTTTCTTGAAGAAAACCTAGCCTTAGGAAATTGTTGGAGCGGCGGTAATAAGGCAAAGTGTGGGTGAACTTGTGGAAGCGCGGGGGGACGAATTTGACGGTAAAGAAGTGGAAAAAAAAGGGCTTTTGTGGGCTATTCCGAAAGGTAAAAGTTTCCTCTTATCTTGGATATGAGTTAATACTTGTTATAGTAGTTTAGAAATGAGCCTGAGGCTGTTTTATTTAAGTTGGATAGATTTGGATCTTGTTGTCTTGTTGAAACTGAAATGGGCATGTTAGCCTTAAGATGATAACTTCAATTTGGTTACTAATTGGGTCGTCACATGTTGTAAAGGGGGATTGTAGTTGTTGAAGATGTCTAGGGCTAGATATCATGTTAGACCTAAGAACTTGAATTGGAAAAGAGTTGAAAGGGGTTAGGATTGGTTGTATTGTTGGCCAAGAATGGCATGTAAGTTATTGGGTTATTTTTGTGTTATTGTGGGGCGGAATTTTACACGTATTGTTAGGCGTGTAATCCCCTTGCATTTGCTGAATTAATTGAGCCTTAAATGTGGCGTTGGTTATTGAATTTGGCCTTGAAAAAGGTGGCATAGTAAGTAGAAACAAAGGAAGTGCTGTCCAAATTTCCGTAGAATGTAGGGACCTTGCACTTAGTTTATTCTACGTTCGAAGCTAGAGTTTGATAGACGTTTTATGACCCTTATAGGATTGAAGTACTACGAGTAGCATATTCTACTTAAGGGGGATAGTACTGTGGAGCATTTTGCTAACCGTCGATAATCGTCGCGAGGTATGTGATTCTTCCTATCCTCTTCAGCATGATTATTTGTGAAATATATAGTGCAGTAGATGCACGTGTGTTAAAGGAATTTGATTTCCCTTGTTGTGCCTTGACTTGATATGAAGTGTAAAGGTATTGATTGTTTGAAAAAGTAGGAAAATCTTATTCGTTAGTAATGGGTACTCGGTGGTTAAAGAATAAGCCCTTTTGGTCTCATAAGGGCTTATAGTTGTAATTGGTTGGTTTAAAACATAAAGTGTTATAACGGCTTTATGGGAAGTTTGTTATAACCACTTTATGTAGGTAAAAGAATGGTTTGTTGATTTCAAAAGATAAGAGACTTGACTTATAATTGACCTAAATGGTGTTGAAAAGGGTGAAACCTCATTCGTGAGAAATGAGTACTTGGTTTTTAAAAGAATAATGTTACATAAATGTCGGAAATGGGAATAAGAATCGAACAAGCCAATGCAGCGTTAATAAAGGAAAAAGTAATGACAATTAATTATATTAAAACCAGTAGAAACCTCCATCTGCATAGAAGCTAAGATAAGACAAAATTGTATTACATTTCCTAGATCATGGCTGCTCTAATAAGAACTATTGTAATCAAGTTTTGATCTTCTTATAAATTCCAAAGTAAGGAACTCGATTTCTAAAAGAAAAGAGACTTAAGAATTTGAAGTGTTTTGGTCTAAAAGAAAGGCATGGTTTTGTCTTGCCTTGTTTTAAAACATAAAGTGTTATAATAGCTTTATGGGTAGTTAGTTATAACTGTCACACCCCGAAAATCGGGCCCGTGACTGGTGCCTTACCCCGGGCACCCTAGTGATACATACATCAGAGAAAATCAGCGGAATATAAAACATGAGTCATTAAACAAGAGATATAATAAATAAACAGGCCAACCAAAACAGTTGCCTTCAGTGTATACATAAAACCTGAACAGTTTAATCCTTTTACAACCCTGCCCACAACAAGATTACATGCACTTCTAAGATATATTAACAACTATGACGGACAGTGGCTCGCCATACCTGAATGTACAAGAACCTACAACTCAGTGGAAACATACCAAAGATAAGCCTCCAAGGAACGGAGCTTTCCGACACGCCAAATGAGATCCAAAGAGCTGGATCCACGATCGATGTACTCTACTCGCGGCATGAACGCAGCCTCAAGGAGGTCAAGCATAACAGTACCAAGTATGTGAAATCACAACATCAGAAATGAAATCATAATAGCCTAAAAAGGTGAGACATGTATGATAACCAAAATACAAGACGCAACATAAAAGTTAGCCAAGTCGTGGACTCACGCCTCAAAGTCGCCACTAAATATAACTATGGGTCTCACGCCCACCACATCCATCATGTTCGCATCATGGCCGCATGCCCCCGGAATACTGCATCGGTGTAGACATGTCCATGATGCAACAATAATAACAAGTCCGCATGGCCACATGCCCGGACATCGCCGTGTAGACATGCCCATGTAACCTCAATAACAATATATCATGGGTGATCAACCCCGCCGCATGGCCACATGCCCCCTGGACATCAGACGGTGTAGACACGCCCATGTGACATCAACAACAAGACGAATCAAAATGGAAACATACCCGTGGAATTCTCCATCACCGCCAAAGACGCCCAAGTAAGTTCTCAACAAGTCAACCGCCTCTATCGAGACGCCAGAATACGTAAATACCACACTTGCACAACAAAGGCTATCATCACAAGCATAGGCAAGTTTCACAACAACAAGCATAGGCAAGTTTCACAACAACATGCATAGGCAAGTTTCACAACAACAAGCATAGGCAAGTTTCACATCACTCAAAGTACCTTCATTTTATGCCAAGGTCCGGGTTTTAACCCTAAAGTACTACGTACGTTAAATTCTTTAAAAGAGATCCATTACTTTTATCAAAGTCACCCGATACCCGTAGTATTAGAATGACCAACCCACATTCCTTTTCAAAATCAAGTAACTACATTCTTTGCCTAAGTTCCAGTTTGCCTAGTTTCAATTACTCAAGCTCCTCATTTTCAAATGGTTTCATAGTTCATAAACTTAATCATTTGATTCCTTTTTAGAACAATTGAGTAATATATGTCTCACGTGAGAGTAGGTTATTCTTGTTTACAACATTCTTATTACAGCAGCCATGATCTAGAAAATGTAATATCATTTTGTCTCATCTTAGTTTCTATGCAGATGGAGGTTTCTACCGTTTTAATACGATACATCATTATTCAATACATTTTCCTTTATTAACGCCGCAGTTGGTCCTGCCGATACACATTCGATTTCAAATCAAGAAACATTATCCCTTTAAATAAAACCAAGTACTCATTACTCACGAATGAGGTTTCGCACAAACATCCACATTAAAACAAATAAGTTAAGTCTCTTATCTTATAAGATCAAGTCTCTTAACTTCTAACATCAGTAAACCATTTTCTTTACCTCTCTTAAGACATTATACCTAACTCCCCATAAAGCTAGTATAACTCTTTTTAAAACCTTTAAAACCAAGTGTTACTCTACCTTAAAAACGATTTATAAAACTTTTGAAATACATCAAGTTCTTTATTATAACTAGCCAGTTATAATTCACATCAGTTACCTTTTAAAACCACAAAGTATTTTCTTACCTACATAAAGCTGTTATAACCAACTTCCCATAAAGCCGTTATAACACTTTATGTTTTAAAAACAATCAAACACAGTTAACACATGTACGTCTACCGTACTACATAGTTCACACATATCATGCTAGAAGAGATAGGAAGAGATTCACATACCTCGCGACGATTATCGACAATAAGCAAAAAGCTCCAAGTACTACAACCTTGCTAGCCCTTTCCACTCCTCGAGTAGAATACGCTACTCTTAGTACTTTCACCTATAAAGGCCACAAACGTCTATTAAATCTTAAACACATGTTCCCATCTTTCTACGTAAAATTCAAGAAGATTTCTTCCCACACAACAGAAATCTCCTCCTAACGAGGCCGGCTACTGCCACTGCGTGGGGGTTTATACGCCTAACCTGACGTGTACAATTCTACTCGAATACTACACAAGTCTATCGCACACACCCCTATGTAATTACAGCCTGGGCTTTATTCTTCAGCTTAAGTCAAAAGACATTGCCACAATACTACGCTCGATTCTATATATAGTATACTTCAACTATATATTCTAACATGTAATTTCCAATTACAATAAGGACATTAGTGTTTACCTCGATAAGCCCAAAATTATCCAAGTATAAAGTCGATCCCGAGCAACGCTTAGCTCCTACTCCGAGCGCCCAAACAACCCTTAGAAGTTCTAACCAACTTCTACTTACAACTTCAACAACGGTGAAGATTTCCTTAGGTTTCGTTTTTGTGGCTAAAGGAAGTATAATCGTATTTTCTGGGCTTTTGTATAAGTGTAACCTTGGGAATACTACAAGGTATTTGGGCCAAGGCATTTGGACATTATAACAATACTAGGAGAGTATTTCTATACCACAACAAGGGTATTATACGAAAACAACTAGCAGTGGGGTACCCACTGCCAAGGCACCACAAAGGGGGAGGGATGGCTTTGGACGAATCACAAGCAAGAGGGAGAGGAGGGTTTTCAAGACTTGGAAGTTTTGGAATGGATGAAGTCTTCACACTTGGGGGTATTTATAGCAAAACCAAAGGCCAACAAGTGGCCAAGATCCTTCCAAGTGTATAACAAGTGTAAGGACAAGATTAAGCCAAGTGCACCCTAAACCCTACTCCACAAAACACTCCACAAAACAAGCCACAAAGCAAGGCACAAAACAAGGGGCCAATCGGCCAAGGCCAACCAACCTTGATCGCCTCCAAATCGCCCAACGAGGTGACAAGTGTCACCTCCCGCTGGTCCAAAAATGTTTCGCCTCTCGGAAAAATCCGCAAAAATATAAATGACATAGCCGGAATTTTTCCAACGTAAGTCGTGGAAACGCTTTCGTCAAAAACGACTCAAATCGCACTTGTGCTCAAAATGAATTCGCCAAGCCTAATGAAGTTCGAAAATTTCTACGCACGCCCCCACGCATATACTCCGAAATACGGTATAACATTCTCCCTTCCTTAGAAACATTCGCCCCGAATGTTCCTTCTAAGTCTCAAACAAACGTGCGCCAAGATAGTCTTCACTACTATACTTACGAGAATCAAACATGCCACACCGCCACAAAATAACATGCCAAGAAACCCAAATCCACGCCAACGAGGAACCACCTCGCTTAGCACAAAAGTCCCCACCAAGGTCTAAAATATACTCCTTCGCACCTATATTTCACAAAAGAAACGATCACACACGCTCACTTCTCCTCTATCTCGTCGCACTTTCTCGAACACTCGAGCTCTTTCTAGTATCCGTACTCACACTTCCGTCAACGCTTCGTTTCCAACCCTTGGAGTTACTACCTCCAAACTTGGTCATCTTACTACCTCGATTTCCTAAGGCCATTCTCGCCTTCACGAACCGATTCTCGTCGAACATATCTATGAACTCATACGATGGTCATCTAAACTGGGCCTAGCACCCTCGCGTGACCGCCACCGGGCGACCACCTGCAGCTGACCCTTCCTCGAACGGACGCCGGTTGGCCCGCAACATGGCCCCAACCCACCCATCGTAGCGCCAACTCCCGCCTCCGACACGGAACACACTGGAAGCTACCACTTCCATCTCACACTAACCAGATTTTTAAATCACACTATAGCACAAAGCTATCCGAACATAACACTTAACACATCATTAACATCAACACATACAAGAATCTACAGGGTTAAGGATATACCTGAAACTAGGCGGTTCAAGGACCGCTAAAATCGAACTTCCACCGCGACCTACCGTGGCCCGCAATCGCCTAGTAGTTCAGGCTATCCTACCAGCGCTACTCGCCTGGCCTTCTCGCCATATGGCCCCGCTGGCCGCAAGAATAACAAGCTCCTCGTACTACGACACTCCAAATGCGGTCTACCACATCGACCACACCGGTAGGGTGATCGCACCGCCAACACCCCTACTCCTCGAACATCTCAAACTCGGGAGCCCCGACCGCTTCCCGAATATCCTGCGGGTCCCGGCGTCGCGGAGGACCACTGCAATGGCGAGGTACATAACTAGTTCGGCCGAGCGGTCCGCCGAAGTCGCCAAAATATCCGCCGCTCGCCTTCTTCTCACGAAATGGCCTACCTGCCGATCCGCGCCTCGCACTCAAGTGCACGAGCTCGAACGCGGCAATGTCCATGCCCGCCAAGAGAAACACCCGCACAAGACTCGCCATATAATCATCTAGCCCGCGACGTAGCGATGCACCCTATCCTCCATATTCGCAACAAGCGCAGTGGACATATCGAGCCAAAGAATCGAACTCGACATTGTACTCCCGACAGCGCCTCTCGCCTCAAGAATAAAAATTTATCGGCCGCGCCCTCCTCATCTCGCGGAGGCAAGAAGTGCGTGAGAAAAGCCCCAAAACTCATCCCATATCGCGGAGGTGCATGCTCTCCCGAAAGCTCCCACGAATCAAACTAATCGATCATGGTATCACGCGGCCGACGCGAACCGGGCGTCACAGACTCGGTCTCAAGCCTTGATCACCCGTGACGATCTCAGAATCGACGGATGAACTCGCGATCATCCTCGTGCCTCGACCCATAAAACTCGGGCGGCTACAACTCGTAAAGTCCCGTAGCCTCAAACTATTCGCTTTCTGCACTACGCGCCGCTGAACCGAATCGCCAGATTCACTGCCTCATATTCGCCACAACCTCGCCAATAATCGGGCCATCTCTCGCGACCCATCTCCCGCCTGCATCGCGGATCGAGGCTCGTGTATCAGAGTCTCATCGCCCACGGCCGCGCTTAAACTCGCCGGTGCCGGGCGGCCGCGAAACTCGCTGTCGGAAGCACTGCCTCGTGTATCGACCGCTCGCGCTCGCATTCTCTCAGATCCCACTAGCAGCCTCTCGGCCGCTTTGCCCTTCTGGCACTCGCCGCGCGGAGGCATAATCGTAAAATGAAACACATCAGAGGGTCCAACTTACAACTCACTTTCTAAGGCACGATCTTAGAATGAGAAGAATAGAAACTAATCCTACATGTCCTATAGCCTCGATTATAGATGGTGCACAACACACCGATAATCAAGACTCTACTAGACACGGTCTCAGACACCTTCCGAGGACTAATCGCTCGATACCACTATGTCACACCCCGAAAATCGCCCGTGATCGTGTCTTACCCCGGCACCCTAGTGATACATACATCGAGAAAATCAGTGAACATAAAACATGAGTCATTAAACAAGAGATATAATAAATAAACAAAGCAACCAAAACAGCTTGCCTTCGGTGTATACATAAAACTCGAACAGCTTTAATCTTTTACAACCCCGCCACAACAAGATTACATGCACTCTAAGATATATTAACAACTATGACGACAGTGGTTCGCCATACCCCGAATGTACAAGAACCTACAACTCAGTGGAAACATACCAAAGATAAGCCTCAAGGAACGGAGCTTTCCGACACGCTGAAATGAGATCCAAAGAGCGGATCCACGATCGATGATACTTACTCATGCAGATGAACGCAGCTTCAAGGAGGTCAAGCACAACAGTACCAAGTATGTGAAATCACAACATCAGAAATGAAATCATAATAGCCTAAAAAGGTGAGACATGTATGATAACCAAAATACAAGACGCAACATAAAAGTAGCCAAGTCGTGGACTCACGCCTCAAAGTCGCCACTAAATATAACTACGGGTCTCACGCCACAACATCCATCATGTTCGTGATCATGGCCGCATGCCCTAATATCGTGACGGTAGACATGTCCATGATGCAACACATAACAAGGCCGCACGGCCACATGCCCCGGACATCGCTTCTGTAGACATGCCCATGTAACCTCAATAACAATATATCAGGTGATCAACCCCGCCGCATGGCCACATGCCGGACATCAGACGGTAGACACGCCCATGTGACATCAACAACAAGACAAGAATCAAAATGGAAACATACCCGTGGAATTCTCCATCACCGCCAAAGACGCTCCAAGTAAGTTCAAGAAGTCAACCTACTCTATCGAGAGACGCCAGAATACGTAAATACCACACTTGCACAACAAAGGCTATCATCACAAGCATAGGCAAGTTTCACAACAACAAGCATAGGCAAGTTTCACAACAACAAGATAGGCAAGTTTCACAACAACAAGCATAGGCAAGTTTCACATCACTCAAAGTACCTTCATTTTATGCCAAAGTCCGGGTTTTAACCCTAAAGTACTACGTACGTTAAATTCTTTAAAAGAGATCCATTACTTTTATCAAAGTCACCCGATACCCGTAGTATTAGAATGACCAACCCACATTCCTTTTCAAAATCAAGTAACAACATTCTTTCCTAAGTTCCAGCTTGCCTAGTTTCAATTACTCAAGCTCCTCATTTTCAAATGGTTTCATAGTTCATAAACTTAATCACTTGATTCCTTTTAGAACAATTGAGTAATATATGTCTCACGTAGAGTAGGTTATTCTTGTTTACAACATTCTTATTACAGCAGCCATGATCTAGAAAATGTAATATCATTTTGTCTCATCTTAGTTTCTATGCAGATGGAGGTTTCTACTGGTTTTAATACGATACATCATTATTCAATACATTTTCCTTTATTAACGCCGCAGTTGGTCCTGTCGATACACATTCGATTTCCAAATCAAGAAACATTATCCCTTTAAATAAAACCAAGTACTCATTACTCACGAATGAGGTTTCGCACAAACATCCACATTAAAACAAATAAGTTAAGTCTCTTATCTTATAAGATCAAGTCTCTTAACTTCTAACATCAGTAAACCATTTTCTTTACCTCTTAAGACATTATACCTAACTCCCATAAAGCTAGTATAACTCTTTTTAAAACCTTTAAAACCAAGTGTTACTCTCCTTCAAAACGATTTATAAAACTTTTGAAATACATCAAGTTCTTTATTATAACTAGCCGCTTATAATTCACATCGCTACCTTTTAAAACCACAAAGTATTTTCTTACCTACATAAAGTCATATAACCAACTTCCCATAAAGCCGTTATAACACTTTATGTTTTAAAACAATCAAACACGCTAACACACGACGCCTACCATACTACATAGTTCACACATATCATGCTAGAAGAGATAGGAAGAGGTTCACATACCTCGCGACGATTATCGACAATAAGCAAAAAGCTCCAAGTACTACAACCTTGCTAGCCCTTTCTACTCGAGCAGTAATACGCTACTCTTAGTACTTTCACCTATAAAGGCCACAAACGTCTATTAAATCTTAAACACAAGTTCCCATCTTTCTACGTAAAATTCGGAAGACTCTCCTCCCGCCACAACAGAAATCTCCTCCTTTCTAACGAGGCACGGCCACTGCCGACTGCGTGGTTTATACGCCTAACCTGACGTGTACAATTCTACTCAAGAATACTACACAAGTCTATCGCAATACACCCATGTAATTACAGTTCGCTTCTTATTCTTCAGCTTAAGTCAAAAGACATTGCCACAATACTACGCTCGATTCTATATATATTATACATCAAATATATATTCTAACATGTAATTTTAAATTAAAATATAAGCACAAGAGTGTTTACCTCGATAAGCCCAAAATTATCCAAGTATAAAGTCGATCCCGAGCAACGCTTAGCTCCTACTCCGAGCGCCCAAACAACCCTTAGAAGTTCTAACCAACTTCTACTTACAACTTCAACAACGGGTGAAGATTTCAGTGGTTTCGCTTTTGTGGCTAAAGGAAGTATAATCGTATTTTCCGGCTTTTGTATAAGTGTAACTCGGGAATACTACAAGGTATTTGGGCCAAGGCATTTGGACATTATAACAATACTAGAGAGTATTTCTATACCCCAACATGGGTTATTATACGAAAACAACTCGGCTAGGGGGGGGGTACCCCACGGCCAAGGCACCACAAAGGGGGGAGGGATGGCTTTTGGACGAATCACAAGCAAGAGGGAGAGGGAGGGTTTTCAAGACTTGGAAGTTTTTGGAATGGATGAAGTCTTCACACTTAGGGGGGTATTTATAGCAAAACCAAAGGCCAACCAAGGGCCAAGATCCTTCCAAGTGTATAGCAAGTGTAAGGACAAGATTAAGCCAAGTGCACCCTAAACCCTACTCCACAAAACACTCCACAAAATAAGCCACAAAGCAAGGCACAAAACAAGGGGCCAATCGGCCAAGGCCAACCAACCTTGACCGCCTCCAAATCGTCCCAACGAGGTGACAAGTGTCACCCTCCGTTGGTCCAAAAATGTTTCGCCTCTAAAAATCCGCAAAAATATAAATGACATAGCCGAATTTTTCCAACGTAGTCGTGGAAACGCTTTCATTTAAAAACGACTCAAATCGGCACTTGTGCCCAAAATGAATTCGGCCAAGCCTAATGAAGTTCGAAAATTTCTACGTACGTCCCCCACGTACATACTCTGGAAATACGGGGTATAACAATAACGACTCTATGGGAAAATAAAGAAATGGATTCATTATTGGATTTAGAATGGTAACTTGATTTTGGGAAAAGAGAAGTAACTTGTTTCAAATATTGAACTCTTTGTGATGGAAAAACATAAGTGGCTTGGTTATAAAAGGTAGGAGTACCTTGAGTTGTGTGTAACTTGCCTATGCTTGGTTGAGATAGCCTTTGTCACGACCCGACCCCGGGCCCGCGACTGGTGCCCTACCTGGGCACCCTTACAGGTATACATCAGAGATAAACAGCGGAACATACATAAATTTAAACAATGAAATAAATAATAGGTTAGCCGATAAGGCTACCTTCCTGGATATAAACAAATCCAACAGCAGTTACCTCAATTTTTTTTTTATAAAGCGACCCACAATATATGACTACAGACCTCTAAGAGTTTACATAACAACTGTGACGGGACAGGGCCCCGCCATACCCCTGAATGTACAAAAGTCAACGACTTCAGGGAACCCTACCAAAAACAAAGCCTCCGGAGAAATGGAGCTTTCAGAATCGAATGATCCTAAGAGCGGATCGCCAGTTATGTACCTCAACTCGCGGCATTTAACGCAGCTTCAAGGAGGTCAAGATAAAAATATGTACCAAGTATGCAAACCGAAAGCATCAGTAATTTAAATCAATATAGTCAAAATACACCAAGACATATATGATAACCCAATTTACGCACTGCGTGCTCATCAAGTAGAAGTAATGAAAGTCGCTTTACCTTATACACTGTTTCATCATATGAATCAGAGTCACCCTGTGGCTATGAACACCACCTCCAATATCCAAGCGCGCTGGATTCCCATCACTACCGACCGCCAGTGTAAAATCTAACTCGTGACGCGCTTGGCATCCTTCCTCACCGCTTCACAGACACATACAACACGTATATATACCTATATCCTCCGCCTGTGGAATTTCACACGCTGACACCGTAAGAGTAAAATACAACCACGTGACGCGCCCGGCATCCTACCTCACCGCCGACGACACATACACAATACATACATATATATATCTCATGCCCGTGGAATCCTCATCTCGGTACATGACTCGCGATCCAAGCAGACCACCCGCCCGCAGATCCTTAAGCAATCCTACCGGGACTATTTCACCCGTGATAGTCGTGTGGACCCGCATGAGGTATTCTCGTGATAGTCAGATCCGCCCGCACGGGACTATTTCACCCGCATAAGCCCATAAGGACTCGCATGAGGTATTCCTCGTGATAGTCAGATCCGCCGCATGGGACTATTTCACCCGCATAAGCTCATAAGGACTCGCATGAGGTATTCCTCGCATAGTGGGTAGCAAATCCACGGAGACAGGTGGTATAACTATCTTGGGGATTTACCCCTCAGGTATACTCTTACCCCTCGAACTACATGCCTCGATCCTCATCGTAAGCATGTCCACGGTGCATACCCGTGGAATCCCACATCACTGACGGTATGTCCCCGTAAACTCATACTAAGACCACGGAAGCATACCCGTGGAATCCCACATCACCGCTTCAGACGTCCCAGATTCATAAGGCAATGGAAGCATACCCGTGGAATCCTCCATCACTGACGGTACGTCCAAGTAAGTTCTTAACTTCTTTAGACTTCTATTATCAAACAGAATGAATCTCATTCATCAACCTTAAGTCACTGTTCATATCACTTAACGAGTCCGGGGAAATTTAACCCAAAATACTATGTACTTCTATTCTTTCCAAGATCCTTTTTCCACATAGGACCCCAAGATACTAACACCCGTAGTATCCAGGCTTATCTTATTCGAGAAAAACCATTTCTTTAAGCTTCCATAAAGTTATTATAACCAACTTCTCATAAAGCCGTTATACTAACTTTATGCTTGTAACCAAGACCTCCTTATCCTCCCATAAAGCCGTCATAACTAACTTCCCATAAAGCCGTTATAACTCTTTATGTCTTAGACCACTTCGCTCTCTCTATAACCAAGAGGCTTGTACTTCAATTCAAGTTACACTACTTTCAAATACTTCAAAAATCTTAACTTAGAAAACAAGTTTCTTAACTTAGGAACCAGGTCTCTTATCTTTAGAATAGTTCAAGAATCAATACTTCCCGAATCTAGTATTCTATACTTGATCATGTCAAGAAATCCTTGTCTACCTTATTAGGATAAACCATTCTTATAACTCTTCCTTAAGGACACGTGAGTTAAATCTCTAACTCAACCAACCGACATCCTTAAAACAAGTCAAATATGTCAAATGACTTCACTTCATTTAAAATCACGCACGCTCACCGCACTACGCTTATAACTACTCATGCTCAAGAGATAGGAAGAGTTCTACATACCTTTTTGCTTAATCCACTTGCCAAGTCCAATATGCCGTAGATGTCAACCTATAATGACCATAATACGCCTATTAGCTTTTAGCTTCAACGTAATATATTCTAATGAATAGTCCCTTGTTCTACGGAAATTTGGACAAAGACTTCCTTTGTTTCTACTTACTATGCCACCTTTTCAAGGCCGAAATTCAATAACCAACGCCACCTTTAAGGCTCAATTCATTCAAGAATTACTGTGGGATTACACGCCTACTAATACGTAAAATTCCGCCCACAACAACACAAAATAAACCAATAATTTCCATGCCATTCTTGGCCAACAATATAACCAATACTACACCCTTTCAACTCTTTCCAATCCAAGTTATTAAGTCTAACATGATATCTAGCCCTAGACATCTTCAACAATTACAATCTCCTTTACAAATACGCGACGACCCAAATCTATTCAAATAAAACAACCTGTGCTCAACTCTATACTACTACAATAAAACAAATTTTAGGCTCAATTCTAAATCATCAAATATAATGAATTCTCAGCTCACATCTATACTACTAAAATATAATGACCTTAGGCTCATAACCAAGAGAAAGGGAAACTTTTACCTTAAGGAATAGCCCACAAAAGCCCCTTTTTCTTCCACTGCTCCACAAAATCGCCCACCCGCGCTTCCCACAAGTTTACCCACACTTTTCCTTCTTGCCGCCGCTCCAATAATTGCCTCTTAGGCTAGGTTTTCTTCAAACATCAAGAGAGAAGGGAGGGGATCTTTCTTGGGAGGGTGTGAAATGAAATGGCCAAGTCTTCCAAGACTTGCCCTAAAATAGACCACTTTCAGATAAAGGATGGGAGGGACACTTGTCACCCTCCCATAGGTTTAAAACAAAAATATCCCCTGCTTTTTCGCCACATCAGGTAAAATCCGCCGCGCATGCGGCGCTGCTGGCGCCAAGGCCGCTACTCCGAGAAAGTTCTGCATTTCGCGCCATGCCTCAGATTCGGCCACGCACTGCAACCCCTGCAAACCCCCAGAACAACCGGCGCCATGTCTATATTCAGGCCGCGCTGCACTGAACCAAAATCGCCGCTTTGCTCGATCGCGCACCAAACTTGAAACTTCCATAACTTTTGACTCCGATGTCCTATCGACGAACGGTTTGTTGCGTTGGAAACTAGATTCAGCGAACTTCATACTAATCTTTTACAACTCTTCAAAAAACTACTAAATAACTAGGAGATATACCACTCCAAAGTTAGCTGAAAGTCTGCCCACAACCTTTTGCCAACCCAACTTTCCAAATTCAAATCTTATTTCTTTTCGTATGTTCTTAACTTAACCTCTTGAATTTACGAGGTGTAACATTCTTCCCCCCTTAGAAACATTCGTCCTCGAATGTTCTTTCGGAGTACAATCTGATTAACGCGCGACATAGTCTCCTTATACTACACCCTTCTTACAACATATGCCACCCATGGCCACATAACAATATTTATTCTAAGTCACAACCTCGCACTCACAAAGCCAACTAGCCCATACTTATAATGACCTCCAAATCTGTCATAATCCTCTCTACTAGGTCTACTAGGGTCTGACGACTGTATCATCACCGGGAAAACCTCATATCCCCGCTCAGCTACCACCCCACACACTCACGGGTGTAGTTACCTCGAAAGGTTCTTATGGATTCAGGCTCTATTCCTTTACACTTGGTTGTTATCTTTCTTATCGGTCGATTTCTTCCGTATTTCCAACTCACACTAGTATACATAACTTCCATACCGACTGGCCTCCAATCTTTGGAGTCACTCTATAAAACAATATAAGGCCATTTCCGACTCCCACGACTGGTTCGGTGGAACGCGCCCACGAACCCGTAAAACAATTAACTAGACTTGCCTTGCACCCTCGTGACTCACACGAGCGAAACTACTACCAACCGATCCCACTCTATTCCAGGCTGGGCACCCGCAATGTGTCCTCACCCCGACCCGCCGCACTTAACTCTTATTCTTGGTTTATACTAAATCTCTACCCGAGAAGACCTTGCACATCTAAGGTCTCAATGTCTTTATCATTCTTAGGCTCGCATTCCTGCCCAAGCCTACCTTATCGCCCTCCCCTCCCCGAAACGGGTACAAAACTTCTCATAATACCATAACCATGTTGTCTCGATCACAACAACCATTACTCACTATACGCGACCTCATCCGCACAATTCTCTTAAGCCTACTACGCAGCCTTAATCTATTAACACGACATTCCGTTAGGTTCCTTAACATGGCTTCTAAGGGTTCACTACCCTATCGCATACCTCATCCTTTCCCAATTATCTCGAAATGAAACACAAAACTGGCGAAAAATTCATTAACTATTCCATACCTTCCCTGATCTAGTTAGTCTTTACCAATTCCCTGGTAATCTAAAATCATTCTAGGCAACACGCGTCGACTTCATACATAACTCCGTATAGATGTATGTCACAATACCAACTATACTATAATAATTACCAACCCGATACGCAATCCACATAGTCATTTCTGGTCATCACGCTTTCTCAGAATGCATTCAACATAACTCGTTAGGAGGGACGACTTAACAACACACTCTATCGCACGATCTCGAGTGAGAAGAATGGAAACCAATTCTAAATGTCCCGCACCTCCGATTATAGATGTGGTGCACAACACACCGATAATCAAGACTCTACTAGACACGGCTCAGTAGACACTTTCCGAGGACTAATCGCTCGATACCACTTTTGTCACGACCACCGGGCTCGCGATCGGTGCTCCTACTCCGCACCCTTACAGGTATACATCAGAGATAAACAGCGGAACATACATAAATTTAAACAATGAAATAAATAATAGGTTAGCCGATAAGGCTACCTTCCTGGATATAAACAAATCCAACAGCAGTTACCTCAATTTTTTTTATAAAGCGACCCACAATATATGACTCATGCACTCTAAGAGTTTACATAACAATCGTGACGACAGTGGCCCCGCCATAACCCCGAATGTACAAAAGTCAACGACTTGTGAACCCTACCAAAACAAAGCCTCGAGAAATGGAGCTTTCAGAATCAACAGTGATCCTAAGAGCGGATCGCAAGTTATGTACCTCAACTGCGGATTTAACGCAGCTTCGGCGAGGTCGATAAAAATATGTACCAAGTATGCAAACCGAAAGCATCGTAATTTAAATCAATATAGTCAAAATACACCAAGACATATATGATAACCCAATTTACAAGCACTGTGCCTCATCAAGTAGAAGTAATGAAAGTCGTTTACCTTATACAACTGTTTCATCATATGAACCGTAGTCACCCTGTATGAACACCACCTCCAATATCCAAGCGCCTGGGATTCCCATCACTACCGACCGCCGTTGTAAAATCTAACTCGTGACGCGCCGCGGCATCCTTCCTCACCGCTTGCATACACATACAACACGATATACCTATATCCTCCGCTCGTGGAATTTCCGCCACGCCGACACCGTAAGAGTAAATACAACCACGTGACGCGCTGGCATCCTACCTCACCGCTGCACACATACACAATACATACATATATATATCCCATTCCCGTGGAATCCCTCATCTCGTGTACATGACTCGCGATCCAAGCAGGACCACCCGCCCGCAGTATCCTTAAGAACTCCTACCCCTGGGACTATTTCACCAAAGATAGTCGTGTGGACCCGCATTTATTCTCGTGATAGTCAGACTACCGCATGGGACTATTTCACCCGCATAAGCCCATAAGGACTCGCATGAGGTATTCCTCGCATAGGTTGTATCCGCCCGCATGGGACTATTTCACGCGCATAAGCCCATAAGGACTCGCATGAGGTATTCCTCGCATCGTGGGTAGCAAATCCACGGAGACAGCGTATAACTATCTTGGGATTTACCTCGTATACTCTACCCTTCGAACTACATGCCTCGATCCTCATCGTAAGCATGTCCACGGTGCATACCCGTGGAATCCCACATCACTGACGGTATGTCCCCGTAAACTCATACTAAGACCATGGAAGCATACCCGTGGAATCCCACATTACCGCTTGTGACGTCGGAGATTCATAAGAAGGCAATGGAAGCATACCCGTGGAATCCTCCATCACTGACGGTACGTCCAAGTAAGTTTATAACTTCTTTAGACTTCTATTATCAAACAGAATGAATCTCATTCATCAACCTTAAGTCACTGTTCATATCACTTAACGAGTCCGGGGAAATTTAACCCAAAGTACTATGTACTTCTATTCTTTCCAAGATCCCTTTTCCACATAGGACCCCAAGATACTAACACCCGTAGTATCCAGGCTTATCTTATTCGAGAAAAACCATTTCTTTAAGCTTCCATAAAGTTATTATAACCAACTTCCCATAAAGCCGTTATACTAACTTTATGCTTTAGAACCAAGACATCCTTATCCTCCCATAAAGCCGTCATAACTAACTTCCCATAAAGCCGTTATAACTCTTTATGTCTTAGACCACTTCGCTCTCTCTATAACCAAGAGGCTTGTACTTCAATTCAAGTTACACTACTTTCAAATACTTAAAAAATCTTAACTTAGAAAACAAGTTTCTTAACTTAGGAACCAGGTCTCTTATCTTTAGAATAGTTCAAGAATCAATACTTCCCGAATCTAGTATTCTATACTTGATCATGTCAAGAAATCCTTGTCTACCTTATTAGGATAAACCATTCTTATAACTCTTCCTTAAGGACACATGAGTTAAATCTCTAACTCAACCAACTGGACATCTTTAAAACAAGTCAAATATGTCAAATGACTTCACTTCATTTAAAATCACGCACGCTCACCGCATCATACAGTTATAACTACTCATGCTCAAGAGATAGGAAGAGTTCTACATACCTCTTTTGTTTAATCCACTTGCCAAGTCCAATATGCCGTCCGTAGATGTCAACCTATAATGACCATAATACGTCTATTAGCTTCTAGCTTCAACGTAATATATTCTAATGAAAAGTCCCTTGTTCTACGGGAATTTGACAAGACTTCCTTTATTTCTACTTACTATGCCACCTTTTCAAGGCGAAATTCAATAACCAACGCCACCTTTAAGTCTCAATTCATTCAAGAATTACTGTGGATTACACGCCTACTAATACGTGTAAAATTCCGCCCCACAACAACACAAAATAAACCAATAATTTCCATGTCATTCTTGGCCAACAATATAACCAATACTACACCCCTTTCAACTCTTTCCAATCTAAGTTCTTAAGTCTAACATGATATCTAGCCCTAGACATCTTCAACAATTACAATCTCCCTTTACAACATGCGACGACCCAAATCTATTCAAATAAAACAGCCTCGTGCTCAACTCTATACTACTACAATAAAACAAATTTTAGGCTCAATTCTAAATCATCAAATATAATGTACCTCGTGCTCACATCTATACTACTAAAATATAACAACCTTAGGCTCATAACCAAGAGAAAGGGAAACTTTTACCTTAAGGAATAGCCCACAAAGCCCCTTTTTCTTCCACCTGCTCACAAAAATCGCCCACCAGCGCTTCCCACAAGTTTACCCACACTTTTCCTTCTTGCCGCCGCTCCAACAATTTCCTCTTAGGCTAGGTTTTCTTTAAAAATCAAGAGAGAAGGGAGATGATCTTTCTTGGGAGGGTTTGAAATGAAATGGCCAAGTCTTCCAAGACTTGGCCCTAAAATAGGACCACTTTCAGATAAAAAGGATGGGAGGGACAGTTGTCACCCTCCCATAGGTTTAAAACAAAAATATCCCATGTTTTTCGCCTGTCACTGTGTAAAAATCCCGCCTCGGCGCCGCGGCCCCGCCGCCGGCGCCGCGCGCACTTCCGAAAAGTTCTGCATTCCGCCATGCTGCATTCGGCGCCGCGCTGCAACCCCTGCAAACCCCCAGAACAACCGGCACGCTGTCAGATTCCTGCCGCGCTGCACTCTGAACCGAAATCGCCGCTTTGCTCGATCGCGCACCAAACTTGAAACTTCCATAACTTTTGACTCCGATGTCCTATCGACGAACGGTTTGTTGCGTTGGAAACTAGATTCAGCGAACTTCATACTAATCTTTTACAACTCTTCAAAACTACTAAAGAACTAGGAGATATACCACTCCAAAGTTGGCTGAAAGTCTGCCCACAACCTTTTGCCAACCCAACTTTCCAAATTCTAATCTTATTTCCTTTCGTATGTTCTTAACTTAACCTCTTGAATTTACGGGGTGTAACAGCCTTGTTGTGCAAGGGTTGGATTTGTGCTATCGAGTCTCTCGATGGAGGGCCGGCTATTGGTTATTTGTTTGGACATACTGACACGTTGGGTAGCCCACGGGTATGCTTCCACAGTGAGTATTCTCTTGTTATTTGTTTGGACATACTGACACGTTGGGTAGCCGGGTATGCTTCCACAATGAGTATTATCTTGTTAGTTGTTTGGACATACCGACACGTTGGGTGGCCCGGGTATGCTTCCGTGGATTGTTATCTTGTTATCTCCTTTGGGCATACCGACACGCTGGATGGTCCACGTGTATGGGCCCACCAGGACGGTTCCAGGCCATGCTTATACCGAGGTGAGACGGGGCACGCGCCATCAGGCGGGTTAAATTCCCGGGTTGTATTTGAGTGATGATTTCACGGGCATGAGTCCCTAACTTGACATGACTGCTTATATGTTGTGTACTGTAGTTTGGTTATCATACATGTCTCATGCTTTATATAGACTATTATGATTTTATTTTTCAGTTTCACATACTTGGTACCTGTTGTACTGACCTCCTTCGGGGGGCTGCGTTCATGCCGCAGGTTGAGGTACATAGCTTGCTGATCCGCACTCTTAGGATCGTTGTTCGGTTCTCGAAAGCTCCATATCTCCTAAGCTTGTCATGTGGTACGGTTCCTCAAGTGGTAGACTTTTGTATATTCAGTGGGCATGGCGGGCCCTGTCCGTCATTATGGTTTTAAAATTCTTAGGTGCAGTAATCGTGGTGGCGAGTTTGTAAGGGATGTAACTGTTCAAGTTTTCATTTATGTACAAAAAGGTAACCGTTTGGGTTAGCCTGTTTTCTTATTTCACTGTTTTCTTTCATGAGTTTTTTATTTCCGCTGGTTTTTCTCTGATGTTGTATCACTAGGGTGCCCGGGGTAAGGCACCAGTCACGGGCCCCGGAACGGGTCGTGACACCCTGCTAGCCTTTTCCACCCTTCAAGTAGAATACGCTACTCGTAGAACTTCAACCTATAAAGGTCACAAAACGTCTATCAACCTCTAGATCTCTTCGTAGAACAATTCTAAGTACAAGGTTCCTTATTCTACGGAAAATTCGGCAAAGACTCCCCCGTAACCACATAAATCTCCTCATCTATTAAGGCCCGCTACCAAGCCAATAACTCCAAGGGGGTTACACGTCTAACCGGACGTGTACAACTCTACTCCACAATAATACTACAAGTCTACTGTAAATACAGTCCAATGTAAATACAGTTCAATCCTTTATAATCATTCTTCCAAAATAATATACTCAAGTATAACTACTACAACATGTAATATCCAATTACAATAGGAGGACATAGATCATTACCTCGATAAGCCCAAAATTATCAAAGATTAATAAGTCGATCCTGAGCAACGTTTAGCTCAAATTCCTTACGTTCCAATCCGCTACAAGCGACCCTTAGATGCTCCTAACCAACTTCTCTTCAAGATACAACTCCAAAAAGTGAAGAACACTTAGGCTACAATTTGGCAATGTTTCGTCCAAGGGGTATATCTAAGGCTAGGGGTGTGAAATCTTTTCCAACTCTTGGTACACAATATTCCTAACACCCTAAGGAAGAACACTTAAAACTTTAAGAATTTTTGGACCACTTTAGCTCACCAAAACAGCCCATGACCGAGAGCTCACAAGGAAAGGGGAGGGAGTTTTGCCTTGGAAAATCTAAGTGTGGGATGAAGAATAAGTCTTGCATTCATGGGGTATTTATAGAGAAATCAATGGTCAAGATCAAGGCAAGTGTGTGGTGAGATCTTGGGACAAGTATGTGTGGGTCCCACCCTCCAAATGGCTACCCAAAGATGAAGACAAGTGGCTTGCCACATGTTGGCCCATTTCGGCCAAGGGACACTTGTCAAGCCAATTCGGCCAACCTCGCCACATGGGGTGACACGTGTCGCCTCTACTGCCCAAAATATTTCGTCTTCCGAAAATATCCAAAATACCGAAAATCTCAAAAACAAAGTGGGCCCCACAAAACCGTAAATTTCTCCCTGGGTCCCACGTGACCATTTCCGAAAATAAAATCTCATAATTCTAATATAATCCAAGAAGCCCAGATACCAAATCTGGGAATCAAATTCTCATTAACGAACCTTTTTCCTTCACAAAACCCGAAAACTTTTCCGTCGAAAAATCACATCTTTCTTTCTTTCCAATATTATTGTCATATTCTCGTACGTACGTCCTCACATACATACCCTGGAACTACGGGGTGTAACATTCTTCCCCCCTTAGAAACATTCGTCCCGAATGTTCCTTCTAAGTCTCCAAACGCATACGCGGTAGTCTTCACTACTATACTTACGAAACCAACTATGCCACATATTGCCATAATATAACATACGCGCGAAACCCAAATCCAAGACAACGAGGAATCACCTCTAAGATGTAAAACAACACTAACTCTCACTCCTGGTCCAAAGGATACTCTCTTCGCACCTTCACTTCACATAAATGATCACTTTCCGTTCTCATAACCCATGTTCGCTTCCTTTCTTACTCGTCGTACCTTTCTCGTACACTCGAACTCTTTATAGTACACATACCATATTTCCGTCATCACTTCAGTTTCCAATACCTGGGAGTCACTACCTCCAAACTTGGTCATCTTACTAGCCTCAAATTCCTTCAAGGCCATTCCTGGCCTTCACGATCTGATTCTAGTCGAACACATCCGCGAACTCGTGCGATGGTTACCTAAACTTGGGCCTAGCACCCTCGCGACCCTACCACCTGGCGGGAACACCTCGAACTGACCTCACCTCACTCTGGGCTGCGGGTTGACCCGCAATATGGCCTCAACCCGACCCACCGTCCCGCCAAACTCTCTCGTTCCCCGATCCGGAACAACTTACTAATTCACTTCATGAAAGCTACCACTTCCATCTCACACTACCCATGGAATTATCCCACAATATAAATCACGCATACCAAGTACTTCGACAAAGACCAACCGTAAAATCATCCACTCAAGACGGCCTTGCATCCAAGGTCCTAACTGTTATAAATTATAAGGCTCACACCTTCCACGTCCCCATACTCCTCTTTTCAACTACCCATGTTTTCTAATTCACAATTAACACAATGTTATCCGTATAGCACTCCACACGTATCCACCATAACAACATAACCAAGTCTCTTAAGGGCTAAAGGTATCTCAGAATTCATCGCCTTACTTCCTTTGTCGCTTTAACCATAATCCTCACACAACAGGCGCCTAGCTATATAAGGCGATGAACCACCACCGATCCCGGGCGTCGAGTCTCTACATCTGCTACCTCTAATCGCATAAACTTCACCAAACGGCCCCTGTTGGCAAGCATAACAATCTCCCAAACTAGCATGACACTCGAGGATCATCCTCCGCCTCTATCCATAGAACTCGCGAATCGCAACTCAAGAAATCTCAAGTCTCGGACTATCGACCTAGGGTGAATCATCGGTATCGCCGGAACCACCGCCTCGCCGTCGCCTCATTCTCGCCACCACTAGCTAGTAATCGGGCCATCTCTTGAACTCATATCCTCGGCCTCGCCGTGGAACCGAGGCTCGTATCGTGGCCTCCGTAGAAATTGTTGCCGCTCTAAACTCTGCTGGGGCTAGCGGCGTCATAAAACTCATCGTCTGAAGTACTATCTCATGTAATGACCAGGCCGGTGCCCTCGTAACCCTCTGTGTTCAACTCGTAGCTCCTCTCGCCGCTTTGCCCATTCTGGGCCCTGCCGCTTTTCGCAGAGGCATAATCGTACATACGAATACGCCCGGGAGTCCAACTTATAACATGCCTCTAAGGCACGATCTCAGAGTGAGAAGAATGGAAACTAATCCTAAATATCTCAGAGCCTCCTCGACATAGATGTGGTGCACAACACACCGATAATCAAGACTCTACTAGACACGGCCTCAGACACTTTCCGAGGATTAATCGCTTCGATACCACTTTTGTCACGACCCGACTGCCCGTGGATCGATGCCTTACCCTGCACCCTAGTGATACAACATCGTAGAAAATCGTGAAATAAAAAAATTAAGCATATGAACAATATGAAAAGAAACAGCTAACCAAAACGGCCACCTTCTCGTATATAAACATAAAACCCAACAGCTTATATCCTTTACAAACCCCGCCACAACAAGATTACATGCACTTCTAAGAATTTTATAACAACAATGATGGGACATGGCCCCCCCATACCCTTGAATGTACAAGAACTTAAAATCTCAGGGAATCATACCAAAAGAAAATCCTCCGTAGAAACGGAGCTTCCCAAAACACTGAACTGTGATCCTCTGAGCTAGGATCAACAACCGTGTACTCTACTGCGCAGATGAACGCAGCCTCAAGGAGGTCGATACAACAGTACCAAGTATGTGAAATCAAAATATCAGAAATTAAATCATGACATCTATATAAAACAGAGACATGTATGATAAACTGATTACGCCACAACATAAAAGCAGTCATGCCATGTCCGGGACTCACGCCCTCAAAGTCATCCCTCATGCCCGTGGAACTCCTTCCTCACTGCCGGCAGTCTAGGTATAAACCGTATGATACGTATAATATGTCTCGGCCCATCCCATGGGACTCGAGGTGGAATCGTATGGTCACATTCCCGGCCCATCTCATGGACTCGGTGTCGGATCGTATGGTCACATTCCCGGCCCATCTCCTGGACTCGGTGTCGGATGGTATGGTCACATTCCCGGCCCATCTCATGGACTCGGTGTCGGATCGTATGGTCACATTCCCGGCCCATCTCCTGGACTCGGTGTCGGATCGTATGGTCACATTCCCGTTCCATCTCATGGACTCGGTGTCGGATCGTATGGTCACATTCCCGGCCCATCTCCTAGACTCGGTGTCGGATCGTATGGTCACATTCCCGGTCCATCTCATAGACTCGGTGTCGGATCGGGTGGTATACATGTCTCGGCCCATCTCATGGGACTCGAGGTAGAATCGACCATAACATTTAAACTCCCTTTTAAGACAGATTAAGATAATACCATACTTTCCTTTTAAATCAAACTAAGGCAATATCATGCCCTCCTTTAAACCGAACACTTTCCTTTTTAAAATCAAGCAACAAAATTCTTTTCCAAAAGTTCAAGTTGCATAATTTCAAATACTCAAGTCTTAGTTCATAGTCTTAATCACTTAATAACGTAATCTCTTTTAAAACAATTTGCGTAACATATGCCTATGTGAGTAGTTATACTTGTTTATAACAATCTTATTAAAGCAAACATGATCTAGGAAATGTAATACAATTTTGTCTTATCTTAGCTTATGCAGATGGAGGTTTCACCGGTTTTAATATAATTAATTATTTGTCAATACATTTTCCTTTATTAACGCTGCAGTGGTTTGTTCGATACTTATTCTCATTTCCGAAATCAGTAAAACATTATTCTTTAAAAACCAAGTACTCATTACTCACGAATGAGGTTTCACAACTTTTTAAGAAAATTCATATCAAGCCAATTAAGTCAAGTCTCTTATATTTCAAGATCAAGTCTCTTAACTTCTAAAATCAATAAACCATTATTTTACCTACATAAAGTCGTTATAACTAACTTCCCATAAAGCTATTATAACACTTTATGTTTTAAACCAACCAAACCTCGTTTAGCACACGTACGTCTACCGTACTACATAGTTCACAACAATCATGCTAGAAAAGATAGGAAGAGGTTCACATACCTCGCGACGATTATCGACAATTAGCAAAACGCTTCAAAGTATTATAACCCTGCTAGCCTTTTCCACCCTTCAAGTAGAATACGCTACTCGTAGAACTTCAACCTATAAAGGTCACAAAACGTCTATCAACCTCTAGATCTCTTCGTAGAACAATTCTAAGTACAAGGTTCCTTATTCTACGGAAAATTCGCAAAGACCTCCTCCTCCCGTAACCACATAAATCTCCTCCTCTATTAAGGCCCGCTACCAAGCCAACAACTCGAGGGTTACACGCCTAACCTGGACGTACAACTCTACTTCTACAATAATACTATAAGTCTCATCAGAATACACCCAATGTAAATATTCAATCCTTTATAATCATTCTTCCAAAATAATATACTCAAGTATAACTACTACAACATGTAATATCCAATTACAATAGGGGGACATAGATCATTACCTCGATAAGCCCAAAATTATCCAAGATTAATAAGTCGGTCCTGAGCAACGTTTAGCTCAAATTCCTTACGTTCCAATGCACAAGCGACCCTTAGATGCTCCTAACCAACTCCTCTTCAAGATCCAACTCCAAAAAGTGAAGAACACTTAGGCTACAATTTGGCAATGTTTCGCCAAGGGTATATCTAAGGCTGGGGTGTGAAATCTTTTCCAACTCTTGGTACACAATCTTCCTAACACCCTAAGGAAGAACACTTAAAACTTTAAGAATTTTTGGACCACTTTAGCTCACCAAAACAGCCCATGGCCGAGAGCTCACAAGGAAAGGGGAGGGAGTTTTGCCTTGGAAAATCTAAGTGTGGGATGAAGAATAAGTCTTGCATTCATGGGGTATTTATAGAGAAATCAATGGTCAAGATCAAGGCAAGTGTGTGGTGAGATCTTGGGACAAGTGTGTGTGGGTCCCACCCTCCAAATGGCTACCCAAAGATGAAGACAAGTAGTTTGCCACATGTTGGCCCATTTCGCCAAGGACACTGTCAAGCCAATTCGCCAACTCGCACGTGGGGTGACATGTGTCGCCTACTGCCCAAAATATTTGCCTTCCAAAATATCCAAAATACCGAAAATCTCAAAAACAAAGTGGGACCCACAAAACCGTAAATTTCTCCCGTGGGTCCCACGTGACCATTTCCGAAAATAAAATCTCATAATTCTAATATAATCCAAGAAGCCCAGATACCAAATCTGGGAATCCAATTCTCATTAACGAACCTTTTTCCTTCACAAAACCCGAAAACTTTTCCGTCGAAAAATCACATCTTTCTTTCTTTCCAATATTACTGTCGTATTCTCGTACGTACGTCCTCACATACATACCCTGGAACTACGGGGTGTAACAATCACATTGTACACAATTTGTTGGCATTCCCCACTTTGAGAGTCTATCAACAATTGAGAGTCTCATTTGCAATGCCAGCCACATAATAAAGTGATGCCTCGATAAAATCCCCTTTGACAGTGACAGTTTGCTCTAATCAGCTCTTGGTAACTGAGGTACAACAACAACAACATACCCAGTGAAATCTCACAATGTGGGGTCTGGGGAGGATAGAATGTACACTGACCTCACCTCCACCTTGGTAGGTAGAGCGGTTATTTCTGGGAGACCCTCGGCTCAAGACAAAGCATAATCAGGCAAAGCAAGCAAAGCAAAACAAAGTATGAGAAACGGTTAAAACCAGACGAAAAATTAAAGAAATGTGGACATGCAGATAGTAAAAATCAAATACGCAATGGTAGCGCATTCTAACAACAGGAAGCAGTAGCTAACACAACTAAATAAGATAAATAAATTACACTAAAGAACACATAACATCATGAATCAAACTACAAAGTACTAAAGAGCAATAATGCGCCTATAAGTGTGTCAGGCTAATCGAACTACACTATCATTTTGTAAGCGTAAAGAGGACTACACTCGATTATCTACTACCCTTCTACCCTAATTTTTGTCCTCCACAACCCCTTATCTAAGGTCATGTCCTCAGTAAGTTGCACCTGCGCCATATCCCGGCTAATCACCTCTCACCAATATTTCTTTGACCTACCTCTACCCCTTCTGAACCCATCCATAGCCAACCTCTCACACCTCCGAACTGGGGCATCTGTGTCTCTCCTCTGCATATGCCCGAACCATCTCAACCTCGCTTCCCGCATCTTATCCTCCACCGAGGCCACTCCCACTTTATCTCGGATATCATCATTCCTAATCCTATCTCTGTTTGTATGCCCACACATCCATCTCAGCATTCTCATCTCCGCAACTCTAATCTTTTGTATGTGTGAAGTCTTGACTGGCCAACACTCTGCCCCATACAACATAGTTGGTCTAACCACCACCCTATAGAACTTGCCTTTAAGTTTAGTTGGCACCTTTTTGTCGCACAAGACTCCAGATGCGAGCCTCCATTTCATCCACCTTGCCCCAATACGATGTGTGACATCGTCATCAATTTCTCCATTCCCCTGGATAATAGACCTTAGGTATTTGAAGCTTCCTTTCTTCGAAATGACCTGAGTATCAAGCCTCACATTCACGCCTGTCTCGGGATCACTCCCGTTGCTGAACTTGCACTCTAAATATTATGTTTTGGTCCTACTCGACTTGAACCCTTTAGACTCCAGAGTTCGTCTCCAAACCTCCAGCTTGGCGTTCACTCCGCTACAAGTCTCATCAATCAGGACTATGTCATCTGCGAATAACATACACCATGGTACCTGCCCTTGGATTTGTTGCGTCAGTCCGTGCGAATAACATACACCATGGTACCTGCCCTTGGATTTGTCGCGTCAGTCCGTCCATGACCAAGGCAAATAGGAATGGGCTAAGAGTTGATCCCTGGTGCAGCCCCATCGTCACTGGGAAGTGCTCCGAGTCTCCTCCTACTGATCGTACACTAGTCTTAGCTCCATCATACATATCCTTGATAGCCCTAGTATACGCCACAGGTACACATCTAACCTCCAAACATCTCCATAGAACCTCCCTAGGGACTTTGTCATATGCCTTCTTGAGGTCAATGAAAACCATATGTAAGCGTAGACGCTCTGTGTCACGACCCGACCGGGCTCGTGGATCGTGCCCTACTCGGCACCTTTCTGTATACATCAGAGAATAGCATCGGAACATACACAACTCATAAAAATACTTAGACATTAAATATCAACAGGCAAGCCGATAAGGCCACCTTTCGTAAAATATACATAACCCAAAAACATCATTTACATCTTTTTTTTTTACAACCCAATCCACAAGACATGACTACATACCTCTAAGAATAACAACTGTGACGGGACAGGGCCCCGCCATACCCCTGAATGTACAACAACCGACAATACCAGGGATCTGAACCAAGGATAAGCCTCCGGAGTAATGAAGCTTCTCAATAGCTGAACAATGATCCTAAGAGTGAGGATCAGCAACATGTATACTCTACCGCGCATGTAACGCATCCCCGGCGAGGTCAAGACAACATGTACCAAGTATGTGAAATCGAAAGATCAGTAATGAAATCATAAAGTCTAAAATAAAGCCGAGACATGTATGATAACTCAAATAATAAGATCTATGCCTTACTAACAATGAGAGTAAACAAGAGTATACTTTATCGCATAAAAATAGAGGCTCGTGATCAAAGTAGGCCACCCGCCCGTAGTATCATTAAGCAATCCTACTCCGGGACTATTTCACCCGCATAGCCGATGGACCCGCATGAAGTAATTTCTCGCATAAATCAGATCCGCCAAGATAGTCGTATGGACCCGCATGAGGTAATCTCTTCGCATAGGACTGGTCCGCCCCGCATAGGACTATTTCACCCGCATAAGCCCTACAGACTCGCATGAGGTATTCCTCGCATCATGGGTAGCAAATCCACAAAATATGTAAATGCCACAAACCCGGGGAATGACCCCGTAATGAACAATATAACACTAGCACAACCGGCTATCATACATAACATAAGCACTACCAGCTTATCATATATAACATAAGCACTACCGGCTTATCATACATAACATAAGCACCACCGGCTTATCATAATTATCATAAGCAAGTTAAGAAATCCCCTAACTTCTTATTAGCTTTGTTCATATACACTCTCATTTTAGTTTACTTAAGGCACTAACATGTCATTATAAAATCCGGGAATTTAACCCAACATACTACGTACTTCTAATCTTTTAAAATGACTCTTTTTCATATAAAACTTTCAAGATACTAATAATCGTAGTATCAAGTCATATCTACTTTTCAAAACAAGTCACAATACATTTTAGAACTACATTTAAAGACTTCTAAATCAAGTGACTTTTTACTTTAAAACTTTAAGCAATTGATGTCTTCAAATCAATTTGTCTTTCTTTCTTTCAAGTCATTTTATCTTAATTTACATTGCTAGAGTAAACCATTCTTTTAACTTTCCATAAAGCTATTATAACCAACTTCTCATAAAGCCGTTATACTAACTTTATACTTTAGATACTTACATTCTTCTTTATAACCAAGAGACTTAAACTTTCCAAAAACCAAGTATCATATACTTTCAAAAATACATCAAGTCTCTTATCTTTAGAAACTAAGATATCCTTAATCTTTAAAACAAGTGAGTTAATTCCCTAACTCAACCAACTTGGACATTCTTAAAACAAGTCAAGGATATCAAATGAAACTAGATTCATCAAAATCTCGTACGTCTACCGTACTATATATTTACAACTACTCATGCTCAAGAGATAGAGAAGTTCCATATACCTCTTCGGTTCAATCCACTTGCTAAGTCCAATATGCCGTACGTAGTATGTCAACCTATAATGACCATAATACGTCTATTAACTTCTAACTTCAAACGTAGAATATTCTTAGTGCAAAGTCACTAAATTCTACGGAAAATCGGACAGCACTTTCTTTGTTTCTACATACTTTTCCACATTTTTCAAGGCCCAAATTCAATAACCAAACATGCCACATTTAAGGCTCAACAATGTAGTTAACAATAGGGTATTACACGCCTAACAAGACGTGTAAAATTCTGCCCCACAATTGATACCAAGCAATTAAATAACCAATGCCATTTTCGGCCATAAAGTACCACAATGCAAAGTCTTATCCAATTCCTTTTTTCAATCCAAGTTGTTTAGTCTAACATGTTATAAAGCCGCAATCGATTATAACAACTACAATCTTCAAGTAGATAACATGCGACGATTCTAATTACCGACCAATTTGTATTTCAATCTCAAATGGCTAACAATGTCATTTCGGTTTTAGGCTTCCAATATCCATAACACTTATCAATCTTCAATACATAAACTTCATGCTAGTTAAAAAGTAAGGCTACAACAATATGTAATCTTATAACACTTAAGAGAACAAGATTGTTACCTTGACGAGCCTTAATCCAACTTCAAGATCCGAAGTCGCTCCCTAGCAACTTAGAGCCTCTCCTTGACACTTTAATCCGCCACTTGAAGCCCTTAGAATATCACAAACAACTTTCCTTCAATTTCCAATCCAAACCTATGAAAGCGACTTAGGTTTTCACCTTGCGACTAATACAAAAATGACACTTTCCCGGGATATTTCTATTGAGATACCCTTACAATACCCTTAGGAACCTTGGTTTAAAGTATTGGGATCATTGAACCACAAACGAAAAGTTTTCTCTTCTTGAAAGTGCCAAACCCGAGAGCTCCCTTGCAAGGTCTCAAAGTTTTCAAATTTTTCTCTAAGTGTTAAGGCCTTGTCTTGCACTATGGATGAATATATAACTAAATGGAGGGTTAAGATTAGAACACTTGTGAGGTTTGGATGAATTTCATTAAAAGATCAAGCCAAGTGGCCCTTTTGACTTAGTCAATAATATCAAGCTCAAGCCTAGCAAGACTTGATCATCCTTACATTGGTCAAATGACCATCCTATCCTTGGTACATTCGACCATGACCATCCAAGGGGTGACACGTGTCGCCTTCCCATTCGTCGCAATATTTCGTTTCCCAACATTTTCATAATTCCGATAAAAAAATTTACTAGTCTCAAATCTTGACGTCTTGAGTTCTTACGCACGTTCTTATAAACATGTCCTGGAATTACGGGGTGTAACACCAGGCTTCGCCCTAATTCCCATCGTTGGTTGAATAAGATTAGATTAGTCTCGCTAACCTTCCCGACCACAATTCTTTTTTAGGTATGTCACTCCGAAACTTCCTCTCCCTATACTGCTCCACCAACCCCCTAATAAGATGAATGACTTCGGTAGTCAAACGTCTCGGCATGAATTCAAACTGGTTCTCGAAAATAGACACGTATTTCCTCACCCTCATCTCCACGACCCTTTCCCAAACTTAGGTAACATAGACAAATAACTCTTTCTTATGCTATAGGTTCCCTGACTTGTTATTAAGTGTAGAGCATGTTGTATAGTTGTATTTGCAGGTAGCCATTTTCTTGCATCTATCACTTTCCTCAATAGCCAACAAACCTGCTTTGGTATGGCTGTGGAAGACAAATTTTGAGCTTTGCTGTAATATGTATGAACCCACACTACCCATAACTTGTCTTTTTTCTGCTCAACATCCTACAGAAGCTTACAAATAGCTGCTTTATTCCAAATTAGAATATCAATCACATTTAATCTACTAGTTATCTTTGGTCTGCATATCTTTTCCCAATCTACCAAGGCCTTTCTAGAATAGTTATTGCTCCTAGTCCAAAGAAATGCTCTACACAGAACTGTTACCATATAGATAATTTTCTTTGGTAACACAAAGATTTGTATTTCAAACAACACACTCTTCACCAATTGCAATCTACCACTGTATGATAAGAACTTAAAAGACCAGCACTTGATTCTTGAGATCATTTTTTCCACTAGAGGTAGGCGTTGATGAATAAACATTTTTCTATTTGACAAAGGAACCCCTAGGTACTTGAAAGGAAAGTCACCCAAGGATAAATTCAATTCAGTTAATATTTGGTCTTTGAACTCATTAGTCACCTTAGCATTATATAGTGAACTTTTCTCCATATTAGCATGCAACCCAGACACCACAGAAAACAGTTTAAAAGTATGAATAGAAGGTATATGGACTCTGCATCAGCTCTACAGCTCATCAACAAATCATCAGCAAAGAAAATATAAATAAGATTAAATTTAGCACACCTTGGATGATAATCAAACTATTTATTATGCCTCACCTGTTGCAAAGTTCTAAGTAGATACTCCATATCTAACACAGATAGATAAGGAGACATTGGATCCCCTTGCCTCAACCCCTTGTTAGCTTTAAAAGTAGTAATTAAGCCACCATTAATCAATAATGAGTATTGGATAGTGGAGACACATTCCATAATCAGATCAACCAGCTTGGAAGGAAAGCCAAATTCTAGTAGAACTATCTTCAGAAATTGCCACTCTACAAAATCATAGGCCTTCCTTATGTCAACCTTAATTGTACACCTAGGTGACACCCCTTTCTGATAATATCCTTTGACCAACTCATGAGCAATAATGACATTATCCAACATATTCCTACCCTCTATGAAAGCTGACTGGGATGGACTAACAATTGAGTCAACTATAGTTTTATGCTTGGCAGTCAATATTGTAGAAATGAGTTTTTAAATGGTGGAACAACATGCTATAGGTCTATATTCTTTAACATAGGAAGGTGTGGCAACTTTAGGTACAAGTGTGACAATTGTGATGTTTACCCCTTTTAAGACTTCCAAGTGGTAAAGAATTGAAGGATGCCCTCAGTTACTTCCTCTCCTATTATATCCCAATTGTTTAAAAAATTCAACATTAAAGCCATCAATAGTAGATCTTTCAGGGCTTGATGCACCTCTTGAATAGTGACTGGTTGCTGCAACAAGTGTTGTTGCTCCACGATCAGGCAAGGACCATCCTTAGCAATGCACACATTAATACATGGAAGAGTTGATGCATCTTGTCCCAAGAGAGCTTGAAAGTTCAGAAATTCCTTTTGTATATGTTCAGGTTCAATCAGCTGCAGTCCTTGCTCATTGTAAATAGAAGAAATTATATTCCTAGCTTGTCTGGCTTTCAAGTGGGCAAAGAAATATTTAGTATTCTTGTCACCATATGGATTTATGTTTCAATACCTTTTCCTGCACCATATCCCACTTTTCAAGTGACTAAAGGAGCATTTTTTCCTCATCTATCAGTGTCTAATTGAATAAGTCAGTTGACATTTCTTCTTGCACTTCTTTCAACCTCATTCTAGTCTGTTAGTCTTTGTTCTACAGATGAATATTCCCTCTGCAGTTGGCCTGATTGATGGGCCACCATGTGTAACTTCTTCCAACAACTATACATTGCATAACCTTCTATCCTAAGGCTCCAAACACCCGTTACCATTTTCTTAAAACTTTTATGCTACATCACAACATTCAATAATCTAACAGGCATTCTGTTATGCATCTATTGATTCTTTGAGTTCAATAGTATAGGTGAATGGTCTGAGCATCCATGTTCAACGAAATCAGCCTCCATATAATTGACTACAAAAATCAGGCAGGATTACCAAAAGCCTAGTCAATATGAGTGTAGATTCTTGCAATACCATCTCTTTTGTTACACCAAGTAAAGTGCTGACCTCTTCTCAAGATTTGGCCTACCCCAATTTCATCCACGCACTTTTGAAAGTCAGCTACATCCTAGGGTATCACATGGTCTCCATTTATTTTGTCTCTTCATGTGATAGGATAGCATTGAAGTCTCCTAGGATAATCCATGGTTCATTGAGCTGAAGCAGTCTCCATTTCTTTTAGCAGCAGTGTTAAACTCATTGACAAAAGACATTTTACAAGTAAAAAGTGAATTTCTATCCTTTACAGCACAGTGGATCAATTGAGCTGAAGATTCCAACACAATTATCTCCACTTTAGCATGTTTCCAGAATAACCATATTCTACCAATTAATATAGTAGAATAGTCTGCATAACTCTGTCATTCTTGCCACATTAACTTCTTTACCTGCTCCACTTTGTGTGCCTTTATTTATGTCTCTAAGCAACATGGTCCACCTTATTGTTAAGCATAAAGATTTTTAATTCTTTCTACTTAAAGGGCCTATTTAACCCTCTAATATTCCAAAAGCAAAATATCATTTATGAGGTGGTGAATCAGGTGCTTTAGCCCTGTTAATTCCTTCAGCTAATACATCTTGTGGTTTTGTTGTGAAGTTTTGTTGAGTCCCTGAATCTCTTGGCCAACATCTACTATTGAAGAGTTATTGTGTGTCTTGCTTGTCTGTCATGTTCTCCTTAGTGGATAAGTTGTGTTCAGCTCTGGAAATTCAGCACCACCAAGATTCTACACTTCTTCCACTTGCTTCTCTTTCCCTTCACTACATTTTCTTCATCCTCAACATTCTTAGGCAACCATGGAGGGGGTGGTGGTCTTTTCCTTCTTTTGTCTTGCTTTTTCCTAGGCCTGGGAGCATTAGTTTGTGTAAGTGGCATTGTGTCCTTCTCTTTATTACAATCCCTAGTACTGTGTCCCCACTTCATACATTCAGAACAAAACTTTGGGTACCATTCATAATCAACTCTTTTTACTAGGATTGAGCCATCAAACAATTCCATATATATCTCATGTGGGAGCTCCTGTGTGATATCAACTATGAGAATTCTTGCATAAGAAATTATATCAATATCGGTTGTTAGTCTATCAGCACATATAGGTTTTCCAAGATAAGTAGCAATCGTGCCCAAATTCTCTTCAGACCAATAGTATACTGGCAAACCTGGAAACATTACCCATAATGGTATGATCCTCATAATCTCAGGTTTAAACTTGAAGTCCTTCACACAGTTTCTGAGTATCATTGGTTTGTTATTGTATGTATAGGGCCCTTCCTACATAACATAATTCTTATCTGCATTATTATTGAATAGGAAGATGAAGTAACCATCGTCGTGCAAGTAGACTCTTGGCGCTGTCACAAAATTCCATATGCTATACACAAATTTTAGCATTTCCTTAAAGCTAGGTGTTCCCCCTAATATATGGCCAATTAGGACGTTCTCCCATTTTCACATATAGTCTCGACTTCAATACGGTTAATTTTTACTATTTTCCGACCATCTTTTAGTACTGAGGAATAGTAATCAAGATGCATATCATGTTGTAATTGTCGATTCCCACGAACATCATCCAGTGGTGTCTCCTGAGGTGCAGTTGGTGGTGTAACTTGAGACCCAGTTGAGAAGAGTAGTTTCCTTGTCGCATTAGATCCTTTCGGTGCCTTTTTGCCTATCTCTGGTACTCCAATCCCTTGTTTCAGTACCGGGAGCATTGTAGTAGTAGTAGTAGTATCCGCTACGGGTTACCAAACTTACTTTCTTTGCTTTCTTTCTCCACCGTCTCCGGTGGCCATTGAGCCATCCACTCTGGGCGTACCTTAGAAAACGGAACGGAACGTGCACCGATAGTTGTTTTCTCTTAACGTGCTACTTTAGACATTCTTAAAGAGATGAGAATGATGGGATGTAGACCCATTGACATTCTTGATCTGAATGCTAAATTACTGCCAGGACAGAGAGAGTCGTGATCCTTGAAGAAATAGGTGGCTGGTTGGTAAGTTGAATTATCTCATAGTGAGTAGGCCTGACATTTCTTTTCTTGTCAGTGTTGTAAATCAGTTTATGAACTCTCCCTGTGATAGTCATTGAGATGCAGTTGTCTACATTGTGCAATATATAAAGTCGACACTTGGCAAAGGACTACTCTTGGAAGATCTAGGCCATGAGCAGATCATTGGATATACAGACGCTGATTGGGCATGAAGATGGCAACGGATCCTGGACCCGGTTCAGATCCGGTAGATCCAGATCCATTTTATAGGATATGGATTTTCAAAATTTTGACCCGACGGATCCGGATCCATTTATGATGGATCGGATCTGGATATGGATCTTGTCTTTGAGATCTGTATCCTGTCCAGATCCGATCCATGGATCCGTATTTTATCAAATACATTTATTATAACTAATGGCAGTGTATTATTCAGTTAAGGATAGGTGTGGTAAAAGTTAATCGTTCCATTTTTTGAATGTTTCGAAGTGAAAGTGTAAATGCAAATTCTTTTCCTTTTAAAGTTTAAACTAAAACGTTCAAGTACTACTAGTTTTTTTGTAAAATTGAGAGTGAATTAATTAAGTTGATGAACTCAAAGAGAAAAAAAGACCATGTACAAATACTGCATAACAGCTGAAGACTTTCTGCACAACCAAGGGAAAGACCAAGAATTTTATAAATTTCATTTTTTTCAAACTCAGTTTTTTTAAAAAAAAATATGCAGGGCGGGGGGAGGGTTAAAATATTTTTTTGCGGGACGAGGTGTGTTTGTGTCTTCGCATTGAATGTTGGAATATTATTCAAGAATTTTTTTTTACATGTTGATCCAGATTCGATCTGTGGACTCGGTGGATCCGATGGATCTGGATTTGGATCTGATTTTTATGGACCTGATGGATCTGGATTCGAATTTGGATACATGCATGAAAAACAGATATGGATCTGGATCTGGATCTAGTAGGATCCGGTCCAGATCTTATCCGTTGCCATCCCTATTAAGACGTTCTACATCTGGATATTGTGTTTTATGAGGAGGTAATTTGGTAAGCAAATCGTGGTTTCTCGATCTAGTGTAGAATCAGAATATCAAGCAATGACTATAGCAACTTTTGACCTAGTATGAATTAAACAATTGCTCAGAAAACTAAAATTTGGGGAAATCCGTCAGATGAAACTTGTGTGTTATAACTAACTGTCCCTTCATATCGCATTAAATCCGGCATTTCATGAGAGGACTAAACACATTGAGATTGAATGTCAATTTATCAAAGAAAAGATACGATATTATTACAAAATTTGTGAAGCCAAGTGATCAGCTTGCAGATATTTTCACCAAGTCCCTCACTGGTCCTCGTATTAGTTACATCTGTAACAAAATCGGTACATATGACTTGTATGCACCATCTTAGGGTATGTGTGTGTGTGTTAGAATATGAATAGAAATAGAATTTCTATGTAGTATCCTACGTGAAAAAGGATTGAGATATAGTACCTATAAATAGGAATCTACTGTAGATACACAATTCAATAATATTTTTCTTTCATAATTTCTCATAATGTGTATGGACAAACAGGTCCTTAATCATTCAGATTTAGTCTTAAATCTATTTACTTTTTTACATCAAAGCTGTGGTCGGTCCTGAAAAATGTTTTTTTGAAAAATAAGTGAATTTCTTTCTTATTTTCTCATGTTAGGCTAGTTAATGAAAAATAAGTGATTTTTTTACTTACCTTCTTGTGTTCAACCGATTAGAAGAAAATACTCACTCAAGTCCGACCAACCCCACCTCCACCAACCGCCACCCTCGAACGCACTTCACCCCAACCTACCACCCACCACCACCCCAACCCCACCCACATCCCCATCTCAAATTTTTTATTTCATATATTTTATTTTACTTTTATAAAAAATTAAAAACTTTTTCTTACCCCCATCCCGCCTCCTTGCCCCCTCTATCCACCACAAATCAAATTTAACCAAATAAATTTTCATAAAAATAAATAAATAAATAAAGTAGAAGTTTTCTTGAGGGGTAGGGGGTCACCCGGGGGTTAGGATGGGGGAGGGTGGATGAGTGGTTTAGAAAACCAAAAAAAATTAAAATAATTTTGGAGGGTGATGGGGTGTTGGGTCGGGTGTCATAGGTGGGTGGTGTAAAAAATAAAACTTTTCATTTTTTTTCAAGAAAAAGTTAATTTTTTTAGAGGGTTGTGGGGGGTAAAAAATCAAAAAAAAAATCTTTTTTCTTCAAAAATATTTGGGAGGGGGTTGGGGGCGGGGTCAATTGGGTGGTGGTGGTGGGTGGGTTGATGGAGGGGTGGTCTGATGGTATATGGGCGGTGGTAGAGGTTGGGGGTTTGGTGGTGATGATGTGGTTGGTGAAATGTAATTTGTGAGATTTGTTTTTTCTATTTTAATTAAGGAAGTTATGTTTTTCATTTTTAAGGAATTTATTTTCCTAAACAAAATATTTTTCAAAATATTTTATCAAACAAACATGAGAATTCCTCCATACCGAACACACCTTAACTATTTTTTTTCAACCATCTAATAGGTCTTAATAGATCTGAATGATTAAAATCTTTAAAATCTAGACAAAATACATAAATTATATCCTAAACAAACCTGAAATGCGGAAGTAATCGGACGACCTATTAATCCGTTGACCATCTAAAATGTAAATTTATTTCCACCACAAAAAATTAAATCTTTTTCTCATCAAACCCATCACAAAAAAGGACCAGTTGGTGACTTTTTACTGGCGCGGCAGTAAGAGAGAGAGCGACTCATTTCTGTTTTTTTATGGCGGCCGGTAATATTTATGCTTTGTTGGTAGCTGGTAAAATTGATGGTTGAGTTCGAGGATGGTAATGCTATTAATGATAATAACGGGTATAGAAGAAAGGGAAATTTTACGTGATGTGGCATGCATGTGCAACATCTCACACTATGAAAGTGGATAATGCCTTGCAAGGTGGAAAATTATATACTTATTAGATGATTAGGGGTAATAGATCGTTCGATTAGTTTGAGTGTTAACTATATGTCAGACATAGTTTAAATACAATTCTGTGTTTTTCCCTAAAATCTATAACAAAGTTATAAAATTATTAATATATATGTTCAATGATTTCTATAAAGCAATCGCACCTTTAACCGCCACATCCCACTATTTTTAACTATTAATGTCATCACCTCTCACCATTATCAATTATAAACATCCACAACTATCACTATCAACAATTACCTCAATTGGTCGTCGCCACCACAAACTACCATTGCCACAACAGCCAGAATAAACCTAAATGTTAACCTATCAACTACAATACATTGGATCAAATTTTGCTATTACGTAAGAAGTTAAAAAGATTGAGAAGTAGAACCATATAATTAAATTTATTTTTATTAACCAAAAGACGATCGTCCTAGGGTAAGTCTCTTTTGTGGACGGTGTATTCAATACAAGTTCATGCTTTAGTTGTTTGTTGACTAAAACCGGGCAACCCAATAGTATGTAGGAACCTATTTGTCCCATAATCGTTAGAATTAGGGCAACTGACATTGTTTAACAAAAAAAGATTTTATTAGCACCAGCAATAGCATTGAGAAAATACTAAGTGCGTGGAAGTCCAACACTACGGACTGACATATCCATTAGCAGCAACAATCCAGCATTAACATCATGCCAATGCCCGATAAATTTATAGCTGCAAGTCGCCGACAACACAAAAAGCAAACCTGGCTGAGAAGAAAGAACGAAAGATGAGACGAAGAAAATAATCTTCTTGGATTCAAGCTCCAAACGCATAACAAACTGTATTTTTGGACTAATACAATTGAGCTCCATGATTTGTTCTTAGAATTACCGCATGTACATTCAGACTTTAGGAAACAATTTATAAAGTTTGAACAATTCCAGTGGTCGCTCCCGGAGTTATTCTAATTAGGAGAATCTTGTCCAGATATTTAGTTCTTTATTACATTTCATACAGTGGCTTAATAAGCGGTCCAAGACATGACCATCCCACCTAATAGTTCCTTTTTGACCTGTCGCGGGACCTAACCAAAATTGTAAACAGTAAGCATTAGAATTCACAGTCCCCAAGCATTTTGTACTAAGAAACTTATCCTCCTAACCTACCTGCATATACTCTTTCCTGTAATTCAAACCCCGTCAAGGGCCTAACAAACAGATTGACTAAGCAAAATTGATCCGGGAACACATGACGGCAAAACCCGCTAAGTTATAATTAGGCAGCAACAGCCAGAAACTTCGTTTTGTTTAGCTATGCAAACTGAGATTGCTCAGCAATTACTTCCGATGCCGCCTCTTGGGCTCAGCTCTTTGCCTCTTGTCGTCATCCCACACTCTGTCATACATACTGTGCAATACATAGTTAAGGAATCAAATATAAGAGGACTTCAATGTCAAGACATCACACTCCCTTTATACCAACGGTGCCCAAATTGAATTCTCAAAAGTTAAATTTGACTTGATAAGTTTATGCAGTTCTAAAAAGATTATTTCCACTAAATCAGTAATTTTCATGTAATTTATCAATTTATGGAATCATAAATGTTTTTGAACATCAATACCAAAATTGACTTTGAACAAACTCAAACCATGAAAGTGAAATATGCGCAACAAATTCTGGGTAACATTATATGAAATAGTAAAAATGCACCAAAATTCATCTAATTAATATAGTATTTTTTTCAAATATAATTATACTAGTTCAGTATGCAATAGTAGAGGATTTGGATAAAGCAATGACAGAAATAACCATGCCTATCGAATGACAACCACCAAAAAGGTCATATAGATTGGTAGCATTGTACAATTCTAGCCAGACTTGTATTTTAGATGACAAGGCATGCTGATAGAAGAAACACAAATGGCATTTGTTGGTTTATGCAGCAGATGGTCAAAATAAAACTCTTAAGGATATTGTATACACACGTGTATCAATAAGGATACGAGTCCGCATCACGACGGGTTGCTTTGCTGGCGCTTTCTTTTCCATGAATCCTGACACCTGCTTCTTCCAAGTAACCTGGACGCTGCTGAACAATAACACCCTTTCGCTCTCCCCTATCTCTTCCATCACAGGGCTGCGACATATTAATGGAAAGGGTAGGAGGATGAGCAGCGGGTGAATACTCACCAGGTTCTGAAGCCATATGCTCTCTCTTAAGTTTGCGCCTCTTTGAGGCATTTGGATCTATATCCTCTTTCACGAGGCTTGCTTTCTCCCTCTCTCTTTCCCTGTCCTCTACCTACAATACACAACTGAAATGTAACTACTAAAATGCAATAAGAAGACGAGATACAAGGTTTTACTAGAACGAATCTGACCATTGAAGCAAGACGGTGCAAAACACAGTTAAACTACTACTCCCTCCATCCCAAAAAGGTCTTAGTTTGACTTGGCATGGAGTTTAAGAAGGAAGACTTTTGAAATGTGTGGTCCAAAACAAGCCTTAGATATTTGTGTGGCTGTAAATCATCTCATAAAGTTAAATTATTTCTAAATATAGAAATGTGTCAATCTTTTTGGGACAAATTACTCCCCATTTAAGCTCGTAGCAAATATTAGACAACATAAAATAAAATTTAATATGTAAGTACCAGAAAAAATAAGAATAGATTAAGAAAATCCAAGAAATCAAATAACCTATCCACAAGCACATGCATCTGACCAACATAGTAAAAAGGTGTAAGGAAAGAATATCCAAAGTGCTACATCTCAATAAGGTAACATGTCAGTGGATACAGAAGTGTAAAAGTCAATAACTCGGAAGCATGTTGTACAGATGGAATAATAACCATAAAGGTACGGAGAGGTTGGAGTAGGATGACATACAAAGCTATCAATATAATACTATGAAATGGTAGGATATGGTAGGATGACCGATGCGTGCAGGAATACCCTGATTCTAATTTATAAAAAATAAGAAAGATATTCAAAGTTGGGCTCGATAAAGCATAGGCTTAGGGACAGTACAAGAGGTACTGAGAACCAATTTATGTTTTGTGCCGAATAGACCTATAATGGAAGCTATATTCTTGCTAAGAAGATTGATGAAAATTTATGGTGAGAACGAAAGATCTACATTGTATTCGTTCAGCTATGTGACACTTGAGTGATTTTGGTGTAGAACTTTCAAATTTACCAGTTTCAAAAAAACAATTGGTGTAGAACTTCGTTGTTGTGTTAATTTATTTTGATGTTGTGAGTATTGATAGTTGAAAAAGAAATGAATGAAAGTGAGGGGAAGAAATAAAACTACAGATCACTGAAGTAACCAGAGAACTCAAACAAATAATGTTGTTGCGGCTGCTATCCAGTCTTCTAATAAAAAGGTTTTAGTTTTGGCGGAGGAGTTTGCTAAATTCTCTCAATATAAAAAATCACTGAACAAATCTACTTCCAGCGATGCCTCTGCTGAATCAGATAAAACTCATCACCTATTCCAATAAATGGGTGATTGAATTAGGTGCCACAAATCACATACTAGGTAATCATAATATTTTTTCTAGCTTTTGATCACACAAAGCACCCTCTCCAGTTACTGGAGCTGATGGATCAACTTGTAACAGTGCCGGATATAGACTATTAAAAGCAACCTCATCTATTACCCCTGTCATACATATTCAGTCTACCAAAGTTGGCCTTTAATTTGATTTATGTTAGTAAACTCAGCTGAAACCTTCTTCATAAAAAAAATCATCAAAAAAAAAACTCACCTGAAACCTTAATTGTTATATCTCGTTCTTTCACGATCATTATTTGTTTCATGATCTTACGACAAATCAGGTTATTAGTAAAGGACATGTATCTGATGATCTCTACATCCTTAATGAATGGGAATTCAGGTCAGTTGCCTACTATAGTGTTGTGTCTCCAATTTGAACACATTGTCGATTGAGACATCACTCTCTACCTATGAAGCACGGACACCTCATTTAGGGTGAGGTGTCCGTGTCGGACACCTCATCGGACACGAAACGCCTCGGACACGTGTCCGGGACGTTTCCCAGCAAAAAAAAAAAAAAAAAAAAATCGGACACGGCAGGGACACGCGGGGGACACGGCAAAGGGGGACACGGCAGGGACTTTTTTTTTTTTTAGAAAAAGTTTAGTTTTAATTTTATTTGATTTATTTTAAGTAAATTTATATTTATTTGAATTTGGGTCTTGGGACATACTTATGTATTAGTTTATGGACTATGGTCTTATGAATTATGTATTGAATATTTGATTGATTGTCAATTTGTTATGAATGTTTCTTTTTAATTTGGTACATATTTAATTTGGTATTTTGGTTATTTGGTATATAACAAATTTGAATTAAATTTATAATTTATTTATGAATGTGAAGCTTTAATAATATTAATTTTAATATTTTAAATATTATATTATATATTATATATAAATATTTTTTAATTTATTTTTACAGTCGTGTCCCTGTCGTGTCGTGTCCCCTATTTTTCAAAATTGTCGTTTCCGCGTGTCCGTGTCCTATCGGACACCTCTCACGCGTCCGTGCTACATAGCTCTCTACCTCTGTTGAAGACGTTTTCCTCAGTTTCAAACTATTTGTTCACTGAATTGTGAGTTATGTCGATTTGCAAAACATCATCGCATCTTGTCAAGGCCAAGGGTTACCAAGCAAGTTGAGTTACCTTTTGAGTTAGTTTGTTTGAGGACCATGTCCCATTGTTTCAAAACTGTGCATAAATATTTCACTTTTGTGGATGATTTCTGTTGAATAACTTGAATTTATTTTATGAAAAGCCACTTTTGTGCTTTATGTACTGAAGCTAAAACTCAATCCAATCTTTCAGTGCCTATTCTAAGGAGTGAAAGCGCTAAAGAGTACATGTTAGAATTGTTTCAGTCTTGTATGAAACAACACGATATCTTCATTTCAGTCTTCATTAGTTCATACACCCTCTCAAAATGGAGTTGTTGAGAAGAAGAATAGGCATCTACTCAAGACAACTCGGGCACTTTGTTCCAAATGAAGGTTGCTAAATAATTTTGGACTGATGCAATCTCTACAGCTAGCTTTTTGATTAATCGCATGCCAGTTTGTTGGTAATGTGCCTTATAGTGTTCCTTTTTCAAACAAGTCACTATTTTTGCTAGAACCTAATGTTTTTGAAAGCACATTAAAGTGTGTTTTCTTGGGCTATTCTCGCCCTCAAAAGGGATATCAATGTTATTCTGCAGAGCTTGGAAAATATCTGATCAACTGATCAAACACTACACCATTCTTTTATGCACCTCCCACTTCCACACGTCAAGGAGGGAAGATGAGTGGTAAACCTATAAGGTTACTCGTGATGTGAAGAACAATCAAATGAGATGCTATTCTTCCATCTCATAGTTCTTCTTTTGAGCAAGATTGATTATTGCGCCTTTAGCACCTGCTCTAGCAAGACCACCAATTTTCAAGTTTACTCTAAGAGACGAGAGACTAGTGATACAATGTCCTGCACCAATACCTTCATCGTTAGATCTCCCTCCGCCTAATCCTCTAGAAAACCTTTACCTATGTGTTGCACTTCACAAAGGTACAAGGACTTGCAAATCCATATATTCTAATGCTAATTTTGCTCCCTATGATTGGTTATCCTCTACGTCTAGATTATTGATTACTTCTACAGACTTCATCTCTATACCCAAACAAGTGAAGGAGGCTTTGAATCATCCTAGATGGCCTGATGCGATGCTTGAGAAATACATGCCTTAGAGGAAAACCACACGTGAGATTAGTAGATTTACCTAGGAGTGTACACCGGTCCAAAACCAGACCGGACCGGAATCTGGACCGAGGACCGGACCTGAAAAATCCGGTCCAGTCCAGGTTTCGAACCGGTTGGACCTGTCATTTTTTTTTAAATGCAATTTCTAATTTATTTTTATTTGTAATTTTTTAACAATGTGTTCGTTTATCAATCTCATTAAATATGTTTATTTTTTTCCTTATCCTTCAATATATTTTATTTGAATAGGTACACGACACCAATCTTTCAGATCCAACATCATACAGCAGGTGGATGTGAATTGCACCGAAACTCTATAGTATTTTGTAATCAAGTTGACCTAACATTCTCAAATAAAACTTCACAATCGTCATGCTCCACTTGCCATTAAATCACACCAATGAGTCAACAAAAACAACTTCATCATCCATATCATCATATTGCATCTAGTCATAAAGAAAAAAGATAGATAAATAATGTCAAACATTAGGTAATTTTTAGATTTAGACCTAGAATTGTTTTTTAAAATATATATAATAATATGGAACCGGTCCATTCCGGTCCGGACAATTCTGATTTTTACCCGGACCGGACCGGAAAACTGGAATCTTATATAATGAAGGGCCGGGGACCGGAATCCACCGGTCCGGTTCGTTTTTCCGGTCCGGTCTAAAATGTACACCCCTAGATTTACCACCGAGAAGAAACCGATAGAATATAAGTAGGTGTTCATAGTTAAAATTAATTGAGATGGTTCTGTGGCAAGACTTCAGGTCAAACTTGTGGCTAAAGGGTGTGCTCAGACTTATGGGGTGGATTGTTTAGACACATTCTCTACCGTTGTAATACTAACTTTTGGCCGCTTGTTCATTTATCAAACTGCTTCTAAGAATTGACTTGTACATCAATTGGATATCAAGAATGTGTTATCCAAGAATGTGTTCCTTTGTGGTGATCTTTAGAAGGAGTGTACATGAAGCAACCACCTGATTTTTCTTGCTCATAGATAGTGGGAAAACATGTCATGTGAAAAAGTCCTTGTATGGCTCGAAGCAGATTCCCCGGCATGATTTGGCAAGTTCATTGAGGTAGTGTAGGAGTTTGGGCTGAAAATGGGTAAATGTGATCGCTCAATCGTCTACCGGCTATCTGCAACTAACACTATCCTTGTTGTATAGGTTGATGATATTGTCATCACAAGAAGTGATTTGATCTATTCCCTTGGGGCTTTCCTACGTACAAGGTTTCATACGAAGGATTTAGGCCAGTTGAAATACATTTTGGGAGTAAAGTAAATACAAGCAAGATGGAAATTTGTTGTCTCAAAGAAAGTATATTCTTGACCAACTTGCAGAAACTAGAAAGTTAGCCGCCAAACATTGCAGTACTCTAATGATTCTTAATGTTCATCGTATGAAAGATGATAGCCACCCTTTCGATGATCCAAGGAGATACTTAAGGGCAGTGGGAAGTTAAACTACCTCATCGTGGCTCGTTCGGATATTGCTTGTGCGGTTAGTGTGGTTAGTCAGTTCATGTCCACTCCTACTGTCAAACGGTGGGTAGCTTTGGAACAAATTCTATGTTACTTGCAAGGAGCTTCTGAACTTGGTTTATATAGAAATCACAACCATACTCGTGTTGAGTGTTATGCATATGTTGGATGGAATCTGGAAGCATTGTGTATCATCAAAGAACTAAAAATATTGTGTCATACACCAGCAAAACTCTGGTGTGATAATCAAGTTGCTCTTCATATTGTGTCAAATCTGGTGTATCATCAAAGAACTAAATATATTGAGGCTGACTGTCATTTTATTCATGAGAAGATTCAAGAAAACTTGATTTTCACTGGATACGTGAAGACATGAGAGCAACTACTTTATTTGCTCACAAAGGCGTTGAATGGAACTCAAGTTACAGTTGATTAGACTCCCACATTGGTTGGGGAATGAAGGGGTGGTCTGTTTATATAGACTTGGATATCCTCCCCACATGAGCTAGCTTTCGGGGTTTAGTTAGGTCCAAGTGGCATATCTCTACAGTATTCAAGAAAAATTAACTTGTTTATTAGAGACACAAATCTTTCAAAACGATAACATTTATATACTATAATTTGACTAGTACGATGGTAACACTAGAAAGTTTTCTTAGAGTTCATTAGTGTAAGTAACACAAATTAAGGATCAAATGAAAGGTCGCTTGAGGTGATCTGGTGATGAACCGGTTCATAGTAGAGAAACCATGATGAATTAAGATGTTAAAAGGAAACAGAGTAAACATGTGGAAGGAAGTTGAAAGACCTACACTGAAATAATCAAAGCAGACTTCCCGAACACCAATGGAATATACAGATTTATATGTGATACTAGTAGTTGGGAATATATTTTGATCACGGTAACAAGTTTACTTTAGGTCATATGCTTTTTAGGAGTCTTACAAATATTAAAGATTCTTATGCCATATACATAAGAAATATAGAGAACTTCTACTCATTTTTACTTTTATTTTGTATAATGTTGGTTTGAGATGAATTTAGAAGGGAAACATGGCCAGTGAGTGTTCACATAGCTCACTCCAACTTGTTTGGGACCGAGGAATAGTTGTTGGCAACCGAGTCAAATAAAATATTTAACACAAAATGATGTGGGCTCTTGGACATGGAAAGCTTCTTCAATTTAAGAATAAAGTTCAAATAGATAGGCTGGATTAAAACAAAAGAAAAGTGAATGGCCCCTGAAAAGGGAGATAGCCTAACAATGAAGCATGTTTTTCTTTCACAAGGCTTCACTTCCATTCCGATGCTTGCTTAGAAACATTAAATTTCAGATCTATAGACAGATAGGATAGCCAAAGCGAGACTTTGAATTAAGATGAAAGATCAAAAAGTATGAGCAAATAGAAATAACTTAAAATGGAGACTTCCAAATTTAGAACATCAGAATTCAGAACAGCACGTGATGAGTCAGAAGAATGTCTAATTTATATAGACAGAAAATGCACATGTATACCTATATAAAAGAGTATGGAATTCTAAACTATCGTAATAGTATATATTCAATTCCAGTGACCTGTCCAAAGTTCAATAATTGGAAGCATAACATAATAGCAACTAAATCTGGTTTCTGCAATTAAGAAGGTACCAAATGCCAGTAACATCAACAATTAAACCGTCGCTGTATCTTGAACAATTAATCATGAAATGTAAATGAAGCTTTACCTTCATTGAAGGTTCTCTCTCTTCCCGCTTTCTATCTCGAAAATCTTCTTCTCTCCTTCCCTTCAAATCATCCTGCAATAATGCATTATTCTCTTCTGACCGTCGTCTCTCTCTCTCATCATGCCTTGGAGAAAGTCTTTGACTATGCCTAGCAGTTCCAAAACGTCTATCAGGATCATCATCTCTCCTGCCTGCATTAATGGATTGTGGGACCATGTGAGGAGGCAGTGGTGGAGGTGGAGGCAAATTTTGATTGTGAAGCCGATCATCTGTACGAGATTTCTCTACAGACGCTTCACTATGTCGCAGCTTGCTCCTATCATCTTTAATTCTTTCATCCTTACTCAACCTATCAAAGTTCCTATCAGCAACTCTCTCCTGTACTCTTTCAATCGAACGTTCTCTTCCATGCCGCTCTGTTGACCTATCTCTTGATTTTTCAAATGCATCATCCCCGCGAGACCTGTCAGGACGGTCCACTCGTTCTCTGTGGTCTCTCTCATGTCTTTCACCACCCTTATCTTTTGATTTATCAAGAGGCTTTTCAGAGGCCCGGTTCAATAATTGATCATCAGATCCATGTTTATCATAATCTGCTGGATGAAGTTTATCTGCAGCTCGTGCATCTATTAACCGCTCTCTATCAGATGAACGAGCATCACCATAATCAATATCTTTACTGTCAATTTCACCTTTCCGACGTTTATTCAGTCTATCAAGCTCTTCCGCAGGAATAGATCTCTTCTGTACTTTTTCATTAGCTTTAGAAGCATCCTGCCGCGGCGAATGGACCAGACGCGATGTGGACTCCTGCACATCAGAACTTTCATTGACAACATCTTTTCCAGCAGAAACTCTCAGATCACCAGATTTAGTAGCTGTAAGTTCAGCTTTAGATTCACTCGAAAGATCTAACGATCTCGTTAATGAAGCTGCACCTTTAGGTACAGTAGAAAACATGCTACCATTCCCTGAAACTGTAGCAGAAACATTTACAGTCCCACTTGCTCTGCTCTCAGAAGGATAACCAACATCACCAGAAGCAGCTCCAGATGCTCTTCCAACAGTTTTACCAGACTTGTCATCTTTTGCAAAGTCATGCTTTTGTTGCTTTGAGAGAGATCCAGTAGGAGTAGCTCGCTTGCCTGTAGCTCTTCCCTACAGAAAAGGGTGTATATTTATTAAGTTCAGACAAGTTGACAAAAGAGAACAGCTCAATGAATAATGAAGTATCCATCCATACGCACAAGAATCATCGAAAGGAAAGCAAAGTTGTTACATCATCATATTTATCACACACCAACAATTAGGGGTGGTAAATGGGTGGGATGGATTGGGTAAAACGAGTCTAACCCATTTGTTATGTATCTTCATTTTTTTTAAATCTCAAACATAATAAAAATTTACATTTTCGTTAAAATCGAAGAACTGAACCAGAGGGCTTGCTAGCTTCTTAAGTTTTGTAAATGAAACTTCTAAAAATATATAAGTTATGAATTAAAAACTATTACTCATAACAAAACTAAGAAAATATAGATCAACTAATGATTCTATTACTCAAAAGATCACCTAATTATCTGAAATTACCTAGACAAGTCATATTCTTTTTGTTTGTAACAAAAAGATCACTTAACTATGCCTATAGCACTTAGAAGGGCACTCGGCCAGATTTCTCAAACTTTCCGGTGGCCAAATATCTATTTAATCATCTAAATTATCAACATTTGTCTTTTTTGTACTTTTTAAATGTTATGATACTCTCTCCTTTTAATTTATATTATGGACTTATCTATTGAACAATAGATCTTATACCTAAAGTAAAAGTAAAAAATAATTATTGAACCTATAATTGAACATAGTAAAAATATTACTAGATAATTTCGAAAAAGTGAATTGACATTCTATTCTCACAAGTAGAACAAGTGCTTGTTATTTAAATGACTTTATGTAGGCCATCTATTAGGCTACTACACACTATATATACGATAAATGAACATTACTCAAGAGTATTTTTTTTGACAATGGTAACATTCTATATATTAACAGGTGTATTATATACCACTGTATAGTCCCCCAAGACAACCAATTACAAGATCTAGAAGATTTTCTTCCTATGAAACTTCTTACATATTGTCTAAAACATCAAAAATATCTCCTGTTTGTACTAAACATTCCTGTTTACACCAAAAATAATAAAGAGCTAGGCAATTCATCTCCAGCTTCTGAATGTTACATTGCTTGCCTTCAAAACACCTCTCATTTCTCTCGTTCCATATAGTCCACCAAATACATGCTGGGACAACCCTTCATCTCTCCTTCTGATTGGACCAATGCCCTTCTCTCCCTCAACTATCAAGAACCCTTTTGTGTTCCCTGGCATCACCCAATTGATTCCCCTCAGGTTAATGAAAATTCTCCAAACTGTTGTTTTCAGATCGAAGTGTCTTCATGCCCTTTTCAGTGACCCCCTTAAACTTGACAATCTTCATGCCCTTTTCAGTGACCCCCTAAAAAGAAAAAGAAAAAAAGATCCCCCGTTGGGAATGAAATTATGCTCCCAAGAAAAGGAAAGAGCCTTCCCACCGAGAGAGAAAGCCAGCCTTTCGAGAAAGGCCTGGTTCCTTTCGATTGGAGCCTGTCGCTACCTGGCCTATTCTAGTTCAATTTAGAGTATGGTAGAACTCTGTTATCTTCTCCACTTCCCAGTTATTTAGAAGTCTTCTAAAAGTCAGGTTCTATCCTTGTTCAGACCATGCTTCAGCTCCTGTTGTTGGCATAGAATGTATATATCTGGGAATAGTTGTCGTAATACACCTTGTCCAATCCAATTGTCTTTCCAGGTGGAGATGTTCCTACCATTTTCCACTGTGTCTTGTTTTGTTCCACGTCTTTGGCCATAGATTCCAGATGGATCTCCAAACACTGCAACCATAAGGAATGGTAACTTGATTAGTGGTCCAACTACCCTCTTCCCCATATTTCTTCCTAATAACTTTCTTCCACAAAGGTTCTTCTTCTGAGGCATATCTCCACAACCACTTCATCATCAAACTCTGGTTCTGAGCCTTTAAATTCCTTATACCCATTCCTCCCTCTTTCTTGCTTCTTATCATTATATCCCATTTGACTAACTGAAACTTCTTTTCATCATTGTTTCCCTGCCAGAAGAAGTTATTTCTTGGAGTATCAATTCTCTTTATCACACTAACAGGGGCTGGAAAAAGTGATATCATATATGTAGGTAAAGCATCTAGCCACTATTAATAAGTGTCAACCTCCCTCCCATAGATAAATATTGCATCTTTCAGTTTGTCAACTTTTCACATTTCTCTATCACACTGCTCTATATTCCCATAGATTTTTTCCCCCAAAGGCATACCCAAGTACACTGTGGGTAGTTCTCCCACTTTATCCTCCCAGAATGTCAGCTAACATATCAATCTCCTCCACTGTGTTAATTGGATAGATGAAGCTCTTCCCCCAGTTAATATAAAGCCCTGAAATTGCCTTAAAATGATGTAAATAACCTTCAATACCCTCAACTGCTCATAATCAGCATCACAAAAAATCAACGTGTCATCTGCATATTGCAGGTGAGAGATTTCTATGTTGTTGTCAGCCCTTGAATTTACCTCAAAACCCCTGATCCAACCCTTTCTTCTAGCAATGTGGAGCATATCATTCATCCCCTCCACTGCTAATATGAACAAAAAAGGTGTTGGGGGATTCCCCTGTCTCAAACCCCTTATAGAAGAGAAAAAACCTGCTGGTGAGCTGTTAACCAAGACTGAGAACCTCACTGTACTGATGCAATATCTGATCCATCTATTGCCAAAGCCCATCTTCTGCAGAATTCCCAATAGGTAGGCCCAATTTAAGTGGTCATATGTTTTTAGGATATCCAACTTGCAAAGGATTCCAGGTACTTTACTTCTTTGCCTCGCCTCCACACACTCATTTGCTATGAGTATTGCATCCATAATTTGTCTTCCCCTTATGAAAGTCATTTGGTGTTCATCAACTAGACTGTGGATCACCTTCTTCAATCTCTCAGCTAACATCTTGGCTACGATTTTGTATACACTACCAATCAGGCTGATAGGTCTAAAATCATTAAGTTCCACAGCTCCCACCTTCTTTGGTATGAGTGCCACAAAGATAGCATTAAAGCTTTTCTCAAACTCTTTTTAATTATGAAAATTATGTATTGCAGCAATTACATCTGAACCAATATTCTCCCATCCTTTGATAAAGAAAGCCATAGTATAACCATCAGGCCCTCGTGCTTTGTCACCTGCACATGACTTGACAGTTTCCAGAATCTCTGTTCAAAGGGCCTCATCAGATCTTGATTTCTTCTTCACTGATTACTGGACATTCCCTCATATTGAACTGAGGTCTCCAATTCTCTGTTTCAGTATACAACTTTTCATAGTAATTGACAGTCTCCTTCGGGATATTATCTGCCCTTGTAAGATTTTCCCCATCCACCACAAGCTTGTCAATATTGTTCATTCTTTTATGAACATTAGCAGTTCTATGGAAGAATTTGGTATCTCTATCTCCTTGTTTTAGCCATAAAGCCCTTGAACCTCTTCATGCTTTGCTATGTTTTCAAATCCATCATTAGAGATAGCCTTTCTGCAATCTGAGCTTCTGACAATAATCTCTGGCCGTGGATTCTGCCCAGCACATCAATTTGCTGCAGACCTTTCTGTTTCTGTATGCCCAGGTTGCCTTGAGAGGATCTGTTACATTCCTTCAAAGCTATGAGTTTGTAAGCCAGAATATAATTAGGTCTTCCTGTACAACTGAAAGAGTTCCACCATTCTTTGAGTTTATCAATAAAAACCCTCAGCTTCAAGCCACCAATTCTCGAACTTGAAATAAGATTTTGATGTTTCCCAATTCCCACAATGAAGTAACAATGGTGAACGATCTGAGGTCACTCTATGTAGAATGGACTGCTTGATGTTTTTGAAATTTACATCCAGTCTTCAGATATTAAGAATTTATCAAGTCTAGCTGCAGTTGTATGGTTAACTCCTCTTTTCCATGTTTATTTCCCTCCCGTCAAAGCCAAATCCTCTAGCTCCATATCTTCAATTAACTCAGAAAAATATGTCACTGGTTTTGTGATTCTAGTTCCCTTCTTCTTTTCAGATGGAAACCTTGTAGTATTAAAATCCCCACAAAGTACCCAAAGCCCACTGAACAGACCTTTGGCTGCTGTGATTTCCCCCAAGTGTCCTCCATTTCATTACAATCATTAGGAGTATACACACTAGCAGATGCCAAGTGAAATCTTGAATCTTTCCAGTGAGTTTGCAAATAATAGAGTATATTCCCAATCTGCTGATTTCTCCTTCCCATCCCTCTTATTCCACATTATTATGATATCACCCCTTGTTCCATTAGCCTCCAATTGTGCAAAAGCAGTACACCTATTCCCTCGTTCTTCTTGGATTATCTCTTTTATGTCCCCCTCTAGCTTTTATGTCCCCCATACTCAGAGTATGTTGGTTTCAATATTTTTATTTCTACACAAAAAAAAATATTCCCGATAATTGCAGAGGATCTCTATGATGAGATTGAGAGGATCAAATGGGTTGAACTGATGTTACCATTATTAAAAGAAAGGTTGAACTGTTGAAACATCTTCGATGATGATTTAGAAGTGTTGAAGTAGCAGCAAGACGAGGGATAACTGAAATTGGCAATATGGAACACATATACCATGTCTGCAACTTGCAAAATAAACCCATACACATATTTACCCATACTATTACGGGTTAAATATGGGCTGAAGCCCATTACCCATTTAAAAATAATTCATCCAACCTAGTAAAATATGGGCATATTTTGCCAGCACTTCTAACAATATTCAGTAGAGATAATGTTCTAACCTAGATAAAATAAAATATCAAGAAGGTCAAAACCATGACATGGTATTGAAATATGTAAAGACCTAATAACGTTGATTCGGACTAATTATGATGCTAATTACGTGATTAAAATAACCCCGAGGTATGTATGGACCCACACTTGGTGGGACCATTGGGAAATGGTAACATATGTATGGTGCAAGTTGGAACTGTATTGAAGTGTTGAAGTGGCTAAAAGTATCAAAATGGATGGATCAAGCCCAATGATGTGCTATGCCCTCGCGTCGCATTTGGAGGGAGAGTGCCGGACAAGGGCAGTGACATTAGCCCCAAAGCAAGCTCATCACATGCTCGTGCCCAGGAACTAGCATCAGGGCTTATGCCACAAGAGCATCACGAGATGGATGCTTGGGCTGACCACCCAGCCTTGTGATGGTCTCGCGCCACAAGGAAGGAAAGTCCAAGGACAATTCAAGGCACAATGAGCTCGCATTGCGAGGACCCTCCAACTTTATACATATCTGACAGCAGGGAGAGATAATGGATTGAATTTTGGAAGAAGGTTTTAGAGCACTAAAGAGGCCCTCGCTCAATTCATTCAATAAATCATTAAGGTGAGTCTTCTATGATTTTTTGGAAAGATTTTATGGAATTAAATGCTAGCCCTAACATCAAATCTCATTGAATCTGTTAGATTTCTAAAATCTCAAGAACGCCTTAACATTGAGATTTCTAGAGTTTGGGTCCCCAAGGTAATTCCACTACTCAAATCTTATTTATTGTGTATAAATAAGCTCATTAGTATCCACGGTAAGGATTAATGATTTATACATGATATTGAGGTAACCCTAGAAATGGGTGTTCGACATGGAAGAACATGGCGAAGAATTTTTTTTTTGAGAAAGAACATGGTGAAGAATATGATGAATAGTACATAGTAAATTTGGGTTAAATAACGAGTTGGGTAACAACTCTAATAACTCCAATAAATTGATATATACCATGTAATGGGTTCAAGGACATGAATCATGAGGTTAAATGAAGGGATGGGATTGGATGGCTTGTAGCCAATATGTGAACCCAATTATGATTCGTGTAGATTGAATATGGTAGCTCATGTTGGAGCATTGAACGGAGGTTAAAACCTATGTTAAGGCAAAGGTAAATTGAGGCCTAACCTTTCTTAAAGACCTTTTTTCAAAATGCATGATTTAAATGCTTTAATAAAGAGATTTGAAATGTGCATGTACACTCATGGGGGTGAGCAAGTATGTGTCACATCATGGTCGGAAAAAGTAAGACATGATAAGATATCTAGTACACTAAACGCCATAAATTCAGTGTGGGTGTATTAATGCATTATGATATGTGGTAGATAGCTCGAATATAAACATAAGTTTGCATTCATAATACATTATGAATGTGTCACTAGCAAGGTATGGCGTGTGTATCTTGAATGTTGTATGTAAGGCCATGAGTGCCATATATTGACGGTACCTTCCAGCCATCTTTAATGAGATGAACTTATCATGTTATATCTTGGATGCATATTTGATGTTTTACTCTTGTGAGTGTTGGTGGGATGATTCGAGCCCAGGGTAGGGTACAAACGAATGAATGTGATAATACAAACTCCAAAAATGGGATACAAGAGTAGGCAAATTTAATGTGATTAGCTGAGAGCCTGGAATTGGGTACGGTCACAATAAAAGAAGGGCTTTCGGTTTTTTGCACTTGGTCTTGCAGCTATTTTCAAAATATATATATAAGAATCCCTTTTTTAGAAGAAAGATTATATATATGTCCAATCTCTAGTGGTGGTGGAACCAACCAAGATCTATGTCGTCCAATCGTCAACCTTCGTGGCTTTTTGCTCGTTTGGTCTCATGTGAATGAAGGATCCCACTGAATTGAATTGGGTCCATGAATCTAAGAAATGGTGAGAATTCTTGATCTCTCTCAATATCTCTCTCAATTCGAAAATCCAGGATTTTAATTGAGGTCCTCTATGACTCGTGCTAGAGGTGGAAAATGCTAGGGTATTTGAGAGTCTGGGTGGGTATGAATTCTAACAAGGAATAATGAGGATTATGTATGTCCTTTGAATGTCATTTTGCAAATTGTGCTATACTTGAGAATTGTTTGTATAGTGTGGTATAATTATGCATGTTTTTATAAATCTCATTCAAAGGTATGGGTAAGGTATTCATACACCCTACCCTCCCTAGACTCAATTGTGGGATTACACTGTGTATGTTGTTGTATTCAACCTTTTGAAGGGAGGTTGACGACACTTACAGAGCACATAGTCGTACTCATGTCTCTCGTGTTTTTGTTTTCCTATCCTATAAGAGAAAAGTGTTCCGAGTGACGACGTTACAAGCTAGGCACCATCTCCATCCAATATTTGGTGAGCCCCACTACCGATCTAACGGATGTGTCTTAGTTTCATTCTTTTGCATAATTAGTTTGAAAGTCCCGGACTATAATCATCCTTTTGTGATTGTTGTCTTTTATTGCTTATTATGGATAGGAGTGTCAAAACGATAAACAGGGTTCGTTCGCTCGATGCGAGTAGACTATTGAGTGCCAATCACATAAGCCCAAAAATTGGAGCGTGACATTATACTGTGGAACTAGAGTCACCAAAATTTGTTCCATGATGTACCCCTTCCAGGTCAAAAGTTTTGGGATAAAAGTTAGTATAGTGAGTGCTATCAAGAAGGTCAACTACAAGACAATAAGCTATTAAGTAGTTATGCAAAAACAACATACAAATTAGTTCAGCTACAAGACCGAAAATTCGTGTAGGAATAACTGTTGAGCTAAGAGATGCAGGATTAGTGAAGAAGTGAAAGAACACATCCAACATGAAAGAAACATAGATGCTCCATCAGAATACAAGCTTTTCAACAAAGGACTTTCAAAAAGGAACAAACCTTATGTTACTAACTAAGCTAGGAATGGTTTACAAGACCGTCTCAATATCCTAGTCGATAGTTAATCAATAGAGGTGGTAAAGTGAAGTTCAATACAACTGCATTTAGACATAAACTACTGTAGGCTCTTCCAAGTATCAAATACCACGATCGATGAAAACACAATTTGACAACAATCACGCACTTAAATTCAAATAGCATTTCCACCACAGATCCACAAAGATGTTTGCTAAATCAACATCTATTAGATTGTGTTAGAAATGTCAATACAGTAGAAACATACCTCCTGCTCGCCAGACATCTTAGAAGCAGCCTTTATGGTATTCTCATCCAATGGTCTATACATAGAGTCATCTACATGCTTTTGACTTGGAGTATCAGACTGCAGGGCAGCAGATGACATAGATTGCGCATCCAATCCATTAATTGATTGACTGCCTTTCTGTTTTACCTCACCTAAATCAGGTTTTGGCATAGAACTCTCTGGCCTATCCAACTTGCCATCAGCTACTCTTCCTGCCACCACATTTCTTCCAACAGAAGGCTCACCTTGAGAAACACTAGGGCCACTCCCATTTGATATGTCTACTGAATTAACAGTCGAAGACTTAGAAGCAGGTGCGGCTGCAAGTTTTAGTTCTAGGTAACCCATTCCAAACTCTTCATCTGTCACCCATGATGGCTGGGGAAAAAGAAGGCAAACAAATTGCAAATATCAATCAATTAAGTCCCTGAATCATCTATAAATAAAGGGTAATTTCAACCTCAAACAGAAATTCTCTCAATGCCCCAATTTGTTTGGTGATGTTTCCCTGAACATGGAATTTAAGAAAGAAAAGAATACTGCCAGACACAGCCTTACTACCATGAAGTCGCATCAAGCCCTAACAATAGCACGTCACTAAAAGCAAAATACAAACGTAAAAGTGGGCTGTGTGTAAATATAAGGAGTGCTAATCATTTGGGACAAATTGGGACGAAATAAGTAATATTTCAGCTCAGGCTCTCGCCAGTCAATGTTATCCTGCCCTCCACAGGAAAAAGGACAAACGATAACAAAGAAAAGAATAAATAACCTCAACATCTGCAGAAACAGAAGAGCAAGGAAAACTCAAGTTTACAGAAGTTAGAACTCTTAAAAACCATATAATTTGGTTTTTCGACTCTTGTAGGCAAGGCACTGCTCCAGAATCAATTAAAAACTACAATCAAGCTTTATTATAAGATTTACCTTTCTAGATGCCAAAGCTGCAGCAACCCCTGTAGCCAATACTTTGAGATCCTCTCTTTCATCAGATTTAATTTTGGCAACCTAGAATAAGATCAAACAATAAAAACAAAAAACTATGAGCTTGATGTTTTAGAGTTATAAAAATACAGTCCTGTATTTGAAAATATACCCTCTTCTCAAGGTTTATTCCACTCTTCCGTGTAACTGGAAAGACACTGGATATCTTTGTCAATAAAATAAGAGCATTTCTGATTTCCATGTACTCAGTTGATTCCAGACATTGTATGAGCAACCTTGTGATTCTTTGACTCCACTTCCAGTGTACCTTAAGAAGTATTTCAACTATTAAGTAACAAGGTAAACAAAGAGCATCCAACACTAAGAAAACAAGAATGACAGATGGGGCTAAAGAAATCAAGCATCATATCTTTTTTGTATCACACAATAAGAGGTAAAGGTGGAAGTCACAGAGAAAATCTAATATATAAAATAAGGCAAATAAGAAATTATGAAGGAAAAGAGAAGTAGAGGAAAGAGAGAAAAGGAAGACCACCTCATGAAAAAGAGGACCCCTTGAATAGACTTTTAGAAGAAAATTAGTGTTGTGAGGTAAAATTCAATCACAAATTTGCGTGTGTTAGGACGATAATCCATACTGTTTGTGGACCCCTCAATTTCTGCAGCTGAAAAATGCTTCTAAGGAGAAAATCTATACAAGTGAAGTGATTCTCCAGACTATCACAATAACGGAAAGTAAGGAACTGAGCTCAGTTTATTCCCCACAAATTCAAACTGCACCTAATGTTTTCCCATTGTATGTTTATGAAATGTTACGGACTAACCTTAATAAATTGGCCATACGTAACACGCTGACTGTTTGGATATCTGTAATAGACAGCAAATCCAGGCATGTTTCCACACTCACGTTCATAAATTGATTCATCACCCTTCAATTTGAAATTTAAAAAGTTAAAAATGGTAGGCTAGTATAGCTGCACATTATTAGAAACTGCCAGTGAAACTACTAGAATCCATTGAAGGTATCTTGCAACAGAGATGTACTGAAGTGTACCTTCCAATAATAAGCAGTCTTCAATGTCTCATACAAAAACCTTCCTAGTCGACCTACTTCATACTCAGTGCAACAACAGATCATGGGTTGTAATGTCTTACATATCAAAACGTCTATGTGGTTCACAGTGTTAAAGAAGGGCGTTCCAAGAGAATGAAGAGTATTAACAAACACGGCGCAATACACAGCATCTGGCATACTGAATGTACAGCGTGGAAATATACACCGCTGAAGGAATTCCATGTTGATCTTTAAAGTATCAGGACAGGAACTCAGCCATGTATCCTTTTCACGAGTCAGGCGTCCACGAACAGATGTAACGTGTTCTTCATGCCTCTGAAACTCCATAGTTAACCGATCTAGAGACTCTTGAACTCTTTCTTTATCTTTTTTCCTTTTTGTGATTGCAGAACTTGAATTATCAGAAAGTTCTTCCAGAGCTTTAAGAGCAGCATGCTGCTTAGCAATTTCAGACTCGTAACGGAATCTAGGAACATGAAGATCATAGAGTGTAAGACCCCAAAAGGTGGCATACAAGTCTGCGGACAAGCTATTCCAGGCTTTTGAAGGCAACATTGTTTTGACGGTATCAAGAATATCTGTCCATCTACACGTAAGATAAGAAAGACTGAATTACAATAAGCAGCCAAACAAAAGAAAATAATACTGAAATTGACCGTAGAAGCAGGAAAAGAAGATTATGTGCAACAAACACAAGTACATGCAACACATTTAGATAATAACATTCTCTAACTACTCGAGCATGGAGGTCAGAAAGTATTACGAGATAGGTTTCCGAGAAGAACCAAGATCAAGGAGTAAGCAAGCAGATGAGTCTGATCTTTCCGACTCCTCCTCAGCATTGGCAGCGCTCACGGCTTCATCACTATCTGAAGGCCAAAAGACATCTAAATTTCTCTGACACCTGAAGAGCCTCATAACAGGCCGATAAATCAAAAACGCCACCTGAGGAGGTAAGACATCGCATGTGTTACATGAAATACTGAAAGCATATAACTTAAGATGCTGTGACAAAGCTAGAACAGAGAAAACCTAAAGAGGAGAGAATTTTGATGGTAAGTTTTGCTGCCATGAATTTTGTTTAAGGAACCTCACCGCCACAGATTATAATGTAGACTCTGCTACTATTGAAAGTGCAATGGAGGTCACCAACCTCTTTGCACCTGTTTGAATATACATCAAAAAGAGTTCTTGAATTGTAATACAAACTCGATAACATTTAATTTCATATCATATTTTGGTTTTTTTTATAACCAAGAAATCCCCGATAGCTAACGCATTGTTCGAAACTCGGTGGATAATGGGTTCATCCCTCAACCTTTATCTACTTAAAATACTCAGCACTAGTCCACCGCAAAGCGAACTAATAACGTGCTTAACCCACATGTCACGTGTTGGGCTCTTACCACAAAACCAAAGTGGCGGGGGATCTTACTTTGGCTTTTCAAATGACAATTATGTCCGTTAACATATATAAATTTGAGATGTCTTCTTAAATGTTAATGTCTCAGTCACATGGCCAGACTTCAACAGATTTATTAATATTAAAATAGAATCACATGAAACACAAGAAAAGTTGGAAGACACCCATAGAAATTGAGATAACCTCAGGATCAAGATGATACACATGTACAAGCTCATCCAGAGCTGGAATAAGAACAGCATAGGCAGCCGTTGGAGTCACCGCACTAGACAAAAATTCCACATACTGAAGAAGGGCTCCATGACACCTATCAAAGTGTTCACTGACCATCTTAATATATGGAACCTCCGCATTTATAACTACCCTGCAAAGAAAAATGCAAAGATTAAAAGATGAGCCCCAAAATAAATGCATCAACTCCCTTGATGGGAAGGCAGCAACACCATCCTTCCAGATGTAGAATATCTAGAATCTTTCAACTAGGAGTCGGGGAGAAAAATTGGACTTGATTTTCACAGGAAATATTTATACCCTTCATAAATACATGCTTAGTATTTTGGTTGTGGTATTTTTCTAGGACACACTCAGTATGGTATATGCTTACACAGAACGATGTTGAGCAATGAGTAGCAAAAGTGGAATTGCCAACTTTGGTTCATCTTTTGGGAGCAAAGCATCTCTCAGCCTGTTAGTCGATTTAATCAATGCCTGAAAGAAGAGCCACACTTTAGGACACTCATCAAATTAGGATGCTAAATATCAAATTAGAGATCTACAGCTGGCACACTTCCAGGTGCAAGAGGAATCCCAAATGAATTGCAATACATTATGTTAAAGATTTGTGTAAAATTGAGCTTATTAGTGAAAACAAAATAGACACAACGTCAGAAAGACACCTCAAGCTAAAATAAGATTTATTTATTTTTTGGCTGGAAAAGGGGCGTCTTGATAAATATGTATGTACGCAAGGCTTTTTAATTGGTACATTATTTATGTTTATCTATTAGTAACAAATAAATAAAACTTATCTTATACTCACTCCGTCCCACTTCACGTGAAGGTGTGTACCTGGTCACAAAGTTTATGAAATAAAAGAAGATTTCTGAAAATAAACAAATACAAGTGGTGGTAAGAATTTCACATGTCTTAATATTATCTCTTCCCTAGTAAAAAAATGAGCTTTTATAGTAAGTGGGTTCAAACAAGTCAAGGTCATTGAGGAGTTGTTTAATTTGAGGGATAAGGTATAACAACCCCAAAATAAAACACAAGATTAGTTTATCCCGCGTATGGTTGAGCTTTTAATCCAGGATTAGCAATCCCAAGATTACTAATCCCAGGATAAAACACCAAAATGACAAAGATCCCCTTCTCTAAATTTCTTCCCCCAAAGTCCTTCAAAAAGTCAAGGTTGAAATTTTTTAAAACAAAACAGTTTCTCCTAATTTATAGTGTAAAACCAGACACATGTTTTATACTATATGCTGCATATTCCATTATTAGTCCATCAACCAAGTATCTACCAATAAAACTATATCTATTAAATTATCACATCATTATTTAATCCTCGTATTATAATCCCGATACAACTTGTTCATACCAAACGGCCCCTAAAGGTAAAATTGGGATTCAAACTTTAAACAATTTTCAAATAGAGAAATCTGTCATTCTTTTTTTGACAAACCAAGAAAAAAAAGTGTCTCATACAAAACATGACAGAGATTATTAAGATATAAAATTTTATCAAGCTTATCCTTGGTACAGATAAGAGTTATTAGTTAGTCTGAGTTGAGTCTTTTACTAGTTTGAGGCAGTATGTACATTCTAGTTACACATATAGTTTGTTTGTTTTAGGAGTTCAAACTGCAAAGAAGCTTGTCCTCTATAAAAAGGACACTACTGTATTATGTTTGGAACAGACATAATAATATGAATTAATTTGATATTGACATCCCTCTTTCTGCTGAATGATATGAATTGATTTAATATTGATACCCTCTACTTTCAATCTCTTCCTTTCCTTTCTTCTCATATTCCTCTCTCCCATTCCTCTCTCTCTCTCTTTTTGTTAATCTTTCTTTTCTCTGTATTCTTCTATTGTATTCTCCAATACCTCCCTATTTTCTCCCATTTCTCCCTTCTAGTTCTGCATCACAAAGAAAGGGAGGGAAACAAATCGGAAGATGGAACATTCACGTTTCAAAATATTTAAATTGCACAATGAATGATCAAAATCAATAAGATTATCAGATGTTCACTCCAAGATTTCAGAGCTACTAGCACTTTCATATGCACAAGCAAAATCAACTATGGAAATGAAAACCTTCCCAATATTGAAGACATTTATTTGAAAATGGCATGCTCCAGCACCATGGCAGAGTCAAGTAAACATTTTACCGAAAAATAAATTTCAGAAAACTTCTGCAACTGAAATGACAGTTTCTAACGCACCTTATTGTTCCGCGTTATACCAAATGAGGTGGCCTGGTAGCGTAGACTGTCACTTCCAGCCATGGCATCCAATTGTTCCTCTGTCATATTCTCTGTATAGTGTACATTAGCCATTTGCTGAATGAGCTCCTGCAGATTTTCAACAGAACTCCGGAAGATGTGAGTTTTCAGCCGAAAGAACCAATTCACGTGTCACATATGAAAATAATAAAATATTATTTGTACCTGCATGAAAACAAGCTCAATACCATTTCCTTTCTTCAACTGATTAACAAGATACTGAAAAAGGCCCCTCAATTCCATGGACGGGTATTTTTTACACCTGGAGAATTTACCAATGATTATGACTAAGACTCTTTAAGTTATGCAAGAATGTAACATGTTTTAGCTTGACACCATTCACTCTTGTTGAAAAATAACTTCCTATTAACAAAGTAATTTAACCAATTACTGTTAAATAAGTCAAATAAAAAATGTCTATTGCATAACTATAAATTGCTACAAATGTAGTATTTATAAATATAGTAATATAATATACTCCCTCCGACCCAATTTATGTGACACCATGACTTGGCACGGAGTTTAAGAAAGAAAGGAAGACTTTTGAAATGTGTGGTGCAAAACAAGTCTCTTATAAATGTATGGTTGTAAATCATTTCATAAAGTTAAATTGTTTCTAAATATAGAAAGGCGGCATTCTTTTTGGAACAAACCAAAAAGGAACTGGTGCGGTGGTTGGGACAGAGGGAGTATATAATAGTTTGAACAGAAAAAAATATTTTTCTGTTAAAAGTATAGTTTGAATCAATCATTATCTAATTATGCTTCTTGAGCCTTGTTAATAACTAGAAAGCAAAAAGTAATTGTGGTAGAAGTAATAGTCTTTAATAACTAGACGAACCAAGCTATATATTCTATTATCACTAGGCTCACCAAACCGGGACTTTCTTTTAATTTATTCACACCGAATATCAAAACAACCCATACGGATTGTTTCCAGTCATGGGTTCCCTTGTAACTTAAGTGCTCTTGGATGGAGTTCCATCAAATCTTTGAGAAGACCCCAATCAAAAAAAAAAATGCAATCAACCTATACTTCTTGGCTATAGGCAGTCAAAGCAATCAAGTTAGGTTGCCCATATCCGGTGCGGATCCAACACCCACACCCAAAATTGTGATGGATTGACATTGGTGCGGAAAAACTTTTGAAGGATTCGAGCAACATAGCAGAAGATTCTCCAGCATAAACTGCTGGAATCTAAACGATTCACTAGACGAGATTGAAACAAGTTCAAAACTTAAATACCAGACTCTGCACAGTAGGCACCTCACGGTTGACAAGGAAACCTCAAGCACCAACAACATCTTCCCTCCCTTGTAAAAATAAAAGAGAAAATGAATACTTGAACAATCCTGATCCTACCAAAAATCTCAATGGTACAGCTTTTTCTCTTCTTGAAAAACAGTTATCGTTTAGTTATGTCATTGATACAGTAGGATTTTCTTAGCCTTGATGATTTATACTACTCCCTCTATCCCAGTTTATTTTTTTGAACTACTCCCTCTATCCCAGTTTATTTTTTTGAACTACTCCCTCTATCCCAGTTTATTTTTTTGAACTACTCCCTCTATCCCAGTTTATGTGACTGTGACACTCTTTCCTTTTTTGTCAGTACCAAAGAGAATGACACTTTTCTATATTAGTAATAATTTAACTTTAAACCTCCCAGTGATAATTATGCCATTGCATTAATCATATTTATCAGATCAAATTGGATGACGCCATCAACAACATAGTGTATGTAATCCCACAAATGGGGTCTGGGGAGGGTAGAGTATACGCAGACCTTACCCCTACCTTGTGAGGTAGAGAGGTAGTTTCGACTCAAGAGAAAGCAAAGAATGTCAGACAAGAATTGACGAAAGTAAAGAAACCAAGGTAAAATACTATAGCTAAGAATGATGATCCAGTACAAGAGAGAGCAGATAGTAACATAAATCAAAGGACAAAAACTGCAAAGGTACTACTACTCCTACTAGTACGAAAGGATATATGGGACGACGCTCTGCTACCTACTAACCTTCTACCCTAATATATGTCAACCACAACCTCCTATCAAAGGTCATGTCCTCTTTCTTTATGGAAAGGTTATTTTTACACTACGTGAGCATAACAGAGACGGTTTCAAATTATACTGGTGCTTCAACAATTAAAGCACAGATTGCAGATGACTAAAACTAAAATATAAACATAAAAAGCTTGTCATGCATCCAATGAGGGACTTAAAATCATGGGCATCAAACAAAGAAACCAATCCGCCCTGAGATGACTCGAAAGAGTGAATGGTTACTGTGCACAACTCATGCTAAGTAGATGCAGCAGCAGTTTCCAAGACATGCCATTCTCATGAATTGCAGTGGAAGACCAAGCACAGGATTGCATCTATTAGGGAAGAAACATCGACAGAAAAACCGAGAAAATAATGTCGTCATTCTCCCTCTTACAAGCAAATTGAACCTTGCATTCAAGCTCAACCCCCCCCCCCCCCCAAACCAAATTGGGAGTTCAATGACGTTATTACCTTAAGAAGATGCTAATACGCTTGCTGTATTCAAGAGACCAAGTTTACAGATGCATTTAGCCTTCTATGAGGAAAAGCGCATGCTCGACTTCTTGAAGTATCTTCAGAAAGGGGGGATTACTGAAAAGAAGAGCATACTACCAACACAGCTCTTACTTAATCAAGTAATGATTCATCATAGATCAATAAATCTAAAGATCACGAAATTAGCACTCCAGAGGATGACAGTCATCAACGTGATATTTCAATCAGAAGGATCCAACTCCAGCTCCTACGCCTAAAACAGGCCAATTCTCAGATCTACCATGTGATTTTTCTGCACTAATCTACCATGTGATTTTTCTGCACTAACGATCTTACTCTGGAATCCCCGGCTAAAAATCATACTACTTTAAAAGCATCACACTAGAAATGCAGGAAAACTAAGCAATTAGTCATAGGAGCAAAATACTTTCATACTGTTCAAACATTTCTATTAGCTAATCTTTAGTATTTGGCATATTTTATCTCCATTCAAAGGTAGCAGACGTCTCCTTATAGATAGCTGCAAACTTCAGAAGAAGGCAGTGTCTTCGACTGGACAGGTTGCTATTCAAATCCTCTCAAAAGAAGTGATCCTTGGCTTCACATGGAATGGGAAGAATGTGACGGAAAATATTCCAGTATGTACCATGTCTCCTTTTTTATGTTCTTATTTTCTGAATGTCAGGCTGAAGTGGCAAGCCAATCAACTAAGCCACGAATAAAGATTTGCAAGAAAAGCAATCCCAGCTCCTCTCCTCCAGCTTCTTCAGAAGTTAATCCTTTTTTATGTTCTTATTTTCTGAATGTTAGGCTAAAGTGGCAAGCCAATCAACTAAGCCACGAATAAAGATTTGCAAGAAAAGCAATCCCAGCTCCTCTCCCCCAGCTTCTTCAGAAGTTTATCCACGACCCAGAAGTTGGGCAACATGCCCCAGGAAGAACTATAATTTCTGTAAAAGCAGAATGTGCAATAGGATTACAGCAAATGGCACATATGTACTTAAAATATCAGAACTAGGCTTGCCTAGCATTGGTCAATAGCAAAGATAATTCCCCTCAACCATCTTCAGAAGCAAAAACGACATAATTCTAATCTACAAAAAGGTCTACATACAAAAAAAAATTACTACATTATATATGTAAATTTTTTGCAATACCACAACTATATAAATGACTCTAGGGTAAGCAGTTGCTAAAAACCCCAAGTCAGACACTCGTTGTTCATTAAGGAAGAAGTACAACAGTAAGCAGTAACATCATATGCAACATAACATGTTCAAACAAGGGAGATAATTCTAACTAGCAAGAAGAAACTACACATACAGGTGACCCCAAAATGATGCCAAAGACTGAAGCCAATCTGACAAATTAAGGCCGTCATCTTTCAGCTTCTCTCTCCCACTTTGTGCCAAGCGTTCAATAACAACATATTCCAAAATATCATACTCCAGCTGATTCAAAAAATAAAATCAATCAGATAAAGAACATATAAATCAGAATAAAACCAACTCAAAATACAATCTGAGAAACTACTGTACATCTGTCATGGACAAATCATAACAGTAAAAAAAATGGAATACAGAGCAACTTATGACAAGCCATAATAGGAGTGTAAAACATTGGCCCGAAGTTCCTCAGCAAAATGCTAGTCAAGGCAATATATAGGATGTGTGGTGAACAGTGTACAAAATTCGTAACTTCTGCACAATCTGCAGCAGTATGAGGATGTTTGTAAGAAATCTGAATCCCTGGAAAGAAAACCAAAGCATATTGCACTTGAGGGAGGAAAATTTTAAACAGATAAGGTTCTTGCTTGAAGGTTGGCCAGATGAATACCCATCATAAGAGATATTCCACATTTATATTAAAAAAATACAAGTAAAATGTAAGGGTCACAGGGTTTAGACATAATTCCCACGACGAGAAGGTTGGGAGCACAACCAGTTCTTCGGAAATATTTAAAATGCAAGGTAATTTAAAAAATATACAGCTCAACACAACACTTTGCGTCCACATTGCCAAATATTTTAGTTAATGCCCGCATAGTTAAAAAAAATTGCAACAGTGTTCATATACACTTACACATTATTATATAGTTTTTATACACCTATATAAACAATGTATTTACCTTGTATAAAAGTGTATCTAATTTCTATACTAATGTATAAAAATTTATAACACGTGCTAGCTACAGTGACAAACTTATTTTGCGATTTTCAATTCAATTCTTGTTCCAAACCAGTTCCAAATCTCATCAAAATTACTTCAAATTTCGTAGACAACCTCCACAGACTATTTCTAACAAGTCTTTACACCTCCAAATTTCCCATAAATATTATATTCGAAATTCAAACGCACTTTGTCAGGCTTGTTAACAATGGTGGATTACCGTTCAAATATGATTTTCACTGTCCAAATCTTACAAAGTCAGTACTAACAACAAAGAACATCCTTATCTTCTTCAGTTAAATCTCTCCTGGGCTCTTCTAGTAAGTATATTCTTGTATGAGTTCAATTTCTTTTCTTCCTCGGATTGCTAATTAGTAGGTTCAAGTATATATCACTTGGGTGAACTATTAGCTTCTTCTAATAGAACATATCATTTCTTTCTTATTCTATCCCCATCTCTCTATCTAGTTTTTGATTTCCTTGTATAAATTCAATCATGAGCAATGGCCTTGCAAATAATTTGGAGAGGTCAAGGTCCATGAAAAATAGCTTTGCTTGATTTGGATAGCACTTAGCAGCTTTTATGGCATGTTCCAATCCAAACTATTTACAAGAAGGGCTTTAGCTCGTGCAAGTGATGTTATATTTGTAATACATGGTGTGACCATAGCAATTGTTTTTTAACTCAGTTCAGATGGCTAAATCTGGTGCTTGTTTTTCAACCTTTCTGACATGTAGTTGTCTACGGGCGGCTTTTCAATCATGCCCCATGACCCATTGGCCACGCCCCATGGCGCCCTGGAAAGCCTCCAAGCGCCTAGCGTCATGGACGGCCCCATGGTCTTGGCTACGCCAAGTGACAAGTGCATATGTCACCCCATCGATAGCCCTCACTAGCGCCCAGCCGCCGGCAGATGCCAACAACGCCCCTCAGCAGGCTGTGCCCGTTGCCAACGCTAACGGCCGATGCCTCGCAGGCTGCAGCCAGCGACCGTGCGGCCATGTCCTGCATGCAGCGCGCAGACCCTAATGACAAACACATGGATGTGGCCCTCCAACAGCAGCCACTGGACCAGCTTTTCCATTGTAGAAGTCTAGGTTCCTTCTAATGGAAACAAAAGAGTAGTTTTATTTCCTGTATATCCATTATGATTTTCTAGCTTATTTACGTCGAGTCTGTAACTTTGGTTTTTCTTTATAAAGCATTATTAGGGGGGATCAAGTAGTCAAACATTCAAGCAAGCAAACAATTCTCTGTACTGGTGTCTCTCCCCCTCGACATTGTGTTGCCTTTCGGTAATAGCTTTCATTCCAAATATAGAGCGAGGTTTGAGCTGGGCATAAATCACCGAAAACCGAATTACCGAACCAAACCGAGAATTTCGGTAAACATCCTCTTGCAGAAATGTGAGGTAAGGTTGCGTACAATAGACCCTTGTGGTCCTGGTCCGGCCCTTCCCGGACCCAGCGCCTAGCGGGAGCTTAGTGCACCGGGCTGCCCGGTAATTCGGTATGTATTCGGGAGTGGTTTTTGTTATTTCGGTATTCGGGATCGGTATTAGGGAAACATAAATTTACTATTCAGTAATTCGGTAAATGCCGAATACCGATATACTTTTTTAAAGGCCTAATATCAATATTCAATATTAGCTTGTTTGTTGTTTCTCACAGGGGAAGTGAGATGAAGATTTCTTCATTCTCAATATGTCTGCCAATATCTTATATTTGTGTAATTGTTTGACTTTACCTACCATTTGCAAATGGCAGTATTTTCATTATACAATATGTCAGTTTAGTTGTTTCCCTGCAGCCAATTTAGAATTCAGTCTGTAATTGGTTCAATATTTAATGTACATATCTTTGTTACATGAATGGTACTTAGGAGTAAAAATTTTACTACTTGGGAGAATATCCTTGCATGAAGGTAAATCTGCCCTGATTCTTTGACCAATTACAAGAACAAAATATTACATGTGCTTGTATTTTTTGTTGGTAATTAATGGAGTATATGATATTGTTTGATAGCAGACTCTGACTTCAATATGATATTACCGAATACCGAACCAAAGTTTGATTTACCGATTACCGAACCGAATTTTGAAAGTTCGGTATTTACTTTCAATTACCGAACGCCCACCCCTATCGAGGTAGGTGTGAAAGTTGGCTAAGGAAAATACTAAAGAAGTCTTGAAATGCTTTTGGACCAGTCTCCGCATGCATTTTACGGAACCTCATGATATTACAAATTCACATATGTTTTGAAGGAAAACATGGATCTGTGCATGATGGCAAATTTAGATGTCTTTATTTATTGGGCTCTTGATATAAAATGAATGACGTAAGCAATGTTAATTCTATCATTGTCTTAATCGACTCCTCAATGTGTTAAAGTAGTGGTTCACCGATACTGTACAAAGAATAAATGAGGTAAGTTGGAGCTAAAGATGTCCCAAGGGCATAAAATCAAGAGAAGTTAATAAGTTTATAACAGATTTATCTTTCTTCATCAAAATAATTTACATTAGAGACTAAAAGAAACTAATAGCAAAAATGTTACGGTACATATGAGGCCACTCAGTTCTAGGGGGATTAAACAACAAGGATAAAAGAGAGTGGTCAAATGTGGTGGATGAGATTGATTGTGGAAGCTTCTTTGACCACATTGATGATTTGATTGAATTCCCTCTTGAAAATGAGAATGTTGGCCTTAGTTCTACCGATTGCAAAGATTTTCCAAGTATCTGGAATGACCCCTTACCGAATTCCGACACCCTTTTCTCCGGTAGCCACCGGAATTCTGCCTCCAACCTCTCAATTCCGGTGAGTGTTATGTTTCTAATTTTTATGTCTCAATCACGTGATTAGATGTATATTGATTTAAATATGTTTTGCTTAGTTAATGATTATTGCTTGTTGTGCTTGTGATTATGCTTTGTCTTGAACCGAGGGTCTCTCCGGAAACAGTCGCTCTACCTACCAATGTAGAGGTAAGGTCTGTGTACACTGTACCCTCCTCAGACCCACGTTGTGGGATTTCACTGGGTATGTTGTAGATAAAAGAGTGTGGTCAAGATTGTTATAGACTTTGGGCATAACTCAACCACTCAATACCCCACACCACCCATACCAGGACCGGACATTTGAAGCGTGGGCAATTTAATATGGGGCCCAACATTGGTAAACCATGAATTGAGATGGGTCTGGCTCTAATACCATGTTACGGATTTAGAGCCTAACTCAACCCTCCCCAGACCCCATAGTGTGGGATTACACTGGGTATGTTGTTGTTTGTAATTTTTGCAAAGCCAAAATAGTATTTTATCTCAAGGATACCCTTGTGGTCCGACCCTTCCCCGAACCCTGCGCATAGCGGGAGCTTAGTGCACTGGGCTGCCCTTTTTACTCTGGTATTTAATTATCACTATTTTACTTTCACGTTGGTCTATATTGTTCTGGAATATTAAACAAATAATTTTTAAATTACTACTTTTCGCACACCTAAATATTTATCTATATTTTTCTGGAATATTAAACAAATAATTTTTAAATTACTACTTTTCGCACACCTTAATATTTATCTCATATTTAAGTTATTTCTTTAATTTACTTCACATTTATTTTATTTTGCACTAACTTAAATAATTATTGATCTACTTATTTCCTATTCACTCTATTTTAATTAATTCATTCCTTGAGTTGTTTATTTTAATCAATTTATTAAAGCCAAATCAAATAAAATGAGAAGCAGATAAAAGACCAGTCCATTTTACTAACACCATCAGCGGCCCATTTTATTTCATTAACCTGGCCAAACCCACATCCCATTTGACCCATCCGGATAACCCAAATACCACCTCACTCCATCTAACCAATTGGCCAACTAAACTAACCAGCCAGCCCAAACACAGTTGAATCTCAGTCATCCATCAAATCCCATCCAACGGCCCCCGTTACCCTATCAACAACAACATGCACTATTAAAAAAAAGATTTGTCAAAATGAAACCCTAATTCCCAATACCTAAACAAAGCCCCCCCCCCCCCGACAGCCTTAGCCCGCTGTCACTAACTTCTCATAAACCATAACCTATATTGCCGCTCCCTATTTCACCCCTCTATCTCTTCTTTCCTTCTTCATCTCCGACATTACCGGACCTTGCCATAGAGGAACCGGTACAGGATACGATTTTCCTCCTCATTTCCAACCATACACCACCTTTGCCATCTGGAAAACTGGAATATCATTGGTATGATACACATCTTTCCTTTTACGAAGCATTCAACATCGGCCTGGACAAACTAAGATACGAGAATGCATGGGTGTAACTTAGATTTTGAAGTTGAGGCCCTTCACGCAACCAACAAAGCCCACCAGATATGAATCGGTTAAAAACATCACAGTAAATAGTAGTAGTCCTCTTCAAACTTGGGAATTTAGATCAATGTCTTCAAATCATAAAGATTAACTAGAATTACAAAACTGCTAACGACACCCAACTTAATTACCATTCTGCTTAACATAACATTTAAGATCTTCTAACAGACAGAAGGCATTCAATGACCAAGGACGCATGAGAGAGAGATACATAAAGAGAGGTATTAGTAGAAATGGGAGAAGAAACAATGACTAGACCTGAGTCAGATACTTAAAAGCGTCTACAACAGGTGTAATCATATCCCTGTAAGCCTCAATCTGCACAGATGAATTGCATGTTACACCCTACAAGTCACAACCATAAATCTTGCAGGACTTGAAAAACATAGGCTGACAAGCTCCAATTAAATGATACCTGGTGAACAATTGTTCGCAATACTGTCATTGGATTGGCATGAGCAAGTTTAGCAACCATTCGACCAAGCTGCTTTAGATTTTCTTTTGCAAGGCGCTTCAGGATCCTCCTAGTGTCCAACTGTCACACAAAGTAATATTGCAATTAGCACAGAGACGTGACAATGAAAATAAAATGCACTATTTCTAGACAGAAGACTAACACCTTTGCTGTTTGCCTTGCAGCCAAACGCATTGGAAATTGCTCATCATCTTTCTCCCATTCACCATACAAACGATAACGCACCTGAGCAAGTAACTTTAGATCAGACTAAATAGCAGCAAAGGCTGTAACATGAAGGTAAAACCTTAAACAAACCTCATATGGAAGGAGATTCATTAGTTCCCAGATCTCTAGTCCAACTGCAGGATTTGCTGGTATAAACTGTAAGGAAGGAAGCAGGCATCCTCCTAATGCTTCTTCAATTCTTGAGCTAGCATCTTTCAGGTGCATTCGAGGAGTTCGATCTCCAATGTTAACTGTTTGGGAGACAAAGCCTGCTCCCCCACTAGTGACAAGCTCATGCGCACAAATGTAGTAACCTCTCAAAACTCGGCATACCTGATTATCCAGAATCACACACGCCAATCTTAGGAAAATGTTTCAAATACTCACGTTAGAGTCCTGGGCAAAAGTTAAGTCAAAGCATAAACAAGAAGTCATCATATCACCAAACCTTCTGTAGCAGCAACGTATCTCGATAAAGATGAGGTCCCACAGAAGAAAGCATCTCAAAAAGCTCTTTTCGAAGATTGATATAAGATCTACTGCTTGATGAGTTTGCCACTTCCTTAGAGTAGTCACTGACAACTCCAGGAAGTGAACCCAAAAGATGCATCTTGCAAACAAGGTCATTCGGTTCAGATATTGATCTTTCAATGAGCCTGATCACATGAATGAAAATGGAAGAATCAGCCAGCCAGATGAGTAGGAAGGACAAACGGAAAGATAAAGAAACAATTTTTTTTGATAAAGTAACAAATTTTATTAAAAGAAACAGCAAAACGTACTCATCTATATCTATATTATATTAAAAACATGAATCCCCTAACTTAAAAAGTTAAATTACATAAATACCCTTCTCATTTATTTAAATACCCTTTTAAAATTTAAAAATCTATTTGAAAAAAACATGTTTACAAGTAGACGACTATATGCAAGCTTTCATATTACAAACAGACGCAAATCTTCATATTACAAACGACAACTGCTTCTATCATTGTTTACCAAGAGTTTCTCTCACTTTGTTTAGTTCCCTTTAAAAAGCAAATTCCTAAGTGACAACAATTCCTCATTCTTTAATCTTCTCTTTAATTTTTAGGTTTGGCACCAATTTGTTATTGTCTCGTTTTTGTTTTCACAATTTTCCTTAGAGTAGTCACTGACAACTCCAGGAAGTGAACCCAAAAGATGCATCTTGCAAACAAGGTCATTCGGTTCAGATATTGATCTTTCAATGAGCCTGATCACATGAATGAAAATGGAAGAATCAGCCAGCCAGATGAGTAGGAAGGACAAACGGAAAGATAAAGAAACAATTTTTTTTGATAAAGTAACAAATTTTATTAAAAGAAACAGCAAAACGTACTCATCTATATCTATATTATATTAAAAACATGAATCCCCTAACTTAAAAAGTTAAATTACATAAATACCTTTCTCATTTATTTAAATACCCTTTTAAAATTTAAAAATCTATTTGAAAAAAACACGTTTACAAGTAGACGACTATATGCAAGCTTTCATATTACAAACAGACGCAAATCTTCATATTACAAACGACAACTGCTTCTATCATTGTTTACCAAGAGTTTCTCTCACTTTGTTTAGTTCCCTTTAAAAAGCAAATTCCTAAGTGGCAACCATTCCTCATTCTTTAATTTTTAGGTTTGGCACCAATTTGTTATTGTCTTGTTTTTGTTTTCACAATTTTTTGCTCTTCTATTTAAATTGTAGTTTTTTCGATAATTCTACTTTGACACGCATTGCACTTCTACTATTACATGCGTCTATCTATTCTCTCAGCAAATTCCTTAAGGATATATACCTCTGGTGAAATTCTTTGTATTCTTTGTATGTTCATCTTCTGTGAAATGTATTTTTACAATTTGTTATTAAATTGAGATTTGTTTTGCGAAATTGTTATACATTAAAGATGATTAGAGTTAATCCAAATTAATTATAACTGAGATCACTCACACTGAAGCAAAAAAACAGGACATTGATGCCAGTGTTGTCAAAAGCGCGCTTAAGTCCTAAAGCGAGGCTCAAAACAAGTTGAGGGTTTCGCCTCGCTTTATGTGCACTTCAAGGCTCCAAGACATATTTTTCCTACCCAATGAGTCTATCTTGAAGAGGTGACACTAGATAATTGATATTTTACTTTATTGTAATGTTTTTTACAATTTCTTTGTCCATATACCTGTTATTCATGCTTATTATTATTAGTCTTCGACTAAACATATATATATTTGTACTTTTGCACAATTGCGCCTTTTTTCATTAAAGCACACACTTTATTTGCGTTTTGCACTTAAAGCCCCAGCTGACCTTAGAGTTTTTGTGTTTTTCGCTTTTGATAACATTGATTGATGCGTATAGCATATATATTAAGCTACAGTAATAAAATGGATATAACTCATTATCTCATAAAATAGCCATAGCATAACCTATATACTTGGGGTTACTACATTCGTTATTATATATGTGTGTAAAAAACACACACGAATAAACTATATTATTTGCCTTGAAAAGAACCATCCTTGTATTGTACTCCCATGCATGTTTACTTGTGCATTTCTCATTTAACATGCCCCTTAAGGACTAATAAATAAAGTGGTAATTTTACCATATCACCGATGTGAGACTCCAAACACCCCCCACCACGACTAGGACTGGACATCAGGAGTGTGAACAATACATAGGGGGGCCCAACATCGAGAACAATTAGGACTGGACATCAGGAGTATGAACAATACATAGGGGGCCCAACATCGAGAACAATGAATTGGGATGGACTTGGCTCTGATAAGTCTAACTAAATCCGAAAAACTAGCTCATGAGGAAAGGCTTGTCGAAGACCATATAAGGAGACCAAGTGTCCATTATCCCACTGATGTGGGACTTCAACAGTTTCCATCACTAACGTAGGAGATAACAGGTCATCCTATCTAATCCATCACATGCTACCAAAAAAACCACATGGATTACCAATCACAAGGACAAAATACTTGGCCGTTAGAATGAAAACCTGATCTATTTCCTCCATCGTAAGCCAAATCCCATCCTCATCATGATGAAATCAAGAAACTCTCAATTTACATGACCATAGGCTTTCTCAAGATTCAATTTACACATTTTCTGGTTCCCTCGCTTACTTATCGAATCAACCACTCCATTAGCCATCACTATTGCATCTATAATTTATCCACATTCCACAAAAGCATTCTGCGAAATAGATATTGTCTCATCCAAAACCTTCTTTAGTGTATTCCATACCTTAGATATAATCTTTATAGGTGTTTCTCACTAGACACAATAGGTTTACAATAAAAGGTCAGCACGGTGCACTAAGCTCCCGCTATGTACGGGCTATGGGGAAGAGTCGGACCACAATAGGTTTACAATCCAGAGTTGTATCTCCCTTGTATAGCTCTCAGTCGCCACTCTACCCCCAACCCTCTCTAACCATCCGCTTTATCCCCTTCACCCTTGTGCATCATCCCTTTCACCTCTACCGATTCTATGAAGTTTCTCCTCATATGAGCCACTGCTACCCTATGTAATTTTTTATATTCAAGTCTCCCTCCTCCAACCATAAAGCCTTTGACTTTTTCCTCCAACTAATCTATTGAGCTAACGCCATAGTTTCAACTCCTCCTCCCTCTCTTTCTCCCCTCAACCAACTTCCTTCCCCCTTTACCCTCTCTAACTCCCCCACCTCATGAATCAATTTTTACAACATCTCAACCCTCCCAAAAACCTCTCTTTTCATCATTAACCATTCAACTACCTTACCACTCTTATCCTCAAAATCTACTGCCCTCAGCCACATTTTAAATCTAAATGAGACTCTCACACTCCTTCCTCTCCCTGCATCTAGTATAATAGGTGAGTGGTATGATATCAATCTCGAAAGAGGGCCCTGAATTTCATTTGGATTCATTTTTTCTCAAGTAGTGGGCACCAAAAATATATCATTTCTTGATCTAGACCACGTGTCTCAAACCTGTTAAAGACATGTCAACAAGAAATCGATTAACAATAAACTCAAGAATCCCTTGATGCCCTCGTAATCACCCTTCCCCCTCCCTTTCCTCAGGGAATTATAGTGTTAAAATCTCCTCCCAATGCCCATGGAATATCTCGCTCACCCATAGAATTCATCTCTTCCCAGAAACCCACCTTAGAGCCTTAGCCTTACCATCATAGGGCCATACACTCCCTCGAAACCCCACTCCCCGTCTCCAAAAATTACAGAATCTCACTACTAACCAAAACTCATCTCTCATAACCTCCACAACTCCAACTTTTCTCTCATCCAATAATAATAGAATCCCCCCACAACAACACCAAACTTTTAAAAATGTTATCTTTAATTATGGTCTCCTGAAAACAAGCAAGATCCACCCACATTCCCTAGACCCTACTTTGATGATGGGCTTTCTTTGGAGTCATTCATCCTCCCCACATTCTAAGTAATAATCTTACTATCCATCAAACACATCTTTACCCTTAGGGGTCTTTTGGTATTCGGGATAAGGTGAGATATCCCGGGACTAAGTTTGGTATTAATTTTGTACTCTGTTTGGTACAAGGTATAAATTTATCCCATGATAATTTTATATCTTGTACCAAACAGAGTATAAAATGAAGCTCAAAACTAATCCTAGGATATCCCATCATAGTTGGGATTATTTTATCCCACCTTCCAAATGGGATAAATTAGTCCCATGACTTCTTCCCAGGATTATAATACCGGGATAATTTAGTTTGTGTACCAAATGACCCCTTACACTCATTGCTCACCTGCCCATCCTCTCTACTTCCCACTCTTCTTGTTTCTCCTACTATATACATATGTTGTTCGGGCTCTTCAAAAACGTCGACGCGTGTGTGTGGGATTCTCCAAAAGTAGTGCATTTTTAGAGAATCTGACACGAGTGCAACTACATTTTTGGAGTCCAAACAACATAACTATATACCACTAAACTTCCCTCCCTTTTGTGTCTCATTCGGTCTCCCTCCAAACCCCTAACATAACACCACTACCCTCCCCACCAATTATGCTAGTCTTTTGTTCAATATTTAACAAGAGTTCAATAATTATTTCATTGTTCCCCTCTCATATAACTCCCAAGAACTTACCAAAATTAAGGAATTTTACCCCAGCCCATTTAGAAAACTCTCTTTCCCCTTCAATGGTCACAAAAGGTTCAAGATATCTTCCTCTTCTCTCAATCCCCTAAATTTTCTCCAATGTTCACACACAGGTTGAAAAGTTTCTCAAAACAATGTCAATTGATTGCTTCCCTAGATGTTGTGATTAGGGGTGGCAAAATTAGCCCAAACCTAAATGACTCGCCCAACCCGCTCTAGGTTTCATGGGTTTGGACAAGAATGATTTAATGATGGGTTGGTTTTGAGCTAGCCCAAGTTGATCCATCATAAATCAACAGTCCAAATGAACCATGATAATACCCAAACTTGACCCATGAAAATGCTCCATCTTAACAATTAGAGCTCCACTATAGATTAAGATTTTTGTTTATAAATAACTTTATTATTTCGGAACAACAAAAATACACCAACACACCCCAACCACCCACAACACTATCCATCCACCCAACCCCCTCCCCTACACCAACCCCCACCCAAGCACTGAACCACCCCCACATATTTGCCCCTACCTTGCCTACTCCACCCCACCCCCTACCCACCTCTACCCCACTTGCGGCCAACCCATCCCCCTCCTTCACAAATTTCAGTTTTATATTTTTTTTACTTTTATAAACAATTTATAAAAATATGAAATTTTTTCTTACCTGCCCCGGTCCTACCCCCTCCACCCCACCCCATACTCAAATTTCTATTTCATATTTTTTGTTACTTTTCTAAAAATATTATTAAAATACGAAATTTATTTTACTTTTATAAAAAATGAAAAAGTTCTTAAAATATTATTCTTACTTTAAAAATAAAGATATGAAAAAATCAAATATCATACAAAATAAAATAACTCTCACCCCTTGCCCCACTACCCCTTCCCTCCCACCTATTATTTATATTTATATTACTTTTATAAAAAAATAAAAAATTATTAAAAATATTATGCTTATTTTAAAAGATATGGAAAAATCAAATATCATACAAAATAAAATAACATCATAGAAGGTATGTTTGAAATTTATAAAAGTAATGGGTCAAGTTGGGTTATGACCCATCTTGACCCGCCCATCTTGGCCAATGTAAGCTTTGGACGGGTTGGGCATTGGCCATCTATTGATTCACACACAACTTCAGCCGAAACGACTGATCTACCACCCCTAGTTGTGATGTAGCTGAGAGTTACACACCTGCAATTCTGAGACCCCTACCACCTCCTCTCCTTATTGCATGTACTTACCATAAACAAAGGACCTAAAGCTTTATTCAAGCTCTCATACCTCAACAGGGGGTTCCAACCCCCACCTTCCATGTCTCCTTCAATATGGAGTTCACCATTAAGAATCTAGCTAGAGCGTTGATGGACATAAATTATTAATGTAATTTCGATATGTAGAATATAAGATTTTAAAATAAAACATGAAAAATAATATCCTATTCTCACACTTTTCTAACAAATCTTGCGTGAAGACAAATACATCGAAAGGGAGAAAAAAGAAAATAAGCTAAAAGCCAAGGAATGAAGATGCATCTGTAACAATCATCAAATACTACACAAAAGCAAGGGAGACAAAGCCATTATATATTGCCAACAACCTCCACAATAAATTGTCGAGGTTTTGTTATATATCACCAAGGCTTCTAAGGATTGTGGAAGCATGTGTTGGAATTTTGTTATAAATAAGCATAGTATGAATGAGATCATCTAGTTTTCTAACGTGGAAGACACGAGATCTATATTGATCCCACGTGCGGGAAAATAAAGTGAGAATAGCAAGAAAACTAAAAATCTCGCGAGAAATAGACTGACCCTCTTGAACTAGGGTTCTGGTGGCCAAATACAATGGAAAATGTATGAGGGTCTAGTTGGACAGAAAAGAGGAACACCACAGGGAGAAGAATCTTGCTGTAGAATGTCAAAGGAATTTCTCACGAGCCCCACATGTGAACTGACACACCACCGGAGAGAGATTCTGCCGACCTACACATCTTTCTCCAGTGGGTCTAGCTGGGTTTTCTTCAGAAGAAGGATGTGATCCTTACGGTAGTGTTGGTTTCACACATCTCCAAAGGTGAATCAACCAGCAACTTCGGTCGATGAAAAATGGGCGTCGATGATGTTTCTTCCTCCTTCATGTTGCTAGTGATTGCGTAGCAAGAATTTTAACAAAAGGGCTCTCATACCAAGTAAAAGAACGGAACAACGAGGAAAGCTCAACTTTGATTATTCCCTCAAGCTATTGGGTCTAAATACTAAATAGTGGAGTTTGAATACTATCCAGTGTTGCAACAGCAATCTCTTTTTCAATATAGCATTGAAGAAGAAACAAAATATCATGATCCCATATTTGACATTTTTCCGGAGGATTAATCTCATTGCAACAAAGTCTAAAAAGGGAAAGAAATCATAGGTTACAAAATTATTGGAAAGAATCAAAGTTAAATCTGACTGATCATAACTAATACACAATATAATTTACTATAATCCTAAAGAGAAATGACACACATCATATTACACGTGTCCTCCTTTGCTCACAAAATTCCAACAGTTAAATTACTATAAGAGATTTGATTTACCTGAATAATCCATCACATATTTGCACATGCTCTGCTGGATTAAGATGTGAGAGACGGTCAAACAACATATGAGCGTGATACCTGGCAGATGTAAATGTACCTTTACAGATGTCTAAATTTTAAATAGAAGACATAAGAGCGAAAGATCAAAATACCACAACGGAGTCAACAAACATGGAACTCAAATGATTTACCAATATAGGATGACAGAAATATTTAACCTGCCGAACAATTAAAAAGGGATATCTCGGAAAACCGCAGAGAGAAAGAAAGCAACACTGACAAAAATTAATGTGTATAAATTACTCTAAAATGACTTCTTCCAACAGAGAATACTCCAAAGGATGTATACTAAATTTGCATAACCCTTACTTTTTGAAAGAAAAAAAAAAGTGAGCTTATGAAACAAATCACAAGGTAAAAATACTTTGCAATTATACAAAGATAAATTAGGAAAACACTGTTTTTAAGCCTCACAAGTTTGTGAAAACTCTTAAGAGTTGTACGCTAGCCAGACCACACTGCAAATAATCCACTAAAACTAGAACTGAGATAAGAGTAAAAAGCTGAAATAATGTACTACTCCTCCAAAGAATGGGATAAGCCAATAAAACTTATTTAGCATACGTGTCGGTCATTAAAACAACACTCTCAGATGAGACAGTAAAATTACACATTCTATGAGGTCTTATAAGTAAGATGAAGTTGGTCATCATTAGTTGATTAGTCATTCTGGTTAACATCTTATAAAACAAATTCACTAATGAAAATCCAGCACATGATCATCCTTGATATTCAAGATATACACACTAGTGATAACTAAATTAAATTCAGAAAAACAAATAGCAAGTGACAGAAAGAAAAGATATCTCTGCAGTCTACCAATGAAGACCCAAGCATGTACACATGTAGACAAAGTATTCGTCCATAAACTGTCACAAGCCAAACTGCTCCTGGAAATAAATGAAATAACAAAAAGTGCCTCCTCATGTTCGTTGAAAGAAGGCTCGAGGCTCACCAGATAAAGAGATGGTGAAGAAATAAAGACTGAAGGTAAGTTCTACTCACACACATCTAGAATAAAGGCACACTGACCACATGCTCGAAAAAACAAAGGCACACTGACCATACAATAACATTTGAAAGGCTTGAAATTAATTAAACACAGAAATATGAGGTAAAAAAAAAGGGCTGGTGCACTAAGCTCCCGCTATGCGCGGGGAAGGGCAGGACCACAAGGGTCTATTGTACGCAGCCTTACCTCACATTTCTACAAGAGGCTGTTTCCACGGCTTGAACCATGACCTCCTGGTCGCATGGAAGCAACTTTACCAGTTACTCCAAGGCTCCCCTTCCCAGAGAAATATGAGGTAGAGACCAAGAAAAAATAGCATGCCTCAAACAACATCAACATACCCAGTGTAATCCCACAAGTGGGTCTGGGAAATAGCATGTCCCATCAGAGGATATTATCTACCAATAAGGAATAAAGATTAACAGGCAGATAAAAATATGGATACTATATGCCTAATGTCTAGCACAAATACAAAAGTAAGCTGCTATCTCACTAGATAAAAGAACTGATATTTACTTTCCAAAAGAGAGACCCAAAGTTATAGTAAAAATGTAAAACCAACTAAGACAACAGATAGTCGACAAATTACGTACATAAAAATCAATCAGCAAAGTAAAGGTGAACAGATGGCCAGAACACGCACCCCAACAACTGCAAAGGTTAGCTGATAATCATGGAACTTCGAAATCAAACTTACCAGTCATCCACTTCAAGAAATCCCATAAGCAAGCCCAGGGGTTGACTATTTTCTAGCTCTGAGGAACGCTCAACAACTGCATCTGTTTCCATGTCCAGTGCAGCATACAGATCCACTGTCACATCTCCTTGTTTCTCTTCATCCATGAGATCCTTCCCAGTAGCCGCAAGATTTATTCTACCTATTTTGTTAGCCTACATGAATCCAAGATGAAAGCTAAAATAACTTCCTAACCAAACAAGCACGCCCGGCATTGAACAAATATTCACACTAGAAAAATGTTGGAACCTCATCAAGTCTCTTAGCTGAAAATGCATTGTAATGGTCAAAAGCATCCTCCTCCTTGGGAAGTAAATGTGCATAACTGAAACAAAAACCAGGTCGCCAGTAGCAATAAGTTGAATTAAATCCAATAGTCCAGGTTACATACCAAGAGCAACTAGAAAGCCCAATTATGCTTTGAGCTTTTGGCAAATCAAATTAATCAGTAGATGCTTTTGCTTAGAATAAACTTTTTATATCAATAACAAGAGGATGCAAAGATCTGCTACTTATTTTCCCAAAAAGAGAAGACACACAAGTTGCATACTTTTTCCCTTTATTCATTTTATCTCTGCTTTTTGTGACCTACCTAGTGCCCTTTGACACCAACCTTCATAACCAATCTCGAGGCAATACTCCTTTTATTATTACTAAACAAACTTTTAGATGAAAGCATTCATGTTACCCACAAACAGTATGTTGTAGACAAAAGAAGCCACGAAAAAGCCACACGAGATGCTTCTAAACTCCTTAAAAATACTTCTATTTGGTCCAACGAGTAACAGTTCCTTTGATTACCCATTTTGTTCCATTGTCATAATTCGCATTAGTCACCAGCATAAGAAGCCATCTTTATCCTATAATTTTACTAGTATCAATGTGCATGAAATAACCAAAATCAATAAGTCACACTCCTGGTTTTTTATAAAACACACATTCTTTTTATACATTTTTTTGATAAGGTAAATTTCTCGATTTGCGTGGCATCCAAATTCTTTTTATACATAAAGAAGGTTTCAGATAAAATACACAGTTTAATTACCATCTATGCCTCTATGGTCAGTAAAATAGATACTAATAAATAACAAAACCCATTTCCGCAAGAGCAAAATTAAGAAAAAAGTTCCAACATACCAACTCCCAAATTTGGTTTGCAAAAACTCACTCAAGCACGAAAGAAATAAATAATACTTGCTAGCAAGAAAAATGGATGTCCGTGCACTCTTTCATGCACAACAGTTATTCAGACCTTGATCAAAGCCTAATACTCACTGCTAAAGTTAAGTACCCTTTTGTGGCACTCATATACTTGAAAGAAATTGTACGTGGGAGGAGGAAAAGGTGGGCTGAGGTAATCAAGTATACAAATATACTCACATGCTGTCAACATCAATGAAGTCTCTTTTCACAAGCAAGGCCGTTAGCTGATAGAGTTCACTTGGAACAGGATCATTTACTTCCAGCCTTTGGTAGTATTGGAACTTAAACCCCAAAATCTGGGAGGCATGGGACTGCAAAAATGGAGAGCAAATGGAAAAGAAATGCATTTTCAAGACTGGGAAGAGCTCCACAATACAAGAAGACAACAGGACCACAATTATACCTTGGGAAATATGGGAATCAAGTCCAAAAATATACTATTACCAGGCTGACGTTCAAAACACTCCAAAACCTGTAAAATCACAGGCCAGAGACAGAACTGAACACTGAACTTTCACAAGTATAAAAATGAATAGTATTCAAAAAATGCATAAAAAGTAGTGGAAATGTACGAAATCATTACGGGTAAAGAACGTACAATATCAAAGACTCGGTTTGGGTCCAGATCAAAGTGTCCAATCAACGACTGCATATGGCCCAAGATTTAGAAATACATAAAAATGAGATTTCAGCTACCAGAGTGCTGAGTTGAAATTAAACCTTGATTATGCCAACTGTAGCAGTTGAAGCATTTTGCATAGCACCCTCTGGAATTTGACAAAGGAGAGTGACCTACAATTACAGTCAATAGAGGGTCAAATTGAAGGAGAAAACAAGAGCTGAGCTACAAAGAAGTGGAGGACAACATCGCCAAAAGCGAGCATGAATTACATAAAATTGCCTTATTTAGACAGCACACAGAGAAACTTTGCTCTGTACAAAGCAAGAAAGGAATGAGGATATTTCTTTGCTTGGAAGGAGAAGTGTCGATTCGGTCTTTCTTCCCTTTTAATCCCTTGACTAGGAGTGTTTAATAATTTTGAGGGGAGGACAGTCTGTTAATCATTCTTCACTAATAAAAAGACAGGACTACTAGCAACATCAAGCAGAGACCAGAGTCCTAAGAACTTTATCTAAAAATAGTAAAATACATAAACAACAATCCCCAACTGATAGTAACTTCCACCACACACACCATCACACCAGCCCCCAAGAGGAACAACCTGCTCAACCATATAACTTATAGGGAAATATTAGCCTGGACCATACCAATTGGTCATTCTTCAGTAACTGTAACAAACAAATATGGCCCTTAAATTAAGGCACTTCCATTAGAACAGAACACACCGAACAATATAATGTGAATCATGTGAATCAGAATAGGAAGTCAAGATCAAAAGTTCTTGAGATAAATCAAAAAACAAAGTAGCAAGTCGAAAAACAAGTTCATCACAACATATTTTAGTAGTAAAAACCCCAAAACGGCACAAGGATGTAAAAGAACAATTCACCAATATATCCTAAGCAACAAAGACAAAAGACAGTGTCCATTGGAGACCTTTATTTTAAGCATACGGCAGCCAGGAATGGCCATTTATCCATGCTCAAAAACAAACTAGCTCTTGCTTCCTCCCATAGGGATATGGAAGTTATGAACTAGAAGTTGGTCAAGTTGAAGCTACTATAACCAGCTCAGTGTGAGAAGCTAAGCTCCTTTCTTCTTATTGGCTCCTCCATATGCTAACTTAGATTAGATTGCAATAAAATCACCCAAAGGAAATAGAGAAAGAGCATCCAGAGCAGTGACTAGCAAACAGGGGAGATGAACAGAGACTAGAAAGACAGACAGAGAGAGAGGGAGAAGAGACAGTTACCAGCTTTGCATAACCTTCACTCTCTTCCCGAAGAAGGTTAAACTTTGTTTGCTGATAAAGAAGACGAGTGTTTACCCTAACCTGAAATCCGTTACAAAAGGATATCACACTTAAGGGAAAGTATCTTCATCACAATTTGCAAGCAATATGTTAGAGTCTATTGAATAGAAACCAACAAAAGCAAAGAAGAAAAGGACAGATGGGTCAATTAACATATTAGCTCATATTAACCAAGGAAATCTTGCTAACCCTCTGTGTCATTTTTATGCAATTCAATCATAATAATAATCACCAACTGACAAGCACAGTCGGTACGAGATGTATTACAAACTAGCTGGCAGGGATGACCCCGAGCAAGAACGCAAGCCCTAAAATATATTCCCCTTTCCTTACTTTGGGAAAAAAATACTATACCTCTTTTGACTTCAAATGTGCAGCCTTTATCTTGATCATCTCAGATTCCCACAAAAACTCTTCCTTTTCACATGAACAAGCATTTATAAGTTTTCATTTTAAAGCTAGTATTTAACGAGAGCAAATGGCAGAACCATATTAAGTTAGCAATATTTTAAAAAGTACCTCACATCGCTCCTGAAAAAATCTCAAAGGAACCAAAGCAGATTCCACAAGCCATTTTGCCTATAAAGAAGACAAACCAAAACTATGTAAAGACAAAATACATGATACTTCAAGATGCCCTTTTACTCTGCATTAATGTCTGCAGAACAAGTGGAGATTTATTTATTGTTTTGACTGTTGAAGTGCAGAACAGGCTGAGAATTGGCAGAAGAAGGAATACAGAAAGAAAGATACAGCAATAGCAACTAATACTACGCATTGATAAGTAGATTTCAAATCAACTTATCTTTTTTTAAGAAAGGTAACAATGATTTTGTTTAAACTTATCAATGCCAAAATAAATGAGTTTACTATTAGGAGCAAAGTTATAAAGAAAAAATTTGATGTAAATGTTTTATCCAGGTATTTGTGGTAATTGATTGTTAGAGGGGGTGACTAAAATCAAAACTATCTGAAACAAGATCTCTCTCTTTTTCCTCGCGATCATCGAAAGGCTAATAGTTGAAAACAGTACGCTTCTGAAATTTGCGGCCACTGGGTGGACATATGTGATCGCGCATCTGAAGGATGGCAAAACTGTGAGCTGAAGTTTTGAAATTCGAGATTGCCAGAGAGACGCATGCTATCGCCTGTCTGAAGACAGGCCAAAAGAGTGAGCTGAAGTTACTAAATCGTGATTTCCAAACTTATAACGTGATCGCACATTGTGTTCAAAATTGAATTTCGGCAAGACAAAATAGGAAACTCGGCCAATGCTTTTAAGAGGGTATAAAGAGCATATATATGAATTTGTAGGTGATTCTTCAGCTGAAAAGCCAAAAGGAGCACATGTCCTTCGTTCTTAACAGAGCTCTATTGCAGTTCCCGGGGGTAAATACTTACCGCACAAAATGTTTACAACAAAGCAAGTAATTTATCCTTTGCAGTTAAATATTAAAGTGAGAATTCATCAGTTAACTATGATTAACAGATAAATGTGTATGAAAGACACAAGTCTTGCATTCACTGATTTGGTGTAAACACCAAGTGCGGGTACATTTCACTATTTACTGAGTTTGATTCATTCTCAATTTGCGCAATATGTTTCCGGTAGGACCGGTACTAGTTAGTGTTTTGCTTTCCATTTTCAGTATAAGTAGCTAAACTTTTAGCTGGAGAAACCCAAAATACAAGTGTTAATGTTCAAATTGATAATATGTTGATTGTTTATGCTTGATACTATCTTCAATCAATGATTTGAATGAGTGGTGGCCACACTTAATTACACCTATTTTATCTTAAAAATTACTTGGGAAGGTAATATTAGACTAGGTATTTATCAATTGACAAGGAATTAGGGAATCTAGTAAAGGGTAACCTCAAATTGAGGAAATGAATAGGAATAGTGTTAATTCTGCCTTGTGGTCATATTCATAGGGTTTTTCTTTTTTATAACCGAGAAATATTGAGGGCCAACGGCACACGGCTCAAAACTCTATGGATAATAGGCTTGCCCTCTACCCTTATCCACTTAAATAGCAAACTTTTGCAAGTGGTAGAACTCAAACCCTTGACGTACATGGTACGCCTAACCCACACATCAGCCACTGCACTCTTACCACTAGACCACAGCCTTGGAGGATTAATTGGTTTTCACGACACCTCAATTGAGCTTTGAAAGCTGATTGGAGGATAAGCTCGGTTAATTGGAAAGTAAATAGTTGGTAATGAGGAATAAAAATGATTCGTGAAGTATAAAGCAATTTAAGCAATTAATTATGTCACTTTAGACATGAAATACTTGTGGGTGCTGAAGCAACACTTTGGTATTTTCCCAACTTGAATTAACTTTGTGATTGTTCGCTTATTTTCATTATTCTATCAATTTTAGTTGTTATAAAAGGAAATCAAATATAATTGAATTGGTATCATAATTATAGTTTGGTCTCAATAATTTATCTTCATCCTCATGTTGTTCTCTAGGGGTATGATCCTAACTCACATTAGGTATTGTTTTTGATGATCATGAGCTCATTAAGTAGCCTCGTTGCCTTATTCCTGGCTAGATTGTGTTTGCACTTGAATAATCTCCTGCGTTGCAAATTTTTCAGATTCTCCTTTTGCTTTTGTTTGCTAACAATGCAGTTGTTTCATCATGTACTATTAAATCAGCATTAACCAAATTGCTTCACATGATAAGCAAACTCACTTTCTAAATCCTCAGCTATGTTCTCAAAAACTTTGTCGCTCGATATAACTAGACTAGCCTACCGTCCATGTTGCACCATAAATGCTATTTTTAAAGTAACAATTTTAAGAAAATGATCAAAATGGTTCTTAATATAGGGGTTGGAGTATTTTTGTCCTTGATGCCTATATCTACGCAGAATAGTCCTAAATGTATGCAGGAAGTGGTTGTTTTTAATCCTAAACTCTAATACTAACGGCATAGGTAAAAAAATCCTGTTAAATTTAATTAACAAAAAGTTTTGGTGGATATCCCCATCTCATTTCGCCAATGTCTTGCTTGCTCCTCTAGGTGCTTGACGGGGAAAGTGAAATTGAAGAACCAAAAAGTATTTCTAGCACGAAAACAAGGAAAGAGAAAAACAGATATGCAATAGCAGGTTGTAATGGATTTTGTGCATGAGTCCATCACTCCATTGTTTCCTATTATAGGATTTTGTGCATGATTCCATTTTTTCAAGTAAAACTAAAAGGAAATAAAAGAAGAAAATTTGAATTTTCCTCCTCTTCTTTACAAATTAGTTCTTGAAGCAAAGGGTTTTCTTTCTCTTATTTCTTGGAGAAAAGTTTCTCAAAAAAAAGAAGGAAGAAATAGACTTTATACTGACTATATTTAGAAAGTGGTGAACCAGCAAATGGAGAGTTTTCTTCAAGGACTTGTTAACCATCTCTGTAGGAGTCCTCAATCTAGCTTCCGGGAGGTTGTTGACTGAACATAATTTTGTTATTTTTTTATCAAGCGAATAAAAGAACTTTAAAAGGATTTTATAGAAAAGATTAAATAAATGACGCAAGTGTAATATTGTGGTCACTTAGTGTTACGAAGCCAAATCTGAGAGGTAGCCTCTGAAATTATCCCATTTAATAATAAATATAAATTCCTTTTTTCTGCATCACCCACCAAAGAACCTTCTGTTGTACTCTATCATATGTTTTTTCTAGGTCGATAAAGACCGGGATAGATTATGAATCAATTTTCTTAGCAAGAATATAGCCTTCGTTGTGGATCTATCGGGCATATATCCAAATTGGTTCTTTCACTATTGTCGTGGTCCTAGGTCTATGCTCTTGTCTCTTTCCTAGAGTTTCAATATATGACGTTTATTGATGCCACGATAGTTTGCACAACTTTAAATATTTCTTTTCTTCTTATAAATCAAAATCAGGGTACTCTTCCTCCACTCATCGAGCATCCTACCACTTCTTAGTATAGCATTGAATAGCTTGGTAAGTCATTCTACTCCAACCTCTCCAAGATACTTCCAAACCTCTATAGTGATACTATTTGGACCATAACATTTTTTGTCGGATCTATTTTACAAGATGTTTAACCTCTACCGTGAGTTTTAGGATTTAGGTTCAAAAGTGTGCACTTTTTACATACATAAAGGATTATTGTTATTAAGTGATATACATCCAATGGTGGGCCTATAGTGTTCAAGGTTGTTCACGTGAACAAGTAATAAACAAAGTGATCACATAGCTTAGTGGATATTGCATTAGATTCTGAATCTAAAGGTCATGGGTTCGAATCCCCTGTGATCACTATAAAATACCTCTTTTTTGCACATGTTTTGTTTTTCTTAAATGGACATACTATTTATATTGTAGCACATTTTGTCTATCCAACCACTTTATCAGTTAGCTTAGCATAGATTAGATGTTTTGTGTTGTTAAGTCAGTTGATTAGTTAGTTATGCTAATTGTTACAAGGTGTAGATTAGTTAGTTTTTTTCTGTATATCAGGGCGACACTTGGATATTATCACGGCCTTACATTTTTTTTTTGCAAAGATATTTTTCACTGCATATAGCATCCTCACTTTATTGAATAAACAAAACACAACATCCTCACTTTATTGAATTTTATGAATTTATGTTTATAAAGATTGTTGTCTAGTTTTATTGTTTCAAAGATTAATATTGCTTGAATTTTTTTCTATATATTTCGAACCACCACTTCAAAACTCGTAGATCCGCCACTGTATACATCAAGGACCAAAATAGTCCAATACCTACACATTAAGGACCATTTTGATGATTTTCTCTAATAATTTTTATTGATATGAAACAAACTCCCATATGTCAACGAACCCCAAGAAAACAATCTTTACCAAAAAGCCACATCTAAGTTCACCAAACAATTACCAAAACATGATGATATTCTTCTCGTGTATAAAAACACACACTACCACTTCAAAATCTCTCAAATTGTCCTTTCAAATAACTCACACGAGAGTTAAAGAGGGTAACATCACATGCGCAATGTCTTCTTCTCCTTCAAAGGGTCCAACTACTAGCAAGTCCTCCACTATATCCAGCATTGTCCACTGCATACCAAACCAGTCAACACTATCTACCGAATCGGGTAACAACTTGACAATTGAGCATTTCACCTTCTTTCTTTCGATCATCCACGCATTAAGCACCAACTAACCAATGTAAGCGATATTTCCCTTCCTCGGGTTATTTGTTGTTTTTTGAGAAAAAGGCAACTTATATCCATAGCAAACTCAACACCGAAGAGGTGCTAAGAAAAAAGATTTTTACAAACACTAAAAAGGAGTGGGGAACATTTGTATAGTTGCATTCTTACACATCGCCTATAAAATCTACTAAATATCCTCACTCCCCCATTAAATCCTGCTTATACCAAAAATAAGAAAGGTTGAGGCATTTCATCTTGACTTTCTGGATAGGGTTTCTTGTATCTTCAAAATATCTTGACTTTCACTCCTTTCAAATTGTCCACCATATGCGGTGTTGGATATCTGCCACCCGTCTTCATCGCCTCTCTTCTTCCCACTTCCTTCCAGGTGCTAAAAAGCTCAAAAGTGGTTTTAGGCATAACTCAGGTCACTCCTAAGATACAAAAGAACATGTGCCACAGATTTGCAGGTGTCTTACGTAAGAACAAATGCTCATTGTTCTCTACTTCTTGGGCAGATATGGACATCTTGAGCAAATCAAGAAACCTCTTCTTGTTAAAATCTCATGTGCTAGGCATGCTTTCTATGTTACTAATCATACAAAACATGATACCTTAAGTGGTACTTTGATATTTTTTTGAACAAGTAACAACTTTGTATTATAGACCAGTACTACGAAAACCCCTTTACAAAAAAAAAGAAAACTAAGAAGCTATGAAAGTAAAATCCTAACAACAGTCGAGTACTTCTAGGATTGATTATGCATCTACAGAGGGATTCTTTGTAGACCAAAAACAAAATAGCAACACACATTCTTGATTGATCTTCTGTAGAGTGCTACTTCTATCCTCAAAACATCTGGAGTTCCTTTCTTTCCAGACAGTCCACCATATGCAAGCTGGAATGATCCTCCAATAGCTTTTATTCCTCCTAACTATAAAGAGTGTCAACAATTTTGCTAGGCATTGTCCAAGATATGCCTCTGAGATCTTCCATAGCTTATCAGTAAATCTGCAATGTAAAAACAGATGTCCTACTGTCTCAGCTGCTTCCACACATAAGCAACAATTTGAAACTAAGATAATCCTTCTCTTTCTCAAGTTTTCATGTGTCAAAACAGCATCTTTGGCTAGCAACCATGTAAAGCATGCCACCTTAAGAGGTATCTGTACTTTCCAAACTTGTCTCCATGACAAGTTGGAGTTTTGTGGCACATTCATGTTCATGATCTTATAGCCTGAACTCACTTTGTAGTTCCTTGTTATGCCCAGTCCACCACAGACTGTCCACCCCATCCTTCATCTCTTGGAAAGACTCCAAATGTTTATAAAGCTCAACTAATGTAGGTATTTCCCAGTCATTCAACATTCTTCTAAAGATCAAATCCCAACCTTGAGGTGACCACATTCCAACCACTGTTTTGTTATGATGTTGTGTCAGAGCAAACATAATCAGAAATAGTTCCTCCAAACTTATGTTTCCCAACCACCTATCCTTCTAGAAAATTGTTTTATTACCATTATATACTCTTATAACAGTGTGGCTCTTTTAAAAAAGGCCATCATGCTCTGATTGACCTCTTACACCATATGGGATCTTGACCTCCTTAGAAGCTCAAAAGTCTAGCTCAATATACTTCAATTTAATCACTTTTCTCATAAAGAATGTGAAACTTGAGCATACCTCCACAGCCACTTCAATTTTAAAGCCTTACTTTGATTCTTCAAATTTTTTATACCAAGACCACCTTGTTTTTTACTACGGATCAGAACTTTCTACTTTACCAAATGATAACCTTTTTTCCTTGTTTCCTTGCCATAAGAAAGACATTTTGAGCTTGTCCAGTCTTTAGACTACACTTAAAAGGATAGGAAATAAGGATAACATATATGTTGGAAGAGCATCAATAATTGCATTGATCAAAGTGAGCTTGTCTCCCAAAGACAAATAATGTGCTTTCCATCTACACAATTTCTCACACTTTTCCAGAACTGCATCCCAAATGTTTTGACTTTGATTTAGCACCCAATGGCATCCCAAGATATACAGTGGGTAGAGAACCTATTTCACCTCCCAGGATAATGGTCAGAAACTCTATATTAGGGACTGAATTGATGGGATATATATGGCTTTTCCCCCAGTTGATGTGAAGCCCTGAGATGCCTTCAAAGAGTACCAGAATGACTCAAATATTTTAGTTGTTCCACCGCTGCATCACAAAAAATGAGAGTGTCACATATTAAATATGAGTCACCTCCAAACTCTTTTCATTATTTATTGAAATCTCGAAACCTGTGATCCATCCATTTTGCTTTTTCTGTTTTAATCATGTTGTTTAAACCTCTATCGCTAGAATAAATAGAAAACGAGATAAGGGGTCCCCTTGCCTAATTCCTCTTTGCGTATCAAAAACATTCAGGGCTCCATTAACTAGGACAGAATTTCACAGAGAAATACAGTAACCTGATCCACTTGATCCATTTATCCGCAAAACCCATTTGCATGAGGATTCTAAGAAGAAATTCCCAATTAAAACATGATCATATGCTTTCTCAATATCCAATTTACGCAAAATGTCAGGCTTATTTTGTGATAATTTTGAATCTACTGCTTCATTAGCAATCAATACGGCATCCATGATTTGTCTGCCTCTAATGAAAGTCATCTGTTGAGAATATATATGCTTATCCACCACCCCATTTAACCTCTCACTCAGTACCTTAGACATAAGCTTATAGAAACTACATATCAAACTTATAGGTCTGAAGTCTTTCAGTACCTTTGCCCTTTCTTCTTGGGAATTAACGCAATATAAGTAGCATTGAAGCTCTTCTCAAACATGTCCTGATCATGAAAATTGTGAAAAGCCTCCATGATGTCTTGTTTCAGAATTTCACAGCATTTGATAAAGAATCCCATGGTGTATCCATCAGGGCTGGGACCTTTATCAGCGGCATACTTTTTCAAGCAATTATATACTTCTTATTCCTCAAATTTGGCTTGTAAATTGTTCTTTTCTGATTCTGTTATTGAGGGACAATTGATCAGATTCCCAGCAGGCCTCCAGTTCTGTTGTCTCAGTGTAGAGTTTCTTGTAATATAATTCAATCTCCTCCTTAACTCCTTCAGGTTCCACAATGGTTTCCCCTTGAATTTTCTAATGATCAATAAAGTTGTTTCTCTTATGAGCATTGGTTGAATTGTGAAAGAACTTTATATTGGTGTCCCCTTCTTTCAACCATAGGGTCCTAGATCTCTGTCTCCATGCAATTTTCTCATTTTTTAAAAGTTCTTCATACTCCATAATTGTTGTTGCCTTCCTGATTGATTCCTGCTCTGTCAATGCTCTGTTATCCAGTAATGAATCCAAACTTGCCATTTGACTTAACAATTTAGTCCTTTGAAAGTTAAGATTCCCTTGTTCATTTTTGCTCCATTCTTTTAGCTTGCCTTTTAAAGCTTCCAGTTTGCAAGCTAAAATGTTATTCATCTTCCCATAGAACACAAGAATTCAACTAAGAACTAATTCTCTCAACAAAACCTTCTGTATTTAGCCACCAATTTTCGAACTTGAAATATGTCAAGCTCCACAAAAGAGAGCAATAGGGACATGGTCAGAAGTCAACATTTGAAGAATTGCTTGTTTTATCTTATTGAAATGATCATCATTCCAATCCGATGAGAATAAGATCATGTCTATCCTAGAGGCTGTGATGTGAGTATCACCTCTGAACAAAGTGTAAGTACCCCTTCCAGGTGTAAATCAATAAGTTCCAAGTCAATGAAGTCTGAAAATTCTGCCATGGCTGAAGATCTCCTCTGGCAATTCCTCTTTTCAGAAGGAAACCTTCAAACATTAAAACCTCTAACAGCCCCCGATTCATCCCATACAACTCTCATTTCCACCTTACAGTTTGGGGCATAGACCCCATATATATGGCAATTGAAATCCTGAAGCACAGCCTCAAACTTACAAGTTAAAGTGTAAACTCATGTTTGTACAACCTCCCTCCCCTTCCAAACTCTACCATCCCATAGCATAATAATTCCCCCTTTAGTACCACTTGCTTCTAGGCAAACATATCTTACCCATATTCCCCCCAAATTTGTTTCACTAAATCTTGAATGCTCCCCTCTAGCTTGGTTTCCTGAAAACATAGAATGTCTGCTCTCCAATGATCTACAAGGCTCTTTACCGTCCTTTTCCCCACATCATTTAATCCCCTTATATTCCATGACACAAGATTAAACTTCATTACTTAAGATTGTTTTATCCCTTTCCCGTTGTTCCTACTCCTGTTACTTTTGAATCTAACATCAAAAGTAATTAAATTCTTTAACTTTGTGATCCTTTGGCTCTGGATTTTTTAATTTCCGTGGCAGGTTCCATCATTCTAGCTTACCTACACGCATCAATTTGCATAAGAAGTTCCAGGGCTTCTTCTTCATGTCCCTTGAAGTCGGTGCCAAAAATCTTGCCTACCTTGATAAGATTTGGCGAACCCAAACAGCCGTATCCCTCTCCTTGTCAATAGCAAGAACTTCATGCTCTGTTAGAATAGGTATGGCCTCTACCACATCCCATAACTCCCCATTAGTGCTTGAATCGATATTTACCAATTGTTGTACTTCGTGAAAATCAAGAACCCCCTTTTTTCCATCATGTTTTCCCTGCCCTTGTCAATTGTATTTCTGCGTCCTCACTTTCTGAAGTTCCTAAGATTGTTTCATCAGTAAGGAGTAAACCTTGTGAAGCTATTGGAGAAGAAGTTGTGTGCAAATAGCTCCTCAAAAATAACACCAGTTGTTATTTCTGGACTAGGCTGAGAATTTAAGTCATTAAATATGACTTGAGCCAGATCCAGCCCACTGGAGGACTAGCCCAACTGCTTACTAAAGTTTTCTGAAAAGGTCACCTGCCTCTCACATGCTTCTACAGCTTTATTTAAAAGTTCAACACCCATGTGATTGCAGGTTCTCCAGTCAACCGCTGTCATATAGCAGACTTGGTTAATAACCTCGTATGAGACTTTGGACCTCTGGATATTACTCTACTCTTGTACTCTTCTTTGGTCAGTCATCTCTACCGTAGCTGCCTGAACCCTAACCGATTCTTCTTAAAAATTGTATTTCTCTCGACCCAAATCGGGATTATAAATTGTAGCCCCCCTATGGACGGTAACCTCGCTGGGTATGCACCGGTCCTCGCCCACAACTTCAATTCGAGCCCATTTTAAGTGATTCTTTAATTCAGTTTCTTCTTTTGTCCTCTTCCACTCTCCGCACTTGTCGCCGATTTCTTTGAATGTGTCGTGAGACCATAAGTGTAGTGATAACCCTATTGCTCTGATCCAAGTCGAGACTTTCTTCTGTTGGACTAGTATACAATCAACAAAAAGGTTCCACCACTCTAGCTTGATCTTGATATTTCTCCAGACCTATTTCCCTTGTAAATAGCCACCACGCCTCCGACCCTGCCCTCTGTAGGACATTAAATTGAATCACACGACCAGCAATTTCTGAATCCCTATCTCCAAAACCTAGTTACCTACTACCGCTTTTATTCGGTGAGCAATTCAGGTCGCCTCGCCGACGCTATTGACGGTTTGGAGTGATGTTGCTTTAAAGAGAAACAGGTTAAGTGGTACTTTGATTTTACAAATATGTTTCCAAGGTGATCCATTGTTGGTGAAGTTTCTTTGTTCATATTACCGTAAATGTCCCCTTGCTGCTCAAGCTCCAAATTGGTTTGTTTGGTGCACGGGAAGTGCCACTAAATGGTTACTGTAAAGAATGGATCTTGGGGCTAACTCAACCCCAAAAGATAACTTATGATGGGAGGATTGTCCAAGTCCGTATAAGGAGACCCTTTAACCCACCACAATGTGGGACTCTTAACACCCCACCTCACGCCCAGAACTGGACATTTGGTGCTTGAGCAATTTTAATGTGAGGGCCCAACATCGAAAACAATGAATTGGGCTAGTCTGTCTCTGATACCATGTAAAGAATGAATCTTGGACCTAACTCAGCCCCAAAAGCTAGCTTATGGGGGGAAGATTGTCTAAGTCCATATAAGGAGATCATGTACTCTTTAACCGACCAATGTGGGACTCTTAATAGTATCAAAATCTACAACATAATTGTGACTATCAATTTCCAACAATTTAAGGCACTCTTCAAATTTAAATCCCAACCTTGTTCATTCAAGCCTGACAGACTCTAACTTGCTTTTGGGATGTATGCATTGTTGTCAAAAGCACGCTTAAGCCCTGAAGTGAGGCTCAAAACATATTGAGTGCTCCACCTCACTTTATATGCGCTTCAGTATCATCATCAAGGCTCTAAGAAATACTTTTCCTTGCCAATGAACCTCTCTTGAAGAGGCGACACTAGATAATTTATATTTCACTTTATCGTAATATTTTTATAATTGTTTTGTCCATATATTTATTATTCATGCTTATTATTATTAGTCTTGGACTAAACATATATATTTTTGTATTTTGTATCATTGCGCCTTTTTCATTGAAGTCCACACTTCATTTATGCTTTGCGCTTAAAGCCCTAGCTGACCTTAGTTTTTTTGCATTTTTTTCTTTTGATAACACTGGATGTATGAATTCCTAGCTACCAATTTTGCTAATTTTGGCAGCAAACTTAACTTGAACTTTGAGGGCACAATGGAAAGTTACAGAAAAGTTTGACCAAAGTGAATTTGAGCAAACTAAGCAAAATCATTTGAGTCCCCAAACGATGCCAACCATCATTTAGTTCCTCACCTCCTCTATGATGTCAAGGCACCAACACCAATTGGAGGAATGCACACTAGACGCCAAAAAGCACAAGGACACATTAGAGTTTTGTGAAATCATACATGGATCCAACCACTTTCTAGCATTCACTAAGGAAATGTTCATGTTCCATAGAAATATGGTTTTTCATATTAAATTAGAAAATTTATCAAAGTCACTCGACAAAATGAGTTATTACACACAAGCAAAGTCAAAGTTCAAGGATAGAGATTATGTCCTCTATAAAGTAGTTGGAGCTAAATTTGATTCATGGCTTCTGAAATGATAGATGTTAACTGTGTCATTAACCAAGAGTTAACTAAGAGAAGCAACAACAACATAATTGTCGCTGAAACATAGAAGATAAACAATCAGATCCACTATTAAGATCCAAATCCTATCAGCATGCTTCCCCCAAGCCAACAAGGAGATCATGTACTCTTTAACCCACCAATGTGGGACTCTTAATAGTATCAAAATCTACAACATAATTGTGACTATCAATTTCCCAACAATTTAAGGCACACAAAAACTAATGTACTTCTATTTATTTTTCTTCGGAATCAAAGAATGGGTCCATAGCAAGGTAGCACACAAAAACCGATGTATTCTCTTTATTCGCTCCATCCTAAGATTTGACCCACTTTGATAGCTCGGAGATTTTTTTTACAGGTTAAATAAAAAAGGTTTGAAATAATGGTCTCAAATGCCAGACTATCCAAAAAACAAAGAGATACGAGCAAGGCACACAAAAGAATAAAGGAGATCAGGCTAACCAGCTTGTTGACACGTTGACGATTTTCTCCTGGCAACGATAGCTGCAAGCAAAAGTATTTCCAGTGTATCAGTATCATAGGTGTCCTAAATGAATTTTCACAATGTCATTGCATAAATTAGTAAGTGCATTGACGAGGAACAAGAGATTCTTGCTAATTTTTGCTAAAAACTATGAACTGAATCAAGCTCTTCATTAAAAAGGGAATATCCATTAACATTTTTCTCTTATTTAATATGTAAACCAAAAGAATTATATAAGCCTTAATATTTGAGTAGGAAGAACCTTTTCCCAGGAATCTGGATTGATTTTGGAATAATTATTTCCCTTGTACGCAGATCTTACCTCCACCTTGGTAGGTAGAGCGGTTGTTTCCGGGAGACCCTCGGCTCAATACAAAGCATAATCACAAGCAAAGCAAGAGAAACGGTCAGACTCAGACAAGAACTATATTATATCATGCTAGCTTTACCTTTAGAATAAGTTCTTTTTCTTCTTTTTTTTCTTTTTTCTGAATTACCAAATATTGGCTAGAGTTTGTCATTTTTTCATCTACATTTATAATTTATTTTGTACTTTCACTACTAAGCCTTCTCTAACAAACAAAAAAATAACTGATTTCGACACAGTCCATAACTTCAATAGCCATCTCAGATGTGTATAACAAGATGTATGCTAAAAACCTTATGTAGAAACAAACATAGAAATTACAAAATAAAATTCATTTCAATTGAAGAGTTTCAAGGAAAAGTTACCAAACGAAGTAGAATAATGATATGGGTGAGCATTAGCGCTTTAGAGAAGTACTTGCATGATTGCCTAAAAGCAATTTTTTAGAGAATCTTGTACTTCTAAATTATAATATAATAGTTGCATACATGTAAGTATTTTTAAAGAAAACATTGTATGGTTACTCGTTAAAAATCCTTTATTAGATGTCTATGCGATTCAATTGTCCAAAAAATTAGTCCATTCACAACACAGAAACTACCCATGTTACACTTAAATGAGGCAATCTATATAATATGAAAAATCTAAGGAAGTCCTTGTAATGAAAAAAAACACTACAAGAAGTTTATGCTACTATAACAAGGAAATGATTTAAGCACTTTGCTAGCCATAGATATCGCTCTTCATGTTGGACAAAGTTGCAACTAATTTCTATGGTAAAAGTAGAGCAAGTATAGAGATGATGCATACTCAAATAGTTGTGTAGGATCAACTATCACCTGGGTGTAGCCTAGTGGTCCATGAATTGGGCTCAGTTCAAATCTCAGAGGAAGCAAAAACACTATGATTTCTCCCTATCTACCCAAGCATTGGTGGACAAAGTTACCTAGTACTTGTGATGGTAGGAAGTTGTAGGTATCTCATGGAATTAGTCGAGGTGCGCGCAAGCTAACCCGAACACCATTGTTATCAAAGAAACTAGACATATTCAATGATATGACAGTACAAGAGATCTAGAGATTATGAGAGGGGGAATTCATTAAGCAAGGAACCTTCAGCAGGAAAGTAGTTGAATTCCAAGGCTGGGTTGAGATGTTTTACAAAAAAAGTACAAGTGGTGGAATTCCAAGGCGTGGTTGAGGTGTTTTTAAAACATAGCATAGTATTCAATACTCGAGAAGGTAGGGTGTGAAAAAATGAATAGTCTCTCAGGAGAGTCATTATCATATGCTCTTGGAAGGGGGAAATCAAATTTTCAGTACTTATCAGTTTGAATCCCTAGCACAACGAAACGTGTGATTTTTTACTTGCACAACAAGGGGAGTGGTTCTGACAACTAAGAATTTGAGAAAAGGGAGAATTACATATGTTTGTAAGTGTTTTATGTGCAAATGTTGAGGTGAAGATATGGACCACATCTCTCTACAATTAGCAATGTATTTGTGGTGGGTTGAGATGATTTAAAGTACAATGGCCAGGCACATGAAGGAGGAACTTATTAGTTAGACAGAGCATAAGATGTAACCCCACTAGCACCCAAGTGGATCTTTGGGAAGGAGAGAAAATAGAAAAGCCTTTGTAGGTATAAAGAACTACTATTTACATTTGAGGAATAGCCTCAGTTCTAGTTTCTTTTTGCAGTCAAAATTTCCATTTTCTTAAGCATTTTATAAATCCATCTCAACATAAATAATATGTTGGGGAGAAGCATTTTGTACAAGAGGGTAGAGGTAGGCCGGGGAAGTATTGGGGAGAAGTGATTAGACGGGATATGGTGCAGGTGCAACTCAATGAGGACATGACCTTAGATAGGGGGTTATGGAGGACATGTATTAGGGTAGAAGGATAATAGATAGTCCAGCGTAGTCTTATCATAGCTTACACACGAGTAGTTGTAGTATTATTATTGTCGGCTTGCTTAGCCTACCATATTGCCTATAGTCCCTTGTTGTTTGATTTATGTTGCTATATGTATTTTGTTTGTCTTATTTATTTGCACTAGCTATTGCTTCTTCCTTTTTCAGAATGCGTTGTATGACTTACGCACTTTGTGTGCCTTACTTTGCTTGGGCTTGGGATTTGTCTCTGTCTTTGTCTTTGTCTTTGACTTTGTCTTTGTCTTTGTCTTTGTCTTTGTCTTGAGCCAAGGGTCTCTCGGAAACAGCTGATCTACCTACCAAGGTAGAGGTAAGGTTTATGTATACTCTACCCTCCCCAGACTCCACAGTGTGGGATTTCACTAGGTATGTTGTTGTATTTCAACATAAGTAAGAGTGATGTGATACACACAATCTAGGTGTGGTGAGGAGGTCATTCCAATTTTTCATTCGGAATGTAAAATATATTAATAATTCATCACTAAAATGGTGCTTTGTATTTACATAAAAAAAAATTAAAAAAAAAGTGCATGTATGGTTAACTATTCAAGGAGTCTCTAAATATCATCAATGTTTCCTCAATCATTTACAAGCACAAATTAACATCATTCAGTGCTAAACCAAGGTCAAAGAACATTTGGGATGCAATTCTTAAGGTGTGAGAAAAAATTGTCTAGATAGAAAGCACAATATTTGTCTTTGGGAGGCAGGCTCACTTTGATTAATGCAGTTCTTGATTCCCGTCCAACATAAATGTTAGCTTTATTTCCTATTCCATCGATTGTAGTCCAAATACTGGAGAAACTCATAAGGTCTTTTCCTGGCGAGGAAACAAGGACGGAATAGGTTTTCATTTGGTAAAATAGAAAGTTCTTATTGGTAGTAAAAATAAGGGGGTCTTGATATCAAAATTTTGAAGAATCAAACTCATGTTTAAACTGAAGTGGTTGTGGAGGTATGCTCAAGACTCACACTTTATAGGGTAATGTGATCAAATTGAAGTGTGGGGAGCTGGACTTTTGGGCGACTAAGGAGGTCAATAATTCATATGGTGTAATTGTCTAGAGGTCAATCAGAGCATGGTGGCCTTTTTTTAATGAGTCAATCTGTTATCAGAGTAAATAATGGCAACAAAACAATCTTCTGGAAGGATAGGTGGTTGGGAAACAGAAGTTTGGAGGAACTATTTCCTGATATGTTTGCTCTTTGGCACAACATCATAACAAAACAGTGATTGAAATGCGGTCACCTCAAGGCAAGGATTTGATCTTCAGAAGAATGTTGAATGACTAGGAAATACCTAGATTAGTTGAGCATAACAAAAGGCAATACAAAGTGAGCTCAGGCTATAAGATCATGAACATGGCTGAGCAATAGACCTCTAACTGGCCATGGAGACAAATTTGCAAAGCTACAATACCTCTTAAGGTAGCATGACTTATATGGTTCAAGCCAAAGAAGATGTTTTTACACATGAAAACTTAATAAAGATGAGAATTATCTTAGTTTTCAATTGTTGCTTATGTGAAGAATCAGTTGAGACAGTAGGACATCTATTTTTACATTGCAGAATTATTGATCATCTATGGAAGATTTTTATCAATCTCAGAGTCATATTGGACAATGCTTAGCAAGATTGTTGACACTCTTTCTAGCTGGGAGGAGGCTGGGATTGGGGCAAGAAATGGAAGTTATTATAGGAGTATTCCATCTAGCATTGGGTGGAGAATCGGGAAAGAAAGGAACTCCATATGTTTTGAGGATAGGAATAGCACTCTACAGTCTACATAAGATCAAACAAGACTGCATTCTGCTACAGTGTTTTTGGTGTACAAAGTGGATCTCTGTAGATGCAAAATCAATCCTAGAAGTCTTGACTTATGTAAAGATTTTATTTCTCTTAGTTTATTAGTGTTCTTACTTTCTTTTGTAAAAGAGTTTTTCATTACTACCGTACTGGTCTACAAAGTTGTTACATGTTAAAAAAAATTAACACCAAAAGGAAAGGAAAAATGCATCAGCATTTGACTTTCGGCGTTATCAAACCCAAAAATCTACAAAATCAAACATGCACAAAAGGGAATCCAAATTCCGAGCTTTGGAACTAATTAGACGAGAGGCACTCAGATATTATGAGTGCTCTGGTCTTTGCAGCCAACATTGTTGTTTCTAGTGTCCTATCAACCGGCTTCTATTAGGCCAATGATCCCAAAGGGGAACTTCGTTAATTAGTGCTCCTATATGTCCCTAGAGCTTTATCTAGCTACTTGACTATTGCAATTACGATTATATATCATCTTCATTTTAATGTAACTCACACATATGTCCTTATAATGACCAAAGAAAACTTGATAAATCACTCCTATTTTCCACCTGTACCTAGAGCCACTAATGCTAGTGCTAGCAACAAATAGTCAAGAAGAAACTCAATCACGGAGATTACTTTGGCCTTTTGGATTGAGTTTTTACAAGTCAATATTCGAACGAACATACTCATCAGTTCATTAAACTAAGCTAATGCTAAGAAATAGAAATCATAGAACTCCAACAAAGAAATTTGATGTTTCAAGTTGGAGATTTATAAGCCCAAAAAAATCAAGTGGTGCTTGTTTGATGTCTAAAGCAGCAAATGAATATATAATACAAAGATAACCCTTGTGCCCCTTTAGTTATGTTTATTTTCGTGTATTAAGAGTCAAAAAGTAAACAAATTTTCAGGATTAATAGTAGACAATAAGAAGAAATTGGAATAAGAAAACTCACATCTTGAGCCAATTGGGTAACAATATCAGCCAAACTCGATCCTAGCTCCTCCTGGGAGGCATAATCCACAAACTCCACAGACTCTAATGCCACTTTACATTTCTGAAACGGCAATTCACCTCGAACCTTACACCCAAAAAACAACCCAAAGCAATCAATTCACAGACCTCAAAGCAACAAATCAATGAACATCAACGCTTTATAAAAAAATATCCTTTTCAGGGCCTGTTTCGCTTGAATTCTTTTACATTACATGATCTAATGAGTATGTTGTTATAAATTTACAAACAGAAAGTAGTTTTTAGTAGCAAATAACCAACTAATCTCACCCAAACTGATCAACATTTTATCAATTAGCTATTTATTGACTTTCCAAATACTCAAACTTGTCAGATGATTGACCTTTTTAGCAACTAACCAAGATTGAATCAGTAATGTGATTATGGATTTTGTTTTTTGCAGATAACTCAGCAAATTTCTAGTGAATTATTTATCTATCTAGATAATCAGAGTTGTTAGCAAGTAATATTTCAAGAAAAAGAATGGATTGGATGAGTTGTAAAAGCAAAGAAAAAGAATACCATAACCCAGCAGAGCTCATAGAGAAAACGAAGAGTGGGAACTGGTTGAGAGAATTTGAAGCTAGTGTTTCCATTTTTCAACTCGTTGATGGAGTCCTCTGTAAGGTACAAATACTCCAAAGGTGAAAGAGACATTTTTTGATGTCGGAGATGAAGATAAATGCTAAGTTGGGGGGTTTTCCATGGGTAGGGTTTCGGTTTTCTGCTTAGGGATGGCAACCAATGAATAGCGAATCAGCAAGCGAAGTTATGGAGCTTCAGCTTTAGGGCTAGGGTTTTCCAAAGCGTAGCAGACGTTCAACTAAAGATGAGGCAGGGATCCAACTCCTACTTGTTCCTCGCGTTTTATTTCTTTTGTGCTAGGGTTTTGGATCTTATGTTTTATCAGGAAAAATAAAAACTTGAGCAAGTGTTATGCACTTTCTATTGATTTGATACATACATTTGCAAGTTTTTGTCCGAGTTCATGGAGCTTTGCAAATGAACCACCAAAGTTAATGTTTTTTTGGTAAATAGTTAACTTGTTACATGACAATATTTTGGAAGAGTAATTTTGAGGGAAAAAAAGGTTTTCTAAAATAAATATGTATCTTATTAGGGGGGTTAATGAGAATGTTCCGTCGGTTATTCTTAAAAAAAATTATTATTTTATAATTTATAATTAAAAGATTTTTTTAAAGCATCTCAATCATATTGATTTCTCTACGTATCGCGGTATCGGTAGGATTATTTTAATTTTTTATTATTTCACCATCAACTCAAAATGTACTACTATTAAAATGTCAACATTGACTATTATAAGGAATCAATTGAATCAAGTGCAGAGCAAAAAAAAACATTTCGTTGTTCTACAGTTTTTGTGTTCGGCTACTTTTATCAAAGTTTAAGTCATGACTAAGGCTGGCCAACTGGGCGGGTTATCCGACCCCGCCTCGACCCCAAATCGACCTCGCCCCGATCCCACTTAACATTGTATCGGTATCGGATATCGGTTATCGGTATCGATAATCGGTATCGGTACCGGTACGGGGTCGAGAAAAAAATTCGACCCCGACACCGACCAAACCCCACCCCGACCCCGACCCTTCCCACACCCCGATCCGCTTCTAGTTGCCTGGCGGCTTTGTCCAATTGGCTGTTGTGCCAAATCCCCTTCCCCCCTACCCCAACTCTCCTACCCCTTAATATTTATTTTACCCTTAAGTTATTATATTTATACTTTAACCCAATTTTTTCAACTATAAATACCTCATTTTTCTTCATTCTTTCTCACAAATCTTCCTACAATCTCTCTAATAATCGTTCCTTCTCTCTACATTGTCTTCTAAATATTTAATTTTATTTATTCATTTGGGAGTGAAGTTCGCAACTAGCTTTAGGATCATCCATTGAGCAAAGTTTTAATTTTCAACATCTCGATTACACGTCGGCGTTTGGTACATTCGTTCCTTTATTAAATTATTATTGTTTCTTTATTTTAATTAGTGCACTTAATTTCATTATCTTTAACTATTTATTAGCATAAATTAAAATGTAAGGATTAAGAGGTATGTTGGGTAACGTTGTTTCTGTTTCTACTAGTAAGGGTAACAATGGTACTTCTTCTAGTCATCCTATTCCTCCTAGACAGGACGATTTTATTGATACTGAATTATTTTCTGAAGTACCATTAGATTTAGACGATGAGCTATTTTCTGGAAATCAACAAGATTTTAATTTAGAAGATAATCTAGATGACACGCCCACTAATGCACCTCAAACTAAACCGCCTCTTATCCCCCTAGTATGAGACGAGACTCAACAGAACGAAAATTAACATCACGTGTATGAGCCTTTTTCGAAATGGACGCAGTAAATCAACAAGCTAGATGCAGAATTTGTAAAAATATTATAAATTTAAAGTAGGAAAAGGTCAAAGCGGGACGAGAGGTTTAACTACGCATTTGAATAATTTTCACAAAGCTACGTGGGAGGAATATAAGGCTAAAAAGAAGGCTGAGTCAATACCCTCTCAGTCGGTACAAGGTTCACATACTGTCCCGGAGATGGTATAAGGTCAAATTGACCATATGACGAAGGCAGTTGTAGGCCCTAAATACGATAAAAAAAAGATAGGGAAGCATTATCGAAATTAGTTGCAGTAGAGGGTTTGCCTTTTTCATTTCCTGAATCTGTTGGTTTTGTTCATTATATAAGAGAAATGTGGTAGCGATCATATTAGTATATATGAGCAGGAGTTTCTCGATATCAAATCTACAATCCTGCTTATAACTATTTTCCTAGATCAACTGTTAGGAGAGTTGTTTTTAAATTTGCACACGAATATCAACAGTATTTACGTTATTTATTATATCATTTTTCTGAAAAAGTACCTATCACATCAGATATAGGCATGATTATTTAACAGTAACATGTCATTTGATAGATTATAAATGGTGCATGCAAAAACGTATATTAGCGTATAGATATATAGATAGTAGGCAAACTGGTATTTTTATTCAAGAAAATATTTTTCAGTTTGCGATTATTATGGCATAACTAATAAAATCATGTATATTACATTAGATAATGTTTCTTCTAATATTTCTGATGTTAGATTATTAAAAAGTATGTTAACTTCATCTTTTTCAGATCATTTTCATATAAAATGTGCATTTCATACTTATAACTTAGTTGTAAATGATGGTCTACCACTTTTCGAAGACATTCTTCGAAAAATACAATTTGCTATAAACTATATTTTTAAAAATAATAGAATACAACAATTAAAAGTATATAAAAAAACTTGTCACGATTGCCAACTACCTTACAGAAAAGTTTCTGAAGAAGTATGCACTAGATGGAATTCTTTATACAACCAACTACGTGTTGCTTATGAGTATAGAGTACCTATAACCCAATTTTTAGCAGCGTGTCGAAATCCTAATGATATGCTTATAGATTCCGATTGGGATACAATTTTAGAACTTAATACATTTTTAGAGAAATTTTATCTAGCTACTAAAGAATTTTCCGGTATTTATTATCCTACTATTTCATCAATGTTATTTTATATAGCTCTAATATTTATATTACTTAGTGAATATATGGAAAAATCAGCTTATAAGACACACATTAAAAAAATGTTTCTAAAAATGAAAAAATATTTTATTCTTATTAACCCAATTTATATTATTAGTACTGTATTAAATCCGTCTATTAAAATAAACGGTTGTAATAATCTTATTGAAACTATTTATGTGTCACGACCCGATCCCGGGCGTGGTAGTGCCTACCAGGGCACCTGGTGATACAACATCAGAGAAAATCAGCGGAAATAAAACTTAAACATGAAACAAGAGATAAGATCACAAAACAGGTCAACCAAACGGTTACCTTCCAATAAAATATATGTATACAAAACTTTCAAACCGAACAGTTTAATCCTTTTTACAAACCACACTTGTGATACTCTGAGACCTCTAAGAGTTTTTATACAACATGACGGGGCGGGGCCATACTACCACAGATGTACAGAACCTCTGACTCGGGTAACATACCAAAGATAAGCCTCGAGAAAGCGGAGCTTCCAATGACGCTGTGATCCAGGCGAGGATCAACAACCGATGTACCTCTACTGCGGCATGAACGCGGCCGAGAAGTCGATACAACAGTACCAAGTATATGGCGAAAATCAGTAAATGAAATCATAGCGATCTATATAAAGCGGGAGACATGTATGATAACCAAACTACGATTCACTGATAAATAGCGATCATGTAAGTCGAGGACTCACGCCACCGAGTCATCACTCAAATATAACTATGGGTCTCACGCGCAACATCAATCGTGCGTGGAATACCTTCGCCAGCTGCCGGCGATCATGATATAATAACACCACGAGTACACATGAACACCAAGTGCGTACTATGATACTATACAACCAACCACGAAGGCGATATGGGGCAAGTCTGGCCGACTACGGATACCAGGCGTGTCACGTGTTGGCCGGCAAATCTGAGGGCTAACTACGGTACAGGCGTATCACGAGACTTCGTCACTAAAGCGAGCAGGGGCAAGTCGAGGGCTAACTACCGGTATCAGCCGAATCGACCACGAGGCGGCAGGCAAATCTGGCGACCACGGATACCGGCCGATCGGTAAAACCTCGTGGAGAGCTAGTCCATGGAATAACACTATCAGCGAGGAAGCGAACCCTCATCGCGGCGTACGTGGACCGTCCATCGAGTCGGTATGCCCGTGGACTATCATAGTGGAAGCATACGTGGGCCACCCATCGTGTCGGTATGTCCAAATGATCAAGAATAACACGACCGGCCCTCCATTCGAGAGACGCGGTAACATAAGAATACAACACTTGCACAACAAGGCTATCACACGCAAACATAAGCAAGTTACACACAACTCAAGGTACTTTCATTTTATGTCAAAGTCCAGGTTTTAACCCCAAAGTACTACGTATGTTAAACTCTTTTTACAGGATCCATTTCTTTTACAAAGGTCACTTGATACCATGATATAGAGTGACTAACATCTTTTAAGTAAACCAAAACAACTTCCATACTTTCCTTTTAAAACCAAATTAAGGCAATACCATGCCTTCTTTTTAGACCAAAACACTTCTCCTTTTAAAGTCAAGTTACCACTTTAAAACCAATGATAAAACCATTCTTTCGTTTTCATAAAGTCGTTATAACTAACTTCCCATAAAGCTGTTATAAGACTTTATGTTTTAAACCAATTTTAAGACAAAACAATGCCTTTCTTTTAAACCAAAAACTCTTTAATTTCCTCAAGTCTCTTTTAGAAATCAAGTTCCTTACTTATTCTCATTTCCGAAATCAGTAAAACATTATTCTTTTAAAAACCAAGTACTCATTACTCACGAATGAGGTTTCATACTTCTTAACAACTTTCACATCAATTCAATTAAGTCAAGTATCTTATCTTTTAAGATTAAGTCTCTTAACTTCTAAAATCAATAACCATTCTTTTATCCTTCTTAAGTTGTTATACCTAACTTCCCATAAAGCTAGTATAACCTTTAAACTTTCAAAACCAAGTATTACTCTTCTTTCAAAAATGGTTCTTAAATCTTTTGAAATACTTCAAGATTCTTATTATTCAGGCTTAAGTCAAAAGACATCGCCGTAACGCTACATTCAGTTAACACACGTACGTCTACCGTACTATATATATTCCTTTTAAAAATACTTCAAGATTCTTGTTCCAAACCAGTTCCAAATCTCATCAAAATTACTTCAAATTTCGTAGACAACCTCCACAGACTATTTCTAACAAGTCTTTACACCTCCAAATTTCCCATAAATATTATATTCGAAATTCAAACGCACTTTGTCAGGCTTGTTAACAATGGTGGATTACCGTTCAAATATGATTTTCACTGTCCAAATCTTACAAAGTCAGTACTAACAACAAAGAACATCCTTATCTTCTTCAGTTAAATCTCTCCTGGGCTCTTCTAGTAAGTATATTCTTGTATGAGTTCAATTTCTTTTCTTCCTCGGATTGCTAATTAGTAGGTTCAAGTATATATCACTTGGGTGAACTATTAGCTTCTTCTAATAGAACATATCATTTCTTTCTTATTCTATCCCCATCTCTCTATCTAGTTTTTGATTTCCTTGTATAAATTCAATCATGAGCAATGGCCTTGCAAATAATTTGGAGAGGTCGAGGTCCATGAAAAATAGCTTTGCTTGATTTGGATAGCACTTAGCGCTTTTATGGCATGTTCCAATCCAAACTATTTACAAGAAGGGCTTTAGCTCGTGCAGTGATGTTATATTTGTAATACATGGTGTGACCATAGCAATTGTTTTTAACTCGATTCGGATGGCTAAATCGGTGCTTGTTTTCAACCTTCGGCGTGTAGTTGTCACGCGGCTTTCAATCATGCCCCAGACCCATTAGCCCCACGGCGCCCGAAAGCCTCAGCGCTGGCGTCGTGGGCGGCCCGTGGTCTTGGCTACGCCCAGTGACAAGTCATATGTCACCCCATCGATAGCCTCGCTCGCGCCCGGCCGCCGGCAGATGCCAACAACGCCCTCGGCAGGTGTGCGTTGCGCTAACGGCCGATGCCTCGCAGTGCGGCCAGCGGCCGTCGCGGCCGTATCTGCGTCTGTGCGCAGACCTAATGACAAACACGTGGATGTGGCCCTCAACGGCAGCCATCGGACCAGCTTTTCATTGTAGAAGTCTAGGTTCCTTCTAATGGAAACAAAAGAGTAGTTTTATTTCTGTATATCCATTATGATTTTCTAGCTTATTTACGTCAGTGCAGTAACTTTGGTTTTTCTTTATAAAGCATTATTAGGGGATCAAGTAGTCAAACATTCAAGCAAGCAAACAATTCTGCATCTGGTGTCTCTCCGCCGACATTGTGTTGCCTTTCGGTAATAGCTTTCATTCCAAATATAGAGCGAGGTTTGGTGGGCATAAATCACGAAAACCGAATTAAGACCAAACCGAGAATTTGGTAAACATCCTCTGCAGAAATGTGAGGTAAGGTTGCGTACAATAGACCGCGTGGTCTGGTCAAACCTTCCGGACCAGCGCCTAGCGGGAGCTTAGTGCACCGGAATTTGCCGTAATTCGGTATGTATTCGGGAGTGGTTTTGTTATTTGGTATTCGGGATCGGTATTAGGGAAACATAAATTTACTATTGATTCGGTAAATGCGAATACCGATATACTTTTTTAAAGGCCTAATATCAATATTCAATATTAGCTTGTTTGTTGTTTCTCACAGGGGAAGTGAGATGAAGATTTCTTCATTCTCAATATGTCTGCCAATATCTTATATTTGTGTAATTGTTTGACTTTACCTACCATTTGCAAATGGCAGTATTTTCATTATACAATATGTCAGTTTAGTTGTTTCCCTGCAGCCAATTTAGAATTCAGTCTGTAATTGGTTCAATATTTAATGTACATATCTTTGTTACATGAATGGTACTTAGGAGTAAAAATTTTACTACTTGGGAGAATATCCTTGCATGAAGGTAAATCTGCCCTGATTCTTTGACCAATTACAAGAACAAAATATTACATGTGCTTGTATTTTTTGTTGGTAATTAATGGAGTATATGATATTGTTTGATAGCAGACTCTGACTTCAATATGATATTACCGAATACCGAACCAAAGTTTGATTTACCGATTACCGAACCGAATTTTGAAAGTTCGGTATTTACTTTCAATTACCGAACGCCCACCCCTATCGAGGTAGGTGTGAAAGTTGGCTAAGGAAAATACTAAAGAAGTCTTGAAATGCTTTTGGACCAGTCTCCGCATGCATTTTACGGAACCTCATGATATTACAAATTCACATATGTTTTGAAGGAAAACATGGATCTGTGCATGATGGCAAATTTAGATGTCTTTATTTATTGGGCTCTTGATATAAAATGAATGACGTAAGCAATGTTAATTCTATCATTGTCTTAATCGACTCCTCAATGTGTTAAAGTAGTGGTTCACCGATACTGTACAAAGAATAAATGAGGTAAGTTGGAGCTAAAGATGTCCCAAGGGCATAAAATCAAGAGAAGTTAATAAGTTTATAACAGATTTATCTTTCTTCATCAAAATAATTTACATTAGAGACTAAAAGAAACTAATAGCAAAAATGTTACGGTACATATGAGGCCACTCAGTTCTAGGGGGATTAAACAACAAGGATAAAAGAGAGTGGTCAAATGTGGTGGATGAGATTGATTGTGGAAGCTTCTTTGACCACATTGATGATTTGATTGAATTCCCTCTTGAAAATGAGAATGTTGGCCTTAGTTCTACCGATTGCAAAGATTTTCCAAGTATCTGGAATGACCCCTTACCGAATTCCGACACCCTTTTCTCCGGTAGCCACCGGAATTCTGCCTCCAACCTCTCAATTCCGGTGAGTGTTATGTTTCTAATTTTTATGTCTCAATCACGTGATTAGATGTATATTGATTTAAATATGTTTTGCTTAGTTAATGATTATTGCTTGTTGTGCTTGTGATTATGCTTTGTCTTGAGCAGAGGTCTCTCGGAAGCGATCGCTCTACCTACCAATGTAGAGGTAAGGTGCAGTGTGCATGTACCTCCTCGGACCGCGTTGTGGGATTTCACTTTGGGTATGTTGTAGATAAAGAGTGTGGTCAAGATTGTTATAGACTTTGGGCATAACTCAACCACTCAATACCCCACACCACCCATACGGGCCAGGACATTTGAGCGTGGGCAATTTAATATGGCCCAACATTGGTAAACCATGAATTGAGATGGAGTGCAGCTCTAATACCATGTTACAGTTTAGAGCCTAACTCAACCCTCCCGGACCCATAGTGTGGGATTACACTGGGTATGTTGTTGTTTGTAATTTTTGCAAAGCCAAAATAGTATTTTATCTCAAGGATACCCTTGTGGTCCGACCCTTCCCCGAACCCTGCGCATAGCGGGAGCTTAGTGCACTGGGCTGCCCTTTTTACTCTGGTATTTAATTATCACTATTTTACTTTCACGTTGGTCTATATTGTTCTGGAATATTAAACAAATAATTTTTAAATTACTACTTTTCGCACACCTAAATATTTATCTATATTTTTCTGGAATATTAAACAAATAATTTTTAAATTACTACTTTTCGCACACCTTAATATTTATCTCATATTTAAGTTATTTCTTTAATTTACTTCACATTTATTTTATTTTGCACTAACTTAAATAATTATTGATCTACTTATTTCCTATTCACTCTATTTTAATTAATTCATTCCTTGAGTTGTTTATTTTAATCAATTTATTAAAGCCAAATCAAATAAAATGAGAAGCAGATAAAAGACCAGTCCATTTTACTAACACCATCAGCGGCCCATTTTATTTCATTAACCTGGCCAAACCCACATCCCATTTGACCCATCCGGATAACCCAAATACCACCTCACTCCATCTAACCAATTGGCCAACTAAACTAACCAGCCAGCCCAAACACAGTTGAATCTCAGTCATCCATCAAATCCCATCCAACGGCCCCCGTTACCCTATCAACAACAACATGCACTATTAAAAAAAAGATTTGTCAAAATGAAACCCTAATTCCCAATACCTAAACAAAGCCCCCCCCCCCCCGACAGCCTTAGCCCGCTGTCACTAACTTCTCATAAACCATAACCTATATTGCCGCTCCCTATTTCACCCCTCTATCTCTTCTTTCCTTCTTCATCTCCGACATTACCGGACCTTGCCATAGAGGAACCGGTACAGGATACGATTTTCCCCTCCTCATTTCCAACCATACACCACCTTTGCCATCTGGAAAACTGGAATATCATTGGTATGATACACATCTTTCCTTTTACGAAGCATTCAACATCGGCCTGGACAAACTAAGATACGAGAATGCATGGGTGTAACTTAGATTTTGAAGTTGAGGCCCTTCACGCAACCAACAAAGCCCACCAGATATGAATCGGTTAAAAACATCACAGTAAATAGTAGTAGTCCTCTTCAAACTTGGGAATTTAGATCAATGTCTTCAAATCATAAAGATTAACTAGAATTACAAAACTGCTAACGACACCCAACTTAATTACCATTCTGCTTAACATAACATTTAAGATCTTCTAACAGACAGAAGGCATTCAATGACCAAGGACGCATGAGAGAGAGATACATAAAGAGAGGTATTAGTAGAAATGGGAGAAGAAACAATGACTAGACCTGAGTCAGATACTTAAAAGCGTCTACAACAGGTGTAATCATATCCCTGTAAGCCTCAATCTGCACAGATGAATTGCATGTTACACCCTACAAGTCACAACCATAAATCTTGCAGGACTTGAAAAACATAGGCTGACAAGCTCCAATTAAATGATACCTGGTGAACAATTGTTCGCAATACTGTCATTGGATTGGCATGAGCAAGTTTAGCAACCATTCGACCAAGCTGCTTTAGATTTTCTTTTGCAAGGCGCTTCAGGATCCTCCTAGTGTCCAACTGTCACACAAAGTAATATTGCAATTAGCACAGAGACGTGACAATGAAAATAAAATGCACTATTTCTAGACAGAAGACTAACACCTTTGCTGTTTGCCTTGCAGCCAAGCGCATTGGAAATTGCTCATCATCTTTCTCCCATTCACCATACAAACGATAACGCACCTGAGCAAGTAACTTTAGATCAGACTAAATAGCAGCAAAGGCTGTAACATGAAGGTAAAACCTTAAACAAACCTCATATGGAAGGAGATTCATTAGTTCCCAGATCTCTAGTCCAACTGCAGGATTTGCTGGTATAAACTGTAAGGAAGGAAGCAGGCATCCTCCTAATGCTTCTTCAATTCTTGAGCTAGCATCTTTCAGGTGCATTCGAGGAGTTCGATCTCCAATGTTAACTGTTTGGGAGACAAAGCCTGCTCCCCCACTAGTGACAAGCTCATGCGCACAAATGTAGTAACCTCTCAAAACTCGGCATACCTGATTATCCAGAATCACACACGCCAATCTTAGGAAAATGTTTCAAATACTCACGTTAGAGTCCTGGGCAAAAGTTAAGTCAAAGCATAAACAAGAAGTCATCATATCACCAAACCTTCTGTAGCAACGTATCTCGATAAAGATGAGGTCCCACAGAAGAAAGCATCTCAAAAAGCTCTTTTCGAAGATTGATATAAGATCTACTGCTTGATGAGTTTGCCACTTCCTTAGAGTAGTCACTGACAACTCCAGGAAGTGAACCCAAAAGATGCATCTTGCAAACAAGGTCATTCGGTTCAGATATTGATCTTTCAATGAGCCTGATCACATGAATGAAAATGGAAGAATCAGCCAGCCAGATGAGTAGGAAGGACAAACGGAAAGATAAAGAAACAATTTTTTTTGATAAAGTAACAAATTTTATTAAAAGAAACAGCAAAACGTACTCATCTATATCTATATTATATTAAAAACATGAATCCCCAAACTTAAAAACTTAAATTACATAAATACCCTTCTCATTTATTTAAATACCCTTTTAAAATTTAAAAATCTATTTGAAAAAAACATGTTTACAAGTAGACGACTATATGCAAGCTTTCATATTACAAACAGACGCAAATCTTCATATTACAAGCGACAACTGCTTCTATCATTGTTTACCAAGAGTTTCTCTCACTTTGTTTAGTTCCTTTAAAAAGCAAATTCCTAAGTGACAACAATTCCTCATTCTTTAATCTTCTCTTTAATTTTTAGGTTTGGCACCAATTTGTTATTGTCTCGTTTTGTTTTCACAATTTTCCTTAGAGTAGTCACTGACAACTCCAGGAAGTGAACCCAAAAGATGCATCTTGCAAACAAGGTCATTCGGTTCAGATATTGATCTTTCAATGAGCCTGATCACATGAATGAAAATGGAAGAATCAGCCAGCCAGATGAGTAGGAAGGACAAACGGAAAGATAAAGAAACAATTTTTTTTGATAAAGTAACAAATTTTATTAAAAGAAACAGCAAAACGTACTCATCTATATCTATATTATATTAAAAACATGAATCCCCTAACTTAAAAAGTTAAATTACATAAATACCTTTCTCATTTATTTAAATACCCTTTTAAAATTTAAAAATCTATTTGAAAAAAACACGTTTACAAGTAGACGACTATATGCAAGCTTTCATATTACAAACAGACGCAAATCTTCATATTACAAACGACAACTGCTTCTATCATTGTTTACCAAGAGTTTCTCTCACTTTGTTTAGTTCCCTTTAAAAAGCAAATTCCTAAGTGGCAACCATTCCTCATTCTTTAATTTTTAGGTTTGGCACCAATTTGTTATTGTCTTGTTTTTGTTTTCACAATTTTTTGCTCTTCTATTTAAATTGTAGTTTTTTCGATAATTCTACTTTGACACGCATTGCACTTCTACTATTACATGCGTCTATCTATTCTCTCAGCAAATTCCTTAAGGATATATACCTCTGGTGAAATTCTTTGTATTCTTTGTATGTTCATCTTCTGTGAAATGTATTTTTACAATTTGTTATTAAATTGAGATTTGTTTTGCGAAATTGTTATACATTAAAGATGATTAGAGTTAATCCAAATTAATTATAACTGAGATCACTCACACTGAAGCAAAAAAACAGGACATTGATGCCAGTGTTGTCAAAAGCGCGCTTAAGTCCTAAAGCGAGGCTCAAAACAAGTTGAGGGTTTCGCCTCGCTTTATGTGCACTTCAAGGCTCCAAGACATATTTTTCCTACCCAATGAGTCTATCTTGAAGAGGTGACACTAGATAATTGATATTTTACTTTATTGTAATGTTTTTTACAATTTCTTTGTCCATATACATTTTATTCATGCTTATTATTATTAGTCTTCGACTAAACATATATATATTTGTACTTTTGCACAATTGCGCCTTTTTTCATTAAAGCACACACTTTATTTGCGTTTTGCACTTAAAGCCCCAGCTGACCTTAGAGTTTTTGTGTTTTTCGCTTTTGATAACATTGATTGATGCGTATAGCATATATATTAAGCTACAGTAATAAAATGGATATAACTCATTATCTCATAAAATAGCCATAGCATAACCTATATACTTGGGGTTACTACATTCGTTATTATATATGTGTGTAAAAAACACACACGAATAAACTATATTATTTGCCTTGAAAAGAACCATCCTTGTATTGTACTCCCATGCATGTTTACTTGTGCATTTCTCATTTAACATGCCCCTTAAGGACTAATAAATAAAGTGGTAATTTTACCATATCACCGATGTGAGACTCCAAACACCCCCACGACTAGGGTGGACATCGAGTGTGAACAATACATAGGGGGCTGACATCGAGAACAATTAGGACTGGACATCAGGAGTATGAACAATACATAGGGGGCCCAACATCGAGAACAATGAATTGGGATGGACTTGGCTCTGATAAGTCTAACTAAATCCGAAAAACTAGCTCATGAGGAAAGGCTTGTCGAAGACCATATAAGGAGACCAAGTGTCCGTTATCCATTTGATGTGGGACTTCGATTTCCATCGCTGCGTAGGAGATAACGGTCATCTATCTAATCCGTCACGTCTTGCCAAAAAAAACCACATGGATTACCAATCACGAGGACAAAATACTTGGCGTTAGAATGAAAAACCTGATCTATTTCCTCCATCGTAAGCCAAATCCCGTCCTCATCATGATGAAATCAAGAAACTCTCGATTTACATGACCGTAGGCTTTCTCAAGATTCAATTTACACATTTTACGGTTCCCAACACTTATCGAATCAACGCTCCATTAGCCATCACTATTGCATCTATAATTTATCCACGTTCCACAAAGCGTGCGAAATAGATATTGTCTCATCCAAAACCTTAACTAGTGTATTCCATACCTTAGATATAATCTTTATAGGTGTTTCTCGCTAGACACAATAGGTTTACAATAAAAGGTCGACCACGGTGCACTAAGCTCCGTATATGCGGGCTATGGGAAGAAGTCGGACCATGATAGGTTTACAATCGAGTTGTATCTCCACTTGTATAGCTCTCGATCGCCACTCTACCCTGACCTCTCTAACCATCCGCTTTATCCCTTCCGCGCGTAATCATCCCTTTCACCTCTAGGATTCTATGAAGTTTCTCCTCATGTATGAGCCCTGCTACCACATGTAATTTTTATATTCAAGTCTCCTCCTCCAACCATAAAGCCTTTGACTTTTCCTCCAGCTAATCTATTGAGCTAACGCCGTAGTTTGACTCCTCCTCCTCTCTTTCTCCTCCGACCAACCTTCCTTTACCTCTCTCTAACTCCCCAGCATGAATCAATTTTTACAACATCTCGACCTCCCAAAACCTCTCTTTTCATCATTAACCATTCAACTACCTTACGCTCTTATCCTCAAAATCTACGCCTCGGCCACGTTTTAAATCTAAATGAGACTCTGCACTCTCCTTCTCCTGCATCTAGTATAATAGGTGAGTGGTATGATATCAATCTCGAAGAGGGCCTGAATTTCATTTGGATTCATTTTTCTCAAGTAGTGGGCACGAAAATATATCATTTCTTGATCTAGACCACGTGTCTCAAACCTGTTAAAGACATGTCAACAAGAAATCGATTAACAATAAACTCAAGAATCCGCGATGCCTCGTAATCACCGCTTCCCTCCGCTTTCCTCGGGAATTATAGTGTTAAAATCTCCTCCCGATGCCCATGGAATATCTCGCTCACCCATAGAATTCATCTCTTCCCAGAAACCCACCTTAGAGCCTTAGCCTTACCATCATAGGGCCATACACTCCCTCGAAACCCCACACCCCGTCTCCAAAAATAACAGAATCTCACAACTAACCAACACTCATCTCTCATAACCTCCATGACTCGACTTTTCTCGTCGATAATAATAGAATCCCCAACAACACCAAACTTTTAAAAATGTTATCTTTAATTATGGTCTCCACGAAAACAAGCAAGATCCATGCATTCCACTAGACCTACTTTGATGATGGGCTTTCTTTGGAGTCATTCATCCTCCCCACATTCTAAGTAATAATCTTACTATCCATCAAACACATCTTTACCCTTAGGGGTCTTTTGGTATTCGGGATAAGGTGAGATATCCCGGGACTAAGTTTGGTATTAATTTTGTACTCTGTTTGGTACAAGGTATAAATTTATCCCATGATAATTTTATATCTTGTACCAAACAGAGTATAAAATGAAGCTCAAAACTAATCCTAGGATATCCCATCATAGTTGGGATTATTTTATCCCACCTTCCAAATGGGATAAATTAGTCCCATGACTTCTTCCCAGGATTATAATACCGGGATAATTTAGTTTGTGTACCAAATGACCCCTTACACTCATTGCTCACCTGCCCATCCTCTCTACTTCCCACTCTTCTTGTTTCTCCTACTATATACATATGTTGTTCGGGCTCTTCAAAAACGTCGACGCGTGTGTGTGGGATTCTCCAAAAGTAGTGCATTTTTAGAGAATCTGACACGAGTGCAACTACATTTTTGGAGTCCAACAACATAACTATATACCACTAAACTTCCCTCACTTTTGTGTCTCATTCGGTCTCCTCCAAACCACAACATAACACCACTACCCTCCCCCCAATTATGCTAGTCTTTTGTTCAATATTTAACAAGAGTTCAATAATTATTTCATTGTTCCCCTCATATAACTCCCGAGAACTTACAAAATTAAGAATTTTACTGACCCGTTTAGAAAACTCTCTTTCCCCTTGATGGTCACAAAGGTTGAAGATATCTTCCTCTTCTCTCGATCCCTAAATTTTCTCCAATGTTCACACGAGGTTGAAAAGTTTCTCAAAACAATGTCAATTGATTGCTTCATAGATGTTGTGATTAGGGGTGGCAAAATTAGCCCAAACCTAAATGACTTCATGACAGCTCTAGGTTTCATGGGTTTGGACAAGAATGATTTAATGATGGGTTGGTTTGAGCTAGCCCAAGTTGATCCATCATAAATCAGCGATCCAAATGAACCATGATAATACCCAAACTTGACCCGTGAAAATGCTCCGTCTTAACAATTAGAGCTCCATTTATAGATTAAGATTTTTGTTTATAAATAACTTTATTATTTGAACAACAAAAATACACCAACGCTGACCACCTGACACTATCCGTCCATGACCTCCCTACACGGCCCGCTGGCTTTGAACCACCCCAGCATGTTGCCCTACCTTGCCTACTCCACCGCTACCTGCCCACTCTGCGGCTTGCAACCCGTCCCTCCTTCACAATTTCGGTTTATATTTTTTACTTTTATAAACAATTTATAAAAATATGAAATTTTTTCTTACCTGCCCCGGTCCTACCCCCTCCACCCCACCCCATAATCAAATTTCTATTTCAAATTTTTTGTTACTTTTATAAAAATATTATTTAAATACGAAATTTATTTTACTTTTATAAAAAATGAAAAAGTTCTTAAAATATTATTCTTACTTTAAAAATAAAGATATGAAAAAATCAAATATCATACAAAATAAAATAACTCTCACCCCTTGCCCCACTACCCCTTCCCTCCCACCTATTATTTATATTTATATTACTTTTATAAAAAAATAAAAAATTATTAAAAATATTATGCTTATTTTAAAAGATATGGAAAAATCAAATATCATACAAAATAAAATAACATCATAGAAGGTATGTTTGAAATTTATAAAAGTAATGGGTCAAGTTGGGTTATGACCCATCTTGACCCGCCCATCTTGGCCAATGTAAGCTTTGGACGGGTTGGGCATTGGCCATCTATTGATTCACACACAACTTGGTAAAGCAGTGATCTACCACCCTGGTTGTGATGTAGTGAGAGTTACACACTGCGATTCGAGACCCTACCACCTCCTCTCCTTGTGCATGTACTTACCATAAACAAAGGACCTAAAGCTTTATTCAAGCTCTCGTACCTCAGCGGGGTTCCAACCCCGCTTCCATCTCTTCAATATGGAGTTCACCATTAAGAATCTAGCTAGAGCGTTGATGGACATAAATTATTAATGTAATTTCGATATGTAGAATATAAGATTTTAAAATAAAACATGAAAAATAATATCCTATTCTCACACTTTTCTAACAAATCTTGCGTGAAGACAAATACATCGAAAGGGAGAAAAAAGAAAATAAGCTAAAAGCCAAGGAATGAAGATGCATCTGTAACAATCATCAAATACTACACAAAAGCAAGGGAGACAAAGCCATTATATATTGCCAACAACCTCCACAATAAATTGTCGAGGTTTTGTTATATATCACCAAGGCTTCTAAGGATTGTGGAAGCATGTGTTGGAATTTTGTTATAAATAAGCATAGTATGAATGAGATCATCTAGTTTTCTAACGTGGAAGACACGAGATCTATATTGATCCCACGTGCGGGAAAATAAAGTGAGAATAGCAAGAAAACTAAAAATCTCGCGAGAAATAGACTGACCCTCTTGAACTAGGGTTCTGGTGGCCAAATACAATGGAAAATGTATGAGGGTCTAGTTGGACAGAAAAGAGGAACACCACAGGAGAAGAATCTTGCTGTAGAATGTCAAAGGAATTTCTCACGAGCCCCACATGTGAACTGACACACCACCGGAGAGAGATTCTGCCGACCTACACATCTTTCTCCAGTGGGTCTAGCTGGGTTTTCTTCAGAAGAAGGATGTGATCCTTACGGTAGTGTTGGTTTCACACATCTCCAAAGGTGAATCAACCAGCAACTTCGGTCGATGAAAAATGGGCGTCGATGATGTTTCTTCCTCCTTCATGTTGCTAGTGATTGCGTAGCAAGAATTTTAACAAAAGGGCTCTCATACCAAGTAAAAGAACGGAACAACGAGGAAAGCTCAACTTTGATTATTCCCTCAAGCTATTGGGTCTAAATACTAAATAGTGGAGTTTGAATACTATCCAGTGTTGCAACAGCAATCTCTTTTTCAATATAGCATTGAAGAAGAAACAAAATATCATGATCCCATATTTGACATTTTTCCGGAGGATTAATCTCATTGCAACAAAGTCTAAAAAGGGAAAGAAATCATAGGTTACAAAATTATTGGAAAGAATCAAAGTTAAATCTGACTGATCATAACTAATACACAATATAATTTACTATAATCCTAAAGAGAAATGACACACATCATATTACACGTGTCCTCCTTTGCTCACAAAATTCCAACAGTTAAATTACTATAAGAGATTTGATTTACCTGAATAATCCATCACATATTTGCACATGCTCTGCTGGATTAAGATGTGAGAGGCAGTCAAACAACATATGAGCGTGATACCTGGCAGATGTAAATGTACCTTTACAGATGTCTAAATTTTAAATAGAAGACATAAGAGCGAAAGATCAAAATACCACAACGGAGTCAACAAACATGGAACTCAAATGATTTACCAATATAGGATGACAGAAATATTTAACCTGCCGAACAATTAAAAAGGGATATCTCGGAAAACCGCAGAGAAAGAAAGCAACACTGACAAAAATTAATGTGTATAAATTACTCTAAAATGACTTCTTCCAACAGAGAATACTCCAAAGGATGTATACTAAATTTGCATAACCCTTACTTTTTGAAAGAAAAAAAAAAGTGAGCTTATGAAACAAATCACAAGGTAAAAATACTTTGCAATTATACAAAGATAAATTAGGAAAACACTGTTTTTAAGCCTCACAAGTTTGTGAAAACTCTTAAGAGTTGTACGCTAGCCAGACCACACTGCAAATAATCCACTAAAACTAGAACTGAGATAAGAGTAAAAAGCTGAAATAATGTACTACTCCTCCAAAGAATGGGATAAGCCAATAAAACTTATTTAGCATACGTGTCGGTCATTAAAACAACACTCTCAGATGAGACAGTAAAATTACACATTCTATGAGGTCTTATAAGTAAGATGAAGTTGGTCATCATTAGTTGATTAGTCATTCTGGTTAACATCTTATAAAACAAATTCACTAATGAAAATCCAGCACATGATCATCCTTGATATTCAAGATATACACACTAGTGATAACTAAATTAAATTCAGAAAAACAAATAGCAAGTGACAGAAAGAAAAGATATCTCTGCAGTCTACCAATGAAGACCCAAGCATGTACACATGTAGACAAAGTATTCGTCCATAAACTGTCACAAGCCAAACTGCTCCTGGAAATAAATGAAATAACAAAAAGTGCCTCCTCATGTTCGTTGAAAGAAGGCTCGAGGCTCACCAGATAAAGAGATGGTGAAGAAATAAAGACTGAAGGTAAGTTCTACTCACACACATCTAGAATAAAGGCACACTGACCACATGCTCGAAAAAACAAAGGCACACTGACCATACAATAACATTTGAAAGGCTTGAAATTAATTAAACACAGAAATATGAGGTAAAAAAAAAGGGCTGGTGCACTAAGCTCCCGCTATGCGCGGGGAAGGGCAGGACCACAAGGGTCTATTATGCAGCGACCTTACCTCACATTTCTACAAGAGGCTGTTTCCACGGCTTGAACCATGACCTCCTGGTCGCATGGAAGCAACTTTACCAGTTACTCCAAGGCTCCCCTTCCCAGAGAAATATGAGGTAGAGACCAAGAAAAAATAGCATGCCTCAAACAACATCAACATACCCAGTGTAATCCCACAAGTGGGTCTGGGAAATAGCATGTCCCATCAGAGGATATTATCTACCAATAAGGAATAAAGATTAACAGGCAGATAAAAATATGGATACTATATGCCTAATGTCTAGCACAAATACAAAAGTAAGCTGCTATCTCACTAGATAAAAGAACTGATATTTACTTTCCAAAAGAGAGACCCAAAGTTATAGTAAAAATGTAAAACCAACTAAGACAACAGATAGTCGACAAATTACGTACATAAAAATCAATCAGCAAAGTAAAGGTGAACAGATGGCCAGAACACGCACCCCAACAACTGCAAAGGTTAGCTGATAATCATGGAACTTCGAAATCAAACTTACCAGTCATCCACTTCAAGAAATCCCATAAGCAAGCCCAGGGGTTGACTATTTTCTAGCTCTGAGGAACGCTCAACAACTGCATCTGTTTCCATGTCCAGTGCAGCATACAGATCCACTGTCACATCTCCTTGTTTCTCTTCATCCATGAGATCCTTCCCAGTAGCCGCAAGATTTATTCTACCTATTTTGTTAGCCTACATGAATCCAAGATGAAAGCTAAAATAACTTCCTAACCAAACAAGCACGCCCGGCATTGAACAAATATTCACACTAGAAAAATGTTGGAACCTCATCAAGTCTCTTAGCTGAAAATGCATTGTAATGGTCAAAAGCATCCTCCTCCTTGGGAAGTAAATGTGCATAACTGAAACAAAAAACCAGGTCGCCAGTAGCAATAAGTTGAATTAAATCCAATAGTCCAGGTTACATACCAAGAGCAACTAGAAAGCCCAATTATGCTTTGAGCTTTTGGCAAATCAAATTAATCAGTAGATGCTTTTGCTTAGAATAAACTTTTTATATCAATAACAAGAGGATGCAAAGATCTGCTACTTATTTTCCCAAAAAGAGAAGACACACAAGTTGCATACTTTTTCCCTTTATTCATTTTATCTCTGCTTTTTGTGACCTACCTAGTGCCCTTTGACACCAACCTTCATAACCAATCTCGAGGCAATACTCCTTTTATTATTACTAAACAAACTTTTAGATGAAAGCATTCATGTTACCCACAAACAGTATGTTGTAGACAAAAGAAGCCACGAAAAAGCCACACGAGATGCTTCTAAACTCCTTAAAAATACTTCTATTTGGTCCAACGAGTAACAGTTCCTTTGATTACCCATTTTGTTCCATTGTCATAATTCGCATTAGTCACCAGCATAAGAAGCCATCTTTATCCTATAATTTTACTAGTATCAATGTGCATGAAATAACCAAAATCAATAAGTCACACTCCTGGTTTTTTATAAAACACACATTCTTTTTATACATTTTTTTGATAAGGTAAATTTCTCGATTTGCGTGGCATCCAAATTCTTTTTATACATAAAGAAGGTTTCAGATAAAATACACAGTTTAATTACCATCTATGCCTCTATGGTCAGTAAAATAGATACTAATAAATAACAAAACCCATTTCATAAGAGCAAAATTAAGAAAAAAGTTCCAACATACCAACTCCCAAATTTGGTTTGCAAAAACTCACTCAAGCACGAAAGAAATAAATAATACTTGCTAGCAAGAAAAATGGATGTCCGTGCACTCTTTCATGCACAACAGTTATTCAGACCTTGATCAAAGCCTAATACTCACTGCTAAAGTTAAGTACCCTTTTGTGGCACTCATATACTTGAAAGAAATTGTACGTGGGAGGAGGAAAAGGTGGGCTGAGGTAATCAAGTATACAAATATACTCACATGCTGTCAACATCAATGAAGTCTCTTTTCACAAGCAAGGCCGTTAGCTGATAGAGTTCACTTGGAACAGGATCATTTACTTCCAGCCTTTGGTAGTATTGGAACTTAAACCCCAAAATCTGGGAGGCATGGGACTGCAAAAATGGAGAGCAAATGGAAAAGAAATGCATTTTCAAGACTGGGAAGAGCTCCACAATACAAGAAGACAACAGGACCACAATTATACCTTGGGAAATATGGGAATCAAGTCCAAAAATATACTATTACCAGGCTGACGTTCAAAACACTCCAAAACCTGTAAAATCACAGGCCAGAGACAGAACTGAACACTGAACTTTCACAAGTATAAAAATGAATAGTATTCAAAAAATGCATAAAAAGTAGTGGAAATGTACGAAATCATTACGGGTAAAGAGCATTACAATATCAAAGACTCGGTTTGGGTCCAGATCAAAGTGTCCAATCAACGACTGCATATGGCCCAAGATTTAGAAATACATAAAAATGAGATTTCAGCTACCAGAGTGCTGAGTTGAAATTAAACCTTGATTATGCCAACTGTAGCAGTTGAAGCATTTTGCATAGCACCCTCTGGAATTTGACAAAGGAGAGTGACCTACAATTACAGTCAATAGAGGTCAAATTGAAGGAGAAAACAAGAGCTGAGCTACAAAGAAGTGGAGGACAACATCGCCAAGCGAGCATGAATTACATAAAATTGCCTTATTTAGACAGCACACAGAGAAACTTTGCTCTGTACAAAGCAAGAAAGGAATGAGGATATTTCTTTGCTTGGAAGGAGAAGTGTCGATTCGGTCTTTCTTCCCTTTTAATCCCTTGACTAGGAGTGTTTAATAATTTTGAGGGGAGGACAGTCTGTTAATCATTCTTCACTAATAAAAAGACAGGACTACTAGCAACATCAAGCAGAGACCAGAGTCCTAAGAACTTTATCTAAAAATAGTAAAATACATAAACAACAATCCCCAACTGATAGTAACTTCCACCACACACACCATCACACCAGCCCCAAGAGGAACAACCTGCTCAACCATATAACTTATAGGGAAATATTAGCCTGGACCATACCAATTGGTCATTCTTCAGTAACTGTAACAAACAAATATGGCCCTTAAATTAAGGCACTTCCATTAGAACAGAACACACCGAACAATATAATGTGAATCATGTGAATCAGAATAGGAAGTCAAGATCAAAAGTTCTTGAGATAAATCAAAAAACAAAGTAGCAAGTCGAAAAACAAGTTCATCACAACATATTTTAGTAGTAAAAACCCCAAAGCGGCACAAGGATGTAAAAGAACAATTCACCAATATATCCTAAGCAACAAAGACAAAAGACAGTGTCCATTGGAGACCTTTATTTTAAGCATACGGCAGCCAGGAATGGCCATTTATCCATGCTCAAAAACAAACTAGCTCTTGCTTCCTCCCATAGGGATATGGAAGTTATGAACTAGAAGTTGGTCAAGTTGAAGCTACTATAACCAGCTCAGTGTGAGAAGCTAAGCTCCTTTCTTCTTATTGGCTCCTCCATATGCTAACTTAGATTAGATTGCAATAAAATCACCCAAAGGAAATAGAGAAAGAGCATCCAGAGCAGTGACTAGCAAACAGGGGAGATGAACAGAGACTAGAAAGACAGACAGAGAGAGAGGGAGAAGAGACAGTTACCAGCTTTGCATAACCTTCACTCTCTTCGAAGAAGGTTAAACTTTGTTTGCTGATAAAGAAGGCAGTGTTTACCTAACCTGAAATCCGTTACAAAAGGATATCACACTTAAGGGAAAGTATCTTCATCACAATTTGCAAGCAATATGTTAGAGTCTATTGAATAGAAACCAACAAAAGCAAAGAAGAAAAGGACAGATGGGTCAATTAACATATTAGCTCATATTAACCAAGGAAATCTTGCTAACCCTCTGTGTCATTTTTATGCAATTCAATCATAATAATAATCACCAACTGACAAGCACAGTCGGTACGAGATGTATTACAAACTAGCTGGCAGGGATGACCCCGAGCAAGAGCATAAGCCCTAAAATATATTCCCCTTTCCTTACTTTGGGAAAAAAATACTATACCTCTTTTGACTTCAAATGTGCAGCCTTTATCTTGATCATCTCAGATTCCCACAAAAACTCTTCCTTTTCACATGAACAAGCATTTATAAGTTTTCATTTTAAAGCTAGTATTTAACGAGAGCAAATGGCAGAACCATATTAAGTTAGCAATATTTTAAAAAGTACCTCACATCGCTCCTGAAAAAATCTCAAAGGAACCAAAGCAGATTCCACAAGCCATTTTGCCTATAAAGAAGACAAACCAAAACTATGTAAAGACAAAATACATGATACTTCAAGATGCCCTTTTACTCTGCATTAATGTCTGCAGAACAAGTGGAGATTTATTTATTGTTTTGACTGTTGAAGTGCAGAACAGGCTGAGAATTGGCAGAAGAAGGAATACAGAAAGAAAGATACAGCAATAGCAACTAATACTACGCATTGATAAGTAGATTTCAAATCAACTTATCTTTTTTTAAGAAAGGTAACAATGATTTTGTTTAAACTTATCAATGCCAAAATAAATGAGTTTACTATTAGGAGCAAAGTTATAAAGAAAAAATTTGATGTAAATGTTTTATCCAGGTATTTGTGGTAATTGATTGTTAGAGGGGGTGACTAAAATCAAAACTATCTGAAACAAGATCTCTCTCTCTTTTTCCTCGCGATCATCGAAAGGCTAATAGTTGAAAACAGTACGCTTCTGAAATTTGCGGCCACTGGGTGGACATATGTGATCGCGCATCTGAAGGATGGCAAAACTGTGAGCTGAAGTTTTGAAATTCGAGATTGCCAGAGAGACGCATGCTATCGCCTGTCTGAAGACAGGCCAAAAGAGTGAGCTGAAGTTACTAAATCGTGATTTCCAAACTTATAACGTGATCGCACATTGTGTTCAAAATTGAATTTCGGCAAGACAAAATAGGAAACTCGGCCAATGCTTTTAAGAGGGTATAAAGAGCATATATATGAATTTGTAGGTGATTCTTCAGCTGAAAAGCCAAAAGGAGCACATGTCCTTCGTTCTTAACAGAGCTCTATTGCAGTTCCCGGGGGTAAATACTTACCGCACAAAATGTTTACAACAAAGCAAGTAATTTATCCTTTGCAGTTAAATATTAAAGTGAGAATTCATCAGTTAACTATGATTAACAGATAAATGTGTATGAAAGACACAAGTCTTGCATTCACTGATTTGGTGTAAACACCAAGTGCGGGTACATTTCACTATTTACTGAGTTTGATTCATTCTCAATTTGCGCAATATGTTTCCGGTAGGACCGGTACTAGTTAGTGTTTTGCTTTCCATTTTCAGTATAAGTAGCTAAACTTTTAGCTGGAGAAACCCAAAATACAAGTGTTAATGTTCAAATTGATAATATGTTGATTGTTTATGCTTGATACTATCTTCAATCAATGATTTGAATGAGTGGTGGCCACACTTAATTACACCTATTTTATCTTAAAAATTACTTGGGAAGGTAATATTAGACTAGGTATTTATCAATTGACAAGGAATTAGGGAATCTAGTAAAGGGTAACCTCAAATTGAGGAAATGAATAGGAATAGTGTTAATTCTGCCTTGTGGTCATATTCATAGGGTTTTTCTTTTTTATAACCGAGAAATATTGAGGGCCAACGGCACACGGCTCAAAACTCTATGGATAATAGGCTTGCCCTCTACCCTTATCCACTTAAATAGCAAACTTTTGCAAGTGGTAGAACTCAAACCCTTGACGTACATGGTACGCCTAACCCACACATCAGCCACTGCACTCTTACCACTAGACCACAGCCTTGGAGGATTAATTGGTTTTCACGACACCTCAATTGAGCTTTGAAAGCTGATTGGAGGATAAGCTCGGTTAATTGGAAAGTAAATAGTTGGTAATGAGGAATAAAAATGATTCGTGAAGTATAAAGCAATTTAAGCAATTAATTATGTCACTTTAGACATGAAATACTTGTGGGTGCTGAAGCAACACTTTGGTATTTTCCCAACTTGAATTAACTTTGTGATTGTTCGCTTATTTTCATTATTCTATCAATTTTAGTTGTTATAAAAGGAAATCAAATATAATTGAATTGGTATCATAATTATAGTTTGGTCTCAATAATTTATCTTCATCCTCATGTTGTTCTCTAGGGGTATGATCCTAACTCACATTAGGTATTGTTTTTGATGATCATGAGCTCATTAAGTAGCCTCGTTGCCTTATTCCTGGCTAGATTGTGTTTGCACTTGAATAATCTCCTGCGTTGCAAATTTTTCAGATTCTCCTTTTGCTTTTGTTTGCTAACAATGCAGTTGTTTCATCATGTACTATTAAATCAGCATTAACCAAATTGCTTCACATGATAAGCAAACTCACTTTCTAAATCCTCAGCTATGTTCTCAAAAACTTTGTCGCTCGATATAACTAGACTAGCCTACCGTCCATGTTGCACCATAAATGCTATTTTTAAAGTAACAATTTTAAGAAAATGATCAAAATGGTTCTTAATATAGGGGTTGGAGTATTTTTGTCCTTGATGCCTATATCTACGCAGAATAGTCCTAAATGTATGCAGGAAGTGGTTGTTTTTAATCCTAAACTCTAATACTAACGGCATAGGTAAAAAAATCCTGTTAAATTTAATTAACAAAAAGTTTTGGTGGATATCCCCATCTCATTTCGCCAATGTCTTGCTTGCTCCTCTAGGTGCTTGACGGGGAAAGTGAAATTGAAGAACCAAAAAGTATTTCTAGCACGAAAACAAGGAAAGAGAAAAACAGATATGCAATAGCAGGTTGTAATGGATTTTGTGCATGAGTCCATCACTCCATTGTTTCCTATTATAGGATTTTGTGCATGATTCCATTTTTTCAAGTAAAACTAAAAGGAAATAAAAGAAGAAAATTTGAATTTTCCTCCTCTTCTTTACAAATTAGTTCTTGAAGCAAAGGGTTTTCTTTCTCTTATTTCTTGGAGAAAAGTTTCTCAAAAAAAAGAAGGAAGAAATAGACTTTATACTGACTATATTTAGAAAGTGGTGAACCAGCAAATGGAGAGTTTTCTTCAAGGACTTGTTAACCATCTCTGTAGGAGTCCTCAATCTAGCTTCCGGGAGGTTGTTGACTGAACATAATTTTGTTATTTTTTTATCAAGCGAATAAAAGAACTTTAAAAGGATTTTATAGAAAAGATTAAATAAATGACGCAAGTGTAATATTGTGGTCACTTAGTGTTACGAAGCCAAATCTGAGAGGTAGCCTCTGAAATTATCCCATTTAATAATAAATATAAATTCCTTTTTTCTGCATCACCCACCAAAGAACCTTCTGTTGTACTCTATCATATGTTTTTTCTAGGTCGATAAAGACCGGGATAGATTATGAATCAATTTTCTTAGCAAGAATATAGCCTTCGTTGTGGATCTATCGGGCATATATCCAAATTGGTTCTTTCACTATTGTCGTGGTCCTAGGTCTATGCTCTTGTCTCTTTCCTAGAGTTTCAATATATGACGTTTATTGATGCCACGATAGTTTGCACAACTTTAAATATTTCTTTTCTTCTTATAAATCAAAATCAGGGTACTCTTCCTCCACTCATCGAGCATCCTACCACTTCTTAGTATAGCATTGAATAGCTTGGTAAGTCATTCTACTCCAACCTCTCCAAGATACTTCCAAACCTCTATAGTGATACTATTTGGACCATAACATTTTTTGTCGGATCTATTTTACAAGATGTTTAACCTCTACCGTGAGTTTTAGGATTTAGGTTCAAAAGTGTGCACTTTTTACATACATAAAGGATTATTGTTATTAAGTGATATACATCCAATGGTGGGCCTATAGTGTTCAAGGTTGTTCACGTGAACAAGTAATAAACAAAGTGATCACATAGCTTAGTGGATATTGCATTAGATTCTGAATCTAAAGGTCATGGGTTCGAATCCCCTGTGATCACTATAAAATACCTCTTTTTTGCACATGTTTTGTTTTTCTTAAATGGACATACTATTTATATTGTAGCACATTTTGTCTATCCAACCACTTTATCAGTTAGCTTAGCATAGATTAGATGTTTTGTGTTGTTAAGTCAGTTGATTAGTTAGTTATGCTAATTGTTACAAGGTGTAGATTAGTTAGTTTTTTTCTGTATATCAGGGCGACACTTGGATATTATCACGGCCTTACATTTTTTTTTTGCAAAGATATTTTTCACTGCATATAGCATCCTCACTTTATTGAATAAACAAAACACAACATCCTCACTTTATTGAATTTTATGAATTTATGTTTATAAAGATTGTTGTCTAGTTTTATTGTTTCAAAGATTAATATTGCTTGAATTTTTTTCTATATATTTCGAACCACCACTTCAAAACTCGTAGATCCGCCACTGTATACATCAAGGACCAAAATAGTCCAATACCTACACATTAAGGACCATTTTGATGATTTTCTCTAATAATTTTTATTGATATGAAACAAACTCCCATATGTCAACGAACCCCAAGAAAACAATCTTTACCAAAAAGCCACATCTAAGTTCACCAAACAATTACCAAAACATGATGATATTCTTCTCGTGTATAAAAACACACACTACCACTTCAAAATCTCTCAAATTGTCCTTTCAAATAACTCACACGAGAGTTAAAGAGGGTAACATCACATGCGCAATGTCTTCTTCTCCTTCAAAGGTCCAACTACTAGCAAGTCCTCCACTATATCCAAAGATTGTCCACTGCATACCAAACCAGTCAACACTATCTACCGAATCGGGTAACAACTTGACAATTGAGCATTTCACCTTCTTTCTTTCGATCATCCACGCATTAAGCACCAACTAACCAATGTAAGCGATATTTCCCTTCCTCGGGTTATTTGTTGTTTTTTGAGAAAAAGGCAACTTATATCCATAGCAAACTCAACACCGAAGAGGTGCTAAGAAAAAAGATTTTTACAAACACTAAAAGGAGTGGGAACATTTGTATAGTTGCATTCTTACACATCGCCTATAAAATCTACTAAATATCCTCACTCCCCCATTAAATCCTGCTTATACCAAAAATAAGAAAGGTTGAGGCATTTCATCTTGACTTTCTGGATAGGGTTTCTTGTATCTTCAAAATATCTTGACTTTCACTCCTTTCAAATTGTCCACCATATGCGGTGTTGGATATCTGCCACCCGTCTTCATCGCCTCTCTTCTTCCCACTTCCTTCCAGGTGCTAAAAGCTCAAAAGTGGTTTTAGGCATAACTCAGTCACTCCTAAGATACAAAAGAACATGTGCCACAGATTTGCGGTGTCTTACGTAGAACAAATGCTCATTGTTCTCTACTTGGGCAGATATGGACATCTTGAGCAAATCAAGAAACCTCTTCTTGTTAAAATCTCATGTGCTAGGCATGCTTTCTATGTTACTAATCATACAAAACATGATACCTTAAGTGGTACTTTGATATTTTTTTGAACAAGTAACAACTTTGTATTATAGACCAGTACTACGAAAACCCCTTTACAAAAAAAAAGAAAACTAAGAAGCTATGAAAGTAAAATCCTAACAACAGTCGAGTACTTCTAGGATTGATTATGCATCTACAGAGGGATTCTTTGTAGACCAAAAACAAAATAGCAACACACATTCTTGATTGATCTTCTGTAGAGTGCTACTTCTATCCTCAAAACATCTGGAGTTCCTTTCTTTCCAGACAGTCCACCATATGCAAGCTGGAATGATCCTCCAATAGCTTTTATTCCTCCTAACTATAAAGAGTGTCAACAATTTTGCTAGGCATTGTCCAAGATATGCCTCTGAGATCTTCCATAGCTTATCAGTAAATCTGCAATGTAAAAACAGATGTCCTACTGTCTCAGCTGCTTCCACACATAAGCAACAATTTGAAACTAAGATAATCCTTCTCTTTCTCAAGTTTTCATGTGTCAAAACAGCATCTTTGGCTAGCAACCATGTAAAGCATGCCACCTTAAGAGGTATCTGTACTTTCCAAACTTGTCTCCATGACAAGTTGGAGTTTTGTGGCACATTCATGTTCATGATCTTATAGCCTGAACTCACTTTGTAGTTCCCCTTGTTATGCCCAGTCCACCACAGACTGTCCACCCCATCCTTCATCTCTTGGAAAGACTCCAAATGTTTATAAAGCTCAACTAATGTAGGTATTTCCCAGTCATTCAACATTCTTCTAAAGATCAAATCCCAACCTTGAGGTGACCACATTCCAACCACTGTTTTGTTATGATGTTGTGTCAGAGCAAACATAATCAGAAATAGTTCCTCCAAACTTATGTTTCCCAACCACCTATCCTTCTAGAAAATTGTTTTATTACCATTATATACTCTTATAACAGTGTGGCTCTTTTAAAAAAGGCCATCATGCTCTGATTGACCTCTTACACCATATGGGATCTTGACCTCCTTAGAAGCTCAAAAGTCTAGCTCAATATACTTCAATTTAATCACTTTTCTCATAAAGAATGTGAAACTTGAGCATACCTCCACAGCCACTTCAATTTTAAAGCCTTACTTTGATTCTTCAAATTTTTTATACCAAGACCACCTTGTTTTTTACTACGGATCAGAACTTTCTACTTTACCAAATGATAACCTTTTTTCCTTGTTTCCTTGCCATAAGAAAGACATTTTGAGCTTGTCCAGTCTTTAGACTACACTTAAAAGGATAGGAAATAAGGATAACATATATGTTGGAAGAGCATCAATAATTGCATTGATCAAAGTGAGCTTGTCTCCCAAAGACAAATAATGTGCTTTCCATCTACACAATTTCTCACACTTTTCCAGAACTGCATCCCAAATGTTTTGACTTTGATTTAGCACCCAATGGCATCCCAAGATATACAGTGGGTAGAGAACCTATTTCACCTCCCAGGATAATGGTCAGAAACTCTATATTAGGGACTGAATTGATGGGATATATATGGCTTTTCCCCCAGTTGATGTGAAGCCCTGAGATGCCTTCAAAGAGTACCAGAATGACTCAAATATTTTAGTTGTTCCACCGCTGCATCACAAAAAATGAGAGTGTCACATATTAAATATGAGTCACCTCCAAACTCTTTTCATTATTTATTGAAATCTCGAAACCTGTGATCCATCCATTTTGCTTTTTCTGTTTTAATCATGTTGTTTAAACCCTCTATCGCTAGAATAAATAGAAAACGAGATAAGGGGTCCCCTTGCCTAATTCCTCTTTGCGTATCAAAAAAACATTCAGGGGCTCCATTAACTAGGACAGAATTTCACAGTAGAAATACAGAACCTGATCCACTTGATCCATTTATCCGCAAAACCCATTTGCATGAGGATTCTAAGAAGAAATTCCCAATTAAAACATGATCATATGCTTTCTCAATATCCAATTTACGCAAAATGTCAGGCTTATTTTGTGATAATTTTGAATCTACGGCTTCATTAGCAATCAATACGGCATCCATGATTTGTCTGCCTCTAATGAAAGTCATCTGTTGAGAATATATATGCTTATCCACCACCCCATTTAACCTCTCACTCAGTACCTTAGACATAAGCTTATAGAAACTACATATCAAACTTATAGGTCTGAAGTCTTTCAGTACCTTTGCCCTTTCTTCTTGGGAATTAACGCAATATAAGTAGCATTGAAGCTCTTCTCAAACATGTCCTGATCATGAAAATTGTGAAAAGCCTCCATGATGTCTTGTTTCAGAATTTCACAGCATTTGATAAAGAATCCCATGGTGTATCCATCAGGGCTGGGACCTTTATCAGCGGCATACTTTTTCAAGCAATTATATACTTCTTATTCCTCAAATTTGGCTTGTAAATTGTTCTTTTCTGATTCTGTTATTGAGGGACAATTGATCAGATTCCCAGCAGGCCTCCAGTTCTGTTGTCTCAGTGTAGAGTTTCTTGTAATATAATTCAATCTCCTCCTTAACTCCTTCAGGTTCCACAATGGTTTCCCCTTGAATTTTCTAATGATCAATAAAGTTGTTTCTCTTATGAGCATTGGTTGAATTGTGAAAGAACTTTATATTGGTGTCCCCTTCTTTCAACCATAGGGTCCTAGATCTCTGTCTCCATGCAATTTTCTCATTTTTTAAAAGTTCTTCATACTCCATAATTGTTGTTGCCTTCCTGATTGATTCCTGCTCTGTCAATGCTCTGTTATCCAGTAATGAATCCAAACTTGCCATTTGACTTAACAATTTAGTCCTTTGAAAGTTAAGATTCCCTTGTTCATTTTTGCTCCATTCTTTTAGCTTGCCTTTTAAAGCTTCCAGTTTGCAAGCTAAAATGTTATTCATCTTCCCATAGAACACAAGAATTCAACTAAGAACTAATTCTCTCAACAAAACCTTCTGTATTTAGCCACCAATTTTCGAACTTGAAATATGTCAAGCTCCACAAAAGAGAGCAATAGGGACATGGTCAGAAGTCAACATTTGAAGAATTGCTTGTTTTATCTTATTGAAATGATCATCATTCCAATCCGATGAGAATAAGATCATGTCTATCCTAGAGGCTGTGATGTGAGTATCACCTCTGAACAAAGTGTAAGTACCCCTTCCAGGTGTAAATCAATAAGTTCCAAGTCAATGAAGTCTGAAAATTCTGCCATGGCTGAAGATCTCCTCTGGCAATTCCTCTTTTCAGAAGGAAACCTTCAAACATTAAAACCTCTAACAGCCCCCGATTCATCCCATACAACTCTCATTTCCACCTTACAGTTTGGGGCATAGACCCCATATATATGGCAATTGAAATCCTGAAGCACAGCCTCAAACTTACAAGTTAAAGTGTAAACTCATGTTTGTACAACCTCCCTCCCCTTCCAAACTCTACCATCCCATAGCATAATAATTCCCCCTTTAGTACCACTTGCTTCTAGGCAAACATATCTTACCCATATTCCCCCCAAATTTGTTTCACTAAATCTTGAATGCTCCCCTCTAGCTTGGTTTCCTGAAAACATAGAATGTCTGCTCTCCAATGATCTACAAGGCTCTTTACCGTCCTTTTCCCCACATCATTTAATCCCCTTATATTCCATGACACAAGATTAAACTTCATTACTTAAGATTGTTTTATCCCTTTCCCGTTGTTCCTACTCCTGTTACTTTTGAATCTAACATCAAAAGTAATTAAATTCTTTAACTTTGTGATCCTTTGGCTCTGGATTTTTTAATTTCCGTGGCAGGTTCCATCATTCTAGCTTACCTACACGCATCAATTTGCATAAGAAGTTCCAGGGCTTCTTCTTCATGTCCCTTGAAGTCGGTGCCAAAAATCTTGCCTACCTTGATAAGATTTGGCGAACCCAAACAGCCGTATCCCTCTCCTTGTCAATAGCAAGAACTTCATGCTCTGTTAGAATAGGTATGGCCTCTACCACATCCCATAACTCCCCATTAGTGCTTGAATCGATATTTACCAATTGTTGTACTGTGAAAATCAAGAACCCCCTTTTTTCCATCATGTTTTCCCTGCCCTTGTCAATTGTATTTCTGCGTCCTCACTTTCTGAAGTTCCTAAGATTGTTTCATCAGTAAGGAGTAAACCTTGTGAAGCTATTGGAGAAGAAGTTGTGTGCAAATAGCTCCTCAAAAATAACACCAGTTGTTATTTCTGGACTAGGCTGAGAATTTAAGTCATTAAATATGACTTGAGCCAGATCCAGCCCACTGGAGGACTAGCCCAACTGCTTACTAAAGTTTTCTGAAAAGGTCACCTGCCTCTCACATGCTTCTACAGCTTTATTTAAAAGTTCAACACCCATGTGATTGCAGGTTCTCCAGTCAACCGCTGTCATATAGCAGACTTGGTTAATAACCTCGTATGAGACTTTGGACCTCTGGATATTACTCTACTCTTGTACTCTTCTTTGGTCAGTCATCTCTACCGTAGCTGCCTGAACCCTAACCGATTCTTCTTAAAAATTGTATTTCTCTCGACCCAAATCGGGATTATAAATTGTAGCCCCCCTATGGACGGTAACCTCGCTGGGTATGCACCGGTCCTCGCCCACAACTTCAATTCGAGCCCATTTTAAGTGATTCTTTAATTCAGTTTCTTCTTTTGTCCTCTTCCACTCTCCGCACTTGTCGCCGATTTCTTTGAATGTGTCGTGAGACCATAAGTGTAGTGATAACCCTATTGCTCTGATCCAAGTCGAGACTTTCTTCTGTTGGACTAGTATACAATCAACAAAAAGGTTCCACCACTCTAGCTTGATCTTGATATTTCTCCAGACCTATTTCCCTTGTAAATAGCCACCACGCCTCCGACCCTGCCCTCTGTAGGACATTAAATTGAATCACACGACCAGCAATTTCTGAATCCCTATCTCCAAAACCTAGTTACCTACTACCGCTTTTATTCGGTGAGCAATTCAGGTCGCCTCGCCGACGCTATTGACGGTTTGGAGTGATGTTGCTTTAAAGAGAAACAGGTTAAGTGGTACTTTGATTTTACAAATATGTTTCCAAGGTGATCCATTGTTGGTGAAGTTTCTTTGTTCATATTACCGTAAATGTCCCCTTGCTGCTCAAGCTCCAAATTGGTTTGTTTGGTGCACGGGAAGTGCCACTAAATGGTTCTCAGAAGAATGGATCTTGGGGCTAACTCAACCCCAAAAGATAACTTATGATGGGAGGATTGTCCAAGTCCGTATAAGGAGACCCTTTAACCCACCACAATGTGGGACTCTTAACACCCCACCTCACGCCCAGAACTGGACATTTGGTGCTTGAGCAATTTTAATGTGAGGGCCCAACATCGAAAACAATGAATTGGGCTAGTCTGTCTCTGATACCATGTAAAGAATGAATCTTGGACCTAACTCAGCCCCAAAAGCTAGCTTATGGGGGGAAGATTGTCTAAGTCCATATAAGGAGATCATGTACTCTTTAACCGACCAATGTGGGACTCTTAATAGTATCAAAATCTACAACATAATTGTGACTATCAATTTCCAACAATTTAAGGCACTCTTCAAATTTAAATCCCAACCTTGTTCATTCAAGCCTGACAGACTCTAACTTGCTTTTGGGATGTATGCATTGTTGTCAAAAGCACGCTTAAGCCCTGAAGTGAGGCTCAAAACATATTGAGTGCTCCACCTCACTTTATATGCGCTTCAGTATCATCATCAAGGCTCTAAGAAATACTTTTCCTTGCCAATGAACCTCTCTTGAAGAGGCGACACTAGATAATTTATATTTCACTTTATCGTAATATTTTTATAATTGTTTTGTCCATATATTTATTATTCATGCTTATTATTATTAGTCTTGGACTAAACATATATATTTTTGTATTTTGTATCATTGCTTTTTCATCAAGTCCACACTTCATTTATGCTTTGCGCTTAAAGCCCTAGCTGACCTTAGTTTTTTTGCATTTTTTTCTTTTGATAACACTGGATGTATGAATTCCTAGCTACCAATTTTGCTAATTTTGGCAGCAAACTTAACTTGAACTTTGAGGGCACAATGGAAAGTTACAGAAAAGTTTGACCAAAGTGAATTTGAGCAAACTAAGCAAAATCATTTGAGTCCCCAAACGATGCCAACCATCATTTAGTTCCTCACCTCCTCTATGATGTCAAGGCACCAACACCAATTGGAGGAATGCACACTAGACGCCAAAAAGCACAAGGACACATTAGAGTTTTGTGAAATCATACATGGATCCAACCACTTTCTAGCATTCACTAAGGAAATGTTCATGTTCCATAGAAATATGGTTTTTCATATTAAATTAGAAAATTTATCAAAGTCACTCGACAAAATGAGTTATTACACACAAGCAAAGTCAAAGTTCAAGGATAGAGATTATGTCCTCTATAAAGTAGTTGGAGCTAAATTTGATTCATGGCTTCAAATGATAGATGTTAACTGTGTCATTAACCAAGAGTTAACTAAGAGAAGCAACAACAACATAATTGTCGCTGAAACATAGAAGATAAACAATCAGATCCACTATTAAGATCCAAATCCTATCAGCATGCTTCCCCCAAGCCAACAAGGAGATCATGTACTCTTTAACCCACCAATGTGGGACTCTTAATAGTATCAAAATCTACAACATAATTGTGACTATCAATTTCCCAACAATTTAAGGCACACAAAAACTAATGTACTTCTATTTATTTTTCTTCGGAATCAAAGAATGGGTCCATAGCAAGGTAGCACACAAAAACCGATGTATTCTCTTTATTCGCTCCATCCTAAGATTTGACCCACTTTGATAGCTCGGAGATTTTTTTTACAGGTTAAATAAAAAAGGTTTGAAATAATGGTCTCAAATGCCAGACTATCCAAAAAACAAAGAGATACGAGCAAGGCACACAAAAGAATAAAGGAGATCAGGCTAACCAGCTTGTTGACACGTTGACGATTTTCTCCTGGCAACGATAGCTGCAAGCAAAAGTATTTCCAGTGTATCAGTATCATAGGTGTCCTAAATGAATTTTCACAATGTCATTGCATAAATTAGTAAGTGCATTGACGAGGAACAAGAGATTCTTGCTAATTTTTGCTAAAAACTATGAACTGAATCAAGCTCTTCATTAAAAAGGGAATATCCATTAACATTTTTCTCTTATTTAATATGTAAACCAAAAGAATTATATAAGCCTTAATATTTGAGTAGGAAGAACCTTTTCCCAGGAATCTGGATTGATTTTGGAATAATTATTTCCCTTGTACGCAGATCTTACCTCCACCTTGGTAGGTAGAGCGGTTGTTTCCGGGAGACCCTCGGCTCAATACAAAGCATAATCACAAGCAAAGCAAGAGAAACGGTCAGACTCAGACAAGAACTATATTATATCATGCTAGCTTTACCTTTAGAATAAGTTCTTTTTCTTCTTTTTTTTCTTTTTTCTGAATTACCAAATATTGGCTAGAGTTTGTCATTTTTTCATCTACATTTATAATTTATTTTGTACTTTCACTACTAAGCCTTCTCTAACAAACAAAAAAATAACTGATTTCGACACAGTCCATAACTTCAATAGCCATCTCAGATGTGTATAACAAGATGTATGCTAAAAACCTTATGTAGAAACAAACATAGAAATTACAAAATAAAATTCATTTCAATTGAAGAGTTTCAAGGAAAAGTTACCAAACGAAGTAGAATAATGATATGGGTGAGCATTAGCGCTTTAGAGAAGTACTTGCATGATTGCCTAAAAGCAATTTTTTAGAGAATCTTGTACTTCTAAATTATAATATAATAGTTGCATACATGTAAGTATTTTTAAAGAAAACATTGTATGGTTACTCGTTAAAAATCCTTTATTAGATGTCTATGCGATTCAATTGTCCAAAAAATTAGTCCATTCACAACACAGAAACTACCCATGTTACACTTAAATGAGGCAATCTATATAATATGAAAAATCTAAGGAAGTCCTTGTAATGAAAAAAAACACTACAAGAAGTTTATGCTACTATAACAAGGAAATGATTTAACTGCACTTTGCTAGCCATAGATATCGCTCTTCATGTTGGACAAAGTTGCAACTAATTTCTATGGTAAAAGTAGAGCAAGTATAGGAGATGATGCATACTCAAATAGTTGTGTAGGGATCAACTATCACCCAAGGGTGTAGCCTAGTGGTCCATGAATTGGGCTCAGGTTCAAATCTCAGAGGAAGCAAAAACACTATGATTTCTCCCTATCTACCCAAGCATTGGTGGACAAAGTTACCTAGTACTTGTGATGGTAGGAAGTTGTAGGTATCTCATGGAATTAGTCGAGGTGCGCGCAAGCTAACCCGAACACCATTGTTATCAAAGAAACTAGACATATTCAATGATATGACAGTACAAGAGATCTAGAGATTATGAGAGGGGGAATTCATTAAGCAAGGAACCTTCAGCAGGAAAGTAGTTGAATTCCAAGGCTGGGTTGAGATGTTTTACAAAAAAAGTACAAGTGGTGGAATTCCAAGGCGTGGTTGAGGTGTTTTTAAAACATAGCATAGTATTCAATACTCGAGAAGGTAGGGTGTGAAAAAATGAATAGTCTCTCAGGAGAGTCATTATCATATGCTCTTGGAAGGGGGAAATCAAATTTTCAGTACTTATCAGTTTGAATCCCTAGCACAACGAACGCATGTGATTTTTACTGCACAACAAGGGAGTGGTTCGACAACTAAGAATTTGAGAAAAGGAGAATTACATATGTTTGTAAGTGTTTTATGTGCAAATGTTGAGGTGAAGATATGGACCACATCTCTACAATTAGCAATGTATTTGTGGTGGGTTGAGATGATTTAAAGTACAATGGCCGTGCACACGGGCGAGGAACTTATTAGTTAGACAGAGCATAAGATGTAACCCCACTAGCACCCAGTGGATCTTTGGGAAGGAGAGAAAATAGAAAAGCCTTTGAGGTATAAAGAACTACTATTTACATTTGAGAATAGCCTCGATTCTAGTTTCTTTTGCAAAAAATTTCCATTTTCTTAAGCATTTTATAAATCCATCTCAACATAAATAATATGTTGGGAGAAGCATTTTGTACAAGAGGGTAGAGGTAGGGAAGTATTGGGAGAAGTGATTAGACGGATATGAGTGCAACTCAACGAGGACATGACCTTAGATAGGGGTTATGGAGGACATGTATTAGGTAGAAGGATAATAGATAGTCCAAATGTAGTCTTATCATAGCTTACACACGAGTAGTTGTAGTATTATTATTGTCGGCTTGCTTAGCCTACCATATTGCCTATAGTCCCTTGTTGTTTGATTTATGTTGCTATATGTATTTTGTTTGTCTTATTTATTTGCACTAGCTATCGCTTCTTCCTTTTTCGTAACGCGTCAGATGACTTACGCACTTTGTGTGCCTTACTTTGCTTGGGCTTGGGATTTGTCTCTGTCTTTGTCTTTGTCTTTGACTTTGTCTTTGTCTTTGTCTTTGTCTTTGTCTTGAGCCAAGGGTCTCTCGGAAACAGCTGATCTACCTACCAAGGTAGAGGTAAGGTTTATGTATACTCTACCCTCCCCAGACTCCACAGTGTGGGATTTCACTAGGTATGTTGTTGTATTTCAACATAAGTAAGAGTGATGTGATACACACAATCTAGGTGTGGTGAGGAGGTCATTCCAATTTTTCATTCGGAATGTAAAATATATTAATAATTCATCACTAAAATGGTGCTTTGTATTTACATAAAAAAAAATTAAAAAAAAAGTGCATGTATGGTTAACTATTCAAGGAGTCTCTAAATATCATCAATGTTTCCTCAATCATTTACAAGCACAAATTAACATCATTCAGTGCTAAACCAAGGTCAAAGAACATTTGGGATGCAATTCTTAAGGTGTGAGAAAAAATTGTCTAGATAGAAAGCACAATATTTGTCTTTGGGAGGCAGGCTCACTTTGATTAATGCAGTTCTTGATTCCCGTCCAACATAAATGTTAGCTTTATTTCCTATTCCATCGATTGTAGTCCAAATCTTGGAGAAACTCATAAGGTCTTTTCCTGGCGAGGAAACAAGGACGGAATAGGTTTTCATTTGGTAAAATAGAAAGTTCTTATTGGTAGTAAAAATAAGGGGGTCTTGATATCAAAATTTTGAAGAATCAAACTCATGTTTAAACTGAAGTGGTTGTGGAGGTATGCTCAAGACTCACACTTTATAGGGTAATGTGATCAAATTGAAGTGTGGGGAGCTGGACTTTTGGGCGACTAAGGAGGTCAATAATTCATATGGTGTAATTGTCTAGAGGTCAATCAGAGCATGGTGGCCTTTTTTTAATGAGTCAATCTGTTATCAGAGTAAATAATGGCAACAAAACAATCTTCTGGAAGGATAGGTGGTTGGGAAACAGAAGTTTGGAGGAACTATTTCCTGATATGTTTGCTCTTTGGCACAACATCATAACAAAACAGTGATTGAAATGCGGTCACCTCAAGGCAAGGATTTGATCTTCAGAAGAATGTTGAATGACTAGGAAATACCTAGATTAGTTGAGCATAACAAAAGGCAATACAAAGTGAGCTCAGGCTATAAGATCATGAACATGGCTGAGCAATAGACCTCTAACTGGCCATGGAGACAAATTTGCAAAGCTACAATACCTCTTAAGGTAGCATGACTTATATGGTTCAAGCCAAAGAAGATGTTTTTACACATGAAAACTTAATAAAGATGAGAATTATCTTAGTTTTCAATTGTTGCTTATGTGAAGAATCAGTTGAGACAGTAGGACATCTATTTTTACATTGCAGAATTATTGATCATCTATGGAAGATTTTTATCAATCTCAGAGTCATATTGGACAATGCTTAGCAAGATTGTTGACACTCTTTCTAGCTGGGAGGAGGCTGGGATTGGGGCAAGAAATGGAAGTTATTATAGGAGTATTCCATCTAGCATTGGGTGGAGAATCGGGAAAGAAAGGAACTCCATATGTTTTGAGGATAGGAATAGCACTCTACAGTCTACATAAGATCAAACAAGACTGCATTCTGCTACAGTGTTTTTGGTGTACAAAGTGGATCTCTGTAGATGCAAAATCAATCCTAGAAGTCTTGACTTATGTAAAGATTTTATTTCTCTTAGTTTATTAGTGTTCTTACTTTCTTTTGTAAAAGAGTTTTTCATTACTACCGTACTGGTCTACAAAGTTGTTACATGTTAAAAAAAATTAACACCAAAAGGAAAGGAAAAATGCATCAGCATTTGACTTTCGGCGTTATCAAACCCAAAAATCTACAAAATCAAACATGCACAAAAGGGAATCCAAATTCCGAGCTTTGGAACTAATTAGACGAGAGGCACTCAGATATTATGAGTGCTCTGGTCTTTGCAGCCAACATTGTTGTTTCTAGTGTCCTATCAACCGGCTTCTATTAGGCCAATGATCCCAAAGGGGAACTTCGTTAATTAGTGCTCCTATATGTCCCTAGAGCTTTATCTAGCTACTTGACTATTGCAATTACGATTATATATCATCTTCATTTTAATGTAACTCACACATATGTCCTTATAATGACCAAAGAAAACTTGATAAATCACTCCTATTTTCCACCTGTACCTAGAGCCACTAATGCTAGTGCTAGCAACAAATAGTCAAGAAGAAACTCAATCACGGAGATTACTTTGGCCTTTTGGATTGAGTTTTTACAAGTCAATATTCGAACGAACATACTCATCAGTTCATTAAACTAAGCTAATGCTAAGAAATAGAAATCATAGAACTCCAACAAAGAAATTTGATGTTTCAAGTTGGAGATTTATAAGCCCAAAAAAATCAAGTGGTGCTTGTTTGATGTCTAAAGCAGCAAATGAATATATAATACAAAGATAACCCTTGTGCCCCTTTAGTTATGTTTATTTTCGTATTAAGAGTCAAAAAGTAAACAAATTTTCAGGATTAATAGTAGACAATAAGAAGAAATTGGAATAAGAAAACTCACATCTTGAGCCAATTGGGTAACAATATCAGCCAAACTCGATCCTAGCTCCTCCTGGGAGGCATAATCCACAAACTCCACAGACTCTAATGCCACTTTACATTTCTGAAACGGCAATTCACCTCGAACCTTACACCCAAAAAACAACCCAAAGCAATCAATTCACAGACCTCAAAGCAACAAATCAATGAACATCAACGCTTTATAAAAAAATATCCTTTTCAGGGCCTGTTTCGCTTGAATTCTTTTACATTACATGATCTAATGAGTATGTTGTTATAAATTTACAAACAGAAAGTAGTTTTTAGTAGCAAATAACCAACTAATCTCACCCAAACTGATCAACATTTTATCAATTAGCTATTTATTGACTTTCCAAATACTCAAACTTGTCAGATGATTGACCTTTTTAGCAACTAACCAAGATTGAATCAGTAATGTGATTATGGATTTTGTTTTTTGCAGATAACTCAGCAAATTTCTAGTGAATTATTTATCTATCTAGATAATCAGAGTTGTTAGCAAGTAATATTTCAAGAAAAAGAATGGATTGGATGAGTTGTAAAAGCAAAGAAAAAGAATACCATAACCCAGCAGAGCTCATAGAGAAAACGAAGAGTGGGAACTGGTTGAGAGAATTTGAAGCTAGTGTTTCCATTTTTCAACTCGTTGATGGAGTCCTCTGTAAGGTACAAATACTCCAAAGGTGAAAGAGACATTTTTTGATGTCGGAGATGAAGATAAATGCTAAGTTGGGGGGTTTTCCATGGGTAGGGTTTCGGTTTTCTGCTTAGGGATGGCAACCAATGAATAGCGAATCAGCAAGCGAAGTTATGGAGCTTCAGCTTTAGGGCTAGGGTTTTCCAAAGCGTAGCAGACGTTCAACTAAAGATGAGGCAGGGATCCAACTCCTACTTGTTCCTCGCGTTTTATTTCTTTTGTGCTAGGGTTTTGGATCTTATGTTTTATCAGGAAAAATAAAAACTTGAGCAAGTGTTATGCACTTTCTATTGATTTGATACATACATTTGCAAGTTTTTGTCCGAGTTCATGGAGCTTTGCAAATGAACCACCAAAGTTAATGTTTTTTTGGTAAATAGTTAACTTGTTACATGACAATATTTTGGAAGAGTAATTTTGAGGGAAAAAAAGGTTTTCTAAAATAAATATGTATCTTATTAGGGGGGTTAATGAGAATGTTCCGTCGGTTATTCTTAAAAAAAATTATTATTTTATAATTTATAATTAAAAGATTTTTTTAAAGCATCTCAATCATATTGATTTCTCTACGTATCGCGGTATCGGTAGGATTATTTTAATTTTTTATTATTTCACCATCAACTCAAAATGTACTACTATTAAAATGTCAACATTGACTATTATAAGGAATCAATTGAATCAAGTGCAGAGCAAAAAAAAACATTTCGTTGTTCTACAGTTTTTGTGTTCGGCTACTTTTATCAAAGTTTAAGTCATGACTAAGGCTGGCCAATCGGGTTATCCGACCGCCTCGACCCCAAATCGACTCGCCCGATCCCACTTAACATTGTATCAGATCGGATATCGGATCGGTATCGATAACCAGATCGGTGATGCAGACGGTCGAGAAAAAAATTCGACCCCGACACCGACCAAACCCCACCCCGACCCCGACCCTTCCCACACCCCCCGATCCCTTCTAGCCGTTGCACAACGGCTTTGTCCAATTGGCTGTTGTGCCAAATCCCCTTCCCCCCTACCCCAACTCTCCTACCCCTTAATATTTATTTTACCCTTAAGTTATTATATTTATACTTTAACCCAATTTTTTCAACTATAAATACCTCATTTTTCTTCATTCTTTCTCACAAATCTTCCTACAATCTCTCTAATAATCGTTCCTTCTCTCTACATTGTCTTCTAAATATTTAATTTTATTTATTCATTTGGGAGTGAAGTTCGCAACTAGCTTTAGGATCATCCATTGAGCAAAGTTTTAATTTTCAACATCTCGATTACACGTCGGCGTTTGGTACATTCGTTCCTTTATTAAATTATTATTGTTTCTTTATTTTAATTAGTGCACTTAATTTCATTATCTTTAACTATTTATTAGCATAAATTAAAATGTAAGGATTAAGAGGTATGTTGGGTAACGTTGTTTCTGTTTCTACTAGTAAGGGTAACAATGGTACTTCTTCTAGTCATCCTATTCCTCCTAGACAGGACGATTTTATTGATACTGAATTATTTTCTGAAGTACCATTAGATTTAGACGATGAGCTATTTTCTGGAAATCAACAAGATTTTAATTTAGAAGATAATCTAGATGACACGCCCACTAATGCACCTCAAACTAAACCGCCTCTTATCCCCCTAGTATGAGACGAGACTCAACAGAACGAAAATTAACATCACGTGTATGAGCCTTTTTCGAAATGGACGCAGTAAATCAACAAGCTAGATGCAGAATTTGTAAAAATATTATAAATTTAAAGTAGGAAAAGGTCAAAGCGGGACGAGAGGTTTAACTACGCATTTGAATAATTTTCACAAAGCTACGTGAGGAATATAAGGCTAAAAAGAAGTGTCGAGTCAATACCCTCTCGCCTGCACAAGGTTCACATATCGTCCCGAGATGGTATAAGGTCAAATTGACCATACGACGGCAACAGAGGCCCTAAATACGATAAAAAAAAGATAGGGAAGCATTATCGAAATTAGTTGCAGTAGAGGGTTTGCCTTTTTCATTTCCTGAATCTGTTGGTTTTGTTCATTATATAAGAGAAATGTGGTAGCGATCATATTAGTATATATGAGCAGGAGTTTCTCGATATCAAATCTACAATCCTGCTTATAACTATTTTCCTAGATCAACTGTTAGGAGAGTTGTTTTTAAATTTGCACACGAATATCAACAGTATTTACGTTATTTATTATATCATTTTTCTGAAAAAGTACCTATCACATCAGATATAGGCATGATTATTTAACAGTAACATGTCATTTGATAGATTATAAATGGTGCATGCAAAAACGTATATTAGCGTATAGATATATAGATAGTAGGCAAACTGGTATTTTTATTCAAGAAAATATTTTTCAGTTTGCGATTATTATGGCATAACTAATAAAATCATGTATATTACATTAGATAATGTTTCTTCTAATATTTCTGATGTTAGATTATTAAAAAGTATGTTAACTTCATCTTTTTCAGATCATTTTCATATAAAATGTGCATTTCATACTTATAACTTAGTTGTAAATGATGGTCTACCACTTTTCGAAGACATTCTTCGAAAAATACAATTTGCTATAAACTATATTTTTAAAAATAATAGAATACAACAATTAAAAGTATATAAAAAAACTTGTCACGATTGCCAACTACCTTACAGAAAAGTTTCTGAAGAAGTATGCACTAGATGGAATTCTTTATACAACCAACTACGTGTTGCTTATGAGTATAGAGTACCTATAACCCAATTTTTTAACGCCGTAATCGAAATCCTAATGATATGCTTATAGATTCCGATTGGGATACAATTTTAGAACTTAATACATTTTTAGAGAAATTTTATCTAGCTACTAAAGAATTTTCCGGTATTTATTATCCTACTATTTCATCAATGTTATTTTATATAGCTCTAATATTTATATTACTTAGTGAATATATGGAAAAATCAGCTTATAAGACACACATTAAAAAAATGTTTCTAAAAATGAAAAAATATTTTATTCTTATTAACCCAATTTATATTATTAGTACTGTATTAAATCCGTCTATTAAAATAAACGGTTGTAATAATCTTATTGAAACTATTTATGTGTCACGACCCGATCCCGGGCCCGTGACTGGTGCCTTACCCCGGGCACCCTAGTGATACAACATCAGAGAAAATCAGCGGAAATAAAACTTAAACATGAAACAAGAGATAAGATCACAAAACAGGTCAACCAAACGGTTACCTTCCAATAAAATATATGTATACAAAACTTTCAAACCGAACAGTTTAATCCTTTTTACAAACCCTGCCCACAACAAGATACTGCACTTCTAAGAGTTTTTATACAACATGACGACAGTGGCCGCCATACCCCTCAATGTACAAGAACCTACAACTCAGGGTAACATACCAAAGATAAGCCTCCGAGAAACGGAGCTTCCTAACGCCGAATCGTGATCCCAAGAGCGAGGATCAACAACCGACGATTCTACTGCGCAGATGAACGCACTTCAAGGAGGTCAAGACATAACAGTACCAAGTATATGAAATCAAAATATCAGAATGAAATCATAGCGATCATATAAAGCGAGACATGTATGATAACCAAACTACGCTCACAATAAATAAGCAACATGTAAGTCGGGACTCACGCCTCGAGTCATCACTCAAATATAACTATGGGTCTCACGCCCGCAACATCAATCATGCGCCGTGGAATACCTTCCTCACCGCCAGCCTATGATATAATAACACCACTGAGTACACATGAACACCAAGTGCAGACTAACAATACTATACAACCAAACCACGGCGATATGGGCAAGTACGAAAGCCGACTACGGATACCGCGCCGTGTCACGAGTCGATCGGGCAAGTACGAGGGCTAACTACTGTGTACCGCGTCAGATCACGAGACCGTCACTAAACCGAGCAGGCAAGCGCGAGGGCTAACTACCGTATCAAGGCCGAATCACCACGCAGACGGCAAGCACGAAAGCCGACCACCGATACCAAGGCGCCGATCAAGAAACCTCGCGGAGAGCTAGTCCATGGAATAACACTATCAACAGGGAAACGAACCCTCATCACGGCCGTGATACCCGCGACCATCCATCGAGTCAAGATGCCACGGACTATCATAGTGGAAGCATACCCGTGGGCCACCCATCGTGTCAGTATGTCCAAAATGATCAAGAATAACACGACCGGCCCTCCATTCGAGAGACGCGGTAACATAAGAATACAACACTTGCACAACAAGGCTATCACACGCAAACATAAGCAAGTTACACACAACTCAAGGTACTTTCATTTTATGTCAAAGTCCAGGTTTTAACCCCAAAGTACTACGTATGTTAAACTCTTTTTAAAGGATCCATTTCTTTTACAAAGGTCACCCGGTACCCGCAGTATAGAGTGACTAACATCTTTTAAGTAAACCAAAACAACTTCCATACTTTCCTTTTAAAACCAAATTAAGGCAATACCATGCCTTCTTTTTAGACCAAAACACTTCTCCTTTTAAAGTCAAGTTACCACTTTAAAACCAATGATAAAACCATTCTTTCGTTTTCATAAAGTCGTTATAACTAACTTCCCATAAAGCTGTTATAAGACTTTATGTTTTAAACCAATTTTAAGACAAAACAATGCCTTTCTTTTAAACCAAAAACTCTTTAATTTCCTCAAGTCTCTTTTAGAAATCAAGTTCCTTACTTATTCTCATTTCCGAAATCAGTAAAACATTATTCTTTTAAAAACCAAGTACTCATTACTCACGAATGAGGTTTCATACTTCTTAACAACTTTCACATCAATTCAATTAAGTCAAGTATCTTATCTTTTAAGATTAAGTCTCTTAACTTCTAAAATCAATAACCATTCTTTTATCCTTCTTAAGTTGTTATACCTAACTTCCCATAAAGCTAGTATAACCTTTAAACTTTCAAAACCAAGTATTACTCTTCTTTCAAAAATGGTTCTTAAATCTTTTGAAATACTTCAAGATTCTTATTATTCAGGCTTAAGTCAAAAGACATCGCCGTAACGCTACATTCAGTTAACACACGTACGTCTACCGTACTATATATATTCCTTTTAAAAATACTTCAAGATTCTTATTATTCAGGCTTAAGTCAAAAGACATTGCCGTAACACTACATTCAGTTAACACACGTACGTCTACCGTACTATATATATTCCTTTAAAAATACTTCAAGATTCTTATTATTCAGGCTTAAGTCAAAAGACATTGCCGTAACACTACATTCAGTTAACACACGTACGTCTACCGTACTATATATATTCCTTTAAAAATACTCATGCTCAAGAGGATAGGAAGAATCACATACCTCACGACGATTATCGACTATTAGCAAATAGCTCCAAAGTACTGTAATCCTGCTAGCCCTTTCCACCCTTCGAGTAGAATACGCTACTTGCAGTACTTCAACCTATAATGGTTATACAAGTCTATCAATGTCTAGACTACTCGGTAGGATAATTCTAGATACAAGATTCTACGGAAAATTGGGCAAAGACTTCCTACCCACAAACTTCACAAGTTCATCAGTAGATACAGTCCTATGTAAGTACAGTTCAATTCTCTTCTTATATACCTTCCTTGTATATAACTTATACTTAAATCTTATACTTCAACAGTATGTAAACTCTAATTACAAAAGAAGGTCAAGCGTATTTACCTCGATAAGCCCAAAATTATCCAAGTTTAAATGTCGATCCTGAGCAACGTTTAGCTCCAACTCTGGGTGCTCCAACCCGCTCCAACCAACCCTTAGAAGTTCTACGCAACTTCTACTTAATACTTCAACTCGCTATGAAGATTTTCCTTAGGGTTTTGGTTTGAGACTAAAAGGACAAAAGGTAGTATTTCCGGGCTCTACGTATAGAGGTAACTTTTGGAATACCACAAGGTATAAGGCTAAGGTATTTTGCATAAGAACAATACTGGAGAGTATTTCTACCAAACAATGGGGTATTTACTGAACAATACTCAAGAGGGTATACTCCGGCCAAGGGCCTTTACTGCGAGTGAGGGGACTCTCGCCGCGGGCCTCACAAAGGGGGAGGGGTGCTCTAGGACGAGAGCATCAAGAAGAGGGGGGAGGATTTTAAGACTTAGAACACATTTGTGGATGAAGAAGTCTTCAACAAGGGAGGGGTATTTATAGGACAACTAAGAGTCAAGATCAAGCCAAGTGGGGGGCAAGTGGATGGTCAAGATCAAGCCAATTGCACCCTAACCCTACTCCACAAATCCCTCACAAACATTGACCCATGAATTAGGCCATGAAACATGCCACGAAATGGGCACCAATCGGCCACCACAAACCGTCCACTTGAGGGTGACAAGTGTCGCCCTCTCGTTGGTCCAAAATATTTCATCTTTCGGAAAAATCCGCAAAAATTATAAATGACATAGCCGGAATTTTCCCTTCGCAAGTTCTGTAAAACGTTTCGTCGAAAAACGATTCTTTACGGGGGTTGTGTACAAATTTCGAATCTTGCCTAACTTTAAGGCTCAAACTTTCTACGTACGCTCACATGTACATACTCTGGAAATACGGGGTATAACATTATGATTGCATAGATAAACTTCCACTAAAATCTTCTAACAATCCAAATGACCCACCACCTATTGAAAAAACTAGAGAAGAAGTGTTGTCTAGCATACAAGATGAATGTAAAAAAGTATATACGCATTACCAACAAAAAAGTGCTAGCAACAACCCCGCTTCCATGCTATCTTCTTCTTCAACACAACCTCAAAAACGACATGCTGGTTTTGCGGCTAATGTTCAAAGCCTCAGACATAGAATGTTTAGTGGTAATACTTCAAACCAAGTGTTACACCCCGGAATTTCAGGATATATTTATAAGAACGTACGTAAGAACTAAAAAATGTTAAGGTTTGAGACGAGTAAATTTATCGGAATTATGGAATTGTCGGAAAACGAATATTGCGACGAATGGGAGGGCGACACGTGTCACCCCCCTTAGGTTGTCTTGGACGAAATTTACCATGGGCAAAAGGGTCATTTGACCATTAAATTGATGAGTAAGTCTTGCTAAAGTCTTGAACTTGACATTGTTGACTAAAGTCCAAGGGCCACTTGGGCAAGATCCATGTGAAACTCATCCAAGCCATCCATATGTACTAATCTAGACCCTCCATTATGTTATATATGTACACTAGTAGTGCAAGACTTTGTCATTCTCCACACTTAGAAAATATTTTGAAATCTTGTTCTTGTGCATTATGAAGCTCACGGCAATGCTAGGTTTTCAAGGGAATTTTTTTCAATTGTTGTCCAATAATTCCCATACTTTAAACCAAGGTTTCTAAGAGTATTGTAAGGGTATCTCAATAGAAAGATCCCGGAAAAGTGGCATTTTCGTATTAGTCGCAAGGCGGAAAGTTAAGGAGTTCTTCAACTTTGAAGTTGGAACTTGAAGATGAGTTCTTCATAAGCTTCTAAGGGTTGCTTGGAGTGGATTGGAACGTCGAAAGGAGGAGCTAAAGTTGCTAAGGATCGACTTGTAGTCTTGGATCATATTTGGGCTAAATGAGGTATAATCTTCGTCTTACTTTTGTAATTGAAGATTTCATGTTATTATAAGTTAGAAATGATCATGTGATATGTGTTATGAAGATTGATAAGTGTTATGGAAATTTAGAAGCTCAAATCCGAAAATGACATGTTAAGCCATTTGAAATTGAAATACAATTTGGTCGATAATTAGAATCGTCGCATGTTTACCTACTTGAGGATTGTAGTAGTTATAATCAATTGTGGCTAGATAACATGTTATATTAAACCACTTGGATTGAAAAGAAATTGGAAGACAAATTGGTATTGTTGCCCTAATTGCCGAATTGACATTGTAGTTTAGACTAGTTTGCTTTTTTATTGTGGGGCGGAATTTTACATGTCTTGATTAAGCGTGTAATCCCCTATTGTTAACTACTTTGTTGGGCCTTAAATGTGGCGTGTTTTGTTATTGAATTCGGCCTTGAAAAAGGTGGCAAAGTATGTAGAAACAAAGGAAGTGTTGTCCGATTTTCCGTAGAATTTAGTGACTTTGCACTTGGAATATTCTACGTTTAAAGTAAGAAGTTAATAGACGTACTATGGTCATTATAGGTTGACATACTACGACGCGAATCGACTTAGCAAGTGGATTAAACCAAGAGGTATGTGGAACTTTCTTATCTCTTGAGCATGAATAAGTTGTAAATGTATAAGATTAGACGTACAAGATTTTGACAATCTAGGTCCATTTGATATCCTTGGCTTATTTTAAGAATGTCCAAGTTGATTGGGTTAGGGAATTAACTCACTTGTTTAAATATTAAGGATATCTTGGTTTTCAAAAGTTAAGAGACTTTAAGTATGTTGAAAGTATTATTGATACTTGTTTTGTTGGAAAGTTTAAGTCTCTTGGTTATAAAGAAGTATGTAAGTTGCTAATGTATAAAGCTAGTATAACGACTTTATGGGAAGTTGGTTATAATAGCTTTATGGAAAGTTAAAAGAGTGGTTTACTCTAAGTAATTTAAGTATGTTAAATGACTTGAAATAACGAAAGGCAAATTGATTTAAAGGCAAAGAATTGCTTAAGATTTTAAAAGAAAGAAGTCACTTGATTTAGAAGCAGAAAATGTATTTTCTAAAAGGTATTGTGACTTGTCTTAAAATGTAGTTATGACTTGATACTACGGTTATTAGTATCTTGGAAGTTTTATATGAAAATGAGTCATTTTAAAAGAATAGAAGCGTAGTACTTTGGGTTAAACTCGGATTTATAATGACACGTTAGTGCCTTAAGTAAACTAAAATGAGAGTGTAAATGAATAAGACTAATAAGAAGTTAGGGGGATTTCTTAACTTGCTTATTTATTGTATGATAAGCCTGTAGTGCTTATGTTATGTATGATAAGCGGTAGGCTTATGTTATATGATGGCCAGTTGAGATAGGGTAAGAGTATATCCGGCGGTAAATCCTCAAGATCGTTATACCACCTTCTCCGTGGTAAGAGTATATCCGGAGGTAGCTCCCAAGATCGTTATACCACTGCTTACCACCTTCTTCGTGGTAAGAGTATATCCGGCGGTAGATCCCCAAGATCGTTATACCACCGCCTGTGGTAAGAGTATATCCGGCGGTAGCTCCCAAGATCGTTATACCACCGCTTCCGTGGATTTGCTACCTATACTTTTGATTACTCATTGTTAGTAAGGCAATCGTAATCGTTAATCGAGTTATCATACACGCTCCGCTTTATTATAGACTTATGATTTCATTACAGATTTTCTGGGCCACATATTTGGTACATGTTTATCGACCTCCTTCGGGCCGCGCTCATACCGCAGTAGAGTACACGCTGGCCGATCCCCGCTCTAGGATCACTGTCACCGTTGAGAAACTCGCTTTATTCCGAGGCTTATCCTCGGTATTTGTCGGTCGTTGTACATTCAGTGGTATGGCGGCCCCGTCCCTTGAGTTGTTATTCTTAAGGTCCGTAGTCACATTTGTGGATTGAGTTGTAAAAGAAAAAATGTATTGTTTTATCACAGATATTGTACGGCGTGGCATTCCGCTAACCCGTTATTATTTTATGTTTAAGCATTTTATAAGTTGTGTATGTTCACTGCTATTCTCTCGATGTATCTCAAATGGGTGCCTGTGCAGTGGCACCGCCATGCCCGGCTCGCCTGGTCGTGACACCAAGTTAGCGAGTTTGATGTTTTTGTTTTGCAGGGTGTTGTACTGTACGAATCAATTGAAAATGAAGAGGGACGTGAAGACTTGCTAAAATACTGGAGGGAGAATGAGAAGAATTTTCCAACACTATCTAATATGACCCGAGATATGTTGAAAATTCAAGCGTCATCAACAGCGTCTGAAAGCGCATTTTCTGCGAAAAGATTTCAAATAGGAGAGCACATACATTCATTGGCAGGAGACTCATTAGAGATTGCAGTTCTATTCAGAGACTGGATTCGATGGAGCGTAGAGAGCGCCACCGAGATCAACGAAGAAGAAGACTACAACTACAACGAAATCTTATCCGACGGATATGCAAGCGACGTCGACCAATTTGATCAAGAAATTATAAAGAAACTAAAAAAATTGTTTCTTAAAATTTAATTATTTTAATTATAATTTTAATATGTTATTTATTTGCAACTTTCAATATCACGAAGTTGCAATTTTAAAATTGTATTACCAAAAAAAAAATCATACTTCTATCGAATAATATAAGAGGCACAAAAACAGTCTTGAGATGTTTTTATTAAACTATTTTGTTGTGTGTGTGTTATTTATTTAATTTAAGGGGGAAAAATGACTCATCAGGCCCTTTCAGTATCGGGACGGCTTGGGCACTCCGCCAGCCCGACCCCGCCTACCCTCACCCACCTGACGACCACCAGCCACGCCCCGACCCCGCCCCTCCCCGCCCCATTGGCCACCCATAGTCATGACATACAAACCATCATAAAACAATTATAGTACCATGACATAATAAAACTAAAATGGTAACCATCAATATTTTGCGACTGCTAATTTAGCTCCAAACAATGGAGAGAGAGTAAACACATTATGGTTGTAACACGAGTACGTGCAAATCCACTTGCATTTCTAGGATCCCAGCATTTCAATGTTTTGTCCCATCTATCAGTTATTACTTGTCATGTGCCACACAAGAAAATCACATAATTCTATTGGAGTCAGCTCTCTACCTGAAATCAAAAGAAGTAGGCCTATGGTTTCTTTTAAAGGGCCAAAGTCCAGTAGCAATAATCCTTTTTTATATTTGAAATATAATTTATTAAATATATTTTATATATTACATTTAACATATTCATTAATATATAAAATATATTCCATACATATAAGGCTAATCGGTTCGGGTCTTTTTCAAATTTTCTTATAATTAAAAAGATCACCCTAATTGTTCGGGATAATTATAAGCTTAAATAAAATCCACAATTTTATTGAAAGCCCCCTATAAATCGATTGGGTCCGTTCGAATAGTTTTTCAAAAAAAATTGGCAACCCTATATTGAATAATTATAGTCTTTTTTACATTTGGAGAGCTCTTAATTATTTTTTCAGATATGTACTTTTGGAGTGTTCTTACTACTTTTAAAATATTTTAGATTATAAAGCATGCAACTTTCTCTAATTTTGGAGTGTTGAAAATAATGAAAGTAATGGAGACTGAATTCTCATGTTTTTAGAATATTACCAGCGAGTAACTGCTAGTTAAAAATAAGAAAAAAAACTATTTATGCGGGGCGGGTTGAAAACATGGAATTTGGGTAGATTGACATCTTTGCGGGTTGAGATTGAACCCACACCGCAACCTTACCGCATTGCCCCACTGCCATCTCTATTTATAATTAACCCTGATTTATTTATGTCTTGTAAAAGGTCGGGGGTAAGTGCACATATACCCCCATTTGGGTGAAGGAAATTAAACCCCACCGAATGCTAGTTTCTAAAACGTAATTTAAACTTCCAATAAAAATCACAAGTATAATTTATTTTAACTTTATTAAGAAAATACATAAGTTCCCCCTAACTTGTCCGAAAAAGTCACTACACCTCGTCTTTGCAAATAGCCTTTTTTATTTATTCTTCTTCAAAATATAATTATTACCTCCCTAAAATAAAAATAAATCCCTTTTCTAGCAGGCATTGTTTCACACATCTTGCCACATCAGAGCCATATAGATTCTAACTGTTACATTCCATATTTTCATACGTTAGAGTACGTCGTAAGTACCTAACGTAAGCTCGGAGAGGTTAAGATACATCTAACAGGTTATGTAAGGTTTAAACAAATGTTAAGTAAGTCTCGTAAGAATTCAGGGCTAAACGAATTGAAGAAATTAAGTTCGTTGAAACTCGGGAAAAGGTTGGCAGAATTCTGGACAGTATTGTGGCCCAACTTTTGGGGGGTATGTCTTCTAGCGTATAAATAGTTATGGGGTGCATAACCTATCTAAATTCAAATTCAGTGAGTCTACAAAAAGTTATGTACGTTTGATGAAAATGCTGCAAACAGCTCCCTTTGGGACCCACGCATACAGTGGAATATTTCATTTCACTTATTTAAATGGTGGAACCCTTTTATCATTTCATTTTCCATCAAAACACAACCCTACCATTAGAACACTCTCCTCAAGACCCTCTATCACCTAAGAGTGAATTTAGAAGGTTCTAAGGTGGTTCTACCCTCGAAAAGTTCATGACCAAGTACTTAACCTACTTCCTCTTTGTTGTTGATTGAGTTGGAGGTTGCTTCAAGGTGAAGCAAGCCCAAAATAGGGGATGTTTGTGTGATTCAAGGCAAGATTCTTGTACTCTCTTGTGTATAAGAGTTAGTTTAATCCCATGAAAGGATTAGTTTGCCGAAGAACATGTTAAATATCTACTAGAAAGTCGAGAACTTGATATTGAAAGCTTGTTTAAACTTGATATAATGATGAGAATGTATTATGAGTTGTTGTGTGTGTGTTGTTGTTGTTGTTGTTGTTTATACTTGGGTTAGTGAAGAAATTAAGGGGAGTTGTTGCTCGATTTTGTATAAGCAAGTTGCCACTCGTCGGCCATCGTTAGATTTCTTGTGTAAATGAAAGATTGTGTTTTCATCCTTGAAGACCAACGTATTGGTGAGTTTCTTGTAGTATTGCGAGAGACGTCTACGGTTGAAGGTATGTAGGTTTTCTTTCATCTTTTTGGAATGATCTAGAAGTTATATCCTCCTTATAAGATAATCAAGGGGACAAATTGATGTGTATTTTAGTCTGATGGTTGAGATCATACGTTAGAAATGGTCATTCCCAATAGTAATGCCTTCAGATTAACCTCTTGCAGTAAATAGGAACTTTGAGAATCTAGTATCTTGTCGTACTAAATAGTTGAGAATTAAACATATAGGCTATATACGAATAGTTCAATGAGTTAAGGTAATTATATAATTTGTAGAATAAGAAGTATGAGTGTGACCTAATAGAGTATCACAATATCTAGTATCCATCAATATGTATATACTTACATGTTTATCAGATGTATAAGAAACCATGAAGATGGTTATGTCACTTCTAAGTCAAGTAAGACTATGTATAAGGCAAGAAAGAGTTATACAATGACATGTGTTGCCTATTCGGTTATTAAGATTACAGAATATAGTAAGCCCCGTAAGGAGACTACGAGTCGATAGATTATGAATTTGCAGCTTCTTGTACATTAATTAACGATCCCATAAGAGTAATCTATCAAGCTAAACATATTGCATAGTATGTATAAGAGAAATAATCGTAAGATCTTCTTAATTTAGATCATAAGCTTAATAAAAGAGTGTTAGAAGTTCTGAAAGTAGTTATAAAACGATAGTATGCATACCCACTGATTGTTACATATCGAATAATGGTTTCACATAATCTGACCAATGAACTATAGGCATCACATTGCGTACGAAAAGATAGAATAGTATTAATTATAGAATCAACTCGTAATGTTAAAAGAAGCCAGTAATGCATTCCTTGAAATAGTATCAGGACTCCTTAGTAATAAAATAAAAGTGGAATACGGATAAGAGAGATGGCGAGAGATTGAGAGAGATTACAAGTTGCTAACAATAATAAGTTACCCTTGTAGACCCACTTGTCCACGTGTCTTCTCTTCACAATAATATCTCCCACACTTAACCAATCTTGCAATACATATATATAATTAGAGCTTTGTTACACAAGTGGGGAGGGACATGTGTCACCCTCTAATTCGCCCATAATTCTCTTCACAAAAATAATTTCATACTTAGCCCAAATTTCTTAATATTTCGATGGGCCCACAAAATTGTGAAATTTTCGGTGGACCCCCTATTATCAATGCCAAAACTTCATAATACAATACTAAGTCCATAAATCCATTGGAAAGAATTTAACACTAGTTAATAAATTTTCGTCGTCACATTTGTAGTATCCAAATTTTTTCCATATAAGAAAATGTAAATATACTTTCCTTCCAACATTCAAATCTTATTTCCTTAATTACGTTCTCAATCTATTGCCATGTAATTTCGGGGTGTAATAGTTATATGGCGTTGCGAGTCTCAGTCGGGTATATGTGATGTATGGGTATAAGGGTGCCCAGGTAGGGCACCAGTCGCGGCCCGTCGGTTCGGGTCCTGACAAAAGTGGTATCAGAGCAGTTCGTCCTCGGAATTTCTACAGATCGTGTGCAGTAGAGTCTTGGTTATCGGTGTGTTGTGCACCACACCTATAAACAGGAGGCTACAGTACATTTATGATTGGTTTCTATTCTTTCATCTCGTATGTCGTGCGATAGAGCTATGTTAGTAGGATAATCCATCTCTAACGAATTATTGTGTTACAGTTATGCCTCCAAAGAAAGCGACAGCGCCCAGAAGAGGAATATATGTATAGTTGGTGTGATGATGATGTACATTTATACGAACATGTTTATTAGGGTCATGTGTGTGTTGTCTGAAGTGATTTGGGGTTATAATGAGTTGGTTAAGCTTTAATAATTGCTTGAAAGGTATGAAACAATTTAATTAATCCACATCAAGGCATACAAGGTGTGCTAATTTGGAATATTCAGGAGGTGATGAGCTGTCTGAGATTGGAATGAACTCTCAAAAGATCATGTTAAATTGACTTAATGGCATACCATGTTGTTAGGTTAAGCTATGTTGTATGCTTAAGTGATATGCACGAATAATATTTGTATGGAGTAAATAGGGTTGTTATGGTTAAGACAACATGATTTTGAGATTATGAGAAACTATTTTACCTGTATACGCGGAGAGATAATGTAAGCTTGGGACATGAAATATTTGAAGATCTTAGAATATTTGATAATCGTTGAGCCCTTAGATATACAAGGCCTTCTTGAGTAAAGTATTTTATGTTTGATCTTGGTTAAAATACATAGTATATGTGAAGTATATTAGTTGTGATGATTCTTTGGTTTGAGTATAAACCAATTGTGTTGTTAAAATTGGAGATAATATTGAAACTGGAAATAGGATCTTTGAAGGAATTTATGTTGGAAGATTGCAAAATTCATATTTGAAATTGAACTTAAGGTCCATATTGATGCTATGAAGAAGTTGGGAAGAGATTGTGTGAATGATCCTAGGTATTACTACATTGATAGATGGTGAAAAAGGTATATCAAAGAGCACAACAAGTGTGATTCAGTGGACAACAACATGGCTGAGAGATTTAATAATTGGACATTGACTGCAAGATATAGAATAATTATCACAATGCTTGAAGAGATTAGAGTAAGATGATGAAAATAATTGATCAATTGAGAGAACTTTCAAAAACATGGATCACTGATAATTCTCCCATGTCTTTCAAGATTTTACAAGAAAACATTGACAAATCAGTGAAGTGTATCTTGTATTGGAACGGTGAAAGGGAGATAAGCCCTCTTTCTCACTTAATGGGTGATACTGCGTGTTATTGAGAATTATATGTATCAAGGTTAGTAAGTTAATGTATGTTATAGATATTGGACTAGTAAGGTCTTCGGCTTTGTTGTGCAGCATGTTACAATTCTACATAACCTCTGGATAACAATAGTTGTTGGGGGTAATTGAGGATGAAAACTGTGGAACAATCAAATAAGGGTTGTAAAATATGAAAACAGTTAATGAGTATGAATTGAACTGTATGATCGAGTATCAAGGTAGAAATAACTTTCGTTTAATGATGAGTAGAATGAAGGATTACGATGAGAAAGATAAAGGTGAATGAAATGCAGGTTTCACAAGGGTATGATTACTACACAACAGTGTAATGATCAATAGTAGAGAAAGGACAATAAGAATAATGGAAATGTAAAGGTAAGACGAATGGGCACTCGGTCGTTGAGAGACCTAATAATGATAAGACAAGAAAATTTGACAAGTCATTAGATCATGTAACACCGTGAATTGGATCTAAATATATGAATCATCAGTTCCACAACATACGCGGTCATACCTTTCAGAAAGTATGTAAACGGAAGTGATAATGAGTAAAGCTCGAGATTAGCACCTAAACCATTGAAAAAGAGGCCAATGACGCATATGGATATAAGTATAAGGTAGACATTAAAGATGTATGTCAAGAAAAAATGACATTATAAAACAGATAAATTATCAGGCAGACACATGTGTCTATGAGCACTTTTGAACTGACAATAAGTTCGACGAGATAGGTAAAGTAATGAGTTTACAGCTTAACGAGATCAAGGAAACATTTTCCTAAAACGCTATTGACAGAAGAGTTAGCTATAAGACAAGTGGAAGAATTTGAAGCGAAGTATATTGACCAGGTTTGGAGATGGTAGATCAACATCATGTAATACAATTCTTCAGAGTCTTCTACATATTCGATAAAGGAATAAGTTAGCAATTCATCCCTTAAGAGGTAGTAACGCCAAGGATTGGAATCAGGAGCAATGTTTAAGATTACGTAGGTATACCAAAATATGATGGAGTTATGAAGAGTACGACAAGCAAGAAAAAGAGTGAATAAGTGTCAAAGGAATTGAAGTTGTTTATAATTACGAGTAGTGAGGAGATATGAAGAAAAAAAAATCATTTCAGACCATGAATGAGAGTTAATTGTGATGATACACACACTTTAGGCCCAATGACATTGTCCATAAAATGTTCATTATTGAGATACTACAAATATAAAATTTCCAGCACACCAGTTAGTAAACAAAGTTATGTTGACAATAGGATCATTCACCCACAAGCAACTTGACTAATGTGAGGACTAAGGAGAGAAGTTGATATGAGGGAACACATCAGTTAGTTAAGTGGAGTCTGACTGAAGGATTCAGATAGTGATAGCTCTATGACTCAGAATATATCAGGGTCATCCCTCATACGGGAAGGAAAAATAACGTCATGATAAATATCCCATTTATGGAATAGATTGGGAAAGATGTCTAACGAAATAAAAACTGCAACCCTCGAGTATAATAGGAAAGGGGCAACTACCATTCTAGCATTCAGGTGGCCCCGTACGAGGCCTTATATGAACTTTTCGGAAGATAAACAAGAAAGTAGGATGGTTACAAGCTTGAAGAGGATACATGTGTGTTGTTGTAACGTGAAGAAAACAGTGCAGTGGTGCGAGTGAAGCTGTTTCTGGCCGAGAACTTGGGACAGTTTTGGGCTAAATTTAAGGTAAGATTTATTTTTCCTCTTGAAGTAATTGGAAGTTGCATGATGTTATAGTTAAGAGATGAACTTGTGTCAAGTAAAATGGAGAATAAGAAGTGCATGTGACAGTTTTGGCAAGCTAGCCGATTTATGGACTGTTTTTGTTATATTGGATTCGTTGGTTATTGGTGTTGTTATCGTCACTTATTGCATGTTAAAATGAAGGAATCTTGTTATTGAAAGTTGAAGCAGTTTATATAAAAGTATTGAAATATGAATTGGATCTTAAGGAGTTATGAAAGTGGCTTTGGTATTGGTTGTTGGCCGAGACTTCTTGAACCTATTGGATGTTGTTGTGCTGTTTTAGGGGCTGTTTTATGCGTGTATAATGCTGAAAATTTAGCTACAATTATGCATGTTTAATGTATTAATTGCTAACGTATGTCCTAAAGGATTAAGGGTATAAAAGGGTGTTGAAAGACTTCACATTTTACCCTCGTTGTGTTGGAATATGGACTGCTTTTATGAACTATTTTTATATGAATTAAGAGGCCGGATTAACATGAGAAGTATGTGTGTGAATCACATTGGGTGCTGTTTTGAACTACCCTTAATTGGTACTTGGTTATTGATGTTATTGTCCTTGTTTGTAAGTTGTGGATATATGTATAAATATGGGAAGTGCTGCACGAATTTTTATATGAAAAGAGAATCATTATGTGGTATATGACTTACACTAGTATCATGAAGTTGATAGACGTGTTATTGTTGTTATAGGCTGTAGTGCTAATTGAGAAGTATTCTACTTATCGTGTTGGTATAGCCGATAAGGTATGTGAAACTATCCTTTCTTCTTTTGGCATGATGTATATGAAATGAGTGTACGGCGGACGTGCGTAATTCCATTAAATCCAAATTTCTATTGATACAGGATATGATAGTGCATTGGTTTCTCTAAAATGAAAGTTCATTTTAATGATTTTATTGAGAGTCAAAAGATTATTTAAAAATTGCACAAGGTTGCTCATGATAGCTATTCGTGCAAGTGTTATTATTCCATTTCACCGAGTCCTATAATGGGCCGGCAATGTTCGTGCGCAGATCCTGACATCTGTTCACCGAGTCCCTCGCTAAAGGGCCGACAATGTTTATATGTATATATATGAGGATAATGAGCTCACTGAGTCCCAGAATGGGTTGGGACACGTTATATTTATGGTTTCATCGAGTACTAGAATGGGTCGGGACACGTTATATTGATGGTTCCACCGAGTCCCTCACTAGAGGGTCAGGACACGTTATATGTATATAAGACATGATGATTATATGAACAGACATGTCACGACCCAAACCCCGGGCCCGCGACTGGTGCCCTACCTGGCCACCCTTCTACCCATTCATCCCATGTAACCCGCGGAAGATAAATATACTCATTTTTTTTTTAAAAAGAAAAGGCAAAGCAGGCAAGGCCGCCGCTATATATATATATAAGCCAAAAAGAAACTACACTGTACACGAGTCCAATCCCACATATGAATACAAACCTCTAAGAGTTTGGACAATATACTATGATGGGACAAGGCCCCGCCGTACCCATAAATGTACAAAAATCTGTAATGAAAGATCATTACCAAAATGAAAAACTCCAGAACAATGGAGCTATCCCAAAACTCTGAGCAAGGATCCTACACTTGCAGATCATCAAACTGCGTACCTAAACCTGCAGCATGAACGAAGCCCCCTGGAGAAAGGGGGTCAGTACAGAAAATGTACCAAGTATGTGAAACAATAAGTACTGTAAATGATATTATAACAGACCAAAAAGATAACAAGAGACAAGTTTAATAATCAAATACCAGTACACTGTGCCTTTTCAAAGTAAGAGTCAACTGTATCTTTTTAAAATATGAGTACCCACTGTACTTTCTTTTAAAATGAGAGTCATGTCAAAATCAAGAACGTCCATCCAAATAAACAAATACTGTCATGGGAGTTGAACCCGAACATTATACACAAATACTATCATAGGAGTTGAACCCGAACATTATATACAAATACTGTCATAGGAGTTGAACCCGAACATTATACACAAATATTGTCATGGGAGTTGAACCCAAAACATGGATACTCAGTCCGTGGAATAATGCACACAAATATTGTCATGGGAATTGAACCCGCAACATGGATACTCAGTCCATGGAATAATACACACAGATACTGTCATGTCACAATCAGGGACACATACCCTTAGAATATAATATCACGGGACTCGAACCCGCATATGTATATATAGTATCATGGGATTTGAACCCACATCATGGAGAGCTAATCCATGGAATAATATAATGTCATGGGACTCGAACCCACATACATAGAGAGCTAGTCCATGAAATAATATAATGTCATGGGACTCGAACCCACATACATAGAGACCTAGTCCATGGAATAATATAATGTCATGGGACTCGAACCCACATACATATATAATGTTGTCGGTCCTCCAGTGAGGGATGGGGTCCAAATATCAAGAACTGTACACATATAGCTATCACAAGCAACTATGTATAATTTAAATCATCTCCAACTCTCATTAGCACAAATAGAATGAACTATCATTTTAGAAGAACTCAAGACATTATTACATCTTGTAATATTAGGTACTTGATCCCAAAAGTACTATGTACGTTCACCGTACATTCATTTTAATAATAAATACTTTGACTCTCAATGAACTAAAATAAAATAGCTTTCATTTAGACAACCCAAAGTACTATCAAGAGAATATATATAACAATCTTTCATTGTTACACCCCGTATTTCCAAGAGAATGATATAAGAACGTACGTAAGGAAATAAAATTTGAATTTTGGAGCGAAAGAAAAATTACCTTTTTAAGGAATAATTTCAGAACATTGTGAAGGAAAAAGTTAATAACTTGGAATTTGATTCTCAAATTTGAGAATCAAATTTGATTTGTGGGATTAGTATATGATTATGAAAGATCGGATCTAATAATATGGGGCCCGCCGAAAATTTCACAATTTTGAGGGGTCCACGTTTTTATGGAGATATTTTTGGGAAAATATCTAGATATTTTTTTAGAAGGCAACACTTGAACCAATAGGAGGGTGTCAAGTTCCCCATCCAATTGTCTTGCTACACTTTATATTTATATATACATAGAGGCTTGTAAGACTTCACACTTAGCCATATTTCACAACATTTTCTATCTCTCTTCTCTTTGAGCTCTCGGCCAAGGCTAAGAATTGAAGAGCAAAATTTTGAAATCTTCCAAGTTTAGTTTGTTGATCCAAGATTAGCTCCCTAATCAAGTGTTGAGCCAAGATAAACTCTCTAAGCCTTCCAAATCCCTTAAAGCCGTGTGTAGTGGTCTTGAAACCTTAGGGTTGTTCTTCAACTTTTTGGTGTTGAAACGTGAAGGGAAGTTGGTTATAAGCTTCTAAGGGATACATATATGTGATTGGAACTTGAATAATAGGAGCTAAGACTAACCTAAGGACAAACTTTAGCTTGGACGGTTTTGGCATATTTGAGGTAAGGATCATGTTCCTCTTGAAAATTGAAGATTACATGTTGTAGTAATGTATAAATGAGCTTTTACTAAAAAGAAACAAGATTAAAAAAGGTTTGGACAATATTGGATGTTGGGGGCCGAAACATGGCAGTTTCGGCCATTGAGACTCGTTAGTCTTGTTGTGGTTATTTTTACTTGTTGCATGTTATATAATGAAGGAAATATTATTGTCGATAGTTTATATGATTTATATAACATGTTGAAATGAAAATTAGATTAAAAGGAATTAAGGAAAAGGGCTTTGGATATGTAGTTGTTGTAGTGGCCGAGAATGGCCCTTTAAATTGTTGGATATTGTGGGCAGTTTTGGGACTGTTTTAGACATATATATATATGCTGGAAAATCAGCCACCAACTTGCATGTTTAATGTGTTAAAATGACTAATGAAAGTCCTAAGGAATAAGGGTGTTAAAAGTTTCATATTGTGCCATTAATGTTGGTTAATTATGGACTGTTTTATGGACTGCTTTTATATAATTGTGGGGCAGAATTTTACACGTCAAGTTGACGTGTAATCCCTTTTGGTTGCTGTTTTGATTGTGCTTTAAATGTGGCTTGTTGGTTGTTGAATTCGGGCCTTGGAAAAAGTGAAAAAGTACGTAGAAACAAGGAAAGTGCTGCCTAATTTTCTGTAGAATAAGAGACCCTTTACTTGGTATTATTCTACCTTAGAAATCTTAAAGTTGATAGAAATGCGATTGTCATTTTAGGTTGAAGTACTACGAGTGGCATATTCTACTTAGCGGGTGGATTAAGCCGAAGAGGTATGTGTAACTCTTCCTATCTTTCTTTGAGCATGAACCCTATAAAATGTGTAGTACGGTGGATGTACACATTTTAAATGAAATAGGATTCATTATAGTACTTGATTTGAAATGTACAAGTTTACTTGATTTTAAAAGATAGGAGTGACTTTATTGGAAAAGGATGAGTTACTTGACTTGAAAGAATAAGTGTCTTAATGTTGAAAGTAGAAGTTACTTGATTTTAAAGCCTTGAGTTGAATTTAAAAGGTGTAGTAACTTGATTTTAAAAGAGGAGTGCCTTGATACTACGAGTACTAGTATCTTGGGGTTTATTACGCAAAAGGATTCTTTTTACAAGAATGAGTGTACGTAGTACTTTGGGGTTCAAGTCCCTAATATTGCATGAAATGATTCTCTTGATAAAGAATAGATGTACGTAGTACTTTTGGGGTTCAAGTCCTTAATTTTACATGAAATGAAAATGCCTTGAGTTTATAAAATGGTAGTTCATTCTACGTGTTTTAATGAGAGTCAAAGAGTATTTTAACTTGCATATGTTTGCTCATGATAGCCTTTCGTGCAAGTGTTGTATTCCTATATCACCGTGTCCCTCACTAAAGGGGCGGTAACATTATCGATGTATGGTGGGTTCGAGTCCCATGACATCATACCATTCCATGGACCACTCTCGATGTATGGTGGGTTCGAGTCTCATGACATCGCATCATTCCATGGATTAGCACTTCATGATGTGGGTTCAAATCCCAGGTTACCATTTGTACATTGCGTGGGTTCGAGTCCCATGATATCGTTATACTTGTGCGGGTTCGAGTCCCGTGATATCATATTCTGAGGGTAGGAGTGTCACGACCCGAAACTGGGCCCGTGACTGGTGCCTTACCCGGGCACCCTAGTGACACAACATCAGAGTAATCAGCGGAACATAAAACACATACATGAAATGCATGTATACAAAACGATGTCGAGGAAAACTTGCCTTTGGCATATATAAATAACAATTTTACAAATGAGCTTTAATCCTTTTTACAAACCCCGCCACAACAAGATTACTGCACTTCTAAGAATGATACGACAACAATGGCGGACGGGCCCCGCCAAACCCCGAATGTAAACACTTACGACGGCGAGGACTATACCATCGATAAGCCTCCGAGAAACGGAGCTTCCCAAACGCCAAATCGTGACCGAGAGCTAGGATCAACGATCGTGTACCTCAACTCGCGGCATGAACGCAGCCCGGCGAGGTCAAGATAACAGTGCATGTGAAATGAAATACATCGTAAATGAAATCATAGCGACCATATAAAGCGGGAGACATGTATGATAACCAAACTACGCTTACAACAAAGCGCCATGTCAAGTCGTGACTCACGCCTCAAGTCATCACTCAAGTATAACAATGGGTCTCGTGCCCACAACATCAATCATGCCTGGATACCTTCTCACCGCCAGCCTGCATGATATAAAAGCACCAAGGAACACACTGAACACCGGTCCCACTCAGTATCATAATAAAATCAGACGGTAAGTACGAAGGCATAGCCGACTACTAAAACCCACGCATCAACAAGGTCGCGAATCAGATCATAAGATCTGTCTAGCGTCACATGATCAAAGCCGCCACTTCGCAGATGTCGATGCACGCGTCTAACTGGAACTCCCGCTGACTCGCATAGGCCAATCTCATCGCCCGCATGAGGCATTCCCGCATCGAGGGTAGCTACTCCCAAGATCGCCCCGACTTCGCACCGCACGGCCACAAGGACCGCATGCCCATAAAGGACGACACTAACCCGAACTCGTAGTTCCGCATAGCCCGGACTGCGTGAGGTATTCTCGAATCATGTCCATCGACCCGCCCGAGTCTACCCCAGACGGAGCGGCTTAACCCCCGGAATCATCTCAAGAGATGAATGCCACAATACTATCATAACGACTGATAGTTAATAAGCACAATCAAGGGAAACCCCTTCACACAAACATCACAAGATACTAACACACGTAGCATCCCAATACGTTTACTTATCAACGCAATCAAGAAAGTATTACAAGGCTATCACAAACCAATACAATCAAGTTGTTCACACAAGGTACCTTCTACTATATGATTAACAAAATCGGGTTTTTATCCCCAAAGTACTTCATACATCAACTCTTTAAAAGATACGTTACTTTCACAATGTCACACAATACCCGTAGTATAAAATAGAGTGACTATCCTTTTAAAGTAAATCAATTACTTCTCTTTGTAAAATCAAGTAGCAACATTCTTTTCCAATGATCAAGTTTGCCTAATTTCCAATGTTCAAGTTTCTCATTTTAGAAAGGTTTCGTAGTTCATAGTCTTATTCATTTGAGAATATAATTCTCCTTAAAGCTATCTGAGAAACATAAGTCTTATATGTGAGTAGGATATTCTTGTTTATAACAATCTTATTACAGCAGCCATGATCTAGGAAATATCATTTTGTCTCATCTTAGCTTCTATGCAGATGGAAGTTTCTACTGGTTTTAATAATACTTAATTAGTCAAAACATTTCCTTTTATTAACGCTGCAATGGTTTGTCGATACACATTCGATTCAAATCAAGAAACATTCTTAAGCCGTTATACCTAACTTCCCATAAAGCTAGTATAACTCTTAAGTTTTTCAAAAACCAAGTATATTACTTCTTCTTTCAAAATGATTCAAAAAATCTTTTGAAATACTTCAAGTTCTTTATTAACACATAACAAGCCAGTTATAGTTCAAATCAGTTACCTTTTTTTAAAACCACTGTATTTTCTTACCGACATAAAGTCATTATAACCAACTTCCCATAAAGCCGTTATAACACTTTATGTTTTAAACCACTCAAACACATTTAGCACATGTACGCTCACCGTACTACAGAGTTCACACATATCATGCTAGAAGAGATAGGAAGAGGTTCACATACCTCGCGACGAGTATCGACTAATAGCAAAACGCTCCAAGTACTTCCAACTGTCGGCTACTCCTTAAGCCACGTAGATCGCGCCACACGTAGTACTTCAACCTATAAGGCCACAAGGCGCTTATTAGTGTCTAGATCCCTTCATAGCACATTCTACGTAAAATTCGCAAAGATTTCCCGCAACAACGTAAATCTCTCCTCTATCGAGGCCGGCTACCAAGCCAACCGAGGGTTATACAACTAACCCTAACTGCACAATTCTACTCCACTACTACTACACAAGTCTCTGTAATACAACCCTATGTAATTACGTCAAGATTCTTCTTTAAATTCAGCTTAAGTCGCAAAGACATTGCAGTAAGTATCATTCAGCTTAAGTCAAAAGACATTTCCGATAACTACGTTCAGTTCTATATATAGTATACTTCAACTATATAATCTACAATATGTAATTTCAAATTACAATATACGGACAAGATATTTACCTCAAAAAGCCCATAATTATCCAAGTATAAAGTCGATCCTGGGCAATCGTTTAGCTCCAACTCCGAGCGCTCCAACCCGCTCTAAACCATCCTTAGAAGTTCTAACCAACTTCTACACAATACTCCAACGGACTATGGAGATTTTCCTAGGGTTTCGGTTTGGTGACTGACGGTAAGTATAATAGTATTTCTGGGCTTTTCGTATAGGTATAACCTTAGAATACAACAAGGTATATGGCTAAGGTAATTTGGGCATTATAACAATACTTTTGAGAGTATTTCTACACCGCGGGGTACGGGGGTCACGAGAACACCCTGCAGTGGGTGTGCTCTACCGAAGGCCACCAGGAGGGGGAGTACCCTCACCGCCACTAGGCCTCACGAACCGGGGGAGGGGAAAGCTCACGGCTAGAGCACAAGAAAAGGAGGAAGGCTTTCAAGACTTGGTGATTTTTGGAATGGATGAAGTCTTCAAGCTTAGGGGGGTATTTATAGCAAAACCAAAGGCCAACCAATGGCCAAGATCAAGCCATGTGCACCCTAACCCTACTCCACAAAACACTCCACAAAACAAGGCACAAAGCAAGGCACAATTCAAGGCCATAAAGTGGTCCATTTCGCCGAGGTTGCCGCTTGCTTCCAATGTGAGGTGACACATGTCACCCTCCCGTTGGTCAAAAATGTTTCGTCTCTCGGAAAAATCCGCAAAATTAAAAATGGCATAGCCGAAATTCCCTACGAAAGTCGTGGAAAGCGTTTCGTCGAAAAACGACTCAAAGCGGGTGTTGTGAACAAAATTAATTCGCCAAGCCTTAGTACAAGTTTCAAATTTTCACGCACGCCCTACGCATATACCGAAATACGGTATAACATTCTCCCTTCCTTAGAAACATTCGTCCCGAATGTTCCTTCTAAGTCTCAAACAAGCGTGCGCCAAGATAGTCTTCACTACTATACTTACGAAAACAAACCCGCCACATCCGCCACGAAACACCCAAGCAAAATACCTCCATCCAAGTCCACGAGGAAACACCTCTATCATAACCACAAACACTTCTCACCGGGTTTAAAATATACCTCCTTCGCGACCTTCTCTTTACAAAAGAAATGATCACACCTATGCTCGCCATACATGCTCGCTTCTTTTTTACTCGTCGTAGATACCACTTTGTCACTTTGCTCGAGGCATTAACCTTCTCAAAGACCCAATAAATGGTACCACCGCGTGCGATCCCCGAGGATGTCGATACTCGAACTCTTTCCACATTTCGACATCGCTTGATTTCCAAAACTCGGGTTACTATCTCTAACGTGGTCATCATTAATCGGGAACACTCTGGATGGATCTCCGATACTTTCCGAACATAACATTTAACGATCGACGACCGCTTCCTAAGTCGGACGCAAGAATGCTAACATATAGCAACCCGCCTATTCTTCACATGAACTCGTGCGGCCCAAAGTAACTCGGGCTAAGTCCTCTCGTATTCCAAACTCGTCACACCTAACCGGGTGGTACCTTCAAGAAGACCGACCGTCAACTCGAACTCTGGCGTCGCCGATTATCCGCACAATTCCTCCGAAATGCGGAACTTCTTCTAGACAAGCCGCGACTATCCACGATCGCCGGAACAAGCTGAACCAACTAATCAACCTTGCCAACATCGAACCAATCGACCGACAACTTACACTTCCGCCTTACAAGGCTTCATGCGCGATATCAGAACACCGAAATGGTAGATCAAACACTACCTCCACAGAGACAACAATCCCCAACGACTACCTTCAAATCCACGACCGCCCGAGGCGAATGCGATTCTCGAGACTCACTGAAGTTCTTAACCTGCACGTAAACTTTTAGAAGGCGAAAAATAGCCACAACTGGGCTTCACGTTCGACATAAGGTGAAGGTAGGCACCCCGCAGCCTTACAACCTTCTACGATAAAACAATACCGCCGAGTAAACGATCTTTGCTAGAAGACAAGGCGGCCGACCTCCTCGGTCCGACCATCGGTCGAATCGTCCACGAACTCAGACTTGGTTAATCGAACATGGGCCTAACACCTCGTGACCTACCACAGGCGGGACCACCACAACCGACCCCACCACCAAACTCGCCGCGGGTTGACCCGCAACGTGGCCTCAACCCGACCCGCAACGCGCATCATACTAGCTCCCGAACGGAACAATCTCACTAATCACGTTTAAAACCTGGCGGTTTCTTAGCTCAACTACCCTCTTTCATTCCACACTACTAGGACCTGTCCCAACATAACTCACGCACTATGCACTCCGATAAGGGTCAAACATAACACTACACCTTTTTCCTCGAGATGGCCTCACCTCTAAGGTCTCTACGTATAAAGCTCTAAGGCTCACACTTTCTCTATCCCCCAAAATCTTACTCGGTTAAACAACCATGATTTCAAATCACAACTAACACACCGCTATCGTAACATAGCACCTAAGGTATACTCACCTTATCACCTATACAAAACTCTGCAGGTTAAGGATAGATCTATATCTCTCGCTTCACTCCTTAGTCGTTCTAATCAAACACGCCTGCAGGGCGCAAATGGCGGGAGATGACAAACTACCCACCGATCCCGAAGGCTAAGCCCTCCTACAAGGACACTCCTCGACACCAGACCCTGACGGTCATAGGTACAACAAGTACCAACCTAAAAGATGACATTCCCGATGGCGTCGTCACAGCTGTGAACCGGAAGCCACGAGTTCGACCAACTCTGCACACCCCGAACGTCCCGAAATTTGTGAAGACCACTGCACCGGCGGAGGTGCATATCTAACTCTTTGGGAGGCGACTCGCCTCGAAAGTTACCAAAGGACCTTGCTGCTCGCCCTCTTCTATCGCCCGTTAACCCGTCGATCTCTACACGTCTCGGCCTGCTGCGCATAAGCCCGTACACAGGTCATGCTCAAGCCTAACTGAAGAATTATTCTTGCACAACCCTCTTATAGATAGTCCTCAAGACTCGCGGTACATCGGTATACTGCGTAGCCAAAGCTATAGCTAGTAACAGGGTTACCTCTTTGCAATCTATATTCACCGTTCTCGTGGGCGAATGAAGGTTCAAATATCATGGTCGCGATAGAACCGCCGCCGTGCTAAACTCTTTGGGGCTAGTGGCGTCGCAGAACTCCCGAATGAAGCACCACCCAAGGTGAAGATTGGGCGTGCCTCGTGACCCTCTGTACTAACTCGCAGCCTCCTCGGCCGCTTTGCCTCCCGGGCGGGTTGCCTACGCGAGGCATAACGATAAGGAAAGAAATACGTTCAGAGGATCCAACTTACAACACAGCTCTAAGGCACGATCTCAGAGTGAGAAGAATAGAAACCAATCCTAAATATCATATAGCCTCCTGATTATTGGTGTGGTGCACAACACACCGATCATCAAGACTTCCATCGATACGGTCAGAGACACTTTCCGAGGATTAAGCGCTCGATACCACTTTTGTCACGACCAAATCGGGCGTGATCGTGCCTTACCCGCACCTAGTGACACAACATCAGTAATCACGAACATAAAACACATACATGAAATGTATACAAAACAAGATGTGAGGAAAACTTGCCTTTTCGGCATATATAAATAACAATTTTACAAATGAGCAGTTTAATCCTTTTTACAAACCCCGCCCACAGCGATTACTGCACTTCTAAGAATGATACGACAACAATGGCGGACAGTGGCCCGCCAAACCCCGAATGTAAACACTTACGGCGCGGGGACTATACCACCGATAAGCCTCGGAGAAACGGAGCTTCCCAAACTAAACTGGACTCGAGAGCTAGGATCAACGATCGTGTACCTCGACTGCGTGAACGCAGCCGGCGAGGTCGATAACAAATTTAGTATGTGAAATCGAAATACATCACGTAAATGAAATCATAGCACCATATAAAGCGGGAGACATGTATGATAACCAAACTACGATTACAACAAAGCGAATATGTCAAGTCGGGGACTCACGCCTCAAGTCATCACTCAAGTATAACAATGGGTCTCGGGCCCACAACATCAATCATGCGTGGGATACCTTCTCACCGGCATTCATGATATAAAAGCACCAAGGAACACACTGAACACCGTGTCCCACTCAGATCATAATAAAATCAGACGGTAAGTACGAAGGCATAGCCGACTACTAAAAACCCACAGTACCAACAAGGTCGTGAATCAGATCATAAGATCTGTCTGACCGTCACATGATCAAAGCCGCCACTTGCCCGCAGATCGACGCTGCTCTAACCCTCGAACTCCCGCGACTCGCATAGGCCAATCTCATCGCCCGCGTGAGGCATTCCGCGTCGAGGGTAGCTACTCCGGCGATCGCCCCGACTTCGCACCGCGTAGCCACAAGGACCGCGTGCCCATAAAGGACGACACTAACACGAACTCGTAGTTCCGCAAGATAGCCCGGGACTGCGTGAGGTATTCTCGAATCATAGGTCCATCGACCACTGAAGTCTACCCCGCGTCGGAGGCGCTTAACCCGGAATCATCTCAAGAGATGAATGCCACAATACTATCATAACGACCGATAGTTAATAAGCACAATCAAGGGAAACCCTTCACACAAACATCACAAGATACTAACACACGTAGATCCCAATACGTTTACTTATCAACGCAATCAAGAAAGTATTACAAGGCTATCACAAACCAATACAATCAAGTTGTTCACACAAGGTACCTTCTACTATATGATTAACAAAATCGGGTTTTTATCCCCAAAGTACTTCATACATCAACTCTTTAAAAGATACGTTACTTTCACAATGTCACACAATACGCGTAGTATAAAATAGAGTGACTATCCTTTTAAAGTAAATCAATTACTTCTCTTTGTAAAATCAAGTAGCAACATTCTTTTCCAATGATCAAGTTTGCCTAATTTCCAATGTTCAAGTTTCTCATTTTAGAAAGGTTTCGTAGTTCATAGTCTTATTCATTTGAGAATATAATTCTCCTTAAAGCTATCCGAGAAACATAAGTCTTATATGTGAGTAGGATATTCTTGTTTATAACAATCTTATTACTGACCATGATCTAGGAAATATCATTTTGTCTCATCTTAGCTTCTATGCGGATGGAAGTTTCTCTGGTTTTAATAATACTTAATTAGTCAAAACATTTCCTTTTATTAACGCCGCAGTTGGTTTGTCGATACACATTCGATTTCAAATCAAGAAACATTCTTAAGCCGTTATACCTAACTTCCCATAAAGCTAGTATAACTCTTAAGTTTTTCAAAACCAAGTATATTACTTCTTCTTTCAAAATGATTCAAAAATCTTTTGAAATACTTCAAGTTCTTTATTAACACATAACAAGCCAGTTATAGTTCAAATCGATTACCTTTTTAAAACCACCTGTATTTTCTTACCGACATAAAGTCATTATAACCAACTTCCCATAAAGCCGTTATAACACTTTATGTTTTAAACCACTCAAACACATTTAGCACACGTACGCGTCTACCGTACTACATAGTTCACACATATCATGCTAGAAGAGATAGGAAGAGGTTCACATACCGCGACGAGTATCGACTAATAGCAAAACGCTCAAGTACTTCCAACCGTCGGGCTACTCCTTAAGCCACGTAGATCGCGCCACACGTAGTACTTCAACCTATAAGGCCACAAGGCGCTATTAGTGTCTAGATCCCTTCAGAGCACATTCTACGTAAAAATTGCAAGATTCCCGCAACAACAGCGTAAATCTCCTCTCTATCGGTGCCGCTACCAAGCCAACCGGGGTTATACAACTAACCCTAACGGTACAATTCTACTCCACGGTACTACTACACAAGTCTCATGTAATACAACCCTATGTAATTACAGTTCAAGATTCTTCTTTAAATTGGGCTTAAGTCGCAAAGACATTCAGAAGTATCATTCAGCTTAAGTCAAAAGACATCGATAACTACGTTCAGTTCTATATATAGTATACTTCAACTATATATTCTACAATATGTAATTTCCAATTACAATAGAGGACAAGATATTTACCTCAAAAGCCCATAATTATCCAAGTATAAAGTCGATCCCGGCAATCGTTTAGCTCGAACTCCGAGCGCCCAACCCGCTCTAAACCACCCTTAGAAGTTCTAACCAACTTCACACAATACTCCAACGGACTATGGAGATTTTCCTAGGTTTCGGTTTGGTGACCGGTAAGTATAATAGTATTTACGGGCTTTTCAGATAGGTATAACCTTAGAATACAACAAGGTATATGGCTAAGGTAATTTGGGCATTATAACAATACTTTTGAGAGTATTTCTACACCACCAAGGGGGGGTTACCTCACGAGAACACCCCAAGGTAGGGGGGGGGGGTGTGCTCTCGGCCGAAGGCCACTAGGAGGGGGGGGAAAGTACCCTCTCGGCCACTAGGCCTCACGAAAAGGGGGAGGGGAAAGCTCACGGCTAGAGCACAAGAAAAGGAGGAAGGCTTTCAAGACTTGGTGATTTTTGGAATGGATGAAGTCTTCAAGCTTAGGGGGGTATTTATAGCAAAACCAAAGGCCAACCAATGGCCAAGATCAAGCCATGTGCACCCTAACCCTACTCCACAAAACACTCCACAAAACAAGGCACAAAACAAGGCACAATTCAAGGCCATAAAGTGGTCCATTTCGGCCAAGGGTTGCCGCCCCTTGCTTCCAATGTGAGGGTGACACATGTCACCCTCCCGTTGGTCAAAAATGTTTCGTCTCTCGGAAAAATCCGCAAAAATTAAAAATGGCATAGCCGGAAATTCCCCTACGAAAGCTGTGAAAACGTTTCGTCGAAAAACGACTCAAAACGGGTGTTGTGAACAAAATTAATTCGGCCAAGCCTTAGTACAAGTTTCAAATTTTCTACGTACGTCCTTACGTACATACTCTGGAAATACGGGGTATAACAAGGAGTCCCTGATTTTGGCATGACTTGTATATTTTGAAAAGGTAAGAATTGACTCTCATTACTTTCATATTGATAAGACACAGTTGTACTGTTATTTTGGTTATCATACATGTCTCTTGCTTTATTTTGGACTGTTATGATTTCATTACAGTACTTTCAGTTTCACATACTTGGTACATCTTTCGTACTGACCCCCTTTCCTCGGGGGGTTGCGTTTCATGCCGCATGTGTAGGTACACATGTTGGTGATCCTCGCTCTTAGGATCTCTGTTCAGTTTTTGGGAAAAACTCCATTACTCCGGAGGCTTATCTTTTGGTACGGATCCCTTATTTTGTAAGTTTTTGTACACTCAGGGGTATGGCGGGGCCCTGTCCCATCATAGATAGGGTTCAAACTCTTAGAGGTCTGTATTCATATGTGGGCTGGACTTACGAGAGTTGTACTTATTTTTGGCCTGTTGTATGACTGTATGTATCGGGGTGTACCCGTTTGTTTATATAGCGGCAGCCTCACCGGCTCGCCTTGTTGCTATTTATACAGTTCTTCAGTATTTTATTGGCCTATGTCTTATATGTGTTGTGAGGGTAATAGAGGGGGGTGCCCAGGTGAGGCACCAGTCGCGAGCCCGGGGATGGGTCATGACATTCATTTTAGAAACCCCAAGTACTATTAAGAGAATAGATATAACAATCTTTCATTTTAGAAACCTCAAGTACGATTAATGAAATAGTTAGAATAACTTCCTTTGTGGAACTCAAAGTACTATTAGTGAAATAAATAGAACACTTCTATTTTGAAAACTCAAAGTACTATTAATGAAGTAGTTAGAACAACTTCCCTTTTATAAAACCCAAAGTACTATTAAGGGAATAGATAGACAACTTTCACTTTAAGAAACCCAAAGTACTATAGATAGAACCACTTTCACTTTTTGAAACCCAAAGTACTATTAATGAAATAGATATAAAAATCTTTCATTTTTTAAAAACTCGAAGTACTATCAAGAGAATGGATTATAACAACTTCCATTTTATAAAATCCAAGTACTATCAAGAGAATGGATTATAACAACTTCCATTTTATAAAATCCAAGTACTATCAAGAGAATGGATTATAACAACTTTCATTTTATAACATCCAAGTACTATCAAGGAAGTATATAGAACAACTCCTATTTTGGGAAATCCAAAGTACTATCAAGGAAGTATATAGAACAACTTCTATTTTAGGAAATTCAAAGTACTATCAAGCAAGTATATAGAACAACTTCTATTTTGGGAAATCCAACTATCAAGGAAGTATATAGAACAACTTCTATTTTAGGAAATTCAAAGTACTACCAAGAAAGTATATAGAAAAACTTCTATTTTGGGAAATCCAAAGTACTATTAATGAATTACGTCATCAAGGAGTAGGATCCACTCACTTTATAAATTGAAATCATGCTAGAAGAAGAAATGATAGTCACATACCTTATTGGCGACTAACCAACTCTACAATCTAGGATACGTCTCAATGTACTTCAATCTATAACAACAATAACACGTATATTAACATGTGCTTACTAAAGTAGGTCAATACCAAGTAAAGTTTCTCCTTTTTCTACGGAAATTTGAGCAGCACTTCCCCTATAAATACGTACTTTTTCACCTTTTCCAAGACCCAAATTCATCAACAATCAAGCCCCATTTAAGGCACAATAAAAATAGCAACCAAAGGGGATTACACGCCTACATGACGTGTAAAATTTAGCTCCTTAATCTATACAAAATAGCCCATAAAAACAGTCCACAATTCTATCAACGATAAGGGTAAAATGTGAAGCCTTTAACACCCTTATTCCTTAGGACTTTCATTATCAATTTTACCACATTAATCTTGCATGTTGGTGGCTGATTTTTCAGCATAATCGCACCACGAAACAGTTCATAAAACGACACAACAACGTCTAACAGTTTTGGGCAGTTTCTCGGCCACAACAACTACAATAATCCAAAGTCCTTTTCCACCATTCCTTGTAATCCAATTCACATTAAAACACGTTATATAAATCATATCAACTACCAACAACAATATTTCCTTCATTTAATAACATGTAACAAGTGAAAATAACAACAATAATGACCAACTAATCCAAGACACCAAATCTGTCCCATTCTCGTCCAACTTCACAAAAATTGTCCAAACACTTTTTATTCTTCATTCTTTTTAGTACAAGCTCATCTATACATTATAACAATATGCAATATCCAATTACTTCAAGACGGAGAAGAATTGTTACCTTAATTTGTAGCCAAAGCACCCAAAACGATCCTAGAGATTCGACCTACGCTGCTTTTGCTTCACTTCTTCAAGTTCCAAGCATACACATGTATCCTCTACAAGCTTATAACTAACTTCCCTTCTTGTTTTACTTCTAAAAAGTCGACGAACAAACTAGGGGTTTAATGGCCATTCTCGGCCCAAATGGATTCTTGGAGGGTTTTGAAGAGTTAACTTGGTTTAACACTTGATTAGGGTTCTTAATCTTGAAGAAGGAAGTTAACTAATCTTGTTATTCTTGGCTAAAGGATTTTCGAAATTGAGAGCTTAAGGGAGAGAGAAGAGAGCTTTTTGGAAAGATGAAGTTTTGTGTAAATGAAATAAGTCTTCCAAGACTTATCCTATATAGAAAATATCTTGTAATGACAAGTGGAGAGGAACACATGTCACCCTCTCATTGGCAAAAAATTCTTTCCCTTTTAAAATATCTAGATATTGTCCAAAATATCATAAAATCGAAGGGCCCCGCGAAATTATGAAATTCTCGACGGACACCATATTATCAATTCCAATACTTCATAATCCAATACTAAGTCCATAAATCCAATTAGAAGTATTAAACTCCAAGTTAATAATTTTTCCATCGTCACATTTTTCCAAAATTTTTCCGGAGGAAAATGTAAATATTCGTTCCTTTCAACCTTCAAATCTTGATTCCTTAATCACGTTCTCAATTAGTAGCCCTGGTATTACGGGGTGTAACATCCTTCCCCTCTTAGAAACATTCGTCCCAAATGTTCATAGTGGGTCTCAAACTATACAGATTCTGGCGTCGTCTCCTTACTATACCTATCAACCAATACTCCACAAAACCAACGATGCCACACACGACCACTATATATCACATGTATATACACCAATGTACCTTCCATCTGTGGTCCCTTTTTCATATACTCAAAGGTTGCAGTCCTTTCCAAAATGGGATCTTCAGACGTTCCATTTCTCTTCCCGTACTAGGGATGACCCTGCCGTATTCTAAGTCATAGGGCTATCACTATCTGAATCCTTCAGTCGGACTCCCACTCAACTAACTGATGTGTTCCCTCGTGTCAACTTCTCTTCTCCGTCCTCACATTAGTCAAACTACTGGTTGGTGAATGATCCTATTGTCTACCTAGTTTTGTTTACTACCTGATGTAAACTCCAATACTAGTAGTATCTCAATCACGAACACTTATGGACAATGTCACTGAATCTAAGGTGTGTGTATCATCACAATTAACTCTCAGTCATGGTCTAAAATGAATCTATCTTATCTTAAAGTATTCCTCACGCTATTTTTCCACTCATTAGAGGTTCGTCACCTTTGGCCGAAGTATTCCTACTATACATCCTCTACTATAGGTCTTTACATTATTATGGGGTAATTACACCTTGTGAACCCTACACAACTATAGTTGCATTCACTTTATCATTCTTGTCAACATGCTTCACTCTACACATTACTTGAACAAAAATATTTCTACCTTTGATGGTCCTATCAATTCACCTCCTACTAGAAACAAGGGGAATATATATGCTAGGTGGAATTTGAATCTATCAATGCATGTATGACTAAAAAAGAATCAAAATATACATGTAACCCCAATCGATGATGCCACTTGATCCTTCCTGGTAGCCATAACATCTATGCGGTTCAAAGGACCGCCAGAACTATAAACTCCACCACGACCTCTACCAAGGCTGGCTGACATCTGAATACCCCGCCCTGTGGGGCGCATAACTGTAGATGAAGAGGAACCATACACCGATCCAGCAGGTCGAGTCACACCACCAGTGCCCCTTCTAAAAGGACATTCTCTCACCACATGGCCCGAACGACCGCAATAAAAATAAGCATTTATACCAAGAAGGCATCTCCCCAAATGATTCTTACCACACTAGAAACACTGAGGGAAAAGTGGCCTCAACTGAGCAGAACCCCTGTTCCTCTGAAAACCTGGGACCCTGGAGCTCAGACCGGCTCCTAAATTCCTTGTGGGGTCCAATCTCCCACCTGTGAACTGTGAGGGGTATGTTCTATGTAGGCTGAGACGAATATCTCATCCGCTGCTAAGGCTGCTCGCCCAGAAACTCATCGGGATATCCAACCGGTCTAGCCCTCTTACGCTGGTTTCCGCGTTAGCCCTCTTACGCTGGTTTCCGCGTTGGCCCTCTACCCCACGTACACATGTCTGTACCGGTCGAATAAACCCCTGCTGACAAGTCTACATCACCACTAGCCTAGTCAGTAATAGAACGACGTCCCTCACTGCCCTATAGTTTTCCCCTTGACTGAGGAGCTGGTGGCTCAGGTGTTGGGGCCTAAAAAACCGGTGCAGAAGAACTCGCCGACTATGGTACAATATCTGATATAAACTGGGCATGAGCCCTAGTAACTCTCTGAGTCTGACTAGTAGCTCCCGCTACTGATTTGCCCTTCTAGGCAACTGTTGCCTTCCTCGGAGGCATAACTGTAACACAATAATACTTCAGAGAGGGATTATCCTAATAACACAGCTCTATTGCACGATCTTAGAGTAAGAAGAATAGAAACCAAATCCTAAATGTCCTATAGCCTCATGTTTATGGGTGTGGCGCGCAACACACCGATAATCAAGACTCTACTAGACACGGTCTGTAGACATTACGAGGACTAACTGCTCTGATACCACTCTTGTCACTACCCGAACCCCGGGCCCGCGACTGGTGCCATACCTGGGCACCCTTTTACCCATTCATCCTAAGTGACCCGCAGAAGATAAAAATACTTTTTTTTAAAACAACCAAAGGCAAAGCCGGCAAGGCCGCCGCTATATATATATAAGCCAAAAAGAAACTACACTGTACACGAGTCCAATTCCATATATGAATACATACCTCGAAGAGTTTGGATAATATACTATAACGGGACAAGGCCCCGCCGTACCCATAAATATACAAAAACCTATAATGAAAGATCATTACCAAAATGATAAACTCCAGAACAATGGAGCTATCCCAAAACTCTGAGCAAAGATCCTACACTTGCAGATCACCAGACTGTGTACCTAAACCTGCGGCATGAACGCAACCCCCGGAGAAAGAGGGTCAGTACGGAAAATGTACCAAGTATGTGAAACAATAAGTACTGTAAATGATATTATAACATACCAAAAAGATAACAAGAGACAAGTATAATAATCAAATATCAGTACATTTTGCCTTTTCAAAGTAAGAGTCAACTGTATCTTTTTAAAATATGAGTACCTACTGTACTTTCTTTTAAAATGAGAGTCATGTCAAAATCAAGAACGTCCATCCAAATAAACAAATACTTTCATGGGAGTTGAACCCGAACATTATACACAAATACTATCATGGGAGTTGAACCCGAACATTACACAAATACAATCATGGGAGTTGAACCCGAACATTATACACAAATACTGTCATAGGAGTTGAATCCGAAACATGAATACTCAATCCATGGAATAATGCATACAAATACTGCCATGGGAGTTGGACCCGCAACATGGATACTTAGTCCATGGAATAATACACACAAATACTGTCATGTCACAATCAAGACACCTACCCTCAGAATTGTTACACCCCGTAATTCCAGGAAATGTATAGGAGAATAGACGGGAGAACACAGGACTAAAAAAATTTGAACGAAAGAAAGAATTGTTTTCCGAAGGAAAAATCTTCCGAACCTCGGGAAGAAAAATTGTTCGTTAATGAGAGTTGGGTTCTCAAATTGGTTATTTGAGACTTTTAAGAGTTTATCAGAATTATGGAATTTTATTTTCAGAGTTGGATACGTGGGGCCCACCCGAGGAATTTTATGTTTTTGTGGGGCCCACGAGGTTTCTGATATTTTGATCAATTATGAAAATTTCGGGAAACGAAATATTTTAGACCAATGGGAGGGCGACACGTGTCACCCTCCACATGAGCTTGTTGGATGAAGAAAAATTGACTAAGTCAAATAGTCAAGATAGCTTGAGATAATTGACCACATCCTAGACTTTCATTTGGATTAATCCTAGCCCTTGGTCTCATTATATATTACTACTACTAGTGCAAGACTAGATCATTTCAACACTTAGAAAAAAAATTGGGCAATCTTGTGTGTTCTTGAGAGGCTCTCGGCCAAGAGGAAAAAAGAAAAGAGAAATTTTGCAATCTTGCTTCATAAATCTCAATATTCAAACCTAATATCCCTAGAGGTATTCTAAGGATATCTCAATATAAAAATCCCGAAAAAACTACATTTTTACGTTAGTCGCAACATGAAAACCTAAGAGGTTTTTCATAGATTGAGTTAGAACTTGAAGAAGAGTTCTTCATAAGCTTCCAAGGGTTGCTTGGAGTGGATTGGAACGTTAAGAAGAGGAGCTAAAGTTGCTAAGGATCGACTTTAAATCTTGGATTAGATTTGGGCTTATTGAGGTAATAATCTTCGTCTTACTATTGTAATTGAAGATTCCATGTTATGAAAGTGATAGATGATCATGAGATATATACTATGAAGATTGATAAGTGTTTTGGAATATTGAAAGCCTAAAATCCGAAAAAGTTCATGTTAGCCATTAAGATTGTAATTCAATTTAATTGTTAGTTACGATCGTCGCAGGTTATAGAAAGAAGGGATTATAGTTGTTATAATCAATTGCGGCTATATAACATGTTAGAATAACAATTTGGATTGAAAAGGAATTGGAATGAACTTTATGTTGTTACACATTTGAGCCGAGTAGCCTTAAGGAAATGGACATTTTTTATATTAATTGTGGGGCAGAATTTTACACGTCATGTTAGGCGTGTAATCCCCTTTGGTGGAAAGTTAGTTATACGGCTTTATGGAAGGTTAAGAGAGTGGTCTACTTGATTTATATACATGAGTTGCCTAGGTTGTGAAAGTAAAAATGCTTGATTTTTTTTTTGAAAAGCTTTGATTTGAATTTCTAAAGATGTAGTGACTTGTTTTGAGAAAGCAAGCATGCCTTGATACTAAGGGCATTAGTATCTTGGGGTTTTATATTAAAAGGAGTCTTTTGAAAAGAATAGAAGTACGTAGTACTTTGGGTTAAATTTCCGGATTTTTCATGACATGTTAGTGCCTTAAGTTAAATAAAATGAGAGTGCATGCTAATTAAGTCCAATAAGAAGTTAAGGGATTTCTTAACTTGCTTATGTTATGTATGATAACCGGTTGTGCTAGTGTTATGTTATTCTTGCGGGGTAAACCCCCGGGTTACTACTTATTCCGTGGATTTGCTCCCCACGATGCGAGTGCGCGTATGTACTCATTGCGGGTCCACCGGGCCCATGCGGGTGAAATAGTCCCATGCAGAGAAAATTGCTCCATTGCGGGTCCATAGGACCTATGCGGGTAAAATAGTCCCAGGAGTAGGACTGCTTAATGATACTACGGGCGGGTGACCCTAATTTGATCATAAGCTTCCTATTTTTTTAGCAGTAAAGTGTACTCTTGATTACTCTCATTATTAGTAAGACACAGTGTACTGTTAGTATGGTTATCATACTTGTCTCCAGCTTTATTTTAGACTATATGATTTTATTTCAGTACTTTCAGTTTCACATAGTTGGTACATATTTTGTACTGACCCCCTTTCCTCGGGGGGTTGCGTTCATGCCGCAGGTAGAATTAAACAGTAGTCGGTCTCATTTAGATCATCAGCTGTTGAGAAGCTCCATTACTCCGGAGGCTTGTCTCTGGTTCAGATCCCTGGTATCGTCAGTTGTTTTACATTCAGGGGTATGGCGGGGCCCTGTCCCGTCAAGTTGTTATGTTAAAATTCTTAGAGGTCTTTTGTCACGACCCGAACCTGGGCCCGTGACTGGTGCCTTACCCCGGGCACCCAAATAGACATACATCAGAGTAATCAGCGGAACGTAAAACAAGACATGATATAATATGAAATGTGAAACAGTTATCTGAGAAAACTTGTCTTTCGGCATATATATATAAACTTTAAAACCGAACAGTTACATCCCATTTACAACTCTGCCCACAACAGTACTACAGACCTCTAAGAATGATATGACAACAATGGCGGGACAGGGCCCCGCCATACCCCTGAATGTAAGTACCTACAACGATAGGGGACTATACCACTGATAAGCCTCCGGAGAAACGGAGCTTCCCAAACGCTGAACTGTGACCCTAAGAGCGAGGATCAACACTGGTGTACCTACTGCGGCATGAACGCACTTCAAGGAGGTCGACAACAGTACCAAGTATGTGAAATCAAAATACGTAAAGGAAATCATAGTAGTATATTTCAAGCAGGAGACATGTATTATAACCAAGGTTCAGTTCACAATAAATAAGCGAATACGTCAAGTCGTGACTTACGCCTCAAAGTCATCACTAAATATAACTATGGGTCTCACGCCACAACATCAATCATGCGTGGAATACCTTCCTCACCGCCAGCTGCCTATGATATAAAAGCACCAAGGAATACACATGAACACGAGGTCCCACGTGTCATAATAAAACCGCACGGGTAAGTACGAAGGCATAGCCGAGCTACTAACACCTACGCATCAACAGGGTCATAAACTGTATCATGAGATCTGTCTAGACCGCCACATGGTCGAAGCTGGCCACTCGCCCGCAGTATCTAATGTGCGCGTCTAGTCCTGGAACTTCCGCAGCTCCGCATAGGCCACTCCAATGGCCCGCATGAGGTATTCTCGCATCGAGGTAGCTACTCCCGGCAACGCCCCGACTCGCGATCCGCATGGCCACATAGACCGCATGACCATAAAGGCCGCACACTAACCTGGAACTCTCGTAGCTCCGCATAGGCCCCCTGGACTCGCATGAGGTATTCTCGAATCATAGGTCACACAGACACTTTGAGTCTACCCCGCACGGAGACACAACCCCTAATCATGTCAAGAGGTGAGTGATATAATACTAACATAGCAGCTTATCGTTAAACAACATAAGCACAACAAGGGAAACCCCTTTACACAAACATCACAAGAATCGAACACAACGACTAATCGTTGAACAATATAAGCAAAACAAGAATAACTTTCTTACACAAGCGTCACAAGATACTCACACACGTAGTATCATAATATGTCTATCAAACCAACTTACCTTACCTTCAGACAATATTTCAAGTATTTGATAAACAAATAATAAAAACCGCTTTTCTTATTTTTCTTAAGTTGTTATACCTAACTTCCCATAAATCTAGTATAACACTTAAGCCTTTTTTAAAAACCAAGTATTTCTTTTCTTCCAAAAAAAATGATTCATAACTCTTTTGAAATATTCAAGATTCTTATTATTTAGAACTCAAGTCCAAAGACATTAAAGTAAAACCAAATTTATTTTAACATACGTACGTCTACCATACTATATATATATTACAAATATCATGCCCAAAGGAATAGGAAGGATCACATACCTCCTCGGCTAAATCCACTTGCTAGGTTGAATACGCCACGTAAAATATCAACCTTTATAAATATGAACTAGCCCCTTTACTAATATCCTACCGGAGTGTTATTTAAATAATACTTGCACGAAGTTCTGTTTCAAGAAAATTTATCGATGATATTTCATTTCCAAACGAAATCGATGGAATTGAAAGGTGGAGATCGCTTATGTTTACCTTCAATTGCATCAAGCATAAATAAAGGGTTAGAAGATTTGTTGTTCTCTTTTTTTCTTTTTACCACTAAGTGAAGTGATGGATTATTAAATAAGAGATGTACTTAGAATTAAGGATAGGACACCTTATCACACACGTGGCTTTTTCTCAATCTACCATTTGGTACCTATCCTAAACTAATGCCACCCTTTATCTTGTCCATTACAGCAAATAAAATGTTAGTTGCTTAGTAACAAGGTCCCACGTGGACCAAGTTTAATTCCAAATATAATTTCATACAATGTTCTCACGTGAACTCAAATGATGAAAAGTGGATAATTCATCCCTTTCACTAATTCATATAGTGACACCTAATTGATTCTCTTAATAAGTCACTTAGGAAATTTAATCTACTTGCTACACATAATAATCCACTAAAATGTTATTTCCTCCATTAATAATCAATCCCATAATTAATCAATTATATACATGGTTAATCTCTTGATCTCAATTCTAATATCTCATTATAAGACTTTTGTATACTCAATGTCATAATTCCTAGAATATGAACTAGTCCATCACCTCTTGTCTACTTGCCCCACAAATATCTCATCCTTTACCTAATTAGGGCTTATACATTTATACGTACGTCCTCACATTCATACTCTGAAATTACGGGGTATAATATCTGTAGTCATGTATGTGGGTCAGTTTGTATAAAAAGATGTAACTGCTTTTGGCTATCTATACATATATCCAAGAAGACAGCCTTATCGGCTAGCCTGTTGTTTACTTCATATTGATGTACGTTATGTTTCTTATGTATGTTCCGTTGATTTTCTCTGATGGTTACCTGTAAGGGTGCCCAGGTAGGGCACCAGTCGCGGGCCCGGGGTCGGGTCATGACAAGAATATAACAGCACGGGACTCGAACCCGCATATGTATGTATAATATCATGGGATTTGAACCCACATCATGGAGAGCTTATCCATGGAATAATATAATGTCATGAGACTCGAACCCACATACATAGAGAGCTAGTCCATGGAATAATATAATGTCATGGGACTCGAACCCACATACATAGTTAACTAGTCCATGGTATAATATAATGTCATGGGACTCGAACTCACATACATATAAAATGTTGTCAGTCCTCTAGTGAGGGACGCGGTCCAAATATCAAGAACTGTACAGATATAGCTATCACAAGAAACTATGTACAATTTAAATCACCTCCGACTCTTATTAGCACAAATAGAATGAACTATCATTTTAGAAGAACTCAAGGCATTATCACATCTTGTAATATTAGGGATTTGATCCCAAAAGTACTATGTACGTTCACCGTACATTCATTTTAATAATAAATGCTTTGACTCTCAATGAACTAAAATAAAATAACTATCATTTAAACAACCCAAAGTACTATCAAGAGAATAGATATAACAATCTTTCATTTTAGAAACCCAAAGTACTATCAAGAGAATAGATATAACAATCTTTCATTTTAGAAACCCCAAGTACTATTAATGAAATAGTTAGAACAACTTCCTTTTTGGAACTCAAAGTACTATTAGTGAAATAAATAGAACACTTCTATTTTGGAAACTCAAAGTACTATTAATGAAGTAGTTAGAAGAACTTCCATTTTATAAAACCCAAAGTACTATTAAGGGAATAGATAGACAACTTTCACTTTAAGAAACCCAAAGTACTATAGATAGAACCACTTTCACTTTTTGAAACCCAAAGTACTATTAATGAAATAGATATAACAATCTTTCGTTTTTTAAAAACTCGATGTACTATCAAGAGAATGGATTATAACAACTTCCATTTTATAAAATCCAAATACTATCAAGAGAATGGATTATAACAACTTCCATTTTATAAAATCCAAGTACTATCAAGAGAATGGATTATAACAACTTTCATTTTATAACATCCAAGTACTATCAAGGAAGTATATAGAACAACTCCTATTTTGGGAAATCCAAAGTACTATCAAGGAAGTATATAGAACAACTTCTATTTTAGGAAATTCAAAGTACTATCAAGCAAGTATATAGAACAACTTCTATTTTGGGAAATCCAACTATCAAGGAAGTATATAGAACAACTTCTATTTTAGGAAATCCAAAGTACTACCAAGGAAGTATATAGAAAAACTTCTATTTTGGGAAATCCAAAGTACTATTAATGAATTACGTCATCAAGGAGTAGGATCCACTCACTTTATAAATTGAAATCATGCTAGAAGAAGAAATGATAGTCACATACCTTATTGGCGACTAACCAACTCTACAATCTAGGATACGTCTCAATGTACTTCAATCTATAATAACAATAACACGTATATTAACACGTGCTTACTAAAGTAGGTCAATACCAAGTAAAGTTTCTCCTTTTTCTACGGAAATTGAGCAAAGACTTCCCATAAATACGTACTTTTTCACCTTTTCCAAGACCCAAATTCATCAACAATCAAGCCCCATTTAAGGCACAATAAAAATAGAAACCAAAGGGGATTACACGCCTACATGACGTGTAAAATTTAGCCCCTTAATCTATACAAAATAGCCCATAAAAACAGTCCACAATTCTATCAACGATAAGGGTAAAATGTGAAGCCTTTAACACCCTTATTCCTTAGGACTTTCATTATCAATTTTACCACATTAATCTTGCATGTTGGTGGCTGATCTTTCAGCATAATCGCACCACGAAACAGTCCATAAAACGACACAACAACGTCTAACAGTTTTGGGCAGTTTCTCGGCCACAACAACTACAATAATCCAAAGTCCTTTTCCACCATTCCTTATAATCCAATTCACATTAAAACACGTTATATAAATCATATCAACTACCAACAACAATATTTCCTTCATTTAATAACATGTAACAAGTGAAAATAACAACAATAATGACCAACTAATCCAAGACACCAAATCTGTCCCATTCTCGTCCAACTTCACAAAAATTGTCCAAACACTTTTTATTCTTCATTATTTTTAGTACAAGCTCATCTATACATTATAACAATATGCAATATCCAATTACTTCAAGAGGGAGAAGAATTGTTGCTGCCTAATTTTCTGTAGAATAAGAGACCCTTTACTTGGTATTATTCTACCTTAGAAATCTTAAAGTTGATAGAAATGCGATTGTCATTTTAGGTTGAAGTACTACGAGTGGCATATTCTACTTAGCGGGTGGATTAAGCCGAAGAGGTATGTGTAACTCTTCCTATCTTTCTTTGAGCATGAACCCTATAAAATGTGTAGTACGGTGGATGTACACATTTTAAATGAAATAGGATTCATTATAGTACTTGATTTGAAATGTACAAGTTTACTTGATTTTAAAAGATAGGAGTGACTTTATTGGAAAAGGATGAGTTACTTGACTTGAAAGAATAAGTGTCTTAATGTTGAAAGTAGAAGTTACTTGATTTTAAAGCCTTGAGTTGAATTTAAAAGGTGTAGTAACTTGATTTTAAAAGAGGAGTGCCTTGATACTACGAGTACTAGTATCTTGGGGTTTATTACGCAAAAGGATTCTTTTTACAAGAATGAGTGTACGTAGTACTTTGGGGTTCAAGTCCCTAATATTGCATGAAATGATTCTCTTGATAAAGAATAGATGTACGTAGTACTTTTGGGGTTCAAGTCCTTAATTTTACATGAAATGAAAATGCCTTGAGTTTATAAAATGGTAGTTCATTCTACGTGTTTTAATGAGAGTCAAAGAGTATTTTAACTTGCATATGTTTGCTCATGATAGCCTTTCGTGCAAGTGTTGTATTCCTATATCACCGTGTCCCTCACTAAAGGGGCGGTAACATTATCGATGTATGGTGGGTTCGAGTCCCATGACATCATACCATTCCATGGACCACTCTCGATGTATGGTGGGTTCGAGTCCCATGACATCGCATCATTCCATGGATTAGCACTTCATGATGTGGGTTCAAATCCCAGGTTACCATTTGTACATTGCGTGGGTTCGAGTCCCATGATATCGTTATACTTGTGCGGGTTCGAGTCCCGTGATATCATATTCTGAGGGTAGGAGTCCCTGATTTTGGCATGACTTGTATATTTTGAAAAGGTAAGAATTGACTCTCATTACTTTCATATTGATAAGACACAGTTGTAATGTTATTTTGGTTATCATACATGTCTCTTGCTTTATTTTGGACTGTTATGATTTCATTACAGTACTTTCAGTTTCACATACTTGGTACATCTTTCGTACTGACCCCCTTTCCTCGGGGGGTTGCGTTTCATGCCGCATGTGTAGGTACACATGTTGGTGATCCTCGCTCTTAGGATCTCTGTTCAGTTTTTGGGAAAAACTCCATTACTCCGGAGGCTTATCTTTTGGTACGGATCCCTTATTTTGTAAGTTTTTGTACACTCAGGGGTATGGCGGGGCCCTGTCCCATCATAGATAGGGTTCAAACTCTTAGAGGTCTGTATTCATATGTGGGCTGGACTTACGAGAGTTGTACTTATTTTTGGCCTGTTGTATGACTGTATGTATCGGGGTGTACCCGTTTGTTTATATAGCATTTCACCGCCGCTTTGTTGCTATTTATCTGATTCTTGATATTTTATTGGCCTATGTCTTATATGTGTTGTGAGGGTAATAGAGGGGGGTGCCCAGGTGAGGCACCAGTCGCGAGCCCGGGGATGGGTCATGACATTCATTTTAGAAACCCCAAGTACTATTAAGAGAATAGATATAACAATCTTTCATTTTAGAAACCTCAAGTACGATTAATGAAATAGTTAGAATAACTTCCTTTGTGGAACTCAAAGTACTATTAGTGAAATAAATAGAACACTTCTATTTTGAAAACTCAAAGTACTATTACTGAAGTAGTTAGAACAACTTCCCTTTTATAAAACCCAAAGTACTATTAAGGGAATAGATAGACAACTTTCACTTTAAGAAACCCAAAGTACTATAGATAGAACCACTTTCACTTTTTGAAACCCAAAGTACTATTAATGAAATAGATATAAAAATCTTTCATTTTTTAAAAACTCGAAGTACTATCAAGAGAATGGATTATAACAACTTCCATTTTATAAAATCCAAGTACTATCAAGAGAATGGATTATAACAACTTCCATTTTATAAAATCCAAGTACTATCAAGAGAATGGATTATAACAACTTTCATTTTATAACATCCAAGTACTATCAAGGAAGTATATAGAACAACTCCTATTTTGGGAAATCCAAAGTACTATCAAAGAAGTATATAGAACAACTTCTATTTTAGGAAATTCAAAGTACTATCAAGCAAGTATATAGAACAACTTCTATTTTGGGAAATCCAACTATCAAGGAAGTATATAGAACAACTTCTATTTTAGGAAATTCAAAGTACTACCAAGAAAGTATATAGAAAAACTTCTATTTTGGGAAATCCAAAGTACTATTAATGAATTACGTCATCAAGGAGTAGGATCCACTCACTTTATAAATTGAAATCATGCTAGAAGAAGAAATGATAGTCACATACCTTATTGGCGACTAACCAACTCTACAATCTAGGATACGTCTCAATGTACTTCAATCTATAACAACAATAACACGTATATTAACATGTGCTTACTAAAGTAGGTCAATACCAAGTAAAGTTTCTCCTTTTTCTACGGAAATTTGAGCAGCACTTCCCCTATAAATACGTACTTTTTCACCTTTTCCAAGACCCAAATTCATCAACAATCAAGCCCCATTTAAGGCACAATAAAAATAGCAACCAAAGGGGATTACACGCCTACATGACGTGTAAAATTTAGCTCCTTAATCTATACAAAATAGCCCATAAAAACAGTCCACAATTCTATCAACGATAAGGGTAAAATGTGAAGCCTTTAACACCCTTATTCCTTAGGACTTTCATTATCAATTTTACCACATTAATCTTGCATGTTGGTGGCTGATTTTTCAGCATAATCGCACCACGAAACAGTTCATAAAACGACACAACAACGTCTAACAGTTTTGGGCAGTTTCTCGGCCACAACAACTACAATAATCCAAAGTCCTTTTCCACCATTCCTTGTAATCCAATTCACATTAAAACACGTTATATAAATCATATCAACTACCAACAACAATATTTCCTTCATTTAATAACATGTAACAAGTGAAAATAACAACAATAATGACCAACTAATCCAAGACACCAAATCTGTCCCATTCTCGTCCAACTTCACAAAAATTGTCCAAACACTTTTTATTCTTCATTCTTTTTAGTACAAGCTCATCTATACATTATAACAATATGCAATATCCAATTACTTCAAGACGGAGAAGAATTGTTACCTTAATTTGTAGCCAAAACAGTCCAAAACAGTCCCTAGAGATTCGACCCACAGTTTTCGTTTTGCTTCACTTCTTCAAGTTCCAAGCATACACATGTATCCTCTACAAGCTTATAACTAACTTCCCTTCTTGTTTTACTTCTAAAAAGTCGACGAACAAACTAGGGGTTTAATGGCCATTCTCGGCCCAAATGGATTCTTGGAGGGTTTTGAAGAGTTAACTTGGTTTAACACTTGATTAGGGTTCTTAATCTTGAAGAAGGAAGTTAACTAATCTTGTTATTCTTGGCTAAAGGATTTTCGAAATTGAGAGCTTAAGGGAGAGAGAAGAGAGCTTTTTGGAAAGATGAAGTTTTGTGTAAATGAAATAAGTCTTCAAAGACTTATTCTATATAGAAAATATCTTGTAATGACAAGTGGAGAGGGACACATGTCACCCTCTCATTGGCCAAAAATTCTTTCCCTTTTAAAATATCTAGATATTGTCCAAAATATCTTAAAATCGAAGGGCTCCGCGAAATTGTGAAATTCTCGACGGACCACATATTTTCAATTCCAATACTTCATAATTCAATACTGAGTCCATAAATTCAATTAGAAGTATTAAACTCCAAGTTAATAATTTTTCCGTTGTCACATTTTTCCAAAATTTTTCCGGAGGAAAATGTAAATATTCGTTCCTTTCAACCTTCAAATCTTGATTCCTTAATCACGTTCAAATGTAAATATTCTTTCCTTTCAACCTACAAATTTTGATTCCTTAATCACGTTCTCAATTAGTAGCCCTGATATTACGGGGTGTAACAAGACATTCATGATTTTGATATGACTCTCATTTTTAAAAGGCACAGTTGACTCTCTATTTTAAAAGGCACAGTTGACCCTCTATTTTTACAAGGTACAGTTGACTCTCTATTTTATATGGCACGGTTGGATCTGGTATTTTATTTTCATACTTGTCCCTATCATCTTTGGCCAGTTATGATCTTATTTACAGTATTTTATGTTTACATACTTTGTACATTGTTGTACTGACCCCCTTCTCCGGGGGTTGCGTTCATGCCCGCAAGTATACGTACTCAGTTTGGTGATCATCGAGCTTAGGATCTTTGCTCAGCTTTTGGGATAGCTCCATTGTTCCGGGGCTTGTCATTTGGTACAGACTTATGTATATTCAGGGGTACGGCGGGGCCTTGTCCCGTCACATTTCATTATCAAACTCTTAGAGGTCTGTATACAGGTGTGGGTGGTAAATGTGTATTTGGACATATATATGTTGTAGTTCATTTTGGACATATTCTGTATATACTGGCAGTCTTGTTGGCTTTCCTATTCTTATAAAATGAGTTTACTATTACAGTTCAGGGGACATGATCCCTTTGTTATATGGCGTTGCGAGTCTCAGTCGGGTATGTGTGATGTATGGGTATAAGGGTTCCCAGGTAGGGCACCATTCACGGCCCGTCGGTTCGGGTCGTGACAACAAGTGTCTAAAGAATTGAAGTTGTTTATAATTACGAGTAGTGAGAAGATATATATAAAAAAAAAAGATTCATTTCAGACAATGAATGAGAGTTAATTGTGATGATACACACACTTTAGATTCAATAACATTGTCCATAAAGTGTTCATGATTGATATACTACAAATATAAGAATTTCCAGCACACCAGTTAGTAACAAAGCTATGTTGACATGAGGGAACACATCGGTTAGTTGAGTGAGAGTCCAATTGAAGGATTTAGATAGTGATAGCCCTATGACTCAGAATACATCAGAGTCATCCCTAATATAGGAAGGAAAAAGAATGTCATGATAAAGATCTCATTTATGGAATAGATTGGGAAAGATGTCTAACAAAATAAATTGACCTTCGAGTATTATAGGAGAGGGACCCTCAGATGAAAGGTCAATTTGTGCATTCCGAATATAGCAGGATTACGAAACTAGATTACGACGGAGGTCCATGGTTCATAATATTTCATTCACCATGAATCTACTAAGATGTATTATGATCCCAAAAGGTATGTATTGGTGGGGTGACATGGAAAGGGACATAACAGAGTTTGTTGCGCAGTGTCCGAATTGTCAACAAGTTAAGGTTGAGTATCAGAAGCCTGGTGGATTACTACAGGAGATAGAGATCCTAACTTGGAAGTGAGAAGTGATTAATATGGACTTCGTAAAAGGCTTACCTCGTACTCAACGGAAGTATGACTCCATATGGGTTATTATGATAGGCTGACGAAATCAGCCTATTTTCTTCCAGTCAGGACTACTTACTCAGCTGAGGACTATGCTGGGCTGTACATCAGGGAGATTGTGAGTGTTACACCCCGTAATTCCAGAACATATAATTAAGAACGTAATTAAGGAAATAAGATTTGAATGTTGGAAGGAAGTATATTTACATTTTCTAAATGAAAAAATATTGGATACAATAAATGTGACGACGAGAAGTAATACTAGTAGTTGAATTTTTTCCTATAGAGTTATGGACTTAGTGTTGAATTATTAAATCTTGGCATTGTGAAGCTTGAGACCATCAAAAATTGCAAGATTTGGCTAAGTAATTGCAAGATTTGGCTAAGTGTGGGAGATATTTTGTGAAGGGAAAGACAAGTGGACAAGTGGGGTTCATGGGTCCCCCTCAATTTTGCTATGTACACCTATTATATACAAGTCTTGCAAGACTTTATTCACAAATATCTTCATCCTCCAAACTCTTATCTCTCCATATGGGTTACTCCAAAACAGTGGGTCACAATTTTGGCTTAAAACCTGTCTTGAAACCCTAAGCTTGGAGATGAACTTTTTGAAAGATAAACAAAAAAGTAATATGGTTACAAGCTTGTAAAGTATACATGCATGTTTTTGCAACTTGATGAATTGGTGCACAAGTGAAACAGTTTGGCCGAGAACTTGGGACTATTTTGGGCTAAAGTTGAGGTAAAATTTCTTCTTCCTCTTGAAGTAATTGAAAGTTACACGATGTTATAGTTAAGAGATGAACTCGTATTAAGTGAAATGGAGAATAAGAAATGGATGTCACAGTTTTGGCAAGTTAGCTGAATTGTGGGACTGTTTTGATATATTGGATTTGTTGGTTATTGTTGTTATTATCGTCACTTATTGCATGTTAAAAATGAAGGAATCTTCTCATTGAAAGTTGATATGGGTTATATAAAAGTATTGAAATATGAATTGGATTTTAAGGAGTTATGGAAAGGGCTTTGGTTTTGGTTGTTGGCTGAAACTGCATGAAACTGTGGGACGTTGTTGTGCTGTTTTAGTGTCGCTCGTTCGTTAAGTTGAGAAATTCAAAAGACTGTTTTGTGGATTTATAATGCTGGAAATTTAGTTACAATTATGCATGTTTAATGTAATAATTGCTAACGTATGTCCCAAAGGAATAAGGGTATAGAAATGTGTAGAAAGGCTCCACATTTTACCCTCGTTGTTGTTGGAATATGGACTATTTTTATGGACTGCTTTGATAAGGATTAAGAGGCCGGATTAACATGTGAAATAGGTGTGTCGATCACCTTGGTTGTTGTTTGGTTATATCCTGAATTGGTACTTGGTTATTGATGTTATTGGCATCGTTTGGAAGTTGTGGATGTATGTATAAATAGAGGAAGTGCTGCCCAAATTTTTTATATGAAAGGAGAGTCATTATGTGGTATAGCGTATACTAGTATTCATGAAGTTGATAGACGTGTTATTGTCATTATAGGTTGAAGTACTACTTGAGACGTATTCTAGTTGTCAAGTTGGTGTAACCTATAAGGTATGTGAACTATCCTTTCTCCTTTGGCATGATATTTGGTTTTCTAAAATGAAAGTCCATTGTATTGTTAGTTGTATAAAGTAAGTGTACGACAGACATACATTATTTTATTGGATCTTAATTCTAAATTGGAAGGCATAGTATGGTCTTGGGTTTTCTAAAATGGAAGTTGTTCTATATATTCCCTTGATAGTACTTTGGGTTCTCTAAAATGGAAGATGTGAAAGTGCCTTGATTTTGAAAAGTATAAGTCACTTAGTTTTAAAGGTGTAAGTTACTTGATTTTGGAAGTATACTTGACTTGATTATAAAAGTGTGAACTTGATTTTTAAAGAGTAAGTGACTTGATGTTTCAAGGCTAGTGCCTTGGTGTTTATAAAATGGAAGACTTGATAGTGTCTTGGTTTATCTAAAATGAAAGTTCATTTGAAAGATAATGTTGTTAAGAGTCAAAAGGTGATTTAAATTGCGCAAGGTTGCCATGATAGTTATATGTATAATTATTGGAATGGGTTGCACGATCCGCAAAACTTGTATACATATATTGGGACGGGTTGCACGATCCGCAACACTTATATATTTATTGGGACGGGTTGCACGATCCGCAACACTATTATATAATGGGACGGGTAGCACGATCCGCAACACTGATATAGATATAAATGTCTTTGATAAGTATATGGGCCGGCGTTCCATGATGTTGACATGACTCTCTGTTAGTTTAAAAGGTACAGTTGGCCCTGATTTTATATGGCACGGTTTGATCTAGTATTTGACATTTATACTCGTCCCTGTCATTATTTGGCCAGTTATGATTTTCATTACTGTACTTTATGTTACATACTTAGTACCTGTTGTACTGACCCCCTTTAGGGGGGCTACGTTCATGTCCGCAGGTATAGGTACTCAGTTTGCTGATCCGCGTGCTTAGGATCTTTGCTCAGTTGTTGAGATAGCTTCATTGTCCCGGAGTCTAGTCTTTTGGTACATTTTTGGCTATTACAGGCTTATGTACATTCAGGGGTACGTCGGAGCCTTGTCCCGTCATAGTTACTGTTATACTCTTAGAGGTCTGTAGTCAGGTGTGGGTTGGACATATGTACAATTGCAGTTGTTTGGATATTTTATATATATTGTGGCGGCCTTGTCGGCTTGCCAGTTTTATCATGTGAGTTGTGTTATTATATGAGTTTTATTCGCTTCCGTTGGTTATATAGGAGGTACGGGTATAAGGGTGCCTAGGTAGGGCACCAGTCACGGGCCCGGGGTTCGGATCGTGACATCTGTCTCTTGAAATAATCCACCAGGCTTCTGATGCTTGACCTTAATCTGTTGACAATTCGGGCACTGAGCAACAACCTCCGCTATGTCCCTTTTCATGCCATCCCACCAATACATATATTTTGGGATAATGATACATCTTAGTAGATTCAAGGTGAATGAAATACTTTGAACCATGGACCTCTGTCGTAATCTTGTTTCATAATCCTGCTATATTCAGAATGCACAACTTGACCTTTCATCTGAGGCCCCCTCTCCTATTATACTCGAAGGTTGTAGTTTTTACTTGTTAGACATCTTTCCCAATTTATTCCATAAATGGGATCTTTATCATGACGTTCTTTTTTCTTCCCGTATGAGGGATGACTCTGATGTATTCTGAGTCATAGGGCTATCATTATCTGAATCCTTCAACCGGACTCCCGCTTAACTAATTGATGTGTTCTCTCATGTCAACTTCTCTCCTTATACCTCGTATTAGTCAAGCTTCTTGTGGGTGAATGATCCTATTGTCAACTTAGCTTTGTTTACTAACTGGTGTGCTGGAAATTCTTATATTTGTAGTATCTCAATAATTACACTTTATGGACAATGTCATTGAATCTAAAGTGTGTGTATCATCACAATTAACTCTCATTCATGGTCTGAAATGATTTTTTTTATATAACTTCTCACTACTCGTAATTATAAATAATGTCAATTCTTTTGACACTTGTTCAATCCTTTTCTTACTTGTCGTACTCTTCATAATTCCAAAATATTCTGGTTTACATACGTAATCTCAAACATTGCTCCTGATTCCAACCCTTGGGCGTTACTACCCCTTAAGGGATGAATTGATAACTTATTCCTTTATCCAATACGTAGAGGACTCTGAAGAATTGCATTACATGATGTTGATCTACCATCTCCAAACCTGGTCAATATACTTCGCTTCTAATTCTTTCACTTGCCTTATGGCTAAATGTTACTCCCCGTGAGTCCAAGACATTTAATTGAGAACATGATTATGGAAATAAGATTTGAATGTTGGAAGGAAAGTAAATTTACATTTTCTTATGAAATAATTTTGGATACTACAAATGTGACGACGAAAATTATCAACTAGTAGTTAAATTCTTTCCAATGGACTTAGTATTGTATTATTAAGTCTTGGCATTGTTAATATGGGGCCATCGAAAATTTCACAATTTTGGCCAAGTGTCCATCGAAATTTTTAATAATTTTGGCTAAGTGTGGAAGATATTTTGTGAAGAGAATTATGGGCGAATCAGAGGGTGACACGTGTCTCCTTCCACTTGTCTTGTAAAGGCTCCACCTGTATATATTGATATACATTGCAAGACTTATTGTTACACAAATATCTTCATCTTTAAACTCTTTTCTCTCTTCCTTAGCCATCAAGTTTCGAAATTCCCTAGTAAAGTGAAAAACAAGATTAAGTTATTTTCCAAGATTAAGTTCCTTAACTAAGTACTAAGCAAAGTTAACTCTCCAAAAATAGTGGTTACAGTTTTGGCTTAAAAACTACCTTGAAACCCTAAGCTTGGAGATGAACTTTATGGAAGAAGAACATGAAAAAGTAAGATGGTCACAAGCTTGTAGAGGGTACATGTGTGTTGTTGTGACTTGAAGAAGTGGTGCAAAGTGAAGCAGTTGGCCGAGACTTGTGGACTATTTTGGCTAAAAGTGAAGGTAAGATTTATTCTCCCTCTTAAATATTAATGGAAGTTAAATGATGTTGTAGCAAAGGAATAAACTTGTGTTAAGTAAAATGGAGAATAAGAAGTGCATGTCACAGTTTCGGGCTATGAGCCGATTTAGTGGACAGTATTATGTTGATTGGATTCATTGGTTATTGTTGTTATTAACGTCACTAATTTTATGTTTAAATGAAGGAAATCTTGTTGTTAAAAGTTGATATGGTTTATATGAAGTGTTGGAATATGAATTGGATTATAAGAAATTATAAAAAGGGCTTTGGTATTGTGGTTGTTGGCCGAGACTATCATGAAACTGTTGGATATTGTTGTGCAGTTTTAGGGGTTGTTTTGTGGCATTATAATGCTGGAAATTTAGTTACCATTATGCATGTTTAATGTGTTTTAATTGCTAATGCATGTCCTAAAGGAATCAGGATGTAGAAAGGTGTAGAAGAGCTTCACATTTTACCCTCGTTGTTGTTGAAGTATGGACAATTTTAGTGGACTGTATTTAAATGGATTAAGAGGCCGGGTTAACATGAGAAGTAGGTGTATGAATTATCTTGGTTGGTGTTTTGGTTATGCCCTTAATTGGTGCTTGGTTATTGATGTTATTAGTCCCTTTGGAAGTTGTGGATAGGGTATAAATAAGGGAAGTGCTGCCCATTTTTTTATATGGAAAGAGAACCATTACTTGGTATATGATCTACACTAGTAAGCATGGAGTTGATATACGTTATTGTTATTATAGGATGAAGTACTAATTGAGGCGTATTCTAATTGTCGTGTTGGTATAGCCGATAAGGTATGTGAAACTATCCTTTCTTCTTTTGGCATGATTTATATGAAGTGAGGGTACGGCGGACGTACATAGTTTTATTGAATCTTAATCCTTAATGAGTTATACATGATATGATAGTGCCTTAATTTTTCTAAAATGAAAGTTCATTTTAATGAGTTATACATGATATGATGGTGCCTTGGTTTTGCTAAAATGAAAGTTCATTTTAAAGATTTTTGTTAGACCCCGGAATTCCAAGATATGTTTATAAGAACGTGCGTAAGAACTAAAAAATGTTAAGATTTGAGACGAGTAAAAATTTATCGGAATTATGGAATTGTCGGAAAACGAAATATTGCGACGAATGGGAGGGCGACATGTGTCACCCCCCTTAGTGGTCTTGGACGAAATGGACCATGGATTTAATGGTCATTTGACCATAATAAAGATGACCAAGTCTTGCTAAGTCTAAGAGCTTGACATTGTTGGCTTAGTCAAGAGCCACTTGACTTGATCCTTGTGAATTGCATCCAAACCATCCATTTGTTCAAATCTTGACCCTACATATGTTTATATAAGCTCACTAGTAGCAAGACAAGGCTTCTATACTTAGAAAATTTTCAAGAAAACTTAGAACAAAAGGGGGGAGCTCTCGGGTTTGGAGGGCTTCAAGAAGAGGAAATTTTTGTTTGTTGTCCAATAATCCCCATACTTTAAACCAAGGTTCCTAAGAGTATTGTAAGGGTATCTCAATAGAAAGATCCCGGAAAAGTGGCGTTTTCGTATTAGTCGCAAGGTGAAAACCTAGTCACATTCCTAGGTTTGGATTTGAAATTGAAGGAAAGTTGTTTGTGATCTTCTAAAGGGCTTCAAGTGGCGGATTGGAGTGTCAAGGAGAGGCTCTAAGTTGCTAGGAAGCGACTTCGGATCTTGAAGTGGATTAAGACTCACTAAGGTAACAATATTGTTTTCTTAAGTGTTATAAGATTACATATTGTTGTAGCCTTACATTTTGACTAGCATGAAGTATATGTATTAAAGATTGATAAGTGTTATGGATATTGGAAGCCTAAAATCCGAAATGACATTGATTAGCCATTTGAAATTGAAATACAATTTTGGTCGATAATTAGAATCGTCACATGTTACCTACTTGAAGATTGTAGTAGTTATAATCTGTCACGACCACCCGGTCCGCGATCGCGCCTACACAGGCACCTGCTCGTATACATCGAGAATAGCGGTGAACATACACAACATAAACACATGCGAAAACAATAGCATCTCAGGCTAGCCGATAAGGCCGCCTTCCATAATATAAACATACTCAAAAGTACAACTGTACAATCAGTTCTTACAGCCCAACCACAAATGTGAATATGCACTTAGAATAATAAGCGTATGGCGGGCTCGCCATACCCCTGAATGTACATAATCTACAACACCAGGGAAAAGACTGTACCAAAAAAAAAAGACAAGCCTCCGGATAAATGGAGCTTCTGACGTCTGATAAGTGATCCTAAGAATGTGGATCCACCACTGCCTTCTTTCTCGCGATGAACGCGGCCGAGGAAGAGATCAAGACACAATATGTACTAAGTATGTAAATCGAAAGTAATCAGTAATTACAACATAAGTTTAAAACAAAGCGGGAGACATGTATGATAACAAAATTACAAAGACACAAAGGCCTTACTAACAATGAGAGTAAAATCAAGGGAAATACGTACAACATCACAATAGGAGACTCCCGATCAAATCATGGGTAGCGAACCCATATAAACAGGTGGTATAACGTCTTAGGGTTCTTACCCCTCATTTATACTCTTACCCTGAAGCAGGTGGTATAACGTCTTGGGGGTTTGCCCCTCATTTATACTCTTACCCTGAAGAAGGTAATAATACAGGTGGTATAACGTCTTGGGGGTTTACCCCTCATTTATACTCTTATCCTGGAGAAGGTGGTATAACGTCTTGGGGGTCTACCCCTCACTTATACTCTTACCCTATCTCAACCCGGCCGTCATACAATGAATAAGCAAGTTAGAATCCCCCTAACTTCTTATTAGTCTTATTCATCTAAACTCTCATTCTTGTTCACTTAAGGCACTAACATGTTATAATAAAACCGGGGGTTTAACCCAAAGTACTACGTACTTCTAACCTTTTCAAAATGACTAATTTTCATGTCAAACTTCCAAGATACTATAAACCGTAGTATCAAGTCAAATTTTTTTTCCAAGACAAGTCACAATACCATTAAACATAAAGTTAGGGTTCAAAATCAAGTGACTCCTTTTATTGTAAACCTTAGGCAATTGATGCTTTAGAAATCAAATTGCCTTTTCATTAAAGTAAGTCATTTATCTTTCCATAAAGCAAATATAACCAACTCCCCATAAAGTCGTTACATTCGCTTTATATCTTAGCCATAAACAATTTCCTATCCAAGGGACTTATACGTTTAAAACGGAACAAGTATCACATACTTTGAAACTCTTCAAGTCCCTTAACTTTAATAAAACATTAGACATCCTTAATACTTTCAAGAAGTGAGTTATTCTACTAACTCACCCGCTTGGCTATTTATAAAACTAGTAAAGGATATCAAGGTCATGTACGTCTACCGTACTATATACGTACAACTAGTCATGCTCAAAAGATAGGAAAAGTTCTACATACCTCTTCGGGTCAACCACTTGCCAAGTACAATATCCCTCCCGTAGTATGTCAACCTATAATATTCACAATACGTCTATTAACGTCTTACTTCAAACGTAGAATATTACAAGTGTAAGGTCACTAAGTTCTACGGAAAATCGGACAGCACCTCCTTTGTTTCTACTTACTTTGCCACCTTTTTCAAGGCCGAATACAATAACCAACATGCCACATTTTAGGCTCAACATATCATTAGTCAAAAAGGGGATTATACGCCTTACAAGACGTATAAAATTCCGCCCCACAATTCATATACAACAATCCAATGTTAATGGCCATTTTGACTACATATATAACCACAACAAGTCTTTTTCACCCACAAAGTTGCCTTCACAAGTTATATAGCCATAACCAACTTTGACAACCCTAACCCTCCATTTTTATAGCATGCTACAACTATAACTATCGATTTCCTTTGTATACCACAATTCAAATGACTATCAAACCCTATTATTCATAACAATCTAAAACATGATTCACGTGGTCAATATCAACTATAACAAGGATTATTGTTAATTCAAAGAGAAGAGGAAATCTTTTACCTTTTGGATTAGCACACTAAAGCCCTCTTTCTTCAACTCCTTTTCCTGCCAAACTCGTCCTCGTGAGCTTCCCACAAGCTTATCAACACTTTGCCTTCTTACCGCCGCTCCAACAAAACCCTCTAGGCTAAGCTCCCTTCAAAACCTTGAGAGAATAGAGAGAGAGAAGCTCTTTAGAGTCCTTAAGGTGAAAATGACCAAGTATTTCAAGACTTGGTCCTAAAATAGGGCCCTTTTCTTGGTCAACAAGATGGGAGGGACACTTGTCACCCTCCCATAAGTTTTTTTCGAAAATATCCTCGCTTTTCACCCGATCATGAAAAATTTCCGCCTCGGCGCGGCGATGTAACCTCAGAGAATTTTCAGGATTAATGGCGCCATGCTCGCTAACGCCACAAGGCATGACGCCTGATTCTAAAATCTTACCCCCTCGCCTGTCCACTGAATTTCTAACGCCCATACCCCTCCGCTCCGATGTCCTATCGACGAGCGGTTTGTTGCGTTGGTAACTAGACTCATCTAACTTTATACTAGGCTTGGAAAACACCCCTCAATTCTTAAAACTGGGGTACAACACTCCAAAGTAGACTCAAAATCCGTTCAATACATGTGTCAACTTATCTTATAATAGATTTACGGGGTGTAACATTCTTCCCCCCTTAGAAACATTCGTCCCCGAATGTTCTTTCAGAGTCACACTTAAAGCTGCGACATAGTTTCCTTCCACAACCCCGACATACCAATAATGCCACACATGGCCACAAAAAAAAAAGCATTTACACAAAACAAATGCTTCAATTAAAACTTGACAAGTAAGGGAAAAGAATTACCTGAAGGTATAGGAAATAAGTGAGGATACTTCCTCAACATGTCCTCCTCCGCTTCCCAAGTCACCTCCTCCCGGTTATCATTTCTCCACATGACTTTGACGGAAGCTACATCCTTGGTCCGCGATGCTCGACTGAGATCGAGTATCGCTATGGGACTCTCTCATACGATAACCCTCTCACACCGGACCTCACTAGTAGGGAAAACTCTCCTGGATCACCGATACACTTCCGCAACATAGAAACATGGAAGACCGGATGTACCGCCTCTAACTCTGATGGCAGATCCAACTCATAGGCAACTTTGCCCAATCTTCGAACGATCTGGTAGGGCCCAATGTACCTTGGGCTGAGTTTCCCCTTCTTACCGAATCTCATCACACCCTTCATGGGTGACACCTTCAAGAAGACCCAATCGTCTACCTGAAACTCCAAATGCCGATGCCAATTATCCGCATATGACTTCTGCCGACTCTGAGCTGCTAACAGTCTCTCCTGGATAAGCTTTACTTTATCCACAGCCTGCTGAACCAAGTCTTGGCCAACTAACTGTACCTCGCCCACGTCGAACCAACCAATCGGCGACCTGCATTTCCGCCCATATAAAGCCTCGTATGGCGCCATCTCAGATCTTCGGAATGGTAGCCGTTGTTATAAGCAAACTCCACAAGAGGCAAATGATCCTCGGCTACCTCGAAATCAATCACGCAGCTCGCAAAGATATCCTCGAGTGTCCGATAGTACGCTCGCTCGCCGTCGACCGAGGATGAAATGTCAGATCGAGACTCACGTGTCCCAAACCCTTCGAAAGACCTCCGAGTTAGCAAGAACTGGGCTCCCCTATCGGATATAATCGACACCGGGACACCGTGCAGCCTCACAACCTCTCTAATGTACAATCTGGCATAGTCCTCCGCCGAAAACGTCGTCCTGACTGGAAGGAAATGGGCTGATTTCGTCAGCCTGTCAACAATAACCCAAATGGAGTCGCATTTCTCCGAGTGCGAGGTAACCTGTAACAAAGTCCATGTTGATCACCTCCCACTTCCAAGTCGGAATCTCAATAGACTGCAATAATCCGCTGGGCCTCTGGTGCTCGACCTTGACCTGCTGGCAATTAGGACACTGTGCAACAAAACCTGCCACGTCCCTCTTCAGGCCATCCCACCAATACAAACATCTGAGGTCGTGGTACATCTTGGTCGACCCCGGATGAATAGAATAACGAGCACTATGTGCCTCCCCCAGAATCTGCTGACGAAGTCCTGACACATCGGGAACACACAACCGACCCTCAAATCTCAAAGACTTATCAGCGCTACCTAGAATAGACTCTTCTCCTCCCAAGAGCCGCAACTCGATACCGCACCAACACGGGGTCCTCAAATCGCCGCTTCTTCACCTCATCAACGATGGAAGACTCGGCAACCTCACGAACCCGCACCCCGCTATCGTCGGTATCGATCAAACGAACCCCAAGGCTCGTTAACTGGTGGATCTGACGGACCATGTCCCGCCTCTCCGGCTGTACCTCTGACAGGCTCCCCATCGATCTACGACTCAAGGCATCAGCAACTACGTTGGCTTTCCCCGGATGGTATAGAATATCAACATCATAGTCTTTCAAAGAACTCTAACCACCGCCTCGTCTCAAGTTCACTCCTCTCGCTCAAGATATCTTGAGGCTCTTGTGGTGCGTATAAATATCCACATGAACCCCATACAAATAATGTCTCCAAATCTTCAAGGCATGAATAATCGCGCCAACTCTAAGTCATGGGTAGGGTAATTCTCTCATGCTTCCAGAATCGCCGAAGCATAGGCTATAACCTTGCCGTGCCGCATCAAAACACACCCTAGCCCGATACCCGAGGCATCACAATAGATCACGTGCCGCCTAACCCTCAGAAGAGTAAGAACTAGGGTCGTAGTCAACCTCTCCTTCAAAGAATCGAAACCCCGCCGCAAGCTCGCCCATCGGAACTTGGCCGCGCCGAGTCACCTAGTCAACGGTCCAAATCGAAGCAACCGCTTCCACAAACCTACGATAATACCGCTAGCCCTAAGAAATCGCGCGCACTCGGCCGGAGTAGAGGTCTCGCCAAGACTGATCGCCTCACCTTTGCCGTATCCACGCGAACACCATCAGCCCCAATAATATGCCCCAGGAATGCCACTGAGGCCAACCAAAACTCATACTTGGAGAACTTGGCGAACAACCGCGGCCCGAGAACCCTGGCATAGCCTCGCAGTGATCGCATGCTCATGCTCATTCGCGAATAAACCAGATGTCATCAATGAATACAATCACAAATGTATCCAAAATGACTTGAACACTGTTCATAAAATCCATAAATACCCTGAGCGTTGGTCAAACCGAAAGACATAACCCTAAACTCATAGTGCCCATACCGGTCCCGAATGCGATCTTTGGGATGTTCGCCTCGAACTCGAACCTGATGATAACCAGACCGCAAGTCTATCTTTGAGAAACACCTCGCACCCTGCAGCTGGTCAAACAAATCATCAATCCGGGGGATGGGGTACCTATTCTTGATGGTTACCTTATTCAGCTGCCTGTAATCAACACACATACGCAGCGTCCCATCCTTCTTCTTCACGAACAAGACCGGCGCTCCCCAGGGAGATACACTAGGCCTGATAAAGCCTTTTTCCAAAGAAATCTTTCACCGGTCCTTCGCCTCCTCAACTCAGCAGGTGCCATTCTGTATGACAGAATGGAAATAGGCCGAGTGTCTGGCAACGTGTCAATACAAAACTCAATCTCTCTCTCATGAGGGATACCCGGAAGATCATCTGGGAACACATCCGAAACTCCTAACCATCGTATCGATCAAGAACCGCACTCAGCCTCTGTGTCAAATACCCGAACCAGATGATAGATGTACCCTTTCTGCACCATCTTCCTAGCCTTGAGGTAAGAAATAAACCTACCCCTCGGCGACGCTGTGTTGCCCTTCCACTCGATGACTGGCTCGCCAGGAAACTGGAACCGAACCAACCTGTCCCTACAGTCGACATTGGCATAACAAGAAGCCAACCAGTCCATACCCATAATGACATCAAAATCTGTCATCTCCAGCTCTATCAAGTCTGCAAGGGTCTGACGACTGTAAATATAAACCGGACAACCTCTGTACACCCGCTCAGCTAACACCGAATCTCCCATAGGCGTAGCTACCTCAAAAGGCTCTATCGACTCCGGATCTATCCCGATTCTACCCGCAAAGAGGGGACACATAGGACAAGGTAGAACCTGGATCTATCAAAGCATAAACGTCACAGCATGAAATCAATAATGTACCGCGACGACGTCGTGAAGCCTCACGATCTGGCGGCTGGCTAATGAATATATGCGGTTCTGGGGACCGCTAGAACTGGAACCACCACCACGACCTCTACCGCGGCCTGCCGCTCCATGAGTACCCTGCCCTCCGGGGCGCATAACCACAGAAGGAGAAGAAAACCCAGCAACAGATCCTGTCGGCTGCACCGTACCACCCACGCCACCTCTAGACGGACAATCTCTCCTCAAATGGCCCTGCTGGCCACACGAGTAACAAGCTCCCGAAGCTCTGCGATACTCGCCCTGGTAGAACCTACCGCATCGAGCACACTGAGGTGTGGGTGGTCCCGATCGCGACGGTTCCTCGCCTCCCCGAATCTCGAAGTCCCGAGCCACGACTCGCCTCGAATGACTGGCCGATCGACCTCTTGCCGAAAACCGTGAAGGAGCACTCTGTCTGGCCGGAAAGTGGACTGTTCGCCGCCGAGGCCGCCCGCGAAAACCGCCCCGAGACCACGATGTCACGGCCTCTTGGGCTGGCTCGAGTCAATCTGTCCTCCTCTCTATCCTCGATCCTCGCGCATAGATCGCATCTGGCGATGTCCATGCCAGTCAAGAGCCACACCTAAGCATGCGGTAATCATATGATGGTCAAGCCCCATCACATAACGATGAACCCTATCTGCCATGTCAGCTACAAGAGTATGCGCATGTCTGACCAAGGAGTCAAACTCCAAGCTATACTCTCGACAGCCTCCTGCTTCGCCTCAAGGTCAAGAACTGTCTACCCGCTCTCCTCATCTCGGAGGCAAAAGTGAACCATGAAGGCCTCAGTAAACTCCTCCCAAACACCGGAAGAACATCATCACCTCTCGAAAGCAACCACGACTCAAACCAGTTCAACGCAATATCGCGCAACCCAGAGAGGCTAGCGTAATGCACTGCCTCAAGCCCTAAGAACTCGCATGGTCATTGTAGGCTGCCGAATGAACTCTTGCGGATCCTCATCCGACATCGAACCATAAAACTCAGGTGGATGACAACCCAGAAAATCCCTAATCCGCAAACTGTCGGCCCTAGGGTGGTCGCTCGCTTCTGCTTCGCCTGTCCGACTACTATACTGGTCAATAACCGGATCTGTTCCCCGTAGTCTCTATACTCGACCGGCCGCGAATCGAGGCTCGTGCACGGAACCTTGGAGCTACGCGCCTCGGCCTCCTCCATCTTGTCGGCGTGGTGAACTTCGCCGACCCGCCTACTACCTCGTATAGTGCGTGCTCGAGTCCGTAACCTCCTCGAGTACCGCTAGCAGCCTCCGCCGCTTTGCCCTTCTGGGCCCTGGTCGCCTTCCGTGGAGGCATATCTGTTTCATAAGACTAGGTCAGAGAGGATTCATCCTAATAAGACAGCTCTACTGCACGATCTTAGAGAGAGAAGAATGGAAACCAATCCTAAATGTCCTGCAGCCTCCTGATTATAGATGTGGTGCACAACACACCGATAATCAAGACTCTACTAGACACGGTCTGTAGACACTTTCCGAGGACTAACTGCTCTGATACCACTTTTGTCACGACCCGACCCCGGGTCCGCGACTGGCGCCCTACCTGGGCACCCTGTTCAGGTATACATCAGAGAATAGCAGCGGAACATACACAACATAAACACATGCGAAAACAATAGCATCTCAGGCTAGCCGATAAGGCCGCCTTCCATAATATAAACATACTCAAAAGTACAACTGTACAATCAGTTCTTACAGCCCAACCACAAATGTGAATACAGACCTCTAGGAATAATAACTGTGGCGGGACAGGGCCCCGCCATACCCCTGAATGTACATAATCTACAACACCAGGGAAAAGACTGTACCAAAAAAAAAAGACAAGCCTCCGGATAAATGGAGCTTCTGACGTCTGATAAGTGATCCTAAGAATGTGGATCCACCACCTGCTTACCCTTTCCTGCGGCATGAACGCAGCCCCCGAGGAAGAGATCAGTACACAATATGTACTAAGTATGTAAAACTGGAAAGTACTGTAATTACAACATAAGTTTAAAACAAAGCCGGAGACATGTATGATAACAAAATTACAGTACACAGTGCCTTACTAACAATGAGAGTAAAATCAAGGGAAATACGTACAACATCACAATAGGAGACTCCCGATCAAATCATGGGTAGCGAACCCATATAAACAGGTGGTATAACGTCTTAGGGTTCTTACCCCTCATTTATACTCTTACCCTGAAGCAGGTGGTATAACGTCTTGGGGGTTTGCCCCTCATTTATACTCTTACCCTGAAGAAGGTAATAATACAGGTGGTATAACGTCTTGGGGGTTTACCCCTCATTTATACTCTTATCCTGGAGAAGGTGGTATAACGTCTTGGGGGTCTACCCCTCACTTATACTCTTACCCTATCTCAACCCGGCCGTCATACAATGAATAAGCAAGTTAGAATCCCCCTAACTTCTTATTAGTCTTATTCATCTAAACTCTCATTCTTGTTCACTTAAGGCACTAACATGTTATAATAAAACCGGGGGTTTAACCCAAAGTACTACGTACTTCTAACCTTTTCAAAATGACTAATTTTCATGTCAAACTTCCAAGATACTATAAACCGTAGTATCAAGTCAAATTTTTTTTCCAAGACAAGTCACAATACCATTAAACATAAAGTTAGGGTTCAAAATCAAGTGACTCCTTTTATTGTAAACCTTAGGCAATTGATGCTTTAGAAATCAAATTGCCTTTTCATTAAAGTAAGTCATTTATGTCACGACCCGACCCCGGGGCCGCGACTGGTACCCTACCGGGGTACCCTGTCAGGTATATGTCAGAGAATAGCAGCGGAACATACATGAAACAAAATCTGCATAAGGTAAACATCACTAGCAAGCCGATAAGGCCGCCTTTCATAAAATAACTTAACCGAAAGTGAAACAGTACATCTTATCATTACAGCCCAAACCACAACGTGACTACGCACTTAGGAATACGATCGTGGCGGGGCCCGCCATACCCCCTGAATGTACAAAAGTAAATAACCTCAGGGAATCATACCAAAAGACAAAGCCTCCGGAGGGGTGGAGCTTTCCAGAAAATGAACAGTGATCCTAAGAGTGCGGACCAGCAAGCTACGTATCTCGACCTGCGGCATGAACGCACTTCGGCGAGGTCGAGACAACATGTACCAAGTATGTGAAACTGAAAATACTGTAATGAAAACATAAGGCTGAAAACAAGCTGGGATCAGGGATGAAATCAAATTACCTTTTACTGTGCCTTACCATCAATAAGAACACCAATCATATACTACACGGCATGAAGAATAGGAAGCTCATAAATCAAATACAATGGAAGCGTGCGTGGAATCCTCCATCACCGGGCGGTGCGTCCAAGTAACTCGTGGAAGCATGCGTGCGGAATCCTTCATCATCGGGCGACGCCCAAGTAAACTAAATCGAACAATGGAAACATACCCGTGGAATCCTCCATCACTGGCGGTACGTCCAAGTAAACTCGTAACTGAACAATGGAAACATACCCGTGGAATCCTCCATCACTGGCGGTACGTCCAAGTAAACTCGTAACTGAACAATGGAAACATACCCGTGGAATCCTCCATCACTGGCGGTACGTCCAAGTAACTCATAACTGAACAATGGAAACATACCCGTGGAATCCTCCATCATCAAGCGACGCGTCCAAGTAAACTCAGAATCGAACAATGGAAACATACCCGGAATCCTTCATCATCGCGACGCCCAAGTAACTCATAATCGAACAATGGAAGCATACGTGGAATCCTTCATCATCAAGCGATGCCCAAGTAACTCATAACTTCTTTAGGCTTTCATTAACATACAAAATGAATCTCATTTTCATGACCTTATTCAAGAAAAACCAACTCTTTAACATTTCATAAAGTTATTATAACCAACTTCCCATAAAGCCGTTATACTAACTTTATGCTTTAGAATTTTACGACATCCTTATCCATTCATAAGGCCGTTATAACTAACTTCCCATAAAGCCGTTATAACTCCTTATGAACCATTTCGTTCTTTTACTAGCCAAGAGGCTTATACTTCAAACAAATTCATACAATTTTCAAAAATACTTCAAGCCTCTTATCTTTAGAATAATTCAATACTCAATACTTTCACACCAAGTATTCTATACTTTTGTAAAATCATACTTTTCCCTTAACCAAGGGACTTATACCTCTTAAAACGAAACAAGTCTTTGTTTATACTTAAACAAGTAAAAATACTAAATCTTGTACGTCTACCGTACTACATAGATACAAATACTCATGCTCAAAGATAGGAAAGCTTCACATACCTCTTTGGTCAATCCTCTTGCCAAGTCCAAACTACCGCAAGTAATATTCAACCTTAAAGTTTTAGCCAAAACTTATTCCAAGTATTGCTAGCTTTCTTGCCAAGAACACCACCACAAGCTAGCAACAAGCTTCCTTTTCTTGTTCTTAACTTTCAGATTTTTCTTGGGTTTTTAGAGAGAAGGAGGAGGAGATTTTAGAGAGAGGGAGAGAGAGTGTGAAGATGAAAGATGGGAAGAATGACCAAGTCTTGGTCAATATATTGCATGTGAGAAATCGGATGGGGACACTTGTCACCCTCCCATGGCCTTTTTAAAAGAGAAATCAGACTTTTCTAAGTTTTTCCGCCTAAAATTCCCGCCTCGGCGCCGCTTCCAGTGGCGCGCAACTCCTGCGACCAGATCTTCCGCCGCGGCCCCGCTTCCTGCCGCGCCTGCTGTTTTGCACGAAACATTTACGTCCATTGCGACCGAACTTGTAATTCTCATAACTTCCTACTCTGACGTCCTATCGACGAACGGTTGGTTGCGTTGGAATCTAGACTCAACGAACTACGCCCTAGGCTTTTAAAATACTTAGGAACTCTCAATGAATCGGGTCATAACCCGCCTCAAAGTTGACTAAAACTCGCCCGGAACAATCCGTCAACCTATCCTTCGAAAATTTTAAGTCTTACCCCCTTTCGAACGCTCTCAAACGCATGACCTGAACTACGGGGTGTAACATTCTCCCCCCCTTAGAAACATTCGTCCCCGAATGTTCTTTTGGAGCCAATCTAATATCCCTCGGTACCCCCTCGTACTTTACACTAATGGAACTTTATTATGCCACACATGGTCCTAAGATATCGTACACACATATCCACTCATCACTATCACACAAGACAACAGACCCCAAGGGTGCACTAACGCTATCTTACTTCTTTTCAAGGCCTAAAAGGATTCTCTTATCGTACTTCCAACCCATCGCTAGCATACCTACATATACTTAATATTATCCAATCATGGCATTCCATCATACAACACTCCTATCATTCATAATAATCTCTAGCGGTCAAAGGTATACCGATGTCATATAGGCGTCAAGGACCGCTAAAATTGGGAACCGCTACCACGACCTTCGCGGCCCCGCCGTGTATGAACATCCCGCCACCATTGAAAGTGAAGAATCTGCAATCGATCCAATAGATTGCGCCATCCCACTGTGGCTACCCCTGTCGGACGATCTCGCCAAATGGCCTGTTGGCGCAGTGTAACAAGTCGGTCGATCTAGTCCGACACTCCAAATGAGATCTACTACAATGACCACATCGAGGCAAAGGTGGCCCCCCCTGCATAACATCTTCGGATACATGTGAACCTGTCGCCCCGGAGCCTTGACCTGCTCCTGAATATCCCTGACGGTCAAACCACCCGCCGGAAGACCGGGAAGGGGCACTCTGCGTTAGCGAGAATGTAGATCCAACTGCGCCGAGGCTGTCCACCACAAAGCTATCCCGAAACCCCGCTGCCCCGCCCTCGGGCCGGGCCGACTCGGCCGCCCTCACTCTCCCTCGCCCTCAATCCTCGCAAACGCTCGCATCTCCGGCAATATCCATACCGTCAAGAGCCACCCTGCATACGCAGAATCATGTAACGATCTAACCCCATCACATAGCGGTGAACTCGGTCCGCCATGTTTGCCACAATAGTGGGCGCATACCTGGCCAATGAATCAAACTCTAGGTTGTATTCCCTGATGGTCTTCCCATTCTGTCTCAATGTCAAGAACCTATCCAAGCGGGCTCTCTCGCCTCGGAGGCAAAAGTGACCGAGGAAGGCTTCCGTGAACTCATCCCAAGCAGCTGGAGGAGCACCCACACCTTTTGACAACACCCACGACTCAAACCAATTCAACGCAATATCGCGTAACCGGTAAGAAGCTAACACAACGGACTCCGTCTCCGAGGCCCTAAGCACCTGCGTAGTCCGCCGCACTTGTCGGATAAACTCCTGAGGATCCTCCTCAGACCTCGAACCATAGAACTCGGGTGGATCACAACTTAGAAAGTCCCGAATCCTTAAACCGCTTGGCTCAGGTTAGCCACGGCCTCGGCAGATCGCCGCCACAATGCTAGTCAACAACCCGACCGCTTCCCATAATCCTATACTCGCCGGCCGTGGAACGGAGGCTCGTACCGGTCTCGATGGCCGCTGCCGCTCGAACTCCGCTGAGGCTGGCGACGTTGTGGAACTCGCCGCCCGAAACATCATCTCCGGCAAAGATCGGGCACGCCTCGTAGCCTCTCAAGGCCCCGCTTGCAGCCTCAATCGCTTTGCCCTTCGGCTGCCGCTTTACGCGAGGCATCATCGCTATAAAAGAATACGTCGAGGAGTCCAACTTATAACACAGCTCTAAGGCACGATCTCAGAGTGAGAAGAATGGAAACCAATCCTAAATATCCTGCAGCCTCCTGATTATAGATGTGGTGCACAACACACCGATAATCAAGACTCTACTAGATACGGTCTGTAGACACTTTCCGAGGACTAATCGCTTCGATACCACTTTTGTCACGACGACCGGCCGCGATCGTACTTACCGGTACCACGTCGTATATGTCAGAGAATAGCAGCGGAACATACATGAAACAAAATCTGCATAAGGTAAACATCACTAGCAAGCCGATAAGGCCGCCTTTCATAAAATAACTTAACCGAAAGTGAAACAGTACATCTTATCATTACAATTTCAAACCACAACGTGACTACTGCACTTCTAGAATAACGATCGTGACAGGGTCCCGCCATACCCCCTGAATGTACAAAAGTAAATAACCTCAGGGAATCATACCAAAAGACAAAGCCTCCGGAGGGGTGGAGCTTTCCAGAAAATGAACAGTGATCCTAAGAGTGCGGACCAAAGAAGTTACGATCTCGACTGCGGCATGAACGCACTTCGGGCGAGGTCGATAACATGTACCAAGTATGTGAAATCAAAATATCAGAATGAAAACATAAGGCTGAAAACAAGCTGGGATCAGGGATGAAATCAAATTACCTTTTACTGTGCCTTACCATCAATAAGAACACCAATCATATACTACACGGCATGAAGAATAGGAAGCTCATAAATCAAATACAATGGAAGCGTACCCGTGGAATCCTCCATCACTGGCGGTACGTCCAAGTAACTCATGGAAGCATGCCCGTGGAATCCTTCATCACTGGCGGCACGTCCAAGTAAACTCGTAACTGAACAATGGAAACATACCCGTGGAATCCTCCATCACTGGCGGTACGTCCAAGTAAACTCGTAACTGAACAATGGAAACATACCCGTGGAATCCTCCATCATCGGGCGACGCCCAAGTAAACTCAGAATCGAACAATGGAAACATACCTGGAATCCTCCATCATCAAGCAGACGTCCAAGTAACTCATAACTGAACAATGGAAACATACCCGTGGAATCCTTCATCACTGGCGGTACGTCCAAGTAACTCATAACTGAACAATGGAAGCATACCCGTGGAATCCTCCATCACTGGCGGTACGTCCAAGTAAACTCGTAACTGAACAATGGAAACATACCCGTGGAATCCTTCATCACTGGCGGTACGTCCAAGTAACTCATAACTGAACAATGGAAGCATACCCGTGGAATCCTTCATCACTGGCGGTACGTCCAAGTAACTCATAACTTCTTTAGGCTTTCATTAACATACAAAATGAATCTCATTTTCATGACCTTATTCAAGAAAAACCAACTCTTTAACATTTCATAAAGTTATTATAACCAACTTCCCATAAAGCCGTTATACTAACTTTATGCTTTAGAATTTTACGACATCCTTATCCATTCATAAGGCCGTTATAACTAACTTCCCATAAAGCCGTTATAACTCCTTATGAACCATTTCGTTCTTTTACTAGCCAAGAGGCTTATACTTCAAACAAATTCATACAATTTTCAAAAATACTTCAAGCCTCTTATCTTTAGAATAATTCAATACTCAATACTTTCACACCAAGTATTCTATACTTTTGTAAAATCATACTTTTCCCTTAACCAAGGGACTTATACCTCTTAAAACGAAACAAGTCTTTGTTTATACTTAAACAAGTAAAAATACTAAATCTTGTACGTCTACCGTACTACATAGATACAAATACTCATGCTCAAAGATAGGAAAGCTTCACATACCTCTTTGGTCAATCCTCTTGCCAAGTCCAAACTACCGCAAGTAATATTCAACCTTAAAGTTTTAGCCAAAACTTATTCCAAGTATTGCTAGCTTTCTTGCCAAGAACACCACCACAAGCTAGCAACAAGCTTCCTTTTCTTGTTCTTAACTTTCAGATTTTTCTTGGGTTTTTAGAGAGAAGGAGGAGGAGATTTTAGAGAGAGGGAGAGAGAGTGTGAAGATGAAAGATGGGAAGAATGACCAAGTCTTGGTCAATATATTGCATGTAGCAGAAAATCAGATGGGGGGGGACACTTGTCACCCTCCCATGGCCTTTTTAAAAGAGAAATCAGACTTTTCTAAGTTTTTCCGCCTAAAATTCCCGCCTCGGCGCCGCGGCCCTGCTTCCCGGCGCCGCGGCGCCGCAACTCCTGCGGACCCTCAGATCTTCCGGCGCCGCTTTCGGCGCGCCCTGCCTTTGCTCAAACACATTTACGTCCGATTGCGCCGAACTTGTAATTCTCATAACTTCCTACTCTGACGTCCTATCGACGAACGGTTGGTTGCGTTGGAATCTAGACTCAACGAACTACGCCCTAGGCTTTTAAAATACTTAGGAACTCTCAATGAATCGGGTCATAACCCGCCTCAAAGTTGACTAAAACTCGCCCGGAACAATCCGTCAACCTATCCTTCGAAAATTTTAAGTCTTACCCCCTTTCGAACGCTCTCAAACGCATGACCTGAACTACGGGGTGTAACAATTTATCTTTCCATAAAGCAAATATAACCAACTCCCCATAAAGTCGTTACATTCGCTTTATATCTTAGCCATAAACAATTTCCTATCCAAGGGACTTATACGTTTAAAACGGAACAAGTATCACATACTTTGAAACTCTTCAAGTCCCTTAACTTTAATAAAACATTAGACATCCTTAATACTTTCAAGAAGTGAGTTATTCTACTAACTCACCCGCTTGGCTATTTATAAAACTAGTAAAGGATATCAAGGTCATGTACGTCTACCGTACTATATAATGCATAACTAGTCAGGCTCAACAGATAGGAAAAGTTCTACATACCTCTTCGGGTCAACCACTTGCCAAGTACAATATCCCTCCCGTAGTATGTCAACCTATAATATTCACAATACGTCTATTAACGTCTTACTTCAAACGTAGAATATTACAAGTGTAAGGTCACTAAGTTCTACGGAAAATCGGACAGCACCTCCTTTGTTTCTACTTACTTTGCCACCTTTTTCAAGGCCGAATACAATAACCAACATGCCACATTTTAGGCTCAACATATCATTAGTCAAAAAAGGGATTATACGCCTTACAAGACGTATAAAATTCCGCCCCACAATTCATATACAACAATCCAATGTTAATGGCCATTTTGACTACATATATAACCACAACAAGTCTTTTTCACCCACAAAGTTGCCTTCACAAGTTATATAGCCATAACCAACTTTGACAACCATAACCCTCCATTTATATAGCATGCTACAACTATAACTATCGATTTCCTTTGTATACCACAATTCAAATGGCTATCAAACCATATTATTCATAACAATCTAAAACATGATTCACGTGGTCAATATCACCTATAACAAGGATTATTGTTAATTCCAAGAGAAGAGGAAATCTTTTACCTTTTGGATTAGCACACTAAAACCCTCTTTCTTCAACTCCTTTTCCCGCCAAACTCGTCCTCGTGAGCTTCCCACAAGCTTATCAACACTTTGCCTTCTTACCGCCACTCCAACAAAACCCTCTAGGCTAAGCTCCCTTCAAAACCTTGAGAGAAAAGAGAGAGAGAAGCTCTTTAGAGTCCTTAAGGTGAAAATGACCAAGTCTTTCAAGACTTGGTCCTAAAATAGGGCCCTTTTCTTGGTCAACAAGATGGGAGGGACACTTGTCACCCTCCCATAAGTTTTTTTCGAAAATATCCCCTGTTTTCAGCCCTGACCGCGGAAAAATTCCCGCCTCGGCGATGTAACCTCAGAGAATTTTCAGGATTAATGGCGCCGCGGCCCTGCTAACGGAGTTGCGGCGCTGCGACGCCTGATTCTAAAATCTCTCCCCCTCGCCTGTCCACTGAACTTCTAACGCCCATACCCCTCCGCTCCGATGTCCTATCGACGAGCGGTTTGTTGCGTTGGTAACTAGACTCATCCAACTTTATACTAGGCTTGGTAAACACCCCTCAATTCTTAAAACTGGGGTACAACACTCCAAAGTAGACTCAAAATCTGTTCAATACATGCGTCAACTTATCTTATATTAGAATTTACGGGGTGTAACATAATCGATTGCGGCTTGAAACATGTTATACTAAACAACTTGAATTGAAAATGAATTGGAAAGGTTGATATGTTGTTACACCTTTGGACGAGAATGACTTTGTATGTTGGACTAGTTTGATATAATTTGTGGGGCGGAATTTTACACGTCTTGTAGGCGTGTAATCCCCTATTGTTAACTACATTGTTGAGCCTTAAATGTGGCGTGTTTGGTTATTGAATTCGGGCCTTGAAAAAGGTGGAAAAGTATGTAGAAACAAAGGAAGTGTTGTCCGATTTTCCGTAGAATATAGCGACTTTGCACTTAGAATATGCTACGTTTGAAGTTAGAAGTTAATAGACGTATTATGCTCATTATAGGTTGACATACTACATACGACATATTGTACTTGGCAAGTGGATTGAACCGAAGAGGTATGTGGAACTTTCTTATCTCTTGAGCATGAATAGTTGTAAATATATAAGTACGCATTTAGAGATTTTTGACAATCTAATCCATTTGATATCCTTGACTTATTTTAAGAATGTCCAAGATGGTTGAGTTGGGGACTTAACTCACTTGTTTAAGAATATTAAGGATATCTTAGTTTCTAAAAGTTAAGAGACATAAAGTATTTTAATAGTATATGATACTTGGTTTTGAAAGTATACGTCTCTTGGATTTAAAGAAGAATGTATTTGTCTAAAGTATAAAGCTAGTATAACGGCTTTATGGGAAATTGGTTATAATAGCTTTATGGAAATTTAAAAATAGTGGTTTACTCTAAGTAATGTAAGTATGATAAATGACTTGAAATAATGAAAGACAAATTGATTTTAAGACATCAATTGCTTAAGGTTTTAAAAGAAAGAAGTCACTTGATTTAGAAGCCTATAAATGTATTTCTAAAAGGTATTGTGACTTGTCTTGAAAAGTAGATATGACTTGATACTACGGTTATTAGTATCTTGAAAGTTTTATATGAAAAAGAGTCATTTTAAAATAATAGAAGTACGTAGTACTTTGGGTTAAATTCCCGGATTTTATAATGACATGTTAGTGCCTTAAGTAAACTAAAATGAGAGTGTATATGAATAAGGCTAATAAGAAGTTAGGGGAATTTCTTAACTTGCTTATGTTATGTACGATAAACCGGTAGTGCTTATGTTATGTATGATAATCCGGTAGTGCTTATGTTATGTATGATAATCCGGTAGTGCTTATGTTATGTATGATAGTCGGTTGTGCTAGTTTATGTTATTCTTACGGGGTAAAGCCCCGAGTTACTACTAATTCCATGGATTTGCTACCCATGATGCGAGTGCGGCGTTTGTACTCATTGCGGGCCCATCGGGCCTAAGCGGGTGAAATAGTCCTGTGCGGGTGAAATAGTCCTGTGCGGGTGAAATAGTCCTATGCGAGGAATACCTCATGCGGGTCCACACGACCTATGCGGGCGGATACAGCCTATGCGAGGAAGTTACCTCATTGCGGGTCCACAGGACCTATGCGGGTGAAATAGTCCCAGGAGTAGGATTGCTTAATGACATACGGGTGGGTGTCCCTACTTTGATCATGAGCCTCCTATTTTTATGCAGTAAAGTATACTCTTGTTTACTCTCATTGTTAGTAAGGCACATTGTACTGTTATTTGAGTTATCATACATGTCTCCAACTTTATTTTAGACTTATGATTTCACCACAGTACTTTCAGTTTCACATATTTGGTACATGTTGTACTGACCTCCTTCGGGGGGCTGCGTTCATGCCGCAGGTAGAGTATACAGGTTGCTGATCCTCACTTTTAGGATCACTGATTCAGCTGTTGAGAAGCTCCATTACTCCGGAGGCTTATCCTTGGTCCAGATCCCTGGTATTGTCGGTTGTTGTACATTCAGGGGTATGGCGGGGCCCTGTCCCGTCACAGTTGTTATTCTTAGAGGTCTGTAGTCATGTCTTGTGGATTTGGGTTGTAAGAAAAAGAAAATGTAACTGATGTTTTTGGGTATGTGTATATTTTACGGAAGGTGGCCTTATCGGCTAGCCTATTGTTGTTTATTGTCTAAGTATTTATAAGTGTTGTGTATGTTCCGCTGCTATTCTCTGATGTATACCTGACAGGGGTGCCCAGGTAGGGCACCAGTCGCGGGCCCGGGGTCGGGTCGTGACAATTTTATTGAGAGTCAAATGAGGATTTAAATTGCACAAGGTTGCTCATGATAACTATCCATGCTAGTGTTATTATTCGATTTCCGAAGTTCTAAATAATTTACTGATCAAAGGCTGTAAGGGCGAACTGCTTACCGCGTCCCAGAAAGGGCCGGGCAGTAGATGATTTTATCGCGTCCCAAAAAGGGCCGGACAGTTTATATTTAGATAATTTTACCGCATCCCAGAAAGGGCCGGACATTATATGTTTAGATGATTTTACCGCGTCCCAGAAAGGGCCGGGCAGTTTATGTATATATGTTTACCGCGTCCCAGAAAGGGCCGGGCAGTATAGATACTCATGACAGTATATGTTTCCATGGACTTGTATCCATGAGACGAGTATAGATACTCATGACAATATATGTTTCCATGGACTTGTATCCATGATGCGAGAGTATATGACAGTATATGATTATATGGTCATACATTCATGATTTTGATATGACTCTCACTTTTTAAAAAGGCACAATTGACTCTCTATTTTTACAAGGTACAGTTGACTCTTATTTTATATGGCACAGTTGGATCTGGTATTTGATTTTCATACTTGTCCCTGTCATCTTTTGGCCAGTTATGATCTTATTTACTGTACTTATGTTTACATATTTAGTACATTGTTGTATTGACCCCCTTCTTCGGGGGGCTGCGTTCTTGCCCGCAGGTATATGTACTCATTTTGGTGATCCCCGAGCTTAGGATCTTTGCTCAGCTTTTGGGATAGCTCCATTGTTCAAGGGCTTATCATTTTGGTACAGTTTTGCTGTTACAGGCTTATGTATATTCAGGGGTACGACGGGGCCTTGTCCCGTCATAGTTACTTTTATACTCTTAGAGGTCTTAGTCATGTGTGGGTTGGACGTGTGTAAAGTTGTAGCTCATTTTGGATTTGTGTATATAATGGCAGCCTTGCCGGCTTGCCTATTTTATTATATGGGTTGTTATTACAGTTCAGGGGACAGGATCCCTTTGTTATGTGAGTATGAGTTTTCTTAAGCTTCCGCTGGTTATATGTGATGTGTGGGAATAATGGTGCCCAGGTAGGTGTCACGACCCGACCCCGGGCCCGCGACTGGTGCCCTACCTGGGCACCCTTACAGGTATACATCAGAGATAACCAGGGGAATATAACTAAAGCTCGTAGACATGCGTCAATATGAAATAAGAAACAGGCTAGCCGATAAGGCCACCTTTCTGTAATATATACAAAACAAAGAAATACATCTTTTACAAGTCCAACCCACAAAACATGACTACAGACCTCTAAGAGTTTTGACATAACAACTGTGATGGGACAGGGCTCCGTCATACCCCTGAATGTACATAATATATCACAACAGGGATCCGTACCAAAAGATAAGCCTCCGGGTAATGGAGCTTCTCAAAAGCTGAACTGTGATCCTAAGAGCGAGGATCAGCAACCTGTTTACCTCTACCTGCGGCATGAACGCAGCCCCCGAGGAAGGGGGTCAGTACAAAATATGTACCAAGTATGTGAAACTGAAAGTACTGTAACGAAATCATATAGTCTAAAATAAAGCTGGAGACATGTATGATAACCAAATTAACAGTACACTGTGCCTTATTAATAATGAGAGTAAACTTTGCCGGTTTTAAAATAGGAAGCTTATGATTAATCTAGGGCCACCCGCCCCTAGTATCATTATGCAATCCTACTCCTGTGACTATTTCACCCACATAGGTCGTGTGGACCCACATGAGGTAATTTCCTCGCATATGACTATTTCACCCGCATGAGACTATTTCACCCGCATGAGCCCTACGGACTCGCATGAGGTAGTTTCCTCGCATCGTGGGGAGCAAGTCCACGGAAATGCAAAATGCAACATGACCCGGGGATTGGTCCCGTAATAAATAATATAACACTAGCGCAACCGGCTATCATAAATACATATGCAAGTTAAGAAACCCCTTAACTTCTTATTAGACTTAAGTAGCATGTGCTCTCATTTATTTAAACTTAAGGCACTAACATGTCATGTAAAAATCCGGGAATTTAACCCAAAGTACTATGTACTTCTACTCTTTTTAAAAATGACTATTTTAAATAATAACCCCGAGACACTAACACCCGTAGTATCAAGACATGTCTACTTTTCAAATCAAGTTACTACACCTTTAGAAATTCATCCCAAAGCTTTAAAATGAAGTAACTTCTACTTCCAAAACTTAAGTAACTTATACCTTTAAATCAAGTTACCTTTCTTGAAATCAAGTCCTTTATCCTCTTTTTAAATCAATCAAGTAGACCAATCTTCTATTTCCCATAAAGTCGTTATAATTAACTTCCCATAAATCCATAATAACACTTTATGTTTTAGAAAACTAAGGCATTTACGTCCTTTAAAATCAAGTGAGTTTAACTCTCCAACTCAACCAAACTTGGAAAATTTAAATCAAGTCAATGATACCAAAATGAAACCGAATTCATTTAAGACTTGTACGTCTACCGTACTATACATTTATAAAACTTCATGCTAAAAAAAATAGAGAAAGTTCCACATACCTCATCGGCTTAATCCACTTGCTAAGTCGAATACGCCGCACGTAGAATGTCAACCTATAATGACCATAATACGTCTATCAACTTCTAGCTTTCCAAGGTAGAATAATACTAAGTATAAGACCTCTTATTCTACGGAAAATTGGGCAGCACTTCCCCTGTTTCTACGTACTTTTCCACCTTTTTTAAGGTCTGAAATCAATAACCAATATGCCATATTTAAGGCTCAACAAATCAGCTAACCAAAGGGGGTTACACGCCTAGCTGGACGTGTAAAATTCTGCCCCACAATTCATATATAACTAGTCCATTAATTAGTCCATTTCTAACCAACTTTTAAGGCCATTCTCAGCTACAATATGTGACAACATAAAGTCCTTTTCAATTCCTTTTTAATCCAAGTTGTTGTTACAACATGTTATGCAAGTCACAATCAATTACAACAACTATATTCCCTTCCTTATATAACATGTAACGATTATAACTAACAACCAATTTGATTAACAACTTTAATGGCTAACATGCCAATTTCGGTTTTAACATCTCAACATGATCCAAATCTTTTCAATCTTCATTCTATATATCACATGCTCGTTTATCAACTACTATAACATGTAATCTTCTATTACATCAAGAAGACGAAGATTTTTACCTCAATAAGCCCAAATATAATCCAAGATTAAAAGTCGATCCTTAGCAACTTTAGCTCCTCTTCTTTACGTTCCAATCCACCCCAAGCAACCCTTAGAAGTTCATAAACAACTTCTCTTCAAATTCCAACATCAAAATTGAAGAACACTTTAGGTTTTCATGTTGCGACTAACGGATTAATGTAGTATTTCCGGGATTTAAGAGTTTGGTTATGCTTAGTATACTACTAGAGACCTTTGGTTTGAATATTGGGATTTATCAACAACAAATGAAGAATTTTGGTCTTCAAAGAGGTGCCAAAACTGAGAGCCTCAATGTGCAACAACAAGTTCTTGATTTTTTTTCTAAGTGTGGAATTGGTCTTGCTACTAGTAGTAGATATAAGACACCCAAGGGTTAGGATTAAAACACTTGTGTGGATGAGATTGTAGTCAACAATGTCAAGCCTCTACTTGGCCACTTGGCCTACTTGTCTCGCCCAACATGGGCATGTGGAGGGTGACACGTGTCGCCCTCCGATTGGTCCAAAATATTTCATCTTCCAAAATTCCAATAAATTCTATAAGTCTCAAATACCAAATTTGGGAACTCAATTCCCATTAATAAATATTTTTCCTTCACGAGGTTCAGAATATTTTTCGTAGGAAAAAATAATCTTTCTTTCGTTTCAATTTTAAAGTCTAAATTTCTCACGTACGTTCTCTTACACGTGTCCTGGAATTACGGGGTGTAACATTCTCCCCCCCTTTGAAACATTCGTCTCGAATGTTCATTCTAAGTTCTATTTACACAGATATCGGTATAGTCCCCTTTAACTATACCCAACACAATCAAATATGTCACACATGGCCACAATATAACACTTATGCATATACGTCAATCAAAATCGACAAGTAGGGAAAACAATTACCTGAAGGTGTAGGGAACAAGTGAGGGTACTTCTTTATCATGTCCTCCTCAGCTTCCCAAGTCATCTCCTCTCTATTATTTCGCCACAAGACCTTGACGGAAACCACATCCTTAGTACTTAACCGTCTGACCTGGCGATCAAGTATCACTATAGGACTCTCCTCATATGATAACCCCTCTGTCACCTGGATATCACTAACCTGGAAAACTTTGGATGGATCTCCGATACACTTCCGTAACATAGAAACATGAAAGACCGGATGTACTGCTTCCAAATCGGATGGCAGATCTAACTCATAGGCAACCTTGCCTACTCTACGGAAAATCTAATATGGCCCAATGTACCTCGGGTTATGTTTCCCCTTCTTCCCAAACCTCATCACACCCTTCATGGGTGACACCTTCAAGAAAACCCAATCGACAATCTGAAACTCCAAGTGTCTACGTCGATTATCTGCATAAGACTTCTGTCGACTCTGAGCTGCTAATAACCTCTCCTGGATAAGCTTCACCTTATCCACAACCTGTTGGATCAAGTCTGGGCCAACTAACTGAACCTCGCCAACATCGAACCAACCAATCGGCGACCTACACTTCCTGCCATATAAGGCCTCATACGGGCCCATATGAATACTGGAATGGTAGCTGTTGTTATATGCAAACTCAACAAGAGGCAAATGATCCTCCCAGCTACCCCTGAAATCAATATTGCAGGCCCGCAGTATATCCTCAAGTGTCTGGATAGTACGCTCTGCCTGTCCGTCGGTCTGAGGGTGAAAAACAGTACTGAGACTCACCTGTGTCCCCAATCCCTTCTGGAAAGACCTCCAGAAGTTAGCCGTAAATTGAGCCCCTCTATCTGATATAATAGATGTAGGAACTCTGTGCATTCTCACAATCTCCCGGATATAAAGTCTAGCATAATCCTCAGCCGAATAAGTAGTCCTGACCGGAAGAAAATGGGCTGATTTCGTCATCCTATCTAATATAACCCATATGGAATCACACTTCCTCTGAGTACGAGGTAACCCTGTAACAAAATCCATGTTGATCACCTCCCACTTCCACGTCGGAATTTCAATCGTCTGTAATAGCCCACCAGGCTTCTGGTGCTCAACCTTGACCTGCTGACAATTCGGACACTGAGCAACAAACTCTTCTACGTCCCTCTTCAGGCCATCCCACCAATACATACATCTGAGGTCATGGTACATCTTAGTCGACCCCGGATGAATAGAGTAACGAGCGTTGTGTGCCTCCTCGAGAACCTGCTGACGAAGTCCTGCAACATCGGGTACACACAATCTGCCATCGTACCTTAGCACCCCATCAGGTGCTACCTCAAACAGACTCTTCTCCTCTCGGAGAGTCGTATCTCGATACCGTACCAGAACCGGATCCTCATACTGTCGCCTCTTCACCTCCTCAACGATGGAAGACTCGGCAACCTCTCGAACCTGAATCCCACTATCATCAGAATCAACCAACCGAACCCCAAGGCTCGCCAACTGATGGATCTCACGGACCATGTCCCTTCTATCTGGCTGTACATCTGACAGACTACCCATAGATCTATTACTAAGAGAATCTGCAACCATGTTGGCTTTCCCCGGGTGGTATAGTATATCAACATCATAGTCCTTAAGTAATTCTAACCACCGTCTCTGCCGCAAGTTCAACTCCCTCTGTCTGAAGATATACTGGAGGCTATTGTGGTCTGTATAAATATCCACATGAACCCCATATAAGTAATGCCTCCAAATCTTCAAAGCATGTATCACTGGTGCTAACTCCAAATCATGAGTAGAGTAGTTCCTCTCATGCTTCCTGAGCTATCGGGACGCGTAAGCTATAACCTTGCCGTGTTGCATCAACACCCAACCAAGTCCGACACCCAAAGCATCACAATAAACCACATACCCCTCTAATCCCTTGGGAAGAGTAAGAACTGGAGCTGTCGTCAACTTCTCTTTTAGTAACTGGAAGCCCTCCTCATAAGCATCCGTCCACTGGAACTTAGCCGCTTTCTGAGTCAGCCTAGTCAAAGGCGCTGAGATCGAAGCGAACTTTTCCATAAATCTCCGGTAATAACCCGCAAGCCCTAAAAAGCTGCGCACCTCAGTCGGTGTAGTAGGTCTAGGCCAAGTCTTTACTGCCTCTATCTTTGCCGTATCAACCCGAATACCGCCTTTGGTCGGACAATCCCTCTTCAAATGGCCCTGCTGGCCGCAAGAGAAACAAGCTCCCGAAGCACTACGACACTCCCCAGGATGGGATCTACCGCATCGAACACACAAAGGTAATGGTGGTCTCGACCGACTAGGATCTCTGTCACACTGGAAACCCGAAGCCCTGGAGCCCTGACCTGCTCCCGAATAACCCGGCTGATCAAACCTCCTGCCAGAAGACTGTGGAGGAGCACTCTGTGCTAGCTGAGATGCAGACCTAGATTGCTGCCGAGGGTGACCGCCTCGAAAGTCACCCGAAAATCCCACCGTCTTGGCCCTCTTGGGCTGATCTCTATCCAATCGTCGACCTCTCTGTCGGTCCTCGACTCCCTGTGCGTAAGCCTGAATACGGGCAATGTCCATGCCCGGCTGAAGAGCTACAGCCATGCATCCGTCAATAAGATAAGGATCTAGCCTACCACATAACGATGAACTCTATCCGCCATCTCACCCACAATAGTAGGCGCATACCTAGCCAATGAGTAGAACTCTAGGCTATACTCTCTGATGGTCCTGCCACCCTGCCTCAATGTCAAGAACCTATCAACACGAGCTTTCCTCATCTCAAGAGGCAAGAAGTGGTCTAAGAAGGCCTCTGTGAACTCGTCCCAAACAGCTGGAGGAGCATCCACGCCCCTGGACAGTTCCCACGACTCAAACCATTTAACTGCAATATCGTGTAATCGGTAAGAAGCTATTACAATTGACTCGGCCTCTGAGGCCCTAATAACCCACATAGTCCGCTGCATCTTCCTAATGAACTCCTGAGGGTCATCCTCAGGTCTCGACCCATAGAACTCTGGCGGATTAAAACCCAGAAAATCCCTAACCCTCAAACTGCTCGCTCAGGTTAGCTACACTCATGTCGCTATGTCTTTCCACTATCTCGCCAAGAACCTGGATCGTCTCTCCGTAGTCTCTATCCTCTCGCTCGCCGGTGAGCCGAGGATCGGTATCGGAACCTCTGAGCCGCAGTGCCTAAGCTCCTTCCGTACTATCGGTGTAACCGAACCGCCGACAGTGGTCACAACCTCGTGCATAGTGCGGCTCGATCCTAGTGACTCTCAAGGTCCTACTAGCAGCCTTATCGCGACTTGCCCTTCTGGGCTGCTGTTGCCTTCCGGGGAGGCATAACTGATACACAAGATTATGTCAGAGAGAGATCAACCTAATAACATAGCTCTACTGCACGATCTCATAATGAGAAGAATGGAAACCAATCCTAAATATTCTGCAACCTCCTGATTATAGATGTGGTGCACAACACACCGATAATCAAGACTCTACTAGACACGGTCTGTAGACACTTTCCGAGGACTAACTGCTCTGATACCACTTTTGTCACGACCCGACCCCGGGCCCGCGACTGGTGCCCTACCTAGGCACCCTTACAGGTATACATCAGAGATAACCAGCGAAATATAACTAAAGCTTGTAGACATGCGTCAATAATGAAATAAGAAACATGCTAGCCGATAAGGTCACCTTTCTGTAATATATACAAAACAAAGAAATACATCTTTTACAAGTCCAACCCACAAAATATGACTACAGACCTCTAAGAGTTTTGACATAACAACTGTGACGGGACAGGGCCCCGTCATACACCTAAATGTACATAATCTATCACAACAGGGATCCGTACCAAAAGATAAGCCTCCGGAGTAATGAAGCTTCTCAAAAGCTAAACTGTGATCCTAAGAGCGAGGATCAACAACCTGTTTACCTCTACCTGCGGCATGAACGCAACCCCCGAGGAAGGGGGTCAGTACAAAATATTTACCACGTATGTGAAACTGAAAGTACTGTAACGAAATCATATAGTCTAAAATAAAGCTGGAGACATGTATGATAACCAAATTAACAGTACACTGTGCCTTATTAATAATTAGAGTAAATAAGAGTAAACTTTGCCGGTTTTAAAATAGGAAGCTTATGATCGATCTAGGGCCACCCGCCCGTAGTATCATTATGCAATCCTACCCCTGGGACTATTTCACCTACATAGGTCGTGTGGACCCGCATGAGGTAATTTCCTCGCATAAGACTATTTCACCCGCATGGGAATATTTCACCCGCATGAGCCCTACGGACTCGCATGAGGTAGTTTCCTCGCATCGTGGGGAGAAAATCCACGGAAATGCAAAATGCAACATGACCCGGGGATTGGCCCTGTAATAAATAATATAACACTAGCGCAACCGGCTATCATAAATACATATGCAAGTTAAGAAACCCCTTAACTTCTTATTAGACTTAAGTAGCATGTGCTCTAATTTATTTAAACTTAAGGCACTAACATGTCATGTAAAAATCCGGGAATTTAACCCAAAGTACTACGTACTTCTACTCTTTTTAAAAATGACTCTTTTAAATAATAACCCTGAGACACTAACACCCGTAGTATCAAGGCATGTCTACTTTTCAAATCAAGTTACTACACCTTTAGAAATTCATCCCAAAGCTTTAAAATCAAGTAACTTCTACTTCCAAAACTTAAGTAACTTATACCTTTAAATCAAGTTACCTTTCTTGAAATCAAGTCCTTTATCCTCTTTTTAAATCAATCAAGTAGACCAATCTTCTACTTCCCATAAAGTCGTTATAACTAACTTCCCATAAAGCCATTATAACACTTATACCTTTAAAACCAAGTGAGTTTAACTCTCCAACTCAACCAAACTTGGACAATTTAAATCAAGTCAATGATACCAAAATGAAATCGAATTCATTTAAGACTTGTACGTCTACCGTACTATACATTTATAAAACTTCATGCTAAAAAAGATAGAGAAAGTTCCACATGCCTCTTCAGCTTAATCCACTTGCTAAGTCGAATACGCCGCACGTAGAATGTCAACCTATAATGACCATAATACGTCTATCAACTTCTAGCTTTCCAAGGTAGAATAATACTAAGTATAAGGCCTCTTATTCTACGAAAAATTGGACAGCACTTCACCTGTTTCTACGTACTTTTCCACCTTTTTCAATGCCCGAAATCAATAACCAATATGCCATATTTAAGGCTCAACAAATCAGCTAACCAAAGGGGATTACACGCCTAGCTGGACGTGTAAAATTATGCCCCACAATTCATATATAACTAGTCCATTAATTAGTCCATTTCTAACTAACTTTTAAGGCCATTCTCAGCTACAATATGTGACAACATAAAGTCCTTTTCAATTCCTTTTTAATCCAAGTTGTTATTCCAACATGTTATGTAAGTCACAATCAATTACAACAACTATATTCACTTCCTTATATAACATGTAACGATTATAACTAACAACCAATTTGATTAACAACTTTAATGGCTAACATGCCAGTTTCAGTTTTAACATTTCAACATGATCCAAATCTTTTCAATCTTCATTCTATATATCACATGCTCATTTAACAACTACTATAACATGTAATCTTCTATTACATTAAGAAGACGAAGATTTTTACCTCAATAAGCCCAAATATAATCTAAGATTAAAAGTCGATCCTTAGAAACTTTAGCTCCTCTTCTTTACGTTCCAATCCACCCCAAGCAACCCTTAGAAGTTCATAAACAACTTCTCTTCAAATTCCAACATCAAAGTTGGAAAACACTTTAGGTTTTCATGTTACGACTAACAGATTAATGTAGTATTTCCGGGATTTAGGAGTTTGGTTATGCTTAGTATACTAATAGGGACCTTTGGTTTGAATATTGGGATTTATCAACAACAAATGAAGAATTATGGTCTTTAAAGAGGTGCCACAACCGAGAGCCTCAATGTGCAACAACAAGTTCTTGATTTTTTTTCTAAGTGTGGAATTGGTCTTGCTACTAGTAGTAGATATAAGACACCCAAGGGTTACGATTAAAACACTTGTGTGGATGAGATTGTAGTCAACAATGTCAAGCCTCTACTTGGCCACTTGACCTACTTGTCTCGCCCAACATGGGAAAGTGAAGGGTGACACGTGTCGCCCTCTGATTGGGCCAAAATATTTCATCGTCCAAAATTCCAATGAATTCTATAAGTCTAAAATACCAAATTTGGGAACTCAATTCCCATTAATAAACATTTTTCCTTCACGAGGTTCGGAATATTTTTCGTAGGAAAAAGTAATCTTTCTTTCGTTTCAATTTTAAAGTCTAAATTTCTCACGTACGTTCTCTTACACGTGTCCTGGAATTACGGAGTGTAACAGTAGGACACCATTCGCGGCCCGTCTGTGTTATACCCCGTATTTCCAGAGTATGTACATAAGGGAATACGTACGAAAGTCTAGCCTTAAAGATAAGCCTTGGACGTTTTTATTTGTACACAACTCACTAAAAGAATCGTTTTCCGACGAAACGTTTCCACAGCTTTCGTAGAGTAAATTCCGGCTATGCCATTTCTTATTTTTGCGGATTTTTCCGAGAGACGAAACATTTTGGACCAACGGGAGGGCAACACTTGGCACCCTCCCATTAGTGGACTTGAATCGTCCATTTGGACGAATTGAAGAACCCTTGGCACGTTTTTTGTGCCTTGTGCACAAGTCAAGGGTTGGTAGGATATTTGTGTTTAGTTAATCCTCACCCTACACTTGCCTTGCACTTGTCTTAATCTTGGCCATTGGTTGGCCACTTCTTGACCTATAAATACCCCCTTAGAGATGAAGAGTTCTTCATCCACAAATCTTCCAAGTCTTGAAAAATCCTCTCCTCTCCCTTTGTAGTCTTTTCGTCCAAAACACCTCCCCCTCCCCTTGGCCCAAAATACCCTAGCCCAAATACCTTAGTACTTAGTAGAAGTTGTGAAGAACTTCTAAGGTTTCCTTGGAGCATACAACTTAGGAGCAAAACCTTGCTCAGGCGCGACTTTTTCTAGGATATTATTGGGCTTACCGAGGTAACTAATCCTAATCCTCTTTTGAATTAGAGAATACTTACTGTTGTAGTATAAGAATAAGTATAAATACTTAGAAGAATATCACAGAATAGAATTGAACTGTTACCACAGTAGAAGGGTTTAAAAGAAGAATAATCAAACTGTACTTACATAGGACTGTTTTCACTGTAGACTTATATAACTCACCGGGTAGGGAAGTGCTGCCCGACTTTCCGTAGAATTGTGAACCCTCTGTTTAGAATGACCTTCAGAGTAGTCTTTGATAGATATCTGTGACTATTATAGGCTGACTCTCTGCGCGCGACATATTCAACTTGGCGGTGGTTTTCACGGAAGGTATGTGATTCTTCCTAAAGCATGATATTTTACAATATATATAGTACGTAGACGCATACGTGTTAACTAAAATATAACTACGGCAATGTCTTTGACTTAAGCTCGAATAATACTTACGGCAATGCCTCACGCTTAAGCCCGACAACACTTACAGAATGCCTCACGCTTAAGCCCGAATAACACTTACTAAGAATGCCTCACGGCTTAAGCCTGAATAATAAAGATCTCAAAGCATTTCAAAAGAATCTTGAATCATTTTTAATGTAAGAGAACTAATTGGTTTTAAATGCTTAAGAGTTATACTAGCCTTATGGGAAGTTAAGTATAACCACTTAAGATTGATAAAAGAAACAGTTTGCCTATGTGTTTATAACAGACTTATATTGAATTGTGAAAAGAATAATAAGATGGTTTGATAAATAGACATGATGCTATGTGTGTTAGTGTCTTGTAACGTTTGTGAAAAAGAGTATTCTTGTTGTGCTTATGTTGTTTAAAGATAAGCTGTTATGTTAGTGTACCATCACTCACCTCTTGAGATGATACCGGGGGTTAAGCTGCCCTCCGATGCGGGGTAGACTCAGGCGGTCTGGGACCATGATTCGAGAATACCTCATGCGGGTCCAGGGGCCTGCGCGAGCTACGAGTTCCGAGTTAGTATGCGGGTTATGCCTCACGCGGTCATGTGGCCATGCGACAACGAGTCGGTGATACGCCGAGGAGTAGCTACCCGACGCGGGTTATACCTCACGCGCCCACGTGAGTGGCCTATGCGGACTCGGAGTCCGTGATTAGGCTTGCAGAGTGATAATACGCGCGAGTGGCCCCTTCAATCATTCGCACCTAGAAAAGACCTATTACGCTTTACCTATTGTTGCTCTTGTTTGTGATGGCACTATGCGCGTTCCTTGTTGTTTCATACATACTTGCAAACTGCTTTTAAAATGATATGTTTCATTTAAGTATTTCGATTTCATATACTTAGTAATTGCAATCGACTCCTTCTCGGGCTGCGTTCATGCCGCAGGGTGGCAAAGCAGTGCTAGATCCACATTCTTAGGATCTCTACGTTGGTGTCGAGCTCCATCTTTTCCGAGGCTCTACTTTGGGTATGATCTCCCGTTGTAGATAGTTTTGTCTGACAGGTATGGCGACAGGCCCCGCCATAGTTGTATATTTCCAGAGGTCTGTAGTCATGTTTATGCGATTTCGGATGTAATCGCTAAACCATGTTTATATATGTATGCCGAAAGGCGATGTTTTCTCACATAAAGCGTGTCTTATTTTATAAATCGTTTCATGTTTTGCTTTATATTTCCGCTGACATTACGATGTATGACTACTGGGTGCCTTGAGGCACTCCACGCCCCGAATGGGTCGTGACAAAAGTGGTATCGAGCGATTAATCCTGGAAAGTGTCTACGCACCGTATCTAGTAAGTCTTGATTATCGGTGTGTTGTGCACCACACCAATAATCGTGAGGCTATAAGATATTTAGGATTGGTTTCCATTCTTCTCATTACGAGATCGTGCTTTAGAGTCATGTTATAGGTTGGACCTCTAACGTATTCCTTTCCTGTAATGCTTATGCCTCCACGTAAGGCAACCCGCCCGTGGGCAAGGCAATGAGGAGTCGCTAGCAGTGACACCCAGAGTCACGAGGGCTCGTGCCCGGGCCTATACCGAGACGGCGAGTTCTATGACGCCGCCAAATTTCAAAGAGACCACAGTACCCACACCTCCGCCCCACACCGGGCGGAGGAGTTAGTGGTACAAGGAGATGGCCCACTATTGGCTAAAGTCAGGCCCGACACGGAGAGAGGCCGACGCGGCAGCTCAGCTCAGCCACGGCCGCACCCGTGGTACACCCGAGGCGTATAGTTTGAGGCTACGAGATTTCTTGAGTCAGTAGCCCGCGAGTTTTACGGGTCGAGGCCAGAGGATGATCCGCAGGAGTTCATCCGTCAGCTACAGAGGATCATGAGGGTGATCAAGGCCTCAGAGACAGAGTCTGTGACCTTCGGTTCGCATCGGCTGCGTGATACCGCAGTCGATTGGTTTGATTCATGGGAGTTATCCCGGGGAGAGCACGCGTCCCCAGCTACTTGGGATGAGTTCTCGAGGCTTTCTCACTCACTTCTTGCCTCCACAGATGGCGAGGGCGCGGCCGATATATTTTTACCATCGAGGCGCAGAGGACGACCGCCGTCGGAGTACAATGTCGAGTTTGATTCATCGCTCGCTATGTCCCAAAGATTGTAGCAGATATGGAGGATAGGGTACACCGCTATGTCACCGCCAGACGACTATATGGCCGAGTCATGCGGGGGTTTTCCACCGGTATGGACATTACCCGCATGCAGCTCACGCTGAATGCGGCGAGCGCAGAGGTCGACGAGTGACAGACAGAAGCAGAAGGCCAGACGGAGGGTCTTCTCGTGGTTATCGTGGTGGCGGCCTCAGTTAGCCTAGATTCGCACCACGCCACTCAGAGCACTCGCACCGCCCTCGCAAGACCCAGAGTTTTCGAGGGCGCACTGTGGCCCTGTGGTCGCACGCCCGCAGTAGCAGAGGTATCGCCGATCGACCACCCCAGGTGTGGCCGATCACGGTAGATCCCATTACGGAAGTGTGGTACTACTTTTGGAGCTTGTTACGATTGCCAGCAGGTCACTTTGCGAGGATCGTCCGACCGGGCGCACTGTGGTAGGGCTCACCTTCGTGTTCATTGCCGCTTCATCATCTCCTACGATTACTCGCCCGAGGCGTGGTGCTACGCGCGCAGGTCGTGGCTCGTCCAGTTCTAGCGGTCCTCGAACCGCATTTATGCTTTGTCCACCGACAGATCGGAGGCCTCACCGATGTCGCCACGTACCTTATCGCTCGGGTTTGATGTTTATGCCTTGATAGATCCGGTTCTACTGGCCCCATATATCTCCCTTGTTGCTAGTAGGATAGGGATAGAGCACGAGTCCATAGATCCTTTCGAGGTAGCTACGCCGATGGGTGATTCATGGTAGCTCGGCGTATATAGAGCTTGTCCCGTGACTATTTACGCCGGACCCAGCCGACTTGATAGAGTTGGAGATGATTGACTTCGACGGGAGTATGGGGATGGATTGGCTAGCTTCTTGCTACGCCAATGTAGACTGCAGTGAGAGAGTAGTACGGTTCCAGCTCGGCGAGCCGGTTGTTGAGTGGGAGGAGCACGGTATCGCCGGCGGGTAGGTTTATTTCCTACCAAGGCTAGGAAGATGCGCAGGCGGTATATCTACCATCTCGTTCGGTGTTTGATAATCAAGCCGCGGTACCAGATTTTCGGTCGATTCAGTGGTCGTGAGTTCCCGGGCGTGTTTCGGATGACCTCGGGTATCCTCCCCGAGAGGAGATTGAGTTTTGTATTGACATATTGCGGACACTCGCCTATTTCCATTCCGCCATACGTAATGGCACCCGCCGAAGAGAGAGTCAAGGATCAGCTTAGAGATTTCCGGAGAAGCGGCTTCATCGTGCCTAGTGTTTCTCCCGGGAGCGCCAGATTGTTCGTGAAGAAGAAGGGCGACGCCGCGCACGTGTGTTGATTACGGTGAACAAGGTGACCATTAAGAATGTATACCCTTCCTGTGATTGATGATTTGTTCGACTACCGCAGTGCGAGATGTTTCTCCAAGATTGATCCGCGATCGCTATCATCAGTGCGAGTCGAGAGGTGGATGTCCTAGGATCGCATTCAGACCCGTGACGCATTATGAGTTCGTGGTCATGTGTTTTGGTTGACCAATGCTCCGGCCAGATTCATGGATTTGATGAACCGAGTGTTCAAACCATTTTGACACGCTTGTGATAGTGTTCATTGATGATATCTTGGTTTATTCTCGCCAGAGCAGAGCACGCGAGCATTTCCGGTCAGGCTTGTGATTCTCAGACTGAAGCTTGTACGCCAAGTTTTCCAAATGTGAGTTTTGTTGACTTGATGGCGTTTCTTGGGCATATTGTCGGGCCGATGGCATTCGAGTGGATACGCCAAGATCGAAGCGATCAGACTTGGCCTAGACCTACTACTCCGGCTGCAGGTTCGCAGCTCGGGCCTTGCAGATATTATCGGGCGTTCGAGAGAAGTTTGCTTCTATCTCGCACCATTGACTAGGCTGACTCGAAGGCGCAAGTTTGATGGTGATGCTTGGAGCGTGGTTTCGATTCTTTGAAAGAGAGATCGACGACCGCCCCGCTTCTTACTCTTCCGCAGGTCGGATGGTTATGTCGTATTGTGATGCGTCGCATCGGGTTGGGATGTGTTGATGCAGATGGCAGGGTTATAGCATATGCATCCCGGCACCAAGAAACACGCAGGAACTACCCCACCCATGATTTGGAGTTGGCACCGTGATTCACGCTTTGAAGATCCGAGGCACTATTTGTATGGGGTTCACGTGGATATTTATACGTACCACAAGAGCCTCCAGATATCTTCACGGCAGGAGCCGAACTTACGGCAGACGGTGGTTAGAGTTGCTTAAGGATTACGATGTTGATATCTGTACCACCCGGGAAGGCCAATGTCAGGCGGATGCCCGAGTCGTAGGTCGATGGGAGCCTATCGGATGTGCGGCTAGAGAGGAGGACATGGTTCGTGATTTGCATCGATTAGCGAGCCTTGGTGTCCGCTTGATTGATTACGATAGCGATGGGGTTAGAGTTCGAGGTTGCCGAGTCTTCCATCGTCGAGGAGTGAAGAGGCAACAGCTCGAGGATCGGCTTTGATTCGATATCGTGATACGACTCTTCGTGAGGGCAAGGGTCCTTTTGAGGTAGCACCGATGGGGTGCTAAGGTTTGAGGCGCATGTGTTCCGGATGTTTGAGGACTTGGCAGAGTGTTCTGGGGAAGCACACATACAAGCGTTACTCTATCCATCCGGTCGACCAAGATGTACCACGACCTTAGATCCGTGTATTGGTGGGATGGCTCAAGAGGACGTTGCGAGTTCGTAGCTCGCCCGTGTTGTCGCAGTGAAGGTAGAGCACCGAGGCACGTGGTTTGTTACGCATTATCGAGATCCCGACCGGAAGTGGGAGGTAATCAACATGGAATTCATCAGGATTACCTCGCACTCGGAGGAGACATGATTCTATATGGGTTATCGTCGACAGTCGAAAATCAGCCCACTTTCTTCCCGTCGGGGCGACTTTTTCTACCGAGGATTATGCCGACTTTACATCCGAGAGATCGTCGATCGCATGAGTCCCTACTGATCATATCGCATGTGGAGCCCGTTTACGCTAACTTGAGGTCCTTCCGAGGGTTTAGGACGCAGTGAGCACGAGCATCGCATTTCATCCACGCATGCACGGACAGCAGAGCGCACTATCCGCACTTCGAGGATATCCGCGAGCCCGTGTTATTGACTTCATGGTAGTTGAGGATCATTTGCCTCTAGTTGAGTTCGCGATAATAATAGCTACCACTCCAGATTCGGGATGGCGCCTTATGAGGCCTTGTATGGGAGGAAGTGCAGATCGCCTATAGGTTGGTTCGATGTGGGCGAGTGCGGCTAGTGGGACCAGATTTGGTACAGCAGGTGGATAAGGTGAAGCTTATCCGAGGCGCTATCGATTTCGAGTCGGCGTAAGTCGTACGCAGATCATCGTCGTCGGCATCTTGAGTTCGAGGTTCATGATTGGGTTTTCCTAGGTGTCACCCATGGCGGTGTGATGAGATTCGGGAAGAAGGAAACTCACCCTAGGTACATCGGGCCGTTTGATTGTCCGCAGGGTAGGCAAGGTTGCTATGAGTTGAATCTGCCGTCCGATCCGGAGGCGGTGCATCCGTTTTTCACGATCTATCTTTGAGGAGATGTATCGGGATCCATCTAGGGTACACCCGATTGACGATATCCAGTGTCGAGGGGTTATCGATGAGGAGATTCCCATAGCGATAGTCGATCGTCGGTTAGGCGTCTGCGGACCAAGGGCGTGGCTTCCACAAAGTCTTGTGGCGAACGAGCTCGGGAGGAGATGACGTGGGAAGCCGAGGAGGACATGAGGCGTATATCCTCACCTATTCCCACACCTCCGTAATTCACTTTCTTACTTGTAAATTTTCGTTATCGTTTCTACCTAAGTGTTGCTCGTGGCCGTGTGGCATTTACAACCGCTTAAGTTATGAAGAATCTTATCGTTAACTGTCTTGGGAAGGAACATTCGGGACGAATGTTTCTAAGGAGGGGAGAATGTTATACCCCGTATTTCCAGAGTATGTACGTAAGGGAATACGTACAAAAAGTTTAGCCTTAAAGTTTAGGCTTGGACGATTTTTGTGGGCACAACTCACAAAACGAATAGTTTTCCGACTAAACGCTTTCCACGGCTTTCATAGGGTAAATTCGCTATGCCATTTCTAATTTTGCGGATTTTTCCGAGAGACGAAACATTTTGGACCAACGGAGGGCGACACTTGTCACCTCCAATTGATGGACTTGAAATCGCCCATTTGGACGATTTGGACTATAGTGAACACGTTTTTGTGCCTTGTGCACAAGTCGAGTTGGTAGGATATTTGTGTATAGTTAATCCTCACCCTACACTTGCCTTGCACTTGTCTTAATCTTGGCCATTGGTTGGCCACTTCTTGACCTATAAATACCCCCTTAGAGATGAAGAGTTCTTCATCCACAAATCTTTCCAAGTCTTGAAAATCCTCTCCTTTCCCTTGTAGCCTTTCGCCCAACACCCCTCCTTGAAGGCCCTTGGCGAATACACCCCCTAGCCTAGCCAAAACCTACCCCCTCCCTTGGTAGAAAAATTGCCTTTCAGTATTGTTATAATGCCCAAAATACCCTAGCCCAAAGACCTTAGTACTTAGTAGAAGTTGTGAAGAACTTCTAAGGTTTCCTTGGAGCATACAACTTAGGAGCAAAACCTTGCTCAGGCGCGACTTTTTCTAGGATATTATTGGGCTTACCGAGGTAACTAATCCTAATCCTCTTTTGAATTAGAGAATACTTCTTTGTAGTATAAGAATAAGTATAAATACTTAGAAGAATATCACGAATAGAATTGAACTGTTACCACAGTAGAAGGTTTAAAAGAAGAATAATCAAATTTGACTTACATAGGATGTTTTCACTGAGACTTATATAACTCACCGGCAGGGAAGTGCGCCCGACTTTCCGTAAATTGTGAACCCTCTGCTTAGAATGACCTTGAGTAGTCTTTGATAGATATCTCGTGACTATTATAGGTGACTCTCTGCGCGACATATTCAACTTGCGGTGGTTTTCACGAGAAGGTATGTGATTCTTCCTAAAGCATGATATTTTACAATATATATAGTATGCAGAGACGTGTTAACTAAAATATAACTACGGCAATGTCTTTGACTTAAGCTCGATAATACTTACGGCAATGCCTCACGCTTAAGCACGAATAACACTTACGAATGCCTCACGCTTAAGCCCGATAACACTTACAGAATGCCTCACGCTTAAGCACGAATAATAAAGATCCAAAGCATTTCAAAAGAATCTCGAATCATTTTTAATGTAAGAGAACTAATTGGTTTTTAAGCGAAGCTTAAGAGTTATACTAGCCTTATGGGAAGTTAAGTATAACCACTTAAGATTGATAAAAGAAACAGTTTGCCTATGTGTTTATAACAGACTTATATTGAATTGTGAAAAGAATAATAAGATGGTTTGATAAATAGACATGATGCTATGTGTGTTAGTATCTTGTAACGTTTGTGAAAAAGAGTATTCTTGTTGTGCTTATGTTGTTTAAAGATAAGCTGTTATGTTAGTGTACCATCACTCACCTCTTGAGATGATACAGGGGTTAAGTCGCCTCCGACGCGGGTAGACTCGAGTGATGCAGGACCATGATTCGAGAATACCTCATGCGGTCCAGTGGCCTATGCGCGAGCTACGAGAGTTCCGTGTTAGTATGCGGGTTATGCCTCACGCGGTCTATGTGGCCATGCGACAACGAGTCGGGGCAGATACGCCGAGGAGTAGCTACCTCGATGCAGGTTATACCTCATGCGCCCACGTGAGTGGCCTACGCGACTCGGAGTCCGTGATTAGGCTTGCAGAGTGATAATACGCGAGTGGCCTGCTTGAATCATTCGCACCTAGAAAAACCTATTACGCTTTACCTATTGTTGCTCTTGTTTGTGATGTGGCACTATGCGCGTTCCTCGTTGTTTCATACATACTTGCAAAACTGTTTTTAAAATGATATGTTTCATTTAAGTATTTCTGATTTCATATACTTAGTACTGTTGATCGACCTCCTTCGCTGCGTTCATGCCGCAGTAAGGGCAAAGCAGTGCTAGATCCACATTCTTAGGATCTCTACGTTGGTGTCGAGCTCCATCTTTTCCGAGGCTCTACTTTTGGGTATGATCTCCTGTTGTAGATAGTTTTGTACGACAGGTATGGCCCCGTCCCGCCATAGTTGTATATTTCAGAGGTGCAGTAGTCATGTTGCATTGTCGGATGTAATCGCTAAACCATGTTTATATATGTATCTAGAAGGCGATGTTTTCACATAAATCAGGTCTTATTTTATAAACTGTTTCATGTTTTGCTTTATATTTCCGCGACATACGATGTATGACTACTGGTGCGCCTTAAGGCACGATCCACGCCCCGAACGGTCGTGACATGACAAGATATGATTATATGGAGACATTCATGATTTTGATATGACTTCACTTTTTAAAAAGCGCGATTGACTCTCTATTTTTAAGTGCGATTGACTCTTATTTTATATGACACGGTTGGATCTGGTATTTGATTTTCATACTTGTCCCTGTCATCTTTTGGACAATTATGATCTTATTTATTGTACTTATGTTTACATACTTAGTACATTGTTGTACTGACCCCCTTCTCCGGGGGGCTGCGTTCATGCCCGCAGGTATAGGTACTCAGTTTGGTGATCCGCGAGCTTAGGATCTTTTCTCAGCTTTTGGGATAGCTCCATTGTTCCGTGGCTTATCATTTTGGTACAGTTTTGCTGTTACAGGCTTATGTATATTCAGGGGTACAGCGGGGCCTTGTTCCGTCATAGTTACTATTATACTCCTAGTGGTCTGTAGTCAAGTGTGGATTGGATGTGTGTATAATACTAGCTCATTTTTGATTTATGTATAGAATGGCAGCCTTGCCGGCTTGCCTATTTTATTATATGGGTTGTTATTACAGTTCAGGGGACAGGATCCCTTTGTTATGTGAGTATGAGTTTTCTTAAGCTTCCGTTGGTTATATGTGATGTGTGGGAATAAGGGTGCCCAGGTAGTGCACCAGTCGCGGCCCGTAGGTTCGGGGCGTGACACTAACTTTTTTGTCAATAGCGTTTTAGGAAAAGATTTCCTTGATCTCGTTAAGCTGTAAACCCATTACTTTACCTATCTCGTCAAACTTATGGTCAGTTCAAAAATGCTCATAGACATATGTGTTTGCTTGACAATTTATCTGTTTTATCATGTCATTATCTCTTGACATATATCTTTAATGTCTACCTTATACTTATATCCATAGGCGCCATTGGCCTCTTTTCAACTGTTTAGGTGCTAATCTCGAGCTTTACTCATTGTTACTTCCATTTACACACTTTCTGAAAGGTATGACTGCATATGTTGTGGAACCGATGCTTCATATGTTTAGATCCAATTCATGGTGTTACATGATCCAATGACTTGTCAAGCTTTCTTGTCTTATCATTATTACGTCTCTCATCGATCGAGTGTCCATTTGTCTTACCTTTACATTTCCATTTCAAGTTGCCTTGGGGGTCTCTCATCTCAAGTATTTCTCATACTATCTTCCTGAACATCAGAGGTTCGTCACCTTGCGCCGAAGTGTTCTTACTGTCCATGCGCTACCATTGGTCCTTATACTGTTCTGGAGTAATCATACACTTGTGAAACCGGTATAACTATAATTTCATTCACCTTTATCATTCTTTTTGTAATCTTTCCTTCTACTCGTCATTAAACGAAAGAAAGAAAACATTCCTACCTTGATACCTGATCATACCATTCCATTCCTACTTATTCTTGTTTTCATATTTCTTACGGCCATTCTTCGACTGTTTCATAGTTCCCGTCCTCAATTACCCCCAACACACTTTTGTTATCCAAAGGTTATGTAGAATTTTAACATATTGCACAACGTAGCTGAAGCCGAGGACCTTACCAGTCCAATATCTATAGCATGCCTTAGCTTACTAACCTTGATACATGTAATTCTTAATAATACGCAATATCTCCCTTTACGCGAGGAAGAGGGCTTATCTCCCTTTCATAATCTTCCCTTCTAACATTGTTCTCTGTTCCTCACTTACCACTACTCCTTGTCTCATTCCACCTCTGATAGTCCTTAGCACATTGTACTTCCTTTGTAATCAAAGTCACATTCATAAGGTCCTATTGCAGTTCCCTCTAGGATTCCAATCAGCAAGAGTCACCGTAAAACGTGTGGATCTTTATAACCTACTAAACCTTCCAATGATGTCTTCTGTTTTTCCTCTGTAAAACTTATACTCATCTTATTCTTACTTTGCGCATCCACGTGAGACACTTCAGATTATTGTGGCCATGGCTTCCACACTAAACCAACTCCAAGTACCTTTGTGGCATACTCCAGCATGCACTCGACCATACTAACTACAAGATGGTTGGGGTAATCTCATTCGACCTTTGCAACTTTGACCCTGAGACACTGGCATCTTCGAATCCTTTAAATATCGTCGATCTTTAGCTAATAACATCGCTGACCCCTCAAGGGCCTATCTCTATCCGATGCTCTAGACGGAAGTCATTACTGAGAGGCAACCAATTTATTCAATACCTGCACCGGTCTCCTTATATCCTAAACAGACAAAGCCGGTGGTAGGACTGATGGTACATGGTCTTCCCTTAACTCCTCTAGTGATGACGGTGTAACAGAGCCCGCCGACTGGCACACAATCTCAGGCATAGACTGGGAATGAGCCGTAGTAACTCTCTGGGCCTGACTAGTAGATCCTGCTACTGATTTGCCCTTCTGAGCAACTGTCGCTTTCCTTGGAGGCATAGCTGAAAGCACAATAATTCGTTAGAGAGGAATTATCCTACTAACATAGCTCTATCGCACGATCTTAGAGTAAGTAGAATAGAAACCAATCCTAAATGTATTGTAGCCTCCTGTTTAAAGGTGTGGCGCACAACACACCGATAACCAAGACTCTACTGCACATGGTCTGTAGACATTCCGAGGACGACAGCTCTGATACCACTTTTGTCACGACCCGAGCAGACAGGCCGCGACTGGTGCTCTACCTGGGCACCCTTATACACACATATCACATATAAACAACTGAGACTCATAACGCCACATAACAAATAGATCATGTCCCCTGAACTGTAATGGTAAACTCATATAATAAAATAGTATTACACCCCGTAATTCCAGGGCATATAAGTGAGAACGTAACTAAGGAAAATAAGATTTGAACGTTGGAAGGAAAATATATTTACATATTATAATATTGGATACAATAAATGTGTCACGACCCGATCTCGGGCCCGCGACTGGTGCCTTACCCCGGGCACCCTAGTGATAACAACATCAGAGAAAATTAGCAGAAATAAAATTTAATCAGGAAACAAGAGACAACATAAGAAAACAGGCTAACCAAAACGGTTATCTTCATGTATAAACATAAAACCGAACAGTTACAATCCTTTACAAACCTTGCCCACAATAGTACTACAGACCTCTAAGAATGTAACAACAACTATGACGGGACAGGGCCCCGCCATACCCCTGAATGTACAAGTATCTACAATGACAGGGGACTATACCAAAATATAAGCCTCCGAAGAAACGGAGCTTCCCAACGCTGAACTGCGATCCTATGAGCGAGGATCAACAATCGTGTACCTACTGCGGCATGAACGCAGCCTCGGGCGAGGTCGATAACAGTACCAAGTATGTGAAATCGAAAAATGCGTAATGAAATCTCATTTCATCATTTTATAAAACCATTTTGCGATAAGTAAATGATTATGTCAAGTAAGGGACGATGCCCCAAAATAATCACTCACACATAACTATGGGTCTCACGCCCATAATATCAATCATGCCGTGGAACTCATTCTCATCGCAGCATACATGATGTAAAACAACACCCATATGTGAACTCGAACACTAGATCTGCTGCGTCGTCAAACCGATCGCCAAGTAGAATAACCAACTACCGCCTAAAAGCTAGTCATAAAACTTCACGCAAGGTACGAAAGCCAACTACGGATCCAAAAGCTAGCCACGAATCACACGACCAACCGGGGCGTGGATCGTGCCTTACCCCGCACCCTAGTGATACAACATCGAGAAAATCACGAACATAAAGCATAAATATGAAACAAGAGACATGATAAATAAAAGCAAATAGGCCACCAAAACGGTTGCCTTCCAACATATATATATAAACATTTGAGCATAATCCTTACACCCGCCACAACAAAGGCTGCACTCTAAGATTTATACAACAACTATGACGACAGGGCCCGCCACACCCTGAACGCATAAGAACTTACGGACTCGGTATCATACCAAAGATAAGCCTCCGACGAAACGGAGCTTCCCAAAACTGAAATGAGATCCTAAACGCGGATCGGCAAATGATGTACTTCTACTGCGGATGTAACGCAGCCGGCGAGGTCAAGACAACAGTACCAAGTATGTGAAATCAGAAAATCAGAAATGAAATCATAATAGTCTATAAAAGCAGGAGATGTATGATAACCAAACTACGATACACACATAACGATTATATCAATTCGTGGTCTCACGCCCACAACATCAATCCCGCGTGAGTACCTTCCTCACCGCGATGCATGATATGATAACAACAAGACAACAATCCAAATGGGAGCATACCCGTGCGCTACGCATCGTGTCAGTATGTCCAAAGCGAAAAAAAAAGACAACAGTCCAAAAGGCAGCATACCCGTGCGCTACGATCGTGTGTCGAGAGTCCAAAGGGAAACAATAAGACAAAGATTCCAAATGGAAGCATACCCGTGCGCTACGCATCGTGTCAGTATGTCCAAAGGGAAACAATAAGACAACAAGGCGGTAATCAAAGTGGAAGCATACCCGTGCGCTACGCATCGTGTCAGTATGTCCAAAGCGATTAACAAAATTAACACTATCAACAGGAACGTACCCGTGGAATTTATCCGTCACTGCCGGTCCCGTCCAAGTAAGTTCTCAACAAGTCAACCGACCCTCCATCGAGAGACGCGGTAGTATAGAAACACAATTCTTGCACAACAAAGACTATCACAACAAGCATAGGCAAGTTTCACAACAACAAGCATATGCAAGTTTCACAACAACAAGCATAGGCAAGTTTCACAACAACAAGCATAGGCAAGTTTCACAACAACTCGAAGTACTTTCATTTTATGCCCAAGTCCGAGTTTTAACCCTAAAGTACTACGTACGTTAAATTCCTTTTAAAGAGATCTATTCCTTTTATAAAAGTCACCCGATACCCGTAGTATAAAAATAGAGTGACTTATATCTTTTAAGTAAACCAAAACAACTTCCATACTTTCCTTTTTAAAACCAAATTAAGGCAACACCATGCCTTCTTTTTTGACCAAAACACTTCTCTTTTTAAAGTCAAGTTACCACATAAAACCAATGATAAAACCTTTCTTTTGTTTTCATAAGGTCGTTATAACCAACTTCCCATAAAGCTGTTATAACACCTTATGTTTTAAACCATTTTAAGACAACACAATGCCTTTCTTTTCCCTAAGGTTCCAGTTTGCCTAATTTCAATTACACAAGTCTCTTTTTTTGAAAAGTTTCATAGTTCCATGTCTTAATCTCTTTTAACACAATTGAGTAACATATGCCATAAAGTAGCAGTTATTCTTGTTCATAATCAATCTTATTAAGCAGCCATGATCTAAAAAATGTAATATCATTTTGTCTCATCTTAGCTTCTATGCAGATGGAGGTTTCTACTGGTTTTAATAATACTTAATTATTCAATACATTTTCCTTTATTAACGCTGCAGTGGTTTGTCGATACACATTCTGATTTCCAAAATCAGTAACACATTATTCCTTTCAAAAACCAAGTACTCATTACTCACGAATGAGGTTTTACACAAACATCCATATTAAGTCAAGTCTCTTATCTTTTAAGAATAAGTCTCTTAACTTCTAAACCATTAAACCATTCTTTTTATCTCTCTTAAGACGTTACACCTAACTTCTCATAAAGCTGGTATAACTCTTATGTTTTCAAGCCAAGTATACACTTCTTTCAAAAAGGTTTCTTAATCTTTTAGAATACTTCAAGGTTCTTTATTATCACACATCAAGTCGGTTATAAGTCAAATCAGTTATCTTTAAAAACCACAAAGCATTTCTCCTTTACATGTAGAAATTATAACTAACTTCCAATAAAGCCGTTATAACACTTTATGTTTAAAAACAATCAAATACATTTAACACGTACGCTCACCGTACTACATAGTTATACACATATCATGCTAGAACAGATAAGAAGAGGTTCACATACCGCGACGATTATCGACTAATAGCAAAACGCTCCCAGTACCTCAAACCGTCGGCTACACTCTAAGCCAAGCAGATCACTCCACACGTAGTACTACAACCTACAGAGGCCACAAGGCGCCTATTAATATCTTTAGATCCCGACGTAGAGTATTCTACAGAAAATTCGCAAAGACTCTCCCGCAGCGTAATTCTCCTCCTCTATCGAGGCCGCTACCAAGCCAACCGCGGGGTTTACACGCTTAACCTGACGTGTACAATTCTACTTCACAAGAATGCTATACAAGTCCATCTGAATCCTAAGTAATTCTGATTCGCTTCTCATCTTAAAGTTCAGCTTAGTCGCAAAGACATTGCCGTAAGTATTATTCAGGCTTAAGTCAAAAGACATTTCCACACAACTATGTTCAATTCTATATATAGTATACCTTAACTATATATTCCAACAACATGTAATTTCCAATTACAACAGAAGGTTAAGAGTGTTTACCTCGATAAGCCCAAAATTATCCAAGTTATAAGTCGATCCTGAGCAAGGTTTACCTCCTACTCCGTGCGCTCCAACCCGCTCCAAACAACCCTTAGAAGTTCTTACCAACTTCTACTTAACACTTCAACCGACTATGAAGGTTTTCCTTAGGGTTTCATTTAGTGGCTAAAGGAAGCATAATAGTATTTGGGCTTTTGTATAAGTGTAACCTTGGGAATACTACAAGGTATTTGGGTCAAGGTATTTGGGCATTATAACAATACTTGAGGAGTATTTCTATACCACAAAAAAAGGGGTATTTATACGAGACAACTAGGCTAGTGGGTACCCTCGCCAAGGCTTCACAAGGGGAGGTGTGGTGGCTCTCGGCCAAGCTCAACTAGGAGGGGAGAGGGACAGCTCACACTAAGAGGGGAGGATTTTTAACACTTAGAACAATTTAGGATGAAGAAGTTCATCAACTTAGAGGGTATTTATAGGTCAAGCCATGGCCAACCAATGGCCAAGATCACTCAAGTGTTAGGCAAGTGTAGGGCTAGGATTAAGCCATGTGCACCTTATCCATCTACCACACAACTTGCACAAAATATCCTACCTAACCATGCCACCTATTCGCCAAGCATTACCGCCACACTCATCCAATGTGAGGTGACACATATCACCCTCCCGTTGGTCCAACATGTTTCGTCTCGGAAAAATCTGCAAAAATAGAAATGACATAGCCGAATTTTCCCTTCGCAGTTTAGTAAAACGTTTCGTCGAAAAAACGACTCTTTCGCACTTGCCCAAATTTCAAACTTGTCAATTTAAGGCAAAATTTAATACGCACGCCTCACGCATACTGGAAATACGGGGTATAACATTCTCCCCTCCTTAGAAACATTCGTCCCGAATGTTCCTTCTCAAGGTGGATTACGAAGAAGATCTTCTAACAAGTTGCCAACTCCACGCCACGAACTAACTAACAAACGTTCACTTCCTTCATTACTCGTCGTGCCCTCATCGAACACTTGAACTCTTCTAGTATACGCACCATACTTCAGTCATTGCTTCAGTTTCCAATACTTTGGAGTCACAACCTCCAAACTTGGTCATCTTACTAGCTTTACTTTCCTCTAAGGCCATTCCAGGCCTTCACGAACCGATTCTGGTCGAACATATCCACAACTCATACGATGGTCATCTAAACTTGGACCTAGCACCCTCGTGACCCTACTACCTGGCGGGACCATCCAGAGCTGACCCCACCTCGAAACAGGCCGCGGGTTGGCCCTCAACATGGCCCCAACCCGACCCATTTAACGCATCACGCTCTTGTTCCCCGATCCGGAACAATCTTACCTCTACAGGTCATGAAAGCTACCACTTCCATTGCACACTACCCAGGGACTTTATCACACAAAACGTTCTAGGCATAAAAATGCACTCCGACAATGATCACTTGCAAAATATGGTACTCAAGACGACCTTACATCTAAGGTCTCAACTGTAATATTCTAAGGTTCATCATTTTCTCACCCTCAAGCTTACCCTTCTCACTAACCAGGTTCTACATCACGTTTTAGCACAAAGCTATCCGAACATAACACTAAACACATCATCACAACATCAATACATACAAAACTCTGTAGGTTAAGGATATACCGTAAAATAGGCGATTCAGGACCGCTAAAATCGGGAACTTCCACCGCGACCTCTACCGTGGCCCGCCGGTGTATGAACATCTGCTGGCTATGGAAGGTGAAGAACCCGCAATCGATCCGTAGTCGTGCTATCCTACCAGGCTACCTGGTCGGACAATTTCTCCCAAATGGCCCCGCTGCCGCATGTAAAACAAACTCCGGACTAGCACGACACTCCCATCGGAGTCTACCACGCGGCCACAACGAGGTAGGGGTGGCTTCACCGTTAACACCGCTTCTCCGAAAATCTGAACCTGGAGCCCCGACCGCCTCACGAAAACTCGACGCTCGAAGATTGTAGAGGACCACTCAGATCGGGCGAGGCGCATAACTAGTCTGGCTGAGGCGGTGCCTCGAAAATCACCAAAGGACCTCGCAGCTCGCCCTTCGCCGACTTTGGTCATTCCGTCGATTTCTCCGCTCTCACCTCCAGTGCATAAGCTCGCACGCGGCACGTCCCATGCGCCAAGAGCTACACGAAAAACTCTCGCTAGGTAATCATCGAGCCACGTAACATATCGGTGGACTCGATCCTCCATACTAGCTACTAATGCGGACGTCACGCCAATGAGTCGAACTCACATTGTACTCCCGCACCAGACGCTCGCTCGCCGCAACACCAAAAATCGTTACCGAGCCCTCCTCATCCGCGGCGGGAAGTGCAAGAAATGCCTTTGAGAACTCGTCCCGAAAGCGGTTGCATTCTCTCCCGACAGCTCCCACGATCAAACCAATCGATCGCGGTATCACGCACCGTCGCGAACTCAGACCACCGACTCGGTCTCCGAGGCGCGATCACTCTCGATCCGTAGAATCGCCGGATGAACTCCTGCGATCATCCTCGTGCCTCGACCCATAGAACTCGCGTTACACCTCGGAAAATCCCGTAGTCTCAAACCGCTCGGGGTTGAACTACGGTGCTCTCGGATCGAATCGCTGCGTCCGGCTTATCTCAAGTTCGCCACAACCCCGCCATTAATCGCCATCTCCTTGTAACCCATCTCTCTCGCCCCACTGTAGGATGGAGGCTCGCATCGTGTGGTCTCAGAGATCGCCACGCTTCTACTCGTATCTCCTCTCACGCATTGCCGCTTCTCAGGCGGGTTGCCTCGGCGAGGCATAATCGTAAAAACGAGATACGTCGGAGGGTCCAACTTACAACACGCCTCTAAGGCACGATCTCGTAATGAGAAGAATGGAAACTAATCCTAAATGTCCTATAGCCTCACGATTATAGATGTGGTGCACAACACACCGATAATCAAGACTCTACTAGACACGGTCAGTAGACACTTTCCGAGGATTAATCGCTTCGATACCACTTTGTCACGACCAACCGGCCCGTGGATCGTGCCTTACCTCGCACCCTAGTGATACAACATCGAGAAAATCACCTAACATAAAGCATAAATATGAAACAAGAGACATGATAAATAAAAGCAAATAGGCCCACCAAAACGGTTGCCTTCCAACATATATATATAAACATTTGAACAGTTACAATCCTTACACCCTGCCCACAACAAAGGCATGCACTTAAGATTTATACAACAACTATGACGGGACAGGGCCCCGCCATACCCCTGAACGTACAAGAACTTACAGACTCAGGGTATCATACCAAAGATAAGCCTCCGACGAAACGGAGCTTCCCAAAACGCTGAAATGAGATCCTAAACGCGGATCGACAAATGACGATTTCTACTGCGCAGTGAACGCACCCGAAGGAGGTCGATAACAGTACCAAGTATGTGAAATCAGAAAATATCGTAAATGAAATCATAATAGTCTATAAAAGCGGTGAGATGTATGATAACCAAACTACAAGACACACACATAACGCTTATATCAATTCGTGGTCTCACGCCCACAACATCAATCCCGCGTGAGTACCTTTCTCACCGCCAGCATGATATGATAACAACAAGAAAACAATCCAAATGGGATCATACCCGTGCGCTACGCATCGTGTCAGTATGTCCAAAGGGAACAAATAAGAAAACATTCCAAATGGAAGCATACCCGTGCGCTACGCATCGTGTCAGTAGGTCCAAAGGGAAACAATAAGACAGCATTCCAAATGGAAGCATACCCGTGCGCTACGCATCGTGTCAGTATGTCCAAAGGGAAACAATAAGACAACAAGGCGGTAATCAAAGTGGAAGCATACCCGTGCGCTACGCATCGTGTCGATATGTCCAAAGCGATTAACAAAGTAACACTATCAGCAGAACGCGTGCGGAATTTATCTCACACGCGGCCCCGCCCAAGTAAGTTCTCAACAAGTCAACCGACCTCCATCGAGAGACGCCAGAGTATAGAAACACAATTCTTGCACAACAAAGGCTATCACAACAAGCATAGGCAAGTTTCACAACAACAAGCATAGGCAAGTTTCACAACAACAAGCATAGGCAAGTTTCACAACAACAAGCATAGGCAAGTTTCACAACAACTCGAAGTACTTTCATTTTATGCCCAAGTCCGGGTTTTAACCCTAAAGTACTACGTACGTTAAATTCCTTTTAAAGAGATCTATTCCTTTTATAAAAGTCACCCGATACCCGTAGTATAAAAATAGAGTGACTTATATCTTTTAAGTAAACCAAAACAACTTCCATACTTTCCTTTTTAAAACGAAATTAAGGCAACACCATGCCTTCTTTTTTGACCAAAACACTTCTCTTTTTAAAGTCAAGTTACCACATTAAAACCAATGATAAAACCTTTCTTTTGTTTTCATAAGGTCGTTATAACCAACTTCCCATAAAGCTGTTATAACACCTTATGTTTTAAACCATTTTAAGACAACACAATGCCTTTCTTTTCCCTAAGGTTCCAGTTTGCCTAATTTCAATTACACAAGTCTCTTTTTTGAAAAGTTTCATAGTTCCATGTCTTAATCTCTTTTAACACAATTGAGTAACATATGCCATAGGCGAGTAGGTTATTCTTGTTCATAATCAATCTTATTAAGCAGCCATGATCTAAAAAATGTAATATCATTTTGTCTATTCTTAGCTTCTATGCAGATGGAGGTTTCTACTGGTTTTAATAATACTTAATTATTCAATACATTTTCCTTTATTAACGCTGCAGTGGTTTGTCGATACACATTCTGATTTCCGAAATCAGTAACACATTATTCCTTTTAAAAACCAAGTACTCATTACTCACGAATGAGGTTTTACACAAACATCCATATTAAGTCAAGTCTCTTATCTTTTAAGAATAAGTCTCTTAACTTCTAAACCATTAAACCATTCTTTTTATCTCTCTTAAGACGTTACACCTAACTTCTCATAAAGCTGGTATAACTCTTATGTTTTCAAGCCAAGTATACACTTCTTTCAAAAAGGTTTCTTAATCTTTTAGAATACTTCAAGGTTCTTTATTATCACACATCAAGTCGGTTATAAGTCAAATCAGTTATCTTTTAAAAAAACCACAAAGCATTTCTCCTTTACATAGAGCTGTTATAACTAACTTCCAATAAAGCCGTTATAACACTTTATGTTTAAAAACAATCAAATACATTTAACACATGTACGTCTACCGTACTACATAGTTATACACATATCATGCTAGAACAGATAATAAGAGGTTCACATACCTCGCGACGATTATCGACTAATAGCAAAATGGTCCCAAAGATTCTCAAACCGCTTGGCCACACTCTAAGCCAAGCAGATCACTCCACACGTAGTACTACAACCTCAGAGGCCATAAGGCGCCTATTAATATCTTTAGATCCCGACGTAGTATTCTACGTAAAATTCGAAAGACTCTCCCGCATAGCGTAATTCTCCTCCTCTATCGAGGCCGGCTACCAAGCCAACCAGGGGGGGTTTTACACGTTTAACCGGACGTGTACAATTCTACTTCACAAGAATGCTATACAAGTCTCATCAGAATACACCCTAAGTAATTACGATCGCCTCATCTTAAAGTTCAGCTTAAGTCGCAAGACATTGTAAGTATTATTCAGCTTAAGTCAAAAGACATTGCCACACAACTATGTTCAATTCTATATATAGTATACCTTAACTATATATTCCAACAACATGTAATTTCCAATTACAAATGTATGTTAAGAGTGTTTACCTCGATAAGCCCAAAATTATCCAAGTTATAAGTCGATCCCGAGCAAGGTTTAGCTCCTACTCAATGCGCTCCAACCCGCCTCCAAACAACCCTTAGAAGTTCTTACCAACTTCTACTTAACACTTCAACCGATTATGAAGGTTTTCCTTAGGGTTTCGTTTAGTGGCTAAAGGAAGCATAATAGTATTTGGGCTTTTGTATAAGTGTAACCTTGGGAATACTACAAGGTATTTGGGCCAAGGTATTTGGGCATTATAACAATACTTGGAGAGTATTTCTATACCACAAAAAGGGGTTATTTATACGAGACAACTAGGCTGTGGGTACCCCGCCACGGCCACAAGTGAGGGAGTGGTGGCTCGCCAAGCTCAACTAGAGTGGGGGAGAGGACGAAAGCTCACACTCAAGAGGGGAGGATTTTTAACACTTAGAACAATTTAGGATGAAGAAGTTCATCAACTTATGGTATTTATAGGTCAAGCCATGGCCAACCAATGGCCAAGATCACTCCAAGTGTTAGGCAAGTGTAGGGCTAGGATTAAGCCATGTGCACCTTATCCATCTACCACACAACTTGCACAAAATATCCTACCTAACCATGCCACCTATTCGGCCAAGCATTACCGCCCACACTCATCCAATGTGAGGGTGACACATGTCACCCTCCCGTTGGTCCAACATGTTTCATCTCTCGGAAAAATCCGCAAAAAATAGAAATGACATAGCCGGAATTTTCCCTTCGCAAGTTTCGTAAAACGTTTCGTCGAAAAACGACTCCTTTCGGCACTTGTGCCCAAATTTCGAAACTTGTCAATTCTTAAGGAAAAAATTTAATACGTACGCCCTCACGTACATACTGAAATACGGTATAATAAAGAATCGCCGAGGCAAGTACCATAATGAACGCATTCTAGCCTACCGTCTCACGAGATATGACCGAGGCAAGTATCTAAAGCTATCTACCAGAGCCTGCCGATACACGAGAAATGACCAGAACAAGTATCTAAAGTGTGCCTGAACCACATGTACAAATCAAGCCCGTGATCGCCACATCGCGGCAAGCTTCATGGATTAGCGGTCCATGGACAAATAACAAAACCCTCACAATGACCGCATGCCCCGGCATCTTACCTCGGAAAGCATGGCCATGAAACCATCCTACTGGACGCATACCCGTGGGCCACCCATCGTGTCAGTATGTCCAAAGGAAATAACAAGATAATACTCAAAAGTGGACGCATACTCGTGGGCCACCCAACGTGTCAGTATGTCCAAAAGAAATAACAAAATAATACTCAAGGTGGACGCATACTCGTGGACCATCCAACGTGTCAGTATGTCCAAGCAATCAATCAGATAGCCGGTCCTCCCCGAGAGACACGGTAGCACAGAATCAAAACACTTGCACAACAAAGGCTATCACAACAAGCATAGGCAAGTTCAATGTACTTTCATTTTATATCAACAATCCGGGTTTCAACCCCAAAATACTACATACTTCCATTCTTTCAAAAAGACCCTTTTTTTTAACGTAAAAGCCACACAATACTAATACTCGTAGTATTAAAACACGTTTTCCTTTCAAACCAAATTACTACACCTTCCGAAAATCTTTATAAGACTTTTAAAATCAAGTACTTTTCTTTTAAAACAACATCAAGTATACTCTTTAAAACCCAAATAACTTACTCTTTTCAAAACAAGTAACCTATACTTAAATCAAGTTACTTCTCCTTTTCTGAAAACAAGTCGTTATAAGTCAAGTCTCTTATCTTTCAAGATCAAGTCTCTTAACTTTCTAAATCAAGTCGTTTTACTGTCAAAATCAAATCTTTCTTTTATCCTCATAAAGTCGTTATAACTAACTCCCCATAAAGCCATTATAACACTTTATGTTTTAAACAAACAAAATTCATTTCACACACGTACGTCTACCGTACTATATAGTTCACAACAATCATGCTCAAGAGTATAGGAAGAATCACATACCTTTTTAGCTTAAACCACAAGCCAAGTCAAGTATGCTGCGCGTAGAAGATCCACCTATAATAACCACAATATATCTATCAATCTCTAGTTCTCTTCGTAGTATATTCTAAGTAAACAGTTCCCTATTCTACGGAAAATTCAAAGACTCTCCCAGTAAACACATAAATAACCTCCCCTAACAAGGCCTGCTACCAAGCCAACAACTCAGGGGATTACACGCCTAACGGACGTGTTCAAATCTGCTTCACAATAATACTACACAAGTCTCATCAGAATACACCCAATGTAAATACAGTTTAATCCTTTATAATCATCCTTCCAATATATCTTATACTCAATTCTAAACTACTACAATATGTAATATCCAATTACAATAGGGGGACATAGATCATTACCTCGATAAGCCCAAAATTATCTAAGATTATAAGTCGATCCTGAGCAACGTTTAGCTCCAACTCCTTACGCTCCAACCCGCTCCAAGCGACCCTTAGAAGCTCCTAACCAACTCCTCTTCAAGATCTAACTCCAACAAGTGAAGAACACTGTTATACCCCGCATTTCCAGAGTATGTACGTGTGGACGTACGTACGAATTTTGAGCCTTAAGTTAGGCATGTTTCGAAATTTTGGGCACAAGTGCCGATTAGAGTCGTTTTCTGACGGAACGTTTCCACAGCTTTCGTAGAGAAAATTCCGGCTATGTCATTTATAATTTTTGCGGATTTTTCCGAGAGACGAAACATTTTGGACCAACGGGAGGGTGACATGTGTCACCCCCACATTGGTAGCAAGTGGAGGACTTGGGCGATCAAGGCCCAAGAGGATCGGTTGGCCTTGCCGATTGGTCCCTTGAATTGTGCCTTGTTTTGGCCTTGTTTTGTGGAGTGTTTTGTGGAGTGTTTTGTGGAGTAGGGTTAGGGTGCACTTGGCTTGATCTTGGCCTTACACTTGCCTTGCACATGGCTTGATCTTGGCCATTGGTTGGCTTTTGGTTTTGCTATAAATACCCCCAAGTGTGAAGACTTCATCCATTCCAAAAACTTCCAAGTCTTGAAACCCTCTCCTCCCTTCTTGTTGTGCTAGCCGAGAGCTTCCCCTCCCTCCCCCGTTTCGTGAGGGCTTGTGGCCGAGAGCACACCCTCCCCTTTGTGGTACCTTGGCAAGTACCCCTAGCCTAGTTGTCTTCGTATAATACCCCTGGGTGTGGTATACAAATACTCGCCAAATATTGTTATAATGTCCAAATACCTTGGCCCAAATACCTTGTAGTATTCCCAAGGTTACACTTATACAAAGCCCAGAAAATATGATTATACTTCCTTTAGCCGCAAAAACGAAACCCTAAGGAAATCTTCACCCGTTGTTGAAGTTGTAAGTAGAAGTTGGTTAGAACTTCTAAGGGTTGTTTGGAGCGCTCGGAGTAGGAGCTAAGCGTTGCTCAGGATCGACTTTATACTTGGATAATTTTGGGCTTATCGAGGTAAACACCATCGTTCTTCTATTGTAATTGGAAATTACATGTTTGAATATATAGTCAAGTATACTATATATAGAACTATACTTAGTAATCGTGGCAATGTCTTTTGACTTAAGCTCAAGAATTAAGAATCGAATCGAATCGTAATTACATAGGGTCAGACAGAGACTTGTGTTGTATGACGGTGTAGTATATTTGTACACGTCCGGTTAGGCGTGTAAAACCCCCCCCCCTGGTTGGCTTGGTAGCCGGCCTCGATAGAGAAGGAGATTTGCGCTGTGGCGGGGAGGTGCCGAATTTTCTGTAGATTATGGAACGTTGAGATCTAGATGTTAATAAGCGCCTTGTGGCCTTATAGGTTGAAGTACTACGTGTGGAGTGATCCACTTGGCTTAAGGAGTAGCCGCGGTTTGAGGTACTTGGGCGTTTTGCTATTAGTCGACAATCGTCGCGAGGTATGTGAACCTCTTCCTATCTCTTCTAGCATGATATGTGTGAACTATGTAAGTACGGTAGACGCATACGTGTTAATCGTGTTTGATTGTTCTTAACACGTAAAGTGTTATAACGGCTTTATGGGAAGTTGGTTATAACAACTTTATGTAGGTAAGAAAATACTTTGTGGTTTTAAAAAGGTAATCGATGTGAACTATAAGCGCTAGTTATAATAAATAACTTGATGTATTTCAAAAGATTTATAAATCGAGAGTAACACTTGGTTTTAAAGGATTTAAAAAGAGTTATACTAGCTTTATGGGAGTTAGGTATAATGTCTTAAGAGAAGTAAAGAAAATGGTTTAATGATGTTAGAAGTTAAGAGACTTGATCTTATAAGATAAGAGACTTAACTTATTTGTTTTAATGTGGATGTTTGTGTGAAACCTCATTCGTGAGTAATGAGTACTTGGTTTTATTTAAAGGGATAATGTTTTACTGATTTCGGAAATCAGAATGTGTATCGACAGCACCATCGCGGCGTTAATAAAGGAAAATGTATTGAATAATGATGTATCGTATTAAAACCGTAGAAACCTCCATCTGCATAGAAACTAAGATGAGACAAAATGATATTACATTTTCTAGATCATGGCTGTTGTAATAAGAATGTTGTAAACAAGAATAACCTACTCTCACGTGAGACATATATTACTCAATTGTTCTAAAAAGGAATCAAGTGATTAAGTTTATGAACTATGAAACCATTTGAAAATGAAACTTGAGTAATTGAAACTAGGCAAACTGGAACTTAGGAAAAGAATGTTGTTACTTGATTTTGAAAAGGAATGTGGGTTGGTCATTCTAATACTACGGGTATCGGGTGACTTTTATAAAAGTAATGGATCTCTTTTAAAAGAACTTAACGTATGTAGTACTTTGGGGTTACAAACCCGGACTTTGGCATAAAATGAAAGTACTTTGAGTTGTGAAACTTGCCTATGCTTGTTGTTGTGAAACTTGCCTATGCTTGTTGTTGTGAAACTTGCCTATGCTTGTGATGATAGCCTTGGTTGTGCAAGTGTGGTATTTCTGTGTTACCGCGTCTCTCGGTAGAGGGCCGGTTGACTTGTTGAGAACTTACTTGGAGCGTCTTGGCGTGATGGAGAATTCCACGTATGTTTCCATTTTGATTCTTGTCTTGTTGTTGATGTCACATGGACATGTCTACACCGACGCGATTCCGGTACGCGCCACGCGGCCGTTGATTACCGATATGGTTATTCTCGCAACATGGGCGTGTCTACACCGGCGCGATTCCGGCATGTGGCCACGCGGCGGGGTTGACCACGATATTGTTATTGAGGTTACATGGGCATGTCTACACCACGCGATTCCGGCATGTGGCGTACGCGCACTTATTATTGTTGCATCATGGACATGTCTACACCGGCGCGATTCCGGGGCGTGGCGTGATGCGAACATGATGGATGTGGTGGGCGTGAGACCCATAGTTATATTTAGTGGTGACTTTGAGGCGTGAGTCACGACTTGATCGCTTATGTTGCGTCTTGTATTTTGGTTATCATACATGTCTCTCGCTTTATATGATCGTTATGATTTAATCGCAGATATTCTGATTTCACATACTTGGTACTGTTATCTTGACCTCCTTCGGGCCGCGTTCATGCCGCAGTAGAGGTACATCGATCGTGGATCCCCGCTTAGATCTCACTTCGTGTCTGAAAGCTCGTTCCTTCGAGGCTTATCTTTGGTATGTTTCCTGAGTTGTAGGTTCTTGTACATTCGTGGTATATGGCCCCGTCCCGTCATAGTTGTTGTATATCTTAGAGGTGCAGAGTCTTGTTGCAAGGGGGTTGTAAAAGGATTAAACTGTTCAGGTTTTATGTATATACTGAAGGCAACTGTTTTGGTTGGCCTGTTTATTTACTATATCTCTTGTTTAGTGACTCATGTTTTATGTTCCGCTGATTTTCTATGATGTATGTATCACTAGGGTGCCCGGGGTAAGGCACCAGTGACGGGCCCGGGTTTCGGGGCGTTACAAAGTGGTATCAGAGCAGTTAGTCCTCGGAAAGTGTCTACAGACCGTGTCTAGTAGAGTCTTGATTATCGGTGTGTTGTGCACCACATCTATAATCGTGAGGCTATAGGACATTTAGGATTGGTTTCCATTCTTCTCATTACGAGATCGTGCCTTAGAGTCGTGTTGTAAGTTGGACCCTCTCGGCGTGTTTCGTTTTACGATTATGCCTCGAAAGGCAACCAGGGCCCGAAGGCAAGCGGCGAGGAGCCGCTAGTGTGATTCAGAGGAGTACGAGGCGCAGCGGCCAAGACTGAGACAGGCTTCCGACGGGTTTCGACGCCGCCAAAGACCAGCGAGTTTAGAGCGCGGCGGTGGGCTGCTGAGACTCTGCACTGAGCCTCAGTCCCACTGCAGGCGTAAGAGTTGGGTTACAAGGAGATGGCGATTCGCCATCGCCGTCGCGTGGCAGATATGAGATAGGTCGGATGCAGCAGCCCATTCAGAGCACCCGTAGTTCACCCCGGCGAGCGGTTTGAGGCTACGAGGACTTTCGAGATGTAGCGCGAGTTCTACGGTCGAGGCACGAGGATGATCCGCGAGTTCATCCGACAGCGATTCCGGATCATGAGAGTGATCAAGGCCGAGACCGAGTCGGTGGTCCTAGGTTCGCATCGGCCGCGTGATACCGCGATGATCGTTTGATCGTGGGAGCTGTCCCGGGAGAGAATGCACTTCCGACCGTTTGGGACGAGTTTCGGGGCCTTCCGGCACATTTCTTGCCTCCACGCATGATGAGAGGGCTCGGTAAACAGATTTTTGATGTTGAGGCGAATCCGCGCATACCGGGAGTACAATGTGAGTTCGACTCATTGGCGGTATGTTCCCGCATTAGTAGCTAGTATGGAGGATCGAGTGCACCGATATGTTACGGTGGCTCGATGATTACCTAGCAGAGAGTTGTTGGTGTTTCTCTTCACCGCATGGACATTGCCGCGTGCGAGCTCGTGCACTGGGTGCGAGAGCGCAGATCGACAGGTGGACCGCCACAGGCGAAGAAGGCCAAGACGGCCGGATATTTTGGCGACTTTCGAGGCGGACCGCCTCGCCAGCAGACTAGTTATGTACCTCGCCATTGCAGAGTGGTCCTCCGCAGCCGGGACCTCGGGATATTCGAGAGCGGTCGGGCTCCGTGTTTCGATGTTCGGGGAGTAGGGTTTTGGCGAATCGATCACCCCTACCTCGGTGTGGTCGATGGTAGACCGCATTTGGAGAGTGTCGTAGTACGAAGGAGCTTGTTATTCTTGCGGCCAACAGGGCCATATGACGAGACCGTCTCACGGGGTAGCACTGGTAGGATAGCACACTACTAGAGCGATGGCCACGGTAGAGGTCGCGGTGGAAGTTCCGATTTTAGCGGTCCTTGAACCGCCTAGTTTGAGTATATCCTTAACCTCTAGAGTTTTGTGTGTATTGATGTTGTTGATGTGTTTAATGATATGTTTGGATAGCTTTGTGCTAAAATGTGATTTAGAAACACAGTTAGTGAAAAGGGTAAGTCTCAGGTAGTGTGAAATGGAAGTGGTAGCTTTCATGACTGTAGAGGTAAGATTGTTCGGATCAAGAAACTAGAGAGTTGGGCGCTACGGTGGGTCGGGTCAGCCATGTTGCGGGCCAACCCGCCCCGTTTGAGGAAGGGTCACTGCGGTGGTCCCGCCAGCGCGGTGGTCACGAGGGTGCTAGGCCCAAGTTTAGATGACCATCGTATGAGTTCATGGATCGTTCGACCGTAATCGGTTCGTGAAGGCGGAATGGACTTAGGTGAAATAGAGGTTAGTGAGAAGACCAAGTATGCAGGTAGTGACTACAACGGTTGCTAACAGAACCGATGACGGAAGTGTGGTGCGGACACTAGAACGAGTTCGAGTGTTCGTGACGAGTACTGCGAGAAAGGGGAGAAGTGAGCGTGTGTTTTGTGACGGTGTGGCATGATTGTTTTAAGACGTATAGCAGTGAAGACTATTCTGACGCCTGTTGTTTTGAGACCTTTAAGTAACATTCTGGACGAATTTTTATAAGGGGGGAAGAATGTTATACCCGCATTTCCAGTATATGCGTGTGGGCGTGCGTGCAATTTTGAGCCTTAAGTTAGGCATGTTTCGAAATTTTGGGCACAAGTGCCGATTAGAGTCGTTTTATGACGAAAACTTTACACAGCTTTAGTAGAGAAAAATACGGCTATGTCATTTATAATTTTTTCGGATTTTTACGAGAGACGAAAAAATTTTGACCAACCGGAGGGTGACATGTGTCACCCACACATTGGTAGCAAGTGGAGGACTTGGGCGATCAAGGCCCAAGAGGATCGGTTGGCCTTGGCCGATTGGTCCCTTGAATTGTGCCTTGTTTTGGCCTTGTTTTGTGGAGTGTTTTGTGGAGTGTTTTGTGGAGTAGGGTTAGGGTGCACTTGGCTTGATCTTGGCCTTACACTTGCCTTGCACATGGCTTGATCTTGGCCATTGGTTGGCTTTTGGTTTTGCTATAAATACCCCCTAAGTGTGAAGACTTCATCCATTCCAAAAACTTCCAAGTCTTGAAACCCTCTCCTCCCTTCTTGTTGTGCTAGCCGAGCTTCCTCCTCCCCTTTTCGTGAGGCCTTGTGGCCGAGCACACCCCTCCCCTTTGTGGTACCTTGGCCGTGGGTACCCCACTGCCTAGTTGTCTTCGTGATAATACCCCTTTGTTGTGGTATAGAAATACTCTCCTAATATTGTTATAATGTCCAAATACCTTGGCCCAAATACCTTGTAGTATTCCCAAGGTTACACTTATACAAAGCCCAGAAAATATGATTATACTTCCTTTAGCCGCAAAAACGAAACCCTAAGGAAATCTACACCGTTGTTGAAGTTGTAAGTAGAAGTTGGTTAGAACTTCTAAGGGTTGTTTGGAGCGCTGAGTAGAGCTAAGCGTTGCTCGGGATCGACTTTATACTTGGATAATTTTGGGCTTATCGAGGTAAACACTATCGTTCTTCTATTGTAATTGGAAATTACATGTTTGAATATATAGTCGAAGTATACTATATATAGAACTATACTTAGTACTGTGGCAATGTCTTTTGACTTAAGCCTGAAGAATTAAGAACTGAACTGAACTGTAATTACATAGGACTGTATTACAGTAGACTTGTGTAGTATTACTGTGTAGTAGATTTGTACACGTCCGGTTAGGCGTGTAAAACCCCCCCCCTGGTTGGCTTGGTAGCCGGCCTCGATAGAGAAGGAGATTTGCGCTGTGGCGTGGAGAGTGCGCCAATTTTCTGTAGATTATGGAACGTTGAGATCTAGATGTTAATAAGCGCCTTGTGGCCTTATAGGTTGAAGTACTACGTGTGGAGTGATCCACTTGGCTTAAGGAGTAGCCGGCGGTTTGAGGTACTTGGAGCGTTTTGCTATTAGTCGACAATCGTCGCGAGGTATGTGAACCTCTTCCTATCTCTTCTAGCATGATATGTGTGAACTATGTAAGTACGGTAGACGTACATGTGTTAACTGTGTTTGATTGTTCTTAACACATAAAGTGTTATAACGGCTTTATGGGAAGTTGGTTATAACAACTTTATGTAGGTAAGAAAATACTTTGTGGTTTTAAAAAAGGTAACTGATGTGAACTATAACTGGCTAGTTATAATAAAGAACTTGATGTATTTCAAAAGATTTATAAATCGAGAGTAACACTTGGTTTTAAAGGATTTAAAAAGAGTTATACTAGCTTTATGGGGAGTTAGGTATAATGTCTTAAGAGAAGTAAAGAAAATGGTTTAATGATGTTAGAAGTTAAGAGACTTGATCTTATAAGATAAGAGACTTAACTTATTTGTTTTAATGTGGATGTTTGTGTGAAACCTCATTCGTGAGTAATGAGTACTTGGTTTTATTTAAAGGGATAATGTTTCCGATTTGGAAATCGAATGTGTATCGACACCGCGGCGTTAATAAAGGAAAATGTATTGAATAATGATGTATCGTATTAAAACCGTAGAAACCTCCATCCGCATAGAAACTAAGATGAGACAAAATGATATTACATTTTCTAGATCATGGCTGCTGTAATAAGAATGTTGTAAACAAGAATAACCTACTCTCACGTGAGACATATATTACTCAATTGTTCTAAAAAGGAATCAAGTGATTAAGTTTATGAACTATGAAACCATTTGAAAATGAGAAACTTGAGTAATTGAAACTAGGCAAACTGGAACTTAGGAAAAGAATGTTGTTACTTGATTTTGAAAAGGAATGTGGGTTGGTCATTCTAATACTACTGCATCGGGTGACTTTTATAAAAGTAATGGATCTCTTTTAAAAGAACTTAACGTATGTAGTACTTTGGGGTTACAAACCCAGACTTTGGCATAAAATGAAAGTACTTTGAGTTGTGTGAGACTTGCCTATGCTTGTTGTTGTGAAACTTGCCTATGCTTGTTGTTGTGAAACTTGCCTATGCTTGTGATGATAGCCTTGGTTGTGCAAGTGTGGTATTTACGTATTCTGTTACCGTCTCTCGGTAGAGGCGGTTGACTTGTTGAGAACTTACTTGGGCGTCTTTGGCGGTGATGGAGAATTCCACGTATGTTTCCATTTTGATTCTTGTCTTGTTGTTGATGTCACATGGACATGTCTACACCGACGCAAAGATTCGGCACGCGGCCACGCGGCCGTTGATTACCGATATATGGTTATTACCGCAACATGGGCGTGTCTACACCGATGCAGATTCCGGCATGTGGCGCGGCGCGGTTGACCACCGATATCATGTTATTGAGGTTACATGGGCATGTCTACACCGTCGCGATTCCGGCATGTGGCCACGCGGCCTTGTTATTGTTGCATCATGGACATGTCTACACCGATGCACGATTTCGGGGCATGTGGCCATGATGCGAACATGATGGATGTGGTGGCGTGAGACCCATAGTTATATTTGAGTGGTGACTTTGGCGTGAGTCCTCGACTTTGATCGCTTTTATGTTGCGTACTGTATTTTGGTTATCATACATGTCTCCTGCTTTATATAGACTGTTATGATTTAATCGCAGATATTCTGATTTCACATACTTGGTACTGTTAATCGACCTCTTCGGGGCTGCGTTACGCCGCAGTAGAGGTACATCGGTCGTGGATCCCCGCCTAGGATCTCACTTGACGTGTGAAAGCTCAGTTCCTTGGAGGCTTATCTTTGGTATGTTTCCCTGAGTTGTAGGTTCTTGTACATTCAGGGGTATGGAGGGTCCCTGTCCCGTCATAGTTGTTGTCTATCTTAGATGTCTGTAGTAATGTTGTGGGAAGGGTTGTAAAAGGATTAAACTGCTCGTGTTTTATGTATATCAAGGCAAATCGTTTTGGTTGGCCTGTTTATTTACTATATCTCTTGTTTAGTGACTCATGTTTTATGTTCCGCTGATTTTCTCTGATGTATGTATCACTAGGGTGCCCGGGGTAAGGCACCAGTGACGGGCCCGGGTTTCGGGGCGTTACAAACACTAAGGCTCAACTATGGCAAGTTTCGGCCAAGGTGAAATTCTAAGGCTAGGGGTGTGAAATCTTTTCCAAATCTTGGTACACAATCTTCCTAACACCCTAAGGAAGAACACTTATAAGTTTAGGGATTTTTGGACAACGTTTGCTCAAGAATTTCAAGGCAAAGCCGAGAGCAACCTACAAAGGGGAGGGAGTATTTTTGTCTTGGAAATCAAAGTGTGGGATGAAGAATAAGTCTTGCTTTCATGGGGTATTTATAGAGAAATCAAGGTCCAAGATCAAGGCAAGTGTGTGGTGAGATTGGGGTACAAGTGTGTGTGGGTCCCACCCTCCAAATGGCTACCTGAAAACACAAGACAAGTGGCTTGCCACTTGTAAGGCCATTTCGCCAAGGGACACTTTGTCAAGCAGTCGGCCAACCTCGCCACATGGGGTGACACGTGTCGCCCTCCTACTCGTCCAAAATATTTCGTCTTCCGAAAATATCCAAAATACCGAAAATCTCAAAAACAAAGCGGGCCCCACAAAACCGTAAATTTCTCCCGTGGGCCCCACGTGACCAATTCCGAAAATAAAATCTCATAATTCTAATATAATCCAAGAAGCCCAAATACCAAATCTGGGAATCCAATTCCCATCAACGAACCTTTTTCCTTCACAAAACCCGGAAACTTTTCCGTCGAAAAATCACATCTTTCTTTCTTTCCAAAATTTCTGTCGTATTCTCGTACGTACGTCCTCACATACATACCCTGGAACTACGGGGTATAACAAAATGTGACGACGAGAAGTAATACTAGTAGTTGAATTCTTTCCAATAGAGTTATGGACTTAGTGTTATATTATTAAGTCTTGGCATTATGAGAGTCCATCAAAAATTTCACAATTTTTGGCTAAGTGTGAGAGATATTTTGTGAAGAGACCCCCTCCACTTGCCCTACAGGTACCAATTATGTACAAGGCTTGCAAGACTTCTTTGCCCTAGCTCACAAATATCTTTCTCCTTTAAACCTCTCTTATCTCTTCCTTCACCTACAAGATTCGAAATCCATAGCTAAGAGAAGACAAGTTAACTTATTTTCCAAGATTAAGCTCCTTAACAAAGTTCTAAGCCAAGTTAACTCTCCAAAATAGTGGGTCACGGTTTTTGGCTTCAAAACTGCCTTGAAACCCTAAGCTTGGAGATGAACTTTATGGAAGGAAAACATGAAAGCAAGATGGTTACAAGCTTGTAGAGGATACGTGTGTGTTATTGTAACGTGAAGAAGTGGTGCAAAAGTGAAGCAGTGGGCGAGACTTAGGGACTGTTTTGGCATACGATTAACTTAAGAATTCTTCTTCCTCTTAAAGATAATGGACGTTAAATGATGTTATAATTAAGGGATGAACTTGTGTTAAGTGAAATGAAGAATAAGAAGTGCATGTGATAGTTTTGGCAAGCTAGCTGATTTATGGACTGTTTTTGTTATATTGGATTTGTTGGTTATTGTTGTTGTTATCGTCACTTATTGCATGTTAAAATGGAGTAATCTTGTTATTGAAAGTTGATATGTAAAAGTGATGAAATATGAATTGGATTTTAAGGAGTTATGGAAAGGGCTTTGGTATTGGTTGTTGGCCGAGACTTCTTGAAACTGTTAGATATTGTTGTGTTATTTTAAGGGCTGTTTTATGCGTGTATAATGTTGGAAATTTATTGTTATTATAGGTTGAAGTGCTAATTGAGACGTGTTCTACTTATCGTATTGATATAGCCGATAAGGTATGTGAAACTATCCTTTCTTCTTTTGGCATGATTTATATGAAATAAGTGTACGGCGAACGTACATAGTTCTATTGGATCCTAATACTTAATGATACATGATATGATAGTGCCTTGGTTTTTGTAAAATGAAAGTTCACTTTAAAGATTTTATTGAGAGTCAAAGGATGATTAAAATTGCACATGGTTGCTCATGATAGCTATTCGTGCAAGTGTTATTATTCCATTCACCGAGTCCCATAATGGGCCGACAATGTTCATCGAGTCCCTTACTAGAGGGACGGCAATGTTATATGTATTATGATTCCATGGACATGTATCTATGATGAGAGTATAAATACTCATAACAGTCGTACGCAAATCCTAGCACTTGTTCACCGAGTCCCTCGCTAGAGGGTCAGCACTGTTTATATGTATATGATTCCATGAATATGTATCCATGATGCGAGTATAGATACTCATGACAGTATATTATTCCATGGACATGCTACCATGATGCGGGAATAGGTACCCATGACAATATATGACTCTCACTTTTTAAAAGGCACAGTTGATTCTCATTTTTATAAGGCACGGTTGACTCTCTATTTTATATGGCACAGTTGGATCTGGTATTTTGATTATCATACTCGTCCCTGTCATCTTTGGCCAGTTATGATCTTATTTACAGTACTTTATGTTTACATACTTAGTACATTGTTGTACTGACCCCCTTCTCCGGGGGGCTGCGTTCATGCCCGCAGGTATAGGTACTCATTTTGATGATCCGTGAGCTTAGGATCTTTCCTCAGCTTTTGGGATAGCTCCATTGTTTCGGGGCTTGTCATTTTGGTACAGATCTTGATTATAGGCTTATGTATATTCAGGGGTACGGCGGGGCCTTGTCCCGTCATATTTCACTGTCATACTCTTAGAGGTCTGTAGTCATGTGTGGGTTGGACATATGTATAGTTGTAGTTTGTTTGGATATTTCTATGTACAGTGGCGACCTTGTCAGCTTGCCTGTTTTATTATACAAGTTTTCTATTATAATTCAGGGGACATGATCCCTTTTGTTATGTGATTATGAGTTTTCCTTAGCTTCCGTTGATTATATGTGATGTGTGGGTGTAAGGGTGCCCAGGTAGGGTACCAGTCGCGGCCTGTCAGTTTGGGTCATGACAAAAGTGGTATCAGAGCAGTTCATCCTCGGAATATCTACAGACCGTGTGCAGTAGAGTCTTGGTTATCGGTGTGTTGTGCACCACACCTATAAAAAGGAGGCTACATTACATTTAGGATTGATTTCTATTCTTTCATCTCATAGGTCGTGCGATAGAACTATGTTAGTAGGGTAATCCCTCTCTAACGTATTATTGTGTTACAACTATGCCTCCGAGGAAAGCGACAGTGGCCCAGAAGGACAAATCAGTAGCAGGGGCTACTAGTCAGACACAGAGAGTTACTAGGCACATTTCCAGTCTATGCCTGTGATTGTGCGCCATTCGGCTAGCTCAGTTACACCGCCATCACCAGAGGAGCTTAGAGCAGCTCCAGAGGTTCTGATACCTGAGCCTCCAGTTCCTTAGCCAAAGGCAGAGGATAGGGCCATGGGAGATGCAGTTCAGCTGCTGACTAGATTGGTGGCAGGGCAGAACCGTACATCGGGACCAGTAGTTGACCCTAAATTCGATAGTTTGAGGGTTCGTGACTTCTTGAATTGTAACCCTCCAGAGTTTTTCGGGTCACAGCCCGAGGATGATCCACAGGAGTTCATCCGACAGATGCAGCGTACGCTGAGGGTAATCAAGGCTTCGGAGACTGAGTCTGTGGAGTTGGATTCATATAGGATGCGGGATATAGCTACTAACTGGTATGAGTCTTGGGAGTTGTCTAGAGGAGAGGATGTTCCTCCAGCTACATGGGATGAGTTTACATAGGCATTCTTTGGTCACATCTTGCCTCCAGAGATGAGGAGGGCTAGAGTTGACAAATTCCTACAGTTGAGGCAGAGTGGCAGAAGCATTCACGAGTATAGCCTGGAGTTTGATTCATTTGCTAGTTATGCGCCTATGATTGTGGTTGATATGGCCGATAGAATTCATCGTTATGTGATGGGACTCGATCGCTATTTGACTGATGGTTGCATGGGAGTGGCTCTTCAGCCAGATATGGATATTTCCCGGATACAGTCATATGCGCAGGGGGTGGAGGAGCGACATAGAGGGCGTCAGCCAGACAGGGAGCACGACTGAGGCGAGCATAAAAGGGCTAGGTCGACTGGATATTTTGGGGAGTTTCGAGGCGGGCAGCCTCAGCAACCTATTAGATATTCTTCCCAGCCAGCACAGAGTGCACCTCCACAGTCTAAAAGTACGAGAATCGATCGCATATGGTATTTAAGAGCTGGTCAGAGCTCCCGGACTTCAGGTTCACAGGTGCACGGGGGTTCTATTCAGTCGAGGCCACCTTTACCTCGATATTCTCATTGCGGTAGACAATATTTTGGGGAGTGTTGTGTTGCTACGGGTGCTTGTTTTTCTTGCGATCGTCAAGGCCATATGAGGAGGGAATGTCCTTTTAGAGATGGTACAGGTGGGATGACTCAGCCTACTGGGTCAGTTTCTGGTTTATCATCTTCCATAGCTATGCGCCCCGTAGGGCAGGGTGTTCATACGCCAGCAGGCCGTGGTAGAGGTCGTGGCGGAGTTTCTAGTTCTGGTGGTCCTTCGAACCGCATTTATGCTTTGGCCAGTAGACACGATCAGGAGGCGTCACCAGTTGTTGTCACATGTATATTATTGATCTTTTTCCGTGGCGTATATGCATTGATAGATACAGGTTCCACTTTATCCTATATATCTCCTCTTGTTGCTATTAGAATTGGAATAGAACCTGAGTCGATAGAACTATTTGAGGTATCTACACCGGTAGGAGATTCGGTCATGGCTAGGCTGGTATATAAAAATTGTTAGGTGGTTATATATAGTCGTCGCACCATAACAGATTTAATAGAGTTAGACATAACTAACTTTGATGTGATTATGGGTATGGATTGGTTAGCTTCATATTATGCTAACGTTGATTGTAGAGAGAAGTTGGTTCGATTTCATTATCCAGGCGAACCAGTTATAGAATGGAAAAAGAATACCGCATCGCCGATGGGTAAGTTTATTTCATACCTCAAGGCAAGAAAAATGGTAATAAAAGGCTATATTTATCACTTGGTTCGGGTGCATGATACGAAAGCTGAGGTACCAACTCTTCAGTCAGTTCCGGTAGTTAGTGAGTTCCCAGATGTATTCCTAGATGATCTTCCGGGTCTTCCTCTAGAACGGGAGATAGAGTTCACTATAGATTCACTACCAGATACCCAACCCATATCTATTCCTCCCTATAGAATGATACCTGCAGAGCTGAAGGAGTTGAAAGAGCAGCTGAGATACTTGTTGGAAAAAGGTTTCATTAAGCCTAGCACATCTCCTTGGGGAGCACCAGTATTATTTGTGAAGAAGAAATATAGATCGCTGCGGATGTGTATTGATTATAGGCAGTTGAATAAGGTGACAATTAAGAACAGGTATCCCTCCCCAGGATTGATGATTTATTAGACCAGTTGCAGGGTGCCAAGTGTTTTTCGAAGATAGACTTGCGGTCAGGTTATCATCAGGTGCAGGTCATGGAGGCAGATATACTGTTACACCCCGTAATTCTAGGGCATTTAATTTAGAACATGATTATGGAAATAAGATTTGAATGTTGGAAGGAAAGTATATTTACATTTTCTTATGGAATAATTTTGGATACAATATATGTGATGACAAAAATTATTAACTAATAGTTAAATTCTTTCCAATGGATTTATGGACTTAGTATTGTATTATGATGTCTTGGCATTGATAATATGGGGTCCACCGAAAATTTCACAATTTTGTGGGCCCATCGAAATATTAATAATTTTGGCTAAGTGTGGAGATATGTTAGTGAAGTGAAATATATGGCCAATAGGAGGGTGACACGTGTCCCCCCTCCACTTGTTTTGTAAAGGCTCCACTTGTATATTGTTACACCCCGTATTTACAGGACATATTTTAAGAACGTACGTGAGAATCCCAAATGTTAAGATTAGAGACTTGTAAAAATTTATCGGAATTATGAAATTATCGGAAAACGTAATATTGTGAAGAATGGGAGGGCGACACGTGTCACCCCCATTAAGTAGCCTTGGATGAAAATAGCATGGCCAAAAGGGTCATTTGGCCATTGTTAGGATGACAAAGTCTTGCAAGTTGAGGAGCTTGATAATATTGACTTAGTCAATGGGACCACAAGTCTTGATATTTAAAAGAACTTCATCCAAGCCACACATTTGTACATATCTTGACCCTCCATTGAACTATATAGTAGTACAAGTAGCAAGACAAGCTCCACACTTAGCTAAATTTCAAGAAAAATTTGAAGAACACTTCATAGTGCTCTCGGGTCCACTATCCAAAGAAAGAATTTTTTTGGTTTGTTTGTTGTCCTTTAAGCTCCACACTTTAAACCAAGGTTCATGAGGGTATTGTAAGGGTATCTCAATAGAAAGATCCCGGAAAAATAGCGTTTTCGTATTAGCCGCAAGATGAAAACCTAGTTGCTTTTCTAGGTTTTGTTTGGAAGATTAAAGGAAACTTGTTTGTGATATTCTAAGGGTCTCAAGTAGCGGATTGAAGTGTCTAGAAGAGGCTCTAAGTTGCTAGGGAGCTACTTCGGATTTGAAGTTGGACTAAGACTCGTTGAGGTAATAATCTTGTCTCTTAAAGTGTTACACGATTATATATTGTTGTTAGCCTTACATATTTGCTAGCATGAAGTATATGTGTTGAAGTTTCATAAGTGTTATGGATTGTTGTAGCCTAAAATCCGAAATGTCATATAAGCCATTTGAAGTTGGATTACAATTTGGTCGTTAATTAGAATCGTCGCATGTTACTTACTTGAAGATTATAGTAGTTATAATCGATTGCGACTTGATATCATGTTATGCTAACAACTTGGATTAAAAAGGAAATTGGATAAGAATTGGTGTTATTGTATCTCAAGTTGCCGAATTGGCCTAGTAGTTTGTATTAGTTTGATATCATTTGTGGGGCGGAATTTTACATGTCTAGTAGGCGTGTAATCCCCTATTTTTAATTACATTGTTGGGCCTTAAATGTGGCGTGTTTGGTTATTGAATTCGGCCTTGAAAAAGGTGGCAAAGTATGTAGAAACAAAGGAGGTGCTGTCCGATTTTCCGTAGAATTTAGTGACTTTGCACTTATAATATTCTACGTTTGAAGTAAGACGTTAATAGACGTATTGTGGACATTATAGGTTGACATACTACGGGCGGGATATTGTACTTAGCAAGTGGATTGACCCGAAGAGGTATGTAGAACTTTCCTATCTTTTGAGCATGAATAGTTGCACGTATATAGTACGGTAGACGTACAAATCCTTGATATCCTTTACTTGTTTTAAGAATAGCCAAGTTGGGTGAGTTAGGAGATTAACTCACTTCTTTAAAAGTATTAAGGATGTTGTAAGTTTTTAAAATTAAGGGACTTGAAGAGTTTTAAAGTATATGATACTTGTTTCGTTTTAAACGTATAAGTCCCTTGGATAGGAAATTGTAATTGGCTAAGGTATAAAGTTAATATAACGACTTTATGGGAAGTTGGTTATATTAGCTTTATGGAAAGATCAATGAGGATAAATGACTTGATTTAATGAAAGGCAATTTGATTTTTAAGGCATCAATTGCCTAAGGTTTTATAAGAAAAGAAGTCACTTGATTTAGAAGCCTAACTTTATTTCTAAAGGTATTGTGACTTGTCTTGAAAAGAAATTTTGACTTGATACTACGGTTATTAGTATCTTTGAAGTTTTATATGAAAAGAGTCATTTTTAAAAGAGTGGAAGTATGTAGTACTTTGGGTTAAATTCCCGGATTTTTATAAAAGACATGTTAGTGCCTTAAGTAAACTAAAATGAGAGTGTATATGAACAAGACTAATAAGAAGTTAGGGGATTTCTTAACTTGCTTATATATTGTATGATAAGCCGGTAGTGCTTATGTTATAAATGATAAGCCGGTAGCGCTTATGTTATGTATGATAGCCGGTTTGTGCTAGTGGTATATTATTCATTACGGGGTCATTCCCCGGGTTTGTGGAATTTGCATATTCCGTGGATTTGCTACCCATGATGCGAGGAATACCTTATGCGGGTCCGTAAGGGCTTATGCGGGTGAAATAGTCCCATGCGGGGCGGATCAGTCCTATGCGAGGAATACCTCATGCGGGTCTACACGACCTATGCGGGCGGATAGAGCCTATGCGAGGAATACCTTATGCGGGTCCACACGACCCTTGCGGGTGAAATAGTCCCAGGAGTAGGATTGCTTAATGATACCGCGCGGTGGTCCCGCTTGATTATGAGCTTCCTATTTTTATGTTGTAAGTATACTCTTATTTACTCATTGTTAGTAAGGCACAATGTAATCAGAATTTGATTATCATACACGCCTCCCGCTTTGTTTTAGACTTATGATGTAATTACTGATTTTCCGCTTTACATACTTAGTACATATTGTGTGACAATCCCTTCCTGGCCGCTCATGCCGCAGTGGTGGTAGTGGTGGATCCTCATTCTTAGGATCACAGATCAGGTGTCAGAAGATCCATTTTCTCCGGAGGCTTGTCTTTTGGTACAATTTTTCCCTGATGTTGTAGATTTTATGTACATTCAGGGGTATGGCGGGGCCCTGTCCCGCCACAGTTGTTATTCCTAGAGGTCTGTAGTCACATTTGTGGTTGGGCTGTAAGAACAAAGTTATACTGTTTTACTGTTGATTATGTATTTTATGGAAGGCGGCCTTATCGGTTAGCCTGTGATGTTTATTGTCTAAACATGTTATATGTTGTGTATGTTCCACTGCTATTCTCACGATGTATACATTTAACCGGGTGCCTGTAGGCACCGCCGCGCCCGGTTGGGTCGTGACAAAAGTGGTATCAGAGCAGTTAGTCCTCAGAAAGTGTCTACAGACCGTGTCTAGTAGAGTCTTGATTATCGGTGTGTTGTGCACCACATCTATAATCAGGAGGCGGCATGACAGTTAGGATTGGTTTGCATTCTTCTCTCTCTGAGATCGTGCAGTAGTGCTGTCTTATTAGGTTGAATCCTCTCTGACCTATTCTTATGTAACAGTTATGCCTCCACGAAAGGCGACCAGGGACCAGGGCAAGGCAAAGAGCAGGAGTCGCTACGACGCAGAGAGTTACTAGGACTCGCATAGACTATGCACGAGGTAGTAGGCGGTCGGCGAGTTCACCACGCCAGACAGAGAGCGAGTGGCAAGAGCTACAGAGGTTCCTGCACCGAGCCTCCGCCCGCATGAGCCGAGTATAGAGACTATAGGGAACATATCCGGTTATTGACCAGCATAGTAGCAGGGCAAACGACAGAGCAGTAGCTAACCCCAGAGCCGACGCTTATGGATTCGGGATTTTCCGGGTTGTCATCCACCCGAGTTTTATGGTTCGAGGTCCGGGAGGATCCGCAGGAGTTCATTCGGCAGTTACAGCGGACTATGCAGGTGCTTAGGGCCTCAGAGACAGAGTCAGTTATGCTAGCCTCTTACCGGTTACGCGATATTGCGTTGAACTGGTTTGAGTCATGGCAGCTGTCGAGAGGTGAGGATGCTCTTCAGCTGTTTGAGAGGAGTTCACAGAGGCCTTCCTGGATCACTTTTGCCTCCCGAGATGAGGAGAGCCCGCAGAGATAGATTCTTGACCTTGAGGCGAATGGGAGGACTATCGCAGAGTACAACTCGAGTTTGACTCTTTGGTCGTGCACGCACACCATCATTGTACGACATGGCGACGAGTTCATCGTTATGTGACGGGGCTAGAGCGCCATATGATTATCGATACTGGGGATGGCTCTTCACCGTGTATGGATATTGCTGTGACGCAGCGTATGCGCAGTGGATAGAGGATAGAGAGAGGAGGATCGATTGACTCAGCCACCCAAGAGGCTGTGCGAGTTCTCGTGGTAGTTTTCGAGGCGACAAATTTCAACAGCAGACTAGGTCCACATTTCAGCCAAAGACAGAGTGCTCCTTCGCTCGCGGAGGTCCGATCAATCGGGTTATTCGAGCAGGTCGTGGCTCCGTGGCTTCGGGGTTTCAGGGAGGCAGAGACCGTCACCGATCGAGACCACCTACATCTCGGTGTGCTCGATGCGGTAGATCTCACCCAGGTGAGTGTCGTGTTCCTTCAGGAGTTTGTTACTCTTGTGGCCAGCTGGGCCATTTGAAGAGAGACTGTCCAGGCAGCATGGTGGTATGGTGCACCGGCGTGATCGGGCCCGGGTCTTCCTTCTTCGTGGTTACGCGCCCGAGGCGTGGTGTTCACGGACGCAGCGCGCGGCAGGTCGTGGTGGTGGTTCAGCTTCTAGCGGTCCACGTAACCGCATTTATTCCTTAGCCACCGCCAGATCGTGAGGTTTCACCGACGCCGCCACAGATACATTATTGATTTCATGTTGTGACGTATATGCTTTGATAGATCCAGGTTCTACCTTGTCCTATGTGTCCCCTCTTATTGCGGGTAGAATCGGGATAGAGTCGGTGTCGATAGAGCCTTTTGAGGTAGCTAAGGCAGTGGGTGATTCGGTGTTAATGAGCGGTGTATAGAGGTTGTCCTGTTTATTTACAATCGCCATACCCGCAGATTTGATAGAGTCGAGATGACGATTTTGATGTCATTATGGGTATGCATCGGTTGGCTTCTTGTTATGCCAACGCTGACCGTAGAGACAGTTGGTCCGGTTCAGCTTCGCGAGACAGCTTATCGAGTGGAAGCGGCAACACGTCACCGGCGGGTAGGTTTATTTCTTACCTCAAGGCCGGGAAGATGGTGCGTAGCGGTACATCTATCATCCGGTTCGTATTCGATACAGGCCGGCGGGCCGCTTCTTCCAAGATCAGTGGTTGTGAGTTTCGGATGTGTTCCCGCACGATCTTCCGGGTATCCTCCCGAGAGGAGATTGAGTTTTGTATTGATACGCTGCGGACACTCGACCTATTTCTATTCCGCCATACAGACGGCACCGCCGAGTTGAGCGGTCAAGGACCACCAAAGATTTGGCCGAAAAGTGCGGCTTTATCAGCCTAGTGTTTCTCCCGGGAGCGCCGATTTTGTTTGTGAAGAAGAAGGATGGGACGCTGCAGATGTGTTGATTATAGCAAACAATAAGGTAACCATCAAGAATGTACCCTCCCGTGATTGATGATTTGTTTGACCGGCCAGGGTGCGAGGTGTTTCTCAAGATAGACCGCGGTCCGTTATCATCAAAGTGCGAGTTCGAGAGGCGATATCCCAAAGATCGCATTCAGACCCGTATGGGCACTACGAGTTCGGTGATGTCTTTCGGTTTGACCAACGCCCAAATGTATTTATGGATCCGATGAACCGTGTTCAAGCCATTTTTGGATACATTTGTTATAGTATTCATTGATGACATCCTCGTTTATTCGCGACAGCAGGCGAGCACGCAGATCACTGGCGACGGTGATTGGGTCCTCCGAGCCGCAGCTATTCGCCAAGTTCTCCAAGTGTGAGTTTTGGTTGGCCTTAGTGGCATTCCCGGGCACATTATCAATGACGGTGTTCGTGGATACAACAAAGATTGAGGCGTCAAGTCTTCGCCGAGACCTACTACTCCGATCGAGTGCGCAATTTCAGTGGTCGCGTGTTATTATCGTAGGTTCGCGAGCGCTTGTTTCGATTTCAAAGACCGCTGACTAGCCGACTCGTATGCGGCTAAGTTCCAGCGACGAGGCTTGAGAAGCGGCTTCCGCCATCAAGGAAAGGCCGACTACGGCCCAGATTCTTACTCTTCCCGGCGGGTTAGACGGATACATGAAACAGAGAATCTCCCAAGATGCTAAATAAAGGACATCTTCGTTATATCGAGAACGTGCATCCCGTTATGGATGATGCAGCTTCGGTATTGTGATGCCTCGCATCGCCAGGTGTGTGTTTTGACGCAAAGACGGCAGGTTATAGCCTATGCTTCCCGACGCCATAAGCACGAGAGGAATTACCCTACCCACGACTTAGAGTCCCGCAGCTTATTCATGCCTCAAGATTTGGAGACATTATTTGTATGGGGTTCATGTGGATATTTATACGCACTCACAAGAGCCTCCAGATATCTTCAGCGAGGAGCTGAACTGCGACAAAGACGGTGGCTCGTGGGCGTGGAGGTTGGCCTTGGACGTTTTTGTGTGCTAGTGGAGGCCACATGGATCTTTGTCATGGGGACATATGTCCCAATGTTGTGGTGGACATATGTCCCAAAATTGTGGTGGACACTTGGTTGGAAGACTTCATCCATCACATGGATCCAAATCTACACCTTACATATGTTTTGATCTCGCCCTCGAGTGTCCTATAAATACCCCTTAGTCAAGACTTATTTTATCCAAGTCTCAAAATACTCCCTCCCTTTGATGAAGTTCTCGTCCAAACACCCCTCTCCCTTAGCCAAAGTTGTCCAAAATCCTTAAAGTTTTAAGTGTTCTTCCTTCGAGTATTAGGAAGATTATTAACCAAGTGTTGGAAAAGAATTCACACCCCTAGCCCCTAAAGTACCCTGGCGAGTGCCACAAATTGTAGCGTAGTTGTTCTTCACTTTTGGAGTGAAAGTGTTTAAGAAGTTGTTTAGAAACTTCTGGGTTTCTTGGAGCGTATTCGCATGACAGAGCTAAACGTTGCTCAGGATTGACATTAATCTTGGATAATTTTGGGCTTATCGAGGTAATGATCGTTATCCCCCTATTGTAATTGGAAATTACATATTGTTGTAATATATAGTTTAGTATACTATATATAGAATGAATATTGAAAAGAACTGAACTGTAATTACACTGTATAGAAGGATATTAAAGAAGAGATCTGAACTGTAATTTACATTGGATTGTATTTACAGTAGACTTGTGTAGTATATCTGTGAAGTAGAATTGAACACGTCCGGTTAGACGTGTAATCCCCTGGGAGTTGTTGTAATCCCCTGGGAGTTGTTGGCCTGGTAGCGGGCCTGAGTAGGGGAGGAGATTTATGTGGTTACGGGGGGGGGGGGGGGGGAGGTGCTGCCGAATTTTTCGTAGAAATATTCTACGAAGAGATCTAGGAGTTGATAGGCGTTTTGTGGCCTTATAGGTTGCAGTACTACGAGTAGCGTATTCTACTTGAAGAGTGGAAAAGGCTAGCAGAGTTACAATACTGTGGAGTTTTTGCTAATTGTCGATAATCGTCGCGAGGTATGTGAACCTCTTCCTATCTTTTCTAGCATGATATGTTGTGAACTATGTAGTACGGTAGACGTACATGTGTTAAGTGAATTTGGTTGGTTTACAACATAAAGTGTTATAACGGCTTTATGAGAAGTTGGTTATAACAACTTTATGTGGGTAAATGAATGGTTGGTGGTTTTTAAAAGATAAATGACTTTTTTTTTTAGGTAAATGCAAATATTATTACTAATAACGGAAATAAAGATGGCTACAATCAGTCATTGAGTGTTCTCAATCCTCAACGTTATGCAAACAAGAAATGGGGGAGGCGAGCAGTGGTCACTCAAAGGTGCCATTATAAGAGGGGATAAGATCATAATAGATTTAAGTCCTTTTGATTCTAGACGAGGAATTGGAAAGATTCCTGTATAAGTTTCCTACGTTGAATTAAACTCCTTGCACGCTTAGTAGGTGCATTAGTTGCATTCGTGGGAGAATGCAAGGGTAGTGCACTATTGGGAAAAGTTGCCATAAATGGCTCAAGTATGTTGGCATTAAATGCTCCATTGGCCGAGACCAAATGAAAGGTCTTAGGCGAATTGGAAAAGAGTGACCCTTCGATTTACACATTAGTTGATCTTCCAAGACTCAATTGAAGAGTAGTCCCTTCGGATCCCGTAGCCATCAAGTTTCCAAACCTCTTTTGACGAGCTGCCCCTTTGGTTTCTGCAACCTTTGAATTCATAAGAATAGTTGACTCTTCGGTTCTCACCCTTATCAATTTTCGATGTCCCATTGAATGAGATGTTTCCTTGGTTTTCTCAGCAATTAAATGCCCCAAATTACCAAGTCTCGTTAGAAGGGTAGGCTAAAAGATAAATGACTTGAGATGAATTAATAATGACTTGGTTTGTGTTAAAAAGTTATGAAACCGCTTTTATGAGAAATGGGTAATTGGGTTTTAAAAGGAATAATGTTATATTGATTTCGGAAATGAGAACGAGTATAGAACAAACCATCGCAGTTAATAAAGGAAAATGTATTGACTAATTAATTATTATTAAAACCAAGAGAAACCTCCATCCGCATAAGCTACGATAAGACAAAATGATATTACATTTTCTAGATCATGGCTGCTTTAATAAGATTGTTATAAACAAGGATAACCTACTCACACTTAAGGCATATGTTACTCAAATTGTTTTAAAAGAGATTACGTTATTAAGTGATTAAGACTATGAATCGTGGAAATCTTTCAAAATAAGAGACTCGAGTATTTGAAATTAGGCAAACTTGAACTTTTGGAAAAGAATGTTGTTACTTGATTTTAAAAAGGAAAGTGTGTTGATTTATTTAAAAATGTTAGTCACTCTATTTTAATACTACGTATCGGTGACCTTTGTAAATGGAATAAATCTTTTAAAAGAATTTAACGATGTAGTACTTTGGGGTTAAAACCCGACTTTGACATAAAATGAAAGTACTGAGTTGGGTGTAACTTACCTATGTTTGCGTGTGATAGCCTTGTTATGCAAGTATTGTATTTCTATACCACCGCTCTCAATGGATGGCCTGATTTGTTATGATCTTACTGACGCATGCAGCGATTGAGGATTCCACGCGCGCTCGTTGATAGTGTTATTCCACGGACTAGCTCTCCATGCAGGTTTCCGATTCGGCCTTGGTATCCGTGGTTGGCTTGCATTTGCCCCGCCTCGTGGCTGATTCGCCTTGGTACTGGTAGTTAGCTCGTGACTTGCCCCGCTCACTTTAGTGGCGAAGTCTCGTGACACGCTTTGTACCGGTAGTTAGCCTTCAGATTTGCCTCGGCCACCACGTGACACGCCGTACCGTAGTCGCCTTTCAGACTTGCCGTGTCGCCTTCGTGGTTTGGTTATATAGTATCGTTAGTACGACCTGGTATCTAGTAGTTGGCTTTCGACGGCCCGTGCCGATTGATGACGCGCTTTGGTATCCGTAGTTAGCCTTCGTATTTGCCTCAGACGGTTTTATGACACAGTGGGACCCGTGTTCATGTGTACTCCTTGGTGTTGTTCTATCATAGATCGCGGTGAGGAAGGAATTCCACGCACGATTGATGTCATGGGCTCGAGACCCATGGTTATATTTTGAGTGATGACTTGGAGGCGCGAGACCCGACTTGACATGCCGCTATATGTCAGGTAATCGTAGTTTGGTTATCATACATGTCTCCGCTTTATATAGACTATTATGATTTCATTACGCATTTTCGCCACATACTGGTACTGTTGTATTGACCTCCTTCGGGCCGCGCTCATGCCGCAGTAAAGGTACATCGGTTGGTTCCTCGCCATAGGATCACAGTTCAACAGATTGGGAAGCCCGCTTCTCCGAGGCTTATCTTTTGGCATGTTACCCCAGTCCAGAGGTTCTTGTACATTCAGGGGTATGGCGGGGCCCTGTCCCGTCATAGTTGTGGTTATAAAACTCTTAGAGGTCTGCACCGCACAAGTGGGTGAGTTTGTAAAAAAAAAGATAACTGCTCGTGTGTTTTTATGTATATATTCAAAAGCGCACTGCTAGCCCGTTCTTATCATATATCTTGTTTCATGTTTATGTTTTTATTTCCGCTGATTTTCTCTGATGTTGTATCACTAGGGTGCCCGGGGTAAGGCACCAGTCACAAGCCCTGGTTCGGGTCGTGACAGTTGCACGATCCGCAAAACTAATATATTTGTTGGGACGGGTTGCACGATCTGTAACACTATTTTATAATGGGACGGGTTGCACGATCCACAACACTGATTTATATACATGTGCACGTGATAATTATATGGGTCGGCGTCCCATGATGTTTACTTGACTATAGGTTCAAAGAAAAGAAGGTACATTTGGCTTTATCTTTATATGGCACTATTGGAACCGGTATTTGATTTTTTACTTGCCCCTGTCATTCTTTTGACCAGTTATGTGTTTAATTATTGTACCTTATGTTTCCATACTTAGTACCTGTTGATCGACCCTTCTGGGACGCGCTCACGGCCCTGGTATAGGTACTTAGTTTGCTGGTCTGCGTACTTAAGATCTTTGCTCAGCTGTTGATATAGCTCCCTTGTTCCGAAGTCTAGTCATTTTGGTACATTTTTGTTATTACAGACTTATGTATATTCAGGGTACGGCGGGGCCTTGTCCCGTCATAGATACTGTTATACTCTTAGAGGTTTGTAGTCATGTGTGGGTTGGACGTATGTACTGTTGTAGCTCATTTTGGGTTTATGTATATAATGGCAGCCTCGTCGGCTTGCCGGTATTATCACATGAGTTGTTTTAATTATATGAGTTTTATTTGCTTCCGTTGGTTATATGGGAGGTACGGGTATAAGGGTGCCCAGGTAGGGCACCAGTGGCGGGCCCGGGGTTCGGGTCGTGACAATTAGCAATTACCACATTTAAACATGCATAATGATACTGAATTTTCAACATTATAACGCCACAAAATCGCATTTACTCAACCCTCAAGCATGATCAGTTCCTACCGCACCCTCTTATACCCTCACATCCCATATAAGACATAGGCCAAATAATAAATGGAAAACTGTATATGTAGCAACAAGGCAAGCCGATGAGACTGCCGCTATATATAAGGGAATAACCCGACAATATAGTAGTACAAATGGCCAACAGTATATACAACTCCCGCATGTCCAGCCCACATATGAATACATACCTCTCAGAGTTGACCGTAACTATGAAAATCAAATACCAGATCCGACTATGCCATATAAAATAGAGCCAACTGTACCTTTCACAAGTATGAGAGTAATTTTAAAATCGTGAATGCCTTTTCATATAATCATATATTGTTATGGGTATCTATACCCGCATCATAGCAACCTTGTGTAATTTAACTCATTTTTTTACTCTCAAAGGAATAAAACCAGGGTCCCAACATCACATGTACCGACTATTAAAACGAACTTCCTTTTTAGAAAAAAACCAAGGTACCAACATCTCATGTACCAATCACATATACAAACATTCATTTCAGTTATGCCAAGGTACCAACATATCATGTACCGAACACATATAAAATCTTTCATTTAGCTATGCCAAGGTACCAAAACATCATGTACCAAACACATATAAAATCTTCCATTTAGCTATGCCAAGGTACTAAAACATCATGTACCAAACACATATAAAATCTTCCATTTAGCTATGTCAAGGTACCAAAACAGCATGTACCAAACACATATAAAATCTTTCATTTAGCTATGCAAAGGTACCAAAATATCATGTACCAAACACATATAAAATCTTTCATTTAGCTATGCCAAGGTACCAAAACATCATGTACCAAACACATATAAAATATTTCATTTAGCTATGCCAAGGTACCAAAACATCATGTACCAAACACATAAAATCTTTCATTTTAGATAAACCTAGGTACCAACATCTCGTGTACCATACACATATAATAAACTTTCATTTTAGATAAACCTAGGTACTAACATCTCGTGTACCATACACATATAATTAACTTTCATTTTAGAAACTCAAAGTACTATCAATAGGATAGGTAAACAACTTCCATTTTAGAAACTCAAAGTACTATCAATAGGATAGGTAAACAACTTTCATTTTAGAAACTCAAAGTACTATCAATAGGATAGGTAAACAACTTCCATTTTAGAAACTCAAAGTACTATCAAAAGGATAGGTAAACAACTTCCATTCTAGAACTCAAACTATCAATAGGATAGGTAAACAACTTCCATTTTACAAACTCAAAGTACTATCAATAGGATATATCACTAAGGATTAGGTTCCAATAGAACTCTATAAAGATCGAGTCAAGTATCGTTATGGATTAGGATCCACTCACTTTCTAAAATCCAATCAAGTATCAATAAGGATTAAAATTCACTCACTTTATAAAATCAAATCATGCCAAAAGAAGAAGGGATAGTTCACATACCTTATTCACGAACTAACCAACTTGATAACTAGGATACGTATCAATGTACTTCAACCTATAACGACAATAACACTTCTATCAACTTCAAGCTTACTAGTGTAGGTTAATACCAAGTAAAGGTTCTCTTTTTCTACAATCTCTATTTATACGTATTTTTCCACCTTTCAAGAAGGCCAATTTCATAAACAACCAAGCCACAATTAAAGGCACAACCCAACAGTTAACCAAGGTGATTCACACACCTATTTCTCACGTAAACTAGCCTCATAATCTCGGCAAAACAGTCCACTAAAATCAGTCCACAATCCAACAACAACAAGGGTAAAATGTGAGACCTTTCAACACATTTCCACACCCTTATTCCCTTAGGACTTTCATTAGAAATTACTACAATCAAACATGCATATTGGTGGCTGAATTTTCAGCATTCTAACGCCACAAAATAGTCCCTAAAAATTGCACAACAATATCCAACAGCTTTGCAAGTCTCGGCCAAACAACCCCAATATCATAACCCTTTCCACAATCATTTATAATCCAATTCAAGTTCCAATACTTTTATATAAGTCATATCAACTTATTAACAACAACATTACTTCATTATAACATACAATAGGTGGAGTTAACAAGAACAACAACCAACGAAATCCAACAACACCAAAACTGCCTAGATTTCGGCCAACACCTTAAACTACCACAAGCACTTCTTATTCTTCATTCTTTTTAATACAAGTTCATCTATTAACTATAAAAATATGTACTATCCAATTACTTCAAGAGGAAGAAGAATTTTACCTTAAGTTTTGCCCAAAAAACTGTCCAAACAGTCCACTCTATATCGACCAACAATTTTGTCTTAGCTCCACTTCTTCAAGTTCTAATCACTCCCATGTATCCTCTACAAGCTTGTACCCATCTTCACTTCTTGTTTTACCTCCAAAAAGTTCATCTAAAGCTTAGGGGTTTTCTTCCAACTTTCGGCCCAAAGGATTTTGGAGAGATCTTGGAGAGATAACTTGGCTTAGCACTTGATTAGGGTTATTAATCTAGGAAAATAAGTGATCTTGTTCTTCACTTTGCTTGGAGAAATTTGAAATCTTAAGGCTAAGAGAAGAGAGAAGAGAAAGTTGGATGAAAAGATATTTGTATAATGGCTAAGTCTTGCAATATATCTCTCTTTATAGTTATCATCTTGGAAGACAAGTGGATGAGGGACACATGTCACCCTCTCATTGGTCAAAGTATCACCTCTTAAAATAAAATATCCTACACTTAGCCAAAATGTTACACCCCGAAATTCCAGGATATGTTTATGAGAACGTGCGTAGGAACTCAAAAATGTTAAGATTTGAGACGAGTAAAAATTTATCGGAATTATGGAATTGTTTAAAAACGAAATATTATGATTTAATGGGAGGGCTTACACGTGTCACCCCCCCCTTAGTGGTCTTGGACGAAATGGACATGGCTAATATGGTCATTTGACCATATTTAAGATGAGCAAGTCTTGCTAGGCTTGAGCTTGAGAATAGTGACTTAGTCAAAGGGGCCACTTGGCTAGATTTTTAAATGGAAATTCATCCAAACCTCATAAGTGTTCTAATCTTAACCCTCTATGTTGTTATATAGTCATCCTAAGTAGCAAGACAATGCTCTTAACACTTAGAAAAAAATTGAAGAACTCTTGTTCTTGCTAGACAAGCTCTCGGGTTTGGGTCCTTCAACAAGGAGAAACTTTTCGTTTGTTGTCCAATAATCTCCACACTTTAAACCAAGGTTACTAAGGGTATTGTAAGTGTATCTCAATAGAAAGATCCCGGAAAAGTTTCGTTTTTATATTAGTCGCAAGGTGAAAACCTAGTCACTTTCCTAGGTTTAGATTGGAAGATTAAAGGAAAGTTGTTTGTGATCTTCTAAGGTCTTCAAGTCATGGATCGGAGTGTCGGAGAGGCTCTAAGTGGCTAAAGGTAGACTTTGGATCTTGAAGTTGATTAAGGCTCGTTAAGTTAACAATCTTGTTCTCTTAAGTGTTATAAGATTACTGTCACGACCCGACCTCGGGCCCGCAACTGGTGCCTTACCCCGGGCACCCTAGTGATAGTACATCAGAGAAAAATCAGCGGAAATAAAACTCAAAGATATGAAACAATAAACAGGCTAACCAAAACGGTCACCTTTGTGCATATAAATAAAACATGAACATTTACATCCTTTACAAGCCCAACTCACGACAGGACTACAGACCTCTAAGAGTTTGAACTACAACTATGACGGGACAGGGCCCCGTCATACCCCTGAATGTACATGAATCAACAATGAAAGGGAATGGAGCTTCCCAAAAGAAGAACGGTGATCCTATGAGCGAGGATCAACAACCGATGTACCTCTACCTGCGGCATGAACGCAGCCCCCCGAAGGAGGTCAGTACAACAGATACCAAGTATGTGAAACTGAAAGTACTGTAATGAAATCATAATAGTCCAAAAATTAAAGCCAGAAACAAGTATGATAAAGTAGTCAACAGTACATTGCACCACAACACATATAAGGATAGCATAAGGGTCACTTGTCCGGTGTTGAGTAGGGATCCAATGATCAAACTAGGGCCACTCGCCAATAGTATCATTGGACAACACCTATCCTGGACTCTCATGAGCCCGCATAGGTCACGTTGACCCGCATGAGGTACTCCTCGCATCGGGGGTTGCGAACCCGCGGTATTTCATAGGATATTGTCCCGCATAAGCCCTTTGGGCCCGCATGAGTCTCTTGGACCCGCATGAGTCCCTTGGACCCGCATAGGGATGTTCCCCGCATAGGACCTCGTCCCGCATAAGCCCCTCGGGCCTGCATGAGGTACTCCTCGCATCGGGGGTCGCGAACCCGCGGAGATAATAACGTAACATGGCCAGGGGATTCACCCCATAAGAAAATATAATACCACACAACCGGCTATTGAACGCAACATCAACAAGGTAAGAGACACTCAAAACTTCGTACATCACATGTACACACAATTAGAACTCAAGTTACTACACCTTCATAAAACCATTACAAGTTCTTCAACATAAATAAGTAACCATTCTTTTATCTTTTACAAGTCGTTATAATTAACTTCCGATAAAGCCATTATAACACTTATGTTTTTCAAGAAAACCAACAATCATATTTTAGGAAATCAAGAGAACTTATACTTTCAAATAACGTGTCATAACTTTCGAAGATACTCAAGTCTCTTATCTTTAAAAATCAAGCCTCTTAAAAGCAAAATATCCAATTCTTTTCCAAACAACAAGTTCACGACTTCTTTTTAGAACAATTCAAGACTCTTAAGTTCTTTTAGAAGTTAAGTCAAGGATACAAAAATGAAACCAAATTCCTTTAACCCACGTACGTCTACCGTACTACATAGCTCATACAAGTCATGCTCAAAAGGATAGGAAGAGTTCACAATACCTCTTCGGCTTAATCCACTCTCCAAGTTGAATATGCCGGGCGTAGTATATCAACCTATATAACCAAAACACGCCTATCAACTTCTAGTTCTTCGTAGGATATTTCTTAAGTAAGTTCTCTTATTCTACGGAAAATTGGGCAGCACTTCCGCCGTTTTTACGCACTTTTCCACCTTTTTAAGGCCCGATAACAGTAACCAACATTCCATATTTAAGGCGCCACAATTCAACAACTAAATAAGCGGATCACACGCCTAAACGGACGTGTTAAAAAAATCTTCCCCTTAAAACAACAACAACATAAAAACCGAAATGGAACAAGTCCATAGTCCAAAGTAAATACAGTTCAATGTAAATACAGTCCATTAGTCCATTAGTTGGTGTTCTTGGCCAACTACTACAATCACACTTATCCAATTTTCGGCTAGTATGCCGGAATTACTCCTTTAATCTTCCAACTTATATTCCAATATTTATGTAAGTTATAATTACTTTGTTATTAACTTTAAACAAGTAATAGATACGTTTTTACCATTTTAATGGCTTAACATGCCAATTTCCGGTTTTTAACAAGTTAAGGGCTAACATGCCCATTTCTCCATTTTTCAAGTTAACAAGATCCAAATCTTTCCAAACTTCCTTCCACACATCTCATACTAATTTATATACAACAAACATATATAATATCCAACCTTACTAAGAGGTTAAAGGTTATTACCTCAAAAAGCCCAAAATTTTCCAAGAACTTAAAGTCGATCCGTAGCAAGTTTAGCTCATTTTACTTACATTCCAATCCACCACAAGTCACCCTTAGAAGCTCCTAACCAACTTCTCTTCAAGAATTAACTCCAAAAAGTGAAGAACACTTAGGTTCAAACTTCACAACTCTCGGCCAAAGTGTGTTTTTGAGGCTAGGGGTGTGAAATCTTGTCTAACTCTTGGTTACTAATCTTCCTAACACATCAAGGAAGAACACTTAGAAGTTCAAGAATTATTTTACAACATTAGGTCAAGGGGAGGGAGCATTGCCGAGAGCAAGATAGGGAGAAGAAGAAGGTTTTTCAAGTCTTGAAATAATTCTAAGTGTGGAAGATTTCATCAACTAGAGGTGTATGTATAAGACAACCAAGGGCTAGGATTGAAGCATGTGTGTGGTTGACATTGAGACAAGTGTGTGTGGGTCCCTCTTGTCCACTTGTCCAACAAATATCTTGTAAGACTTGGCCACTTGTCTTGCCCACTTGTCCTCTTTATTTCGGCCAACATGGCCCACCTAGGGGTGACACATGTCGCCCTCCTATTGGTCCAAAATATTTCATCTCCCGGAATATCCATAATTGGTAAAAATATTGAAACCCTTGTGGGCCCCACAAAACGTAAAATTTTCTTCACAAGGTTCGAAATATTTTCCGTCGGAAAAACAAATCTTTCATTCTTCCCAAACTTATGGTCGCATTCTCTTACGTACGTCCTCACGTACATGCCCTGTAACTACGGGGTGTAACAATTACATATTGTTGTAGCCTTACATTTTAACTAGCATGAAGTATATGTATCAAGATCGATGTTGATATGGATAGTAAGCCTATACCAAATGACATCGCGAGCCATTTGAAATTGAAATACATTTGGTCAATAATTAGAATCGCATGTTATCTACTTGAAGATTTTAGTTGTTATAATCGATCGCGCTTTATAACATGTTATACTTAACAACTTGAATTGAAAAGGAATTGAAACGATGATATGTTGTTACACCTTTCGCCGAGAATGTCATTGCTTTTGACTAGTTTGATATCAATTGTGGGCGGAATTTTACACATCCCGTAGGCGTGTAATCCTCTACGTTAACTACATTGTTGAGCCTTAAATGCCGCGATTTGTTCATTGAATTCGCCTTGAAAAAGTGGAAAAGTATGTAGAAACAAAGGAAGTCATTGTCCGATTTTCCGTAGAATTTAGTGACTTTGCACTTAGAATATTCTACGCTTGAAGTAAGAAGTTAATAGACGACATGGTCATTATAGGTTGACCTACTACGACGCATATTGACTTAGCAAGTGGATCAACCAAGAGGTATGTGGAACTTTCTTATCTCTCGAGCATGAGTAGTCAGTAAACGATAAGACGGATACGCACGAGATTTGAATGGATTTAGTTCATTTGATATCCTTGACTTGTTTTTTCAAGTTGGTTGAGTTAGAGAACTAACTCACTTGTTTTTAAAGGATAGAAATGTCTTGGTTTCAAAAGCCTAAAGTTGTTAATAACTTTATGGAAAGTAAATGTAATGGTTTATTCTAATAAGTAAACAAAGATTTCTTGACTTGAAAATGTATAGCATACTTGATTTGGAAAGTATAGATTCCTCGAGCCTATTCTAAAGTTAAGACACTTGATTTCTAAAGTTAAGAGACTTGAAGTATTTTAAAGTATAGGATACTTGGTTTTGAAACTATAAGTCTCTTGGATATAAAGAAGAATGTATTTGCCTAAAGTATAAAGTTAGTATAACGACTTTATGGGAAGTTGGTTATAATAGCTTTATGGAAAGATGAAAGAGTGGTTTACTCTAAGTAATGTAAGTAATAATAAATGACTTGAAATAATGAAAGGCAAATTGATTTAAAGGCATCAATTGCTTAAGGTTTTAAAAGAAAGAAGTCACTTGATTTAGGGGCCTATAAATGTATTTTCTAAAAGGTATTGTGACTTGTCTTCAAAAGTAGATATGACTTTATACTACGGTTATTAGTATCTTCGAAGTTTATATGAAAAGAGTCTTTTAAAAGAATAAAAGTATGTAGTACTTGGGTTAGATTCGGATTTTTATAATGACATGTTAGTGCCTTAAGTAAACTAAAATGAACGTAATGAATAAGGATAATAAGGTTGTGATTTCTTAACTTGCTTATGTTATGTATGATAAGCCGGTGGTGCTTATGTTATGTATGGTAAGCCGGTAGTGCTTATGTTATGTATGATATCCGGTTGTTCTAGGTTATGTTATTCTTACGGGGTCATTCCCCGGGTTTGTGGCATTTGCATATTCCGTGGATTTGCTACCCATGATGCGAGGAAAACCTCATGCGAGTCTGTAGGGCTTATGCGGGTGAAATAGTCCTATGCGGGGCGGACCAGTCCTATGCGAGAAAATTACCTCATGCGGGTCCACACGACCTATGCGGGCGGATACGCATGCGGCGGTTACCTCACGCGGGTCCATACTACCATGTGAAATAGTCCCAGGTGTAGGATTGCTCAATGATACTACGGGCGGGTGACCCTACTTTGATCATGAGCCTCCTATTTTTATGCAGTAAAATATACTCTTGTTTACTCTCATTGTTAGTAAGTCACAGTGTACTGTTAATTGAGTTATCATACATGTCTCCAGTTTTATTTTAGACTTATGATTCATTAAAGTACTTTCAGTTTCACATATTTGGTACATGTTGTAATCGACTCTCCTTCGGACCGCTCATGCCGCAGGTAGAGTATACAGGTTGTTGATCCTCACTCTTAGGATCACTGTTCAGCTGTTGGGAAGCTCCATTACTCCGGAGGCTTACGCTTGGTTCAGATCCCTGGTATGGTCGGATGTTGTACATTCAGGGGTATAGCGGGGCCCTGTCCCGCCACAGTTGTTATTCTTAGAGGTTTGTAGTCACATTTGTGGATTGGGTTGTAAGAACAGAGAGGTACTATTTTATTTATTTATATTATGTATATGTTACGGAAGGTAGCCTTATCGGCTAGCCTTATCGGCTAGCATGTTGATGTCTAATGTCTAAGTATTTTTATGAGTTGTATGTTCACGCTATTCTCTCGATGTATACTGCAGCGGTGCCTGTAGGGCACCGCGCCCGGCCGGGTCGTGACAAAAGTGGTATCAGAGCAGTTAGTCCTAGAAAAGTGTCTACATACCATGTCTAGTAGAGTCTTGGTTATCGGTGTGTTATGCACCACATCTATAATCAGGAGGCTGCAGGACATTTAGGATTGGTTTCCATTCTTCTCACTCTGAGATCGTATGATAGCCGCGTGGTTAGGGTCGTCTCTCCCTAACAAGTTATGTTGATTGCAGCTACGAGAAAGGCAGCAGTGACCCATGAAAGCTTATGTGGATTGCGTATCCAGGTTGGTAATATTTGTAGTATAGTTGGTATTATGACGTACAACTATACAGATTTATGTATGAGGGCCACATATGTGTTGCCTAGAATGATTTTAGATTACCATGAATTGTGTCACGACCCGAACCCGGGCCCGTGACTGGTGCCTTACCCGGGCACCTAAGTAGACATACATCAGAGTAACCAGCGGAATATAAAAACAAGACATGAAACAATTATGAAATGAGAAACACTAGGCCTGATTAAGCCCTTCTCTCCAAAGAAATCTCACCGGTCCTTCAACTCTCTCAACTCGGCAGTGCCATTCGTATGGCGGAATGGATATAGCCGAGTGGTGGCAAAGACATCGATACAAAAACTCTATCTCCTCTCGTGAGGGATACCCGGAGGTCGTCTGAAACACATCCGGGAACTCTCGACCATCGGAATCGATCGAAATGTGGTATCGCACCTCGTGATCAAACACCGAATGAGATGGTAGATATACCTTCGCACCATCTTGCTAGCCTTGAGGTAAGAAATAAACCTACCCTACGACACGTTGTTCCTCCCACTCAATGACCGGCCTCAGAAATGGAACCGCATTACTTTCTCCTCAGAGTCTACATTGGCGTAGCAAGAAGCTAACCAATCCATACCCATGATCACATCAAAATCGGTCATATCCAACTCTATCAAGTCGGCTAGGGTCTGACGACTGCATAAAGACACCGGGCAAGCCCTATATACCCGCCGAGCTACCACCGAATCACCCACTGGCGTAGCTACCTCAAAAGGGTCTATGGACTCAGGCTCTATCCCTAGCCTACTAGCAATAAGGGGAGATATATATAACAAAGTAGAACCCAGATCTATCAAGGCATACACGTCACAACAAGAAACTGATAAGGTACCTGTGACGACATCCGGTGATGCCTCCTGGTCCTGTCGGCTGGACAAGGTATAAATGCGGTTCTAAGGACCGCGAACTAGACTCCGCCACGACTCTCGCCGCGACTGGTCCGTCCTCGAGCACCCGCCCGGGCGAGTAATCAGAGGTTAAGACCCTGAAAGCACTGTAGGCCGACTCTACCATCCGCGCTGCTCGCCTGCTTCTCACATAGTGACCGCTGGCCGCAAGTGTAGCAAACTCCCGGCAGTACCACAACTCCGAATGGAATCTACCGTGACGGACACACCGAGAGGACTCGATCGTTAGCACTCGCTACTCGAAGTCCAAGTCCCGGGCCCCGACCGCCTCAATACCCGCCGCTCTCAAGACGGTAGGAGTGCTCAATCGTGGTGCAAATCTAGTCGCTGAGATCGCCCACCCCGAGATCCACCAAAAGACCTCGCCCCCGGCCTTCTTCGAAATCGACAACCCGCCGCCTCTACGCCTCACATCCCGGCATAAGCTCGCATGCGGCAATGTCCATGCCCACCAAGAGCTACACCGAGCAACCTCTCGCCAAATAGTCGCCGAGCCCGGTGACGAGTGGTGCACTCGGCCCTCCATGTCCACCACCAATGCGGGACATATCGAGCCAACGAGTCGAACTCCACGCCAGACTCCCGGAATGTGCGCCTCCGCCTCAAAGATCGTAAATTGCCGCCCGCGTCTCCTCATCCGCGGAGGCAAGAAGTGGCCGAGCAAAGCCTCCGAGAACTCGCCCCATACCGCCGAAGCGGCATGCTCTCCCGACAACTCCCACGAATCAAAACCCGATCGCAGATCACGCATGACGTGAACCTAAGACCACCGACTCGGCCTCCAAGCCCCGATCACTTACGACCTGCCATCGCCGGATGAACTCGCGATCATCCTCGTGCCTCACCCGTAGAACTCGCGGGCTAAAACTCGTAAAATCCCGTAGTCTCAAGCTATCCGATCTAGATGAACCACGGTACCATCGAACTGATGCGCCCACTATCTTCATGTCCGCCATAACTCGCTAGCAATCGGGCCATCTTCTCAGAACTCCATCTCCTCTCGCTCCAAAGCCGGGATCGAGGCGCAGTATCGTGGTATCGCGGCCACCGCCGCGCTCTAAACTCGCTGGCCGGGCGGCGCCGTAGAACTCGCCACCGAGGTATCGCTGTAAAGTTCGGCTGGGCCTCGTGACCCTGTCCTACTAGCGCTCCATCACGCTTTGCCTTCTCGGGCCCTTGCCTGCGTGGAGGCATAATCGTAAAGAAAAGAAATACGTTAGAGGGTCCAACTTATAACACAAATCTAAGGCACGATCTCGTGAGTGAGAAGAATGGAAACCAATTCTAAATATCCTATAGCCTCCGACATTGTGGTGCACAACACACCGATAATCAAGACTTACTAGATACTGGCCAGTAGACACTTTCCGAGGATTAATCGCTCGATATAACTTTTGTCACGACCACCGGCCGCGATCGTGCCCTACCCGCACCCTATTCGTATACATCGAGAATAGCAATGAACATACATGACATAAACATACGCAGAATAATAAAACCTCTCAGCAGCCGATAAGGCCGCTTCCAATATATAACATAATCAAAAGTACAACTGCATAACATCGCTTCATACTTCAACCACAAATGTGAATACAAACCTCTAGAATAATAATCGTATGACAGGCCCCGCCATACCCCGTAATGTACATAAATCTACAACACTGTGGAAAAGATCAGACTAAAAGAGACAAGCCTCCAGATAAACGGCTTCGACGCCCGAGAAGTGATCCTAAGAATGAGGATCCACCACCGCTACCCTTTCCTCGCAGATTTAACGCACTTCGAGGAAGGGGTCAAGACACAATATGTACTAAGTATGTAAACCGAAAGCATCAGAATTACAACATAAGTTTAAAATAAAGTCTGAGATACGTATGATAACAAAATTACAGACACAAGGCCTTACTAACAATGAGAGTAAATCAAGGGAATACATACAACATCACAATAGAGACTCGATCAAATCACGGGTAGCGAACCCATAGAAATGTGGTATAACGCCTTAGGTTCTTACCCTCATTTATACTCTTACCCCAAACAGATGGTATAACGCCTCGGGGTTTTCCTCATTTATACTCTTAAGAAGGTACTAAAACAGTGGTATAACGCCTCGGGGTTTACCCTCATTTATACTCTTATCCCGAGATGGTATAACGCCTGGGGTTTACCCCTCACTTATACTCTTACCCTATCTAAACCGGCCATCATACAATAAATAAGCAAGTTAGAAATCCCACTAACTTCTTATTAGTCTTATTCGTCTACACTCTCATTTTAGTTTACTTAAGGCACTAACATGTCCTTTATGAAAATCCGGGAATTTAACCCAAAGTACTACGTACTTCAACCTTAAAAAAATGACTCATTTTCATATAGAACTTCCAAGATACTATAAACTGTAGTATCAAGTCAAAATTACTTTTCAAGACAAGTCACAATACCTTTAAACATAAAGTTAGGTTTCAAAATCAAGTGACTCCTTTTTTTATAAAACCTTAGGCAATTGATGCCTTAAAAATCAAATTGCCTTTTCATTAAAGTTAAGTCATTTATCTTTTCATAAAGCAAATATAACCAACTCCCCATAGAGTCGTTACATTCGCTTTATACCTTAGCCATAAACAATTTCCTATCCAAGGGACTTATGTGTTTAAAACGAAACAAGTATCACATACTTTAAAACTCTTCAAGTCCCTTTACTTTAATAAAACATTAGACATCCTTAATACTTTCAAAGAAGTGAGTTAATCTCCTAACTCACCCAACTTGGCTATTCAATAAACTAGTAGAGGATATCAAGATTCAGACGCTCACCGCATTATATACGTGCAACTAGTCATGCTCAAAGGATGGGAAAAGTTCTACATACCTCGCCGGGTCAAACCACTTGCCAAGTACAAAGTCCCGCCCGTAGTATGTCAACCTATAATATTCACAATATGCCTATTAAAGCCTTACTTCAAACATAGAATATTATAAGTGTCAAGTCGCTAAATTCTACGGAAAATCGGACAACACCTCCTTTGTTTCTACTCACTTTGCCACCTTTTTCAAGGCCGAATACAATAACCAAACACGCCACATTTAAGGCACAAACAAAGCAATGAATCAATAGGGGATTACACGCCTACTAGACGTGTAAAATTCCGCCCCACAAACGATAACAAACTAATACCACTACTAGTCCAATTTTCGGCCATAATGAATGCAACAATACCAATTCTTATCCAATTTCCATTTCAATCCAAATTGGTAGCATAACATGATATCAAGTCGCATTTGATTATAACTACCATAATCTTCAAGTAAGTGACATGCGACGATTTCTAATAAACGACCAATTAGTAATCAAATCTACAAGTGGCTTGTTTAACATTTCGGATTTAAGCTACAAGCAATCCACAATACTTATAAACTTCAACATAACAACTTCATGCTAGCAACATGTAGAGCTAACAACAACAATATAACTATATAATTCAGAACACTTAAAAGACAAGATTATACCTCAATGAAACTTAATCCAACTCCAATCCAAGTCGCTTCCCTTAGTAATTTAGAGCCTCCAAGACACTTCAATCCGCTTGTTGAGACTCCTTAGAACAACACCAACAATTATCCTTCAAAACTCCAAACAAAACCTAGAAAGACAAACTGTGTTTTGCTTTGACTAACCCGTAAACTATCTTTTCCAAGATTTTACTATTGAGATATGTTTACAATACACATAAGAACCTAGGTTTAAAGTGGGGAGCTAAAAGAACAAGGAACAAAGATTTTTCTTATTTCTTCAAGTGGAACCCGAGAGCATGCTTCAATGCTCTTCAATTTTTTGTGAAATTCGCCAATCATAGCTCTCTCTTGCTACTAGTAGTAATATAAAGCACATCGATGGTCAAGATATGAACAATCGTGGCTCGATAAGCTCTTAGTAAAAATCAAGACTTTCATGGGTCCTTTGACCAAGTCAAATCTCTCAAGCTTCAAGTTGCAAGACTTTAGTCATACAAGACTACGGTCAATGACCATTTTAGCCATGCCATTATCGCCAGCAGATCATTAGGGGGTGACATGTCGCTTCCCATTCGCCACAATAATACATTTTCCGACAATTCATATTTCGCTAATTTATAGTCTCAAATCTTAACATTATGAGTTCTTACGCACGTTCCTTAAAATATGTTCTGTAAATACGGGGTGTAACATTCTCCCCCCTTAGAAACATTCATCCCCGAATGTTCTTTCGGAGTCAAACTTATAATTAGCGACATAGTGTAACACCCCGGAATTTTAGGATATATTTATAAGAACGTTCGTAAGAACAAAAAGATGTTAAGATTTGAGACGAGTAAAAATTTATCGGAATTTTGGAATTTGTCGGAAAACGAAATATTGCGGCGATTGAGAGGGAGACACGTGTCACCCCCCCCCCCCTTATGGTCATGGACGAAATTGTCATGGTTAGAATGGTCATTTGACCATAATTTAAATGACCAAGTCTTTCTAGTCTTGAAGCTTGACAAAGTTGACTAAGTCAAAGGCCACCTAGACTTGATCCATGTGAAATCCATCTAGGCCAACCATTTGTGTAGATCTTAACCCTCCATGCCCCTTTATATAACTACTAGTAGCAAGAGAGAGCCAACACTTAGCCATTTTTTTCACAAAAATTTGAAGAGCACACTAGAGAGCTCTCGCCAGATGAGGGTTTCAAGAAAAATTTCAATTGTTGTCCAATAATTCCCACTTTAAACCAAGGTACCTAAGGGTATTGTAAGTGTTTCTCAATAGAAAGATCCCTAAAAATAGTGTTTTCAGATTAGTCTCAAGGCGAAAACCTAAAGAGTTATTCAACTTTGAAGTTGAAACTCAAGATGAGTCTTTATGCTTCTAAGGGTTGCTTGGAGTGGATTGGAACGCCGAAAGGAGGAGCTAAAGTTGCTAAGGAGCGACTTGTGATCTTGGATCATAATTGGGCTAATTGAGGTATAATCATCGCTTTACTTTTGTAATTGAAGATTTCATGTTATGATAAGTTATGTGATCATGTGATTTGTGTTATGAAGTTTGATAAGTGACATGGATCAGAGAAGCCTCAGAACCGAAAAGGACATGATTAGCCTTTTGAAATTGAAATACAATTTTGTCGTTAATTAGAATCGCCGATATTTACCTACTGAGGATTGTAGTAGTTGTAATCGATCGCGCTTGATATCATGTTATACTAAACCACTTGGATTAAAAAGGAATTGGAAACGATTTGTATTGTTGCTAATCGTCGAATCGACATTATAGTTTAGACTAGTTTGTTATCGTCATGCGAGCCAATCGGGTCGCTTGGTTATTCATTTGTATCAACTACCTTATAAATTGTGGTGAGCCAATCGTGCTGTTTGGTTATTGTATTCTACTTCCTTGAAAAAGGTGGCAAAGTTAGTAAAACAAAGGAAGTCATTGTCCGATTTTCCGTAGAATTTAGTGACTTGCACTTGGAACATTCTACGCTTGAAACTAGAAGTTAATAGACGCACTATGGTCATTATAGTTGACATACTACGCACGACGCTTCGACTTAGCAAGTGGATTAAACCAAGAGGTATGTGGAACTTTCTTATCTCTTAAGCATGATTAAGTTGTAAATGTATAGTACGGTAGACGACAAGATTTTGACAAATCTAGTCTATTTGATATCCTTGGCTTATTTTAAGAATGCCCAAGTTGTTTGAAAGTTAGGAATTAACTCACTTGATTAAATATTAAGGATATCTTGATTTTCAAAAGTTAAGAGACTTTAAGTATGTTGAAAGTATTTTAATACTTGTTTGTTGGAAAGTTTAAGTCTCTCGTTATACGGAAAATGTAAATTGCTAATGTATAAGGCTAGTATAATGGCTTTACGGGAAGTTGGTTATAATAGCTTTATGGAAAGTTTAAAGAGTGGTTTACTCTAAGTAATTTAAGCATGTTAAGTGACTCAAGAGTTTTAAAGAATGTGATACTTGTTTCGCTTTTAAACGTATAAGTCCTCGATAGAAATTTGTACTTGACTTAGGTATAAAGTGAATATAACAAATTTATGGGGAGTTGGTTATATTGGCTTTATGGAAAGATAAATGGCTTGATTTATTGAAAGGCAATTTGATTTAAAGGCATCAATTGCCTAAGGCTTTTACGAGAGAAGAAGTCACTTGATTTAGAAGCCTAATTTTATTTCTAAAAGTATCGTGACTAGTCTTGAAAAGAAATTGTAACTCGATACTACTGCTATTAGTATCTTGGAAGTTTTATAATGAAACGAGTCATTTTAAAAGAATAGAAGACGTAGTACTTTGGGTTAAATTCTGATTTTTTTATAAAGAACATGTTAGTGCCTTAAGTAAACTAAAATGAGTGTATATGAAATGTAATAATAAGGTTAGGGGTCGCTTAACTTGCTTATATATCAGATGATGTTTCGTAGTGCTTATGTTATGTGATAGCCTGATTTGTGCTAGAGTTCAAGAATAATGGGTCATTCCCGTTTGTGGCATTGCATATTTCCGCGGATTTGCTACCCACGATGCGAGGAATACCTCACGCGAGTCCGTAGGCTTACGCGGTGAAATAGTCCCACGCTGGCGTCCATTTACGCGAGGAATACCTCACGCGAGTCCGTATGGCTTACGCGTGAAATAGTCCCATGCGAGAATCCTCACGCGGTCCACGCGATCTATACGGTGAAATAGTCCCGTGAATAGATTGCTTAATGACATCGCGCTGGTGGTCCTGCTTTTGATCGCGAGCTTCCTACTTTATATTGTAAGTATACACCTATTTACTCTCATCATAGTAAGGCACGCTGTACTATTAATCGAGTTATCATACATGTCTCCGCTTTATTATTAGACTTATGATTTCATTACGCATTTCGGGCCACATATTTGGTACATGTTGTAATCGACTCTTCGGGCCGCTCACGCCGCAGAGTACGTGCTGCTGATCCTCGCCTAGATCACCGCTCAAATTTCTCGGTAAGCTCCTCATTTCGGGCTTATCCTCGGTATTGCCGCTTGTCAGACATCTGTGGGTATGGCCCCGCCCCGCTGTGGTTGTTATTCTGTGAGGTCCGTAGTCACATTGTGGATTGGGTTGTAAAGAAAATAAAATGTACGCTTTATTGGTATAAGTTACTATGTGGCCTTATCGGCTAGCCTATTGTTATTTTTATGTTTAAGTATTTTATCAATTGTGTATGTTCCGCTGCTATTCTCTGATGTATGCCAAAAGGGGTGCCCAGGTAGGGCACCAGTCGCGGGCCCGGGGTCGGGTCGTGACACATAGTTTCCTTACACAACCCCGACATACCAATACTGCCATACATGGCCACATAATAGCATTTACACAAAACAAATGCTTCAATTTAAAACTTGACAAGTAAGGGAAAATGAATTTACCTGAAGGCATAGGAAATAAGTGAGGATACTTCCTCAACATGTCCTCTTCCGCTTCCCAAGTCATCTCCTCCCGGTTATCATTCCTCCACAGGACTTTGACGGAAGCTACATCCTTGGTCCGCAGCCGTCGACTCGCGACGAGTATCGCTACGGACTCTCCTCATACGAGCAACCCTCCGCCACCGGACCTCACTAGTAGGGAAAACTCGCCGATCACCGATACACTTCCGCAACATAGAAACATGGAAGACCGGATGTACCGCTCTAACTCGATGGCAGATCCAACTCGTAGGCAATCTTGCCCACTCTACGGACGATCCGGTAGGCCCAATGTACTGGGCCGAAGTTTCTTCTTACCGAATCTCATCACACCCTTCATGGGTGACACCTTCAAGAAGACCCGCCGCTTCACCGAAACTCCGTGCCGACGCCGATTATCCGCATATGACTTCGCCGACTGGCCGCTATCGCCTTCTCCCGGATAAGCTTCACCTTATCCACACCGTATCAAGTCCGCCAACTAATCGCACTCGCCCACGCCGAACCAACCAATCGGCGACCGCATTTCCGCCATATAAAGCCTCAGATGGCGCCATCTCGTATACCGGAATGGTAGCCGTTGTTATAAGCAAACTCTACAAGAGGCAAGTGATCCTCCCACTACACTTGAAATCAATCACGCAGTTCGCAAAGATATCCTCGTGTCCGATAGTACGCTCGCCGCCCGCCATTCCGAGGATGAAATGTCAGACCGAGACTCACCTGTGTCTCAAACCCTTCCGAAAGACCTCCGAAGTTAGCCGTCAGAACCGGCTCTATCGATATAATCGACACAGTGACACCGTGCCTTCACAATCTCTCCGATGTATAACCCGCATAGTCCTCACCAAAACGCCGCCCCGATCGGAAGGAAATGGGCTTATTTCGTCACCACAACAATAACCCAAATGGAGTCGCATTTCCTCCGAGTACAAGGTAACCTCAGAACAAAGTCCATGTTGATCACCTCCCACTTCCAAGTAATCTCAATAGATCGCAATAATCCGCTGGCCTTCGTGCTCGACTGACCGCCGGGCAATTTGACATCAGGCAACAAAACTCGCCACGCCCTCTTCGTGCCATCCCACCAATACAAACATCTAAGGTCATGGTACATCTTGGTCGAATTTTGATGAATAGAATAACGAGCACCGCGCTCCCCACTGACCGACGAAGTCCCGACACATCGGGAACACACAACCGACTCAAATCTCAAGACCCATCAGCGCTACTCGAATAGACTCTTCTCCTCCCGAAGAGCCGCATCACGATACCACACCAACACCGGTCCTCAAATCGCCGCCTTCACCTCATCAACGATGGAAACTCGACAACCTCACGAACCCGCACTTCACTATCGCTTCAGATCGATCAATCGAACCCCAAGGCTCTAATCGTGGATCTCGATGGACCATGTCCTCGCCTCTCCCACTGAACCTCCGACAGCTCCCCATCGATCTACGACTAAGGCATCAAGAACTACGCTGGCTTTCCCCGTATGGTATGTAATGTCAACATCATAGTCTTTCAAAGAACTCTAACCACCGCTCGCCTCGTTCAAGTTCTCCTCTCGCTCAAGATATACCTGAGGCTCTTGTGGTCTGTATAAATATCCACATGAACCCCATACAAATAATGTCTCCAAATCTTCAAGGCATGAATAATCGCGCCAATAAGTCACGGGTAGGTAATTCCTCTCATGCTTCAGAATCGCCAGAAGCATAGGCTATAACCTTGCCGGCCGCATCAAAACACACTCCTAGCCCGATACCCGAGGCATCATAATAGATCACGCACTGCCTAACCCTCGAAGAGTAATAATCGGGTCAGAGTCAACCTCTCTTTCAAGAATCGAAACCCCGCCGCAAGCCTCGCCCACAGAACTTGGCCGCTTTCGAGTCACCTAGTCAACGGCCGAAATCAAGCAACCGCTTCCACAAACCTACGATAATACCCCGCCAAATTTCTAAGAAATCGCGCACTTGGCCGGAGTAGTAGGTCTCGCCTAAGACTCGATCGCCACCTTTGCCGATCCACGCGAACACCATCAGCCCCAATAATATGCCCCAGAATGCCACCGAGGCCAACCAAAACTCACACTGGAGAACTTCGCGACAATCGCCGGCCCGAGGACCCCAAGTACCGCCTCGTGATTCGCGATGCCTCGCTCATTCGCGAATAAACCAGATGTCATCGATGAATACTATCACAAATGTATCCAAAATGTCTTGAACACCCTGCTCATCAAATCCATAAATACACCTGAGCGCTGTCAAACCGGAAAAGACATAACCCTAAACTCATAAGGCCCATACCGGTCCCGAATGCGCTTTGGGATGTCCGCTCTCGAACTCGAACTCGATGATAACTGCATCGCAGTCTATCTTTGAGAAACACCTCTCACCTCGCAGCTTAGTCAAACAAATCATCAATCCGGGAGGGGTACCTATTCTGATGGTTACCTTATTCTGGGCCGTCGTAATCAACACACATACGCAGCTGCCTCATCTTTCTTCTTCACGAACAAGACACTGCTCCTGGTGGAGATACACTAGGCCCGATAAAGCCTTTCTCCAAAGAAATCTTTCACCGGTCCTTCACTCCTCAACTCAAGAAAGCCATCCTCAGATGGCGGAATGGAAATAGTCGAGTGTCCGGAAACGTGTCAATACAAAACTAAATCTCCTCTCAGAGGATACCCAAGATCATCCGGGAACACATCCGAAACTCCCTAACCATCGGTATCGATCAAGAACCGCAGACTCACCTCAGACAAATACCCCAACCAGATGATAGATGTACTTTCTCGCACCATCTTCCTAGCCTCGAGGTAAGAAATAAACCTACCTCTACGACGCCGTGTTGCTCTTCCACTCGATAATCGCTCGCCAGAAATCGAACCAACCAACTCGTCTCATACCAACGCTGGCATAACAAGAAGCCAACCAGTCCATACCCATAATGACATCAAAATCGCCATCTCCACTTATCAAGTTCGCAAGTGGTCCGACGATCAAAATATAAACCGGACAACCTCTGTACACCCGCTCAGCTAACACCGAATCACCCATAGGCGTAGCTACCTCAAAAGGCTCTATCGACTCCGGCTTTATCCCGATTCTACCCGCAATAAGAGGGGACAGATAGGACAAGGTAGAACCTGGATCTATCAAAGCATAAACGTCACAAAGATGAAATCAATAATGTACCGCGATTTATCGCCGTGGAAGCCTCCGATCCCGCTTACCGGCTAGAGAATATACGCGGTTCGTGGACCGCTAGAATCGAACCACCACCACGACTTCTACCGCGCTCGCCGGCCCGCGAGTACCTCGCCCGGCGCATAACCACGTAAGGAGAAGAAGACCCAACAACAGATCTCGCCGCTCGCATCAGACCACCCACGCCGCCTAGACGACAATCTTCTCAAATGGCCCCCGCCGCCACACGAGTAACAAGCTCGGCTCGCGACACTCGCTCGTGAAACCTACCAGATCGAGCACACCGAGGCGGGTGATCCCGACGTGATTGCCCTCGCCTCCGAATCTCGAAGTCCCGAGCCCCGACCGCCCCGAATGACTGGCCGCCGACTTCTGCCGTAAAACCGTGAAGGAGCACTCGGCCGGGCCAAAATGGACTCGTCCCGCCGAGGTTGTCCGCCGAAATCGCCTCGAGACTCGATGTCCCCGCCTCTGGGCCGGCTCAGCCAACCGGTCCTCTCTCTATCTCAATCTCGCGCAGATAGCTCGCATCCGGCGATGTCCATACTGCGGCCGAGAGCCACACCCAAGCATGCGGTAATCATATGACGGTCAAGCCCCATCACAAAACGATGAACCCTATCCGCCATGTTAGCTACAATAATATGCGCATGTCTGGCCAAGGAGTCAAACTCCAAGCTATACTGCCTGATAGTCCTCCCGTTCTGCCTCAAGGTCAAGAACTGCTCACCCGGCTCTCTCATCTCGTGAGGCAAAAGTGAACCATAAAGGCCTCTCAGAAACTCCTCCCAAACACCGGAAGAGCATCATCACCTCTCGAAAGCAACCACGACTCAAACCAGCTTCAACGCAATATCGCGCAACCCAGGAGGCTAGCGTAATGCACTGCCTCAAACCCTAAGAACTCGCACGGTCCATCAGAGTCGCCGAACGAACTCCCGCGATCCTCATCCGACTCAACCATAAACTCGTGGATGACAACCCGTAAAATCCCTAACTCCGCAAACCGCCACCCTGGGCTGGTCGCTCGCTTGCCGCTTGCCGACTACTATATCGTCAATAACCGGACCGCCTCGTAGTTCTATACTCAAGACCGGCCGCGGAATCGAGGCTCGTACGAACCTCCGAGCTACCGCCGCCTCGCCTCTAATATCGCCGGCGTGGCTGAACTCTCTCCGACCCGCTTACTACCTCGTGCATAGCTCGTGCCCGAGTCCGTAACCTTACGAGTACCGCTAGCAGCCTCGCCGCCGCTTTGCCCTTCCGCCCCGTCGCCTCCGCGAGGCATATCTGTTTCATAAGACTAGGTCAAAGAGGATTCAACCTAATAAGACACTTTCACCGCACGATCTCGTAGAGAGAAGAATGGAAACTAATCCTAAATGTCTCGCACTCCCGACATAGATGGTGCACAACACACCGATAATCAAGACTCTACTAGACACGGTCAGACACTTTCCGAGGACAACCCGACTGATACCACTTTTGTCACGACCGACCCTTGCCGCGATCGTGCCCCCGCCTGGGCACCCTATTCGTATACATCGAGAATAGCAATGAACATACACGACATAAACACACGCAGAATAATAAAACCTCCTGTGCTAGCCGATAAGGCCGCTTTCCAATATATAACATAATCAAAAGTACAATCGCATAACATCGCTTCTACAAATTTCAACCACAAATGTGAATACGCACTTAGAATAATAATCGTATGGACATGTTCCCGCCATACCCCGAATGTACATAAATCTACAACACTGTGGAAAATATCAGACTAAAAGAGACAAGCCTCCTGATAAACTGAGCTTCGATGTCCGAGAAGTTGATCCTAAGAACGAGGATCCACCACCGCTTACCCTTTCCTACGCAGATGAACGCAGCCTCGATAATGGGGGTCAAGACACAATATGTACTAAGTATGTAAATCGAAAGTAATCAGAATTACAACATAAGTTTAAAACAAAGCCGAGACATGTATGATAACAAAATTACAAGACACAAGGCCTTACTAACAATGAGTAAATCAAGGGAATACGCATAACATCACAATAGAGACTCGATCAAATCACGGGTAGCGAACCCATAAACAGTGTGGTATAACGCCTTAGGTTCTTACCTCATTTATACTCTTACCTCAAGCAGTGGTATAACGCCTGGGGTTTGCCCTCATTTATACTTTTACCTCAAGAAGGTACTAAAACAGTGGTATAACGCCTTGGGGTTTACCCTCATTTATACTCTTATCCTCGAGAAGGTGGTATAGGCCTGGGGTTTACCCTCACTTATACTCTTACCCTATCTCAACCTACTATCATACAATAAATAAGCAAGTTAGAAATCCCCTAACTTCTTATTAGTCTTATTCGCCTACACTCTCATTTTTGTTTACTTAAGGCACTAACATGTCCTTTATGAAAACTGAATTTAACCCAAAGTACTACGTGACTTTCAACCTTAAAAATGACTCATTTTCATATAGAACTTCCAAGATACTATAAACCGTAGTATCAAGTCAAAATTACTTTTCAAGACAAGTCACAATACCTTTAAACATAAAGTTAGGTTTCAAAATCGTTGACTCTTTTTATAAAACCTTAGGCAATTGATGCCTTAAAAATCAAATTGCCTTTTCATTAAAGTTAAGTCATTTATCTTTCCATAAAGCAAATATAACCAACTCCCATGAGTCGTTACATTCGCTTTATACCTTAGCCATAAACAATTTCCTATCCAAGGACTTATGTGTTTAAAACGAAACAAGTATCACATACTTTAAAACTCTTCAAGTCCCTTTACTTTAATAAAACATTAGACATCCTTAATACTTTCAAAGAAGTGAGTTAATCTCCTAACTCACCCAACTTGGCTATTCAATAAACTAGTAGAGGATATCAAGATCTTCAGACGCTCACCGCACTATATACGCGCAACTAGTCATGCTCAAAGGATAGGAAAAGTTCTACATACTCCGGTCAAACCACTTGCCAAGTACAAAGTCCCGCCCGTAGTATGTCAACCTATAATATTCACAATACACCTATTAAAGCCTTACTTCAAACGTAGAATATTATAAGTGTCAAGTCGCTAAATTCTACGGAAAATCTGACAAAGACCTCCTTTGTTTCTACTCACTTTGCAACCTTTTCAAGGCCGAATACAATAACCAAACACGCCACATTTAAGGCACAAACAAAGCAATTAATCATCAGGATTACACGCCTACTAGACGTAAAATCGCCCCACAAACGATAACAAACTAATACCACTACTAGTCCAATTTTCGGCCATAATGAATGCAACAATACCAATTCTTATCCAATTTCCATTTCAATCCAAATTGGTAGCATAACATGATATCAAGTCGCATTTGATTGTAACTACCATAATCTTCAAGTAAGTGACATGCGACGATTTCTAATAAACGACCAATTAGTAATCAAATCTACAAGTGGCTTGTATAACATTTCGGATTTAATCTACAAGCAATCCACAATACTTATAAACTTCAACATAACAACTTCATGCTAGCAACATGTAGAGCTAACAACAACAATATAACTATATAATCTTGTAACACTTAAAAGACAAGATTATACCTCAATGAAACTTAATCCAACTCCAATCCGAAGTCGCTCCTTAGTAATTTAGAGCCTCTCCAAGACACTTCAATCCGCTTGTTGAGACCCTTAGAACAACACCAACAATTATCCTTCAAAACTCCAAACAAAACCTAGAAAGACAACCAGGTTTTCGTTTTGCGACTAACCCGTAAACTATCTTTTTCCAAGATTTTACTATTGAGATATGTTTACAATACACATAAGAACCTAGGTTTAAAGTGGGGAGCTAAAAGAACAAGGAACAAAGATTTTTCTTATTTCTTCAAGTGGAACCCGAGAGCATGCTTCAATGCTCTTCAATTTTTTTGTGAAATTTGGCTAAGTGTTAGCTCTCTCTTGCTACTAGTAGTAATATAAAGCACATTGGATGGTCAAGATATGAACAATCGTGGCTCGATAAGCTCTTAGTAAAAATCAAGACTTTGTGGGTCCTTTGACCAAGTCAAATCTCTCAAGCTTCAAGTTGCAAGACTTTAGTCATACAAGACTATGGTCAATGACCATTTTAGCCATGGCATTATCGTCCAAGGCATCACTAAGGGGGGGTGACACATGTCGCCCTCCCATTCGCCACAATAATACATTTTCCGACAATTTCATATTTCCGCTAAATTTTTACAAGTCTCAAATCATAACACTTGTGAGTTCTTACGTACGTTCCTTAAAATATGTTCTGTAAATACGGGGTGTAACATTTATCCTTCTTAAGTCGTTATACCTTACTTCCCATAAAGCTAGTATAACACTTAAGCTTTTAAAACCAAGTATTTCTTTTCTTTCAAAAATGATTCATAACTCTTTTGAAATACTTCAAGATTCTTATTATTTAAAACTCAAGTCAAAAGACATTAAAGTAAAACCAGATTTAGTTAACACACATACGTCTACAGTACTATATATATTTCACAAATATCATGCTTAAGAGTATAGGAAGGATCACATACCTCCTCGGCTAAATCCATCTGCCAAGTTGAATATGTCGCGTGCAGAGTATCAACCTATAATAGTCAAATACGTCTATCAATGTCTAGACTACTCTGTAGAATATTCTAAGCAGAAGGTTCTTAATTCTACGGAAAATTAGGCAGCATTTCCCTACCCGTCAAACTACACAAGTCTATTGTAAATACAGTCCTATGTAAGTACAGTTCAATTCTCTTCTTATATACCATCCTTCTATAAACTTATACTTAATTCTAAACTAATACAACATGTAATCTCCAATTACAATAGAAGGATAAGGATATTTACCTCGATAAGCCCAAAATTATCCAAGATATATGTCGATCCTGAGCAACGTTTAGCTCCTATTCTGTACTCTCCAAGAAACCCTTAGAAGTTTCTAAACAACTTCTACTTAATACTTCAACCAACTATGAAGATTTTCCTAGGGTTTCGTTTTGTGACTAAAGGAAATAAAGTAGTATTTCCGGGCTTAGTATAGAGGAAACTTGGGAATAATACAAGGGATTTGGGCTAAGGTATTTTGGAATAGTAACAATACTCAAGACATTTTTCATCAAATGTGGGTTTTGACAAGCAACTAGAAGGGGAGAGGGAGTCTGACGAGAGCTTTCTATGGGGAGGGAGTTTTGAGACTTGGAAATTGTTATGGATGAAGAGTCTTGCAACTTGCGGGGGTATTTATAGAACAATCAAGGGCCAAGATTCAAGCAAGTTTGAGGTGTAGATTTGGTAGCTTGTGTGAGTGGAGTCTTCCACCAAGTGTCCACCACAACATTGGGACATATGTCCACCACAACATTGGGACATATGTCCCCCACAACAATGAGACATGTGGCTTAGCCACTAGCACCTAAAAAACGTCCAACTCCCCCACTTGCACCACAAAAAAAAATATCTTCCAAGACTTGACTTCTTGACTTGGCCACTTGCCCATTAATTTCGTCCAAACATGCCACCTAAGGGTACCATATGTCGCCCTCCTATTGGTCCAAAATATTTCATCTCTCGGAAAAATCCAAATTAAATATATTATTGAAAACGTAAAATTCCTTCACAAGGTTCGGAAAATTTTCCGTCGAAAAAAACTAATCTTACATCCTTAATCTACTTAGGGCTTGTATATTCGTACGTACGTCCTCGCATACATACTCTGGAAATACGGGGTATAACATTCTCCCCTCCTTAGAAACATTCGTCCTGAATGTTCCTTCTCAAGACAGATAACGATAAAGTTCCTCATAACTTAAACAGTTTGCAAATGCCACACATGGCCACAATACAATACTTAAGCATATATGATAATTAAAACCAGCAAGTAGGAAAGTGAGTTACCTGGAGGTGTGGGGAATAAGCTGAGATACTTCGCCATGCCCTCCTCTCGCTCCCACGTCATCTCCTCTCAGTGCTCGTTCCGCCATAAGACCTTGACGGAAGCCACATCCTTTGTCCGCAGACGCCTAACCTGACGATCGATTATCGCTATGGGAATCTCCTCATACGACAGCCCCTCAGTCACCTGGACATCATCAATCGGGTATACTCTAGATGGATCCCTGATACATCTTCTCAGCATAGAAACATGGAAAATCGGATTGTTATACCCCGTAGTTGCAGGGTATGTATGTGAGGACGACGCAGAGTAGCATGCGTAAATTTTGAAAAGAAGAAAGACGCGAGTTTTCTAAAAGTTTCCTGCTATTTGTGAAGAAAAAGGTTCGTTAATGGGAATTGATTCCCAGACGGTATTTGACTTCATAGATTATATTAGAATTTTGAGATTTTATTTTCGAATGGTCACGCTGGGCCCACGGAGAAATTTACTGCCATGGGCCCACTTTGTTTTCTAGATTTTGGCCATCAGGATATTTTTCTAAGACGCTTTTTGAGGGCCAATAGAGGGTGGCACGTGTCACCCCGCCGCCAGTGGCTTGGCCGAATGACATTTGTGCACAACACCCTGCAGAGTCGCTTCGACTAAACGCTTACAGAATTTCATGAGGGGAAAATTCGCCATGTCGCTTTGTATTTTTATGATTTTTCCGAGCGATTTAAACATTTTGGACCAACGAGAGGTGACACTTGTCACCCCGCGACTGGTAAAGTGAAGCCTGCTGACGAATTCACGCCTTGTTTTGGCCTTGTTTTGTGCAATGTTTTGTGCAATGTTTTGTGGCTTGTTTTGTGGAGTAGGGTCTAGGGTGCACTTGGCTTGATCTTGGCCTTACACTTGCCTTGCACATGGCTTGATTCGCCATCGTTGGCTTTTGGTTTTGCAATAAATACCCCTTTATGTTGATGAACTCTTCATCCACAAATGAAACCTTCCAAGCCTAAAATCCTCCTCCTCAGGTGTCGAGTTGGCCCAACTCATCCCCTCTTTGAGAGTCTTGGCCGAGGCCTCCTCCTCCCCTCAGGTGCCTTCGCCATGGGTACCCCCTAGCCTAGTTGTTTTCGTGATAATACCCTCCTCGTGGTATTGAAATACTTCTCCTAGTATTGCTATAATGCCCAAAATACCTTAGCCTTGTACCTTGTAGTATTCCAAAGATACCTCTTTACGAGAGTCCGGAAATACTACCTTTGTCCTTTTAGTCTCAAACCAAACCCTAAGGAAATCTTCATAGCTTGGTCAAGATTTGAGCAGGTTGGTAACTTCTGGGTTGCTTGGAGTGGCTCGGAGCGCACTGAGTAGAGAGCTAAACCTCGCTCAGATCGACATTATAACTTGATAATTACGGGCTTATCGAGGTAATTATCTTGTCCTCTATTGTAAATTGAAATTACATGTTTGTTGAATATATAGTCAAGATACTATATATGTAATCAACATTATTGTGCGGCAATGTCTTTTGACTTAAGCCCGAATGTAAAGAAAGAATCAATCAGATTTACATAGATCAGACAAGAGACTTGTGTAGTATTATCGAGTAGAATTGTACACGCCCTGCTAGACGAAACCCCTCGGTCAAGCTTGCAGCCTCGATAGAGAGGAGATTTACGCTGCCATGTGGGTGTGAGGCCGCGAATTTTCTCAGAGAAAGATAGAAACTTGTGTTTTGGGGGTTAATAGACGCCAGGACCTTTATAGGTGAAAGATTAAGAGTAGCGATTTTACCTTGGTGAGTGGAAAGGGCCAGTGCGTTGTCAGAAGATTGGAGCATTTTGCTTATTGTCGATAAATCGTCATGAGGTATGCGAACCTCTTCCTATCTCTTCTAGCATGATACGTGTGAACTATGTAGTACGCAGACGCATACGTGCTAAGTGATTTGGTTGGTTTAAAACATGTGTGTTATAATAGCTTTACGGGAAGTTAGTTATAACGACCTTACGTAGTGAAAATGGTTTATCACGTTAGAAGTTAAGAGACTTGATCTTATAAGATAAGAGACTTAACTTATTTGTTTTAATGTGGATGTTGTGTGAAACCTCATTCGTGAGTAATGAGTACTTGGTTTTTAAAGGAATAATGTTTTACCGATTTCGAAATCGTAACGTATCGGCTGCACCACCGCAATAAGCTAATAAAGGAAAATGTATCAATAATGACGTGTTGTATTAAAACCAAGAGAAACCTCCATCCGCATGTGTTAAGATGAGACAAAATGATATTACATTTTCTAGATCATGGTCACGTAATAAGATCGTTATAAACAAGAATAAACTACTCACATATATGACATATGTTACTCAATTGTTCTAAAAGGAATCAAGTGATTAAGTTTGGGAACTATGAAACCATTTGAAACGGTGTTTGAGTAATCAAACTAGGCAACCGAACTTAGGAAAAGAATGTTGTTACTTGATTTTGAAAATAACGGGTTGGTCATTCTAATACTACGTATCGTGACTTTTATAAGTAATGGATCTCTTTAAAAGAACTTAACGATGTAGTACTTAGGTTAAAACCCGACCTTGGCATAAAATGAAAGTACTTCGAGTCAGGTGAAACTTGCCTATGCTTGCTTGTCGTGAAACTCGCTTACGCTTGGTCGTGAAACTTGCCTATGCTTGTGACGATAGCCTTTGTCGCGTGCGTGGTATTTCGTGTTACCGCCTCTCGACAGAGGCGGCCGACTTGTCGAGAACTTACTGACGCGGCCGGCAAATGACGGAGAATTCCACCGCATGTTTCCATTTTGATTATCGCCTTGTTGCTGATGTCACACGGACATGTCTACACCGACGCAAAGATTCCGGCACGCGTTACGCCGTCGGGTTGATTACCCGATATATTGTTATTGTGGTTACACGGACATGTCTACACCGAGGTAGAATTCCGGGGCACGTGGCTACGCGCAGGTTGATCACCCAAAGATATTATTGTTGACGCCATACGGACGCGTCTACACCGAGGTAGAATTCCGGGTACGCGCGCCGGGCATCGGTATTATTGTTGCATCACGACACGTCTACACCGGCGCACTCCGGCACGCGCCACGATGCGAACACGATTGATGCTGCGGGCGAGACCCATAGTTATATTTGAGCGACGGCTTGAGCGCGAGTCCTCGATCGATATGATCGCTTATGTCGCGAATCAGAGTTTGGTCATCATACATGTCTCCCGCTTTATATAGACTAGTATGATTTCATTTACGATTTTACGCTTTCACATACTGTACTGCCAGATCGACCTCCTTCGGGGCCGCTCACGCCGCAGTAGAGGTACATCGGCCGTGGATCCTCGCCTAGGATCTCGCCTCAGCTTGGGAAGCTCCGCTTCTCCGAGGCTTATCTTTTGCATGGTTCCCGAGTCAGAGGTTCTTGTACATTCGTGGTACGGCGGCCCCGTCCCGCCATAGTTGTTGTAAATCTTAGAGGTCCAGAAGGCCGCCAGGCGTAGTTTGTAAAAAGGATTAAACTGCTCGCTTTGAAAGAGTCAGATGATACATGTTATCGAAGGTAACCGCTGGGTTGGCCTGCTTTATGATCATATATCTTGTTTCTTGTTTAAAGTTTTATTTTCCGCCGGTTTTCTCGATGTCAGGTCACTAGGTGCCCGATAGCGCACCAAGAACGCCCCGAACGGTCGCTACAAAAGTGGTATCGAGCGCTTAATCTCTGAAAGTGTCTACTGCATCGCGGTCTAGTAGTCTCGATTATCATGTGTTGTGGCACCACATCTATAATCGTGAGGTCGCAGGACATTTAGGATTGGTTTCATTCTTCTTATTCCGAGATCGCGCCTAGAGCCGTGTAAGTCGGACCCTCCGACGATCTCGCTTTTACCGCTTATGCCCGCCGCAGTGCAACCAGAGCCTGGCGGCAAGGCGCCGAGGGTGCCGCTAGTGAGATACAGAGGAGTACGAGGGCGCAGTCCTGACAAAGACACGAGGTCAGGCTTCGACGGCGGTTTTCAGGACGCCGCCACCTCAAAGAGAGTTTAGAGTCGCAGCAGCGGCCGCCGAGACCGCAGCACTGAGCCTCCAGCCCCACACCGGGCAGAGGAAACGGGTTACGCGAGATGGCCGGGCTTGCTGCCGCCGTGGTCGTGGCCGATATGGCGATAGGCCGACGCAGCAGCCTCAGCTCCAAAGAAGACCGCGGTGCACCCGAGAGCGTATAGCTGAGGCTACGGACTTTCTCGAGTCAGAGCCCGCCAGAGTTTTACGGGTCGAGGCTCGAGGATGATCCGCAGGAGTTCATCCGCAGCTACGCCGATCACGCGTGATCAAGGCTTCAGAGACCGAGTTCGGACCTTTGTTCGTGACGGCCGCGTGATACCGCAATGATTGGTTTGATTCACGAGCTTTCCGGGAGAGTACGCACTCCAGCAGATGGGATGAGTTTTCGGGCTTTCTCACGCACTTCTTGCCTCCGCAGATGGCGAGGGCACGCCGGCTGATTTTTGATGCTTAGACAGAGCGCGACGGCTCGAGTACAATGCGAGTTCGACTCATCGCCTTGCACGCCCCAAATGGTAGCTAGTAGTATGGAGGATCGAGTGCACCGATATGTTACGTGGCTCGATGATTACATGTCGAGGCATGTTCAGAGTAGCTCTTCACCGCACGGACATTGCCCGCACGCAGCTCACGACCGACGCGAGGCACGAGAGGTCGACGAACGACCAAGATCGCAGGCAGGCCGTAACAACAGTGGTCCTCAGGACTTTCGAGGCGGACCGCTCAAGAAGATACTAGTTTTGTACTCCGCCAGCAGCAGTGGTCCTCCACAATCTCCACAACCTCCAGAGTATTCGGAGCGTCGTGGCTCCGGGTTCGTGTTTCTGGAAGTAAGTGTTGCCAGACGCGTCACCCCTACCTCTGTGGTCGATGGTAGACCGCATTTCGGGAGTGTCGCGGTGCCAGGAGCTTGTTATTTTGCGACAGCAGGCCATTTTGCGAGGAACTGTCCACCAAGGGTAGCACGGATGTTACGACTCACTCACCGGATCGTGGGTCGTTCATCGCCTTCATACATGCTCGCAGGCGTGCCTATGATTGTGAGCTGAGCCAGAGTTTGTATATCCTTAACCTCTAGAGTTTTGGTATGCTTGTTATGATGGTCTCATTATTACGTGCTATATACGAATAGCGCTGTGTTAATTGTGAGTTAGAAAACATGCTTAGTCGGGAGGATACGATGGCACGGTAAGTGTGAACCTTAGACTATGTCACGATCCGAGACCTGTGGTAAGGTCGCCTCGAGTTAAAGATTTATTTTGTGTTTGACCTTTATCGCAGTAGTGGTATACGGGATTTATTTGTGTGATAAGTCCGCGGGTAGTGTGGAGACGGAAGTGGTAGCTTTCATGACGTGAATTAGTAAGATTGTTCCGGACGGGAACAAGAGTTCGCGCGTCGGGGTCGGGCCGAGGACCATTTCGGGTCAACCCAGAACCCGCCAGCGGGCCGGGCTCGTGGTCCCGCTGTGGTAGGGTCACGAGGATGCTAGGCCCAAGTTTGTATGATCATCGATGAGTTCGTGGACGCGCTCGACCGTAAGCCGTTCAGAAAGGCCGGAATGGCCTTGGAAGTTCGAGGTTAGTAAGATGACCAAGTTCGAGGCAGTGACTCGCAGATTTTCGAACTAAGTAATGACCAAGTATGGTACGACCGAGAGTTCGAGTGTTCGAGAAGCGGTACAACGAAGTTAGGAGAAGAGAACGCGTGATTAGTTCGTGGTTGCGCCGCGCGGCTTCAAGAACTCGTTAGAGAAACTTTATCGTTATCCGATTGAGAAGGAACATTCGACGAATGTTTCTGAGGAGGAGAATGTTATACCCCGTAGTTGCAGTGGTATGTATGTGAGGACGACGCACGAGTACGCAGAAATTTTGAAAAGAAGAAAGACGCTGAGTTTTCGCTTAAAAGTTTCCTGCTATTCAGGAAGAAAAAGGTTCGTTAACGGGAATTGATTCCCGTGATTTGGTATTTGGACTTCATAGATTATATTAGAATTTTGAGATTTTATTTTCTGAATGGTCACGCGGGCCCACGGAGAAATTTACTGGCCATGGGCCCACTTTGTTTTCTAGATTTTGGCCATCAGGATATTTTTTCTAAGACGCTGAGGGCCAATAGAGGGTGGCACGTGTCACCCCGCCAGTGGCTCGGCCGAATGACATTTGTGCACAACACCCTGCAGAGTCGCCGACTAAACGCTTACAGAATCATGCAGGAAAATTCGCTATGTCGCTTTGTATTTTTATGGATTTTTCCGAGCGACGAAACATTTTGGATCAACGAGAGGTGACACTTGTCACCCTGCTGGACTGCAGTAAGCCTGCCGGGACGAATCACGCCTTGTTTCGCCTTGTTTTGCGCAATGTTTTGCGCAATGTTTCAGGCTTGTTTTGTGAGTAGGTCTGTGGTGCACTTGGCTTGATTCGCCTTACACTTGCCTTGCACATGGCTTGATCTCGCCATCGTTGGCTTTTGGTTTTGCAATAAATACCCCCTTATGTCATTTAACTCTTCATCCACAAACGAAACCTTCCAAGCCTAAAATCCTCCCTCCTCTCAGGTCGAGTTCGCCCAACTCATCCCCTCTGAGAGTCTTGGCCGAGGCCTCCTCCCTCCTCATGTGGTGCTCGCCGGGTACCCCAGCCTAGTTGTTTTCGTGATAATACCCTCCTCAGGGTATCAAATACTTCTCCTAAGATTGTTATAATGCCCAAAATACCTTAGCTCAGACCTTGTAGTATTCCAAAGATACCTCTTTACGAGAGTCCTAAATACTACCTTTGTCCTTTTTAGTCTCAAACCGAAACCCTAAGGAAATCTTCATACTTGGTCAAGATTCGAGGTAAGTCAGTAACTTCTGGCGGTTGTTTGGAGTGGCTCGAGCGCACTGAGCAGAGCTAAACCTTGCTCAGATCGACATTATAACTTGATAATTATGGGCTTATCGAGGTAATTATCTTGTCCTCTATTGTAAATTGGAAATTACATGTTTGTTGAATATATAGTCAAGATACTATATATGAATCAACATTATTGCGCAAGCAATGTCTTTTGACTTAAGCCCAATGTAAAGAAAGAATCGAATCAGATTTACATAGATCGTATTGCAGAGACTTGTGTAGTATTATCGAGTAGAATTGTACACGCCCGTTAGACGGTAAACCCTCGTTGGTCAAGCCTACCGATAGAGAGAGATTTACGCTCACATGTGAGGCCGCGAATTTTCTCAGAGAAAGATAAACTTGTGTTTTGGGGTTAATAGACGCCAGACCTTTATAGTGAAAGACTAAGAGTAGCGATTTTACTCGAGGAGCGAAAGGGCTAGTGCGTTGTAGTATTTGGAGCATTTTGCTTATCGTCGATAAATCGTCGCGAGGTATGTGAACCTCTTCCTATCTCTTCTAGCATGATACGTGTGAACTATGTAGTACGGCAGACGCATACGTGCTAAGTGATTTGGTTGGTTTAAAACATAGGTGTTATAATAGCTTTACGGGAAGTTAGTTATAACGACCTTACGTAGTGAAAATGGTTTATCACGTTAGAAGTTAAGAGACTTGATCTTATAAGATAAGAGACTTAACTTATTTGTTTTAATGCTGATGTTGTGTGAAACCTCATTCGTGAGTAATGAGTACTTGGTTTTTAAAGGAATAATGTTTTACCGATTTCGAAATCGTAACGTGTATCGGCTGCACCACCGCAGCTGCTAATAAAGGAAAATGTATCAATAATGACGCCAGATTAAAACCAAGAGAAACCTCCATCCGCATGTAGCTAAGACGAGACAAAATGATATTACATTTTCTAGATCATGGTCATTGTAATAAGATCGTTATAAACAAGAATAAACTACTCACATATATGACATATGTTACTCAATTGTTCTAAAAAGGAATCAAGAGATTAAGTTTGGGAACTATGAAACCATTTGAAAACGGTAGCTTCGAGTAATCAAACTAGGCAAACCGAACTTAGGAAAAGAATGTCATACTTGATTTTGAAAAGGAATGGGTTGGTCATTCTAATACTACGTATCGTGACTTTATAAGTAATGGATCTCTTTAAAAGAACTTAACGATGTAGTACTTCAGGTTAAAACCCGACCTTCGCATAAAATGAAAGTACTTGAGTCAGGTGAAACTTGCCTATGCTTGTTGTTGCGGAAACTCGCTTATGCTTTGTCCGTGAAACTTGCCTATGCTTGTGATTTATAGCCTTTGTTGCGCAAGTGTGGTATTTCGGTTACCGCCTCTCGATGCAGGCCGGCCGATTTGTCGAGAACTTACTCGACGGCCGCGCTGACGGAGAATTCCACCGTATGTTTCCATTTTGATTATCGCTCATTGCTGATGTCATACGGACATGTCTACACCGACGCAGATTCCGGCACGCGTTACGCGGTCGGGCCGATTACCCGATATATTGTTATTGTGGTTACACGGACATGTCTACACCGAGGTAGAATTCGTACGCGTTACGCCACGCGCAGTGTTGATCACCCAAAGATATTATCGCTGACGCCATACGGACGGTTACACCGAGGTAGAATTCCGGGGTACGCGCTGGGCATTGGTATTATTGTTGCATCATGGACATGCCTACACCGATGCACTCCGGTACGCGCCACGACGCGAATACGATTGATGCTGGGCGCGAGACCCATAGTTATATTCGAGCGACGGTTCGAGGGCGAGTCCTCGATCGATATGATCGCTTATGTCGCGAATCGTAGTTTGGTCATCATACATGTCTCCCGCTTATATAGACTAGTATGATTTCATTTACGATTTTACGCCACATACTCGTACTGGCCAGATCGACTCTCCTTCGGCCGCTCACGCCGCAGTAGAGGTACATCGGCCGTGGATCCTCGCCTAGATCTCGCCAGCGTTGGGAAGCCCGCTTCTCCGAGGCTTATCTTTTGCATGTGGTTCCTCGAGTTGTAGGTTCTTGTACATTCAGGTACGGCGGCCCCGTCCCCGCCATAGTTGTAAATCTTAGAGGTCAGTAGGCTGCCAAGGGCGAGTTTGTAAAAGGATTAAACTGCTCGCTGGAAAGAGTCAGATGATACATGTTATCAGCGTAACCGCTGGGTTGGCCTGCTTTATGATCATATATCTTGTTTCTTGTTTAAAGTTTTATTTTCCGGTTTTCTCTCGATGTCAGGTCACTAGGGTGCTCGATAAGGCACCAAGAACGCCCCGAACGTCGTTACACGGATGCACAACCTCCATATCGGACGACAGATCCAACTCATAGGCAACATTGCCTACCCTGCGGACAATCTGATAAGGCCCAATGTACCTTGGGCTGAGCTTCCCCTTCCTCCCAAATCTCATCACACCCTTCATGGGTGACACCTTCAGGAAAACCCAATCAGCAACCTCAAACTCCAAATGTCGATGCCGATGATCTGCATACGACTTCGCCGACTCGAAGCCGCCAAGAATCGCCTCCCGGATAAGCTTCACCTTATCCACCGCCGCCGCATCAAGTCCGTCCTACTAATCAACCTTGCCTATCAAACCAGCTATCGGCGACATGCACTTCTCCCATATAAGGCCTCATAAGGCGCGCTTATCTCGATACTGGAGCCGTAGCCGTTATTATACGCAAACTCTACTAGCGCAAATGATCATCCTGCACTACTTCGAAATCAATAACACAAAGCTCGCAAAGATATCCTCGCGGTCCGATAAGACGCTCGCTCGCCCGTCTGCTCGAGGATGAATGTAGTATCGACGCCACCGCCCCTAATCCCTTCTCGAAAGACTCCATAAGTTAGCCTTAAATCGGCCTCTGTCGATATGATAGAAATAGACCCCATGTAGTCTCACGATCTCTGATGTAAAGTCTAGCATAATCTTCACTAAAAGTCGCCCGACGGAAGAAAGTGGGCGGATTTCACACTGCCGACGATAACCCGATAGAATCACGCTCTCCGAAGCGAGGTAACCCGTGATAAAGTCCATGTTGATCACCTCCCACTTTCGTCGGAATTTATCGCTCGCAACAACCCACCGTGCCTCTCGATGCTCTACCTTACCGCCGACAACATCGCACCGAGCAACAAACTCGCAACGCCCCTCTGTGCCATCCCACCAATATACAGATCCGAGGTCGTGGTACATCTTTGTCGAATTCCCGACGGATAGAGTAACGCACGCCAGGTGCTTCCCTAGAACTCCGCCGCCAAGTCCCGCAATATTTGGAACACACAACTCGCTTCAAATCTTAGCACCCCATCGTGCTACCGAATGGACCTTCCTCACGTAAGAGTCAGACACGATACCGGTCATACTGATCCTCAAACTGCCGCTTCTTCACCTCTCGACGACGGAAGACTCGCAACCTCTCGAATCGAACCCCACTACTATCGTAATCAATCAATCGACTCCAAGGCTCGCTAGCCGATGTATCTCGCATCATGCCCTCCTCTGCCGCACCTCTCGATGACTACCCATCGACCTACGACCAAGGGCATCCGCCACTACATCGCCTTCCTCGTGGTATAGATATCGACATCGTAATCCTCGAGCAGCTCTAACCACCGCCTCGCTATAAGTTCAGCCTCGGGCCGAAGATATACCGAGGCTCTGGTCCGTAAATATCCACTACGAACTCCATACAAATAATGCCTCCAGATTCTAAGGCGGAATCACCGCCAACTCTAAATCACGGGCGGGTAGTTCTTCTCATGCTTCGAGTTGTTGAGACGCTGACGCTATAACCTTACCTCCCGCCGCATCAACACACATCTAAGCCCGATGCCCGACGATCACAATACACCATACGGCCGCTCGACCTCCGGAAGAGTAAGAACTGGGCGGTCGCCAACCTCCTTCAAGAATCGAAGCCCTCTCACAAGCATCCGTCCATCAAACTTAGCCGCTCGAGTCGCCTTAGTCAAAGGTGCCAAATAGACGCAAACTTCTCCACGAACCTCCGAGCAGAACTCGCAAGTGCCCGTAAAGTCGCGCACCTCTGGCTGAGTAGCAGGTCTAGGCCAACTCCCATCGCCGATCTCGCCAGATCCACCAATACCATCTACCCGACAACGTGCCCAAGAAAAGCCACCAAGCCAACCAAAACTCACATTTGGAAAACTTGGCGACAACCTGCTGGTCCCGAGAACTCTCAAAGACGCCTCAAATGCTCCGCATGCTCCTGCTCTGATACCACTTTTGTCACGACCCGAACCCGGGCCCTTGACTGGTGCCTTACCCGGGCACCTAAGTAGACATACATCAGAGTAACCAGCGGAATATAAAAACAAGACATGAAACAATTATGAAATAAGAAACACTAGGCCTGATGAAGCCCTTCTCCAGCAAATCTCTCAGCTGGTCCTTCAACTCTCTCAACTCGGCAGTGCATTCTCAGATGGCGAATGGATATAGCCGAGTGGTCGCAAAGACATCGATACAAAAATCTATCTCCTCTCGTGAGGGATACCCGGAGGTCGCCCGAAACACATCCGGGAACTCTCGACATCGAATCGATCAAATGTGGTATCGCAGCCTTTCAGATCAAACACCCGAACGAGACGGTAGATATACCCCTTCGCACTATCTTCCTAGCCTCGAGGTAAGAAATAAACTCACCCTTCTACGACACGTTGTTCTCCCACTCAATGACCGGCCTCAGAAATCGAACTGCATTACTTTCCTCGTAGTCTACATTGGCGAAAGAAGCTAACCAATCCATACCCACGATCACATCAAAATCCTGGCCATATCCAACTCTATCAAGTTTCCGCCAGGTCCGACGATCGCATAAAGACACCGGCAAGCTCCTATATACCCGCCGAGCTACCACCGAATCACCATCGCGTAGCTACCTCGGGGCTCCATGGACTCGTGCTCATCCCTAGCCTACTAGCAATAAGGGGGAGATATATATGACAAAGTAGAACCTGATCTATCAAGGCATACACGCTACAACAAGAAACCGATAAGGTACCGTGACGACATCCGGTGATGCCTCCCGGTCCCGCTTACCGACAAGGCATAAATGCGCTTCGAGGACCGCTAGAACCAGGACCCTTCCATGACCTCTCGCCACTGCTGGTCCTTAAGCACTCGCCCGGGCGAAAATCAGAGCGGCAAGACCCGAAAGACCGCAGGCCGACCCTACCATCCGCGCTGCCTCGGCCTGACAATCTCTCGTGATAGTGACTCGCTGGCCGCAAGTGTAGCAAACTCCCGCGTAGTACCACAACTCCCGAATGGAATCTACCGTGACGGACACACCGAGGACTCGACGCAAGACTTCGCTACCCTCGAAGTCCAAGTCCCGGGCCTCGATGCGCCCTCAATACCCGGATATCCCGAATACGGCAGGGAGTGCTATGAATCGGTGGTGCAAATCTAGTTCGCCACGAGATCGCCCACCCCGAGAGCCACCAAAAGACCGCCATCCTCGCCTTCTTCTCGCTGAAATCGACAACCCGCCGCCTCTACGCCTCACATCCTGCAGCATAAGCTCGCACGCGCAATGTCCAAGCCCGGCCAAGAGCTACACTGAGCAACCTCTCGCCAAATAGTCATCGAGCCCGTGACGTAGCAGTGCACTTCGGTCCTCCATGTCCGCCACCAATGCGGGGACATATCGAGCCAACTTGTCGAACTCCATGTCAGGCTCCCGCATCGCGCGCCTCTGCCTCAAAGATCGTAAATTGCCCGCGTTCTCCTCATCCGCGGAGGCAAAGTGGTCCGAGAAAACTCCCACGAGAACTCGCCCCATACCGGAAGCGGCATGCTCTCCCGACAACTCCCACGAATCAAAACTGGGCCGATCGCAGATCACGCACGATGTGAACCTAAGACCACCGACTCGGCCTCAAGCCCCGATCACTCATGATCCGTCAGAATCGCTTGATGAACTCGCGATCATCCTCGTGCCTCACCAGAACTCGCGCTACAACTCGTAAAATCGCGTAGTCTCAAGCTATCCGATCTAGGACGAACTACGGGTACCATCGAATCGCCGCATGTACCTATCCTCGCGTATGGCCACAATCGCTAGCAATCGCCATCTCTCAGAACCCATCTCTCTCGCGCCTGTGTGGGACCGAGGCGCAGTATCGGGTCTCAGCCACCGCCGCGCTCTAAACTCGTTGGTCGGGCGTCAGAACTCGCCGCCGAGGTATCGCTGTAAAGTCTCGCTCGGCTCGCCTCGTGACCCTTGTCCTACTAGCAGCCTCTCGCTTTGCCCTTCGGCCCAAGGTTGCCATGCGCGAGGCATAATCGTAAAGAAAAGAAATACGTTAGAGGGGTCCAACTTATAACACAGCTCTAAGGCACGATCTCAGAGTGAGAAGAATTGAAACCAATCCTAAATATCCTATAGCCTCCTGATTATTGGTGCGGTGCACAACACACCGATAATCAAGACTCTACTAGATACGGTCTGTAGACACTTTTCGAGGATTAACTGCTCTGATACCACTTTTATCCTTCTTAAGCCGTTATACCTTACTTCTCATAAAGCTAGTATAACACTTAAGCTTTTAAAACTAAGTATTTCTTTTCTTTCAAAAATGATTCATAACTCTTTTGAAATACTTCAAGATTCTTATTATTTAAAACTCAAGTCAAAAGACATTAAAGTAAAACCAGATTTAGTTAACACACGCACGCTCACCGCACTATATATATTTCACAAATATCACGCTAAGAGTATAGGAAGGATCACATACCTCCCCGGCTAAATCCATCCGCCAAGTTGAATATGTCGCCGCAGAGTATCAACCTATAATAGTCAACACGCCTATCAACGCCTAGACTACTCAGAGAATATTCTAAGGTATGTTCTAATTCTACTAAAAATCAGCAAAGATTTCCCCACAAACTACACAAGTCTATTGTAAATACAAATCCCATGTAAGTACAGTCAATTCTCTTCTTATATACCATCCTTCTATAAACTTATACTTAATTCTAAACTAATACAACATGTAATCTCCAATTACAATGTAAGGATATGATATTTACCTCGATAAGCCCAAAATTATCCAAGATATACGTCGATCCCGAAAGCAACGCTTAGCTCCTATTCAGACGCCCAAGAAACCCTTAGAAGTTTCTAAACAACTTCTACTTAATACTTCAACCAACTATGAAGATTTTCCTAGGGTTTCGCTTTGTGACTAAAGGAAATAAAGTAGTATTTCCGCTTAGTATAGAGGAAACTGGGAATACTACAAGTGATACGGGCTAAGGTATTTTGAATAGTAACAATACTTCAAGACATTTTTCTATCAAAGGGGGTTTGGACGGCAACTAGAAAGGGGAGAGGGAGTTCGACGAGAGCTTTCTACGGAGTGGAGTTTGAGACTGGAAGATGTTAAGTGGATGAAGAGTCTTGCAACTTAAGGGGTATTTATGTAACAATCGCGGCCAAGATTCAAGCAAGTGGAGGGTGTAGATTTGGTAGCTTGTGTGAGTGGAGTCTTCCACCAAGTGTCCACCACAACATTGGGACATATGTCCCCCACAACAATGAGACATGTGGCTTAGCCACTAGCACCTAAAAAACGTCCAACTCCCCCACTTGCACCACAAAAAAAAAATATCTTCCAAGACTTGACTTCTTGACTTGGCCACTTGCCCATTAATTTCGTCCAAACATGCCACCTAAGGGTGCCACATGTCACCCTCCTATTGGTCCAAAATATTTCATCTCTCGGAAAAATCCAAATTAAATATATTATTGAAAACGTAAAATTTCTTCACAAGGTTCGGAAAATTTTCCGTCGAAAAAAACAAATCTTACATCCTTAATCTACTTAGGGCTTGTATATTCGTATGTACGTCCTCGCATACATACTCTGGATATACGGGGTATAACAAATTGGTAAAGACTAAATGAATACCGGGAAGGTATGAAACAGTTTAATGAACTCTCATCAAGGTTTTACGTACTAATTTGAGATAATTAGGAGATGATGAGTTGTCTGAGAAGGTAATGGACCCTTAAGAAGTTATTTTTACACCCCGTAAGTCCAGGGCAAGTAAAAGAGAATGTACGTAAGGAATCAAGACTTGGAAATTGGTACGAAAGGAAGAATTGTTTTTCCGACGGAAAATCTTTCAACGCCTAAGGGAAAAATGTTCTTTGTTGAGAATTGGATTCTCAAAATGCATTATTTGAAGAGTATGGAACTTCTTAACATTATGGAAATTTATTTTTACGGATTTGGTCACGTGGGGCCCACCCGAGGAATTTTACGTTTTGCGGGGCCCACGAGGGTTATGGAATTTTATGGATGAATGAGAGGGCGACATGTGGCATGTTACACCCCGTAAGTCCAGGACATGTATAATAGAATGTACGTAAGGAACACAAGACTTGAAATTGGTACGAAAGGAAGAATTGTTTTTCCGACGGAAAATCTTCCGAACGTCGGAAAGGAAAAATGTTCGTTGAGGAGAATTAGATTCTCAAAATGCATTATTTGAAGAGTATGGAACTTATTAACATTATGGAATTTTATTTTTACGTATTTGGTCATGTGGGGCCCACCTGAGGAATTTTACATTGTTGTGGGGCCCACGAGGGTTACAGAATTTTATGGACGAATGAGAGGGAGACACGTGGCACCCCCACATATGGTCTTGGACGAATATAGTAAGGGTAAAATGGTCATTGACCATCAAGGAAGATAAGTCTTCAAAGCTTGAGATTGTTGACTTGTCAACTTGTCCACTTGGCTTAACATTAATTGTCCTTCATCTTAGCCACTCAAGTGTTGATATCTTGACACTCCATTGTGTTTTATATACCACACTAGTGCAAGACAAGCTCTTGAAACACTTAGAAAAATTTCACACATTGTTGTTCTTCATGGACATGCCTCGGTTCACCTAGTTCTCCACACAAAAATCAGAGTTTTGATCCATTATTCACAAGACTTAAACCCAAGGTCCCTAAGGGTATCAGAAGGATATCTCAATAGAAAGATTTCAAAAACGACGCTTTCACGTTAGTCAAGGCTAAAACCCAAGGCATTTTCATAGGTTTTGATTGAAAATTGAAGAGAAGTTGGTTGTGAACTTCAGAGGATTCAAATAATGGATTGGAGCGTAAAGTAAATGAGCTAAGAATCGCTAAGGAGCCACTTTGAATCTTGGAAATTTTAAGGGCTTGTAAGGTATAAATCTTGTCGCTTTAGCAATTAAAGTTTACTTATTGTCAGAGCTATGGATATTAGCAAGCATGAGGTATTTAGTATGAAGTTTGATAAGTGTTTTGGCTATCGAACCCTAATACGAAACTAGCATGTTTAGCCTTAAGATTACAATTCAAGTTGATTTTTGTATAAGTCGTCACACGTTATATAAAGAAGGAATTGTAGTTGTCGGGTTGTTTATGACTATATAACTAGTTAGAACTAAGAACTGGATTGAAAAAGAATTTGGAAAGGACTTGTGTTGTCAGATAAAGTTAGCCGAGAATGGCTTTAAATATTAAACTACTTCAGATGTAATTCATGGCGGAATTTTACACGATTGTAGGCGGTAATCCCCTGATTGGATCGTATGTCGAGCCTTAAACGTGGCATGTTTGGTTATTGAATTCGGCCTTGAAAAAGGTGGCAAAGTATGTAGAAACAAAGGAAGTGTCGCACGATTTTCCGTAGAATAAGAGACCGATACTTAGTATTATTCTACGCTAGAAACTAGAAATCGATAGTCATATCATGACCATTATAGGTTGAAAATTCTACTGACGGCGATTCAAATTTAGCTCAGGATTTAGCTAAAAGGTATGTGAACTATCTCCTCTTCTAGCATGATTCCGCATGGTAAAGAAAGTATGTCCTACTCCTTTAAACGATCCATTCCTCGTCAGACTTGGATTGCCTAATATAGAAATTGTTCTATATACTTCTTTGATTGTACTTTTGATGTTTTAATTGTAAGTTGTTATAATCCATTTCCTTAGTGAAGTTTGGATTCTCAAAAGTGAAGGTATTTTACTTAAAGTACATGTAGTCTTGAAAAGTAGTGGTTTCAAATCTGGGTGGTGCCTTAGTTCCAAAACCTATGGTCGTTATAATGACTTTGTGAGTCAAAGAGTTGATTTACTTAATTGTTTTAAAAGAGAGAAATGGCATGATTTAAGAGAAGTAACTTGTTTTAAAGGTGTGAGTTACTTGAGGTTTAAAAGTGTAAGAACCTTGATTTCTAAAGACAAGAGACTTCAAGATTTTGAAAGTTAAGAAACTTGATTTGAAAGATGTGATACTTGGTTTTAAAAGTATAAGTCTCTTGGTTATAAAAGGAATGAATATGTCTAAAACTACAAAGCGGTTATAACGACTTTACGGGAAGTTGGTTATAACGCTTTATGGAAGGTTAAGAAAGTTGTCTATTTTGATTAACGGGCATAAGTTGCCTAGATTGTGAAAATTTGAAGTTACTTGATTTCAAGCTTTGAAATGAGTTTTCTAAAAGTGTAGTAACTTACTTTGAAAAATAGACATGCCTCGATACTACGGGTGTTAGTATCTCGGGGTTTTACATGAAAACGAGTATTTTGAAAAGAACGCACGCACGTAGTACTTTGGCTTGTTTAATTGAGAATTATTCTACGCTGCCTTGATAAGTACTTTGGCTTGTTTAATCGGGAATTATTCTACGTGTGCCTTTATAAGTACTTCGCTTGTTTAATCGAGGATTATTCTATGTTGCCTCGAGTTTATAAAACGAAAGTCTATAGATTTTATTAACTTGCCTATGGTGCTAGCGATAGCCTTCGAGCGCAAGTATTATGTTTTATTACGCTGCCGCGACTCGCTTCGGTGGTCTACCGCCTTGTCATAAGATTACTCGACGCATCGACAGCGCGATTCCACTCGCATGCTCCATTATTTGTATTACTCGGACACGCTTATACGATGCGATTCCGGCACGTGACCGCGAGCGTTAGATTCCCGATTTAGATGTATACCCCACGGTCATGCTTATACGACGGATTCCGGCACGCGACCACGCGATATTGTTATTCCACGGATTAGCCTCCATGAGATTTAGAGCGACGAGGACGGATCCGTAGTTAGCTTTCGATTTGCCCCGCCGCGGTCGACGACGACGGATCCGTAGTTGGCTGCATTTGCCCCCGCAGCCGCTTATTGCACGCTTGGTACCAGAGGCCCTGAGATAGCTTTCGACTTGCCCCTGGCCATATCTCGTGACGACAGCCGATCCGTAGTTAGCTGCATTTGCCCCGCCAGCTGACGACGCAGTCGATCTAGTAGTTGGCTTTCGCATTTGCCCCTGGCCGGGCTATGACGCAGCCGATCCGTAGTTCGCTTTCCTACCGCCCATACGCTTTTAGGACACAGCGACTCGTGTTCACGATGCCTATCGATGTTATATTATATCATGGATCGCCAAGAAAGGATTCCACGCACGATTGATATTACGGGCGCGGACCGATATAGTTATATTCGAGTAAATGACTTGAGGCACGCGCCCTCGATTTGATATGATCGCTATGTATCAGGTAATCGTAGTTCGCCATCATACATGTCTCCTGCTTTGTATAGATCGTTATGATTTCATTACGCATTTTTAGTTTCACATACTTGGTACATTCTTCAGATCGACTTCCTTCGGGCGCTGCTCACGCCGCAGTTTAGGTACGCAGCTTGTGATCCGCAGTGCAGGACCGCCGCAGTTTTTGGATAGCTCCATTTGTTCAAGAGTTTATCATTTTGGTATAGTTCCTTCAATATGTGCTTTTGTACAGGCATGGTACGGCTGGCCTTGTCCCGCCATAGTTCAAGATAACTCTGTAGGTCCGTATTCATACGCGGATTGGAATCGTGTATGTTGTAAAGGTCTTTTGATTATGTATATTATATGGCACTTTGTCGCTTTGCCCTCGCACGCATGCCGTTTAAAAAAAGGTGTTATTTAAATTCGCAGCTTTACTTGGTTCTAGTAGTATGGATGCCCGTGCAGTGGCACCACCACGCCCGGGTTCAAGCGCGTGATACGGCACCTCCCCCACATGGTCTTGGTCGAAAATTGCAAGGGTAAAATGGTCATTGACCATGGTAGAAGATCAAGTCTTCCTAGCTTGAGATTGTTGACTTGTCAACTTGTCCACTTGGCTTTACATTAATTATTCTTCATCCTAGCCCACAAGTGTTTTAATCTAAGCCCTCCATTGTGTTATAAATACTACACTAGTGCAAGACAAGCTCTTGAACACTTAGAAAAAAATTAGAGAGGCCTTGTTCTTGAGAAAGTGCTCTCGGGTTTGAGGTCCATTCCACACAAAAATTTTGTAGTTTTGATCCATTATTCACAAGACTTAAACCCAATGTCCCTAAGGGTATTGTAAGGATATCTCAATAGAAAGATTTCGGAAAAATGACGTTTTCACGTTAGTCGCAAGGCGAAAACCTAAGTAGTTTTCCTAGTTTTGGATTGGAAATGGAAGAGAAGTTGGTTGTGAACTTCTAAATGCTTCAAATAGAGGATTGTAGCGTAAAGAAAAGGAGCTAAGAATTGTTAAGGAGCAACTTTGAATCTTGGAATTTTAAGGGCTCAAAGGTATAATTTTGTCGCTTTAGTAATTAAGATTTACTTATTGTTGTAGCTATGGATATTAACAAGCATGAGATGTTTAGTATGAAGTTTGATAAGTGTATCGCTATTGAACCCTAATCCAAAAGTTGCATGCTTAGCCTTAAGATTACAATTCGTTGATTATTAGTTTAAGTCGCCGTGTTGTATAAAGAAGGAAATTGTAGTTGTAAGTTGTTTATGACTATATAACATGTTAGACCTTAGAACTTGGAATTGGAAAAGGATTGGAAAAGACTTTGAATCGTTGTTTATATAGCCGAGAATGGCTTTAAATACGGAACTACTTCATTATGAATCATGGGGCGGAATTTTACACGTATTGTAAGGCGTGTAATCCCTTTTGATCGGTTGGTATGTCGAGCCTTAAACGTGGCATGTTTGGTTATTGAATTCGCCTTAAAAAAGGTGGCAAAGTATGTAGAAACAAAGGAAGTGTCGCTGATTTTCCGTGAGAATAAGAGACCGATACTTAGTATTATTCTACGCTAGAAACTAGAAATCGATAGTCATGTTGTGACCATTATAGGTTGACAATTCTAATGCACGCGATTCGCTTAGCTTGTGGATTTAGCCAAAAGGTATGTGAACTATCTCCTCTTCTAGCATGATTCCGTATGGTAAAGAAAGTATGTCATACTCCTTAAACGATCCATTCCTCGTCAGACTTGGATTTCTAATATAGAATTTGTTCTATATACTTCCTTGATTGTACTTTGATGTTTTAATTGTAAGTTGTTATAATCCATTTCTTAGTGAAGTTTGGATTCTCAAAAGGAAGGTATTTTACTTAAAGTACATGTAGTCTTGAAAAGGAAGTGGTTTCAAATCTTACAAGGCCTTAGTTCCAAAAACTAGGGGTCGTTATAATGACTTTAGGGGAGTCAAAGGAGTGATTTACTTAAATGTTTTAAAAGAGGAGAAATGACATGATTTAAGAGAAGTAACTTGTTTTAAAGGTGTGATTTACTTGAGGTTTAAAAGTAGAAGAACCTTGATTTCTAAAGATTAAGAGACTCAAGATTTTGAAAGTTAAGAAACTTGATTTGTAAGATGTGATACTTGGTTTTAAAAGTATAAGTCTCTCGTTATAAAAGGAATGAATATGTCTAAAACCATAAAGGGTTATAACGACTTTACAAGGTTAAGAAAGTTGTCTACTTTGATTAACGGGCATAAGTTGCCTAGATTGTGAAAATTTGAAGTTACTTGATTTCAAGCATTGAAATGAGTTTTCTAAAAGTGTAGTAACTTACTTTGAAAAATAGATGTGCCTCGATACTACGTGTTAGTATCTCGGGGTTTTACATGAAAAGAGTATTTTGAAAAGAACGCACGACGTAGTACTTTGGCTTGTTTAATCGAGAATCATTCTATGTGCCTTGATAAGTACTTTGGCTTGTTTAATCGGGAATTATTCTACGTGTGCCTTGATAAGTACTTTGGCTTGTTTAATCGAGGATTATTCTATGTTGCCTTGAGTTTATAAAATGAAAATCTATAGATTTTGCGAACTTGCCTACGTGGCGGTGATAGCCTTCGAGCGCAAGTATTATGTTTTATTACGCTGTCGCGACTCGTTGGGAGTGGCCTACCGCCTTGTCAGAAGATTACTCGACGCATCGACGCTGACGCTGATTCCACCGCATGCTTCCATTATTTGTATTACTCCTCGACACGCTTATACGATGCGGGATTCCGGGCATACGACCGCGAGTGGGTTAGATTCCCTGATTTGTTTGTATTACCCACGGTCATGCTTATACGATGCGGGATTCGGAACGCGACCACGCGATATTGTTATTCCACGGATTAGCCCTCATGAGATTTAGCGACGAGGACGGATCCGTAGTTAGCTTTCGATTTGCCTGGCCGGTGGTCGACGCAGGACGGATCCGTAGTTGGCCGTGATTGCCCCCGCTGCTATTGCACGCTTTGGTACCAGAGGCTCTGAGATAGCTTTCGACTTGCCCTTGGCCATATATCGTGACGACAGTCGATCTCGTAGTTAGCTGCATTTGCCCCGCCACTGACGACGCAGTCGATCTAGTAGTTGGCTTTATTTGCCCCGGCCGCTTTTATGACGCAGCCGATCCGTGGTTCATTTTCCTACTCGCCCGCATGCTTTTAGGACACAGTGGACTTCGTGTTCATGTACGCCTATCGTGTTATATTATATCATGGACGGCATATGGCGGAGGCGATTCCACGCATGATTGATATTACGGGCGCAGGACCGATAGTTATATTTGAGTAGTGACTTTCAGGCACGCGCCCCGACTTGATATGATCGCTATGTATCAGCATCGTAGTTCGGCTATCATACATGTCTCTGCTTTGTAAAGACTATTATGATTTCATTACAAGATTTTCGCCACATACTTGGTACATTCTTCAGCCGACCTCCTTGGCGCCGCTCACGCCGCAGTTTAGGTACGTTAGCTGGTGATCCGCAGTGTAGGACCGCCGTAGTTTTTGGATAACTCCATTTGTTCAAGAGTTTATCATTTTGGTATAGTTTCTTCAATACAGGCTTTTGTACAGTTGTGGGTACGGCGGGGCCTTGTCCCGTCATAGTTCAGTATAACTCTTAGAGGTCTGTATTCATATGTGGGATTGGAATCGTGTACGCAGTAAAGGTCTTTTGATTATGTATATTATAATGGCACTTTGTCCGCTTTGCCCTTGCACGACGCTGGTTTAAAAAAAGGTGTTATTTAAATTCGCATTTACTGTGGTTCAAGTAGTATGGTGCCTGTGTAGTGGCACCAACCACGTTCGGTTCGGGAGTGATACGGCACCTCCCACACGGTCTTGGTCGAAAATTGCAGCGGTAAAATGGTCATCGACTACGGTAGAAGATCAAGTCTTGCTAGCTTGAGATTGTTGACTTGTCAACTTGTCCACTTGGCTTTACATTAATTATTCTTCATCCTAGCCCACAAGTGTTTTAATCTAAGCCCTCCATTGTGTTATAAATAATACACTAGTGCAAGACAAGCTCTTGAACACTTAGAAAAAAATTAGAGAGGCCTTGTTCTTGAGAAAGTGCTCTCGGGTTTGAGGTCCATTCCACACAAAAAATTTGTAGTTTTGATCCATTATTCACAAGACTTAAACCCAAGGTCCCTAAGGGTATTGTAAGGATATCTCAATAGAAATATTTCGGAAAAACGACGTTTTCACGTTAGTCGCAAGGCGAAAACCTAAGTAGTTTTCCTAGTTTTGGATTGGAAATGGAAGATAAGTTGGTTGTGAACTTCTAAAGGCTTCAAATAGAGGATTGTAGCGTAAAGGAAAGGAGCTAAGAATTGCTAAGGAGCGACTTTGAATCTTGGAATTTTTAAGGGCTTGTAAAGGTATAATTCTTGTCGTTTTAGTAATTAAGATTTACTTATTGTTGTAGCTATGGATATTAACAAGCATGAGATGTTTAGTATGAAGTTTGATAAGTGTATCGCTATCGAACCCTAATCCAAAACTAGATGTTTAGCCTTAAGATTACAATTCAAGTCGATTATTAGTTTAAGTCGCCGCATGTATAAAGAAGGAAATCAGAGTTGAAGTTTTTATGACTATATAACATGTTAGACCTTAGAACTTGGAATTGGAAAAGGATTGGAAAAGACTTTGAGTCATTGTTTATATAGCCGAGAATGACTTTAAATATGGAACTACTTCGTATGAATCATGGGAATTTTACACGTATTGTAAGGCGGTAATCCCCTTTGATCGTTGGTATGTCGAGCCTTAAACGTGGTATGTTTGGTTATTGAATTCGCCTTGAAAAGGTGGAAAAGTATGTAGAAACAAAGGAAGTGTCGCCCGATTTTCCGTGAGAATAAGAGACCGTGATACTTAGTATTATTCTACGTTAGAACTAGAAGTCGATAGTCATGTCGTGACCATTATAGGTTGACACTTCTACGCTGCGATTCGACTTAGCAGTGGATTGCCTAAAAGGTATGTGAACTATCTCCTTCTAGCATGATTCCTTAAGATAAAGAAAGTATGTCCTACTCATTAAATAATCCATTCCTTGGTTGTATTTGGATTGCCTAAAATAGAATTTGTTCTATGTACTTCCTTGATTGTACTTTGATGTTTAAATTGTAAGTTGTAAAATCCATTTCCTTAGTGAAGTTTGGATTCTTAAGAGTGAAAGTATTTTACTTAAAGTACATAAAGTTTTGAAAAGGAAGTGGTTTCAAATCTACAAGGCCTTAGTTCCAAAACCTAAGGGTTGTTATAATGACTTTAGGGAGTTAAAGGAGTGATTTACTTAATTGTTTTAAAAGAGGAGAAATGACATGATTTAAGAGAAGTAACTTGTTTTAAAAGTGTGAGTTACTGAGGTTTAAAAGTAGAAGAAACTTGTTTTCTAAATATTAAGAGACTCAAGATTTTGAAAGTTAAGAAACTTGATTTGTAAGATGTGATACTTGGTTTTAAAAGTATAAGTCTCTTGGTTATAAAAGGAATGAATTGGTCTAAAACTACAAATGGTTATAACGACTTTACGGGAAGTTGGTTATAATGGTTTTATAAGGTTAAGAAAGTTATCTATTTTGATTAACGGGCATAAGTTGCCTAGATTGTGAAAATTTGAAGTTACTTGGTTTCAAGCTTCAAGTGAATTTCTAAAGATGTAGTAACTTAGTTTGAAAAATAGACATGCCTTGATACTACTGTGTTAGCATCTTAGGGTTTTATATAAAACGAGTCTTTTGAAAAGAACGGAAGACGTAGTACTTAGTGTTAAAATCCCGGATTTTTTTATATAAAACGTGTTGCCTCGAGTTTATAAAACGAAAGTCTAAAGATTTTATTAACTTGCTTACGTGTGACGGTGATAGCCTTCGAGTGCAAGTATTATATTTACGCCGCGACTTCTGCCGAGGGCCTGCCTTGTTGTAAGTTTACTCGACGCATCGACGTTGACGCCGATTCCACGCATGCTTCCATTATTTGTAGTACTCGGACACGCTTATACGATGCGATTCCGTACGTGACCGTGACGCGTTAGATTACGGATTTGTTTGTATTACCCTACGGTCATGCTTATACGACGCGATTCCGGCACGCGACCACGCGATATTGTTATTCCACGGATTAGCCTCCGCGAGATTTAGCGACGTAGGACGGATCCGTAGTTAGCTTTCGTGACTTGCCCTGGCCGCTTGTCGACGCAGCCGATCCGTAGTTGGCTCGCATTTGCCCCGCCGCCTCTATTACATAGTTTGGTATGGTAGGCTCAGAGATAGCTTTGACTTGCCCTGGCCATATCTCGCGACGATGTGCTAGATCCGTAGTTAGCTGTGATTTGCCTGCCGCTTGTCGACGCAGCCGGATCCGTAGTTGGCTTTCGCATTTGCCTGGCCGCTTATGATACAGCCGGATCTCGTGGTTCATTTTCCTACTGCCCGCATGCGCTTTTAGGACACAGTTCGACTTCGTGTTCATGTATGCCTATCGTGTTATATTATATCATGGATCGCCGGCGAGGAAGGATTCCACCGCATGATTGATATTACGGGCGCGAGACCCATGGTTATATTTTAGTAATGACTTTGAGGCACGCGCCTCGACTTGATATGATCGCTATGTATCAGGTGCATCGTAGGTCGCTATCATACATGTCTCCTGCTTTGTTTAGATCACATGATTTCATTACAAAGATTTACTATTTCACATACTTGGTACATTCTTCGCATCGACCTCCTTCGGGGTCGCTCACGCCGCAGTTTAGGTACGCTAGCTTATGATCCGCAGTTTAGGACCGCCGTAGTTTTGATTGCTCCATTTGTTTGTGAGTTTATCATTTTGGTATAGTTCCTTCAATACAAAGCTTTGTACCGCTGGTACGGGCGGGCCTTGTCCCGCCATAGTTCAAGAAACTCTGAGGTCCGTATTCATACGTGATTGGAATCGCAGGTATGCAAAGTGTCTTTTGATTATTTATATTATACGGCAAAATTACGGCTTTGCCTCGACGATGTTGGTTTTTTTTTAAAAAGGTGTTATTTAAATTCCGATTTTACTTGTGTCATAGTAGCGGTGCCTGTGTAGGCACCACCACGCCCGGGTTCGTGGTGTGACAGAGTGGTATCAGAGCAATCACCTCTAATGTCTACACCGTGTCTAGTAGAGTCTGACATCGCGTGTTGCGCGCCACACCCATAAACAGTGAGGCTACAGTGACATTTAGAGTTGGTTTCATTCTTCTCACTCGAGATCGCGCCCAGAGTCGTGTTGTTAAGATAATTCCTCCGACGATTATTATGTTACAATATGCCTCCGAGGGCAACCACCCGTATGGCAAAGGAGTAAAGGAGCAACCAGGAGACTCGTGAGAGTTGATAGGGCTCATACCTGTGGTATACCTGGATATCAGGCCGCAATGCCGAAGTTCTTCACGCAGTTTCGAGGCCCCAAAGACTGAGCCTCCAGCTTCGCTAGGAGAATACTATAGGTCGCGAGGAAGCCGTTATGTTATTGACCAAGATAGCATGGTACAGCCACCAGCAGAAGTTAGTCGGCAAGATGCATGTGTGTACAGAGGGTAGAGGCCAACGCGAGATCAACAGAAGAGGCTAGACCGGCTGGTTATCCCTGAGTTTTGGACGAGCACTCAAGAACGAGTGAGATATTCGTCCCACTTACCCAAGACATACCCCGCAGCTCACAGTGTGGTAGATCGACTCACAAGGTATTTAGGAGCCGATCCAAGCTCCAGGGTCGAAGTTCTCGAGGAGCAGAGGATTTTCTCAATGAGGCCACCTATTCCTCGTTGTTTCCTGTAGTAAGCGCCATTTGGGAAATTCCATCATGGCATGTGTTTGTTATTATTGTGATCGTCCGCCACAAGCAAAGTGGGAATGTCCTCAGAAAGAGCACCTAAGGTGGCTCACCTATGAGGCCAGAGTTGGTTCCTTTCCTCCACACCAAGGCCCCTGCAGCAGGTGTTCACGTCACCACCGTGGTAGGGTCGTGGTGGAGTTTATAGTTCGCAAATTCTTCAACCGCATAGATGACGCGTGACTACGGGCAGATCGTGAGGCGACATCGCACGGGTTACATGTATATCTCGATTCTTTTGAATCATACGCGCATTGATAGATTTAGATTTCGCCTAGCATATATGTTTTCCTGTTGCTAGCAACAAAGTGATAGTACTCTGCAGGTAGGAATACTTTGATTAGTAAAGGAGAAGTTAAGAATGTTGACAAGAATGGTAAGTGAACCGAGACTATTGTCAGGTAGAGTTCACAGTTGTAATTGCCCCATAACAGGTAAGACCAATAGGGAAAAATGTACAGGTAAATACTGCCTATGTGACAACCTCTGAATGTAAGATAGGATAAGAAGCACCTCGATATAAGAGAGAAATTTTATTTCGCATCAAAATGAGAAGTTAAGTATGACGATGGGTCGGGTTATGGACTCATTTCGGTCAACCGTAGTATGGAAATGGTGATGTCACTGGGAACGGTCTCGCCATGTGATAGGGTCACGAGGTGCAAGGCCCAAGTCTAGTCGACGTTGTACGAGTTCGTGGACGTGCTCCACCTAACCAAAGTTGTAAGGTTCGAGAAGAGCCTTAGCGAAATTCAAGTAGTATATGACAAAGTTTGGTTAGTAACTTCAAGGATCGGGAACGTAAACAATATCGAGATTTTGCAATGATGCTCAAATAAGTTTGTAAGACGCAGAAAGTATGACAAGTAAGAAAAGAAAGTAACCTCTAAAGATCTTGTTTGTGATAAGACCAGAACCTTCGAGTTTTGTGCGAAGGGGCCGCGACGGAAGGTCCATTGATATGTTTACGCATGTTACGTGGTGCGCCATGTGTGGCATCGTTAGTCTTGTGGAGTATCGATTGACAGGCATGGTATGTAGATCGTGCCGAGTGCCAGTATAGCTTGAAAATCGACTAAGAACATTCGGGACGAATGTTTCTGGGGGAAAGAATGTTACACCCCGTAAGTCCAGGACAAGTAAAAGAGAATGTACGAAGGAATCAAGACTTGGAAATCGGTACGAAAGGAAGAATTGTTTTTCCGACGAAAATCTTTCGAACGCCTAAGGAAAAATGTTCGCTGTTGAGAATTGATTCTCAAAATGCATTATTTGAAGAGTATGGAACTTATTAACATTATGGAAATTTATTTTTACTGATTTGGTCACGCTGGGCCCACCCGAGGAATTTTACATTTCATACCCACGAGGTTACGGAATTTTATGGACGAACGAGAGGCGATACGTGGTACCTCCCCAAACGGTCTTGGTCGAAAATTGCAAGGGTAAAATGGTCATTGACCATGGTAGAAGATCAAGTCTGCTAGCTGAGATCGTTGACTTGTCACAACTTGTCCACTTGGCTTTACATTAATTATTCTTCATCCTAGCCCACAAGTGTTTTAATCTAAGCCTCCATCAGGTTATAAATACTACACTAGTGCAAGACAAGCTCTGAACACTTAGAAAAAATTAGAGAGGCCTTGTTCGAGAAAGTGCTCAAGCTTGAGGTCCATTCCACACAAAAAATTTGTAGTTTTGATCCATTATTCACAAGAGTTAAACCCAAGGTCCCTAAGGGTATTGTAAGGATATCTCAATAGAAAGATTTTGGAAAACGACGCCACGTTAGTCGCAAGAAAACCCAAGTAGTTTTCCTAGTTTTGATCGAAATGGAAGAGGTTGGTTGTGAACTTCTAAAGGCTTCAAATAATGGACGGAGCGTAAAGGAAATGAGCTAAGAATTGCTAAGGAGCGACTTTGAATCATGGAATTTTAAGGGCTTGTAAAGGTATAATTTTGTCGCTTTAGTAATTAAGATTTACTTATTGTAGCTATGGATATTAACAAGCATGAGATGTTTAGTATGAAGTTTGATGTTGTATCGCTATCGGAACCCTAATCCAAAACTAGCATGTTTAGCTTAAGATTACAATTCGCCGATTATTAGTTTAAGTCGTCGACGTCAGATAAAAGAAGGAAATTGTAGTTGCTAAGTTGCTTATGACTATATAACATGTTAGACCTTAGAACTTGGAATTGGAAAAGGATTGGAAAAGACTTTGAGTTGTTGTTTATATAGCCGAGAATGGCTTTAAATACGGAACTACTTCATTTAATCATGGGGCGGAATTTTACACGACAAGCGCGGTAATCCCTTTGATTGGTTGGTATGTTGAGCCTTAAATGTGGCATGTTTGGTTATTGAATTCGCCTTGAAAAGGTGGCAAAATATGTAGAAACAAAGGAAGTTACCCGATTTTCCGTGAGAATAAGAGACCGTGATACTTAGTATTATTCTACGTTAGAACTAGAAGTCGATAGTCATGTCAGACCATTATAGGTTGACACTTCTACGCACGCGATTCGACTTTAGCTTGTGGATTGCCAAAAGGTATGTGAACTATCTCCTCTTCTAGCATGATTCCTTAAGATAAAGAAAGTGATGTCCTACTCCTTAAATAATCCATTCCTCGGTTGTATTTGGATTGCCTAAAATAGAATTTGTTCTATGTACTTCCTTGATTGTACTTTGATGTTTAAATTGTAAGTTGTATAATCCATTTCTTAGTGAAGTTTGGATTCTAAGAGTGAAAGTATTTTACTTAAAGTACATGTAGAGTCTTGAAAAGGAAGTTGGTTTCCAAATCTTTTGGCTAGGCCTTAGTTCCAAAACCTAAGGGTTGTTATAATGACTTTAGGGAGTTAAAGGAGTGATTTACTTAATTGTTTTAAAAGAGGAGAAATGACATGATTTAAGAGAAGTAACTTATTTTAAAGGTGTGAGTTACTGAGGTTTAAAAGTAGAAGAAACTTGTTTTCTAAATATTAAGAGACTCAAGTATTTTGAAAGTTAAGAAACTTGATTTGTAAGATGTAATACTTGGTTTTAAAAGTATAAGTCTCTGGTTATAAAAGGAATGAATTGGTCTAAAACCATAAAGTGGTTATAACGGCTTTATGGGAAGTTGGTTATAACGGTTTTATGGAAGGTTAAGAAAGTTGTCTATTTTGGATTAACGGGCATAAGTTGCCTAGATTGTGAAAATTAAGTTACTTGGTTTCAAGCTTTCAAGTGAATTTCTAAAGATGTAGTAACTTAGTTTAAAAATAGATACGCCTTGATACTACGTGTTAGTATCTTGGGGTTTTATATAAAACGAGTCTTTGAAAAGAACGGAAGACGTAGTACTTAGTGTTAAAATCCGGATTTTTTTATATAAAACGTAGTGCCTTGAGTTTATAAAACGAAAGTCTAATGATTTATTAACTTGCCTATGTGTGACGGTGATAGACTTTGAATGCAAGTATTATATTTCTACGCCGCGACTTGGCCGGAGGTCACTGTCTCATTGTAAGTTTACTCGACGCATCGGCGTTGATGCGGATTCCACGCATGCTTCCATTATTTGTAGTACTCGACACGCTTATACGACGGGGATTCCGGCACGTGACTGCGAGGCGTTAGATTCTGATTTGTTTGTATTACCCTACGGTCATGCTTTATACGATGCGGGATTCCGGCACGCGACCACGCGATATTGTTATTCCACGGATTAGCCTCCATGAGATTTAGTGCGACGAGGACGGATCCGTAGTTAGCTGTGACTTGCCACTTGCCGACGCAGTCGATCTCGTAGTTGGTTGATTTGCCCCGCCCGCTTCTATTACGCTTTGGTACCAGAGTTCCGTGAAATAGCTTTCGTGACTTGCCCCGGCCATATCTCGCGACGACCGGGCCGGATTCGTAGTTAGCTGCATACGGCTTGCCATTGCCGACGCAGCCGATCCGTAGCTGGCTTTCGACTTGCCCCGGCCAGTTTTATGATGCAGCCGGATCTCGTGGTTCGCTTTTCCTACTCGCCCGCATAGCTTTTGTGACACGCGGGACTTCGTGTTCATGTATGCCTATTGGTGTTATATTATATCACGGATCGCCAGCTGGCGGCGGCGATTCCACGCACGATTGATATTACGGGCGCGAGACCCATGGTTATATTTTAGTAATGACTTGAGGGCACGCGCCCTCGATTTGATATGATCGCTATGTATTGGTAATCGTAGGTTGGCTATCATACATGTCTCCTGCTTTGTTTAGACCATGATTTCATTACGATTTATTGTTTCACATACTTGGTACATTCTTCGCATCGACTCTCCTTCGGGCCGTCATGCCGCAGTTTAGGTAATCGCAGCTTATGATCTCGCAGTGTAGACACCGCCGTAGTTTTTGGATAGCTCCATTTGTTCAGAGTTTATCATTTTGGTATAGTTCCTTCAATACAGATTTTGTACAATGCGGGTACACGGGCCTTGTCCCGCCATAGTTCAAGAAACTCTGTGAGGTCCTGTATTCATACGTGGATTGACTCGTACAAAGGTAGTGTCTTTGATTATGTATATTATACTACAAATTTGCTCGGCTTTGCCTCGCACGTATGTTGGTTTTTAAAAAAAAAGATGTTATTTAAATTCGCAGCTTACTTGTGTCGTTAGTGTATGGTGCCTGTGTAGGCACTACCACGCCCGGTTCGGGCGTGATGCTTATAATTAAGGACTTAATGGAAGACTATGTTAATGGATCGAGCTACGCGGTATGATTAAGAGACTGCACGGATGAGATCCGTATGAGTAAGTATGGTTGTTGTGATCAAGACAACACGATTATAGTATACGAGAAGTTATCAGACTTGCACGGACCGATAAGGTAGGCTTGGAGCATGGAAATTATAACCAAAGAATTTTGATAACCGCCGAGACCTTATGTATATAAGCGCCTTCTGCAGTAAAAATTTAAGTCACCAAGCGATTAGAGTTGGCGACGCCGAGCCTGCCGAGGACCTATTAAGGGTCGCCCATAGCCAAATAGAACGATCGGGGTAGAAGTCCCGCCACGCGATGGTCACGGGCGCAAGACCCAAGTCTAATTGTTGTTTTATCGTTCGTGGACGATTCCACCGTAACTGTGTCATGAGAGCCTAAATGGCCTTATATTGTTTAATTTAGTAACTCCAAGATCGAGGCCGAATTAGTACGAGTACGACGATGCTAGTATAAGTTCGAAGTACGGAAAGAGTACGACCAATGAGAAAGAGAGCAACCATGCAAAGGAATAAACTCGAATCCACGAGACCTTTCAAGTGACTACACCCGCGAGTGACGGGTGGTAGCCGAGCGGATATATAATAATTGCTCCACGATACGTGTCTGAACCAGCGCACCTAGTAGAGCGGATATGATGCACTTCGAGGTAATCATGAGTACGGGCTAAACGGCCTCGTTATGCCAACGCTGATCGCAGAGAGATTTGTTTGATTCCGCTTCCTAGTTTGCCATCGAGTGGAAAGGAAGGAAGTGGTAACCAAAGTGAATTATCCTTCCTTTTGGCATCATTGTTTTTAATAAGTCTTGTGACTTGCTCATTCGAGGTAAATCGATGCAGGCGGCAATACTTGAACTTGAAAGAGTTATGTTAAGTGCCTGGGGGTACTGAGTTGGTTCGCGTGGCGTGGCCACGACCTTCCGAATAATTTCGTGAAAGCGCAAGCAAGAATAAGATAAATACGAGTGCCGCCACGGAAAACAAGACATCGCTGTAGGTTTTGAAAATTTATACGATTATAAGGTTGCGCTTGATGATTAAGATTTTGAAAGGGAGATAAGTTCTCTCCCCCACGTAAAAGGATAGTTTTAATGTATTATGGGATTATGTGTACCCATGTTGTTAGACGAGGGATGTGAGATCGCAAAGTCTTTAGCATCATACGCCACGGGTTACGCTTTAGATAACCACGGGAAAGTATCAGGGTCAGTAATCGAGAACGACGTTAGGAAATGGTCGGAAGTGTCGTAAGGATATAAATGCAGTAGTACGCATGAATGAAATCATTTATTATTTAATCAAGATAAAAATACTTTTGCTAATAGTAAGCATAAGAAGCGGTTATGACTGTAATGATAAAAGAGAATACAATTATGGTTATGTAAGTTGCACGAGATATGAGTGTTGACAGTCAATTTTGACCCGTTTTTCATATATTTATTGCAATTTTATGTGTTTTAGGACACCGCATTCTAATCATTTTTTTTTACATTTTTTATCTTTTATTTTTAAATCAAGCATTATCTCTTTGTTAATATTATGTTTATATTATTACTACACCGCCATTTATTTTAATAATATTTGCATCTCTTTAAATAATTAATTGACATCCCGCTTTAATTTTAATTAGACATTAAACATGTTATACCCCGTAGTTCCAGGGTATGTATGTGAGGACGTACGTACGAGAATACGACAGAAATTTTGGAAAGAAAGAAAGATGTGATTTTTTTCGACGGAAAAGTTTCCGGTTTTTGTGAAGAAAAAGGTTCGTTAAGAATGGAATTGATTCTGATTTGGTATTTGGACTTCTGGATTATTTTAGAATTATGAGATTTTATTTTCTAAATGGTCACGCTGGGCCCACGGAGAAATTTACTGGCTGGGGCCCGCTTTGTTTTTGAGATTTCAGTATTTTGGATATTTTCTAAGACTAAATATTTTGGATTTAGTCGGGGCGACACGTGTCACCCCATGTGGCACCTTGTCGAATGGACAAGTGCCAGCCACTGTCCTCGCCGAATGGGTCGATGTCGCAAGCCACTGCCCTCAGAGTTGGCCATGTGGTGTGGTGGGACCCACACACACATGGCCCAATCTTGACCCTACACTTACCTTGATCTTGGCCCTCAATCCTCTATATAAACCCCTGTTGAAGAAGTAAATCATCCTCACTTGAAAGCTTTCCAAAGCAAATGTTTTCCTCCCTTTGTGTAGATTTCGCCCTCCTCTTGTGTAGAAAATACTTGGTGTATTGTTGTATTATCCCAAATACCTTGGCCTAGTATCCCTAGTAGTATTCCAAAGTTATTTCAATACTGTGAGCCCTAAATACTACTTTATTCCAATACCAGAAACGAAACCCTAGAAAAATCTTCCTAGTCAGGAAGTATTTAGAGAAGTTGTTTAGAAACTTCTAAGGGTCGCTGAGCGGTCGAGCGTAAGGTCGAGCTAAACGCTGCTCGTGATCGACTTATAACTTGATAATTTTTGGGCTTATCGAGGTAATGATCTACGCCCCCTATCAGAATCGGATATTACATATCAGAGTAGTTATACTGAGTATATTATATTCAAGGATGATTATAAAGGATTGAATCAGATTTACATCGACCGCATTTACAGAGACTTGGTAAGTATTATCGAAGATATTTGAACACGCCCGTTAGACGGTAATCCCCGAGTTGTTGGCCCGTAGCGGCCCGGTTAGTGAGGAGATTTATGTGATACGGGGAGGTGTCACAAATTTCGTAGAGAATAAGGAATCTTGTGTTTAGAATATTCTACTGAGAGTGCTAGAAGTTGATTTATATATTATGGTCATATAAAGGATCTTTCTACGCCACGCATACTTGACTTGGCTTGTGGTTTAAGCTAAAGGTATGTGATTCTTCCTATACTCTTGAGCATGATTGTCATGGAACTATATAGTACCAGAGACGACGCTGTGAAACGATTTTTGTTTGTTTTAAAACATAAAGTGTTATAATGGCTTTATGGGAAGTTAGTTATAACGACTTTACTTAAGATGAAAGTTAAGAGACTTGATCTTGAAAGATAAGAGGCTCGACTTATAACGACTTGTTTTCTAAAAGGAGAAGTAACTTGATTTAAGTATAGGTTACTTGTTTTGAAAAGAGTAAGTTAATTGGGTTTTAAAAAGAGTATACTTGATGTTGTTCTAAAAGAAAAGCACTTGGTTTATAAAGCATGTAGTACTTGATTTTAAAAGCCTTGTAAAGATTTTTACGAAGGTGAAGTAATTTGGTTTTAAAAGTAAAACGTGTTTTCTTTATATACTACGAGTATTAGTATCACGTGGCTTTTACATAGAAAGAGGTCTTTTGAAAGCATGAAAGTATGTAGTATTTGGGTTTGAAACCCGATTGTTGATTAAAATGAACGACGTTAAACTTGCCTACGCTTGTTGTGATAGTATTTGACGTGCGTTGTTTTGTCACGTGTCGCCGTGACTCTCGGGAGGGCCATTATCCGATTGATCGATCGACATACCGACGCTGCGGTCCACGAGTATGCGCCCACTTCGAGTATCGACCGTTGTTTCAGCATCGCCGCGACTCTCGGAGGCCGCTTATCCGATTTATTTCCTCGGGACACGCCGACGTGACGGATGTTCCACGCACGCGCCCGCAGGATGGTTTCATGGCCATGACTTCCGAGGTAAGACGCCGGTACGCGGTCATCGCGAGGTTCAGATCATAGTCCACGGACCGCTAATCCACGGCTTGCCGCGCGACGCAGCGATCACGCTTGGTTTGTACGCGTGGTTCGTGCACACTTTAGATACTTGTTCGCCATTTTCTCGCACTCTGCAGAGCCTCTCCGTAGATAGCTTAAGATACTTGCCTCTGGCCATATCTTCGCGAGACTCAGAGGCTATCAGACGTTAGCTTAAGATACTTGCCTCGCCGCCATGCGGGCTAGCTTGGATCGGTAGTCGCTTCCGCATTTTGCCCGTGACGGGATATGACTAGCTTTTGACCGGTAGTCGGGCTATTCTACTCGCCCGACGGCTTTTGACGACGCAGCAGATCTAGTGTTCGTGTTCACATACGGGTGTTGTTTTACATCATGCATCGCCAAGCAATGAGGAACGAGTTCCACGGCATGAGTGGTATTACGGGCGAGACCCATAATTATGCGCGAGTGATTATTCGGGATACGCGCCCCTTACTTGACATAATCACATTTATTGCGAAATGGTTTTATAAAATGATGAAATGTGATTTCATTACGCATTTTCGCCATACTGCAATTGGTTGCATCGACTCCTTCGGGCCGCTCACGCCGCAGTAGAGGTACACCGCTTGGTCGATCTCGCCATGTGATCGCAGTCATTGAAGTCTGCCTCCGAGGCTTATCTTGGCATAGTCCCCGCTATCAGAGGTACTTGTACATCTGTGGTATGGCGGCCCCGTCCCGCCATAGTTGTCAGATATCTTAGAGGTCTCAGAGTAATCACAAGTGTGGTTTGTAAAAAGGATAACTGTCGGTTTTATGTATATATACCAAGGCAACTGGTTGGCTCGTTATTTATTTATGTCTCTCATTTCATGTGTAAAGTTTTATTTCCGCCGGTTTTCCTCGATGTCAGATCACTAGTGGTGCCCGGTAAGGCACTGCGACGCCCGGCCGGGGCGCCAAGTGGTATCGTGAGCGCTTAATCTCTGAAAGTGTCTACGCATCGCGGTTCAGTAGAGTCTTGATTATCGCGTGTGTTGCGCACCACATCTATAATCGTGAGGTCGCAGGACATTTAGGATCGGTTTCTATTCTTCTCACTCGAGATCGCGGCCTTAGAGCGATGTTGTAAGTCGACTCCTTCCGACGTGTTCTTTCTCGCCGCTTATGCCTCCGCGCAAGGCAACCCGCCCGTATGGGCAAGGCACCGTGGAGCCGCGAGCTGGGACACAGAGGAGTACGAGGCGCAGCCCTGGCCATTACCCGAGATAGTTCTTCAGACGGCGAGTTCATGACGCCGCCAAATTTCAAAGAGAGGTTGAGCCGCAGCAGTTGGCCGCAGAGACCACGCACCGAGCCTCCACCCCACACCGGAGCAGAGGAGACGGGTTACAAGGAGATGGCCCGCCATCGCCGTGATCGTGGCCGACACGGCGAGAGGCCGGACGCAGCAGCCTGGGGCCCAAAGAGCCCCGTAGTTCATCCTGCATCGGATAGTTCGAGGCTACGGATTTTCTCGAGTCAGATTCCGCCGCAGTTCTACTGGTCGAGGCCTCGAGGATGATCCGCAGGAGTTCATCCGCTGGGCCAGAGGATCATGCGAGTGATCAAGGCTTCGAGACCGAGTCCGTGATTTTCGGTTCGTGATCGCGCGCGATACCGCAATGATCGTTTGATTCACGAGCTGTCCCGGGAGCACGCGCCTCACTGCTTCGGGACGAGTTCTCGAGGCATTTCACCATTTCGCCGCCGCAGATGGCGAGGGCACGGCCGATGTGCTTCGACGCCGACATGCGAGGACGCACACCGAGTACAACGTAGTTCGACTCGCCGCTCGAGCATGCCCCTCGCTAGTAGCTAATACGAGGACAGAGTGCACCGCCACGCCACAGGCTTGACGACTACTTGGCGTAGTCTTGTTCGTGTATCGTCACCGCACGGACATCGCCCGCACGCAGCTCATGCACTAGGTGCGAGGCACGAGAGACCGACGGATCGACCAATATCGCCAGTAAGAGGCCGTGACAGCAGGTCCTTTGGTAACTTTCAAGGCGGACCGCCAAAGAGACTAGTTATACGCCGCCAAAGACAGAGTGGTCCTCTGCGCCTTCGTGGCCTCCAGAGTATTCGTGAGCGTGTCGTGGCTCCATGGTTCTGTGTTTTCGTGAGTCGGTTGCTGAGAAGCCACCCCGACCTAAGTGTAACCACAGGTAAACCCCATTCGGGAGTGTCGAGGACTTGTTTTACATGTGGACTGGGCCATTTTATGAGAAATTGTCCTACTGCAGGTAGCGGATGTCGAGACTCACCTTCGGATCTGCATGGGTTCTTCGCCTTCGATACCAGCAGTGTGTTCAGATATCACAGGCAGCGGCAGTGGGTCGGTGGAAGTTCCCGCTATACGTCCTGAAATCGCTTATTTGTTTTTGTGATATCGTATATCCTTGACCTCTAAGAGACTAGTATGCATTTGTATTAAGATAAGTATATTTTTTAATTATTATGTTCGATAGCATTATGTTGCGTGATAATTCCACGGGTAGCGTAAGATGGAAGTGGTAGCCATGACGGAATTAGTAAGATTGTTCCGATCGTGGAACGAGAGAGTTTGGGCGCGATAGCGGTCGGGTTGAGGCTAAGCCGCGGGTCAACCCGCAGCCCGAATGAGCTGGGTCATTCGAGGTGAACCCACGGGTGGTAGGTCACGAGGTGCTAGCCCAAGTTTAGGTAACCATCGATGAGTTCGTGGACGCGTCGACCAGAATCGGATCGTGAAGGCCGAGATAGGCCTTGGAGTAAATTGAAGCTAGTGAGCCGCTGTGAGATTAGAAATGATTTCTCGTTAGTTTGGATTTGAGTTTTGCGACATGTTATATTCGCCATCGTGGTACGATCGGCTTTGTAAGCATAAGAGGAGACTATACCGCACACGCTTGATTAGAGGCGTAGGCGAACATTCGGACGAATGTTTCTGGGAAGAATGTTATACCCCGTAGTTCCGTGGTATGTATGCGAGGACGCATTTACGAGAATACGGCGTAAATTTTGGAAAGAAAGAAAGATGATTTTTTTCGACTAAAAGTTTCCTTTTGTGAAGAAAAAGGTTCGTTAACGGGAATTGGATTCCTGATTTGGTATTTGGACTTCTGGATTATTTTAGAATTATGAGATTTTATTTTCTGAATGGTCACTGGGCCCACGAGAAATTTACGCTTTGGCGGGGCCCGCTTGTTTTTGAGATTTCGATTTTGGATATTTTCTAAGACTAAATATTTTGATTTAGTCTGGGGCGACACGTGTCACCCCACGTGGCACCTTGGTCGAACGCGGGACAAGGCCAGCCACTGTCCTCGCCGAATGGGTCGATGTGCAAGCCACTGCCCTCAGCTGCCGGCCATGTGGTGGTGGACCCACACACACATGGCCCAATCTTGACCCTACACTTACCTTGATCTTGGCCCTTGAATCCTCTATATAAACCCCTTAAGTTGAAGTTAAGTAAATCATCCTCACTTGAAAGCTTTCCAAAGCAAATGTTTTCCTCCCTTTGTGTAGATTTCTGTCCTCCTCTTGTGTAGAAAATACTTGGTGTATTGTTGTATTATCCCAAATACCTTGGCCTAGTATCCCTAGTAGTATTCCAAAGTTATTTCAATACTAGAGCCCTAAATACTACTTTATTCCAATACCAGAAACGAAACCCTAGAAAAATCTTCCTAGCATGGAAGTATTTAGAGAAGTTGTTTAGAAACTTCGGTCGCTGGAGTGGTCGAGCGTAAGGTCGAGCTAAACGCTGCTCGTGATCGACTTATAACTTGGATAATTTTTGGGCTTATCGAGGTAACGATCTACGCCCCCTATCAGAATCGGATATTACATATCAGAGTAGTTATACTGAGTATATTATATTCAAGGATGATTATAAAGGATCGAATCAGATTTACATTGACCGCATTTACAGAGACTTGTGTAAGTATTATCGTGAAGATATTTGAACACGCCCTGCTAGACGGTAATCCCCTGAGTTGTCCGGGTAGCGGCCCGGTTAGTGAGGAGATTTATGTGATAATGGGGAGGTGTCACTAAATTTCAGAGAATAAGGAATCTTGTGTTTAGAATATTCTACTGAGAGTGCTAGAAGTTGATTTATATATTATGGTCATATAAAGGATCTTTCACGCCGCATACTTGACTTGGCTTGTGGTTTAAGCTAAAGGTACGTGATTCTTCCTATACTCTTGAGCATGATTGTTGGAACTATATAGTACGGTAGACGACGTGTGTGAAACGATTTTTGTTTGTTTTAAAACATAAAGTGTTATAATGGCTTTATGGGAAGTTAGTTATAACGACTTTATTAAGATGAAAGTTAAGAGACTTGATCTTGAATGATAAGAGGCTTGACTTATAAAGACTTGTTTTCTAAAAGGAGAAGTAACTTGATTTAAGTATAGGTTACTTGTTTTGAAAAGAGTAAGTTAATTGGGTTTTAAAAAGAGTATACTTGATGTTGTTCTAAAAGAAAAGCACTTGGTTTATAAAGTATGTAGTACTTGATTTTAAAAGCCTTGTAAAGATTTTTACGGGTGAAGTAATTTGGTTTTAAAAGTAAAACGTGTTTTCTTTATATACTACGAGTATTAGTATCACGTGGCTTTTACATAGAAAGAGGTCTTTTGTTAAGAAAGTATGTAGTATTTCGGGTTTGAAACCCGATTGTTGATTAAAACGAATGTATGTTAAACTTGCCTACGCTTGTTGTGATAGTCTTTGATGTGCGTTGTTTTGTCGACGTGTCGCCGTGACTCTCCGGGAGGGCCTTATCCGATTGATTGATCGACATACCGACGCTGGGTGGTCCACGAAGATGCGCCCACTTTGAGTATCGATCGGTTGTTTCAGATCGCCGTGACTCTCTGAGGGCCGCTATCCGATTTATTTCTCGGGACACGCCGACGCGACGGATGTTCCACGCACGCGCCCGCAGGGACGGTTTCATGGCCATGACTTCCGAGGTAAGACGCCGGCACGCGGTCATCGCGAGGTTCAGATCGTTAGTCCACGGACCGCTAATCCATGAAGCTTGCCGCGCGACGAGCGATCACGCTTGGTTTGTACGCGGTTCGTGCACACTTTAGATACTTGTTCTCGTCATTTTCTCGCACCGTAGCCTCCGGTAGATAGCTTAAGATACTTGCCTCGGCCATATTCAGAGACGGTAGGCTATCAGACGTTAGCTTAAGATACTTGCCTCGCCATGGCTAGCTTTGATCGGTAGTCGCTTCCGCATTTGCCCGTGATGGATATGACTAGCTTTGACCGTAGTTGGCTATTCTACTCGCCCGACGGCTTTGATGACGCAGTGTGATCTAGTGTTCGTGTTCACATACGGGTGTTGTTTACATCATGTACCGCCGCAGCTGAGGAATGAGTTCCATGGCACGAGTGGTATTACGGGCGAGACCCATAATTACGCGCGAGTGATTATTCGGGATATGCTGCCCCTTACTTGACATAATCGCATTTATTGCGAAATGGTTTTATAAAATGATGAAATGTGATTTCATTACGATTTTCGCCACATACTGTACCGTCAGATCGACTCTTCTCGGGCCGTTTCACGCCGCAGTAGAGGTACACCACTGGGTCGATCTCGCCAGGATCGCAGTCAAAGAAGTCTGCTCCTCCGAGGCTTATCTTTGGCATAGTCCTCGTCATCAGAGGTACTTGTACATTCGTGGTATGGCGGGCCTCGCCCCGCCATAGTTGCCAGATATCTAGAGGTCAGAGTATCGCCACAAGTGTGGTTTGTAAAAAGGATAATCGTCGTTTTATGTATATACCAAGGCAACATTGGCTGGCTCGTATTTATTTATGTCTCTCATTTCATGTAAAGTTTTTTATTTCCGCTGGTTTTCTCGATGTCAGATTACCAGGTGCCCGGTAAGGCACTGGATTGCCCGGTCATAAGGCTACAAAACATTTGTTAAATATTATATTTTTATTATTTTTGCATCGTCATTTGCATTTTAATAATCTTGCATCTTTTTAAATAATTTTTCTTTTTAAATAATTAACCCGCTTTGCATTTTGTCAAACCAGTCCAGTACGTGACCCATCCGAATCATTTCATCCAAACACCCTCTTTTTTTTCCCCCCCCCCCCCCCCATTTTTAAATTTCAAATACCACATTTCATCTTTCCCCCTCAAATCAAACCCAAACCTTAAACCTAATCATACCCCTATATAATAAACATTACCCCCTTTATTAAAAAAGGAGGGGGCAACCCCCACATAAAAGATCAGCCGCATAAGGGAGAACCAACCCTCCTCTCATTTTTCAAAAAGGAAAAACAACCATTTTCCTCTCCTCCCTTCACCTGTTCCCGTCGCCGCCGCCGCCCTTCGCCGGAGCTCCAAGCTCCGGCGAACCCCCCTTTAAAAACCCAGCAGCCGCACAATACATCTACCCTCCCCTCTCCACACCTCCCGTCGACCTCCACACCTCACCGGAGAACCACCGTCATCTTGAACCTCTCGTGTTACACCCCGTAAGTCCAGGACATGTATAAGAAAAGGTATGTAAGGAATCAAGACTTGGAAATTAGTACGAAAGGAAGAATTGTTTTTCCGACGGAAAATCTTCCGAACGTCGGAAAGGAAAAATGTTCGTTGTTGAGAATTGGATTCTCAAAATGCATTATTTGAAGAGTATGAAACTTATGGAAATTTATTTTTACGGATTTGTTTGTATTACCCCATGGTCATGCTTATACGATGTGGGATTCCGGGGCATGCGACCACGAGGATACTCGACACGCTTATACGACGCGGATTCCGGCACGTGACCGTGAGGCGAGTTAGATTCCTGATTTGTTTGTATTACCCCACGGTCACGCTTATACGACGGGATTCCGGCACGCAACCACGAGGATACCTCGGACACGCTTTATACGACGCGGATTCCGGCACGTGGACTGCGAGGCGTTAGATTCCTGATTTGTTTGTATTACCCCATGGTCATGCTTATACGACGTGGGATTCCGTGGCACGCGACCACCAGGATACTCGACACGCTTATACGACGGGGATTCCGGCACGTGACTGCGAGGCGTTAGATTCCCGCATTTGTTTGTATTACCCTACGGTCATGCTTATACGATGTGGAATTCGGGCACGCGATCCAGGATATTGTTATTCCACGGATTCGCCTCCATGATCGAGCGACGCAGCCGGATCCGCAGATAGTTTTCGCATTTGCCCCCGCCGCTTTATGGCGACGCAGCCGGATCTCGTGGTTCGCTTTCCTACTCGCCCGCATGCTTTTAGGACACGTGGAACTTGGTGTTCATGTATGCTTATCGTGTTATATTATATCATGGATCGCCACAGCGAGGAAGGATTCCACGCATGATTGATATTACGGGCGTGAGACCCATAGTTATATTCGAGTAGTGACTTTGAGGCATTCGCCCCCACTTGATATGATCGCTATGTATCAGGTATCGTAGGTTAGCTATCATACATGTCTCCCGCTTTGTTTAGATCGTTATGATTTCATTACGCATTTCATCGCTTCACATACTTGGTACATTCTTCGCATCGACCTCCTTCGGGGCGTTCACGCCGCAGTTTAGGTACGCAGCTTGGTGATTTGCAGTGTAGGACCGCCGTAGTTTTGGATAGCTCCTGCTCGTGAGTTTATCTTTTGGTATAGTTCCTTCAAGATGTGCTTTTGTACTAAGCATGGGTACTGGGCCTTGTCCGCCATATTTCAAGATAACTCTGAGGTCCGTATTCATACGTGGATCGACTCACGCAAGCAGTGTCTTTTGTTTATGTATATTATATGGCAGCCTTGTTCGGTTTTTCCTCAGACGTATGTTGGTTTTGAAAAACAAAACGAGAGGTGTTATTTAAATTCGCAGCTTTACTTGTGTTGTTAATGCAGGTGTGCCCGTGTAGGCACCGCCATGGCCCGGTTCGGGCGTGACATCCCGCCGCCACTATTCCAAATGACACCTCACCATCGCCACACACACGCAATAGCAACCCACCATCTCCAGCCAACCCCTACCGCACACCCCACCGCCCGCCTCGCTTCGCGCCAAACCACCGAGGCGCCGCCCGCCGATACCGCTGCTGACGCCACCGCCGTCATATCTTTTTGTGTTGTTGAAACTTGCCAAGTTTGAACTCCGACGACATTGATTTGTTTCTCTTCTCGCTATTACACATTGTGGTTCGTTGACTGATTTGGAAATTTTGTATTATCGCTGTTGGTCATTTGATCGATTGAGTTTTGGTATTTGGTCGAGTTTGCAAAACTCCGCGATGTTCGCCGCTTGCTTCTCGCTTTGTTGGGCTGATTTTGCGCCATTTTAGTATTTTGGCCGAGTTTGTGACTCGCGACGCTTTGAAAATTCCGCGATCGCTTTCACGATCGTTTCCATTTGTTCCGCGAATCGCCCCGCTTCTACTATTTTTCTGATGTTGGGCTACCGCTTGCTATTTTCTTATTTGCGTTGGACTAATTTTCTGGTTTTGCTATGGTAGATCGTTGCGGGTATTAGGTCGCTCGACTGGTTTTTGTGGGTTTTACCATCATATGATATTCTGATTTTCGACTAATTCGACGCTACCATTATTTTTATTAAACTGATTTTTTTTAAAAAGAACAAATGCTACACTTGGTATTTTACTGATATTTAACAAGATACTACACTTGGTATTTTATTGATTTTGAACTTGATACTATACTGGCCAAAGAAGGATTTATCCGTCGATCTGGAGGCCTCCATGGTAAGAGAGACAGAATATGTGGGTGAGGAGGAAAGTGAAAAGATTAGACGAGAATGCATAGTATCGTTCACCGGGTGGTGAGTCGACCGCAGCCGAAACGATATTGGTTTCTCATGTATTAGTATCCTTGGCATAACACTAGCTGAGCCCACACTATATAATAAAAAAATATCTTCTACATATATATCTATATATATATACATACATTGTGTTTGTTTGGTAATTTATTTATTATTTACTAACTCTTATACTAAGTGTCTTTTCAAAAATTTATAGGCACTCCCAAAGTTAAAGCATTCACATAAAATAAAATAAAAGCGAAAAGTCGCTAAATTCTCTTCATTACATCTTTTTTTATGATTATTTGCTTTTATTACTATCTTGTTAAATATATATCTATTTTAAATATTTGCATGCCTAGTTTAAATATCTCTTGGTTGATTTAATAATTAGAACACCTTTAGAATTGTAGATTGCATGTTAGCACAATAATATTAAGCCTAAGTTTGAACGGATAACCGCAAGTTAGCGGATCTTAAAGGATGCCTAACCCCTTCCCTTTAGGATAATAAAGAACCCTTACCTAGAATCTCACATAGCTTTCGCAGACCTTTAAAAATGGAGATCATTCGTAGTATTTTATGCTACATTTTTTAGTGTCCTAATTCACTATAAGGCCAATTTCACCTTTCAAAATGGAGATCATTCGTAGTATTTTATGCTACATTTTTTAGTGTCCTAATTCACTATAATAATTAGGTGGCGACTCCTTTAAATGCATTTTAGGAATCAACCATACGTAGTACCTGCTTCGACTACGGTTAAAATGGGGTGTTACAGCATGGCGATTCCGCTGGGGAAGACTAGGTTCTTAACCATAACAGACTTAGATTAATTATTGTGCTTTATTTTTTCTTTATTTGCTTAAATTGTCTCTTTTGTGTTTTATACTTATTTGCTTTTATTTTTACCTTTTGCCTAAACGGTTCTTCTTTACATATGAATATATGCATGCTGTCTTAATTGCTATATGTTAATGCTTTTCCTAAACTGTCATTCCCCTCATATCTCCTCCCTTACGAAAAATTAACACTATCACACACTACACGCGAGGTGCGCTTTGCACACCCGCAAATTTCTTTCAAATACCCAAATTTAGGAGAGTTGGCATTTTACGCGGAGAATCCGGTCCAACCGGTGGCCGCGTAGCCTTCTCACTCGAGTAGTCCGCTCGGGAACCATTGCGTCTAGTAAGCCAAATCTTAGCAAAATTAGGATAGAGTTATACCTCCCTCTTTATTTTAAGTCATACATGCATACACCTTAAGTGGGTTGATCCCTGGTATCGACGCCACTATTAGGAAAACGCCAAAACTTGTCGACGGGTTCCGCAACCCAACGACCAACCAACATACTATGTGTAGCGTGATAATGATAGACAAATCTAAGCCTAAACATGACATGCCGAATTGAAAAAAGTGCACCGTCATTTGGTCGCCATTTCCAACAAAACATTGCGCTTTAACGATACGGACCTTTATCATAATCTCGCATATTTGGCGTTTAGGCCCACCTCTGGCATAAAAGAGGTCACAAACATGCTAGGACGCGCATTTGATATCTATATAGTCTGTTTGCTATGGTAATGTTTGTTTCTTTCAACTATGTGCACTTTAGTATGATATTTTGCTACTTCACTTTGTGCATTCGCTAAGCATTAATTACGAGTTATACTAGCTTGGTTTTCAGTATCGCATTATGCCTTGCATTATCAGCACAATACACGGAAAACCCATATCTCAAACAAAATTTTCTCAAAATTTTATCACAATTCGAACTACGCATGACTGATTCCCATGAGGATACGTAGCGCCATTTCGCCTCGGGCCCCACCTTTTAGAAAAATCCTAATTTTTCATCTCTTAAAAATCACTTTATTCTCCTTCACCGGCAAACTATGATTTAAACCGGTCCTTGGAAAATGCATAGGCGCCATATCGCCTTTGGTCCCATCTTTGAAAAAACACTCAAGTCTAATCGACGAACCCAACTTCAATAGTGGCTATGCTCCTAGACTATGTATCTACTGATCTCTACGGCGAGATACGTAGTGGTCACATCTGACTCACCCAACTCTTTCTAAAATCTTTGCCTTTACTCTACCGGTTACATAAAGCACACTCCATCCAATCTCTCGCGATAGATAGTAAAGTATTCCATATCAAATTCGGTCTCGCCCATTCGACATCCGCTATGCGAAATCGTGTCACGACCGACCCTGCTCGCGATCGTGCCCTACCCGGCACTCCTTTCGTGATACATCGAGAATAACAAATGAACATACACAACTTAATAAATGCTTAAACATAAAATAACAACAGTTAGCCGATAAGGCCACCTTCCGCATAATATATGCAATAAAACAAGACATTTTTTTCTTAACAACCCAATCCACAAACGTGACTACGCACTTAAGAATAACAACTCAAGTGACAGGGCCCCGCCATACCCCTGAATGTACAACGACCGACAATACTAGGGATAAGCCTCCGGAATAAAAGAGCTTCTCAACAGCTGAATAGTGATCCTAAGGGCGAGGATCAACAACATGTACTCTACCTGCGACATGAACGCAGCCCCCCGAAGGAGGTCAGTACAACATGTACCAAATATGTGAAACGGAAAGTACTGTAATGAAATCATAAGTCTATAATAAAACTGGAGACATGTATGATAACTCAATTAACAGTACACAGTGCCTTACTAACAATGAGAGTAATAGTAGTATACTTACAATATAAAATAGGAAACTTACGATCAAAGCAGGACCACCCGCCAGCAGTATCATTAAGCAATCCCACTCCTGGGACTATTTCACCCGCATAGGTCGCGTGGACCCGCATGAGGTATTCCTCGCATGGGACTATTTCACCCGCATAAGCCCTTACGGACTCGCACGAGGTATTCTTCGCATAGGCTGTATCCGCCCGCATGGGACTATTTCACCCGCATAAGCCCTTGCGGACTCGCATGAGGTATTCCTCGCATCGTGGGTAGCAAATCCACGGAATATGCAAATGTCACAAACCCGGGGAATGACCCCGTAATGAATAATTTACCACTAGCACAAAACCGGCTATCATACATAACATAAGCATTACCGGCTTAACACACAATATATAAGCAAGTTAAGAATCCCCTAACTTCTTATTGTTCTTGTTCACATACACTCTCATTTTAGTTTACTTAAGGCACTAACATGTCTTTTATAAAGATCCGGGAATTTAACCCAAGTACTACATACTTCTACTCTTTAAAACAAATGACTCTTTTTAGTATAACACTTCCAAGATACTATTAACCATAGTATCAAGTCGCAATTACTTTTCAAGACAAGTCACAATACCTTTAGAAATAAAGTTAGGTTTCTAAATCGTTGACTCTTTTCTTATAAAACCTTAGGCAATTGATGCCTTAAAATCAAATTGCCTTTCATTAAAACAAGTCATTTATCATACTTAAATTACTTAGAGTAAACCATTCTTTTTAACTTTCCATAAAGCTATTATAACCAACTTCCCATAAAACCGTTATACTAGCTTTATACATTAGCAACTTACATACTTCTTTATAACCAAGAGACTTAAACTTTCCAACAAAACAAGTATCAATAATACTTTCAACATACTTAAAGTCTCTAACTTTTGAAAGCCAAGATATCCTTAATATTTAACAAGTGAGTTAATTCTAACTCAATCAACTCGACATTCTTAAAATAAGCCCAGATATCAAACGGACCTAGATTGTCAAAATTCAGACGCTCATCGCATTTCATACATTTACAACCTATTCATGCTCAAGAGATAAGAAAGTTCCACATACCTCTTCGGTTTAATCCACCTGCTAAGTCCAATTCGCCGTACAAAGTATGTCAACCTATAATGACCATAGTACGTCTATTAACATCTTACTTCAAACGTAGAATATAATAAGTGTAAAGTCTCTAAATTCTACGGAAAATCGGACAGCACCTCCTTTGTTTCTACTCACTTGCCACCTTTTTTAAGGCTGAATACAATAACCAAACACGCCACATTTAAGGCCCAATCAATGCAATCAACAATAGGGGATTACACGCCTACTAGACGTGTAAAATTCCGCCCCACAAACGATATCAAACTAATACAACTTACTAGGCCAATTCGGCAAACTTGAGATACTATAACATCAATTCTTATCCAATTTCCATTTCAATCCAAATTGTTAGTATAACATGATATCAAGTCGCAATCGATTATACTACTATAATCTTCAAGTAAGTAACATGCGATAATTCTAGTAAACGACCAAATTGTAATCCAACTTCACATGGCTTACATTACATTTCGGATTTTAAGGCTACAAGCAATCCATAATACTTATAAACTTCAACACATATACTTCATGCTAGAAACATGTAAAGCTAACAATAAAATAGATAATCTTGTAACACTTTTAAGAGACAAGATTATACCTCAACGAATCTTAATCCAACTCCAAATCCGAAGTCGCTCCTTAGCAACTTAGAGCCTATTCAAGACACTTCAATCCGCCACTTGAGACCCTTAGAACAACACCAACCAATTTCCTTCAAACTTCCAAACAAAACCTAGAAAGCAACTAGGTTTTCACTCATACTAATAAAAAACTCTCTTTTTCCGAGATTTTTCTATTGAGATACACTCACAATACACTCATGAACCTTGGTTTAAAGTGGGGGGCTTAATGAACAAGAAACAAAAAAAAATCTTTTTTCTTTTTGAGTGAACCCGAGAGCACTCTTGTTGCTCTTCCAATTTCTTGAAATATTTTCTAAGTGTTGGACTCACTCTTGCTACTAGTAGTATTATATAACACAATTGAGGGTCAAGATGTGAACAAATGGGTGGCTTGGATGAGCTCTTATTAAATATCAAGACTTTGTGGACCCTTTGACTTAGTCAATATTCTCAAGCTCACAACTTGCAAGACTTGTCATCCTAAGACTTTGGTCAATGACCATTTTGGCCATGACATAATTCGTCCAAGGCAAATATAAGGGGGGTGACACGTGTCGCCCTCCCATTCGTCACAATATTCATTTTCCGACAATTTCATAATTCCGATAAATTTTTACAAGTCTCACCTCTCAACACTTGTGAGTTCTTACGTACGTTCTTAAAACATGTCCTGTAAATACGGGGTGTAACATTCTTCCCCCCTTAGAAACATTCGTCCCCGAATGTTCCTTTGGGAGTCAAACTTTAAGATAGCGACATAGTCTTCTTTTACAACCCCTACATACCAATAATGCCACACGTGGCCACATAACAATGCTCATACAAAGATGTCAAGTCAATCCCACGTGTCAACGCTGTTATCCGCATAAAGCTTCACGACTTAAGCTTACTAATAATCTTTCCTGATAAGCTTCGCTTATCCATAGCCCGGTCAATCAAGTCCGACCAAATAATCGAACTCGCCTATGTCGAACCATCCAACCGACGATCTATACTTTCTACATACGCAGGCCTCATACAGGCCATATATGAAAACTGTGGCGGTATTCATATCGACGTTACACGACAAGAGACAATTAACCTTCCCACTATTCCTCGAAATCAAAAACACAGCCCGCAACTCATCCTCGTTGCTCGGATAGTACGCTCCGCATGCCCGCTTGGCCCGAGGGTGTAATGCAACACCGAGACTACACGTGTCCCTAAAACCCTTCAAAAACCTCCGGTTATATGTAATCGAGCTCATCTGTCATTATCATAAACGAGGAACCCCGCAGCCTCACAATCCCCTACTATAAAGCTAGCATAACCTCACCAGTAAGTTGGTCCTAATCCGAGAACACTACTGGTTTCACACCTATTTACTATGACCCTGTGGAGTCGTGACTTCCTCCGAGTACGATGCCACCTCAGAACAAGATCCATATTAAATACCGCCATGCCTAAGTCTGGGTCTAAATCGCTCGTAATAGCCCACTGGCTTCGTGTTCAACCATGACCGCTACTAATTCGGATATTAAGCAACAACTCGCACGTCCTTTTTCGGTCATCTTACCCATACATACATCCGAGGTCACGACACAACTTAGTCGAATTTTAACAATTTGAGCAATAAGCACCGTGATGCCTCCCTAAAACTCGCCGACTAGTCCTCAGTAGTATCGGTGACACGATTTTGTCCTCATATCACAAAGACTCATCCGGCATACTCAAACGGCTCTTCTCCTCTGAGAGCCGATCTCGATACCGTGATCATAACCGATCCTCATATCGTCGCTTCTTTACCTCCTCAACGACTAAGACTCGCCAACCTCTGATCTAAACTTCATTAACCTTGAAACAATTAATCGAACCTCAGCTCTGTGAATCAAGAATCTCACGACCACGCCCGCCTATCCGCCGCTTAATCGGCATACTACTCTTAGATCCGCGACTAAGAGTATCTTTATCGCCTCGGCTTTCTCGGTGGTATAGATATCGATATCACAATCCTTGAATAACTCTAACCACCGCCGTTGTCGCAAATTCTACCGCCTCACCGCAGATATACCGAGGCTTTTGTGGTCCGCACTAATATCCACATGAAGTCTAAATATACGCCATGCCCCAAATCTTCAAGGCATGATTTAATCGCCGCCACTTCTAAATCTAAGTGGCGTAATTTCCTTTCCCGCTTCCCTAACTACCGGAAAACATAGGCTCTATTCTTATCTTGCAAGTTAGCACACAACCTAGCCCAACACTCGACATGCTATCATAATAACCTAACCTCTAGTCTTTATGAGGAGTTAGAATCGTAGTCGAGTCAACTTATCTTCCAATAATCGAAGCCTTTCTCATTCTCGTGAAATATCTGTGTATCCTTAATCTCACCTATGGTTCATGTTTCCTTTCTCTCTTGCAAACCAAACTTGGTCACTAAACTTAGATTTGATTCCTTTGCTTGCCTCCCGCTAAGACTTCACAATCACAATTTAGCGGGGAGGTTTTCTGATCTCGCAAGTAGTAACCCGATGCTACCACATTTCCTCAAGGTGTTCTTATCGCCCATTATTTACTAATGGTCTTACACTAGTCCTGGGTCATCATATCTCGTGCAACATACATAACAATAGTCGATTCTCTTTTATCAATCTAGTCGTAACCTTACCTTAGGCTTACTATTAGCAAAAGTATTTCTATCCCGATTCATAATCGCATAGCCATACATACGCATAACCCGCATTTATATCTTTATGATACTTCTCACCAATTCAGACGCTGCTTTAATTACCCCAACACAACACTCTTCCCACGGTATCCACAATCAGAACCTATGGCATGACGACATATCAAGACTTTACCCGCCTCATATCCTTCGCCTAACAACACGGGTACACGCAACCCCATAATACGTGAAACTATCTTTTTACGCAAGAGAACTTATCTCCTTACTTAAACTTTCCTCGAGTCACAACCCTAATCACGTGGTCCTCTCGCGTCCAGTTGAATATCTAATCATCACGCACCACCTTTAAGTTCGTAGATTTTCCAACCTACCAAAGATGCCTCACTTTTCCGCACGCAAAGACTCGTATTTCCTTGCACATTTTCCTGAAATTATCCGAAAGGTCGTGGCCCTGACCGCCACACCAAACCAAATCCAAGTACCTCCAAGGGCACTCAACAAAAAATTCTTCAAATTCAATTATTACATACTTTCTGCGTCAATTTACCTCAAGTGAACAAGTCACATGCACTCCAAAAAGAAAAACAACGATGCCAAAGCATGAAGGATAATTCATCGTTACTACCACTTCACTTCCTTTACACTCGGTTGCTCTCTTTCTTTCATCGGTCGATTTCTTCCGCATTTCCAAACTTATACTAGCATACGCATAAAAATTCCATAATAATTCTGGCCTCCACTCTTCGAGTTACTAAACTAAACAATACAAGGCCCATTCCGCTCTCACAACTGTTCCAGTGGAACACGCCCACGAACTCGTAAATGATTAACTAGATTTGGCCTTGCACCTTCGTGACTCGCCACGAGCGACTACTACCAACTGATCCCATTTCATTTCAAGCTATGAGGCACCCTTAATAGGTTCCCAACCCGACTCAAGGCCGATTTAACTCTTTTCCTTGGCCTGCCTTAACTTTTACTACCCGGTATGCCTTATATACCTAAGGTCTCTGGTTATCACATTCTTAGGCTCGCAATTTCCATGCTCCATGCCTACCTTATCACCCTCTCAGAACGGGTACAAAACTTATCGTAATACCATAATCGTGTTGTCTTGACCACAACAACCATACTTACTTCCATACCTGATCTCACCCGCACTGCTTCGAAATTCTACTACGAGTTCAATCTATTAACATAGTCTTCCATTAATTCCTTAATAATAACTTCTTAAGGGTCCATTTCCTTCTCGCATGTACTCATCATTTCCTAATTATCTCAAATTAGTACGTGAAACTCGATGAGAATTCATTAAACTATCGCATACCTCCCAGATTTATTTAGTCCTTACAAAATCTCGTAATCTAAAATCATTCTAGGCAACACGCCCGAATTCATACATAACCGCATAGTTATATGTCACAATACCAACTACAAACATTACCAACCCGGATACGCAATCCACATAATCCTTCCCGGTCATCACGCTTTCTCGTGAGTCAAACAATCATAACTTGTTAGTGAGAGACGACTCCTAACCATACAAATTTCTATCGCACGATCTTAGAGTGAGAAGAATGGAAACTAATCCTAAATGTCTCGCAGCCTCCCGACATAGATGTGGTGCACAACACACCGATAATCAAGACTCATCGACACGCCTGTAGACACTTTCCGAGGACTAATCGCATGATACCGCTTTGTCACGACTGCACTTCAAGCTCGCGATCGTGCCCTACCCGCACTCCTTTCAGATACATCGAGAATAGCAATGAACATACACAACTTAATAAATGCTTAAACATAAAATAACAACAGGCTAGCCGATAAGGCCACCTTCCGTACAATATATGCAATAAAACAGTACATTTTGTTTTTCTTAACAACCCAATCCACAAATGTGACTACTGCACTTAAGAATAACTCAAGTGACAGGCCCCGCCATACCCCGAATGTACAACGATCGACAATACCAGTGGATAAGCCTCCTAATAAAAGAGCTTCTCAACAAATAATAGTGATCCTAAGGGCGAGGATCAAGAATCAGACTTCTACCATGCAGATTTAACGCAGCCAAGGAGGTCAAGACAACATGTACTCAAATATGTGAAATGTAGCATCAGAATGAAATCATAAGTCTATAATAAACTGAGACAGTATGATAACTCAATTAACAAAGACACGGCCTTACTAACAATGCAGAGTAATAAGAGTATACTTACAATATAAAATAGAAGCTTACGATCAAAGCAGACCACCCGCCCGCAAGATCATTAAGCAATCCCACTCGACTATTTCACCCGTGATAGTCGCGTGGACCCGCATGAGGTATTCCTCGACGGGACTATTTCACCCGCATAAGCCCTTACGACTCGCATGAGGTATTCCTCGTGATAGGTCAGATCCGCCCGCACGGGACTATTTCACCCGCATAAGCCCTCGCGACTGCACGAGGTATTCCTCGTGATCGCGGTAGCAAATCCACTAATATGCAAATGCCACAAAACCGGAATGACTCGAATGAATAATATACCACTAGCACAAAACCGGCTATCATACATAACATAAGCACTACCGGCTTAACACACAATATATAAGCAAGTTAAGAATCCCCTAACTTCTTATTATTCTTGTTCACATACACTCTCATTTTAGTTTACTTAAGGCACTAACATGTCTTTTATAAAGATCCGGGAATTTAACCCATGTACTACATACTTCTACTCTTTAAAACAAATGACTCTTTTTAGTATAACACTTCCAAGATACTATTAACCATAGTATCAAGTCGCAATTACATTTCAAGACAAGTCACAATACCTTTACAAATAAAGTTAGGTTTCTAAATCGTTGACTTTTCTTATAAAACCTTAGGCAATTGATGCCTTAAAATCAAATTGCCTTTCATTAAAACAAGTCATTTATCATACTTAAATTACTTAGAGTAAACCATTCTTTTTAACTTTCCATAAAGCTATTATAACCAACTTCCCATAAAGCCGTTATACTAGCTTTATACATTAGCAACTTACATACTTCTTTATAACAAAGAGACTTAAACTTTCCAACAAAAAAAGTATCAATAATACTTTCAACATACTTAAAGTCTCTTAACTTTTGAAAGCCAAGATATCCTTAATATTTAACAAGTGAGTTAATTCCCTAACTCAATCAACTTGGACATTCTTAAAATAAGCCCAGGATATCAAATGGACCTAGATTGTCAAAATCTCAGACGCCTACCGCATCATACATTTACAACCTATTCATGCTCAAGAGATAAGAAAGTTCCACATACCTCTTCGGTTTAATCCACCTGCTAAGTCCAATTCGCCGTACAAAGTATGTCAACCTATAATGACAATAGTACGTCTATTAACATCTTACTTCAAACGTAGAATATAATAATTGTAAAGTCTCTAAATTCTACGGAAAATCGGACAGCACCTCCTTTGTTTCTACTCACTTGCCACCTTTTTCAAGGCCGAATACAATAACCAAACATGCCACATTTAAGGCCCAATCAATGCAATCAACAATAGGTGATTACACGCCTACTAGACGTGTAAAATTCCGCCCCACAAACGATATCAAACTAATACAACTTACTAGGCCAATTCGGCAAACTTGATATACTATAACATCAATTCTTATCCAATTTCCATTTCAATCCAAATTGTTAGTATAACATGATATCAAGTCGTAATCGATTATACTACTATAATCTTCAAGTAAGTAACATGCGACAATTCTAGTAAACGACCAAATTGTAATCCAACTTCACATGGCTTACATTACATTTCGGATTTTAAGGCTACAAGCAATCCATAATACTTATAAACTTCAACACATATACTTCATGCTAGCAACATGTAAAGCTAACAACAAAATAGATAATCTTGTAACACTTTTAAGAGACAAGATTATACCTCAACGAATCTTGATCCAACTCCAAATCCGAAGTCGCTCCTTAGCAACTTAGAGCCTCTTCAAGACACTTCAATCCGCCACTTGAGACCCTTAGAACAACACCAACCAATTTCCTTCAAACTTCCAAACAAAACCTAGAAAGCAACTAGGTTTTCACCTTGCGACTAATACAAAAACTCTCTTTTCCCGAGATTTTTCTATTGAGATACACTCACAATACACTCATGAACCTTGGTTTAAAGTGGGGGGCTTAATGAACAAGAAACAAAAAAATTTCTTTTTTCTTTTTGAGTGAACCCGAGAGCACTCTTGTTGGTCTTCCAATTTCTTGAAATTTTTTCTAAGTGTTGGACTCACTCTTGCTACTAGTAGTATTATATAGCACAATGGAGGGTCAAGATGTGAACAAATGGGTGGCTTGGATGAGCTCTTATTAAATATCAAGACTTTGTAGACCCTTTGACTTAGTCAATATTCTCAAGCTCACAACTTGCAAGACTTGTCATCCTAAGACTTTGGTCAATGAACATTTTGGCCATGACATAATTCGTCCAAGGCAACTATAAGGGGGGGTGACACGTGTCGCCCTCCCATTCATCACAATATTCGTTTTCCGACAATTTCATAATTCCGATAAATTTTTACAAGTCTCACCTCTCAACACTTGTGAGTTCTTACGCACGCTCTAAAACATGTCCTCAGAAATACGTGTAACATCGGGCTTTTAAAAGCTTCACCGCAAGAAGAGGCAACAAGACGAATAGCATATTATCAACTACGCCTCATAGACAAATACTAAGCTGCATAACTTACATAAGTCCAACACATCGCATACTAGTGATCAGATTTAAATCTACAAAGTCCGCACAAATCAACAACCCCTTTCAAATCTCACAAATTTTCTCTTGAGTACGTATAATGCGGGTGGAAATTTGACGACGCCAAGGAGATTTTCGATAGCACCAAATTACAGTGGCCATATTCTTATCCTCATTCATTCGCTTTGCATATCTATAACACTAATTATTACATCTATCTTTGATTTTTGTAGGAAGTTTCACATAGCAAAATTTCACCGCAAAGCCATAATCGCACGCGTCTATGAAGGCGTCATTTGGCTCACAGGGCCATTCTCATCCTCATTTCTCAATCATTTTACAACTCTAATTATTTTATTCGGTTTATATTATGCAGTTAATTTCATCATAGTAGCCTGGCCTACCAGGTCGAAATCACTTTATTACATCCGCACAACGACGTTCATCTTATTACGTCCACACAATGACGTCCTCATATTACGGCTATCAATGACGTCTATTACGTCTATCCAATGACGTTTTTTCTTATTACGTCCACACAACGACGTCCTCCTATTACAACTATCAATGACGTCCTTTATTACGTCTATTCAATGACGTTCATCTTATTACGTCCACACAACGACGTCCTCCTATTACGGCTATCAATGATGTCTATTACGTCTATCCAACGACGTTCTTTCTTATTACGTCCACACAACGACGTCCTCCTATTACGTCTACATAATGACGTCCTCTTATTACCTCTATCAACGACGTCTTCTTATTTTGGCTGCACAACGATGTTAGCTCAATTACGTCTATCAACGACGCCATCTTATTATGCCTATGCAATGACCTTATCTACATTTCATCTATGCAACGACGACCCCTATATTGCTTCCACACAACGACGCCATCTTATTACGCCTGAGCACCGGAAAGTCATTCGTGATTAATGCTCGAGCACCAGATCATTCGTGATCAATGCTCGAGCACCGCAGATCTTCGTGATCAATGTATGAGCACTAGCATCATTCGTGATTAACGCTCGAGCACCGCATCATTCGATCAATGCTCGAGCACCAAAGATCATCTAAATCACGCCTGAGCACTAGCGTTATTTAAGTCAAACGCCTGAGCACTGACGTATTCAGATCAATGCTCGAGCACCGCAGATCATTCAGATCAATGCCTAAGCACCGCAGATCATCTAAATTACGCTCGAGCACCGGCTATTTAAGTCAAACGCCCGAGCACCGACAAGTATTCGCATCAATGCTCGAGCACCGCATCATTCGCATCAATGTTCGAGCACCGCAGATCATCTAAATCACGCCTGAGCACCGACGTTATTTAAGTCAATGCTTGAGCACCGGCATCATCTGCATCAATGCCTGAGCACCGGCATCATCTACATCACGCCTGAGCACCGGTGTCATCTTCATCACAATACGGCCATAAAACGATGCTATCTACATTACGTCCAGAAACGACGTTATCTCATTAGCCAATGCAACGACTTCAGCACATAATGTCTACGCAAGACGATATTCCTACTCACAGAATCACATTTCTTATAGTCATGCTTTATCATATTTTATCGTTTTAACAATTATGCACTAACTTTTCTTAAGTTTTAGCCTACAGGTGTTATACCCCGTATTTTCAGAGTATGTACGTAAGGACGTACGTAGAAAATTTGAAACTTGTACTAAGGCTTGGCCAAATTAATTTTGTTCACAACACCCGTTTAGAGTCGCTTCGACTAAACGCTTTCACAATTTCGGCGGGAATTTCCGCTATGTCATTTTTAATTTTTATGATTTTTCCGAGAGACGAAACGTGTCAATAACAAGAGGGCGCCACTTGGCACCCTCCCATCAAGGACGTAAGGGGCTCGGATTGACGAAATGGAGAGGTGTAGTTGGTAGGATATTTTGTGTTAGTTGGTCAAGGACACACGTAATCTGCCCTACACTTGCCTTGCACTTGGCAAGATCTCGCCATCGTTGGCCTTCACTGACCTATAAATACCCCTTCCTTTGAAGACTTCTTCATCCAAAAATCTCTAAGTCTCGAGAGCTCCTCCCTTTCGCGAGGCCCCTCGTCGAGAGTACGCCTCCTAAGAAGCCTGGGTACCCCCTAGCCTAGTTGCTGTGATAATACCCCTTTGTGGTGTAGAAATACTCTCAAAAGTATTGTTATAATGCCCAAATTACCTTAGCCAGATACCTTGTTGTATTCTAAGGTTATACCTATACGAAATGCCCAGAATACTATTATACTCCGCTACCACAAAATCGAAACCCTAGGAAAATCTCCATAGTCCGTTGAACATTGTGTAGAAGTTGGTTAGAACTTCTAAGGGTGGTTTAGAGCGGTTGAGCGCCTGAGTCGAGCCAAACGATTGCCTGTGATCGACTTTTAACTAGATAATTACGGGCTTATCGAGGTAATTATCTTGTCCTCTATTGTAATTGGAAATTACATATTGTTAGAATATATAGTTGAGGTATACTATATATAGAACTGAACGTAGTTATCGCAAATGTCTTTGACTTAAGCCCGATTAATACTTACTGCAATGTCTTACGACTTAAGCCCGAATTTAAAAGAAGAATAATCAACCGAATCAGAATTACATGTAATGCATTATAAGAGACTTGTGTTGTAGTACCGTGGTGTATAATTGTACCCGTTAGGTTAGACGATAACCCCGGTTGGCTTGGCAGCCACTCGACAGAGGAGAGATTTACGCCGTCATGTGTGAGGTCACCTAATTTTCTGTGAGAATGTTCTACGATGAGATCTAAATGTTAATAAGTCACTGTGGCCTTATAGGTCAAGTACTACGGTGGCGCGATCTACTTGGCTTAAGGAGAGCCGACATTGGAAGTACTTGAGCGCTTGCTATTAGTCGATACTCGCCGCGAGGTACGCGAACCTCTTCCTATCTCTTCTAGCATGATATGTGTGAACTATGTAGTACGGTAGACGCATACGTGCTAAATGTATTTGATTGTTTAAAACATAAAGTGTTATAACGCTTTATGGGAAGTTGGTTATAACAAATTTACGTTGGTAAGAAAATACTATGGCCTTTAAAAGGTAAATCGATTTGAACTATAATCGCTTGTTAGGTGTTAATAAAGAATTTGAAGTATTTCAAAAGATTTTTGAATCATTTTGAAAGAAGAAGTAATACTTGGTTTTTGAAAACTTAAGAGTTATACTAGCTTTACGGGAAGTTAGGTATAACGGCTTAAGAATGTTTTATCGATTTCGAAATCGTAACGTGTATCGACAAACCATCGCAAATGCTAATAAAAGGAAATGTTTTGACTAATTAAGTATTATTAAAACCAGAGAAACTTCCATCCGCATAGAAGCTAAGACGAGACAAAATGATATTTCCTAGATCACTACCAGAATAAGATTGTTATAAACAAGAATATCCTACTCACATATAAGACTTATGTTTCTGATTGTTTAAAAGAGAATTATATTCTTAAATGAATAAGACTATGAACTACTAAACCTTTCTAAAATAAGAAACGTGAACATTTGAAATTAGGCAAACTCGACGCTTGGAAAATAATGTTGTTACTTGATTTTACAAAGGTAAGTGTTTCGGTTTATTTAAAAAGACATACCACTCTATTTTATACTACGTATCAGGTGACTTATGTGAAAGCAACGATCTTTTAAAAGATTTAATGTACGTAAGTACTTTGGGTAGATACCCGAACTTGTTAGCTTAAAAGTACCTCGTGGAATAACTCGATTGCCGGCTCGAGATAGCCTTGTAAATACTTTCTTGTTGACGTGATAAGTGAAAATGTTAGATGCTACGTGTTAGTATCTCGTGTGATCGTGATGTGCGGGGTCATTCTTGTCAGGCTTACGCTGTTAAACGTTAAGCCCGCTGTACTATTATTGTATCACATACCCTCGACTTGTTATACCGAGGGCTTGCCACCCTGACGCGGTCTTACGCCTACGCGTCCTCGTGACTACGCGGAGCGCCAGAGCTCCAGGATTGATCATTCCGGTGTTTAGCCCGACGCGGGATTCCCTGCGCGGTCCGCTGAGACTACGCGGTCTTTGAGACTACGCTGGTCGCGGAGCTCAGCGGATACCGAGGGTTAGCCGCTTCGACGCGGTATACCTCAAAGCGGTCCGGGACTACGATTCGAGGAATACCTCACGCGGTCCGTGTGTGACCTATGCGAGTCGCGAGAGTTCCAGTGGATAGACGCGCGACATTGATATCGCGGCGAAGCGCCGCCTTCGACATGCGGTGCGGTCTAGAAAGACCCTGGATACGCCAGGTATTTTTGGCACCGTGGTCTTAGTAGTCTGGCCATGCCTTCGCATTTGCCCCGCACGGTTTTATTGTGATAACTTGAGGCGCGAGTCCCCGACTTGACATGATCGCTATTTGTTGTGAATCGTAGTTTGCTTATCATACATGCTCCCGCTTTATAGACTATTATGATTTCATTTACGATTTTTAGTTTCACACCTGACTGGTCAGACCGACTCTTCGGGCCGCTCACGCCGCAGTCGAGGTACACCGCCGCTGATCCTAGCTCGTGGTCACAGGCCATTGGAAGCTCCGCTTTCTCCGAGGCTTATCACGGTATAGTCCCCGTCGTAGTAAGTGTTTACATTCGTGGTTTGGCGGGCCCCGCCCCGCCACGGTTGTCATATCATTCGTAGAGGTTTGTAGTAATCGCTGCAAGTGTGGTTTGTAAAAAGGATTAAACTGCTCATGTTGAAAAAGTTGTCATTTATATATACGCCGAAAGGCAAGTTTTTCTCGATTATTGTTTCATATTTCATAATACGCTCAGACGCTTTACGCCCACTGACATTACGATGTCAGGTCACTAGGTGCCCGGTAGGCACTACCACGCCCTAATCGGTCGTGACAACAGTTCTCAATTCACGTGAGAGCTGCAAAGACGCCCGCAAGGACAACATCTCGGCATTCAACACGTCTGTACGATGATGACATCTCGACATTTGCAGCATCCAACATATCACACAGGGACCACATCTCTACACGGAGAATTGTATTTTCTCATATATTCATGCTTTATCATTTTTCTGTCTTAACAATTATGCACTAATCTTGTCAAGCTTTAGCCTGCAGGAGCATTAATTTACAGGAGCAGGAGCACAACGTGGAACTATCTCGGCGAATCGAAGCAATTTGTACCTCGAACATTTATCCGCTCTCTTCCAACATCCCGCAACACGTAACTCGCTTGTCACACCTCGTTATACTCAGATTTCCGCAGTATATACGCGAGGGCGACGATACAATTTGAGCCTTAAAGTAGGCATAGGTTCGAATTTGTGCATAGCTACCAAAAGGAGTCATTTTTCGATTTAAACGCTTCATTAACTTTCAAGGGAAAATTCGCCATGTCATTAATAATTTTTATGGATTTTTCCGAGAGACGAAATATTTTGGATCAACGGAGGCGATATGTGTCACCCTCACATCGGAAGAGGTCGACAAAGAATTGGGCTAGTCTTGCACGCTTGGTGTGAAATTTTGGTCAAGGGTTAGGTAGATATTTTTGTGTAGATGGATAAGGTAGCACATGGCTAAATCTCGCCTTACACTTGCTATGCACTTGTCTTCATCTCGCCATTGGTTGGCCTTCACTTGACCTATAAATACCCTCTAAGTGATGAACTTTCTTCATCCAAAAATCTTTTCTAAGTGTTAAAAATCCTCCCCTTTGTGTTGAGTTCGCCCAACTCTCCCCTCCTTCAGAGTCTCGCCGAGGGCCTCCTCCCCTTCAGGTGCTCCTAGCCGAGGGGTACCCCAGCCTTGTTGTCTCGTATAAATACCCCTTTGTGGTATAGAAATACTCCTAGTAGTGTTATAATGTCCAAATACTCGCCCAAATACCTTGTAGTATTCCCAAAGTTACACTTGTACAAAAGCCCGTAAAATACTATTATACTTCCTCACCACAAAAACGAAACCCTAAGTAAATCTTCACCCGTAGTCGGTTATAAGTAAGTTGGTTAGAACTTCTAAGGGTTGGTTGAGCTGGCCTGAGCGCACTGAGTAGAGCTAAACCTCGCTCAGATCGACATATAAACTCTGATAATTTTGGGCTTATCGAGGTAAACACTCTTGACCTTCTATTGTAATCGAAATTACATGTTGTAGGAATATATAGTCAAGTATACTATATATAGAATCAACATTATAATTGTGCGCAATGTCTTTGACTTAAGCTCGATTAATACTTACTGCAATGTCTCGCGACTTAAGCCCGAATTTAAAGAAGAGAATCGAATCAGAATTACATAGATCAGACATGAGACTTGTGTAGCATTACCGTAGTAGAATTGTACACGCCCGTTAGACGTTAACCTCGGTTGGCTTGGTAGCCTACCGATAGAGAGAGATTTACGCTGTCATGTGTGAGGTGTCACGAATTTTCTGAGAATATTCTACATTGAGATCTAAAGATATTAATAGGCGCCAGGGCCTCTATAGGTTGTAGTACTACGTGGAGTGATCCGCTGACCGAGAGTGTAGCGCATTGGCTTGAGGTACTGGAGCGCTTTTGCTATTAGTCGATACTGCCGCGAGGTACGTGAACCTCTTCCTATCTGCTCTAGCATGATATGTGTATAACTATGTAGTACGGTAGACGCATACGTGTTAAATGTATTTGATTGTCTTTAAACATAAAGTGTTATAACTGCTTTACGGGAAGTCAAGTTATAACACTTCATGTAAACGAGAAATGCTTTGTGGTTTTTAAAAGATAACCGATTTGACTTATAACCGACTTGTTGTAAAAGAACCTTGAAGTATTCTAAGAGATTAAGAAACCTTTTTGAAAGAAGTGTATACTTGGTTTGAAAACATAAAAGTTATACCACTTTATGCAGGTTAGGTGTAACGCCAAGAGAGATAAAAAGAACGGTTTAATGGTTTGAAGTTAAGAGACTTATTCTTAAAAGATAAGAGACTTGACTTAATATGGATGTTTGTGTGAAACCTCATTCATGAGTAATGAGTACTTGGTTTTGGAAGGAATAATGTTTTACCGATTTCGAAATCGTAACGTGTATCGACAAACCACCGCAGCTAATAAAGGGAAATGTATTGAATAATTAAGTATTATTAGAACCAAGAGAAACCTCCATCCGCATGTAAGCTAAGATGAGACAAAATGATATTACATTTCTAGATCATGGCTGCTAATAAGATTGATTATGAACAAGAATAACCTACTCGCCAAGGCATATGTTACTCAATTGTTTTAAAAGAGATTAAGACATCAACTATGAACTTTTCAAAAAGAGACTTGTGTATTTGAAATTAGGCAAACCGAACTTTAGGAAAAGAAAGGCATCAGGTTGTCTTAAAATGGTTTAAAACATAAGTGTATAACAACTTTATGGGAAGTTGGTTATAACGACCTTATGAAAACAAAAGAAAGTTTTTATCATTGGTTTTAATGTGGTAACTTGCCTTTAAAAAGGAAAGTATGGAAGTTGTTTTGGTTTACTTAAAAGATATAAGTCACTCTATTTTTATACTACGGTATCGTGACTTTTATAAAAGGATTAGATCCCGTTAAAAGGAATTTAACGACGAGTAATTTTAGGTTAAAACCCGACTTTGGCATAAAATGAAAGTACTTTGAGTCAGGTATAACTTGCCTACGCTTGTTGCCGCGAAACTTGCCTATGCTTGTCGACGTGAAACTCGCCATGCTTGTTGTTGTGAAACTTGCCTATGCTTGTTGTGATAGCCTTTGTTGTGCAAAGATTGTGTTTCTATACTACCGCCTCTCGATGGAGGGTCGTTGACTTGTTAAGAACTTACTCGACGCGCCAAGAATGACGAGAAATTCCACGCACGCTCCTCGCTGATAGTGTTACTTTGTTAAATCACTTTGACATATCGACACGACGCGTAGCGCATCGCATGCTTCCACTTTGATTACCGCTTGTTGTCTTATTGTTTCCTTTGACATACCGACACGACGCGTAGCGCACGCATGCTTCCATTTGGAATGCCGCCTTATCGTTTCCTTCGACTCATCGACACGACGCGTAGCGCATCGCATGCTTCCATTTGGAATGTTGTCTTATTTGTTCCTTCGACATACCGACACGACGCGTAGCGCACGCATGCTCCCATTTGGATTTCTATCTTGTTGTTATCATATCACAGCCGCCGCTGGCGAAGGTACCCACGCGCAGATTGACGCTGGGCGCGAGACCGAATTGATATAATCATATGCAGTATGTATCGTAGTTTGCTATCATACCGCTCCTCGCTTTATAGACTATTATGATTTCGCCATGATTTTACGCCACATACTGGTACCGCATCGACCTCCTTCGGGCCGCTCACGCCGCAGTAGAGGTACATCGGCTGTCGATCCCCGCTTAGATCACCTTTCGCAGGTTGGAAGCCGCTCCTTCTGAGGCTTATCTTTGCATGTTACCCCGAGTCCGTAGGTTCTGTACATTCGTGGTATGGCGGGCCCCGTCCCGGCCATAGTTGTCAGATAAACTCTAGAGGTCCGTAGCACGCGCAAGGTGGTTTGTAAAAAGGATAACTCGTCGGTATTTATGTATATATGATGAAGGCAACTGCTTGCTGGCCTGCTTATTTATTTTGTCTCTAAATTCATGTTCATGTTTTTATTTCCGCTGATTTTCTCCGATGTCAGATCACCAGGTGCCCGGTAGGCACTACCACGCCCGGTTCGGTCGTGACAAAAGTGGTATCGTGAGCGCTTAGTCCTCGTAAAGTGTCTACGCATCGTGTCTAGTAGTCTTGATTATCTGTGTCAGGCACCACATCTATAATCGTGAGGCTATAGGACATTTAGATTGGTTTCATTCTTCTCATTCCGAGATCGTGCCTTAGAGCCGTGGTTGTAAGTCGACCCTCCGACGATCTCGCTTTACCGCTATGCCCGCGCAAGGCAACCCGCCCGTGGCGGCAAGGCAACAGAGGAAATACGAGTAGAGCAATGCGCAGCCTCACAGAGACCGCAAGATTGAGCCTCCACCCCACAGCCGCGCAGGATACGGGTTACGCGAGACGGCCCGCCACGGCTGTGGTCAGGCCGACTCGAGGATAGATCGACGCAGCAGCTCCACCCAGAGCACCCGTAGTTCACCCCGAGCGCATACGCTTGAGATTACGGATTTTCTCGAGGTGTAACCCGCCAGAGTTTTACGGGTCGAGGCTCGAGGATGATCCGCAGGAGTTCATCCGGCAGCTTGCAATGATCGCGAGAGTGATCAAGGCACGGAGACCGAGTCGGTGGTCCTAGGTTCGCATCGGCCGCGTGATACCGCAATGATCGTTTGATTCGCGAGCCGCCCCGGGAGAGCACGCACTTCCAGCCTTTGGGACGAGTTCTCAGAGGCCTTTCTGCACATTTCTTACCTCCACGTACGGCGAGGGCTCGCGCATAGATTTTTGGTGTCATGCGTAATCCGCGCACGGCTCGAGTACAATGGAGTTCGACTCATCGCCCAGACGCCCCCGCATTAGTAGCTAGTATGGAGGATCGAGTGCACCGATATGTTACAGTGGCTCGACGATTACCTAGCAGAGTTATTCGGTGTAGCTCTTCACCGCACGGACATCGCCCGCACGCAGCTTATGCACTGAGGCGAGGAGCGAGAAATCGACGAAATAACCAAGGTCGCAGTAAGAGGCCGTAACAGCAGGTCCTTTGGTGACTTTCGAGGCGGACCGCCAAAGAAGCAGACTAGTTATGCGCCCGCCAAGACAGAGTGGTCCTCCACAATATTCGTGAGCATCCAGAGTATTCGTGAGCGTCGTGGCTCCATGGTTCAGATTTTCGAGAGCAGAGGTGTTAGCCACCAAGCCACCCCTACCTCCAGGACTGCTGTGGTAGACTCCACTGGGAGGTCGTGCTAGTCCGGAGTTTGTTTTACATGCGACAGCAGGCCATTTTGGGAGAAATTGTCCACTGTGGTAGCGCTGGTAGATAGCACAGATCACGGATCGGGCCATGTTCTTTACCTCCCATAGTCAGCAGATGTTCATACACCGGCGGCCACAGAGAGGTCGCGTGGAAGTTCCCGCTTTATGTCCTCCAATCGCCTATTTTCGTGTATATCCTTAACCTCTAGAGTTTTGTATGTATTGATGTTGGATGATGTGTTTAGTGTTATGTTCGGATAGCTTTGTGCTAAAATGTGATTTAGAAACCCGTTAGTGAAAAAGGGTAAGTTCAAAGTAGAAATGACGAACCTTAGAATATTACGCTGAGACCTTAGATGTGTCGCTTTGAGCACAAGATTCATGTGATCTTTGTCGAATGTATTATCATACGAGAGTAATTGTGGGGAAAATTTCTGGGTAGTGTAAAACGGAAGTGGTAGCTTTCACGACTGTAGAGGTAAGATTGTTCCGGATCGGGAACAAGAGCGTGACGCGTAGTCGGTCGGGTTGGGCCATGCTGAGGCCAACCCGCGCCGCTTTCAAAGTGGGTCAGCTCGGTGGTCCCGCCAGTGGTAGGTCACGAGGGCGCCAGGCCCATGATTAGATAACCGCCGAAGAGTTTGTGGTTATGTTCAACCGTAGCCGATCGCGAAGGCCGGAATGGCCTTGGCGGAGATCATGGTTAGTAAGATGACCAAGTCGAGGTAGTGACTCCAAGGTTTTGGAACCAAAGCGATCAAGCGTGGTACGATACTAGAGGAGTTCAAGTGTCCGAGAAGGCACGACGAGTAAGGAAGAGAACGTGGTGATATTTCGGCGCGTGGCGCTGGCAACTTGTTAGAAGAAATTCTTCGTTATCCGTCTCGGAAGGAACATTCGACGAATGTTTCTGGCGAGGGGAGAATGTTATACCAGATTTCCGCAGTATATACGCGAGGGCGACGATACAATTTGAGCCTTAAAGTAGGCATAGGTTCGAATTTGTGCATAGCTACCAAAAGGAGTCGCTGACTAAACGCTTTCCATTTTCAAGGAAAATTCCGCCATGCCATTAATAATTTTTATGGATTTTTCCGAGAGACGAACATTTTGGATCAACGGGAGGGTGACATGTGTCACCTCACATCGGAAGAGGTCGACGGCAATCGGGCTAGTCTTGCACGCTTTTGGTGTGAAATTTTGGTCAAGGGTTAGGTAGGATATTTTTGTGTAGACGGATAAGGTAGCACATGGCTAAATCTCGCCTTACACTTGCTATGCACTTGTCTTCATCTCGCCATTGGTTGGCCTTCACTTGACCTATAAATACCCTCTAAGTGATGAACTTTCTTCATCCAAAAATCTTTTCTAAGTGTTAAAAATCCTCCCCTTTGTGGTCGAGTTCGCCCAACTCTCCCCTCCTTCGAGAGTCTCGCCGAGGCCTCCCCTCCCCTCATGGTGCCCTAGCCAGGGGTACCCCTAGCCTTGTTGTCTCGTATAAATACCCCTTTTGTGGTATAGAAATACTCTCCTAGTAGTGTTATAATGTCCAAATACTCGCCCAAATACCTTGTAGTATTCCCAAAGTTACACTTGTACAAAAGCCTAAAATACTATTATACTTCCTCACCACAAAAACGAAACTCAAGTAAATCTTCACCCGTAGTTGAAGTTATAAGCAGAAGTTGGTTAGAACTTCTAAGGGTTGGTTGAGCTGGCCTGAGCGCACTGAGTAGAGCTAAACCTTGCTCAGATCGACATATAAACTCTGATAATTTTGGGCTTATCGAGGTAAACACTCGACCTTCTATTGTAATTGGAAATTACATGTTGTAGGAATATATAGTCAAGTATACTATATATAGAACTGAACATTATAATTGCGCGGCAATGTCTTTCGACTTAAGCTCGATTAATACTTACGCAATGTCTTGCGACTTAAGCCCAATTTAAAGAAGAGAATCGAATCAGAATTACATAGATCAGACATAAAGAGACTTGTGTAGCATTATCGTAGTAGAATTGTACACGCCCGTTAGACGTTAACCCTCTGGATGGCTTGGTAGTCACTGATAGAGAGAGATTTACGCCGTCATGTGGGAGGTCGCCAATTTTCAGAGAATATTATACATTGAGATCTAAAGATATTAATAGGCGCTTTGTGGCCTCTATAGGTTGTAGTACTACGTGGAGTGATCCGCTTGACCGAGAGTGTAGCGCACTTGCCTGAGGTACTGAGCGCTTTGCTATTAGTCGATACTGCCGCAGGTACGTGAACCTCTTCCTATATGTTCTAGCATGATATGTATAACTATGTAGTACGGTAGACGATACGTGTTAAATGTATTTGATTGTCTTTAAACATAAAGTGTTATAACGCTTTTATGGGAAGTCGTTATAACAACTCTATGTAAACGAGAAATGCTTGTGGTTTTTAAAAGATAAATCGATTTGACTTATAACCGACTTGTTGTAAAAGAACTCAAGTATTCTAAGAGATTAAGAAACCTTTTTGAAAGAAGTGTATACTTGGTTTGAAAACATAAAAGTTATACCACTTTATGAGAAGTTAGGTGTAACGCCTAAGAGAGATAAAAAGAATGGTTTAATGGTTTAGAAGTTAAGAGACTTATTCTTAAAAGATAAGAGACTTGACTTAATATGGATGTTTGTGTGAAACCTCATTCGTGAGTAATGAGTACTTGGTTTTGGAAGGAATAATGTTTTATCGATTTCGAAATCGTAATGTTTATCGACAAACCACCGCAGCTGCTAATAAAGTGGAAATGTATTGAATAATTAAGTATTATTAGAACCAAGAGAAACCTCCATCCGCATGAAGCTAAGATGAGACAAAATGATATTACATTTATAGATCATGGCTGCTAATAAGATTGATTATGAACAAGAATAACCTACTCGCCAAGGCATATGTTACTCAATTGTTTTAAAAGAGATTAAGACATCAACTATGAACTTTTCAAAAAGAGACTTGTGTATTTGAAATTAGGCAAACCGAACTTTAGGAAAAGAAAGGCATTGTGTTGTCTTAAAATGGTTTAAAACATAAGGTGTATAACAACTTTACGGGAAGTTGGTTATAACGACCTTATGAAAACAAAAGAAAGGTTTTATCATTGGTTTTTAATGTGGTAACTTGCCTTTAAAAAGGAAAGTATGGAAGTTGTTTTGGTTTACTTAAAAGATATAAGTCACTCTATTTTTTATACTACGTATCGTGACTTTATAAAAGGATTAGATCCCGTTAAAAGGAATTTAACGACGTAGTACTTTAGGTTAAAACCCGACTTTGGCATAAAATGAAAGTACTTTGAGTCAGGTATAACTCGCCTACGCCATTGTTGTGAAACTTGCCATGCTTGTTGATGTGAAACTCGCCTATGCTTGTTGTTGTGAAACTTGCCTATGCTTGTTGTGATAGCCTTTGCGTGCAAAGATTGTGTTTCTATACTACCGCCTCTCACGAGGGTCATTGACTTGTTAAGAACTTACTCGACGCTCTCGCTGATAGTTACTTTGTTAAATCACTTTGGACATACCGACACGACGCCAGCGCACGCATGCTTCCACTTTGATTACCGCTTGTTGTCTTATTGTTTCCTTCGACATACCGACACGACGCGTAGCGCACGCATGCTTCCATTTGGAATGCCGTCTTATTGTTTCCTTCGACTCATCGACACGACGCGAGCGCACGCATGCTTCCATTTGGAATGTTGTCTTATTTATTCCCTTCGACATACCGACACGACGCGTAGCGCACGTATGCTCCCATTTGGATTTCTATCTTGTTGTTATCATATCATAGCTCAGCAGCGAGGAAGGTACCCACGCGTGATTGATGCCGCGGGCGCGAGACCGAATTGATATAATCATGCGTATGTACATCGTAGTTTGGTTATCATACCGCTCTCGCTTATAGACTATTATGATTTCAAGCATGATTTTACGCCACATACTGGTACTGCCAGATCGACTTCCTTCGGGGCCGCTCACGCCGCAGTAGAGGTACATCGCTGTCGATCCCCGCTTAGATCACCTTTCAACATTGGGAAGCTCCGTTCCTTCGAGGCTTATCTCGCTGCATGTTACCCGATTCTCAGAGGTTCTGTACATCTGTGGTATGGCCCCGCCCCGCCATAGTTGTCAGATAAACTCTTAGAGGTCTGTGAGCATCGTGTCAGTGGTTTGTAAAAAGGATAACCGTCGGTATTTATGTATATATGATAAGGCAAATCGCTTTGGTTGGCTCGCTTATTTATTTTGTCTCTAAATTCATGTTCATGTTTTTATTTCCGCGATTTTCTCTCGATGTCAGATCACTAGGTGCTCGGTAGGCATTACCACGCCCGGTTCGGTCGTGACAACCCCAACCTCAAGCCTGGATCGGTGCCCTACCCGCACCTTCTACCTTAATCAACACGAGTAAACTGCGGAATTTAAATAACACCTCTTTTTTTTTTTTTTACCAACGTACGTGCAAGGCAAAGCCGACAAGGCTGCCATATAATATACATAGACCAAAGACACAACATCTTACATGAGTCCAATCCCACATATGAATACTGCACTTAAGAGTTATATCAACTATGACGGACAAGGCCCCGCTGCATCCATAATCAGATAAAAGCTCAGATCGAAAGAACTTATACCAAAAGATAAAACTCCCAATGTATGAGCTATCCAAAACTCGAAAGGTGGTCCTACACCGCCGATCACCAAACAACAGACTAAACTCATGCAGATGAACGCAACCCCGAAGGAGGTCAAGACGGGCATGTACCAAGTATGTGAAATAAAGAGGTACTGTGAATGAAATCATAACAATCTAAGCAAAACAGAGACATGATGATAGCCAACCTACAGACACAACACATAAGCCATAATAAGTCGTGGACGATGCCTCAAGTCATTTCTAAAATATAACCACGGGTCTACGCCATAATATCAATCATGCCCGTGGAATCCTTCCTCACCGCCACCCATGATATAACATAACATCAATAGGCACACATGAACACCAAGTCCCACCTGTGTCATAAAAACTGTACGGGCCAAGCAGGAAAACGAGCAGGTGGTAAAGCAGGGGGTATAATGTCTTGGGGGTTTACCCCTCACTTATACTCTTACCCTGGAGAAGGTGGTATAGCATCTTGGGGGTTTACCCCTCACTTATACTATTACCCTATCTCAACCGGCCGTCAAACAAAACATAAGCACTACCATGTCTTCTTATAAAAATCCGGGAATTTAACCCAAGTACTACAAATAACTAAGCATACCCGTGAATCTCACATCACCGCTTCAGACGCCCAAGTACTTACAACAAGACAGCCGGCCCTCCAACCGAGAGTCGCGGCAACTTAATAAAACATAATCCTTGCACTCAAAGGCTATCGCCAGCACACATAGGCAATTCTCAATTAATCAAGCCAAAGTACTTATCAAGGCACACATAGAATAATTCTCATTTAACAAGCCAAAGTACTTATCAAGGCACAAATAGAATAATTCTCATTTAACAAGCCAAAGTACTTATCAAGGAACAAATAGAATAAATTCTCATTTAACAAGCCAAAGTACTTATCGAGGCACAATTAGAATAAATTCTCATTTAACAAGCCAAAGTACTTATCGAGGCACAAATAGAATAAATTCTCATTTAACAAGCCAAAGTACTTATCGAGGCACAAATAGAATAATTCTCATTTAACAAGCCAAAGTACTTATCGAGGCACAATTAGAATAAATTCTCATTTAACAAGCCAAAGTACTTATCGAGGCACAAATAGAATAATTCTCATTTAACAAGCCAAAGTACTTATCGAGGCACAAATAGAATAATTCTCATTTAACAAGCCAAAGTACTTATCGAGGCACAAATAGAATAAATTCTCATTTAACAAGCCAAAGTACTTATCGAGGCACAAATAGAATAAATTCTCATTTAACAAGCCAAAGTACTACGTGACGACATCTCTTTCAAAAGACTCCTTTTTATGTAAAATCCCAAGATACTAACACCCGTAGTATCAAGGTGTGTCTATTTTTCAAAGTAAGTTACTACACTTTTAGAAAACTCTTTTCAAAGCTTGAAATCAAGTAACTTCAATTTTTCACAATCTAGGCATCTCATGCCCAATAATCAAAATAGACAACATTCTTAACCTTCCATAAAGCCGTTATAACCAACTTCCCATAAAACCGTTATAACCCTTTATGGTTTTAGACAATTTCATTCTTTTTATAACCAAGAGACTTATACTTAAAACCAAGTATCACAAACTTTCAAATCAAGTTTCTTAATATTTAGAAAACAAGTTTCTTCTACCTTTAAACCTCAAGTAACTCACACCTTTAAAACAAGTTACTTCTCTTAAATCATGTTATTTCTCCTCTCTTAAAACAATTAAGTAAATCACTCCTTTAACTCCCCTAAAGTCATTACAACAACCCTTAGGTTTTGGAACTAAGGCACTAGCCAAAAGGTTTGGAAACCACTTCCTTTTCAAGACTCCATGTACTTTAAGTAAAATACTTTCACTTTTAAGAATCCAAAATTCACTAAGGAAATGGATTATACAACTTACAATTTAAACATCAAAGTACAATCAAGGGAGTACATAGAACGAATTCTATTTTAGGCAATCCAAATACAACCAAGGAATGGATCATTTAAGGAGTAGAACTTACTTTCTTTATCTTAAGGAATCACGCTAGAAGAGAGATAGTTCACATACCTTTCGCTAATATCCACAAGCTGCCGAATACGCCGACGAAAAGTGTCAACCTATAATGGTCACAACAAGACTATCAACTTCTAGTCTCTAACGTAGAATAATACTAAGTATACGTTCTAATTCTACGGAAAATAGTAAAGACTTCCTTTGTTTCTACTCACTTTGCCACCTTTTTCAAGGCCGAATACAATAACCAAACATGCCACATTTAAGGCTCCAAACAACAACCAACCAAAGGGGATTACACGCCTTACAATACGTGTAAAATTCCGCCCCACAATTAATATCAAGTAGTTTCCATATTCAAGCCATTCTCGGCCAACATAAATAACAACACTAAGTCCTTTCCAAATTCTTTTTCGATCCAAGTTCTTAGTCTAACATGTTATATAGTCATTAACAACTTCAACAACTACAATTTCCTTCTTTAAACAACATGCGACGACTTAAACTAATAATCAACTTGAATTCCAATCTTATAGCTAAACATGCTAGTTTTCGGATTAGGGTTCCAATAACCAATATACTTATCCAACTACATAATATATAACTCATGCTTGCTAATAACCATAGCTACAATCAATAAGTAAACTTAATTGCTAAACGACAAAATTTATACCTTTTCAAGCCCTTAAAATTTCCAAGATTCAAAGTCGTGCCTTAGCAATTCTTAGCTCCTTTCCTTAAGTTCCAATCCGCTCCAAGCACTCCTTAGAGGCCTATGAAGAACCCATCTTCAAGTTCCAACTTCAAAGTTGAAGAACTCCTTTAGTTTCCGCCTTGCGACTAACGTGAAAACTCCGTTTTTCCGAAATCTTTCTATTGAGATAACCTTATAATACCCTTAGGGACATTGGGTCAAAGTCTTGTGAACAATGGATCAAAATCACAAATTTTTTTTGTGTGGGAACCCTCCAAACCCGAGAGCAATAATGGCTATGCTCAATGTTCTCTCAAATTTTCTAAGTGTTAAAAGCTAGTCTTGCACTAGTGTAGTGAATATATAACACCTTGGATGGCTTAGATTAATACACTTGTGGGCTAGGATGAAGGATCATTAATTAAAAAGCCAAGTGGACAAGTTGACCTTGGTCAACAATCTCGCTCAAGACTTATTTTCCAAGATGGTCAATGACCATTTTACCCTCCTCAAAATCGACCAAGACCTCGGGGTGCCACGTGTCGCCTCTCATTCGCCCATAAAAATTCTCAGAATCCTCGTGGCCCCAAAACGTAAAATTTCTGTGGGCCCCACGTGACCAACCAGAAAAATAAATTTCCATAATGCTAATAGGTTCCATACTCTCAAATAATACATTTTGAGAATCCAATTCTCAACAACGAACATTTTTCCTTTCCGACGTTGAACATTTCCCGCCTAAAAACAATTCTTCCTTTCGTATCAATTTACAAGTCTTGTTTCCTTTTGTACATTCTCTTTACATGTCCCGACTTACGGGTGTAACATTCTTCTCCTTAGAAACATTCGTCCCCGAATGTTCTTAGTCGATTGCTAAGATCTACAAACTCGGCATAATCTTTATACTATGCCTAATACCAAATCGCACAAGACTAATGATGCCACATGGCCACCTCATAACACACGTGAACATATCAATGGACCTTCCGTCCGCGACCCTTCTCACAAAACTCGAAGGTTACGCTTTCTAAAACACGGATCCTTAGAGGTTCCTTTCTTTCCTTACTTGTCATACTTTCTCGTACTTTCAAACTCATCTAGTACACGTACAAAATCTCCAATTTTGTTTCTCTTCTCCAATCCTTGGAGTTACTATCCAAACTTGGCCATATAGTTACTTACATTCCCATTAAGGCTCTTCTCGGTCCTTACGACCTGGTGGAACGATCCACGAACTCGCATAACGATCAACTAGACTGGGCCTAGCACCTCGTGACCCTATCACATAGCGAGACCATTTCTAATCGACATCACCCCATTCCACACTACTGGTGACCGAAATGAGTCCATAACCCGACTCATCGTCACACTTAACTTCTCATTCTTAGTCTGAAATAAATCTCTCTCTTACCTCAAGGTACTTCTCACCCTATCCCCTATACACTAGAGGTTTGTCACATAAGCCAAAGTATTCCTACTGCACATTCTTCCCTATTGGTCTTACATCACATGGGCAATTACTCTTTGTGAGCTCTACACAACTATAGTCCCAGTTCACTTACCATTCTTGTCAACATTCTTAACTTCTCACTTTACTAATCAAGGTATCCCTACCTCTGGGGTACTATTACTTTACAACTCTAGCAATAAAGGGAAAACATATACGCTAGGGTAAAATCTGAATCTATCAACGCACATATGATTCAAAGGAATCAAAATATACCAGAACCCCGCGATGTCGCCTCCCGATCCCGCCAGTAGTCACGCCATCTCTGCGGTTCAAGGACCGCAGAACTATAAACTCCACTCGACCTCTACCACTACCGGCCGACATCCAACACCTCGCTCGGGAACGCATACCGGAGGAAAGGTAACCAACTACCGCCTCATAGCCGAGCCACCTCACCGGTTTCTTCTAAAAGGACATACCGCAATATGGCCGACGCCACAACAAAAACAAACACCGCGCTATAACGACATTTCCCGAACGACGCTTACCACATCCGATACATCGAGGAATAGGTGGCCTCGATCGAGAAAATCCTCTCGCTTCCTCCAGAACCTCGACCACCGGAGCTTGGACCGCTCCTAAATACCTTGTGGGGTCCAATATCCCACCCGTGGAATCGGGGGTATGTACCGGGTAGGCCGACGAATATCTCACTTGGCCGAGGCACTCGCCCAAAACTCACCGAATAACCAACCGGTCTAGCCTCTCTTACGCAGATCTCCGCGCCGCCTCTATCCTCGTGACACTGTCTGCATCGCCGAGTAACCTCCGCCGATGAAATCAGAGTAATCGCTATCTTGGTCAATAACATAATGGCTTCCTTCACGACTCCTAAAGTCTTCCCTAATCGAGAAGTGGAGGCTCGTGTCGGCCTCAAAACTGGCGCAGAAGAACTCGCCATCGTGAACAACATCCAGATACCCGGCATAAGCCCTACCAACTCTCGAGTCGACTAGTAGCTCTCGCTACTCCTTTGCCCTTCTGGCTGCCGCCTCCTCGAGGCATAATCAGAACACAACAATACGTCGAGAGGAATTATCTTACTAACACAAATTTCATGGCACGATCTTAGAGTGAGAAGAATAGAAACTAACTCCTAAATGTCCTCGTAGCCTCGTTTATGGGCGTGGCGCGCAACACACCGATAACTAAGACTCTACTAGACACCAGTAGACATTTCGAGGATCGATCGCTCGATACCACTCACACTCAACCTCAAGCTCGTGGATGGTGCCCTACCTGGGCACCCTTCTACCTTAATCAACACGAGTAAACTGCGGAATTTAAATAACACCTTTTTTTTTTTTATTACCAACGTACGTGCAAGGCAAAGCCGACAAGGCTGCCATATAATATACATAGACCAAAGACACAACATCTTACATGAGTCCAATCCCACATATGAATACGCACTTAAGAGTTATATCAACTATGACGACAAGGCCCCGCTGCATCCATAATCGCATAAAAGATCGCATCGGAAAGAACTTATACCAAAAGATAAAACTCAATGTAAGGAGCTATCCAAAACTCGAGCAGGTCCTACACGCCGATCACCAAACAACAGACCTAAACTCATGCAGATTTAACGCACTTCAAGGAGGTCAGTACGAAGAATGTACCAAGTATGTGAAACAGTAAGTACTGTAATGAAATCATAACAGTCTAAGCAAAACAGGAGACATGTATGATAGCCAACCTACAATACACAACACATAAGCAGTCATAACAAGTCAGGGACGCATGCCCTCAAGTCATTTCTAAAATATAACCATGGGTCTACGCCCATAATATCAATCATGCCCGTGGAATCCTTCCTCACTGCCGGCAGTCCATGATATAACATAACATCAATAGGCACACATGAACACCAAGTCTCACCTGTGTCCTAAAACTGTACGGGCCAAGCAGGAAAACGAGCAGGTGGTAAAGCAGGGGGTATAATGTCTTGGGGGTTTACCCCTCACTTATACTCTTACCCTGGAGAAGGTGGTAAAGCATCTTGGGGGTTTACCCCTCACTTATACTCTTACCCTATCTCAACCGACCATCAAACAAAACAAGCATGGGGTATAATGTCTTGGGGGTTTACCCCTCACTTATACTCTTACCCTGGAGTATGGTATAAAGATCTGGGGTTTACCTCACTTATACTCTTACCCTATCTCAACCGCCACAAACAAAACATAAGCACTACCATGTCTTCTTATAAAATCAGAATTTAACCTAAGTACTACAAATAACTAAGATACCCGTGGAATCCCACATCACCGCTTCAGACGCCCAAGTACTTACAACAAGACAATGGCCTCCAACCGAGTCGCGGCAACTTAATAAAACATAATCCTTGCACTCAAAGGCTATCGCCAACACACATAGGCAATTTTCAATTAATCAAGCCAAAGTACTTATCAAGGCACACATAGAATAATTCTCATTTAACAAGCCAAAGTACTTATCAAGGCACAAATAGAATAATTCTCATTTAACAAGCCAAAGTACTTATCAAGGCGCAAATAGAATAAATTCTCATTTAACAAGCCAAAGTACTTATCAAGGCGCAAATAGAATAAATTCTCATTTAACAAGCCAAAGTACTTATCGAGGCACAATTAGAATAAATTCTCATTTAACAAGCCAAAGTACTTATCGAGGCACAAATAGAATAAATTCTCATTTAACAAGCCAAAGTACTTATCGAGGCACAAATAGAATAATTCTCATTTAACAAGCCAAAGTACTTATCGAGGCACAATTAGAATAAATTCTCATTTAACAAGCCAAAGTACTTATCGAGGCACAAATAGAATAATTCTCATTTAACAAGCCAAAGTACTTATCGAGGCACAAATAGAATAATTCTCATTTAACAAGCCAAAGTACTTATCGAGGCACAAATAGAATAAATTCTCATTTAACAAGCCAAAGTACTTATCGAGGCACAAATAGAATAAATTCTCATTTAACAAGCCAAAGTACTAATGACGCATTCTTTTCAAAAGACTCCTTTTTATGTAAAATCCCAAGATACTAACACCCGTAGTATCAAGGTATGTCTATTTTTCAAAGTAAGTTACTACACTTTTAGAAAACTCATTTCAAAGCTTGAAATCAAGTAACTTCAATTTTTCACAATCTAGGCATCTCATGCCCAATAATCAAAATAGACAACATTCTTAACCTTTCATAAAGTCGTTATAACCAACTTCCCATAAAGACGTTATAACCCTTTATGGTTTTAGACAATTTCATTCTTTTTATAACCAAGAGACTTATACATAAAACCAAGTATCACAAACTTTCAAATCAAGTTTCTTAATATTTAGAAAACAAGTTTCTTCTACCTTTAAACCTCAAGTAACTCACACCTTTAAAACAAGTTACTTCTCTTAAATCATGTCATTTCTCCTCTCTTAAAACAATTAAGTAAATCACTCCTTTAACTCCCCTAAATTCATTACAACAACCCTTAGGTTTTGGAACTAAGGCACTAGCCAAAAGGTTTGGAAACCACTTCCTTTTCAAGACTCCATGTACTTTAAGTAAAATACTTTCACTTTTAAGAATCCAAACTTCACTAAGGAAATGGATTATACAACTTACAATTTAAACATCAAAGTACAATCAAGGGAGTACATAGAACGATTTCTATTTTAGGCAATCCAAATACAACCAAGGAATGGATCATTTAAGGAGTAGAACTTACTTTCTTTATCTTAAGGAATCATGCTAGAAGAGGAAATAGTTCACATACCTTTTCGGCTAATATCCACAAGCTAAGCCGAATACGCCGTACGTAGAAGTGTCAACCTATAATGGTCACAACAAGACTATCAACTTCTAGTCTCTAACGTAGAATAATACTACGTATACGGTCTCTAATTCTACGGAAAATCGGGCAAAGACTTCCTTTGTTTCTACTCACTTTGCCACCTTTTCAAGGCCGAATACAATAACCAAACATGCCACATTTAAGGCTCCAAACAACAACCAACCGAAGGGATTACACGCCTTACAATACGTGTAAAATTCCGCCCACAATTAATATCAAGTAGTTTCCATATTCAAGCCATTCTCGCCAACATAAATAACAACACTAAGTCCTTTCCAAATTCTTTTCGATCCAAGTTCTTAGTTCTAACATGTTATATAGTCATTAACAACTTCAACAACTACAATTTCCTTCTTTAAACAACATGCGACGACTTAAACTAATAATCAACTTGAATTCCAATCTTATAGCTAAACATGCTAGTTTTCGGATTAGGGTTCCAATAACCAATATACTTATCCAACTACATAATATATAACTCATGCTTGCTAATAACCATAGCTACAATCAATAAGTAAACTTAATTGCTAAACGACAAAATTTATACCTTTCCAAGCCCTTAAAATTTCCAAGATTCAAAGTCGCGCCTTAGCAATTCTTAGCTCCTTTCCTTAAGTTCCAATCCGCTCCAAGCACTCCTTAGAGGCCTATGAAGAACCCATCTTCAAGTTCCAACTTCAAAGTTGAAGAACTCCTTTAGTTTCCGCCTTGCGACTAACGTGAAAACTCCGTTTTTCCGAAATCTTTCTATTGAGATAACCTTATAATACCCTTAGGGACATTGGGTCAAAGTCTTGTGAACAATGGATCAAAATCACAAATTTTTTTGTGTGGGAACCCTCCAAACCCGAGAGCAATAATGGCTTTGCTCAATGTTCTCTCAAATTTTCTGTCACGACCCGAACCCGGGCCCGTGACTGGTGCCTTACCCCGGGCACCCTAGTGATACAACATCAGAGAAAATCAGCGGAAATAAACACATGAACACGAATTAAGAGACATGATAAAAAAAACAGGCCAACCAAAACAGTTGCCTTCAGTATATAAACATAAATACGACAGCTTATCCTTTTACAGACTACCACAACAAGATTACTGCACTTAAGAAGTGACAACAACTATGACGACAGTGGCCCCGCCATACCCCGAATGTACCGTAACCTGGACTAGTGGTAACATACCAAAGATAAGCCTCCAAGGAACGGAGCTTCCCAACACTGAAATGTGATCCTATAAGCGGATCGACGGTCGATGTACCTCTACCGCGCAGATGAACGCACTTCAAGGAGGTCGACAACAGTACCAAGTATGTGAAATCAGAAATATCAGAAATGAAATCATAATAGCCTATATAAAGCGGGAGACATGTATGATAACCAAACTACGATTCACAACATAAAAGATCATGTCAAGTCGTGGACTCACGCCTCAAAGTCATCCTCACGCCCGTGGAACTTCTTCCTCACCGCAGCCTAGGTACAAATCATGTGATACGTATAACATGTCTCGGCCCATCTCATGGACCCGGATAGAAACGTGGGATACATTCCTGCTCATCCCATGAACCGTGAGTCGAGTGAAATACATTCCGGATGAACCTAGTCGAGTGAAATATATTCGGATGAACCGGTAGTCGAGTGAAATACATTCGGATGAACCGGAGTCGAGTGAAATACATTCCGGATGAACCGGTAGTCGAGTGAAATACATTCGGATGAACCTAGTCGAGTGAAATACATTCCGGATGAACCTAGAGTCGAGTAGAACACAGTACTTGCACAACAAGGCTATCACACGTAACATGGTCAAGTTTCATAACAACAAGCATAGGCAAGTTATACACAACTCAAGGTACTTTCATTTTATGTCAAAGTCCGGATTTTTAACCCTAAAGTACTACGTATGTTAAATTCCTTTTAAAGATCCATTTCTTTTACAAAGGTCACCCGATACCCGTAGTATAAAAATAGAGTGACTAACATTGTTAAGTAAACCAAAATGCTTTCCTTTGTAAAATCAAGTAACAACCTTATTTTCCAAACGTTCAAGTTTGCCTAATTTCAGATGCTCAAGTTTCTCACTTTAGAAAAGGTTTCGTAGTTCGTAGTTTTAATCCTTTAAAACATAATTCTCCTTTAAACGTTTTGAGAAACATATGTCTTATATGTGAGTAGGTTATTCTTGTTTATAATCGATCTTATTAATGCAACCATGATCTAGGAAATGTAATATCATTTTGTCTCATCTTAGCTTCTATGCAGATGGAGGTTTCTACTGGTTTTAATACCATACTTCATTATTCAATACATTTTCCTTTATTAACGTTGCAGTGGTTTGTCGATACTCATTCTGATTTCCAAAATCAGTAAAACATTATTCATTTTAAAACCAAGCACTCATTACTCACGAATGAGGTTTCACACTTTTATCAAAATTCGTATCAATACCATTAAGTCAAGTCTCTTATCTTCAAAAAAATCAGTAAACCATTATTTTTATTACTCTTAAGACGTTATACCTAACTTCCCATAAAGCTAGTACAACTCTTATGTTTTCAAAGCCAAGTATTACTCTTCTTTCAAAAAGGTCTTTTGAAACACTTCAAGTTCTTTATTACTACACATCAAATCCGTTATAAGTCAAAATCAGTTACCCTTTGAAACCACAAAGCATTTTCTTACCTACATAAAGCTGTTGTAACCAACTTCCCATAAAGCCGTTATAACACTTTATTTTTCAAACCAATAAAATACATTAAACACGTACGTCACCGCATTACATATAGTTATACACATATCATGCTAGAACAGATAGGAAGAGGTTCACATACCTCGCGACGATTATCGACTAATAGCAAAACGCCCAAGTAACTCGAACTGGCTACTCCTTAAGCCAAGTAGATCACGCCATACGTAGTACTTCAACCTATAGAGGCCACAAGGCGCCTATTAACATCCTAGATCTCAATGTAGAATATTCTAGAAAATTCAAAGACCTCCCCGCAACAACAGCGTAAATCTCCTCCTCTATCGAGGCCGGCTACCAAGCCAACCAGGGGGGGGGGGTTAACACGTCTAACCGGACGTGTACAATTCTACTACACAGTAATGCTACACAAGTCTACTGTAATACAGTCCTATGTAATTACAGTTCAGTCTTCTTATTAAATTCAGGCTTAAGTCGCAAGACATTGCCGTAAGTATTATTCAGGCTTAAGTCAAAAGACATTGCCGCACAACTATGTTCAATTCTATATATAGTATACTTCAACTATATATTCCAACAACATGTAATTTCCAATTACAATAGAAGGTCAAGAGTGTTTACCTCGATAAGCCCAAAATTATCCGAGTTTAAATGTCGATCCTGAGCAAGGTTTAGCTCCTACTCCGTGCGCTCCGACCCGCTCCAACCAACCCTTAGAAGTTCTAACCAACTTCTCTTAACACTTCAACCAACTATGAAGGTTTTCCTTAGGTTTCGTTTTTGTAGTGAGGAAGTATAATAGTATTTTACGGGCTTTTGTATAAGTGTAACCTTGGGAATACTACAAGGTATTTGGCCAAGGTATTAGGGCATTATACCCATACTAGGAGAGTATTTCTACACCACAAAAGGGGGGGTATTATACGAAAACAACTACGCTAGGGGTACCCACGACTAACCACTACAGGGAGGGAAGCTCGGCGAGTGGTGTCACGACTAACCCGGCCCGTGATGGTGCCTTATCCGGCACCTAGTGATACAACATCGAGAAAATCAATGAAATAAAAACATGAACATGAATTAAGAGACAAGATAAATAAACAAAGCAACCAAAACAGTTGCCTTCATCATATATACATAAATACCCAACGCTTATCCTTTTACAAACCCCGCCCACAACAAAGCGATTGCACTCTAAGATTTTTACAATATGACGGATGACAGGCCCCGCCATACCCGAATGTATAAGAATCTACGACTCGTGGTAACATACCAAAAGATAAGCCTCAAGAAAATGGGCTTCCCGACACGCCGAATCGTGATCCTATGGCGAGGATCCACCACCGATGTACCTCAACTCGCGCATGAACGCACCCGAAGGAGGTCGATAACAGTACCAAGTATGTGAAATCAGAAAAGATCAAATGAAATCATAATAGTCCATATAAAGCGGAGACATGTATGATAACCGGATGAAATACGTGTCCTCGCCATCTGGGACTCGGTGTAAAATCGTGAAATACGTGACCGCCATCTCGTGGGACTCGGTAAAATCGATGAAATACGTGACCGCCCATCTCGTGGGACTCGGTGTAAAATCGGATGAAATACGTGACCGCCATCTCGTGGGACTCGTAAAATCGGATGAATACGTGATTCGCCATCTCGTGGGACTCGGTGTATAATCGTTCATAACAAATCAACCGGCCCTCCCTCGAGATATGCGGGGGTACAGAAATACAACAAAGACTATCACAACAAGCATAGGCAGTTTCACAACAACAAGCATAGGCAAGCTTCACAACAACAAGCATAGGCAAGCTTCACAACAACAAGCATAGGCAAGTTATACACAACTCAAAGTACTTTCATTTTATGCCAAAGTCCGGTTTTAACTCCTAAAGTACTACGACGTTAAATTCCTTTTAAAGATCCATTTCTTTTACGAAGGTCACCCGATACCCGTAGTATAAAAATAGAGTGACTAACATTGTTAGTAAACCAAAATGCTTTCCTTTGTAAAATCAAGTAACAACCTTATTTTCCAAACGTTCAAGTTTGCCTAATTTCAAATGCTCAAGTTTCTCATTTTAGAAAAGGTTTCGTAGTTCATAGTTTTAAATCCTTTAAAACATAATTCTCCTTTAAACGTTTTGAGAAACATATGTCTTATATGTGAGTAGGTTATTCTTGTTTATAATCAATCTTATTAAGCAGCCATGATCTAGGAAATGTAATATCATTTTGTCTTATCTTAGCTTCTATGCAGATGGAGGTTTCTACTGGTTTTAATACCATACTTCATTATTCAATACATTTTCCTTTATTAACGCTGCAGTGGTTTGTCGATACTCATTCTGATTTCCAAAATCAAGAAACATTATTCCTTTTAAAACCCAGTACTCATTACTCACGAATGAGATTTCACACCTTTAACAAAATTCATATCAATACCATTAAGTCAAGTCTCTTATCTTTAAAAAAAATCAGTAAACCATTCTTTTTATCACTCTTAAGACGTTATACCTAACTTCCCATAAAGCTAGTACAACTCTTATGTTTTCAAAGCCAAGTATTACTTTTCTTTCAAAAAGGTCTTTTTGAAACACTTCAAGTTCTTTATTACTACACATCAAATACGTTATAAGTCAAATCAGTTACCCTTTGAAACCACAAAGCATTTTCTTACCTACATAAAGCTGTTATAACCAACTTCCCATAAAGCCGTTATAACACTTTATGTTTCAAACCAATCAAATACATTAAACACATGTACATCTACCGTACTACATAGTTATACACATATCATGCTAGAACAGATAGGAAGAGGTTCACATACCTCGCGACGATTATCGACTAATAGCAAAGTGATCCAAGTACCTCAAACCGTCGGCTACTCCTTAAGCCAAGTAGATCACGCCATACGCAGTACTTCAACCTATAGAGGCCACAAGGCGCCTATTAACATCCTAGATCTCAATGTAGAATATTCTACAGAAAAATTCGGCAAAGACTCTCCTCCCCGCAATGCAGTAAATCTCCTCCTCTATCGAGGCTACCAAGCCAACCAGGGGGGGGGGGGGGTTTGCACGTCTAACCGGACGTGTACAATTCTACTCACAGAATACTACACAAGTCTCACTGAATAGTCCTATGTAATTACTGATAGCTTCTTCTTTAAACTCAGCTTAAGTCGCAAGACATTGCCGTAAGCATTATTCAGGCTGAAGACAAAAGACAAGGCCGCACAACGCTGTTCAATTCTAGATAGAGTATACTTAACTATATACTCCTACAACATGTACTTTCCAATTACCACGTAGGTTAAGAATGTTTACCTCGATAAGCCCAAAATTATCCGAGTTTATATGTCGATCCTCGAGCAAGGTTTAGCTCCTACTCCGCGCTCCGACCCGCCTCCAACCAACCCTTAGAAGTTCTAACCAACTTCTACTTATAACTTCAACTACGGGTGAAGATTTACTTAGGGTTTTGTTTTTGTGATCGAGGAAGTATAATAGTATTTTCTGGCTTTTGTAAAGTGTAACCTTGGGAATACTACAAGGTATTTGGGCCAAGGTATTTGGGCATTATAACAATACTAGAGAGTATTTCTATACCAAAAAAAGGGGGGTATTATACGAAAACAACTAGGCTAGGGGGTACCCCACTGCCAACCACTACAAAGGGAGGGGAAGCTCTCGGCCAAAGGGCCTTCTCAAAGGGGGAGGGGGGGCTTTTGGCTGAGATCAAACAAGAGGGAGGGAGTATTTGAGACTTAGAAAGATTGCTCAAGTTTTGGTGGATGAAGAAAGTCTTCAACTTCGAGGGGTATTTATAGGTCAAGTACAGGCCAACCCATGGCCAAGATGACGACACGTGTGGTGCAAGTAGGGCTAGATTTCAACCATGTGGACCTTATCCATCTACCACACCAACTTGCACAAATATCCTACTAACCAAAGGCACAAAACGCGCCTTGACTTGCCTTGCCGTCCACTTGCTCCCGATGTGAGGGTGACACATGTCACCCTCCCGTTGGTCCAAAATGTTTCGTCTCTCGGAAAAATCCGCAAAAATTAAAAATGCCATAGCCGGAATTTTCCCTACGAAAGCTGTGGAAACGTTTCGTCGAAAAACGACTCCTATCGGGTGTTGTGTACAAATTTCGAAACTTGCCTAACTTAAGGCTCAAATTATTATACGTACGCCCTCACGTACATACTCTGGAAATACGGGGTATAACATTCTTCCCCCCTTAGAAACATTCGTCCCGAATGTTCCTTCTCAGTCTCAAAACAAACACGTGCCGGTATAGCCTTCACTACTATACTTACGAAACCAAACATGCCACACCTGGCCACAAAAATAACATGCGCGCGAAAACCCAAATCCAAGTCCACGAGGAAACACCTCTAACATCACAAACTTTTGTCACTTTGCCGCGAGGTTCTGGTGTCACTCTGGCGACCCAACAAATGGTACCGGACTGCATGCGATCCCTGAGGTCTAAAATATACATCCTTCGCACCTTCTCTCTTCACAAGAAATGATCATATCTATGCTCGCAATACATGCTCGCCTCTACCCTTACTCGTACTTCTCGAACACTTGAATTCTTCTAGTATCACGTACCATACTTGATTTCCAACACTTTGGAGTCACTACCTCCAAACTTGGTCATCTTACTAGCCTCGATCTTCCTTAAGGCCATTCCCGCCTTCACGATCCGTTCGGTCGAACATATCCACGAACTCATCGATGGTCATCTAAACTTGGGCCTAGCACCCTCGTGACCCTACCACTGGCGGGACCACCGAGTGACCCCACCGAACAGCCGCGGGTTGGCCCGCAACACGGCCCCAACCCGACCCACTTAACGCATCACGCTCTTGTTTCCGATCCTAACGATCTTACTATACAAGTCATGAAAGCTACCACTTCCATTTTACACTACCCAAGGAATTATCCCAGAACACATTTATACGCAAACCAAGTATTTCAACAAAGACTAACCGTAAAATCTTTTATTCAAGATGACCTTACCTCTAAGGTCTCAACACGAAATATTCTAAGGTTCACACTTTCCATGCCCCCATACATAACCTTTCAACTAACCATGCTTTCTAACTCATAACCAACATAACGCTATCCGAACGTAGCACACAATAAGAAGGTCATTATATCATGCATACAAATCTCTAGAGGGTTAAGGATATACCTGAATCTACCGCTCCACTCTAATCATAAGCACACTGCAGCGCATGCCTGTAGGCGATGAACTCGCCATTGACCTTGAGGGTGAGTCATTCTTTGCATCCTTCCTACTAGGGCACACACGGCCTCGACGGCCGCAGGAAAAACAAGCACTAAAAAAGACGACATTCCCGGATGGCGTCGCCACATCGTACACCGAGGAAAACTGAACCGTGGCTAGAACCCATGTATATCTGCGTGAACTAGAAGCCACGAGCTCGACCCGGCTCGAATACCTGAATGTCTGACGGCGTGGGGACCACTGCAGACGGTGGAGGTACATAACTAGACTGCTGCTGAGGCGGTCCGCCTCGAAAGTTACCAAAGGACCCTGCTGTTCTGGCCCTCTTCTGCTGATCTTGGTCATTCCGTCGACCTCTCCGTGCCTCACATCCTAGTGCATGAGCTTGCGCGGCAATGTCCATGCCCGGTGAAGAGCTACACCCGTACAAGCCTCGCCAAGTAATCATCCAGCCCGGTGGCGTAGCGGTGTACTGGTCCTCCATGCTCGGCTACCACAGCGCACATACCGAGCTAATGAGTCGAACTCACATTGTACTCTCTAACCGTCGCCCGCCCCGCCTCAACGTCAAAAATCTGTCACCGAGCCTCTCATCTGGGGGCAAGAAGTGTGCAAGAAAAGCCCTTGAGAACTCGTCCCATACGGTGGGAGTGCATGCTCTTCCCGGACAACTCCCGCGAATCAAACGATCAATCGCAGTATCACGCGGTGATGCGAACTCAATACCACCGACTGCGCTCGAGACTCGATCACTCACGATCCATTAGGCTTGGATAAACTCACGAGGTCATCCTCGGCTCTCAATCCATAGAACATCAAGTGCTACAACTCGAGAAAGTCACGTAGCCTCAAACTGCTCGCTGGGGTGAACTACGGTGCTCACTGGGCCGGAATCTGCGATCTAGCCTATCTCATATCTCGCCACGACCGCCGCGATGGGCCATCTCCTTGTACCCCATCTCATCTGCTCCATGTTGTGGGAACCGAGGCTCAGTATCAGAGTCTCGCAGCCACCGCTGCGACTCTAAACTCTGCTGGTGCTGGCGGCGTCGCGAAACTCGCCGGCGGAAGCACTGTCTCGTGTATCGGCCGGCTCGCGCCACTACCTCTCTGTATCTCACTAACAACTCTTCGATCGCCTTGCCCATGCGGGCTGGAGTTGCCTTACGCGAGGCATAATCGGTAAAGGAAAGGAATACGTCGAGGGTCGACTTATCACACGACTCAGGGCACGATCTCGGAATGAGAAGAATGGAAACGAATCCTAAATGTCCTATAGCCTCACGATTATAGATGTGGTGCACAACACACCGATAATCAAGACTTACTAGACACGGTCAGAGACACTTTCCGAGGATTAAGCGCTCACGATACCACTTTTGTCACGACCGAACGGGCCGTGATCGTGCCTACCCGGGCACCCTAGTGATACAACATCAGAGAAAATCAGCGGAAATAAAAACATGAACATGAATTAAGAGACAAGATAAATAAACAGGCCAACCAAAACAGTTGCCTTCATCATATATACATAAATACCCGAACAATTATCCTTTTTACAAACCCTGCCCACAACAGTGCTACAGACCTCTAATATGTTTACAACAGCTATGATGGGACAGGGCCCCGCCATACCCCTGAATGTATAAGAATCTACAGACTCAGGGTAACATACCAAAAGATAAGCCTCCGAAGAAAATGGGGCTTCCCGACACGCTGAACTGTGATCCTATGAGCGAGGATCCACCACCGATGTACCTCAACCTGCGGCATGAACGCAGCCCCCCGAAGGAGGTCAGTACAACAGGTACCAAGTATGTGAAATCAGAAAAGATCAAATGAAATCATAATAGTCTATATAAAGCAGGAGACATGTATGATAACCAGATGAAATACGTGTCCCTGCCCATCTCGTGGGACTCGGTGTAAAATCAGGTGAAATATGTGACCCTGCCCATCTCGTGGGACTCGGTGTAAAATCAGATGAAATACGTGACTCGCCATCTCGTGGGACTCGGTAAAATCGGATGAAATCGTGACCGCCATCTCGTGGGACTCGGTGTAAAATCGATGAAATACGTGACCACGCCATCTCGTGGGACTCGGTGTATAATCGTTCATAACAAATCAACCGCCCTCCTCGAGATGCGAGGTACGTAAATACAACAAAGGCTATCACAACAAGCATAGGCGGTTTCACAACAACAAGCATAGGCAAGCTTCACAACAACAAGCATAGGCAAGCTTCACAACAACAAGCATAGGCAAGTTATACACAACTCAAAGTACTTTCATTTTATGCCAAAGTCCGGTTTTAACTCCTAAAGTACTACGACGTTAAATTCCTTTTAAAGATCCATTTCTTTTACGAAGGTCACCCGATACAGTAGTATAAAAATAGAGTGACTAACATTGTTAGTAAACCAAAATGCTTTCCTTTGTAAAATCAAGTAACAACCTTATTTTCCAAGCGTTCAAGTTTGCCTAATTTCAAATGCTCAAGTTTCTCATTTTCGAAAGGTTTCGTAGTTCATAGTTTTAAATCCTTTAAAACATAATTCTCCTTTAAACGTTTTGAGAAACATATGTCTTATATGTGAGTAGGTTATTCTTGTTTATAATCAATCTTATTAAGCAGCCATGATCTAGGAAATGTAATATCATTTTGTCTTATCTTAGCTTCTATGCAGATGGAGGTTTCTACTGGTTTTAATACCATACTTCATTATTCAATACATTTTCCTTTATTAACGCTGCAGTGGTTTGTCGATACTCATTCTGATTTCCAAAATCAGTAAAACATTATTCCTTTTAAAACCCAGTACTCATTACTCACGAATGAGGTTTCACACCTTTAACAAAATTCATATCAATACCATTAAGTCAAGTCTCTTATCTTTAAAAAAATCAGTAAACCATTCTTTTTATCACTCTTAAGACGTTATACCTAACTTCCCATAAAGCTAGTACAACTCTTATGTTTTCAAAGCCAAGTATTACTTTTCTTTCAAAAAGGTCTTTTTGAAACACTTCAAGTTCTTTATTACTACACATCAAATCCATTATAAGTCAAATCAGTTACCCTTTGAAACCACAAAGCATTTTCTTACCTACATAAAGCTGTTATAACCAACTTCCCATAAAGCCGTTATAACACTTTATGTTTCAAACCAATCAAATACATTAAACACGTGACGTCACCGTACTACATAGTTATACACATATCATGCTAGAATAGATAAGAAGAGGTTCACATACCTCGCGACGATTATCGACTAATAGCAAAGTGATCCAAGTACCTCAAACCGTCGGCTACTCCTTAAGCCAAGTAGATCACGCCATACGCAGTACTTCAACCTATAGAGGCCACAAGGCGCCTATTAACATCCTAGATCTCAATGTAGAATATTCTACAGAAAATTCGGCAGCACCTCCCCCCCCCCCGCAACAGCGTAAATCTCCTCCTCTATCGAGGCCGGCTACCAAGCCAACCCGGGGGGGGGGTTTGCCCGTCTAACCGGACGTGTACAATTCTACTCAGTAATACTACACAAGTCTCATGTCTGATCTATGTAATTACGATTCGTTCTCTTCTTTAAATTTAGGCTTAAGTCGCAAGACATTGCTGTAAGTATTATTCGAGCTTAAGTCAAAAGACATTGCCGCACAACTATGTTCAATTCTATATATAGTATACTTAACTATATACTCACAACATGTGATTTCCAATTACCACGAAAGGTTAAGAATGTTTACCTCGATAAGCCCAAAATTATCCGAGTTTATATGTCGATCTGAGCAAGGTTTAGCTCTACTCAGTGCGCTCAGGCCGCTCCAACCAACCCTTAGAATTTCTAACCAACTTCTACTTATAACTTCAACTACGGGTGAAGATTTACTTAGGGTTTTGTTTTTGTGGTGAGGAAGTATAATAGTATTTTAGGCTTTTGTAAAAGTGTAACCTTGGGAATACTACAAGGTATTTGGGCCAAGGTATTTGGGCATTATAACAATACTAGGAGTATTTCTATACCACAAAGGGGTATTATCACGAAAACAACTAGGCTAGGGGGTACGCACTGCTAACCACTACTGAGGGGAAGCTCTCGGCCAAAGGGCCTTCTCAAAGGGGTAGGGGGGCTTTTGGACGAGATCAAACAAGAGGGAGGGAGTATTTGAGACTTAGAAAGATTGCTCAAGTTTTTGGATGAAGAAAGTCTTCAACTTAGAGGGGTATTTATAGGTCAAGTAAAGGCCAACCAATGGCCAAGATGAAGACAAGTGTGGTGCAAGTGTAGGGCTAGATTTCAACCATGTGGACCTTATCCATCTACCACACCAACTTGCACAAATATCCTACCTAACTAAAGGCACAAAAAACGTGCCCTTGACTTGCCCTTGCCGTCCACTTGCTCCCAATGTGAGGGTGAGACATGTCACCCTCCCGTTGGTCCAAAATGTTTCGTCTCTCGGAAAAATCCGCAAAAATTAAAAATGTGTAATACCCCGTATTTCCAGAGTATGTACGTAAGGGAATACGTACAAAAAGTTTGGCCTTAGTTAGCCTTGGACGTTTTCTTTTGTACACAACTCACTAAAAGAATCGTTTTCCGACGAAACGTTTCCACGACTTCGTAGAGTAAATTCCGCTATGCCATTTCTTATTTTGCGGATTTTTCCGAGAGGCGAAACATTTTGGACCAACGGGAGGGTGACATGTGTCACCCTCACATTGAAGCAAGTGGGTGGCTTTGGACGATTAGGCGTCCAAAGGGTGTTGCCTTGGCCGATTGGTTCTGCTTAGGCCTTGTTTTGTGCCATGTTTTGTGGAGTGTTTTGTGGAGTGTTTTGTGGAGTAGGGGTTAGGGTGCACTTGGCTTGATCTTGGCCTTACACTTGCCTTGCACTTGTTTTCATCTTGGCCATTGGTTGGCCAAGGCTTGAGCTATAAATACCCCTCTTGAGATGAAGAGTTCTTCATCCACAAAAGCTTTCCAAGTCTAAAAAACCTTCCCTTTCCCTTTGTAGCATTTCTTCCAACACCCCCCCTCCCCTTGAGAAGCTTGGCCGAGGCTACCCCACCCCCTAGCCTAGCCGAAACCTACCCCCCCTCCCTTGGTAGAAAAGTTGCCTTCTTGTTTTGTTATAATGCCCAAAATACTCTAGCCCAAATACCTTAGTACTTAGTAGAAGTTGTGAAGAACTTCTAAGGTTTCCTTGGAGCATACAACTTAGGAGCAAAACCTTGCTCAGTGTGACTTTTCTAGGATATTATTGGTCTTACCGAGGTAACTAATCCTAACCCTCTTTTGAATTAGAGAATACTTCTTGTTGTAGAATAAGAATAAGTATAAATACTTAGAAGAATAATCAATTGTACTTACATGGGAATTTGTTTTCTGATGAACTTATATAGCTCACTTTGGTAGGGAAGTGCTGCCCGACTTACCAGTAGAATTATGAACCCTCTGTTTAGAATGACCTTGAGTAGTCTTTGATAGATATCTGTGACTATTATAGGTGACTCTGCCTTGCGACATATTGACTTGGCGGTGGTTTTATTTGAGAAGGTATGTGATTCTTCTAAAGCATGATATTTTACAATATATAGTACGGTAGGCGTACATGTGTTAGCTGAATAATAACTACGGCAATGTCTTTGACTTAAGCTGAATAATACTTACGGCAATGCCTCACGGCTTAAGCTGAATAACAAGAAGCGAAAAACATTTCAAAAGAATCTTGAATCATTTTTAACGGAAGATAAATATTTGGTTTTAAAACAAAAGCTTAAGAGTTATACTAGCTTTATGGGAAGTTAGGTATAACACTTAAGAAGATAAAAAGGCTATTTACTTGTTTGTTTATAAAAGCCTTGTATTGATTTACATTAAGTGTAGTAAGATTTGTGTGATAAGTAGACATATTATGATGCTACAGGTTAGTGTCTTGAATTGTTGTGTAAAAGGGTCATTCTTTTGTGCTTACGTTGCTAGCGGTAAGTCCGTTGTCTTTATTATTGTATCACCTACCTCCTTGTTGTTATCACAGGGCTTGCCAGTGATCTTGGTCTATACGGCTATGCGGTCTGTGAGACTATGCGGGCGGCGGTATGCTCGAGATTGATCATTCGGGTGTTTAGCACGATGCGGGGATTCCTATGCGATGCAGTTGAGACTATGCGGTCTTTTGAGGCTATGCGGGCTGCGGGAGCCTAGGCGGATCTGGGGTTAGCTGCCCCGATCGCGGGAATACCTAATGCAGTGCGTGTGTGACTATGCGAGTGCGGAAGTCGAGGACTAGGCGCGAGAATGATACTATGGGCGATTGGCCTTGCCCGATCATTCGCGGCCTAGAATAGACACATTCTGATTTTCCTATTCTTGTTGTTGTTTGTGATGTGACACTATGTGCAATTAGCGATTGTATTTGTGAAAAGGTTTTAAATACTTTGATTTTATTTGATTCTTTATAGTTTCACATACTTGGTACTGTTATCTTGACCTCGCTTGAAGTGCGTTAATCTGCGAGTAAGGGCAAGGTGCTAGATCCACATTCCTAGGATCTCTGCGTTGGTGTCGGGAGCTCCGTCCTTTCGGGAGGCTCTACTTTTGGGTATAATCTCACTGTTGTAGATAGTTTTATCTGATCGAGGTATGGCGGGCCTGTCGCCATAGTTATATATTTCCTTAAGTGCGTAGTCTGTTATGCGATGTCGGATGTAGCGCTAAACCATGTTTTTATATATATATGCGAAAGCGTGTTTTCTCACTTAAAGCGTGTTCTATTTTATAAAGCTGTTTCATGTCTTGCTTTATATTTCGTGATTACTCGATGTATGACTACTTGGGTGCCGGTAAGGCACGATCACGAACCACAGAATGGGTCGTGACAAAAGTGGTATCGAGCGATTAATCCTCGGAAAGTGTCTGACCGTATCTAGTAAGTCTTGATTATCGGTGTGTTGTGCACCACACCAATGTCGAGAGGCTATAGGATATTTAGGATTGGTTTCCATTCTTCTCATTACGAGATCGTGCTTTAGAGGCATGTTATAGGTTGGACCCCTAACGTATTCCTTTCTATGCTGATTATGCCTCGCGTAAGGCAACCGGGCCCGAGAAGGGCAAAGCGGTAGGAGGCGCTAGCGAGACACCCAGTCACGAGGCTCGAGGCCAGTCTATACGAGGCGGCGAGTTCTATGGCCGCCCGGCCAGCGAGACCACAGTACCCGCCTCTGTCCCGGCACGGGGCGGAGGTTAGGTACAAGGAGATGGCCCGACTTTTGGCTAAAGTTGTGGCACGATACGAGAGAAGGCTGGATCACGGCGATTCGGTTCGGCTCGGCTCGGTCGCGCGTAGTGCGCGAGGCGAATAGTTTGAGACTACGGGATTTCCTTAGTTGTAGCCCTCGAGTTTTACGGTCGGCGGAAGATGATCGCGAGGAGTTCATCCGTCGGTGCGAGAGGATTATCACGGGTGATCGGGGCTTGAGAGTCTGTGACATTCGGTTCGCGTCGGTGCGTGATACCGCGATCGATTGGTTTGATTCATGGGAGCTTTCCGGGAGAGCATGCGCCTCCGTGGTATGGGATGAGTTTTGAGGCTTTTCTCACACTTCTTTCCTCGCGGATGAGGAGGGCCGGTGATAGATTCTTGTTCTTTGAGGCGGGAGGGCCGCGGTGAGAAGTACAATGTCGAGTTTGATTCTTTGGCTCGATATGTCCCGCCTTTGGTAGCGAGAGATGGAGGGCGAGTGCATCGCTATGTCAGGGCTAGATGATTACATGGCGAGTCTTGTGCGGGTGTGTCCGCTTGACCGAGCATGGACATAACCGTATGCGAGCTCGTGCTGGGATGTGAGGCGTAGAGACCGCCGGGTAAGCGATATCGGCGAGAAGAAGGCGAGGCGGCTGTTCTTTTAGTGGTCCTCGGGGTGGCGGCGTCGTGAAGTCGGTGCACCACGGCGGTATGAGCGCTCCTACCTCATTCGGTCTGACCCAGGCGATCGGGGCGGTCGGGGCCCGGGACTTGATTTCGAGTAGCGAAGTGCTAACCGTTCGAGTGCGCTCGGTGTGCCCGTTGTGGCAAATACCATTAGGAGGCGTACTCGGGAGCTGCTATACTTGTGGCGGCGGGGTCATTTCGCGGAGTTTGTCAGGCCGGGGCGGCTGTAGTAGGGCCCGATCTCGAGTGCATTGCGGCTGCCGTCCCGACGATTACTCGCCGGAGAAGGTACACGTGGATCAGCGGGTCGCGCGGAGTCGTGGCGCGAGTCCCGATTCTAGCGGTCCTCGAGAACGCGTATATGCTTTGTCCGGTAAGCGGGATCGGAGGCCTCGCGATGTCGTCCACGGTACCTTATCGGTTCTGGGTTTGATGTGTATGCTTTGATAGATCCGGGTTACTCTGTCCTATATATCTCCCTTGTTGCTAGTAGGATAGGGATAGAGCACGAGTCCATGGACCGTTCGAGGTAGCTACGCGATGGGTGATTCGGTGGTAGCTCGGCGGGTATATAGAGCTTGTCCTGTGACCATTCTGATCGTCGGACCTGGCCGAGCTTGATAGAGTTGGAGATGATTGACCGGCGTGATTATGGGGATGGATTGGCTGGCTTAACGCTCGCCAATGTAGGCTGAGAGAGAGTAATGCGGTTCCGATTTCTGAGGAGCCGGTTGTTGAGTGGGAGGAGCACGGTATCGTAGAGGTAGGTTTATTTCCTACCTCGAGGCTAGGAAGATAATGCGAAGGGGTATATCTATCATCGTTCGGGTGTTTGATCACGAAGGCTGCGGTGCAGATTTTGATCGATTCGATGGTCGGTGAGTTCCCAGGCGTGTTTCGGATGACCTCGGGTATCCCTCCGAGAGGAGATCGAGTTTTGTATAGATGTGTTGCGGATACTCGGCCTATTTCCATTCCGCCATACGAATGGCACTGCGAGTTGAGAGAGTTGAAGAGATCGGCAGGGATTTGCTAGAGAAGGGCTTCATTAGGCCCGGTGTTTCTCGCCGAGGCGCGTGTGTTCGTGAAGAAGAAGGGCGGGGGCTGCGCGTGTGTTGATCTGACGGTGAACAAGGTGACCATTAAACGAATACCCTTCCCGGGATTGATGATTTGTTCGACCGATTGCGAGTGCGAGATGTTTCTCAAGATTGATCTGCGATCGGGCTATCATCAGTGCGAGTCGAGAGGTGGATGTCCACAGGGTGCATTCGGACGTCACGGGCATTATGAGTTCGGTCATGTCTTTTGGGTTGACGAATGCTCGTGGTATTCATGGATTTGATGAGCCGAGTGTTCAAACCATTTTGGACACGTTTGTGATAGTGTTCATTGATGATATCTTGGTTTATTCGCTCGAGCGGGAGCATGCGGAGCATTTGAGTCTTGTCTTGTGATTCTCGAGACAGTGATTATGCGCCAAGTTTTCCAAATGTGAGTTTTGGTTGACTTGATGGCGTTTCTTGGGCATATTATGGTGATGGCATTCGAGTTAATCTGGCCAAGATCGAGCGATCGGGACTTGGCCTAGACCTACTACTCCGCGAGAGGTTCGCGATTTAGGCCTTGCGAGGATATTATCGGCGGTTCGTAGAAGTTTGCTTATCTACGCACCATTGACTAGTGACTCGGAAAGCGGAGTTCGATGGTGATGCTTGTGGCGGGGTTTCGATTCTTTGAAGGAGAGATTGGCGGCCGCCCCGTTCTTACTCTTCCGGAGGTCAGACGGTTATGTCGTGTATTGTGATCGTCGGGCATCGGGTTGGGATGTGTGTTGATGCGGCATGGCGGGGTTATAGCATATCGTCCGACGGTGAAGAAACACGGAGGAACTACCCACCCGTGATTTGGAGTTAGCGATCGTAATTCACGCTTTGAAGATGCGGAGGCACTATTTGTATGGGGTTCACGTGGATATTTATACAGACCACGAGAGCCTCGGTATATCTTGACGAGAGGAGCTGAACTTCGGCGAGGCGGTGGTTAGAGTTGCTTAAGGATTACGATGTTGATATCTGTACCACGGGAAGGCGATGTTGTGGCGAATGCTCTTAGTCGTAGGTCGATGGGAGCCTATCGGATGTGCGGCTAGAGAGGAGGACATGGTTCGTGATTTGCATCGATTAGCGAGCCTTGGTGTCCGTTTGATTGATTACGATAGCGATGGGGTTAGAGTTCGTGAGGTTGCGAGTCTTCCATCGTCGAGGAGGTGAAGAAGCGGCGATTCGAGGATCCGGCTTTGATTCGATATCGTGTCTGACTCTTACGTGAGGCAAGGGTCCTTTTGAGTAGCACTTTGATGGGGTGCTAAGGTTTGAAGCGGTGTGTGTTCGGATGTTTGAGGACTTGGCGGAGTTCTTGGGGAAGCACGCGTAGCGCGTTACTCTATCCATCGAGTCGACCAAGATGTACCACGACCTTAGATGCGTGTATTGGTGGGATGGCTTGAAGAGAGCGTTGCGAGTTCGTAGCTCGGTGCGTGTTGTCGGCGGTGAAGGTAGAGCACGGAGGCACGGTGGTTTATTCTGAGCGATTGAGATCCGGCACGGAAGTGGGAGGTAATCAGCGTGGACTTCATCACGGGATTACCTCGCTTTCGGAGGAGACATGATTCTATATGGGTTATCGTCGGCGGTGTGAAATCAGCCCACTTTCTTCCGTCCGGACGACTTTTGGTGAGGATTATGCGGACTTTACATCAGAGATCGTCGGTGCATGAGTCCTGCCGATCATATCGAGAGGAGCCCATTTACGGCTAAGCTTCGGAGAGTCCTTCGAGGGGTTTAGGGGCCTTGAGTGAGCACGTCTGCATTTCATCCACGAGACGGGCGGCGAGCGCACTATCCGGACTCTTGAGGATATCTGCGAGCTGTGTTATTGACCGATGGTAGTTGGGAGGATCATTTGCCTCTAGTTGAGTTTGCGTATAATAATAGCTACCACTCGGTATTGGATGGCGCCTTATGAGGCCTTGTATGGGAGGAAGTGCGGATCGCCTATAGGTTGGTTCGATGTGGGCGAGTGCGGCTCGTGGGACGGTTGGTGCACAGTGCGATGGATAAGGTGAAGCTTATCAGGCGGCTATTAATGACTCGAGTCGGCAAGTCGTATCACGGATCATCGTCGTCGGCTTCTTGAGTTCGAGGTTCATGATTGGGTTTTCTAAAGGTGTCACCCATGAAGGGTGTGATGAGATTTGGGAAGAAGGAAACTTCGACCCTAGGTACATTGGGCGTTTGATTGTCGCGAGGTAGGCAAGGTTGCTATGAGTTGGATCTGCCGTCCGTCTGGAGGCGGTCATCAGTTTTCACGTATCTATCTTTGAGGAAATGTATCGGGGATCCATCTAGGGTACACCGATTGGCGATGTCGGTGACGAGGGTTATCGTATGAGGAGATTCCATAGCGATAGTCGATCGTCGGAGTTAGGCGTCTGCGGACGAAGGGCGTGGCCGTCAAAGTCTTGTGGCGGAGCGAGCTCGGAAGGAGATGGCGTGGGAAGCCGAGGAGGACATGAGGCGAAGTATCCTCACCTATTCCCACACCTCCAGGTAATTCACTTTCCTACTTGTAAATTTTCGTTATCGTTTATGCCTAAGTGTTGTTTTGTGGCCGCGTGTGGCATTTGCAAACTGTTTAAGTTATGAAGAATCTTATCGTTAACTGTCTTGAGAAGGAACATTCGGGAGGAATGTTTCTAAGGAGAGAATGTAATACCCGTATTTCCAGTATATGCGTAAGGGAATACGTACAAAAGTTGGCCTTAGTTAGCCTTGGGCGTTTTCTTTTGTACACAACTCACTAAAGAATCGTTTCAGGCGAAGCGTTTCCACGACTTTCGTAGAGTAAATTCGGCTATGCCATTTCTTATTTTGCGGATTTTTCAGAGGCGAAACATTTTGGACCAGCGGGAGGGTGACATGTGTCACCTGCATTGGAAGCAAGTGGGGTGGCTTTGGACGATTGGGCGTCCAAAGAGGGGTGTTGGCCTTGGCCGATTGGTTCCTTGCTTAGGCCTTGTTTTGTGCCATGTTTTGTGGAGTGTTTTGTGGAGTGTTTTGTGGAGTAGGGGTTAGGGTGCACTTGGCTTGATCTTGGCCTTACACTTGCCTTGCACTTGTCTTCATCTTGGCCATTGGTTGGCCAGGCTTGAGCTATAAATACCCTCTTGAGATGAAGAGTTCTTCATCCACAAAAGCTTTCAAGTCTAAAAACCTTCCCTCTCCCTTTGTAGCATTTCGTCCAACACCCTCCTTGAGAAGCTTGGCGGGGCTACCCCCCTAAGCCTGGCGAAACCTACCCCCTCCTTGGTAGAAAAGTTGCCTTCTTGTTTTGTTATAATGCCCAAAATACCCTAGCCCAAATACCTTAGTACTTAGTAGAAGTTGTGAAGAACTTCTAAGGTTTCATGAGCATACAACTTAGGAGCAAAACCTTGCTCAGTGCGACTTTTCTAGGATATTATTGGGCTTACCGAGGTAACTAATCCTAACCCTCTTTTGAATTAGAGAATACTTCTTGTTGTAGAATAAGAATAAGTATAAATACTTAGAAGAATAATCAAGCGTACTTACATAGAATTTGTTTTCACGATGAACTTATATAGCTCACGGTAGGGAAGTGCTGCCCGACTTAGTAGAATTATGAACCCTCTGTTTAGAATGACCTTCAGAGTAGTCTTTGATAGATATCTGTGACTATTATAGGCTGACTCTCTGCGCGTGACATATTGACTTGGCGGTGGTTTATTTGAGAAGGTATGTGATTCTTCCTAAAGCATGATATTTTATAATATATAGTCGGTGGCGTACATGTGTTAAGCGAATAATAACTCGGCAATGTCTTTGACTTAAGCTGAATAATACTTACGGCAATGCCTCGGCTTAAGCTGAATAACAAGAATGAAAACATTTCAAAAGAATCTTGAATCATTTTTAACGGAAGATAAATATTTGGTTTTAAAACAAAGCTTAAGAGTTATACTAGCTTTATGGGAAGTTAGGTATAACACTTAAGAAGATAAAAAGGCTGTTTACTTGTTTGTTTATAAAAGCATTGTATTGATTTACATTAAGTGTAGTAAGATTTGTGTGATAAGTAGACATATTATGATGCTACAGGTTAGTGTCTTGAATTCTTTGTGTAAAGGGTCATTCTTCTTTGTGCTTACGTTGCTAACAGGTAAGTCCGTTGTCTTGTTATTGTATCACCTACCCTTTGTTATCTGAGGGCTTGCCAGCGATCTTGGTCTATCGGCTATGCGGTCTGTGAGACTATGCGAACAGCGGTATGCTCGAGTTGATCATTCGGGTGTTTAGCACGATGCGGGGATTCCACATGCGATCTGTTGAGACTATGCGGTCTTTTGAGGCTATGCGAGTGCGGGAGCCTAGGCGGATCTGGGGTTGGCTGCCCCGATGCGAGGAATACCTCATGCGGTGAGCATGTGACTATGCGGGCTGCGAAGTCGAGGACTAGGCACGCGAGAATGATACTATGGGCGATTGGCCTTGCGCCCGATCATTCGCGGCCTAGAATAGACTATTCTGATTTTCCTATTCTTGTTGTTGTTTGTGATGTGACACTATGTGCAATTGATTGATTGTATTTGTGAAAGGTTTTAAATACTTTGATTTTATTTGATTCTTTATAGTTTCACATACTTGGTACTGTTATCTTGACCTCGCCCGAAGTGCGTTCATCTGCGGTAAGGGCAAGCAGTGCTAGATCCACATTCCTAGGATCTCTACGTTGGTGTCGGAGCTCCATCCTTTCAGGAGGCTCTACTTTTGGGTATGATCTCCTGTTGTAGATAGTTTTATGCGATCGAGGTATGGCGGGGCCTGTCGCCATAGTTGTATATTTCCTTAAGTGCTGTAGTCTGTTATGCGATGTCGGATGTAGCTTGCTAAACCATGTTTTATATATATATGCGAAAGCGATGTTTTCTCTTAAATAAAGCGTGTTCTATTTTATAAATGTTTCATGTCTTGCTTTATATTTCCATTGATTACTACGATGTATGACTACTTGGGTGCCGGTAAGGCACGATCCACGAACCTGGAATGGGTCGTGACAAAATGCCATAGCGAATTTTCCTATGAAAGGCGTGGAAACGTTTCGAAAAACGACTCCTATCGGGTGTTGTGTACAAATTTCGAAACTTGCCTAACTTAAGGCTCAAATTATTATACGTACGCCCTCACGTACATACTCTGGAAATACGGGGTATAACAAAGGGCCTTCTCAAAGGGGGAGGGGGGTGTGGTGGACGAAAGAACAAGAGGGAGGGAGTATTTTGAGACTTAGATAGATTGCTCAAGTGAGGATGAAGAAAGTCTTCAACTTAGAGGGGTATTTATAGGTCAAGTGAAGGCCAACCAAGGGCCAAGATTCTTTCAAGTGTATAGCAAGTGTAAGGTCAAGATTTAGCCATGTGTTACCTTATCCATCTACACAAAATATCCTACCTAACCCTTGACCAAAATTTCAACACAAAAAACGTGCAAGACTAGCCCATTTGCCGTCGACCTCTTCGATGTGAGGTGACACATGTCACCCTCCGTTGATCCAAAATGTTACGTCTCTCGGAAAAATCCATAAAATTATTAATGACATAGCCGTAATTTTCCCTACGAAAATGTGGAAGCGTTTAGTCGAAAAGCGACTCTAATCGGGTGTTGTGTACAAATTTCGAAACTTGCCTAACTTAAGGCTCAAATTTATATCGTGCGCCTCACGTACATACTGGAAAATCGGGGTATAACATTCTCCTCGTAGAAACATTCGTCGAATGTTCCTTCTAAGCCTCAACACAAACATGCGCGGTATAGTCTTCTACTATATTTACGAGAACAAATCCTGCCCACGCTTTGTACGAAACACCGCGCAAATACTTACATCCAAGTCCACGAGGAAACACCTCTAACATCACAAACTTTTGTCACTTTGCGCGAGGTTCTAGTGTCACTCGGCGACCCGACAAATGGTGCGGATTGCATGCGATCCACGAGGTCTAAAATATACATCCTTGCACCCGTTTCGCAAAAAGCGATCACACATGTTCACTTCTCCCTATCTCGTTGTACCCTTCTCGAACACTTGAACTCTTTCTAGTATCCGTACCACACGCTTCCGTCAGCATTTCCAACCCTTGAGTCACCTTCAAACTTGGTCATCTTACTAACCTCGATTTCCTCTAAGGCCATTCGGTCTTCACGAACTGATTCTGGTCGAACATATCCACTCTTACGATGGTTATCTAAACTTGGGCCTAGCATCCTCGTGACCCTACCACTGGCGGGACCACCTCGGTGACCTCACCACATTCCGGACTACGGGTTGACCCACGAATGGTCCTCAACCCGACCGTGTCGTGCCAACTTTCGTTCCTCGCCTGCTGACATTCTTACTAATTTGCGTCATGAAAGCTACCACTTTCACCTCGCACCCAATGAATTTCCTGATACAATTTCGCATACCAAGTATTTCAACAAAGACTAACCGTAAGAATCTCTCCTTTAAGGCGACCTTACCTCTAAGGTCTCAACATGAAATATTCTAAGGTTCACTTCCATGCCCCATACTTATCCTTGACTAACCATGTTTTCTAACTCACAAATAACCTGGCGCTATTCGTACATAGCACAAAAATATAAGGTCATCATATCACGCATACAAATCTCTAGAGGTTAAGGATATACAGAAGCTACCGCTCACTCTAATCATAGGCACGCCTGCAGTGCATCGCTATGAAGGCGATGAACACGCCCGATCCGGTAGGCTGCGTCATGCTGCCGGTACCCTCCTATAAGCCTGATCTCTCGTCCATGGCCACGGCGGCGCGGTGAAACAAGCACGATAAAAGCGACATTCCGGGATGATGTTTGCCACATCGTGCAGCTGAGGGCATGAATCTGGCGGCTAGCATTCCGTATACTGTGAACGAAGCCACGGAGCTCGACCAGCTCGAATACCACGAGCGTCACGGCGGCGGGGACCACTGCATCTTGGTGGAGGTACATAACTAGGCTGCTTCTTTGGCGGTCGCCTCAAAAGTTACCAAAGGACCTGCTTTGCGGCCTCTTACTGGCGATCTCGGTCGTTCAGTCGACCTCTCGTGCCTCGCATCTGGTGCGTGAGCTTGCGTGCGGGCAATGTCCATGCCGGTGAAGAGCTACACCGTACAAGCCTCTGCCAAGTAATCATCTAGCCGGTGGCGTGGCGGTGTACTCTGTCCTCCATATCGGCTACCACGGCGGGAACATACCGAGCTAATGAGTCGAACTCACATTGTACTCTCTAAGTCGCGATCACTGCCTCAGCGTCAAAAATCGCCGGCGAGCCCTCCTCATGCGTGGAGGCAAGAAGTGTGCAGAAATGCCTTTGAGAACTCGTCCCATATAGTGAAGTGCATTCTCTCCGGGGACGACTCATGAATCAAACCGATCATTGCGGTATCACGCGCGATGCGAACCTAGGACCAGCGACTCGGTATCCGATGCCTTGATCACTCTCATGACCATTTAGCTGCGGATGAACTCCTGCGGATCATCCTCGAGCCTCGACCCATAAAACTCTGGCGGGTTACACCTCGAGAAAATCCCGTAGTCTCAGCCCATGCGCTCGGGGTGAACTACGGGTGCTCTGGGGCTAGGCTGCTGCATCGGCCTATCCTCATATCGGCCACGACCACGGCGATGGCGCCATCTCCTTGTACCCCGTCTCATCTGCTTGGTGTGGGGTGGAGGCTCAGTCTTGTAGTCTCGGCTGACCAGCTGTTGCGACTCTAAACTCTCTTTGGTGTTGGCGGCGTGTGAAACCCGCCGTCGGGCTCTTGTCTCAGTCTTGGCCAGGGCTGCGCCTCGTACTCCTCTGTATCTCACTCGGCTCCTCATTGCCTTGCCCATGGGCACAGGTTGCCTGCGGAGGCATGGCGGTAAAGGAAAGGAATCGTCGGAGGGTCGACTTATCACACGACTCTAAGGCGATCTCGGAATGAGAAGAATGGAAACCAATCCTAAATGTCCTGCTGACCTCACGATTATAGATGTGGTGCACAACACACGATAATCAAGACTACTAGACACGATGCAGACACTCTCAGAGACTAGCGCTCACGATACCACTTTGTCACGACCGAACCGGGCGTGGTGGTGCCTACCGGGCACCTAGTGATACAACATCGAGAGAAAATCGCGGAAATAAAAACATGAACACGAATTAAGAGACATGATAAAAAAGCAGGCCAACCAGCGGTTGCCTTGGTATATAAACATAAATACGACGATTATCCTTTTACGGACTACGCCTAGCGGTACTACGGACCTCTAAGAAGTGACAACAACTATGGCGGGGCGGGGCCGCCGTACCACGAATGTGCGGAACCTACGGACTCGGGGTAACATACCAAAGATAAGCCTCGAAGGCGGAGCTTCAACCGCGTGAAATGTGATCCTATAAGCGGGGATCGGCGATCGATGTACCTCTACTGCGGCATGAGCGCGGCCCGAAAGGAGTCGATCTGGCAGTACAGTATGTGAAGCGCAAAATCGTAAATGAAATCATAATAGCCTATATAAGCGGAGACATGTATGATAGCAAACTACGATTCCTGACATAAGCGATCATGTTAAGTCGGGGACTCGCGCCTCAAAGTCATCCCCGTGCGTGGAACTTCTTCCGCCGCTGGCGATCTAGGTACAAATCATGTGATCATTATAACGTATGTCTCGGCCCGTCGTGGACCCGGTATAGAAAGCGTGTGGGATCATTCGGATGAACGGTAGTCGAGTGAAATACATTCGGATGAGCCGTGGTCGAGTGAAATACATTCGGATGAGCCGGTAGTCGAGTGAAATACATTCGGATGAGCCGGTAGTCGAGTGAAATACATTCGGATGAGCCGTAGTCAGTGAAATACATTCGGATGAGCCGTGGTCGAGTGAAATACATTCTCGGATGAGCCGTGGTCGAGTGAAATACATTCGGATGAGCGGTGGTCGAGTATAACACGATACTTGCACAACAAGGCTATCACCGCGTAACATGGTCAAGTTTCATAACAACAAGCATAGGCAAGTTATACCTGACTCAAGGTACTTTCATTTTATGTCAAAGTCGGATTTTTAACCCTAAAGTACTACGTATGTTAAATTCCTTTTAAAGATCCATTTCTTTTACAAAGGTCACGATACGTAGTATAAAAATAGAGTGACTAACATTGTTAAGTAAACCAAAATGCTTTCCTTTGTAAAATCAAGTAACAACCTTATTTTCCAAGCGTTCAAGTTTGCCTAATTTGGATGCTCAAGTTTCTCACTTTAGAAAAGGTTTCGTAGTTCGTAGTTTTAATCCTTTAAAACATAATTCTCCTTTAAAAGTTTTGAGAAACATATGTCTTATATGTGAGTAGGTTATTCTTGTTTATAATCGATCTTATTAATGCAGCCATGATCTAGGAAATGTAATATCATTTTGTCTCATCTTAGCTTACATGCGGATGGAGGTTTCTCTGGTTTTAATACCATACTTCATTATTCAATACATTTTCCTTTATTAGCAGCTGCGGTGGTTTGTCGATACTCATTCTGATTTCCAAAATCAGTAAAACATTATTCATTTTAAAACCAAGTACTCATTACTCACGAATGAGGTTTCACACTTTTATCAAAATTCGTATCAATACCATTAAGTCAAGTCTCTTATCTTCAAAAAAATCAGTAAACCATTCTTTTTATTACTCTTAAGACGTTATACCTAACTTTCCATAAAGCTAGTACAACTCTTATGTTTTCAAAGCCAAGTATTACTCTTCTTTCAAAAGGTCTTTTGAAACACTTCAAGTTCTTTATTACTACATCAAATCCGTTATAAGTCAAATCGATTTACCACTTTGAAACCACAAGCATTTTCTTACCTCGTAAAGTTGTTGTAACGACTTCCCATAAAGCCGTTATAACACTTTATGTTTCAAACCAATCAAATACATTAAACACGTATGCGTCTACCGTACTACATAGTTATACACATATCATGCTTCAGAACGGATAGGAAGAGGTTCACATACCTCGCGGCGATTATCGACTAATAGCAAGCGCTCCAGTAACTCGAACCGTCGGCTACTCCTGCCAAGTAGATCACGCCATACGTAGTACTTCAACCTATAGAGGCCACGGCGCCTATTAACATCCTAGATCTCGATGTAGAATATTCTGAGAAAATTGGCACACCTCCCCGCAGCGTAAATCTCCTCTATCGGTAGGCTGCAAGCCAACCAGGGAGGGGTTAACACGTCTAACCGGACGTGTACAATTCTACTACACAGTAATGCTACACAAGTCTACTGTAATACAGTCCTATGTAATTACAGTTCAGTTCTCTTTTTTAAATTCAGGCTTAAGTCGCGAAGACATTGCGTAAGTATTATTCGAGCTTAAGTCAAAAGACATTGCCGCAACTATGTTCAATTCTATATATAGTATACTTCAACTATATATTCCAACAACATGTAATTTCCAATTACAATAGAAGGTCAAGAGTGTTTACCTCGATAAGCCCAAAATTATCCAGAGTTTAAATGTCGATCTGAGCAAGGTTTAGCTCACTCAGTGCGCTCGACCCGCTCAAACAACCGCCAGAAGTTCTAACCAACCTACTTAACACTTCAACCGACTATGAAGGTTTTCCTTAGGGTTTCGTTTTTGTGGTGAGGAAGTATAATAGTATTTTCAGGCTTTTGTATAAGTGTAACCTTGGGAATACTACAAGGTATTTGGGCAAGGTATTTTGGCATTATAACAATACTAGGAGAGTATTTCTATACCACAAAGGGGGTATTATCTGAAAACAACTAGTGGGGTACCCATGGCTAACACTACTGAGGGGAGAAGCTCTCGGCCAAAGGGCCTTCTCAAAGGGGAGGGGTGGTGGGCGAAAGAACAAGAAGGAGGAGTATTTTGAGACTTAGATAGATTGCTCAGTGAGGATGAAGAAAATCTTCAACTTAGAGGGTATTTATAGGTCAGTGAAGGCTGACCAAGGGCGAGATTCTTCCAAGTGTATAGCAAGTGTAAGGTCAAGATTTAGCCATGTGTTACCTTATCCATCTACACAAAATATCCTACCTAACCCTTGACCAAAATTTCAACACAAAAAACGTGCAAGACTAGCCCATTTGCCGTCCAACCTCTTCCAGTGTGAGGGTGACACATGCCACCTCCGTTGATCCAAAATGTTCGTCTCTCGGAAAAATCCGAAAAAATTATTAATGACATAGCCGTATTTTTCCCTCGAAAGGCGTGGAAAGCGTTTAGTCAAGCGACTCTGTCGGGTGTTGTGTACAAATTTCGAAACTTGCCTAACTTAAGGCTCAAATTTATATACGTACGCCCTCACGTACATACCCTGGAAAATACGAGGTATAACATTTTCTAAGTGTTAAAAGCTAGTCTTGCACTAGTGTAGTGAATATATAACACCTTGGATGGCTTAGATTAATACACTTGTGGGCTAGGATGAAGGATCATTAATTAAAAAGCCAAGTGGACAAGTTGACCTTGGTCAACAATCTCAAGCTTGAAGACTTATTTTCCAAGATGGTCAATGACCATTTTACCCCTCCTCAAAATCGACCAAGACCTTGTGGGGGTGCCACGTGTCGCCCTCTCATTCGTCCATAAAAATTCTGTAACCCTCGTGGGCCCCGCAAAATGTAAAATTTCTCGGGTGGGCCCCACGTGACCAAATCCGTAAAAATAAATTTCCATAATGCTAATAGGTTCCATACTCCTCAAATAATACATTTTGAGAATCCAATTCTCAACAACGAACATTTTTCCTTTCCGACGTTCGGAACATTTCCCGTCAGAAAAACAATTCTTCCTTTCGTATCAATTTCCAAGTCTTGTTTCCTTTCGTACATTCTCTTTTACATGTCCTGGACTTATGGGGTGTAACACCAGTGTCATCATAATTCGACACTAGGACAAAAGTTTGAATCCGCATCCACCCTGCCTTAATTTTCCAGCATCACAACAACCCAGTGTCATCATAATTCGACACTGGGACATATTTTTGAATCGGTAGTCGTCCGGCCATAATTTTAGCATCGCAACAATCCAGTGTCATCATAATTCGACACTGGGACATTTTTTTTTTAAATCTGAGTCAGCTTTACTTTTTACTTTAGCATCGCAACAATCCAGTGTCATCATAATTCGACACTGGGACATTTTAAATCTGCGTCAGCTTTACTTTTTACTTTAGCATCGCAATAACCCAGTGTCCTCATAATTCAACACTGAGATATTTTTAAATCTGTGTCACCTTTGCCTTTTATTTTCGCATCACAACGACCCAGTGTCATCATAATTCGACACTGGGACAATTCTGAGTCTGCATCTGCCCCACTTTTGAGTTCTGGTTTATAAAACAGGACAAAATTGGCTACGAGTCAACATCTTTGTCCGAAGACTCTTCCATCATCTCCGTACAAAGAGGGACATGCTGTTGACAATCAATTTTGACCCGTTTTTCATATATTTATTGCAATTTTATGTGTTTTAGGACACCGCATTCTAATTATTTTGTTTTTTGCATTTTTTATCTTTTATTTTTAAATTAAGCATTATCTCTTTGTTAATATTATGTTTATATTATTACTACACCGCCATTTATTTTAATAATATTTGCATTTATTTAAATAATTAATTGACATCCCGCTTTAATTTTAATTAGACATTAAACATTTGTTAAATATTATATTTTTATTATTTTTGCATCGGCATTTGCATTTTAATAATCTTGCATCTTTTTAAATAATTGTTCTTTTTAAATAATTAACCCGCTTTGCATTTTGTCAAACCAGTCCAGTACGTGACCCATACGAATCATTTCATCCAAACACCCTCTTTTATTTTCCCCCCCATTTTTAAATTTTAAATACCACTTTTCATCTTTCCCCCCCAAATCAAACCCAAACCCTAAACCTAATCATACCCCTATATAATAAACATTACCCCCTTTATTAAAAATGAGGGGGCAGCCCCCACATAAAAGATCAGCCGCATAAGGGAGAACCAGCCCTCCTCTCATTTTTCAAAAAGGAAAAAAAACCATCTTCCTCTCCTCCCTTCACCTGTTCCCGTTGCCGCCGCCGCCCTTCGCCGGAGCTTGGAGCTCCGGCGAACCCCCCTTTAAACACCCATCAGCCGCACAATACATCTACCCTCCCCTCTCCACACCTCCCGTCTACCTCCACACCTCACCGGTGAACCACCGTCATCTTGCACCTCCCGTCGCCGCCACTATTCTAGTCGACACCACCATCGCCATACACACACGCAACAACAACCCACCATCTCGGCGAACCCTACCGTCACACCCCACGCGCATTGCGCACTCGAACCAGGGCGTCGCTCGACGATAGCCGTTGAAGTGGCCGCGCCGTTATCTTTATCTTTGTGTTGTTGAAACTTTCCGGAGTTTGAACACCAGCGACGATATTAATTTGTTTCTCTTTCGTTGCTATTACACATATTGTGGTTTGGTTGGACTGATTTGGAAATTTTGTATTACTGTTGTTGGTTGTCGGACTGATTTCTGGAGTTTTGGTATTTGGCCGGAGTTTGCAAAACTCCGGCGATGTTCGTCGGTTTATACATTTTGTTGGGCTGATTTTGCGCCATTTTAGTATTTTGGCGGAGTTTTAGGACTCGTGACGTTTTGAAAATTCCGGTGATTTGTTTCATTATTGTTTCCATTTGTTCGTGGAATCCTGCTTCTACTATTTTTCGGTGATGTTGTGGGCTACCGCTTTGCTATTTTCTTATTTGCGTTGGACTAATTTTCGCTGGTTTTGCTATGGTAGACTGTTTGTGGGTATTAGGCTGCTTTGCAGATGAGTTTTGTGGGTTTTACCATTTGTTATGATATTCGATTTTGGGACTAATGCAGGCGGTTTCACCTTTATTTTTATTAAACTGATTTTTTTTTTTAAAAAGAACAAATGCTACACTTGGTATTTTACTGATTTTGAACAAGATACTACACTTGGTATTTTACTGATTTTGAACTTGATACTATACTGGCCAAAGAAGGATTTATCCGTCGATCTGGAGGCCTCCATGGTAAGTGAGACGGAATATGTGGGCGAGGAGGAAAGTGAAAAGATTAGACGAGAATGCATAGTATCGTTCACCGGGAGGTGAGTCGACCGCAGCCGAAACGATATTGGCTTCTCATGTATTAGTATCCTTGGCATAACACTATTGAGCCAGCTGATATAATAAAAAATATCTTCTACATATATATCTATATATATATACATACATTGTGTTTGTTTGGTAATTTATTTATTATTTACTAACTCGTATACTAAGTGTCTTTTGCAGGTACCCGGAGGCGCACCCCAAAGTTAAAGCATTCACATAAAATAAAATAAAAGCGAAATGTCGCTAAATTCTCTTTATTACATCTTTTTTTTATGATTATTTGCTTTTATTACTATCTTGTTAAATATATATCTATTTTAAATATTTGCATGCCTAGTTTAAATATCTCTTGGTTGATTTAATAATTAGAACACCTTTAGAATTGTAGATTGCATGTTAGCACAATAATATTAAGCCTAAGTTTGAACGGATAACCGCAAGTTAGCGGATCTTAAAGGATGCCTAACCCCTTCCCTTTAGGATAATAAAGAACCCTTACCTAAAATCTCACATAACTTTCGCAGACCTTTAAAAATGGAGATCATTCGTAGTATTTTATGCTACATTTTTTAGTGTCCTAATTCACTATAATAATTAGGTGGCGACTCCTTTAAATGCATTTTAGGAATCAACCATACGTAGTACTCCCGTTTCGACTACGGTTAAAATGGGGTGTTACAATGAGTACCCCAGACTAGTGTAAAGACCATTAGTAAATGATGGGCAGTAAGAACACCTCGAGGGAAGGTGGTAACGTCTGTTCTGACGAGAAAGATAGTAGGAAAATACGGGAAGGTAAGAGACCCCAGGACAACTTGTAATGAAATAAAGGTAAGACGAGTAGATACTCGAACGATAAGAAATCTTGGCAAACCTTTAGACTTTGTAATACCATGAATTGGGCTTGAACACCTGACTATAATCTCTATGAGCTGGAAGAAAATAATAGGATTACTACTTGACGAGATCAAGAAAATCCCCCCCCCCCCCCCTAAATTGTGTCTGACAGGAAGTCTTAGCCATGAGGCAAGCAAAGGAATCAAATCTAAGTATGGTGACCATGTTTGGTTGCAACAGAGAAAGGGAAATAGGAACCATAATTGAGATTAAGGATGCCCGAATATTTCGCAAGTACGAGAAAGGCTTCTAGTTATTGGAAGATAAGTTGACCACGACTACAGTTCTAACCCCTCCTGGGGGACTAGAGGGTTAGGTTATTATTGTAACACTTTGGGTGTTGGGCTAGGTTGTGTGCTGACGCAACACGATAAGGTTAGTGCCTATGTTTTCCCGGCGGTTAGGGAAACATGAAAGGAATTACGCTACTCACGATTTAGAGTCGGCGACAGTAAATGGTGCCTTGAAGATTTGGAGGCATTTCCTTATATAGGTTTCATGGGGATATTTACACAGACCACAGGAGCCTCCGGTATATCTTCAGTCAGAGGCAGCTGAATTTGCGACAGAGACGGTGGTTAGAGTTACTCAAGGAATGTGATATTGATATCCTATACCACCAGGGGGAAAGCCAAGACGGTTACAGATGCTCTTGGTCGTGGATATATGGGTAGTCTGTCAGATGGGCAGCCAGATAGACAGGGCATGGTCCGTCAGATCCATCAGCTAGCGAGCCTTAGGGTTCGGTTGGTCGGTACCGATGATAGTGGGGTACGGGTTCGTGAGATTGCCGAGTCTCCCATCATTGAGGAGGTAAAAAGGCGACAGTATGAGGACCCAATTATGATACGGTATCGAGATACAGCTCTTCGAGAGAAGGAGAGTTTATTTGAGGTAGCGCCTGATGGGGTGCTAAGATTCGAGGGCAGATTGTGTGCTCCCGATACTGCAGGATGTGTCAGCAGGTTTTATGGGATGCACCCAGTGCTCATTGCTCTATTTGTTTGGGGTCGACTAAGATGTATCATGATATCAGATGTATGTATTGGTAAGATGACCTGAAGAGGGACGTAGCAGGGTTTGTTTCTTAGTGTTCGAATTAGTAGCAAGTCAAGGTTGGACACCAGAAGACCAATGGGCTATTGCAGGCGAGTGATATTCCAACATGAAAGTGGGAGGTGATCAACATGGATTTTGTTACAGGGTTGCATCGTACTCGGAGGAAGTGCGACTCCTTATGGGTTATGGTAAACAGGCTGACGACATCAGCCCATTTTCTTCCGGTCAGGACCACTTACTCGGCTGAGGTTTATGCTAGATTATATAGCAGGGAGATTGTGAGACTTCACGGGGTTCCTACGTTTATGATGTCAGACAAATGAGCTCGATTCTGGATAACCACGGAGATTTTCGAGAAGGTCGAGACAGTGAGTCTCAGTGTTGCATTACACCCTCAGACCGACGGACAGGCAGAGCGTACTATCCAGACACTTGAGGATAGGTTGCGGGCATGTGTTCTAGATTTCAGAGATAGCTGGGAGGGTTATTTGCCTCTTGTTGAGTTACGTACGATAACAGATACCCTTCCAGTTTTCAGATGGCCTTGTATGAGGCCTTGTATGTAAGAAAGTGTAGATCGCCGGTTGGTTGGTTCGACGTGGGAGAGGTTCAGTTATTTGGTCCAGACTTGATTCAGCGGGCTGTGGATAAGGCGAATCTTATCCAGGAAAGATTATTAGTAAGCTCAGAGTCAGTAGAAGCTTTATGCAGATAACCGACGTTGACACTTGGGGTTTAGGTTGACATTTTAGTATGAGTATTGTTATGTGGCCACGTGTGGCATTATTGGTATGTAGGGGTTGTAAGGAGACTATGTCGCTATCTTTAAGTTTGACTCCCAAAAGAACATTCGAGGACGAATGTTTCTAAGGGGGAAAGAATGTTACACCCCGGAGTTCCAGGATATGTTTATAAGAACGTGCGTAAGAACTCAAAAATGTTAAGATTTGAGACGAGTAAAAATTTATCGGAATTATGGAATTGTCTGAAAACGAAATATTGCGATGAATGGGAGGGCGACACGTGTCACCCTCCCTTAGTGGTCTTGGACGAAATGGACATGGCTAATATGGTCATTTGACCATATTTAAGATGAGCAAGTCTTGCTAGGCTTGAGCTTGAGAATATTGACTTAGTCAAAGGGGCAACTTGGTTAGATTTTTAAATGGAAATTCATCCAAACCTCACAAGTGTTCTAATATTAACCCTCCATGTTGTTATATAGTCATCCTAAGTAGCAAGACAATGCTCTTAACACTTAGAAAAAAATCGAAGAACTCTTGTTCTTGCTAGACAAGCTCTCGGGTTTGGGTCCTTCAACAAGGAGAAAATTTTCGTTAGTTGTCCAATAATCTCCATACTTTAAACCAAGGTTCCTAAGGGTATTGTAAGGGTATCTCAATAGAAATATCCCGGAAAAGTGTCGTTTTTGTATTAGTCGCAAGGTGAAAACCTAGTCACTTTCCTAGGTTTAGATTGGAAGATTAAAGGAAAGTTGTTTGTGATCTTCTAAGGGCTTCAAGTGGCAGATTGGAGTGTCAAGGAGAGGCTCTAAGTGGCTAGGGAGCGACTTCGGATCTTGAAGTGGATTAAGGCTCGTTAAGGTAACAATCTTGTTCTCTTAAGTGTTATAAGATTACATATTGTTATAGCCTTACATTTTAACTAGCATGAAGTATATGTATTGAAGATTGATAAGTGATATGGATAGTGGAAGCCTATAGCCGAAATGACAGTGTGAGCCATTTGAAATTGAAATACATTTGGTCAATAATTAGAATCGTCGCATGTTATCTACTTGAAGATTTTAGTTGTTATTATCGATTGCGACTTTATAACATGTTATACTTAACAACTTGAATTGAAAAGAAATTGGAAAGGATGATATGTTGTTACACCTTTTGGTCGAGAATGGCATTGCTTTTGGACTAGTTTGATATCAATTGTGGGGCGGAATTTTACACGTCCTGTAGGCGTGTAATCCCCTATTGTTAACTACATTATTGAGCCTTAAATGTGATGTGTTTGGCTATTGAATTTGGGCCTTGAAAAAGATGGAAAAGTATGTAGAAACAAAGGAAGTGCTGTCCGATTTTCCGTAGAATTTAGTGACTTTGCAATTAGAATATTCTACGTTTGAAGTAAGAAGTTAATAGACGTATTATGGTCATTATAGGTTGACATACTACGTACGACATATTGGACTTAACAAGTGGATTGAACCGAAGAGGTATGTGGAACTTTCTTATCTCTTGAGCATGAGTAGTTGTAAACGTATAGTACGATATACATACGAGATTTGAATGGATTTAGTTCATTTGATATGCTTGACTTGTTTTTCTTCAAGTTGGTTGAGTTAGAGAACTAACTCACTTGTTTTTAAAGGATAGAAATGCCTTGGTTTCAAAAGCCTAAAGTTGGTTAATAACTTTATGGAAAGTAAAGAGAATGGTTTATTCTAATAAGGTAAACAAAGATTTCTTGACTTGAAAATGTATAGCATACTTGATTTGGAAAGTATAGATTCCTTGAGCCTATTCTAAAGTTAAGACACTTGATTTCTAAAGTTAAGAGACTTGAAGTATTTTTAAAGTATAGGATACTTGGTTTTGAAAGTATAAGTCTCTTGGATATAAAGAAGAATGTATTTGCCTAAAGTATAAAGTTAGTATAACGACTTTATGGGAAGTTGGTTATAATAGCTTTATGGAAAAATGAAAGAGTGGTTTACTCTAAGTAATGTAAGTAATAATAAATGACTTGAAATAATGAAAGGCAAATTGATTTAAAGGCATCAATTGCTTAAGGTTTTAAAAGAAAGAAGTCACTTGATTTAGGGGCCTATAAATGTATTTTCTAAAAGGTATTGTGACTTGTCTTAAAAAGTAGATATGACTTGATACTACGGTTATTAGTATCTTGGAAGTTTATATGAAAAAGTGTCTTTTTAAAAGAATACAAGTACGTAGTACTTTGGGTTAGATTCCCGGATTTTTATAATGACATGTTAGTGCCTTAAGTAAACTAAAATGAGAATGTGTATGAATAAGGCTAATAAGAAGTTAGTGGAATTTCTTAATTTGCTTATGTTATGTATGATAAGCCGGTGGTGCTTATGTTATGTATGGTAAGCCGGTAGTGCTTATGTTATGTATGATAGCCGGTTGTGCTAGGTTATGTTATTCTTACGGGGTCATTCCCCGGGTTTGTGGCATTTGCATATTCCGTGGATTTGCTACCCATGATGCGAGGAATACCTCATGCGAGTCCGTAGGTCTTATGCGGGTGAAATAGTCCTATGCGGGGCGGACCAGTCCTATGCGAGGAAATTACCTCATGCGGGTCCACACGACCTATGCGGGCGGATACAGTCTATGCGAGGAAGTTACCTCATGCGGGTCCATACGGCCTTTGCGGGTGAAATAGTCCCAGGAATAGGAGCGGGTGACCCTACTTTGATCATGAGCCTCCTATTTTTAGGCAGTAAAGTATATTCTTGTTTACTCTCATTGTTAGTAAGACACAGTGTACTGTTAATTGAGTTATCATACATGTCTCCAGTTTTATTTTAGACTTATGATTCATTACAGTACATTCAGTTTCACATATTTGGTACATGTTGTACTGACCTCCTTCGGGGGGCTATGTTCATGCCGCATGTAGAGTATACAAGTTGCTGATCCTCACTCTTAGGATCACTGTTCAGCTGTTGGGAAGCTCCATTACTCCGGAGGCTTACCCTTGGTTCAGATCCCTGGTATGGTCGGATGTTGTACATTCAGAGGTATGGCGGGGCCCTGTCCCGCCACAGTTGTTATTCTTAGAGGTCTGTAGTCACATTTTTGGATTGGGTTGTAAGAACAGAGAGGTACTATTTTATTTATTTATATTATGTATATGTTACGGAAGGTAGCCTTATCGGCTAGCCTGTTGATGTCTAATGTCTAAGTATTTTTATGAGTTGTGTATGTTCATTGCTATTCTCGATGTATACAGTAAAGGGTGCGGGTAGGGCACGATTCTTGAGTCCGGGTCGGTCATGACACAAAATATCTTATTTTTCGAAGGGCCCTACAAAATTGTGAAATTCTCGGCGTACCACATATTATCAATTCCAATACTTCGTAATCCAATACTAAGTCCATAAATCCAATTAGAAGTATTAAACTCCAAGTTAATAATTTTTCCGTCGTCACATTTTTCCGAAAATTTTCCTTAAGAAAATGTAAGTATTCTTTCCTTCCAAAATTCAATTCTTAGTTCCTTACGTACGTTCTCATATTAATGCCTTGGAAATACGGGGTGTAACATCCTCCCTCCTTAGAAAAATTCGTCCCGAATGTTCATAACAAGTCTCAATCTATATAGATTTCGGCATAGTCTCCTTTACTATACCTATAAACCAACACTCCACCAAACCAATGATTCCACACACGGCCACAATATAACACATGTATATACACCAATCAATATAAGCAAGTAGGAAACAAGTAGGGATACTTCCTCTTCATTTCATCCACTGCTTCCCAAGTCATCTCAATCATGAACACTTATGGACAATGTCACTGAATCTAAAGTGTGTATCATCACAATTTACTCTCATTCATAGTCTGAAATGAATCTCTTTTTCTTTTCATATCTTCTCACTACTCGTAATTATAAACACTTCCATTCTTCTCACACTTGTTCACTCATTTTCTTACTTGTCATACTTTTCTCATACTTCCAAAATTATTCGGGTATATATCTGTAATCCCAAATATGGCTCCTGTTTCCACTCCTTGGCGTTACTACATCCAAAATTGGTCATTATACCTAGATTCAATTTCCTTCACTTGCCTCATGGCCAAGACTTTCCGTCTTGTCATTTATTAGGTCTCTCATTGACCGAGTGCCCATTCGTGTTACCTTTACATTTACATTTCAAGTTGCCGCGGGGGTCTCCTATCTCAAAGTATTTCTCATACTATCTTTCTGATCATTACAGGTTCACCACCTTTGGCCAAAGTTTTCCTACTGTATATCCTCTACTATTGGTCTTTACACTTTTATGGGGCAATGATACTTTGTGGAACCTACCTAACTATAGTTTCATTCGCTTTTATCATTCTTGTCGTAACCCTTCATTCTACTCATTATTAAACAAAATATTTCTACCTTGATACTCGATCACACAGTTCCATTCATACTCATTACTGCTTTCATATTCTTTAGCCATTCTTCGAATGTTCCATAGTTCCCATCCTCAATTACCCCCAACATATTCTCGTTTTCCAAAGGTTATCTAAAATTATAACATGTTGTACATCGTCAAATACCAACTATACAACAAGCTTACAAAACCTGTATCCAAAGCCCATATATTTCCTTCTGGGACACTGTTGCTTCCTTTTGGAACATAGCTGCAACCACAATAATACGTTAGGGAGGGACTACCCTAATCAACACAGCTCTATCGCACGATCTTGGAGTAAGAAGAATAGAAACCAATCATAAATATCTTGTAGCCTCATGTGTATAAATATGGTGCACACATACCCATACCCAAGACTCTACTAGACACGGTCTGTAGACTTTCCGAGGACTAACTGCTCTGATACCACTCTTGTCACGACCCGAACCCCGGGCCCGCGACTGGTGCGCTACCTGGGCACCCCCTCTTATACCATCACATCCCATATAAGACATAGGCCAAATAATAAATGGAAAACTATATATGTAGCAACAAGGCAAGCCGATGAGACTGCCGCTATATAAGGGGAATAACCCGATAATACAGTAGTACAAATGGCCAACAGTATATACAACTCCCGCAAGTCTAGCCCACATATGAATACAGACCTCTAAGAGTTGACTATAACTATGGCGGGACAAGGCCCCGCCATACCTCTGAATATATATAAGATTGTAATACAAACTCCGTACCAAAATGACAAGACTCCGGAATAGTGGAGTTGTGTCAATAGAAGCTGAATGGAGATCCTAAGCCCGTGGATCACCCAACCGAGTACCTATACCTGCGGACATGAACGCAACCCCCCCGGAGAGGGGGTCAGTACAACAATGTACAAAGTATGTAAACATAAAGTACAGTAAATAAGATCATAACTGTTACACCCCGTAATCCCAGGACATGTATATAAGAACATACGTATGAAATCAGGACGTTAAGATTTGAGACTTGAAAAATTTATCGAAATTATGGAATTGTCGGGAAACGAAATACTGCGATGAATGGGAGGGTGACACGTATCACCCCCCTTTGTATGGTCTTGGAATTAATAGACCAAGGATAGAATGGTCATTTGACCAATGTAAAGATGATCAAGTCTTACAACTAGAGCTTGACATATTTGACTAAGTCAAATGAGCCACTTGACTAGATCTTTAAGTGAAATGCATCCAAGCCACACATTTGTATTGATCTTGACCCTCCATATTATATAAGCATACTACTAGCAAGACAAGCTTCCAACACTTAGAAAAATTTGCAAGATTTGTCTTCCTTTTTGTGAAGCTCTCGGCATTAGCACTATCTCTCACACAAAAATTTTCGTTTGTGGTTCAATAATCCCAATACTTTAAACCAAGGTTCCTAAGGGTATTTTAAGGATATATCAATAAAAATATCCCGGAAAAACGACGTTTTTACGTTAGTCGCAAGGCGAAAACCTAAGGTGTTCTTCAACTTTGAAGTTGGAAATAGAAGAGGAGTTTTTCACAAGCTTCTAAGGGTTTCAAATAGCAGATTGGAACGTCAAGAAAAGGAGTTGAAGTTGCTAAGGATCGACTTTAGGTTTTGGATTGTTTTGGGATTAAAGAGGTAATAACCTCCGTCTTGCTATTGTAATTCAAGATTTCATGTTGTAGTAGTTAGAATTGATCATGTGAAATATATTATGAATATTGATAAGTGTTATGAAATATTTGGATGGAATCCGAAAGTTGCATGATTTAGCCTTTAAGATTGTAATTCAATTTAGTTACTAGTTTAGTCGTCGCATGTTATCTAAAAAGTTGATTAAAGTGGTTATAATTGTTACAACTAGTTGTGACTATATGACATATTAGACGTAACAACTTGGATTGAAAAGGAATTGGATAAGACTTTGTAGTATGATACATTATAGACGAGAATGGCATGGAATTATTGGATTGTTTTGTATTATTGTGGGGCAGAATTTTACACGTCCTGTTAAGGCGTGTAATCCCCTTTGGATAGCTGAATTGTTGGGCCTTAAATGTAGCATGTTTGGTTGTTAAAATCCGGGCCTTGGAAAAGGTGGAAAAGTACGTAGAAACAAAGGAAGTGCTTTCCGGTTTTCCGTAGAATTTGGTGACTTTACACTTAGAATATTCTACATTTGAAGCTAGAGGTTAATAGACGTATTATGGCCATTATAGGTTGAAGTACTACGTATAGCGTATTCTACTTAAAGGATGGAATAGCTATTAAGGTTGAAGTACTTTGGAGCATTTTTCTACTTGTCGATAATCGTCGCGAGGTATGTGAACCTCTTCCTTCTTTTGGCATGTTCTATGTGTGAAATATACATGTGGTATTATTTCATGATTCCTTATACTCTTAGAAGTTAAGAGGTATGTATGTTGATTTACTCTATGAAAAAGGTAGGTCTAAGTTATCCTAAGTTCTTACCAAGTCTTATGGGGGATGTTGGTGAGAGTCGTTAGGAAGTATTTGGAGTCGAGTTGACTTTGCTAATTTACTGCACGAATGAGAATAAGTATCGAACAAGCCATTGCAGCGTTAATAAAAGAAAATGTATCGACAATCAATTATATTAAAATGAGTAGAATTCTCCATCTACATAGAAACTAAGATAAGACAAAATTGTATTACATTTTCTAGATCATGGCTGCTTTAATAAGATCGTTATAAACTAGTATAACCTATTCACAACTCATAAAAGTATATGTGTTAAATTAAAAGAGTTTATGTTATGAAGTTTTAAGATTATGAACCTTGATTTCTAAAAAGGTTATGAGACTTTATTTTTTCAAGTTATGAGACTTGATTCTTAAAGGAAGGAGTGACTTGATTTAAAAAGTTTGGTTGCCATGAATTATTTCAAAGGTTAAGCGGCTTGATTTCAAAAGCGAAGGTAACTTGGGTTTTTAAAAGAAGAAGTTTATGGACTTAAAAAGAGAAGGAGTTTTATGATTCTTTTTAAGTATGTATGTACGTAGTACTTTTGGGTTTAATTTTCCCTAATGTAAAAAGAAATAAAAGTGCCTTAAGTTCTCTAAAGTGAAAGGTTGTTATAATAGATTTATGGGAAGTTGTTATAACGACTTAAGAAGAAAGGAAAAGATGATTTAAAATGTTATGTAAATATGACGTTATCGCGTCCCAGGAATGGGCCGGGCAGTATACCTTTATGGGCAGACTATGACTTTATCGCGTCCCAGGAATGGGCCGGGCAGTATACCTTTATGGGCAGACTATGACTTTATCGCGTCCCAGGAATGGGCCGGGCAGTATAGCTTTATGGGCAGACTATGACTTTATCGCATCCCAGGAATGGGCCGGGCAGTATACCTTTATAGGAAGACTATATGACTTTATCGCGTCCCAGGAATGGGCCGGGAAGTATACCTTTATGGGCAGACTTACATGACTTTATCGCGTCCCAGAATGGGCCGGGCAATATACCTTCGTGGGAAGATTTTTTATGAATTCGCCATGTCCCGCAAATGGGTCGGGTTACATTATCACGTATGGATAATCAAAGTGAACTCCAAACTGAGGCATCCCTCCATAAAGGGCCGGATTATGTTATGCAAGATACGTAAGTTATATGTTTATGAACTCGATGATTTTTCCTAAGTATGTACGTAAGAATTTGACTATAATTCTTATTGAAAAATGGGAAAAGATAATAAAGTGCGATTAAGTTCACGAGATTGTAATGACACGGTAGGATCTGGTATTTACTTTTTTTATAATTGCCCCTGTCATTCAGTTGTACAGTTATGATTTGTTTACTGTACATTATTTATGTTCCATACTCGGTACCTGTTGTACTGACCCCCTTCGGGGGGCTGCGTTCATTCCCGCAGGTATTAGGTACACAGGTTGGTGATCCTTGCTCTTAGTGTCACGACCCGACCCCGGGCCCGCGACTGGTGCCCTACCTGGGCACCCCATTAAGGTATACATCATAGAATAGCAGCGGAACATACACAACACATATCAAAACTTAGAAAATAAACATCAACAGGCTAGCCGATAAGGCCAACTTCCGTAAAATGTACATAAACCCAAAATACGTCAGTACAATTCTGTTCTTTAAAACCCAAACCACAAATGTGACTACAGACCTCTAAGAATAACAACTGTAGCGGGACAGGGCTCCGCCATACCCCTGAATGTACATAAATCTACAACATCAGGGAAAATCGTACCAAAAGACAAGCCTCCGGAGAAATGGAGCTTCCGACACCTGATCAGTGATCCTAGGAATGAGGATCCACCACCTGCTTACCCTTACCTACGACATGAATGCAGCCCCCGAGTAAAGGGGGTCAGTATACAATATGTACCAAGTATGTAAAATTGGAAAAATACTGCAATTTACATCATAGGTCTAAAATAAAGTTGGAGACATGTATGAAAATCAAATTACAGTACACTGTGCCTTACTAACAATGAGAGTAACCAAGTACGTACTTTACTGCATAAAAATAGGAGGCTCATGATCAAAGTAGGGTCACCCGCCCGTAGTATCATTAAGCAATCCTACTCCTGGGACTATTTCACCCGCATAGGTCCTACGGATCCGCAATGGAGCGATGCGCTCCGCATGAGACTATTTCACCCGCACAGGACTATTTCACCCGCTTGGGCCCGGTGGGCCCGCAATGAGTACAAACGCCGCTCTCGCATCATGGGTAGCAAATCCATGGAATTAGTAGTAACCCGGGGCTTTACCCTGGAAGAATAACTTAAACTAGCACAACCGGCTATCATACATAACATAAGCGCTACCGGCTTATCATAATATAAGAAAGTTAAGAAATCCCCTAACTTCTTATTAACATTATTATTATACCCTCTCATTTTAGTTTACTTAAGGCACTAACATGTCATTTTAAAAAATCCGGGAATTTAACCCATAGTACAACGTACTTCTATCCTTTTAAAATGACTCTTTTTCATATAAAACTTCCAAGATACTAATAATCATAGTATCAAGTCCTATCTACTTTTCAAGACAAGTCACAATACCTTTTTAGAAAATACGTTTATAGGCTTCTAAATCAAGTGACTTCTTTCTGTTAAAACCTTAAGCAATTGATGCCTTCAAATCAATTTGCCTTTCCTTATTTCAAGTCATTTATCATACTTACATTACTTAGAGTAAACCACTCTTATTAACTTTCCATAAAGCTATTATAACCAACTTCCCATAAAATCGTTATATTAACTTTATACTTTAGGCAATTACATTCTTCCTTATATCCAAGGGACTTATACTTTTAAAACGAAATAAGTATCATATACTTTTTAAAACACTTCAAGTCCCTTAACTTTGAAAACTAAGACATCCTTAATACTTTTAAACAAGTGAGTTAATCCCCTAACTCAACCAACTTGGACATTCTTAAAACAAGTAAAGGATATCAAAAACTTGTACGTCTACCGTACTATATAGGTACAACTACTCATGCTCAAGAGATAGGAAAGTTCCACATACCTCTTCGGGTCAATCCACTTGCTAAGTCCAATATACCGCACGTAGTATGTCAACCTATAATGACCATAATATGTCTATTAACTTCTTACTTCAAATGTAGAAAATTATAAGTGCAAAGTCACTAAATTCTATGGAAAATCGGACAGCACTTCCTTTGTTTCTACATACTTTTCCACCTTTTTCAAGGCCCGAATTCAATAGCCAAACACGCCACATTTAAGGCTCAACAATTTAGTTAACAATAGGGGATTACACGCCTACAAGACGTGTGAAATTCCGCCCCACAATTGATATCAAACTAGTACAAACTACAAGGTCAATTCGGCAACTTGAGGTATAACAACACAAATTCTTATCCAATTCCTTTTCAATCCAAGTTGTTTAGTATAACATGGTATCAAGCCGCAATCGATTATAACTACTACAATCTACAAGTAGGTAACATGCGACGATTCTTATTAACGACCAAATTGTATTTTAACTCCAAATGACTAGAATGTCATTTCGGATTCTAGGATTCAACTATCCATATCACTTATAAATCTTCAACACAATATACTTCATGCTAGTTAAAATGTAAGGCTACAACAATATGAAATCTTATAACACTTTAAGAGAACAAGATTGTTACCTCAATGAGCCTTATCCAACTTCAAGATCCGAAGTCGCTCCCTAGCAACTTAGAGCCTCTCCTTGACACTTCAATCTGCCACTTGAAGCCCTTAGAAGATCACAAACAACTTTCCTTTAATCTTCCAATCAAAACCTATGAAAGCAACTAGGTTTTCACCTTGCGACTAATACGAAAACGATATTTTTCCGTGATCTTTATATTGAGATACCCTTACAATACCCTTATGAACCTTGGTTTAAAGTGTGGAGCTTAAAGAACAACAAACGAATTTTTTTCCTTCTTGCTCAAACCTTAACCCGAGAGCTTCCCATAGTTCATCCAATTTTCTTGAATTTTTTTCTAAGTGTGGAAGCTTGTCTCACTACTAGTATACATATATAGCATAATGGAGGGCCAAAATTAGTACATATGTGTGGCTTATATACATTTCACTAGGATCAAGCCCAAGTGGCCCTTTGACAAGTCAACAATATCAAGATCCAAGACTTAGCAAGACTTGGTCATCTAACTTATGGTCAAATGACCCTTTTACCCATGCCAAATCGTCCAAGACCAATTTAAGGGGGTGACACGTGTCGCCCTCCCATTCGTCGCAATATTCCGTTTTCCGACAATTCCATAATTCCGATAAATTTTTACTAGTCTCAAATCTTAACATTTGTGAGTTCTTACGTACGTTCTTGTAAACATGCCCTGGAATTACGGGGTGTAACATTATTTCCCCCTTAGAAACATTCGTCCCCGAATGTTCTTTCGGAGTCAAACTTATAGATAGCGACATATTCTCCTTTTACAACCCCTACATACTAACAATACCACACATGACCACATAATAACACTTAAGAAAAATACTTCAATTAAAACTTGACAAGTAAGGGAAAATGAATTACCTGAAGGTGTAGGGAATAAGTGAGGATACTTTCTCAATATGTCCTCCTCCGCTTCCCAAGTCATCTCCTCCCTGTTATCATTCCTCCACAAGACTTTGACGGAAGCCACATCCTTGGTCCGCAGTCGCCTGACCTGGCGATCGAGTATCGCTATGGGACTCTCCTCATACGATAACCCATCTGTCACCTGGACCTCGCTAGCTGGAAAAACTCTCGATGGATCTCCGATACACTTCCGCAACATAGAAACATGGAAGACCGGATGTACCGCCTCTAACTCTGATGACAGATTCATCTCATAGGAAACCTTTCCTACTCTACGGATGATATGATAGGGCCCAATGTACCTTGGGCTAAGTTTCCCATTCCTTCCGAATCTCATCACCCGCCATGGCGATACGCCCGAAGACCCAATCGCACGAAACTCCAAATGTCGACGCCGATTATCTGCATAAGACTTCTGCCGACTCTGAGTTGCTAACAGTCTCTCCTGGATAAGCTTCACCTTATCCACAACCTGCTGAATCAAGTCTGGGCCAACTAACTGCACCTCGCCCACGTCGAAACAACCAATCGGCGACCTACATTTCCGCCCATACAAAGCCTCATATGACGCCATTTGTATACTAGAATGGTAGATGTTGTTATAAGAAAACTCCACAAGAGGCAAATGATCCTCCCAGCTACCCCTGAAATCAATCACACAGGCTCGCAGCATATCTTCAAGTGTCTGGATAGTACGCTCTGCCTGCCCATCAGTTTGAGGATGAAACGCAGTACTGAGACTCACCTGTGTCCCTAGTCCCTTCTGGAAAGACCTCCAGAAGTTAGCTGTAAACTGGGCTCCTCTATATGATATAATTGATATAGGGACTCCGTGCAGTCTCACAATCTCCCTGATATACAATCTGACATAATCCTCAGCCGAATACGTAGTCCTGACTGGAAGAAAGTGGGCTGATTTCGTCAGCCTGTCAACAATAACCCAGATGGAGTCATACTTCCTCCGAGTACGAGGTAACCCTGTAACAAAGTCCATGTTGATCACCTCCCACTTCCATGTCAGAATATCAATAGCCTGCAATAGCCAGCGGCACGGTGCTCAACCTCGACATCTTGATTAGGACAACTGCGACAAAACACAGCACGTCCCTCTTCAGGAAATACCACCAATACATACATATGAGGTCATGGTACATGTTATACCCCGTAGTTCCAGGGTATGTATGTGAGGACGTACGTACGAGAATACGACAGAAATTTTGGATAGAATGAAAGATGTGATTTTTCGACGGAAAAGTTTCCGGGTTTTGTGAAGGAAAAAGGTTCGTTGATGGGAATTGGATTCCTAGATTTGGTATTTGGGCTTCTTGAATTATATTAGAATTATGAGATTTTATTTCCGGAATTGGTCACGTGGGGCCCACGGTAGAAATTTACGGTTTTGTGGGGCCCGCTTTGTTTTTGAGATTTTGGCCATTATGGATATTTTCGGAAGATGAAATATTTTGAACGAGTAGGAGGGTGAAACGTGTCACCCCCCTAGGTGGCTCTTGGCCGAAATTTGCTAACAAGTGGCAAGACAAGTGGCCTTGTCTTGCAAGATATTTTAGTGTGGACAAGTGGCTTGTGGGACCCACACACACTTGTCCCCAATCTCAACCACACACTTGCCTTCATCCTAGCCCTTGTTTGTCATATATATGCACCCTTAGTTGATGAAATCTTCCACACTTAGACATTTCAAGACTTGAAAAACCCTCCCTTCTCCCTTGACCTTGCTCTCGTTTTTTAGCCCTTTTCTTGAGCAAAATTTGTCCAACAATTCTTAAACTCTTAAGTGTTCTTCCCTAAGGTGTTAGGAAGATTGTGTACCAAGAGTTGGAAAAGATTTCACACCCCTAACCTCTATTTTGTTGCCTTGGCCGAAAGTTGCTAGTTGGAAACCCTAAGTGTTCTTCACTTTTTGGAGTTGAATCTTGAAGAGAAGTTGGTTAGGAGCTTCTATGGGTTGCTTGTAGCGGATTGGGCGTAAAGATTTGGAGCTAAGACTTGCTTGGGCGACTTTAAGAACTTGGATATTTTGGGCTATTTGAGGTAGTAAACCTTAACCTCTTTGTGAATTGGTTATTATACATATATTATAAGTATATTATGGATTATATAATATATGGAGTAAAGTTTGGAGGAGTTGGATCTTGTTAACTTGTTAAAAGAAAGGATTGGCCGTTCGCCATTAAAATGGTAAAACGTATCAAACGTGCCTTACTTGTGAAGAAGTATTTAACAAGTAACTATAACTTATATTAAGAATGGAAATATAAGTTGGATGACTAATGAGTAATTTGGATAAGTAAAATGGACAAAGTTGGCGAGGACCCCAACTTAAGGATTTGTATTTAGTTTGGATGTATTTACTTTAATTTGTATTTACATTGGATTGTATTTACATTTACATTAAGGGAAGATTGTTCAATCGCGTTAGTTTGGGCGTGTGATCCCTTTTTAATTATTGTATTGTTATAAAGGCGTGATAGTAAACGCGTTACGGTTGGCGCGTAATCCCCTTCTTTTACTTATTGTTGTTATGAAGGCGTGATAGTAAACGCGTTACCGTTTGGGCGTGTAATCCCTTCTTTATGTTGTTTAATTATTACGCCTTATTTATGGCATATAATTACGGTTATTCGGGCCTTGGAGAAAGATGGAAAAGTGAGTAAAAGCGGAGGAAGTCTTTGCGATTTTCCGTAGAATTAGAGCTTTTTATTGGTATAAGTCTTCTATGGTAAGAAAGGTTTGATAGAAGTACTATGACCATTTTAGGAGTGGAGTACTACGTGTGGCGTGATCTACTTGGCTAAAGGAGTAGCCGACGGGTTGAAGTACTTGGAGCGTTTTGCTATTTGTCGATAATCGTCGCGAGGTATGTGAACCTCTTCCTATCTTTTCTAGCATGATTGTTGTGAACTATGTAGTACGGTAGACGTACGTGTGCTAAACGAGTTCTGGTTGGTTTAAAACATATAGTGTTATAATAGCTTTATGAGAAGTTAGTTATAACGACTTTATGTAGGTAAAAGAATGGTTTATTGATTTTAGAAGTTAAGAGACTTGATCTTAAAAGATAAGAGACTTAACTTATAAATGACGTTCTATGAATTTTGTTAAAAAGTTGTGAAACCTCATTCGTGAGTAATGAGTACTTGGCTTTTAAAGAATAATGTTTTACTGATTTCGGAAATGAGAATAAGTATCGAACAAACCATTGCAGCGTTAATAAAGGAAATGTATTGACTAATGAATTATATTAAAATTAGTAGAAACCTCCATCTGCATAGAAGCTAAGATAAGACAAAATTGTATTACATTTCCTAGATCATGGCTGCTTTAATAAGATGGTTATAAACAAGAACAAGCTACTCACACATAAGGCATATGTTACTCAATTGTTTTAAAAGGAGATTACGTTAAGTGATTAAGACTATGATCTATGGAATCTTTCGAAAATAAGAGACTTGGGCATTTGAAATTAGGCAAACTTGAACTTTTGGAAAAGAATGTTGTTACTTGATTTTTAATAAGGAAAGTGTTTTGGTTTACTTATAAATGTTAGTCACTCTATGTTAATACTACGGGTATCGGGTGACCTTTGTAAAAGAAATGGATCTTTTAAAAGAATTTAACGTATGTAGTACTTTGGGGTTAAAACCCGGACTTTGACATAAAATGAAAGTACCTTGAGTTGTGTGTAACTTGCCTATGTTTGCGTGTGATAACCTTGTTGTGCAAGTACTGTATTTCTATACCGCCGCGTCTCTCGATGGAGGGCCGGCTGATTGGTTGTGAACGATTCTTATCGAGTCCCATGGGATGGGCCGAGACACGTATTCCACCTGATTCTTTATCGAGTCCCATGGGATGGGCCGAGACACGTATTCCACCTGATTCTTTATCGAGTCCCATGGGATGGGCCGAGACACGTATTCCACCTGATTCTTTATCGAGTCCCATGGGATGGGCCGAGACACGTATTCCACCGATTCTTTATCGAGTCCGTGGGATGGGCCGAGACACGTATTCCACCTGGTTCTTTATCGAGTCCCATGGGATGGGCCGAGACACGTATTCCACACGATTTATACCTAGACTGCCGGCAGTGAGGAAGGAGTTCCACGGGCATGAGGGATGACTTTGAGGGCGTAAGTCCCTGACTTGACATGACTACTTTTATGTTGTAGGCGTAGTTTGGTTATCATACATGTCTCTGTTTTATATAGTATCGTGATTTCATTTCTGATATTGATTTCACATACTTGGTACTGTTATCTTGACCTCGCCGGAAGTGCGTTCATGCCGCAGTAGAGGTACATCGGTTGTGTTATACCCGTAGTTTCAGGTATGTATGCGAGGGCGTGCGTGCGAGAATCGGCGACATTGAAAGTGGAAAGGAAGAGCGAGGTGATTTTCCACGAAAAAGTTTCCGGTTTTGTGAAGGAAAAAGGTTCGTTAATGGGAATTGGATTCCCAGTTTGGTGTTCGGACTTCTTGGAATATTAGAGAATTATGGAATTTTATTTTGGAAATGGTCACGTGGGGCCACGGGAGAAAATTCTGATTTTGTAGAACCACTTTGTTTGAGATTTTGGCCATTGTGGATATTTTGAACATGAAATATGTTGGGCGTGTAGGAGGCGACACGTGTCACCACTAGTTGGCTTGGGCGAATTCCACTTTGTGCCTGACACGTTTAGAGTCGTTTTCAGGCGAAGCGTTTACAAGGCTCGCGTAGGATAAATTAGGCTATGTCATTTCTAATTTTTGCGGATTTTTCAGAGAGGCGAAACACGTTGGACCAACGAGAGGCGACACTTGTCACTCTCATTGATGGATGTCACGCGTGATAGGGCGATTGGGTTGGCTTATTTTGTCTTGGAGTTGGTAGGATATTTTGTGTGCAAGTTGGCGAGGACACTTGCCTAAATCCTCACCCTACACTTGCCTTGCACTTGGCACCATCTTGGCCCTTGGTTGGCCATTCCTTGACCTATAAATACCCCTTGTTGAAGAGTTATTTCATCCTAAATTGAGCAATCTTTCTAAGTCTCAAATCCTCCTCTCCCTCTCTTATTGTTTCGTCCAAACACACCCTCCCTTTGAAGCCTGGCGAGAGCAACCCCACCTCTAAAGCTAGCTGGCGAAACACTACCCATCCTTGGTAGAAAAGTTGCCTTCTAGTATTGTTATAATGCCCAATTACCTAGCCCAAATCCATAGTCCTTAGTAGAAGTTGTGAAGAACTTCTAAGGTTTTCTTAGACTCTGGGAGCGCACAACTTAGGAGCTAAACCTTGCTCAGCGACTTTTATCTAGGATATTATTGGGCTTACAGAGGTAAATAACCTTATCTTCCTTTTGTAATTAGAGTATATATCTTGTAGAAGTATAGGAATAAGTATTAAATACTTAGAAGGATATTGCGAGAATAGAATTGATTGTTATCACGGTAGAAGGGCTTAAAGAAGAATAATAGAAGCTGTACTTACATGAATTTGTTTTCTGATGAACTTGAGTAGCTCACGGGGTAGGAAGTGCTGCCCAAATGTCCATAGAATAGCGAACCCTCTGTTTGAGCTTTATCTGATCTGATCTAGGCGTTGATAGGCGTATTTGGTGATATGAGTCGATACTCTGCGCGACATATTCAACTTGGCGGTGGTTTTCGAGAAGGTATGTGATTCTTCCTATCCTCTTGAGCATGATATTTTAAAGAATATGTATATAGTACGGTGAGCGTCGTGTGTTAAGCGAATAATAATTACGGCAATGTCTTGGACTTAAGCACGAATAATAATTACGGCAATGTCTTGGACTTAAGCACGAATAATAATTACGGCAATGTCTTGGACTTAAGCTGAATAATAATTACTGATGTCTTGGACTTAAGCACGAATAATAATTACGGCAATGTCTTACGACTTAAGCCGAATAAAAAAGAATCAAGTAGTTCAAAAGAATTAAGAAACTTTTTTGAAAGAAGAGTAACACTTGGTTTTAAAAGCTTAAGAGTTATACTAGCTTTATGGGAAGTTAGGTATAACGGCTTAAGAGTGATAAAAAACGATTTATTGATTTAAGGAAATAAGAGACTTGACTTATTATACTAATATGAATTTTGTTAAAAGTGTGAAACCTCATTAGTGAGTAAATAGTATTTTTGGTTTTCAAAAGGAATGATGTTTCCGATCGGAATAAATGTCGAACAAACCACAAAGGCGCTAATAAAGGAAATATTGTGACTAATAAAGTATTATTAAAACCAGTAGAAACTTCCATCTGCATAGGAGCTAAGATGAGACAAAATGATATTACATTTACTAGATCATGTTCTGTAATAAGATTATTACGAATAATAATAACTATTCACACTTAGGGTATATGTTTCTCAAATTGTTTTAAAGGATTAAAGCTATGAACTAAGAAACCTTTCAAAATGAGAAACTTGAGTAATTAAAATTAGGCAAGCGAAGCGTTGGGAAAAGAATGTTGTTACTTGATTTTACAAAGAGAAATGTGTTGATTTACTTGAAAAGATAATCACTCTATTTTTATACTACGAATTGTGTGTGACTTTTGTGAAAGAAACGGATCTTTTAAAAGAGTAATACATAAAGTACTTTGGGGCTAAAAACCCGAACTTGTTAGCATAATGTAGAAAGTACCTTGTGTGAATAACTTGATTGTATTGATTTGTGATAGTCTTGTAATACTTTCTTGTTGACTTGATAAGTAAACATGTTAGGATGCTACGTGAGTTAGTATCTTGTGATGTTTGTAGAGGGGTTTTCCCTTATTATGCTTAGATTGTAAAACTGTCATGTTGATATTATATCACTCATGATTCCGGGGGTTAAGCTGCCCTCCGATGCGGGGTAGACTCAGGCGGGTCTAGTGACCTATGATTCGAGAATACCTTATGCGGTGCATATGGCCTATGCGGGCTACGGGAGTTCGAGTTAGTATGCGGCCGCTTGTGGTCATGCGGTCTTTGTGGCCATGCGGACGGCGAGTCGGGGCGGCTGGGAGTAGCTACCCTCGATGCGGGAATACCTCATGCGGGCCATTGGGTGGCCCGTGCGGGCTACGGAAAGTTCGAGGCTAAACGCGCATTAGATCTGCTGGCGAGTGGCGGCTTTGATCATGTGGCGATGCAGAGCGGATCTCATAATCTGATTTCGACCTTGTTATCGGGGTTTTTAGTAGTCGGCTATGCCTCGTACTTACCGTGCGGTTTTATGATGACTTTGAGGCGTGAGTCACGACGACGACATATTTGTTTATTTCTTGAAGCTGTAGTTTTGGTTATCATACATGTCTCGCTTTATATAGACTACTATGATTTCATTCTGATATTTTCAGTTTCACATACTTGGTACTGTTGTCTTGACCTCCTTGAGTGCGTTCATCTGCGGAGTAAAGGTACTCCTCTGCTGATCCGTTCTTAGGATCACCGTTTGATTAGGAAAGCTCGTTTCTCGGAAGCTTAGCATTTTAGTATGGTCCACTCGTTGTAGATATTTGTATTCGGGGTATGGCGGGGCCACTGTCCGCCATTGTTGTTTTAAACTCTTAGAAGTGCATGGGCACTGTTGTAAGGTTGGGATGTAGCTGTTCATTTTGGGGTACTTATATACATATATGCGAAAGGCAACTTTTCCCGAAGCGTGTCTTATTTATCTTGTTTCATATTTTGGTTGTTTTATTTTCATTGATTTCTCGATGTATGACTACTTGGGTGCCGGGTAAGGCACGATCCACGGGCGGGCAGTCGTGACAAAAGTGGTATCGAGCGATTAATCCTCGGAAAGTGTCTGAGCCGTATCTAGTAAGTCTTGATTATCGGTGTGTTGTGCACCACTGATAATCGAGAGGCTATAGGATATTTAGGATTGGTTTCCATTCTTCTCACTCTAAGATCGTGCTTTAGAAATTTGTGTTATAAGTTGGACCCTCTAACGTATTCCTTTCCTTTACGATTATGCCTCGCGCCGAGTGACTTCGGGCCCGAGAAGCGAAAGCGTGAAGGAGGCTGAGTAAATCTGAGAGATTTAGAAGGGCACAGCCCAATCATCACTGAGGTGATGCTTCATGCGAGGAGTTACGAGGCGTCGCCAACGTGAGTTTGTACGCGGCGGCGATTCCTACTGCGGCCATGACATCTGGACCTTGATTCCACGACTTGGAAGCGAAAATATGGATTGGAAGGAGCGGCCTGTACTAGCAAGGACTTGGCGGCGAAAGAGTATTTTATGTGCCGGTATACCAAGGATATTGATGCTTATCTAAAGAAGGGTTGTGAGGAGTAGCTCTTGATCGAGGGCGAGCGGGCTTGCGTTCGAGATTTTTGCGTGGTGAGAGAGGTAGAATCGGCAGATTAAACAAGATCGTGAGAAGGGCCCGTTTGGCGGGATCATTTGGTAACTCTCGGCGAACGCCTCGTGGCCAATTAGACAAGCGCCTCCGCCCGGTCTGAGTGTCCCTCGCGGGGTTGATTTTCCTCGGTGTTCACGGTGTGTGGCGTCATCGGGAAATGCGTCTTTGCGGTGCTTGTTTTAGTTCTGGCGTCGAGCCGTATGGCGAGGAATGTTCTATGAGGAAGGATGCAAGTAGGAAGACTCGGCCTACGGATCGATTGTGGATGCGATGGTTCGGAGAGGAGGTGTTAGCGAGGAGGCCACCCGCCTCGGTGTGGCGTTGTGGTCGATGTCATCGTGGGAGTGTCGTGCCTGCGGCGGCTTGTTTTGTTTGCGGCCAGCGGGGCCATTTGCGAAATTGTCCAACGAGTTGGCGGGGATGTAGGGACTCGACGCCGGGGTCGATGGATAGTTCATCACGCCCACATTATGCGCCCGAGGCGGGATTGACTAGGCGACCTAGGGAAGTGCGGCGTGAATCTGGTATATCCTTAACCGCTTTAGAGATTTATATGTATAGTAAGATGCGAATATCTTAAGTGTTATTTTGGATAGCATTGTGTTAAGCGTGATTAGGAATCATGATTAATTAGCAGGGTAAGATTGGGGGCGAGAAGAGTGCGAGCCTTAGAATATTACGTAGAAGACCTTAGGCGAGGCCATCTTTGGTAAAAGAATTATTTCATGTTTGACCACTTATCGAAGTGAATAATATCGTGAGATATTTTTATGGGATGAATCACGAGTGTTGTGAAAGCGAAGAGGGTGGTTGAGCTTAGAAGACCGCTAGGTTTTCGTAACGTGATTAGTAAGATTGTTAGGATCGGGAGCTAGTGTTTGGCGCGTTGCGGGTCGGGTTGAGGCCGTGTTGCGGGTCGACCCATACTGTTTGGTGATGGTCGGTTTGTGGTGGTCCGTTTTGTGTTAGGGTCACGAGGGTGTTAGGCGAGTTTAGTTAACCATTATGCGAGTTCGTGGATGTGTTCGACCGATAGTCGGGCGATGGGGTCAACGTCTTATCTTTTAGTCAAACCGTGTACTCGGTAGTAAGTTACGAGATGATTTTTTTTTTAAGAAGGTTGTAAGGCTACACGGGGTGCCTACCATCACCTTATGGTGACAGGAGTCCAAGCTACGGTTGTTTCTTTTCTGGAAGAGTTACCAGGCAAGGTTAGGAACTCAGGTGAATCTCAGTGTCGCATTCACCCTCGGGCTAGTGGTTGGATTTCGGGATTAGCTGTAAGGACTCTTCGCCTCTTGTTGAGTATGTATTATATAGCTACCATTTCGGTATTCGGGTGTCGCCGTTTGGAGCCTTTTTATAAGCACTAGTGTAAGATTTCCGATCGACTGATTCGATGTAAGCAAGGTGTAGATAGTTGGTTCATACTTGTTCAGCAGGGCGTGGATAGGGTGGAGCTTATCGGAAGAGGTTATTGGCAGCTCAGTCGGTGGGAAGCGATGCGAAACATGGTAAGTGATAAGGAAAAGTTCGAGTGTGCGAGAAGGTTCTGGCAGTAAAGCGAAAGTGACAAAAGTGGTATGAAAAGAAGCGAGCATGTATTACAGGCATAGGTGTGATCATTTCGTTTGTAAGAGTAGGTGCGAAGGAGTATCTTTTAGACCTCTAGTAGGAGCTTTCGTGATAGAGTGATTCCTCGTGGACTTGGAGATAAGTAGGTGCGTTTGTTGTGTTGTGGCGGTGTGGCATGGATGTTTAGTAAGTATAGCGGTAAGGACTATCTTGGCGCTTTGTTGTTTGATACCTAGAAGGAACATTCGGGACGAATGTTTCTAAGGAGGAGAATGTTATACCCGTAGTTTCGAGGTATGTATGCGAGGGCGTGCGTGCGAGAATCTGACATTGAAAGTGGAAAGGAAGAGCGAGGTGATTTTCCACGAAAAAGTTTCGGTTTTGTGAAGGAAAAAGGTTCGTTAATGGGAATTGGATTCCCAGTTTGGTATTCGGACTTCTTGGAATATTAGAGAATTATGGAATTTTATTTTGGAAATGGTCACGTGGGGCCCAGGGAGAAAATTCTGATTTTGTAGGGCCCAGCTTTGTTTGAGATTTTGGCCATTATGGATATTTTGGAAGATGAAATATGTTGGGCGTGTAGGAGGCGACACGTGTCACCCCCACTGTAGTTGGCTTGGGCGAATTCCACTGTCTTGTGACACGTTTAGAGTCGTTTCAGGCGAAGCGTTTTACAAGGCTCGCGTAGGATAAATTAGGCTATGTCATTTCTAATTTTTGCGGATTTTTAGAGAGGCGAAACACGTTGGACCAGCGAGAGGCGACACTTGTCACCTCTCGTTGATGGATGTCAGCGGCAATAGGGCGATTGGGTTGGCTTATTTTGTCTTGGAGTTGGTAGGATATTTTGTGTGCAAGTTGGCCAAGGACACTTGCCTAAATCCTCACCTACACTTGCCTTGCACTTGGCACCATCTTGGCCCTTGGTTGGCCATTCCTTGACCTATAAATACCCTTGTTGAAGAGTTATTTCATCCTAAATTGAGCAATCTTTCTAAGTCTCAAATCCTCCTCTCCCTCTTATTGTTTCGTCCAAACACCCCTCCCTTTGAGAAGCCCTGGCAGGAAACAACCCACATAAAGCTAGCCTGGCAAACACTACCCCACTTGGTAGAAAAGTTGCCTTAGTATTGTTATAATGCCCAATTACCTAGCCCAAATCCACTTAGTCCTTAGTAGAAGTTGTGAAGAACTTCTAAGGTTTTCTTGGAGCTCTGGAGCGCACAACTTAGGAGCTAAACCTTGCTCGGTGACTTTTATCTAGGATATTATTGGGCTACGAGGTAAATAACCTTATCTTCCTTTTGTAATTAGAGTATATATCTTGTAGAAGTATAGGAATAAGTATTAAATACTTAGAAGGATATTGCGAGAATAGAATTGAGCTGTTATCACGATGAAGGGCTTAAAGAAGAATAATAGAGCTGTACTTACATGGGGTGTTTTCTGATGAACTTGAGTAGCTCGCGGGGTAGGGAAGTCTTTGCCCAAATGTCCATAGAATAGCGAACCCTCTGTTTAGAGGCTTTATCTGATCTGATCTAGGCGTTGATAGGCGTGTTGGTGATATAGGTCGATACTCTGCGCGCGACATATTCAACTTGGCGGTGGTTTTGCGAGAAGGTATGTGATTCTTCCTATCCTCTTGAGCATGATATTTTAAAGAATATGTATATAGTGCGGTGAGCGTCGTGTGTTAGCGAATAATAATTACGGCAATGTCTTGGACTTAAGCTGAATAATAATTACGGCAATGTCTTGGACTTAAGCTGAATAATAATTACGGCAATGTCTTGGACTTAAGCTGAATAATAATTACGGCAATGTCTTGGACTTAAGCTTTGAATAATAATTACGGCAATGTCTTGACTTAAGCGAATAAAAAAGAATGCAAGTAGTTCAAAAGAATTAAGAAACCTTTTTTTGAAAGAAGAGTAACACTTGGTTTTAAAAGCTTAAGAGTTATACTAGCTTTATGGGAAGTTAGGTATAACGGCTTAAGAGTGATAAAAAGAACGATTTATTGATTTAAGGAAATAAGAGACTTGACTTATTATACTAATATGAATTTTGTTAAAAAGTGTGAAACCTCATTAGTGAGTAAATAGTATTTTTTGGTTTTCAAAAGGAATGATGTTTCTGGATCGAATAAATGTCGAACAAACCACAGCAGCGCTAATAAAGAGAAATATTGTGACTAATAAAGTATTATTAAAACCAGTAGAAACTTCCATCTGCATAGGAGCTAAGATGAGACAAAATGATATTACATTTACTAGATCATGGCTGCTGTAATAAGATTGTTACGAATAATAATAACCTATTCACACTTAGGGTATATGTTTCTCAAATTGTTTTAAAGGATTAAAGCTATGAACTACGAAACATTTCGAAAATGAGAAACTTGAGTAATTAAAATTAGGCAAAGCAAGCGTTGGGAAAAGAATGTTGTTACTTGATTTTACAAAGAGAAATGTGTTGATTTACTTGAAAAGATAATCACTCTATTTTTATACTACGGGTATTGTGTGACTTTTGTGAAAAGCGGATCTTTTAAAGAGTAATACAAAAAGTACTTTGGGTCTAAAAACCCGAACTTGTTAGCATAATGTAGAAAGTACCTTGTGTGAATAACTTGATTGTATTGATTTGTGATAGTCTTGTAATACTTTCTTGTTGACTTGATAAGTAAACATGTTAGGATGCTACGTGAGTTAGTATCTTGTGATGTTTGTAGAGGGGTTTTCCCTTATTATGCTTAGATTGTAAAACTATCATGTTGATATTATATCACTCATGATTCCGGGGGTTAAGCTGCCCTCCGATGCGGGGTAGACTCAGGCGGGTCTAGTGACCTATGATTCGAGAATACCTTATGCGGAGTGCAGTATGGCCTATCGCGAGCTACGGGAGTTCGAGTTAGTATCACGGCCCCTTGTGGTCATGCGGTCTTTGTGGCCATGCGGACGGCGAGTCGGGGCGGCTGCAGGGTAGCTACCACTCGATGCGGGAATACCTCATGCGGGCCATTGGGTGGCCCGTGCGGGCTACGGAAAGTTCGAGCGCGCCGCGACATTAGATCTGCGAGCGAGTGGCGGCTTTGATCATGTGACGGTCTAGACTGATCTCATGATACAGTTACGATCTTGTTGTACTGGGGGTTTTTAGTAGTCGGCTATGCCTCGTACTTACCGTGCGGTTTTATGATGACTTTGAGGCGTGAGTCACGACTTGACATATTTGTTTATTTCTTGTGAGCTGTAGTTTTGTTATCATACATGTCTCTGCTTTATATAGACTACTATGATTTCATTTCTGATATTTTGATTTCACATACTTGGTACTGTTGTCTTGACCTCCTTGAGGCTGCGTTCATCTGCATGGTAAAGTACTCCTCGTTGATCCGTTCTTAGGATCGCGTTTGGCGTTAGGAAAGCTCCGTTTCTCGGAAGCTTAGCATTTTAGTATGGTCCTGTCGTTGTAGATATTTGTATTCGGGGTATGGCGGGGCCTATCCGCCATTGTTGTTTTAAACTCTTAGAGTGCATGGAACTGTTGTAAGGTTAGGATATAGCTTGTTCATTTTGGGGTACTTATATACATATATCAGAAAGGCAACTTTCCCATAAAGCGTGTCTTATTTATCTTGTTTCATATTTTGGTTGTTTTATTTTCAGTGATTTCTCGATGTATGACTACTTGGGTGCCGGGTAAGGCACGATCCACGAGCCCGAGCAGTCGTGACGAGTTGTGGATCTCGCTCATAGGATCACGATTCGTATTAGGAAGCCGTTTCTCAGGAGGCTTATCTTGTGGTATGTTACCACAGTGCATAGGTTCTTATACATTCAAGGGTATGGCGGGGCCCTATCCCGTCATAGTTGTTGTCACTTTCTTAAGTGCATGAATCTTGTTGTGGCGGGGTTGTAAGGATGTAGCTATTGATTATGTATATATCTGAAAGCAATGTTTGGGTTGACTTTGTTTATTATCATATCTCTTGTTTCATGTTCATGTTTTTATTTCCGCTGATTTTCTCTGATGTTGTATCACTAGGGTGCCCGGGGTAAGGCACCAGTCACGGGCCCCGGTTCGGGTCGTGACAAAAGTGGTGTCACAACAGTTAATCCTCGGAAAGTGTCTACAGACCGTATCTAGTAGAGTCTTGATTATCGCCTGCAGGATATTTAGGATTGGTTTCTATTCTTCTCACTCTGAGATCGTGCCTTAGAGCTGTGTTATAATTTGGACTCCCTCGGACGTATTCGTATGTACGATTATGCCTGCGAAGGCAACGAGCGGATGGGCAAGGCGAGAGGAGCTACGAGTAGAACACGAGAGATTCACGAGGGCACGTGCACAGTCATTACGAGATAGTACTTCAAGCAGCGAGTTTTATGGCGCGCTAGCCCAGTGAGTTTAGGCGGCGGCGATTTCTCTGGAGGCCACGATACACGAGCCTCGGTTCCACGACTAGGGCCGAGGATATGAGTTCAAGAGATGGCCCGATTACTAGTAGAGTGGTGGTAGGAATGAGACGGGCGAGGCCGGTGGTTCGCTTTAGATGATGCGAGACTTGGGATTTCTTGAGTTCTTTGTTCGCGAGTTACATGGATAAAGAGGCGAGGATGATCCTCAGGGTGTCATACTAGTTTGGGAGATTGTTATGCTTGCGGCCAGCAGGGCCATTTGGTGAGAGTTTGTCCGATTAAGCGGTAGCACGGATGTAGCGACTTCGGCGCCGGGATCGGTGGTGGTTCATCGCCTTATATAGCTAGGCGCCTGCGGCGAGGATTATGGTTAGAGCAACAAAGAAGAAGTAAAGCGATGAATTCTGAGAGATACCTTTAGCCCTTAAGAGACTTGGTTATGTTGTTATGGTGGAGTGCGTGTGAAGTCTTTATCTGAGATAGGATTGTGTTAAGTGTAACTTAGAGAACATGACTAGTTGAAGAGGTAAGTTTGGGGCCATGGAAGGTGTGAACCTTAGAATATTATACGTGGAGACCTTAGATGCAAGGCCGTCTTGAGTAAAAGATTTGTTTCTGATTGACCTTTGTCGGAGTGCATAGTATCTGAGGGTAAAATTGTGTGATAAGTCCGAGTGGTGTGAATTATAAGAGGGTAGTTGAGCTAAGAAGACCATGGGTTTTCGTGACTTGATTAGTGAGATTGCTCGGATCGGAAACAAGAATTTTAGCGCGGTTATGGGTCGGGTTGAGGACCATTCGCGGGTCAACCGTGGCCGGAATGTGGTGGGGTCGGTTCGAGGTGGCCGCCGGTGGTAGAATCACGAGCGCTAGGCGAGTTTAGGTAACCATCGTGCGGGTTCGTGGATGCGTTCGACCAGAATCAGATCGTGAAGGCGGGGATGGCCTTTGTGAGTGAAACTAGTGAGATGACCAAGTTTGGAGGTAGTGACTCGAAGGTTTTGGAAAGCCCAGGCGATGGCGAAGTGTAGTGCATTATCTTGGAAAGAGTTCGGGTGTTCGAAGTGTCTGCGAGTAAGGAAAGAAGTGAGCGTGTCTTTGAGAGATGAAAGTGACCATTTTTGTGAAGTGAAGGTGCGAAGGAAGTATCCGTTGGACCGAGGCGAGAGTTGGTGTTATTTTTACATCGTCGGTGATTCCTCGTTGGCTTGGATTTGAGTTTTGCGCACATGTTATATTACGGCCATTGGTGGCATGATCGGTTTGTAAGTATAGTAGTGGAGACTATCTGAGCGCAGGTACGTTTGGAGACTTAGAAGGAGCATTCGGGACGAATGTTTCTAAGGAAGAATGTTATACCAGTAGTTCGGTATGTGTCACGGCCCGAACCCGGGCCGTGTTGGTGCCTACACAGGCACCGCTTACCATAACAATACAAGTAGTGCGGGCTGAAATAACACCTCTTTTTTTTTTTTAAAACAAGCGTGCGTGCGAGGCAAAGCCGACAAGGCTGCCGTATATACATAAACAAAGACCTACCGCGTACATGAGTCGATCCAGCGTATGAATACGGACCTCAGGAGTTAAAGCGAACTATGGCGGGACAAGGCCCGCCGTACCCAAAACTATACAAAGCACATCTTGAAGGACATATACCAAAGATAAACTCAGGAATAGAAGGAGCTTATCCAAAACCACGGCGAGGATCCTACACTGCCGATCAGCTGCATTACCTAAACTGCGGCATGACGCGGCCCGAAGGAGGTCGATGCGAAGAATGTACCAAGTATGTGAACAAAGAATGCGTAATGAAATCATAATCCTAAACAAAGCAGGAGACATGTATGATAGCCAACCTACGATACATGCACATAGCGATCATATCAAGTCGAGGGCGCGAGCCTCAAAGTCACTACTCAAATATAACTATGGGTCTCACGCCCGTAATATCAATCGTGCAGTGGAATCCTTCCTCACTGCCGCGTGATCCGAGGATATAACATAACACCAATAGGCATACATGAACACGAAGTCCCGGTGGTATAGCATCTTGGGGTTTACCCGCACTTATACTCTTACCACGGAGAAGGTGGTAGCGGTGGTATAGCATCTTGGGGTTTACCTCACATATACTCTACCTGGAGAAGGTGGTGCAGCGGTGGTATAGCGTCTTGGGGTGTACCTCACATATACTCTACCTGGAGAAGGTGGTAAAGCAGGTGGTATAACGTCTTGGGGTTTACCCTCACATATACTACACTGGAGAAGGTGGTACGGGTGGTATAGCGTCTTGGGGTGTACCACTCACATATACTCTACCTGGAGAAGGTGGTAAAGCGGTGGTATAGCGTCTTGGGGTTTACCCTCGCATATACTCTACCTGGAGAAGGTGGTAAGCGGTGGTATAGCGTCTTGGGGTTTACCGCCACTTATACTCTTACCTATCTCGTGAGCCGTGAGCAAGGCATAAGCACTACCGTGTCTTACATAAAAATCAGGGAATTTAACCCAGTACTACAAGTAGCGGGCATACGTGGAATCCCACATCAGCTGTCGATGCGTCGGTAACTCTGACAAGAGAGCCGCTTCCACCGAGTCGCGGCGACTTAATAAAACATAATACTTGCACTCGAAGGCTATTACCGTACGTATAGGCAAGTTCTCAATTAACCAAGCCAAAGTACTTATCGGGCACAAATAGAATAAATTCTCATTTAACAAGCCAAAGTACTTATCAGGGCACAAATAGAATAAATTCTCATTTAACAAGCCAAAGTACTTATCAGGGCACAAATAGAATAAATTCTCATTTAACAAGCCAAAGTACTTATCAGGGCACAAATAGAATAAATTCTCATTTAACAAGCCAAAGTACTTATCAGGGCACAAATAGAATAAATTCTCATTTAACAAGCCAAAGTACTTATCAGGGCACAAATAGAATAAATTCTCATTTATCAAGCCAAAGTACTTATCCGGGCACAAGTAGAATAAATTCTCATTTAACAAGCCAAAGTACTTATCCAGGCACAAATAGAATAAATTCTCATTTAACAAGCCAAAGTACTTATCCGGGCACAAATAGAATAAATTCTCATTTATCAAGCCAAAGTACTTATCAGAGACAAGTAGAATAAAAGCTCATTTAACAAGCCAAAGTACTTATCAGGGCACAAATAGAATAAATTCTCATTTAACAAGCCAAAGTACTTATCAGGGCACAAATAGAATAAATTCTCATTTAACAAGCCAAAGTACTTATCAGGGCACAAATAGAATAAATTCTCATTTAACAAGCCAAAGTACTTATCCGGGCACAAATAGAATAAATTCTCATTTAACAAGCCAAAGTACTTATCAAGGCATACATAGAATAATTCTCTTTTAACAAGTCAAAGTACTTATCAAGGCACACTTAGACAAATCCTCGATTTATCAAGCCAAAGTACTTAGCAAGGCATCGTACATTCTTTTATAAAGACTCGCTTTCTATGTAAAGCCCCAGATACTAACAGTAGTATCAAGGCGTGTCTATTTTTCAAGGTAAGTTACTACACTTGAAAACTCATTTCAAAGCTTGAAATCAAGTAACTCCAAATTTTTACAATCTAGGCAACTTATGCGATTTAATCAAAATAGACAACTTTCTAAACCTTCCATAAAGCCGTTATAACCAACTTCCCGTAAAGCGTTATAACCGCTTTTAGTTTTAAACGTATCCATTCCTTGATAACCAAGAGACTTATACTATTAAAACCAAGTATCACATCTTACAAATCAAGTTCTTAACTTTCAAAAATACTTCAAGTCTCTTGTGGTTAGAAAACAAGTTTTCTTCTACTTTTAAACCTCAGTAACTTCACCCTTATGAAGTTACTTCTCTTAAATCATGTCATTTCTCCTCTTTTAAATCAAATAAGTAAATCACTCCTTTGACTCACAAAGTCATTATAATGACCTTTAGGTTTTAGAACTAAGGCCTAGCCAAAGATTTGGAAATCACTTCCTTTTCAAGTTTCTATGTACTTTAAGAAAAATACCTTCACTTTTAAGAATCCAAACTTCCTAAGGAAATGGATTATACTACTTACAATTTAAACATCAAAGTACACTCGAGGAAGTACATAGAACAAATTCTATTTTAGGCAATCCAAATACAAGCAAGGAATGGATCGTTCGAGGAGTAGAACTTACTTTCTTTATTCTAAGGAATCATGCTAGAAGAGGAGATAGTTCACATACCTTTTAGGCTAATATCCACAAGCTAAGCCGAATATGCCGTGCGTAGAAGTGTCAACCTATAATGGTCACAACAAGACTATCGACTTCTAGTCCTACGTAGAATAATACTAAGTATTTAGTCTCTAATTCTACGGAAAATCGGGCGACACTTCCTTTGTTTCGACTCACTTGCCACCTTTTTCAAGGCGAATACAATAACCAACAAGCCACGTTTAAGGCTCCAAACAACAACCAAACAAAGGGGATTACCGCCTTACAATACGTGTAAAATTCAGCCCACAATTCATCTGAAATAGCTTAAAACTCAAGCCATTCTCGACGACTACATACTAACAATTCAAAGTCTTTTCAAATCCTTTTCCAATTCAAGTTCTTAGGTCAACATGTTACTTAGTCATAAACAACTTCAATGACTAAAATTCCCTTTATACAACATCTGACGTGACGACTTAACTAATAATCGACTTGAATTGAAATCTTAAACTAAACATGCTAGATTTGGATTAGGGTTCCAATAGTCCAAATACTTATCAAACTTCATACTATAAAACTCATGCTTGCTAATAACCATAGCTCTGATGATAAGTAAACCTTAATTGCTAAAGCGACAAAAATAATACCTTTATAAGCCCTTAAAATTTCCAAGATCAAAGTCGCGCCTTAGCAATTCTTAGCTCCTTTCCTTAAGTTCCAATCCGCTCAAGCACTCCTTAGAGGCCTATGAAGAACCCGTCTTGAAGTTCGACTTCAAAGTTGAAGAACTCGATAGTTTCGCCTTGCGACTAACGTGAAAACTCCGTTTTCGAAATCTTTCTATTGAGATATCCTTACAATACCTAAGGGACATTGGGTTAAAGTCTTGTGGCTAATGGATCAAAACTACAAATTTCTCATGTGGGAAAATTGCACTTAGCGAGCGTGTTGAAGAACAACAATTGTTGGGATATTTTCTAAGTGTAAAATGAGCTTGTCTTGCACTAGCTATGTATATAAAACACATTGGAGGCTTGGATTAATACACTTGTGGTCTAGGATGAAAGACAATTAATGAAAAGCCAGTGGACAAGTTGACTAGTCAACAAAATCAAGCTAGCAAGACTAATCTTCCAAAGTGGTCAATGACCATTTTACCCTTGTACAAATTTCGACCAAGCCGTGTGGGGTGCCACGTGTCGCCTCTCGTTCGTCCATAAAATTCCGTAACCCTCGTGGGCCCCACAAAGCGTAAAATTCCTCGGGTGGGCCCAGCGTGACCAAATCATAAAATAAGTTTCCATAATATTACTAAGTCATACTCTTCAAATAATGTATTTTGAGAATCGATTCTCAACAACGAACATTTTCCTTTAGGCGTTGAACATTTTCCGTTGGAAAAACAATTCTTCCTTCGTACTAATTTCCAAGTCTTGGTTCCTTACGTACACTCTCTTATACATGTCACGGACTTACGGGGTGTAACATTCTTCCCCAGAAACATTCGTCCCGAATGTTCTTAGTCGATTGCTAAGATATACTAACTCGGCATAATCTCTATACTATGCCTATCAATCAAAGCGCACAAGACCAGCGATGCCACACATGGCGCCTGACATACGTGAACATAATAATGGACCTTTCGTCAGTGGTCCCTTCTCACAAAACTTCGAAGGTTCTGATCTCGCCGAGCGGGATCCTTGAGGTTCCTTTCTTTCCTTACTTGCCATACTTTTTCGTACTTTCAAACTCATCTAGTACCGTACAAAATCTCAAATTTTGTTTCTATTCTCCACTCATGGAGTTACTAATCAAACACGGCCATTAAGCTACTCGCGTTCCGTTAAGGCTTTTCTGGTCCTTACGACCTAGTTCGGTGGAGCAACGTCCACAAACTTGTACAACGATTAACTAAACTTGGGCTGACATCCTCGGGACCACTATCACATGCGGGACCATTTCTAAGCGACATTACCCATTCCATACTATCGGTGACCGAAATGAGTCCATAACCCGACTCGTCGTCACGTAACTCCTCGTTCTTAGTGCGAAATAAACCTGCTCTTATCTCGAGGTACTTCTTACACTATCCCTAATCACTAGAGGTTCGTCACATAGGTCAAAGTATTTCTACCGTACAATCTTCCTATTGGTCTTACAATGTCGGGGCGATTACTGCGTGTGAACTCTACACAACTATAGTCTCGGTTCACTTACCATTCTTGTCGACATTCTACTTCTCACTTTACTAATCAAAGTATCCTACCTGCAGGGTACTATCACTTCTATAGCACCGCTTATCTTGGTCGATAACATAGCGCTTCCTCGCGACCTATAGTCTTCTCTAGCAGAAGCTGGAGGCTGCAGTCTTTGGGGCCTCGAACTGCGTGAAGGACTCGTGAGCGGAACAACATCCGGTATAACACGGGCATAAGCCTATCGACTCTCGAGTCGACTAGTAGCTCTGCTACTCCTTTGCCTCTTGGGCGGTTGTTGCCCTCGGAGGCATAAGCGTAACACAACCATACGTCGGAGAGGAATTTTCTTACTAACACGGCTACATGTACGATCTTAGAGTGAAAAGAATAGAAACCAACTCTAAATGTCCTGTAGCCTCACTGTTTATGGGTGTGGCGCAACACACCGATAATCGAACTCTACTAGACACGGTCTGTAGACATTAGAGGTGGTTGCTTTGATACCACTCTGTCACGGCCGAACCGGTCGTGGGTGCCTACACAGGCACCGCCTGCATAACAATACAAGTAGGCGGGCTGAAATAACACCTCATTTTTTCTTTTAAAACAAGCGTGCGTGCAAGGGCAAAGCCGACAAGGCTGCCATATATACATAAACAAAAGACACGACGACCGTACATGAGTCGATCCAGTATGAATACGGACCTGCAGGAGTTAAAGCGAACTATGGCGGGACAAGGCCCGCGTACCCAAAACTATACAAAGCACATCTTGAAGGACATATACCAAAGATAAACTCAGGAATAGAAGGAGCTTATCCAAAACCAGCGAGGATCCTACACTGCCGATCGCGAGCTGCGTACCTAAACTGCGGCGTGAGCGGCCACGAAGGAGTCGATCTGAAGAATGTACCAAGTATGTGAACAAAAATGCGTAATGAAATCATAGATCTAAACAAAGCAGGAGACATGTATGATAGCCAACCTACGATCACATAGCACATAGCGATCATATCAAGTCGGGGGCGAGCCGCCAAAGTCATTACTCAAATATAACTATGGGTTTCGCGCCCGTAATATCAATCGTGCGTGGAATCCTTCCATGCCGTGATCCGAGGATATAACATAACACCAATAGGCATACATGAACACCAAGTCCAGCGGTGGTATAGCATCTTGGGGGTTTACCACACTTATACTCTTACCACGGAGAAGGTGGTAAAGCGGTGGTATAGCGTCTTGAGGGTTTACCACCACGTATACTCTACCTGGAGAAGGTGGTGCAGCGGTGGTATAGCGTCTTGGGGTGTACCCTCCATATACTCTACTGGAGAAGGTGGTAAAGCAGGTGGTATAGCGTCTTGGGGTTTACCACTCCGTATACTACCACTGGAGAAGGTGGTGCGGCGGTGGTATAGCGTCTTGGGGGTGTACCCTCCGTATACTCTACCACGGAGAAGGTGGTAAAGCGGTGGTATAGCGTCTTGGGGTTTACCCTCACGTATACTCTACTGGAGAAGGTGGTAAAGCGGTGGTATAGCGTCTTGGGGTTTACCGCCGACATACTCTTACCTATCTCGTGAGCCGTGAGCAAGGCATAAGCACTACCGTGTACATAAAAATCAGGAATTTAACCCAGTACTACTGATAGCAAGCATGCGTGGAATCGCGTCGCTGTCGGTGCGTCGGTAACTTACAACAAGGCGGCCGACCGCCCAGAAAGTCGCGAGCAATAAAACATAATACTTGCACTCGAAGGCTATTACGGCACGTATAGGCAAGTTCTCAATTAACCAATCCAAAGTACTTATCAGGACACAAATAGAATAAATTCTCATTTAACAAGCCAAAGTACTTATCAGGGCACAAATAGAATAAATTCTCATTTAACAAGCCAAAGTACTTATCAGGGCACAAATAGAATAAATTCTCATTTAACAAGCCAAAGTACTGATCAGGGCACAAATAGAATAAATTCTCATTTATCAAGCCCAAGTACTTATCAGCACAAGTAGAATAAATTCTCATTTAACAAGCCAAAGTACTTATCCGGGCACAAATAGAATAAATTCTCATTTAACAAGCCAAAGTACTTATCCGGGCACAAATAGAATAAATTCTCATTTATCAAGCCAAAGTACTTATCCGGGCACAAGTAGAATAAATTCTCATTTAACAAGCCAAAGTACTTATCAGGGCACAAATAGAATAAATTCTCATTTAACAAGCCAAAGTACTTATCCGGGCACAAATAGAATAAATTCTCATTTAACAAGCCAAAGTACTTATCCGGGCACAAATAGAATAAATTCTCATTTAACAAGCCAAAGTACTTATCAAGGCATACATAGAATAATTCTCTTTTAACAAGTCAAAGTACTTATCAAGGCACTTAGACAAATCCTCGATTTATCAAGCCAAAGTACTTAGCAAGGCATACATACATTCTTTTATAAAAGACTCGCTTTCTATGTAAAGCCCAGATACTAACAGTAGTATCAGGCGTGTCTATTTTTCAAGGTAAGTTACTACACTTGAAAACTCATTTCAAAGCTTGAAATCAAGTAACTCCAAATTTTTACAATCTAGGCAACTTATGCGATTTAATCAAAATAGACGACTTTCTAAACCTTCCATAAAGCCGTTATAACCAACTTCCCGTAAAGCGTTATAACCACTTTTATGGTTTTAAACGTATCCATTCCTTGATAACGAAGAGACTTATACTATTAAAACCAAGTATCACATACTTACAAATCAAGTTCTTAACTTTCAAAAATACTTCAAGTCTCTTGTGGTTAGAAAACAAGTTTTCTTCTACTTTTAAACCTCAGTAACTTCACCCTTGCAAGTTACTTCTCTTAAATCATGTCATTTCTCCTCTTTTAAATCAAATAAGTAAATCACTCCTTTGACTCACAAAGTCATTATAATGACCTTTAGGTTTTAGAACTAAGGCCTTAGCCAAAAGATTTGGAAATCACTTCCTTTTCAAGTTTCTATGTACTTTAAGAAAAATACCTTCACTTTTAAGAATCCAAACTTCCCTAAGGAAATGGATTATACTACTTACAATTTAAACATCAAAGTACACTCGAGGAAGTACATAGAACAAATTCTATTTTAGGCAATCCAAATACAAGCGAGGAATGGATCATTCGAGGAGTAGAACTTACTTTCTTTATTCTAAGGAATCATGCTAGAAGAGGAGATAGTTCACATACCTTTTAGGCTAATATCCACAAGCTAAGCCGAATATGCGATGCGTAGAAGTGTCAACCTATAATGGTCACGACAAGACTATCGACTTCTAGTCCTACGTAGAATAATACTAAGTATTTAGTCTCAATTCTACGGAAAATCGGGCGACTTCCTTTGTTTGACTCACTTGCCACCTTTTTCAAGGTCGAATACAATAACGACAAGCCACGTTTAAGGCTCCAAACAACAACCAAACAAAGGGGATTACCGCCTTACAATGCGTGTAAAATTCCGCATGATTCATCTGAAATAGCTTAAAACTCGAGTCATTCTCGACGACTACATACTAACAATTCAAAGTCTTTTCAAATCCTTTTCCAATTCAAGTTCTTAGGTCAACATGTTACTTAGTCATAAACAACCAACAACTAAAATTCCCTTCTTTATACAACATGTGGCGACTTAACTAATAATCGACTTGAATTGAAATCTTAAACTAAACATGCTAGATTTGGATTAGGGTTCCAATAGTCGAATACTTATCAAACTTCATACTATAAAACTCATGCTTGCTAATAACCATAGCTCTGATGATAAGTAAACCTTAATTGCTAAAGCGACAAAAATAATACCTTTATAAGCCCTTAAAATTTCCAAGATCCAAAGTCGCGCCTTAGCGATTCTTAGCTCGCTTTCCTTAAGTTCCAATCGCTCGAAGCACTCCTGAGGCCTATGAAGAACCCGTCTTCAAGTTCGACTTCAAAGTTGAAGAACTCGAATAGTTTCCGCCTTTGCGACTAACGTGAAAACTCCGTTTTTAGAAATCTTTCTATTGAGATATCCTTACAATACCTAAGGGACATTGGGTTAAAGTCTTGTGGCTAATGGATCAAAACTACAAATTTCTCATGTGGGAAAATTGCACTTGGCGAGAGCATGTTGAAGAACAACAATTGTTGGGATATTTTCTAAGTGTAAAATGAGCTTGTCTTGCACTAGCTATGTATATAAAACACATTGGAGGCTTGGATTAATACAACGTGGTGCAGGATGAAAGACGATTAATGAAAAGCGAGTGGACAAGTTGACTAGTCAACAAAATCAAGCTAGCAAGACTAATCTTCCAAAGTGGTCAATGACCATTTTACCCTTGTACAAATTTCGACCAAGCCGTGTGGGGGTGCCACGTGTCGCCTCTCGTTCGTCCGTAAAATTCCGTAACCTCGTGGGCCCAAAGCGTAAAATTCCTCGGGTGGGCCCAGCGTGACCAAATCATAAAAATAAGTTTCCATAATATTACTAAGTCATACTCTTCAAATAATGTATTTTGAGAATCGATTCTCAACAGCGAACATTTTCCTTTCCGACGTTCGGAACATTTTCCGTTGGAAAAACAATTCTTCCTTTCGTACTAATTTCCAAGTCTTGGTTCCTTACGTACACTCTCTTATACATGTCCTGGACTTACGGGGTGTAACAGTATGTATGTGAGGACGTACGTACGAGAATACGACAGAAATTTTGGATAGAATGAAAGATGTGATTTTTCGACGGAAAAGTTTCCGGGTTTTGTGAAGGAAAAAGGTTCGTTGATAAGTGGATTCCTAAATGGTATTTGGGCTTCTTGAATTATATTAGAATTATGAGATTTTATTTTGGAATTGGTCACGTGGAACCTGATAAAAATTTACGGTTTTGTAGGGGCACTTTATTTGTGATTTTGGCCATTATGGATATTTCGGAAGATGAAATATTTTGGGCCAGTAGGAGGAGACACGTGTCACCCCACAGGTGGCTCTTGGCCGAAATTTGCTAACAAGTGGCAAGGCAGTGGCACTTGTCTTGCAAGATATTTAGTGTGGACAAGTGGCTTGTGGGACCCACACACTTGTCCCCAATCTCAACCACACACTTGCCTTCATCCTAGCCCTTGGTTGTCTATATATGCACCATTAGTTGATGAAATCTTCCACACTTAGACATTTGAGACTTGAAAAACCCTCATTCTCCTTGACCTTGCTCTCGTTTTTTAGCCCTTTTCTTGAGCAAAATTTGTCCAACAATTCTTAAACTCTTACGTGTTCTTCCCTAAGGTGTTAGGAAGATTGTGTACCAAGAGTTGGAAAAGATTTCACACCCCTAACCTCTATTTTGTTGCCTTGGCCGAAAGTTGCTAGTTGGAAACCCTAAGTGTTCTTCACTTTTTGGAGTTGAATCTTGAAGAGAAGTTGGTTAGGAGCTTCTATGGGTTGCTTGTAGCGGATTGGAACGTAAAGATTTGGAGCTAAGACTTGCTTGGAGCGACTTTAAGAACTTGGATATTTTTGGGCTATTTGAGGTAGTAAACCTTAACCTCTTTGTGAATTGGTTATTATACATATATTATAAGTATATTATGGATTATATAATATATGGAGTAAAGTTTGGAGGAGTTGGATCTTGTTAACTTGTTAAAAGAAAAGTTGGTCGTTCGCCATTAAAATGGTAAGCGTATCAAGCGTACCTTACTTGTGAAGAAGTATTTAACAAGTAACTATAACTTATATTAAGAATGGAAATATAAGTTGGATGACTAATGAGTAATTTGGATAAGTAAAATGGACAAAGTTGGCCAAGGACCCCAACTTAAGAATTTGTATTTACTTTGAATTTGTATTTACTTTGGATTTGTATTTACTTTGATTTGTATTTACATTGGGTGTATTTACATTTACATTAAGGGAAGATTGTTCAATCGCGTTCGTTTGGGCGTGTGATCCCTTTTTAATTATTGTATTGTTATAAAGGCGTGATAGTAAACGCGTTACAGGTTGGTAGCGTAATCCCTTCTTTTACTTATTGTTGTTATGAAGGCGTGATAGTAAACGCGTTACCGTTTGGGCGTGTAATCCTTCTTTATGTTGTTTAATTATTACGCCTTATTTATGGCATATAATTACGGTTATTCGGGCCTTGGAGAAAGATGGAAAAGTGAGTAAAAGCGGGAAGTCTTTGCGATTTTAGTAGAATTAGAGGGCTTTTTATTGGTATAAGTCTTCTATGGTAAGAAAGGTTTGATAAGTACTATGACCATTTTAGGAGTGGAGTACTCGTGTGGCATGATCTACTTGGCTAAAGGAGTAGTAGAGCGGGTTGAAGTACTTGGAGCGTTTTGCTATTTGTCGATAATCGTCGCGAGGTATGTGAATCTCTTCTATCTTTTCTAGCATGATTGTTGTGAACTATGTAATGCGGTGAGCGTCGTGTGCTAAGCGAGTTTTGGTTGGTTTAAAACATATAGTGTTATAATAGCTTTATGGGAAGTTAGTTATAACGACTTTATGTAGGTAAAAGAATGGTTTATTGATTTTAGAAGTTAAGAGACTTGATCTTAAAAGATAAGAGACTTAACTTATAAATGGCGTTCTATGAATTTTGTTAAAAAGTTGTGAAACCTCATTCGTGAGTAATGAGTACTTGGCTTTTAAAGAATAATGTTTCTTGATTTGAAATGAGAATAAGTATCGAACAAACCATTGCAGCGTTAATAAAGGAAATGTATTGACTAATGAATTATATTAAAACCAGTAGAAACCTCCATCTGCATAGAAGCTAAGATAAGACAAAATTGTATTACATTTCCTAGATCATGGCTGCTTTAATAAGATGGTTATAAACAGAACAAGCTACTTGTGCGTAAGGCGTATGTTACTCGATTGTTTTAAAAGGAGATTACGTTAAGTGATTAAGACTATGATACATGGAATCTTTCGAAAATAAGAGACTTGGGCATTTGAAATTAGGCAAACTTGAACTTTTGGAAAAGAATGTTGTTACTTGATTTTTAATAAGGAAAGTGTTTTGGTTTACTTATAAATGTTAGTCACTACATGTTAATACTACGGGTATCGGGTGACCTTTGTAAAAGAAATGGATCTTTTAAAAGAATTTAACGTATGTAGTACTTTGGGGTTAAAACCGGACTTTGACATAAAATGAAAGTACCTTGAGTTGTGTGTAACTTGCCTATGTTTGCGTGTGATAACCTTGTTGTGCAAATCTTGTATTTCTATCTGTGGCGTCTCTCGATGGAGGGCGGTGATTGGTTAATGAGCGATTCTTATCGAGTCCCGTGGGATGGGCGAGACACGTATTCCACGATTCTTTATCGAGTCCCGTGGGATGGGCGAGACCGTATTCCACACGATTCTTTGCTCCGAGTCCCGTGGGATGGGCGAGACACGTATTCCACGATTCTTTATCGAGTCCCGTAGGATGGGTGAGACACGTATTCCACGATTAACTGCTCCGAGTCCCGTGGGATGGGCGAGACACGTATTCCACCTAGTTCTTTATCGAGTCCCATGGGATGGGCCGAGACACGTATTCCACACGATTTATACCTAGACTGCCGGCAGTGAAGAAGGAGTTCCACGGGCATGAGGGATGACTTTGAGGGCGTGAGTCCCTGACTTGACATGACTACTTTTATGTTCTAGACTGTAGTTTGGTTATCATACATGTCTCCTGTTTTATATAGTCGTGATTTCATTCTGATATTTGATTTCACATACTTGGTACATGTTATGCTTGACCTCCTTGAGGCTGCGTTAAATCTGCGCGGTAAGTACATCGGTTGTGGATCTCGCTCATAGGATCGCGATTCAGCGTATTGGGAAGCCCCGTTTCTCCGGAGGCTTATCTTGTGGTATGTTACCCTGAGTTTGTAGGTTCTTGTACATTCAGGGGTATGGCGGGGCCCTGTCCCGTCATAGTTGTTGTCACTTTCTTAAGTGCATGAAATCTTGTTGTGGGCGGGGTTGTAAATGATATAGCTGTTCGATTATGTATATATGCAAGAAAGCAGCTGTTTGGGTTGCTTTGTTTATTATCATATCTCTTGTTTCATGTTCATGTTTTTATTTCGTGATTTTATGCGATGTTGTATCACTAGGGTGCGGGGTAAGGCACGATCCACGGGCCGGTTGGTCGTGTGATGCATCTTAGTCGACCGGATGAACATAATAACGGCGTTGTGTGCCTCACGAGAATCTGGCGGCGAAATCTGCAACATCGGGGAACACGCGTCGCCCTCGAGCCTTAGCACCCGTCAACACTACCTCAAATAGACTCTTCTCCTCTCGGCGAGTCGTATCTCGATACCATATCATAGCGGGTCCTCATCTGCGCCTTCCGGCCATCAGCGATGGAAGACTCTGCAATCTCGCGAACCCGTCTGCGCTATCGCCGGTATCGACCAATCGAACCAGGCTCGCTGGTGATGGATCGGCGGACCGTATCACGCCTCTCTGGATGCACCTCAGCGGACTCCCGTCGATCTACGACTCAAAGCATCTGCAACCACGTTGGCTTTCCGGATGGTATAGGATATCGACATCGTAATCCTTGTGATTCTAACGCGTCTATGGCGAGTTGACTCCACTGCACTAAAGATGTCTTGGAGGCTGCGTAGTGCGTATAAATATCCACGTGAACCCGTATAAAAAATGTCTCCAAATCTTGAGGCATGAATAAGCTGCGGCGACTCTAAAGTCGTGAGTAGGGTAATTCCTCTCGTGCTTAGTAGTTCTTGGGAAGCATAGGCTATAACTTTTCCGTCTTTGCGTCAATCGCACCTGGCGATGCAGGGCATCGCGATAAATAACGTAGCCCTCAACCGCCGGGAAGAGTAAGAACTTAGTCGTCGTCAACTTTTCCTTGATGGCGGAAGCCGCTTCTCACAACACGTCGGAACTTAGCGCCACGAGTCGACTGGTAAATGATCGCGATATCGAAGCAAGCGCTCCACAAACCTACGATAATAACTGCGATACTAAAGCTGCGCACCTCGTCGGGTAGTAGGTCTCGGCGAAGACTTGGCCGTCTCGATCTTTGCGTATCAACTTTGAACACCATCGGCTGATAATGTTCCCGAGAATGCCGAGGCTGACCAAAACTCACGCTTGGAGAACTTGGCGAACAGCTAGACTCGGAGGACCCAATCACCGTCTTGAAGTGATCTGCGTGCTCGCTTCTGCATGCGTGAATAAACGAGAATGTCATCAATGAATACTATAACAAATGTATCTAAAAATGGCGAACACGGTTCATCAAATCCGTAAATACATTTGGGCGTTGGTCAAACCGAAAGACATCACCTGAACTCATGGTGCCCATCTGGGTCACGAATGCGATCTTTGGGATATCTGCCTCTCGAACTACTTTGATGATAACCGGACCGCGAGTCTATCTTGAGAAATACCTCGCACCTGCGCTGGTCAAACAAATCATCAATCACGGGAGGGTATACATTCTTGATGGTTACCTTATTAATTTGTAATCAACACACGTGCAGCGTCGTCCTTTCACACTTTACTTGCTTTATTGCGATATGATATTTTCTCCTTTTCCTTTTGAAGAAGTGGAGTTTCTTTGTTATCGTAGATCGAGTTCTGGAATTGATAAATGAGACAATCTGGTTTGAAGACGCTCGACCAAGAGAGAACGAGTTAGATACACTTTACAAACAAAGGTACGAGCTACATACGAGGAGAACGAACAACATATATAGAGCGAACCGATGAGGAAGAAGTCAACTGAGAGAGCCTACCAATTGAACCTTGAGTCCTTGGTTTTACGGCCATACATAACTCTAGGGGGAGAAACACTAGGCCTGATAAAGCCTTTTTCCAGCAAATCTTTCAGCTTGTTTTCAACTCCCTCAACTCAGCAGGTGCCATCCTGTATGGTGGAATAGATATGGTAAGTATCGGCAGTATCAATACAAAACTCAATCTCCCTCTCAGGAGGATGCGGAGATCATGCGGAAATACATGGAAACTCTGCAACCACTGGGCCGGTGAAGAAGTGGAACCTCGGCCTGCATATCGAATACCGAACGGATGATAGATGTACCCGCCACGCACCATCTTACAGCCTTGAGGTAAGAAATAAACCTACCCGCCGGCGTATGTGCCGCTTCCACTCGATAAGCGGCTCCACAGGAAGCGGAATCGGACCAACTGTATCTGATCAGCGTTGGCATAACAAAGCGACGTCCATTACCCGTAATGGCGTCAAAATCTATCATCTCGGCTCTATCAAGTCTGCTGAGTGTCGGCGGTAAATAAACAGGGCGACCTTTGTACATCCGCTCGGCTATCTGCGAATCACCAGCTGGCGTAGCTACCTCAAAGGCTCTATCGACCGGCTCTATCCGATTCTACCCGGTGATAAGAGGACACGTAGGACAAGGTAGAACACGGATCTATAAAAGCATAAGCGTCCGCGTGAAATCAATAATGTACTGTGGCGGCGTCAGAAACCTCACGATCTGGCGGTGGCTAAGGAATATATGCGGTTGTGTGGACCGCTAGCGGGACCTCCGCGCGACCTGTCGCGGCTGCGGTCGTGAACACCACCTACCGTCAGGGCGCATAACCACAGAAGAAGAGGAAGACCCAGCAACTGATCCTGTCGGCTGAACCATACCACCCGTGTTGCCTCTGGTCGGACAATCTCTCTTCAAATGGCCTGCGCATCCAAGATCAACAAGCTCACGGAGGAACACGACACAGCGAAATCCAGCAACACCAAAGCGCTAGATTTACGACACCTTAAACTACCATCAACACTTCTTATTCTCCATTCTTCTTAATACAAGTTTATCTATTAACTATAACAATATGTACTATCGATTACTTGAGGAAGAAGAATTTTACCTTAATTTTTGCCCAAAAAACCGTCCAAACAGTCCACTCTATATCGGCCAACAATTTTGTCTTACCACTTCTTCAATTTCAATCACTCCCATGTATCCTCTACAAGCTTTTACCCATCTTCACTTCTTATTTTACCTCCAAAAAGATCATCTAAAGCTTAGGGTTTTCCTTCCAACTTTCGGCCAAAAGGATTTTGGAGAGATCTTGAAGTGTTAACTTGGCTTAGCACTTGATTAGGGTTATTAATATAGGAAAATAAGTGATCTTGTTCTTCACTTTGCTTGGAGAAATTCGAAATCTTAAGGCTAAGAGAAGAGAGAAGAGAAAGTTGGATGAAAACGATATTTGTATAATGGCTATGTCTTGCAATATATGTCTCTTTATAGTTATCATCTTGGAAGACAAGTGGATGAGGGACACATATCACCCTCCCATTGGTCCAAGTATCACCTCTTAAAATAAAATATCCCACACTTACCCAAAATATCTTATTTTTCGAAGGGCCCTATAAAATTGTGAAATTCTCGGCGGACCCCATATTGTCAATTCCAATACTTCGTAATCCAATACTAAGTCCATAAATCCAATTAGAAGTATTAAACTCCAAGTTAATAATTTTTCTGTCGTCACATTTTTTCGAAAGTTTTCCTTAAGAAAATGTAAGTATTCTTTCCTTCCAAAAAATCAATTCTTATTTCCTTACGTACGTTCTCATATTAATGCCTTGAAAATACGGGGTGTAACAAAAACAGTCCCTAAAATAGTACCACAAATCCTACAGTTTTAAGGTAGTCTCGGTCAATCAACCACACCCAAAGCCCTTTTCATAATTCCTTATAATCGAATTCAAGTTGCAACACTTAATATAATCCATTTCAACTTTCCATATTAATATTTCCTTCGTTTAATCAACATCTGATTAGTAGCGATAATAACAATAACAACCAGCGAAACCAATATAGTAAAGCGCCTCGAGCGTTCGTGACACGAAAACCTTCTCATGCGTTTCTTATTCTCCATTTCTCTTAACACAAGTTCACCTCTTAACTATCACCACATGTAATATCCAATTACCTCAAGAGGAAGAAGAAATCTTACCTTAAATTTAGCATAAAACAGTCCACACGATTTGGCTCACAGTTTCCTCTTTGCTCCACTTCTTGAGTTACAACAACACGTGTATCCTCTCTGAGCTTGTAACCGTCTTATTTCATGCTTTCATTCCAAAAGTTCATTTCCAAGCCTATGGTTTCAAGACCATTATTCAGCCAAGCGTCACGACCGAACCCGGGCGTGGCGGTGCCTACTTGAGCACCATATATTCATCATCATAAGTAAAGCGGAAGATAAATATCACTCTTTTTTTTTCTAAACAAAGGCAAAGCGATAAAGTGCCACCGTATATACATACATAACAAAAGGACTTGCATCTTTTCAAGTACAACCAGCATCGTGACTCTGGACCTCTAAGAGTTGGACATAACAACTAGGATGGGACGGGGCCCGCCATACCCAGAATGTACATAAATCTACAACAACGAGGACCCATACCAAAAACATGCCTCGGAGTAAATGGAGCTTCTTCCCAGCGAGCAGAGATCCAGAGCAAAGATCACGACTGTGTACCTAACACTGAAGGCATGAGCGGCCCGCAGAAGAAGTCGATGCAACAGTACGATTATGGAGCAGGAATAAGATGCGATAGCAAATCATAGCTGTATAAAAAATGGCGATGGCAAGTATAAAAATGAAATACGAGATCTACGTGCCATTTTAACTCGTGAAATCAATCATACATTAGCAGTTCTTTTCCTTAACAATAAGAATTAACATTATATTCTTACATACATACTTAAGAATTTGATCAAGTTTTTCCACATAACTTACTTATCTTACATAACATAATCCGACCCTTTATAGAGGGACTTCTCATTTTGGAGCTTGCTTTGATTATCCATACGTGATAACGTAACCCGGCTCATTTGCGGGACACAGTGTACTGATGAATCATGTGACATAACCCGTCCCGCCTGTGGGGCTCGGTGTACTGTGGAATCATGTAGCATAACCCGTCCCACTTGTGGAGCTTGGTGTACTGTGGAATCATGTAGCATAACCCGACCCGCCTGTGGGGTTCGGTGTACTGTGGAATCTATAGCATAACCCGGCCCGTCTGTGGGGCTCGGTGTATTGTGGAATCATGTAGCATAACCCGGCCCGCCTGTGGGGCTCGGTGTACTGTAGAATCATGTAGCATAACCCGGCCCGCCTGTGGGGCTCGGTGTAAGATGACGTAACCACTCCTATTTGTAGGCTCGGTGCATATGGCGTAACCCGGCCTATGTGTAGGCTCGGTGTATATCATAACATAACCTGGCCTATTTGTAGGCTCGGTGTGTCTCATAACATAACCCGGCCTATTTGTAGGCTCGGTGTGTCTCATAACATAACTCGGCCTATTTGTAGGCTCGGTGTGTCTCATAACATAACCCGGCCTATTTGTAGGCTCGGTGTGATTTTCCTTTCATAACATTTTAAACCACCTTTTCACTTCTTCTTAAGTCGTTATAACTTCCCATAAAGCTATTATAACAACCTTTCATTTTTAGAGAACTTAAGGAACTTTTATTTCTTATCACATTGGGGGAACTAAACCCAAAGTACTACGTACATACATACTTAAAAGAATCATAAAACTCCCTCTCTTTTAAATCAATAAATTTCTTCTTTTTAAAACTCAAGTTACATACTCTTTTGAAATCAATCTTCTTATCCTTTGAAATAAATCAAGAAGCCATACTTTTTAAATCTAGTCATTTCCACTTATAACATCAAGGCTTATAGTCTTAAAACCTCGTATCATATACTCTTTAAAATCATTATACATATAAAATCATGTCATCTATACTTTAGAAATAAAGTCCCATAACTTGAAAAATAAAGTTTCATACACTTCCAAAACCAAGTAACTTATTCTCTTTAAAACCATATAACTTCCACTTATAAAATCAAGTCCCTTTTCACATATAAATTCAAGTCATTTTTAAATATAAAATCAACTTACTTACTTTAAATAAATCAAGGCACATAGCTTTAGATCAAACCTCGTAACCACAACCATTCCTATCAGCGTCTCGTAAGACTTGGTAAGAACTTAGGATAATTTAGACATACCTTTAACTTAGAATCAACAGCGTGGATACTTAGTAACCAAGTAGAAGGAATCATGAAATAAAATCACGTGGCTATTTCATCGTAGGATCATGCCAAAAGAAAGAAGAGGTTCGCATACCTCATGACGACTAGCGACAAGTTTCAAAATGCTCCAAAGTACTTCAACCTTGATAGCTATTCCACCGCTTGAGTAGAATCGCTATCGTAGTACTTTAACTATAATAACCATGTCGTCTATCAATTCCTAGCCTTTTTAAGGTAGAATAATACCAAGTGTAAAGTCTCTTATTCTACGGAAAATTGGGCAGCACTTTCTTTGTTTCTACGTACTTTTCCACCTTTTTCAATGACCGAAATCAATAACCAACATGCCACATTTAAGGCTCAACAATTCAGCTAACCAAATGGGATTACACGCCTAACAGGACGTGTAAAATTCTGCCCCACAATTTAAAATAAAACAGTCCATAATCTTTAGGCAATTCTCGGCAATATCAAGGACAACAACAACATCTATTTCTTTTCAATTCCTTTCTAATCCAAGTCGTTATTCCAACATGTAATATAAGTCATGATCAATTATAACGACTATATTCCTTTCCTTAAATAACATGCGACGATTATAACTAACAACTTTACTGGCTAGCATGCCCATTTTCGGTTTTAACATCTCAACATGATCCAAATATTTTCAAACTTCATTCTATATAACACATGCTCACTTATCAACTACTACAACATGTAATCTTCAATTACATTAAGAAGACGAAGACTATTACCTCAATAAGCCCAAATATATTCCAAGACTAAAAGTCGATCCTTAGCAACTTTAGCTCATCTTATTTATGTTCAAATCCACTCCAAGCAACCCTTAGAAGCTTATGAAGAACTCCTCTTCAAGTTCCAACTCAAGTTATGAAAAACCCCTTAGGATTTCATGTTGCGACTAAAGTAAAAACGTAGTTTTTCCAGAATATTTGGCGTTGAGATATCCTTAGAATACCTCTAGGGATCTTAGGTTTGAATATTGGGATTTATAAAGCAAGATTGCAAAAATAAATTCTCCTAAAGGAACCTTGGCCGAGAGCCTCAAGAACTCACACAAGTCTTGCCAATTTTTCTAAGTGTTGGAATGTCTTGCTACTAGTAGAAGATAAATACTACAATCAAGGGCTTGGATTAAGGCAAATGTGTGGGGGTGACACGTGTCGCCCTCCTATTGGTCTAAAATATTCCATAATTCGTCAAAATATCAGAAACCTCGTGGGCCCCACAAAAAGGTAAAATTTCTCGGGTGGGCCCCACGTATCCAACTCTGAAAATAAAATTCCGATATATTCTAAAAGTCTTAAATAACAAATTTGAGAATCCAATTCTCATTTAACGAACATTTTTCCTTCAGAGTTGGAAGATTTTCCTTTGGAAAACAAATCTTTCTTTTGTTCGAATTTTAAGGTCCTGATTCCTTACATACATTCTCTTAACCATGTTCTGGAATTTCGGGGTCTAACACAAACCATGGCTTATAGTTCTTGGAGAGTTAACATGGCTTAGAACTTAGTTAAGGTGGTTAATCTTGGAAAATAAGTTGTCATTGATCTTCTCTTGGCTTAGGGTTGTTCGAAACTTGGGGTGAAAGATATTATGAGCCAAAGTCTTGCAAGACTTATCTATATATAGTTCAACTTGAAATACAAGTGGGGAGGGACACACGTCACCCTCTAATTAGCCATATATTTCACTTCACAAAAAAATATCTCCAAACTTAGCCAAAATTCTTGCAAATTTAAGATGGACACACCCCCAAAATTGTGAAATTTTTTATGGGTCCCATATTATCAATGCCAAGACTTCATAATACAATACTAATTCCATAAATCCATTGGAAAGAATTTAACTACAAGTTAACAAATTTCGTCGTCACATTTGTATCCAAAATTTTCCATATAAGAAAATGTAATAATACTTTCCTTCTAACATTCAAATCTTATTTACATAATCATGTTCTCACTTAGTAGCCATGGAATTACGGGGTATAACAATGACCAAGTGGTTACCGCATCCCAGAAAGGGCCGAGCAGTATATGTTCACCACGTCCTTCACTTGAGGGTCGGGTAGTATATGTATATGATTCCATGGATATGTATCCATGATGCAGGTATAGATACCTATGACATATATGATTTCATGGACATGTATCCAGGATGCGAGTATAGATACTCACGACAGTATATGATTCTATAGACATGTATCCATGATGCGAGTATAGATACTCCTGACAGTATATGATTATATGGACATGCATCTATGATTTTGATATGACTCTCATTTTTTTTAAAGGGCACAGTTGATTCTCATCTTTGAAAGGTATAGTTTGCAATATTTTATATAGCACGGTTGGATCTGGTATTTGATTTTCATACTTGTCCATGTCATCTTTTGGCCAGTCATGATCTTATTTACTGTACTTTATGTTCACATACTTGGTACCTTCTTGTATTGAACCCATTCGGCGGGCTGCGTTCATATAGGTACTCAGTATGGTGATCCGCGAGCATAGGATTTTCGCTCAGTTTTTGGGATAGCTTCATTATTCTGGAGATTGTCATTTTGGTACAGATCTGCCATTATAGACTTATGTATATTCAGGGGTACGGCGGGGCCTTGTCCCATCACATTTCATTATCAAACACTTAGAGGTTTGTAGACAGGTGTGGGTGGTAAATGTGTATTTGAACGTGTATATGTTGTAGTTCATTTTGGACATATTCTGTATATAGTGGCAGCCTTGTCGGCTTGACTATTTTTATAAAATGAGTTTACTATTACAGTTCAGGGATATGATCCCTTCGTTATGAGGTTATGAGTTGTTCTTAAGCTTCCGCTGGTTATATGTGATATTTGGGTTGAAGGGTTCCCAGGTAGGGCACCAGTCGCGGCCCGTCGATTCGGGTCATGACAAAAGTGATATTAGAGTAATTAGTCCTCGGAATGTCTACAGTCCGTGTGTAGTAGAGTCTTGATTATCGGTGTGTTGTGCACCACACCCATAAACAGGAGGCTACAATACATTTAGGATTGGTTTCTATTTTCCTTACTCTAAGATCGTGCGATAGAGCTATGTTGTTAGGATAGTCCCTCCCTAACAAATTATTGTGGTTGCAGCTATGCCTCACAAGAAATAGACAGCAGCCCAGAAGGGGATATATGGAGTTTGTATACATGTTGGTAAGATTGTTGTAAAATTGGTGTGACGAGGACGTGCATCTATACGGATATATTTATTAGGGCCATGTATGTGTTTCCTGAAGTTATTGTGGTTTATCATGAGTTGGTTAAGCTTTAATAATTGCTGGGAAGGTATGAAACAGTTGAATGAATCCATATCAAGACATACTAGGTGTGCTAATTTGAAATATTTAGGAGGTGATGATCTGTCTGAGATGTTGATGAACTCTTAGAAGATCATGTCTAATTGACTTAATGACATACCATGTTGTTTGATTATGTTGTGTTGTATGCTTAAGTGATATGTACGAATAATATTTGTATGGAGTAAATAGGTTTGTTATGGTTAAGACGACATGATGTTGAGCTTATGAAAATCTATCTTACCCGTATGCGGGGGTGAGACGATGTAAGCTTGGGACATGGAATGTTTGAGAATCTTAGAATATTGGATAATCGTTGAGACCTTAGATATACAAAGCCTTCTTGAGGAAAATATTTTATGTGTGATTTGGGTTAAAGAACATAGTATATGTGAAGTATATTAGTTGTGATGATTTCTTAGTTTGAGTATAAGCCACTTGTGATTGTTGTTGATGTTGTTGAGCCGATTGGAATTGGTATTACCGATTATAAGGGACTGCAAAATGCTGTAGAGGATTTACTCGCAGATACTGAACACAGGAGGTGAACATATCCTTGCAAAATGGTCTAACAATTATAAGGGGATAGAAAGAAGGAATTTATGTTGGAACTGCAAAAATTCAATGGCTAATATTTGGAGGTATGAATACAAAAGTATTCCACAGCTTGATAATAGGGTATTCAATATAAAGGACAAAAGGGTGATACTCTAAATGATACGTCAGGGATCATGCAAGCTTCTGTGGAATTCTACATTACTTGTCAAGGACAAAGAGCTTGAAGGGATCAATGCGACGGTAATATAGTGAGACAAAGAGAAGTGGTAAGTGAGGAACAGGGAACAATGCTAAAAGAGAAGATTATGAAAGGGAGATAAGCCCCCTTCCTCGCGTAAAGGGTGATATTGTGTATTATTAAGAATACATGTATCAAGATTAGTAAGCTAAGGTATGCTACATCTATTGGACTGGTAAGGTCCTCGGCTTCGGCTACGTTGTGCAATATGTTACCATTCTACATAACCTTTGGATAACTATAGTATGTTGGGGGTAATTGAGGACGGGAACTATGGAACAATCGAAAATTGACGGTAAGAAATATGAAAACAATGAATACGTAGGAATGGAATAATATGATCAAGTATTAAGTCAGGAATGTTTTTCCTTCGTTTAATGACTAGTAGAAGGAAGGATTACCACCACAACGGTAAAGGTGAATGAAATTATAGTTATACAGGTAATTCGATTCCTTACTTGGCTATATTGTCTGGTGAATAATACATGTGTTATATTGTGGCCCTGTGTGGCATCTTGTTTTCCACTTTTGTCACGACCCGAACCCGGGCCCGTGACTGGTGCCTTACCCCGGGCACCCAAGTAGACATACATCAGAATAATCAGCGGAATATAAAACAAGACATGAAATAATATGAAGTGAAAAACGGTTTATCTAAGAAAAATTGCCCTTCGACATATATATAAATAAACTTGAACTCGAACAGTTACATCCCTTTTACAAACTACGCCCATGCGATACTCTGGACCTCACAGAGTTGATATAACAACAATGGCGGGACGGGGCCGCCATGCAGTGAATGTAAGTACCTGGCGGCGGACTATACATGATAAGCCTCGGAGAAGCGGAGCTTCCCAAAGCAGCTGTGATCCTAAGGCGAGGATCGGCGGCGGTGTACCTCTACTGCGGCATGAGCGCGGCCCGAGAAGGTCGATACAACGGTACCAAGTATGTGGCTGAAAATCGCAAATTAAATCATAGTAGTCTATATAAAGCGAGGATCATGTATGATAACAAACTACGATTCTGATAAATAGCGGTCGTGTCAAGTCGAGGACTTACGCCTCAAAGTCATCACTCAAATATAACTATGGGTCTCGCGCCCGCAGCATCAATCATGCCCGTGGAATACCTTCCTCGCATCGGCGATCTATGATATAAAAGCACGAGGAACACGCATGAACACGAGGTCCACGTGTCATAATAAACCGTGCGGGGTAAATGCGAAGGCATAGCAGGCTACTAAAACTCACGGTACCAACAATGCCATAAAAGCGTATCACGAGGTCTTTCTAGGCGCGCCATATGATCGGCGGGCCACTCGCCTCGGTATCAATGTGCGCGTCAAATCCTGAACTTCCGCGACTCGCGTAGGCCACGCGCGTAGGGCCGCGTGAGGTATTCCCGCGTCGGTAGCTACTCCCGACGTCGTCACTGGACGTGGTCGCGTAGCGCATGAACCGCGTGACCATATAGGCCGTACACTAACACGGAACTCGTAGCTCGCGTAGGCCACTGGACCGCGTAGGTATCTCGAATCATAGTCACGGACAGCGCGAGGTACGCGTCGGAGGCGACAACCGGTATAACATGTCGAGGTGAGTGGTACAATACTAACATAACGTCTTGCTCGTTAAACAACATAAAGCGCGATCAAGGAAACCCGCTTTACACAAACATCACAAGATACTAACACGCGTAGCATCTAACATGTTTACTTATCAAATCAACAAGAAAGTATTACAAGGTTATCACGACAAACATAATCAAATTATTCACACAAGGTACTTTCTACTTTATGTCAACAAGTTCGGGTTTTATCCACAAAGTACTTCATACATTAACTCTTTAAAAGATCTGTTTCTTTCACAAAAGTCACATGATACCCGTAGTATAAAATAGAGTGACTATTTTTTAAGTAAACCAAAACAATTTCCCTTTTTAAAGACAAGTAACAACCTTCTTTTCCAAAAGTTCAAGTTTGCCTAAGTTGAAGACTGAGTCTCTTATTTTGAAAGGTTTTGTAGTTCATAGTCTTAATCACTTAATAATATAATCTCTTTTAAAACAATTTGAGAAACATATGCCTTATGTGTGAGTAGGTTATTCTTGTTCTTAACAATTTTGTTAAGCGATACGATCTAGGAAATGTAATATCATTTTGTCTAAATCTTAGCACATGCGGATGGAGGTTTCTCTTGGTTTTTAATAATACTTAATTAGTCAATACATTTCCCTTTATTAAGTACTATGATGGTTTGTTCGATACTTATTCTCAATTCGAAATCCATACAAAGCTTTCATAAAACAATTAAGTAAACCGTTCCTTTTATCACTCTTAAGTCGTTATACCTAACTTCCCGTAAAGCAAGTATAACTCTTAGCTTTTAAAACCAAGTATTACTCTTCTTTCAAAAGCGATTCTTAATTCTTTTGAAATACTTGGTCTTATTATTTAGACTCAAGTCAAAAGACATGAAGTAAAACCACATTCGATTAACACACGTCGTCTATCGTACTATATATATTCTTTTCAAAATATCATGCTCAAGAGGATAGGAAGAATCACATACCTCGCGGCGATTATCGACAATTAGCAAGCGCTCCATTTATAACGACTAGCCTTGTCCATCGCTCAAGTAGAACATGCTACTCGCAGAACTTTCAACCTATAAAGGCCATATACGTCTATCAACGTCTAGACTACTCTGTAGAACATTCTAAGCAGTAGGTTCTTAATTCTACGGAATATTGGGCAGAACTTCCCTACCCGTCAAACTACACAAGTCTACTGTAAATCTGATCTATGTAAATCTGATTCAATCTTCTTCTTTAATATTCTTGATGTGATTTAAATTCAATTCTTATCTCTTATACCATCATACATATATCTTATACTCATTTCTATACAACTACGGTATGTAATTTCCAATTACAATAGAAGGACAAGAGTATTTACCTCGATAAGCCCAAAATTATCCAAGTTTAAATATCGATCTGAGCGATGTTTAGCTCACTGCAGGTGCTCGACCGCTCCAAACAACCCTTAGAAGTCTACGCAACTTCTTCTTAATACTTCAACCAATTATGAAGATTTTCCTTAGGGTTTCGTTTTGCGACTGAAGGGAAGTATAGTAGTATTTCTGGGCTTTTAGTATAGGGGTAACCTTGGAATACAACAAGGTATAAGGCTAAGGTATTTTGGAATTGTAACAATACTTGGAGAGTATTTTTCTACAGGGGTATTTCACGAGAACAACTCAGAGGGGTTTGTATTTGGCTAGCACCACTAGGAAAGGGGGGGTCCTTCTCGGCCAAGAGCCTCTCAAAGGGGGAGGGGGAGCTCTTGGACGAGAGCGACACTAAGGGGTAGAGGGATTTTCAAGACTTAGAAGTCAGTTATGGGATGAAGAAATCCTTCACCTAAGGGGTATTTATAGGGCCTTGATGGCCAAGATCAAGACAAGTGGTGGGCAAGTGGAGGGTGAAGATTTGCACAAGTGCACCTAGCCATCTACTCCATAAATCCTCGAGCATTGACCCATGTTTTAGGCCTCAAAATCGTGCCAAGCCATGCCTTCAATGCCGTCCACTTGAGGGTGACAAGTGTCGCCCTCTCGTTGGTCCAAAATATTTTATCTCTCGGAAAAATCCGCAAAAATAATAAATGTCGCAACCGTAATTTCCCCCCCGCAAAGTTTGGAAAACGTTTCGTCGGAAAATAATTCTTTTAGGGGGTTGTGCACAAATTTCATCCATTTCCTAAGTTAAGGCTTAAACTTTTGTACGTACGTCCTCACGTACATACTCTGGAAATACGGGGTATAACACTAAGTATAGGTTGATAGGTATAGTTAAAAGAGACTATGCCTAAATGTTTATAGTTTGAGACTTATTATGAACATTCGAGGATGAATGTTTCTAAGGGGGGAAAAATGTTACACCCAGTAATTCCATGGCATATTAGTGAGATAAATGTGTGCTGTGAATTTCAGGCACAGCACTGCGGTGCCGTAGAACAAGACCGCGGTGCTGAAACTTCATAGAGCTCTGAGGAATTTTGGGCAGCGGTGCCGTTACGTAATCTGCGGTCTTAGATGCGAGGAATTTCCAAGTCAGATATTTTGTGAAGGGAAAGACTAGTAGACAAGTGGGGTTCATGGGCCCCCCTACACTTGTTCTACATACACCATATTGTTACACCCCGTAATTCCAGAACATGTTTAAGAGGCATGCGTAAGGGAAGCGAAGACTTTAAAATTTTTGAACGAAAGAAGAATTCGTTATTCTTAAGGAAATTCTTCCGAACCTCGGGAAGGAAAAATGGTTGTTAATGAGAATTGGGTTCTCAAATTCGTTATTTGAGACTTAAGTAAATTATTAGAATTATGGAAAATTATTTTCGGATTTGGTCACGTGGGGCCCACTTGGGAAATTTTACGTTTTGTGGGGCCCACGGGGTTTTTGATATTTTGACCAATTATGGAAATTTCGGGAAACAGAATGTTATGGACCAATGGGAGGGAAACACGTGTCACCCTCCACATAGTCATGTTAGACGAAAAATATCAAGTAAAGAGTAGCCAAATTGACTTGATATTATTGACCAAGTCTTAAGTTCAAGTTGCAAGGTTTAGTCATCCAAATCTTGACCACACATTTGGTTCAATCCTAGCCATTGATCTCATTATATATACATACTACTACTAGTGCAAGACTAGATCATTTCAACACATAGAAAAAAATGAGAAATCTTGAGCTGCTCTTATGAGCTCTCGGCAATAGCCATTTTTAGCACACAAAATTTTTGCAATTTTGGATCATAAATCACAATACTTAAACCAAGGGTTCCTAAAGGTATTCTAAGGGTATCTCAATACAAAAATTTTGGAAAAACTACATTTTTACGTTAGTCGCAACATGAAAACCTAAGGGGGTTTTCATAGTTGGAGTTGGAACTTGAAGAGGAGTTCTTCATAAGCTTCTAAGGGTTGCTTGGAGTGGATTGTAACGTAAAGAAGATGAGCTAAAGTTTCTAAGGATCGACTTTTAATCTTAGATTGTATTTGGGCTTATTGAGGTAAAAAACTTCGTCTTACTATTGTAATTGAAGATTTAATGTTATGATAATTTAGAAATGATCACGTGATATATAGAATGAAGATTTATTAATGTTATGGAATTTAGAAGCTCAACTCTGAGATTGGCATGTTAGCCATTAAGATTGTAAATCAATTTGGTCGATAGTTATAATCGTCGCATCTTATATAAGAAAAGGGAATATAGTTGTTGTAATTGTTATGACTTATATAACATGTTGGAATAACGATTTGGATTAAAAAGGAATTGAAAAAAGTTTTATGTCATGTTGAATTGATAGTGGCCGAGAATGGCCCTAGAAATTGAAAGGAAATTGACATTGTTGTTGGCATTGATTATAGCCGAGAATTTCCTTGATTATTGGACAGTTTTATATTAATTGTGGGGCAGAATTTTACACGTCCAGTTAGGCGTGTAATCCCCTTTTTGGTTAGTTGATTTGTTGAGCCCTAAATATGGCATATTGGTTGTTGATTTCGGGCCTTGAAAAAGGTGGAAAAGTACGTAGAAACAAAGAAAGTGCTGCCCAATTTTCCATAGAATAAGAAGCTTTACACTTAGAATATTCTACATTAAAAGCTAGAAGTTGATAGTTGTATTATGGTCATTATAGGTTGACATTCTACGTGCGGCATATTCAACTTGGCAAGTGGATTAAGTCGGAGAGGTATGTGGAACTTTTCTTATCTCTTGAGCATGAGTAGTTATAAATGTATAGTACGGTAGACGTACGAGATTTAAATGAATTCAATTTCATTTTGATATCCTTGACTTGTTTTAAGAATGTCCAAGTTAGTTGAGTTAGAGAATTAACTCACTTGTTTTAAAGGATAAAAATGTCTTAGTTTCTAAAGCATAAAGTTATTATAACGGCTTTATGGAAAGTTGGTTATAACAACTTTATGGAAAGTTAAAAGAATGATTTACTCTAGTAATGTAAACAAAGATAAATGACTTGAAATGAAGAAGGACAATTTGATTTAAAGGCATCAATTGCTTAAAGTTTTAAAGTAAAAGTCACTTGGTTTAGAAGCCTAAAAATGTATTTCTAAAGGTGTAGTGACTTGTTTTGAAAAGTAGACAAGACTTGATACTACGGGTGTTAGTATCTTGGGGGTTTTATACGAGAAAGGGTCATTTAAAAAAAAGATAAAGGTACGTAGTACTTTGGGTTAAACTCCCGGATTTTTCATGGCATGTTAGTGCCTTAAGTTAAATAAAATGAGAGTGCATGCTAATTAAGTCTAATGAGAAGTTAAGGAATTTCTTAACTTGCTTATGATATTTACGATAGTCGGTTGTGCTTATGTTATGATATTTATGGTAGCCTTAGGTGCTAGAGTTATGTTAATCTTGTGGGGTAAACCCCCGGGTTACTACATATTCTGTGGATTTGCTCCCCAAGATGCGAGTGCGGCGTATGTACTCATTGCGGATCCACCGGGCCCATGCGGGTGAAATAGTCCTATGCGGGTGAAATAGTCTCATGCGGAGAAAATTGCTCCATTGTGGATCCACAGTACCTATGCGGGTGAAATAGTCCCAGGAGTAGGATTGCCTAATGATACTACGGGCGGGTGGCCCTAATTTGATCATAAGCTTCCTATTTTTAAGCAGTGAAGTGTACTCTTGTTTACTCTTATTATTAGTAAGGCACAGTGTACTGTTATTTTGGTTATCATACATGTCTCCAGCTTTATTTTAGATTATATGATTCATTTCAGTACTTTCAGTTTCACATACTTGGTACATATTTTGTACTGACCCCCTTCCTCGGGGGATGTGTTCATCTGCTTGAGTAGGGAGTAGCGAGTTGAGATCCTCGCTCTTAGGATCATCGATTGTCGAAAGCTCCATTTCTCGAGGCTTGTCTTTTAGTGCGGTTTCCACGATGTTGTAGATTTATGTACATTCGGGGTATGGCGAGCCTTGTCAAAATCCACGATTGTTATGGCAAAACTCTTAGAGGTCTGTAGTCATATCTTGTGGGTCAGTTTGTAAAAAAAGGGATGTAACTTCTTTTGGATATGTAATTATATATATATGTCCAGGGAGGTAGCCTTATCGGCTAGCCTGTTATTTATTTATGTTGTTACACGTTATGTGGTTATGTATGTTCCGCTGATTATCTCTGATGTATACATGTAAGGGTGCCCAGGTAGGGTACCAGTCGCGGGCCCGAGGTCGGGTCGTGACACATACGATACAAGTTTAGCAAGACTTAATATCACAAATATCTTCATCATCCAAACTTTTTTATCTCTTCTCTTCTCCTACAAGTTTCGAAAATCCCATAGCCAAGTGAAGATCAAGACTAACTTATTTTCCAAGATTAAGCTCCTTAACCAAGTTCTAAGACAAGGTTAATACTCCAAACAGTGAGTCACGGTTTTGACAATAAAACTGTCTTTAAACCCTAAGCTTGGAGATGAATTTTTTGGAAGAAAGACAAGAAAATAAGATGGTTACAAGCTTCTAGATGATACATGTGTGTTGTTGTAACTTGAAGAAGTGGAGCAAAGAGAAAACTGTGAGCCGAAACTTGTGGAATGTTTTGGGCTAAAAAATAAGGTAAGATTTCTTATTCCTCTTGAAGTAATTGGAAATTACATGTTATTATAGTTAAGGGATGAACTTGTGTTAAGTGAAATGGAGAATAAGAAGTGCATGTGACAGTTTTGGCAAGTTAGCCGATTTATGGGCTGTTTTGTTTATATTGGATATTGTTACGTTGTTATAGAAACTGTTTGTAGAATTATAATGCTGAAAATTTAGTTACCATTATGCATGATTAATATGGTAATGTCTAACGTATGTCCTAAAGGAATAAGGGCTTAGAAAGGTGTAGAAAGGCTTCATATTTTACCATTGTTGTTGTTAGAATATGGACTGTTTTAATATGGATTAAGAGGCCGGATTAACATGTGAAGTAGGTGTGTCGATCACCTTGGTTGATGTGTTGAACTACCCTTAATTGGTACTTGGTTATTGATGTTATTGGCCTTGTTTGAAAGTTGTGGATGTGGGTATATATAGGGGAAGTGCCGCCCAAATTTTTATATGAAAGGAGAGTCATTATGTGGTAGAGCGTATACTAGTATTCATGATGTTGATAGACGTGTTATTGTTGTTATAGGTTGAAGTACTAATTGGGGCGTATTCTACTTATCGTGTTGATATAGCCGATAAGTTATGTGAACTATCCTTTCTTCTTTTGGCATGTTCTACGTGTGAACTATAAATGTGGTATTTCTCCATAGTTTACTCTACTCTTAGAGGTTAAGGAATATTCATGTTATTGATTCTATGCTAAAAGGATATCTAAAGTGTTCCTAAGTCCTTATTAAGTCATATGAGACAGATGTTGATAAGAGTTTTTAGTAAGCATGGGAGCCGAGTTGACTCTGCTTACTTAAAGGAATTGTTAAGTATTAAGTGTTGAAACTGGTTTAATAAGTAAGTAAATATGTTATTAGTAGACATGTCAAAACAAGCAATTGCAGCGTTAGGTGAACAAGGTATCGACAAGCAAGTATTATATTAAAATGATTAGAATGTCATCTGCATAGAAACTAAGATATAACCAATTTATTTTACATTTGCTAGTTCACAGGTGATTAGATAAGATCTTTATAAAAAAAAGATAAATTACTCACGGCCCATATAAGAATTAATTAGGAAAATTCAGATATGTTATCGCCATTCAGATGTTTCCATAATGTTAGCTAGAGGGGCGAGACGAATTTAGATTATCGATTTGGTACAGACGACAAGCGGTATGTGAAACTCTTCATTCTTTCTTTGGCATGACGTATGTGAAATGGGTGTACGGCGGACGTACGTAATTCCATTAAATCCTAATTTCTATTGATACATGATATGATAATGCCTTGAGTTTTCTAAAATAAAAGTTATTCTCTTTCTATTATTGAGAGTCCAAAGATGATTTAAATTGCATAAGGTTGCTCATGATAACTATTCATGCAAGTGTTATTATTCCATTTTACCGGGTCCCAGAAGAGGCCGGGAAGTATATGATTATTCCATTTTATCGCATCCCAGAAAGGGTCGGGCAGTACATGTGTATAGGTTTACCACGTCCCAGAAAGGGCAGGGCAGTAGATGTGTATAGGTTTACCACGTCCCAGAAAGGGTCGGGCATTAGATGATTTCTGGCGTCCCGAGAAAGAAGTAGGCGGTTTATGTATTTACAATTTTCGCGTCCCGAGAAAGTAGGCGGTTTATGTATTTACAATTTCGCGTCTAGAAAGAAGGCGGGCGTATATGACTAAGTATTCTACCGCCGCTTCGCTAGAGGCGGGTATTTACGCGTTCGAAAAAGGGCGGCGTATATGACCAAGTGTTCACGCGTCCTTGATGAAGTCGGGCGTTATATGGCTAAGTGTTCACCGCGTCGAGAAAGTAGGCGGTATATGACTATATATTTACGCGACGCCTTCGCTGAAGGCGGCGGTAGATGACTAAGTGGTTACCGCATCCCAAAAAGGGTCGGGCAGTATATGTTCACCACGTCCTTCACTAGAGGGACGAGCAGTATAGGTATACGATTCCATGGACATGTATCCATGATGCAGGTATAGATACCTATGGCATATATGATTCCATGGACATGTATCCAGGATGCGAGTATAGATACTCACAACAGTATATGATTTCATGGACATGTATCCATGATGCGAGTGTAGATACTCCTGACAGTATATGATTATATGGACAGGCATCTATGATTTTGATATGACTCTCATTTTTTTTATAAGGGCACAGTTGATTCTCATCTTTGAAATGTCTGATTGGCTCTATTTTATATGGCACGGTTGGATCTAGTATTTGATTTTCATACTTGTCCCTGTCATCTTTTGGCCAGTCATGATCTTATTTACTGTACTTTATAAAGTGATGACAAGTGGTCCACATGGGTCCCCATCCATTTGTGCTTGTGCACATATTATAGATACAAGTCTAGCAAGACTTATTTGCCTTAGCTCATAATATCTTCACCATCCAAACTCTCTTATCTCTTCTCTTCTCCTCTAAGTGTCGAAAACCCTTAGCCAAAGTGAAGAACAAGATCAACTTATTTTTCAAGATTAAACACCTTAATTAAGTTCTAAGCCAAGTTAACTCTCCATAACAAGTGGTCACGGTTTTGGCCAAGAAACCTATCTTGAAACCCTAAGCTTGGAGATGAACTTTATGGAATGAGAACATGAAATCAAGATGGTTACAAGCTTGTAGAGGATACGTGTGTATGATTCTAACGTGTAGAAGTGGTGCAAAAAGTGAAGCAGGGCCGAGACTTAGGGACTGTTTTGGGCTAAGATTAAGGTAAGATTTCTTCCTCCTATTGAAGTAATTTGAAGTTACATGATGTTATAGTTAAGAGATGAACTTGTTTTAAGTAAAATGGAGAATAAGATGTGCATGTCACAGATTTGGCATGTTAGCCAATTCTGGATAGTTTTCATGTTGTTGGATTCGTTGGTTATTATTGTTGTTATCTTTACTTATTACATGTTAGATTGAAGTAAATCTTGATATTAAAAGATGAAATGGTTTATATTAAAGTGTTGAAACTTGAATTGGATAATAAGGAAATATGAAAAGGGTTATGGTATTAGTTGTTGGACGAGAACTACATGAAACTGTGATACGTTATGGTGCTGTTTTGTGGGGTTATAATGCTGAAAATTCAGTTACCATTATGCATGTTTTAAATGTGGTAATTGCTAATGTAAGTCCTAAAGAATAAGGGTGTAGAAAGGTGTAGAAAGACTTCACATTCTACCCTCGTTGTTGTTGTAATATGGACTATTTTTGTGGACTGTTTTAATGTGGATTAAGAGGCTGAATTTACATGAGAAGTGGGTGTGTAAATCCCCTTTGTTGTTGTTTTGTTGTGCCCTTAATTGGTGCTTGGTTATTGATGTTATTGGCCTTATTTGTAAGGTGGGAATGTATGTATAAATAGGGGAAGTGCTGCCCAAGTTTTTATATGAAAAGAGAACCATCTTGTGGTATATGACCTACGCTCGTATTCATGAAGTTTATAGAAGTGTTATTGTTGTTATAGGTTGAAGTACCTATTTGAGACGTATTCTACTTATCATGTTGGTATAGTCGATAAGTTATGCGAAACTATCCTTTTTTCTTTTGGTATGATTCTTATAAAGTGAGTGTACAGCGGACGTACATAGTTCTATTGACTCATATTTCCTAATGATACATGATATATAATGCCTTTGAGTTTTCGAATGATGGTTTCAAAATGATACGTGATATATAGTGCCTTGATTTTCCAAATGATGATTTTAAAGGATACATGACATGATAGTGCCTTGGGTTTTCTAAACGAAAATTATTCTATTTATTCCATGGACTTACATCCATGATGCGGGTATTGATACCCATGAGAGTATATTATTCAATGTACTTGTATCCATGATGCGGGTATTGATACCCAAGAGAGTATATTATTCCATGGACTAGTATCCATGATGCGGGTATAGATTCCCATGAGAGTTATATTATTCCATGGACTTGTATCCATGATGCGGGTATTGATACCCATGAGAGTATATTATTCCATGGACTAGTATCCATGACGCGGGTATAGATTCCCATGAGAGTATATTATTCCATGGACTTACATCCATTATGCGGGTATTGATATTGTTACACCCCGTAATTCTAGGACACGTGTAAGAGAACGTACGTGAGAAATTTAGACTTTAAGATTGAAACGAAAGAAATATTACTTTTCCTACGAAAAATATTCCGAACCTCATGAAGGAAAAATGTTTTTAATGGGAATTGAGTCCCCAAATTTGGTATTTGAGACTTATAGAATTTATTGGAATTCCGGGAGATGAAATATTTTGGACAATAGAAGGCGACACGTGTCACCCTCGCGTACCCGTGTTGGGCGAGAAAGGCTAAGTCAGTAGCCAAGTTGGAGCTTGACATTGTTGACTACAATCCTAGCCGTTCAAGTGTTTCAATCTTGGCCCTTAATTGTTTTATATATTCGTACTAGTGCAAGATGAATTCTACACTTAGAAAAAATTCAAGAAAACTTGTGCAAGCACAAGGAGGCTCTCGGCCAAGCTCTCTTGAAAACAAGAAATTTTTTCAATTGTTGTTGATAAATCTCAATATTCAAAGCAAAGGTCCCCAGAGGTATTCTAAGGATAACTAAACACAAAAATCTCGGAAATACGACGTTAATCCATTAGTCGCAACATGAAACCCTAAGGTGTTCTTCATATGTTGGGTTAGAACTTGAAGAGAAGTTGTTTACGAACTTCTAAGGGTTGCTTAGAGTGGATTGAAACGTATAGAAGAGGAGCTAAAGTTGCTAAGGTTCGACTTTTAAGTCTTGGATTATATTTGGGCTTATTGAGGTAAAATCTTCGTCTTCTTAATGTAATTGAAGATTACATGTTGTAGTAGTTGATAAATGAGCATGTGATATATAGAATGAAGTTTGAAAAGATTTGGATCATGTTGAGATGTTAAAACCAAAAATTGGCATGTTAGCAATTAAAGTTGTTAATTAATTTGGTTGTTAGTTATAATCGTTACATGTTATATAAGTAAAGGAATATAGTTGTTATAATTGATCATGACTTATATAACATATTGGAATAACGACTTGGATTAGAAAGGGATTGAAAAGGATTATACGTTGGCATGTTGTAGCCGAGAATTGCCTTAGAATTATTGGACTGTTTTATGTGAATTGTGGGGAAGAATTTTACACGTCTTGTTAGGCGTGTAATCTCCATTGATTATCTGATTTGGTTGAGCCTTAAATGTGTCGTATTGGTTATTGAAATACGGGCCTTGGAAAAGGTGGAAAAGTACGTAGAAACAAAGGAAGTGCTGCCCAATTTTCCGTAGAATTAGAGGGCATTATTTGGTATAAGTCTTATAATAAGTAAGTATGGTATTGATAGAAGTGCTATCGTCATTATAGGTTGAAGTACTACGTGTAACCTGTTCTACTTGGCTTAAGGAATAGCCGATGAGGTTGAAGTACTTTGGAGCATTTTGCTACTTGTCGTATTGATTAGTCGTCACGAGGTATGTGAATTTCTTCCTTCTTTTGACATGATTTATTGGAAAGTCTATGTGACTTGATTTTGGTGAGTCTATGTGACTTGAAGTATTGAAGTAAGCAAATTGATTTTGAAAGTATATGAGTCTTGATATGAAATGTATAGGTTACTTGAATTACTTTAAAGTCATGAGATTTAATTTAAAGATAAGAGACTTGATTTACTTTGAAAGTATGAGACTTTATTTTTCAAGTTATGGGACTTGATTTCTAAAGTTAAGAGACTTGAGTTATTTGGAAGTTATGAGACTAGAGTTATTTGAAGGTTATGAGACTATAATTATTTTAACAAGTATGGATTACTTGGTTTAAACAGAATGCATGACTTGATTTTAAAAGATAGGAGTAACGTTATTTGAAGAGAATGAGTTACTTGAGTTAAAGGAATAATTGCCTTAATGCTTAAAGAGTAGAAGTTACTGGATTTAAAGCCTTGAGTTGAGGTTAAAAAGGTGTAGTAACTTGATTTGAAAAGTATATGTTATTTGATTCAAAGAGAATAAGTAACTTGATTTAAAAAATATATGTTACTTAATTTAAAGAGTAGAAGTTACTTGATTTTGAAAAAAAGGAGTTTACTTGATTTGAAAGTAAGTTCCTTGAGTTTTGAAAGAAGAAGTGGCTTGATTTAAAGGCATAAGTTACTTGGTTTTAATAGTAAAAGTGCTTTTGGGTTCAACTCCCTAAATAATTGCGTGAAACGATTATTTTATAAAGAGTAGACGTACATAGTACTTTGGGTTAAATCCCGTACATGATATGATAGTGCTTTAGTTTTCTAAAATGAAAGTGTTATAACGGCTTTATGGGAAGTTTGTTATAACAAGGTTTGTGGAAAGTCAAGAGATGGTTGAAAATATTGTAAGGAAATCATGTGAGAATGTCCATGGTTAAGTCCTTAATATAGTACATGATATGTGGCACTTTGATTTTCAAAGATGTTTTAAAGTAATACGTGATGTCTATTGCCCTGACTTGTCAAACCATGTCTTAGAAAGATACTTGGTATGATAAATGTCTTGATGATGGTTTCAAAATGATACATGTATTGGATTCTACTTCCTAGTAGTACATGTAGTACTTGGGCTTTTCTAAAAATGGAAATTTAGTTTATAAAGTGAATGTACGGCTCACGTACATTGTTGTAATGGACTTTAATCCTTAGTGATGCAAGGTGTGATAGTGTCATGGTGTTATAAAATGAAAGACTTATTAGTGTCTTGTTTGTTTTAAAAGGAAGGCATGGTATTGTCTTGGTTATTTTAGCAAGAAAGGCAGGGTATTGTCTTGTTTGTTTTAAAAGGAAGGCATGGTATTGTCTTGGTTATTTTAGCAAGAAAGGTAGGGTATGGTCTTGTTTGTTTTAAAAGGAAGGCATGGTATTGTCTTGGTTATTTTAGCAAGAAAGGCAGGGTATTGTCTTGTTTGTTTTAAAAGGAAGACATGATATTGTCTCGGTTATTTTAGCAAGAAAGGCAGGGTATGGTCTTGTTTGTTTTAAAAGGAAGGCATAGTATTGTCTTAGTTATTTTAGCAAGAAAGGCAGGGTATTGTCTTGTTTGTTTTAAAATGAAGGCATGGTATTGCCTTGGTTGTAAAAAAAGATGATGCATTCATTTTGTCTAATGAGAGTTAAAGATTACTTAACTTGCATATGTTGTCCATGATAGCCGGTAGTGCTAGTGTTATATTATTTATTACGTGGTCAATCCCCGGGTCATTTTTACATTTTGCATTTCCGTGGAATTGCTCCCCACGATCTTGAGTATGGCGTATATGCTCATGCGAGTCAGTAGAACTCGTCACGAGTGAAATAGTCTATGCGAGAAAATTACCTCAATGCGGGTCATGAGGCCTATGTGGGTGAAATAGTCATACGAGGAAATTACCTAATGCGGGTCCTGAGGCCTATGCGGTGAAATAGTCCCGTTAGTAGGATTGCATAATGATACTATGAAATTTGGTGGCCTAGATTGATCATAAGATTTCTATTTTAAAGCATATAAAGTTTACTCTGTGGTTAAAAGATCTTGTTAGGGTGCGTTATACTTGTTACATCTTGTGGTGATGTTGTATTCCACGAGCATACTTTTGTGATATTATATGTTGAGGCGAGTGTCGGATTTTGACATAGCTTTCGTATTTGAAAGTGATGCGATGTTCTGATGTCTGGTGATCTGAATCTGATTGGCTCTGAGTTTTATATGACACGGTGGGATCTGGTTTTTGATTTTCATACCTACCCCTGTCATTCCTTGTATAGTTATGAGCTTGATTTATGTACTTTATTTCCGTTCCATGCTTAGTACTTGTTTCTGACACCGCTTTGAAATTTGCGTTAAATGTCATGAGTCTAGGTACGATTGTGGATCATGAGCTTAGGATCTGGTTGACATTGTGAGATAACTCGATGTTTGAAGCTTGTCATTATGGTTAGGTATATTCAAAGGTGCAGCGGGGCCTTGTCGTCATAGTGTTGTCCAAACTCTTAGAGTGCATGTATTCATGTGAATTGGAATTTGGATAGAGCTGTATTTACATTGTTGAACAGTGTAGACCCTTTCGGGTGACTTATATGACGGCAGCCTTATCGGTTTTGCCTTTGTTTTTTTTAAAAAGAGTGTTATTTATCTTCCGCGGTTATTGTGTTGTATGAATAGAAGGGTGCCAAGGTAGGGCACCAGTCGCGGGCCCGGGTTTCGGGGCGTGACAGAGTGGTATCAGAGCAGTTACTCCTCGGAATGTCTACAGACCGTGTATAGTAGAGTATTGTTTATCGGTGTGTTGTGCACCACATCTATAAACATGAGGCTATAGTACATTTAGGATTGGTTTCCCTTCTTCTCACTCTGAGATCGTGCGATATAGTTGTGTTGTTAGGGTAGTCTCTCCCTAACGTATTATTGTGATTGCAGCTTTGAGAAAGGCAACAGTGACCCAGAAATAATTATATGGATTGCGTATCCAGGGTGGTAAAATTATCGTATAGATGGTATTATGATAATGTATACCTGTACAAGCGTTTTTATTTGGGGCTATGTATGTTTCCTAGAATGATTATGAATTTCCATTAATTGGTTAAGCCTTAGTAAATTCTTGGAAGGTGTGGAACAGTTATTGAATCCACACTTAGGCTTTATATATGTACTGATTTGGAATATCAGGAGGTGATGAACTGTCTAAGATTGTGTTAGACTCGTAAAAGAGGTCATGTTTGATTGGTTTGATAGCATACCCATGTCGTTAGATTAAGCCGTGTTGTACGCTTAAATGATTATGTGAATAATATTGGTATGGGGTAAATAGAGTTGTTGTGATTGAGACAACATGACTTTGAGATTATGAGAAGCTACATTTGTCGTATGTGGGGACTGATAATGTAGGCTTGGGACATAGAAAAATCATGAACCTTGGAATATTGATGACCGCTGAGACCTTAGATGTACAAGGCCTTCTCGGGTAGAAATATTTATTACAGACCAAGAATGAGAATTAAGTGCGACCATGGGGCAGATTGAGGACCAATTACGGGTCAACCCGGTGACATTAAATTGAGTGGGGTCAGTTGGAGGTAGTCCCGCTATGTGATAGGGTCACGAGTGTGCAAGGCCCAAGTCTAGTTAATCGTGTATGAGTTCGTGGACGCGTTCCACCAGAACTGGGTCATGAGAGCCGAAAATGACCTTAAATTGTTGGATGTAGTAACTCCAAGTATTGGAAAACAGAAGCAATATGCGAGATTATGTACGTATACTAGAATAAAGGTTGGAAGTACGAGAAGAGTACGACAAGTAAGAAAAGGAGCGAACAAGTGTCAAAAGAATTAAAGTGCTTATAGTTATGAGTAATGAAAGTACGAAATGAAACATGTTTTTAGGCCATGGTTGGGAGTAAATAGTGGTGATGTACACCCTAGATTTGATTCCTCGTTTGGATTGTGATTGATGTGTATGCATATGCGAGGTATGGTGGTCATGTGTGGCATATTTGATTTGTGTTGGGTATAGTTAAAGGGGACTATGCCGATATCGGTTTAGATGGAACTTAGTAAGAACATTCGGGACGAATGTTTCTAAGGGGGGAAGAATGTTACACCCCGTAATTTTAGGAAACGTGTAAGAGAACGTACGTGAGAAATTTAGACTTTAAGATTGAAACGAAAGAAAGATTACTTTTCCTACGGAAAATATTCCGAACCTCGTGAAGAAAAAATGTTTTTAATCGGAATTGAGTCCCCACATTTGGTATTTGAGACTTATAGAATTTATTGGAATTCCGGGAGATGAAATATTTTAGACCAACCGGAGGGCGACACGTGTCACCTCCACGTACCCGTTAGGCGAGAAAGGCTAAGTCAGTAGTCAGTAGCCAAGTTGGAGGCGGCATTGTTGACTCTGATCCTAGCCGTTCAAGTGTTTCAATCTTGGCCTTAATTGTTTTATATATTCATACTAGTGCAAGATGAATTCTACACTTAGAAAAATTCAAGAAAACTTGTGCAAGCCTGAGGAGGCTCTCGACCAGCTCTCTTGAAAACAAGATTTTTTCAATTGTTGTTGATAAATCCCAATATTCAAACCAAAGGTCCACTAGAGGTATTCTAAGGATAACCAAACACAAAAATCCGGAAATCGGCGTTAATCCGTTAGTCATGACATGAAACCCTAAGGTGTTCTTCATATGTTGGGTTAGAACTTGAAGAGAAGTTGTTTATGAACTTCTAAGGGTTGCTTAGAGTGGATTGGAACGTAAAGAAGAGGAGCTAAAGTTGCTAAGGATCGACTTTTAAGTCTTGGATTATATTTGGGCTTATTGAGGTAAAATCTTCGTCTTCTTAATGTAATTGAAGATTACATGTTGTAGTAGTTGATAAATGAGCATGTGATATATAGAATGAAGTTTGAAAAGATTTGGATCATGTTGAGATGTTTAAACCAAAAATTGGCATGTTAGCCATTAAAGTTGTTAATTAATTTGGTTGTTAGTTATAATTGTTACATCTTATATAAGTAAAGGAATATAGTTGTTATAATTGATCATGACTTATATAACATGTTGGAATAACGACTTGGATTAGAAAGGGATTGAAAAGGATTATATGTTGGCATGTTGTTGCCGAGAATTATTGGACTGTTTTATGTGAATTGTGGGGCATAATTTTACACGTCTTGTTAGGCGTGTAATCCCCTTTGATTAGTTGATTTGGTTGAGCCTTAAATGTGGCATATTGGTTATTGAAATACGGGCCTTGAAAAGGTGGAAAAGTATGTAGAAATATTATAACCCATGGTTCTGGTCATGCGTATGAGAACGTACGAAAGAGATTAAGACTTAAAATGTTAGAATGATAGGTTGACGGATTGTTTCGGATGGGTTTTTGGTCAACTTTGAGGCAGGTTATGACCCGTTACATTGAGAGTTCGTAGGTGTTTCAAAATCCTAGTACGTAGTTCGTTGAGTCTAGTTCCCAACGCAACCAACCGTTCGTCGTTAGGACATCGGAGTAGAAAGTTATGGGAGTTACAAGTTCGGTCTTGTGATCGGACAAAAATAATTCGGACCGAGCCACGGGGCGCGGAAGATCAGGGTTGGTAGAAGTTTCAGCGCTTGGCCTGAGGCGGGTGCGAGGTGAGTGGAAAAATCTGAGCTTGTTTTGTTTTAAAAAGGCCATGGGAGGGTGACAAGTGTCCCCCACATCGATTTTTGCATGCACTATTTATTGACCAAGTCTTGAAGACTTGGTCATTCTTCAAGCTCTTCTCTCTCTCTAAATTAGAAGCTCTCCCTTCTCTCTAGAAAATCAAGAGGAAATCAAGGCTTGAGAAAAATCTGAAAATTGTGGCAAGAAGAAAACTTGTTGGCAAGCTTGTAGGAGTTGTTGTGGTGGTGTTTGTGGAAAGGAGGCTAGTGTATTTGTTGGATTAATTTGGCTGAAACTCTAAGGTAACAATTCTTTCTCTTGTTACTAGTTTTTGGTGTTGCATGTGAGGAAGAAAGAACTTGTAGTAGTAAATATTGCTCTTAGATACATTGCATGTAAAAAATATGGTTTGGATATGAAAGAATTGGATAAGAAGGTTATGTAAGCATGTTGTAGCCAAAATACTACCTTAAACTTGTAAGTTAGTTGTTATGCATTGTGGGGCAGAACTTTACACATCCAAGATTAGGTGTGTAATCCCCTTTGAATTGTTTGGATTGTTGGGCCTTAAAAGTGGCGTTTGGATGTTGAATTCAGACCTTGAAAAGGTGGCAATGTATGTAGAAACAAAGGAAATGATGTCCGATTTTCCGTAGAATTTAGTGACTTTGCACTTGGAATATTCTACGTTGAAACTAGAGGTTAATAAACGTGTTATAGTCATTATAGGTTGACATACTACGTGCGGTATTTTGGACTTAGCAAGTGGATTGACCGAAGAGGTATGTGGAACTTTCCTATCTCTTGAGCATGAATGGTTTTACCTATGTAGTACGATAGACGTACAAGGTTTTGATATCCCTTACTTGTTTTAATGATGGTCAAGTTTTGTGAGTAAGGGGGATTAACTCATTTCTTTAAAAAGTATTAAGGATGTCTTGAGTTTTCAAAGTTAAGGGACTTGATGTGTTTAAGTATATGATTCTTGTTTCTTTTTAAAAGTGTAAGTCCATTGGGTTTAGGAAAATGTATTTGACTAAGGTATAACGTTAATATAATGACTTTATGGGAAGTTGATTATATTAGCTTTATGGAAAGTTAATAAAGGAAGATTTACTCTATGTAAAATGAGTACGGATAAATGATTTGAGGTTGTGAAAGGCAAATTGATTTTTAAGGCATTAATTGCCTAAGGTTTTAAAAGAGTAGAAGCACATAGTATAGTACTTTGGGTTAAATTCCCGGATTTCATAAAGACATGTTAGTGCCTTAAGTAAACTAAAATGAGAAGGTGTATGAACAAGATTAATAAGAAGTTAAGGGGTTTCTTAACTTGCTTGCATTATGTATGATAGCCGGTTTGTGCTAGTGATATATTATTTATTTATTACGGGGTCATTCCGGTTATAGCATTTGCATATTAGTGGATTTGCTACCCGCGATGCGAGAATACCTCATGCGAGTCAGTAGGGCTCATCTGGTGAAATAGTCCCGTGCGGGTGGTACGACCTATCACGAGAATACCTGCATGCGGGTCCACATGACCCATGCGGGTGAAATAGTCCCAGGAGTAGGAGTGCTTAATGATACTGTGGGGCGGATGACCTTGCTTTGATTATGAGCTTCCTATTTTCATGCAGTATAGTATATGCTTGATGTTCTCATTATTAGTAAGGCCTGATGTTACGTAAACCGATTTTCATACATGTCTCGATTATTTTAGACTTATGAGGTATTTTGGTATTTTCGATTCGCATGCTTAGTACATATTGTGTCACGACCCTTCCCGGCTGCGTTCATGCCGCGGTAGGGTAAGCGGTGGTGGATCCTCGCTCTTGGATCAACATTGCAGTGTCGAGCTCCGTTCCTCGGAGGCTTGTTTTGTTAGTGCGGTTTTCCACGATGCTATAGGTATTATGTACACTCGGGGTATGGCGGAACCACATACGATTATTATTCTTAGAAGTGCGTAGTCACGTTTGTGGTTTTGAGGTGTAAAGACATAGTTATCTTGTTATACTTTTGATTAAGTATATTTTATGGAAAACGGCTTATCGGCTTGCCAGTGATGTTTACTTTATACGGGTTTATATGTTATGTATGTTCCGCTGCTATTCTCTGATGTATACTGACGGGTGCCGGTGAGGCACGATCGCGCCCGGTCGGGTCGTGACAAAAGTGGTATCGAGGCGATTAGTCCTCGAAAGTGTCTAGGCCCGTGTCTAGTAAGTCTTGATTATCGGTGTGTTGTGCACCACATCTATAATCGGAGGCTGCGGGATATTTAGGATTGGTTTCCATTCTTTCACTCTAAGATCGTCTGATAGAGGCGTGTTATAGGTTGAACTCCTACGATATTTTCCTTTATGTATCGATTATGCCTCCGCAAGGCAACGCGCCCGAAGGCAAAGCGGTGAGGAGGCGCTAGTAGGGCGGAGGGTCACGAGGCACGTGCGATCACTACAGGAGATGATGTTTGGTGGCGAGTTCCACGGCGTCGCCCGACCTCAGTGAGTCGGCGATGGCGGCCAGCTGCGAGGCCGCTGATACTGAGCCTCGATACCACCTCGGTGAGTATAGAGATTACGGGAGCGGTCGGTTATTGACGAGCATAGTAGCGGCGGCAAGCGAGAGCGGCCCGACCAGGCCGACAATTTATGAATTCGGGATTTCCTGGGTTGTCATCCACCCGAGTTCTATGGTTCGAGGTCTGAGGAGGATCCTCAGGAGTTTGTTCGGCAGTTACAGCGGACTATGCAAGTGCTTAGAGCCTCGGAGGCTGAGTCCATCATGCTAGCCTCTTACCGGTTACGCGATATTGCGTTGAACTGGTTTGAGTCATGAGAGTTGTCGAGAGGTGAGGATGCTCTTCCAGCTATTTGGGAGGAGTTCACAGAGGCCTTCCTGGATCACTTCTTGCCCCCTGAGATGAGGAGAGCCCATGTGGATAGATTTTTGACCTTGAGGCGAGCGGAGGACTATCGAGAGTACGGCTGAGTTTGACTCCTTGGCGGTATCGCACACCATTGGTGACATGGCGAGGGGTTCATCGATATGTGATGGGGCTAGGCCGTCGTATGATTCTTGCATGCTTGGGGTGGCTCTTGAGCCGGTATGGATATTGCCGGGATGCGGCGTATGCGAGGATAGAGGGCAGAGAGAGGAGGATCGGCTAGACTTAGGCCGGCCAAGAGGCCGGGCAGCGAGGTCTCGAGGCGATTTAGGCGGGCGGCCTCGGCGAACTAGTCCGCACCGGCCCGGCCGCAGTGCTCCTTCTCATTTTACGGCGGGAGGTGAATCGGGTCATTCGAGGAGCGTTAGGGCTCGAGGACTTGGGTTTCGGAAGCGGTCGCTACGTCGAGACCACCCGTCTCGGTGTGCTCGGTGCGGTAGGTCTCATGACGAGTGTCGTGTTCGCCGGAGATTGTTACTCTTGTGGCGGCGAGGCCATTTGAAGAAAGATTGTCAGGCGGATGTGGCGGGAGTGTTATGGTTGGCCAAGCGAAGTCGATTCTTTGGATCTTCGTCTTCGGCGATTATGCGCCGAGAAGGGTGTTCACGGGCGAGCGGCGAGAGGTCGTGGTGGGGTCGAGTTCAGCGGTCCTCGAATCGCATTTATGCTATGTCGGCCGTCGGGACGGAGGCGTCGCGTATGTAAATCACAGGTACATTATTGGTTTCATATTGTGATGTATATGCTTTGATAGATTCGGGTTCTACCTTGTCCTATATATCTCCTCATATTCTTTGGTAGAATAGGGATAGAGCGAGTCCATAAAACCTTTTGAGGTAGCTACGCGATGGTAATTCGATGGTAGGAGTGGGTGTATAAGGCTTGTCCGATGACTATTCTGATGTCGTCGGACTCTGCCGACTTGATAGAGTTGGATATGACGGACTTTGATGTGATTATGGGTATGGATTGGCTTGCGTCTTGCTATGCCAATGTGGGTTGTAGAGAGATTAGTTCGGTTCGGTTTCTGGTGGTAGGTTATCAGTGGAAGGAATCTTTGCGTCGGGGGTAGGTTTATTTCTTACCTCAAGGCTAGGAAGATGGTGCGGAAGGGTATATCTACCGTATGGTTGGGGTATTAAATCTGAGGTGAGATCTGGACCTTCATTCGATTAGGTTATTAGAGAGTTTCAGGCGTATTCCCAGACGAGCAGGTATCCTGCGAGAGGAGATTGAATTTTGCATCGATATGTCGCGGATACTCGTAGATATCTATTAGCCATCTTGGATGGCATTGCGAGTTGAAGGAATTGAAAGACCGGTGAAAGATTTCTTTGGAAAAAGGCTTTATCGCCAAGTGTTTCTCCGCAGGAGCGCCGGTGTTATTTGTAAAGAAGAAGGATGGGGCCAGCTGCGTATGTGTTGATTCTGAATTGAATAAGGTAACTATCGAGAACAAATACCCTTCCCGGGATTGATGATTTGTTTGACGATTGCGGGTGCACGGTGTTTCTCCAAGATAGACTGCGATGCAGTTATCATCAGTGCGCGAGTTAGAGCGGATATCCCAAAGCGCATTCGGGACCGTATGGGCACTATGAGTTCGGTGATGTTTTGGGTTGACAGCGCCCGGTATTCATGGATTTGATGAGCGGGTGTTCAAGCCATTCTTGGATATATTCGTTATAGTATTCATTGATGATATCTGGTTTATTCGCGCCTGAGCGGGGCGTATAAATCACTTGAGGCGGGTAGAGTCCTCGGGGCCGTGATTGTATGCGAAGTTCTCGAAATCACGAGTTTTGATTGGCTTGATGGCTTTCTTAGGGCATGTTATGGGTAGATAGTATTGAGTTGTCTGACAAAGATTGAGGCGATCAAGACTTGGCCTAGACCAGCTGCAAGCGGAGTGCGCGGCTTTGGGCCTTGTGGGTTATTATCGGAGATTTGTGGAGAAGTTTGCTTCCATCTCAGCACCTTTGACAAGGTTGACTCATAAAGCAGCTATGTTCCGGTGGACGGATGCTTGTGAGAGAGTTTCGATTCTTGAAGGAGAAATTGGCGGCCGCCCCCTTACACTTCGGAGGGTTTAGGCGGATATGTGGTTTTTATTGTGATGCGTCGGTGTCGGGCTTGGTGCGTCTTGATGCGGCCACGACAAAGTTATAGCTTACAGCGTCTCGGCATTTCGGAAGCATGAGAAGAACTATCCACGCGTGACTTAGAGTTGGCGTGATGATTCGTGCCTTGAAGATGCGAGACATTATTTATATGGAGTTCATGTGGATATTTACACGGACCACAGAGTCTCGGTATATCTTGACGAGAGGAGTGAACTTACGGCGAGGCGGTGGTTGGAGCTACTTAAGGATTACGATGTCGATATTACATACCACAGGAAGGTCGATGTAGTTGCGGATGTCCTTAGTCGCGGTCGATGGGTAGTGCATGCGATGTGCCCGGAGAGAAGGGATATGGTCAGAGAGTTACATTAGCTAGCGAGCCTTGGGGTTCGTTTGGTTGATTACGATAGTAATGGAGTTCGGGTTCGAGAGGTTGCGAGTCTTCCATCGTCGAGGAGGTGAAGCGGCGGCGTGATGAGGATCGATTATAGTGCGGTATCGCGATCGACTCTTGAAGAGAAGAATCGGTTTGAGTAGCGCTGATGGGTGCTAAGATTTGAGGCGGCCATGTGTTCCGATGTAGCGGACTTCGTCGTGAGTCTAGGGAAGCCTGCGGTGCTCGTTATTCTATTCACCCGGGGTCGACTAAGATGTACCATGACCTCAGGTGTATCTATTGGTAGGATGGCCTGAAGAGGGACGTTGCGGAGTTTTGTGGCGCGATGCGAATTATCGCCAGTCGAGTTGAGCACGAAGCCGGTGGGCTGTGCGAGCTATTGATATTCCGACTTGGAAGTGGGAGGTGATAAATATGGATTTTATTATCGGGTTACCCAGCTCGAGGAAGCGTGACTCCATTTGGGTTATTGTCGGCGGTGTGAAATCAACCCATTTCTTCGTCGGGGCGACTTTTGGTCGAGGATTATGCTAGACTATATATCGGAGAGATTGTGAGGCGCACGGGTGCTATATCGATTATTTGGCAGAGCCCACTTCTCGGCTAACTTCGGAGGTCTTTCGAAGGATTAGGGACACGGTGAGTCTCGATCTGCATTTCATCCTCAGGCCAAGCCAGACGGTAGCGTACCTCAGGAACCGCGAGGATATCTTTGAGCTTGTGTTATTGATTTGAGGGTATTTGGGAAGATCATTTACCTCTTGTGGAGTTTGCTTATAACAACGGCTACCATTCTAGTATCGGATGGCGTCTTATGAGGCCTTATACGGAGGAAGTGCGAGTCCGATAGGCTGGTTTGAGGTAGGGCGATTCGATTAGTCGGGCGGATTTGATTGATGACGGTAGATAAGGTGAAGCTTATCGGGATCGGTTATTGTCATTTCGAGTCGCGAAGTCGTATGCGGATCATCGGCGTCGACACTTGGAGTTTGAGGTAGATGATTGGGTCTTCTGAAGGTATCACCATGAAGGCGTGATGAGATTTGGAAAGAAAGAAACTTAGCCCAGTACATTGGGCCTTGCTCCAGTTATGCGTAGGGTAAGCGAGGTTGCTATGAGTTGAATCTGTCGTCCGTCACGGAAGCGACATCGATTTTCCATGTGTCTATGTTGCGGAAATGTATTGGAGATCCATCTAGAGTGCACCGATTCGTGATGTCCGGTGTGAGAGGGGTTATCGTATGAGAGAGTCCATGCGATACTCGATCGTCGAGTTAGGCGACCGGACAAAGGATGTGTCTTAGTCAAGGTCTTATGGCGGAACGAGAAGAGGGAGGAAATGACATGGGAAGCGGAAGAGGACATGATGAAGAAGTATCCTCACTTGTTCCCTACACCTCCAGGTAACCCACTTTCCCGATTGTTAGTTTTAATTTAGCAATTATGCTTAAGTAATGTTGTGGCTATGTGGAGCGTCTTTATGTGCAAGAGAAATAGTTAAGAGGGTCTATGTCGAGATTGTGATTTGAGTAAGCCTAGAAGGAACATTCGGGACGAATGTTTCTAAGGGGGGAGAATGTTATACCCCGTGGTTCTGGTCATGCGTATGAGAACGTACGAAAGGGATTAAGACTTACAATTTTAGAAGTATAAGTTGACGGATTGTTTCGGACGGGTTTTTGGTCAACTTTGAGGCGGGTTATGACCCGTTACATTGAGAGTTCCTAGGTGTTTCAAAATCCTAGTACGTAGTTCGTTGAGTCTAGTTCCCAACGCAACCAACCGTTCGTCGTTAGGACATCGGAGTAAAAAGTTATGGGAGTTACAAGTTCAGTGCGCAGTCGGACAAAAATAATTCGGACAGGAGCCACAGGGCCGCGGCGACGGAAGATCCGAGGGTTGGCGGAGTTTCAGCGGCGCTGGCTGCGAGGCGCGGCGAGGCGGGTTCTGCGGTGAGTGGAAAAATCTGAACTGTTTTGTTTTAAAAGTGCATAAGCTGCATGCGGGCAATGTCCGTGCCGGTGAAGAGCTACGCGAACAAGCCTCTGCCAAGTAGTCGTCGAGCGGTGGCGTGGCGGTGTACTCTGTCCTCCATGCTCGGCTACTAGCAGCGGGGGCGTCGAGCTAGTGAGTCAAACTCCACATTGTACTCGACCGTCGCCTCTGTCTCGGTCATAAATCGTCGGCCGTGCCTCTCCATCTGCGAGGCAAGAAGTGAGTGAGGAATGCCTGCGAGAACTTCGTCCCATCTGCTGGAAGTGCATGCTCTCCCGACAGCTCCGCGAATCAAACGATCATTGCGGTATCACCCAGCCGATGCGAACCTAAGACCACCGACTCGGTCTCCGAAGCATTGATCACTCTCATGATCCGCAGTAACTGTCGGATGAACTCCTGCGTATCATCCTCAGGCCGCGAACCGTAGAACTCTGGCGGTGTAACTCAGAAAATCCCGTAGCCTCAAACTATCCGATCTCGGGTGAACCACGGTGCTCTTTGGAACTGCGCTGCGTCAGCCTATCCTCGTGTCGGCCTGATCACGGCGATAAGCGGGCCGTCTCGCGTAACCCGTCTCACTGCTCGGTGGTGGGGTGGAGGCTCGGTATCGTGGCCTCGATGGCTCTGCTTCTTTGCTCTAAACTTTCTTTGGCTGGCGGCATCGTAGAATCCACCGTCTGTAGCACCGCCAGGTAAAGCGGGCCTCTGTCACGTAACCCTCAGTGCTCTGCTCGCGACTCCTCTGCGCCTTGACCTTACGGGCTCTGGTTGCCTTGCGTAGGCATAAGCGGGTACAAGCGAAATCGTCGAGGGGTCGACTTATAACACAACTCTAAGGCACGATCTTAGAGTGAGAAGAATGAAACTAATCCTAAATGTCCTGCGACCTCACGATTATAGATGTGGTGCGCAACACAGCGATAATCAAGACTCTACTAGACACGGTTTGTAGACACTTTCAGAGGACTAAGCGCTCACGATACCACTTTTGTCACGACCCTACCCGGGCGTGGTGGTGCCTTACCGGCACCCTGGTGATACAACATCGAGAAAATCGTGAAATAAAAACTTAAACATGAAACAAGAGTTATGATAATAAAATAGGCCAACCAAAGCGGTTGCCTTCTTGTATATATCTGAAATTGAGCGATAACCTTTACAGCCACGCCACAGCGATTTACTGGACCTCTAAGAGTGTTATAACAACAATGGCAGACGGGGCCGCCGTACCACGAATGTAAGTACTACAACGACAGGGGACTATACGAAGATAATCCTGAGAAGCGGGCTTCCCAAAATCTTGAGCTGTGATCTATGGCGAGGATCAACAAGCGGTGTACCTCTACTGCGGCATGAGCGCGGCCCCGAAGGAGTCGATCTGACATGTACCAAGTATGTGGCGAAAATCTAAGCGAAATCATAATCCTAAATAAAGCGGGAGACATGTATGACAGCAAACTACGATTCGCGACATAAGCGATCATGTCAGCGAGGACTCGCGCCACCAAGTCATCACTCAAATATAACGAGGTCTCACGCCCACAATATCAATCATGCGCATCATGGCCACGCGCCCGAATTCTCCATCGGTGTAGACATGTCGAGGATGCAATAACGATATCTTAGGGTAATCAACCTGCGCGTAGCGCATGTCCGAATTCTTCATCGCGAACATGTCCATGTAACAACAATAACAATATATCGGGTAATCAACCACGCGCGTGGCCACGTGCCTCGGAGTGCGCCGGTGCGAGCGTGTCCATGTAACAGCAATAACAATATATCGGGTAATCAACCTGCGCGTAGCCACGTGCCGGAATTCTACATCGGTGCAGACATGTCCAGGTAACAACAATAACACTATATCGAGTAATCAACCTTGCGCGTAGTACGTACCGGAATTCTGCATCGGTGCAGACATGTCCATGTAACAATAATAACAATATATCGGGTAATCAACCCTGCCGCATGGCCATATGCCCCCGGAATTCTACATCGGTGTAGACATGTCCATGTAACAACAATAACAATATATCGAGTAATCAACCCTGCCGCATGGCCACGTGCCGAGTGCGCCGGTGCGGGCATGTCCATGTAACAATAATAACAATATATCGGGTGATTAACGCCGCGTGGCCGCGTACCCCGAAATTCTTCGCCGGTGCAGACATGTCCATATAACAACAATAACAATATATCGGGTGATTAACGCGTAACCGCATGCCCCCGTAATTCTTCATCGGTGCAGACATGTCCATGTAACAACAATAACAATATATCGGGTGATTAACCCGCCGCATGGTCGCATGCCCCCGGAATTCTTCATCGGTGCATACATGTCCATGTAACAACAATAACAATATATCGGCCCTCCATCGAGAGATGCGGTAGCATAAGAATACAACTTTTCTCACAACAAGGCTATCACAAACAAGCACAAGCAAATTACCATACTTGATTCCGCACAAATATCCATTCTTTCACGTGAAGTCACGATACCACACTCGTAGTATCCAAAGCGAGTAACTATTATCTTAAGTAAACCAAAATAGTTTCCCTTTTAAAGACAAGTAACAACCTTCTTTTCCAAAAGTTCAAGTTTGCCTAATTTCAAATACTCAAGTCTCTTATTTTCGAAAGGTTTCGTAGTTCATAGTCTTAATCACTTAATAATATAATTCTCTTTTAAAACAATTTGAGTAACATATGTCTTATGTGTGAGTAGGTTATTCTTGTTTATAACAATCTTATTAAGCGACCATGATCTAGAAAATGTAATAAAATTTTGTCTTATCTTAGCTTACATGTAGATGGAGGTCTCTACTGGTTTTAATAATAATTAATTAGTCAATACATTTTCCTTTATTAATCTTTGTAGTGGTTTGTTCGATACTTGTTCTCATTTAGAAATCAATATAACATTATTCCTTTTAACACGATTACCCATTTCTCATTAAAGCGGTTTCTGACTTTTTAACACAATCAAGTCCTTATTAATTCACATCCGGTCTTTTATCTTTTAAAAACCACAAACCATTTCTTTGCCCACATAAAGTTGTTATAACCAACTTCCCATAAAGCCGTTATAACACTTTATGTTTTAAACCAACAAATTCATTTAACACGTATGCGTCTACCGTCTTACATAGTTCATGACATATCATGCTAGAAAAGATAGGAAGAGGTTCACATACCTCGCGGCGATTATCGACAAATAGCAAAAGCTCCGAAATCTTTGTAATCCTGCTAGCCTTTTCCACCCTTCAAGTAGAATCGCTACTCGCGATCTTGACTATAGCGGTCGTATAAGTCTATCAGCGTCTAGGCTACTCTGTAGAACATTCTAAGTAGAAGGTTCTTAATTCTGAAAATTGGGCAGCACTTCCTACAGTCAAACTACACAAGTCTCTGTAAATACATTATGTAATGCAGTTCAATTCTCTTCTTTACCAACATACGTATATCTTATACTTAACTCTAAACTACTACGATATGTAATCTCGAATTACAATAGAAGGACAAAGATATTTACCTCGACAAGCCCAAAATTATCAAGTTATAATGTCGATCACGAGCAGCGTTTAGCTCTACTCCGTGCGCTCCAACCCGCTCCAAGCAACCCTTATATGCTCCTAACCAACTCCTCTTTAAGAACCAACCTAAACAAGTGAAGAACACTAAGGTTCTTGTCCTCACAACTCTCGGCCAAGGTGAGGCTTTAGGGGCTAGGGTGTGAAATATTTTCTAACTTTTGGTTAACAATCTTCCTAATACACTAAGGAAGAACACTTAAAACTTTAAGAATTTTTGGACAACGTTTGGTCAAGGGAGAGGGGTGTTTGGAAGAGAACTACTACAAAGGGAGAGAGTATTTTTGCCTTGGAATTTCTCAAGTGTGGATGAAGAAGTCTTGCAACTTAAGGGGGTATTTATAGGACATTCAAGGGCTAGGATTGAAGCAAGTGTGTGGTATAGATTGAGCCATGTGTGTGTGGGTCCCACTTATCTATCTACTACACAAATATCTTGCAAGACTTTTGACCAAATGTTTTAAGCCTTTTCATGCCAAGCGTTTTCAACATGTCCGACAATTTCGTCCAACCTTGCCACCTAGGGGTGACACATGTTTCCCTCTATTGGTCCAAAATATTTCATCTTAGAAAATATCCGTAATGCCAAAATCCGAAAATAAAGTGGGCCCACAAAAGCGTAAATTCTCAGTGGGCCCACGTGACCAATTCGGAAAGAGTAAAATTCCATAATTCTCAAATATTCCAAAAGTCGAATCACAGAATCAGGAATCCAATTCCCATTAACGAACCTTTTCCTTACAAAACGGAAACTTTTAGTCGAAAAATCACGCCTCTCTTTCTTTCCAAAATTCTCGTATTCTCGTGCGTGCGTCCTCACATACATACTACGGAACTACGGGTGTAACATTCTCCTCCTTAGAAACATTTGTCGAATGTTCCTACAAGTCTCGAAACATACAAGCGGTATAGTCTTCACTTCTATACTTACAAAACCAATTATGCCACGCATGGCCATAATATAACATCACAGCATAAAACTCAATCCAAGCCAACGAGGAATCAACTCAAAGGTGTAAAATAACACCACTCGCTCTGGTCCAAAGGATACTCCTTTCGCACATTTACTTCACAAAATGATCACACATCTCTCGACATGTTCACTTCTCTCCTTACTCGTCGTACTCTTCTCGAACACTCAAACTCTTTCTAGTAAACGTACCATACTTCAGTCATCACTTCAGTTTCCAAAATCTTTGGAGTCCCTACCTCCAAACTTGGTCATCTTACAAGCCTCGAATTTCTTCAAGGCCATTCCCGGTCTTCATGGTCCGATTCTAGTCGAACATATCCACGAACTCATACGATGGTTACCAAAAACCTGTGCCTAGCACCTTCGTGACTCCACCTCCTGGCGGGACCACCTCGAACTGACCCCACCCCCAAACCGGGCTGCGGGTTGACCCGCGAATGGTCCTCAACCCGACCCATAATCGCGCCAAACTCTTGTTCCCGATCAGAACAATCTTACCTATTCAAGTCACGAAGCTACCGCTTTCATCTTACAATCGAGAATTATCCCGGTACACCTATGTATATAATGATCTCGACAAGGATCACGCAAAATCTTCTACTCGAGGCGACCTTACATCTAAGGTCTCGGCGTGTAATATTCTAAGGTTCACACCTTCCATACCCCATCACTTACCTTTGACTACCCATATCCTCTAGATCACAATTTTACACAATGCTATCCAAACATAACACTCGATATAAAATCATCATATCAAGCATACTAATCTCTAGAGGGTTAAGGATATACTGTATCTCTGCTTCACTCTAGTCATAGGCACGCCTGTAGCTCATAGTAAGGTGATGAACCAACCATAGATCTGAAGGTAAGTCGTAACATCCGTGCTACCCCTGGTCGGACAGTTCCTCGCAAAATGGCAGGCTGCAAAAATAACAAGCTCCCTTGGCACCACGACACTCCCCAAAATGCGGTCTACCACATCGACCACACCGAGGTAGGGGTGGCTGCGTGGCAACGCCCTACTCGCGAAAACTGAACCGCGAGCTCGACACGCTCCAGAATACCTGGGCGCGAAGGTTGTGGAGGACCACTGCATCTTGGCGAAGGTTCATAACTAGCACTTCTTTGAGGCGGTCCGCCTCGAAAGTCGCAAAGGACCTGCTGTGCGGCCTCTTCTGCTGATCTCGGTCGTTTCGTGCGACCTCTCCGCTCCTCGCGTCAGTCGTAAGCTGCGTGCGGGCAATGTCCATGCGGTGAAGAGCTACACGAACAAGCCTCGCCAAGTAGTCATCGAGCCGGTGGCGTGGCGGTGTACTCTGTCCTCCATATCGGCTACTAGCGGGGGCGTGCCGAGCTAGTGAGTCAAACTCACATTGTACTCCCGAGCCGCGCGCCTCTGTCTCGGCATCATAAATCGCCGGCGTGCCCTCGCCATCTGCGGAGGAAAGAAGTGAGTGAGGAATGCCTGCGAGAACTCGTCCCATCTGCTTTGGAAGTGCATGCTCTCCCGGGACGGCTCCGCGAATCAAACGATCATTGCGGTATCACGCGGCCGATGCGAACCTAAGACCACCGACTCGGTCTCGAAGCCTTGATCACTCTCATGATCGTATGCTGTCGGATGAACTCCTGCGGATCATCCTCGGGCATCGACCGTAGAACTCTGGCGGTGCGACTCGAGAAAATCCGTAGCCTCGAACTATCCGATCTCGGGTGAACCACGGGTGCTACGGGCTGCTGCGTCTAGCCTATCGCCGTAATGTCGCCGCGATCACGGCGATAAGCGGGCCATCTCCTTGTAACCCATCTCCTCTGCTCCGGGTTGTGGGTGGAGGCTCGGTATCGTGGCCTCGATAGCTCTTGCTTTGCTCTAAACTTCTGGGTGGCGGCATCGTAGAATCCGCGTCTGTAGCACCGCCAGGTAAAGGCGGGCCTGCGTCACGGTAACCCTCCGTGCTCTACTCGCGACTCCTCTGCGCCTTGACCTTACGGGCTCTGGTTGCCTTGCGTAGAGGCATAAGCGGTACAAGCGAAATCGTCGAGAGGGTCGACTTATAACACGACTCTAAGGCACGATCTTAGAGTGAGAAGAATGGAAACCAATCATAAATGTCCTGCGACCTCACGATTATAGATGTGGTGCGCGACACAGATAATCGAGACTCTACTGACACGGTGCATGAGCACTTTCAGAGGACTAAGCGCTCGATACCACTTTTGTCACGACCGACCGGGCGTGGTGGTGCCTACCGGGCACCTAGTGATCTGACATCGAGAAAATCAGGAAATAAAAACTTAAACATGAAACAAGAGTTATGATAATAAAGCAGGCGATCAAAGCGGTTGCCTTCTTGCGTATATCATAAATTGAGCGATTACAACGCTTTACAACCACGCCTTAAGCGTACTCTGGACCTAAGAGTGTTATAACAACAATGGCGGGCAGGGGGCCCGCCATACCACGAATGTAAGTACTACAACGGCAGGACTATACGAATAAGCCTCGGAGAAGCGGAGCTTCCCAAAATCTTTGAGCGTGATCATGGCGAGGATCAACAAGCGGTGTACCTCTACTGCGGCATGACGCGGCCCGGAAAGGTCGATGCAACATGTACCAAGTATGTGGCGAAAATGGTAAGCGAAATCATAATCTAAATAAAGCGGGAGAAATGTATGACAGCGAAACTACGATTCACGACATAAGCGATCATGTCAGCGAGGACTCGCGCCTCAAAGTCATCACTCAAATATAACGGTCTCGCCCACAATATCAATCATGCGCGCATCGCGCGCGCCCGAAATTCTCCATCGGTGTAGACATGTCGAGGATGCAATAATAGTATCTGGGTAATCAACCTGCCGCGTAGCCACATGCCGGAATTCTTCGCCGGTGCGAACATGTCCATGTAACAACAATAAAAATATATCGGGTAATCAACCCTGCCGCATGGCCACATGCCTCCGGAATTCTGCATCTGTGCAGACATGTCCATGTAACAACAATAACAATATATCGGGTAATCAACCGCCGCGCGCCACGTACCGGAATTCTACATCGGTGCGACATGTCCATGTAACAACAATAACAATATATCGAGTAATCGACCTGCCGTGGCGCGTACGAGTCTGCGCCGGTGCGGACATGTCCATGTAACAATAATAACAATATATCGGGTAATCAACCGCGCGTAGCCACGTACCCCAATTCTCGTCGGTGCGGACGTGTCCGTAACAACAATAACAATATATCGAGTAATCAACCTGCCGCGCGTACGCCGGCGTTCTGGCGTAACGACCCGTTCAGGGGCGTGCGGTGCCTTACCAGGCACCTAGTGATACAAACATCGAGAGAAAATCAGCGGAACCAAAACAAGAGTCATTTAACAAGAGATAAATGAATAAGCAGCAACCAAAGCGATTTGCCTTGGTATATACATAAAACACGAGCAGTTTAATCCTTTTACAACCACGCCCATGATTACTCTGGACCTCTAAGATATACAAAGACTATGGCCAGGACGGGGCCCGCCATACCACGAATGTACAAGAACCTCTGACTCGGGAACACTGCAAAAGATAAGCCTCGGAGAAGCGGGCTTGAATCTTGTTGTGATCATGGCGAGGAACCACGGCCGATGTACCTCTACTGCGGCGTGAGCGCGGCCCCGAAGGAGGTCGATACAGCAGTACCAAGTATGTGAACCATGCAATCGTAAATGAAATCATACTAGTCTATATAAGCGGAGACATGTATGATAACCAAACTCTGATTCGCGACATAAAGCGATCATCACTCGATATAACTATGGGTCTCGCGCCCGCGACATCAATCGAGTTCGCATTATGGCGCGTGCCGGAATCTTGCATCGGTGTAGACATGTCGTGATGCGACAATAATACCAATGTCCCAGCCGGAATTGCACGCCGGTGTAGACATGTCCATGTGACCTCAACAACAAGACAACAATCCAAATGGAAGCATGCGTGCGCTACGCGTCGTGTCGGTATGTCGAAGGAAAAATAAGACAACATTCCAAATGGGCGCATGCGTGCGCTACGCGTCGTGTCGGTATGTCGAAGAAATCACTGGCGATAATCAAAATGGAAACATACGTGCGCTACGCGTCGTGTCGATATATCAGCGATTAACCCGAGACCTTAACCAAAATGGAAGCATGCGTGCGCTACGCATCGTGTCGGTATGTCGCGATTAACAACAATAATACTATCAGCGAGCGTGCGTGGAATTTCTCGTCGCTGCCGCGTCGAAGTAAGTTCTCAACGATCAGCCGACCTATCGAGAGGCGGTAACACGAAACACAGCGATTGTACAATAAAGGCTATCATCACAAGCGTAGGCAAGTTTCACAACAACAAGCATAAGCGAGTTTCACACAACTCAAAGTACTTTCATTTTATGCCAAAGTCGGGTTTTTAACCCCAAAGTACTACATCGTTAAGTTCTTTTAAAAGAGATCCATTACTTTTATAAAAGTCACGATACAGTAGTATTAGAATGACCAACCCACTTCCTTTTCAAAACCAAGTATGACATTCTTTTCCTAAGTTCGGTTTGCCTAGTTTGATTACTCAAGCTTCCGTTTTCAAATGGTTTCATAGTTCCCAAACTTAATCACTTGATTCCTTTTTAGAACAATTGAGTAACATATGTCATATCGTGAGTAGTTTATTCTTGTTTATAATGATCTTATTACAGTGACCATGATCTAGAAAATGTAATATCATTTTGTCTCGTCTTAGCACATGCGGATGGAGGTTTCTCTTGGTTTTAATACAACACATCATTATTCAATACATTTTACTTTATTAGCAGCTGCGTTGGTGCAGCCGATACGTTACGATTCGAAATCGGTAAAACATTATCCCTTTAAAACCAAGTACTCATTACTCACGAATGAGGTTTCACACAAACGTCCACGTTAAAACAAATAAGTTAAGTCTCTTATCTTATAAGATCAAGTCTCTTAACTTCTAACATGATAAACCATTTTCACTTACATAAGGTCGTTATAACTAACTTCCCGTAAAGCTATTATAACACCTATGTTTTAAACCAACAAATCACTTAGCGTATGCGTCTGCCGTACTACATAGTTCACAACAATCATGCTAGAAAAGATAGGAAGAGGTTCACGTACCTCGCGGCGATTTATCGACAATAAGCAAAATGCTCCAAGTACTACAACCTTGCTAGCCCTTTCCACTCCTCGAGTAGAATACGCTACTCTTGTACTTTCACTATAAAGGTCAAGCGTCTATTAACCCCAAAACACAAGTTTCTATCTTTACATAGAAAATTAGACACCTACACATGACAGCGTAAATCTCCTCTCTATCGAGGCGGCTACAAGCCAACCGGGGTTTACGTCTACCGGGCGTGTACAATTCTACACAAGTCTCTGCAATATCCTATGTAAATCTGATTCGATTCGGTTCTTTATTCTTGAGCTTAAGTCAAAAGACATTGCGAATACTAAGTAGTTCCGTATATAGTATACTTGACTATATATTGACCAAACATGTAATTTCCAATTACAATAGAGGACAAGATAATTACCTCGATAAGCCCAAAATTATCAAGTTATAATGTCGATCTGAGCAAGGTTTAGCTCGGCTCAGTGCGCTCGAAACCACTCAAACAACCATTAGAAGTTCTAACCAACCTGCTCAAAATCTTCAACCAGTATGAAGATTTCCTTAGGGTTTGGTTTGAGACTAAAAAGGACAAAAGGTAGTATTTAGGACTCTACGTAAAGAGGTATCTTTGGAATACTACAAGGTACAAGGCTAAGGTATTTTGGGCATTATAACAATACTAGGAGTATTTCTATACCACGACAAGGGTATTATCTGAAAACAACTAGGCTAGGGGTACCCGCGAAGCCTCGCTCAAGGGGGCCTCTCGGCCAAAGCTCATGAGGGGAGGGCTTTGGGCGATTTCAACTCATGAAGGGAGAGATTTGAAGACTTGGAAAAATGATTTTTGGATGAAGAAAGTTCATCGACTAAGGGGTATTTATAGCAAACCCAAAGGCCAACCAATGGCGAAGATCTAGCCAAGTGCAAGGCAAGTGTAAGGCGAAGATCAAGCCAAGTGCACCCTAGCCCCTACTCCTTAAAACCCTGCAAATATCTACACAAATATCTAGCACCACAAGCCGCCGATTCGGCCAAGTGCCCCACTGTCTCCGTTGTGAGGGTGACACATGTCACCCTCCGTTGGTCGAATGTTTCGTCTCTGGAAAAATCCGCAAAAATACAAAGCGACATAGCGGAATTTTCCGCCGCAAGTTCGCAAAGCGTTTAGTCGGCGACTCTAGCAGTGTTGTGCACAAAGGTCATTTCGGCCAAGCCACAGGCGGGGTGACCGTGTCACCCTCTGTGGCCCTCAAAAGCGTCTTTGAAAAAATCCACAATGGCCAAAATCTTGAAAACAAAGTGGGCCCACAAAAGTAAATTTCTCCGTGGGCCCAGCGTGACCATTCGAAAATAAAATTCCATAATTCTCTAATATTCGAAGTCAGAATACCAAATCTGGGAATCAATTCCCGTTAACGAACCTTTTTCCTTCACAAAAACCGGAAACTTTTAGTGGAAAAATCACCTCTTTCTTACTTTCCGATCTTTACTGCGTATTCTCGCGTGCGTCCTCGCATACATACTCGGAAATACGGGTATAACATTCTCCCCTTAGAAACATTCGTCGAATGTTCCTTGATGAGCGGATATCGATGAAGCTCTTCTAACAAATTGCAGCGCGGCTTGCAGTCGTGAAATAACCGCGTTATCTTCCTTCCTTACTCGTCGTGCCGCTTCCGAACGCTTGAACTCTTCTAGTATCGTACCACGCTTGATCATCGCCGGATTCCCAAAACCTTGGAGTCACACTCCGAACTTGGTCATCTTACTGGCCGTAATATCCCAAGGCCATTCTGGCCTTCGCGACGATGGTGAACACGTCCACAAACTTCATCGATGGTGCGTCTAAACTCGGGCCTAGCACCCTCGTGACCCTACCACTGGCGGGACCACCGCCGGCCCCGCCAAAATTCTGGGTTGACGAGGTTGACCGCAAATGGTCCTAAACCCGACCCCACCGTGCCAAACTCTTGTTCCCGATTGAACAATCTTACTAATTCACGTCATGAAAGCTACCACTTCCGTCTCACACTACCCGCGGACTTATCACACAAATAAATCCCACGTATACTACTCGCCCTTAAAAAGGTCAAACATAAAGCGAATCTTTTACTCGAGGCGACCTTACCTCTAAGGTCTCGATCGTGAAATAGTCTAAGGTTCACACTTACCGTGCCTCATCGTATCCTTCCAACTAACCATGCATTCTAACTCGCACGTATCACAATGCTATCCGTACATAGCACACAATAATGAGATCATCATAACAAGCATACCAAAACTCTAGAGGTTAAGGATATGCACAGCTACAGCTCCGCTCTAATCATAGGCACGCCTGCCGGTGCATTGTATGAAGGTGATGAACGAGCCACAGATCTGAAGGTGAGTCGTAACATCCGCGCTTCCTTGGTGGACAGTTCCTGCCAAAATGGCCTGCTGTCGCATGCAAAACAAACTCCCAATCTAGTACGACACTCTCCAAAATGGAGTCTACCGCGATAGTCGCGAGGTAGGGGTGGCTTGGTGGTTAACACCCCGCTCTGCGAAAATCTGAACCCTTGGAGCCACGACTGCTCACGAAGGCGGTGGAGGACCACTCTGTACGGTGGGGGTATATAACTAACTTCTTCTTTGAGGCGATGCGCCTCGAAAGCCGCGAAGGACCTGCCGTCACGGCCTCTTCTGGCGATCCGGTCGTTCGTCGACCCTCCGTGCCTCGCGTCTGGTGCGTGAGCTGCGTGCGGGCAATGTCGTACGGTGAAGAAAACACCGCGCAAGACTTCGGCCATATAATCATCTAGCGGTGGCGTGGCGATGCACCTATCCTCCATATCTGCAACTAAGCGCGAGGACATATCGAGCGAAGAATCGAACTCGACATTGTACTCACGACGGTCGCCTCTGTCTCGATAACAAAAATGCCGGCGTGCCCTCGCCTCATCTGCGGAGGCAAGAAGTGCGTGAGAAAGCCCGAAAACTCATCCCATCTGCTGGAGGTGCGTACTCTCCGGAAAGCTCCATGAATCAAACCAATCATTGCGGTATCACGCGGCCGATGCGAACCAAAGGTCACGGACTCGGTTTACGAAGCCTTGATCACCGCGTGATCGGTAGCTGGGATGAACTCTGCGGATCATCCTCGAGCCTCGACCCATAAAACTCTGGCGGGCTACAACTCGAAAGTCCGTAGCCTCGAACTATCTGCTCGGGGTGAACGGCTGGTGCTCTTGGGCGGGCTGCTGCGTCGGCTGTCCTCATATCGGCCTGACCACGGCCAATAAGCGCCATCTCCTTGTGACCCGTCTCCCTGCTCGGTGTGGGGTGGAGGCTCAGTCTTGTAGTCTCATCGCCGCTGCTGCGGCTCTAAACTCTCTTTGGTCTTTGGCGTCGCGAAACCCGTCGAAGCACAACCTCGGTCTTATGCGGGCTGCGCCTCGTGCTCCTCTGTATCTCACTGCTTGACCTCGGCTGCCTTGCCCATCGGGCTCTGGTTGCCTGCGGAGGCATAGCGGTAAAAGCGAGATCGTCGGAGAGTACAACTTACAACTGACTCTGAGGCACGATCTCGGAATGAGAAGAATGAAACCAATCCTAAATGTCCTATAGCCTCGATTATAGATGTGGTGCACGACACAGCGATAATCAAGACTCTACTAGACACGTGCGTAGACACTTTCAGAGGATTAGCGCTCACGATACCACTTTTGTAACGACCCGTTCGGGGCGATTCTTGGTGCCTTACCACAGGCACCTAGTGATACAAACATCGAGAGAAAATCAGCGGAACACAAAACAAGAGTCATTTAACAAGAGATAAATGAATAAGCAGGCCAACCAAAGCATTTGCCTTGGTATATACATAAAACTGAGCAGTTTAATCCTTTTACAACCACGCGCCATGATTACTGACCTCTAAGATATACAAAGACTATGGCGGGACGGGGCCGCCATACCACGAATGTACAAGAACCTCTGACTCGAGAACACTGCAAAAGATAAGCCTCGGAGAAGCGGAGCTTAATCTGTTGGCTTGTGATCACATGGCGAGGAACCACGGCCGATGTACCTCTACTGCGGCGTGAGCAGCCCGAAGGAAGTCGATTACAGTACCAAGTATGTGGCTATGCAATCTTGTAAATGAAATCATACTAGTCTATATAAGCGGGAGACATGTATGATAGCAAACTACTGATTCGCGACATAAAGCAGTCATCACTCGATATAACTATGGGTCTCGCGCCCATGACATCAATCGAGTTCGCATTGGCGCGTACCGGAATCTTTGCATCGGTGTAGACATGTCCATGATGCGACAATAATACGAATGTCCATGGCCACATGCCGGAGTGCATCGGTGTAGACATGTCCATGTGACCTCAGCAACGAGACAACAATCCAAATGGAAGCATACGTGCGCTACGCATCGTGTCGGTATGTCGAAAGGAAAAATAAGACAACATTCCAAATGGGCGCATACGTGCGCTACGCATCGTGTCGGTATGTCGAAAGGAAATCCTGGCGATAATCAAAATGAAACATGCGTGCGCTACGCATCGTGTCGATATATCAGCGATTAACGCGAGACCTTAACCAAAATGGAAGCATGCCGTGCGCTACGCGTCGATGTCGGTATGTCAGCGATTAACAACAATAATACTATCAGCGAGGCGTGCGTGGAATTTCTCCGTCGCTGCACGCGTCAAGTAAGTTCTCAACGATCAACCGACCTCTATCGAGAGCAGCGGTAACACGAAACACAACGATTGTACAATAAAGGCTATCATCACAAGCATAGGCAAGTTTCACAACAACAAGCATAAGCAAGTTTCACCTGACTCAAAGTACTTTCATTTTATGCCAAAGTCGGGTTTTAACCCCAAGTACTACATCGTTAAGTTCTTTTAAAGAGATCCATTACTTTTATAAAGTCACGATACGTAGTATTAGAATGACCAACCCACTTCCTTTTCAAAACCAAGTAACAACATTCTTTCCTAAGTTCGGTTGCCTAGTTTGATTACTCAAGCTTACCGTTTTCAAATGGTTTCATAGTTCCCAAACTTAATCACTTGATTCCTTTTTAGAACAATTGAGTAACATATGTCATATCGTGAGTAGTTTATTCTTGTTTATAATGATCTTATTACTGACCATGATCTAGAAAATGTAATATCATTTTGTCGTCTTAGCTTCATGCGGATGGAGGTTTCTCTTGGTTTTAATACAACACATCATTATTCAATACATTTTACTTTATTAGCGCTGCGGTGGTGCGCCGATACACGTTCGATTCGAAATCGGTAAAACATTATCACTTTAAAACCAAGTACTCATTACTCACGAATGAGGTTTCGCAAACATCACATTAAAACAAATAAGTTAAGTCTCTTATCTTATAAGATCAAGTCTCTTAACTTCTAACATCGATAAACCATTTTCACTTACATAAGGTCGTTATAACTAACTTCCCGTAAAGCTATTATAACACCACATGTTTTAAACCAACCAAATCACTTAGCACGTATGCGTCTGCCGTACTACATAGTTCATGACAATCATGCTAGAAAAGATAGGAAGAGGTTCGCATACCTCGACGATTTATCGACAATAAGCAAAATGCTCCAAGTACTACAACCTTGCTAGCCCTTTCCACTCCTCGAGTAGAATACGCTACTCTTAGTACTTTCACTATAAAGGTCAACGTCTATTAACCCCAAAACACAAGTTTCTATCTTTACATAGAAAATTCGTGCACTCTCCCATGACAGCGTAAATCTCCTCTCTATCAGGCGGCTACGAAGCCAACCAGGGGGTTTACGTCTACCGGGCGTGTACAATTCTACACAAGTCTCTGCTGTCTGATCCTATGTAAATCTGATTCGGTTCTTTATTCTTGAGCTTAAGTCAAAAGACATTGCGAATACTAAGTAGTTCCATATATAGTATGCTTGACTATATATTGAACCAAACATGTAATTTCCAATTACAATAGAGAACAAGATAATTACCTCGATAAGCCCAAAATTATCAAGTTATAATGTCGATCTGAGCAAGGTTTAGCTCATCCGTGCGCTCGAAACCACTCCAAACAACCCTAGAAGTTCTAACCAACTTCACTCAAAATCTTCAACCAATGAAGATTTCCTTAGGGTTTCGGTTTGAGACTAAAAAGGACAAAGGTAGTATTTAGGACTCTACGTAAAGAGGTATCTTTGGAATACTACAAGGTACAAGGCTAAGGTATTTTGGGCATTATAGCAATACTAGGGAGTATTTCTATACCACAACAAGGGTATTATCACGAAAACAACTAGGCTAGGGGTACCCGGCGAAGCCTCGCTCAAGGGGGCCTCTCGGCCAAAGCTCCACAAGGGGAGGGCTTTGGGCGATTTCAACTCACAAAGGGGAGAGATTTCAAGACTTGGAAAAATGATTTTGGATGAAGAAAGTTCATCGACTAAGGGGTATTTATAGCAAACCCAAAGGCGAACCAATGGCCAAGCTCTAGCCAAGTGCAAGGCAAGTGTAAGGCCAAGATCAAGCCAAGTGCACTAGCCCTACTCCCCAAAACCTCACAAATATCTACACAAATATCTAGCACCTGAAGCCCGCGATTCGGCCAGTGCGCCCCACTGTCTCCGTTGTGAGGGTGACACATGTCACCCTCCGTTGGTCGAATGTTTCGTCTCTCGGAAAAATCCGCAAAAATACAAAGCGACATAGCGGAATTTTCCGCCGCGAAGTTCTGTAAGCGTTTACGTCGAAAAACTGTTGTGCCGGGTGTTGTGCACAAAGGTCATTTCGGCCAAGCCACCTAGGCGGGGTGACACGTGTCACCCTCCTGTGGCCTCAAAAGCGTCTTTGAAAAAATCCACAATGGCCAAAATCTTGAAAACAAAGTGGGCCTAAAGCAGTAAATTTCTCAGTGGGCCCAGTGACCATTCAGAAAATAAAATTCCATAATTCTCTAATATTCGGGAAGTCAGAATACCAAATCTGGGAATCAATTCCGTTAACGAACCTTTTTCCTTCACAAAAACCGGAAACTTTTCCGTGGAAAAATCACCTCTTTCTTCCTTTCCAATCTTTCTGCCGTATTCTCGTACGTACGTCCTCGCATACATACTCTGGAAATACGGGGTATAACATCTGCATCAGTGCAGACATGTCTATGTAACAATAATAACAATATATCGGGTGATTAACGCCGCGTAACGCGTGCCGGAATTCTTCGTCGGTGCGAGCGTGTCCATATAGCACAATATGATATATCGGGTGATTAACGCGCATAACGCAATTCCCGAAATTCTTCATCGGTGCAGACATGTCCATGTAACAACAATAACAATATATCGGGTGATTAACGCGCGTAGCCGCGTGCCGGAATTCTTCATCGGTGCAGACATGTCCATGTAACAACAATAACAATATATCGGCCCTCCATCGAGAGACGCGGTAGCATAAGAATACAACTTTTCAAACAACAAGGCTATCACAAGCAAGCACAAGCAAATTACCATACTTCAATTCCCTTACAAATATCCATTCTTTCACATGAAGTCACGATACCCACGCTCGTAGTATCGAAAGCAGTAACTATTATCTTAAGTAAACCAAAATAGTTTCCCTTTTTAAAGACAAGTAACAACCTTCTTTTCCAAAAGTTCAAGTTTGCCTAATTTCAAATACTCAAGTCTCTTTATTTTGAAAGGTTTAGTAGTTCATAGTCTTAATCACTTAATAACATAATTCTCTTTTAAAACAATTTGAGTAACATATGTCTTATGTGTGAGTAGGTTATTCTTGTTTATAACAATCTTATTAAAGCGACCATGATCTAGAAAATGTAATAAAATTTTGTCTTATCTTAGCTTATGCGGATGGAGGTTTCATGGTTTTAATAATAATTAATTAGTCAATACATTTTCCTTTATTAATCTGCGATGGTTTGTTCGATACTTGTTCTCATTTCGAAATCAATATAACATTATTCCTTTTAACACCCATTTCTCATTAAAGCGGTTTCCTGACTTTTAACACAATCAAGTCCTTATTAATTCACATCCAGTCTTTTATCTTTTAAAAACCACAAACCATTTCTTTGCCCACATAAAGTTGTTATAACCAACTTCCATAAAGTCGTTATAACACTTTATGTTTTAAACCAACCAAATTAATTTAACACGTATGCGTCTAGTACTACATAGTTCCTGACATATCATGCTAGAAAATATAGGAAGAGGTTCGCATACCTCGCGGCGATTATCGACAAATAGCAAAAAACTCCAAAAATCTTGTAATCCTGCTAGTCTTTTCCACCCTTCAAGTAGAATCGCTACTCGCGATACTTGACATATAGCGGTCATATAAGTCTATCAGCGTCTAGGCTACTCTGTAGAACATTCTAAGCGAAGGTTCTTGGTCTACGGAAAATTGGGCGTGACTTCCCTGCAGTCAAACTACACAAGTCTCTGTAAATACAGCCCTATGTAAAATGCAGTTCAATTCTCTTCTTTACCAACCTTACGTATATCTTATACTTAATTCTAAACTACTACGATATGTAATCTCGAATTCTGATAGAAGGACAAAGATATTTACCTCGACAAGCCCAAAATTATCAAGTTATAATGTCGATCTGAGCAACGTTTAGCTCTACTGCATGCGCTCGAACCCTCTCCAAGCAACCACTTATCGCTCCTAACCAAATCCTCTTTAAGAACCAACCTAAACAAGTGAAGAACACTAAGGTTCTTGTCCTACTCTCTCGGCCAAGGTGAGGCTTTAGGGGCTAGGGTGTGAAATATTTTCTAACTTTTGGTTAACAATCTTCCTAATACACTAAGGAAGAACACTTAAAACTTTAAGAATTTTTGGACAACGTTTGGTCAAGGGAGGGGGGTGTTTGGAAGAACTACTACAAAGGAGAGAGTATTTTTGCCTTGGAATTTCTCAAGTGTGGATGAAGAAGTCTTGCAACTTAAGGGGGTATTTATAGGACATTCAAGGGCTAGGATTGAAGCAAGTGTGTGGTATAGATTGAGCCATGTGTGTGGGTCCCACTTATCTATCTACTACACAAATATCTTGCAGACTTTTGACCAAATGTTTTAAGCCTTTTCATGCCAAGCGTTTTCAACATGTCCAACAATTTCGTCCAACCTTGCCACCTAGGGGTGACATGTTTCCCTCTATTGGTCAAAATATTTCATCTTAGAAAATATCGTAATGCCAAAAATCCGAAAATAAAGTGGGCCCCACAAAGCAGTAAATTCTCAGTGGGCCACGTGACCAATTCGGAAAGAGTAAAATTCCATAATTCTCAAATATTCCAAAAGTCAGAATCTGAATCAGGAATCCAATTCCCATTAACGAACCTTTTTCCTTCACAAAACCCGGAAACTTTTCCGTCGAAAAATCACACCTCTCTTTCTTTCCAAAATTACTGTCGTATTCTCGTACGTACGTCCTCACATACATACTATGGAACTACGGGGTGTAACACATACTACGTGCGGTATTTTGGACTTAGCAAGTGGATTGACCGAAGAGGTATGTGGAACTTTCCTATCTCTTGAGCATGAATGGTTTTACCTATGTAGTACGATAGACGTACAAGGTTTTGATATCCCTTACTTGTTTTAAGGATGGTCAAGTTTTGTGAGTAAGGGGGATTAACTCATTTCTTTAAAAAGTATTAAAGATGTCTTGAGTTTTCAAAGTTAAGGGACTTGATGTGTTTAAGTATATGATTCTTGTTTCTTTTTAAAAGTGTAAGTCCCTTGGGTTTAGGAAAATGTATTTGACTAAGGTATAACGTTAATATAATGACTTTATGGGAAGTTGATTATATTAGCTTTATGGAAAGTTAATAAAGGAAGATTTACTCTAAGTAAAATGAGTACGGATAAATGATTTGATGTTGTGAAAGGCAAATTGATTTTTAAGGCATTAATTGCCTAAGGTTTTAAAAGAGTAGAAGCACATAGTATAGTACTTTGGGTTAAATTCCCGGATTTCATAAAGACATGTTAGTGTCTTAAGTAAACTAAAATGAGAAGGTGTATGAACAAGATTAATAAGAAGTTAAGGGGTTTCTTAACTTGCTTGCATTATGTATGATAGCCGGTTTGTGCTAGTGATATATTATTATTTATTACGGGGTCATTCCCCGGGTTGTGGCATTTTCATATTCCGTGGATTTGCTACCGCGATGCGAGAATACCTCATGCGAGTGCAGCAGGGCTCGTGCGGGTGAAATAGTCTCGTGCGGGTGAGTACATCATGCGATGAATACCTGCATGCGGGTCGCATAACCCGTGCGGGTGAAATAGTCCCGAGTAGGAGTCTTAATGATCGTGGGGCGGATGACTGGCTTTGATTATGAGCTTCTATTTTCACGCGATATAGTATATGCTTGATGTACTCATTATTAGTAAGGCCTGATATTACGTAAGCGATTTTCATACATGTCTCGGTTATTTTAGACTTATGAGGTATTTCGGTATTTTCGGTTCGCATACTTAGTACATATTGTGTCTTGACCCATGTCGGGTGCGTTCATCTGCGCGGTAGGGGTAGCAGTGGCAGATCCTCGCTCTTAGGATCATTGCAGTGTCGAAGCCGTTCCTCGAGCTTGTTTTGTTAGTGCGGTTTTCCACGATGCTATAGGTATTATGTACACTCGGGGTATGGCGGGGCCACTTTCAGATGAAGGGAGGGAGGATTTGGTGAGGAGCTTCACAAAGGGGAGGAGCTTGGGCGAGAACTACTAAAAGGGAGGAGGATTTTTGCCTTGGAGTTTCTCAAGTGTGGATGAAGAATAAGTCTTGCACACAAGGGGTATTTATAGGGAAATCAATGGCCAAGATCAAAGCAAGTGGAGGGTGAAGATTTGGACATGTGTGTGTGGGTCCCACTTATCCATCTACTACACAAATATCTAGCCAAACATTGACCAAATGTTTAAGGCCTTTAAAACACAAAAGCGTGCCACTCTCTTTTGCCCATAAAGCGTCGACTTTGCCACCTAAGGGTGACACATGTCGCCCTCCTATTGGTCCAAAATATTTCATCTCTCGAAAAAATCCAAAATAAATATTTTCTTGAAAACGTAAAATTCCTTTACAAGGTTCGGAAAATTTTCCGTCGGAAAAACAAATCTTTCTCGTGGATGTGCACAATTTCGTCCTTAACATAATTCGGGCTTACACAATTGTACGTACGTCCTCACATACATACTCTGGAAATACGGGGTATAACACTTAGAGGTCTGTAGTCACGTTTGTGGTTTTGGGCTGTAAAGACATAGTTGTACTGTTATACTTTTGATTACATATATTTTTATGGAAGGCAGTCTTGTCGGCTTGCCAGTGATGTTTACTTTATACGGGTTTATGTGTTATGTATGTTTCGCTGCTATTCTCTGATTTTTACCTGACGGGGTGCCCCGGTAGGGCACCAGTCGCGGCCCCGGGGTCGGCTCGTGACAAGAAACAACGAAAGTGCTGCCCAATTTTCCGTAGAATTAGAGGACATTATTTGGTATAAGTCTTATACTAAGTAAGTATGGTATTGATAGAAGTGCTATCGTCATTATAGGTTGAAGTACTACGTGTAACTTGTTCTACTTGGCTTAAGGAATAGCCGATGAGGTTGAAGTACTTTGGAGCATTTTGCTACTTGTCGTATTGGTTAGTCGCCACGAGGTATGTGAATTCTTCCTTCTTTTGACATGATTAATTGGAAAGTCTATGTGACTTGATTTTGGTGAGTCTATGTGACTTGAAGTATTGAAGTAAGCAAATTGATTTTGAAAGTATATGAGTCTTGATATGAAATGTATAGGTTACTTGAATTACTTTAAAGTCATGAGATTTAATTTAAAGATAAGAGACTTGATTTACTTTGAAAGTATGAGACTTTATTTTTCAAGTTATGGGACTTGATTTCTAAACTTAAGAGACTTGACTCATTTGGAAGTTATGAGACTAGAGTTATTTGAAGGTTATGAGACTAGAATTATTTTAACAAGTATGGATTACTTGGTTTAAACAGAATGCATGACTTGATTTTAAAAGGTAGGAGTAACGTTATTTGAAGAGAATGAGTTACTTGAGTTAGAGGAATAATTGCCTTAATGCTTAAAGAGTAGAAGTTACTGGATTTAAAGCCTTGAGTTGAAGTTAAAAAGGTGTAGTAACTTGATTTGAAAAGTATATGTTATTTGATTCAAAGAGAATAAGTAACTTGATTTAAAAAATATATGTTACTTAATTTAAAGAGTAGAAGTTACTTGATTTTGAAAAAAAGGAGTTTACTTGATTTGAAAGTAAGTTTCTTGAGTTTTGAAAGAAGAAGTGACTTGATTTAAAGCCATAAGTTACTTGGTTTTAATAGTAAAAGTGCTTCTGGGTTCAACTCCCTAAATAATTGCGTGAAACGATTCTTTTATAAAGAATAGACGTACATAGTACTTTGGGTTCAAATCCAATACATGATATGGCAGTGCTTTAGTTTTCTAAAATGAAAGTGTTATAACGACTTTATGGGAAGTTTGTTATAACAAGGTTTGTGGAAAGTCAAAAGATGGTTGAAAATGTTGTAAGGAGATCATGTGAGAATGTCCATGGTTAAGTCCTTAATATAGTACATGATATGTGGCACTTTTATTTTCAAAGATGTTTTAAAGTAATACGTGATGTCTATTGCCCTGACTTTCCAAACCATCTCTTAGAAAGATACTTGGTACGATAAGTGTATTGATGATGGTTTTAAAATGATACATGTATTGGATTCTACTTCCTAGTAATACATGTAGTACTTGGGCTTTTCTAAAAATGAAAATTTAGTTTATAAAGTGAATGTACGGCTCACGTACATTGTTGTAATGGACTTTAATCCTTAGGGATGCAAGGTGTGATACTGCCATGGTGTTATAAAATGAAAGACTTGTTAGTGTCTTGTTTGTTTTAAAAGGAATGCATGATATTGTCTTGGTTATTTTAGCAAGAAAGGCAGGGTATTGTCTTGTTTGTTTTAAAAGGAAGGCATGGTATTGTCTTGGTTATTTTAGCAAGAAAGGCAGGGTATGGATTTGTTTGTTTTAACAGGAATGCATGGTATTGTCTTGGTTATTTTAGCAAGAAAGGCAGGGTATTGTCTTCTTTGTTTTAAAAGGAAGCCATGGTATTGTCTTGGTTATTTTAGCAAGAAAGGTAGGGTATGGTCTTGTTTGTTTTAAAAGGAAGACATGGTATTGTCTTAGTTATTTTAGCAAGAAAGGCAGGGTATTGTCTTGTTTGTTTTAAAAGAAAGGCATGGTATTGCCTTGGTTGTAAAAAAAGATGATGCCTTCATTTTTTCTAATGAGAGTTAAAGATTACTTAACTTGCATATGTTGTCCATGATAGCCGGTAGTGCTAGTGTTATATTATTTATAACGGGGTCAATCCCCGGGTCATTTTTACATTTTGCATTTCCGTGGAATTGCTCCCCACGATGCGAGTATGGCGTATATCTTTGATCACGAGTCCGTAGGGCTCATGCGAGTCTGTAGGGCTCATGCGGGTGAAATAGTCCTATGCGAGGAAATTATCTCATGCGGGTCGACAAGGCCTATGTGTCACGACCCGAACCCCGTGGTGGTGCCTACAGGCACCCGTCTACCTTAACAACTAAGTAAATGCGGAAATTAAATAACACCTCATTTTTTTAAAACCAGCGTGCGTGCGAGGGCAAAGCCGACAAGGCTGCCATATAATATACATAAACAAAGACCTTTACCGTACATGAGTCGATCCACGTATGAATACGGACCTACAGAGTTTATAGAAACATGACGGGACAAGGCCGCGTACCATGCTTGTACAAAAGCACATCTTGAAAGAACTTATACCAAAAAGATAAACTCACGAGCGAAGGAGCTATCCGAGAAACTACGGCGGTCCTACACTGCCGATCACCAAGCTGCGTACCTAAACTGCGGCATGAGCGCGGCCAGAAGGAGGTCGATGCGAAGAATGTACCAAGTATGTGAGCGATGAAATGCGTAATGAAATCATAACAGTCTAAACAAAGCGAGGCGTGTATGATAGCCAACCTACGATTACCTGATACATAGCGATTATATCCGATCGAGGGCGTGCCTCAAAGTCACTACTCAAATATAACCATGGGTCTCACGCCCGTAATATAAATCATGCCGTGGAATCCTTTCTCGCTTGCGGCGATCCATGATATAATGTAACACGATAAGCATATCGAGTATCCTCGTGGTCGCGTGCCGGAATCCCACGTCGTATAAGCATGACCGTGGGGTATACAAACAAATCAGAATCAAACAGCTCACGGTCACGTGCCGAAATCCCGCGTCGTATAAGCGTATGTCGGAGTATCCTCGTGATCGCATGCCGGCGTCCCACATCGTATAAGCATGACCGTAGGGTATCCCTCGCGGTCGCGTGCGCCGGCATCCCACGTCGTATAAGCATGGCCGTAGGGTAACACAAACAAATCAGAATCTAACGACTCGGTCCACGCCGGAATCCCATCGTATAAGCATGTCGAGGGTATCCTCGTGGTCGCGTGCCGGCATCCCACGTCGTATAAGCGTGACCATAGGGTATCCTCGCGATCGTATGCCCGGCATCCACATCGTATAAGCATGACCATAGGGTAACACAAATAATGGAAGCATGCCGTGGAATCCGCTCCGGCTGTCGATGCGTCGAGTAAACTTACAACAAGGCGACGACCCTCCAAGAGAGTCGCGGCAGCGTAATAAAACATAATACTTGTACTCAAATGCTATCACCCGGCACACGTTGGCAATTCTCGATTAAACAAGCCAAAGTACTTATCAAGGCACACGTAGAATAATTCTCAATTAAGCGGGCCAAAGTACTTATCGAGGCACGCGTAGAATAATTCTCAATTAAGCGGGCCAAAGTACTTACGTCGTGCATTCTTTTCAAAAGACTCCTTCTTATGTAAAACCCGAAGATACTAACACGTAGTATCAAGGTGTGTCTATTTTCAAAGTGAGTTACTACACCTTTAGAAAAGTCATTTCAAAGCTTGGAATCAAGTAACTTCAAATTTTCACAATCTAGGCAACTTATGCCTAATAATCAAAATAGACAACTTTCTTAACCTTCCATAAAGCCGTTATAACCAACTTCCCATAAAGCCGTTATAACCCTTTATGGTTTTAGACATATTCATTCCTTTTTATAACCAAGAGACTAATACTTAAAACCAAGTATCACATACTTACAAATCAAGTTCTTAACTTTCCAAAATCTTGAGTCTCTTAATATTTAGAAAACAAGTTTCTTCTCTTAAATCATGTCATTTCTCCTCTCTTAAAGCGATTAAGTAAATCACTCCTTTGACTCTAAAGTCATTAAACGACCCTTAGGTTTTGGAACTAAGGCACTAGCCAAAAGATTTGGAAACCACTTCCTTTTCAAGACTCTATGTACTTAAGTAAAATACTTTCACTTTTAAGAATCCAACTTCACTAAGGCAATGGATTATACAACTTACAATTTAACATCAAAGTACAATCAAGGAAGTACATAGAACGAATTCTATTTTAGGAAATCCAAATACAACCAAGGAATGGATTATTTAAGGAGTAGGACATACTTTCTTTACCTTAAGGAATCATGCTAGAAGAGGAGATAGTTCACATACCTTTTCGGCTAAATCTACAAGCTAAGCCGAATACGCCGTACGTAGAAGTGTCAACCTATAATGGTCACAACAAGACTATCAACTTCTAGTCTCTAACGTAGAATAATACTAAGTATACGGTCTCTAATTCTACGGAAAATCGGGCAGCACTTCCTTTGTTTCTACTCACTTTGCCACATTTTCAAGTAGAATACAATAACTTGACACGCATTTAAGGCTCCAAACAACAACCAAACAAAGGGGATTACACGCCTTACAATACGTGTATAATTCCGCCCCACAATTAATATCAAGTAGTATAAAAATACAACACTCTTAGGAACATTGGGTTAAAGTCTTGTGGCTAATGGATCAAAACTACAAAATTTTGTCTTCCAAAAGAGGCCTTGGCCGAGAGCAACCTTTGAAGAACAAGGTGTTCTCTAATTTTTCTAAGTGTAGAAATGCCAAGTCTTGCTACTAGTGTAGTATTTAAAACACATTGGAGGGCTTAGATTACAACAAATGTGTGGCTTGGATGGGTTTCACTAGGATCAAGCCCATGTGGACAAGTTGACAAGTCAACAATGTCATGCTAGCAAGACTAATCTTCCAAGGTGGTCAATGACCATATTACCCTCACTTAATTTCGTCCAAGACCAAGTGTGGGGTGCCACGTGTCGCCCTCATTCGTCCGTAAAATTCAGCAACCCTCGTGGGCCCAACTAAAGCGTAAAATTCCTCGGGTGGGCCCGTGACCAAATCAGTAAAAATAAATTTCCATAATGTTAATAAGTTTCATACTCTTCAAATAATGCATTTTGAGAATCCAATTCTCAACAACGAACATTTTCCTTTAGGCGTTCGGAAGATTTTAGTCGGAAAAACAATTCCTCTTTCGTACTAATTTCCAAGTCTTGTTTCCTTTCGTACATTCTTTTACATGTCACGGACTTACGGGGTGTAACATTCTTCCCTTATAAACATTCATCCCGAATGTTCTTAGTCGGTTGTCAAGCTATACAAACTCGGCATAAACTCTATCTTATGCCTAACGATCGATACTCATGAAGACCAGCGATCTGACTCATGGCCACCGCTAACATCGTAAACATAACAATGGACCTTCCGTCAGTGACCCCTCCTCACAAAACTCGAAGGTTCTGATCTTCTAAAACACGGGATCAGTAGAGGTTCCTTTATTTCCTTACTTGTCATACTTTCTCGTACTTCTAAACTTATTTAGTAAACGCACCACATCTCAACTATTGTTTCTGTTCCCCAATCCTTGGATTTACTAACCAAACTTGGCCATATTGTTACTTACATTCCGTTAAGGCTCTTACCGGTCCTTACGACTGCTTAGGTGGAGCAGCGTCCACAAACTCGTACAATGATTAACGACTTGGGCTGGCATCCTCGGGACCTATCGCATCGCGGGACCACTACCAAGTGACATCACCCGTTTCCATACTACGGTTGACCGAGATGAGTCCATAACCCGACTCATCGTCATGCTTAACTTCTCATTCTTGATGCGAAATAAATTTCTCTCTTATCTCAAGGTACTTCTTTGTCACGACCCGTTCAGGGCAGTATTTGAGTGCCTTACGGGCACCAGTAGTCATACATCCAGTAATCGTGGAATATAAAAACAAGACATAAACTTGATTGTAAAATGAGACCTGATTTTATGTGAGAAAATGTCGTAGTTGGCATATATATAAACATAGTTTTGCGATTTACATCCCAAGCTGTACAATAGGACTACAGACCTCAGAAGATAAACAACTATGGCGGGACGGGCCGCCATAACCTGAATGTACAAAACTATATACAACAACGGGAGATCGTACCCAAAGTCGAGCCTCGGAGAAGATGGAGCTCACGACACCAAAGCAAAGAGATCCTAAGGATGTGGATCTAGCACCTGCTTGCCCTTACCTGCGGCATGAACGCAGCCCCCCGAAGGAGGTCAGTACAACAGGTACTAAGTATGTGAAACTGTAAAGTACTTAAGTAAAATCAAAGTATTTAAAGCCATTTGTAAATACAACCAGTTTAACTGCACATAGTGCCACAACATAAACAAGAGCAAAATAGATATAATATAACTGGTCTTTTCTAGGCCGCGAATGATCGAAGCAAGGCCGATCGCCCATAGTATCATTATGCGTGCCTAACAGACTCGCGATCGCGCATGGGTCACCAGACCGCGTGAGGTATTCCTCGCATCGAGGTAGCTAACCGGTACCCTCTGGACTCGCGATCGCATAGTCTCAATAGACGCGTAGTCCACGCGGACCGCGTAGGGCATCCCCGCGTCGGGCTAAAACACCGAATGATCAATCACGGAACTCCGTGACTCGCGTAGTCTCGCGAACCGCGTAGGCCGTATAGACGCATCGAGGGTGGCAAGCCCTCGGTATAACAAGTCGAGGGTAGGTGATATAATAACAATACTGACTTACCGTTTAGCAGCGTAAGCCTGACAAGAATGACCCGCTTTCATGACATCACAAGACACTAACACACGTAGCATCGTAATATGTCTATTTATCAATCAATGTTACTACACCTTACAATCAATACAAGGTTTTCATAAGCAAATAAGTAAGTGATTCTTTTTATCTTTCTTAAGTTGTTATACCTAACTTCCCGTAAAGCTAGTATAACTCTTAAGCTTTTGTTTAAAACCAATTGTTTCTCTTACATTAAAAATGATTGATATTCTTTTGAAATGTTTCAAGATCTTTATTATTGGGCTTAAGTCAAAAGACATTGCGTAATTATTATTGGGCTTAAGTCAAAGACATTGCGTAATTATTATTCGATTAACACCGTCGTCTGCGTACTATATATATATTTAAAATATCATGCTCAAGAGTATAGGAAGAATCACATACCTTCTCGAAATCCACGCCAAGTCGAATATGTGTATGCGAGAATCAACCTATAATAGTCAAATCGTCTATCAGCGTCTAGACTATTACATGTGATTCTAAGTAGAGGTTCTCTATTCTACGGAAAATTGGGCACTTCCCTACGTCAAGCTACTCGAGTCTCTTTGTGAAAAGCGATCTATGTAAATCTGATTCAATTATTCTTCTTTTATACTCTTCTACTGTGATAACAGTTCAATTCTATTCATTAATATTCTTTCATATCTTATACTCAAGTCTTAACTATTCATTAATATTCTTTCATATCTTATACTCAAGTCTTAACTATTCTTATATGTAATATCAAATTACAATAGAAGGACAAGAGTATTTACCTCGATAAGCCCAAAATTATCCAAGTTAAAAGTCGCTCCTGAGCAAGGTTTAGCTCTAATTTATGCGCTACGATAGCTCGAGAACTCTTAGAAGTTCCCAACAACTTCTACTAAAATACTATAAGGGAATTGGGCTAGGGTATTTTGGAATAGTAACTATACTTGGAAGACAACTTTTCTACCAAGGGAGGGGGTAGGTTTCGGCTAGGACTACTAGGCTAGAGGGGGGGGTTTCGGCCAAGGGCCTTCACAAGGGGGGAGGGGGAGTGTTTGGACGAAAACACTACAAGAGAGGGGAGGAATTTTTAAAGACTTGGAAATTGATTTGTGGATGAAGAACTCTTCATCTTAAGGGGGGTATTTATAGGTCAAGCAATGGCCAACCAATGGCCAAGATGAAGCCAAGTGCTAGGCAAGTGTAAGGTGGAGATTTAGGCAAGTGTCCTTATCCATCTACTACACAAATATCCTACCAACTCCTTGACTAAGGAGAAGGCACAAAAAACGTGCCAACTTTGCCCAACTTTGCCGTCCAATGAGGCTGACAAGTGTCACCCTCCCGTTGGTCTAAAATATTTCATCTCTCGGAAAAATCCGCAAAAATTATAAATGACATAGCCGGAATTTACCCTACGCGAGTTTAGTAAAACGTTTCGTCGAAAAACGATTCTTTAAGTGAGTTGTGCACAAACATTTTTAGTCGATGCTAACGAGGCTAAACTTTTGTGCGTCGTCCTCGCGTACATACTGAAATCTGGGTATAACATTCTCCTCGCCCGAAACATTCGTCGAATGTTCCTTCCAAAACGATTAACGATAAAATACCTCACGCTTAACGGTTTGCAAGTTCCGCGCGTGGCCTGATATAACACTTAAGCAAATCGATAATTAAAAACCGGCAAATAGGAAAGAAGTTACGGAGGTGTGGGAATAAGTGAGGATACCTCTGCCTCGTGTCCTCGCCGGCTTCCCGTCATCTCTCCCGAGATCGTTCGCCCACGAACTTTGTGGAAGCCCGTCCTTGGTCATGAGCCTAACACGGCGATCGATTATCGTATGGGAATCTCCTCATCGATAACCCGCCGGTCACTGGACATCGTCGTCAATCGGTGCACTCTAGATGGATCCGTCATCTCGCCGGCATAGAAACATGAAACACGGATGCCTTTGCCTCCGGATCGGACGGCGAGATCCACTCGTAGCAACCGCCTGCACCTGCGGACAATCGTCTTGCCCGATGTACCTTGGTGAGTTTCCCTTTCTTCCGAATCTCATCCACACCGCCATGGGTGACACCTTGAGAAAACCCAATCATAGCTGCGAACTCGGATCTGGCGGCGATGATCTGCGTATGACTTACATGCTACTGGTATCGGCCAGCGCTCTGGATAAGCTTCACCTTATCCACTGCTTTGCACCAAATCTGGTCCATAGCGCACCTCGCCCACATCGAACCAGCTATCGGCGATCTGCACTTCCTCATACAAGGCCTCGTAAGGCGTCATCGAATCTGGGTGGTAGCTATTATTATCATAAACTCAACTAGAGGCAAATGATCCTCGGCTACCCACGAAGTCAATAACACGGGCTCGCGACATATCACAAGAGTGCGGATAGTGCGCTCGGCTGTCGATGCATACGTGGATGGAATGCGATTACTCGAGCTCACTGCGTCCTAAACCATACGGAAAGACCTCAGGAAGTTAGCGAAAGCGGGCTCCTGCATGCGATATGATCGAAATAGGGACTCATGCGATCGGCGATCTCTCGGATATAAAGTGCGGCATAATCATCGGTAGAAAAAGTCATCGACGGGAAGAAAGTGGTGACCGTCGACTGTCGGCGATAACCCGTATAGAATCATGTCTCCTGCGAGTGCGAGGTAATCCTGTGATGAAGTCCATGTTGATCACCTCACTTCGGTCGGGATCTCTGTAAATGCGCAACAAACCACCGGGCCTCACGGTGCTCTGCCTTCGCTGCGACAACACGGGCGAGCTACGAACTCTGCAGCGTCCTCTTCAAGCCATCCGCGATACATAGATCTAAGGTCGTGGTACATCTTGGTGCGACCACGGATGGATAAATGCTTGTATTGTGCTTCCCGAGAACTGCTGCCGAAGTCTGAAACATCTGGAACACACAACGCCCTCGAACCTTAGCACCCGTGGTGCTACCTCAAGGACCGCTTCCCGCGAAGAGCGGTATCGCGGTGCGCGTCAAGCGGATCATCAAGCTGTTGCCTCTTGCCTCGCCGGCGATGGAAGACTCGGCAACCTCTCGAACTCGAACTCCGCGCTATCGAGAATCAATCAAGCGGACACGAGGCTGCTAAGCGATGCAAATCACGAACCATACCCCTCTCATTTTGCACATCGATGGGCTACCCGTCGACTACGACTAGGCGCATACGCCTGGCGTTGGCCTTGGGTGGTGCGGGATGTCAACATCATAATCCTTGGCGGCTCTAACCAGTCTGCATCGTAAGTTCAGCTCTCTGGTGAAGATATCTTTGGAGGCTCTTGTAGTGCGTATAAATATCCACATGAACCCGTACAAATAGTGCCTCGGATCTTCAGGCATGAATCGCGCCCGACTCGAATCATGGGTGGGGTAGTTCTCTCGTGTTTCTTAATTTGTCGGGATGCATGCGCTATAACCTTGCCTGCTGCGTCAACAGCATCCCAACCCGATGCACGATGCGTCATGATACCGCGACATAACCGTGCGGACCTGCGGAAGAAGTAAAGCGGGGAGGTCGTCGATCTCTCGCCGATGGCGGAAACCCTTCTCGCGCGTGAGTCGGCTGAAACTTAGGCGCCACGAGTCGGCCTAGTCAATGGTGCGAGAGATGAAGCAAACTTCTCTGAACCGTCGATAATAACTGCGAGGCCCGAGCTGCGAACCTGCAGCCGGAGTAGTAGGTCGAGGCCAACTCTGGCCTCGATCTTGGCGTATCCATCGAATACCATCGGCCCGACAATATGCCCAAAAAGCCATGAAGCTAACCAAAACTCACATTTGGAAAACTTGGCGTATAGCTGCTGGTCGGAAGCTGTCGGCCACGGTCGCCGAATGCTCGCGTGCTCACTGCTCTGGCGAGAATAAGCGAGATATCATCGATGAACACTATCAAGCGTGTCCAAAAATGGTTTAAACACTCGGTTCATCAAATCCATGAATACCGCGGGCATTGGTCGACCAAAGACATGACCACGAACTCATAATGCGTCGGTCGGAATGCGATCTGGGAAATCCGCCTCTCGACTTCGTACACGATGATAGCGATCGCGGATCAATCTTGGAGAAACATCTCGCACTGCGGTGGTCGAACAAATCATCAATCACAGGAAGGGTATACATTCTTAATGGTCACCTTGTTGCGCTGTAATCAACACCATGCGCGGCGTCCGTCCTTCTTCCGCGAACAATCTGGCGCTCCCGGGGAGAAACACTAGGCACGATGAAGCCGCTTCTCCGGCAAATCTCGCGGTGGTCCTTGAACTCTCTCAACTCGGCGGTGCCGTTACGTATGGCGGAATGGAAATAGGTCGAGTGTCTGGCGTCTGTCGATACAAAACTCTATCTCCTCTCGGGAGGATGCGGGAGTCGTGCGGAAACCGTGCGGGAACTCTCGACTCTTTGGCGGTGGAAATGCGCTGCGACCTCGATATCAAACACCGACGAGTTGGTAGATGTACCGCCGCGCATCTTCCAGCCTTGAGGTAGGAAATAAAACTACCACCGGCGTCTGATGTTCCCCTCGCTCGACAGCGGCTTCTCGAAGCGGAACGTACTACTCTCTCCCTGCGGTCTACATGGGCGTAGCAGAAGCTAGCCAATCCGTACCCGTGATCACATCGAAATCGGTCATGTCTAACTCTGTCAAGTCGGCTGAGTCGGCGTGTATATAGTCGCTGGACAAGCCACATATACCGTAGAGCTACCAAGATCACCCATTGGCGTAGCTACCTCGAAAGGGTCTATGGACTCGGGCTCACATCACATCCTACTAGCAATAAGGGAGATATATAGGGCCAGTAGAACCGGATCTATCAAGGCATACGCATCATGTCGGAGACTGATAAGGTACCTGTGACGACATCAGGTGAGGCCTCCTGATCCTGCCGGCTGGACAAGGCATAAATGCGGTTCTGAGGACCGCTAGAACTGGGACCCGCGCCATGACCTCTGCCGCGACCTGCTGGTCCATGAGTACCACGCCTCGGGCGTGTAAGCTAGGGGGCGAAGAGCCGTGACAGAACCTGTATGGTGAGCCTACCACCATTGCCCGGTCGGACAGGCCCTCGCATAATGAACCTGCTAGCCACAAGTATAGCAAGCTCCCAAAGTAGTACTCTGACTCGCTGAATGGAATCTACCACAAGCGGACCCTTTGAGCGGACCTCGATCGGTTAGCACCGCACTACCTGGAAGTCAGAAGTCACGGGGCCGACACGGCCGAATACTCTGATGTACTGATAATGATGTGGGAGTGCTCTGAGCTGGCTGGGGTGCAAATCTAGACGTCTGATGAGGCCGTCCACCCCGAGAACTACCAAAAGGACCGGCCGTCTTGGCCTTCCACGATCTTGATATCATCGACCGGCGGTCTCTACGCTCCTCGCATCGGTCGTGAGCTGCGTCGGGTAATATCCATGCCTGGCTGAAGAGCCACACCCGCACAAGACTCGGCCATATAATCATCTAGCCCGGTGACATAGCGATGTACCCTGTCCTCCATATCTGCTACCAATGCAGGGACATATCGAGCCAAAGAATCGAACTCGACATTGTACTCCCTAACTGTGCGTCCTCTCTGTCTCAGTAACAAAAATTTGTCGGCCCGTGCCCTCCTCATCTGAGGAGGAAAGAAATGAGTGAGAAAGGCCTCCGAGAACTCATCCAAAGTAGCTGGGGACGCGTGCTCTCCCCGGGATAACTCCCACGAATCAAACCAATCGACTGCGGTGTCACGCTGCCGTCACGAACGAATCACGGACTCGGTCTCCGTACTGATCACTCTCATAATCCTCTGTGGTAGCGGATGAACTCTTGCGGATCATCCTCGGCCTCGACAGTAAAACTCTGGCGGGCTCTGACTCGGAAATCTCGTAGCCTCAGTATCTACCCTCGGGTGAACCACGGGTACTCTTTGGTGGGCCCAGGCTTCTGCGTCGGCTGTCCTAATGTCGCCGCGATCACGGCGATAGTGGGCCGTCTCCGTACCCTAACTCCTACGCGGGATGTGGGGCGGAGTGCGAATGCGTGGTCTCTTTGGGGCGGCGGCGTCATGGAACTTCGCCGTTTGAGGTATCGCCTCGGGTAGAAGCGGGCTGTGCCCTCGTGACTCTCGATGTCTACTAGCGACTCCGCATTGCCTTGCCGCTACGGGCGGGTTGCCTGCGTGGAGGCATAAGCATTACGAGAAAGGAATACGTTAGAGGTCGACTTATAACACAACTCTAAGGCACGATCTCGAGTGAGAAGAATGAAACCAATCCTAAATATCCTATAGCCTCACGATTATTGGTGTGGTGCACAACAGATAATCAAGACTACTAGATACGATGCGTAGACCTTTCAGAGGATTAAGCGCTGCGATACCACTTTTGTCACGACCCGTTCGGGGCGTGGTAGTGCCTTACCGGGCACCCAGTAGTCATACATCCAGTGTCGGCGGAATATAAAACAAGACATAAACTTGATTGTAAAATGAGACCTGATTTTATGTGAGAAAATGTAAATCGTTCGGCATATATATAAACATAGTTTTGCGATTACATCCCAGTACAATAGGACTCTGAGACCTGCAGAATATAAACAACTATGGCGGGACGGGGCCCGCCATACCTGAATGTACAAAACTATATACAACAGCGAGGAGATCGTACGAAAAGTCGAGCCTCAGGAGAAGATGGAGCCGACACCAAAGCAAAGAGATCCTAAGGATGTGGATCTAGCACTGCTTGCCACTGCGGCATGAGCGGCCAGAAGGAGGTCGATTACTTGGTACTAAGTATGTGAAAGCGTAAAAATCTTGAAGTAAAATCAAAGTATTTAAAGCCATTTGTAAATCTGACCAGTTTAGCGCACATAGTGCCACAACATAAACAAGAGCAAAATAGATATAATATAAGCTGGTCTTTCTAGGCGCGAATGATCGAAGCAAGGCGATCGCCCGTAGTATCATTATGCGTGCCTAGCCTGGACTCCCATGATCGCGCATGGGTCCCGCAGACCGCGTGAGGTATTCCTCGCATCGGAGTAGCTAACCCCGGTACACTCTGGACTCCGCGATGATCGCATAGTCTCGATAGACGCGTAGTCACCTGGACCGCGTAGGGCGTCCCCGCGTCGGGCTAAAACACCGGAATGATCAATCACGGAACTCCGCTGACTCGCGTAGTCTCGCGGACGCGTAGGCCGTATAAACCGCATCGGGTGGAAAGCCCTCGGTAAAACAAGTCGAGGGTAGGTGATATAATATGATACAAGCGACTTACCGTTTAGCAGCGTAAGCACAACAAGAATGACCCCTTTCACAACATCACAAGACAACACACGTAGCATCATAATATGTCTATTTATCAATCGATGTTACTACACCTACAGAAATCAATACAAGGTTTTCATAAGCAAATAAGTAAACGATTCTTTTTATCTTTCTTAAGTTGTTATACCTAACTTCCCGTAAAGCTAGTATAACTCTTAGCTTTTGTTTAAAACCATTGTTTCTCTTACATTAAAAATGATTGATATTCTTTTGAAATGCTTGAGATCTTTATTATTAGGGCTTAAGTCAAAAGACATTGCGTAATTATTATTCGGGCTTAAGTCAAAGACATTGCGTAATTATTATTCGATTAACAGCGTCGTCTACCGTACTATATATATATTTAAAATATCATGCTCAAGAGTATAGGAAGAATCACATACCTTGAAATCCACTGCCAAGTCGAATATGTCGCGCGAGAATCAGCCTATAATAGTCAAATCGTCTATCAGCGTCTAGACTATTACATGTGATTCTAAGTAGAGGGTTCTCTATTACGGAAAATTGGGCGACTTCCCTGCAGTCAAGCTACTCAAGTCTCGTGAAAGATCCTATGTAATCTGATTCAATTATTCTTCTTTTATACCGCCTCTTTGTGATATGAGTTCAATTCTATTCATTAATATTCTTTCATATCTTATACTCGAGTCTTAACTATTCATTAATATTCTTTCATATCTTATACTCGAGTCTTAACTATTCTTATATGTAATATCAAATTACAATAGAAGGACAAGAGTATTTACCTCGATAAGCCCAAAATTATCCAAGTTAAAAGTCGCTCTGAGCAAGGTTTAGCTCTCTAATTTATGCGCTCCGATAGCTCCAAGAACTCTTAGAAGTTCCCAACAACTTCTACTAAAATACTATAAGGGAATTGGGCTAGGGTATTTTGGAATAGTAACTATACTTGGAAGACAACTTTTCTACCAAGGGAGGGGGTAGGTTTCGGCTAGGACTACTAGGCTAGAGGGGGTTCGGCGAGGGCACTGAGGGAGGGTGAGTGTTTGGACGAAAACACTACAAGAGAGGGGAGGAATTTTTAAAGACTTGGAAATTGATTTGTGGATGAAGAACTCTTCATCTTAAGGAAGTATTTATAGGTCAAGCAATGGCGACCAATGGCGAAGATGAAGCCAAGTGCTAGGCAAGTGTAAGGTGGAGATTTAGGCAAGTGTCCTTATCCATCTACTACACAAATATCCTACCAACTCCTTGACTAAGGAGAAGGCACAAAAAACGTGCCAACTTTGCCCAACTTTGCCGTCCAATGAGGGTGACAAGTGTCACCCTCCGTTAATCCAAAATATTTCATCTCTCGGAAAAATCCATAAAAATTATAAATGACATGGCGGAAATACCTACGCGAGTTTAGTAAAGCGTTTACGTCGAAAGCGATTCTTTAAGTGAGTTGTGCACAAATTTTTTTAGTCGATGCCTAACGAGGATAAACTTTTGTATGTACGTCCTCACGTACATACTCTGGAAATACGGGGTATAACATTCTTACCCTATCCCCTATTCACTTAGAGGTTCGTCACATAAGCCAAAGTATTTCTATTGTACATCCTTCCCTATCGGTCTTACACTGTTACGGGGTAATTACAACTTGTGAACTCTACACAACTATAGTCTCAGTTCAACATCATTCTTGTCGACATTCTTAACTTTTCACTTTACTAATCAAGGTATCCACCTGCAGGGTACTATCGATTACAACTTCTAGCAACACATGGAAAACATATCGCTAGGGCAAAATCTGAATCTAACAATGCGCGTATGATTGAAAAGAATCGAAATATACACCTTAACCCGTGCGATGTCGCCTCACGATCTGTCCGATGGTCACGTCGCCTCTGCGGTTCGAAGGACGCGAACTATAAACTCCACTGACCTCTACCACGGTGGCTAACGTCGAACACCACTTGCAGGGAATGCATTTGTGGAGGAAAGGGAATCACCATCGGCCTCGTAGGTGAACCACCTCATGGTGCTCTTTCTAAAAGGACATACCCTCGAATGTGGCGGACGGCCACAATAATAACAACTATCGTGTCATGCGACATTTCCTGAATGGCGCTTACCATATGATACCGAGGAATAGGTGGCCTCGGCCAGAAAGTCCTTTGCTCTCGAGAACCTCGACCCTGGAGCTTAGGCCGGCTCCTAAATACCTTGTGGGGTCGATATCCCACACTGTGAGCTGCGGGGTATGTCTTTGGGTGGTGGGACGAATATCTCACTCATTCTTGAAATGTTAGTCCAAAAATTCAGGATCACCAACCGGTCTAGCCTCTTCTGTGAGATCTCTGCGTTGGCGTCTACCTCTGTACACATGCATGCTTGGCGAATAACCCCCTTGATGGCGTGCTTGCTATCTTGGTCAATAACGTAATGGCTTCCCATGACCTAAAGTCTTCCCCTGGCGAGAAAGCGGAGGCTGCAGTGCTGGGGCCTGAAAACTGGCCAGAAAAACTCGCCCATTGCGGAACAACATCCAGGTATACCACAGGCATAAGCCTATCAACTCTCTGATGCGAATAGTAGCTCCTGCTACTCCTTTGCCATACGGTATTTGTTTCCCTCCTTGGAGGCATAACTGTAACACAAAATCATGTCAGAGAGGAATTATCTTACTAACACGGCTACATGTACGATCTTAGAGTGAGAAGAATGAAACCAACTCTAATGTCTGTAGCCTCACTGTTTATGGGTGTGGCGCGCAACACGCGATAATCGAGACTCTACTAGACACGGTGCATGAGACATTCGGTGGCGCTCGATACCACTCTGTCACGACCGAACCGGGCGTGGTGGTGCCTACACAGGCACCCGTATACATTAACAACTAAGTAAAGCTGCGGAAATTAAATAACGCCTCATTTTATTTTTAAAACCAGCGTGCGTGCAAAGGCAAAGCGACAAGGCTGCCGTATAATATCGTAAACAAAGATACTACCGTACGTGAGTCGAATCCACGTATGAATCTGGACCTCTAAGAGTTTCTTTGAAACATGGCGGACAAGGCCGCCGTACCCGTAAGCGTACAAAGCACATCTTGAAAGAACTTATACCAAAAGATAAACTCGAGCGAAGGAGCTATCCAAAATCTACGGCGGTCTACACTGCCGATCGCCAAGCTGCGTACCTAAACTGCGGCGTGAGCGGCCGAAGGAGGTCGGTACAAAGAATGTACCAAGTATGTGAGCGATGAAATCTTGTAATGAAATCATAACGATCTAAACAAAGCGAGAGGCGTGTATGATAGCCAACCTACGATTACCTGATACATAGCGATTATATCGATCGGGGGCGCGTGCCTGAAGTCCTACTCGAATATAACCGTGGGTCTCGCGCCCATAATATCAATCATGCGTGGAATCCTTTCTCGCTGCCGGCGTGATCCATGATATAATGTAACACAAATAAGAATATCGAGTATCCCTGGTTCGCGTGCCGGAATCGCGTCGTATAAGCATGACCGTGGGGTATACAAACAAATCAGAATCAAACCGCTCACGGTCACGTGCCGGAATCCCGTCGTATAAGCGTGTCGAGGTATCCTGGTGGTCGCGTGCCGGCATCCCACATCGTATAAGCATGACCATAGGGTATCCTCGCGATCGCGTGCCGGCATCCACGTCGTATAAGCATGACCGTGGGTAACACAAACAAATCGGGAATCTAACGACTCGCGGTCACGTGCCGGAATCCCGTCGTATAAGCATGTCGAGGTATCCTCGTGGTCGCGTGCCGGCATCGCGTCGTATAAGCGTGACCGTAGGGTATCCCTGGCGATCGCGTGCCGGCATCCCGTCGTATAAGCATGGCCGTGGGTAACACAAATAATGGAAGCATACCGCGGAATCCGCCTCGGCTGTCGGTGCGTCGAGTAAACTACAATGAGCGTGCGACCCTCCAGAAGTCGCGGCAGCGTAATAAAACATAATACTTGTACTCGAATGCTATCACTGACACCGTTGGAAATTCTCAATTAAACAAGCCAAAGTACTTATCGAGGCACCGTAGAATAATTCTCGATTAAGCGGGCCAAAGTACTTATCAAGGCACCACGTAGAATAATTTTCAATTAAGCGGGCCAAAGTGCGTGCGTGCGTTCTTTTCAAAGGACTCGCTTATGTAAAACCCCAAGATACTAACACGTAGTATCGAGGTGTGTCTATTTTTCAAAGTGAGTTACTACACCTTTAGAAAACTCGTTTCAAAGCTTGGAATCATGTAACTTCAAATTTTCACAATCTAGACAACTTATGCCTAATAATCAAAATAGACAACTTTCTTAACCTTCCATAAAGCCGTTATAACCAACTTCCATAAAGCGTTAAAACCCTTTATGGTTTTAGACATATTCATTCCTTTTTATAACGAGAGACTTATACTTAAAACCAAGTATCACATCTTACAAATCAAGTTCTTAACTTTCCAAAATACTTGAGTCTCTTAATATTTAGAAAACAAGTTTCTTCTCTTAAATCATGTCATTTCTCCTCTCTTAAAGCGATTAAGTAAATCACTCTTTTGACTCCTAAAGTCATTAAGCGACCCTTAGGTTTTGGAACTAAGGCCTAGCAGATTTGGAAACCACTTCCTTTTCGAGACTACATGTACTTAAGTAAAATACTTTCACTTTTAAGAATCCCACTTCACTAAGGCAATGGATTATACAACTTACAATTTAACATCAAAGTACAATCAGGAAGTACATAGACGAATTCTATTTTAGGCAATCCAAATACAACGAGGAATGGATCGTTTAAGGAGTAGGACATACTTTCTTTACCTTAAGGAATCATGCTAGAAGAGGAGATAGTTCACATACCTTTTAGCTAAATCCACAAGCTAAATTTGAATACACGTGCGTAGAAGTGTCAACCTATAATGGTCACAACAAGACTATCGACTTCTAGTCTCTAGCGTAGAATAATACTAAGTATCGGTCTCAATTCTACGGAAAATCGGGCGCTTCCTTTGTTTCTACTCACTTTGCCACCTTTTTCAAGGCCGAATACAATAACCAACAGGCCACGTTTAAGGCTCGAACAACAACCAAACAAAGAGGATTACCGCCTTACAATCGTATAAAATTCCGCCCGCAATTAATATCAAGTAGTATAAAAATCCAAGCCATTCTCGACGACTTATAACAATGACAAGTCCTTTCCAATTCTTTTTCCAATTCCAAGTTCTAAGGTCTAACATGTTATATAGTCATAAACAACTTCAACAACTACAATTTCCTCCTTACACAACATGCGAGGACTTAAACGAATAATCGACTTGAATTGTAATCTTAAGGCTAACATGCTAGGTTTCGGATTAGGGTTCCATTAGCGATAAACTTATCGACTACATAATATATAACTCATGCTTGCTAATATCCATAGCTCTGATAATAAGTAAACTTAATTGCTAAAACGACAAAATTTATACCTTTCCAAGCCCTTAAAAATTCCAAGATTCAAAGTCGCGCCTTAGCAATTCTTAGCTCCTTTCCTTATGTTCCAATCCGCTCCAAGCACCTCTTAGAAGCCTATGAAGAACACATTTTCAAGTTCCAACTTCAAAGTTGAAGAACTTCTTAAGTTTCCGCCTTGCGACTAATACGAAAACTCCGTTTTTCCAAAATCTTTCTATTGAGATAACCTTACAACACTCTTAGGAACCTTGGGTTAAAGTCTTGTGGCTAATGGATCAAAACTACAAAATTTTGTCTTCCAAAAGAGGCCTTGGCCGAGAGCAACCTTTGAAGAACAAGGTGTTCTCTAATTTTTCTAAGTGTAGAAATGTCAAGTCTTGCTACTAGTGTAGTATTTAAAACACATTGGAGGGCTTAGATTCTGACAAATGTGTGGCTTGGATGGGTTTCGCTAGGATCGAGCCCGTGTGGACAAGTTGACAAGTCAACGATGTCATGCTAGCAAGACTAATCTTCAAGGTGGTCAATGACCATATTACCCTCACTTAATTTCGTCGAAGACCAAGTGTGGGGTGCGTGTCTAAGCCTCTCGTTCGTCCATAAAGTGCAGTAACCTGCGTGGGCCGCAAAAGCGTAAAATTCCTCGGGTGGGCCCAGCGTGACCAAATCAAGTAAAAATAAATTTACATAATGTTAATAAGTTCCATACTCTTCAAATAATGCATTTTGAGAATCGATTCTCAAAAGCGAACATTTTCCTTCAGGCGTTGGAAGATTTTCCGTCGGAAAAACAATTCCTCCTTTCGTACTAATTTCCAAGTCTTGTTTCCTTTCGTACATTCTCTTTTACATGTCCTGGACTTACGGGGTGTAACACTATGCAGGTGAAATAGTCCTATGCGAGGAAATTACCTCATGCGGGTCCACAAGGCCTATGCGGGTGAAATAGTCTCATGAGTAGGATTTCATAATGATACTACGGGCGGGTGGCCCTAGATTGATCATAAGCTTCCTATTTTAAAGCATGTAAAGTTTACTCTCTTGGTTAAAAAGGCACAGTGTACTGGTAGGGTGCATTATACTTGTTACATGTTGACGGTGATGTTGTATTCCACGAGCATGCTTCTGTGATATTATATGTTGAGGGCAGGTATCCCGGATTTTGACATGGCTTTCATATTTTAAAGTGGTACGGTGTTACATTAGTATAGTGATACAAGGTACAGTTGGCTCTGAGTTTTATATGACACGGTGGGATATGATATTTATTTTCATACATGCCCTGTCATTCCTTGTATAGTTATGATCTTGATTTCTGTACTTTATTTCCGTTTCATGCTTAGTACTTGTTGTACTGACCCCCTTCGGGGGGCTGCGTTCATGTCCACAAGTCTAGGTACACATTTGTGGATCCGCGAGCTTAGGATCCTGGTTCAGCATTTTGAGATAACTCCAATGTTCCGGAGCTTGTCATTATGGTTAGGTATATTCAGAGGTACGGCGGGGCCTTGTCCCATCATAGTGTTTGTCCAAACTCTTAGAGGTATGTATTCATATGTGGGATGGACTGACTAGAGTTGTAATTACATTATTGAACAGTGTAGACCCTTTCGGGTGACTTATATGACGGCAGCCTTATCGTCTTTGCCTTTGTTTTAAAAAAAGATGAGTGTTATTTATCTTCCGCGGTTTATTGTGTTGTATGAATAGAAAGGTGCCCAGGTAGGACACCAGTCGCGGGCCGGGGTTCGGGGCGTGACAGATATCCATGAGAGTATATTATTCCATGGACTAGTATCCATGATGCGGGTATAGATTTCCATGAGAGTATATTATTTCATGGACTTATATCCATGATGCGGGTATTGATACCTATGATAGTATATTATTTCATGGACTTGTATCCATGATGCGGGTATAGATTCTCATGAGAGTATATTATTCCATGGACTTACATCCATGATGCGGGTATTGATACCCATGCGAGTATATTATTCCATTGACATGTATCCATGATGCGAGTACATATACTCACGACAATATAGGGTAAGAGTATAAATGAGGGGTAAACCCCAAGACGTTATACCACCTGCTTCAAGGTAAGAGTATAAATGAGGGGTAAACCCCCAAGACGTTATACCACCTGTTTCCGTGGATTTGCTACCCATGATGCGAGGAATACCTCATGCGAGTCCTTATGGGCTTATGCGGGTGAAATAGTCCCATGCGGTAGTGCGACTAGCGAGGAATACCTCATGCGGGTCGCGCGACTATCACGGGTGAAATAGTCCCGAGTACGATTGTAATGTAATCTGTGGCGGGTGGTCTGCTTTGATCGTGAGATTCCTATTTTTATGTTGTAAGTATACTCTTAGTTACTCTCGTTGTTAGTAAGGAGCGATTGTCTTTGTAATTTGATTATCATACATGTCTCGGCTTTGTTTTAAACTTATGATGTAATTACGGTATTTTCGATTTACATACTTAGTACATATTGTGTCTTGACCCCTTCCCAGGGGCTGCGTTCATGCGCGGTAGGGGTAGCAGTGGTGGATCCTCGTTCTTAGGATCAGCTGATCAAGCGTCGAAGCTCGTTTCTCTGGAGGCTTGTCTTTTTAGTCTGATCTTTCCACGATGTTGTAGATTTATGTACATTCGGGGGTATGGCGAGGACTGTCTGCCATGATTGTTATTCTAAGTGCAGTAGTCACGTGTTGTGGTTTGGGGTGTAAGCCCAGTTATCTGATTTGCTTTTGATTATGCATATTTTATGGAAGCGGCCTTATCGGCTGCTTTGTGATGTTTATTTCTAGACATATTTATATATTGTGTATGTTCATTTGCTATTCTCGATGTATACAGGCAGGGTGCCCGGGTAGGGCACCGATCGCGTTTCCGAGGTCGGGTCGTGACATCTAAGGTCTCAGCGGTTATCGATATTCTAAGATCCTCAAATATTCTATGTCTCGAGCTTACATTATCTCTAAGGTATCTGAGTAAGATAGTTTCTCATAATCTCAACATCATATCGTCTTAACCATAACAAACCTATTTACTCCGTACAAATATTATTCGTACATATCACTTAAGCATCTGACACATCTTAATCTAACCACGTGGTATGCCGTTAAGTCGATTAAGCGTGATCTTACAGAGTTAATCACCGTCCGAACACTCGTCACCTCACAAATATTCCAAATTAGCACGCCCGGTATGCCTTGATGTGGATTCATTAAATTGTTTCATACCTTCCCAATTATTAAAGCTTAAACAACTCATGATAACCCAGATCACCGGAAACACCTGCATGGCCACTAATAAATATGTCCGTATAGATGCGTCATCATCATACCAAATATACAACAATTTTACCAACTGTATAAAAGTCCATATATCCATGCAGGCAATGCCGCTTTCTTTAGGCGTGGCTATGACCATGATAATACGTTAGGGAGGACTACCTAACAACATAGCTCTATCGCGCGATCTTAGAGTAAGGAAAATAGAAACCAATCCTAAATGTCTTTGTATCCTCGTGTTTATGGGTGTGGTGCGCGACAGCGATAACGAACTCTGCTTGCAGTGCGTAGACATTAGAGACTAAGCTGCTCGATACCACCTTTGTCACGACTGAGCCGGCGGGCGTGGTGGTACCTACACAGGTACCCTTATACTTACACATCACATATAATCGTGGAAGCTAAGGAACAACTCATAATCACGTACCAAGCGTGTATAATATAACGAGCCCAGTAAAGAGGCCACGGCTTTACATAGAATAGTCCAAGCGAACTACTGTACATATGTCCCAAATACCATTAACCACCACTTTGTCTGGACCTCTAAGAGTTTGATAATGAAATGTGACGGGACAAGGCCCCGCCGTACCCCTGAATATACATAAGTCTATAATCAAGGACTGTACCAAAATGACAAGCTCTGGAATAGTAGAGCTATCTCAAAATATGGGCAAGGATCCTAAGCTCGAGGATTACCAAACCGAGTACCTATACATGCGGGCATGAACGCAGCCCCGCGGAGAAGGGGGTCAGTACAATAATGTACCAAGTATGTACACATAAAATCTGATAAATAATATCATTCTTGGCCAAAAGATGGCGAGGACAAGTATGAAAATCAAATACCATATCCAATAGTGCCATATAAAATAGAGTCATTGTACGCTTTTAAAAGCAGTCATTTGTGTCTTTTAACAGTGAGAGAGTCATATCAAAATCATATATGCATGTCCATATAATCATATACTGTCATAGGTATCTATACCCACATCATGGATACATGTTCATGGAAACATGGAGAAGGTGGTATAACGTCTTGGGGGTTTACCCCTCATTTATACTCTTACCCTAGCTCAACCGGTCATCATACATAACATAAGCACTCAAACATTATACAATAAATAAGCAAGTTAAGAAATCCCTAACTTCTTATTAGCCTTATTCATATACACTCATTTTAGTTTACTTAAGGCACTAACATGTCATTATAAAATCAGAATTTAACCCGAAGTACTACGTGCTTCTATTCTTTTAAAATGACTCTTTTCATTATAAAACTTCCAAGATACTAATAACTTAGTAGCATCAGTCACAATTTCTTTTCAAGGCAGTCACAATACCTTTAGAACTATAATTAGGCTTCTAAATCAAGTGACTTCTTTTCTTTTAAAACCTTAGGCAATTGATGCCTTAAAATCAAATTGTCTTTCATTAAATCAAGTCGTTTATCCTTATTTATCTTTCCATAAAGCTAATATAACCAACTTTCCATAAAGTCGTTATATTAACTTTATACCTTAATGATTACAATTTCCTATCCAAGGGACTTATACGTTTAAAACGAAACAAGTATCATATACTTTAAAATACCTCAAGTCCCTTAACCTTAAAAAAAACTTAAGACACCCTTAATACTCTTAAAGAAGTGAGTTGATCTCCTAACTCACCCGACTTGGCTATTCTTAAAACAAGTAAAGGATATCAAGGTTTTGTACGTCTACCGTACTATATACGTACAACTATTCATGCTCAAAAGATAGGAAAGTTCTACATACCTCTTCGGGTCAAACCACTTGCCAAGTATAATATCCCGCCCGTAGTATGTCAACCTATAATGTCCTGATACCTCTATTAACGTCTTACTTCAAACGTAGAATATTATAAGTGCAAAGTCACTAAATTCTACGGAAAATCGGACAGCACCTCCCTTGTTTCTACATACTTTGCCACCTTTTTCAAGGCCGAATTCAATAACCAAACACGCCACATTTAAGGCCCAACAATGCAATTAACAATAGGGGATTACACGCCTACTTAGACGTGTAAAATTCCGCCCCACAATTGATATCAAACTAATACAAACTACTAGGCCAATTCGGCAACATGGAATACAACAATACCAATTCTTATCCAATTTCCTTTTCAATCCAAATTGTTAGCATAACATGATATCAAATCATGATCGATTATAACTACTATAATCTTTAAGTAAGTAACGTCGGCGATTCTAATTAACGACCAATTTGTAATCGACTTCAAATGGCTTATATGACATTTCGGTTTTAGGCTACAACAATCCATAACCTTATAAAACTCCAACACATATACTTCATGCTAGCAAACAAGTAAGGCTATGACAATATATAATCTTGTAACACTTTAGAGACAAGATTATTACCTCAAATGAGTCTTAGTCGACTTGAATCCGAAGTCGCTCTAGCAACTTAGAGCCTCTTCTAGACACTTCAATCCACCACTTGAGACCCTTAGAACAACACAAACAACTTTCCTTCAATCTTCCAAACAAAACCTAGAAAAGCAACTAGGTTTTCATCTTGCGACTAACACGAAAACTATCGTTTTCCGGGATTTTTCTATTGAGATACACTTACAATACCCTCATGAACCTTGGTTTAAAGTGTGGAGCTAAATGGACAACAAACAAATTTTTTTCTTGTTGGGATATAGAGAACCCGAGAGCTTCACTAAGGAGTTCTTCAAATTCTTGAAATTTTTTCTAAGTGTTGAAGTTAGTCTTGCTACTAGTACTACTATATAGTTCAATGGAGGGTCAAGATGTGCACAAATGTGTGGCTTGGATGAAGTTCCTTTAAATATCAAGACTTGTGGTCCCATTGACTAAGTCAACATTGTCAAGCTCTTTAAGTTGCAAGACTTAGTCATCTAACAAAGGTCAAATGACCCTTTTGGCCATGCCTAATTCGTCGAGGCTACATAAGGGGGTGACACGTGTCGCCTTCCGTTAAATCACAATATTCGTTTCAGACAATTCCATAATTAGATAATTTTTTACAAGTCTCTAATATTAACATTTGGGATTCTCACGTACGTTCTTAAAACATGTCCTGTAAATACGGGGTGTAACATTCTTCCCCCCTTAGAAACATTCATCCCCGAATGTTCTTTCGAAGTCAAACTTATAATTAGCGACATAGTTTCGTTTCACCACCGACATACCAATAATGCCACACATGGCCACATAATAGCATTTAAGCAAAAGAAATACTTGATAAAAACTTGACAAGTAAGGGAAAATGAATTACTGAAGGTGTAGGGAATAAGTGAGGATACTTATCAGCGTGTCATCATCCGCTTCCCAGTCATCTCCTCGGTTATCATTCCTCCACAAGACTTTGTGGAAGCCACGTCCAGTCGCGATCGCGACACAGCGATCGAGTATTGCTATGGGACTCTCACCATCGATAACCCTCTGTCACTGGACCTCGCTGCGGGAAAACTCATTTGGATCTCAGATACACTTTAGCAACATAGAAACATGGAAGGCGGATGTACCGCCTCTAACTCGATGGCGGATCCAACTCATAGGCAACCTTGCCCACTCTACGGATGATGCGGTAGGGCCCGATGTACCTTGGTGAGTTTTCCTTCTACGAATCTCGTCGCACCGCCGTGGGTGATACCGAGAAGACCCAATCGTCTACGAAACTCCAAATCCGACGCCCGATTATCCGCGTATGACTTACGCGACTACGAGCTACTAACAATCTCTCTGGATAAGCCGCCTTATCCACGGCCTGCTGAACCAAGTGCAGGCCAACTAAGCGCATCTCGCCACATCGAACCAACGATCGTGACTACATTTCGCCCGTATAAAGCCTCGTATGGCGCCGTCGTATCTTTGGAATGGTAGGCTGTTGTTATAAGCAAACTCCACAAGAGGAAAATGATCCTCGGCTACCCACGAAATCAATCACGCGGCTCGCGGCATATCCTCGAGTGTGCGGATGATGCGCTCTGCACGCCGTCGATCGAGGATGAAGCGATGTCTTGAGACTCACTGTGTCCCTAATCCCTACGGAAAGACCTCCGAGTTAGGCGTAAATTAGGCTCCTCTATCGATATAATCGACACGGGGACACCGTGCGGCCTCACAATCTCTCGATGTACAATCGGCATAGTCCTCGGTAAAGCGTCGTCATTGGAAGGAAATGGGCTGATTTCGTCGACTGTCATCGATAACTTAAATGGAGTCGTGCTTCCTCGAGTGCGAGGTAACCTGTAACAAAGTCCATATTGATCACCTCCGGCTTCCAAGTCGAAATCTCGATAGCTGCAATAATCGGCTGGGCCTGCGGTGCTCGACCTTGACCTGCGGCAATTGGGGCCTTTGTGCAACAAAACACGCCACGTCCTCCGGGCCGTCCGCAATCTGAACATTTGAGGTCATGGTACATTTTAGTCGACCCGGATGAATAGAATAACGAGCCTTTGTGTGCCTCCCGAGAATCTGTGGCGAAGTCTGTCACATCGGAACACCGCTGGCCCTCAAATCTTAGCACCCTATCAGGCGCTACCTCGAATAGACTCTTCTCCTCCCGAAGAGTTGCATCTCGATGCCGTACCAACATTGGGTCCTCAAACTGTCACCTCTTCACCTCATCAACGATGGAAGACTCGGCAACCTCACGAACCCGTACCCCACTATCGTCGGTATCGATCAATCGAACCCCAAGGCTCGCTGGTGATGGATCGGCGAACCGTATCTGTCTCTGTACCTCGGCGGGATCGTCGATCTACGACTCAAGGCATCGGCAACTTCGTTGGCTTTCCGGATGGTATATAATATCAACATCATAATCTTTCAATGACTCGACCACCGTCTGCATCAAGTTGGCTCACTGCTGAAGATATCTTTGGAGGCTCTTGGGGTCTGTATAAATATCACATGAACCAGTACAAATAATGTCTCCAAATCTTGAGGCATGTATAAGCTGCGACGACTCTAAGTCGTGGGTAGGGTAATTCCTCTCATGCTTAGTAGCGTCGGAAGCATAGGCTATAACCTTTTGTCGTCTTTGCGTCAAAACACACGACCCGACACGCAGGTATCACAATAGATCACATACCCGTCTAACCCTCGGGAAGAGTAGGCTGGGCCGTTGTCAGCCTTTCCTTGACAGCTGAAACCGCTTCCATGAAGCCTACGTCGGCTGGAACTTGGCTGCGCCACGAGTCGACCCTAGTCAGCGATCTTTGAAATCGAAGCAAGCGCTCCACAAACCTCGATAATAACGCGATACTGAAAGCTGCGCACTCGATCGGAGTAGTAGGTCTCGGCGAACTTAGCGCCTCGATCTTTGTCGTATCCACGAACACCATCGCCCGATAATGTGCCCCGGGAATGCGAGGCTGACCAAAACTCGCTCTTGGAGAACTTGGCGAATAATTGCGGCTCGGAGGACCCAATCACCGTCGCCAGTGATCGGCATGCTCGCTCTGTTCGCGAATAAACGGGATGTCATCAATGAATACTATCACAAATGTATCCAAAAATGGCTTGAACACGGTTCATCAAATCCGTAAATATCATTTGGAGCGTTGGTCAATCGAAAGACATAACCACAACTCATAGTGCCCATACCGGTCACGAATGCGATCTTTGGGATATCGCCTCTCGAACTACTTTGATGATAACGGACCATGAGTCTATCTTGGAAACACCTCGCACCTGGCTGGTCAAACAAATCATCAATCACGGGAGGGTACCTATTCTTGATAGTTACCTTATTGTTTGCTGTAATCAACACCATCTGCGGCGTCCGTCCTTCTTCTTCGCAAAGCAGGCGCTCCCGGGGAGAAAGCTAGGCTGATAAAGCCTTTTCTATCAAATCTTTCTCAGGTCCTTGACTCCTCAACTCGGCGGTGCCATCTGTATGGCGGAATAGAAATAGGTCAGTGTGCGGCAGCATATCAATACAAAACTCAATCTCCTCCGGGAGGATACGGAAAGATCGTGCGGGAACACGTGCGAAACTCGCAACCAGCGTTGGTAAGAAGCGGCACCTCGGCCTCTGTATCAAATACGAACGGATGATAGATGTACCGCTTTATGCACCATCTTCCTGGCCTTGAGGTAAGAAATAAACCTACCGCCGGCGGCTGTGTTGCCGCTTCCAGCTCGATAAGCGGCTCGCGAGAAGCTAGAACCGAACCAGCTTGTCTACGATCAGCGTTGGCATAACAAGAAGCGAACCAGTCCATACCATAATGATATCAAAATCTGTCATCTCGACTCTATCAAGTGCGCGAAGTGCGGCGGCGTAAATAAACACGGACAACCTCATACGCATTCGGCTAACAAGATCACCCGTTAAGCGTAGCTACCTCAAAGGCTTTATCGACCAGCGGCTCATCCGATTCTACGCATGATAGAGGACACATAGGACAAGGTAGAACACGGATCTATCAAAGCATATACGTCACGACATGAAATCAATAATGTACGTGTGGCGGCGTCGGAAACCTCACGATCACGGAGGCTGGTAGGAATAAATGCGGTTACGTGGACGTAGAAGCTGAGACCACTGACCTCTGCCGCGGCCTGCCGGTCCGTGAGCACCCTACCCTCCGGGGCTGTTATACCCCGTAGTTCCAGGGTATATAGGTGAGGATGTACGTGCGAGATTACGACAGAAATTTTGGAAAGAAAGAAAGATGTGATTTTTTGACGGAAAAGTTTCCGGTTTTTGTGAAGAAAAAGGTTCGTTAATGGAATTGGATTCCCAGATTTGGTATTCGGACTTCTTAGAATATTTGAGAATTATGGAATTTTATTTAGGAAATGGTCACGTGGGGCCCACGGGTGAAATTCTGGTTTTGTAGGCAGCTTAGTTTTGAGATTTTGGCCATTATGGATATTTCGGAGATGAAATATTTTGGGCGAGTAGGAGGCGACACGTGTCACCCCTAGGTGGCCCTTGGCCGAAATTAGCTAGACAAGTGGCAAGACAGTGGCGAGTCTTGCTAGATATTTTGTGTGGACAAGTGGCTTGTGGGTCCACCCACACTTGTCCCAATCTCAACCACACACTTGCCTTCATCCTATCCATTGGTTGTCCTATATATGCACCCTTAGTTGATGAAATCTTCCACACTTAGACATTTGAAGACTTGAAAAACCCTCATACTCCCTTGACCTAGAGCTCTCGGTTTGCCCCATTTCTTGAGCAAAATTTGTCCAACAATTCTTAAACTCTCAAGTGTTCTTCCCTAAGGTGTTAGGAAGATTGTGTACCAAGAGTTGGAAAAGATTTCACACACAGCCTTGAAGGGATGCCTTGGCGAAAGTTGTCATCTTGAAACCCTAAGTGTTCTTCACTTTTTGGAGTTGAATCTTGAAGAGAAGTTGGTTAGGAGCTTACATGGGTTGCTTGTAGCGGATTGGAGCGTAAAGATTTGGAGCTAAGACTTGCTTGTGGCGACTTTAAGAACTTGGATATTTTGGGCTATTTGAGGTAGTGGAACTTAAACCTCTTTGTGAATTAGTTGTTATACATATATTATAAGTATATTATGGATTATATAATATAATATATGGAGTAAGTTTGGAAGAGTTGGATCTTGTTAACTTGTTAAAGAAAAGTTGGCGTTTGCCATTAAAATGGTAAGCGTATCTTACTTGCTAAGAAGCTAATAACAAAGTAACTATAACTTATATTAAGAATGGAAATATAAGTTGGATGACTAATGAGTAAATTGGATAAGTAAAATGGACAAAGTTGGCCAAGGACCCCAACTTAAGAATGTATTTACTTTGGTGTATTTACATTGGGTGTATTTACATTTACATTGGGGAAGATTTTTCAATCGCGTTCGTTTGGGCGTGTGATCCTTTTTAATTATTGTATTGTTATGAAGGCGTGATAGTAAACGCGTTACGGTTGGCGCGTAATCCCTTCTTTTACTTATTGTTGTTATGGGCGTGATAGTAAACGCGTTACCGTTTAGGCGTGTAATCCCTTCTTTATGTTGTTTAATTATTACGCCTTATATATATATATATGGTATATATATTACGATTGTCGGGCCTTAGTAAAAGATGGAAAAGTGAGTATAAGCGGGAAGTCTTTGTGAAATTTCAGTAGATTTTGAGGGCTTTTATTGGTATAAGTCTTGATGATAAGAAAGGTTTGATAGAGTACTATGACCATTTTAGGAGTGGAGTACTACGTGTGGCGTGATCTACTTGGCTTAAGGAGTAGCGAAGCGGGTTGTAGTACTTGGAGCATTTTGCTTATTGTCGATAAATCGTCGCGAGATATGTGAACCTCTTCCTATCTTTTCTAGCATGATTGTTGTGAACTATGTAGTGCGGTGAGCGTCGTGTGCTAAGTGATTTGGTTGGTTTAAAACATAGGGTGTTATAATAGCTTTATGGGAAGTTAGTTATAACGACCTTATGTAAGTGAAAATGGTTTCTTGATGTTAGAAGTTAAGAGACTTGATCTTATAAGATAAGAGACTTAACTTATTTGTTTTAATGTGGATGTTTGTGTGAAACCTCATTCGTGAGTAATGAGTACTTGGTTTTAAAGGGATAATGTTTCTTGATTTGGGAATCGAGAATGTGTATCGACAGACCATTGCGGCGTTAATAAAGGAAAATGTATTGAATAATGATGTGTTGTATTAAAACGATAGAAACCTCCGTCTGCATAGAAGCTAAGATGAGACAAAATGATATTACATTTTCTAGATCATGATTCTTTGTAATAAGATCGTTATAAACAAAGAATAAACTACTCGCATATATGACATATGTTACTCAATTGTTTTAAAAGAGATTAAGACTATGAGTTATGAAACCTTTCTAAAATAAGTGACTTGAGCATTTGAAAATGAGAAGTTTGAGTAATTGAAACTAGGCAATGGAACTTAGGAAAAGAATGTTGTTACTTGATTTTGAAAAGGAATGTGGGTTGGTCATTCTAATACTACGGGTATAGGGTGACTTTTATAAAAGTAATGGATCTCTTTTAAAAGAACTTAGCATTATGTAGTACCTTGGGGTTAAAAACTCGGACTTTGGCATAAAATGAAAGTACTTTGAGTTGTGTGAAACACTATGCTTGTTGTTGTGAAACTTGCCTATGCTTGTTGTTGTGAAACTTGCCTATGCTTGTTGTTGTGAAACTTGCCTATGCTTGTGATGATAGCCTTTGTTGTGCAAGTGTGGTATTTACGTATTCTGGCGTCTCTCGATAGAGGCGGTCGACTTATTGAGAACTTACTTGGGCGTCTTTGGCGGTGATGGAGAATTCCACGGGTATGTTTCCATTTTGATTCTTGTCTTGTTGTTGATGTCACATGGACATGTCTACCGTGCGATATTAGGGGCATGCGGCCGTGCGGTCGGGTTGATTACGATATATTGTTATTGTGGTTACATGGACATATCTGCAGAGGTAAATTCGGGGCATGTGGCCGTGCGGCGGGTTGATCACGGTATATTATTGTTGATGTCACATGGGCGTGTCTGCAGAGGTAGAATTCGGGGCATGTGGCCATGGGGCATTGGTATTATTGTTGCATCATGGACATGTCTGCCGATCACGATGGGGCATGCGGCCGTGATGCGAACATGATTGATGTTGTGGGCGTGAGACCCGTAGTTATATTTGAGTGATGACTTGAGGCGTGAGTCACGTTGGACATATTGCTTTTATGTTGTGAAGCGTAGTTTGGTTATCATACATGTCTCTGCTTTATATAGACTAGTATGATTTCATTCTGATATTTTCTGATTTCACATACTTGGTACTGTTGTCTTGACCTCGCTTGAGTGCGTTCATCTTGGTAGAGAATGCATCGATCGTGGATCCTCGCTCTTAGGATCTCGGTTCGGCGTTTTGGGAAGCTCCGTTTCTCGGAGGCTTATCTTTTGGTATGTGTTCCACGAGTTGTAGGTTCTTGTACATTCAGGGTATGGCGAGGCCACTGTCCGTCATAGTTGTTGTAAATCTTAAGTGCATGTAAATCTTTGTGGGCGGGGTTGTAAAAGGATTAAAGCATTCGTTTTGAAAGAGTTGTATTTATTTATTTTATTGGAAGGTAGCAGTTGGGTTGGCCTATTTTATGTTCATATATCTTGTTTCTTGTTTAAAGTTTTATTTTTATTTGGTTTTCTCGATGATTGTATCACTAGGGTGCGGGATAAGGCACGATGGGCCGAGCGGAGTCGTTCTGAGGCGCGTAACCACGAAGAAGAGGAAGACCCGGCAGCGGATCTGTCGGCTGCCGTACCACCCATGCGCCTCTGAGCGGACAATCTCTCCCCAAATGGCCTGCGTACAAGAGTAACAAGCTCCGGAGCCATGCGACACTCGCCGGTGAGACCTACGCGTCGAGCCTGGCTGAGATGTGGGTGGTCTCGATCGGCGATTCTGCCTTCTGAAACCGAAGTCTGGAGCCACGACTGGTGATCGGACCTCGCGCGAAAACCGTGAAGGAGCACTGCTGTCTTTGGTGGAATGTGGACCTAGTCTGCTGCGAAATTGTCGCCTCAGCGTCACGAGACCTGTTGTCACAGCCTCTTGGTGGCTGAGTCAATCGATCCTCACTCTCTCTATCCTCTATCCACTGCATCGCTGCGTCTTGGAAATGTCCATGCAGGGCTGAAGAGCCACCCCAGCATGCGGTAATCATATGACAGTCTAGCCCGTCACATAACGATGAACTCTGTCGCCGTATCATCTGATGGTGTGCGCGTGCACAGCCAATGAGTCAAACTTGGTGTACTCTCGATAATTCTCGTTCGCCTCAGTCGGGAATCTATCTCTGGGCTCTCCTCGTCTCGGGAGGCAAAGTGATCCATGAAGGCCTCTGTGAACTCCTCCCAAGCAGTGGAAGAGCATCCTCACCTCTCGGCGGCTCGTGGCTCAAACGGTTCAACGCGATATCGCGTAACGGTAAGAGGCTAGCATAGCGACTCTGTCTCGAAGCCCTAAGAACTGCATAGTCGTATGCGCGAATGAACTCCTGCGGATCCTCCTCGGACCTCGAACCATAAAACTTCGGGTGGATGACAACCCGAGAAAATCCGAATCCATAAATTGTCGGCTCAGGGTTAGCCACTGCTCACTGTGACGCCTGCTACTATCTTTGGTCAATAACCGGATCTGCTCCCGTAGTCTCTATGCTCGGCAGGTGTGGGGTGGGCAGCTGCAGTGCGGAACCTGCAGAGCTCTGCCGCTCTCGGCTCCTCATCTTTAGGCGTGGCTGAACTCGCCGACACGCCTCTACCTCGAGGCATAGTTTGTGCACGGTCAGTAACCCTCACGAGTACCACTGGCGACTCCTGCTTCTTTGCCTTGCCACGGGCCACAGTGCCTTCCGTGGAGGCATAGCAGTTTCATAAGAATAGGTCGGAGAGGATTCAACCTAATAAGGCGACTCTCTTTGCACGATCTCGAGAGAGAAAAATGAAACCAATCTAAATGTCCTGCGACCTCACGATTATAGATGTGGTGCCTGACACGCGATAATCAAGACTCTACTAGACACGATCTGTAGACACTTTCAGAGGACTAGCGCTCACGATACCACTTTTGTCACGACCGACCCGGGGCGGCGGTGCCTACACAGGCACCCGTTGTATACATCAGAGAATAGCAGCGGAACATACACAATATATAAATATGTCTAGACAATAAACATCGCAGGCTAGCCGATAAGGCCGTCTTCCATAAAATATGCATAATCAAAAGCAAAACTGTACAACTCGGTTCTTACAGCCCCAAACCACAACATGTGACTACAGACCTCTAGGAATAACAACTGTGGTGGGACAGGGCCCGCCATAGTACCCAGAATGTACATAAATCTACAACATCGGGGAAGAGCGTACCAAAAATACAAGCCTCGGAGAAATGGAGCTTGGCGCTGATCGGTGATCCAGAATGAGATCCACCACCTTACCCTACTTGTGGCATGAGCGGCCCGGTGAAGGTCGATTACAATATGTATTAAGTATGTAAAACTGGAAAATACTGTAATTACATCATAAGTTTAAAACAAAGTCGGAGACATGTATGATAATCAAATTACAATACATTGTGCCTTACTAACAATGAGAGTAACTAGAGTATACTTACAACGTAAAAATAGGAAGCTCACGATCAAAGCGGGACCACCGCGCGGTATCGTTAAGCAATCTACTCACGGGACTATTTCACCGCGCATAGGTCGTGTGGACACGCGTGAGGTATTCCTCGCATAGGTTGTACCCGCGCGTGAGACTATTTCACCCACGTAAGCCCGTAAGGACTCGCGTGAGTTATTCCTCGCGTCATGGGTAGAAAATCACGAGCAGGTGGTATAACGTCTTGGGGTTTACCGCCGTTTATACTCTTACCACAGGCGGGTAGTATAACGTCTTGGGGTTTACCCGCCGTTTATACTCTTACCTGGAGAAGGTGGTATAACGTCTTGAGGTTTTACCGCCATTTATACTCTTACCTAGCTCAATGGTCATCATACATAACATAAGCACTCTGAAACATTATCTGATAAATAAGCAAGTTAAGAAATCACAACTTCTTATTAGCCTTATTCATATACACTCTCGTTTTAGTTTACTTAAGGCACTAACATGTCATTATAAAATCGGAATTTAACCCAGTACTACGTCTTCTATTCTTTTAAAAATGACTTTTTCATTATAAAACTTCCAAGATACTAATAACCATAGCATCAGTCACAATTTCTTTTCAGGCGAATCACGATACCTTTAGAACTATAATTAGGCTTCTAAATCAAGTGACTTCTTTTCATTTAAAACCTTAGGCAATTGATGCCTTAAACTCAAATTGCCTTTCATTAAATCAAGTCGTTTATCCTTATTTATCTTTCCATAAAGCTAATATAACCAACTTCCCATAAAGTTGTTATATTAACTTTATACCTTAATAATTACAATTTCTATCGAGGACTTATACGTTTAAGCGAAACAAGTATCATATACTTTAAAACACCTCAAGTCATAACCTTAAAAAAACTTAAGACATCCTTAATACTCTTAAGAAATGAGTTAATCTCTAACTCATGACTTGGCTATTCTTAAAACAAGTAAAGGATATCGAGGTTTTGTCGTCTCGTACTATATCGTCTGACTATTCATGCTCAAAAGATAGGAAAGTTCTACATACCTCTTGGGTCGAACCACTTGCCAAGTCTGATATCCTTTCGTAGTATGTCAGCTTTATAATGTCGCGATACCTCTATTAACGTCTTACTTCAAGCGTAGAATATTATAAGTGCAAAGTCACTAAATTCTACGGAAAATCGGACAACGCCTCCATTGTTTCTACATACTTTGCCACCTTTTTCAAGGCGAGATTCAATAACCAAATGCGCCACATTTAAGGCCCGACAATGCAATTAACAATAGGGGATTACACGCCTACTTAGGCGTGTAAAATTCCGCCCACAATTGATATCAAACTAATACAAACTACTTTAGGCCAATTCGTGACATGGAATACAACAATACCAATTCTTATCAATTTCCTTTTCAATCCAAATTGTTAGCATAACATGATATCAAGTCGCGATCGATTATAACTACTATAATCTTTAAGTAAGTAACGTGCGGCGATTCTAATTAACGACGATTTGTAATCGAACTTGAATGGCTTATATGACATTTCGGTTTTTAGGCTACAACAATCCATAACACTTATAAAACTCCAACACATATACTTCATGCTAGCAAACAAGTAAGGCTAACAACAATATATAATCTTGTAACACTTTAAGAGACAAGATTATTACCTCAATGAGTCTTAGTCGACTTGAAATCGAAGTCGCTCCTAGCAACTTAGAGCCTCTTACAGACACTTCAATCCACCACTTGAGACCCTTAGAACAACACAAACAACTTTCCTTCAATCTTCCAAACAAAACCTAGAAAAGCAACTAGGTTTTCATCTTGCGACTAACACGAAAACTATCGTTTTCCGGGATTTTTCTATTGAGATACACTTACAATACCCTCATAAACCTTGGTTTAAAGTGTGGAGCTAAATGGACAACAAACAAATTTTTTTCTTGTTGGGATATAGAGAACCCGAGCTTAGCTAAGGAGTTCTTCAAATTCTTGAAATTTTTCTAAGTGTTGAAGTTAGTCTTGCTACTAGTACTACTATATAGTTCAATGGAGGGTCAAGATGTGCACAAATGTGTGGCTTGGATGAAGTTCCTTTAAATATCAAGACTTGTGGTCCCATTGACTAAGTCAACATTGTCAAGCTCTTTAAGTTGCAAGACTTAGTCATCCTAGCAAAGGTCAAATGACCCTTTTGGCCATGCCTAATTCGTCCAAGGCTACATAAGGGGGGGTGACACGTGTTGCCCTCCCGTTCGTCATAATATTACGTTTTCCGAAAATTCCATAATTTCGATAAATTTTTTTACAAGTCTCTAATCTTAACATTTGGGATTCTCACGTACGTTCTTAAAACATGTCCTGTAAATACGGGGTGTAACATTAGATATACAAGGCCTTCTTGAGTAAAATATTTTATGTTTGATCTGGGTTAAAGTACCCAGTATATGTGAAGCATATTAGTTGTGAGGATTCATTGGTTTGAGTATAAACCCCTAGTGGTTGTTGTTGATATTGTTGAGCCGTTTGGAAATGGTATTACCGATTTTAAGGGACTGCGAATGCAGTAGAGGATTTACTCCCAGATGTTGAACACAGGAGGTGATGTATCCTTGCAAACTGGTTTAGCAATTATAAGGGTATAGAATGAAGGATTACGACAATGATAATAAAGGTGAATGAAATTATAGTTATGCAGATTTCATAAGGTATGATTACTCCAGAACATTGTAAGGACAAATGGTAGCGCAGGGATAGTAAGAACACTTCAGCCAAATGTGACGAGCCTCTGGTGTTCAGGAAAAATGGTATGAGAAATACTTCAGATAAGAGAACCCTAAGGCAACTTGAAATGGAAATGTAAAGGTAAGACGAATGGGCACTCGGTCGATGAGAGACCTAATAATGATAAGAAAGCTTGACAAGTTACTGGAACATGTAACACCGTGAATTGGATCTAAACATATGAGGCATCTATGGTTTGCTGCATATTGGTTGATAGGTATAGTTAAAGGAGACTATGCCAAAATTTGTATAGCTTGAGACCTTTGATGAACATTCGAGGACGAATGTTTCTAAGGGGAGAAGAATGTTACACCCAGTAATTCCAGGGCACATAAGTGAGAATGTAAGTATGGAAATAAGATTTGAATATTGGAAGGAAGTATATTTACATTTTCTATATGGAATAATTTTGGATACAACAAATGTGACGACGAGAATTAATATTAGTGGTTGAATTTTTTTCAAATGGAGTTATGGACTTAGGATTGTATTAAGAATGTGAGGCCCATCGAAAATTTCACAATTTGGGGGTGGGGGGTGTCCATAAAAATAGTAAGATTTTGGCTAAGTGTTGGATTAATATTTTGTGAAGAGAATATAGTGTGGAAGATATTTTATAAAGTGAAGACAAGTGGACAAGTGGTCCACATGGGTCCCCATCCACTTGTGCTTGTGCACATGTTATAGATACAAGTCTTGCAAGACATATTTGCCTTAGCTCATAATATCTTCACCATCCAAAATCTCTTATCTCTTCTCTTCTCCTCTAAGTCTCGAAAACCCTAAGCCAAAGTGAAGAACAAGATCAACTTATTTTCCAAGATTAAGCACCTTAATTAAGTTCTAAGCCAAGTTAACTCTCCATAACAAGTGGTCACAGTTTTGGCCAAGAAAGTTATCTTGAAACCCTAAGCTTGGAGATGAACTTTATGGAAGGAGAACATGAAAGCAAGATGGTTACAAGCTTGTAGAGGATACGTGTGTGTTATTGTAACGTGTAGAAGTGGTGTAAAAAGTGAAGCAGGGCCGAGACTTAGGGACTGTTTTGGGCTAAGATTAAGATAAGATTTCTTCTTCCTCTTGAAGTAATTGGAAGTTACATGATGTTATAGTTAAGAGATGAACTTGTCTTAAGTAAAATGGAGAATAATATGTGCATGCCACAGATTTGGCATGTTAGTCGATTCTGGACAGTGTTCATGTTGTTGGATTCGTTGGTTATTGTTGTTGTTATATTCACTTATTACATGATAGATTGAAGGAAATCTTGACAGTAAACGATGAAATGGTTTATATTAAAGTGTTGAAACTTGAATTGGATAATACGGAATTATGAAAAGGGTTATGGTATTGGTTGTTGGCTGAGAACTGCATGAAACTGTGATACGTTATGGTGCTGTTTTAGGGGCTGTTTTGTGGGGTTATAATGCTGAAAATTAAGTTACCATTATGCATGTTTTAAATGTGGTAATTTTTAATGTAAGTCCTAAAGGAATAAGGGTGTAGAAAGGTGTAGAAAGGCTTCACATTCTACCCTCGTTGTTGTTGGAATATGCACTATTTTTGTGGACTGTTTTAATGTGGATTAAGAGGCTGAATTTACATGAGAAGTGGGTGTGTAAATCCCCTTTGTTGTTGTATGGTTGTGCCCTTAATTGGTGCTTGTTTATTGATGTTATTTGCCTTATTTGTAAGGTGGAAATGTACGTATAAATAGGGGAAGTGTGTTACACCTCGGAATTCCAGGGCATATATATAAGAACGTACGTAAGAAAACAAGACTTTAAGATTTGAGACTTGTAGAATTTATCGGAATTATGGAAATGTCGGGAAATGAAATATTATAACGAATGGGAGCGCGACACGTGTCACCCCCACATGGGCTTGGTCAAAATTTGGACCAAGGTTAAGTGGTCAAGGTTAAGTAGTCAAGTGGATGATCAAGCTTGAGATAATTGACCAAATCAACTAGTCAAGTTGACACAAGATATTTAATTTTCTTCATCCTAGCCACACAAATGTTTTAATCTTGGCCCTTGAAAGTAGTATATTACTACACTAGTTGCAAGACAAGCTCACAACACTTAGAAAAATTTCACATTGTACTTGCTCATTCTTGAGCTCTCGGCAATAACATCTACCTCACACAAAAAAAAAAATTGTTTGTTGTTCATAATTCACAATACTTAAACCCAAGGTTCCTAGGGGTATTATAAGGATATCTCAATACAAAGATCCTGGAAAAGCTACGTTTTTACATGAGTCGCAAGATGAAAACCTAAGTTGTTTTCATATGTTTTGATTGGAAATTGAAGGGAAGTTGTTTATGAACTTCTAAGGGCTTCAAATAGCGGATTGGAGCGTGAAGGAAAGGAGCTAAGTTGCTAAGGAGCTAAGTTGCTAAGGAGCGACTTTGAATCTTGGAGTTATTTTTGGGCTTATCAAGGTAACAATCTTGTCGTCTTAGTGATTAAAGATTACATGTTGTTGTAGTTATATATATTAGCAAGCATGAGATATATAATGGAGATTAATAAGTGTTATGGAATAGTTGGAAGCAAATCCGAAACTAGCATGTTTAGCCCTTGAAATTGTAATTCAAATTGGTCGATAGTTACAATCGTCGTATGCTAGTAAAATAAGGGATTATAATTGTTACAACTAGTTTTGACTATATGACATGTTATACTTAACAACCTGGATTGAAAAGGAATTAAGGAGAAGGACTTAGGATTTGTTGTTGTTGTGGCCGAATGCCCTTAAAAATATTGGATTGTTTTATATGAATTGTGGGGCCGAATTTTACACGTCCTGTTAGGCGTGTAATCTAATTTATCTAGTTGTTTGTGCCTCAAATGTGACGATTTGGTTGTTGATTTCGGGCCTTGGAAAAAGGTGGAAAAGTGCATAGAAACAAAGGAAGTGCTGCCCAATTTTCTATAGAACAAGAGTACTTATACTTAGTATCATTCTACGTTAGAAACTAGAAGTTGATAGTCGTGTTGTGGTCATTATAGGTTGACAATTATACGTGCGGCGTATTCGACTTAGCGTGTGGATTAAGCCGAAAAGGTATGTGAATCATCTCCTCTTCTTCTAGCATGATTCCTTATTGTAAAGTAAGTAAATCTACTCGTAAATGATATATCGTGATTGTACTTGGATTGCCTAATATAGAAGTTGTTGATATACTTCCTTGATTGTACTTGGATTGCCTAATATAGAAGTTGTTCTATATACTTCCTTGATTATTACTTTGGATGTTTAAATTAGAAGTTGTTATAATCCGTTCCACTTGATAAAATTTGGATTTTCAAAGTGAAAGTTGTTTTACTTGAAGTACTTAGAGTCTTAAAAGGAAGTGGTTCCTAATCTCTTAGATAGTGCCTTAGTTCAAAACCTAAAGGTTGTTATAATGGCTTTATGGAAAGTTAGTTATAACGACTTTAGAAGTCAGAGTGATCTACTTAGCGATTTAAAAGAGGAGAATAACATGATTTAAAAGAAGTAACTTGTTTTAAAGGTGTGAGTTACTTGGGATTTAAAGTAGAAGCTACTTGATTTCAAAACCTTGAATTGAAGTTTTAAAAGTGTAGTTTGATTTGAAAAATAGAAGTGGCTTGATACTACAGTGTTAGTGTATTAGGGTCATAAATGAATTTGGCTTCATTGTAGTACATAAAAGAAGTGACTAGAGTATAAAGAGTGTAAGCCAGCAATTTGAAGAATATGTAACTTGATGTTGCAAGGCTAGGGCCTTGGGATTTTATGAAAAGGTAAAGAGCGTCGCGTGACGTGCGTAGTGCTGTCTTGCTTAAATGACAATTATTCTATTTGTGCCTTGATAGTACTTTGGCTTGCTTAAATGAGAATTATTCTATTTGTGCCTTGATAGTACTTTGGCTTGCTTAAATGAGTATTATTCTATTTGTGTCTTGATAGTACTTTGGCTTGCTTAAATGAGAATTATTCTATTTGTGCCTTGATAGTACTTTGGCTTGCTTAAATGAGAATTATTCTATTTGTGCCTTGATAGTACTTTGGCTTGCTTAAATGAGAATTACTCTAATTGTGTCTTGATAGTACTTTGGCTTTCTTAAATGGTAATTGTCTTGGTTTGTTAAGAAGGGAAGGCATGGTAATTGTCTTGGTTTGTTAAAAAGGAAGGCATGGTATTGTCTTGGTTTGTGTAAAAGGGAAAGGCATGGTATTGTCTTGGTTTGCTAAAATGATGGTTTATTCATTTTATAAATAAGGGTCAAAGATGGTTTTCTTGCATATGGGATGCTCATATAGACATTCGTGCAAGTGTCGTATTTCCACATCTCCGCGTCCCTCCATAAAGGGCCGGTAACATGGTTCAAGAGATATCATGGAGTAGCTCGTGGTGTGAGTGGTACTGCTCGCGGTGGGTCGGAAATACTCTGCGGGTTGAAATCACGGGATATAATCCATGGACTAGCTATCAGTGATGCGAGTATCATGTCCGATGCTCATTCGGGTCCATGACCTATGCGGGTGAAATAGTCACTTGCGGGTGAAATAGTCCTATGATAGGTTGCATAATAATTAGGGTGGATGACCACATCCCGCACGACGCCGTGTTTTGAAAGCGTAGTGATTTCATTAATGAAAAGTGCGGTGTGTTCGTGACTTAAAATGGAGCGATTAGTCTCATTGTTAAAAACATAACTTAAATGGTAAAGATGATTGCATTACTCTCGCGTTTGCAAGGTTCGGTGTGTTGTTGTTTTGAGTTATCATACTTGCTTCTGTTATATTTGGTATGTGATCTCGCTCTGATCTTATTATTTCATATACTTGGTACATTCTTACGTCTTGACCTTTCTCAGAAATTTGCGTTAAATGTCGCGGGTTTAGGTGCGTGATTTGGTGATCTGCAAGTGTAGGACCACCTCGAAGTTTTTGGACAGCTCCGTTTGTTGGGAGCTTATCATTTTAGTATAGATCGCATTCTGAGACTTTTATGCGATTATAGATGCGGCGGGGCCTTGTCATCATAGTTGATAAAACTCTTAAGTGCGTATTCGTATGTAGGATTGGACTCGTATGCAGATGTAGTGCTTTTGATTATATATATATTGTTACACCCCATAATTCTAGGACATGTTTATAAGAACGTACGTAAGAACTAAAATGTTAAGATTTGAGACTAGTGAATATTTATCGGAATTATGGAAATGTCAGAAAACGAAATATTACGACGAATGGGAGGGAGACACGTGTCACCCCCCTTGGTTGGTCTTGGTCGATTAGACCATGGGTTTAATGGTCATTTGACCTATGTAAAGATGACTAAGTCTTGCAAGCTAAGAGCTTGAGATTATTGACTTAGTCAAAGAGCCCACTTGGCTTGATCTTTTAATGAAGAACATCCAAGCCACTCATTTGTTTTAATCTTGACCCTCCATATTGTTATATATGCATACTACTAGCAAGACAAGTTCCCACACATAGAAAAAAATTCAAGAAAACCTGTTCTTCACTATGTTGCTCTCGGGTTTGAGACTTTTAGCAAGACAAGAATTTTCGTTTGTTGTTCAATAATATCCATACATTAAACCAAGGTTCCTAAGGGTATTGTAAGGGTATCTCAATAGAAAATACTGGAAAAGTGTCGTTTTTGCGTTAGTCGCAAGGTGAAAACCTAAGTCACTTTCATAGGTTTGGATTGGAAATTGAAGGAAAGTTGTTTGTGAACTTCTAAGGGCTTCAAGTGGCGGATTGAAGTGTCAAGGAAAGGCGCTAAGTTGCTAGGGAGCGACTTCAGATATTCAAGTTGGATTAAAGCACGTCTAGGTAACAATCTTGTTCTCTTAAGTATTATAAGATTACATATTGTTGTAGCTTTACATTTTATCAAGCATGAGATATATGTATTGGAGATTCATAAGTGTTATGGATATTGGAAGCCTAAATCCGAAATGACATTATTAGCCATTTGAAATTGAAATACAATTTGGTCGATAATTAGAATCGTCGCATGTTATCTACTTGAAGATTTTAGTTGTTATAATCGACTGCGGCTTTATAACATGTTATACTAAACAACTTGGATTAAAAATGAATTGTAAAGAAGGATATATTGTTACACCTTTTGGCCGAAAATGGCATTGGTTATTGAATTGCTTGGTATCAATTGTGGGGCAGAATTTTACACGTCTTGTTAGGCGTGTTATCCCCTATTGTTAACTACATTGTTGAGCCTTAAATGTGGCATATTTGGTTATTGAATTCGGGCCTTGAAAAGGTGGAAAAGTATGTAGAAACAAAGGAAGTGCTGTCTGATTTTCCGTAGAATTTAGTGACTTTGCACTTAGAATATTCTACGTTTGAAGTTAGCAGTTAATAGACGTATTATGGTCATTATAGGTTGACATACTATGTACGGCATATTGGACTTAGCAAGTGGATTGAACCAAAGAGGTATGTGGAACTTTCCTATCTCTTGAGCATGAGTGGTTGTAAATATATAGTACGGTAGACGTACGAGATTTTGATGAATCTAGTTTCATTTGATATCCTTGACTTGTTTTAAGAATGTCCAAGTTGGTTGAGTTACATAATTAACTCACTTGTTTTAAAGATTAAGGATATCTTAGTTTCTAAAGATAAGAGACTTGAAGTATTTTTGAAAAGTATATGATACTTGGTTTTGGAAAGTTTAAGTCTCTTGGTTATAAAGAATAATGTAAGTGTCTAAAACATAAAGTTAGTATAACGGCTTTATGGGAAGTTGTTTATAATAGCTTTATGGAAAGTTAAAAGAATGGTTACTCTAGCAATGTAAATTAAGATAAAATGACTTGAAAGGAAGAAAGACATTGATTTGAAGGCATCAATTGCTTAAAGTTTTAAAGTAAAAAGTCACTTGATTTAGAAGTCTTTAAATGTAGTTCTAAAATGTATTGTGACTTGTTTTGAAAAGTAGATATGACTTGATACTACGGTTATTAGTATCTTGGAAGTTTTATATGAAAACGAGTCATTTTAAAAGAATAGAAGTACGTAGTACTTTTTGTTAAATTCCTGGATTTTATAATGACATGTTAGTGCCTTAAGTAAACTACAATGAGAGTGTATATGAACAAAGCTAATAAGAAGTTAGGGGATTTCTTAACTTGCTTATGATAATTATGATAAGCCGGTGGTGCTTATGTTAGGTATGATAAGCCGATAGTGCTTATGTTATGTATGATAAGCTGGTAGTGCTTATGTTATGTATGATAGTCGGTTGTGCTAGTGATATATTATTCATTACAGGGTCATTCCCCGGGTTTGTGGCATTTGCATAATCCGTGGATTTGCTACCCATGATGCGAGGAATACCTCATGCGAGCCCGTAGGGCTCATGCGGGTGAAATAGTCCTATGCGGGGCGGACCAGTCCTATGCGAGGAGATTACCTCATACGGGTCCATACGACCTATGCGAGGGGATACCGTCTATGCGAGGAAATTACCTCATGCGGGTCCATACGACCTATGCGGGTGAAATAGTCCCAGGAGTAGGATTGCAGAATGATACTACGGGCGGATGGCCCTAGGTTAATCATGTTATACCCTGTAGTTATGGCCATACGTATAGGAGCGTACGAAAGGGGTTAAGACTTAAAATTTTCGAAAGATAGGTTGTCGGATTATTTCGGACGGGTTTTTAGTCAAATTTAAGGTGGGTTATGACCCGTTACGTTGAGAGTTCCTAGGTGTTTCAAAGGCCTAGTGTGTATTTCGTTGAGTCTAGTTTCCAGCGCAACCAGCGTTAATCGATAGGACCTCGAGTAGAAAGTTATGGGAGTTACAAGTTCGGTCTTGTGATCGGACAGAAAAGTGTTACGATCGAGAGCCACGAGCGCATGGCAGGTTCGCGAAGTTAGAAAGTCATGAAGTTTCACTCATGGCGCCAGCGGGTTTTGCGGAAAAACTTAGGAAAATCAGATTTCTTCTTTTAAAAAGGCCATGGGATGGTGACAAGTGTCCCCAGTGATTTTTGCATGTCCCTTATATTTACCATGTCTTGAAGACTTGGTCATCTTTCAAATCCTTCTCTCTCTCTAAGCTAGAGCTCTCACTTCTCTCTAAAATTCCAAGAGGAATTCAAAGCTTAAGGAAAATCTGAAAAAGTGTGGCAAGAAGGAAGCTTGTGGATAGCTTGTAGGTGTTATTGTGGTGGTGTTCTTGGAAAGGAGGCTAGCAAAGTTGTTGGGATAATTTTGGCTAAAGCTCTAAGGTAACAATTCTTCTCTTGTAGCTAGTTATTGATGTTGCATGTGAAGAGGAAGGAACTTGTAGTAGTAAATAATGCTCCTAGATTCATTGCATGTAAGAAATAAGGTTTGGATATGTAAGTATTGGTTAAAGAGGTTATGTGAGCATGTTGTAGCCTAAGTTCTACTTTAAAATTGTTAAGTAAATTGTTGTACTTCATGGGGCAGAATTTTACACACCCAAGTTTAGGTATGTAGTCCCCTTTGAAATGTTTGGATTGTTGGGCCTTAAATGTGGCGTTTGGATGTTGAATTCGGCCTTGAGAAAGGTGGCAAAGTATGTAGAAACAAAGGAAATGCTTCCCAATTTTCCATAGAAATTAGTGACTTGAACTTGGAAAATTCTATGTTTAAACTAGAGGTTAATAAACGTATTATGGTCATGATAGGTTGACATACTACGTGCGGTATTTTGGACTTAGCAAGTGGATTGAGCCGAAGAGGTATGTGGAAACTTTCTTATCTCTTGAGCATGAGTAGTTATATCTATATAATCGGTGAGCGTCGTGTTTTTAAATGAAGTAAATCCGTTTGTTATACTTGACTTGTTTTAAGAAAATGTCTAAGTTGGTTGGGTTAAGAAGTTAACCAACATTCTAGAGGAATGGTTTATCCTAAATAAGGTAGACAAGGATTTCTTGACATAAAGAAGTATAGAGTACTTGGTGTGAAAGTATTGAGTATTGAATTATTCTAGGAGTAAAAGCAATTTTGAGGTAAGAAACTTGTTTTCTAAAGATAAGAGGCTTGAAGTGTTTTGAAAATTGTGTAAATTTGTTTTGAAGTATAAGTCTCTTGGTTAATAAAAGAACGAAACCGTTTGGGATATAAGGAGTTATAACGGCTTTATGGGAAGTTAGTTATAACGGCCTTATGAAGAATAAGAATGTCTAAAGTTTTAAAAGCATAAAGTTAGTATAACGGCTTTATGGGGAGTTAGTTATAATAACTTTATGGAAGGTTAAAGAGTTTTTTCTTGAAAAGGTAAACATAGATGCAAGGAATGAAAAGTCTAAAGAAGTTATGAGTTTACTTGGACGTACCGTCAGTGATGGAGGCTTCCACGGGTATGCGGCCATGATGAGGGTTCGTTCCCTGTTGATAGTGTTATTCCATGGACTAGCTCTCCATGAGGTCTCGCGATGCGGTGGATGCGTAGCTAGTCCTCGTACTTGCCGGTCGGCGGCGTGATGCGGTGGATCTGGTAGTTGGCTTCGTACTTGCCGGTCGGTGTTAGGGCGAAGTTTCGTGATGCGGGCGGATCGGTGGTTTGCTGCGTACTTGCCGTCGGCGGCGTGGCGGTGGATCCAGTAGAGGCTATCGTACTTGCCCGGTCGCCGTGATCTGGTATTTAGTATTGTTAGTGCGATGGGATCGGTAGGCGGCTTCGTACTTGCCGGTCGATTGATTGAGGATGGGGTGGATCGTAGCTATGCCCGTACTTGCCGTCACGTTCTTAGGACACATGTGGGACACGTGTTCATATGTACTCCTTAGTGTTGTTATATTATAAATGCGGTGAAGAAGGAATTCCACGCACGATTGATATTGTGGGCATGAGACCCGTGGTTATATTTGAGTGATGACTTAGAGGCGTGAGTCCCAGGCTTGTAGTACGCTTATATGTTGTGTCTTGTAGTTTGGCTATCATACACATCTCTGCTTTATATAGACTATTATGATTTCATTCACGTATTTTGATTTCACGTACTTGGTACTGTTGTACTAACCTCCTTGGAGGCTGCGTTCATGCCGCGAGTTGGGCACGTAACTGGCGATCCACGCTCTTAGGATCATTGTTCAATTCTTGGGAAGCTCCGTTTCTCTGGAGGCTTTGTCTTTTAGTGCGATTCCACGAGGTTGTAGACTTTTGTACATTCGGGGTATGGCGGCCCTGTCCGTCCACGATTATTATTCTAGAGATCTGTAGTCACATTTGTGGTTTGAAATGTAAAAACAAGTTGTCTTGTTTTACATTTTTATTAAGTATATCTATGGAAGCGCGCTTGGCTTGCCAGTGATGTTACTATTCTGAGTTTATGTGTTATGTATGTTCATTTGCTATTCTACGATGTGTACTGACGGGGTGCGGTAGGGCACCGATCCTTGTTTCCGAGTCGGGTCGTGACAAATCATGAGCTTCCTGTTTTAAAACCGACAAAGTTTATTCTTGTCCACTCTCATTGTTAGTAAGGCATAGTGTACTGTTAATGTGGTTATCATATATGTCCCCAGCTTTATTTTAAACTATTATGATTTCATTCTGATTTCGGTTTCACATACTTGGTACTGTTGTCTTGACCTCCCGAAGCTGCGTTCATGCCGCGGTAGAGTTATCTGATTCTTGATCCTCACTCTTAGGATCACTGTTCAGTGGTTGACAAGCTTCATTACTCCGGAGGCTTATCTTTGATTCACATCCCTGGTATTGTCGGTCATCGTACATTCAGGGGTATGGCGGGGCCCTGTCCCGTCACAGTTATTATGTAAAAATTCTTAGAAGTCTGTAGTCATATCTTGTGGATTGGGTTGTAAGAACAAATATGTAACTGTTTTATTTTTGGGTTACGTATATTTCACGGAAGGTGGCCTTATCGGCTAGCCTGTTGCTATTTGTTTGTCTAAGTATTTTATGTTTGCCCGCTGCTATTCTCTGATGTATACCTGTAAGGGTTGCCCAGGTAGGGCACCAGTCGCGGGCCCGGGGTCAGGTCGTGACAAAAGTGGTATCAGAGCAGTTAGTCCTCGGAAAGTGTCTACAGACCGTGTCTAGTAGAGTCTTGATTATCGGTGTGTTGTGCATACGTCTATGTCGAGGAGGTGCGGGACATTTAGGATTGGTTTCCATTCTTCTCACTCTGAGATCGTGCGATAGAGCTGTGTTGTTAGTGTCGTCTCTCCCTAATGAGTTATGTTGATTGCAGCTATGAGAAAGGCAGCAGTGACCCAGGAAGAATTATGTGGATTGCGTATCCAGGTTGGTAATAATTATTGTATAGTTGGTATTATGACATATAACTATACGGATTTATGTATAAGGGTCAGACGCGTGTTGCCTAGAATGATTTTAGATTACCAAGAATTGGTAAAGACTAAATAGATACCGGAAGGGTATAAAACAGTTTAATGAATTCTCATCAAAGTCTTGCGTGCTAATTTGAGAAATTGGGAGATGATGAGTTGTCTGAGAATGAAATGAACCCTTAAGAAGTTGATTAAGGGACTTAAGGGAAGACTATGTAATATATTAATCTACGTAGTTGTTACACCCCGTAAGTCCAGGACATGTTTAAGAGAATGTACGTAAGGAACACAAGACTTGAAATTAGTACGAAAGGAAGAATTGTTTTCAGGCGAAAAATCTTCGACGTCGGAAACGAAAAATGTTCGTTGAGGAGAATTGGGTTCTCAAAATGCATTAATTGAGGATTATGGAATGTATTATCATTATGGAAATTTGTTTTTATGGAGTTGGTCACGTGGGGCCCACCCGAGAAATTTTACGTTTTGTGGGACCACGAGGTTCTGAAATTTTATGGGCGAATGGGAGGCGACCGTGGCACCCTCCCCACGTGGTCTTGGGCGAAATTATGCAAGGGTAGTATGGTCATTGACCGTGATAGAAGACAGTCTTGCTAATTAAAGAGCTTGATATTGTTGACTAAGTCGAGGCGGCAGCAGCGATCTCTTCCATCCAAATCTAACATGTGTTATATTCTAGACCCTCCAATGTGTTATATAAGCACACTAGTAGCAAGACAAGTCTTCCAACACTTAGAAATTTTTAGAGAAACTTGAGTGAGGCTTAGAAGCTCTCGTCTTTGTGAGCTTTCCCACACAAAAAAAAATTCAATTGTTGTCCAATATTCACAAGACTTTAACCCAAGGTCCCTAAGGGTATTGTAAGGATATATCAATAGAAATATTCGGAAAAAGCAGCGTTTTTACGTTAGTCATGAGCAAAAACCTAAGATGTTCTTCAACTTTGAAGATGGAACTTGAAGAGAAGTTCTTCATGATCTTCTAAGGAGTACTTGGAGCGGATTGGAACATAAGTAAAGGAGCTAAGAATTGCTAAGGAGCGACTTTGAATCTTGGAAATAATAAGGGCTTATAAAGGTAACAATTCTTATCGTTTTAGTAATTAAGATTACTTATTGTTGTAGTTATGGATGTTAGCAAGCATGAGGTATTTAGTATGAAGTTTGATAAGTGTATTGGCTATTGGAACCCTAATCCGAAAACTAGCATGTTTAACCCTTAAGATTACAATTCAAGTTGATTATTAGTTTAAGTCGTCACATGTTATATAAAGAAGGAATTATAGTTGTTGAAATTGTTTATGACTATATAACATGTTAGACCTAAGAATTTGGATTAAAAGAATTGGAAAAGAACTTTGTGTTGTTGTATATGTTTAGCCGAGAATGGCTTTAAATATGGAACTAGTTTCGTATTAATTTGTGGGGCGGAATTTTACACGTCCTGTTAAGGCGTGTAATCCCCTTTGGTTAGCTGAATTGTTGGGCCTTAAATGTGGCGTGTTTGGTTATTGAATTCGGCCTTGAAAAAAGTGGCAAAGTATGTAGAAACAAAGGAAGTGCTGTCCGATTTTCCGTAGAATTTAGTGACTTTACACTTAGAATATTCTACGTTCAAAGCTAGAGGTTAATGGACGTATTATGGCCATTAAACGTTGAAGTACTAAGTATATCGTATTCTACTTGAAGGATGGAATAGCTATCAAGGTTGAAGTACTTTGGAGCATTTTGCTATTTGTCGATAATCGTCGCGAGGTATGTGAACCTCTTCCTTATTTTGACATGATTCTATGTATGGAATATACATGTGGTATTATTTCATGATTCCTTCTACTCTTAGAAGTTAAGAGGTATGTATGTTGATTTACTCTACGTAAAGGTTATGTCTAAGTTATCCTAAGTTCTTACCAAGTCTTATGGGGGATGTTGGTAAGCGTCGTTAGGAGGTATTTGGAGCCAAGTTGACTTGGCTAATTTACAACACGAATGAGAATAAGTATCGAACAAGCCATTGCAGCGTTAATAAAGGAAAATGTAATGACGATAAATTATATTAAAACAAGTAGAATTCTCCATCTGCATAGAAGCTAAGATAAGACAAAATTGTATTACATTTTCTAGATCATGGCTGCTTTAATAAGATCAGTATAAACAAGTATAACCAATTCACACATATAAGGCATATGTTGCTTAATTTAAAGAGTTTACGTTATGAAGTGTTAAGACTATGAACTACGAAACTTGATTCTAAAAGATAAGAGATTTGAAGTATTTTGAAAGTATACGATACTTGGTTTTCGAAAGTATAAGTCTCTTGGTTATAAAAAGAATGTATTTGCCTAAAGTATAAAGTTAGTATAACGAAGTTCATAAAAAGAATGGATTTAAAAGCATCAATTGCTTAAGTTTTAAGGAAAGAAGTCACTTGATTTAGAAGCCGAAAAATGTATTTCTAAAAGTGTAATGACTTAGGTAAAATGTAAACAAGCCTTGATACTACGGGTGTTAGTATCTTGGGGTTTTATATGAAAATGAGTCTTTTAAAAGAATGTAAGCACGTAGTACTTTGGGTTAAATTCCCGAATTTTTATGTGTGAAACGAAAGTGCCATGAGTTTATAAAAATGGAAGTCTAAAGGTTTAATGAACTTTCCTATGTTTGCTTGTGATAGCTTTGAGTGCAAGTATTATATGTTTACGTTGTCGTGACTCTCAGTTGGAGGCCATTGTCTTGTTGTAAGTTTACTTGGGCGTCTGCAAGCGGTGATGTGGATTCCACGGGTATGCTTCCATTATGATTGATCCTTGGACATGCTTATCACGATGTGGGATTAGGGCGTGTGACCGGGAGGCGGGTTAGATTCGAATTTGTTTATTACCGTGGCGTACTTATCGATGAGGATTAGGCGCATGCGACCATGCATGTCGGCTATTACTCGTGGGCTAGCTCGTGAAGACTTGTACTCACGATGTGGGATTAGAGTCGTGTTATATTATTACGCCATGGGCTGGCTCATGAAGACTGCGCCTACGATGAGGATTAGGGCGCATTATGGACATCTTTATCGATGAGGATTAGGGGCATGCGGCCACGTTATATATATATGTTGTATATGTGTACGCCGACAGTGAGGTAGGATGACACGGGCGCGTCACATGTATATATGTTACACATACTATCGGCGATGATGTAGGATTCCACGAGCGGAGATATATATATGTATTGTGTATGTATGCCCGGCGGTGAGGTGGGATGCCGCAGGCGCATCACGTGGTTATATTTTACACTTATGGTATCCGGCGGTGATGGGGATTCCACGAACGCTTTGATATTTGTGTGACTTGATCGCGTCCCAGTTAGGTAGGGTAGTATATCGTCCCTCAGTAAAGGGTCGGATTATGTTATGAAAGATAAGTAAGTTATATGGTAATGAACTTAATGATTTCTCCTAAGTATGTACGTAAGATTTGGCTATAACTCTTAATGGAATGGAAAAGATAATGATGTGCAATCAAGTTCATGAGTGGTAATGACACGACAGGATCTGGTATGTACTTTTTATACTTGCCCCTGTCATTCTTTTACATGATTATGATCACATTTCTTGTACTTTATTTCCGTTCCATATTCGTACATGTTGTCTTGACCCTCTTGAGAATTTGCGTTCATGTCCGCGAGTTTAGGTATACGATTGTGGATCGCGAGTTAGGATCTGGTTGACATTTTGAGATGGCTCGATGTTTGAACTTATGCGTCATGGTTATGTATATTGAGAATGCGGCGGGCCTTGTCGTCATAGTATTTGTCCAAATCTTAGAGGTATGTATTCATACGTAGGTTGGGTAGCTAGAGTTGTTTTACATTGTTAAACATTGTAGACCACTTCCGGGTAATATTTATGTTATGGCGGCCTTATCGGCAGCCTTAGTTTTAAAAAAATATAGAGTGTTATTTATCTTATGATTTATTATGTTGTATGAATAGAAGGGTGCCCGGTAGGGCACCGCGCTTGATGGTCGAGTGCGTGACAAAAGTGATATCAGGCGATTAGTCCTCGGAAAGTGTCTACGACAGGTGTCTAGTAAGTCTTGATTATCGGTGTGTTGTGCACCACATCTATAATCGGAGGCTGCGGGACATTTAAGATAGTCTCATTCTTCTCGCTTTGTGAGATCGTGCGATAGAAATTTGTGTTGTTAAGGTCGTCTCCCTAACGAGTTATGTTGATTGCGGTATGAGAAAGCGCGGTGACCGGGAAGGACTATGTGGATTGCGTATCCGGGTTGGTAATGATTGTAGTATAGTTGGTATTGTGACATCTGACTATACGGAGTTATGTATGAGGTCGTTTATGGGTTGCCTAGAATGGTTTTAGATTACGAGTTGGTAAGGACTAACTAGATAGGGTAGGTATGGAGCGATTAATGAATTCGCGAGTCTTATGTTTTATTTTGAGATAATTGGGAAAGGACTTTGTGTTGTTGTATATGTTAGCCGAGAATGGCTTTAAATATGGAACTAGTTTCGTATTAATTTGTGGGGCGGAATTTTACACGTCTTGTTAAGGCGTGTAATCCCTTTTGGTTAGCTGAATTGATGGGCCTTAAATGTGGCGTGTTTGGTTATTGAATTCGGCCTTGAAAAAGGTGGCAAAGTATGTAGAAACAAAGGAAGTCTTTGTCCAGATTTTAGTAGAATTTAGTGACTTTGCACTTAGAATATTCTACGTTCAATGCTAGAGGTTAATGGACGTATTATGGCCATTATAGGTTGAAGTACTAAGTATAGCGTATTCTACTTGAAGGATGGAATAGCTATCAAGGTTGAAGTGCTTTGGAGCATTTTGTTATTTGTCGATAATCGTCACGAGGTATGTGAACCTCTTCCTTCTTTTGACATGATTCTATGTATGGAATATACATGTGGTATTATTTAATGATTCCTTCTACTCTTAAAAGTTAAGAGGTATGTATGTTGATTTACTCTACGTAAAGGTTATCTCTAAGTTATCCTAAGTTCTTACCAAGTCTTATGGGGGATGTTGGTAAGAGTCGTTAGGAGGTATTTGGAGCCAAGTTGACTTGGCTAATTTACGGCACGAATGAGAATAAGTATCGAACAAGCCATTGCAGCGTTAATAAAGGAAAATGTAATGACGATAAATTATATTAAAACAAGTAGAATTCTCCATCTGCATAGAAGCTAAGATAAGACAAAATTGTATTACATTTTCTAGATCATGGCTGCTTTAATGAGATCAGTATAAACAAGTATAACCAATTCACACATATAAGGCATATGTTGCTTAATTTAAAGAGTTTACGTTATGAAGTATTAAGACTATGAACTACGAAACTTGATTCTAAAAGATAAGAGATTTGAAGTATTTTGAAAGTATACGATACTTGGTTTTCGAAAGTATAAGTCTCTTGGTTATAAAAAGAATGTATTTGCCTAAAGTATAAAGTTAGTATAACGACTTTATGGGAAGTGGGTTATAATAGCTTTATGGAAAGTTAAAAAGTGGTTTACTCTAAGTAATGATAAGATGTTTTGAAATAAAGAAAGGCAAATGGATTTAAAAGCATCAATTGCTTAAGTTTTAAGGAAAGAAGTCACTTGATTTAGAAGCCAAAAAATGTATTTCTAAAAGTGTAATGACTTAGGTAAAATGTAAACAAGCCTTGATACTACGGGTGTTAGTATCTTGGGGTTTTATATGAAAAGGAGTCTTTTGAAAAGAATGTAAGCACGTAGTACTTTGGGTTAAATTCCCGAATTTTTATGTGTGAAACGAAAGTGTCATGAGTTTATAAAAATGGAAGTCTAAAGGTTTAATGAACTTGCCTATGTTTGCTTGTGATAGCTTTGAGTGCAAGTATTATATGTTTACGTTGTCGTGACTCTCAGTTGGAGGGCATTTGTCTTGTTGTAAGTTTACTTGGGCGTCAAGCGGTGATGTAGGATTCCACGGGTATCTTCCATTATGATTGATCCTTGGACATCTTATACGATGTGGGATTAGGGGCATGTGACCGGGGCGGGTTAGATTCGGTTGTTTATTACCGTAGCGTACTTATACGATGAGGATTTGGGGCATGCGACCGTGCTATATGCGACTATTACTCCGTGTGCTAGCTCCCGTGAAGACATGTACCCGTGATGAGGATTAGGGGCATGTTATATTATTACTCCATGGGCTAGCTCCCCATGAAGACCTGCGCCTACGATGAGGGATTCCGGGGGCACGTTATGGTCATGCTTATATGATGAGGATTAGGGTCATGCATGCGGCCACGTTATATATATATATATATATATATATATATATATATATATATATATATATATATATATATATATGTGTGTTGTATATGTGTCTGTAAACAATGAGGTAGGATCTGTGGCGCGTCACATGGATATATGTTACACCTACGGTGTCGGTGATGTAGGATTCCACGGGCGGGAGATATATATATGTATTGTGTATGTATGCGCCCGGCGGTGAGGTGGGATGCCACAGGCGCGTCACGTGGTTATATTTTACACTTATGGTATCGGCGATGATGGGGATTCACGGGAATGCTTTGATATTTGTGTGACTTGATCGCGTCAGTTGGGTCGGGTAGTATATCGTCCCTCGTAAAGGGCGGATTATGTTATGAAAGATAAGTAAGTTATATGGTAATGAACTTAATGATTTCTCCTAAGTATATGCGTAAGATTTGGCTATAACTCTTAATGAAATGGAAAAGATAATGATGTGCAATTAAGTTCATGAGTGGTAATGACACGGCGAGGATCGGTATGTACTTTTATACTTGCCCTGTCATTCTTTTATCTGATTATGATGCATTTCTTGTACTTTATTTCGTTCCATATTTGGTACTGTTGTCTGACCCTCTTGGGGATGCGTTAAATGTCGCGAGTTTAGGTACCTGATTGAGGATCCACGAGCTTAGGATCTGGTTGGCATTTGAGATGGCTCGATGTTAGGAGCTTGTCGTCATGGTTATGTATATTCGAAGTGCAGCGGGGACTTGTCCGTCATAGTATTGTCCAAATCTTAAGTGCATGTATTCATCGTAAATTTGGGTGGCTAGAGTTGTTTTTACATTGTTAAACAGTGTAGACCCTTTCAGATAATTTTTATGTTATGGCAGCCTTATCGGCTTGGTCTTAGTTTAAAAAAAATATATAGAGTGTTATTTATCTTCCGCATTTTATTATGTTTTATGAATAGAAGGGTGCCCAGGTAGGGCACCAGTCGCGGCCCGGGGTCTGGTCGTGACAGTAGTATGCTTAAGAGAATGGTACAGATGAGATCCGTATGGAGTAAGTAATGGTTGTTGTGATCAAGACAACACGATTTAGAGCTTATGAGAAGCTATCTTACCCGTATGCGGGGAAGGATAAGGTAGGCCTGGAGCATGGAAATTGCGAGCCTAGGGATATTAATAACCGCCGAGACCTTAGGTATATAAGGCCTTCTCGGGAAATAAGATTTAATTCAGACTAAGGGTAAGTGTTAAGTACGACAGTGGGTCGGGTTGAGGACTGTGCGGGTGCTATAGTTTGAATTGGAGTGGGATCAATTGGTAGTAGTTTAGCTCGTGGCGAGTCCGCGAAGGTGCAAGGCCAAGTCTAGTTAATTGTTTCTGGATTCGTGGACACGTTCCGGGTTCCAGTCGTGAGTCGAAAATGGCTTTATTTTGTTCGATATTGTAACTCCAAATATTGGAGGCCAGAATCAGTATGGAGGTTATGTACGTAAGCTAGAATAAGTTTGGAAGTACGGAAGAAATGCGGCCGTAAGAAAGAGCAACCAAGTGTAAAAGAATAAGTGCGAATCCATGAGAACCTTTCGTGGTGACTACAGTGATTGATGGGTGGTAGGCGGCGGTATATAATAATTTCCGGTGGCGATACGATCGTCGGACCTATGAACCTAGTAAGGCTGCTATGGCGGACTTTGAGGTCATTATGGAGTGCAGGCTAGTTGGCCTCTTGTTATGCCAGCGTTAGTGCTGAGAAGAGTTTGGTTCGATTCGGTTCCGTTAAGCCAGGTTATCGAGTGGAAAGGAAGGGAAGTGGTGGTAACCAATGAATTATCCTTCATTCTTTGACATCATTGATATTAATAAGTTTGTGTGACTTGTTCTTTGAGGTAAATTGATGCAGAAAGTAAGTAATACTTGAATTTGAAGGATTTTATGTTAAGTGCCCTTGGAGGTACTTGGAGTGGGTTTGGTGTGGCGGTCAGGGCCACGACCTTCCGGATAATGTCAGGAAAACACGCAAGGCAAGAATAAAACAAATGCAGTGCTGCTGTGGAAAGCGAAGACATCGTTGGTAGGTTTTAAAAATCTATCACGATGATAAGGTGGTGACGATGATTAAGATTTTGATAGGAGATAAGCTCTCTCCCTACGTAAAGGATAGTTTCGTATTATGGGGTAATTATGTGTACCCGTGTTATTAGGCAATGTATATGGGGTGGTAAAGTCCCGACGTTATCTGATAAGTTACAATTTTAATTAGCTTAGTGGAAAAGGTATTGTGTTGGGCTAATTGAGAGCGACATTAGGAAATAGTTAGAGGATGTGTCTTAAGGATATAAATGTTGGTTATAAGCATAAATGAAATGTATGACTCGAGGATGTCACGACCGATCTAGGGCATGGCCAGTGCCTTACCGGGCACCTAGTGATAACAACATCGAGAGAAAATCAGCGGAAATAAAATTTAAGCGAGGAAACAGAGACAACGTAAGAAAGCAGGCTAACCAAAGCGGTTACCCAGTATATCATATAGCAGAATAGTTAAAATCCTTTACAACCACCTTGGCGCGATTACTACGGACCTCACAGAATATAACAACAACTATGGCGGGACGGGGCCGCCATACCACAGAATGTACAAGTATCTACAATGTGAGGACTATACCAAAAGATAAGCCTCAGGAGAAGCGGGCTTCCCAACTGAGCTGCGATCACATGGCGAGGATCGACAAGCGGTGTACCTCTACTGCGGCATGAGCGCGGCCCGAAGAGTCGATGCAGCGGTACCAAGTATGTGGCGAAAATCGTAATGAAATCACATTTCATCATTTTATAAAACCATTTTGCGATAAATGTGATTATGTCAAGTAAGGGGCGCGTATCCCAAAATGATCACTCGCGCGTAACTATGGGTCTCGCGCCCGTAATATCAATCATGCGTGGAACCCGTTCCTCACTGCCGGCAATACATGATGTAAAACAACACCCGTATGTGAACACGAACACTAGATCACACTGCGTCGTCAAGCCGTCGGGCCTAGTAGAATAGCCAACTACGGTCCAAAGCTAGTTATATCCGCTTCACGGGCAAGTGCGGAAGCGACCGCGATCCAGCTAGCCACGCATGGCGAGCAATTATCTTAAGCTAGCGTGCCTAGCCTCTGAGTCTCACGAGATATGTGTTATGCCCGTGGTTAGAATGCGTATGTGAGGGCGTGCGTGCGAATGTATATGCCTAATTAGGGTAAGAATGATAGAATTGATTCTGCGAAAGTTATTTGAACCTTGTGAAGAAAATTTACGTTTCGATATTTTTACGACTATGGAATTCTTTCGAAAGATAAAATATTTTGGACCAATAGGAGGGCGACATGTGTCACCCATGGATTGGTCCAAGTGGACGAAAATGGGTGGACAACTTGGCAAGACAAGTGGCCAACAAGTCTTGCCAAGTTGGCATGGCTTGGACGGCAAAATGGAAGGATTTGGGCAAGTCTTGCTTAGTCAAGACTTGCCTATCTTTTGTAAGACAAGTGTGGGAAGGCTCTTACACACTTCATCTCTACCCTACACTTGTGTTAATCCCCTCCCTTGGTTGTGCTATATAAACCCCCTAAGTAGATGAAATCATCCACACTTAAACATTACAAGTCTTGAAAAATATTTTCCTCTCCCTTCATCCCTAGTTGATCTCGTCTAAAACAGCCCCCTCCCCTACCTAAAGTTGTCCAAAAACTCTTAAACTTATAAGTGTTCTTCCTTAGTATGTTAGGAAGATCACCAACCAAGAGTTAGATGAGATTTTCACACCTATAGCCTCTAAAACACCACCAAAACCGAAACTGGACAGTTTTGAAGACTAAGTGTTCTTTACCTTTTTGAGTCAAAATTCTTGAATAGAAGTTGGTTGGAACTTCTAAGGGTAAACTATGGTGAGTTGGAACACAAGAAATTGGAGCTAAAACACAAAGGTTTGGAGCTAAGACTTGCTTTGAAACGACTTTAAAATCTTGGATATTGTTGGGCTAGTATTAAGGTAATGCGCCTTAGACTCTTTGTGAATTTGATTGTTATGTATATATGATATTATACATATATTGGAAGTATTTTATGGACTTGTTACCTTGGACTTCTTTTACTTATTGTTATTTTGAAGGCGAGATAGTAAACCGCGTTACCGTTTGGGCGCGTAATCCCCTTCTTTTACTTATTGTTATTTTGAAGGCGAGATAGTAAACCGCGTTACCGTTTGGGCGCGTAATCCCCTTCTTTTACTTATTGTTATTTTGAAGGCGAGATAGTAAACCGCGTTACCGTTTGGGCGTGTAATCCCCTTCTTTTACTTATTATATTTATGAAGGAGAGATTGTTAATCACGTTCCGTTTGGGCGTGTTATCCCTCACTTCTTGATCAAAGTAACGTCTTATTTATGGAGCGTCGATTAATGTTATCGGGCTTTGTTAAAAATGGAGAATTGAGTAAAGCGGGAAGTGCTGATTTTACGTAGGCTAAGAGAAGTCTCACTTAGAAGAATTCCACGAAAAACTAGAGGTTAATAGTCGTGTTTTGACTATTATAGGTTGACACTTTGCATGACATATCCGGCTTGGCAAATGGGTTTATGGGAGGTATGTGATTCTTCCTATCCCTTTGAGCATGATATTTTCCAAATATATATATAGTCTGATGAAGCGTCGTGTGTTAAACTGAACTTGGTTTTACTTTGATATCTTTGGACTGGAGTTCTAAATAATAAGAATCTTGAGTATTTCAAAAAGAGTTATGAATGATTTTCGGACGAAAAGTAATACTGAGTTTTCTCCAAAAAGCTTAAGGGTTATACTAGCTTTATGGGAAGTTAGGTATAACGACTTAAGAAGGATAAGAAAACGGTTTTTATTATTTGTTTATCAAATGCTTGAAATGTTGTCTGAAGGTATGGTAAGTTGGTTTGATAGACATGTAATGATGCCTCGTGTGTTAGTATCTTATGACGCCTACGTAAGGAGGTTATTCTTGTTATGATTGTATTGTTCAATGGTTAGTCGTTGTGCTCGATTCTTGTGATGATTGTATAAAGAGGTTATTCTTATTGTTCTTATGTTGTTTAACGATAAGTCGTTATGTTAGTATTGTACCACCCACCTCTTGACATGTTATACCGGGGGTTAAGCTGCCCCCGATGTGAGGAATGCCTCATGCGGGTCCAGGGGACCTATGCGGAGCTACGGGAGTTCTAGGTTAGTGTGTGAGGAATACCTCATGCGGTCTATGTGGCCATGCGGACTACGAGATTCGGGGCGATCTTGAGTAGCTACCCTCGATGCGAGAAATACCTCATGCGGGCCTAGGTGGCCTATGCGGACTGCGGGAGTCCAAGATTAGGCATGCATAATGATACTATGGGCGATTGGCCTTGATTCGATCATCCGCGGCCTAGAAAAGACCTGTTACGGTATACCTATTATTGCTCTTGTTTGTGATATGGCACTATGTGCAGTTAACTCGGTTGTTTTCATACATACTTGTGAATTGGTTTTAAAAATGTTATGGTTTTATATATGTGTATATATACGTACTTTCTGATTTCACATACTTGGTACTGTTATCTTGACCTCCTTGAGGCTGCGTTCATCTGCGGTAGCGGATCCTCGATCTTAGGATCTTTACTGCAGTGTCGGGAGCTCCATTTTTCGGAGGCTCGACTTTTGGTATAGTTTTCCACAGTGTTGTAGATGTTTTGTACATTGGGGTATGGCGGGCCACTGTCGTCGTAGTGTTACATTTCCTTAGAGTGCGTAGTCTGTCGCATTTTGGGATTATGGCTATTATTTATTGGATAATGATATATATATATCAAAGGCAACTTTTCCTTGGATAGACTATTCTTACTTTTATTATTTCATGTCTTGGTTATGTTCATTGGTTACTCGATGTTTAGCTACTTGGGTGTCGGGTAAGGCACGATCACGGGCGAGGCAGTCGTGACAAAAGTGGTATCAGGCGGTTAATCCTCGGAAAGTGTCTGAGGCCGTGTCTAGTAAGTCTTGATTATCGGTGTGTTGTGCACCACGTCTATGTCGAGGAGGCTGCGGGACATTTAGGATTAGTTTCCATTCTTCTCACTCTGAGATCGTGCCTTAGCGCGGTGTTATAGGTTATACCGCCGGCCAATTTCTCTTTCTTACGATTATGCCTCGCCGTAAGGCAACCGGGCCCGAGAAGGGCAAGGCGGCGAGGAGGCTGCTAGTAGTACCTGAGAGTCACGAGGGCTCGGGCCCGACCACCCGAGGTGATACCTCCGGCGAGTTCCGGTGTCGCCGGCCCAGCGAGTTTAGGAGTCGTGATGAGGCTGCTAAGGCCGCGGCACGGAGCCTCGGCCCGCGGCACAGGGCGAGGACATAGGTTACAAGGAGATGGCGATTATTGGCGAGTTGTGGCGAGACGAGGATAGGCTGAATCTGGCGATTCAGTCCAGTAGTACCGTGGTTCGGTAGAAGTCGAGATGGTTTGAGACTTGGGACTTTACGATTTGCGGACCGCGAGTTTTATGGGTCGAGGCACGAGGATGATCCGCGGGAGTTCATCGACGATTCTGGATCATGAGAGTGATCAGCGTCGGAGGCCAGTCGGTGGTCTTAGGTTCACATCGGTGCGCGATACGCGATCGACTCGTTTGATTCTTGGGAGGCGTCACGGGGAAAAGCACGTCCGGCCGTTTGGGGCGAGTTCTCGAGGCATTTCTTGCTCACTTCTTGCCTCGCGAGATGAGGAGAACGCGGTGACAATTTTTGATGCTAAAGCGAGAGGCGCCTGATTCGGGAGTACAATGTAGAGTTCGACTCGTTGGCTCGGTATGTCCCACTTTGGTAGAAGATATGGAGGGCCGAGTGCACCGTTACGTCCACGGTCTTGGCGACTACTTGGCGAGTCTTGCTCGAGTGTAGCTCTTGTGGGCATGGACATTGCCGCGTGCGAGCTCATGTGCTTGGATGTGAGGCGTAGAGGCGGCGGGTTGTGAGATATCAGCGAGAAGAAGGCCGGGGCAGCGGTCCTTTGGTAGTCCTCAGGTGGGCGACCTCGGAGTAGATTTGCACCCGGCCAGCTCGAGCACTCCCACGCCATGCCGGGGCCAAGCGGGTATTCGAGTCGGGGCCCGGGACTTGAACTTCGGGGTAGCAAAGGTGCTAACCAATCGAGACCACCTTCCTCCGGTGTGTTCGATGTAGGAGATCCCATTGAAATGTGGTACTACTGCGGGAGTTTGTTTCACTTGTGGCTAGCGAGATCACTGCGAGTATCAGACTAAGGGCAGCGCGAATAGTAGAGTTGGCTACGGTCTTTGCGGATCTTCATCTCCTACGATTACTCGCCGGAGCGGCGGGGTTCTCATGGGCGGCCAGTGCGTGGCGAAGTGCTAGTTCGGCGGTCCTCGAGAACGCATTTATGCCATGTCGGCCGCCCGGGACCGGGAGGCGTCGCGGATGTCATCACGGTACTTTATCGGTTTCGTGTTGCGGCGTATATGCCTTGATAGATCCGAGTTCTACCTTGTCCTATATATCCCCTTATTTCTAGTAGGATAGGGATAGAGCACAGGTCCATAGACCCTTTTGAGGTAGCTACGCTGTGGGATTCGGTAGTAGGCGGCGGTATATAGAGCTTGCCAGTGACTATATGCGATCGTCGGACCTGGCGGAAACTTGATAGAATTGGATATGACTGATTTTGATGTGATCATGGGTATGGATTGGCTAGCTTCTTGTTACGCCAATGTGGTATGAGGAAGCGATTGAGTGCGGTTCCGATTTCCAGGGCCGGTTGCTCAGTGGGAGGAACACTTTGTCGCCGAGGGTAAGTTTATTTCCTACCTCGAGGCCGGAAGATGGTTCGAGAAGGGTGTATCTACCATCTCGTCAGGGTATTTGTCTGAGTGGCGACACGGACTACGATCGATTCAGATAGTCGAGAGTTTCGGATGTGTTCCCAGGACGACCTCCGGGTATCCTCCGGAGAGGACATAGAGTTTTGCATTGATATTACGCACGATACTCGACTATATCCATTCCGTCATGCAGAATGACACTGCGAGTTGAGAGAAGGCGAAGGACCGGTGGCGATTTCTTTGGAGAAAGGCTTCATTAGGCCTAGTGTTTCTCCACGGGAGCGCGGTATTGTTCGTGAAGAAAAAGGATGGGGCAGCTGCGTATGTGTGTTGATTACGACGGTGAACAAGGTGACTATTAAAGCAGATACCCTTCCTAGGATCGATGACTTGTTCGACGATTGCGAAGCGCGAGATGTTTATCTAAGATAGAACTACGATCTGGTTACCATCAGTCCAGTATCGTAGCGCGATGAGGCTGCTGCTGCGTGCTAAACTCTGCTTTGAAATGGCGGCGTCACGAACTCCCGAATGAAGCACCACCTCGGGTGATGATTGGGCACATGCCACAGTAACCTACATGCTCTTTCGACTCCCTCTCTTGCCTTGCCGCCACGGGCCTGTTTTTGGCGCATAGGCATGGAAGTAAAAGAATCGTCGAGAAGGAATCAACTTACAACACAACTCTAAGGCACGATCTCGGTGAGAAGAAATGAAACCAATCCTAGATATCACATAGCCTCACGATTATAGGTGTGGTGCGCGCCGATAATCGAACTACTAGATACGATGCAGACACTTTCAGAGATTAAGCGCTCGATACCACTTTTGTCACGACCGATCTAGGGCCGCGGTAGTGTCTTACCGGGCACCTAGTGATAACAACATCGAGAAAATCAGCGAAAATAAAATTTAAGCGAAACGAGACAACGTAAGAAAAGCAGGCTAACCAAAGCGGTTACCTTCCAGTATATACATATAACCGAGTTAAAATCCTTTACAACCACCTTGCAGTACTACAGACCTCTAAGAATATAACAACAACTATGGCGGACGGGGCCGCCATACCACGAATGTACAAGTATCTACAATGACAGGACTATACCAAAAGATAAGCCTCGGAGAAGCGGAGCTTCCCAATGTTGAACTGCGATCCTATGGCGAGGATCAACAAGCTGGTGTACCTCACTGCGGCATGAGCGCGGCCCGAGAGTCGATACAACGGTACCAAGTATGTGGCCCAAATGCGTAATGAAATCACATTTAATCATTTTATAAAACCATTTTGCGATAAATGCTTGATTATGTCAAGTATGGGGCGCATATCCCCAAAATTGTTATACCGTATTTTGAGTATATGCGTATGGGCGTGCGTAGAAAATTGAACTTGAGATAAATTGCTTGGCCGAAATTATTTTTGTGCACAAGTGCCGAAAAGAGTCATTTTCCGGCGAAACGTTTCCACAGCTTTTGTAGGGAAAATTCCGGCTATGTCATTTATTATTTTACGGATTTTTAGAGGCGAAACATTTTGGACCAATTGGAGGCGGCGACATGTGTCACCCTTAGGTGTCGAGTTGGACGAAATTTCCTTGGTGGAAGGCACAGGCTTGCACGTTTTTCATCTTTTGTGCCTAAAATGTTTGGTCAATGTTTGTGAGATATTTTGTGGAGTGGATGACCAAGTGGGACCCACACAACACATGGCTTAATCTTCACCTTACACTTGCCTACCACTTGGCTCAATCTTGGCCTTTGAGTGCCCTATAAATACCCCCTTAGTTGATGAGTTATTTCATCCACACTTGAGCAAATTCCTAGACTCAAAACACTCCCTCCCTTGTAGTTGTCTCGTCCAACTCCCCCCTCCCCCTTTGAGTGGCCTTTTGGCCGAGAGCAACCCACAGCCTAGTTATGCTAGTGAAATACTACCCCCTTGGTAGAAATACTCTTCAAGTATTGTTATAATACCCAAATACTTTAGCCCAAATACCTTGTAGTATTTCCAAAGTACCCTCTATCTGAAAAGCTTGGAAAATACTATTATACGTCCCTTTAGCCTCTAAGCGAAACCCTAAGGAAAATCTCCATGGTTAGTTGGAGTAGTTTGTAGAAGTTGGTTAGAACTTCAAGGGTAGTTTGGAGGCGGGTTGGGCGCTTCGGAGTTGGAGCTAAGCGATTGCGGGATCGACTTTTTACTTGGATAATTATGGGCTTATTGAGGTAAATATCTTGTCCTCTATTGTAATTGGAAATTACATATTGTTTGAATATATAGTTGAAGTATACTATATATAGAACTGAGCGTAGTTATTGGCAATGTCTTTTGACTTAAGCTGAATAATACTTACAGCAATGTCTTGCGACTTAAGCTGTATTTTAAAGAAGATTCTTGTGTAATTACTTAGAAATTTGTATTACAGTAGACTTGTAAAGTAGTGCAGTGGAGTAGAATTGTACAGTTAGGGTTAGATGTATAACCCCTGGTTGGCTTGGTAGTGGCCTCGATAGAGGAGGAGATTTCTGTTGTTGCGGGGAGAGTCTTGCCGAATTTTACGTAGAATGTTCTCTGAAGAGACCTTATGTTAATAAGCGCCTTGTGGCCTTATAGGTGGAAGTACTATGCGTGGCGCGATCTACTTGGCTTAGGGAGTAGCGGTTTGAGGTACTTGGGCGTTTTGCTATTAGTCGATAATCGTCGCGGTATGTGAACCTCTTCCTATCTCTTCTAGCATGATATGTGTGAACTATGTAGTACGGTGAGCGTCATTGTGCTAAATGTATGTGATTGGTTTAAAACATAAAGTGTTATAACGACTTTATGGGAAGTTAGTTATAACGACTTTATGTTGGTAAGAAAATACATGTGGTTTTAAAAGTGCTTGATTTGAACTATAAGCGGCTTGTTATGTGTTAATAAAGAACTTGAAGTATTTCAAAAGATTTTGAATCATTTTGAAAGAAGAAGTAATACTTGGTTTTGAAAAACTTAAGAGTTATACTAGCTTTATGGGAAGTTAGGTATAGCGGCTTAAGAATGTTTCTTGATTTTGGAAATCGAGAATGTGTATCGACAAACCCTGCGAGCGTTAATAAAGGAAATGTTTTGACTAATTAAGTATTATTAAAACCGTATAAACTTCCATCTGCATAGAAGCTAAGATGAGACAAAATGATATTTACTAGATCATGCATTTCTTTGTAATAAGATTGTTATAAACAAGAATATCCTACTCACATATAAGACTTATGTTTCTCAGATAGTTTTAAGGAGAATTATATTCTCAAATGAATAAGACTATGAACTACGAAACCTTTCTAAAATGAGAAACTTGAACATTGGAAATTAGGCAAACTTGATCATTGGAAAGAATGTTGCTACTTGATTTTACAAAGAGAAGTAATTGATTTACTTTAAAGGATAGTCACTCTATTTTATACTACGGGTATTGTGTGACATTGTAAATGCGTATCTTTTAAAGAGTTAATGTATGAAGTACTTTGGGGATAAAAACCGATTTTGTTAATCATATAGTAGAAGGTACCTTGTGTGAACACCTTGATTGTATTGGTTTGTGATAGCCTTGTAATACTTTCTTGATTGCGTTGATAAGTAAGCGTGTTGGGATCTCGTGTGTTAGTATCTTGTGATGTTTGTGTGAAGGGTTTCCCTTGATTGTGCTTATTAACTATCGATCGTTATGATAGTATTGTGGCATTAAATCTCTTGAGATGATTAGGGAGTTAAGCGCCTCCGTGCGGGGTAGACTCGGTAGTCGATGGACCTATGATTGAGAATACCTCATGCAGTCCGGGGCTATGCGAACTACGAGTTCGAGGTTAGTGTCGTCCTTTATGGGCATGCGGTCCGTGTGGCCATGCGGCTGCGAAGTCGGGGCGATGCGGGAGTAGCTACCCTCGATGCGGGAATACCTCATGCGGGCGATGAGATTGGCCTATGCGGGTGCGGGAGTTCGGGGTTAGGCAGCGTACATTGATCTGCGGGCAAGTGGCGGCTTTGATCATGTGGCGGTCTGCAGATCTTATAATCTGATTCATGACCTTGTTAGTGCGTAGGTTTTTAGTAGTCGGCTATGCCTTCGTACTTACCGTGCAGTTTTATTATGACACGGTGGGACACGGTGTTCATGTGTGTTCCTTGGTGCTTTTATATCATAAATGCCGGCGGTGAGGAAGGTATTCCACGGGCACGATTGATGTTGTGGGCACGAGACCCATTGTTATACTTGAGTGATGACTTGAGGCGTGAGTCCCTAACTTGACATATTTGCTTTGTTGTAAGCGTAGTTTGGTTATCATACATGTCTCTGCTTTATATTTGCTATGATTTTATTTCTGATATGTATTTTGATTTCACATACTAAATTTTTGTTATGCGACCTCGCTTGAAGTGCGTTCAATGCGCGAGTTGAGGTACACGATCGTTGATCCTAGCTCTCGAGTCACGATTTCAGCGTTTGGGAAGCTCCGTTTCTCGGAGGCTTATCGGTGGTATAGTCCCTGTCGTCGTAAGTGTTTACATTCGGGGTTTGGCGGGCCACGCCCATTGTTGTCGTATCATTCTTAAGTGCATGTAATCTTGTTGTGGGCGGGTTTGTAAAAGGATTAAAGCTATTCATGTTGAAAAAGTTGCTATTTATATATATCTTTGAAGGTAAGTTTTTAGTTGCTTTGTCTTCTTATTTCCTGTCTTATTACCTTTGGTTTCTTGTATTGTCTTTATGTTCGTGATTACTCGATGTATGTCTACTTGGGTGCGGGGTAAGGCAGGTCACGAGCCGGGCGGAGTCGTGACAAAAGTGGTATCGAGCGATTAATCCTCGGAAAGTGTCTGAACCGTATCGATGAAGTCTTGATTATCGGTGTGTTGTGCACCACGATAATCGAGGAGGCTATAGGATATTTAGGATTGGTTTCTATTCTTCTCACTCTGAGATCGTGCCTTAGAGGCGTGTTGTAAGTTGGACCCTCGGCGAAATTATTTCCCTTATCGTTATGCCTCGCGTAGGGCAACCGGGCCCGGGAGGGCAAAGCGGCAGGAGGCTGCAGTAGAGTTCGAGAAGGTGGCGAGAGCACGGGCCCGATCATTACCTAGGGTAGTGCTTCGTTCGGGAGTTACTGCGGCGTCACTAGCCCGTGAGTTTAGTTCGGCGGCGATGCCTCTGCGGCCATGATATATGAACCTTGGTTCCACGGCCAGAGCAGAGAATTTAGATTGCAAAGCGACCTGTTACTAGCTATAGATTTGGCTACGAGTATACCGATGTCTGCGAGTCTTGAGGACTATCTAAAGAGGTTGTGCAGAGTAATTCTTGATTGAAGCGAGCATGGCACGTATGCGGGCTTATGCGCGTGGCCGAGGCGATGTAGAGATCGGCGAGGTTAACGAAGGACACGAGAAGAGGGCGAGCGGCAAGGTCCTTTAGTAACTTTCGGCGAGTCGCCTCGCGTCAATTAGATATGCACCTCAGCCGGTCTGAGTGGTCTTCCACAATTCGGGGCGTTCGGGGTGTGTAGGAGTTGGTCGAACTCCGGGGCTTCAGTTCCACGATGTGGCGAGCGTCATCGGGAATGTCGTCTTTTAGTTGGTACTTGTTGTACTGCGGCCGTCGAGGCCATGTGTCGAAGAGTGTCCTTGTAGGAGGACTTAGCCTTGAGATTGGTGGGTAGTTCGTCATTTTCCTTAGCTATCGCCTGCAGGCGAGTTTGATTAGACGACTAAGGGAGTGAAGCGATAGATATAGATATATCTTTAACCCTCACAGAAGTCGGTATGTGTGATAAGGTGAGTATACCTTAAGTGCTTTGTTACGATAGCGGTGTGTTAGTTGTGTTTAGAATCATGGTGGGTTAGCAGAGTAAGATTTTGGGGATAGAAAGGTGTGAGCCTTAGAATGTTTACGTAAAGACCTTAGAGGTAAGGCCATCTCGGGTAAAGGTGTAGTATTATGTTTGATCCTTATGGAAGTGCATAGTGCGTGAGTTATGTTTGGGATAGGTCCACTGGTAGTGTGGAATGAAAGGGGTAGTTGAGCTAAGAAGGCCGCTAGGTTTTGAAGCGTGATTAGTGAGATTGTTCGGATCGGGAGCTAGTATTATGCGGCGTTGCGGGTCGGGTTGAGTCGCGTTGCGGGTCAACCAGCGGCATGTTTGGTGGTGAGGTCGGTTTGTGGTGGTCGCGCTTGTGGTAGGTCACGAGGTGTTAGGCCCAAGTTTAGTTAACAGCGTCTGAACTTCGTGGATGCGTTCGACCGATGGTCGGACCGAGAAGTCGGCCGCTTGTCTTAGCAAAGACCGTTTACTCGGCGGTATTGTTTTATCGAAAGGTTGTAAGTGCTGCAGGTGCCTCTTCCTTATGTCGAGTGAAGCCCGAGTTGTGGCTATTTTTCGTCTTCTAAAGTTTACGAGCGGGGTTAAGAACTCGGTGAGTCTCGAATCGCATTCGCCACCGGGCGGTCGTGGATTTGAGAGGTAGTCGTGGGGATTTTTGTCTCTGTGGAGGAAGTGTTTAAGCTACCATTTCGGTGTTCGGATATCGCTTTGTGAAGCCTTGTAGAGGCGGAAGTGTAAATTTCGGTCGATTGGTTCGATGTTGGCAAGGTTGATTAGTTGGTTGGGCTTGTTCCGGTAATTTGTGGATAGTCTGAAGCTTGTCTAGAAGAAGTTACGGCGGCTCGGAGAGTTGTGCGGATAATCGGCGATGCTTAGAGTTGAGTTGGGTCGGTCTTCTTGAAAGTACCACCGGGTTGGGTGTGGCGAGTTTGGAATCTGAGAGGAACTTAGCGAGTTACTTTGGGCCTACGAGTTCATGTGAAGAATAGGCGGGTTGCCTATATGTTAGCTTTGCCGTCCGACTTAGGAGGCGATGCGGCGATCTTCGTATTGTTATGATCGGGAAAGTATCGGAGATCCATCGAGTGTTCCAGCAGTGATGACCACGTTAGAGATAGTAGCCGAGTTTTGGAAGCGAAGATATCGGAAATGTGGAAAGAGTTCGAGTATCGACATCCTCGGGGATCGCATGCGATCCGGTACCATTTGTTGGGTCGTCAGACAAGGCTCGCGACAAAGTGACAAAGTGGTACCATTTGTTGGATCGCTTTGAGAAGGTTAATGCCTCGAGCAAAGTGACAAAGTGGTATCTGACGGCGAGTAAAGAGAGAAGCGAGCATGTATGGCGGCGTAGATCACGATCATTTCTTTTATAAAGAGAAGGTGCGAAGGAAGTATATTTTAGACCGGTGAGAAGTGTGTTGCGATGATGATTACAGTGTTTCCTCGTGGACTTTGATGTAAGTATTTCTGTGATTGTTTACGTGGCGGATGTGGCGATTGATTCTCGTAAGTATAGTACTGAATACTATACTGGCGCGCGTATGTTTTGATACTTAGAAGCAACATTCGCGACGAATGATTATAAGCAGGGGAGAATGTAATACCCCGTATTTTCAGAGTATGTACGTATGGACGTACGTAGAAAATTCGAACTTGAGATAAAGTGCTTGGCCGAAATTATTTTTGTGCCTGAAGTGCGAAAGAGTCATTTTCCGTGAAAGCGTTTCCCACGGCTTTTGTAGGGAAAATTCCGGCTATGTCATTTATTATTTTACAGATTTTTAGAGGCGAAACATTTTGGACCAATTGGAGGCGACGTGTGTCACCCAGGTGTCGAGTTGGACGAAATTTCCTTGGTGGAAGCTTCTAGGCTTGCACGTTTTTTTCATCTTTTGTGCCTAAAATGTTTGGTCAATGTTTGTGAGATATTTTGTGGAGTGGATGACCAAGTGGGACCCACACAACACATGGCTTAATCTTCACCTTACACTTGCCTACCACTTGGCTCAATCTTGGCCTTTGAGTGCCCTATAAATACCCCCTTAGTTGATGAGTTATTTCATCCACACTTGTGCAAATTTCAAGACTCAAAACACTCCTCCCTTGTAGTTGTCTCGTCCAACTCCCCCTCCCCCTTTGTGTGGCCTTTTGGCCGAGAGCAACCCCCCCCCCCTTGGTAGAGAAATACTCTTCAAGTATTGTTATAATACCCAAATACTTTAGCCCAAATACCTTGTAGTATTTCCAAAGTACCCTCTATCGAAAAGCCGGAAAATACTATTATACGTCCTTTAGCCTCTGGCGAAACCCTAAGGAAAATCTCCATGGTTAGTTGGAGTAGTTTGTAGAAGTTGGTTAGAACTTCTAAGGGTAGTTGGAGGCGGGTTGGGCGCTCGGAGTTGGAGCTAAGCGATTGCCAGGATCGACTTTTTACTTGGATAATTATGGGCTTATTGAGGTAAATATCTTGTCCTCTATTGTAATTGGAAATTACATATTGTTTGAATATATAGTTGAAGTATACTATATATAGAACTGAGCGTAGTTATTGGCAATGTCTTTTGACTTAAGCACGAATAATACTTACAGCGATGTCTTGCGACTTAAGCTTTGTATTTTAAAGAAGATTCTTGAGCTGTAATTACTTAGGGCTGTATTACAGTAGACTTGTGAAGTAGTGCAGTGGAGTAAATTGTACAGTTAGGGTTAGATGTATAACCCCTGGTTGGCTTGGTGGCGGCCTCGATAGAGGAGGAGATTTCTGTTGTTGCGGGAGAGTCTTTGCGAATTTTACGTAGAATGTTCTGAAGAGACCTTATGTTAATAAGCGCCTTGTGGCCTTATAGGTGGAAGTACTATGCGTGGCGCGATCTACTTGGCTTAGGGAGTAGCCGCGGTTTGAAGTACTTGGGCGTTTTGCTATTAGTCGATAATCGTCGCGAGGTATGTGAACCTCTTCTATCTCTTCTAGCATGATATGTGTGAACTATGTAGTGCGGTGAGCGTACATGTGCTAAATGTATGTGATTGGTTTAAAACATAAAGTGTTATAACGACTTTATGGGAAGTTAGTTATAACATGACTTTATGTTGGTAAGAAAATACATGTGGTTTTAAAAGTCTTGATTTGAACTATAAGCGGCTTGTTATGTGTTAATAAAGAACTTGAAGTATTTCAAAAGATTTTGAATCATTTTGAAAGAAGAAGTAATACTTGGTTTTGAAAAACTTAAGAGTTATACTAGCTTTATGGGAAGTTAGGTATAACGGCTTAAGAATGTTTCTTGATTTTGGAAATCGAATGTGTATCGACAAACCAACTGCGGCGTTAATAAAGGAAATGTTTTGACTAATTAAGTATTATTAAAACGATTATAAACTTCCATCTGCATAGAAGCTAAGATGAGACAAAATGATATTTACTAGATCATGATTTCTTTGTAATAAGATTGTTATAAACAAGAATATCCTACTCATATAAGACTTATGTTTCTCGGATAGTTTTAAGGAGAATTATATTCTCAAATGAATAAGACTATGAACTACGAAACCTTTCTAAAATGAGAAACTTGAACATTGGAAATTAGGCAAACTTGATCATTGGAAAAGAATGTTGCTACTTGATTTTACAAAGAGAAGTAATTGATTTACTTTAAAAGGATAGTCACTCTATTTTATACTACGGGTATTGTGTGACATTGTGAAGTAACGTATCTTTTAAAGAGTTAATGTATGAAGTACTTTGGGGATAAAAACCCGATTTTGTTAATCATATAGTAGAAGGTACCTTGTGTGAACACCTTGATTGTATTGGTTTGTGATAGCCTTGTAATACTTTCTTGATTGCGTTGATAAGTAAGCGTGTTGGGATCTACGTGTGTTAGTATCTTGTGATGTTTGTGTGAAGGGTTCCCTTGATTGTGCTTATTAACTATCGATCGTTATGATAGTATTGTGGCATTCATCTCTTGAGATGATTAGGGGTTAAGCTGCCCTCCGTGCGGGGTAGACTTCGGCGGTCGATGGACCTATGATTCGAGAATACCTCATGCAGTCCGGGGCCTATCGCGGGCTACGAGTTCGAGGTTAGTGTCGTCCTTTATGGGCATGCGGTCCGTGTGGCGTGCGGTGCGAAGTCGGGGCGATGCGGGAGTAGCTACCCTCGATGCGAGGAATACCTCATGCGGGCGATGAGATTGGCCTATGCGGGTGCGGGAGTTCGAGGTTAGGCAGCGTACATTGATCTGCGGGCAAGTGGCGGCTTTGATCATGTAATGATGTCTAGACAGATCTTATAATCTGATTCATGACCTTGTTGATGCGTAGGTTTTTAGTAGTCGGCTATGCGCCGTACTTACCGTCTGATTTTATTATGACACAGTGGGACACGGTGTTCATGTGTGTTCCTTGGTGCTTTTATATCATAGGTCGGCGGTGAGGAAGGTATTCCGGGCGCGATTGATGTTGTGGGCACGAGACCCGTTGTTATACTTAGTGATGACTTGAGGCGTGAGTCCCTAACTTGACATATGCTTTGTTGTAAGCGTAGTTTGGTTTTCATACATGTCTCTGCTTTATATGGTTGCTTTGATTTCATTTACGGTATGTATTTTCAGTTTCACATACTAAGTTTTGTTATCTTGACCTCCTTGGGCTGCGTTCATCTGCGAGTTGAGGTACACGATCGTTGATCCTAGCTCTCGGTCACGATTTCAGCGTTTGGGAAGCTCCGTTTCTCGGAGGCTTATCGGTGGTATAGTCCGCATGTCGTAAGTGTTTACATTCGGGGTTTGGCGGGGCCTGTCCGCCATTGTTGTATCGTATCATTCTTAGAAGTGCATGTAATCTTGTTGTGGGCGGGTTTGTAAAAGGATTAAGCTGTTCATGTTGAAAAAGTTGCTATTTATATATATCTGAAGGTAGTTTTTGGTTGCTTTGTCTTCTTATTTCACTTTGTCTTATTACCTTTGGTTTCTTGTATTGTCTTTATGTTCACGATTACTCGATGTATGTCTACTTGGGTGCGGGGTAAGGCAGGTCACGAACCGGGCGGAGTCGTGACAAAAATGATCACTCACGCATAACTATGGGTCTCGCGCCCATAATATCAATCGTGCGTGGAACCCGTTTCCTCATGCCGTGCGTACATGATGTAAAACAACACCCGTATGTGAACTGAACACGAGATCTGCTGCGTTATCAAACCGTCGGGCAAGTAGAATAGCCAACTACGGTCCAAAAGCTAGTCATATCCGCTTCACGGGAAAGATGCGGAAGCAGCTACCGGTCAAAAGCTAGCCACGAATGGCCGAGGCAAGTATCTTAAGCTAAGCGTACCTAGCCTACCATCTCACGAGATATGGCCAGGAAAGTATCTTAAGCTATCTACGAGCTGCCGATACACGAGAAATGACCGGGACAAGTATCTAAAGTGTACTGTAACCACGTGTACAAATCAAGCGTGATCGCTCGTCGCGCGGCAACTTCATGGATTAGCGGTCCGTGGACTAATAACATAAACCGCACAATGCGCGTACTGACATCTTACCTCGGTATAAGCATGGCCATGAAACCATCCCCTGCGGGCGCATACGTGGACCGTCCATCGTGTCGGTATGTTCAAAGGAAATAACAAGATAATACTCAAAGTGGATAGATACTCGTGGACCATCCAGCGTGTCGGTATGTCGAAAAAATAACGGATAATACTCAAAGTGGACGCATACTCGTGGACCATCCAACGTGTCAGTATGTCCAAACAATCAATCAGATAGCCGGCCCTCCCCGAGAGACACGGTAGCACAAAATCAAAACACTTGCACAACAAAGGCTAACACAACAAGCATAGGCAAGTTCAATGTACTTTCATTTTATATCAACGATCCGGGTTTCAACCCCAAAATACTACATACTTTCATTCTTTCAAAAGACATCTTTTTATGTAAAAGCCACACGATACTAATACTAGTAGTATCAAATACACGTTTCCTTTTTAAACCAAATTATTTCACCTTCGTAAAAATCTTTACAAGACTTTTAAAATCAAGTACTCTATACTTTTTAAACCAAATGCTTTTCTTTTAAAACAACATCAAGTATACTCTTTAAAACCCAAATAACTTACTCATTTCAAAACAAGTAACCTATACTTAAATCAAGTTACTTCTCCTTTTCTGAAATCAAGTCGTTTAGCTTTCAAAATCAAATCTTTCTTTTGTCTTCAAAAAGTCGTTATAACTAACTTCCCATAAAGCCATCATAACACTTTATGTTTTAAATAAACAAAATTCATTTCACACACGTACGTCTACCGTACTATATAGTTCACAACAATCATGCTCAAGAGTATAGGAAGAATCACATACCTCTTCGGCTTAATTCACAAGCCAAGTCGAGTATGCCGCGCGCAGAAGATCAACCTATAATATCCACAATACATCTATCAAATTCTAGTTCTCTTAGTAGCATATTCTAAGTAAACAGTTCCTTATTCTACGGAAAATTCGGCAGCACCTCCCTACTTTCATTCTTTCAAAAGACTTATTTTTATGTAAAAGCCACACGATACTAATACTCGTAGTATCAAAAACACGTTTCCTTTTTAAACCAAATTATTTCACCTTCGTAAAAATCTTTACAAGACTTTTAAAATCAAGTACTCTATACTTTTTAAACCAAATGCTTTTCTTTTAAAACAACATCAAGTATACTCTTTAAAACCCAAATAACTTACTCATTTCAAAACAAGTAACCTATACTTAAATCAAGTTACTTCTCCTTTTCTGAAATCAAGTCGTTTAGCTTTCAAAATCAAATCTTTCTTTTGTCTTCAAAAAGTCGTTATAACTAACTTCCCATAAAGCCATCATAACACTTTATGTTTTAAATAAACAAAATTCATTTCACACAACGCGTCACCGTACTATATAGTTCACAACAATCATGCTCGAGAGTATAGGAAGAATCACATACCTCTTGGCTTAATTCCAAGCCAAGTCGAGTATGCGCGTGAAGATCCACTATAATATCCACAATACATCTATCAAATTCTAGTTCTCTTAGTAGCATATTCTAAGTAAGCGATTCCTTATTCTACGGAAAATTCGCGACCTCCCCGCAATCACGAAATAACCTCCCTAACAAGGCTGCTACGAGCCAACAACTCTAGCGGATTACCGTCTAGCAGGACGGTACAATTACGCTTTACAATAATACTACACAAGTCTCATAAATACGGTCAAATGTAAATACAGTTCAATCCTTTATAATCATCCTTCCAATATATCTTATACTCGATTCTAAACTACTACAATATGTAATATCCAATTCTGATAGGGGGCGTAGATCATTACCTCGATAAGCCCAAAATTATCCAAGATTATAAGTCGATCACGAGCAACGTTTAGCTCAGTCCTTGCGCTCGACCCGCTCAGCGACCGCCAGAAGTTTCTAAACAACCTCTTAACACTTGACCAAGCTAGGAAGATTTTTCTAGGGTTTCACTGCGACTATTGGAATAAAGTAGTATTTCAGACTCTAGTATTGAAATAACTTTGGAATACAACTAGGGATACTAGGCTAAGGTATTTGGGATAATACAATAATACTTGAAGTTTTTTCTACACAAGTGGGGGAGGGGGACGAAAACAAGCCTAAAGGGAGGGAGTATTTGCTTTGGAAAGTCTTCAAGTGTGGGATGAAATTAGTCTTCAACTTAAGGGGGTATTTATAGAGGAATCAAGGGTCAAGATCTATGCAAGTGTGTGGTCAAGATTGGGCCATGTGTGTGTGGGTCCCACCACACCACATGGCAAACGAAAATAGGCTCCAAGTGTAATGGCCATTTCGGCCAAGGTGCCACATGGGGGTGACACGTGTCGCCCCAGGCTAAATCAAAATATTTTGTCTTCCGAAAATAACCAAAATACCGAAAATCTCAAAAACAAAGTGGGCCCCACAAAACCGTAAATTTCTCCCGTGGGTCCCACGTGACCATTTCCGAAAATAAAATCTCATAATTCTAATATAATTCAAGAAGTCCAAATACCAAATCTGGGAATCCAATTCCCATTAACGAACCTTTTTCCTTCACAAAACCCGGAAACTTTTCCGTCGAAAAATCACATCATTCTTTCTTTCCAAAATTTACATGCGTATTCTCGCACGTGCGTCCTCACATACCACGGAACTACGGGGTATAACATTCTTCCTTAGAAACATTCGTCCGAATGTTCCTTCTAAGTCTCCAAAGCGTCTTGCTGTTGGTATAGTCTCCACTACTAGATTACAAAATCGATCATGCCACCGCTGGCGAGAATATAACATGCGCAGAACTCAAATCCAAGCCAACGAGGAATCATTTCTAATCTCACAAAAGCTCCTAGCTTCAATTTCCTCTAAGGCCGTCCGGCGCCACGATCCGATTCTGGTCGAACGTATCCACGAACCCGTACGATGGTTACCTAAACTTGGGCCTAGCACCCTCGTGACCCTATCACAAAGCGGGACCACCACAAATCGACCCCATCTTATTCCGGGCTGCGGGTTGACCAGCGATCTTGCCTCAACCCGACCCATTTCACGCCAAGCTCTTGTTCCCCGATGCGGAACAATCTCACTAAACAAGTCACGAAAACCTAGTGGTCTTCTTAGCTCAACTACCCTCTTATAATTCACACCACTCAGGGACTTATCACACAATTATACCCCACGTATAATATGCACTCCGACAAAGGTCAATCGTAAACAAAAATCTTTTACTCAAGACGGCCTCGCATCTAAGGTCTCCACGTATAATATTCTAAGGCTCACAATTTCCACCTTTGATCTTACTTTGTCAACTAACCATGTTTTCTAATCACAATTAACACAATGCTATCAGAACATAACACTTAGAATATACTCATCTTATAACACAAACTAATCTCCAGAGGGTTAAGGATATACATGTATCTAATGCTTCAATTCACCCTTAGACGCTCTAATCATAATCCTGCTATGTTGTGCGCATAGCTAGAGAAGGTGATGAACTAGCCATCGATCTCGGCGTGAGTCCTACATCCGTAGTACCCCTGATCGGACAATTCCTCGCAAAATTGCCCTGCTGGCCGCATGCATAACAAGTTGTCGAAGTAGTACGACACTCCCCAGAATGACACCTACCATAATGGCCACACTGAGGTCGGGGTGGCCTCCTCTGGCTAACACCCCTTCTTCCCTGAACCACTGAATCCGCAACTGACCTGGTAGGCTGAGTCCTCCTACCTGTATCCCTCCTACTAGAACATTCTCTCGTCACATGGCCCTGACGACCACAGGTAAAACAAGCACCAACAAAAAGATGACATTCCCCGGAATGACGTGCGCATGTGAACAACGAGGAAAATCGAATCCGGTGGCTAGAACCTATGTATATCGTGAACGAAGCCACGGAGCTCGACCAACTCCTGCATACCGAGCGTCAAGCTTTGTAGAGGACCACTCTGCACTGGCGGAGGCGCATACCCCGTCTGTTGCTGAGGCGGTTCGCCTCGAAAGTTACCAAAGGACCCTGCTGATTTGGCCCTCTTCTGCTGACCTTGGTTAATCCGTCGATCTCTTCGTTCCTCAGCCTGCTGCGCATAAGCCTGAACGCAGGCCATGTTCATTCCTGACTGAAGAGATACTCTTGCACAACCCTTCTTTAGATAATCATCAAGACCCGTGATAAATCGGTACATTAAATACTCTCTGGTTGCTAAATCCCTAGCTAGTAACAGGGTCGTCTCTTCGCAATCCATATTTTACGCATTTGGTCGTGGGCCGAAGGTCCGTATCATGGCGCAGAGGAAGCGCTTGCCGTGCTAAACTCTGGGAAATTTGGCGACGTCACAGAACTCCCCGAATGAAGCACCACCTCAGGTGATGATTGGGCCTGTGCCCTGGTAACCCTCTGTGCTCTACTCGCAGCTCCCTCTGCTGCCTTGCCCTTCTGGGCCCTGGTTGCCTGGCGCATAGGCATGACTGGTAAAAAGAATACGTCAGAAGGAGTCCAACTTACAACACAACTCTAAGGCACGATCTCAGAGTGAGAAGAAATAGAAACCAATCCTAGATATCACATAGCCTCCTGATTATAGGTGTGGTGCACAACACGCCGATAATCAAGACTCTACTAGATACGGTCTGTAGACACTTTCTGAGGATTAACTTCTCTGATACCACTTTTGTCACGACCCGATCTCGGGCCCGCGACTGGTGCCTTACCCCGGGTACCCTAGTGATAACAACATCAGAGAAAATCAGCGAAAATAAAATTTAAACAGGAAACAAGAGACAACATAAGAAAACAGGCTAACCAAAACGGTTACCTTCAAGTATATACATATAAGCGAACAGTTAAAATCCTTTACAACCCTGCCCACAATAGTACTACAGACCTCTAAGAATATAACAACAACTATGACGGGACAGTGCCCCGCCATACCCCTGAATGTACAAGTATCTACAATGACAGGGGACTATACCAAAAAGATAAGCCTCCGGAGAAACGGAGCTTCCCAACGCTGAACTGCGATCCTATGAGCGAGGATCAACAACTGGTGTACCTCTACCTGCGGCATGAACGCAGCCGGGCGAGGTCGATTACAGTACCAAGTATGTGAAACTGAAAATGCGTAATGAAATCACATTTCATCATTTTATAAAACCATTTTGCGATAAGTAATTGATTATATCAAGTAAGGGGCGATATCCCCAAAATGATCACTCACACATAACTATGGGTCTCGCGCCCATAATATCAATCATGCGTGGAACTTCATTCTCACCGTGCAGTACATGATGTAAAACAACACCCGTATGTGAACACGAACACTAGATCACACTGCGTCGTCAAACCGTCGGGCAAGTAGAATAGCCAACTACGGTCAAAAGCTAGTCATATCCCTTCACGGCAAGGTACGGAAGCCAACTACTACCCAAAAGCTAGCCACGAATGGCGAGGCAAGTATCTTAAGTTAGCGTACCCTAGCCTACCGTCTCACGAGATATGACCGAGACAAGTATCTTAAGCTATCTACCAGAGCCTGCCGATACACGAGAAATGACCAGGACAAGTATCTAAAGTGTGCCTGTAACCACATCTACAAATCAAGCCCGTTATCGCTCATCACCGCGGCAAGCTACATAGATTAGCGGTCCATGGACTAATAACATAAACCTCACAAAGACCGCATGCCCCGGCATCTTACCTCGGTATAAGCATGGCCATGAAACCATCCTACTGGACGCATACCCGTGGACCATCCATCGTGTCAGTATGTCCAAAGGAAATAACAAGATAATACTCAAAGTGGACGCATACTCGTGGACCATCCAACGTGTCAGTATGTCCAAAAGAAATAACCAGATAATACTCAAAGTGGACTCATACTCGTGGACCATCCAACGTGTCAGTATGTCCAAACAATCAATCAGATAGCTACTCTCCAGAGACACGGTAGCACAAAATCAAAACACTTGCACAACAAAGGCTAATACAACAAGCATAGGCAAGTTCAATGTACTTTCATATTATATCAACGATCCGGGTTTCAACCCCAAAATACTACATACTTTCATTCTTTCAAAAAGACCTCTTTTTATGTAAAAGCCACACGATACTAATACTCGTAGTATCAAAAACACGTTTCCTTTTTAAACCAAATTATTTCACCTTCGTAAAAATCTTTACAAGACTTTTAAAATCAAGTACTCTATACTTTTTAAACCAAATGCTTTTCTTTTAAAACAACATCAAGTATACTATTTAAAACCCAAATAACTTACTCCTTTCAAAACAAGTAACCTATACTTAAATCAAGTTACATCTCCTTTTCCGAAATCAAGTCGTTTAGCTTTCAAAATCAAATCTTTCTTTTGTCTTCATAAAGTCGTTATAACTAACTTCTCATAAAGCCATTATAACACTTTATGTTTTAAATAAACAAAATTCATTTCACACACGTACGTCTACCGTACTATATAGTTCACAACAATCATGCTCAAGAGTATAGGAAGAATCACATACCTCTTCGGCTTAATTCACAAGCCAAGTCGAGTATGCATGTGAAGATCCACATAATATCCACAATACATCTATCAACTTCTAGTTCTCTTAGTAGCATATTCTAGGTAAGCGTTCCTTATTCTACGGAAAATTGGTGAGAACCTCCCCGCACCGCGATCACGAAATAACCTCCCAACAAGGCTGCTACCAAGCCAACAACTCGATGGGATTACACGTCTAACCTGACGGTACAATTACGCTTTACAATAATACTACACAAGTCTGTCAAATACGGTCAAATGTAAATACAGTTCAATCCTTTATAATCATCCTTCCAATATATCTTATACTCAATTCTAAACTACTACAATATGTAATATCCAATTACAATAGGGGGACATAGATCATTACCTCGATAAGCCCAAAATTATCCAAGATTATAAGTCGATCCTGAGCAACGTTTAGCTCTAATTCCTTACGCTCCAACCCGCTCCAAGCGACCCTTAGAAGTTTCTAAACAACTTCTCTTAACACTTCAACCAAGCTAGGAAGATTTTTCTAGGGTTTCACTTTGCGACTATTGGAATAAAGTAGTATTTCCGGGCTCCTAGTATTGAAATAACTTTGGAATACAACTAGGGATACTCGGCTAAGGTATTTGGGATAATACAATAATACTTGAAGTTTTTTCTACACAAGTGGGGGAGGGGGACGAAAACAAGCCTAAAGGGAAGGAGTATTTGCTTTGGAAAGTCTTCAAGTGTGGGATGAAATTAGTCTTCAACTTAAGGGGGTATTTATAGAGGAATCAAGGGTCAAGATCTATGCAAGTGTGTGGTCAAGATTGGGCCATGTGTGTGTGGGTCCCACCACACCACATGGCCAACGAAAATAGGCTCCAAGTGAAATGGCCATTTCGGCCAAGGTGCCACATGGGGGTGACACGTGTCGCCCCCCGACTCGTCCAAAATATTTCGTCTTCCGAAAATATCCAAAATACCAAAAATCTCAAAAACAAAGTGGGCCCCACAAAACCGTAAATTTCTCCCGTGGGTCCCACGTGACCATTTCCGAAAATAAAATCTCATAATTCTAATATAATTCAAGAAGTCCAATTCCCATTAACGAATCTTTTTCCTTCACAAAACCCGGAAACTTTTCCGTCGAAAAATCACATCATTCTTTCTTTCCAAAATTTCTGTCGTATTCTCGTACGTACGTCCTCACATACATACCCTGGAACTACGGGGTATAACATTCTTCCCCCTTAGAAACATTCGTCCCGAATGTTCCTTCTAAGTCTCCAAACGTACTTGCGCTGGTATAGTCTCCACTACTACAGTTACAAAATCGATCATGCCACCACTGGCCAGAATATAACATGTGCGCAGAACTCAAATCCAAGCCAACGAGGAATCATTTCTAATCTCACAAAAGCTCCCACTAGCTTCAATTTCCTCTAAGGCCATCCCCGGCCTTCACGATCCGATTCTGGTCGAACGTATCCACGAACCCGTACGATGGTTACCTAAACTTGGGCCTAGCACCCTCGTGACCCTATCACAAAGCGGGACCACCACAAATTGACCCCACCTTATTCCGGGCTGCGGGTTGACCCGCGGTCTTGCCTCAACCCGACCCATTTCGCGCCAAGCTCTTGTTCCCCGATCCGGAACAATCTCACTAAACAAGTCACGAAAACCTAGTGGTCTTCTTAGCTCAACTACCCTCTTATAATTCACACCACTCAGGGACTTATCACACAATTATACCCCACGTATACTATGCACTCCGACAAAGGTCAATCGTAAACAAAAATCTTTTACTCAATACGGCCTCGCATCTAAGGTCTCCACGTATAATATTCTAAGGCTCACAATTTCCTTGCCCCCCAATCTTACCTTTTCAACTAACCATGTTTTCTAATCACAATTAACACAATTCTATCAGAACATAACACTTAGAATATACTCATCTTATCACACATACTAATCTCCAGAGGGTTAAGGATATACCTGTATCTACTGCTTCACTTCCCCCTTTGCCGCTCTAATCATAATCCTGCTCTGTTGGGCGCATAGCTAGAGAAGGTGATGAACTAGCCACTGATCCTGAAGGCTGAGTCCCTACATCCGTAGTACCCCTGATCGGACAATTCTCGCAAAAAATTGCCCTGCTGGCCGCATGCATAACAAGTTGTCGAAGTAGTACGACACTCCCCAGAATGACACCTACCACAATGGCCACACTGAGGTTGGGGTGGCCTCCTCTGCCTAACACCCCTTCCTCCCCGAACCACTGAATCCGTAACTGACCTGGTAGGCTGAGTCCTCCTACCTGTATCCCTCCTACTAGAACATTCTCTCGTCACATGGCCCTGACGGCCACAGGTAAAACAAGCACCAACAAAAAGACGACATTCCCCGGGATGACGCCTGCCACATTGTGAACACTGAGGGAAAACTGAATCCGGCTGGCTAGAACCTATGTATATCTGTGAACCAGAAGCCCTGGAGCTCTGACCAACTCCTGCATACCCCGAACGTCCTGAAGCCTGTAGAGGACCACTCTTGTTATACCCCGTATTTCCAGAGTATGTACGTGAGGACGTACGTAGAAAAGTTTGAGCCTTAAAGTAGGCTAGTGCCGAAAATTTTGTTCACAAGTACCGAAAAGAATCGTTTTTTGACGAAACGTTTTACAAGACTTGCGAAGGGAAAATTCCGGCTATGTCATTTTTATTTTTTGCGGATTTTTCCGAGAGACGAAATATTTTGGACCAACGGGAGGGTGACATGTGTCACCCTCAAAAGTGGACGGCAAAGGCAAGCTTGGCACGTTTTTTGTGCCTAAAGTTTGGTCAATAGTTGGTAGGATATTTTGGTGGTAGATGGATAAGGTGTACTTGGGTAAATCTTGGCCTTACACTTGCACCACACTTGTCTTCATCTTGGCCATTGGTTGGTCATTGCTTGACCTATAAATACCCCCTTAGTTGATGAACTTCTTCATCCACAAAATAGTTTCTAAGTGTTAAAATCCTCCCCCCCCCCCCCCCCTCTTAGAAAGGTTCTCGTCCAACCCTTGGAGAGACCTTGGCCGAAACCCCTCCCCCTTGTGAGCTTTAGCCGAAACCAACCCCCCCTAGCCTAGTTGTGCTAGCCGAAAATACACCCCCCCTTTGTGGTATAGAAATACTTCTCCAAGTATTGTTATAATGCCAAAATACTCTAGCCCAAAACCTTTGTAGTATTTCCAAGTACCCTCTTTACGAAAAGCCCGGAAAATACTATTATACTTCCTTTAGCCACTAAACGAACCCTAAGGAAAACCTTCATAGTCGGTTGAAGTGTTAAGTAGAAGTTGCGTAGAACTTCTAAGGGTTGTTTGGAGCGGGTTGGAGCGCCCAGAGTAGAGCTAAACGTCATCAGATCGACATTTATACTTGGATAATTTTGGGCTTATCGAGGTAAATAATCCTATCCTTCTAGTGTAATTGGAAATTACATACTGTAGTAGTATTGAAATGAATAATAAGAATCTTGAAGTATTTTAAAGGAATATATATATATAGTACGGTAGACGTACGTGTGGCAATGTCTTTTGACTTAAGCCTGAATAATAAGAATCTTGAAGTATTTTAAAGGAATATATATATAGTACGGTAGACGTACGTGTGTTAACTGAACGTAGTTATACGGCAATGTCTTTTGACTTAAGCCTGAATAATATATATATATATATAGTACGGTAGATGTACGTGTGCTAACTGAACGTAGTTATACGGCAATGTCTTTTGACTTAAGCCTGAATAATATATATATATATAGTACCAGGCGACGTGTGCTAGCGAACGTAGTTATGCGGCAATGTCTTTTGACTTAAGCTGAATAATAAGAATCTTGAAGTATTTCAAAAGAATTAAGAATCCTTTTTGAAAGAAGAGTAATACTTGGTTTTGAAAACATAAGAGTTATACTAGCTTTATGGGAAGTTAGGTATAACGTTTTAAGGGAGGTAAAATGAATGGTTTATTGATTTTAAAAGTTAAGAGACTTGATCTTAAAAGATAAGAGACTTGACTTAAAAAATTAATATGAATTTTGTGTGAAACCTCATTCGTGAGTAATGAGTACTTGGTTTTTAAAAGGAATAATGTTTCTTGATTTGAAATCGAATGAGTATCAAAACCACTTTGCAGCGTTAATAAAGGGAAATGTAATGACTAATGAAGTATTATTAAAACCAGTAGAAACCTCCATCTGCATAGAAGCTAAGATGAGACAAAATGATATTACATTTTCTAGATCATGGCTGCTTTAATAAGATGGTTATAAACAAGAATAAAATCGCACACATATGGCATATGTTACTCAATTGTTTTAAAAGAGATTAAGACATTGAACTATGAAACTTTTCTAAAATAAAGAGACTTGAGTAATTGAAATTAGGCAAACTGGAACTTTAGGGAAAAGAAAGGCATTGTTTTGTCTTAAATTGGTTTAAAACATAAAGTGTTATAACAGCTTTATGGGAAATTAGTTATAACGACTTTATGAGAACAAAAGAAGGGTTTTATCATTGGTTTTAATGTGGTAACTTGACTTTAAAAAGAGAAGTGTTTTGGTCCAAAAAGAAGGCATGGTATTGCCTTAATTTGGTTTTAAAAAGGAAAGTATGGAAGTAGTTTTGGTTTACTTAAAAAGATGTAAGTCACTCTATTTTTATAATAAGGGTATCGGGTGACTTTTATAAAAGGAATGGATCTCTTAAAAGGAATTTAACGTACGTAGTACTTTAGGGTTAAAACCCGGACTTTGACATAAAATGAAAGTACCTTGAGTTGTGTATAACTTGCCTATGCTTGTTATTGTGAAACTTGCCTATGCTTGTTGTGATAGCCTTTGTTGTGCAAGAATTGTGTTTCTATACTACCGCGTCTCTCGATAGAGGGCCGGTTGACTTGTTGAGAACTTACGTGGACGCATTCTGGCAGTGTGAGAGAATTCCACTGCACGCCTCGCTGATAGTGTTATTCCATGGACTAGCTCCACGAGGTTTCTTCTTGTTCGCCTTGGTACCTGGTGGTCGGCTTTCGTACTTGCCCCATCTCGTGGCTGATTCGGCCTTGGTACCTGGTAGTTAGCCCTCGCACTTGCCCCGTTTAGTGTAGTGACGAAGTCTCGTGATACGGCCTTGGTACCTGGTAGTTAGCCCTCGTACTTGCCGGTCGCCACGTGGCGCCTTGGTATCGGTAGTCGGCCGTACTTGCCTGCGTGTCGCCCGTGGTTTGGTTGTATTGTATTGTTAGTACGGCTTTGGCATCAGGTAGGACTTGGTGTTCAGTGTACTTCTTGGTGTTATCATATCATAGACCGCCGTGGCGAAGGTATTCCACGCATGATTGATGTTATGGGCGTGAGACCCATCGTTATATTTGAGTAATGACTTGGAGGGCGTGAGTCCCTGACTTGATATAACTATTATATGTGTGTACTGTAGTTTGGTTATCATACATGTCTCCTGCTTTATATAGACTATTATGATTTCATTTACTGATTTACTGATTCACATACTGTTGTACAGATCGACCTCGGGCTGCGTTCACGCCAGTAGAGGTACATCGGTTGTCGATCCCCGCTTATAGGATCACATTTCACAGATTGGAAGCTCGTTCTTCGGAGGCTTATCTTTTGGTATGTTACCCTCAGTGCGTAGGTTTTGTACATTCGTGGTATGGCGGGGCCCTGTCCGTCATAGTTGTTAAAAATCTTAGAGGTGCAGAGCAATTTGTGGCAAGGTGGTTGTAAGGATTGTAACTGCTCAAAGGTCGATATATATATATATCTTTGAAAGGCAACCGCTTGGTTGGCCTATTTTCTTTTATCTTGATCCATATCTATTTGTATGTTTAAGTTTTTATTTCACGGTTTTTCTCTCGATGTTGTATCACTAGGGTGCCGGGTAAGGCACTCACGCCCGTTCGGTCGTGACAAAAGTGGTATCAGAGCGATTAGTCCTCGGAAAGTGTCTACGCACCGTGTACAGTAGTTCGATTATCGATGTGTTGTGCACCACATCTATAATCAGGAGGCTATAGGACATTTAGGATTGGTTTCCCTTCTTCTCATTCTGAGATCGTGCCTTAGAGCTGTGTTGTAAGTTGGACCCCTCTGACGTATCTCGTTTTTACCAGTTATGCCTCCGCGCAAGGCAACCCGGGCCCAGAAGGGCAAGGCAGCAGAGGGAGCTGCGAGTAGAGCAGCGGCAGTCTCTACAGAGACCACAATACCTGAGCCTCCAGTCCCACAGTCTGGAGCAGAAGAGATGGGTTACAAGGAGTGGGCCCAGTTAATGGCCAGGGTGGTGGCCAGACTTGAGGATAGGCTGGACGCAGCAGTTCCAGTAGCACCAGTGGTTCACCCTAGATCAGATAGTTTGAGGCTACGGGATTTTCTGAGTTGTAGGCCGCCAGAGTTTTATGGTGTCACGACCCGAACCCGGGCCCGTGACTGGTGCCTTACCCCGGGCACCCTAGTGATACAACATCAGAGAAAATCAGCGGAAATAAAAACATAAACATGAATTTAGAGACAAAATAAATAAACAAAGCAACCAAAACAGCTTGCCTTCATCATATATACATAAATACCAACGCTTATCCTTTTTACAAACCCCGCCACACAGCTCTGCACTCTAAGAATTTATACAACAACTATGACGGACAGTGGCCCCGCCATACCCCGAATGTACAAGAACCTCTGACTCGTGGTAACATACCAACAGATAAGCCTCCAAGGAACTGAGCTTCCCAAAACTAAATGAGATCCTAAACGCGTGGATCGACACCGATGTACTCTACTGCAGATGAACGCAGCCCCAAGGCGAGGTCGATAACAGTACTAAGTATGTGAAATCAGAAATATCAGAATCAAATCATAATAGTCTATAAAAGCAGAGATGTATGATAACCAAACTACATGACATACACATAATAGCTTATATCAATTCGTGGTCTCACGCCCACAACATCAATCACGCGTGAGTACCTTCCTCACCGGCAATCTATGATATGATAACAACAAGATAGCAATCCAAATGGGAGCATACCCGCGCGCTACGATCGTGTCGGTATGTCCAAAGGGAACAAATAAGACAACATTCCAAATGGAAGCATACCCGCGCGCTACGCATCGCGGTCAAGAGTCCAAAGGGAAACAATAAGACAAAGATTCCAAATGGAAGCATACCCGCGCCACGCATCGGTCGTGATGTCCAAAGCGGAAACAATAAGCAACAAGCGCGTAATCAAAGTGGAAGCATACCCGCGCGCTACGATCGTGTCGATATGTCCAAAGTGATTTAACAAAAGTAACACTATCAGCGAACGCGTGCGGAATTTATCCACACGCCGGCCACGCCCAAGTAAGTTCTCAACAAGTCAACCGATCCTCCATCGAGACGCCAGAGTATAGAAACACAATTCTTGCACAACAAAGGCTATCACAACAAGCATAGGCAAGTTTCACAACAACAAGCATAGGCAAGTTTCACAACAACAAGCATAGGCAGGTTTCACCACAACTCAAAGTACTTTCATTTTTATGCCAAGGTCCGGGTTTTAACCCTAAAGTACTACGCACGTTAAATTCCTTTTAAGAGATTCATTCTTTGTATAAAAGTCACCCGATACCCGTAGTATAAAATAGAGTGACTTACATCCTTTAAGTAAACCAAAACAACTTCCATACTTTTTTTTTTTTTTTAAAGTCAAGTTACCACGTTAAAACCAATGACAAAACCTTTCTTTTGTTTTCATAAGGTCATTATAACCAACTTTCCATAAAGCTGTTATAACACCTTATGCTTTAAACCATTTTAAGACAACACAATGCCTTTCTTTTCCCTAAGGTTCCAGTTTGCCTAATTTTAATTACGCAAGTCTCTTTTTAAAAGTTTCATAGTTCAATGTCTTAATCTCTTTTAAAACAATTGAGTAACATATGCCATAAAGTAGCAGTTATTCTTGTTCCTAATCAATCTTATTAAGCACCATGATCTAGAAAATGTAATATCATTTTGTCTCATCTTAGCTTCATGCAGATGAGGTTTACTTGGTTTTAATAATACTTAATTATTCAATACATTTCCTTTATTAACGCCGCAGTGGTTTGTCGATACACATTCGATTTCAAATCAAGAAACATTATTCCTTCCAAAACCAAGTACTCATTACTCACGAATGAGGTTTCACACAAACATCCATATTAAGTCAAGTCTCTTAACTTCTAAACCATTAAACCATTCTTTTATCTCTCTTAAGGCGTTACACCTAACTTTTCATAAAGTCGTATAACTTTTATGTTTTCAAACCAAGTATACACTTCTTCCAAAAAGGTTTCTTAATCTCTTAGAATACTTCAAGGTTCTTTACATCAAGTCGCTTATAAGTCAAATCGCTTATCTTTAAAACCACAAAGCATTTCTCATTTACATAGAGTTGTTATAACACTTTATGTTTAAAGGCAATCAAATACATTTAACACACGTACGCTCACCAGATTACATAGTTATACACATATCATGCTAGAACAGATAGGAAGAGGTTCACATACCTCGCGACAGTATCGACTAATAGCAAAACGCCCAAGTACCTCAAACCGTCTCGCTACACTCTCACCAAGCGATCACTCCACACGTAGTACTACAACCTATAGAGGCCACAAAGTGCCTATTAATATCTTTTAGATCCCGACGTAGAATATTCTACAGAAAATTCGGCAGCACCTCCCCCCCCTCAACAGCGTAAATCTCCTCCTCTATCGAGGCCGGCTACCAAGCCAACCAGGGGGGGTTAACACGTCTAACCGGACGTGTACAAATTCTACTACACAGTAATGCTACACAAGTTCATCTGAATACGCCCTATATAATTACTGTCAGCTTCTTCTTTAAATTCAGCTTAAGTCGCAAGACATTGCCGTAAGTATTATTCAGGCTTAAGTCAAAAGACATTGCCGCACAATTATAATGTTCAGTTCTATATATAGTATACTTCAACTATATATTCCTACAACATGTAATTTCCAATTACAATAGAAGGTCAAGAGTGTTTACCTCGATAAGCCCAAAATTATCCGAGTTTAAATGTCGATCCTGAGCAAGGTTTAGCTCCTACTCCGTGCGCTCCGACCCGCTCCAACCAACCCTTAGAAGTTCTAACCAACTTCTACTTATAACTTCAACTACGGGTGAAGATTTACTTAGGGTTTTGTTTTAGTGACTGAGGGAAGTATAATAGTATTTTCTGGGCTTTTGTACAAGTGTAACTTTGGGAATACTACAAGGTATTTGGGCCAAGGTATTTGGACATAACAACAATACTAGGAGAGTATTTCTATACCACAACAAGGGGTATTTATACGAGACAACTAGGCTAGTGGGTATGTACCCCACGCCAAGCCTCTACAAAGGGGAGAGGTAGGTTTCGCCAAGGGGCCTTCAAGAGGGGAGGGTGTGGTGGACGAGATCACAAGAGGAGAAGGAGGGTTTGAGACTTAGAAAGATTGCTCAATTTTTGGATGAAGAATGTCTTCAACTAGAGGGGTATTTATAGGTCAAGTGAAAGCCAACCAATGGCCAAGATGAAGACAAGTGCATAGCAAGTGTAAGGCCAAGATTTAGCCATGTGCTACCTTATCCATCTACACAAAAATATCCTACCTAACCCTTGACCAAAATTTCACACCAAAAACGTGCAAGACTTAGCCCAATTGCCGTCCAACCTCTTCCAATGTGAGGGTGACACATGTCACCCTCCCGTTGGTCCAAAATGTTTCGTGTCTCGGAAAAATCCGCAAAAATTATTAATGACATAGCCGGAATTTTCCTTCAAAGTCGTGGAAACGTTTCGTCGAAAAACGACTTTTCGTGTTGTGTACAAATTTCAAACTAGCCAACTTTAAGGCTCAAATTGTATACGCACGCCTCACGCATACATACTGAAATACGGGGTATAACATTCTCCCCTCCTTAGAAACATTCGTCCCGAATGTTCCTTCTCGGAACAGATAACGAAGTTCTTCTAACAAGTTGCCAACGCCACACCTGGCCACGAAATATCACACGTTCTCTTCCTTCCTTACTCGTCGTGCCCTTCTGACACTTGAACTCCTCAGCATACGCACCACACTTCGGCCATTGCTTTACCAAAACTTTGGAGTCACCACCTCCAAACTTGGTCATCTTACTAGCTTCAATCTCCTTAAGGCCATTCCGGCCTTCACGATCCGCTCGTCGAACGTATCCACGAACTCATACGATGGTTATCTAATCATGGGCCTAGCACCCTCGTGACCCTACCACCGCGACCACCTAGAGCTGATCCCACTTTGAAATGGACGGTTGGCCTCAACATGGCCCCAACCCGACCCACTTACGCATCAAGCTCTTGTTCCGATCCGAACAATCTTATTTATACAGTCATGAAAGCTACCACTTCCATTACACACTACCTGTGATTTTATCACACAAAACGTTCTAGGCATAAAAATGCACTCCGACAAGGATCACTTGCAAAATCTGTACTCAAGACGGCCTTACATCTAAGGTCTCAACTGTAATATTCTAAGGTTCATCATTTTCACCCTCAAGCTTACCCTTCTCACAACTGTGTTCTACATCACGCTTTAGCATAACGCTATCCGAACATAACACTAAACACATCATCACATCATCAATACATACAAAACTCTGAGGTTAAGGATATACCTGAAAATAGGCGTTTCAAAGGACCGCTAAAACTGGGAACTTCCACCGCGACCTCTATCGTGGCCCGCCGGTGTATGAACATCCTGCCTGGCTATGGAAGGTGAAGAACCCGCAACTGATCCCGTAGTCTGTGCTATCCTACCAGTGCTACCCCTGGTCGGACAGTTTCTCCCAAAATGGCCCTGCTGGCCGCATGTAAAACAAACTCCTGACTAGCACGACACTCCCCACCGTGAGTCTACCACACGGTCACAACGAGGTAGGGGTAGCTTCACCGGCTAACACCTCCGCTCTCTCGAAAATCTGAACCTCGAGCCCCGACCGCCCCGAATACTGGTGCTCAAGATTGCGAGGACCACTCAGATCGGGCGAGGCGCATAACTAGTCTCTGCCGAGGTGGTCCGCCGAAAGTCACCAAAGGACCCTACTGCTCGCCCTCTTCACGACCTTGGTTATTCCGTCGATTTCTCCGCCTCACCTCCAAGTGCATAAGCTGCATGCGGCAATGTCCATGCCTTACAAGAGCTACACTAACAACTCTCGCTAGGTAATCATCGAGCCTCGTAACATATCGGTGCACTCGATCCTCCATACTAGCTACTAATGCGGGACGCACGCCAATGAGTCGAACTCCACATTGTACTCCCGAACCGCACGCCTGCTCGCCGCAACCCCAAAAATCGTTTACCGAGCCCTCTCATCCGCGAGGCAAGAAATGTGCAAGAAAGGCCTCGAGAACTCGTCCCATAAAGCCGAAGTGCATGCTCTCCCGACAGCTCCCACGAATCAAACCACGATCATGCGGTATCACGCGGCCGATGCGAACCTAGACCACCGACTCGGTCTCCGATGCCTCGATCACTCACGATCCGCAGAATCGCCGGATGAACTCCTGCGATCATCCTCGTGCCTCGACCCATAAAACTCGCGTTACACCTCGTAAAATCCCGTAATCTCAAATCGCTCGGGGTGAACTACGGTGCTACTGGATCGAACTGGCCAAGGCCCGGCTTATCTCAAGTTCGCCACAACTCGCCATTAATCGGGCCATCTCCTTGTAACCCGTCTCATCTCGCCCCACTGTAGGATGGAGGCTCGTGCATCGTGGTCTCTGTAAAGATCGCCGCCGCTTTACTCGATCTTCCTTCACGCTTTGCCTTCCGGGCCCGGTTGCTCGCGCGAGGCATAATCGTAGCGAAAGGAATACGCCGAGGGTTCAACTCATCACACAGCTAAGGCACGATCTCGTAATGAGAAGAATGGAAACCAATCCTAAATGTCCTATAGCCTCACGACATAGATGTGCACAACACACCGATAATCAAGACTCTACTAGACACGGTCAGACACTTTCCGAGGACTAATCGCTCGATACCACTTTGTCACGACCAACCTGCCCGTGATCGTGCCTACCCCGGCACCCTAGTGATACAACATCGAGAAAATCACGAAATAAAAACATGAACATGAATTTAGAGACAAAATAAATAAACAAAGCAACCAAAACGATTTGCCTTCATCATATATACATAAATACCCGAACAGCTTATCCTTTTTACAAACCCCGCCTACACAAAGGCATGCACTTAAGAATTTATACAACAACTATGACGGACAGGGCCCCGCCATACCACGAATGTACAAGAACCTGCTGCACTGTGGTAACATACCAACAGATAAGCCTCGAAGGAACGGAGCTTCCCAAAACGCTGAAATGAGATCCTAAACGCGGATCGACAAATGACGATCTACCTGCAGATGAACGCAGCCCCGGGCGAGGTCGATAACAGTACCAAGTATGTGAAATCAGAAATATCAGAATCAAATCATAATAGTCTATAAAAGGGAGACATGTATGATAACCAAACTACAAGCATATACACATAATGCTTATATCAATTCGTGGTCTCACGCCACAACATCAATCCCGCGTGAGTACCTTCCTCACCGCGGCGATGCATGATATGATAACAACAAGATAGCAATCCAAATGGGAGCATACCCGCACTACGATCGTGTCGGTATGTCCAAAGGGAACAAATAAGACAACATTCCAAATGGAAGCATACCCGCGCGCTACGATCGTGTCGAGAGTCCAAAGGGAAACAATAAGACAGATTCCAAATGGAAGCATACCCGCGCCACGATCGTGGTCGTGATGTCCAAAGGGAAACAATAAGACAAAGATTCCAAATGGAAGCATACCCGTGCGCTACGATCGTGTCGATGTCCAAAGGGAAACAATAAGCAACAAGCGGTAATCAAAGTGGAAGCATACCCGCAGCGCCACGATCGTGTCGAGATGTCCAAAGTGATTTAACAAAAGTAACACTATCAACAGAACGCACTGCGGAATTTATCCACATCACGGCCACGCCCAAGTAAGTTCTCAACAAGTCAACCGATCCTCCATCGAGACGCCAGAGTATAAAACACAATTCTTGCACAACAAAGGCTATCACAACAAGCATAGGCAAGTTTCACAACAACAAGCATATGCAAGTTTTACAACAACAAGCATAAAGTGTTTCACCACAACTCAAAGTACTTTCATTTTTATGCCAAGGTCCGGTTTTAACCCTAAAGTACTACGACGTTAAATTCCTTTTAAGAGATTCATTCTTTGTATAAAAGTCACCCGATACCGTAGTATAAAATAGAGTGACTTACATCCTTTAAGTAAACCAAAACAACTTCCATACTTTCTTTTTTTAAAGTCAAGTTACCACGTTAAAACCAATTATAAAACCTTTCTTTTGTTTTCATAAGGTCATTATAACCAACTTTCCATAAAGCTGTTATAACACCTTATGCTTTAAACCATTTTAAGACAACACAATGCCTTTCTTTTCCTAAGGTTCCGCTTTGCCTAATTTTAATTACGCAAGTCTCTTTTTAAAAGTTTCATAGTTCAATGTCTTAATCTCTTTAAAACAATTGAGTAACATATGCCATAAAGTAGCAGTTATTCTTGTTCATAATCAATCTTATTAAGCAGCCATGATCTAGAAAATGTAATATCATTTTGTCTCATCTTAGCTTCTATGCAGATGGAGGTTTCTACCGTTTTAATAATACTTAATTATTCAATACATTTCCTTTATTAACGCCGCAGTTGGTTTGTCGATACACATTCGATTTCAAATCAAGAAACATTATTCCTTCCAAAACCAAGTACTCATTACTCACGAATGAGGTTTCACACAAACATCCATATTAAGTCAAGTCTCTTAACTTCTAAACCATTAAACCATTCTTTTTATCTCTTAAGGCGTTACACCTAACTTTTCATAAAGCCGTATAACTTTTATGTTTTCAAACCAAGTATACACTTCTTCCAAAAGGTTTCTTAATCTCTTAGAATACTTCAAGGTTCTTTTACATCAAGTCGGTTATAAGTCAAATCGCTTATCTTTTAAAACCACAAAGCATTTCTCATTTACATAGAGTTGTTATAACACTTTATGTTTAAAGGCAATCAAATACATTTAACACACGTACGCCTACCGTACTACATAGTTATACACATATCATGCTAGAACAGATAGGAAGAGGTTCACATACCTCGCGACGAGTATCGACTAATAGCAAAACGCCCAAGTACTCAAACCGTCGCACACTCCTACCAAGCAGATCACTCCACACGTAGTACTACAACCTATAGAGGCCACAAAGTGCCTATTAATATCTTTTAGATCCCGACGTAGAATATTCTACGTAAAATTGAAGACTCTCCCGCAACAGCAGAAATCTCCTCCTCTATCGAGGCCGCTACCAAGCCAACCAGTGGGGGGTTAACACGCCTAACCTGACGCGTGTACAAATTCTACTACACAAGAATGCTACAAGTCATCAGTAATACACCTATGTAATTACAGTTCAGTTCTCTTATTTAAATTCAGGCTTAAGTCGCAAGACATTGCCGTAAGTATTATTTAGGCTTAAGTCAAAAGACATTGCCGCACAATTATAATGTTCAGTTCTATATATAGTATACTTCAACTATATATTCCTACAACATGTAATTTCCAATTACAATAGAAGGTCAAGAGTGTTTACCTCGATAAGCCCAAAATTATCCGAGTTTAAATGTCGATCCCGAGCAAGGTTTAGCTCCTACTCGTGCGCTCCGACTGCTCCAACCAACCCTTAGAAGTTCTAACCAACTTCTACTTATAACTTCAACTACGGTGAAGATTTACTTAGGTTTCGTTTTGTGATCGAGGAAGTATAATAGTATTTTCGGGCTTTTGTACAAGTGTAACTTTGGGAATACTACAAGGTATTTGGGCGAAGGTATTTGGACATAACAACAATACTAGAGAGTATTTCTATACCACAACAAGTGGTATTTATACGAGACAAATAGGCTAGTGGGTATGTACCCCACTGCCAAGCCTCTACAAAGGGAGGGGTAGGTTTCGCCAAGGGGCCTTCAAGAGGGGAGGTGTGTGGTGCGAGATCACAAGAGGAGAGGGAGGTTTGAGACTTAGAAAGATTGCTCAATTTTGGATGAAGAATGTCTTCAACTAGAGGGTATTTATAGGTCAAGTGAAAGCCAACCAATGGCCAAGATGAAGACAAGTGCATAGCAAGTGTAAGGCCAAGATTTAGCCATGTGCTACCTTATCCATCTACACAAAAATATCCTACCTAACCCTTGACCAAAATTTCACACCAAAACGCAAGACTTAGCCCAATTGCCGTCCAACCTCTTCCAATGTGAGGTGACATGTCACCCTCCCGTTGGTCCAAAATGTTTCGTGTCTCGAAAAATCCGCAAAAATTATTAATGACATAGCGAATTTTCCTTCGAAAGTTGTGGAAACGTTTCGTCGAAAAACGACTTTTCGTGTTGTGTACAAATTTGAAACTAGCCAACTTTAAGGCTCAAATTGTATACGCACGCCTCACGCATATACTCGGAAATACGGGTATAACATTCTCCTCCTTAGAAACATTCGTCCGAATGTTCCTTCTCGAATGTATAACTAAGTTCTTCTAACAAGTTGCCAACGCCACACCGCCACGAAATATCACACGTTCTCTTCCTTCCTTACTCGTCGTGCCGCTTCTCGGACACTTGAACTCCTCTAGCATACGTACCACACTTCAGTCATTGCTTTACCAAAACTTTGGAGTCACCACCTCCAAACTTGGTCATCTTACTAGCTTCAATCTCCCTTAAGGCCATTCCCGACCTTCACGATCCGCTCGTCGAACGTATCCACGAACTCATACGATGGTTATCTAATCATGGGCCTAGCACCCTCGTGACCTACCACCGGCGGGACCACCCAGAGCTGACCCCACTTTGAAACCGGACGCGGGTTGGCCCTCAACATGGCCCCAACCCGACCCACTTACGCATCAAGCTCTTGTTCCCCGATCCGGAACAATCTTACCTATACAGGTCATGAAAGCTACCACTTCCATTACACACTACCCAGGGATTTTATCACACAAAACGTTCTAGGCATAAAAATGCACTCCGACAAGGATCACTTGCAAAACTGTACTCAAGACGGCCTTACATCTAAGGTCTCAACTGTAATATTCTAAGGTTCATCATTTTCACCCTCAAGCTTACCCTTCTCACAACCGTGTTCTACATCACGCTTTAGCATAACGCTATCCGAACATAACACTAAACACATCATCACATCATCAATACATACAAAACTCTGTAGGTTAAGGATATACCGTAAAATAGGCGATTCAGAGGACCGCTAAAATCGGGAACTTCCACCGCGACCTACCGTGGCCCGCCGGTGTATGAACATCCCGCTCGACTATGGGAGGTGAAGAACCCGCAATCGATCCGTAGTACGTGCTATCCTACCAGCTACCCCTGGTCGGACAATTTCTCCCAAAATGGCCCCGCTGCCGCATGTAAAACAAACTCCCGACTAGCACGACACTCCCACCGCGAGTCTACCACACGGCCACAACGAGGTAGGGTAGCTTCACCGCTAACACCGCTTCTCTCGAAAATCTGAACCTCGAGCCCCGACCGCCTCCCGAATACTGGGTGCTCAAGATTGTGGAGGACCACTCAGATCGGGCGGAGGCGCATAACTAGTCTGCCGCCGGTGGTCCGCCTCGAAAGTCACCAAAGGACCCTACTGCTCGCCCTCTTCGCGACCTTGGTTATTCCGCCGATTTCTCCGCCTCACCTCCAAGTGCATAAGCTGCATGCGGCAATGTCCATGCCCGTGAAGAGCTACACCAACAACTCTCGCTAGGTAATCATCGAGCCTCAGAACATATCGGTGCACTCGATCCTCCATACTAGCTACTAATGCGGGACGCATCGCCAATGAGTCGAACTCACATTGTACTCCCGAACCGCACGCCTGCTCGCCGCAACCCCAAAAATCTGTTTACCGAGCCCTCCTCATCCGCGAGGCAAGAAATGTGCAAGAAAGGCCTCGAGAACTCGCCCCATAAAGCCGGAAGTGCATGCTCTCCCGACAGCTCCCACGATCAAACCGGGCCGATTGCGGTATCACGCAGCCGATGCGAACCTAGACCACCGACTCGGTCTCCGATGCCTTGATCACTCTATGATCCGCAGAATCGCCGGATGAACTCGCGATCATCCTCGTGCCTCGACCCATAAAACTGCGGCGTTACACTCGTAAAAATCCCGTAATCTCAAATCGTCGCCGGGGTGAACTACGGTGCATTGGATCGAACCGCTGGCCGGCTTTATCCTCAAGTTCGCCACAACCCCGCCATTAATCGCCATCTCTTGTAACCTATCTCATCATCTCGCCTACTGTAGGGTGGAGGCTCGTGCATCGTGGTCTCAGAAGACCGCCGCTTACTCGAATCTTCCTTCACGCCGCCTTCTCGCCCGGGTTGCCTTGCGCGAGGCATAATCGTAAAGGAAAGGAATACGTCAGAGGGGTTCAACTCATCACACAGCTCTAAGGCACGATCTCAGAATGAGAAGAATGGAAACCAATCCTAAATGTCCTATAGCCTCCTGATTATAGATGTGGTGCACAACACACCGATAATCAAGACTCTACTAGACACGGCTCAGACACTTTCCGAGGACTAATCGCCTGATACCACTTTGTCATGACCAACCGGCCCGGATCGTGCCTTACCGGGCACCCTAGTGATACAACATCAGAGAAAATCAGCGGAAATAAAAACATGAACATGAATTTAGAGACAAAATAAATAAACAGGCCAACCAAAACAGTTGCCTTCATCATATATACATAAATACCCGAACAGTTATCCTTTTTACAAACCCTGCCCACACAGTGCTACAGACCTCTAAGAGTTTATACAACAACTATGACGGGACAGGGCCCCGCCATACCCCTGAATGTACAAGAACCTACTGTGGTAACATACCAACAGATAAGCCTCCAAGGAACGGAGCTTCCCAAAACGCTGAAATGAGATCCTAAACGCGGATCGACAAATGATGTACTCTACCGCAGATGAACGCAGCCCCGGGCGAGGTCAAGATAACAGTACTAAGTATGTGAAATCAGAAAATATCAGAATCGAAATCATAATAGTCTATAAAAGGTGAGATGTATGATAACCAAACTACAAGCATATACACATAACGCTTATATCAATTCGTGGTCTCACGCCACAACATCAATCCCGCGTGAGTACCTTCCTCACCGCATAGCCTATGATATGATAACAACAAGATAGCAATCCAAATGGGAGCATACCCGCACTACGATCGTGTCGGTATGTCCAAAGGGAACAAATAAGACAACATTCCAAATGGAAGCATACCCGCAGCGCCACGCATCGTGTCGAGGTCCAAAGGGAAACAATAAGACAAAGATTCCAAATGGAAGCATACCCGCGCGCCACGCATCGTCGCAAGATGTCCAAAGGGAAACAATAAGACAAAGATTCCAAATGGAAGCATACCCGCGCGCTACGATCGTGTCAAGATGTCCAAAGGGAAACAATAAGCAACAAGGCGGTAATCAAAGTGGAAGCATACCCGCGCGCCACGATCGTGTCAAGATGTCCAAAGTGATTTAACAAAAGTAACACTATCAACAGAACGCACTGCGGAATTTATCCGTCACTGCCGGTCACGTCCAAGTAAGTTCTCAACAAGTCAACCGATCCTCCATCGAGAGACGCGGTAGTATAGAAACACAATTCTTGCACAACAAAGGCTATCACAACAAGCATAGGCAAGTTTCACAACAACAAGCATATGCAAGTTTTACAACAACAAGCATAGGCAGGTTTCACCACAACTCAAAGTACTTTCATTTTTATGCCAAGGTCCGGGTTTTAACCCTAAAGTACTACGCACGTTAAATTCCTTTTAAGAGATTCATTCTTTGTATAAAAGTCACCCGATACCCGTAGTATAAAATAGAGTGACTTACATCCTTTAAGTAAACCAAAACAACTTCCATACTTTCTTTTTTTTTTAAAGTCAAGTTACCACGTTAAAACCAATTATAAAACCTTTCTTTTGTTTTCATAAGGTCATTATAACCAACTTTCCATAAAGCTGTTATAACACCTTATGCTTTAAACCATTTTAAGACAACACAATGCCTTTCTTTTCCCTAAGGTTCCAGTTTGCCTAATTTTAATTACGCAAGTCTCTTTTTAAAAGTTTCATAGTTCAATGTCTTAATCTCTTTTAAAACAATTGAGTAACATATGCCATAAAGTAGTAGTTATTCTTGTTCATAATCAATCTTATTAAGCACATGATCTAGAAAATGTAATATCATTTTGTCTCATCTTAGCTTCTATGCAGATGAGGTTTCACCGGTTTTAATAATACTTAATTATTCAATACATTTCCTTTATTAACGCTGCGGTGGTTTGTCGATACACATTCGATTTCCAAATCAAGAAACATTATTCCTTCCAAAACCAAGTACTCATTACTCACGAATGAGGTTTCACACAAACATCCATATTAAGTCAAGTCTCTTAACTTCTAAACCATTAAACCATTCTTTTTATCTCTTACATGCTACACCTAACTTTTCATAAAGTGGTATAACTTTTATGTTTTCAAACCAAGTATACACTTCTTCCAAAAAGGTTTCTTAATCTCTTAGAATACTTCAAGGTTCTTTTACATCAAGTCGGTTATAAGTCAAATCGCTTATCTTTAAAAACCACAAAGCATTTCTCATTTACATAGAGTTGTTATAACACTTTATGTTTAAAGGCAATCAAATACATTTAACACATGTACGTCTACCGTACTACATAGTTATACACATATCATGCTAGAACAGATAGGAAGAGGTTCACATACCTCGCGACGAGTATCGACTAATAGCAAAATGCTCCAAGTACCTCAAACCGTCTGCTACACTCTCAGTCAAGCAGATCACTCCACACGTAGTACTACAACCTATAGAGGCCACAAAGTTCCTATTAATATCTTTTAGATCCCGACGTAGAATATTCTACAGAAAATTCGGCAAAGACTCCCCGCAACAGCGTAAATCTCCTCCTCTATCGAGGCCGGCTACCAAGCCAACCAGGGGGGGGGGGTTAACACGTCTAACCGGACGTGTACAAATTCTACTACACAGTAATGCTACACAAGTCTACTGTAATACAGTCCTATGTAATTACAGTTCAGTTCTCTTCTTTAAATTCAGGCTTAAGTCGCAAGACATTGCCGTAAGTATTATTCAGGCTTAAGTCAAAAGACATTGCCGCACAATTATAATGTTCAGTTCTATATATAGTATACTTCAACTATATATTCCTACAACATGTAATTTCCAATTACAATAGAAGGTCAAGAGTGTTTACCTCGATAAGCCCAAAATTATCCGAGTTTAAATGTCGATCCTGAGCAAGGTTTAGCTCCTACTCCGTGCGCTCCGACCCGCTCCAACCAACCCTTAGAAGTTCTAACCAACTTCTACTTATAACTTCAACTACGGGTGAAGATTTACTTAGGGTTTCGTTTTTGTAGTGAGGAAGTATAATAGTATTTTCTGGGCTTTTGTACAAGTGTAACTTTGGGAATACTACAAGGTATTTGGGCCAAGGTATTTGGACATAACAACAATACTAGGAGAGTATTTCTATACCACAACAAGGGGTATTTATACGAGACAACTAGGCTAGGGGGGGGGGTATGTACCCCACGGCCAAGCCTCTACAAAGGGGGAGGGGGTAGGTTTCGCCAAGGGCCTCAAGAGGGGAGTGTGTGGTGGACGAGATCACAAGAGGGAGAGGAGGGTTTGAGACTGAGAACGAGTGCTCAATTTTTGGATGAAGAATGTCTTCAACTAGAGGGGTATTTATAGGTCAAGTGAAAGCCAACCAATGGCCAAGATGAAGCCAAGTGCATAGCAAGTGTAAGGCCAAGATTTAGCCATGTGCTACCTTATCCATCTACACAAAAATATCCTACCTAACCCTTGACCAAAATTTCACACCAAAACGTGCAAGACTTAGCCCAATTGTCGTCCAACCTCTTCCAATGTGAGGTGACACATGTCACCCTCCCGTTGGTCCAAAATGTTTCGCCTCTGGAAAAATCCGCAAAAATTATTAATGACATAGCCGAATTTTCCTTCGAAAGTCGTGGAAACGCTTTCGTCGAAAAACGACTCCTTTCCGGGTGTTGTGTACAAATTTCGAAACTAGCCAACTTTAAGGCTCAAATTGTATACGCACGCCTCACGCATATACTGGAAATACGGGTATAACATATGGGTCGAGGCACGAGGATGATCCGCAGAGTTCATCCGAAGCGATTCTGACGGATCATGAGTGATCAAGGCATCGGAGACCGAGTCAGTGGTCCTAGGTTCGCATCGGCTGCGTGATACCGCAGTCGACTGGTTTGATTCGTGGGAGCTGTCCCGGGGAGAGAATGCACTTCCAGCTGTATGGGACGAGTTCTCAGGGGCATTTCTTGCACATTTCTTGCCTCCACAGATGAGGAGGGCTCGGGCCGACAGATTTTTGGTGTTGCAGCAGAACGGGCGTACGATTCGGGAGTACAATGTGAAGTTCGACTCATTGGCCCGGTACGTCCCCGCGTTAGTAGCTAGTATGGAGGATCGAGTGCACCGATATGTTACAGGGCTCGATGATTACCTAGCAGAAAGTTGTTCGGGTGTAGCTCTTGGTACGGGCATTGCCCGCACGCAGCTTATGCCACAGGATGTGAGCGCAGAAATCGACGGAATGACCAAGATCGCGAAGAGGGCCGCAACAGCAGGTCCTTTGGTGACTTTCGAGGCGGACCGCCTCGAAGCAGACTAGTTATGTACCTCACAAGACAGAGTGGTCCTCCAGCCTTTCTGGACCTTCGGGATATTCAGTGAGCAGTCGTGGCTCCTGTGTTTCAGATTTTCGGGAGTAAGTGCTCGCCGGATGAGGTCGCCTCTTGTCTCGGTGGCGTTGTGGAAAACTTCATAAGGGAGAGTGTCGTACTAACTTGGGAGATTGTTATTCTGCGCCAACATATCCGTGGCGAGACTGTCCGACTGTGGGTAGCGCTGGTAGGATAGCACAAACTACTAGAGCGATTATGGTTCTTTACCTTCTATAGCTAGGCAGATGTTCATACACCTACAGCTACTAGAGGTCGCGGTGGAAGTTCCCAGCTTTAGCGTCCTTCAACCGCCTATTTTCAGGTATATCCTTAACCCTCTAGAGATTTGTAGGTATTGATGTTATGATGATGTGTTTAGTGTTATGTTCGGATAGCTTTGTGCTAAAATGTGATTTAGACGCCTGGTTAGTGAAAAGGGTAAGCTCAGGGGTGAAAATGATGAACCTTAGAATATTACGATGAGACCTTAAATGCGCCGTCTTGAGTACAAGATTTTGCGGGTGATCTTTGTCGAAGGTATAATTATACGTGGGGTAATTGTGGGAGAATTCCTTGGGTGGTGTAAAATGGAAGTGGTAGCTTATGACTGTATAGGTAAGATTGTTCGGATCGAAACAAGAGCTTGACGCGTTAAGTAGGTCGGGTTGGGCCATGTTGCGGCCAACCCGCGGCCTGCTTTCGAGGTGGGTCAGCTCAGGTGGTCCCGCCAGTGGTAGGTCACGAGGGTGCTAGGCCCAAGTTTAGATGACCATCGTATGAGTTCGTGGATATGTTCGACCGAGCGGATCGTGAAGGCCGGAATGGCCTTAAGGAAGATTGAGGTTAGTAAGATGACCAAGTTTGAGGTGGTGACTCCAAAGTTTTGGGAACCAAGCGATGATCGGTGGTACGTATACTAGAAGAGCTCTAGTGGTCGAGAAGGGCACGACGAGTAAGGAAAGAAGTGAACTTGTGCTGAAAGATGGAAGTAATCGTTTTTGTGAAACGAGTGTGCGAAGGGAGTATCCTTTGGACCAGAAGCGAGAATTGGTACTGTTTTGCATCGTCGAGGTGATTCCTCGTTGGCTTGGATTTAAGTATTTGCGCGCGTGTATTCTGTGATCATTGCGGCAATTGCAAACTGGTTAAGCTATGAGGAACTTGATTGTTATCTGTCTTGAGAAGGAACATTCGGGACGAATGTTTCTAAGGAGGGGAGAATGTTATACCCCGTATTTCCAGAGTATGTACGTGAGGACGTACGTAGAAAATTTTGAGCCTTAAAGTAGGCTAGTGCTGAAAATTTTGTTCACAAGTACCGAAAAGAATCGTTTTTTGACGAAACGTTTTACAAGACTTGCGAAGGGAAAATTCCGGCTATGTCATTTTTATTTTTTGCGGATTTTTCCGAGAGACGAAATATTTTGGACCAACGGGAGGGTGACATGTGTCACCCTCAAAAGTGGACGGCAAAGGCAAGCTTGGCACGTTTTTTGTTCCTAAAGTTTGGTCAATAGTTGGTAGAATATTTTGGTGGTAGATGGATAAGGTGTACTTGGGTAAATCTTGGCCTTACACTTGCACCACACTTGTCTTCATCTTGGCCATTGGTTGGCCATTGCTTGACCTATAAATACCCCCTTAGTTGATGAACTTCTTCATCCACAAAATAGTTTCTAAGTGTTAAAATCCTCCCCCCCCCCCCCCTCTTAGAAAGGTTCTCGTCCAACCTTGAGAGACTTGGCGAAACCCTCCCCTTGTGAGCTTTAGCCGAAACCAACCCCCCCCCCTAGCCTAGTTGTGCTAGCCGAAAATACACCCCCCCTTTGTGGTATAGAAATACTTCTCCAAGTATTGTTATAATGCCAAAATACTCTAGCCCAAAACCTTTGTAGTATTTCCAAGTACCTCTTTCTTAAAAAGCCCGGAAAATACTATTATACTTCCTTTAGCCACTAAACGAAACCCTAAGGAAAACCTTCATAGTCGGTTGAAGTGTTAAGTAGAAGTTGCGTAGAACTTCTAAGGGTTGTTTGGAGCGGGTTGGAGCGCCCAGAGTAGGAGCTAAACGTCGCTCAGGATCGACATTTATACTTGGATAATTTTGGGCTTATCGAGGTAAATAATCCTATCCTTCTAGTGTAATTGGAAATTACATACTGTAGTAGTATTGAAATGAATAATAAGAATCTTGAAGTATTTTAAAGGAATATATATATATAGTACGGTAGACGTACGTGTGGCAATGTCTTTTGACTTAAGCCTGAATAATAAGAATCTTGAAGTATTTTAAAGGAATATATATATAGTACGGTAGACGTACGTGTGTTAACTGAACGTAGTTATACGGCAATGTCTTTTGACTTAAGCCTGAATAATATATATATATATAGTACGGTAGACGTACGTGTGCTAACTGAACGTAGTTGTACGGCAATGTCTTTTGACTTAAGCCTGAATAATAAGAATCTTGAAGTATTTCAAAAGAATTAAGAATCCTTTTTGAAAGAAGAGTAATACTTGGTTTTGAAAACATAAGAGTTATACTAGCTTTATGGGAAGTTAGGTATAACATTTTAAGGGAGGTAAAATGAATGGTTTATTGATTTTAAAAGTTAAGAGACTTGATCTTAAAAGATAAGAGACTTGACTTAAAAAATTAATATGAATTTTGTGTGAAACCTCATTCGTGAGTAATGAGTACTTGGTTTTTAAAAAGGAATAATGTTTTACTGATTTCGGAAATCAGAATGAGTATCGACAAACCACTGCAGCGTTAATAAAGGGAAATGTAATGACTAATGAAGTATTATTAAAACCAGTAGAAACCTCCATCTGCATAGAAGCTAAGATGAGACAAAATGATATTACATTTTCTAGATCATGGCTGCTTTAATAAGATGGTTATAAACAAGAATAAAGCGCCACACATATGGCATATGTTACTCAATTGTTTTAAAAGAGATTAAGACATTGAACTATGAAACTTTTCTAAAATAAAGAGACTTGAGTAATTGAAATTAGGCAAACTGGAACTTTAGGGAAAAGAAAGGCATTGTTTTGTCTTAAATTGGTTTAAAACATAAAGTGTTATAACAGCTTTATGGGAAGTTAGTTATAACGAATTTATGAGAACAAAATAAGGGTTTTATCATTGGTTTTAATGTGGTAACTTGACTTTAAAAAGAGAAGTGTTTTGGTCCAAAAAGAAGGCATGGTATTGCCTTAATTTGGTTTTAAAAAGGAAAGTATGGAAGTTGTTTTGGTTTACTTAAAAAGATGTAAGTCACTCTATTTTTATAATAAGGGTATCGGGTGACTTTTATAAAAGGAATGGATCTCTTAAAAGGAATTTAACGTACGTAGTACGTTAGGGTTAAAACCCGGACTTTGACATAAAATGAAAGTACCTTGAGTTGTGTATAACTTGCCTATGCTTGTTGTTGTGAAACTTGCCTATGCTTGTTGTGATAGCCTTTGTTGTGCAAGAATTGTGTTTCTATACTACCGCGTCTCGATAGGGCGGTTGACTTGTTGAGAACTTACTTGGACGCATCGCGCGACGGAGAATTCCACCGCACGCCTCCTCGCTGATAGTGTTATTCCATGGACTAACTCTCCACGAGGTTTCTTCGTTCGCCTGTACCGTGGTCGGCCAGTACTTGCCCCGCCTCGTGGCTGATTCGGCTTGCACGGTAGTTAGCCCTCGCACTTGCCCCGCTCAAGATAGTGACGGTCTCGTGATACGCCTTGGTACCGGTAGTTAGCCCTCGTACTTGCCGGCCGCCACGTGGCGGCTCGTATCCGGTAGTCGGCCAGACTTGCCCCGTGGTCGCCTTCGTGGTTTGGTTGTATTGTATTGTTAGTACGGCTTTGGCATCGTGTAGGACTTGGTGTTGGTGTACTTCTTGGTGTTATCATATCATAGACCGCAGCGATGAAGGTATTCCACGCATGATTGATGTTATGGGCGTGAGACCCATCGTTATATTTGAGTAATGACTTGGAGGCGAGTCACGACTTGATATAACTATTATATGTGTGTCGTAGTTTGGTTATCATACATGTCTCCCGCTTTATATAGACTATTATGATTTCATTTCTGATTTTCTGATTCACATACTTAGTACTGTTAGATCGACCTCCTTCGGGGCCGTTGCTCATGCCGCAGTGAGGTACATCTACCGTCGATTCCCGCTTATAGGATCACATTTCAGCGTATTGGGAAGCTGCCTTCTGAGGCTTATCTTTTGGTATGTTACCACGAGTCCGTAGGTTTTTGTACATTCAGTGGTACGGGCCCCGTCCGTCATAGTTGTTGTAAAAATCTTAGAGGTGCAGAGCTTCGTTGTGGCGGGGTTGTAAGGATTGTAATCGCTCAAAGGTCGATATATATATATATTTGAAAGGCAACCGTTTTGTTGACCTATTTTCTTTATCTTGATCCATATCTATTTGTATGTTTAAGTTTTTATTTCCGCTGGTTTTTCTACGATGTTGTATCACTAGGTGCCCGGTAAGGCACGACCACGCCCGGTTCGGTCGTGACAACTCTGACCGGGAGGCGCATACCTCGTCATTGCCGAGGCGGTTCGCCTCGAAAGTTACCAGCGACCGCTGATTTGGCCCTCTTCACGACTGGTTAATCCGTCGATCTTCGTTCCTCTCACTGCAAGCATAAGCCCAACGCAGCCATGTTCATTCTCGATGAAGAGATACTCTTGCACAACCCTTCTTTAGATAATCATCAAGACCCGTGATAAATCGGTACATTAAATACTCTCTGGTTGCTAAATCCCTAGCTAGTAACAGGGCCGTCTCTTCGCAATCCATATTTTCTGCCGCTGGTCGTGGAACTGAAGGTCCAGGTATCATGGCCGCAGTAGGAACTGATGCCGCTGTGCTAAACTCTGCTGGGGCTGGCGACGTCACAGAACTCCCCGAATGAAGCACCACCTCAGGTGATGATTGGGCCTGTGCCCTGGTAACCCTCTGTGCTCTACTCGCAGCCTCCTTCGCCGCGCTTGCTTCGGGCCTCGTTGCTGGCGCGACAGCATGGTCGTAAAAAGAATATGTCAGAAGGAGTCCAACTTACAACACAACTCTAAGGCACGATCTCAGAGTGAGAAGAAATAGAAACCAATCCTAGATATCACATAGCCTCCTGATTATAGGTGTTGTGCACAACACGCCAATAATCAAGACTCTACTAGGTACGGTCTGTAGACACTTTCCGAGGATTAACTGCTCTGATACCACTTTTGTCACAACCCGATCTCGGGCCCGTGACTGGTGCCTTACCCCGGGCACCCTAGTGATAACAACATCAGAGAAAATCAATGAAAATAAAATTTAAACAGGAAACAAGAGACAACATAAGAAAACAGGCTAACCAAAACGGTTACCTTCAAGTATATACATATAACCGAACAATTAAAATCCTTTACAACCCTGCCCACAACAGTACTACAGACCTCTAAGAATATAACAACAACTATGACGGGACAGGGCCCCGCCATACCCCTGAATGTACAAGTATCTACAATGACAGGGGACTATACCAAAAAGATAAGCCTCCGGAGAAACGGAGCTTCCCAACGCTGAACTGCGATCCTATGAGCGAGGATCAACAACTGGTGTACCTCTACCTGCGGCATGAACGCAGCTCCCCGAAGGAGGTCAGTACAACAGGTACCAAGTATGTGAAACTGAAAATACTGTAATGAAATCACATTTCATCATTTTATAAAACCATTTTGCGATAAGTAAACAGTTATGTCAAGTGGACGATATCCCCAAAATGATCACTCACATAACTATGGGTCTCACGCCCATAATATCAATCATGCCCGTGGAACCCATTCCTCACTGCCGGCAGTACATGATGTAAAACAACACCCATATGTGAACCTGAACACTAGATCCTGCCTGCGTCATCAAATCGATCGAGCCAAGTAGAATAGCCAACTACCAGTCCAAAAGCTAGTCATATCCCTTCACGGGCAAGGTACGGAAGCCAACTACCAGTCCAAAAGCTAGCCACGCAACTGGCCGAGGCAAGTATCTTAAGCTAGCGCACTTAGCCTACCGTCTCACGAGATATGGCCGAGGCAAGTATCTTAAGCTATCTACGAGCTCCGATACACGAAATGACCAGACAAGTATCTAAAGTGTCAGAACCACATGTACAAATCAAGCCCGTGATCGCCACACCGCGCAAGCTTCATGGATTAGCGGTCCATGGACTAATAACATAAACCTCACAATGTCCGCATGCCCGATCTTACCTCGTATAAGCATGGCCATGAAACCATCCCATCGACGATACCCGCGACCATCCATCGTGTCTATATGTCCAAAGGAAATAACAAGATAATACTCAAAGTGGACGCATACTCGTGGACCATCCAACGTGTCAGTATGTCCAAAAGAAATAACCAGATAATACTCAAAGTGGACGCATACTCGTGGACCATCCAACGTGTCAGTATGTCCAAACAATCAATCAGATAGCCGGCCCTCCCCGAGAGACACGGTAGCACAAAATCAAAACACTTGCACAACAAAGGCTAACACAACAAGCATAGGCAAGTTCAATGTACTTTCATTTTATATCAACGATCCGGGTTTCAACCCCAAAATACTACATACTTTCATTCTTTCAAAAAGACCTCTTTTTATGTAAAAGCCACACGATACTAATACTCGTAGTATCAAAAACACGTTTCCTTTTTAAACCAAATTATTTCACCTTCGTAAAAATCTTTACAAGACTTTTAAAATCAAGTACTCTATACTTTTTAAACCAAATGCTTTTCTTTTAAAACAACATCAAGTATACTCTTTAAAACCCAAATAACTTACTCCTTTCAAAACAAGTAACCTATACTTAAATCAAGTTACTTCTCCTATACCGAAATCAAGTCGTTTAGCTTTCAAAATCAAATCTTTCTTTTGTCTTCATAAAGTCGTTATAACTAACTTCCCATAAAACCATTATAACACTTTATGTTTTAAATAAACAAAATTCATTTCACACACGTACGACTACCGTACTATATAGTTCACAACAATCATGCTCAAGAGTATAGGAAGAATCACATACCTCTTCGGCTTAATTCACAAGCCAAGTCGAGTATGCCGCGCGCAGAAGATCCACCTATAATATCCACAATACATCTATCAACTTCTAGTTCTCTTCGTAGCATATTCTAGGTAAACAGTTCCTTATTCTACGGAAAATTCGCAAAGACTTCCCGCAATCACGAAATAACCTCCCTAACAAGGCTCGCTACCAAGCCAACAACTCGGGGATTACACGTCTAACTGCACGTACACTCGCTTACAATAATACTACACAAGTCTACTGTAAATACAGTCCAAATGTAAATACAGTTCAATCCTTTATAATCATCCTTACAATATATCTTATACTCAATTCTAAACTACTAGAATATGTAATATCCAATTACAATAGGGGGACATAGATCATTACCTCGATAAGCCCAAAATTATCCAAGATTATAAGTCGATCCTGAGCAACGTTTAGCTCCAATTCCTTACGCTCCAACCCGCTCCAAGCGACCCTTAGAAGTTTCTAAACAACTTCTCTTAACACTTCAACCAAGCTAGGAAGATTTTTCTAGGGTTTCACTTTGCGACTATTGGAATAAAGTAGTATTTCCGGGCTCCTAGTATTGAAATAACTTTGGAATATAACTAGGGATACTAGGCTAAGGTATTTGGGATAATACAATAATACTTGAAGTTTTTTCTACACAAGTGGGGGAGGGGGACGAAAACAAGCCTAAAGGGAGAGAGTATTTGCTTTGGAAAGTCTTCAAGTGTGGGATGCAATTAGTCTTCAACTTAAGGGGGGTATTTATAGAGGAATCAAGGGTCAAGATCTATGCAAGTGTGTGGTCAAGATTGGGCCATGTGTGTGTGGGTCCCACCACACCACATGGCCAACGAAAATAGGCTCCAAGTGTAATGGCCATTTCGGCCAAGGTGCCACATGGGGGTGACACGTGTCGCCCCCCGACTCGTCCAAAATATTTCGTCTTCCGAAAATATCCAAAATACCGAAAATCTCAAAAACAAAGTGGGCCCCACAAAACCGTAAATTTCTCCCGTGGGTCCCACGTGACCATTTCCGAAAATAAAATCTCATAATTCTAATATAATCCAAGAAGTCCAAATACCAAATAAGGGAATCCAATTCCCATTAACGAACCTTTTTCCTTCACAAAACCCGGAAACTTTTCCGTCGAAAAATCACATCTTTCTTTCTTTCCAAAATTTCTGTCGTATTCTCGTACGTACGTCCTCACATACATACCCTGGAACTATGGGTATAACACACGAGTGAGGTAGAAATAATTTGGTTAGTAATTAGTATGATGAAGGGTTACGACCAGAATAATAAGGAGAATGCAATTACAGTTATAAAGGTTTCCCAAGGCATAATTACCCAGACTAGTGCGAGACCATTGGAAATGATGGGTAGGTAGGAACACCTCGACGGAAGGTGGCAAACCTGTAATGACGGGCCAAACCGTATATATACGGGGAGGTAAGAGACCCCAGGGCAACTTGAAATGAAAAATAAAGGTAAGACGAGTAGACACTCGAACGATAAGAAATCTTGGCAAGACATTGGATTATGTAATACCATGAATAGAGATTGAACACCTGACTATAAGCTCTATGAGCTGGGAGAGAATAATAGGATTACTACTTGACGATATCAAGGAAGTCTCCCACTGAAATTGTGATTGACATGAAGTCTTAGCCGTGAGACAAGCAAATGAGTCGAATCTAAGTATAGTGACCAAGTTTGGTTGCAACAGAGAGATGAAAATAGGAATCATAATTGAGATTATAACCCCGAATATTTCGGATGTATGAGACAGACTTCCAGATATGGGAAGATAAGCTGAATACGACTACAGTTCTAACCCCTCCTAAGGCCTGAAGGACTAGAGGGTTAGGTTATTATGGTAACACTTTGAGTGTTTGGCTGGGTTGTGTACGGATGCAATGCGATAAGGTAACAACCTATATTTTTCTCGGCAGCTGCGGGAACACGATAGTGGAGCTCAGATTCGAGAAGTTGTCGAGTCTTCCCTCGTTGAGGAGGTGAATAGGCAATAATATAAGGATCCAGTTCTAGTGCGGAAACTGAGATATGACTCTCTAAGAAGAGAAGGGGTAGCACCGGATAGGGTGCTGTGAGATGAGGATAGATTGGGTGTGCCCGATGCTGCAGGACTTGTCAGCAGGTTTTAGGGGAGGCACGCAGTGCTTATTGCTCTATTTGTTCGGGGTCGACTAAGTTATGTCGTGACCTCAGATGTATGTATTGGTAAGATGGCCTGAAGAGGTACGTAGCAGAGTTTGTTGCTTAGTGTCCAAATTAGTAGCAGGTCAGGGTTGGGCACCAGAAGCCCAGTGGGCTTTTACAGGCGATTGAGATCCCGACTTAGAAATTGGAGGTGATTAATATGGATCTTGTTACAGGATTGCATCGTACTCAGAGGAAGTGTGACTCCTTATGTGTTATAATATACAGGCTGACGAAATCAGCCCGTTATCTTCCGATCAGGACCACCTACTCGGCTGAGTATTATGCTAGATTATATAGCAGGGAGATTGTGAGACTTCACGGGGTTCCTATATTTATGATGTCAGACAGATGAGCTCAGTTTACGGCTAACTTCTGGAGGTTTTCCAGAAGGTATTAGGGACACAGGTGAGTCTCAGTATTGCATTTCATCCTCAGACCGACGGACAGGCAGAGCGTACTATCCAGGCACTTGAGGATAGGTCGCGGGCCTATGTTCTTGATTTCAGAGATAGCTGGAAGGATTATTATACCTCTTGTTGAGTTATGTATGATAACAGATACCCTTCCAGTATTTAGATTGCCGGTAAGAGGCTTGTTATGAAAGAAAGTGTAGATCACCGGTCGGTTGGTTCGACGTAGGCAAGGTTCAGTTAATTGGCCCAGACTTGATTTCAGCAGGCTGTGGATAAGGTGAAGCTTATCCAGGAGAGACTGTTAGCAGCTCAGAATCGGCAGAAGTCTTATGCAGATAATCGGCGTCGACATTTGGAGTTTCAGGTAGAAGATTGGGTCTTCTTGAAGGTATCACCCATGAAGGGTGTGATGAGATCGGAAAGAAGGGAAAACTTAGCCCAAGGTACATTGGGCCTTACCAGATCATCCGTAAAGTAGGAAAGGTTGCCTATGAGCTGGATCTGCCATCGGATTTAGAGGCGGTACATCCGGTCTTCCATGTTTCTATATTGCGGAAGTGTATCGAAGATCCATCGAGAGTTTCCCAGCTAGCGAGGTCCAGGTGATAGAGGGTTTATTGTATGAGGAGAGTCCCATAGCGATACTCGATCGCCAGGTCAGGCGACTGCGGACCAAGGATGTGGATTCCGTCAAAGTCTTGTGGCGGAATGATAATAGAGAGGAGATGACTTGGGAAGCGAAGGAGGACATGTTGAGGAAGTATCCTCACTTATTCTCTTCACCTTCAGGTAATTCATTTCCCTTACTTGTCAAGTTTTAATTTAAGTATTTCGCTTAAGTGCTATTATGTGGCCACGTGTGGCATTATTTGTATGTGGGGATTGTAAAAAGAAAAGATTTCGCTATCTATAAGTTTGACTCCAAAAGAACATTCAGGGACGAATGTTTCTAAGGGGGGAAGAATGTTACACCCCGTAATTCCAGGACATGTTTATAAGAACGTACGTAAGAACTCAAATGTTAAGATTTGAGACTAGTGAAAATTTATCGGAATTATGGAAATGTCGGAAAATGAAATATTACGACGAATGGGAGGGCGACACGTGTTACTCCCCCTTGGTTGGTCTTGGTCGATTAGACCATGGGTCTAATTGTCATTTGACCTATGTAAATATGACTAAGTCTTGCAAGCTAAGATCTTGAGATTATTGACTTAGTCAAAGAGCCCACTTGGCTTGATCTTTTAATGAGACATCCAAGCCACCCATTTGTTCTAATCTTGACCCTCCATATTGTTATATATGCATACTACTAGCAAGACAAGTTCCCACACTTAGAAAAAAATTCAAGAAAACTTGTTCTTCACTATGTTGCTCTCGGGTTTGAGACTTTTAGCAAGACAAGAATTTTCGTTTGTTGTTCAATAATCTCCATACTTTAAACCAATGTTCCTAAGGGTATTGTAAGGGTATCTCAATAGAAAGATCCCAGAAAAGTGTCGTTTTTGCGTTAGTCGCAAGGTGAAAACCTAAGTCACTTTCATAGGTTTGGATTGGAAATTGAAGGAAAGTTGTTTGTGAACTTCTAAGGGCTTCAAGTGGCGGATTGAAGTGTCAAGGAAAGGCGCTAAGTTTCTAGGGAGCGACTTCGGATATTCAAGTTGGATTAAAGCAAGTCTAGGTAACAATCCTGTTCTCTTAAGTATTATAAGATTACATATTGTTGTATTTACATTTTATCAAGCTTGAGATATATGTATTGGAGATTCATAAGTGTTATGGATATTGGAAGCCTAAATCTGAAATGACATTATTAGCCATTTGAAATTGAAATACAATTTGGTCGATAATTAGAATCGTCGCATGTTATCTACTTGAAGATTTTAGTTGTTATAATCGATTGCGGCTTTATAACATGTTATACTAAAAAATTTGGATTAAAAAGGAATTGGAAAGAAGGATATATTGTTACACCTTTTGGCCGAAAATGGCATTGGTTATTGAATTGCTTGGTATCAATTGTGGGGCACAATTTTACACGTCTTGTTAGGCGTGTAATCCCCTATTGTTAACTACATTGTTGAGCCTTAAATGTGGCATGTTTGGTTATTGAATTCGGGCCTTGAAAAAGGTGGAAAAGTATGTAGAAACAAAAGAAGTGTTGTCCGATTTTTCGTAGAATTTAGTGACTTTGCACTTAGAATATTCTACGTTTGAAGTTAGAAGTTAATAGACGTATTATGGTCATTATAGGTTGACATACTATGTACGACATATTGGACTTAGCAAGTGAATTGAACCAAAGAGGTATGTGGAACTTTCCTATCTCTTGAGCATGAGTGGGTGTAAATATATAGTACGGTAGACGTACGGGATTTTGATGAATCTAGTTTCATTTGATATCCTTGACTTGTTTTAAGAATGTCCATGTTGGTTGAGTTAGAGAATTAACTCACTTGTTTTAAAGATTAAGGATATCTTAGTTTCTAAAGATAAGAGACTTGAAGTATTTTTGAAAAGTATATGATACTTGGTTTTCGGAAAGTTTAAGTCTCTTGGTTATAAAGAAGAATGTAAGTGTCTAAAGCATAAAGTTAGTATAACGGCTTTATGGGAAGTTGGTTATAATAGCTTTATGGAAAGTTAAAAGAATGGTTACTCTAGCAATGTAAATTAAGATAAAATGACTTGAAAGGAAGAAAGACAAATTGATTTGAAGGCATCAATTGCTTAAAGTTTTAAAGTAAAAAGTCACTTGATTTAGAAGTCTTTAAATGTAGTTCTAAAAGGTATTGTGACTTGTTTTGAAAAGTAGATATGACTTGATACTACGGTTATTAGTATCTTGGAAGTTTTATATGAAAAAGAGTCATTTTAAAAGAATAGAAGTACGTAGTACTTTTGGTTAAATTCCCGGATTTTATAATGACATGTTAGTGCCTTAAGTAAACTAAAATGAGAGTGTATATGAACAAAGCTAATAAGAAGTTAGGGGATTTCTTAACTTGCTTATGATAATTATGATAAGTCGGTGGTGCTTATGTTAGGTATGATAAGCCGGTAGTGCTTATGTTATGTATGATAAGCTGGTAGTGCTTATGTTATGTATGATAGCCGGTTGTGCTAGTGATATATTGTTCATTACGGGGTCATTCCCCGGGTTTGTGGCATTTGCATATTCCGTGGATTTGTTACCCATGATGCGAGGAATACCTCATGCGAGTCTGTAGGGCTCATGCGGGTGAAATAGTCATATGCGGGGCGGACCAGTCCTTTGCAAGGAGATTACCTCATGCGGGTCCATACGACCTATGCGGGCGGATACAGCCTATGCGAGGAATACCTCATGCGGGTCCACACGACCTATGCGGGTGAAATAGTCCCAGGAGCAGGATTGCAGAATGATACTACGGGCGGATGGCCCTAGGTTAATCATGAGCTTCCTGTTTTAAAACCGGCAAAGTTTATTCTTGTCCACTCTCATTGTTAGTAAGGCATAGTGTAATGTTAATATGGTTATCATACATGTCCCCAGTTTTATTTTAGACTATTATGATTTCATTACAGTACTTTCAGTTTTACATACTTGGTACCTGTTGTACTGACCTCCTTCGGGGGGCTGTGTTCATGTCGCATGTAGAGTTATACAGGTTGCTGATCCTCACTCTTAGGATCACTGTTCAGCGGTTGAGAAGCTCCATTACTCCGGAGGCTTATCATTGATTCAGATCCCTGGTATTGTCGGTCGTCGTACATTCAGGGGTATGGCGGGTCCCTGTCCCGTCACAGTTATTAAGTAAAAATTCTTAGAGGTCTGTAGTCATATCTTGTGGATTGGGTTGTAAGAACAAAGATGTAACTGTTTTATTTTTGGGTTACGTATATTTCACGGAAGGTGGCCTTATCGGCTAGCCTGTTGATATTTGTTTGTCTAAGTATTTTATGTATGTTCCTCTGTTATTCTCTGATGTATACATGTAAGGGGTGCCCAGGTAGGGCACCAGTCGCGGGCCCGGGGTCGGGTCGTGACATATATATGGCAGCCTTTTCGGCTTTGCCTTTGCATGTTCGTTGGCTTTAAAAAAAAAAGATGAGGTGTTATTTAGTTCTGCGGTTTACTTGTGTCATTTAGGTAGAAGGGTGCCTGTGTAGGGCACCACCACGCCCGGTTCGGTCATGACAGAGTGATATCGAGCGATCGATCCTCGGAATGTCTACAGACCGTGTCTAGTAGAGTCTTGATTATCGATGTGTTGCGCGCCACACCCATAAACAGGAGGCTACAGGACAATTAGGATTTGGTTTCTATTCTTCTCACTTTGAGATCGTGCCATAAAGCTGTGTTATTAAGATAATCCCTCTCTGACGTATTATTGTATTACAGTTATGCCTCCATGGAGGGAAACAGTTGCCCGAATGGCAAAAACGATGCGAGCTACGGTCGACTCGAGAGTTGATAGGGCTCATGCCCAGGATATACCAGATATTGCGCGCCGGCGAAGTTCTTCTACGCCAGTTTTGAGGCCCCACACGAGCCTCCAGTTTCGATTAGGGAAGACTATAGGGTCATAAGGGAAGCAGTTATGTTATTGACCAAGATAGCGGTGATGCAGTTTCATCAGCATGAGGTTATTCGGCCAGTACAGACAGGTGTACAGAGGGTAGAGGGCCAACGCAGAAATCAGCGTAAGAGGGCTAGACCGGTCGGTTATCCCGGTGAGTTTTTGGACGAGCAGCCTCAACCGCGAGTGAGATATTCGTTCCAGCCTACCCAGGACATACCTCCGCAGCTCATAGGAGGGAGATTGGACCTGTTACACCCCGTATTTACAGGACATGTTTTAAGAACGTACGTGAGAATCCCAAATGTTAAGATTTGAGACTTGTAAAAATTTGTCGGAATTATGGAATTGTCGGAAAACGAAATATTGTGACGAATGGGAGGGCAACACGTGTCACCCCCCTTTAAGTGAGCTTGGGCAAATTGGACATGGCCAAAATGGTCATTGACCAAAATTTTAAGATAACAAGTCTTGCAAGTAGTGAGCTTGATATATTTGACTTAGTCAATGGGACCACTTAGTTGATATTTAATAAGATTGCATCCAAGCCACACATATGTACACATCTTGACCCTCCATTGTGCTATATAATAGTACTAGTAGCAAGACTAACTTCCACACTTTAAACCAAGCCACACATATGTACACATCTTGAAAAAAATTTGTTTGTTGTCTATTAAGCTCCACACTTTAAACCAAGGTTCATGAGTGTATTGTAAGGATATCTCAATAGAAAAATCCCGGAAAAAGATAGTTTTCGTATTAGTCGCAAGGTGAAAACCTAGTTGCTTTCCTAGGTTTTGATTGGAAGATAAAAGGAAAGTTGTTTGTGATATTCTAAGGGTCTCAGGTAGCGGATTGAAGTGTCTATAAGAGGCTCTAAGTTGCTAAGGAGCGACTTCGGATTTGGAGTTGGACTAAGAATCGTTGAGGTAATAATCTTGTCTCTTAAGTGTTACAAGATTATATATTGTTGTTAGCCTTACATGTTTGCTAGCATGAAGTATATGTGTTGAAGTTTCATAAGTGTTATGGATTGATTGTAACCTAAAAATCGAAATGTCATTTAAGCCATGTGAAGTTGGATTACAATTTGGTCGTTTATTAGAATCGTCGCATGTTACTTACTTGAAGATTATAGTAGTTATAATCGATTGCGACTTGATATCATGTTATGCTAACAACTTGGATTGAAAAGGAAATTGGATAAGAATTGGTATTGTTGTATCTCAATGTGGCCGAATTGGCCTAGTAGTTTGTATTAGTTGATATCTTTTGTGGGGCGGAATTTTACACATCTATTAGGCGTGTAATCCCCTATTGTTAATTGCATTGATTGGTCCTTAAATGTGGCATGTTTGGTTATTGAATTCGGCCTTGAAAAAGGTGGCAAAGTAAGTAGAAACAAAGGAGGTGTTGTCCGATTTTCCGTAGAATTTAGTGACTTTACACTTAGAATATTCTACGTTTGAAGTAAGAGGTTAATGGACGTATTGTGGCCATTATAGGTTGAAGTACTAAGTATAGCGTATTCTACTTGAAGGATATAATAGCTATCAAGGTTGAGGTACTTTGGAGCATTTTTGCTACTTGTCGATAATCGTCGCGAGGTATGTGAACCTCTTCTTTCCTTTGGCATGATTCTATGTATGGAATATACATGTGGGATTATTTCATGTTTCCTTCTACTCTTAGAAGTTAAGAGGTATGTGTGTGATTTACTCTATGTAAAGGTTATGTCAAAGTTATCCTAAGTCCTTACCGAGTCTTATGGGGGATGTTGGTAAGAGTCGTTAGGAGGTATTTTGGAGCCAAGTTGACTTGGCTAATTTATGGCACGAATGAGAATAAGTATCGAACAAGCCATTGCAACGTTAATAAAGGAAAATGTAATGACAATTAATAATATTAAAATGAGAAGAATTCTCCATATGCATAGAAGCTAAGATAAGACAAAATTGTATTACATTTTCTAGATCATGGCTGCTTTAATAAGATCGTTATAAACAAGTATAATCTACTCACACATAAGGCATATGTACTTAACTTAAAGAAGTTACATTATGAAGTTTTAAGATTATGAACCTTAAACTCTTAAAGGGTTGAGAGGCTTTATTTTTCAAGTAATAGAACTTGATTCTTAAAGGAAGAAATGACATGATTTAAGGGAAGTAACTTGTTTTTAAAAGATGTAAGTTACTTGAGATATAAGGTTAAGAAACTTGATTTCTAAAAGTTAAGAGACAAAGTATTTTGAAAGTTAAGAAATTTTATTGGAAAGTATAAGTCTCTTGGTTGAAAAAGGAATGAATTTGTCTAAAACCATAAAGGGTTATAACGGCTTTATGGGAAGTTGGTTATAACGACTTTATGGAAGGTTAAGAGAATGGTTTCCTCTAATATTGTAAACAAATGAGTAACTTGGAATAAGGAAGGGCAATTTGATTTTAAGGTATCACTTGCTTAAAGCTTTAAAGTAAGGGTCACTTGATTTAGAAGCCGAGAAATGTATTTCTAAAAGTATAGTGAATTATGTGACATGTACACAAGCCTTGATACTACGGGTGCTAGTATCTCGGGGTTTTATATGAAAATGAAGCTTTTGAAAAGAATGGAAGTACATAGTACTTGGGGTTAAATTCCCGGATTTTTTTTATGTGAAATGAAAAGTGCCTTGAGTATGTAAAAGTGAAAGTCTAAAGATTTAATGAACTTGCCTATGCTTGCTTGTGATAGACTTGATTGCAAGTATTATATGTTTACATTGTCGTGACTCTCAGTTGGAGGGCCGGCTGACTTGTTGTGAATTTATTGGGCGTACCGGCAGTGACGGAGGATTCCACGGGTATGTTTCCATTGTAATTGATCTTGGCCATGCTTATACGATGAGGGATTCCGGGGCATGCGACCAGGAGGCGGGTTAGATTCCCGGATGTATTTTTATTACCCGTGGCCATAATAATACGATGAGGGATTCCGGGGCATGTGACCATGTTATATTCTACTCCATGGGCTAGCTCCCCATGAAGACATGTACCCACGATGAGGGATGCCGGGGGCATGTTATATTATTACTCCATGGGCTAGCTCCCCATGAAGACCTGTACCCACGATGAGGGATTCCGGGGGCACATTATGGCCATGCTTATACGATGAGGGATTCCGGGGCATGCAGCCACGTTGTATATATATATATATACGAGTTGTATGTGTGTACGCCGACAGTGAGGTAGAATGCCACAGGCGCGTCACATGGTTATATGTTACCCTTACGACTGTCAGCAGTGATGGGGGATTCCACGGGCAGGGGGTATAGATATATATATGTGTTGTATGTGTGTACGCCGACAATGAGGTAGGATGCCACGGGCGCGTCACATGGTTATGTTATTCACTTATAGCTGCCGACAGTGATGGGGGGATTCCACGGGCACGCTTTGATATTTGAGGGCTCGTGTCGGTAGCCCTGTGTGACTAGTGTTCATGTGTTGAAATAGTCTTTAAAAAGATAAAACTGACTTTCAGTACTTTCATTTTGGTAAGGCACAGTGTACTGTTATTTTGGTTATCATACATGTCTCCAGCTTTTTATATACTGCTATGATTTCATTACAGTATTTTCAGTTTCACATACTTGGTACATATTTGGTACTGACCTCCTTCGGGGGGCTGCGTTCATGCCGCAGGTGGAGGTACATAGCTTGTTGATCCACGCTCTTGGGTCACTGTTCAGTTCTTGGAAAGCTCCATTTCTCCGGAGGCTTTATCTTTTGGTACGGATCCCCTGAGGTTGTAGATTCATGTATGTTCCACTGATTATCTCTGATGTATACCTGTAAGGGTGCCTGTAGGGCACCGCCGCGCCCGTGGTCGGTCGTGACAAAAGTGGTATCGAGCGATTAGTCCTCGAAAGTGTCTGCATCGTCTAGTAGAGTCTTGATTGTCGGTGTGTTGTGCACCACATCTATAATCAGGAGGCTGCAGGACATTTAGGATTGGTTTCCATTCTTCTCTCTCTGAGATCGTGCAGTAGAGCTGTCTTATTAGGTTGAATCCTCTCTGACCTATTCTTATGAAACAGTTATGCCTCCACGGCGCACGGTGGCCCGAAGGGCAATGCAGCAGCAGGAGTTGCTAGCGGTACTCAGAGGGTTACTCGGACTCAGGCACAGACTATGCCTGAGGTAGTAGGCGGGTCGGAGATTTCAGCCACGCCGACAGTATTAGAGGAGCCGAGAGCGGCAGTAGCCCCAGAGGTCCCGGTACCCGAGCCTCCAGTTCTGCAGCCAGGGGCAGAGTTTAGAGATTATGGAGAGCAGATCAGGCTATTGACTAGCATAGTGGTAGGGCAGCGCCGACAGGAGCAGGTAGCTAACCCTAGAGCCAACAGTTTGTGGATTCGGGATTTTCTGGGTTGTAGTCCACCCGAGTTTTATGGTTCGAGATCTGAAGATGATCCTCAAGAGTTCGTTCGGCAGCTACAGCAGACTATGCAGGTGCTTAGGGCCTCGGAGACAGAGTCAGTTGTGTTAGCTTCTTACCGGTTACGCGATATTGCATTGAACTGGTTTGAGTCTTGGGAGCTGTCGAGAGGTGTGGGTGCTCGTCCGGCAGTTTGGGATAAGTTCACGGAGACCTTTCTTGGTCACTTTTTGCCTCCTGAAATGAGGAGAGCCCGTGTTGATAGGTTCTTGTCATTGAGGCAGAATGGGAGGACCATCAGAGAATACAACCTGGAGTTTGACTCGTTGGTCAGGTATGCGCACACTATCAGGCTGATATGGCGATGCAGTTCACCGCTATGTGATGGGGCTAGACCATTATATGATTACTGCATGCCTGGGAGTGGCCCTTCAGCCCGGTATGGATATTTCCAGGATGCAGGCTTATGCGCAGGGGATAGAGGACAGAGAGAGAGAGGATCAGCTAGACTCAGGCCAGCCCAAGAGGGCCAGGACAGCAGGGTTCCAGGGCAATTCGCGAGGCGGACAGCCTCAGCAGCAGAATAGGTCCACATTTCAGCCGACACAGAGTGCTCCTTCCCGGTCTTCCGGCCGGAGGTTTGGTCGCCGGGGATATTCGGGAGCAGGTCAGGGCTCCAAGGTTGCAGGTTTACAGATGTCCGAGGAAAGTAGCCAGGGGAAGCCACATTTGCCCCGGTGTGGTCACTGTAGTAGATTCCATTTTGGGGAGTGTCGTACTACTTCGACAGCTTGTTATGCTTGCGGCCAGCAGGGCCATTTCGTGAGAGATCGTCCACCAGAGTGGCAATCGCGGGATAGCATACCATCGGATCGGCCATGTTCTTCGCCTTCAATAGCTAGGCAGGATGTTCATGCACCGGCAGGCCGTGACAGAGGCCGTGGTGGAGGTTCCCAGTTTTAGCAGTCCTTTGAACCGCCAATATGATTTCAGGTATATTTTTGACCCCTTTAGAGACTTGTATGCATGTTAAGGTTGTTGTAAGATTAAGTGTCATGAACGAATAATATTGAGACTGTGTATGTATGCTAGAGTAACTTGGAAGTACGAGAAGATAATCCTTTTTGGGCTTATGAGGGATGGTTATGTGTGTGCGAGGTATTAGGGTCATATGTGGCATAATTAGGTTTCATTAAGTGTAGTTTTATGAGATTATGCCTAGAAATTATAGATTGAACTCCGAAAGAACATTCGGGGACGAATGTTTCTAAGGGGGGAAGAATGTTACACCCCGTATTTACAGGACATGTTTTAAGAACGTACGTGAGAATCCCAAATGTTAAGATTTGAGACTTGTAAAAATTTATCGGAATTATGGAATTGTCGGAAAACGAAATATTGTGACGAATGGGAGGGCGACATGTGTCACCCCCCTTTAAGTGAGCTTGGGCGAATTGGACATGGCCAAAATGGTCATTGACCAAAATTTTAAGATGACAAGTCTTGCAAGTAGTGAGCTTGATATATTTGACTTAGTCAATGGGACCACTTAATTGTTATTTAATAAGATTGCATCCAAGCCACACATATGTACACATCTTGACCCTTCATTGTGCTATATAGTAGTACTAGTAGCAAGACTAACTTCCACACTTAGAAAAATTTCAAGAATTTTTGAAGAACACTCAAGGGGCTCTCGGGTTCACTCCTCCCCAACTAGAAAAAAATTTGTTTGTTGTCTATTAAGCTCCACACTTTAAAACAAGGTTCATGAGTGTATTGTAAGGATATCTCAATAGAAAAATCTCGGAAAAAGATAGTGTTCGTATTAGTCGCAAGGTGAAAACCTAGTTGCTTTCCTAGGTTTTGATTGGAAGATAAAAGGAAAGTTGTTTGTGATATTCTAAGGGTCTCAAGTTGCGGATTGAAGTGTCTATAAGAGGCTCTAAGTTGCTAAGGAGCGACTTCGGATTTGGAGTTGGACTAAGAATCGTTGAGGTAATAATCTTGTCTCTTAAGTGTTACAAGATTATATATTTTTGTTAGCCTTACATGTTTGCTAGCATGAAGTATATGTGTTGAAGTTTCATAAGTGTTATGGATTGATTGTAACCTAAAAATCGAAATGTCATTTAAGCCATGTGAAGTTGGATTACAATTTGGTCGTTTATTAGAATCGTCGCATGTTACTTACTTGAAGATTATAGTAGTTATAATCGATTGCGACTTGATATCATGGTATGCTAACAACTTGGATTGAAAAGGAAATTGGATAAGAATTGGTATTGTTGTATCTCAATGTGGCCGAATTGGCCTAGTAGTTTGTATTAGTTGATATCTTTTGTGGGGCGGAATTTTACACATCTATTAGGCGTGTAATCCCCTATTGTTAATTGCATTGATTGGGCCTTAAATGTGGCATGTTTGGTTATTGAATTCGGCCTTGAAAAAGGTGGCAAAGTAAGTAGAAACAAAGGAGGTGTTGTCCGATTTTCCGTAGAATTTAGTGACTTTACACTTAGAATATTCTACGTTTTTTTTTAGGTAAATGCAAATATTATTACTAATAACGAAAAGAAAGTGGCTACAATCAGTCGTTGAGGTATCTCAAGCCTCAACGTAATGTAAACAAGAAGTGAGAGAGGGGAGGGGTGGTCACTCAAATGGTGCCATTACAAGAGGGGATAAAATCATAGAGAACTCTATAAGATGTTGTTTTGATTCTTGCAATGACCTCTTATGCCGGAAAGCTTGTGCCTTCAAAGAGCAATGTGTTTCTTGCCCTCCAAATCTCATAAACCATTATGCAAAAGGTAAGCAAAATAGCTTTGGCTTGGATGCTTGTCCCGCGGTGATCTTTCTTAATCCACTTAAGGGAGCTTTCAATAGTTGTCATCTCTCTTCTAATACCCACCCAATCCTTTATGCTCTTCCAAATCATGTGTGTATAGGGGCAAGTAAAGAAGAGGTGTTCCCTGGTTTCATTAGCTTGCTTGCAGAACCCACAAGATTTATCCTCCAAGTTGAGATATGATAGAGTATCCTTTGTAGCTAACCGCTTTCTGCAATTTAGCCACACAGTAAAAGAGAATTTGGGAGGAATGAAGCCTTTCCAAATTTGTGACATCCAAGGATTTTTAGCTATGGAGTGCGCAAGATATTATACACGAGGCTTGAATCAAATTTACCGTTGGCACAACATTTTGCAAAGTCGTGAATAGCATCACCATGGCTACCAAAGATAGAAACAAACTTGTCGCGAATCCCACAAATCCTTTTGAATAAGGGGGAGTCCCTAGGACGTACCTCATAGTCCCAAATTGTAATACCTCTCAAATAGTGGCTATTGATCCATTGGACCCAAAGAGAATCAGCATCCGTGTGAGTTTGCCAAATAGTCCTGGATAGCAAGGCATGATTCCATTCCTTGATGTTCATTAGACCCAAGCCACCTTCAGCTGAGGCAAGCAAATGATATCCCAAGCAACTCTTGGTGGTTTCCTCCCATAAGAACTGAATACAAGCAGACTGCACCTTGTTGATAATAGTGGCCGGATAGGAAGTGCCCTAACCAAAAGCTCAACCCTCGACAACCGACTGATTAGTTCCCTTACCCGCATAAGAAAGGGTGTGATGCCCCATTTCGAATGTAATTCAAAATTGCACTAGTGAATGGAGCAAATTGGTCCACCGAGACTGAAATTGGGGACAAGGATCCCCAAGTATCGCACTGCAAAGCTACCAATGGCGAATCCCACTGACAATATCAAGTCACGAATCAGAAAATGCATTCCCGCTAAGTAGACAGAGGATTTAGACGAGTTAAGAGTTAACCGAGGCAGCCTCCAACTCATCCGGACAATTCATAAGAATCCCAATCAAGATATATCTCCTTTGGCAAAGCATGAGGTCATCCGCAAATGCAAGATGAGTAATGCCCAATTTCTTACACTTTGGAAAATATGAGAAAGCTCTTGCCTCACCTTCATTTTAAGCAAATTGAGAGGTATTCCATGCACACGATAAAGAGAGTAGGGGACATAGGATCACCTTGTCTTAGGCCTCGCTTTCCTTTGAAGTATCCATGTAGCTCACCGTTGATAGAGAGGGAGAGGGAGGTTGAGCTAACACATTCCATGATCCATCTTGTAAATCTGTCTGGAAATTTTAGACTTCTTAGTACCAATTCGAGGAAGCTCCAAGAGATCAGATTTAATGCTTTACGAAGGTCCACCATAAGCATACATCTTGGTGAGACTCTGGCTCTATTAAATCCTCTCACAAGCTCTTGTGCCACATATACGTTGTCCATCATGTTTCTTCCTTTCACAAAAGCCCCTTGGGATTTGTCAATGAGAGAAGGAAGGATCAATGCCATTCTGTTAGCTAGAATCTTTGTGATGATCTTATAGACCACATTAGTCAATCCGATGGGCCTGAAATCATTTACCTTGGGATCATGATCAGTCTTTGGTAGTAGGGTAATGATGGTATGATTTACCTGCTTCAAAAGAACTCCAGTAGAGAAGAACTCTTGGACACTTCTTACAACATCATGGCCCACATATTTCCATCTATTCTTGAAGAAGGCAGCAGTATAACCATCTGGTCCAGGTGCCTTGTCATTGCCTATATCTGTTACACCCCGTAATTTCAGGACATGTTTTAAGAACTCACAAGTGTTAAGATTTGAGATTTGTAAAGAAAATTTTATCGGAAATATGAAATTGTCGGAAATCGTATTATTATGACGAATGGGAGGGCGACAAGTGTCACCCCCCCTTATGTGATGCCTTGGTCGAAATGTGCAAGGGCAAGAGGGTCATTGGACCTTTGTTGCAAGACAAGTCTTGCAACATGAGTAGCATGAGAAATTTGACTAAGTCAAGGTCAATATGTCTTGATATTTTGTAAGACCACATCCAAGCCTCACATTTGTGTATATCTTGACCATCCAATTCACTATATAATACTAGTAGTGCTAGTGTGAGCTTAACACTTAGAAAATATTTCACAAATTTGAAGAACTCACTAGTGAAGTCTCGGGTTCACTAAGAGAAAAAGGAAAAAAATTTCGTTTCTTGTCCATTTGTTTCCACACTTTAAACCAAGGGTCTTAGGTGTATTGTAAACACATCTCAATAGAAAAATCTTGGAAAAAGATTGTTTTCGGGTTAGTCGCAAAACGAAAACCTAATGGTCCTTCTAGGTTTTGTTGGAGCTTTGAAGGTTAAATTGTTGGTATTGTTCTAAGGGTCTCAACAAGTGGATTGAGGTGTCTTGGAGAGGCTCTAAACTACTAAGGAGCGACTTCGGATTGGAGTTGGATTAAGAATCATTGAGGTATAATCTTGTTCTTTGAAAGTATTACAAGATTATTTATATTGTTGTTGTTAGCTTTGTATGTTGCGAGCATGAAGTTGTTATATTGAAGTTATAAGGATTATGGATTGATTATAGCCTTGGAAATCCGAAATGTAATGTAAGCCATGACTAAGTTGAATTACAATTTAATCGTTGTTAGAATCGTCGCATGTTATTGACTTGAAGATTTTGGTAGTTATAACCAAATGCGACTTGATATCATATTATGCTACCAATTTGGATTGAAATGGATATTAGATAAGAATTGGTATTGTTGAACTCAAGGTGGCCGAATTTGGACTTGTAGTTTGTATTAGTTTGTTATTCATTTGTATTGGACTACTTTCTATATAATTGTGAGCCAATTGGGGCTGTTTAGTTATTCATTTGTATTGGACTACTTTCTATATAATTGTGAGCCAATTGGGGCTGTTTAGTTATTCATTTGTATTGGACTACCTTCTATAAAATTGTGAGCCAATTGGGGCTGTTTGGTTATTGTATTTCGGCCTTGAAAAAGGTGGCAAAGTAAGTAAAACAAAGGAGGTCTTTGTCAGATTTTCCGTAGAAAAAGGAGACTTTACACCTATAATATTCTACGATTGAAGTAAGGCTTTAATAGACGTATTGTGAATATTATAGGTTGACATACTACGGGCGGGACTTTGTACTTGGCAAGTGGTTTGCCCCGACGAGGTATGTAGAACTTTTCCTATCTTTGAGCATGACTAGTTTCACGTATATAGTATTTGGTAGACGACAAGACTTTGACATTCTTTACTTGTTTTATGAAATGCCAAGTCGGGTGAGTTAGGAGATTAACTCACTCCTTTGAGAATATTAAAGATGTCTTAAGTCTTGTTAAAGATAAGGGACTTGAAGAATTTTAAAGTATGTGATACTTGTGTCGTTTTAAAACCGTATAAGTCCCTTGGATAGGAAATTGTACTTGACTAAAGTATAAAGTGAATATAACGACTTTATGGGGAGTGGGTTATATTGACTTTATGGAAAGATAAATGACTTGATTTAATGGAAGGCAATTCGATTTTAAGGCATCAATTGCCTAAGGTTTTATAAGACATGAGTCACTTGATTTAGAAGCCTAATTTTTATTTCTAAAAGTATTGTGACTTGTCTTGAAAAGAAATTGTAACTTGATACTACGGTTATTAGTATCTTGGAAGTTTTATAATGAAATGAGTCATTTTAAAAGCATAGAAGTACGTAGTACTTTGGGTTAAATTCCCGGATTTTTATAAAAGACATGATAGTGCCTTAGGTAAACTAAAATGAGAGTGTATATGAACAAGAATAGTAAGAAGTTAGGGATTTCTTAACTTGCTTATATATTGCATGATAAGTCGATAGAGCTTATGTTATGTGTGATAGCGGATTTGGGCTAATGATATATTATTCGCCATGGTCATTCCCGATTGTGGCATTGTATATTTCCGTGGATTTGCTAACCACGATGCGGAATACCTCACGCGAGTCCGTAAGGGCTTATGCGGTGAAATAGTCCCACGCGGCGGGTCCAACCTATGCGAGGAATACCTCACGCGAGTCCATAAGGGCTTACGCGGGTGAAATAGTCTCATGCGAGGAATACCACACAGTCCACCGGACCTATGCGGGTGAAATAGTCCCAGGAGTAGGATTCCAATCCTCTTATTAGTTGTAAGTATACACCTATTATTACTCATTGTTAGTAAGGCAATCGCAGATCGTAATTTTGTTATCATACATGTCTCGGCTTTATGTTAAACTTATGTTGTAATTACAGATTTCCAGCTTTACATACTTAGTACATATGGTGTACCGACTTCTGGGGCTGCGTCACGCGAGAAAGTGGTAAGGTGTTGCGGATCCACACTCTTAGGATCACTTATCGGACGTCGGAAGCTCCATTCTCCGGAGGCTTGTCTTTCTTTTGGTACAGTCTTTCCCTGATGTTGTAGATTATGTACATTCAGGGGTATGGCGGGGACCTGTCCCGCCACAGTTGTTATTCCTGAGGTCCGTATTCACATACGTGTGGTTGTAAGAACCGAGTTGTAAAGTTGTACTTTTGACTTTGTTTATATTATGGAAGCGGCCTTATCGGCTAGCTCGTGTTGTTATATTGTTTACACTGTGTTATGTTGTGTATGTTCATGCTATTCTCGATGTATACGACTGGGTGCCTGTGTAGGGCACGATCGCGCCGGCCGGTCGTGACAATATCAGAGAGAGCTTCCCAAATCTCCTTTGGGGTGATGAAATGCAAAAGTCGTAATCTCTCCTCTTCACTCAGCTTTGGGCCATAGTTGAACACTTCAGGAACAAAGTTGGTAGTGGGTCGGGAAGTACCTAATAGATCTTTGTAGAATTCAACAAGCAACTTCCTAACTTCTTCTGGTGATGTAGTGATAGTACCATTGGCTTTTACAAGAAAGTTAATTGAGTTCCTGACATTACTCCTTTTTATCAAGCTATGAAAGTATTTGGAGCATCTATCACTTCCAATCAAGTGTTTCTGTCTTGACTTCTGCCTTATGAAGTGTCTTTCTGCTTCCAGTAAGGTGTTTGCTCTAGCTCTTGAGGACTTAACCTTGGCTTTAAGCTCCTCATCAAAGGGATTTTCCATGTGTGCATTGATAACCTCCTTGAACTCAATGTTTGCACCTTTTGCTCTTTGTTCAATACCCCCAAAGTCACTTATGTTCAAAGCCCTTAATGGTTGCTTCAAGGCTTTCAATTTTGAGGCAAGGACGACCGAGCGCTTTCAATATGTCTTGTCTCCAACATGAAGTCATTATGTTCTCAAAGGCTGGGTGAGAAAGCCACATATTCATGAACTTGAAAGGGCGTTTCCCAACATTATAGGATGCAATAATCGTGGCTATCACAGGACAGTGGTCCGAGACAGGTTCCATAGGCATGAAATTGGCCATGCATTCTAGGGTCAAATCACTCCAATTTTGATTCATCAACACTCTATCAATCTTAGACCAAATCGAACCATTTGTCCAAGTGTAGAAGGAACCGGAAGAAGGAACGTCTTCTAGTCCATGAGAAATCCTGAAATCGCCAAGATCCCTAAGTGCATAAGGCGTGAGAGGAGGACCCCCCACCTTAACATTAGGGTTGCAGTAAGTGTTGAAATCTCCCATAATCATCCAAGGCTTAGTGATGTCAATGCCCAAGTGAGAGAGGTGATGCCAAAGTATCCTTCTATCCGAGATGCTATAAACTGGGTACACAAATGTGGCAAGGAAGGACACTTGTGTTATATTGCAACTTGCCTGGACATGGATATGCTGAGAGTCCATACCAAGCACTTCGCAACAAACCCTAGATGGATCCCAAAGTAATAGCATTCTGCCGCCTCCAATGAATTCCAAATTTGAGCAAAACTTCCAAGCTTTGAATCTTTGAGTAGAGAAAGACTCTGTCCTTGGCCGAGATAGTTTAGTTTCCAATAGACAAATCATAGCCGCGTCATGCTGTTTTGTGATACTACACACTAGAGCTTGCGTGGCTGCCCTATCCCTTTGTCCGCAAAGACCACGGACATTCCAACAAAGTATTTTCATTAGGAAACAAAGGAGGTTTTATTAGCACCTCCGCGCTTAGCTGCCTTCGCTTTCCCACTGCTTTTCGGCCCATTCTTTTTTGACAAAACTTCTTGCCATCCATCATCTTTGTTGCTGGAAGTCATAACTTGTGTTCCAGCCAAGCTATGTACCCCGCGTTCAAAGTTAACGTATCGTGACACAAGTTGAGCCTTTTCCGTAGCACCCTTGTATGTAACTTCATCCAATGAAGGTGGCGGGTTCATAGACATCTCAAAATCAGAATGTTTTGACTCACCACTCATCCTAACATGTTGTGTACTGTCATTGTGAGAATTAGGCAGTGAGGACTTTGCTTGAGAATCCCGCAAACATGATGGGCCAGAATGACCCAAAACCGGAGGACCCGCGGCATGTGATGTTTCTCCCAAGCTTCCGTATGCGAGGTGTTGTGTGCTCAGTTTCTTCAATGTCCATCAAGTTATCAGCATCTACGGGATGTTGAGAAGTTGGTGGATGAGGGGGAGGAGGGTTGGTTCCACCCGTACCTCTGTTGACCTTCAAACAAGTAGAATCTTCCTTATTGTTACGGGGTACCTCAGTATTGCGTGTTTTTGGAGCTTCTTCATTGTTGACATCATCCCTCAGCTTCCTACACTTCAAATGGTTGTGTCCAAAAGCCGCACAATGATAGCAAAAGTCCGGGTAATTCTCATAGTTTACCCTTTGAGTATACCTTCATTATCGGGAGTTTGACGACAAAATCCATTATCGCTCTCGCTAACATCCACTTCCACAGAACTCTTGCATAGTTCATTTTAGACCTTTCCTTAGTATATTGGTCCGTAAAGAGGTTTTCCTACACGTGAAGCAATCTTACTAAGGCCCGTTGCACTCCAAATAGAAAGGGAATGTCCAAAAAGTGACCCAAATAGGAATGTCCATGAACAAATCATCAGTTATTAGAACTCCTTTATTGATAGCCTTGAGCATCATGGTTTTCCGTAGACCATATAAGGGCCTCCGTGAAGTACATTAGTGCGCTCTTCCTCCGTCATGAATTTGAACATCATCCACCTTTGCCATATGGTATAATCGGCATTTAACTCCCCATCCTTTCACAATGGTATTCATGCTTCTCTTCCCGGAAAGGACAGTGAAGCAACCTATTAGGCAATAGCCCCATGTTTCTATGAAAGGAACTTCATCCTCAGCTTCTATATCTACTTCCGCCCCTTGTTGTTCAATAAATTGTAACTTCATACCTTTTGCCTCAATCCTAGTTCTCGCAAAGACTCCAGCATAAGTCTTTTTGGGAGGGAAGGCACCTTTGCCATGGTTTGGGGGAAGATTGTTATGAGTTGTAGCCGTGGTAGAAATATGATGTGGTTTAGAAGATGCATTAGTGTGTAAATCATTGGGAGGTATTTCTGGAGGTATAGGCAGAGGGGGATGGGTAGAAGGAAGTGAGTTTGGGCCCGCAATAGAAGAGATGATTCACGTGCCATTCGGGAGGGTAGGGAATTTGTGTTGGGTTTCAGAAGGAATAGAAGGAAGAGGAGATAGAAGGGGTGAGGTGTTGTGTAATTCAGAAAGTAGTGAAGTGGTATTAGATGAGAGAGGGGGTATGTTTAAGACTTTACTCGAATCCGAGGAAGTATTAAAGACGAAAGGTGTGTTGTGATTCTTGAGATTGACACCACTTAGCAAACTAGCTAAAGTACGGAAGGCTTCATTGGTGACACTTAAAGAAATCTGGGGTTGTTGTCTTAATACACGAGAGGACACTTTGAATCCCGCATCATTCAATGCTGACCCCTCGGCTCCCGCGTTATTGATGGTCATGGAGTTCCTAGGCTCCTTGGAAATAGAATTGGTATTGTTTCTCACAATTGACTTGGCTCCTTGTATAACGGGAGTAGTCAATGCACCTTGGTTATCCCCCTGACCCGTCTTGGAAAATAGACCATCATAAAGACCCGGTGTTGTGAGTGAATCGTTGGTACCCGCCTCATAAATGTGTGACGCCTCGGCACCTTCAATAATAACGTTAGAACTCACAACTGACTTGGCTCCTTGTATAACGGGAGTAGTTACTGTCCCTTGGTTAACCCCCTGCCCCGTCTTGGAAATCAGACCATCATAAAGACCCGTGGCTGTGAGTGAAACGTTGATACCCGCCGCATTAATGTGTGACGCCTCGGCTCCCTCAATAATAACGTTAGAATCCTTGGGGATAGAAACCCCTTCGTATCCCACGTCTGACCTTGATCCTTGCATAGAGTGCATATTCCTAGTTTCATTATTATCCTCCTGACCCGCCTTAGCCTTCTGACCCAAGACCCGACCCGTAATAGGAGGAGTCACAACGTTTCCCGGGGCATTAAAGTTTGTTCTCTTGACACCCGCGTTAAACTTCTTTGGGATAGGAGTACCATCAATGCTTTCAACTGACTTTGAATCAAACAAGACGTGATTACTCTTGGACCCATGTACACCTGCCCGACCCGTCATGAACTTCTGACCCACGCCCTGACCCGGTTTAGACCCGAGTATGCCATCGTGTCTTGTTTCTCCAACTGCAATGTCTGGCCCCGAATTTAACCCTTTTCCGGCTAACCTGAGTGAATTTCCAGGTAGTGTCGGGGTACTAATGCTGGAGTGACTATCCTGTTCTTTCGAAATGATCCCGCTACCAACTAATTGGCCCGTGGAATGATCGACCACCATAGTAGCTTTAGGGGTGTCAATGGCTATCGGTAAAGGACCCTGCCTGCCGGAAGTTCTGCCTTAAAATTCACTTATATCCAAGCTTTCAATTTCAATATTTTTGCCCCATTCATGTATCCTTTGTAGCATAGAATCGTCTACTACATTTTCTAATGGAAAGCGCGAGTCTGGAGTGACATGAACCAACACGGCGGTCCGAGATTGTTAATAAGATTTTCCTCGGCAATTATTGGACTGCCTCCACTCTTTTTTTTCTTCCTTGTTCTAGCTTTAGCCGAACTGCCTGAACATCCTGAATCATTGCTAGAACGTGTGTAACGCTTAGACTTTTTCATATTGTGAACAATAACAATTAAACCATAGTGAAACAAACGAAAATCTTAGGGGGGGAAGAAGAGGAAAAAACCGAAGGAGCAACTAAGGGAAACGTTGAGAGCGTTTTCTTAGTGAGAGAAACTTCTCTCTAACTCCTTATCAGAATATTCTACTTTTGAAGTAAGAGGTTAATGGACGTATTGTGGCCATTATAGGTTGAAGTACTAAGTATAGCGTATTCTACTTGAAGGATGGAATAGCTATCAAGGTTGAAGTACTTTGGAGCATTTTTGCTACTTGTCGATAATCGTCGCGAGGTATGTGAACCTCTTCCTTCCTTTGGCATGATTCTATGTATGGAATATACATGTGGGATTATTTCATGTTTCCTTCTACTCTTAGAAGTTAAGAGGTATGTGTGTGATTTACTCTATGTAAAGGTTATGTCAAAGTTATCCTAAGTCCTTACCGAGTCTTATGGGGGATGTTGGTAAAAGTCGTTAGGAGGTATTTTGGAGCCAAGTTGACTTGGCTAATTTATGGCACGAATGAGAATAAGTATCGAACAAGTCATTGCAACGTTAATAAAGGAAAATGTAATAACAATTAATAATATTAAAATGAGTAGAATTCTCCATCTGCATAGAAGCTAAGATAAGACAAAATTGTATTAAATTTTCTAGATCATGGCTGCTTTAATAAGATCGTTATAAACAAGTATAATCTACTCACACATAAGGCATATGTACTTAACTTAAAGAAGTTACATTATGAAGTTTTAAGATTATGAACCTTAAACTCTTAAAGGGTTGAGAGGCTTTATTTTTCAAGTAATAGAACTTGATTCTTAAAGGAAGAAATGACATGATTTAAGGGAAGTAACTTGTTTTTAAAAGATGTAAGTTACTTGAGATATAAGGTTAAGAAACTTGATTTCTAAAAGTTAAGAGACTTAAAATATTTTGAAAGTTAAGAAATTTTATTGGAAAGTATAAGTCTCTTGGTTGAAAAAGGAATGAATTTGTCTAAAACCATAAAGGGTTATAACGGCTTTATGGGAAGTTGGTTATAACGGCTTTATGGAAGGTTAAGAGAATGGTTTCCTCTAATATTGTAAACAAATGAGTAACTTGAAATAAGGAAGGGCAATTTGATTTTAAGGTATCACTTGCTTAAAGCTTTAAAGTAAGGGTCACTTGATTTAGAAGCCGAGAAATGTATTTCTAAAAGTATAGTGACTTATGTGACATGTACACAAGCCTTGATACTACGGGTGCTAGTAACTCGGGGTTTTATATGAAAAGGAAGCTTTTGAAAAGAATGGAAGTACATAATACTTGGGGTTAAATTCCCGATTTTTTTTATGTGAAATGAAAAGTGCCTTGAGTATGTAAAAGTGAAAGTCTAAAGATTTAATGAACTTGCCTATACTTGCTTGTGATAGCCTTGATTGCAAGTATTATATGTTTACATTGCCGTGACTCTCAGTTGGAGGGCCGGCTGACTTGTTGTGAATTTATTGGGCGTACCGGCAGTGACGGAGGATTCCACGGGTATGTTTCCATTGTAATTGATCTTGGCCATGCTTATACGATGAGGGATTCCGGGGCATGCGACCACGTTATATTCTACTCCATGAGCTAGCTCTCCATGAAGACATGTACCCACAATGAGGGATGTCGGGGGCATGTTATATTATTACTCCATGGGCTAGCTCCCCATGAAGACCTGTTCACGATGAGGGATTTCGGGGGCACGCGGCGGCTACGCTTATACGATGAGGATTCCGGCACGCGCCACGTGTTATATATATATATACGAGTTGTATGTGTGTACGCCGACAGTGAGGTAGGATGCCACGGGCGCGTCACATGGTTATATGTTACCCTACGATCGCCGGCGGTGATGGGGATTCCACGCAGGGGTATAGATATATATGTGTTGTATGTGTGTACACCGACAGTGAGGTAGGATGCCACGGGCGCGTCACATGGTTATGTTATTCACTTATAGCTGCCGACAGTGATGGGGGGATTCCACGGGCACGCTTTGATATTTGAGGGCTCGTGTCGGTAGCCCTGTGTGACTAGTGTTCATGTGTTGAAATAGTCTTTAAAAAGGTAAAACTGACTTTCAGTACTTTCATTTTGGTAAGGCACAGTGTACTGTTATTTTGGTTATCATACATGTCTCCATCTTTTTATAGACTGCTATGATTTCATTACAGTATTTTCAATTTCACATACTTGGTAAATATTTGGTACTGACCTCCTTCGGGGGGCTGCGTTCATGCCGCAGGTTGAGGTACATAGCTTGTTGATCCAAGCTCTTGGGTCACTGTTCAGTTCTTGGAAAGCTCCATTTCTCCGGAGGCTTTATCTTTTGGTACGGATCCCCTGAGGTTGTAGATTCTTGTATGTTCCGCTGATTATCTCTAATGTATACCTGTAAGGGTGCCCAGGTAGGGCACCAGTCGCGGGCCCGGGGTCGGGTCGTGACAGGACCCCACAAGGTATTTAGGAGTCGGTCCGAGCTCCAGGGTTCGAGGTTTTCAGAGAAGCAGAGGATTTTCTCAGTCAAGGCCAATTATTCCTCAGTGTTTCCGATGTAGTAAGCGTCATTTGGGGAAATTCCATTTTGGCACAGGTGTTTGTTTTTTTTGTGGCCGTCCGGGCCATATGCAGAGGGAATGTCCTTTTAGAAAGAGCACTGGTGAGGTGGCTCAGCCTATGAGGCCGGTGGTTGGTTTCTTTTCCTCTATAGTTGTGCGCCCCCCAGGGTGGGGTATTCAGATGTCGGCCAGCCATGGTAGAGGTCAGGGTGAAGTTTATAGTTCTGGAGGTCCTTCGAACCGCATAGATGTCGTGGCTACTAGGCAGGATCAAGAGGCAACATCGCATGGGGTTACATGTATATTTCGATTCTTTTGAATCATACATGCATTGATAGATTCAGATTCCGCCCTAGCGTATATATTTCCCTTTGTTGCTAGTAATTGTAAATTGATAGCACCACCAGAGGTAGAGATACTTTGATTAGTAAGGTGAAGAGTGAAGAATGTTGACAAGAATGATAAGGTGAACTGAGACTATAGTTGTGTAGGGTTCACAAGTTGTAATTACCCCATAATAGTGTAAAGACCGATAGTGGAGGACGTACAGTAGAAATACTTCGGCCTAGGTGACGAACCTCTAGTGAATGAGATGATAGGGTGAGAAGTACCTTAAGATAGGGAAGAGATTTATTTCAGACTAAGAATGAGAGTTAAGTGTGACGATGGGTCGGGTTGTGGACCAAATTCGGGTCAACCGGTAGCATGGAATGAGGTGGTGCCAGTTGGAAATGGTCCCGCTATGTGATAGGGTCACGAGGATGCGAGGCCCAAGTCTAGTTAATCGTTGTACGAGTTCGTGGACGCGTTCCACCAGAACCAGGTCGTGAGGGCCGAGAAGTGCCTTAAGGGAAATTCAAACAGCACAATGGCCAAGTTTGGATAGTAACTCCAAGGATTGGAGGACAGAAACAATATTTGAAATTTTGTACGTGTGCTCAAATAAGTTTGGAAGTACGAGAAAAGTACGACAAGTAAGAAAAGGAAGGAACAAGGGTTAAAAGTACTAAAGTGGTTATAGTTATGAGTAATGAAGGTGCGTAGAGAGAATCCTTTTTAGGCCATGAGTGGAGGTTAATGGTGATGATACACACGCCTTAGGTTCAGTAACACTGTCCATAGGTGCTCGTGATTGAGATGATACTAGTATTAGAGTTTACACCGGTTGGTAAACTAAGCTAGGCAGATTATAGGATCATGCCCCAACTATTAATTTGACTAAGTGAGACAGAGAAGGGAATTAACACGAGGGAAAACATCAATTAGCTGAGTCGGAGTCCGACTGAAGGGTTCATATAGTGTTAGTCTCATGACTTAGAATACGGCAGGGCCATCCATAAATACGGGAAAAAGAAAGGAACCTCTAAAAGATCCCGTTTTTTAAAAGACTGTAACCTTCAAGTTTTGTGAGAAGGGACCGCGGATGGAAGGTCCATTTATACGTATACATATGATATATGGTGGCCGTGTGTGGCCTCATTGGTCTTGTGGAGTATTGAGTGATAGGCATAGTAAGGAGACTATGTCGGAGTTTGTATAGCTTGAAAACCGACTAAGAACATTCGGGGACGAATGTTTCTAAGAGGGGAAGAATGTTACACCCCGGAATTCCAGGACATGTATATAAGAACGTACCTAAGAAAACAGGACTTTAAGATTTGAGACTTGTAGAATTTATCGGAATTATGGAAATGTCGGAAAACGGAATATTATAACGAATGGGAGGGTGACACGTGTCACCCCCCCACATGTGCTTAGTCAAAATTTGGACCAAGGTTAACTGGTCAAGTGACCAAGGTTAAGTGGTCAAGTGACCAAGGTTAAGTAGTCAAGTGGATGATCAAGCTTGAGATAATTGACCAAGTCAACTAGTCAAGTTGACATAAGATATTTAATTTTCTTCATCCTAGCCACACAAGTGTTTTAATCTTGGCCCTTGAAAGTAGTATATTACTACACTAGTTGCAAGACAAGCTCACAACACTTAGAAAATTTTCACGTTGTTCTTGCTCATTCTTGTGCTCTCGGCAATAGCATCTCCCTCACACAAAAAAAATCGTCTTTTGTTCATAATTCAAAATACTTAAACTCAAGGTTCCTAGGGGTATTATAAGGATATCTCAATACAAAGATCCCGGAAAAACTACGTTTTTACATGAGTCGCAAGATGAAAACCTAAGTTGTTTTCATAAGTTTTGATTGGAAATTGAAGGGAAGTTGTTTATGAACTACTAAGGGCTTCAAATAGCGGATTGGAGCGTGAAGGAAAAGAGCTAAGTTTCTAAGGAGCGACTTTGAATCTTGGAGTTATTTTTGGGCTTATCAAGGTAACAATCTTGGCGTCTTAGTGATTAAAGATTACACGTTGTTGTAGTTATATATATTAGCAATCATGAGATATATAATGGAGATTAATAAGTGTTATGGAATAGTTGGAAGCAAATCCGAAACTAGCATGTTTAGCCCTTGAAATTGTAATTCAAATTGGTCGATAGTTACAATCGTTGCATGCTAGTTAAATAAGGGATTATAATTGTTACAACTAGTTGTGACTATATGACATGTTAGACTTAACAACTTGGATTGAAAAGGAATTAAGGAGAAGGACTTAGGATTTGTTGTTGTTGTGGCCGAATGCCCTTAAAAATATTGGACTATTTTATATGAATTATGGGGCCGAATTTTACACGTCCTGTTAGGCATGTAATCCCCTTTGGATAGATGTTGGTTGGGCCTCAAATGTGACGATTTGGTTGTTGATTTCGGGCCTTGGAAAAAGGTGGAAAAGTGTATAGAAACAAAGGAAGTGCTGCCCAATTTTCCGTAGAACAAGAGACCTTATACTTAGTATCATTCTACGTTAGAAACTAGAAGTTGATAGTCGTATTGTGGTCATTATAGGTTGACAATTCTATGTGCGGCGTATTCGACTTAGCGTGTGGATTAAGTCGAAAAGGTATGTGAACCATCTCTTCTTCTTCTAGCATGATTCCTTATTGTAAAGTAAGTAAATCCTACTCCTTAAATGATATATCTTGTGATTGTACTTGGATTGCCTAATATAGAAGTTGTTCTATATACTTCCTTGATTGTACTTTGGATGTTTAAATTAGAAGTTATTATAATCCATTCCCTTGATAAAATTTGGATTTTCAAAAGTGAAAGTTGTTTTACTTGAAGTACTTAGAGTCTTAAAAAGGAAGTGGTTCCTAATCTCTTAGATAGTGCCTTAGTTCTAAAACCTAAAGGTTGTTATAATGGCTTTATGGGAAGTTAGTTATAACGACTTTAGGGGAGTCAAAGGAGTGATTTACTTAATTTATTTAAAAGAGGAGAAATGACATGATTTAAAAATAAGTAACTTGTTTTAAAGGTGTGAGTTACTTGGGATTTAAAAGTAGAAGCTACTTGATTTCAAAACCTTGAATTGAAGTTTTAAAAGTGTAGTTTGATTTGAAAAAATAGAAGTGGCTTGATATTACGAGTGTTAGTGTATTAGGGGTCATAAATGAATTTGGCTTCATTGTAGTACATAAAAGAAGTGACTAGAGTATAAAGAGTGTAAGCCACTTAATTTGAAGAATATGTAACTTGATGTTGCAAGGCTAGGGCCTTGGGATTTTTTGAAAAAGGTAAAGAACGTGCGGCGGACGTACGTAGTACTTTGGCTTGCTTAAATGAGAATTATTCTATTTGTGCCTTGATAGTACTTTGGCTTGCTTAAATGAGAATTATTTTATTTGTGCCTTGATAGTACTTTGACTTGCTTAAATGAGAATTATTCTATTTGTGCCTTGATAGTACTTTGGCTTGCTTAAATGAGAATTATTGTATTTGTGCCTTGATAGTACTTTGGCTTGCTTAAATGAGAATTATTCTATTTGTGCCTTGATAGTACTTTGGCTTGCTTAAATGAGAATTACTCTAATTGCCTTGATAGTACTTTGGCTTGCTTAAATGGTAATTGTCTTGGTTTGTTAAGAAAGGAAGGCATGGTAAATGTCTTTGTTTGTTTAAAAATGAAGGCATGGTATTGTCTTGGTTTATGTAAAAAAGAAAGGCATGGTATTGTTTTGGTTTGCTAATATGATGGTTTATTCATTTTATAAATAAGGGTCAAAGATGGTTTGCTTGCATATGGGTTGCTCATATAGACATTCGTGCAAGTGTCGTATTTCCACATCTCCGCGTCCCTCCATAAAGGGACGGCAACATGGTTCAAGAGATATCATGGAGTAGCTCCAATGGTGTGAGTGGTACACACTCACGGCGGGTCGGAAAGACTCGGGCGGGTTTAAATCCTGGGATATAATCCATGGACTAGCTATCTGTAATGCGTGTATCGTGTACCGATGCTCATTTCGGGTCCACATGACCTATGCGGGTGAAATAGTCCTATGATAGGTTGCATAATAATTCAGAGGGTGGATGACCCTGGCACTGACACGGTTATTGATACCCATGAGAGTATATTATTCCATGGACTAGTATCCATGATGCGGGTATAGATTCCCATGAGAGTATATTATTCCATGGACTTACATCTATGATGCGGGTATTGATACCCATGAGAGTATATTATTCCATGGACTTGTATCCATGATGCAGGTATAGATTCCCATGAGAGTATATTATTACATGGACTTACATCCATGATGCGGGTATTGATACCCATAAGAGTATATTATTCCATTGACATGTATCCATGATGCGAGTATAGATACTCACGATAGTACATGATTCCATGGACATGTATACATGATGCAGGTATAGATACCTATGACAGTATATGATTATATGGACAGGTATATATAATTTTGATATGACTCTCGCACTGTTAAAAGGCACAATCGACTCTCTATTTTTAAAAGGTACAGTTGGCTCTATTTTATATGGCACGGTTGGATCTGGTATTTGATTTTCATACTTGTCCCTGTCATCTTTTGGCTAGTTATGATCTTATTTACTGTACTTTATGTTTAAATACTTGGTACATTGTTGTACTGACCCACTTCTCCGGGGAGCTGCTGTCACGACCCGACCCCGGGCCCGCGACTGGTGCCCTACCTGGGCACCCTTACAGGTATACATCAGAGATAACCAGCGGAATATAAATAAAGCTCATAGACATGCAGTAATGTGAAATAAGAACCAGGCTAGCCGATAAGGCCACATTCCTGCATATATACATAACAAAGGGATACAATCTTTTACAAGTCCAACCCACAAAACATGACTACATACCTCTAAGAGTTTGGACCATATCTATGATGGGAAATGGCCCCGCCATACCCCTGAATGTACATAAATTTACAACAACAGGGATCCGTACCAAAAGGTAAGCCTCCGGAGTAATGGAGCCTCCCAAAAGTTGTCTCAACAGTGATCCTAAGAGTGAGGATCAGCAACCTGTTTACCTCTACCTGGGGCATGAGCGCAGCCCCCGAGGAAAGGGGGTTAGTACAAAACATGTACCAAGTATATGAAACTGAAAGTACTGTAATGAAATCATATAGTCTAAAATAAAGCTGGAGACATGTATGATAACCAAATTAACAGTACAATGTGTCTTACTAATAATGAGAGTAAACAAGAGTAAACCTTACTGTTTAAAAATAGGAAGCTTATGATCAAACTAGGGCCACCCGCCCATAGTATCATTATGCAATCCTACTCCTGGGACTATTTCACCTGCATAGGCATTGTGGACCCGCATGAGGCAATTTGCCTCGCATGGGACTATTTCACCCGCATAGGACTATTTCACCCGCATGAACCCTGTGGGCCCGCAATGAGCATATACGTCATACTCGCATCGTGGGGAGAAAATCCACGGAAATAACCCGGGGATTGACCCCGTAATAAATAATATAACACTAGCACTAACGGCTATCATGAACAATATATGCAAGTTAGTAATCTTTAACTCTCATTAATTAAACTTAAGGCACTATCATGTAAAATCCGGGAATCTAACCCCAAAGTACTACGTACTTCTATTCCTTTAAAAAGAACATTTTTCATATAAAAGCCACAAGATACTAACACCCGTAGTATCAAGGCATGTCTATTTTTTAAATCAAGTTACTACACCTTTAGAAATTCATTTTTAGGCTTTGAAACCAAGTAACTTCTGCTTTCCAAACTCAAGTAACCTATACCTTTAAATCAAGTTACTTATACTCTTTAAGTCAAGTATCGTATACTTTCAAAATCAAATCATTTATTCTCTTTTAAATCATTCAAGTAAACCACTCTTTTAACTTCCCATAAAGTCGTTGTAACTAACTTCCCATAAAGTCATTATAACACTTTATGTTTTTAGAAAACTAAGGCATTTACATCCTTTAAAAACCAAGTGAGTTTAACTTTCCAACTCAACTAAACTTGTACCCTTTTAAATCAAATCAATGGTACCAAAATGAAACCGAATTCATTTAAGACATGTACATCAACCGTACTATACATTTCTAAGATTCATGCTCAAGAAGATAGGAAAAGTCCACATACCTCTTCGGCTTAATCCACCCGCTAAGTTGAATACGCTGCACGTAGAATGCCAACCTATAATGACCATAATACGTCTATCAACTTCTAGCTTTCTAAGGTAGAATAATACTAAGTATAAGGTCTCTTATTCTACGGAAAATTGGACAGCACTTCCCCTGTTTCTACGTACTTTTCCACCTTTTTCAAGGTCCGAAATCAATAACCAATACGCCACATTTAAGGCACAACCAACCGACAACAATACAACATAGTACTTTTTCAATTTTTTAATCCAAGTCGTTACTCCAACATGTTAATATGTCATAACAATTATAACAACTAAATTCCCTTTCTTGTATAACATGTGACGATTATAACTAACAACCAAATTGATTAACAACTTCAATGGCTAGCATGCCATATTTTGGTATTCACCCTCCAAATTCCCGAACACTTATAAATCTTTATTCCTTATATCACAAGCTCATTTATCAACTACTATAACATGTAATCTTCAATTACATTAGGAAGACAAAGATCATTACCTCAATAAGCCCAAATATAATCCAAGACTAAAAGTCGATCCTTAGCAACTTTAGCTCCTTTTCTTTACATTCCAATCCACTCCAAGCAACCCTTAGAAGTTCATAATCAACTTCTCTTCAAGTTCCAACTCAAAATATGAAGAACATCTTAGGGTTTAAAGGTGCGACAAGCGGATTAACGTAGTATTTTCGGGATTTAAGATGTTGTTTATGTCACGACCCGACCCCAGGCCCGCGACTGGTGCCCTACCTGGGCACCCTTACAGGTATACATCAGAGATAATCAGCGGAACATACATAACTCAACAAGAAATAAATAACATGTTAGCCGATAAGGCTACCTCCCTGGATATATATAAATATACATAAATCCAAAAGTAGCTACCTCTTCTTTTTTTTCAAAGCGACCCACAAGTGACTACATACCTCTAAAAGTTTTGACATAACAACTGTGACGGGACAGGGCCCCGCCATACCCCTGAATGTACATAAATCTACAACCTCAGGGAACCGTACCAAAAGACAAAGCCTCCGGAGAAATGGAGCTTTCCAAGAATTGAACAGTGACCCTAAGAGTGAGGATCAACAAGCTATGTACCTCAACCTGCGGGATGAACGCAGCCCCCGAAGGAGGTCAGTACAAAATATGTACCAAGTATGTAAAACTGAAAGTACTGTAATTTAAATCATAAAGTCTAGATATAAAAAGCTGGAGACAAGTATGATAATCAAATTGACAGTACAACCGTGCCTTGCCGAAACGAAAGTAATGAAAGTCAGTTTTACCTTTTTAAAGACTATTTCAACACATGAAGAATAGTCACACCAAGGCTAGGGACACAAGCCCTCAAAATCATCACACAGTCCAGTAAGGGTCTCAAGCCCGCAAATATCAAAGCGTTCCCGTGGAATCCTCCATCACTGCCGACAACCGTAAGTGTAAAATATATCCATGTAACACGCCCGTGGCATCCTACATCATCATGCACATATGCAATATATATATATATATATATATATATATATATATATATATATATATATATATATATATATATATCATGCCCATGAAATCCCTCATCTCGGGTACATGACTTCATGAAGAGCTAATTCATGGGGTAATAATAGTATATAACATGCCCGTGGAATCCCTTATCTCGAGTACATGTCTTCATGGGGAGCTAGTCCATGGAGTAATAGTATATAACATGGTCGCATGCCCCAGAATCCTTCATCGTATAAGCATGTCCATGGAGTAATAATAGCATCCGGGAATTTAACCCGTATCATGGTCGCATGCCACGGAATCCCTCATCGTATAAGCATGTCCATGGATCAATCAAAATGGAAGCATACCCGTGGAATCCTCTATCACTGTCGGTACGTCCAAGTAAATTCACAACAAGACAGTCGGCCCTCCAACTGAGAGTAACGGCAGTGTAAAAATATAATACTTGCACTCAAAGGCTATCACAAGCAAGCATAGGCAAGTTCATAAAATCTTTAGACTTTCATTATCATACAAAAATGAATTTCATTTTATAAATTCAAGGCACTTTCGTGTCACATAAAAATCCGGGAATTTAACCCAAAGTACTACGTACCTTTATCCTTTTTAAAAATGACTCTTTATCGTATAAAATCCCCAAAGATACTAACAGCCGTAGTATCAATGGTTGTCTACATTTCAAACAAGTCACTACACTTTTAGAAATACATTTTTAGGCTTCTAAATCAAGTGACCCTTACTTTAAAACTTTAAGTAATTGATGCCTTTAAATCAAATTTCCCTTCTTTGTTTCAAGTCATTTTTCTTTGTTTAGAATACTAGAGAAAACCATTCCTTTAACTTTTCATAAAGTTGTTATAACCAACTTCACATAAAGTCATTATACTAACTTTATGCTTTAGAAACTGAGACATCTTTAACCTTTCATAAAGCCGTTATAACTAATTTCCCATAAAGCCGTTATAACTCTTTCTGTCTTAGACAAATTCATTCTTTTTATAACCAAGAGACTTATACTTTCAAATCAAGTTACATAACTTTCAAAATACTTCAAGTCTCTTAACTTTAGAAATCAAGTTTCTTAACTTAGAATATCAAATTTCTTAACTTAGAATATCAAGTCTCTTAACTTTATAATAGTTCAAGGAATCAATACTTTCCAAATCAAGTATTCTATACTTTGCAAGTCAAGAAATCCTTCCACGTAACATCAAGTCACATATCCTTTTCGAAAACAAGGCAAGGATACCAAAATGAAACCAAATTAATTTTTAACCATGTACGTCCACCGTACTATACATTTATAAAACTCATGCTCAAGAAGATAGGGAAAGTTCCACATACCTCTTCGACTCAATCCACTTGCCAAGTTGAATACACCGTGCGTAGAATGTCAACCTATAATGACCACAATACGCCTATCAACTTCTAGCTTTCAACGTAGAATATTTCTAAGTATAAGGACTCTTATTCTACGGAAAATCGGGCAGCACTTCCTTTGATTCTACGTACTTTTCCACCTTTTTCAAGGCCCGTAAATCAATAACTAAATGCCACATTTAAGGCTCAATAATTCAGAAATTCAAAGGGGATTACACGCCTAACAGGACGTGTAAAATTCTGCTCCACAATTAATATAAAATTGTCCAACAACTTAAGCCATTCTCGGCTACCATGTATCACTACAATATCAATTCCTTTTTCAATCCAAGGTGTTATTCTAATATGTTATATACCCTATAACAATTATAACAACTATAAATCCTTTATTTTTAACATGCGACGATTGTAACTATCGACCAGATTGATTACAACATAAATGACTAACTTGCCCATTTTCGGTTTTTAACATGTCGACATGATCCAAATCTTTTCAAACTTCAATCTATATATCACATGCTCATTTATCAACAACTATAACATGTAATCTTTAATCACATTAAGAAGATGAATATTTTACCTCAATAAGCCCTAATAATATCCAAGCGTCAAAGTCGATCCTTAGCAACTTTTAGCTCCTCTTTTTACGTTCCAATCCACTCCAAGCACTCCTTAGAAGATCATGAAGAACTCCTCTTCAATTTCCAACTTCAAAGTTGAAGAACACCTTAGGTTTTCATCTTGCGACTAACGTGAAAACGTGGTTTTTCCGGGATCTTTCTATTGAGATATCCTTAGAATACCTTAAGGGATCTTGGGTTTGAATATTGGGATTTATCATCAACAAACGAAATTTTTTCTTCTTTTATTTGAGCTTAGCCGAGAGCTACAAGGAAGAACACACAAGTTTCTTGAAATTCTTTCTAAGTGTGGAAGAAGTCTTGCTATGTGGGTGTATATATAATTAAATATAGGGCCAAGATTAAAACACTTGTGTGGTCTTGGATAAAGAAATTAAAATATCAAGGGTCAACTTGACTAGTTGACTTGGTCAATTTTCTCAAGCTTTGTTCATCCACATTAGACTACTAACCTTGGTCACTTAGACCACTTAACATTGGTCCATTATTTCGACCAAGCCTATGTAGGGGGTGACACATCTCGCCCTCTCATTCGTCATAATATTTCGTTTTCCGACATTTCCATAATTCCGATAAATTCTATAAGTATTAAATATCAAATTCGGGAACTCAATTCTCATTAACGAATAATTTTTGTTTCCTTCCCGAGGTTCGGAAAACTTTTCCTTAAGAATAACAAATCTTTCTTTCGTTCAGATTTATAAGTCTTGTGCTCTCACATCCATTCTCGTATAAATGTCCTGGAATTACGGGGTGTAACATTATTTCCCCCTAAGAAATATTCGTCCCCGAATGTTCTTTCGGAGTCAATCCAATTAGATAGCGATATAGTCTCCTTTAACTATACTCAACATAATCTCGTGCCACACATGGCCACATAATGTGCCATCCGAATACTGGAATGGTAGCTGTTATTATACGTAAACTCAACAAGAGGTAAATGACCCTCCCAGCTACCCCTGAAATCAATAACACAGGCCCGCAACCTATCCTCAAGGGTCTGGATAACATGCCCTGCCTGTCCGTCGGTCTGAGGGTGAAATGCAACACTGAGACTCACCTGTGTCCCCAATCCCTTCTGGAAAAACCTCCAGAAGCTAGCCGTAAACTGGGCTCATCTGTCTGTCATAAATAAATGTAGGAACCCCGTGCAGTCTCATAATCTTCCTGATACATAATCTCGCATAATCCTCAATTACCTCAACACAATACTTCCTACGGTTATCTAAAAATGTAACCTATGGCATGACGACGCTGAAGATCTTACCTGTCTCACATCCATCACCTAATAACCTGGGTACACATAACCCTATAGTACGTAAAGCTATCCTTTTACGTGGGGGAGAGAGCTTTTCTCCCTTTCAAAATCTTGATCATCAAGCGTCACCTTATAATCGTATAGATTTTCAAAATCTACCAATGATGTCTTCTGTTTTCCGCAGGCAGCACTCGTACTTATCTTATTCTTGCTTTGCGCATTTTCCTGAACTTATTTGGAAAGCCGTGGCCCTGACCACCACACTAAACCAACTCCAAGTACCTCCAAGGGCACTTAACATAAAATCCTTCAATAATCGTACGTTCTTATCTCCGTCTCTTAACGTTCAAATTCAAATCAATCATTTCAATAAAACAAGTCACATAGACTCCACAACTTATCATGTCAAAGAAAGAAGGAATAACTTACATATTACTAACATTTCCATTCCTACCCATCGATAACCGGCTCACCGGGAAACTGGAATTGAACAAACCTCTCTCTACAGTCAACCTTGGCATACACGAAACCGACTAGTCCATACTCATAATGACCTTAAAGTCTATCGTATCCAGCTCTAATAGATCTTCTAGGGTCTGATGACTGTATCATCACCGACAAATCTTATATACTCGCTCAGCTACCACCCAATCACCCACTGGTGTAGCTACCTCGAAAGGTCTTTATGGATTCAGGCTCTATTCTTCTACACTTGGTTGCTCTCTTTCTTACTGGTCGTACTCTTTCCGTATTTCCAAACTTATTCCAGCATACGTACATAACCTCCATACTGATTCTGGCCTCCAATCTTTGGAGTTACTAAATCAAACAATATAAGGTCATTTCCGGCTCTCACGACCTAGTCCGGTGGAACGCGTCCACGAACCCATAAAATAATTAACTAGAGTTGGGCCTTGCACCCTCGTGACCCTGTCACGTAGCGGGACTACTACCAACTAATCCCACTCCATTTCAGGCTATGGGGAGACCCATAATAGGTAATCAACCCGACCCACCGTCGCACTTAACTCTTACCCTTAGTTTGAATTAAATCTTATTGCCCGAGAAGGCCTTATATACCTAAGGTCTCGGCGGTTATCAATATTCTTAGGCTCGCAACTTCCATGCTCCAAGCCTACCTAATAAGTCCCCCCGTAAACGGGTACAAAAACTTCTCATAATACCATAATCGTGTTGTCTTGATCACAACAACCATTACTTACTCCATACGGATCTCATCCGTACAATCCTCTTAAGCATACCACGTAGCTTACTTTACTAACATAGTCTTTCATTAAGTCCCTTAACATGACTTCTTAAGGGTTCATTACCTTCTCAGACAGCTCATCATCTCTTAATTTCTCAAATTAGCACGTAAAACTTTGATGAGAGTTCATTAAACTGTTTCATACCTTCCCGGTATCTAATTAGTCCTTACCAACTCTTGGTATTATAAAGTCATTCTAGACAACACGCGTCTGACCTGTTATACCCCGTATTTCCAGAGTATGTACGTGAGGGCGTACGTATAAAACTTGAAGCCTTAAAGTTGGCAAGGTTCGAAAATTTGGGCACAAGTGCCGAAAAGAGTCGTTTTTCGACGAAACGTTTTACAAACTTTGCAAAGGGAAAATTCCGGCTATGTCATTTATTATTTTTGCGGATTTTTCCGAGAGACGAAATATTTTGGACCAATGGGAGGGTGACACTGTCACCCTCAATGGACGGCAAAGAGGGCCATTGTTTGCACGTTTTTTGTTCATTTTCTTGGTCAAGGGTTAGGTAGGATATTTTGTGTAGTAGATGGATAAGGACACATGGGTAAATCCTAGCCCTACACTTGCCTTACACTTGGATTGATCTTGGCCATTGGTTGGCCCTTGCTTGACCTATAAATACCCCCTTAGTTGATGAACTTTCTTCATCCAAAAATCATTTTCCAAGTCTTGAAATCTCTCCTTTGTGAGTTAAATTCGTCCAAACCCCCTCTTGTGAGAAGCCTTGGTCGAGAGCCTTCCCCTTGCCTAGTTGTCTCGTATAAATACCCCTTTTTTGTGGTATAGAAATACTCTCCAAGTATTGTTATAATGTCCAAATACTTTAGCCCATATACCTTGTAGTACTTTCCAAAGTTACCTCTATACGTAAAGCCCGGAAAATACTATTATACTTTCCCTCAGTCACAAAAACCAAACCCTAAGGAAAACCTTCATAGTCGGTTGAAGTGTTAAATAGAAGTTGCGTAGAACTTCTAAGGGTTGTTTGGAGCGGATTGGAGCACTCGGAGTGGGAGCTTAACGTTGCTCAGGAGCGACATTAAACTTGGATAATTTTTGGGCTCATCGAGGTAAATAATCATATCCTTCTATTGTAATTGGGAATTACATACTGTAGTAGTATATAAATGAATATAAGATTCATAGAAGAGAATTGAACTGTAATAGAAGGATATTACAGAAAAGACTTGAACTGAAATCACATCAGAAGAATATATAAGTAGAAGATTGAACTGTACTTACATAGGACTGTATTTACAATAGTCTGATAACCTTTATTGGTTGAATGTTCTGCGAGTAGCATGAACTACTTGGAAGGTGGACAAGGCTAGCCGGGTTATAGCCGTGGAGCGTTTTGCTTATAGTCGATAATCGTCGCGAGGTATGTGATTCTTCCTATACTCTTGAGCATGAAGTATTTTAAAAGAATACATATAGTACGGTAGACGTACGTGTGGCAATGTCTTTTGACTTAAGCCTGAATAATATGTATATATTATATGGTAGATGTACGTGTGCTAACTGAATATAGTTGTACGGCAATGTCTTTTGACTTAAGCCTGAATAATAAGAACCTTGAAATATTTTAAAGGGAATATAGATATAGTACGGTAGACGTACGTGTGTTAACTGAATGTAGTGTTACGGCAATGTCTTTTGACTTAAGCCTGAATAAGAAGAATCTTGAAGTATTTCAAAAGAAATAAGAAACCTTTTTGAAAGAAGAGTAATACTTGGTTTTGAAAACATAAGAGTTATACTAGCTTTATGGGAAGTTAGGTATAACGTCTTAAGAGAGATAAAAAGAATGGTTTACTGATTTTTAGAAGTTAAGAGACTTAATCTTAAAAGATAAGAGACTTGACTTAATTGTATTGATATGAAGTTTGTTAACAATGTGAAACCTCATTCGTGAGTAATGGGTACTTGGTTTTAAAAGGAATAATGTTTCATCGATTTGAAATCAGAATGAGTATCGACAAACCACGGCAGCGTTAATAAAGGAAAATGTAATGAATAATGAAGTATTATTAAAACCAGTAGAAATCTCCATCTGCATAGAAACTAAGATGAGACAAAATGATATTACATTTCCTAGATCATGACTGCTTAATAAGATTGATTATGAATAAGAATAACCTACACTCATATAAGGCATATGTTACTCAAATGTTTTAAAAGAGATTAAGACATTTAACTATGAAACTTTTCTAAAATAAAGAGCCTTGAGTAATTGAAATTAGGCAAACTGGAACCTTAGGGAAAAGAATGTGGTTGAAAAGGAAAGTGTTTTGGTTTACCTAAAAATGTGAGTCACTCTATTTTATACTACGGGTATCGGGTGACTTTTATAAAAGGAATGGATCTCTTTAAAAAGGAATTTAACGTACGTAGTACTTTAGGGTTAACACCCGGATTTTTGACTTAAAATGAAAGTACTTTGAGTTGTGTATAACTTGCCTATGCTTGTTGTTGTGTAACTTGCCTATGCTTGTTGTTGTGTAACTTGCCTATGTTTGTTGTTGGGTAACTTGCCTATGCTTATTGAGATAGTCTTTGTTGTGCAAGAATTGTGTTTCTATTCTACCGCGTCTCTCGATGGAGGGGCGGTTGACTTGTTGAGAACTTACTTGGACGTACCGGCAGTGACGGAAGATTCCACGGGTACGCTTCCATTATTATTATTACATGGGCATGTCTACACCGATGATGTGGACATGTGACCATTATGGTTATTTATGGCGAAGTATCGTGACTTACGGTTGTGATCGGGTGCGTGCTTTGTTTGCCCGCCCGCCGCCACGTGACGCAGTGGATCTGGTATAGGTTATTGCACCGCCACGGTCGCCTTCGCGCGGCATCGTGACTTACGGTTGTGATCGGCGCGCTCGCTTACTTGCCGCCGCCTACGTGATGCGGTGGATCCGGTATAGGTTATTGCACCACCACGTCGCCTTCGCGAGTCGATTTGGATGGAGCCGTGACTTACGGTTGTGATCAGTGCGTAGCGATTCACTTGCCCCGCCGCCACGTGCGCGGAGTGGGCGAGGCTATTGCACTTGCCACGGTCGCCTTCCATGATATGGTTGTGCGATTATTGGTACGGTCGGATCTGGTAGTTATACTTGCCCCGCACGGTTTTATTGACCTGTAGGACACGTGTTCACATATACTCTTTGGTGTTGTTATATCATGATCACGGCGGTGAGGAAGGAATTCCACGCACGAGTGATGATTTGGAGCGTGAGTCCACGACTTGATATGATGTTTATATGTGGTGCATTGTAGTTTGGTTATCATACATGTCTCCCGCTTTATATAGATCGCTATGATTTCATTCATGATTTTTCGCTTCACATACTTGGTAATTGTTATCGACCTCCTTCTGGGCCGCTCATGCCGCAGTAGAGGTACATCGTTGTCGATCCCCGCTATTAGGATCACCTTTCAGCGTCTTGGGAAGCTCCGTTCCTTCGGAGGCTTATCTTTGGTATGTTACCCTGAGTCTGTAGGTTCTTGTACATTCAGGGGTATGGCGGGGCCCTGTCCCGTCATAGTTGTTGTATAAATCTTAGAGGTCTGTAGCACTGTTGTGGGCAGGGTTGTAAGGATTGTAACTGTTCAAATGTCTATATATATGTTGAAAGGCAACCGTTTTGGTTGGCCTATTTTCTTTTATCTTGATCCATGTCTATTTGAATGTTTAAAGTTTTTATTTCCGCTGGTTTTTCTCTGATGTTGTATCACTAGGGTGCCCGGGGTAAGGCACCAGTCACGGGCCCCGGAACGGGTCGTGACATGACCCTCATACAAAAATTCGTATAGCTGTATGTCATAATACCAACTATACAACAAATATTACCAACCTGGATACGCAATCCACATAATTCTTCCTGGTTCACTGATGCCTTTATCATAGCTGCAATCAACATAACGCGTTAGGAAGAGATGACTCTAACAACACAGCTCTATCGCACAATCTCAGAGTGAGAATGAAGACTCTACTAGACACCGTTTGTAGACACTTTCTGAGGACTAACTGCTTTGATACCACTTTTGTCACGACCCGACTCGGGCCCGCGACTAGTGCCCTACACAGGTACTTTACGGTATACATCGAGATAATCGTGAACATACATAAACTCAACAAGAAATAAATAACAGGTTAGCCGATAAGACTACCTCCCTGGATATATATAAATATACATAAATCCAAAAGCAGATACCTCTTTTTTTTCAAAGAGACCTACTATTATACCCCGTATTTTCAGAGTATGTACGTAAGGACGTACGTAGAAAATTTGAAACTTGTACTAAGGCTTGGCCGAATTAATTTTGTTCACAACACCCGTTTAGAGTCGTTTTTCGACGAAACGTTTTCACAGCTTTCGTAGGGGAATTTCCGGCTATGTCATTTTTAATTTTTGCGGATTTTTCCGAGAGACGAAACATTTTGGACCAACGAGAGGGCGACACTTGTCACCCTCAAGTTGGTGGAGTGATGGGCGGTAGGCCGAGAAAGGTGTGCATTAGTTGGTAGGATATTTTTGTGTGTTGATTGATAAGTGGGACCCACACACACTTGTCTAAATCTTGGCCCTACACTTGCCTTGCACTTGGCATGATCTTGGCCATTGGTTGGCCTTCACTTGACCTATAAATACCCACCTTTGGAAGACAAATTCATCCACAAATTCGCCTAAGTCTTGAAAGCTCTCCTTCTCCTCCCTTTGTGTTGAGTTCGCCAAGAGGCCTCCCTCTCCTAGAGGCCTTGCCGAGGGTACACTCCCTCCTAGTGGTGCTAGCCGGGGTACCCCTAGCCTAGTTGCTTTAGTATAATACCCCTTTGTGGTATAGAAATACTCCCAAGTATTGTTATAATGCCCAAATACCTTAGCCGTATACCTTGTAGTATTCTAAGGTTATACCTATCTGAAAAGCCCGTAAATACTATTATACTTCCCGTGTCACCAAACCGAAACCCTAAGGAAAATCTCCATGGTTTGTTGGAGTAGTATGTAGAAGTTGGTTAGAACTTCTGGGTAGTTTGGAGCGGGTCGAGCGCTGAGTTGAGCTAAACGATTGCCCAGGATCGACTTTAACTAGGATAATTATGGGCTTATCGAGGTAATTATCTTGTCCTCTATTGTAATTGGAAATTACATATTGTTAGAATATATAGTTGAAGTATACTATATATAGTCTTGAACGTAGTTATCGCAATGTCTTTTGACTTAAGCCCGAATAATACTTACAGCAATGTCTTGCGACTTAAGCCCAATTTAAAGAAGAATCTCGAATCGAATCGTAATTACATAGGATCAGACATGAGACTTGTGTAGTAGTCTTGTGGAGTAGAATTGTACCCGTCGGGTTAGATGTATGAACCCCTGGTTGGCTTGATAGCTACCCGATAGAGAGGAGATTTACGCTGCCATGGTGCGAATTTTCTCGTAGGATGTTCTACGAGGATCTAAATGTTAATAAGCGCCTTGTGGCCTTATAGGTTGAAGTACTACGTGTGGCGCGATCTACTTGGCTAAGGAGTAGCCGACGGTTGGAAGTACTTGAGCGTTTGCTATTAGTCGATACTCGTCGCGAGGTATGTGAACCTCTTCCTATCTCTTCTAGCATGATATGTGTGAACTATGTAGTACGGTAGACGATACGTGTGCTAAATGTATTTGATTGGTTTAAACATAAAGTGTTATAACGACTTTATGGGAAGTTGTTATAACGACTTTATGTTGGTAAGAAAATACTTGTGGTTTTTAAAAAGGTATGATTTGAACTATAATCGGCGTGTTATGTGTTAATAAAGAACTTGAAGTATTTCAAAAGATTTTTGAATCATTTGAAAGAAGTAATACTTGATTTGTTTTGAAAACTTAAGAGTTATGCTAGCTTTATGGAAAGTTAGGTATAACGTCTTAAGAATGTTTTCTGATTTTGGAAATCGAATGTGTATCGACAAACCACCGCGGCGTTCATAAGAGGAAATGTTTTTAATAATTAAGTATTATTAAAACCAAAGAGAAACTTCCATCCGCATGAAGCTAAGATGAGACAAAATGATATTTCCTAGATCATGGTCTGTAATAAGATTGTTATAAACAAGAATATCCTACTCACATATAAGACTTATGTTTCTCGATAGTTTAAAGGAGAATTATATTCTTAAATGAATAAGACTATGAACTACTAAACCTTTCTAAAATGAGAAACTTGAACATTGGAAATTAGGCAAACTTGATCATTGGAAAAGAATGTTGCTACTTGATTTTACAAAGAGAAGTAATTGATTTACTTTAAAAGGATAGTCACTCTATTTTATACTACGTATTGTGTGACATTGTGAAAGTAACGTATCTTTTAAAGAGTTAATGTATGAAGTACTTTGGGGATAAAACCCAACTTGTTGGCATATAGTAGAAAGTACCTTGTGTGTATAACTTGATTGTGTTGGTTTGTGATAGCCAGTAATACTTTCTTGTTGATTGATAAGTAAACATGCTAGGATGCTACGTGTGTTAGTATCTTGTGATGTGGTGTAAAGGGTTTCCTTTGTTGTGCTTATGTTGCTTAACGATAAGTCATTGTGTTAGTATTTTACATCACTCATCTCTTGAGATGATTCCGGGTTGTCGCCTCCGACGCGGGTAGACTCAGCGGTCGATGGACCTATGATTCGAGAATACCTCACGCAGTCCTGCGGGCCTGCGCGAGCTACGAGAGTTCCGTGTTAGTGTCGTCCTTTATGGGCATGCGTCCATGGCCACGCGACGCGAAGTCGGGGCGACGCCGGGAGTAGCTACCGATGCGGGAATACCTCACGCGGCCGATGAGATTGGCCCACGCGAGTCGCGGAGTTCCGTGGTTAGACGCGCATATCGATATCGCGCAAGTGGCGGCTTTGATCATGTGACGGTCTAGACAGATCTTATGATACGATTCATGACCTTGTTGGTACCGTGGGTTTTAGTAGTCGGCTATGCCTTCGTACTTACCCCGCATGCTTTATTATGACACAGTGGGACACGTGTTCATGTGTGTTCCTTGTGCTTTTATATCATAGGCGCGGCGGTGAGGAAGGTATTCCACGCATGATTGATGTTGTGGGCCGAGACCCATTGTTATACTTGAATGATGACTGAGGGCGTGAGTCCCCGACTTGACATGATCGCTTTGTAAATCGTAGTTTGGTTATCATACATGTCTCCCGCTTTATACGATCGCTATGATTTCATTTACGATGTATTTTCAGTTTCACATACTCTGCACTGTTAATCGACCTCCTTCGGGCTGCGTTCATGCCGCAGTTGAGGTACACCGCCGTTGATCCTAGCTCGTGGTCACGCCAGCGTTGGGAAGCTCCATTTCTCGGAGGCTTATCGGTGTATAGTCCCCGTCGTAGTAAGTGTTTACATTCGGGGTTTTGGCCCCGCCCCGCCACGGTTGTCATATCATTCGTAGAGGTCTGTAGTAATCTTTGTGTGGCGGGGTTTGTAAAAAGGATTAAACTGCTCATGTTGAAAAAGTTGTCATTTTTATATATGCCGAAAGGCAAGTTTTTCTCGATTATTGTTTCATATTTCATAATATGTCTTGTATCGCTTTATGTTCCGTGATTACTCGATGTTGTATCACTAGGGTGCCCGGTAGGCACTACCACGCCCGGAATCGGTCGTGACAAAAGTGGTATCGAGCGATTAATCCTCGGAAAGTGTCTACGCATCAGATTCAAGAAGTCTTGATTATCGGTGTGTGCACCACACCAATAATCGTGAGGCTATAGGGTATTTAGGATTGGTTTCTATTCTTCTCACTCGAGATCGTGCCTTAGAGCCAGGTTGTAAGTTGGACCTCCGACGAAATTATTTCCTTACGGTTATGCCTCGCGTAGGCAACCCGCCCAGTGAGGCGCGCAGCGGCGGAGGCGCGAGTAGAGTATGAGGGTTACGTGGGCACAGTGCCCAATCATCACCGGGTGGTGCTTCATTCGGGAGTTTTGCGACGTCGCTAGCCCCAGCAGAGTTTAGTACTGCGCGCAGCTCCATCGCGCCATGACATTTGAACCTTCGCCCACGACCGAACAGAATTTAGATCGCAAAGAGGCGACCACATTAGCTATGGATTTGACTACCGAGAGTATACCGATGTATCGCGAGTCTTGATGACTACCTAAGAGAAGGTTGTCAAAGAGTAATCCTTGATTGGGCTTGAGCATGGCACGTATGCGGGCTTACGCGCAGCCGAGAAGCGTAGAGAGATCGACGGGTTAACGGGCGACAGCAGAGAGGCCGCAGCAAGGTCCTTTGGTAACTTTCGAGGCAAGTCGCCTCACGGCCAGATTGATATGCACCTCCGCCAGTCGCAGTGGTCTTCCACGGATATCGGGACGTTCGAGTACGCAGGAGTTGGTAACCTGTGGCTTCCGTCATTGCGATGCACGCCATCCCGGAATGTCGTCTTTTAGTTGGTACTTGTTGTACTGCGCCGCCGAGGCCATGTGTCGAGAGAGTGTCCTCAGGAGGACTTAGCCTTCAGGATTGGTGGGTAGTTCGTCATCTTCCTTAGCTACGCCTACGGCAGTTTGATTTGAGCGACTAAGGAGTGAAGAAAGAGATATAGATATATCTTTAACCCTCAGAGATCGGTATGTGTGATAAGGTGAGTATACCTTAAGTGCTATGTTACGATAACAATGTGTTAGTCGTGATTAGATCATGGTTGTTTAACCGAGTAAGATTTTGGGGATAGAAGGTGTGAGCCTTAGAGCTTTGCGTAGAGACCTTGTGAGTGAGGCCATCTCGAAAAAGGTGTAGTGTTATGTTTGACTTTATCGGAAGTGCATAGTGCACGTGAGTTATGTTTGGGATAGTCCCTAGTAGTGTGGAATGAAAGGGGTAGTTGAGCTAAGAAGACCGCTAGGTTTTCAAACGTGATTTGTGAGATTGTTCCGACCGGAGCTAGTATTGCGGCGTTAGGGTCGGGTTGAGGCCACGCCGCGTCAACCCGCGGCATGTTTGGTGCGGTCGCCGCGTGGTCCCGCCTTGTGTTAGGGTCAGAGGTGTTAGGCCCAAGTTTAGTTAACCAGACGCGTCGTGGATGCTCGACCGGTGGTCGGGTCGATGGGGCAGCCCATCGTGTTATTCGATCGGACCATTCACTCGCAGTGTTGGTACATCGTAAAGGTCAGGCTGCGACGGTGCCTACCTTCACCTTATGGCGCAGTGGAGCCTAGGTTGCTACCGTTGTTGTTTCCGGAAGTTTTGCCAAGCATGTGTTAAGAACTCAGTGAGTCTCAGACCGCATTCGCCTCCGGGCCGTGTTTGGATTTCGGGGATAGTTGTGGGATTGTTGTCTCCTCGTGGAGGTAGTGTTTAAGCTACCATTTCGGTGTTCGGATGTCGCCTTTTGAGGCCTTGTAGGGCGGATGTGTAAGTCGCCCGAATGGTTCGATGTTGGCAAGATTCAGATAGTTGGTTGAGCTTGTTCCAGCAGATGTGGATAGAGTAAAGCTTGTCTAGAAGAGGTTCCGCACTCAGAAATCGTGCGGATAATCGGCGACGACGCTAGAGTTCAGTGCCGACGGTCTTCTTGAAAGTACCACCAAGTGGGTGTGGCGAGTTTTGGAATACAGAAGGAACTTAGCCCGTGTTACTTTGGGCCCTTTTGTGTTCATGTGAAGGATAGGCCAGGTTGTCTATATGTTAGCTTTTGCCGTCCGACTTAGGAGGCGGTATGTCCGGTCTTTCGTATTGTTATGATCGGAAAGTATCGAGATCCATCCAGAGTGTTCCTTTAATGATGACCACGTTAGAAATAGTAACCCGAGTTTTGGAAACCGCCGACGTAATGTGGTAAGAGTTCGAGTGTACGATAGCCTCAGGGATCGCATACGGCCCGGTACCATTTGTTGGGTCGTCGGAGCAAGGCTCGCGACAAAGTGACGAAAGTGGTACCATTTGTTGGGTCGCCTGAGAAGGTTAATGCCTCAGGCAAAGTGACATAGTGGTATCTACGACGAGTAAAGAGAGAAGCGAGCATGTATGGCGGGCATAGATGTGATCATTTCTTTTGTAAAGAGGCGCGAAGGAAGTATATTTTAGACCCGGTGAGAGTGTTTTGTGGTGATGATTAGAGGTGTTTCTCGTGGACTTTGATGTAAGTATTTACGCAGTGCTTCGTGGCGGTGGCGGGATTGTTCTCGTAAGTATAGTAGTGAAGACTATCTTGGCGCACGCTTGTTTGAGACTTAGAAGGAACATTCGACGAATGTTTCTACGAGGAGAATATTATACCGTATTTTGCAGTATGTACGTAAGGACGCACGTAGAAAATTTGAAACTTGTACTAAGGTGGCGAATTAATTTTGTTCACAACACCCGTTTAGAGTCGTTTTCGACGAAACGTTTTCACGACTTTCGTAGGGAATTTCCGCTATGTCATTTTTAATTTTTGCGATTTTTCCAAGAGGCGAAACATTTTGGACCAACGAGGCGACACTTGTCACCTCTGCCAAGTTGGAGTGATGGGCGTAGCTTGGCGAAAGGTGTGCATTAGTTGGTAGGATATTTTTGTGTGTTGATTGATAAGTGGGACCCACACACACTTGTCTAAATCTTGCCCTACACTTGCCTCAGACTTGGCATGATCTTGGCCATTGGTTGGCCTTCACTTGACCTATAAATACCCACCCCTTTGGAAGACAAATTCATCCACAAATTTGCCTAAGTCTTGAAAGCTCTCCTTCTCCCTCCCCTTTGTGTTGAGTTCGGCCAAGAGGCCTCCCCCTCTCCTAGAGGCCTTGGCCGAGGGGTACACCCCCCCTCCTAGTGGTGCTAGCCGTGGGGTACCCCCCCCCTAGCCTAGTTGCTTTCGTATAATACCCCCCCTTTTTGTGGTATAGAAATACTCCCCAAGTATTGTTATAATGCCCAAATACCTTAGCCGTATACCTTGTAGTATTCTAAGGTTATACCTATACGAAAAGCCCAGAAATACTATTATACTTCCGTCAGTCACAAAACCGAAACCCTAAGGAAAATCTCCATGGTTTGTTGGAGTAGTATGTAGAAGTTGGTTAGAACTTCTAGCGGTAGTTCGAGCGGTTGAGCGGAGTTGAGCTAAACGATTGCCCAGGATCGACTTTAACTAGGATAATTATGGGCTTATCGAGGTAATTATCTTGTCCCTCTATTGTAATTGGAAATTACATATTGTTAGAATATATAGTTGAAGTATACTATATATAGTACTGAACGTAGTTATCGCAATGTCTTTTGACTTAAGCTCGAATAATACTTACAGCAATGTCTTGCGACTTAAGCTCAATTTAAAGAAGAATCGAATCGAATCAGTAATTACATGGGATCAGACATTAAGAGACTTGTGTAGTAAGATCGTGGAGTAGAATTGTACCCGTCGGGTTAGATGTATGAACCCCCGTTGGCTTGATGGCCTACCGATAGAGGAGATTTACGCTGCCATGGGGAGTGCCGAATTTTCTCGTAGGATGTTCTACGAGGATCTAAATGTTAATAAGCGCCTTGTGGCCTTATAGGTTGAAGTACTACGTGTGGCGCGATCTACTTGGCTTAGGAGTAGCCGACGGTTGGAAGTACTTGAGCGCTTTTGCTATTAGTCGATACTCGTCGCGAGGTATGTGAACCTCTTCCTATCTCTTCTAGCATGATATGTGTGAACTATGTAGTACGGTGACGTATACGTGCTAAATGTATTTGATTGGTTTAAAACATAAAGTGTTATAACGACTTTATGGGAAGTTGGTTATAACGACTTTATGTTGGTAAGAAAATACTTGTGGTTTTTAAAAAGGTAATGATTTGAACTATAATCGGCGTGTTATGTGTTAATAAAGAACTTGAAGTATTTCAAAAGATTTTGAATCATTTGAAAGAAGAAGTAATACTTGATTTGTTTTGAAAACTTAAGAGTTATGCTAGCTTTATGGAAAGTTAGGTATAACGTCTTAAGAATGTTTCTTCGATTTTGGAAATCGAATGTGTATCGACAAACCACTGCAGCTCATAAGAGGAAATGTTTTAATAATTAAGTATTATTAAAAACCAAGAGAAACTTCCATCTGCAGAAGCTAAGATGAGACAAAATGATATTTCCTAGATCATGGCTGCTGTAATAAGATTGTTATAAACAAGAATATCCTACTCACATATAAGACTTATGTTTCTCAGATAGTTTAAAGGAGAATTATATTCTTAAATGAATAAGACTATGAACTACTGAAACCTTTCTAAAATGAGAAACTTGAACATTGGAAATTAGGCAAACTTGATCATTGGAAAAGAATGTTGCTACTTGATTTTACAAAGAGAAGTAATTGATTTACTTTAAAAGGATAGTCACTCTATTTTATACTACGGTATTGTGTGATATTGTGAAAGTAACGTATCTTTTAAAGAGTTAATGTATGAAGTACTTTGGGGATAAAACCCAACTTGTTGGCATATAGTAGAAAGTACCTTGTGTGTATAACTTGATTGTGTTGGTTTGTGATAGCACGTAATACTTTCTTGTTGATTGATAAGTAAACATGCTAGGATGCTACGTGTTAGTATCTTGTGATGTGGTGTAAAGGGGTTTCCTTTGTTGTGCTTATGTTGCTTAACGATAAGTCAGGTTAGTATTTTACATCACTCATCTCTTGAGATGATTCCGGGTTAAGCCGCCTCCACGCGGGGTAGACTCAGCGGGTCGATGGACCTATGATTCGAGAATACCTCACGCAGTCCTGCGGGCCTATCGCGAGCTACGAGTTCGGGTTAGTGTCGTCCTTTATGGGCACGCGTCCATGTGGCCACGCGATCGCGAAGTCGGGACGATGCCGGGGAGTAGCTACCCTCGATGCGGGGAATACCTCATGCGGGCCGATGAGATTGGCCCATGCGGAGCTGCGGGAGTTCCAGGGTTAGACGCGTACATTGATACTGCGGGCAAGTGGCCAGCTTTGATCATGTGACGGTCTAGACAGTTCTTATGATACAGTTCATGACCTTGTTGGTACCGTGGGTTTTTAGTAGTCGGCTATGCCTTCGTACTTACCCCGCATGCTTTATTATGACACAGTGGGACACGGTGTTCATGTGTGTTCCTTGGTGCTTTTATATCATGATCACGGCAGCCGGCGGGAAGGTATTCCACGCATGATTGATGTTGTGGGCACGAGACCCATTGTTATACTTGAATGATGACTTGAGGGTGAGTCACGACTTGACATGATGCTTTGTCAAAGCGTAGTTTGGTTATCATACATGTCTCCCGCTTTATATGATCGCTATGATTTCTTTTACAGTATGTATTTTCAGTTTCACATACTCTGCACTGTTATCGACCTCCTTCGGGCCGCGTTCATGCCGCAGTTGAGGTACACCCGCCGTTGATCCTAGCTCTCGTGGTCGCGCTGGCCATTGGAAGCTCCGTTTCTCCGAGGCTTATCGGTGGTATAGTCCCCGTCGTAGTAAGTGTTTACATTCGGGGTTTGGCGGGCCCCGCCCCGCCACGGTTGTCATATCATTCGTAGAGTGCAGAGTAATCGTTGTGGTGGTTTGTAAAAGGATTAAACTGTTCATGTTGAAAAAGTTGTCATTTTTATATATGCCGAAAGGCAAGTTTTTCTCAGATTATTGTTTCATATTTCATAATATGTCTTGTATCGTTTTATGTTCCGCTGATTACTCTGATGTTGTATCACTAGGGTGCCCGGGGTAAGGCACCAGTCACGGGCCCGGAATCGGGTCGTGACACCTACAAGATATGACTACAGACCTCTAAGAGTTTTGACATAACAACTGTGATGGGACAGGGCCCTTCCATACCCCTGAATGTACATAAATCTACAACCTCAGGGAACCGTACCAAAAGACAAAGCCTCCGGAGAAATAGAGCTTTCCAAGAACTGAACAGTGATCCTAAGAGTGAGGATCAACAAGCTATGTACCTCAACTCATGCAGATTTAACGCAGCCGAAGAGGTCAAGACAAAATATGTACCAAGTATGTAAAGCGAAATCTTGTAATTTAAATCATAAAGTCTAGATATAAAAAGCTGGAGACAAGTATGATAATCAAATTGACAGTACAACCGTGCCTTGCCGAAACGAAAGTAATGAAAGTCAGTTTTTGCTTTTTAAAGACTATTTCAACACATGAACAATAGTCACACCAATGCTATGGAAACAAGCCCTCAAAATCATCACACAGTCCAGTAAGGGTCTCAAGCCTGTAAATATCAAAGCGTGCCCGTGGAATCCTCCATCACTGCCGACAGTCGTAAGTGTAAAATATATCCATGTAACACGCCCGTGGCATCCTACATCACTGTCGGCGTGCACATATGCAATATATATATATATCTCATGCCCATGGAATCCCTCATCTCGGGTACATGACTTCATGAAAAGCTAATCCATGTGGTGATAATAGTATATAACATGCCCGTGGAATCTCTCATCTCGGGTACATGTCTTCATGGGGATCTAGTCCATGGAGTAATAGTAAATAACATGGTCGCATGCCCTGGAATCCTTCATCGTATAAGCATGTCCATGGAGTAATAATAGCATCCGGGAATTTAACCCGCATCATGGTCGCATGCCCCGGAATCCCTCATCGTATAAGCATGTCCATGGATCAATCACAATGGAAGCATACCCGTGGAATCCTCCATCACTGTCGGTACGTCCAAGTAAATTCACAACAAGACAGCCGGCCCTCCAACTGAGAGTCACGGCAGCGTAAAAATATAATACTTGCACTCAAAGGCTATCACAAGCAAGCATATGTAAGTTCATAAAATCTTTAGACTTTCATTATCATACAAAAATGAATTTCATTTTATAAATTCAAGGCACTTTCGTGTCACATAAAAATCCGGGAATTTAACCCAAAGTACTACGTACCTTTATCCTTTTTAAAAATGACTCTTTCTCGTATAAAATACCCAAAGATACTAACACGCGTAGTATCAAGGCTTGTCTACATTTCAAACAAGTCACTACACTTTTAGAAATACATTTTTAGGCTTCTAAATCAAGTGACCCTTACTTTAAAACTTTAAGCAATTGATGCCTTTAAATCAAATTGTCCTTCTTTATTTCAAGTCATTTTTATTTGTTTACATTACTAGAGAAAACCATTCCTTTAACTTTCCATAAAGTTGTTATAACCAACTTCCCATAAAGCCGTTATACTAACTTTATGCTTTAGAAACTAAGACATCTTTAACCTTTCATAAAGTTGTTATAACTAACTTCTCATAAAGCCGTTATAACTCTTTCTGTCTTACACGTGCACCCTCAGTATGGAATCCAGGTCTTGTGGATCAATGAAGCATTGGGGATCCTCCAATTCCCGCAGGAGATCCGGACCCATTTTTTTCTGATCCTTCGAGAAAAAGATTCATTCTCTTCATAAAAAATAGGAGGTAGAACCAATAAAGATTTCTTTTTCGATTCATCCCTGGATATGAACTGGGTAAATAGAAATGGAAAAGAGATGTTTCTATTTCATCCAAATGTGAAGCTTTTTCTACATCCATATGATCTACTAAAGTAGATCGGTATTGACCATATAATAAAAGCAGATGGAAAACGAAAGTGCGCTCCTGCGCACCAGCTGAAGAAAAATTCATTCTTTTTATAACCAAGAGACTTATACTTTCAAATCAAGTTACATAACTTTCAAAATATATCAAGTCTCTTAACTTTAGAAATCAAGTTTCTTAACTTAGAATATCAAGTTTCTTAACTTAGAATATCAAGTCTCTTAACTTTATAATAGTTCAAGGAATCAATACTTTCCAAATCAAGTATTCTATACTTTTCAAGTCAAGAAATCCTTCCACGTAACATCAAGTCACATATCCTTTTCGAAAACAAGGCAAGGATACCAAAATGAAACCAAATTAATTTTTAACCATGTACGTCCACCGTACTATACATTTATAAAACTCATGCTCAAGAAGATATGGAAAGTTCCACATACCTCTTCGACTCAATCCACTTGACAAGTTGAATACGCCGCGCGTAGAATGTCAACCTATAATGACCACAATACGCCTATCAACTTCTAGCTTTCAACGTAGAATATTTCTAAGTATAAGGACTCTTATTCTACGGAAAATCGGGCAGCACTTCCTTTGTTTCTACGTAATTTTTCACCTTTTTCAAGGCCCGTAAATCAATAACCAAATTCCACATTTAAGGCTCAATAATTCAGAAATTCAAAGGGGATTACACGCCTAACAGGACGTGTAAAATTCTGCCCTACAATTAATATAAAACTGTCCAAAAACTTAAGCCATTCTCGGCTACCATGTATCACTACAATATCAATTCCTTTTTCAATCCAAGTTGTTATTATAATATGTTATATACCCTATAACAATTATAACAACTATAAATCCTTTCTTTCTTAACATGCGACGATTGTAACTATCGACCAAATTGATTACAACATAGATGGCCAACTTGCCCATTTTCGGTTTTTAACATGTCGACATGATCCAAATATTTTCAAACTTTAATATATATATATCACATGCTCATTTATCAACTACTATAACATGTAATCTTTAATCACATTAAGAAGATGAAGATTTTACCTCAATAAGCCCTAATAATATCCAAGCGTCAAAGTCGATCCTTAGCAACTTTTAGATCCTCTTCTTACTTTCCAATCCGCTCCAAGCACTCCTTAGAAGCTCGTGAAGAACTCTTCTTCAAGTTCCAACTTCAAAGTTGAAGAACACCTTAGGTTTTCATCTTGCGACTAACGTGAAAACGCGGTTTTTCCGGGATTTTTCTATTGAGATATCCTTAGAATACCTTAAGGGATCTTGGGTTTGAATATTGGGATTTATCATCAACAAACAAATTTTTTTCTTCTTTTATTTGAGCTTAGCCGAGAGCTACAAGGAAGAACACACAAGTTTCTTGAAATTTTTTCTAAGTGTGGAAGAAGTCTTGCTATGTGGGTGTATATATAATTAAATGTAGGGTCAAGATTAAAACACTTGTGTGGTCTTGGATGAAGAAATTAAAATATCAAGGGTCAACTTGACTAGTTGACTTGGTCAATTTTCTCAAGCTTTGTTCATCCACATTAGACTACTAACCTTGGTCACTTTGACCACTTAACCTTGGTCCATTATTTCGACCAAGCCTATGTAGGGGGTGACACGTGTCTCCCTCCCATTCATCATAATATTTCATTTCCCGACATTTCCATAATTCCGATAAATTCTATAAGTCTCAAATATCAAATTTGGGAACTCAATTCTCATTAACAAACAATATTTTTTCCTTCCCGAGGTTCGGAAAACTTTTCCTAAAGAATAACAAATCTTTCCTTCGTTCAAATTTATAAGTCTTGTGCTCTCACATTCATTCTCGTATACATGTCCTGGAATTACGGAGTGTAACAGTTTATGCTTAGTATACCACTTGGGATCCTTAGTTTGAGTATGGGGATTTATCAACAACATTTGAAGAATTTCTTGTTCTTCAAGATGCCTTGGCCGAGAGCCCTTATGTGGTGCACAAAGTTTTCTTGAAATTTTTCTCTGTGTTAAAGTCTTGCACTAGTAGATGGATATATAATGAAACCAAGGGTAAAGATTAAAACAAATGTGTGGCCAAGATTGAGATGGAAAAATATCTTGAGTCAACTTGGCCACTTGGCCATGCCATTCTCGCCCAACATGGGCCATGTGGTGGTGACACGTGTCACCCTCCTATTAGTCCAAAATATTTTATCTCTCCATAATTCTAATAAATTCCATAAGTCTCAAATACCGAATTTGAGAACCAAATTCCAATTATTAAACATTTTTCCTTCACGAGGTTCGGAATATTTTCCGTAGGAAAAGTAATCTTTCTTTTGTTTCAAGCTTAAAGTCATATTTTTCTCACGTAGGTCCTTATATACATGTCCTGGAACTACGGGGTGTAACAACTGCATTCATGCCCGCAGGTATAGGTACTTAGTTTGGTGATCCTCGAGCTTAGGATCCTTGTCCAGCTTTTGAGATAGCTCCACTGTTCCGGAGCTTGTCATTTTGGTACAGTCCTTGATTATAGACTTATGTATATTCAGGGGTATGGCGGGGCCTTGTCCCGTCACATTTCATTATCAAACTCTTAGAGGTCTGTAGACATGTGTGGGTGGTTAATGTGTATTTGGGATATATGTACAGTTGTAGTTCGATTGGACTATTCTATGTAAAGTGACGGCCTTGTCGACTTTCCTGTTTTATTATACAAGTTTGGTAAGTGATTATGAGTTGTTACTTGGCTTGCACTGATTATATGTGATGTGTGAGTCTAAGGGTACCCAGGTAGGGTACCAGTCGCGGCCCGTAGGCTCGGGTCGTGACATTGTTGTACTGACCTCCTTCGGGGGGCTACGTTCATGCCCGCAGGTATATATACTCAAGTTTGGTGATCCGCGAGCTTAGGATTTTCGCTCAGCTTTTGGGATAGATCCATTGTTCCGGAGCTTGTCATTTTGGTACAGATCTGTCATTATAGACTTATGTACATTCAGGGGTACGGCAGGGCCTTGTCCCGTCATATTTCATTATCAAACTCTTAGAGGTATGTAGACAAGTATGGGTGGTAAATGTGTATTTTGATGTGTATATGTTGTAGTTCGTTTTGGACATATTCTGTATATAGTGACAGCCTTGTCGGCTTGCCTATTTTTATAAAATGAGTTTACTATTACAGTTCAGGGGACATGATCCCTTCGTTATAAGGTTATGAGTTGTTCTTAAGCTTCCGCTGGTTATATGTGATGTTTGTATGGTGCCTGTGTAGGGCACCAGTTGCCCGCTTGCTCAGTCGTGACATGGACACCCTTATACCCACACAGCACATATAACCAGCGGAAGCTTAAGAAAAACTCATAATCTTATAACTAGAGATCCTGTCCCTTAAACTGTCATATAACATCATAGGCAAGCCGACAAGGCTGTCATTATATACACAATAGCCAAAGAACTACAACTGAACCTGTCCAACCCATACATGATGTTACACCCCGTAATTCCAGTGCATATAAGTGAGAACGTAATTAAGGAAATAAGATTTGAATGTTGGAAGGAAAGTATATTTACATTTTTCTAATATGGGAAATTTTGGATACAAATGTGACGACGAGCATTATTAACTTGTAGTTATATTCTTTCCAATGGATTTATGGACTTAGTATTGTATTATGAAGTCTTGGTATTGATAATATGGGGTCCACCGAATATTTCACAATTTTGTGGGCCCATTGAAGTTTTAAGAATTTTGGCTTAGTGTTGAATTATTAAATCATGGTATTGAGAAGTGAGGCCATCGAAAATTTATAAATATTTGGCTAAGTGTTTGATATTATTTTTGTGAAGAGAAAGACAAGTGGACAAGTGGGGTTCATGGGTCCCCCCTCCACTTGTGTGTAAACTCCAATTATATCTAGACTTGCCAAGACTTTATGTTCATAATATCTTCTCCTACAAACTCATTTATCTCTTCCTTCTCCATCAAGTTTCGAAATTACCTTAGCCAAGTGAAGAACAAATTAGTTTTTTTTCCAAGATTAAGCTCCTTAACTAAGTTCTATGCAAGGTTAACTGTCCGAAACTCTCCGGGGGGGTGTGTTTATGCCTGCAGGTATAGGTACTCAGTTTGGTGATCCTCGAGGTTAGGATCCTTGCCCAGCTTTTTGAGATAGCTCCACTGTTCTGGAGCCTATCATTTGGTACAGATCTGCTATTACAGGCTTATGTATATTAAGGGGTACGGTGGTGCCTTGTCCCGTCATAGTTCATTGTCGTACTCTTATAGGTCTGTAGTCATGTGTGGGTTGGACATGTACAATTGTAATTTATTTTGGCTATTGTGTATATAATGGCAGCCTTGCCGGCTCGCCTATGATGTTATATGACAGTTCAGGGGACAGGATCCCTTTGTTATGAGATTATGTTTTCTTAAGCTTCTGTTGGTTATATGTGATGTGTGGGTACAAGGGTGCCCAGGTAGGGCACCAGTCGCGGCCAGTCGGTTCGGGGTGTGACAAAGTGTTATCAAAGCATTTAGTCCTCAGAATGTCTACAGGACGCGTGCAGTAGAGTCTTGGTTATCGGTGTGTTGTGCATCACACCCATAAACAAGAGGCTACAATAAAGTTAGGATTGGTTTCTATTCTTCTTACTCTGAGATCGTGCAATAGATCTGTGTTATTAGGATAATCCTCTCTAACTTATTATGGTGTTGCAGCTATGCCTCCGAAGAAGGCAACAGTGGCCCGGAAGGGAATATATGAACTTGTATACAGGTTGGTAAGCTTGTTGTATAGTTGGTGTAATGATGATGTGCATATGTACAAACGTGTTTATTTGGGGCCATATGTATGTTGTATGAAGTAATTATGGGTTACCATGAGTTGGTTAAGCTTTAATAATTGCTTGGAAGGTATGAAACAGTTTAATGAATCCACATCAAGGCATACAAGGTGTGCTAAATTGGAATATTCATGAGGTAATGAGCTTTCTGAGATTGAGATGAACTCCTAAAAGATCATGTTGAATAGACTTAATGGCATACCATGTCGTTAGATTAAGCTATGATGTACGCTTAAGTGATATGCACGAATAATACTTGTATGATGTAAATAGGGTTGTTTTGGTTAAGACAACATGATTTTGTGATTATGAGAAGTTATCTAACCCGTATACGGGGAGAGATAATGTAAGCTTGGGACATGGAATATTTGAGAGTTTTAGAATAGTTGATAATCGTTGAGCCCTTAGATGTACAAGGCCTTCTTGAGTAAAATATTTTATGTTTAATCTTGGTTAAAGTACATAGTATATGTGATGTATATTAGTGGTGATGATTCATTGGTTTGAGTATAAACCACTTGTGATTGTTGTTAATGTTGTTGAGCCGATTGGAAAGGGTATTACCGATTTTAAGGGACTGTAAAATGCAGTAGAGGATTTACTCCCAGATGTTGAACACATGAGGTGAACATATCCTTGAAAACTAGTCTAGCAATTATATGGGGATAGAAAGAAGGAATTTATATTGGAAGGTTTAGTAGGTTATAAAGGTCAGCATGTTTTACGGTGACTCTGGCTGATTAGAATTCTAGAGGGAACTGCAATAGGATCTTATGAATGTGACTTTGACTACAAAAGAAGTACAATGTGCTAAGGGCTATTAGAGGTGGAATGAGGCAAGGACCAAAATTCTTTCAACAGAAGTGCGAAAATTCAATGGCTAATATATGGAGATATGAATACAAAAGTGTTCCACAGCTTGATGATATGATATTCAATATAAAGGACAAAAAGGGTGATACTCTTAATGATACGTCAGGGATCATGTAACCAGTAATATAGTGAGACAAGAAGCAGTGATAAGTGAGAAACAGAGAACAATGCTAGAAAGGAAGATTATGAAAGGGAGATAAGCCCTCTTCCTCGCGTAAAGGGTGATATGGCGTATTATTAATAATTACATGTATCAATGTTAGTAAGCTAAGGTATGCTATAGATATTGGACTGGTAAGGTCCGCGGCTTCGGCTACGTTGTGCAACATGTTACCATTCTACATTACCTTTGGATAACTATAGTGTGTTGTGGGTAATTGAGGACGGGAACTATGGAACAGTCGAAGAATGGTTGTAAGAAATATGAAAATAATGAATAAGTAGGAATGGAATGGTATGATCAAGTATTAAGGCAGAAATGTTTTCCTTCGTTTAATGACGAGTAGAAGGAAGGATTACGACAAGAACGGTAAAGGTGAGTGAAATTATAGTTATACAGGTAATTTGATTCCTTACTTGGAAATATTGTTTGGTGAATAATACATGTGTTATATTGTGGCCCTGTGTGGCATATTGTGTTGCTATCTATAGGTTGATAGGTATAGTTAAACGAGACTATGCCGAAATGTTTATAGTTTGAGACCTATTATGAACATTCGGGGACGAATGTTTCTAAGGGGGAATAATGTTACACCCCGTAATTCCAGGGCATATAAGTGAGAATGAAATTAAGGAAATAAGATTTGAATGTTGGAAGGAAAGTGTATTTACATTTTTCTAATATGGGAAATTTTGGATACAAATGTGACGACGAGAATTATTAACTTGTAGTTAAATTCTTTCCAATTAATTTATGGACTTAGTATTGTATTATGAAGTCTTGGCATTGATAATATGGGGTCGACCGAATATTTCACAATTTTGTGGGCCCATCGAAATTTTAAGAATTTTAGCTTAGTGTGGAATTATTAAATCTTGGTATTGAGAAGTGAGGCCATCGAAAATTTATAGATATTTGGCTAAGTGTTTGATATTTTTTTTGTGATGAGAAAGACAAGTGGACAAGTGGGGTTCATGGGTCCCCCCTCCTCTTGTGTGCAAACTCCAATTATATCTAGACTTGCCAAGACTGTATGTTCATAATATCTTCTCTTTCAAACTCATTTCTCTCTTCCTTCTCCATCAAGTTTCGAAATTCCCTTAGCCAAGTGAAGAACAAATTAGTTTTTTTTCCAAGATTAAGCTCCTTAACTAAGTTCTATGCAAGGTTAACTCTCCGAAACAGTGGGTTGGCCAAGAAACTTCTTTGAAACCCTAAGCTTGGAAATGAACTTTTTGGAGGAGAAACAAGAAAGTAAGATGGTTACAAGCTTGTAAAGGATACATGCATGTTGTTGTGACTTGAAGAAAGGGTGCAAAGGTGAAGCAAAGGTGCCGAGAACTTGGGACTGTTTTGGCTAAAAGTGAAGGTAAGAGTTATTATTCCTCTTAAGATTAATGGAAGTTAAATGATGTTATAATTAAGGGATGAACTTGTGTTAAGTGAAATGGAGAATAAAAAGTGCATGTGACAGTTTTTGTGCAATTTAGTCGATTTTGGACTGTTTTATTATATTGGATTTTGTTGGTTATTGTTGTTGCTATCTTCACTTATTGCATGTTAAAATGAAGGAATCTTGTTGTTTATAGTTGATATGGTTTATATTAAAGTGTTGAAACTTGAATTGGATTATAAGGAATTATGAAAAGGGCTTTGGATTGTTGTTGTTGGCCGAAACTATCTTAAAACTGTTGGATATTGTCATGCTATTTTAGGGGTTGTTTTATGCGTGTATAATGCTGGAAATTCAGTACCATTACGCATTTTTAAATGTGGTAATTGCTAACGTATGTCCTAATGAAATAATGGTATAGAAAGGTGTAGAAAAACTTCACATTCTACCCTCGTTGTTATTGGAATATGGACCATTTTAGTGGACTGTTTTAATAGAGATTAAGAGGCTGAATTTACATGAGAAGTGTGTGTGTAAAACCCCTTTGTTGTTGTTTTGGTTGTGCCCTTAATTGGTGCTTGGTTATTAATGTTATTGGCCTCGTTTGGAAGTTGTGGATATGTGCATAAATAGGGAAAGTGTTGCCCAAATTTTTATATGAAAAGAGAACCATTACTTGGTATATATGACCTACACTAGTAAGCATGAAGTTGATAGACGTGTTATTGTTATTATAGGTTGAAGTACTACTTGAGACTTATTCTACTTATCGTGTTGGTATAGCCGATAAGGTATGTGAACTATTCTTTCTTCTTTTGGCATGTTCTACGTGCGAACTATTGTTGTGGTATTGCTCCATAGTTTATTCTACTCTTAGGAATTAAAGAATATTCATGTTATTGATTCTATGCTAAAAGCATGTCTAAATTGTTCCTAAGTCCTTATTAAGGCATATGAGAGAGTTTTTAGTAAGCATGGGAGCCGAGTTGACTCAGCTTATTTAAAGGATTTGTTAAGTATGTTATTAGTAGACGTGTTAAAACAAGTCATTGCAGCGTTACGTTAAAAAGGTATCGACAAGCAATTATTATATTAAAATGATTAGAATGACATCTGCATAGAAACTAAGATATAACCAAATTTTTTTTTACATTTGCTAGTTCACAACTGATTAGATAAGATCTTTATAAAAAAGATAAATTACTCACGGCCCATATAAGAATTAATTAGGCAAATTCGGATCTGTTATCGCCATTCAGATGTTTCCATAATGTTAGCCAGAGGAGCGAGACGAATTTAGATTATCGAGTTGGTACACGGACATGTCGTATGTGAAACTCTTCCTTCTTTCTTTTGGCATGGTTTTTATAAAGTGAGTGTACGACGGACGTACATAGTTCTATTGGATTCTAATACTAAATGATACATGATGTATAGTGCTTTGGATTTTCCAAATTATGGTTTCTAAAGGATACATGACATGATATTGCCTTGGTTTTTCTAAAATGAAAGTTCATTTTAAAGATTTTATTGAGAGACAAATAATGATTTAAATTGCACAAGGTTGCTCATGATAACTATTTGTGCAAGTGTTATTATTTCATTCATCGAGTCCCATGATGGGCCGGGACACGTTATATGTATATATATGAGGATGATGAGCTCACTGAGTCCCTCACTAAAGGCCCAGGACACGTTATATTGATAATTCCACCGAGTACCTCACTAAAAGGCCGGGACATGTTATACTGATGATTCCACCGAGTCCCTCACTAAAGGGTCGGGACACGTTATATGTATATAGACATGATGGTTATATGGACCGAGTCCCAAAATGGGCCGGGATACGTTATGTGTAAACAGTTATACGGACCGAGTCCCAGAATGGGCTGAGTTACGTTATGTGTAAACAGTTATATGGATCGAGTCCCAGAATGGTCCGGGATACGTTATGTGTAAACAGTTATATGGACCGAGTCCCAGAATGGGTCAGGATACGTTATGTGTAAACAGTTATATAGACCGAGTCCCAGAATGGGCCGGGATACGTTATATGTAAATAGATATATTTTTCCATGGATATGTACCCATGATACGAGTATAGATACTCATGACAGTATATGACTCTCACTTCTTAAAAGGCACAGTTGATTCTCATTTTTAAAAAGGTACAATGGGCTCTATTTTATATGGTACGGTTGGATCTGGTATTTCATTTTCATACTTGTCTCTGTCATCCTTTGACCAGTTATGATCTTATTTACTGTACTTTATGTTTACATACTTGGTACATTGTTGTACTGACCCCCTTCTCCGTGGGTTGTGTTCATGCTCGCAGGTATAGGTACTCAGTTTGGTGATCCTCGAGCTTAGGATCATTGCCCAACTTTTTGAGATAGCTCCACTGTTCCGGAGCCTGTCATTTGGTACAGATCTACTTTTACAGGCTTATGTATATTTAGGGGTATGGCGGGGCCTTGTCCCATCATAGTTCATTGTCTTACTCTTAGAGGTCTTGTCACGACCCGACCCCGGGCCCGCGATTGGTGCCCTACTTGGGCACCCTTACAGGTATACATCAGAGATAATCAGCGGAACATACATACACTTAAAAGGAAATAAATAACAGGCTAGCCGATAAGGCCACCTTCCAAAAATATACACGTAACCCAAAAAGCAGTTACCTATTTTTTTCTTTACACAACCCAATCCACATGATATGACTACAGACCTCTAAGAATTTTTGACATAACAACTGTGACGGGACAGGGCCCCGCCATACCCCTGAATGTACATAAATCTACAACCTCAGGGAACTGTACCAAAAATACAAAGCCTCCGAAATAATAGAGCTTTCCAACCAGCTGAACAGTGATCCTAAGAATGAGGATCAACAAGCTATGTACCTCAACTCGCAGATGAACGCACCCCGGGCGAGGTCAAGACGTAAATATGTACCAAGTATGTGAAATCAAAATATCGTAATTAAATCATAATACTATAATAAAGCCGAGACATGTATGATAACCAAAATAACGATAATCGCCTTGCCAAGTGAAAGTAATGAAAGTCGCTTTTACTCATGCACTATTTCAACACATGAACAATAGTCACACCAGGGCTATGGACACAAGCCCTCAAATATCATCACACAGTCCAGTAAGGGTCTCAAGCCCACAAATAGCAAAGCATGCCTGTGGGATCCCCCATCACTGCCGACAGCTGTAAGTGTAAAATATAACCATGTGATGCGCCTGTGGCATCCTACCTCATTCACATATACAATATATATATATATATATATATATATATATATATATATATATATATATATATATATATATATATATCATGCCCATGAAATCCTCATCTCGGTACATGACTTCACGGAGAGCTAATCCGTGGGTAATAATCGTATATAACATGCCCGTGGAATCCTCATCTCGTACATGTCTTCACGGGATCTAGTCCATGGAGTAATAATCGTATATAACATGGTCGCATGCCTAATCCTCATCGTATAAGCATGTCCACGGGTAATAAAACAACCGAATCTAACCCGCCTCCCGGTCGCGTGCCGGAATCCCACATCGATAAGCATGTCCAGGAGTAATAAAACAATCCGAATCTAACCCAGATCCCGGTCGCATGCCCTAATCCCACATCGTATAAGCATGTCCAAGGATCAATCACAATGGAAGCATACGTGGAAGCCTCCACATCGCTGGTACGTCCAAGTAAATTCACAACAAGACAGCCGGCCCTCCAACTGAGAGTCACGGCAGCGTAAACATATAATACTTGCACTCAAGACTATCATAAGCAAGCATAGGAAAGTTCATAAAATCTTTAGACTTTCATTTTATATACTCAAGGCACTTTTCGTTTCACATAAAAATCCGGGAACTTAACCCAAAGTACTACGTATTTCCATTCTTTTCAAAAGACTCCTTTTCATATAAAACCCCAAGATACTAACACCCGTAGTATCAAGGCATGTCTACATTTCAAACAAGTCACTACATTTTTAGAAATACATTTCTAGGCTTCTAAATCAAGTGACCCTTACTTTAAAACTTTAAGCAATTGATACCTTTAAATCAAATTGTCCTTCCTTATTTCAAGTCATTTCTTTGTTTACATCACTAGAGAAACCCATTCTTCTAACCTTCCATAAAGTTGTTATAACCAACTTCTCATAAAGCCGTTATACTAACTTTATGTCTTAGACTAATTCATTCTTTTTATAACCAAGAGACTTATACTTTCAAATCAAGTTACATAACTTTCAAAATACTTCAAGTATCTTAACTTTTAGAAATCTAGTTTCTTAACTTAGAGATCTAGTTTCTTAACTTAGAATATCAAGTCTCTTAACTTAGAATATCAAGTCTCTTATCTTAGAATAATAAAGTCTCTTAACCTTTTAAGAATTCAAGGTTCATAGTCTTAAAACTTCGTAACGTAAACTCTTTAAATTAAGCAACATATACTTTTATACGTTGTGAATAGGTTATACTCGTTTATAACAATCTTATTAAAGCATCCATGATCTAGAAAATGTAATACAATTTTTTCTTATCTTAGTTTCTATGCAGAAGGAGAATTCTACTCATTTTAATATAATTGACTGTCGATACATTTTCTTTTATTAATGCTGCAATGACTTGTTCGATACTTATTCTCATTCGTGCAGTAAATTAGCAAAGTCAACTCGACTCCAAATACTTCCTAACGACTCTTACCAACATCCCCCATAAGACTTGGTAAGAACTTAGGATAACTTAGACATAACTTTCACATAGAGTAAATCAACATACATACCTCTTAACTTCTAAGAGTAGAAGGAATCATGAAATAACACCACATGTATATTTCATACATAGAATCATGCCAAAAGGAGGAAGAGGTTCACATACCTCGCGACGATTATCGACAAGTAGCAAAATGCTCCAAAATACTTCAACCTTGATAGATATTGCATCCTTTAAGTAGAATACGCTACTCATAGTACTTCAACCTATATTAATCATAACATGTCTATCAACTCCTCACTTTTTAACGTAGAATCATACTAAGTGTAAGGTCTCTTATTCTACGGAAAATCGGACAACACTTCGTTTGTTTCTACATACTTTTCCACCTTTTTCAAGGCCCGAAAATCAATAACCAAACGCCACATTTAAGGCCCACAAATTCAGCAAATACAAAGGGGATTAAACGCCTAATAGGACGTGTAAAATTCTGTCACGACCCGATCCCGGGCCCGTGACTGGTGCCTTACCCCGGGCACCCTAGTGATACTACATCAGAGAAAAATCAGCGGAAATAAAAAACATAAACATGAAACAAGAGATATGATAATAAAACAGGCTAACCAAAACGGTTGCCTTCTTGCATATATACAGAAATTGAACAGTTACATCCTTTACAACCCTGCCCACAACCGTACTACAGACCTCTAAGAATGTAACAACAACTATGACGGGACAGGGCCCCGCCATACCCCTGAATGTACAAGAACCTACAACTCAGGGAAACATACCAAAAGATAAGCCTCCGGAGAAACGGAGCTTCCCAATACGCTGAACTGTGATCCTAAGAGCGAGGATCAACAACCGATGTACTCTACTGCAGATGAAAGCAACCCCAAGGAGGTCAAGACAACAGTACCAAGTATGTGAACGAAAATATCAGAAATGAAATCATAGTAGTCTATATAAAGCAGAGACATATATGATAACCAAACTACAAAATACGTGTAAGCAAATACATCAAGTCGTGGACTCACGCCCTCAAAGTCATCACTCAAATATAACTATGGGTCTCACGCCCACCACATCATTCGTGCCCATGGAATACCTTCCTCACTGTCGGCAGTCTATGATAACAACACCAAAGGGTACACATGAACACCAGGTCCCACCTTTGTCATAAAACCGTGACGGCAAGTAATGGGCTAACTACCGATACCAAAGCCGCATCATCAATCGACCGGCAAGACGAAAGCCAACTACCGATACCGGAGCCGCACTAACAAATCTATATAACCATACCACGGTCGACCTGTGGCAAGCACGAAAGCCAACTACCAGATACCACCGCGCACGTATGTCGGCGGCAAGTACGAAGACTAACTACCGGAATCACGAGACTTCGTCACAAAACTGAACGGGGAAAGTACGAAGGCTAACTACCAGATACCAAGCCAAATCAGCCACGACTTTGGGGCAAGTACGAGAGCCAACTACCAGATACCAAGTCGAATCAGTAAAACCTCATGGAGAGCTAGTCCATGGAATAATAATCACGTGTTGCATCTGGAATGCTCCACACCGCCAGACGTCCAAGTAAGATCATAACAAATCAGCCGGCCCTCCATCGAGAGACGCGGTGGTATAGAAATACAATACTAGCACGACAAGGCTATCACACGCAAACATAGGCAAATTACACACAACTCAAGGTACTCTCATTTTATGCCAAAGTCCAGGTTTTAACCCCAAGGTACTACGTACGTTAAATTCTTTTAAAAGATCCATTTCTTTTACAAAGGTCACCCGATACCCGTAGTATCAAAATAGAGTGATTAACATTTTAAGTAAACCAAAACAACTTCCATACTTTCCTTTTTAAACCAAATTAAGACAATACCATGCCTTCTTTTTAAACCAAAACACTTCTCCTTTTAAAGTCAAGTTACCATTTTAAAACCAATGATAAAACCATTCCTTTGTTTTCATAAAGTCGTTATAACTAACTTCCCATAAAGCTGTTATAACACTTTATGTTTTAAACCAAAAACTCTTCAATTCCTCAAGTCTCTTTTCTTTTAGAAATCAAGTTCCTTACTTTGGAATTTTAAGAAAATTAATGCTTGTTTATAATGATTCTTATTAAAGCAGCCATGATCTAGGAAATGTAATACAATTTTGTCTTATCTTAGCTTCTATGCAGATGGAGGTTTCTACTGGTTTTAATAGTAATTAATTAGTCAATACATTTTCCTTTATTCACGCTGCAGTGGTTTGTTCGATACTTATTCGCATTTTTGCGAAATCAATATAATATTATTCCTTTTAAAACCCAAGTACCCATTTCTCATAAAAGCGGTTTCACAACTGTTTAACACAAACCAAGTCCTTAATATTTCACATCAAGTCATTTATAAGTCAAGTCTCTTATTTTTTTTTAAAAACCACAAACCATTTCTTTACCTACATAAAGTTGTTATAGCAAACTTCCCATAAAGCCGTTATAACACTTTTTGTTTTTAACCAACCAAATTCATTTAGCACATGTACGTCTACCGTACTACATAGTTCACAACAATCATGCTAGAAAAGATAGGAAGAGGTTCACATACCTCGCGACGGTTATCGACAATTATCAAAACGCTCCAAGTAATATAACCTTGCTAGCCTTTTCCACCCTTCAAGTAGAATACGCTACTCGTAGTACTTCAACCTATAATGGCCACAAAACGTCTATCAACTTCTAGATCTCTTCGTACCTTATTCTACAGAAAATTCGCAAAGACCTCCCCGTAACCACATAAATCTCCTCCTCTACTCAGGCCCGCTACCAGGCCAACAACTCCCAGGGGATTACACGTCTAACCGGACGTGTTCAATTCTACTCCACAAAATACTACAAGTCTACTGTAGATACAGTCCAATGTAAATACAGTTCAATTCTTACCAATATTCATTCTATATATAGTACTCTCAACTATACATTACTATAACATGTAATTTCCAATTACAATAGGGGGATTAAGATCATTACCTCGATAAGCCCAAAATTATCCAAGATTAAATGTCGATCCTGAGCAACGTTTAGCTCCAATTCCTTATGCTCCAACCCGCTCCAAGCAACCCTTAGAAGTTTCTAAACAACTTCTTTTAACACTTCATCTCCAAAAAGTGAAGAACACTTAGGCTCTAAATGTGGCAACTCTCGGCCAAGGGGTAATTTAGGGGCTAGAGGTGTGAAATCTTTTCTAACTCTTGGCTACTAATCTTCCTAATACACTAAGGAAGAACAATTAAGAGGTTAAGAATTTTTGGACAAAGTTTGGTTAAGGGGGAGGCTCAATGGACGAGAACAATAACAAGGGGAGGGAGTATTTCAAACTTGGAAATCTCAAGTGTGGATGAATTTTAGTCTTGCACTAAGGGGGTATTTATAGGCCAATCAATGGCCAAGATCAAAGCAAGTGTGAGGTCTAGATTGAGCCATGTGTGTGTGGGTCCCACTTATCCATCTACTACACAAAATATCTTCAAGACTTTGACCAAATGTTTATGGCATTTTCCATGCCAAAAACGTGTGAAACATGTCCATCAAATCGTCCACCAAGTGTCACCTAGGGGTGACACATGTCGCCCTCCTATTGGTCCAAAATATTTCATTTTCCGAAAATATCCGTAATGCCAAAAATCCGAAAATAAAGTGGGCCCCACGTGACCAATTCCGGAAAGAAACAAATTCCATAATTCTCAAATATTCCAAAAGTCCGAATAACCGAATCCAATTCCCATTACGAACCTTTTTCTTTCACAAAAGCCGGAAACTTTTCCGTCGAAAAATCACATCTTTCTTCCTTTCAAATTTTCGTGTCGTATTCTCGTACGTACGTCCTCACATACATACCCTGAAACTACGGGGTGTAACATTTTTCCCCCCTTAGAAACATTCATCCCGAATGTTCCTTCTAAGTCTCCAAAGTACACGCGTCGGTATAGTCTCCACTACTATACTTACGAAACCAATTATGCCATCATTGGCCATAATATAACACACGCGAAAAACCAAATCCAAGCCAACGAGGAATCACCTCTAAGATCACAAAAGCTTCCACCCATGGTCTAAAGGCTACTTTCTTCGCACCTTCACTTCACAAAAAGATCACTTCCATCCTCTTAACACATGTTCGCTTCCTTCCTTACTCGTCGTACCCTTCTCGTACACCCAAACTCTTTCTAGTATACTTACCCCACTTCAGTAATTACTTCAGTTTCCAAAACGTTGGAGTCACTACCTCCAAACTTGGTCATCTTACTAGCCTCAAATTCCTTTAAGGCCATTCCCGGTCTTCATGGTCCGATTCTGGTCGAACGTATCCACGAACTCTTACGATGGTTACCTAAACCTGAGCTTAGCACCCTCGTGACCCTACCACCTGGCGGGACCACCTCGAACTGACCCCACCCCAAACCGGGCTGCGGGTCGACCCGCGAATGGTCCTCAACCCGACCCATAATCGCGCCAAACTCTTGTTCCCCGATCCGGAACAATCTTACCTATTCAAGTCCTGAAAGCTACCACTTTCATCTTACACAACCCAAGGAATTATCCCACTGGTACATCCTATGTATATAATGCTCTCCGACAAGGATCACCCGCAAAAATCTTCTACTCGAGACGACCTTACACCTAAGGTCTCGACGTGTAATATTCTAAGGTTCACACCTTCCATACCCCCATACTTACCTTTTCAACTACCCATGTTTTCTAACTCACCAATAACACAACGCTATCCATACATAGCACACAATAATAAGATCATCATAACAAGCATACTAATCTCTAGAGGGTTAAGGATATACATGTATCTACCGCTTCACTCTAATCATAGGCCTGCCCTGTAGGGCGCATAGTTGTAGAAGGCGATGAACCAGCCATAGATCCTGAAGGCCGAGTCTCAACATCCGCGCTACCTCTGGTCGGACAATTCCTCGCAAAATGGCCCTGCTGGCCGCATGTAAAACAACCTCCCGAACCAGAACGACACTCCCCCTTATGGATTTTACCGCAACGGCCACACTGAGGTAAGGGTGGCCTCATCTGGTCAACACCACTACTCCCCCGAAAACCTGAACCTCGAGCCACGACCGCTCCGAATACTCTGGATGCCACAAGACCGCGAGGACCGCTCATCTTGGAGGAGGCGCATAACTAGTCTGCTGCTGAGGCGGTCCGCCTCGAAAGTCGCCAAAAGACCCTGCTGTTCTGGCCCTCTTCTGCTGATCCCGGTCATTCCGTCGATCTCTCCGCTCCTCACACCCAAGTGCATAAGCCTGCATGCGGGCAATGTCCATGCCCGGCTGAAGAGCTACACCCGAGCAAGCCTCTGCCAAGTAGTCATCGAGCCCCGTGACATAGCGGTGCACTCTATCCTCCATATTTGCCACTAACGCAGGGACATATCGGGCCAACGAGTCGAACTCCACGTTGTACTCTAGAACCGTACGCCCGTCCTGCCTCAACATCAAAAATCTGTTTACCGAGCCTCTCATCCGCGCAAGAAATGTGCAAGAAATGCCCCGAGAACTCGTCCCCATACACCGGAAGCGCATGCTCTCCGGACGCTTCATGAATCAAACCGATCGCAGGTATCACGCACGATGCGAACCCAATACCACCGACTCGCCTCGAGGCCTCGATCACTCTATGATCCGTCAGAATCGCTTGATAAACTCCCGAGGGTCATCTCGCTCGATCCATAGAACACTGGTGTACTGCAACTTAAGAAGTCTCCAACTATCGGCCCTGGGGTGCACTCCTGGTACCACCGGCTCCCGTCTGTCCTCAAGTCTCGCCCTAAACCTAACTAGTAATCGGGCCATCTCTTGTAACCCATATCCTCCGCCCTCGCCGTGGGTGGAGGCTCGATATCGTGGCCTCGTGAGCTACCGCACGCTTCTAAACTCGCTGGGCCGGGCGCATCATAGAATTCGCCGTCTGTAGCACCACCTGTAAAGGCGGGCCTCTGCCCCGTAACCCTCTGTGCTCTACTCGTAGCTCCCTCTGCTGCCTTGCCCTTCTGGGCTCTGGTTGCCTTGCGTGGAGGCATAACTGATATAAAAGAATACATCAGAGGGAGTCCAACTTACAACACAACTCTAAGGCACGATCTCAGAGTGAGAAGAATGAGAACCAATCCTAAATGTCCTGCAGCCTCCTGATTATAGATGTGGTGCACAACACACCGATAATCAAGACTCTACTAGACACGATGCAGACACTTTCCGAGGACTAATCGCTCACGATACCACTTTTGTCACGACCCGATCTCGGGCCCGTGACTGGTGCCTTACCCCGGGCACCCTAGTGATACTACATCAGAGAAAAATAAGCGGAAATAAAAAACATAAACATGAAACAAGAGATATGATAATAAAACAAAGCAACTAAAGCGGTTGCCTTTTCGCATATATACAGAATCAAATACATATCCTTTACAACCCCGCCTACAACCGCATTTCATGGACCTCTAAGAATGTAATAACAACTATGACGGACGGGGCCGCCATACCCACAATGTACAAGAACCTACAACTCGTGGAAACATACCAAAAGATAAGCCTCCGAGAAACGGAGCTTCCTAATACGCTGAATCGTGATCCTAAGAGCGAGGATCAACAACCGTTGTACTTACCGCAGATGAACGCACGCACTTCAAGGAGGTCGATAACAGTACCAAGTATGTGAAATCAAAATACGTAAATGAAATCATAGTAGTATATAAAACAGAGACATATATGATAACCAAACTACAAGACGTAATATGTAGCGAATACATCAAGTCAGGGACTCACGCCCTCAAAGTCATCACTCAAATATAACTATGGGTCTCACGCCCACCACATCATTCGTGCCCGTGGAATACCTTTCTCACTGTCGGCAGTCTAAGATAACAACACCAAAGGGTACACATGAACACCAGGTCCCACCTGTGTCATAAAACCGTGACGGCAAGTACGGGCGCTAACTACCGATACCAAAGCCGCATGATCAATCGGCCGGCAAGTACGAAAGCCAACTACCGTGATACCGTGAGCCGTACTAACAAATCTATATAACCATACCACGGTCCCTGCAAGGCACGAAGCCAACTACGGATACCACCTCGCCACGTAGCTGGTCGGCAAGTACGAAGACTAACTACCGATACCAAGTCGGAATCACGAGACTTCACAAACCGAGCGGGAAAGTAAAGGCTAACTACCGATACCAAGCCAAATCAGCCACGACTTGGGCAAGTACGAGAGCCAACTACGGATACCGCCGAATCAAGAAAACCTCGCCGAGAGCTAGTCCATGGAATAATAATCACGTGTCGCACTGCGGAATGCTCCACACCGCCAGACGCCCAAGTAAGATCATAACAAATCAGTCGGCCCTCCATCGAGAGACGCGGTGGTATAGAAATACAATACTAGCACGACAAGGCTATCACACGCAAACATAGGCAAGTTACACACAACTCAAGGTACTCTCATTTTATGCCAAAGTCCAGGTTTTAACCCCAAGGTACTACGTACGTTAAATTCTTTTAAAAGATCCATTTCTTTTACAAAGGTCACCCGATACCCGTAGTATTAAAATAGAGTGATTAACATTTTAAGTAAACCAAAACAACTTCCATACTTTCCTTTTTAAACCAAACTAAGACAATACCATGCCTTCTTTTTAAACCAAAACACTTCTCCTTTTAAAGTCAAGTTACCATTTTAAAACCAATAATAAAACCATTCCTTTGTTTTCATAAAGTCGTTATAACTAACTTCCCATAAAGTTGTTATAACACTTTATGTTTTAAACCAAAAACTCTTCAATTCCTCAAGTCTCTTTTCTTTTAGAAATCAAGTTCCTTACTTTGGAATTTTAAGAAAATTAATGCTTGTTTATAATGATTCTTATTAAAGCAGCCATGATCTAGGAAATGTAATACAATTTTGTCTTATCTTAGCTTCTATGCAGATGGAGGTTTCTACTGGTTTTAATAGTAATTAATTAGTCAATACATTTTCCTTTATTCACGCTGCAGTGGTTTGTTCGATACTTATTCTCATTTTTGCGAAATCAATATAATATTATTCCTTTTAAAACCCAAGTACCCATTTCTCATAAAAGCGGTTTCACAACTGTTTAACACAAACCAAGTCCTTAATATTTCACATCAAGTCATTTATAAGTCAAGTCTCTTATTTTTTTAAAAAAACCACAAACCATTTCTTTACCTACATAAAGTTGTTATAGCAAACTTCCCATAAAGCCGTTATAACACTTTATGTTTTTAACCAACCAAATTCATTTAGCACATGTACGTCTACCGTACTACATAGTTCACAACAATCATGCTAGAAAAGATAGGAAGAGGTTCACATACCTCGCGACGGTTATCGACAATTATCAAAACGCTCCAAGTAATATAACCTTGCTAGCCTTTTCCACCCTTCAAGTAGAATACGCTACTCGTAGTACTTCAACCTATAATGGCCACAAAACGTCTATCAACTTCTAGATATCTTCGTACCTTATTCTACATAAAATTCGGCAGCACCTCCCCCCCCCCCCCCCGTAACCACATAAATCTCCTCCTCTACTCGCACTCCGCTACTGTGCCAACAACTCAGTGGATTACACGCCTAACCTGACGTGTTCAATTCTACTCCACAAAATACTACAAGTCATCAGAGATACACCCAATGTAAATACAGTTCAATTCTTACCAATATTCATTCTATATATAGTACTCTCAACTATACATTACTATAACATGTAATTTCCAATTACAATAGGGGGATTAAGATCATTACCTCGATAAGCCCAAAATTATCCAAGATTAAATGTCGATCCTGAGCAACGTTTAGCTCCAATTCCTTATGCTCCAACCCGCTCCAAGCAACCCTTAGAAGTTTCTAAACAACTTCTTTTAACACTTCATCTCCAAAAAGTGAAGAACACTTAGGCTCTAAATGTGGCAACTCTCGGCCAAGGGGTAATTTAGGGGCTAGAGGTGTGAAATCTTTTCTAAATCTTGGCTACTAATCTTCCTAATACACTAAGGAAGAACACTTAAGAGGTTAAGAATTTTTGGACAAAGTTTGGTTAAGGGGGAGGCTCAATGGACGAGAACAATAACAAGGGGAGGGAGTATTTCAAGCTTGGAAATCTCAAGTGTGGATGAATTTTAGTCTTGCACTAAGGGGGGTATTTATAGGCCAATCAATGGCCAAGATCAAAGCAAGTGTGAGGTCTAGATTGACCCATGTGTGTGTGGGTCCCACTTATCCATCTACTACACAAAATATCTTCAAGACTTTGACCAAATGTTTATGGCATTTTCCATGCCAAAAACGTGTGAAACATGTCCATCAAATCGTCCACCAAGTGTCACCTAGGGGTGACACATGTCGCCCTCCTATTGGTCCAAAATATTTCATTTTCCGAAAATATCCGTAATGCCAAAAATCCGAAAATAAAGTGGGCCCCACAAAACCGTAAATTCTCCCGTGGGCCCCACGTGACCAATTTCGGAAAGAAACAAATTCCATAATTCTCAAATATTCCAAAAGGTCCGAATACCGAATCCGGGAATCCAATTCCCATTACGAACCTTTTTCTTTCACAAAAGCCGGAAACTTTTCCGTCGAAAAATCACATCTTTCTTCCTTTCAAATTTTCGTGTCGTATTCTCATACGTACGTCCTCACATACATACCCTGGAACTACGGGGTATAACAAATTCTTCCCCACAATCAATATAAAATTGTCCATTCCTTAAGGCACATTCTCGGCAATAACATTATCCATAACAATATCAATTCTCTTTCAATTTCCTTTTTCAATCCAAGTTGTTATTCCAATATGTTATATACATAATAACAATTACAGCAACTATAAATTCTTACCTCCTTAACATGCGACGATTGTAACTACCGTCCAAATTGATTACAACATTAATGGCTAACTTGTCCATTTTCGGTTTTAACATGTCGACATGATCCAAATCTTTTCAAACTTCATTCTATATACCACATACTCATTTCTTAACTACTATAACATGTAATCTTCAATTACATTAAGAAGATGAAGATTTTACCTCAAGAAACCCTAATAATGTCCAAGCGTAAAAGTCGAGCCTTAGCAACTTTTAGCTCCTCTTCTTATGTTCTAATCCACTCCAAACACTCCTTAGAAGCTCATGAAGAACTCCTCTTCAAGTTCCATCTTCAAAGTTGAAGAACACCTTAGGTTTTCGCCTTGGGACTAACGTAAAAATATCGTTTTTCCGGGATCTTTCTATTGAGATATCCTTACAATAACCCTAGGAACCTTGGGTTAAAGTCTTGTGAATTATGATCCACATTTGCAAAATTTTCTCTCAAAATTCCTCCTTGGCCGAGAGCACTATAATGAGCACCTAAAGTTTTCTCAATTTTTTTCTTAGTGTTGAAGACTTGTCTTGCACTAGTGTAGTATATATAAAATAATGGAGGGTCAAGATTATAACACTTGTGTGGTCTTAGATGAAGGGATTTAAATATCAATCCAAGTGGGCTCTTGACTTAGTCAACAATCTCAAGTTTGTCATCCACCTTTAGGCTACTTAACCTTGGTCACAAGACCACTTAACCTTGGTCACTTGACCACCTAACCTAGGTCCAATTTCGGCCAAGACCATGTGGGGAGTGACACGTGTCTCCCTCCTATTCGTCCATAAAATTTCGTAACCCTCGTGGGCCCCACAAAACGTAAAATTTCTCGGGTGGGCCCTACGTGACCAAATCCGTAAAATTTCCACAATGATAATAAATTCCATACTTCTCAAATAATGTATTTTGAGAATCTAATTCTCATCAACGAACATTTTTCCTTTCCGAAGTTCGGAAGATTTTCCTTCGGAAAAACAATTCTTTCTTTCGTACTAATTTAGAGTCCTGATTCCTTACGTACATTCTCTTAAACATTTCCTTGAATTACTGGGTGTAACAGGTCTATAGTCATTTGTGGGTTGGACGTGTACAGTTGTAATTCATTTTGGATATTGTGTATATAATGGCAGCCTTGCCGGCTCGCCTATGATGTTATATGACAGTTCAGGGGACAGGATCCCTTTGTTATGAGATTATGAGTTTTTTTAAGCTTCTACTGGTTATATGTGATGTGTGGTTAAAGGGTGCCCAGGTAGGGCTCCAGTCGCGGTTCGTCAGTTCATGGTGTGACAAAAGTGGTATCAAAGCAGTTAGTCCTCGGAATGTATACAGGCCGTGTGCAGTAGAGTCTTGGTTATCGGTGTGTTTTGTACCACACCCATAAACAGGAGGCTACAGTACATTTAGGATTGGTTTCTATTTTCCTTACTCTAAGATCGTGCGATAGAGCTATGTTGTTAGGATAGTCCCTCCCTAACGAATTATTGTGGTTGCAGCTATGCCTCCAAAGAAAGCGACAGCGGCCCAGAAGGGGAATATATGGACTTTGTATACATGTTGGTAAAATTGTTGTATAGTTGGTGCGATGATGATGTACATCTATACAAACATATTTATTAGGGCCATGTGTGTGATTCCTGAAATGATTATGGATTATCATGAGTTGGTTAAGCTTTAATAATTGCTTGGAAGGTATTAAACAATTTAATGAATCGACATCAAGGCATACAAGGTGTGCTAAATTGGAATATTCAGGAGGTAATGAGATGTCTGAGATTGAGATGAACTCGTAAAAGATCATGTTGAATAGACTTAATGACATACCATGTTGTTAGATTAAGCTATGTTGTACGCTTAAGTGATATGCACGAATAATATTTGTATGGAGTAAATAGGGTTGTTTTGGTTAAGACAACATGATTTTGAGATTATGAGAAGCTATCTTACCCGTATACGGGGAGAGATAATGTAAGCTTGGGACATGAAATATTTGAGAATCTTAGAATAGTTGATAATCGTTGAGCCCTTAGATGTACAAGGCCTTCTTGAGTAAAATATTCTATGTTTGATCTTGATTAAAGTACATAGTATATGTGAAGTATATTAATGGTGATAATTCCTTGGTTTGAGTATAAACCACTTGTGATTGTTGTTAATGTTGTTGAGTCGATTGGAAAGGGTATTACCTATTTTAAGAGACTGTAAAATGCAGTAGAGGATTTACTCCCAGATGTTGAACACAGGAGGTGAACATATCCTTGCAAACTGGTCAATCAATTACAAGGGGATACAAAGAAGGAATTTATATTGGAAGGTTTAGTAGGCTATAAAGGTCCACACGTTTTACGGTGACTCTGGCTGATTAGAATTCTAGAGGGAACTGCAATAGGACCTTATGAATGTGACTTTGACTATAAAGAAAGTACAATGTGCTAAGGGCTATTAGAGGTAGAATGACGCTAGGACCAAAATTCTTTCAACAGAAGTGCAAAAATTCAATGGCTAATATATGGAGATATGAATACAAAAGCATTCCACAGCTTGATGATATGATATTCAATATAAAGGACAAAAAGAGTGATACTCTTAATGATACGTTAGGGATCATGCAACCGGTAATATAGTGAGACAAGGAGCAGTGGTAAGTGAGGAACAGAGAATAATGCTAGAAGGAAAGATTATGAAAGTGAGATAAGCCATATTCCCCGCGTAAACGGCGATATGGGTATTATTAAGAATTACATATATCAAGGTTAGTAAGCTAAGGTATTATATAGATATTGGACTGGTAAAGTCCTCGGCTTCGGCTACGTTGTGCAACATGTTACCATTCTACATAACCTTTGGATAACTATAGTGTGATGGAGGTAATTGAGGACGGGAACTATGGAATAGTCGAAGAATGGCCGTAAGAAATATGAAAACAATGAATAAGTAGGAATGGAATGGTATGATCAAGTATTAAAGCATGAATGTTTTCCTTCGTTTAATGACGAGTAAAAGGAAGGATTACGACAAGAACGGTAAAGGTGAATGAAATTATAGTTATACAGGTAATTCGATTCCTTACTTGACTATATTGTTTGGTGAATAATACATATGTTATATTGTGGCCCTGTGTGGAACCTTGTGTTGCTAAGTATAGGTTGATAGGTATAGTTAAAGGAGACTGTGCCAGAATGTTTATAGTTTGAGACCTATTATGAACATTCAGAGATAATTGTTTCTAAGGGGGGGAGAATGTTACACCCCGTAATTCCAGGGTATATAATTGAGAACGTAATTAAGGAAATAAGATTTGAATGTTGGAATGAAAGTATATTTACATTTTTCTAATATAGGAAATTTTGGATACAAATGTGACGACGAGAATTATTAACTTGTATTTAAATTCTTTCCAATGGATTTATGGACTTAGTATTGTATTATGAAGTCTTGGCATTGATAATATGGGGTCCACCAAAAATTTCACAATTTGGTGGGCCCATCAAAATTTTGAAGAATTTTGGCTTAGTGTTGAATTATTAAATCTTGGTATTGAGAAGTGAGGCCATCGAAAATTTATAGATATTTGGCTAAGTGGGGGATATTTTTTTGTGATTGAGAAAGACAAGTGGACAAGTGGGGTTCATGGGTCCCCCCTCCACTTGTGTGAAAACACCAATTATATCTAGACTTGGCAAGACTTTATGTTCATAATATCTCTTCCTTCAAACTCATTTCTCTCTTCCTTCTCCATCAAGTTTCGAAATTCCCTTACTCCAAGGAAGCTCTTCCACGGCCAAGTGAACAACAAATTAGTTTCTTTTCCAAGATTAAGCTCCTTAACTAAGTTCTATGCAAGGTTAACTCTCTGAAATAGTGGGTCACGGTTTTAGCCAAGAAACTTCTTTGAAACCCTAAGCTTGAAAATGAACTTTTTGGAAGATAAACAAGAAAGTAAGATGGTTACAAGCTTGTAAAGGATATATGCATGTTGTTGTGAATTGAAGAAAGGGTGCAAAGGTGAAGCAAAGGTGCCGAGAACTCGGGACTGTTTTTGCTAAAAGTGAAGGTAAGAGTTCTTCTTCCTCTTAAGATTAATAAAGTTAAATGATGTTATAATTAAGAGATGAACTTGTGTTAAGTGAAATGGAGAATAAAAAGTGCATGTGACCGTTTTTGGGCAAGTTAGCCGATTTTGGACTGTTTTATTATATTGGATTTCGTTGGTTATTATTGTTTCTATCTTCACTTATTGCATGTTAAAATAAAGGAATCTTGTTGTTGATAGTTGATATGGTTTATATTAAAGTGTTGAAATTTGAATTGGATTATAAGGAATTATGAAAAGGGCTTTGGATTGTTGTTGGCTACTATCTTAAAACTGTTGGATATTGACGTGCTGTTTTAGGGGCTGTTTTATGCGTGTATAATGCTGGAAATTCAATACCATTACGCATGTTTAAATGTGGAAATTGCTAACGTATGTCCTAAAGGTGTAGAAAGGCTTCACATTCTACCCTCATTGTTATTGTAATATGGACTATTTTAGTGGACTGTTTTAATAGATATTAAGAGGCTGAATTTACATGAGAAGTGTGTGTGTAAATCCCCTTTGTTGTTGTTTTGGTTGTGCCCTTAATTGGTGTTTGGTTATTGATGTTATTGGCTTCATTTGGAAGTTGTGGATATATGCATAAATTTGGGAAGTGTTGCCCAAATTTTTATATGAAAAGAGAACCATTACTTGGTATATGACCTACACTAGTAAGCATGAAGTTGATAGACGTGTTATTGTTATTATAGGTTGAAGTACTACTTGAGACGTATTCTATTTATCGTGTTGGTATAGCCGATAAGGTATGTGAACTATCCTTTCTTCTTTTGGCATGTTCTACGTGCGAACTATAACTGTGGTATTGCTCCATAGTTTACTCTACTCTTAGGAATTAAGGAATATTCATGTTATTGATTCTATGCTAAAAGCATGTCTGAATTGTTCCTAAGTCCTTATTAAGGCATATGAGACAGATGTTGATAAGAGTTTTTAGTAAGCATGGGAGACGAGTTGACTCAGCTTATTTAAAGGAATTGTTAGGTTTAGTAGACGTGTTAAAACAAGTCATTGCATTGTTAAGTGAAAAAAGGTATCGACAAACAATTATTATATTAAAATGATTAGAATGCCATCTGCATAGAAACTAAGATTGTGAACTAGCAAATGTAAAATATAACCAATTTATTTTACATTTGCTAGTTCACAACTGATTAGATAAGATCTTTATAAAAAAGATAAATTACTCACAGCCCATATAAGAATTAAATAGGCAAATTCGGATTTGTTATCGCCATTCAGATGTTTCCATAATGTTAGACAGAGGAGCGAGACTAATTTAGATTATCGAGTTGGTACAGACGACAAGCGGTATGTGAAACTCTTCCTTCTTTCTTTTGGCATGGTTTTTATAAAGTGAGTGTACGACGGATGTACATAGTTATATTGGATTCTAATCCTAAATGATACATGATGTATAGTGTCTTGGATTTTCCAAATGATGGTTTCTAAAGAATACATGACATGATAGTGCCTTGGTTTTTCTAAAATGAAAGTTCATTTTAAAGATTTTATTGAGAGACAAATGATGATATAAATTGCACAAGGTTGCTCATGATAGCTATTCGTGCAAGTATTATTATTCCATTCACCGAGTCCCATGATGGGCCGGAACACGTTATATGTATATATATGAGGATGATGAGCTCACCGAGTCTCTCACTAAAGGGTCGGGACACGTTATATTGATGAGCTCACCGAGTCCCTCACTAAAGGGCCGGGACACGTTATATTGATGATTCCACCGAGTCCCTCACTAAAGGGCCAGGACATGTTATATGTATATAGATATGATGGTTATATAGACTGAGTCCTAGAATGGGCCAGGATATGTTATGTGTAAATAGTTATATGGACCGAGTCCCATAATGGGTCGGGATACGTTATGTGTAAACAGTTATATGGACCGAGTCCTAGAATGGGCCGGGATACGTTATGTGTAAACAGTTATATGGACCGAGCCCTAGAATATGTCGGGATACGTTATATGTAAATAGATATATGATTCCATGGACATGTATCCATGATGCGAGTACAGATACTCATGACTGTATATGACTCTCACTTCTTAAAAGGCACAGTTGATTCTAATTTTTTAAAAGGTACAGTTGGCTCTATTTTATATGGCACGGTTGGATCTGGTATTTGATTTTCATAGTTGCCCCTGTCATCCTTTGGCCAGTTAAGATCTTATTTACTGTACTTTATGTTTACATACTTGGTACATTGTTGTACTGGCCCCCTTCTCGGGGGGTTGGGTTCATGTCCGCAGGTATAAGTACTCAGTTTGGTGATCCTCGAGCTTAGGATCCTTGCCCAGATTTTTGAGATAGCTCCACTGTTCCGGAGCCTGTCATTTAGTACAGATCTGCTATTACAGGCTTATGTATATTCAGGGGTACGGCAGGGCCTTGTCCCGTCATAGTTCATTGTCATACTCTTAGAGGTCTGTAGTCATGTGTGGGTTGGACATGTACAGTTGTAATTCATTTTGGCTATTGTGTATATAATGGCAGCCTTGCCAGCTCACCTATGATGTTATATGACAGTTCAGGGGATAAGATCCCTTTGTTATGAGAATATGAGTTTTCTTAAGCTTCTGTTGGTTATATGTGATATATGGGTACAAGGGTGCCCAGGTAGGGCACCAGTCGCGGTCCGTTGGTTCAGTGTGTGACACATGAGTACAAACCTCAAAGAGTAAGACAGTAATTATGATGGGACAAGGCCCCGCCGTACCCCTGAATATACATAAGCTATAATGGAAGACCTGTACCAAAATGACTAGGCTCTGGAACAATGGAGCTATCCCAAAATGCTGAGCAAGGATCCTAAGCTCGAGGATCACCAAACTGAGTACCTATACCTGCGGGCATGAACGTAGCCCCCCGGAGAAGGGAGTCAGTACAACAAGGTACTAAGTATGTAAACATAAAGTACAGTAAATAAGATCATAACTGGATAAAAGATGACAGGGACAAGTATGAAAATCAAATACCAGATCCAACCGTGCCATATAAAATAAAAGCCAACTGTACCTTGTAAAAATAGAGAGCCAACTGTGCCTTATAAAAATAAAGATTCATATCAAAATCATGAATGTCTGTCCATATAATTATATACTGTCATGGTTATCTATACCCGCCTCATGGAAGCATGTCCATGGAATCATATACTGTCATAAGTATCTATACTCGCATCATGGATACATGTCCATGGAATCATATACGAATAAACATTGTGTCACGACCCGACCCCGGGCCCGCGACTGGTGCCCTACCTGGGCACCCTTACAGGTATACATCAGAGAAAATCAGTGGAACATACATGAAACTGATAACGTACATTAACAGGAAAATAAACAACATGCTAGCCGATAAGGCTACCTCCCTGGACATATATATATATACAAAGCCAAAAGCAGTTACATCTTTTTTCTTTACATACTGACCCACAAGATATGACTACGGACCTCTAAGAGTTTTGACATAACCACTGTGACGGGACAGGGCCCCGCCATACCCCTGAATATACATAATCTACATCAGCAGGGATCCGTACCAAAAGATAAGCCTCCGGAGTAAATGGAGTTTTTTCCCAAAAACTGAACAGAGATCCTAAGAGCAAGGATCACCAACCTGTGTACCTAACACTGGCGGCATTTAACGCAGCCAAGGGTCAGATAACAAAACCGAGTATGGAACGGAAATAAGGTACAGTAAACAAATCATAACTGTACAAAAGAATGACAGGGGCAAGTATAAAAAGTAAATATCAGATCCTACCGTGTCATTACAACTCAAAAACTTAATCGCACATTATTATCTTTTCCCATTTTCAATAAGAGTTATAACCAAATTAGCAGTACATTTGTGCCTTATTAACAAAGAGAGTGAACAAGAATAAACTTTTGCCATTTAAAAGTAGGAAGGTTATGATTAATTCAGGGCTACCCGCCCGTCTTACCATTATGCAATCCTATTCATGGGAATTTAACCCGCATGGGAATTTAACCCGCATGGGAATTGAACCCGCATAGGTCACGTGGACCCGCAATGAGTATATATGGATACCCGCATCGTGGAGAGCTTGTTACACCCCGTAATCCCAGGACATGTTTAAGAGAATGTACGTAAGGAATCAGGACTCTCAATTGGTACGAAAGGAAGAATTGTTTTTCCGACGGAAAATCTTCCGAACGTCGGAAAGGAAAAATGTTCGTTGGTGAGAATTAGATTCTCAAAATGCATTATTTTAAGAGTATGGAACTTATTATCATTATGGAAATTTATTTGTACGGATTTGGTCACGTGGGGCCCACCCGAGGAATTTTACGTTTTATGGGGCCCACGAGGGTTACAGAATTTTATGGCCGAATGGGAGGGAGACACGTGGCACCTCCCCCCACATGGTCTTGGACGAGATTGCAAGGTTAAAATGGTCATTGACCATTGTGGATGAATAAGTCTTCAAGCTTGAGAAAATTGACCAAGTCAACTTATCCACTTGGCTAATTAATTAATGATCTTCATCCTAGCCTCACATTTGTTATAATCTAAGCTCTCCATTGTGTTATATATTCTCCCTAAGTTGCAAGACAAGTCTTTTACACTTAGAAAAAATTAGAACACTTAGGGTTCTTGAGAGTAGCTCTCGGCTAGAGGGGAAAAGAAGAAGAATTTTTTTTCGTTTGTGGTTCTTAATTCATGATACTTTAACCCAAGTTCCCTAAGGGGACTGTAAGGATATCTCAATAGAAAGATTTCGGAAAAACGACGTTTTCACGTTAGTCGCAAGGCGAAACCCTAAGGTGTTCTTCAACTTTGAAGATGGAACTTGAAGAGGAGTTCTTCATGAGCTTCTAAGGAGTGCTTGGAGCGGATTGGAACATAATAAAAGGATCTAAGAATTGCTAAGGAGCAACTTTGAATCTTGGATATTATAAGGGCTTGTAAAGGTAAAAATCTTGTCGTTTTAGCAATTAAGGATTTCTTATTGTTGTAGCTATGGATATTAGCAAGAATGAGGTATATAGTATGAAGTTTGATAAGTGTATTGGCTATTGGAACCCTAATCCGAAAACTAGTATGTTTAGCCCTTAAGATTGCAATTCAATTTGGTTACTAGTTTAGTCACCACATGTTATATAAAGAAGGAATTATGGTTGTTGAAATTGTTTATGACTATATAACATGTTAGACCTAAGAACTTGGATTGGAAAAGAATTGGAAAAGACTTTGAGTTGTTGTATATGTTTAGCCGAGAATGGCTTTAAATATGGAACTAGTTTCGTATTAATTTGTGGGGCAGAATTTTACACGTCATGTTAAGGCGTGTAATCCCCTTTGGTTAGCTGAATTGTTGGGCCTTAAAAGTGGCGTTTGGTTATTGATTTTCGGCCTTGAAAAAGGTGGCAAAGTATGTAGAAACAAAGGAAGTGATGTCCGATTTTCCGTAGAATTTAGTAACTTTGCACTTAGAATATTCTACGTTTGAAGTAAGAAGTTAATAGACGTATTTTGACCATTATAGGATGAAGTACTACGAGTAGTGTATTCTACTTGAAGGGTGGAAAAGCTAGCAAGGTTATAGTACTTTGGAGCATTTTGCTACTTGTCGATAATCGTCGCGAGGTATGTGAACCTCTTCCTTCCTTTGGCATGATTCTATGTATGGAATATACATGTGGTATTATTTTGTGTTCCCTTCTACTCTTAGAAGTTAAGAGGTATTTATGTGATTTACTCTATGTAAAGGTTATGTCTAAGTTATCCTAAGTTCTTACCAAGTCTTATGGGGGATGTTAGTAAGAGTCGTTAGGAGGTATTTGGAGCCAAGTTGGCTTGGCTAATTTACAACACGAATGAGAATAAGTATCGAACAAGCCATTGCAGCGTTAATAAAGGAAAATGTAATGACAATTGATTATATTAAAATGAGTAGAATTCTCCATCTGCATAGAAACTAAGATAAGACAAAATTGTATTACATTTTCTAGATCATGGCAGCTTTAATAAAGATCGTTATAAACGAGTATAACCTATTCACAACGCGTAAAGTATATGTACTTAATTTAAAAGAGTTTACATTATGAAGTTTTAAGATTATGAACCTTAAACTCTTAAAGGGTTGAGATACTTTATTTTCAAGTAATGAAACTTGATTCTTAAAGGAAGAAATGACGTGATTTAAGGGAAGTAACTTGTTTTTAAAAGGTCTAAGTTACGTAAGTGTTATACCCCGTATTTCCAGAGTATGTACGTAAGGACGTACGTAGAAAATTTGAAACTTGTATTAAGGCTTGGCCGAATTAATTTTGTTCACAACACCCGTTTAGAGTCGTTTTTCGACGAAACGTTTTCACAACTTTCGTAGGGGAATTTCCGGTTATGTCATTTTTAATTTTTGCGGATTTTTCCGAGAGACGAAACATTTTGGACCAACGGGAGGGCGACACTTGTCACCCTCCAATTGATGGATGTGAGGCGTTATTGTGGCCGATTGGAATGGCTTTAGTTGGTAGGATATTTGTGTGTTAGTTGGTTAAGGGGAACTTGGCAAGATCTTGGCCCTACACTTGCCTTGCACTTGGCAAGATCTTGGCCATTGGTTGGCCATTGGTTGGCCTATAAATACCACCCTATGTTGAAGACTTTCTTCATCCTAAAATCTTCTAAGTGTTAAAATCCCTCCCTCTCCCTTCTTGTGGTTCTCGTCCAAAAGCCTTCCCCCGCCCCCGGGGCCGCGAGTTCCCCAGTGGTAGGCCGAGGGTATACACCCTCTCGGGTGCTAGCCGTGGTACCCCAGCCTAGTTGTTTTCGTATAATACCCCTCTTGGTAGAAATACTCTCAACAGTATTGTTATAAGGCCCAAATTACCTTAGCCATATACCTTGTTGTATTCTAAGGTTATACCTATCTAAAAGCCCGTAAATACTATTATACTTACTGTCGGTACCAAACCGAAACCCTAAGGAAAATCTCCATGGTTAGTTGGAGTAGTATGTAGAAGTTGGTTAGAACTTCTAAGGGTAGTTTGGAGCGGGTTGGAGCGCACGGAGTTGGAGCTAAACGATTGCCCAGGATCGACTTTAACTAGGATAATTATGGGCTTATCGAGGTAATTATCTTGTCCCTCTATTGTAATTGGAAATTACATATTGTTAGAACATATAGTTGAAGTATACTATATATAGAACTGAACGTAGTTATCGGCAATGTCTTTTGACTTAAGCCTGAATAATACTTACGGCAATGTCTTGCGACTTAAGCCTGAATTTAAAGAAGAATACTGAACTGTAATTACATAGGTCAGACATGAGACTTGTGTAGTACCGTGGAGTAGAATTGTACCGTTAGGTTAGGCGATAACCCCTGGTTGGCTTGGTAGCCACCGATAGAGGAGGAGATTTACGCCGCCATGTGTGGGAAGTCGCCAATTTTCGTAGAATGTCCTACGAAGGGATCTAAATGTTAATAAGCGCCTTGTTGCCTTATAGGTTGAAGTACTACGTGTTGTGCGATCTACGTGGCTTAAGGAGTAGCCGGTTGGAAGTACTTGAGCGCTTTTGCTATTAGTCGATACTGCCGCGAGGTATGTGAACCTCTTCCTATCTCTTCTAGCATGATATGTGTGAACTATGTAGTACGGTAGACGTACATGTGCTAAACGTATTTGATTGGTTTAAAACATAAAGTGTTATAACGGCTTTATGGGAAGTTGGTTATAATAGCTTTATGTTGGTAAGAAAATACTTGTGGTCTTTAAAAAGGTAACTGATTTGAACTATAACTGGCTTGTTATGTGTTAATAAAGAACTTGAAGTATTTCAAAAGATTTTTGAATCATTTTGAAAGAAGAAGTAATACTTGGTTTTTGAAAACTTAAGAGTTATACTAGCTTTATGGGAAGTTAGATATAACGGCTTAGGAATGTTTTCTCGATTTGGAAATCAGAATGTGTATCGACAAACCACTGCAGCGTTAATAAAAGGAAATGTTTTGACAGATTAAGTATTATTAAAACTAGTAGAAACTTCCATCTGCATAGAAGCTAAGATGAGACAAAATGATATTTCCTAGATCATGGCTGCTGTAATAAGATTGTTATAAACAAGAATATCCTACTCACATATAAGACTTATGTTTCTCAGATAGTTAAAAGAGAATTATATTCTTAAATGAATAAGACTATGAACTACGAAACCTTTCTAAAATAAGAAACGTGAACATTTGAAATTAGGCAAACTTGGACGTTTGGAAAATAATGTTGTTACTTGATTTTACCAAGGTAAGTGTTTTGGTTTATTTAAAAGACAATACTCTATTTTATACTACGGGTATTGTGTGACTTATGTGAAAGCAACGGATCTTTTAAAGGATTTAATGTATGAAGTACTTTGGGTAGATACCCGAACTTATTAGCTTAAAGTACCTTGTGTGTATAACTTGATTGTGTTGGTTTGTGATAGCCTTGTAATACTTTCTTGTTGATTGATAAGTAAACATGCTAGGATGCTACGTGTGTTAGTATCTTGTGACGTTGTGTAAAGGGGTTTTCCTTTGTTGTGCTTATGTTGCTTAACGATAAGCTGTTGTGTTAGTATTTTACATCACTCATCTCTTGAGATGATTCCGGTTGTCGCCTCACGCGGGTAGACTCAGCGGTCGATGGACCTATGATTCGAGAATACCTCACGCAGTCCTGTGGGCCTATGCGCGAGCTACGAGTTCCGTGTTAGTGTGCGCCCTTTATGGGCACGCGGTCCATGTGGCTACGCGGATCACAAGATGTGACGATGCCGGAGTAGCTACCTCGACGCGGAATACCTCACGCGGCCGATGAGATTGGCCTACGCGAGTGCGGAGTTCCGTGGTTAGACGCAGACATTGATATCGCGCAAGTGGCGGCTTTGATCATGTGACGGTCAGACAGATCTTATGATACGATTCATGACCTTGTTGGTACCGTGGGTTTTAGTAGTCGGCTATGCCTTCGCACTTACCCCCGCATGCTTTATTATGACACAGTGGGACATGGTGTTCATGTGTGTTCTCGTGCTTTTATATCATAGGGATCGCCATGAGGAAGGTATTCCACGCATGATTGATGTCAGGCACGAGACCCATTGTTATACTTGAGTGATGACTGAGGCGTGAGTCACGACTTGACACGACCGCTTTGTAAAGCGTAGTTTGTTATCATACATGTCTCCCGCTTTATATGATCGCTATGATTTCATTTACTGATGTATTTTTCAGTTTCACATACTGCACTTTTGTTATCGACCTCCTTCGGGCCGCGTCATGCCGCAGTTGAGGTACACCATCGTTGATCCTAGCTCGTGGTCACAGCCGTTGGGAAGCTCCGTTTCTCGGAGGCTTATCAGTGGTATAGTCCTCGTCAGTAAGTGTTTACATTCGTGGTTTGGCGGGGCCCGTCCCCGCCATGGTTGTCATATCATTCGTAGAGGTCTGTAGTAATCTTGTTGTGGTTTTGTAAAAGGATTAAACTGCTCATGTTGAAAAAGTTGTCATTTTTTTTACGCCAAAGGCAAGTTTTTCTCAGATTATTGTTTCATATTTCATAATATGTCTTGTATCGCTTTATGTTCCGATTACTCGATGTTGTATCACTAGGGTGCCCGGTAGGCACGACCACGTCTTAATCGGTCGTGACAAAAGTGGTATCGAAGCGATTAATCCTCGGAAAGTGTCTACGCACCGTATCGAAGAAGTCTTGATTATCGGTGTGTTGTGCACCACACCAATAATCGTGAGGCTATAGGATATTTTAGGATTGGTTTCTATTCTTCTCACTCGAGATCGTGCCTTAGAGCCGTGTTGTAAGTTGGACCTCTAACGCATTTCTTTCCCTTACCGCTATGCCTCCGCGTAGGCAACCCGCCTGTGAGGCAAGTGTAACGACCTGCCCGGCCCGCATCGTGCCTTATCCCGCACCCTAGTGATACAATCATCGAGAAAAACCGCGGAAAATAAAACTTTAAACAAGAAACAAGATATATGAACATAAACAAAGCCAACCCAACTGCTACCTTCCAATAACATAAATAAAAACAACTCTTTCAAAACGAAGCTTAATCCTTTTACAACCCCGCCTACAACAAGATTACTGCACTCTAAGATTTACAACAACTATGACGACAGGGGCTCGCCATACCCCGAATGTACAAGAACCTACAACTCAGTGGAACACATACCAAAAGATAAGCCTCCGAGAAACGGAGCTTCCCAAAACGCTGAACCGAGATCCTAAGAGCGAGGATCCACGACCGATGTACTCTACTGCGGCATGAACGCACCAAGGAGGTCAAGATAACAGTACCAAGTATGTGAAATCAGAAAATATCAGAATGAAATCATACTAGTCTATATAATGCATGAGACATGTATGATAACCAAACTACAGTTCACAACATAAAAGCAGTCATTTCCAGTCAGTGACTCAAGTCACAAGTAATCACTCAAATATAACTATGGGTCTCAATCCCACAACATCAATCATGTTCGCATCACGGCCGCATGCCGGAATTCAGATCGGCAGACATGTCCATGATGCAACAATAATACCAATGCCCCACGGCCACATGCCCCGAATTCTACCGTGTAGACACGTCCATGTGACATCAACAATAATATACGGGTGATCAACCCCGCCGCACGGCCACGTGCCCCTAATTCTACCTCGGTGTAGACATGTCCATGTAACCACAATAACAATATATCGTAATCAACCCGACCGCACGGCCGCATGCCCCTAATTCTACCGGTGTAGACATGTCCATGTGACAAAAACAACAAGACAAGAATCAAAATGGAAACATACCGTTGAATTCTCCATCATCGCCAAAGACGCCCAAGTAAGTTCTCCACAAGTCGACCGCCTCATCGAGACGCCAGAATACGTAAATACCACACTTGCACAACAAAGGCTATCATCACAAGCATAGGCAAGTTTCACAACAACAAGCATAGGCAAGTTTCACAACAACAAGCATAGGCAAGTTTCACACAACTCAAAGTACTTTCATTTTATGCCAAAGTCCGGGTTTTTAACCCCAAGGTACTACATACGTTAAGTTCTTTTAAAAGAGATCCATTACTTTTATAAAAGTCACCCGATACCCGTAGTATTAGGATGACCAACCCACATTCCTTTTCAAAATCAAGTAACAACATTCTTTTCCTAAGTTCCATTTTGCCTAGTTTCAATTACTCAAGCTTCTCATTTTCAAATGCTCAAGTCACTTATTTTAGAAAGGTTTCATAACTCATAGTCTTAATCTCTTTTAAAACAATTGAGTAACATATGTCATATATGTGAGTAGTTTATTCTTGTTTATAACGATCTTATTACAAAGACCATGATCTAGAAAATGTAATATCATTTTGTCTCATCTTAGCTTCATGCAGATGGAGGTTTCTACTGGTTTTAATACAACACATCATTATTCAATACATTTTCCTTTATTAACGCTGCAGTTGGTCCGTCGATACACATTCCGATTTCAAATCAAGAAACATTATCCCTTTAAAAACCAAGTACTCATTACTCACGAATGAGGTTTCACACAAACATCCACATTAAAACAAATAAGTTAAGTCTCTTATCTTATAAGATCAAGTCTCTTAACTTCTAACATCAAGAAACCATTTTCTTACCTACATAAAGTCGTTATAACCAACTTCCCATAAAGCCGTTATAACACTTTATGTTTCAAACCAATCAAATACATTAAACACACGTACGCTCACCGCACTACATAGTTACACACATATCATGCTGGAAGAGATAGGAAGAGGTTCACATACCTCGCGACGATTTATCGACGATAAGCAAAATCTGCAAGTACTACAACCTTGCTAGCCATTTCCACTCTCGAGTAGAATACGCTACTCTTAGTACTTTCACCTATAAAGGTCACAAACGCCTATTAACCCCAAAACACAAGTTTCTATCTTTCTACGTAAAATTCGGCAACATTTTCCCCGCAACAGCAGAAATCTCCTCCTCTATCGAGGCCGCCACCAAGCCAACCGGTGGGTTTACACGCCTACCCTGACGTGTACAATTCTACTCAGAATACTACACAAGTCCATCGCAATACACCCTATGTAAATACGATTCGATTCTTTATTCTTCAGCTTAAGTCAAAAGACATTGCGAATACTAAGTATAGTTCCATATACGATACTTCAACTATATATTCTAACAAACATGTAATTTCCAATTACAATAGAGGGACAAGATAATTACCTCGATAAGCCCAAAATTATCCAAGTTATAATGTCGATCCTGAGCAAGGTTTAGCTCCTACTCCGTGCGCTCCAATCCGCTCCAAACAACCCTTAGAAGTTCTAACTAACTTCTACTCAAATACTTCAACCAACTATGAAGATTTCCTTAGGGTTTCGGTTTGAGACTAAAGGACAAAAGGTAGTATTTCGGACTTCACGTATAGAGGTATCTTTGGAATACTACAAGGTACAAGGCTAAGGTATTTTGGGCATTATAACAATACTAGGAGAAGTATTTCAATGCCACAAGGGAGGGGTATTATACGAAAACAACTAGGCTAGGGGGGGGTACCCCACGGCTAGCACCACAAAGGGGAGTGGACTCTCGCCACAAAGGCCACTCAAAGGGAGGGTTTCTCGCCAAGGGCCTTTACTAGGGAGGGGCTCTTGGACGAGTCAAACAAGAGGAGAGGGAAGGATAGCAAGACTTGGAACATTTTGGATGAATGAAGTCTTCAAGCTGGGTATTTAGAGCAAACCCACAAGTCAACCAATGGCCAAGATCACGCCATGTGCAAGGCAAGTGTAAGGCCAAGATCAAGCCAAGTGCACCCTAGACCCTACTCCTTAAACCCCTCACAAAGATCTACACAAATATCTTGCCCAACCTTATCTCCCAAACGCCCCACGCGCCGCCACCTTGCCCACCAACGCAGGTGCCGCCGCCTCTCGTTGGTCCAAAATGTTCCGTCGCTCGGAAAAATCCGCAAAAATACAAAACGACATAGCCGAATTTTCCTTCGCAGTTACGCGAAAACGCTTTAAAAAAACGACTAACCAATAGGCCACAAAGGTAAAAATCGCCAAGCGGTGCCACATGGGGTGACACGTGTCGCTCCGATTCGCCTGAATATTTCGTCTTCCAAAATATCCAAAATACCGAAATCTCAAAACAAAGCTGCTCCACAAAATCAGAATTTCTCCCGTGGGCCCCACGTGACCATTTCCAAAATAAAATCTCAAAATTCTAATATAATCTATGAAGTCCAAATACCAAACTGGGAATCCAATTCCCATTAACGAACCTTTTTCTTCACAAATAACCGGAAACTTTTCCGTAAAACTCACATCTTTCTTTCTTTTCAAAATTTTCTCAGTACTTCGTGACGCACGCCCTCACATACATACCCCGCAACTACGGGTATAACATTCTCCTCCTTAGAAACATTCGTCCCGAATGTTCCTTCTCAAGACGGATATCGATGAAGTTCCTCTAACAAGTTGTCAACGCCATACCGCCGCGAAATAACACACGTTATCTTCCTTCCTTACTCGTCGTGCCCTTCTCGAACACTTGAACTCTCCCAAAGACGCACCATACTTCACCATTACTGCCTCGAAAATCTGCGAGTCACAACCTCCAAACTTGGTCATCTTACTAACCTCAAACTTCCTTAAGGCCATTCCGGCCTTTTACGAACCGCTCGTCGAACGCGCCCACGAACTCATACGATGGTCACACAAACTTGGGCCTAGCATCCTCGTGACCTACCACCGGCGACCACCCAGAACTGACCCCACCCCAAACCGGGTTACGGTTGACCCGCAAATGGTCCTCAACCCGACCCCAACCGCGCCAAACTCTTGTTCCCGATCCGAACAATCTTACTAATTCACATCAAAGCTACCACTTCCATCTCGCACTACCCACGACTTATCACACAAATAAATCCCACGTATACTACTACTCCGATAAGGGTCAAAAATAAATCTTTAACTCAAGACGACCTTACCCCTAAGGTCTCCCGTGACATAGTCTAAGGTTCACACTTGCCATGCCCCCACACGTATCCTCCCAACTAAGCATGTTTTCTAACTCACAATTAACACAACGCTATTCGTACATAGCACATAATAATGAGACCATCATAACAAGCATACCAAAACTCTAGAGGGTTAAGGATATACCCGAAGCTACCGCCCACTCTAATCATAGGCACACTGCAGGCGCATAATCGTAGGCGCGATGAACCACCACCGATCCGTAGGGTCGAGTCGAACATCCGTGCTACCCTTGGTCTGACAGTTCCTCGCAAAATGGCCTCGCTGGCCGCAAAATAACAAGCTCCCCGCACCACGACACTCCGAAATGCGGTCTACCACACCGACCACACCGAGGTAGGGTGACCGTGATCCGCCAACCCCTTACTTCCTCGAAACTCAACCTCGAGCCCCGACCGCTCCCGAATACTCAAGGTTGTGGAGGACCACTCAGACCGGGCGGAGGTACAAAACTAGTATGCCGAGGCGGTCCGCCTCGAAAGTCACCAAAGGACCTCGTTGTTCGCCTCTTCGCGATCTTGGTCATTCCGTCGACCTCTCCGTGCCTCACATCGGTGCATGAGCTCGCACGCGGCAATGTCCATGCCCGGCCAAGAGCTACACTGAACATGCCTCGACATGTAATCATCGAGCCTCAGAACATATCGGTGCACTCGATCCTCCATACTAGCTACTAACGCTGACGCATCGCCAATGAGTCGAACTCACATTGTACTCCCGAACCGCACGCCCGCCTCGTCTAAGCATCAAAAATCTGTTTACCGTGCCCTCCTCATCCGCGGAGGCAAGAAGTGCGTGAGGAAAGCCCCAAAACTCATCCCATACTGCTGGAGGTGCATGCTCTCCCGAAAGCTCCTATGAATCAAACCAATCGATCATGTATCACGCACCGACGCGAACCAAAGGTCACGCACTCGGTCTCAAGCCTTGATCACCCGCATGATCCGGTCAGAATCGCCGGATGAACTCCTCGCGATCATCCTCGTGCCTCGACCCATAAAACTCGCGGGCTACAACTCGTAAAGTCCCGTAGCCTCAAACTATCTCGCCGGGGTGAACCATCAAAGCATCGAATCGAATCGCCAGATTCAAATTTATCTCATATCTGCCACGCACTCGCCAAGAATCGGGCCATCTCCTTGTAACCCATCTCTCTCGCCTCTGCATCGGGATCGAGGCTCGTGTATCGCGGTCTCAGCAGCCTATTGCCGCGCTCTAACCTCTCGCTGGGCCGGGCGGCGCCACAAAACCCGCCGTCAAGCACAACCTCGTGTACTGTCGGCTCGCGCCTCGTACTCCTCTCAGATCTCACTAGCGGTTCCTCGCTGTCTTGCCTTCGTGGCTCGTTGCCTTGCGCGAGGCATAATCGGTAAAACGAGATACGTCGGAGGGTCCAACTTACAACACAGCCTCTAAGGCACGATCTCGTAATGAGAAGAATGGAAACCAATCCTAAATGTCCTATAGCCTCCTCGATTATAGATGTGGTGCACAACACACCGATAATCAAGACTTACTAGACACGGCCTCAGACACTTTCCGAGGATTAATCGCTCGATACCACTTTGTCACTTTGCCGCGAGGTTCTAGTGTCACTCCGCGACCCAACAAATGGTACCGATCGCATGCGATCCCCGAGGTTTGACCTTCTCGGGACGTGCCATACGGAGAGCCACGGTTCGTCTGCTCGCGTGAGATGCTCGCCTCTTATACGCCACCCAAGGAGGTCAAGACAACAGTACCAAGTATGTGAAATCAGAAAATATCAGAATGAAATCATACTAGTCTATATAATGCAGAGACATGTATGATAACCAAACTACGCTCACAACATAAAAGCAACATGTCGATGTGACTCACGCCTCAAGTCATCACTCAAATATAACTATGGGTCTCACGCCCACAACATCAATCATGTTCGCATCATGGCCGCATGCCCCGACTCGTGACGTGCAGACATGTCCATGATGCAACAATAATACCAATGCCCCACGGCCACATGCCCGAATTCTACCTCGTAGACACGCCCATGTGACATCAACAATAATATACTGGTGATCAACCCCGCCGCACGGCCACATGCCCGGAATTTTACCTGTAGACATGTCCATGTAACCACAATAACAATATATCGGGTAATCAACCCGACCGCACGGCCGCATGCCCCTAATTCTACCTCGTAGACATGTCCATGTGACAAAAACAACAAGACAAGAATCAAAATGGAAACATACCCGTTGAATTCTCCATCACCGCCAAAGACGCCCAAGTAAGTTCTCCACAAGTCGACCGCCTCTATCGAGACGCCAGAATACGTAAATACCACTCTTGCACAACAAAGGCTATCATCACAAGCATAGGCAAGTTTCACAACAACAAGCATAGGCAAGTTTCACAACAACAAGCATAGGCAAGTTTCACACAACTCAAAGTACTTTCATTTTATGCCAAAGTCCGGTTTTAACCCCAAGGTACTACATACGTTAAGTTCTTTTAAAAGAGATCCATTACTTTTATAAAAGTCACCCGATACCGTAGTATTAGAATGACCAACCCACATTCCTTTTCAAAATCAAGTAACAACATTCTTTCCTAAGTTCCAGCTTTGCCTAGTTTCAATTACTCAAGCTTCTCATTTTCAAATGCTCAAGTCACTTATTTTAGAAAGGTTTCATAACTCAGAGTCTTAATCTCTTTTAAAACAATTGAGTAACATATGTCATATATGTGAGTAGTTTATTCTTGTTTATAACGATCTTATTACAAAGACCATGATCTAGAAAATGTAATATCATTTTGTCTCATCTTAGCTTCTATGCAGATGGAGGTTTCTACCGGTTTTAATACAACACATCATTATTCAATACATTTTCCTTTATTAACGCCGCAGTGGTCCTGTCGATACACATTACGATTTCCAAATCAAGAAACATTATCCCTTTAAAACCAAGTACTCATTACTCACGAATGAGGTTTCACACAAACATCCACATTAAAACAAATAAGTTAAGTCTCTTATCTTATAAGATCAAGTCTCTTAACTTCTAACATCAAGAAACCATTTTCTTACCTACATAAAGTCATTATAACCAACTTCCCATAAAGCCGTTATAACACTTTATGTTTCAAACCAATCAAATACATTAAACACGTACGCTTCATCGCACTACATAGTTACACACATATCATGCCGAAGAGATAGGAAGAGGTTCACATACCTAGCGACGATTTATCGACAATAAGCAAAATGCTCCAAGTACTACAACCTTGCTAGCCCTTTCCACTCCTCGATTAGAATACGCTACTCTTAGTACTTTCACCTATAAAGGTCACAAACGTCTATTAACCCAAAAACAAATGTTTCTATCTTTCTAAAGAAATTTCGGCAGCACCTCCCCCCCCCCGCAACAGCGTAAATCTCCTCTATCGAGGCCGGCTACCAAGCCAACCAGGGGGTTTACACGCCTACCCGACGTGTACAATTCTACTCGAATACTACACAAGTCTATCGCAATACCCTATGTAAATACATTCGATTCATTCTTTATTCTTCAGCTTAAGTCAAAAGACATTGCGAATACTAAGTATAGTTCCATATACGATACTTCAACTATATATTCTAACAAACATGTAATTTCCAATTACAATAGAGGACAAGATAATTACCTCGATAAGCCCAAAATTATCCAAGTTATAATGTCGATCCCGAGCAAGGTTTAGCTCCTACTCCGCGGCGCCCAATCCGCTCCAAACAACCCTTAGAAGTTCTAACTAACTTCTACTCAAATACTTCAACCAACTATGAAGATTTCCTCAGGGTTTCGGTTTGAGACTAAAAGGACAAAAGGTAGTATTCTGACTCTACGTATAGAGGTATCTTTGGAATACTACAAGGTACAAGGCTAAGGTATTTTGGGCATTATAACAATACTAGGAGAAGTATTTCAATGCCACAAGGGAGGGTATTATACGAAAAACAACTAGGCAGTGGGTACCTCACTGGCTAGCACCACAAAGGAGGGGACTCTCGCCACAAAGGCCACTCAGGGGAGGGTTTCTCGGCCAAGGCCTTTACTAGGGAGGGGCTCTTGGACGAGTCAAACAAGAGGAGAGGAAGGATAGCAAGACTTGGAACATTTTGGATGAATGAAGTCTTCAAGCCAGGGTATTTATATCAAAACCAAATGCCAACAAAGGGACAAGATCAAGCCATGTGAAAGGCAAGTGTAAGTCCAAGATCAAGCCAAGTGCACACTATACCCTACTCCTTAAAAACATCACAAATATCTAGACAACTATCTTGCCCAACCTTATCTCCCAATGTCCCACGTGCGCCCACCTTGCCCACCAACGGAGAGGTGCCGCCTCTCGTTGGTCCAAAATGTTCCGCCGCCGAAAAATCCGCAAAAATACAAAACGACATAGCCGGAATTTTCCTTCGCAAGTTACGCAAAACGCTTTAAAAACGACTCAACCGGGTGTTGTGCACAAAGGTAAAATCGCCGGCGGTGCCATACGGGGTGACACGTGTCGCCCCGATTCGCCGTAATATTTCGTCTTCGAAAATATCCAAAATACCGGAAATCTCAAAACAAAGCGGCCCCACAAAATCAGAATTTCTCCGTGGGCCCCACGTGACCATTTCCAAAATAAAATCTCAAAATTCTAATATAATCTATGAAGTCCAAATACCAAATCTGGGAATCCAATTCCCATTAACGAACCTTTTTCTTCACAAATAACCGGAAACTTTTCCGTCGAAAACTCACATCTTTCTTTCTTTTCAAAATTTTCTGCCGTACTCTCGTACGTACGTCCTCACATACATACCCTGCAACTACGGGGTATAACAGCAAGGCAGCCGAGGGAGCTGCGAGTAGAGTACAGAGGGTTACGTGGGCCCAGGCCCAAACATCACCTGGGGTGGTGCTTCATTCGGGGAGTTTTGCGACGTCACTAGCCCCAGCAGAGTTTAGCACGGCGGCAGCTCCATCGCGCCATGACATTTGAACCTTCGCCCAATGATCGGGAACAGAGAATTTAGATTGCAAAGAGGCGACCCTGTTACTAGCTATAGATTTGGCTACCAGAGAGTATACCGATGTACCGCGAGTCTTGAGGACTATCTAAAAGAGGGTTGTGCAAGAGTAATTCTTTAGTTGGGCTTGAGCATGGCCTGTGTACGGGCTTATGCGCAGCAGGCCGAGAAGCGTAGAGATCGACGGGTTAAACGAAGGACAGCAGAGGAGGGCCAGAGCAGCAAGGTCCTTTGGTAACTTTCGAGGCGAGTCGCCTCACCAGCAGATTTGATATGCACCTCCGCCAGTGCAGAGTGGTCTTCCACGGATATCAGGACGTTCGGAGTACGCAGGAGTTGGTCAGAACTCCAGGGCTTCCGGTTCACACATGACGCCATCCCGGGAATGTCGTCTTTTAGTCGGGTACTTGTTGTACTGCGCCGTCGGCCATGTGTCGAGAGAGTGTCCTGGTAGGAGGACTCAGCCTTCAGGATCGGTGGGTAGTTCGTCATCTTCCTTAGCTATGCGCCTACGGGCAGTTTGATTTGAACGACTAAGGGAGTGAAGCGAGATATAGATATATCTTTAACCCTCTAGAGATCAGTATGTGTGATAAGGTGAGTATACCTTAAGTGCTATGTTCTGATAGCGGTGTGTTAGTTGTGTTTAGAAATCATGGTGGGTTAACCGAGTAAGATTTTGGGGGATAGATAAGGTGTGAGCCTTAGAATGTTTTACGTAAAGACCTTAGAGGTAAGGCCATCTCGAGTAAAGGTGTAGTGTTATGTTTGATCCTTATAGGAGTGCATAGTGCACGTGAGCTATGTTTGTGGGATAAGTCCCTGAGTAGTGTGGAATGAAAGAGGGTAGTTGAGCTAAGAAGACCGCTAGGTTTTCGTAACGTGATTAGTGAGAGTTTTCCTTCGGGGAGCTAGTAGTGTGCGCGTTGCGGGTCAACCCGCGGTAGGTTTGGTGGTGGGGTCAGGTTGTGGTGGTCCCGCCTTGTGTTAGGGTTGTGAGGGTGTTAGGCCCAAGTTTAGTTAACCAGCGTACGAGTTCGTGGATGCGTTCGACTAGTGGTCGGGCCGATGGGGGCAGCCCATCGTGTTCTTCGGTCAGGACCGTTTACTCGGCGATGTTAAGTTATCTGAAAGGTTGTAGGGCTGCACGAGGTGCCTACCTTCACCTTATGTCAGACAGTGGAGCCCAGGGTAGGGCTGTTGTTGTTTCTGGAAGTTTTGCCAAGCATGTGTTAAGAACTCAGGTGAGTCTCAGAATCACATTCGCCCTCGGGCCAGTGTTTGGATTTCAGGGATAGTTGCGAGAATTGTTATCTCCTGTTGGGGAAGTGTTTTATAGATACCATTTCAGTGTTCGGATATCGTCTTGTGACGCCTTGTAGGGGGCGGAAGTGTAAGTTGCCGGTTGATTGGTTCGACGTTGGCAAGTTTCAGATAGTTGGTTCAGGCTTGTTCCAGCAGACTGTGGATAGAGTAAAGCTTGTCTAGTAGAGGTTCTGGCAGCTCAGAGAAATCGTGCGGATAATCGGCGACGACGCTTAGAGTTCAGGTTGACGGTCGGTCTTCTTGAAAGTACCACACCGGTTTGGGTGTGACGAGTTTTGGAAAGCAGAGGAAAACTTAGCCCGAGTTACTTTGGGCCCTTTTGAGTTCATGTGAAGAATAGGCCAGGTTGCCTATATGTTAGCAATTGCCGTCCGACTTAGGAGGCAGTACGTCCGGTCTTTCGTATTAATATGATCGGGAAAGTATCGGAGATCCATCCAGAGTGTTCCCAGTTAATGATAACCACGTTAGAGATAGTAACCCCGAGTTTTGGAAACTGAAGCAGTATCAGAAATGTGGTAAGAGTTCGAGTGTACGACGGCCTCAGGGATCGCATGTAGTCCGGTACCATTTGTTGGGTCGCCGGAGTGGCACTAGAACCTCGCGGCAAAGTGACAAAAGTAGTATCGGGAAGAAGCGAGCATGTATGGCGAGCATTGATGTGACCATTTCTTTTGTTTGGAAAAGAGTGCGGAAGTATATTTTAGACCCTGAGAGGTGGTATGGTGATGTTAGAGGTGTTTCCTCGTGGACTTGGATGTAAGCTTTTTGCGCAAGTTGTTTCTGTGTCCATGTGTGGCAAGGATTGTTCTCGTAAGTATAGTAGTGACGACTCTCCTGACGCGCGTTTGTTTTGAGACTTAGAAGGAACATTCGGGACGAATGTTTCTGGCGAGGAGAATGTTATACCGTATTTCCGCAGTATGCACGTGGGACGACGTAGAAAATTTGAAACTTGTATTAAGGCTTGGCGAATTAATTTTGTTCACAACACCCGCTTAGAGTCGTTTCGACGAAACGCTTTCACGACTTCGTAGGGAATTTCCGCCATGTCATTTTTAATTTGTGCGGATTTTTCCGAGAGACGGAACATTTTGGACCAACGGGAGGGCGACACTTGTCACCCTCCAATTGATGGATGTGAGGCGTTATTGTGGCCGATTGGAATGGCTTTAGTTGGTAGGATATTTGTGTGTTAGTTGGTTAAGGGCACTTGGCAAGATCGCCCTACACTTGCCTTGCACTTGGCAAGATCTTCGCCATCGTTGGCCATTGTCGCCTATAAATACCACCCTATGTTGAAGACTTTCTTCATCCTAAAATCTTCTAAGTGTTAAAATCCCTCCCTCTCCCTTCGTGGTTCTCGCCCAAAAGCCTTCCTCCCCTTGGCCGAGAGTTCCCCACTGGGTAGGCCGAGGGTATACACCCCCTCCAGGGTGCTAGCACTGGGTACCCCTAGCCTAGTTGTTTTCGTATAATACCCTCTTGGTAGAAATACTCTCAAAAGTATTGTTATAATGCCCAAATTACCTTAGCCATATACCTTGTTGTATTCTAAGGTTATACCTATACGAAAAGCCCAGAAATACTATTATACTTACCGTCAATACCAAACCGAAACCCTAAGGAAAATCTACATGGTTAGTTGAGTAGTATGTAGAAGTTGGTTAGAACTTCTAAGGTAGTTTGAGCGGGTCGAGCGCACGGAGTCGAGCTAAACGATTGCCCATGATCGACTTTAACTAGGATTATTATGGGATTATCGAGGTAATTATCTTGTCCCTCTATTGTAATTGGAAATTAAATATTGTTAGAACATATAGTTGAAGTATACTATATATAGAATCGAACGTAGTTATCGGCAATGTCTTTTGACTTAAGCTCGAATAATACTTACAGAATGTCTTGCGACTTAAGCTGAATTTAAAGAAGAATACCGAATCAGAATTACATAGGCTGTAGACATGAGACTTGTGTAGTAGTACCGTGGAGTAGAATTGTACCGCTAGGTTAGACGTATAACCCCCGGTTGGCTTCGTAGTCTACCGATAGAGAGGAGATTTACGCTGTCATGGGGAGAGTCACGAATTTTCTCAGAGAATGTTCTACGGCGGATCTAAATGTTAATAAGTCGCCTTGTGGCCTTATAGGTTGAAGTACTACGTGGTGCGATCTACGTGGCTTAAGAGTAGCCGATACTGGAAGTACTGAGCGTTTTGCTATTAGTCGATACTCGTCGCGAGGTATGTGAACCTCTTCCTATCTCTTCTAGCATGATATGTGTGAACTATGTAGTACGGTAGACGTACATGTGCTAAACGTATTTGATTGGTTTAAAACATAAAGTGTTATAACGGCTTTATGGGAAGTTGGTTATAATAGCTTTATGTTGGTAAGAAAATACTTGTGGTCTTTAAAAGGTAACTGATTTGAACTATAACTGGCTTGTTATGTGTTAATAAAGAACTTGAAGTATTTCAAAAGATTTTTGAATCATTTTGAAAGAAGAAGTAATACTTGGTTTTTGAAAACTTAAGAGTTATACTAGCTTTATGGGAAGTTAGATATAACGGCTTAAGAATGTTTTACTGATTTCGGAAATCAGAATGTGTATCGACAAACCATCGCAAATGTAATAAAAGGAAATGTTTTGACATATTAAGTATTATTAAAACTAGTAGAAACTTCCATCCGCATGAAGCTAAGATGAGACAAAATGATATTTCCTAGATCATGGTCATTGTAATAAGATTGTTATAAACAAGAATATCCTACTCACATATAAGACTTATGTTTCTCAGATAGTTAAAAGAGAATTATATTCTTAAATGAATAAGACTATGAACTACGAAACCTTTCTAAAATAAGAAACGTGAACATTTGAAATTAGGCAAACTTGACGCTTGGAAAATAATGTTGTTACTTGATTTTACCAAGGTAAGTGTTTTGGTTTATTTAAAAAGATACCACTCTATTTTATACTACGTATTGTGTGACTTATGTGAAAGCAACGGATCTTTTAAAGGATTTAATGTATGAAGTACTTTGGGGTAGATACCCGAACTTGTTAGCTTAAAGTACTGTGTGTATAACTTGATTGTGTTGGTTTGTGATAGCCTTGTAATACTTTCTTGTTGATTGATAAGTAAACATGCTAGGATGCTACGTGTGTTAGTATCTTGTGACGTTGTGTAAAGGGGTTTTCCTTTGTTGTGCTTATGTTGCTTAACGATAAGCTGTTGTGTTAGTATTTTACATCACTCATCTCGAGATGATTCCGGGTTAAGTCGCCTCCGACGCGGTAGACTCAGCGGTCGATGGACCTATGATTCGAGAATACCTCACGCAGTCCTGTGGGCCTACGCGAGCTACGAGTTCCGTGTTAGCGCGGCGTCCTTACGGGCATGCGTCCACGTGGCCGCGATCGCGTTCGTGACGATGCCGGGAGTAGCTACCCTCGACGCGGGAATACCTCACGCGGCCGATGAGATTGGCCTACGCGAGTCGCGGAGTTCCGTGGTTAGACGCAGACATCGATATCGCGCAAGTGGCGGCCTTTGATCATGTGACGGCCTAGACAGATCTTATGATACGCTTCATGACCTTGTTGGTACCGTGGGTTTATAGTAGTCGGCTATGCCTTCGCACTTACCCCGCATGCTTTATTATGACACAGTGGACCCGTGTTCATGTGTTCTCGGTGCTTTTATATCATGATCGCCGGCATGGCGAAGGTATTCCACGCATGATTGATGTTGTGGGCCCGAGACCCATTGTTATACTTGAGTGATGACTGAGGGCGAGTCCACGACTGACATGATCGCTGTTGTAAGAATCGTAGTTTGTTATCATACATGTCTCCCGCTTTATATGATCGCTATGATTTCATTTACAGATGTATTTTTCGGCCACATACTGCACTGGCCAGATCGACCTCTTCGGGCCGCGCTCATGCCGCAGTTGAGGTACACCGCCGTTGATCCTAGCTCGTGGTCACGCTGGGCGTGGAAGCTCCGCTTCTCGAGGCTTATCGGTGTATAGTCCCCGTCGTAGTAAGTGTTTACATTCGGGGTTTAAGGCCCCGTCCCGCCATGGTTGTCATATCATTCGTAGAGGTGCAGTAGTAATCGCAGGCGTGTGGTTTTGTAAAAAGGATTAAACTGTTCATGTTGAAAAAGTTGTCATTTTTTTTTATGCCGAAAGGCAAGTTTTTCTCAGATTATTGTTTCATATTTCATAATATGTCTTGTATCGTTTTATGTTCCGCTGATTACTCTGATGTTGTATCACTAGGGTGCCCGGGGTAAGGCACCTGTCACGGGCCCGGAATCGGGTCGTGACAGTAAGATATAAAGTTAAGAAACTTGATTTCTAAAGATAAGAGACTTGAAGTATTTTGAAAGTTAATAAAAATGATTTGAAAGTATATGATACTTGGTTTTAAAAGTATAAGTCTCTTGGTTATAAAATGAATGAATTTGTCTAAAACCATAAAGGGTTATAACGGCTTTATGGGAAGTTGGTTATAACGACTTTATGGAAGGTTAAGAGAATGGTTTTCTCTAAATAGGTAAACAAAGAAATAACTTGAAATAAGGAAGGACAATTTGATTTAAAGGTATCACTTGCTTAATGTTTTAAAGTAAGGGTCACTTGATTTAGAAGCCGAGAAATGTATTTCTAAAAGTGTAGTGACTTATGTGAAATGTAAGCAAGCCTTGATACTACGGGTGTTAGTATCTTGGGGTTTTATATGAAAAAGAATCTTTTGAAAAGAATGGAAGTACGTAGTACTTAGGGTTAAATTCCCGGATTTGTTTCATGTAAAACGAAAAGTGCCTTGAGTATATAAAATGAAAGTCTAAAGATTTTATGAACTTGCCTATGCTTGCTTGTGATAGCCTTGAGTGCAAGTATTATATGTTTACGTTGCCGTGACTCTCAGTGAGTGGTACCGTCTTGTTGTGGAATTTACTCGACGCACGAAGCGATGACGAGGCTTCCACGGGTATGCTTCCATTGTGATTGATCCTTGGGCATGCGACCAGGATGCGGGTTAGATTCCCGGATTATTCTTATTACTCCTTGGACATGCTTATACGATGAGGGATTCCGGCACGCGACTGTGAGGCGTTAGATTCCTGATTTGTTTTATTCCCCATGGCCATGCTTATACGATGAGGGATTCCGGGGCATGCGACCATGTTATATACGACTATTACTCCATGGACTAGCTCCCCATGAAGACATGTACCCGAGATGAGGGATTCCACGGGCATGTTATATACGATTATTACCCTATAGCCATGCTTATACGATGAGGGATTCCGGGGCATGCGATCGTGTTATATACGATTATTACCCTATGGTCATGCTTATACGATGAGGGATTCCTGGGCATGCGACCATGTTATATATATATATATGTGTTGTATATGTGTACGCCGACAGTGAGGTAGGATGCCACGGGCGCGTCACATGGTTATATGTTACACTTACTACCGCTTACAGTGATGGGGATTCCACGGGGATATAGATATATATATATGTATTGTAGGTGTGTACGCGACGGGTGAGGTAGATGCCACGCGCCATACACGGTTATATTCTTCACTTATAGCTGCCGGCAGTGATGGGGGATTCCACGGGCACGCTTTGATATTTGTGGGCTTGAGACCCTTACTGGACTATGTGATGATATTTGAGGGCTGGTGTATGTAGCTCTGTGTGACTATGTTCATGTGTTGAAATAGTCTCTAAAAGGTAAAACTGACTTTCATTACTTTCACTTCGACAAGGCACAGTGTACTGTTATTTTGGTTATCATACATGTCTCCAGCTTTATATAGACTGTTATGATTTCATTACAGTATTTTCAGTTTCACATACTTGGTACATATTTCGTACTGACCTCCTTCGGGGGGCTGCGTTCATGTCCGCAGGTTTAGGTACACAATCGTGGATCCGCGAGCTTAGGATCCTGGTTCAGTATTTGAGATGGCTCCAATGTTCCGGAGCTTGTCGTCATGGTTATGTATATTCAGGGGTACGGCGGGGCCTTGTCCCGTCATAACATTTGTCCAAATCTTAGAGGTCTGTATTCATCTGTGGGCTGGACTGGCTAGAGTTGTTTTTTTACATTGTTAAACAGTGTAGACCCTTTCGGGAAATTTTTATGTTATGGCAGCCTTATCGGCTTGGCCTTAGTTATGAACAAAAAAGTGTTATTTATCTTCCGCAGTTTATTATGTTGTATGAATAGATGGGTGCCCAGGTAGGGCACCAGTCGCGGCCCGGGGTCGGGTCGTGACAGAGCTAGCCCACGGAATAGTCATGGGAATTTAACCCGCATGGGAATTGAACCTGCATGGGAATCGAACCCGCATGGGAATTGAACACGCATAGGTCACGTGGACCCGCAATGAGTATATATGGATACCCAGATCGTGGAGAGCTAGCCCACGGAATATGCAACATGCCCGGGGAATGACCCCGTGATGAATACTATATCTCAAGCACAACCGGCCAATCATAATCACGTAACATAAGTACAATCGGCTATCATAATCACATAACATAAGCACAACCGGCTACCATAAATATCATAAGCAAGCTAAGAAATCTCTTAACTCTTATTAGACTTAATTAGCATGCACTCTCATTTTATTTAACTTAAGGCACTAACATGTCATGAAAAATCCGGGAATTTAACCCAAAGTACTACGTACTTCCATTCTTTTCAAAAGACTCATTTTTATATAAAACCCCAAGATACTAACACCCTTAGTATCAAGGCATGCTTACTTTTTCAATACAAGTCACCACACCTTTAGAAATTCATTTCAAGGTTTTTAAACCAAGTGACTTCTACTTTCAAAACTTAGGTAACTTATGCCTTTAAATCAAGTTGTTTTTCCTAAAACTAAGTCATTTATCCTTGTTTAAATCATTTGAGTAAATCACTCATTTAACTTCCCATAAAGTCGTTATAATTAACTTCCCATAAAGCCATTATAACATTTTATGTCTTTCTAAACCAAGCATTTCGTTCCTTAAAATCACATGAGTTTAACTTTCCAACTCAACCAAACTTACATACTTTACTTCAAGTCAATGATATCAAAATGAAACTGAATTCATTTAAAGTTCGTACGTCTACCGTACTATACATTTGTAAATACTCATGCTCAAGAGATAGGGAAAGTTTCACATACGTCTGCCCACAAAGGTATACTGCCCGGCCCATTCTGGGACGCGGTAAAGTCACATAACATAACCTGGCCTATGTGTAGGCTCGGTGTGTCTCATAACATAACTCGGCCTATTTGTAGGCTCGGTGTATCTTATAACATAACCCGGCCTATTTGTAGGACTCGGTGTATTGTATCCATAATATTTTAAACCATCTTTTCTTACTCCTTCTTAAGTCGTTATAACAACTTCCCATAAAGCTATTATAACAACCTTTCATTTTGGAGAACTTAAGGAACTTTCATTTCTTATTACATTAGGGAAAACTAAACCCAAAAGTACTACGTACATGCATACTTATAAAAGAATCATGCCACACCTTCTCTTTTAAATCAATAAACCTCTTCTTTTGAAAACTCAAGTTACATTCTCTTTTGAAATCAAGCCTCTTAACTTTTGAAATAAATCATGGAAACCATACATTTTAAATCAAGTCATTCCTTCCTTTAAGAATCAAGTCTCATAACTTGAAAAATAAAGTCTCATAACCTTTTTAGAAATCAAGGTTCATAGTCTTAAAACTTCATAATATAAACACTTTAAATTAAGTAACATATACTTTTATGAGCTGTGAATAGGTTATACTCGTTTATAACGATCTTATTAAAGCAGCCATGACCGAGAAAATGTAATACAATTTTGTCTTATCTTAGTTTCTATGCAGATGGAGAATTCTACTCATTTTAATATAATTGATTGTCGATACATTTTTATTAACGCTGCAATGGCTTGTTCGATACCTATTCTCATTAGTGCAGTAAATTAGCAAGGTCACCTCGACTCCACATACTTCCTAACGACTCTTACCAACATCCCCCATAAGACTTGGTAAGAACTTAGGATAACTTAGACATACCTTTTACATAGAGTAGATCAACATATGTACCTCTAAAATTCTAAGAGTAGAAGGAATCATGAAATAACACTACATGTATATTTCATACGTAGAATCATGCCAAAAGAAGGAAGAGGTTCACATACCTCGCGACGACTATCGACAAGTAGCAATATGCTCCAAAGTACTTCAACCTTGATAGCTATTCCACCCTTCAAGTAGAATACGCTATACGTAGTACTTTAACCTATAATAACCAGAACATGTCTATCAACTCCTAGCTTATTAACGTGGAATAATACTAAGTGCTAGGTATCTTATTCTACAAAAATTTGGGCAGCACTTCCTTTGTTTCTACGTACTTTTCCACCTTTTTCAAGGCCCGAAATCAACAACCAGCATGCCACATTTAAGGCTCAACAATTTAGCTACCCAAAGGGGATTACATACCTTAACAGGACGTGTAAAATTTTGCCCCACAATTAAAGTAAAACTGTCCAATAATTTGAGCCATTTCGGCAATCGTAAGGATAACACCACATCTATTCTTTTCCAATTCCTTTTCAATCCAAGCTGTTATTCTAACATGTTATATAGTCGCAATCAATTATAACAACTATAATCCCTTTCTTATACAACATGCGACGATTATAACTATCGACCAAATTGATTTCCAATTTTAATGGCTAACATGCCAATCTCGGATTTAAGCTTCCAAATTCCATAACATTTATCAATCGTCATTCTAAATATCACATGCTCATCTATCAACTACTACAACATGAAATCTTGAATTACAATAGCAAGACGGAGATTATTACCTCTTTTAAGCACGAATACAATCCAAAACCTAAAGTCGATCCTTAGCAACTTTAGCTCCTCTTCTTGACGTTTCAATCCACACCAAGCAACCCTTAGAAGTTCATAAACAACTTCTCTTCAATTTCCAACTTCAAAGTTGAAGAACACCTTAGGTTTTCATCTTGCGACTAACGTAAAAACGTAGTTTTTCCTGGATTTTTGTGTTGCCATATCCTTAGAATACCTTTACGGACCTTGGGTTTGAATATTGGGATTTATGAAGCAAGATTGCAAAAAAAAATCTCTTCTTTTCCTCACTTGGCCGAGAGCTCCTTAAGGGCACACAAGATTGCCCATTTGTTTTCTAAGTGTTGAAAATGATCTAGTCTTGCACTAGTAGTAGTAATATATAAGGAGAACAAGGGATAGGATTAATCCAAATGGAAGGCTAGGATGAGGTCAATTATCTCAAGCCACACTTGTCTAGTTGACTTGGTCCATTTATTTTCATCCAACAAGCCCATGTGGAGGGTGACACGTGTCGCCCTCCCATTGGTCTAAAATATTTTATTTCTCGAAATTTCCATAATTGGTCAAAATATCGGAAACCTTGTGGGCCCCACGTGACCAAATCCGAAAATAAAATTCCATAATTCCGATAAATTCCATAAGTATCAAATAACGAATTTGAGAACCCAATTCTCATTAACAACCATCTTTCCTTCCCGAGGTTCGGAAGATTTTTCCTTGGAAATTACAAATCTTTCTTTCGTTCAAATTTTCAAGTCTTGTTTCCTTACGTACATTCTCTTAAACATATCCTGGAATTACGGGGTGTAACACATTATCGGCCCTCTAGTGAGGGACTCTGTGAACAAGTGAAAGGATCTGCGCACGAACATACCTGACCCATTATGGGACTCGGTGTCATAGGTATCTATACCCGCATCATGGATAGCATGTCCATGGAATCATATACGTATAAACATTATCGGCCCATTATGGGACTCGGTGAAATGGAATAATAACACTTGCACGAATAGCTATCATGAACAACCTTGTGCAATTTAAATCATCATTTGACTCTTAATAAAATCTTTAAAATGAACTTCCATTTTCGAAAACCAAGGCACTATCATATCATGTATAAATCATTAAAATGAACTTTCATTTTCGAAAACCAAGGCACTATCATATCATGTATAAATCATTAAAATGAACTTTCATTTTAGAAAACCGAGGCACTCTCATATCATGTATCAATAAGGATTAATATCCAATAAAATTATGTACGTCCGCCGTACACTCACTTTATATAAATTATGTCAAAAGAAGAAAGGATAGTTTCACATACCTTATCGGCTATACCAACACGACAAGTAGAACACGCCTCAATTAGTACTTCAACCTATAATAACAATAACACGTATATCAACTCCATGCTTACTAGTGTAGATCATATACCAAGTAATGGTTCTCTTTTCATATAAAAATTTGGGCAGCACTTCCCTTATTTACACCCTATCCACAACTTCCAAACGAGGCTAATAACATCAATAATCAAGCACCAATTAAGGGCATAACCAAAACAGCAACCAAGGTGATTCATACATCTACTTCTCATGTTAATCCGGCCTCTTAATCCATATAAAAATAGTCCACTAAAACATTCCATATTCCAACAACAACGAGGGTGAAATGTGATGATTTTCTACACCTTCTACACCCTTTTTCTTTAGGATATACGTTATGAATTTACCACATTAAACATGCATAATTGTAACTAAATTTTCAGCATTATAACGCCACAAAACAGTCCCTAAATAGCACAACAAAGTCACACAGTTTCATGCAGTTCTCGGCCACCACCACTACCAAAGCCCTTTCCATAACTCCTTAAAATCCAATTCACATTTTAACACTTTTATATAAACCATTAAACTTTAAATTCAATATTTCCTTCAATCTAACATGTAATAAGTGACGATAATAACAATAACAACCAACGAATCCAGTATAACAAAATTGTCCACAATTCGGCTAACATGCCAAAACTGTGAAATGCACTTCTTATTCTCCATTTTACTTAACACAAGTTCATCTCTTAACTATAACATCATGTAACTTCCAATTACTTCAAGAGGATGAATAAATTTTACCTTAATCTTATTCCAAAACAGTCCCTAGGTTCGGCCACTGCTTCACTTTTTGCACCACTTCTTCACGTTACAATAACACACATGTATCCTCTACACGCTTGTAACCATCTTGCTTTCATTCCTTCCAAAAAGTTCATCTCCAAGCTTAGGGTTTTTCTAGTCAGAATCGTCCACCAACACGCCCCATTGTTTTGGAGTATCAACTTGGCTTAGAACTTATTTAAGGAGCTTAATCTCTGGTAAGAGAAGTTAACTTGTTCTTCACTTGCTAAGGGTTTCAAAAACTTGAAGAAAAAGGGAGAAATATGAGGGGTTGGATGATGAAGATATTTGTGTAGCAAAGTCTTGCAAGACTTGTATTAAATAGGTGTACATAGCACAAGTGGAGGGGGACCCATGAACCCCACTTGTCCACTTGTTTTTCCCTTCACAAAATATCTCCCACACTTAGCCATTTTCTCAATATTTTCGATGGCCTCATATTACATAATACCAAGACTTAATAATTCAACACTAAGTCCATAACTTAATTGGAAAGAATTCAACTACAAGTATTAATTCTCATCGTCACATTTGTAGTATCCCAAAATTATTTCGTATAGAAAATGTTAATATACTTTCCTTCCAACATTCAAGTCCTATATCCTAACTTATGTTCTCATTTCATTATGCTGGAATTACGGGGTGTAACAGAAACTGTATGATCGAATATCAAGGTAGAAATATTTTCCATTTAATGAGGAGTAGAATGAAGGATTACGACAAGAATGATAAAGGTGAATGAAATTATAGTTATGCATATTTCATAAGGTATGATTACTCCTGAATAGTGTAAGGACCAATGGTAGCGCAGGGATAGTAAGAACACTTCGGCCAAAGGTGACAAACCTCTGATGTTCAGGAAGGTAGTATGAGAAATACTTAAGATAAGAGACCCCCAAGGCAACTGGAAATGGAAATGTAAAGGTAAGACGAATGGGAACTTGGTCGATGAGAGATATAATGATGATAAGATAAGAAGCTTGACAAGTCATTGGTTCATGTAACACCCTGAATTGGATCTTAACATATGAAGCATTGGTTTCACGACATATACGGTCATACCTTTCAGAAAGTATGTAAAAGGAAGTAACAGTGAGTAAAGCTCGATATTAGCACCTAAACAGTAAGAGGCCAATGGCGTATATGGATATAAGTATAAGGTAGACATTGAAGATATATGTCAAGAGATAATGACATTATAAAATAGATAAGTTGTTAGACAAATGCAGATGTCTATTAGTATTTTGAAACTGACCAAAAGTTCTACGAGATAGGTAAAGGAATGGGTTTACAACTTATCGAGATTAAGGAAATCTTTTCCTAAAACACCATGGACAGTCAGTTTTAGCTACGAGTTAAGTGAGGAAATTTGAATCTAAGTATAATGACCAAGTTTGGATATAGTAAGCCAACATCATGTGATGCAATTCTTCAAAGTCTTCTACGTACTAAATAAAGGAATAAGTTATCAATCCATCCCTTAAGGGGTAGTAACGCCAAGGATTGGATTTAGGAGCAATGTTGAGATTACGTAGGTATACTAGAATACTTTGTAATTATGAAGAGTACGACAAGGAAGAAAATGAGTGAACAAATGTCAAAAGAGAGAAGTTGACATGAAGGAACACATCAGTTAGCTAGTTTAGGAGTCCGACTAATGGATTCGGAAGATGGTGGTTTTGTGTTCCAAATGTATAAGGATTATGGAATAGAATTGTGATAGAGATTCATTGTTCACGGTATTCTATTCACCCAGGATCAACTAAATTGTATCATGACCTTAGGTGCGTATACTGGTGGGATGGCATGAAAAGGGACATAGCGGAGTTTGTCGCACAGTGCCCGAATTGTCAGCGGGTTAAGATTGAGTACCAGAAGCCTGGTTGATTATTGCAAGAGATAGAGATCCCAACTTGGAAGTGGGAAGTGATTAATATGGGTTATTGTGGTTAGGCTGACCAAATCAGCCCATTTTCTCCCAGTCAGGACAACTTATTTAGCGAAGGACTATGCTAGGCTATACATCAGGGAGATAGTGAGACTGCATGGGGTTCCCACATCTATTATATCAGACAGAGAAGCTCGGTTAACAACTAACTTTTGGAGATCGTTCTAGAAGGGATTGGGGACACAAGTGAGTCTTAGCACCGCGTTTCATCCTCAGACTGATGAGAAGGCAGAGCGTACTATTCAGACATTAGAGGATATGTTGATAGCATATACTATTGACTTCGGATTTAGCTGGGATGACCATTTACCCCTTGTTGAGTTTTCCTATAACAATAGCTACCATTCTAAAATTCAGATGGACCCGTACGAGAAATTATATGGGAGGAAGTGCAAGTCACCTATTGGTTGGTTTGATATGGGCTAGACCAAGTGTTACTCCCCGTAATTCCAGGGTAATGAAATGAGAACGTAAGTTAGGACATAAGATTTGAATGTTGGAAGGAAAATATGTTTACATTTTCTATGTGGAATAATTTTGGATACAATAAATGTGATGACGAGAAGTAGTACTAGTAATTGAATTCTTTCCAATAGAGTGTGGGCAGTAAAGGCAGAAAAGGAGCTATCGAAGAAAAAAGGAAGAAAGTTGGCAGATCAGAACGAAATACTGCAGTACAGCGGTGCCGGTCTGTAGGACCGCGGTGCCATAACTTCTGAGAGTCGCAGTACTTTCGGCACCACGGTGCCATTTTTCAATACCGCGGTGCCGATGCGGGAATTTCCAAGTCAGATATTTTGTGAAGGGAAAGGCAAGTGGGGTTCATGGGTCCTCATCCACTTGTAGGTTAGCCGGTAAGGCTACCTCCCTGGATATATAAATACATAACCGAAAGCAGTTGCCTCCTTTCCTTTACAAACTGACCCACAAGATATGACTACAGACCTCTAAGAGTTTTAACATAACAACTGTGGCGGGAGAGGGCCCCGCCTGTTATACCCCGTATTTCCAGAGTATGTACGTGAGGACGTACGTAGAAAGTTTGAGCCTTAAAGTTAGGCTAGGACCGAAAATTTGGGCACAAGTGCCGAAAAAAATCGTTTTTCGACGAAACGTTTTGCAAGACTTGCGAAGGGAAAAATACGGCTATGTCATTTTTAATTTTTGCGGATTTTTCCAAGAGACGAAACATTTTGGACCAACGGGAGGGTGACATGTGTCACCCTCACATTGGACGTGAGATTGTGGACGGCAAGGGCTAGCATTGGCACGTTTTTTGTGCCTTGTTTGTAGTCAAGGTTAGGTAGGATATTTGTGAGATATTTTGTGTAGTTGATGAGCAAGTGGGACCCACTTACTCATGTCCAAATCCCCACCCTACACTTGCCTAATACTTGTCTTGATCTTGGCCATTGGTTGGCCATTGCTTGACCTATAAATACCCCCCTTAGTTGATGAACTTCTTCATCCAAAATTCATTCTCCAAGTCTAAAAACCCTCTCCCCCTTAAGTGTTGTGTTCGTCCAAGGTCTCCCCCCCCCCCCTTGGGAAGCCTTGGCCGAGAATCTACCCCCTTGCCTAGTAGTTTCAGAAAATACCCCCATGGTATAGAAATACTCTCCAAGTATTGTTGTTATGCCAAAATACTTTAGCCCAAATACCTTGTAGTACTTTCCAAAGTTACCTCTATACGTAGAGCCCGGAAATACTACTATATTTCCTTCAGTCACTAAATGAAACCCTAAGGAAAACCTTCATAGTCGGTTGAAGTGTTAAGTAGAAGTTGCGTAGAACTTCTGGTTGTTTGAGCGGTCGAGCGCCTGAGTAGAGCTAAACGTCGTCAGATCGCATATATATACTTGGATAATTTTTGGGCTTATCGAGGTAAATAATCCTATCCTTCTATTGTAATTGGAAATTACATACTGTAGTAGTATAGAAATGAATATAAGATTCATAGAAGAGATTTGAACTGTAATAGAAGGATATTACAATAAAGACTTGAACTGAAATCACATCAGAAGAATATAAGTAGAAGATTAAACTGTACTTACATAGGACTGTATTTACAGTAGACTTATAACCTTATTGGTTGAATGTTCTGCGGGTAGCATGAACTACTTGGAAGGTGGACAAGGCTAGCCGGGTTATAGCCGTGGAGCGTTTTGCTTATAGTCGATAATCGTCGCGAGGTATGTGATTCTTCCTATACTCTTGAGCATGATATTTTAAAGGAATATATATATAGTACGGTAGACGTACGTGTGGCAATGTCTTTTGACTTAAGCCTGAATAATAAGAATCTGGAAGTATTTCACAAGAATATATATATAGTACGGTAGACGTACGTGTGGCAATGTATTTTGACTTAAGCCTGAATAATAAGAATCTTGAAGTATTTTAAAGGAATATATATATAGTACGGTAGACGTACGTGTGTTAACTGAATGTAGTGTTACGGCAATGTCTTTTGACTTAAGCCTGAATAATAAAGAATCTTGAAGTATTTCAAAAGATTAAGAAACCGTTTTGAAAGAAGAGTAATACTTGGTTTTGAAAACATAAGAGTTATACTAGCTTTATGGGAAGTTAGGTATAACGTCTTAAGAGTGGTAAAGAGAATGGTTTACTGATTTTTTGAAGTTAAGAGACTTGATCTTAAAAGATAAGAGACTTGACTTGAATGAATTAATATGAATTTTGTGTGAAACCTCATTCGTGAGTAATGAGTACTTGGTTTTTAAAAGGAGAAATGTTTTATCGATTTGAAATCGAATGAGTATCGACAAACCATCTGCGGCGTTAATAAAGGAAAATGTATTGAATAATGAAGTATTATTAAAACCAGTAGAAACCTCCATCTGCATAGAAACTAAGATGAGACAAAATGATATTACATTTCCTAGATCATGGCTGCTTAATAAGATTGATCATAAAAAAGAATAACCTACTCACATATAAGGCATATGTTTCTCAAATTGTTTAAAAGAGAATTATGTTTTAAAGGATTAAAACTATGAACTACGAAACCTTTTCGAAAGTGAGAAACTTGAGCATTTGAAATTAGGCAAACTTGAACGTTTGGAAAATAAAGTTGTTACTTGATTTTACAAAGGAAAGCATTTTGGTTTACTTAACAATGTTAGTCACTCTATTTTTATACTACGGGTGTCGGGTGACCTTGGTAAAAGAAATGGATCTTTAAAAGGAATTTAACATACGTAGTACTTTAGGGTTAAAACCCGGACTTTGACATAAAATGAAAGAACCTTGAGTTGTGTATAACTTGCCTATGCTTGTTGTTGTGAAACTTGCCTATGCTTGTTGTGATAGCCTTTGTTGTGCACGAATTGTGTTTCTATACTACCGCGTCTCTCGGTGGAGGGTCGGTTGACTTGTTGAGAACTTACTTGGACGTACCGGCAGTGACGGAGAATTCCACTGCACGCCTCGCTTGATAGTGTTATTCCATGGACTAGCTCTCCACGAGGTTTCTTACCGTTCGCCTTGGTACCGTGGTCGCTTGCCAGATTGCCCCGTCTCGTGGCTGATTCGGCCTTGGTACCTGGTAGTTATCCCTCGCACTTACCCTGTTCAGTGTAGTGACGAAGTCTCGTGATACGGCCTTGGTACCGTAGTTAGCCCTCGTACTTGCCCGGCCGCCACGTGGCCGGCCTTGGTATCTGGTAGTCGGTTTTCGTACTTGCCCCGTGTCAGCTTCGTGGTTTGGTTGTATAGTATTGTTAGTACGGCTTTGGCATCAGGTAGGACTTGGTGTTCATATGTACTCCTTGGTGTTCTTATATCATAGACTGCCGGCAGTGAGGAAGGTATTCCACGGGCATGATTGATGTTGCGGGCGTGAGACCCATAGTTATATTTGAGTGATGACTCTGAGGGCGTGAGTCCCTGACTTAGATGACTGCTTATTTATCGTGAACTTTAGTTTGGTTATCATACATGTCTCCTGCTTTATATAGACTGCTATGATTTCATTTACAGTATTTTACAGTTTCACATACTTGGTACTGCCAGATCGACCTCCTTCGGGGTTGCTCATGCCGCAGTAGAGGTACATCGGTTGTCGATCCCCGTTTAGGATCACATTTCACAGATTGGGAAGCTGCTTCCTGAGGCTTATCTTTTGTATGTTACCCGAGTCTGTAGGTTCTTGTACATTCTGTGGTATGGCGGGCCCCGTCCGTCATAGTTGTTGTATAAATCTTAGAGGTCCAGAGTAATCACAAGTGGTTGTAAGGATTAAACTGCTCAACTTCGTAATTATATATATACGCCGTAAGGCAATTTTCTCGTGTAAAATGTGTCTCATTTCACATTTTGTTTCATGTATTGTTTTATGTTCACTGATTACTGATGTATGACTACTTGGGTGCCCGTAAGGCACGACCACGCCCCTAACGGGTCGTGATAAAAGTGGTATCGAGCGCTTAATCCTCGGAAAGTGTCTACGCACCGTGTCAGTAGAAGTCTTGATTATCGATGTTGCGCACCACATCTATAATCGTGAGGTCGCAGGACATTTAGGATTGGTTTCTTCTTCTCATTCCGAGATCGTGCCTTAGAGCCGTGGTGATAAGTTGGACCCTCCGACGTATTCCTTTCCTTTACCGCTATGCCTCCGCAAGGCAACCTGCCCGTGGCGGCAAGGCAGCAGAGGGAGCTGCGAGTAGAGCAGCGGCAGCCTCTACAGAGACCACAGTATCTGAGCCTCCAGTCCCGCAGTCTGGAGCAGAGGAGATGGTTTACAAGGAGCTGGCCCGCCACGGCCGTGGTCAGGCCGACTTGAGGATAGATCGACGCAGCAGCCCAAAGAGCACCGATGGTTCACCCTAGATCGATAGTTTGAGGCTACGGGATTTTCCGAGTCAGTAGCCGCGAGTTTTATGGGTCGAGGCCTGAGGATGATCCGCAGGAGTTCATCCGACAGTTACAGCGGATCATGAGAGTGATCAAGGCATCGAAGACCGAGTCAGTGGTCCTAGGTTCGCATCGGCTGCGTGATACCGCAATGATCGTTTGATTCGTGAGCCGTCCCGGAGAGAATACACTTCCACCGTTTGGGACGATTTCTCGCGGCTTTTCTTGCACATTTCTTGCCTCCCAAGATTACGAGGGCTCGGGCCGACAGATTTTTGGTGTTGCGGCAGAACGGGCGTACGGTTCGGGAGTACAATGTGGAGTTCGACTCATTGGCCCGGTACGTCCCCGCGTTAGTAGCTAGTATGGAGGATCGAGTGCACCGATATGTTACAGGGCTCGATGATTAACTCGCGTAAAAGTTGTTCGTGTAGCTCTTCACCGGCATGGACATTGCCCGCATGCAGCTTATGCACTTGGATGTGAGAGCGAGAAATCGACGAATGACCAAAATCAGCGAAGAGGGCCGTAACAGCAGGTCCTTTGGTGACTTTCGAGGCGGACCGCCAAGCAGCAGACTAGTTATGTACTCCGCCAAGACAGAGTGGTCCTCCACAGCCTTCGACCTTCGGGTATTCAGTGAGCGTCGTGGCTCCTGTGTTTCAGATTTTCAGGGGAGTAGGAGTGCTCGCCGGATGAGGTCGCCCTTGTCTCAGTGTGGCCGTTGTGGAAAACTTCATAAGGGAGAGTGTCGTACTAACTTGGGAGATTGTTATTCTTGCGGCCAACAGGGCCATCTGGCGAGAGACTGTCCGACCAGGGGTAGCGCTGGTAGGATAGCACAGACTACGGATCGGGCGGGTTCTTCACCTTCCATAGCTAGGCAGATGTTCATACACCTACAGCCACGGCAGAGGTCGCGGTGGAAGTTCCCAGTTTTAGCGGTCCTTTGAACCGCCTATTTTCAGGTATATCCTTAACCCTCTAGAGACTTGTATGTATTGATGTTATGATGATGTGTTTAGTGTTATTTTCGGATAGCATTGTGCTAAAATGTGATTTAGAAACCTGGTTAGTGAAAAAGGGTAAGCCTGGGGGTGAGAAAATGATGAACCTTAGAATATTACAGTTGAGACCTTAGATGTAAGTCTGCCCATAAAGGTATACTGCCCGGTCCATTCCTGGGACGCGATAAAGTCATATAAGTCTGCCCATAAAGGTATACTGCCCGGCCCATTCCTGGGATGCGATAAAGTCATATAAGTCTGCCCATAAAGGTATACTGTCCGGTCCATTCCTGGGACGCGATAAAGTCATATAAGTCTGCCCATAAAGGTATACTGCCCGGCCCATTCCCGGGACGCGATAAAGTCATATAAGTCTGCCCATAAAGGTATACTGCCCGGCCCATTCCTGGGACGCGATAAAGTCATATAAGTCTGCCCATAAAGGTATACTGCCCGGCCGATTCCTGGGACGCGATCAAGTCTCTTCATAACATTATTAAACCATTTTTTCACTTCTTCTTAAGTCGTTATAACAACTTCTCATAAAGCTATTATAACAACCTTTCACTTTAGAGAACTTAAGGCACTTTTATTTCTTAGTACATTAGGGAAAATTAAACCCAAAAGTACTACGTACATACATACTTAAAAAGAATCATAAAGCTCCTTCTCTTTTAAATCAATAACCTTCTTCTTTTGAAAACTCAAGTTGCATTCTCTGTTGAAATCAAGCCGCTTAACTTTTGAAATAATTCATGGAAACCAAACTTTTTAAATCAAATCATTTCTTTCTTTAAGAATCAAGTCTCATAACTTGAAAAATAAAGTCTCATAACCTTTTTAGAAATCAAGGTTCATAGTCTTAAAACTTCATAACATAAACTCTTTTAATTTAAGTAACATATACTTTTATGAGTTGTGAATAGGTTATACTTGTTTATAACGATCTTATTAAAGCAACCATGATCTAGAAAATGTAATACAATTTTGTCTTATCTTAGTTTCTATGCAGATGGATAATTCTACTTATTTTAATATAATTGATTGTCGATACATTTTCTTTTATTAACGCTGCAATGGCTTGTTCGATACTTATTCTCATTAGTGTAGTAAATTAGCAAAGTCAACTCGACTCCAAATACTTCCTAACGACTCTTACCAACATCCCCCATAAGACTTGGTAAGAACTTAGGATAACTTAGACATACCTTTTACATAGAGTAAATCAACATACGTACCTCTTAACTTCTAAGAGTATAAGGAATCATGAAATAACACCACATGTATATTTCACACATAGAACATACCAAAGAAGGAAGAGGTTCACATACCTCGCGACGATTATCGACAAGTAGCAAAATGCTCCAAAGTACTTCAACCTTGATAGTTATTCCATCATTCAAGTAGAATACGCTATACGTAGTACTTCAACCTATAATAACCATAAATGTCTATCAACTCCTATCTTCTCAACGTGGAATAATACTAAGTGCTAAGTCTCTTATTCTACAGAAATTTGGGCAGCACCTCCTTTATTTCTACGTATTTTTCCACCTTTTTCAAGGCCCGAATTTAACAACCAAACATGCCACATTTAAGGCTCAACAATTCAGCTATCCAAAGGGGATTACACGTCTTACAAGACGTGTAAAATTCTGCCCCACAATTTATATAAAACAGTCCAATATTTCAATGTCATTCTCGGCTAATCAATGTATAACAACACAAGTCTTCTCCAATTCTTTTATCAATCCAAGTTGTTTAGTCTAACATGTTATATAGCCGCAATCGATAACAACAACCACAATCCCTTCTTTATATAACATGCGACGACTAAAACTAATAACTAAATCGAATTACAATCTTAAGGTTAAACATGCAACTTTCGGATTCCATCCAAATATTCCATAACATTTCAATCTCCATTATATATATCTCATGCTTGCATATATATATATATGACTACAACAATAAGAAATCTTTAATCACATAAGAGGACAAGATTGGTACCTCTTTAAGCCCAAAACAATCCAAAACCTAAAGCGATCCTTAGCAACTTCAACTCCTCTTCTTGACGTTCCAATCTGCTATTTGCAACCCTTAGAAGTTTGTGAAGAACTCCTCTTCTATTTCCAACTTCAAAGTTGAAGAACACCTTAGATTTTCACCTTGCGACTAACGTAAAAACGTAGTTTTTCCGGGATCTTTCTATTGATATATCCTTGTAATACTCCTAGGAACCTTGGGTTGAAGTATTGTGAATTATGAACAACAAACGAAAAAATTTCTTGTTCTTCAATGGGAAAACCCGAGAGCTCCTCTCTATGCTTCTAAGTTTTCTAAATTTTTTTCTAAGTGTTGTGACAAGTCTTGCTACATGGATGAATAATATAATTAAATAGAGGGTTAAGATTAGAACACTTGTGGGGTTTGGATGAAGAGGATTTAAATATCTCAAGTCAAGTGGCTCATTGACTTAGTCAATTATGTCAAGTTTGGGCTTTCAAGACTTGATCATCTAAGCTTTGGTCAATTGACCTTTTTGCCCTTGGTCTAATTCGACCAAGACCATCCAAGGGGGTAACACGTGTCACCCTCCCATTCGTCGTAATATTTCGTTTCCCGACCTTTCCAAAATTCTGATAAATTCTACAAGTATCAAATTTTAACGTCCTGATTTCTTACGTACGTTCTTATATACATGTTCTGGAATTACGGGGTGTAACATTCTTCCCCCCTTAGAAACATTCGTCCCCGAATGTTCTTTCGGAGCTCAATCTAGCATTTCTCGGTATAGTCTCATAAAACTACACTTAATGGAACCTAATTATGCCACATATGGCCCTAATACATCGCACATGCATATCCATCCATCATAAGCCAAACGAGAAAATAAACCCAAAGTATGCACCATCACTATTTTACTCTCATTTATGGCCTAAAAGGATTATATTTATCGTACTTCCAAACTTATTCTAGCATACGTACATAACCTCAGTATTATCCGTTCATGACACTTAAACATACAACAACCTTATCATGCATACAAGTCTCTAAAGGGTCAAATATATACCTGAAATCATATAGGCGGTTCAAAGGACCGCTAAAACTGGGAACTTCCACCACGACCTCTGCTACGGCCTGCCGGTGCATGAACATCCTGCCTAGTTATTGAAGGCGAAGAACCCGCAACTGATCCAGTTGACTGTGCTATCCCACCAGTGCCACCTCTATAAGGACACTCTCTTAACATATGGCCTAGACGGCCATAATAAAAACAAGCACCCGTACCGGAGCGACACACCCCAGAATGGAACCTACCACACTGGGTGCATTGAGGCAAAGGTGGTCTCGACTGACTGGAACCTCCATCTCCCTGAGACCCTAAAGCTATAGAGATCTGACCGGCCCCTGCATTCCCGGGGTTGTAAAACCCCCCGCCGGAAAACTGTGGAGGGGCACTCGGTGTTGGCTGAAATGTAGACCTAGCCTGCTGCTGAGGTTGTGCGCCTCGAAAATTACCTTGAAACCCCGCCGCCCCGCCTCGGCCGGGATCGTGTCCGGCCGGGTCCTCTCTCTCTCTGTCCTCGATCCCCTGTGCATACGCCTGCATCCTGGCAATATCCATACGTGGCTGAAGGGCCACTCCCAGGCATGCAGTAACCATATAATGGTCTAGCCACATCACATAGCGGTGAACTCTATCAGCCATGTCAGCCACAATAGTGAGAGCATACCTAGCCAATGATTCAAACTCCAGGTTGTACTCTCTGATGGTCCTCCCATTCTGCCTTAATGACAAGAACCTATCAACACGGGCTCTCCTCATCTCAGGAGGCAAAAAGTGATCAAGAAAGGCCTCTATGAACTCATCCCAAACTGCTGGAAGAGCACTCACACCCCTCGACAGTTCCCATGACTCAACCCAGTTTAACGCAATATCGCGTAACCGGTAAGAATCTAGCACCACTGACTCGATCTTCGAGGCCCTAAGTACCTGCATAGTCCGTTGTATCTGCCGAATGAACTCCTGAGGATCATCCTCAGATCTCGAACCATAGAACTCGGGTGGACTACAACCCAGAAAATCCCTAATCCTCAAACTGTCGGCTTGAGGTGTCACAACCTGCCCGGTTCGGGATCGTGCCTTACCCGGGCACCCAAGTAGTCATACATCAGAGTAATCAGCAGAATAGAAAAACAAGACATGAAACAGTTGTGAAATGAGACACGCTTTATCTCGAGAAAATGTCGCTTTCGCATATATATATAACAAAGCCGGCGTTACATCTCAACCGCATAATAGGACTACTGCACTTAAGAAGATAAACAACTATGGCGGGACAGGGCCCCGCCATACCCTGAATGTACAAAACTATCTACAACAACAGGGAGATCATACCCAAAAGTCGAGCCTCCGGAGAAGATGGAGCTCCTGACACCAAAGTACGGATCCTAAGGATGTGGATCTAGCACCTGCTTTCCCTTACCTGCGGCATGAACGCAGCCCCCCGAAGGAGGTCAGTACAACAGGTACCAAGTATGTGAAACTGTAAAGTACTTAAATGAAATCATATCATTTTAAAACCAATTTTACAAATATGCACGAAACAACCAATGTAACCGCACATAGTGCCATATCATAAACAAGAGCAACAATAGGTCAATCAGAATGGGTCTTTTCTAGGCTGCGAATGATCGAAGCAAGGACAATCGCCCATAGTATCATTATGCATGCCTAATCCTGGACTCCCGTAGTCCGCATAGGCCACCTAGGTCCGCATGAGGTATTCCCCGCATCGAGAGTAGCTACTCCTCGGCATCGTCCTGGACTCGTAGTCCGCATGGCCACATAGACCGCATGGCCACATGGACCGCACACTAACCTGGAACTCTCGTAGCTCCGCATAGGTCCCCTGGACCCGCATGAGGTATTCTCGCATCATAGTCACACAGACTGCCTGAGGTATACCCCGCATCGGGGGGCAGCTTAACCCCCGGTATATCATGTCAAGAGGTGAGTGATGTAATACTAACATAACGACTTATCGTTAAACAACATAAGCACAAACAAGAATAACCTTTTTACACAAACGTTACAGGATACTAACACACATAGCATCACAATATGTCTACTCAACAAACCATCTTATGCACTTCCAGAAATCAATACAAGTCTTTTATAAATACATAAGTAAACCGTTCCTTTTATCTTTCTTAAGTCGTTATACCTAACTTCCCATAAAGCTAGTATAACTCTTAAGCTTTTGTTTAAAAACCAAGTATTACTCTTCTTTCAAAAATGATTCATAATTCTTTTGAAATACTTCAAGATTCTTATTATTTAGACTCAAGTCAAAAGACGTCAAGTAAAACCATGTTCAGTTAACACACGTGCGTCTACCGTACTATATATATATTTTAAAATATCATGCTTAAGAGTATAGGAAGAATCACATACCTTCTCGGCGAAATCCACCTGCCAAGTCGAATATGTCGCGCGCAGAGTATCAACCTATAATAGTCAAATACGTCTATCAACGTCTAGACTACTCTGTAGGATAATCTAAGCAGAGGGTTCTCTATTCTACGGAAAATCGGGTAGCACTTCCCTACCCGGTAACTATACAAGTCTACTGTAAAAACAGTCCTATGTAAGTACAGTTCAATCTTCTTTAATATTCTTCTGATGTAATTACAGTTCAATTCTCTTCTGTAATACCCTTCTATGTATCTTATACTTATTTCTATACTTCTACAGTATGTATTCTCCAATAACAATAGAAGGATAAGATTAGTTACCTCGATGAGCCCAATATTATCCAAGATATAAGTCGATCCTGAGCAAGGTTTAGCTCCTAATCTGTACGCTCCAATCCGCTCCAAGAAACCCTTAGAAGTTTCTACACAACTTCTACTTTCTACTTCAACCAACTATGAAGTTTCTCTTAGGGTTTCGTTTAGTGACTATAGGAATACAAGGTAGTATTTCCTGACTCACGATAGAGGTAACTTTGGAAATACTAAAAGGGATTGGCTAAGGTATTTTGGGGATAGTAACAATACTTGGAGAGTATTTCTACCAAGAGGGGGGTAGTATTTCGGCTAGGTCTTTCAAGAGGGGGGGTTTAGACGAGATAACAAGGAAGGGGGGAGAGGGTATTTCTTAGCTTCTCAAGAGTGGGGAGGAGGCTTGGACGAAAGCTCTCTTGAGGGGGAAGGGAATTTTCAAGACTTGGAAAATATTTATGGATGAAGAAATCTTCAACTCAAGGGGGGGGTATTTATAGGGCTTTCAAGGGCCAAGATTAAGGCATGTGGAGGGCAAGTAGAGGGTGTGGATTCACCCATGTGTCCTTATCCATCTACTACACAAAATATCCTACCTAACCTTGACTAATGCAAGGGCACAAAAAACGTGCCAACCTTGCCCATGTTGTCGTCCACTTGAGGGTGACAAGTGTCACCCTCTCGTTGGTCCAAAATATTTCATCTCTCGGAAAAATCCGCAAAAATAATAAATGACATAGCCGTAATTTTCCCTTCGCAAGTTTTGGAAAACGTTTCGTCGGAAAAACAATTCGCTTTGGTCAGTGCACAAATTTCGTCCTATGCCTAACTTTAAGTTTTGAATTTTTCAGACGCACGCCTCACGCATACATACCGGAACTACTGGTATAACATTCTCCCCTCCTTTGAAACATTCGTCCCGAATGTTCCTTCCCAAGACACACAACGATAAGGTTCATCATAACTTAAACAGTTTGCAAATGCCTCACATGGCCACAATACAACACTTAAGCAAATACATCAATGAAAAATTTACAAGTAGGAAAGTGAGTTACCTGGAGGTGTGGGGAATAGGTGAGGATACTTCTGCCTCATGTCCTCCTCAGCTTCCCACGTCATCTCCTCCCTGAGCTCGTTCCGCCACAAGACTTTGACGGAAGCCACGTCCTTGGTCCGCAGACGCCTAACCTGACGATCGATTATCGCTATGGGAATCTCCTCATACGATAACCCCTCGGTCACCTGGACATCGTCAATCGGGTGCACCCTGGATGGATCCCCGATACATCTCCTCAGCATAGAAACATGAAACACCGGATGCACTTCCTCCAGATCGGACGACAGATCCAACTTATAGGCAACCTTTCCTACCCTGCAGACAATCTGATACGGCCCAATGTACCTCGGGCTGAGTTTTCCTTTCTTCCCGAATCTCATCACACCCTTCATGGGTGACACCTTCAGGAAAACCCAATCATCAACCTCGAACTCCAGATGCCGGCGACGATGATCTGCATATGACTTCTGTCGACTCTGAGCTGTCAATAGCCGCTCCTGGATAAGCTTCACCTTATCCACTGCCTGTCAGACGTCCGGTCCCACTAATCGCACTCGCCTACATCAAACCAGCCTATCGGCAATCTGCACTTCCTCCCATACAAGGCCTCGTAAGGCGCCATCTGAATACTGGAGTGGTAGCTATTATTATACGCAAACTCAACTAGAGGCAAATGATCCTCCCAGCTACCCCTGAAATCAATAACACAGCTCACAAAGATATCCTCAAGAGTTCGATAAGGCGCTGCATGTCCGTCTGCTCGAGGATGGAATGCAAGACTGTGCTCACCAAGGCCCCTAATCCCTTCGAAGGACCTCAAGTTAGCCGAATCGGGCTCCTCATGCGATATGATATAAATAGGGACTCATGTAGTCCGACGATCTCTGATGTAAAGTCCGCATAATCCTCACTAAAAAGTCGCCCCGACGGAAGAAAGTGGGCTGATTTCACACTGTCCGACGATAACCTGATAGAATCATGTTTCCTCCGAGTGCGAGGTAATCCCGTGATAAAGTCCATATTGATCACCTCCCACTTCCGTCGGGATCTCTATCGTCGCAATAATCCACCAGCCTCTCGTGCTCTATCTTCACCACGACAACACGCACGAGCTACAAACTCGCAACGCCCCTCTTCGCCATCCCACCAATACGATCTAAGGTCGTGGTACATCTTGGTCGACCCGGATGAATAGAGTAACGCGGCGTTGTGTGCTTCCCAAGAACTCGCCGCCAAGTCCCGCAATATCCGGAACACACAACTCGCCAAACCTTAGCACCCCATCGTGCTACCTCAAAAGGACCCTTCCTCACGAAGAGTCAGATCATGGTACCGCGTCAAACCGGATCCTCAAATCGTTGCCTCTTCACCTCCTCGACGATGGAAGACTCGGCAACCTCTCGAACTCGAACCCCACTTCTATCAGAATCAATCAATCGGACTCCAAGGCTCGCTAGCTGATGCAACTCGCAGACCATGCTCCTCCTTTCTGGCTGTACATCTAATAGACTCCCCATCGACCTACGACTAAGGGCATCTGCCACAACATTGGACTTCCCTGGGTGGTACAGGATGTCGACATCGTAATCCTTGAGCAGCTCTAACCACCGTCTCTGTCGTAAGTTCACTCCTCTCGTCAAGATATACTTGAGGCTCTTGTGGTCTCAGATAAATATCCATATGAACCCCCATACAAATAGTGCCTCCATCTTCAAGGCGTGAATCACCGCCGAACTCCAAATCATGGGGGTAGTTCCTCATGCTTCTAAGTCGCCGGATGCGACGCTTATAACCTTACCCAGCTGCATCAACACACATCTGAGCCCGACGTCTGACGCATCACAATACACAACATAACCGTCTGGACCCTCTGGAAGAGTAAGTGTCACGACCCGATCTCGGGCCCGTGACTGGTGCCTTACCACGGGCACCCTAGTGATACAACATCAGAGAAAACCAGCGGAATATAAAACTTAAACAAGAAGCAAGATATATGATCATAAACAAAGCAACCAAACGGTTACCTTCCAATAAAATATATATAAACAACTCTTTAAAACGAACAGCTTTAATCTTTACAAACCCCGCCCACAACAAGATTTCTGCACTTCTAAGAGTTTTATACAACATGACGACAGGCCCCGCCATACCCTCGAATGTACAAGAACCCACAACTCGTGGTAACATACCAAAAGATAAGCCTCCGAGAACGGAGCTTCCAATACGCTGAATCGTGATCCTATGAGCGGGATCCACTACCGATGTACTCCTACCGCGCAGATGAACGCAGCCCAAGGCGAGGTCAAGACAACAGTACCAAGTATGTGAAATCAGAAAAATATCAGAAATGAAATCATAACAGTCTATATGAAAACAGGAGACATGTATGATGACAAAACTACAGTTCACAACATAAAAGCAGTCACGTCAAGTCAGGGACTCACGCCCTCAAGTCATCACTCAAATATAACTATGGGTCTCACGCCCACAACATCAATCGTGTTCGCATCATGGCCGCATGCCCCCGAAATTCTGCGTCGGTGTAGACATGCCCATGATGCAACAATAATAACAATGCCCCATGGCCACATGCCCCCGGAATTCTGCATCGGTGTAGACATGTCCATGTAACCACAATAACAATATATCAGGTAATCAACCCTGCCACATGGCCACATGCCCCCGGAATGCGCAGACGGTGTAGACATGTCCATGTGACATCAACAACATTATACCGCACAACCAAAGGCTATCACAAACAAGCTCAAGCAAATTACCATACTTCTAGACTTTTATAAAAGATCCACTCCTTCCCACCAAGTCACCTGATATCAACACTTGCACAACAACGGCTATCACAACAACCATAGGCGAGTTACACAACAACCAAAGATAGCAAGTTACACACAACTCAAGGTACTTCCATTTCAGATCAAAGTGCGGGTTTTAACCCTAAAGTACTACGACGTTAAATTCCTTTTTAAGAGATCCATTCCTTTCATAAAGGTCACCCGATACCGTAGTAGTATAAAAATAGAGTGACTCACATTTAGGTAAACCAAAATACTTCCCTTTGTAAAATCAAGTAACAACATTATTTTCCAAACGCTCAAGTTTGCCTAATTTCAAATGCTCAAGTTTCTCATTTTAGAAAGGTTTCATAACTCATAGTCTTAATCTCTTTTAAAACAATTGAGTAACATATGTCTCAGACGTGAGCCGCTTATTCTTGTTTACAACAATCTTGTTACAAAGACATGATCTAGAGATGTAATACAATTTTGTCTTATCTTAGCTTCTATTCAGATGGAGGTTTCTACTGGTTTTAATAACAATTAGTTAATTGTCAATACACATTCCTTTATTAGCTCTGTTGTGTTTTGCTCGACACTTATACTCATTTCCGAAATCAGTAAAACATTATTCTTTTTTAAAACCAAGTACTCATTACTCGCGAACGAGGTTTCACAACACATTTAACAAAATGTTAATAACCATGTAAAACAAGTTAAGTCTCTTATCTTTCAAGATCAAGTCTCTTAACTTCTACAATCAACAAACCAATCTTTTACATACATGTAGTCGTTATAACTAACTTCCCATAAAGCTATTATAACACCCTATGTTTTAAACCAACCAACTCATTTAACACATGTACGTCTACCGTACTACATAGTTTACAAAGCATCATGCTAGAAGGATAGGAAGAGGTTCACATACCTCGCGACGAGTATCGACTAATAGCAAAACGCTCCACAAGATCAGAATCGGCTAGCCGCTTTCCACTCTTCAAGTAGAATACGCTACTCGCGATTTCCATTTATAAGGCCACAAACGCCTATTAACTTCTAACCGCATGGTTCCATATTCTAAATAAAATTCGGCAAAGATCTCTCCCGCAACACAGAAATCTCCTCCTCTATCGAGGCCGGCTACCAAGCCAACCAGGTGGGGGGGTTTAAACGTATAAACGGACTTTTACAATTCTACAACACAGCAATGCTACACAAGTTCATCAGAATACCCCTATGTAATTACAGATTCAGTTCTATATATAGTATACTTCAACTATATAATCCTACAACATGTAATCTCCAATTACAATAAGGGACAAGAATATTTACCTCGACAAGCCCAAAATTATCCAAGTTATAATGTCGATCCCGAGCAAGGTTTAGCTCCAACCCGCGCCCAAACCACTCCAAACAACCCTTAGAAGTTCTAACCAACTTCTACTCAAATACTTCAACCAACTATGAAGATTTCCTTAGTGGTTTCGGTTTGAGACTAAGAGGACAAAATGTAGTATTTCCTGCTCTACGATAGAGGTAACTTTGGAATACTACAAGGTATAAGGCTAAGGTATTTTGGGCATTATAACAATACTTGGAGAATACTTTCTACCAGGGGGTGTATTATACGAAACAACTAGCAGTGGGGTACCCTACGGCTAGACCACTGGAGGAGTGGAACCTCTCGCCAAAGGCCACACGAAAAGGGGGAGGGGAAGCTGGCCAGAGCAACAAGAAGGAGGAGAGGGTTTCAAGACTTGGAAGTTTTTGATGAATGAAGTCTTCTGCTTATGGGTATTTATAGCAAAACAAAAGACAACCAATGGCCAAGATCAAGCCATGTGCAAGGCAAGTGTAAGGCCTTGATCAAGCCAAGTGCACCCTAACCCCTACTCCACAAAACAAGGCACAAAACATGGCACCAAACAAGCCACAAACAAGGCCAAAACAAGGAGCCAATCGCCAAGAAAACGCGGACCCCAATTCGCCCAAGGTTGCCGCTTGTTTAATGTGAGGGTGACACACGCCACCCTCCGTTGGTCCAAAATATTTTATCTCTGAAAAATCCGCAAAAATATAAATGACATAGCCGGAATTTTTCCTACGTAAGTCGTGGAAACGCTTCGCCGGAAAACGACTTATTCGCACTTGGCCCAAATTTCGAACCAAAGCCAAACTTTAAGTCTCAATGTTCAGACGCACGCCTCCACGCACATACTCCGGAAATACGGTATAACATTCTCCCCTCCTTAGAAACATTCGTCCTGAATGTTCCTTCTCAAGATGGATATCGATGAAGTTTCTCTAACAAGTTGCCAACGCCACAGCTTGGCCACGAAAATAACACACGTTCCCTTCCTTCCTTACTCGTCGCGGCGATACCACTTTTGTCACTTTGCCGCGAGGTTCTAGTGTCACTCAGTATGCGCCATACTTGATCATTGCTTCGCTTCTCAAAACCGCGAGTCACTACCTCCAAACTTGGTCATCTTACTAACCTCAATCTTCTTTAAGGCCATTCCCGCCTTCACGAACCGCTTCGTCGAACATATCCACGAACTCATACGATGGTCAACTAAACCGGGCCTAGCACCTCGTGACCTACCACCGGGGACCACCCAACCGACCCACCCAAACCGGCTGGGTCGACCCGCGAGCGGCAATCAACCCGACCCACAATCGCGCCAATACTTGCTCCTAGAACGGAACAATCTTACCAAATCAAGTCATGAAAGCTACCACTTCCATCTCACACTACCCATGGACTTATCACACAAATAATTCTCACGGACTACTTACTCTGATAAGGGTCAACCATGAAATAAATCTTTTACTCAAGACGACCTTACCTCTAAGGTCTCAATCGTGACATAGTCAAAGGTTCACACTTACCATGCCCCCATACTTACCCTTCTACAATAACCAGGTGTCTAAATCACATTTTAGCACAAAGCTATCCGAACATAACACTAAACACATCAGCATACAAAACTCTAGAGGGTTAAGGATATACCTGTCTCTACCGTTTTCTAATCACACCCCGCCGCAGGCGCATTACCAGTGAAGGTGATGAACCACCATCGATCCCGGCGTCGAGTCGTAACATCCGTGCTACCCTTGGCCTGGACAGTTCCTCGCAAATGGCCCCTGGCCGCAAAAATAACAAGCTCCCCTGACACCACGACACTCCCCGAAATGCGGTCTACCACATCGACCACACCGAGGTAAGGGTGACCGCATCTGGCCAACACCCTTACTTCCTCGAAACTCAACCTCGAGCCCTCGACCGCCTCCCGAATACTCTGGATGCTCTGAAGGTTGTGGAGGACCACTCTGCACTGGTGGAGGTACAAAACTAGTATGCTGCTGAGGCGGTCCGCCTCGAAATCACCAAAGGACCTCGTAGTTCGCCCTCTTCTCGATCTTCGTCATTCCGCCGACCTCCGTGCCTCACATCCCGGCAGATGAGCTCGCATGCGGCAATGTCCATGCCGGCCAAGAGCTACACGAACAAGCCTCGCAAGTAATCATCTAGCCGTGACGTAGCGGTGCACTCTATCCTCCATGGTTGCCACTAAAGCGGGACATACCGAGCCAACGAGTCAAACTCCACGTTGTACTCCGAACCGCACGCCTTTCTCGCCTCAAAGATCATAAACTGTTTACCCGTGCCCTCCTCATCCGCGAGGCAAGAAGTGAGTGAGAATGCCTCGAGAACTCGTCCCATATCGCTGGAAGCGCATGCTCTCCCGACAACTCCCACGAATCAAACCGGGCCGATCGCGGTATCACGCACCGACGCGAACCTAAGACCACCGACTCGGTCTCCGAAGCCTTGATCACACTCACGACTGCAGAATCGCCGGATGAACTCCTCGCGATCATCCTCGTGCCTCGACCCATAAAACTCGCGGCTACAACTCGTAAAGTCCCGTAGCCTCAAACTATCTCGCCGGGTGAACCATGGTGCATCGAATCGAATCGCGTGATCCAAATTATCTCATATTCGCCACGACTTCGCCAAGAATTGGGCCATCTCCTTGTACCCATCTCATCCGCTTCCAGCCGTGGGACCGAGGCTCAGTATCAGGATCTCGCAGCCATCCGCCGCGTTCTAAACTCTGCTGGGCGGGCGGCGTCGCAAAACTCGCCGTCAAGCACAACTCGTACTGTCCCGGCTCGCGCTCGCATTCTCTCAGATCTCACTAGCAGCCTCTACGCTTTGCCCTTCGGGCTCGCTGCTTTGCGCGAGGCATAATCGTAAAAACGAGATACGCTGAGGGGTCCAACTTACAACACGACTCTAAGGCACGATCTCGTAATGAGAAGAATGGAAACCAATCCTAAATGTCTCAGCCTCTCGATTATAGATGTGGTGCACAACACATCGATAATCAAGACTTCATCGACACGGTTCAGTAGACACTTTCCGAGGATTAATCGCTCGATACCACTTTTGTCACGACCGATCTCGCCCGTGATCGTGCCTTACCCCGCACCCTAGTGATACAACATCGAGAAAACCAGTGAATATAAAACTTAAACAAGAAGCAAGATATATGATCATAAACAAAGCAACCAAACGGTTACCTTCCAATAAAATATATATAAACAACTCTTTTAAAACGAGCAGCTTTAATCCTTTACAAACCCCGCCACAACAAGCATTACATGCACTTCTAAGAGTTTTTATACAACATGACGACAGGGCCCGCCATACCCCGAATGTACAAGAACCCACAACTCGTGGTAACATACCAAAAGATAAGCCTCCGAGAACGGAGCTTCCCAATACGCTGAATCGTGATCCTATGAGCGGGATCCACTACCGATGTACTCCTACCATGCAGATTTAACGCACTTCGGGCGAGGTCAAGACAACAGTACTAAGTATGTGAAATCAGAAAAATATCAGAAATGAAATCATAATACTATATGAAAACAGGAGACATGTATGATGACAAAACTACAGTTCACAACATAAAAGCAGTCACGTCAAGTCAGGGACTCACGCCCTCAAGTCATCACTCAAATATAACTATGGGTCTAACGCCCACAACATCAAACGTGTTCGTGATCACGGCCGCATGCCCTAATTCGTGATCGGTGTAGACATGCCCATGATGCAACAATAATAACAATGCCCCATGGCCACATGCCCCCGGAATTCTGCATCGGTGTAGACATGTCCATGTAACCACAATAACAATATATATCAGGTAATCAACCCTGCCACATGGCCACATGCCCCCGGAATTCTGCATCGGTGTAGACATGTCCATGTGACATCAACAACATTATACCGCACAACCAGGCTATCACAAACAAGCTCAAGCAAATTACCATACTTCTAGACTTTTATAAAAAGATCCACTCCTTCCCAAGAAGTCACCTGATATCAACACTTGCACAACAAAGGCTATCACAACAAGCATAGGCGAGTTACACAACAACCAGCATAGGCAAGTTACACACAACTCAAGGTACTTCCATTTCGTATCAAAGTCTGGGTTTTAACCCTAAAGTACTACGTACGTTAAATTCCTTTTTAAGAGATCCATTCCTTTCATAAAGGTCACCCGATACCCGTAGTATAAAAATAGAGTGACTCACATTTAGGTAAACCAAAATACTTCCCTTTGTAAAATCAAGTAACAACATTATTTTCCAAACGTTCAAGTTTGCCTAATTTCAAATGCTCAAGTTTCTCATTTTAGAAAGGTTTCATAACTCATAGTCTTAATCCCTTTTAAAACAATTGAGTAACATATGTCTTGTACGTGAGCCGTTTATTCTTGTTTACAACAATCTTGTTACTGAATGCCATGATCTAGGAGATGTAATACAATTTTGTCTTATCTTAGCTTCTATGCAGATGGAGGTTTCTACTGGTTTTAATAACAATTAGTTAATTGTCAATACACCTTCCTTTATTAGCGCTGCTGTGGTTTGCTCGACACTTATTCTCATTTCCGAAATCAGTAAAACATTATTCTTTTTTAAAACCAAGTACTCATTACTCGCGAATGAGGTTTCACAACACATTTAACAAAATGTTAATAACCAAGTAAAACAAGTTAAGTCTCTTATCTTTCAAGATCAAGTCTCTTAACTTCTACAATCAACAAACCAATCTTTTACCTACATGTAGTCGTTATAACTAACTTCCCATAAAGCTATTATAACACCCTATGTTTTAAACCAACCAACTCATTTAACACACGTACGCTCACCGCACTACATAGTTTACAAAGCATCATGCTAGAAGGATAGGAAGAGGTTCACATACCTCGCGATGAGTATCGATAATAAGCAAAACGCTCCACAAGATCAGAATCACGGCTAGCCGTTTCCACTCTTCGTAGAATACGCTACTCGCAGATTTCCACCTATAAGGCCACAAACGTCTATTAACTTCTAACCGCATGGTTCCATATTCTACGTAAAATTCGCAAAGACCTCCCCAACAACAGTAAATCTCCTCCTCTATCGAGGTCGGCACCAAGCCAACCAGTGGGGTTTATACGCCTAACCTGGACGTATACAATTCTACAACACAAAGAATGCTACACAAGTTCATCAGAATACACCCTATGTAATTACAGTTCAGTTCTATATATAGTATACTTCAACTATATAATCCTACAACATGTAATCTCCAATTACAATAAGGGGACAAGAATATTTACCTCGACAAGCCCAAAATTATCCAAGTTATAATGTCGATCCTGAGCAAGGTTTAGCTCCAACTCCGTGCGCTCCAAACCACTCCAAACAACCCTTAGAAGTTCTAACCAACTTCTACTCAAATACTTCAACCAACTATGAAGATTTCCTTAGGGTTTCGGTTTGAGACTAAGAGGACAAAATGTAGTATTTCCGGGCTCTACGTATAGAGGTAACTTTGGAATACTACAAGGTATAAGGCTAAGGTATTTTGGGCATTATAACAATACTTGGAGAATACTTTCTACCAAGGGGGTGTATTATACGAAACAACTAGGCTAGTGGGTACCCACGGCTAGACCACTAGGAGGAGTGGAACCTCTCGCCAAAGGCCACACGGTGGGAGGGGAAGCTCTGGCCAGAGCAACAAGAAGGGAGGAGAGGGTTTCAAGACTTGGAAGTTTTGGATGAATGAAGTCTTCAAGCTAAGGGGGGTATTTATAGCAAAACCAAAAGCCAACCAATGGCCAAGATCAAGCCATGTGCAAGGCAAGTGTAAGGCCTTGATCAAGCCAAGTGCACCCTAACCCCTACTCCACAAAACAAGGCACAAAACATGGCACCAAACAAGCCAAAAACAAGGCCAAAACAAGGAGCCAATTGGCCAAGAAAACGTGACCCCAATTCGCCCGCGGTTGCCGCTTCTTTTCAATGAGGGTGACATGTCACCCTCCCGCTGGTCCAAAATATTTTATCTCGGAAAAATCCGCAAAAATATAAATGACATAGCCGAATTTTTCCTACGTAAGTCGTGGAAACGCTTTCGTCGAAAACGACTTATTCGCACTTGTGCCCAAATTTCGAACCAAAGCCAAACTTTAAGTCTCAAATGTTCAGACGCACGCCTCCACGCACATACTGGAAATACGGGTATAACAAGAAGAACGGGCGATCGCCGCCTCTCCTTCAAGAATCGAAACCCCGCCACACAAGCATCATCCATTGAAACTTAGCCGCTTTCCGAGTCACCCTAGTCAATGGTGCAGATAAGCAAACTTCTCCACGAACCGATAGTAACTCGCAAGGCCCGTAAAGTTGCGCACTCGCTCGAGTAAGAGGTCTAGGTCAACTCGACGCTTCGATCTTGGCGTATCCACCCGAATACCATCGGCCGATAATATGCCCAAGAAAAGCCACCAAGCCAACCAAAACTCACATTTGGAAAACTTGGCGATAATCGCTGGTCTGGAGAACTCTCAAAGACACCCTCAATGCTCTGCATGCTCCCGCTCGAGCGGGAATAAACCAAGATGTCATCAATGAACACTATCACAAACGTGTCCAAAATGGCTTGAACACTCGGTTCATCAAATCCATAAATACCGCGAGCATTGGTCAACCCGGCGACATAACCCGAACTCATAGTGCCCGCACGTCCGAATGCGATCTAGGGACATCCGCCTCTTTAACACACACTGATGATAGCCCGATCGCAGATCAATCTTGAGAAACATCTCGCACTTCGCAATCGGGTCGAACAAATCATCAATCCCGGGAAGCGGGGTATTCGTTTAATGGTCACCTTGTTCACCGTAATCAACACATGCAGCTGGCCCCGCCCTTCTTCTTCACGAACACACCGCGCCCTGTGGAGAAACACTAGGCCCGATGAAGCCCTTTCTCCAAAGAAATCTCTCACCTGGTCCTTCAACTCTCTCAACTCGGCGGTGTCATTCTCAGATGGCGTATCGGAAATAGCCAGTGTCCGGCAAAGACATCGATACAAAACTCTATCTCCTCTCGGGAGGGATACCCGAGGTCGTCTGAAACACATCCGGGAACTCTCGACTACCGAATCGATCAAAATCTGGTACCGCAGCCTCGATTTAACACCCGAATGAGATGGTAGATATACCCTTCTCGCACCATCTTCCTAGCCTCGAGGTAGGAAATAAACCCTCGGCTACCGCGGCTACGGTGTTCCTCCCACTCAACAACCGGCCTCAGAAATCGAACTGCATCGCTTCTCTCCTCAGCCTACATTGGCGTAGGAAGCTAGCCAATCCATACCCATGATCACATCGAAATCAGTCATATCCAACTTTATCAAGTCGGTTAGGGTCTGACGACTGCATATGGTCACTGGACAAGCCCTATATACCCGCCGAGCTACCACCGAATCACCCACTGGCGTAGCTACCTCGAAAGGGTCTATGGACTCAGGCTCTATCCCTATCCTACTAGCAATAAGGGGAGATATATAAGACAGAGTAGAACCCGGATCTATCAAGGCATACACATCACAACCAGAGACTGATAAAGTACTGCGGATTTACATCAGCGAGGCCTTCGTCCCGCTACCGGACAAGGAATATACGCGATTCGAGGACCGCTAGAATCGGGACCCGCGCCACGACCTGCCGCGACTGCCGCCCATGAGTACCTCGCCTTGGGTGAGTAATCAGAGGAGATGAAGAAGACCCGCGAAAGACCGTAGTCGACTTACCCTCTACGCCTCGCCTGGACAGCTCGCAAAGTGACCCGACCGCCGCAATCAGAACAAACTTCTGAGCAACCACAATTCTCGTAATAGGATATACCGACGGCCACACCGGGCGGGTGGTCCCGATCGGCTAGCACCTCGCTACTCGACGCTCAAGTCCCGGCCCCGTCCGCCTCGAATATCCCGGTTGTCCTGAGGACGGAGCAGGAGTGCTCTGAGCTGGCTGTGGTGTAAACCTAGACTGCTGCTGAGGCCGTCCACCCCGATAGCTACCAAAATACCCTGCCATCCTGGTCTTCTTTTTGCCGATGTCTCACAACCGGGCCGGTCTCTACGCCTCGCATCCAAGTGCATGAGCTCGCATGCGGTAATGTCCATGCTCGTGAAGAGCTACACCCGCACAAGACTCGACCATATAATCATCTAGCCCGGTGACGTAGCGATGCACCCTGTCCTCCATATCTGCTACCAACGCAGGGACATATCGAGCCAACGAATCGAACTCAACGTTGTACTTCCCTAATCGGCGCCCTCTCTGTCTCAAAGAACAAAAATTTGTCGCCCGCGCCTCCTCATCCGTGGAGGCAAGAAGTGAGTGAGAAAGCCTCCGAGAACTCGTCCCAAGTAGCCGGGACGCGCGTGCTCTCCCGGGATAACTCCCACGAATCAAACCAATCGATCGCGGTATCACGCAGCCTTATGGAACCAAGATCACGGACTCGGTCTCCAAGCCTTGATCACTCGCGATGATCCTCTCAGAATCGCGGATGAACTCCCGCGGATCATCCTCGTGCCTCGACCCGTAGAACTCGCGGGCTACAACTCGTAAAATACCGCAGCCTCAGCCGTCCGATCTAGGATGTACTACGGTGCCATCGAATCGCCGGCCCACTTATCCTCACGTTCGCCACGATCCCGCCGAATCGGGCCATCTCTCAGAACCCATCTCCTCTCGCTCTAGGCTGGACCGAGGCGCAGTATTGTGGTCTCATCACCACCGCCGCGCTCCTAAACTCGCTGGGCCGCGGCGTCGTGGAACTCGCCGCCTGCATGATCGGGCTCGAGCCCTCGTGACCCTCTGTGTCCTACTAGCAGCTCCCTCGGCTGCCTTGCCCTTCTGGGCCCGGGTTGCCTTACGTGGAGGCATAACTGTTAAAGAAAGGAAATACGTTAGAGGGGTCCAACTTATAACACAACTTTAAGGCACGATCTCAGAGTGAGAAGAATGAAAACCAATCCTAAATATCCTATAGCCTCCTGATTATTGGTGTGGTGCACAACACACCGATAATCAAGACTCTACTAGATACGGTCTGTAGACACTTTCCGAGGATTAACTGCTCTGATACCACTTTTGTCACGACTGCCCGGTTCGGATCGTGCCTTACCCGGGCACCCAAGTAGTCATACATCAGAGTAATCAGCGAAATATAAAAACAAGACATGAAACAGTTGTGAAATGAGACACAGTTTTATCTGAGAAAATGTCGCCTTTCGGCATATATATATAACAAAGCCCGGCAGTTACATCACAACTGTACAAATAGGACTACAGACCTCTAAGAAGATAAACAACTATGGCGGGACAGGGCCCCGCCATACTCTGAATGTACAAAAACTATCTACAACAACAGGGAGATCATACCCAAAAGTCGAGCATCCGGAGAAGATGGAGCTCCTGACACCAAAGTACGGATCCTAAGGATGTGGATCTAGCACCTGTTTTCCCTTACCTACGGCATGAACGCAGCCCCGGCGAGGTCAAGACAACAGTACCAAGTATGTGAAATCAGAAAGTACTTAAATGAAATCATATCATTTTAAAACCAATTTCACAAATATGCACGAAACAACCAATGTAACCGCACATAGTGCCATATCATAAACAAGAGCAACAATAGGTAAACTGTAACAGGTCTTTTCTAGGCTGCGAATGATCGAAGCAAGGCCAATCGCCCATAGTATCATTATGCATGCCTAATCTCGACTCTCAGAGTCCGCATAGCCACCTAGGCCCGCATGAGGTATTCCGCGCATCGAGTGTAGCTACTCCTAAGCATCGCCCCGACTCGTAGACCGCATGGCCACATAGACCGCATGGCCACATGGACCGCACACTAACCTGGAACTCCCGTAGCTCCGCATAGGTCCCCTAGACCCGCATGAGGTATTCTCGCATCATAGTCACACAGACTGCCTGAGGTATACCCCGCATCGGGGGGAAGCTTAACCCCCGGTATATCATGTCAAGAGGTGAGTGATGTAATACTAACATAACGGCTTATCGTTAAACAACATAAGCACAAACAAGAATAACCTTTTTACAAAAACGTTACAGGATACTAACACACATAGCATCACAATATGTTTACTCAACAAACCATCTTATGCACCTTCCGTAAATCAATACAAGTCTTTTATAAATACATAAGTAAACTGCCTTTTATCTTTCTTAAGTCGTTATACCTAACTTTCCATAAAGCTAGTATAACTCTTAAGCTTTTGTTTAAAAACCAAGTATTACTCTTCTTTCAAAAATGATTCATAATTCTTTTGAAATACTTCAAGATTCTTATTATTTAGACTCAAGTCAAAAGACGTCAAGTAAAACCATGTTCAGTTAACACACGTGCGTCTACCGTACTATATATATTTTTTAAAATATCATGCTTAAGAGTATAGGAAGAATCACATACCTTCTCGGCGAAATCCACCTGCCAAGTCGAATATGTCGCGCGCAGAGTATCAACCTATAATAGTCAAATACGTCTATCAACGTCTAGACTACTCTGTAGGATAATCTAAGCAGAGGGTTCTCTATTCTACGGAAAATCGGGCAGCACTTCCCTACCCGGTAACTATACAAGTCTACTGTAAAAACAGTCCTATTTAAGTACAGTTCAATCTTCTTTAATATTCTTCTGATGTAATTACAGTTCAATTCTCTTTTGTAATACCCTTCTATGTATCTTATACTTATTTCTATACTTCTACAGTATGTATTCTCCAATAACAATAGAAGGATAAGATTATTTACCTCGATGAGCCCAATATTATCCAAGATATAAGTCGATCCTGAGCAAGGTTTAGCTCCTAATTTGTACGCTCCAATCCGCTCCAAGAAACCCTTAGAAGTTTCTACACAACTTCTACTTTCTACTTCAACCAACTATGAAGTTTCTCTTAGGGTTTCGTTTAGTGACTATAGGAATACAAGGTAGTATTTCCGGACTCTACGTATAGAGGTAACTTTGGAAATACTAAAAGGGATTGGCTAAGGTATTTTGGGGATAGTAACAATACTTGGAGAGTATTTCTACCAAGAGGGGGGTAGTGTTTCGGCTAGGTCTTTCAAGAGGGGTTTAGGCGAGATAACAAGGAAGGGGAGAGGGTGTTTCGGCTTAGCTTCTCAAGAGGGGGGGGGGAGGCTTGGACGAAAGCTCTCTTGAGGGGGAAGGGAATTTTCAAGACTTGGAAAATATTTGTGGATGAAGAAATCTTCAACTCAAGGGGGGTATTTATAGGGCTTTCAAGGGCCAAGATTAAGGCATGTGGAGGGCAAGTGGAGGGTGTGGATTCACCCATGTGTCCTTATCCATCTACTACACAAAATATCCTACCTAACCTTGACTAATGCAAGGGCACAAAAAACGTGCCAACCTTGCCCATGTTGTTGTCCACTTGAGGGTGACAAGTGTCACCCTCTCGTTGGTCCAAAATATTTCATCTCTCGGAAAAATCCGCAAAAATAATAAATGACATAGCCGTAATTTTCCCTTCGCAAGTTTTGGAAAACGTTTCGTCGGAAAACAATTCGTTTCGTGGGTTGTGCACAAATTTCGTCATATGCCTAACTTTAAGTTTTGAATTTTTTTGTACGTACGCCCTCACGTACATACTCTGGAACTACGGGGTATAACATAGGGTTAGCTACCTGCTCCTGTCGGCGCTGCCCTACCACTATGCTAGTCAATAACCTGATCTGCTCTCCATAATCTCTAAACTCGCTCAGGCTGCGAATCGAGGCTCGTGTATTGGAACCTCTGAGCCGCACTGTTTCTCGCCACTCTAATATCGCCGCAGAATCAACTCGCCGCCGAGCCACAACCTCGGGCATAACTGGGCTCGAGTCACGTAACCTCTCAGTGTACCACTAGCGACTCTCGCTGTTGCCTTTCCTTCGGACCACGGTCGATTCCGTTGAGGCATAACTGATACATAAGAATAGGTCAGAGAGGATTCAACCTAATAAGACAGCTCTATTGCACGATCTCAGAGAGAGAAGAATGGAAACCAATCATAAATGTCTCGACCTCCCGTTATAGATGTGGTGCACAACACACCGATAACCAAGACTCCACTAGACACGGTCTATAGACACTTTCCGAGGACTAACTGCTCTGATACCACTTTTGTCGCGACCCGACCCCGGGCCCGCGACTGGTGCCCTACATGGGCACCCTTACAGGTATACATCAGAGAAAATCAGCGAAACATACATACAACTCTTAATAATAATAAAAAATTAATAAGGAATAACCAACAGGTTAGCCGGTAAGGCTACCTCCCTGGATATATAAATACATAACCGAAAGCAGTTGCCTTCTTTCCTTTACAAACTGACCCACAAGATATGACTACAGACCTCTAAGAGTTTTAACATAACAACTGTGGCGGGAGAGGGCCCCACCATACCCCTGAATATACATAAATCTACAACCTCAGGGAAACCATACCAAAAGATAAGCCTCCGGAGTAAATAGAGCCTTTTCCCAAAAACTGAACAGAGATCCTAAGAGCGAGGATCACCAACATGTGTACATAATACCTGCGGGCATGAACGCAGCCCCCCGAAAGGGGTCAGTACAACAGGTACCGAATATGGAACGGAAATAAGGTACAGTAAAAAAATTATAATTGTACAAAAGAATGACAGGGGCAAGTATAAAAAAAGTAAATACCAGATCCTACCATGTCATTACAACTCATGAACTTAATCGCACTTTATTATCTTTTCCCATTTTTCAACAAGAGTTATAGTCAAATTCTTACGTACATACTTAGGAAAAATCATCAAGTTCATAAACATATAACCTATGTATCTTGCATAACATAATCCAGCCCTTTATGGAGGGACGCCTCATTTTGGAGTTCACTTTGATTATCCATACGTGATAATGTAACCCGGCCCATTTGCGGGACACGGCGAATTCATAAAAATTTTCCCACGAAGGTATACTGCCCGGCCCATTCTGAGACGCGATAAAGTCATATAAGTCTGCCCATAAAGGTATACTGCCCGACACATTCCTGGGACGCGATAAAGTCATATAAGTCTGCCCATAAAGGTATCTCGTCCGCCCATTCTCGACGCGATAAAGTCATATAAGTTCGCCCATAAAGGTATCCGCTCGACCCATTCTCGACGCGATAAAGTCATATAAGTCTGCCCATAAAGGTATACCGCTGGCTCATTCTCGACGCGATAAAGTCATATAAGTTCGCCCATAAAGGTATCTCGCGGCCCATTCTCGACGCGATAAAGTCATATATGTCCGCCCATAAAGGTATCTGTCCGCCCATTCTCGACGCGATAAAGTCATATAAGTCCGCGTAAATGTATCTTGCCCGCCCATTCTCGACGCGATAAAGTCATATAAGTCTGCCCATAAAGGTATACTGTCCGGCCTATTCCTGGGACGCGATCAAGTCTCTTTACATAACATTTTTAAACCATCTTTTCACTTCTTAAGTCGTTATAACAACTTCCCATATAGCTATTATAACAACATTTCACTTTAGAGAACTTAAGGCACTTTTATTTCTTATTACATTAGGGAAAATTAAACCCAAAAGTACTACGTACATACATACTTAAAAAGAATCATAAAGCTCCTTCTCTTTTAAATCAATAACCTTCTTCTTTTGAAAACTCAAGTTGCATTCTCTGTTGAAATCGAGCCGCTTAACTTTTGAAATAATTCATGGCAACCAAACTTTTTAAATCAAATCATTCCTTTCTTTAAGAATCAAGTCCCATAACTTGAAAAATAAAGTCTCATAACCTTTTTAGAAATCAAGGTTCATAGTCTTAAAACTTCATAACATAAACTCTTTTAATTTAAGTAACATATACTTTTATGAGTTGTGAATAGGTTAAACTTGTTTATAACGATCTTATTAAAGTAGCCATGATCTAGAAAATGTAATACAATTTTGTCTTATCTTATCTCTATGCAGATGGAGAATTCTACTCATTTTAATATAATTGATTGTCGATACATTTTCTTTTATTAACGCTGAAATGACTTGTTCGATACTTATTCTCATTCGTGCAGTAAATTAGCAAAGTCAACTCGACTCCAAATACTTCCTAACGACTCTTACCAACATCCCCCATAAGACTTGGTAAGAACTTAGGATAACTTAGACATAACTTTTACATAGAGTAAATCAACATACATACCTCTTAACTTCTAAGAGTAGAAGGAATCATGAAATAACACCACATGTATATTTCATACATAGAATCATGCCAAAAGAAGGAAGAGGTTCACATACCTCGCGACGACTATCGACAAGTAGCAAAATGCTCCAAAGTACTTCAACCTTGTTAGCTATCTGTTATACCCCGTATTTCCAGAGTATGTACGTAAGGACGTACGTAGAGAAATTCGAACTTCAAATTGTCTTGGCCGAATTCTTTTTGTGCACAACACCCGGTTAGAGTCGTTTTTCGACGAAACGTTTCCACAGCTTGCATGGGGAAAATTCCGGCTATGTCCTTTTTTATTTTTGCGGATTTTTCCGAGAGACAAAATGTTTTGGACCAATGGGAGGGTGACACTTGTCACCCTCATTTGGGCGATGTGGGTTGGCCGGTTGGTCACGGGTTTGAGGCCTATTGGCTCCTTGTTTTGGCCTTGTTTTGTGGCTTGTTTGGTGCCATGTTTTGTGCCTTGTTTTGTGGAGTAGGGGTTAGGGTGCACTTGGCTTGATCAAGGCCATACACTTGCCTTGCACTTGGCTTGATCAAGGCCATTGGTTTCCCTATAAATACCCCTCCCTTGTTGAAGACTTATTCATTCACTCCTCACTTTGTCTAAGCCTTGAAAACTCTCCCTCCCCTCCCTCTTGTGGCTCTCGTCCAAAGCCTCTCCCCCTCCTTGTGGCCTTTGGCCGAGAGGTTCCCCCTCCCCCGTGGTGGTGTCTAGCCGTGGGGTACCCCCCCGAGCCTAGTTGTTTCGTATAATACACCCCCCCTCTTGGTAGAAATACTCTCCAAGTATTGTTATAATGCCCAAAATACCTTAGCCTTTACCTTGTAGTATTCCAAAAGTTACCTCTATACGTAGAGCCCGGAAATACTACCTTTTGTCCTTTTAGTCTCAAACCGAAACCCTAAGGAAATCTTCATAGTTGGTTGAAGTATTTGAGTAGAAGTTGGTTAGAACTTCTAAGGGTTGTTTGGAGCGGATTGGAGCGCACGGAGTAGGAGCTAAACCTTGCTCAGGATCGACATTATAACTTGGATAATTTTGGGCTTGTCGAGGTAAATATTCTTGTCCCCTTATTGTAATTGGAGATTACATGTTGTAGGAATATATAGTTGAGGTATACTATATATAGAACTGAACATTATTGTGCGGCAATGTCTTTTGACTTAAGCCTGAATTTAAAGAAAAGAACTGAACTGTAATTACATAGGACTGTATTACAGTAGACTTGTGGTATTACTGTATAGTAGAATTGTATACGTCCGGTTAGACGTATAAACCCCCCCCTGGTTGGCTTGGTAGCCGGCCTCGATAGAGGAGGAGATTTACGCTGCCATGCGAATTTTACGTAGAATGTGGAACCGTGCGGTTAGAAGTTAATAGACGTTTGTGGCCTTATAGGTGGAAGTACTACGAGTAGCGTATTCTACTTGAAGAGTGGAAACGGCTAGCCGGGTTACAGTACTGAGGAGCGTTTTGCTTATTGTCGATAATCGTCGCGAGGTATGTGAACCTCTTCCTATCCTTCTAGCATGATGCTTTGTAAACTATGTAGTACGGTAGACGTACATGTGTTAAATGAGTTGGTTGTTTTAAAACATTGGGTTTTATAATAGCTTTATGGTAATTTAGTTATAACGACTCTATGTAGGTAAAAGATTGGTTTATTGATTGTAGAAGTTAAGAGACTTGATCTTGAAAGATAAGAGACTTAACTTGTTTTACTTGGTTATTAACATTTTGTTAAATGTGTTGTGAAACCTCATTCGCGGGTAATGAGTACTTGGTTTTAAAAGAATAATGTTTTACTGATTTCGGAAATGAGAATAAGTGTCGAGCAAACCACAGCAGCGCTAATAAAGGAAAATGTATTGACAAATAACTAATTGTTATTAAAACCAGAGAAACCTCCATCCGCATGAAGCTAAGATAAGACAAAATTGTATTACATTTCCTAGATCATGGTCTTTGAATAAGATTGTTGTAAACAAGAATAAACGGCTCACGTACAAGACTTATGTTACTCAATTGTTTTAAAAGAGATTAAAACTATGAGTTATGAAACCTTTTTTTTTAATAAGAAACTGGAGCATTTGAAATTAGGCAAACTTGAACGTTTGGAAAATAATGTTGTTACTCGATTTTACAAAGGGAAGTATTTTGGTTTACTTAAAAAGATAGTCACTCTATACTACGGGTATTATGTGACTTTTTTGAAAGGAATGGATCTCTTAAAGGGGATTTTAATGTACGTAGTACTTTAGGGTTAAAACCCGGACTTTGATATAAAATGGAAGTACCTTGAGTTGTGAGTAACTCATTTATGCTGTTGTTGTGTAACTCGCCTATGCTTGTTGTGATAGCCTTTGTTGTGCAAGTGTTGATATCAGGTGACTTCTTGGGAAGGAGTGGATCTTTTTATAAAAGTCTAGAAGTATGGTAATTTGCTTGAGCTTGTTTGTGATAGCCTGGTTGTGCGGTATATTGTCGCTGATGTCACATGGACATGTCTACACCGATGCAGAATTCCGGGGGCATGTGGCCATGCGGCAGGGTTGATTACCTGATATATTGTTATTGTGGTTACATGGACATGTCTACACCGATGCAGAATTCCGGGGGCGTGTGGCGTGCGGCGGTTAATCACCCGATATTGTGTTGATAATGTCACTGACGCGTGTCTACACCGATGCACTCGGCATGTGGCCGGGCATTGTTATTATTGTTGTTAATGTCACGTGGACGTGTCTACACCGGCGATGCACTCGGTACGTGGCCGTGGGGCATTGTTATTAGTGTTGCATCATGGATATGTCTACACCGGCGCAAGTCGGCACGCGCCATAATGCGAACACGATTGATGTTGTGGCGTGAGACCCATAGTTATATTCGAGTGATGACTTGAGGCGTGAGTCACGACTTGACATGATCGCTTTAATGTTGTGAATTGTAGTTTTGTTATCATACATGTCTCTGCTTTTATATAGATATTATGATTTCATTTCTGATATTTTCTGATTTCACATACTTGGTACTGTTATCGACCTCCTTCGGGCTGCGTTCATGCCGCAGTAGGAGTACATCGGTAGTGGATCCTCGCCATAGGATCACGTCAACAGATTGTGAAGCTCCGTTTCTCCGGAGGCTTATTCTTTGGTATGTGTTCCCTGAGTTGTAGGTTCTTGTACATTCAGGGGTATGGCGGGGCCCTGTCCCGTCATGGTTGTTGTAAATCTTAGAGGTCTGTAGTACTGTTGTGGGCAGAGTTGTAAAAAGGATTAAATTGTTCGGGTTTTATGTATATATACAGAAGGCAACTGTTTTTGGTTGGCCTGTTTTATGATCATATATCTTGTTTCATGTTTATGTTTTATTTTCCGCTGGTTTTCTCTGATGTTGTATCACTAGGGTGCCCGGGGTAAGGCACCAGTCACGGGCCCGTGATCGGGTCGTGACAAAAGTGGTATCAGAGCAGTTAATCCTCGGAAGGTGTCTACAGACCGTGTCTAGTAGAGTCTTGATTATCGATGTGTTGTGCACCACATCTATAATCAGGAGGCTATAGGACATTTAGGATTGGTTTCCATTCTTCTCATTCTGAGATCGTGCCTTAGAGCTGTGTTGTAAGTTGGACCCCTCTGACGTATCTCGTTTTTACCAGTTATGCCTCCGCACAAGGCAACCAGAGCCCAGAAGGGCAAGACAGCCGAGGTCTTGCTAGTGAGATCTGAGGAGTACGAGGCGCAGCCCTGGATGCTCGAGATTATGCTTCAGACGGCGGGTTTTGCGACGCCACCCAGAAGATTTAGAGCGCAGCGATGCCGCTGAGACCACCAGACTGAGCCTCCATCCCACACTGGAGCGGATGAGATGGGTACAAGGAGATGGCGATTGCCGCCGTGGTCGTGGCCGATATGAGGATAGCCGGATCGCAGCGATTCGATTCCAGAGCACGATGCCGTACACCCCGGCGAATAGTTTGAGGCTACGGACTTTACGAGTCAGTAGCCCGCGAGTTTTATGGGTCGAGGCACGAGGATGATCCGCAGGAGTTCATCCGGCGATTCTGGTCGTGAGAGTGATCAAGACTTGGAGACCGAGTCGGTGGTCTTAGGTTCGCATCGGTGCGCGTGATACCGCAATGATCGTTTGATTCGTGGGAGTTGTCCCGGGGAGAGCATGCGCTTCCAGCAGTATGGGACGAGTTCTCAGAGGCATTCCTCACTCACTTCTTGCCTCCGCAGATGAGGAGGGCACGGGCCGACAGATTTATGATGCTTAGACAGAGAGGGCGTACGGTTCGGGAGTACAACGTGGAGTTTGACTCGTTGGCTCGGTATGTCCCCGCTTTAGTGGCAACCATGGAGGATAGAGTGCACCGCTATGTCACCGGGCTAGATGATTACTTGACAGAGGCTTGTTCGGGTGTAGCTCTTCAGCCGGGCATGGACATTGCCCGCATGCAGGCTCATGCACTAGGATGTGAGGTACGGAGAGGTCGACGGAATGACCTGGATCAGCAGAAGAGGGCCAGGACATCAGGGTCTTTTGGCAACTTTCGAGGCGGACCGCCTCAGCAGCAGACTAGTTTTGTACCCCCGCCAGTACAGAGTGGTTCTCCACCGTCTTCAGGAGCAGGTCAGGGCTCCAAGGTTGAGTTTCGCGGTAGTGGGTGTTGGCGACGCGATACCCCTACTCGGTGTGGCCGATGTGGTAGACCGCATTTCGGGAGTGTCGTGCCAAGGGAGCTTGTTATTTTTGGCGACAGCAGGCCATTTGGCGAGGAACCGTCCACCAAGGGTAGCACGGATGTTGCGACTCACCTTCGTGATCGTGGTCGTTCATCACCTTCACTAGCGCGCCTGGCGTGATCGTGATTAGAAAAGCGCAGAGACAGTATGTCCTTAACCTCCGAGTTTTGTATGCTTGTTATGCTGATGTGTTTAGTGTTATGTTCGGATAGCTTTGTGCTAAAATGTGATTTAGAAGCTCGGTTAGTGTAGAAGGATAAGCTGGGGCATGGTAAGTGTGAACCTTAGACTATTCCACGATTGAGACCTTAGAGGTAAGGTCGTCTTGTGTAAAAGATTTATTTTATGTTTGACCCTTATCAGAGTGCGTAGTATACGTGGGGTTTATTTGTGTGATAAGTCCATGGGTAGTGTGAGGTGGAAGTGGTAGCTTTCATGACGTATGTTAGTAAGATTGTTCCGTATCGGCGAGCAAGAGTTGCGCGGGCGAGGGTCGGGTTGAGGGCATATTGCGGGTCAACCCGCAGTCCGCTTTTAGGTGGGGTCGATTCGGGTGGTCCCGCCAGATGGTAGGTCACGAGGTGCTAGCCCCGCTTTAGTTAATCATCGTATGAGTTCGTGGACGCGTTCGACCAGAAATAGTTCGTAAAGGCCGGGAATGGCCTTAAAGAAGTTTGAGGTTAGTAAGATGACCAAGTTTGGAGGTAGTGACTCCAAGGGTTGGAGACAGAAGCGTTGACGGAAGTGTGGTACGGATACTAGAAGAGTTCGAGTGTTCGAGAAGGGTACAACGAGAAAAGGGAGAAGTGAACGTGTGTTTTTGTGGCCAGGTGTGGCATGATTGTTTTCGTAAGTATAGCAGTGTAGACTATACGGCGCGTGTGTGTTTTGGGGCTTAGAAGGAACATTCGGGACGAATGTTTCTAAGGGGGGAAGAATGTTATACCCCGTATTTCCAGAGTATGTACGTAAGGACGTACGTAGAGAAATTCGAACTTCAAATTGGCTTGGCCGAATTCTTTTTGTGCACAACACCCGGTTAGAGTCGTTTTTCGACGAAACGTTTCCACAGCTTGCGTGGGGAAAATTCCGGCTATGTCCTTTTTGATTTTTGCGGATTTTTCCGAGAGACGAAATGTTTTGGACCAACGGGAGGTGACACTTGTCACCTCATTCGGGCGATGTGGGTTGGCGGTTGGTCACGGGTTTGAGGCCTATTGGCTCCTTGTTTTGGCCTTGTTTTGTGGCTTGTTTGGTGCCATGTTTTGTGCCTTGTTTTGTGGAGTAGGGGTTAGGGTGCACTTGGCTTGATCAAGGCCATACACTTGCCTTGCACTTGGCTTGATCAAGGCCATTGGTTTCCCTATAAATACCCCTCCCTTGTTGAAGACTTATTCATTCACTCCTCACTTTGTCTAAGCCTTGAAAACTCTCCCTCCTCCTCTTGTGGCTCTCGTCCAAAGCCTCCCCTCCTCCTCGTGGCCTTGGGCCGAGAGGTTCCCCTCCCCTTGGTGTCTAGCCTGGGTACCCCCAGCCTAGTAGTTTCGGATAAGACACCCCCCATCTTGGTAGAACTACTCTCCAAGGATTGTTATAATGCCCAAAAGACCTTAGCCTTTACCGTGTAGTATTCCAAAAGTTACCTCTATACGTAGAGTCTTAAATACTACCTTTTGTCCTTTAGTCTCAAACCGAAACCCTAAGGAAATCTTCATAGTTGGTTGAAGTATTTGAGTAGAAGTTGGTTAGAACTTCTAAGGGTTGTTTGGAGCGGATTGAGCGCACTGAGTAGAGCTAAACCTTGCTCAGATCGACATTATAACTTGGATAATTTTGGGCTTGTCGAGGTAAATATTCTTGTCCCTTATTGTAATTGAGATTACATGTTGTAGGAATATATAGTTGAGGTATACTATATATAGAATCGAACATTATTGCGGCAATGTCTTTTGACTTAAGCTGAATTTAAAGAAAAGAATCGAATCAGTAATTACATAGATCAGACATGAGACTTGTGGTATTATCAGATAGTAGAATTGTATACGCCCGGTTAGACGTATAAACCCCTGGTTGGCTTGGTAGCGGCCTCGTTAGAGGAGAGATTTACGCCGCCATGGAGTCGCCGAATTTTTGTAGAATGTGGAACCGTGCGGTTAGAAGTTAATAGACGTTGGCCTTATAGGTGGAAGTACTATGAGTAGCGTATTCTACTTGAAGAGTGGAAACGGCCAGCCGTTACGATCGGCGAGGCGTTTTGCTTATTGTCGATAATCGCGAGGTATGTGAACCTCTTCCTATCCTTCTAGCATGATGCTTTGTAAACTATGTAGTACGGAGACGCATACGTGTTAAATGAGTTGGTTGGTTTAAAACATAGGTGTTATAATCGCTTTATGGGAAGTTAGTTATAACGACTCTATGTAGGTAAAAGATTGGTTTATTGATTGTAGAAGTTAAGAGACTTGATCTTGAAAGATAAGAGACTTAACTTGTTTTACTTGGTTATTAACATTTTTGTTAAATGTGTTGTGAAACCTCATTCGCGAGTAATGAGTACTTGGTTTTAAAAAGAATAATGTTTTATTGATTTCGGAAATGAGAATAAGTGTCGAACAAACCACAATAGCTTAATAAAGGAAAGTGTATTGACAAATAACTAATTGTTATTAAAACCAAGAGAAACCTCCATCCGCATAGAAGCTAAGATAAGACAAAATTGTATTACATTTCCTAGATCATGGTCATTGAATAAGATTGTTGTAAACAAGAATAAACGGCTCACGTACAAGACTTATGATACTCAATTGTTTTAAAAGAGATTAAAACTATGAGTTATGAAACCTTTTTTTAATAAGAAACTGAAGCATTTGAAATTAGGCAAACTTGAACGTTTGGAAAATAATGTTGTTACTCGATTTTACAAAGGGAAGTATTTTGGTTTACTTAAAAAGATAGTCACTCTATACTACGGGTATTATGTGACTTTTGTGAAAGGAATGGATCTCTTAAAGGGATTTTAATGACGTAGTACTTTAGGTTAAAACCGGACTTTGATATAAAATGGAAGTACCTTGAGTTGTGTGTAACTTGCCTATGCTCGTTGTTGTGTAACTCGCCTATGCTTGTTGTGATAGCCTTTGTTGTGCAAGTGTTGATATCGGTGACTTCGGGAAGGAGTGATCTTTTATAAAAGTCTAAGTATGGTAATTTGCTTGAGCTTGTTTGTGATAGCCTGGTTGTGCGGTATATTGTTGTTGATGTCACATGGACATGTCTACACCACGCAGACTCGGGGCATGTGCCACGCGGTTGATTACACCGATATATTGTTATTGTGGTTACATGGACACGCCTACACCGACGCAATTTCGGCGCGTGCTACGCGCGGTTAATCACCGAGTATTATTGTTGATAATGTCACTGACGTGTCTACACCGGCGCAGATTCCGGCATGTGGCCGGGCATTGTTATTATTGTTGTTAATGTCACACGGACGTGTCTACACCGGCGCAGACTCGGCATGTGCTGGGCATTGTTATTAGTGTTGTATCATGGATATGTCTACACCGGCGCAGAATTCCGGCACGCGGCCATAATGCGAACACGATTGATGTTGTGGCGTGAGACCCATAGTTATATTCGAGTGATGACTTGAGGCGTGAGTCACGACTTGACACGCATCGCTTTTATGTTGTGAATTGTAGTTTTGTTATCATACATGTCTCTGCTTTTATATAGACGTTATGATTTCATTTACGATTTTTTCATTTCACATACTTGGTACTGTTATCGACCTCCTTCGGGGCCGCGTTCATGCCGCAGTAGGAGTACATCGGTAGTGGATCCTCGCCATAGGATCACACCAACAGATTGGGAAGCTCCGTTTCTCCGAGGCTTATTCTTTGTATGTGTTCCCGAGTTGTAGGTTCTTGTACATTCGTGGTATGGCGGCCCTGTCCCCGTCATGGTTGTTGTAAATCTTAGAGGTCGGTAGTAATGTTGTGGGCAGAGTTGTAAAAAGGATTAAACTGTTCGTGTTTTATGTATATATACGTAAGGCAAATCGCTTTGGTTGGCCTGTTTTATGATCATATATCTTGTTTCATGTTTATGTTTTATTTTCCGCTGGTTTTCTCTGATGTTGTATCACTAGGGTGCCCGGGGTAAGGCACCAGTCACGGGCCCGGGATCGGGTCGTGACACTATCCCACCCTCCAAGTAGAATACGCTACACGTAGTACTTCAACCTATAATAGCCATAACATGTCTATCAACTCCTAGCTTATTAACGTGGAATAATACTAAGTGCTAAGTCTCTTATTCTACAGAAATTTGGGCAGAACTTCCTTTGTTTCTACGTACTTTTCCACTTTTTTCAAGACCCGTAAATCAATAACCAACATGCCACATTTAAGGCTCAACCAATTAACTAATCAAAGGGGATTACATTCCTTACAGGATGTGTAAAATTCTGCCCCACAATTTATATAAAATAGTCCAATATTTCAATGTCATTCTCGGCTAATCAATGTATAACAACACAAGTCTTCTCCAATTCTTTTTTCAATCCAAGTTGTTTAGTCTAACATGTTATATAGTCGCAATCGATAACAACAACCACAATCCCTTCTTTATATAGCATGCGACGACTAAAACTAATAACTAAATCGAATTACAACCTTAAGGTTAAACATGCAACTTTCGGATTCCATCCAAATATTCTATAACATTTCAATCTCCATTATATTTATCTCATGCTTGCATATATATATATATGACTACAACAATAATAAATCTTTAATCACTTAAGAGGACAAGATTGTTACCTCTTTAAGCCCGAAACAATCCAAAACCTAAAGTCGATCCTTAGCAACTTCAACTCCTCTTCTTGACGTTCCAATCCGCTATTTGCAACCCTTAGAAGCTTGTGAAGAACTCCTCTTCTATTTCCAACTTCAAAGTTGAAGAACACCTTAGATTTTCACCTTGCGACTAACGTAAAAATGTAGTTTTTTCGGGATCTTTCTATTAAGATATCCTTGTAATACTCCTCGAAACCTTGGGTTGAAGTATTGTGAATTATGAATAACAAACGAAAAGTTTTCTTGTTCTTCAATGGGCAAACCCGAGAGCTCCTCTCTATGCTTCTAAGTTTTCTAAATTTTTTTCTAAGTGTTGAGACAAGTCTTGCTACATGGATGAATATATAATTAAATGGAGGGTTAAGATTAGAACACTTGTGGGGTTTGGATGAAGAGGATTTAAATATCTCAAGTCAAGTGGCTCATTGACTTAGTCAATTATGTAAATCTTGGGCTTTCAAGACTTGATCATCTATGCTTTGGTCAATTGACCTTTTTTCCCTTGGTCTAATTCGACCAAGACCATCCAAGGGGGGTGACACGTGTCACCTTCTCATTCGTCGTAATATTTCGTTTCCCGACCTTTCCAAAATTCCGATAAATTCTACAAGTCTCAAATCTTAACGTCCTGATTTCTTACGTACGTTCTTATATACATGTCCTGGAATTACGGGGTGTAAAAGTTCATGCCCGCAGGTATAGGTACACAGTTTGGTAATCCTCGAGCTTAGGATCTTTTCCCAGCTTTTTGAGGTAGCTCCACTGTTCCGGAGCTTGTCATTTTTGGTACAGTCTTTGATTATAGAAAGACTCAGCAGGTGGGTGTAAATTGTAGTAAGACGTTTAGCCCAGTGGTCACTCCAGCTATCATTCACACTGTGCTCAGCTTGACTCTTTCGTAATCATGACTCATCCATCAGTTAGATGTAAAGAATGTTTTCTTACATGGTGATCTCAAGGAGACAACATATATGCATCAACCCTTGGGGTTTAGGGATCCCGAATATCCTCATCATGTTTGTTTGTTGAAGAAGTCCTTTTATGGGCTTAGCAGTTTTCACGGGCGTGGTATAAGAGATTTGCAGACTATGTTTCGACTATTGAGTTCTCTCACAACAAGTCTAATAATTCGTTATTCATATATCGTCGTGGTTCTTCATTTGCTTATATACTCTTATATGTGGATGATATTATCTTGACTGCTTCATCTGATGCATTACGTTAGTCTATCATGACAATGCTCAGTTCTAAGTTTGCTATGAAAGACTTGGGGCACTTGAGTTATTTTTTGGGGATTGCTGTCACTCGTTATGCAGGTAGGATGTTCTTATCACATAGGAAGTATGCAACTGATATTATTGAGAGGGTTGGATGTCATCTTGTAAGTCCACTTCCACTCCAGTTGATACTAAACCCAAGTTGGGTGCTGTGGTTGGCTCAACATATGAGGATCCAACCCACTATCGCAGTCTTGCAGGGGCCTTTCAGTATCTTACGTTCACGCGGTCGGATATTACATATGTCGTACAGCAGGTGTGTTTGTTTATGCATAATTCAAGGATTGAGCACATGAATGCGCTCAAACGTATTATTAGGTACATCCAGGGGACACTTGATTATGGCTTGCATTTATATCCTTCGTCGACGTCTACACTTGTCTCATATACAGATGTTGATTGGGGTGATTGTCCTGACACCATATGATCTACGTCTGGATATTGTATGTTTTTTGGTAATAACTTGGTCTCATGGTTTGCAAAACGTCAGTCTACACTGTCCAGTTCTAGTGTAGAGGCCGAGTATCGAGGGGTAGCCAATGTGGTCTCCGAGTCATGTTGGTTACATAATCTTCTATTAGAACTTCATTGTCCTATTGAGAAAGCATCTTGGTTTATTGTGATAATGTTAGTGTCATCTACCTTTCTGGGAATCCGGTTCAGCACCAGCGCACTAAACATATTGAGATGGACATTCATTTTGTTCAAGAGAAGGTAGCTCGTGGACAAGTACACGTCTGTCATGTCCCTTACATATATCAAATTGTAGACATCTTTACAAAGGGTCTTCCCTCGGTCCTTTTTGAAGATTTTAGAGACAGTCTCAGCGTACGAAGATCGCCCGCTATGACTGTGGGGGTGTGTTAAATATACATAAGTATACACATGATATACACATGATATACACATGTATACTTATGTATATTGGATGAATGGATCACGGTCAGCAGGCCCAATGGAGCATCACGGCCAACAGGCCCATCACGGGCAGTAGCCCAACAGTGTATATTTGATATATATTATATATTAGTTTTGTACCTTAATTAGTATTGTAATATTACCATAATTGTATAGTTAGTCTTCAAATAGAATAGGGTTTTAGATGTAGAATAGGAAAAGTTTTTTTTTTATATGTAACTTGTATATATACCCCTTTCATTAATGAGAATAATCAAGAAATTATTTCTTTCAAAGACTAATATCATAATTACACTTGTACAATAATTCTACAAATAATATGCCAAAAACCGATCCTTGATATACACGGTTTGTCTGTGTATATCACGCCTTCTCTTTCAGTTTGGTAGCTGGGTATGATGTGAGTTATTCATGTATTAAATTCAGCTTAAGTAATATCATGTTTGGTAGTTGATTAGGATGTAAGTTATTCATGTATAAATTAATAGGTGTTTGGTATCCAATTTAGAAACCTATAATTAATATATAATTTATGAAAGAATTTATGTATTATTTTATACCTGATAGAAGATGGAATAAAAATACATAAATGACTACACCCGACATAAAATAATGTGTAAATTCTCTCATAATTAATCCATATATTATTAATACATGTATAAACTCTAACCACTTAAGTACAATTTAATTAGCAAAATTATCAATCCACCGTATATATACGTTGCACAAAAACTTTAAAAAATTAATATGAGGTTGTGTGTAATTTATAGACAGAGAAAGTTATGAGTTATTTATTTCCAAAAGGTATATTATTTGGCAACATCTTTTTGTCATGATTTATATGCTAAGCTTCTAGAAGATCGACGACAGTGCTAACAAACCTACCAATATTTTCATATGAAGTCCTTGGACTGTGTCTCTATTCATGGTTTGACCTTCCAACTTCCTGACTAAATCATTGGAGGGAAAGCGTGATTCACAAGCTCTATTATGTTAAACAAAATTACTTTATTTTCAACAAATATTAAATACAGTAACTATGAACTGGATCTGGATCTATCTATTTTAGCCGTTTTCTCATCCAATTTCTTTTGGATTGATTCATTTGTTAGGTCCACTTGCAATTTAATTCATGCCTGATTTAAGGTTATCTTATACCCACTTTAGGAATAGACAATTCTATTTCATTTTTAAAACATTATATTATTATACTTTCTTTATGATTGTGATTTTTTACCGATTATAAATAGGTGAATATAATAAGTTTATATGTAGATGCATATTCTCCTTTTTTGGTTCTTTTATGATAATATATTATTTTTGGGGTATTATTATGATATCTATTTGTGTTATTCTTTCTTTCTTAATTTTTTTTTATCTCTAATGGGTATAATTTTTCTTGAATTGAAAGCATTAATCACTATTTTCCTGTTCCAACTGAATTTGTTATTCTCTTTTACGCCAGAAAAGTTCTTTTGAACTCTGTTTTTTTTTTATTTTCTTCTTAATTTCTAGAACATTATATTGTTATAATTTCTACATGGTCGTGATTTTATTTTATTTTTGCAGATTGAAAATAGGTGAGTAATGAATTTATACGCGGATGCAATATTATCCTTTTTTAGGATTTTATGATAATTTATTTTTTGGCATATTATTATGATTTCTATCTGTGTTATTCTTTCTTCTTTCTTTTTGATCTCTAATGGGTATGAATTTACTTGAATTGAAAGCGGGTTTTCAGCACTAAAAGTTTTATACCTATTATTTTTATTCTTCTTTAAACAATTTTTACTTCTCATTTCTTTATCTTGTATTTTTATATTTAGTGTAACCATACTTTTGTTGCTTACCTATTAACTGCTAAAGTTGAAAAATATATCAACAATAGTAAGTGAAGATATTATTTACGATTAGTTTTACTAAATAATTTTATATCAAGAAATTAGTAAATGATAAAATTCTCAATAGTCAAAAGGATTCTCAATGAAATTGAAGCTTGAAAGTTATGTTCAATTTCGATTTCTCTCTCCTATTTTGACGAGTCATGTGTTGAATTCATAGGAAAACATTTTAAACGAATGAACATTCATTTAAATTTTATGAAATTTTTGTATAGTTTCGATGATTTTGAGAATGGAAAAATGAGTGGCTTTAAAGTGGAATTATTGGTTATAAAGATTGTATTTGAAAGAATTAATCTCTTGATTATTCTTATTGATGAAAGACATATATATATACAAGTGTTATACCCCGTATTTCCTGAGTATGTACGTGAGGGCGTACGTACAAAAGCTTAAGCCTTAAGTAGGCAAAGTGGCGAAATTTGTACACAACTAGCGAAAAGAGTCGTTTTCCGACGAAACGTTTTCCGGACTTTGCGAAGGGAAAAATACGGCTATGTCATTTATTATTTTTGCGGATTTTTCCGAGAGAGGAAATATTTTGGACCAACGAGAGGGTGATACTTGTCACCCAGTGACTGAATGGTTGGACGAAATGGCCTTGTTTTTGGTCGAGAGTTGGTAGGATATTTTGTGTAGTTGATGAGCAAGTGGGACCCACAAACACTTGTCCAAATCTTGACCCTCCACTTGCCCCCACTTGTCTTGATCTTGCCCTGGTTGTCCTATAAATACCCCTTAGTCAAGACTTATTCTTCATCCACACTTGTGAAATTCCAAGGAAAATACTCCTCCCTTTGTGTAGTTTTCGCCCTACCTTCCCCTCCCCTCAGGAAGCCCTAGCCGAGGCAAACCCCTTCCTAAAGTGGTTCTCGTATAAATACCCCCCCCCCCCTTGGTAGAAAAGTATTCTCCAAGTGTTGTTACTATTCCCAAATACTTTAGCCCAAATACCTTGTAGTACTTTCCCAAGTTACCTATATACATAGAGCCCGGAACTACTAATATATTCCTTAAGTCACAAAAACGAAACCCTAAGGAAAATCTTCATAGCCGGTTGAAGTATTAAGAAGAAGTTACGTAGAACTTCTAAGGGTTGTTTGGAGCGGGTTGGAGCGTTCAGAATTGGAGCTAAACGTCGCTTAGGATCGACATATAAACTTGGATAATTTTGGGTTTATCGAGGTAAATACTCTTGTCCTTCTATTGTAATTGGAAATTACATACTGTAGTTGTATAGAAGTGAGTATAAGACGTATATAAGGATGGTATAAAAGAAAAGAATTGAATAGATCACATCAGAAGAATATTAAAGAAGAAGACTGAACTGTACTTACATAGGATTGTATTTACAGTAGACTTGTGTAGTTTGGCGGGTAGGGAAGTGCTGCCCAATTTTTTCCGTAGAATATAGGAATCTGTATCTAGGAATGTTTTACCGAATAGTCTAGACGTTGATAGACTTATATGACCAATATAGGTTGAAGTACTGCGAGTAGCGTATTCTACTCGAAGGGTGGAAAAGGCTAGCAGGATTACAGTACTTGGGAGCTATTTGCTAATAGTCGATAATCGTCGCGAGGTATGTGATTCTTCCTATCCTCTTGAGCATGATATTTTAAAAGAAATATATATAGTACGGTAGACGTACGTGTGTTAACTGAACGTAGTTTTATGGCAATGTCTTTCGACTTAAGCCTGAATAATAAGAACCTTGAATGTATTTCAAAAGAATTAAGAAACCTTTTTGAAAGAAGAGTAATGCTTGGTTTTAAAAGTTTAAGAGTTATACTAGCTTTATGGGAAGTTAGGTATAACGACTAAGAGAGATAAAAAGAATGGTTATTTGATTTTAGAAGTTAAGAGACTTGATCTTATAAGATAAGAGACTTGACTTAATTGAATTGACATAAAGTTTGTTAAAAAGTGTGAAACCTCATTCATGAGTACTTGGTTTTTTTTAAAAAGGAATAATGTTTCTTGATTTGAAATCGAATAAGTATCGAACAAACCATCATAGCGCTTAATAAAGGGAAATGTATTGACTGATTAAGTATTATTAAAACCAGTAGAAACCTCCATCTGCATAGAAGCTAAGATGAGACAAAATGATATTACATTTCCTAGATCATGGCTGCTTTAATAAGATTGTTATAAACAAGAATAACCTACTCACACATAAGGTATACATTACTCAAATGTTTTAAAAGAGAGTATGTTATTTGATTAAGACTATGAACTATGAAATCTTTCGAAACTAAAAGACTTGAGCATCTGAAATTAGGCAAACTTGAACTTTTGGAAAAGGATGTCATATTTGACGTTGTTCTAAAAAGTGTAAGCCACTTGGTTTAAAATAGTGTAAAGTACTTGATTTTAAAACATGATCGTATTTGATACTACGGATAATAGTATCGAGTTGTTTTTACGTAAACAAGAGGTCTTTTTGAAAGGATTAATGTATGTAGTACTTTGGGGTTAAAACCCGAATTTGTTGTAATAAAATAGGAGTCTATAAGTATGTTGAACTTGTCTATGATTGTGGTAATAGCCTTTGTTGTGCAAGTATTGTATTTACGTACCGCGTCTCGCCGAGGGTCGGCTTATCCGACCGATTGATGGACATACTGACACGATGGGTGGCCCACGGGTATGCTTCCACTATATCGATCCTTTTGGACATACTGACACGATGGGTGGCCCACGGGTATGCTTCCATTAGAAGTGTGATATTGTTATCATTGTTACATGGACATGTCTGCACCGATGTAGAATTCGGCGTGCGCGTTACGCGCGTTAATCACGGTATATTGTTATCATTGTTACATGGACATGCCCGCACCGACGCAGACTCCGGCACGCGACTACGCGCAGGTTGATCACCCGTATATATTGTCATTGTTACATGGATACATGTCGCACCGTCGCGCAATTCCGGCACGCGCCACGCGCGTGGTTGATCACCCAGATATTGTTGTTGTTGTTACATGGACACGCTCGCACCAATGCGCACTCCGGCACGCGCTACGCGCAGGTTGATTACCCGCATATTGTTATTATTGCATCTGGACATGTCTGCACCGATGTAGAATTCCGGGGGCATGCGGCCATTATGCGAACATGACTGATGTTATGGGCGTGAGACCCATAGTTATATTTGAGTGATGACTTTGAGGGCATGAGTCCCTGACTTGACTGCTTTTATGTTGCGTACTGTATTTTGGTTATCATATATGTCTCCTACTTTATATAGACTGTTATGATTTAACTACAATATTTTTCGCCACATACTGTAATTGCCAGATCGACTCTTCGGGCCGCGTCACGCCGCAGTAGAGGTATATCGATTGTCGATCCTCGCTTCTAGGATCACGAATCAGCGTTTTGGGAAGCTCCGCTTCTTGAGGCTTATCTTTTGTATGTTACCACGAGTGCAGAGGTTCTTGTACATCTGTGGTATGGCGGGCCCCGTCCCGCCATAGTTATCATTACATTCTTAAGGTCCGTAGTAATCGCTGTAAGGTGGTTGTAAAAGGATTAAACTGCTCGGTTTGAAAGATTGTATATATATATATTTATGCCGAAAGGCGACTTTCTCTCGTATAAAAATGTGTCTCATTTACATTTGATTCATGTCTTGTTTTTATGTTCGCTGATTTTCTACGATGTATGACTACTGGGTGCGGGTAAGGCACGACCACGGCCCCGAACGGGTCGTGACAAAAGTGGTATCGAGCGATTAATCCTCGGAAAGTGTCTACTGCATCGTGTCTAGTAGTCTTGATTATCGGTGTGTTGCGCACCACATCTATAATCGTGAGGCCGCAGGACATTTAGGATTGGTTTCCATTCTTCTCATTCCGAGATCGTGCCTTAGAGCCGTGGTTGTAAGTCAGACTCTCCGACGTATCTCGTTTGTACCGCTTATGCCTCCGCGCAGTGCAACCCGGACGGGCAAGGCGACCGAGGAGCCGCTAGTGGATACTGAGAGTACGAGGCGCAGCCCTGGCCAAGACTGAGGTAGTGCTTGACGGTGAGTTTTGCGACGCCACCAGCCCCAGCAGAGTTTAGAGCCGCAATGATGGTGATGAGACAACGATACCGAGCCTCCGCCCCACACCGGGCGAGAGGAGATGGGTTACGGAGATGGAACATTGCTAGCCGTGATGTGGCGGACATTAGGATAGCCGGACGCAGCAGCCCGATAATACCCACGGTTCACCCAAGATCGGATAGTTTGAGGCTACGGACTTTCTCGAGTTGTAGCCCGCCGCAGTTCTACGGGTCGAGGTAATGAGGATGATCCGCAGGAGTTCATCCGAAGCGATTCTGGATCGTGAGAGTGATCAAGGCTTCGAGACCGAGTCGGTGGTCTTAGGTTCGCATCGGCCGCGTGATCCGCGATGATCGGTTTGATTCGCGAGCTGTCCCGGGAGAGTATGCACTTCCACCGTATGGACGAGTTCTGGGCATTTCTTGCACATTTCTTGCCTCCACAGATGGCGAGGGCTCGCCGGCAGATTTTTGATGTTGAGGCGTAACCGCGCATGCTCGGGAGTACAATGTGGAGTTCGACTCATTGCTAGTATGCCCCCGTAGTAGCCGGTATGGAGGGCAGAGTACACCGCTACGCACGGGTTAGATGACTACTTGGCGAGGCTTGTTCGGTGTAGCTCTTCACCGCACGGACATTGCCCGCACGCAGCTTATGCACTGGGTGTGAGGAGCGGAGGTCGACGGAATGACCAAGATCGCAGTAAGAGGCCGCAGCAGGTATTTTGGCGACTTTCGAGGCGGACCGCCAAAGAAGAGCTAGTTATGCACCTTCGCCAAGACTGAGTGGTCCTCCACAACCTTCGTATGCTCAGGTATTCGTGAGCAGTCGAGCTCCAGGGGTTCGAGTTTCGCGAGTAGGGGTGTTGGCGGACGCAGCTACCCTACCTCGGTGGTCGGTGTGGTAGACCGCATTTCGGGAGTGTCGTGGTGCCAAGGAGCTTGTTATTTTTGCGGCCAGCAGGCCATTTTGCGAGGAATCGCTCGACTGTGGTAGCACGGATGTTACGACTCACCTTCAGGATCGATGGTTGGTTCATCACCTTCACTAGCATACGCCTGCAGGCGTGACCGTGACTAGAGAAAAACGGTAGATGCAGGTATATCCTTAACTCTCTAGATATTAGTATGCTTGATATGATGAGTTTATGTTGAGTGTTATGTCTGGTTAGCATTGTGTAAAATTATGATCTAGAGAACATGGGTAGTTGAAAAGGTAAGTATGGGGGTATGGAAAGTGTGAACCTTAGAATATTTCACGATTGAGACCTTAGATATAAGGCCGTCTTGAATAAAGGATTTTGCAAATGATCCTTGTCGGAGTGCATTATATGCCTAGAATGTATTAGTGTGATAAGTCCATGGGTAGTGTGAGATGGAAGTGGTAGCTTTCATGACGTGAATTAGTAAGGATTGTTCCGGATCAGGAGAACAAGTGTTTGACGCGATAATGGTCTGCCGAGGACGTGTGCGGGTCAACCCGTAGCCCCGCTTGGGTGGGTCGGTTAGGTGGTCCCGCCAAGTGGTAGGATCACGAGGGTGCTAGGCCCAAGTTTAGATGACCATCGTATGAGTTCGTGGATATGTTCGACCAGAATCGGATCGCAAAGGCCGGGGAATGGCCTTAAAGGAATTTGAGGCTAGTAAGATGACCAAGTTTGGAGGTAGTGACTCGCAGATTTTGGAAACCGCGATGACTAAAGTATGATACGATACTAGAAGAGTTCAAGTGTTCTAGAAGGGTACGACGAGTAAGGAAGGAAGAGAACGTGTGTTATTTTGTGGCCAGGTGTGGCGTTGGCAACTTGTTAGAGGAACTTTATCGTTATCCGTCTTGAGAAGGAACATTCGAGACGAATGTTTCTAAGGAGGGGAGAATGTTATACCCCGTATTTCCTGAGTATGTACGTTGTTATACCCCGTATTTCCAGAGTATGTACGTGAGGGCGTACGTATAAAAGTTTAAAGCCTTGAGTAGGCAAAGTGGCTTGGCCGAATTAAATTTGTTCACAACACCCGATTAGAGTCATTTTTAGTAAACGCTTCCACAGACTTTCGTAGGGAATTTCCGCTATGTCATTTAGTATTTTTGGGATTTTTCCGAGAGACGAAACATTTTGGACCAACGGAGGGCGACACTTGGCACCTCCAATGGTGGTTTGAAATCGCCCAATCGACGAAATAGGCTATGTAAGGCACGTTTTTGTGCCTTGGCAAAGTCAAGGGTTGGTAGGATATTTGTGTGTAGTAAATCCTAGCCCTACACTTGCCTAACACTTAGTTTAATCTTGGCCTTTGGTCACATCCTCGACCTATAAATACCCCTCTCCCTTTGATGAATTCTTCATCCTTTCCACAAATCTCTAAGTGTTAAAATCCTCCTCTCTCTTGTTGTTCTCGCCCCTCCCCTTGCCGAGAGCCCTCCCTTGTGTGGCCTTGTGGCGAGACTTCACCCCTCCCAGTGGTGTTGTTCTCGTATAATATACCCCTCTTGGTAGAAATACTCTCAAAAGTATTGTTATAATGCCCAAATTACCTTAGCCGTATACCTTGTTGTATTCTAAGGTTATACCTATCTGAAAAGCCAGAAAATACTATTATACTCCAATACCACAAACCGAAACCCTAAGGAAAATCTTCACCCGTAGTTGAAGTCATAAGTAGAAGTTGGTTAGAACTTCTAAGGGTTGTTTGGAGCGGCCTGAGCGCACGAGTAGAGCTAAACCTTGCTCGGGATCGACATTTAAACTAGGATAATTATGGGCTTATCGAGGTAATTATATTGTCCTCTATTGTGATTGGAAATTACATATTGTTAGAATATATAGTTGAAGTATACTATATATAGAAATCAACGTAGTTATCGGCAATGTCTTTTGACTTAAGCCCGAATAATACTTACGCAATGTCTTGCGACTTAAGCCCGAATTTAAAGAAGAATACCGAATCGTAATTACATAGGACCATTACAAGAGACTTGTGTAGTAGTACCGTGGAGTAGAATTGTACAGTTAGTTAGACGATAACCCCTGGTTGGCGGTAGCGGCCTCGATTGAGAGAGATTTGCGCTGTCATGGGGAGGTGCCAATTTTCGGTAGAATGTTCTACGATGAGATCTAAATGTTAATAAGCGCTTGTGGCCTTATAGGTTGAAGTACTACGTGTGGCGCGATCTACTTGGCTTAGGAGTAGCCGACGGTTGGAAGTACTTGAGCGCTTTGCTATTAGTCGATACTCGCCGCGAGGTATGTGAACCTCTTCCTATCTCTTCTAGCAAGATATGTGTGAACTATGTAGTACGGTAGACGCATACGTGCTAAACGTATTTGATTGATTTAAAACATAAAGTGTTATAACGGCTTTATGGGAAGTTGGTTATAATGACCTTATGTTGGTAAGAAAATACTTGTGGTCTTTAAAAGGTAAATCGATTTGAACTATAAGCGCTTGTTATGTGTTAATAAAGAACTTGAAGTATTTCAAAAGATTTTGAATCATTTTGAAAGAAGAAGTAATACTTGGTTTTGAAAAACTTAAGGGTTATACTAGCTTTATGAGAAGTTAGGTATAACGGCTTAAGAATGTTTTCTTGATTTGAAATCGAATGTGTATCGACAAACCAACTGCAGCGTTAATAAAAGGAAATGTTTTGACTAATTAAGTATTATTAAAACCAAGAGAAACTTCCATCTGCATGTAAGCTAAGATGAGACAAAATGATATTTCCTAGATCACTACTTTGTAATAAGATTGTTATAAACAAGAATATCCTACTCACATATAAGACTTATGTTTCTCATTGTTTAAAAGAGAATTATATTCTTAAATGAATAAGACTATGAACTACTTAAACCTTTCTAAAATAAGAAACGTGAACATTTGAAATTAGGCAAACTTGACGTTTGGAAAATAATATTGTTACTTGATTTTACAAAGGTAAGTGTTTTGGTTTATTTAAAAGATACCACTCTATTTTATACTACGGTATTGTGTGACTTATGTGAAAGCAACGGATCTTTTAAAAGATTTAATGTATGAAGTACTTTAGGGGTAGATACGAACTTGTTAGCTTAAAGTACCTTGTGTGAATAACTTGATTGTGTTGGTTTGAGATAGCCTTGTAAATACTTTCTTGTTGATGTGATAAGTGAAAATGTTAGGATGCTACGTGTGTTAGTATCTTGTGTGATCGTGATGTAAGTGGTCATTCTTGTTGTGCTTACGTTGTTAAACGTTAAGCCCAGTACTATTATTGTATCACATACCCCTTTGACTTATTATACCGAGGGCTTGCCACCCTTGACGCGGTCTTTACGCCTATGCGGTCCTCGTGACTACGCGAGCGCGGTAGCTCGAGGATTGATCATTCCGGTGTTTAGCCCGACGCGGGATTCCTATGCGGTCCGCTGAGACTATGCGGTCTTTTGAGACTATGCGGGTCGGAGCCTCAGCGGATACCGAGGGTTAGCCGCCGACGCGGGTATACCTCAGTGATGCGGGACCATGATTCGAGGAATACCTCACGCGGTCCGTGTGTGACCTATGCGAGTCGCGAGTTCGAGGATAGACGCGCATTGATATTGCGGGCGAGTGGCTAGCTTCGATCGTGGTGCGGTCTAGAAAGACCTCGGATACGCTTTGTGGTATTTTTGGTACCGCTGGTCTTAGTAGTCGGCTATGCCTTCGCACTTGCCCCGCACGGTTTTATTGTGATAACTTTGGCGCGTGAGTCCCCGACTTGACATGATCGCTTATTTGTTGTGAATCGTAGTTTGCTTATCATACATGTCTCCCGCTTTATAGACTATTATGATTTCATTTACTGATTTTTAGTTTCACATACTGCACTGCCAGATCGACCTCCTTCGGGCCGCTCATGCCGCAGTTGAGGTACACCGCCGTTGATCCTAGCTCGTGGTCACGCCAAGATGTTGGGAAGCTCCGTTTCTCGGAGGCTTATCGGTGGTATAGTCCCCGTCAGAGTAAGTGTTTACATTCGGGGTTTGGCGGCCCCGTCCCGCCATTGTTGTCATATCATTCTTAGAGGTCCGTAGTAATCGCCAGGCGAGTTTGTAAAAGGATTAAACTGCTCATGTTGAAAAAGTTGTTATTTACATATACGCGAAAGGCAAGTTTTTCTCGATTATTGTTTCATATTTCATAATATGTCTTGTATCGCTTTATGTTCGTGATTACGACACTGATGTTGTATCACCAGGTGCCCGGTAAGGCGCCAACCACGTCTTGAATCGGTCGTGACAAAAGTGGTATCGAGCGATTAATCCTCGGAAAGTGTCTACGCATCGTATCCAGCAGAGTTTGATTATCGCGTGTCGCACCACACCAATAATCGTGAGGCTATAGGTATTTAGGATTGGTTTCTATTCTTCTCACTCGAGATCGTGCCTTAGAGTCGTTGTAAGTTGACCCTCCGACGTATTTCTTTCCTCACCGCTATGCCTCGCGTAGGCAACCCGCCCAGAGGGCGCGCAAGGCGGAGCCGCGAGTAGAGTTCGGAGGTGGCGAGGCACAGCCCAATCATTACCTAGGGTAGTGTTTCATTCGGGAGTTCTGCGACGTCACTAGCCCCGCAGAGTGTAGTACGGGCAGCAAAGTGCTCATCGCGCCATGATATATGAACCTTCGCCCACGGCCGAACAAGTGAATTTAGATTGCAAGAAGACGACCGCATTAGCATGGATTTGGCTACCAGAGAGTATACCGATGTACCACGTCTTGATGACTATCTAAGAGAGGTTGTGCAAGAGTAATTCTTCGCTAGGCTTGAGCATGGCACGTACGGGCTTATGCGCAGCAGCCGAGAAAACGTAGAGATCGACGGGTTAACGGGCGACGAAGAGGCCGAGCGGAAGCGTCCTTTGGTAACTTTCAGGCGAGTCACCTCACCAATGGATTAGATTATGCACGCCCACTGCAAAGAGGTCCTCCACGGGGTTCAAGACGCTCGGGTACGCAGAGTTGGTCGAACCTGGCTTCCGGCTCATTGGCGATGCACGCCATCCCGGGAATGTCGCTTTGAGTTGGTACTTGTTGTACTGCGCCGCCGTGGCCATGTGGTCGAATGGGTGAACTAGTAGTAGGACTTTGCCTTCGATCGGTGGTAGTTCGTCACCTTCCTTAGCTATGCGCCTACGGGCGAGTTTGATTAGAACGACTAAGGAGTAAGAAAGAGATATAGATATATCTTTAACCCTCAGAGATCGATGTGTGATAAGGTGAGTATACCTTAAGTGCTATGTTCGATAGCAGTGTGTTAGTCGTGATTAGATCATGGTTGTTTAACCGAGTAAGATTTTGGGGATAGAAGGTGTGAGCCTTGGAGCTTCTACGTAAAGACCTTAGAGGTGAGGCCATCTCGAGAAAAGGTGTAGTGTTATGTTTGACTTATCGGAAGTGCATAGTGCACGTGAGTTATGTTGTGATAGGTCCCTAGTAGTGTGGAATGAAAGGGGGTATTTGAGCTAAGAAGACCGCTAGGTTTTCAAACGTGATTAGTGAGATTGTTCGGATCGGGAGCTAGTATTGCGCGTTGTCGGGTCGGGTTGAGGCCGCGTTGCGGGTCAACCCGCGGTAGGTTTGGTGGTGGGTCGGTGGTGGTGGTCCCGCCTTGTGTTAGGGTTGTGAGGGTGTTAGGCCCAGTTTAGTTAGTTAACCAGACGAGTTCGTGGATGCGTTCGACCAGCCGATGGGGGCAGCCATCGTGTTCTTCGTGACCGTTTACTCGGTATGTTGAGTTATCCGAAAGGTTGAAAGGCTGCACGGTGCCTACCTTCACCTTATGTCGCATGATGAAGCCCGTTGTGGCTATTTTCGTTTTCTAAAAGTTTTACAAGGCAAGGATAGGAACTTCGGTGAGTCTCGAATCACATTCGCCTCGCCGTTGTTTGGATTTCGGATAGTTGCGAGAATTGTTGTCTCCTGTTGAAGGAGTGTTTAAGCTACCATTTCAGTGTTCGGATATCGCCTTGTGACGCCTTGTAGGCGGAAGTGTAAGTTGTCGATCGATTGGTTCGATGTTGGCAAGGTTCGCATACTGGTTCAGCTTGTTCCACAGATCGTGGATGTGGTGTGAAGCTTGTCTAGAAGAAGTTCGCAGCTCGAGAAATCGTGCGGATAATCGGCGACGACGCTTAGAGTTCAGTTGACGGTCGGTCTTGAAGCGTACCACCCGGTTTGGGTGCGACGAGTTTTGGAAAACAGGAACTTAGCCCGAGTTACTTGGGCCTTTGTGAGTTCATGTGAAGGATAGGCCAGTTGCCTATATGTTAGCATTTGCCATCCGACGTAGGAGGCGGCGTCCGGTCTTTCGTATTGTGATGTTCGGGAAGTATCAAGATCCATCCGCAGTGTTCCCGCTAATGATGACCACGTTAGAGATAGTAACCCGAGTTTTGGATACGCCGTGACGTAACGTGGTATGAGTTCGAGTGCACGACATCCTCCGGATCGCAGCGGCCGGTACCATTTGTTGGATCGTCGAGCAAGGCTCGCGACAAAGTGACAAAAGTGGTACCATTTGTTGGGTCGCCTGAGAAGGTTAATGCCTCAGGCAAAGTGACAAAGTGGTATCTACGACGAGTAAAGAGAGAAGCGAGCATGTATGGCGAGCATAGATGTGATCATTTCTTTTGTAAAGAGAAGGTGCGAAGGAAGTATATTTTAGACCCCGGTGAGAAGTGTTTTGTGGTGATGATTAGAGGTGTTTTCCTCGTGGACTTAGATAGAAGTATGTGCGCGGGTGTTTCGTGGCAGTGTGGCGATTGTTTTCGTAAGTATAGCGGTGAAGACTATCTTGGCGCCGCTTGTCTTGAGATTTAGAAGGAACATTCGACGAATGTTTCTAAGGAGGGGAGAATGTTATACCCCGTATTTCCAGAGTATGTACGTGAGGGCGTACGTATAAAAGTTTAAAGCCTTGAGTAGGCAAAGTGGCTTGGCCGAATTAAATTTGTTCACAACACCCGATTAGAGTCATTTTTCGGCGAAACGTTTCCACAGCTTTCGTAGGGGAATTTCCGGCTATGTCATTTAGTATTTTTATGGATTTTTCCGAGACGAAACATTTTGGACCAACGGGAGGCGACACTTGGCACCTCCAATTGGTGGTTTGAAATCGTCCAATTGACGAAATAGGCTATGTAAGGCACGTTTTTGTGCCTTGGCTAAAGTCGGGTTGGTAGGATATTTGTGTGTAGTAAATCCTAGCCCTACACTTGCCTAACACTTGGTTTAATCTTGGCCTTTGGTTGGCCATCCCTTGACCTATAAATACCCCTCTCCCTTTGATGAATTCTTCATCCTTTCCACAAATCTCTAAGTGTTAAAATCCTCCTCTCTTGTTGTTCTCGCCCTCCTCGCCGAGAGCCCTCCCTCATGTGGCCTTGTGGCGAGACTTCACCCCTCCTAGTGGTGTTGTTCTCGTATAATATACCCCCTCTTGGTAGAAATACTCTCAAAAGTATTGTTATAATGCCCAAATTACCTTAGCCGTATACCTTGTTGTATTCTAAGGTTATACCTATCTAAAAGCCCGTAAAATACTATTATACTCCGCTACCACAAAACCGAAACCCTAAGGAAAATCTTCACCCGTAGTTGAAGTCATAAGTAGAAGTTGGTTAGAACTTCTAAGGGTTGTTTGGAGCTGGCCTGAGCGCACTGAGTAGAGCTAAACCTTGCTCAGATCGACATTTAAACTAGGATAATTATGGGCTTATCGAGGTAATTATCTTGTCCTCTATTGTGATTGGAAATTACATATTGTTAGAATATATAGTTGAAGTATACTATATATAGAATGAACGTAGTTATCGGCAATGTCTTTTGACTTAAGCTCGAATAATACTTACAGAATGTCTTGCGACTTAAGCCCAATTTAAAGAAGAATCGAATCGTAATTACATAGGGTGTATTCTGAGACTTGTGTAGTAGTACCGTGGAGTAGAATTGTACCGTTAGGGTTAGACGATAACCCCCGGTTGGCTTGGTAGCCGCCTCGATTGAGAGGAGATTTGCGCTGCCATGGGGAGGTCGCCAATTTTCGGTAGAATGTTCTACGATGAGATCTAAATGTTAATAAGCGCCTTGTGGCCTTATAGGTTGAAGTACTACGTGGCGCGATCTACTTGGCTTAAGGAGTAGCCGACGGTTGGAAGTACTTGAGCGCTTTTGCTATTAGTCGATACTCGTCGCGAGGTATGTGAACCTCTTCCTATCTCTTCTAGCATGATATGTGTGAACTATGTAGTACGGTAGACGTCGTGCTAAACGTATTTGATTGATTTAAAACATAAAGTGTTATAACGGCTTTATGGGAAGTTGGTTATAACAAATTATGTTGGTAAGAAAATACTTGTGGTCTTTAAAAGGTAATCGATTTGAACTATAAGCGCTTGTTATGTGTTAATAAAGAACTTGAAGTATTTCAAAAGATTTTTGAATCATTTTGAAAGAAGAAGTAATACTTGGTTTTTGAAAAACTTAAGGGTTATACTAGCTTTATGAGAAGTTAGGTATAACTGCTTAAGAATTTTTTGCTGATTTAGGAAATCAGAACGTGTATCGACAAACCATCGCAGCGTTAATAAAAGGAAATGTTTTGACTAATTAAGTATTATTAAAACCAAGAGAAACTTCCATCTGCATGTAAGCTAAGATGATACAATATGATATTTCCTAGATGACGGATGCTGTAATAAGATTGTTATAATCAAGAATATCCTACTCACATATAAGACTTATGTTTCGATTGTTTAAAAGAGAATTATATTCTTAAATGAATAAGACTATGAACTACGAAACCTTTCTAAAATAAGAAACGTGAACATTTGAAATTAGGCAAACTTGACGCTTTGGAAAATAATATTGTTACTTGATTTTACAAAGGTAAGTGTTTTGGTTTATTTAAAAAGACAAATACTCTATTTTATACTACGTATCAGTGTGACTTATGTGAAAGCAACGGATCTTTTAAAAGATTTAATGTATGAAGTACTTTGGGGTAGATACCCGAACTTGTTAGCTTAAAGTACCTTGTGTGAATAACTTGATTGTGTTGGTTTGAGATAGCCTTGTAAATACTTTCTTGTTGATGTGATAAGTGAAAATGTTAGGATGCTACGTGTGTTAGTATCTTGTGTGATCGTGATGTAAGGGGTCATTCTTGTTGTGCTTACGTTGTTAAACGTTAAGCCCACAGTACTATTATTGTATCACATACCCCTTTGACTTATTATACCGAGGGCTTGCCACCCTTGATGCGGTCTTACGCCTATGCGGTCCTCGTGACTACGCGAGCGCGGTAGCTCCGGGATTGATCATTCCGGTGTTTAGCCCGACGCGGGGATTCCTATGCGGTCCGTTGAGACTATGCGGTCTTTTGAGACTATGCGGTTGCGGAGCCTAGCGGATACCGAGGGTTAGCCGCCGACGCGGGTATACCTCGGTGATGCAGGACCATGATTCGAGGAATACCTCATGCGGGTCCGTGTGTGACCTATGCGGAGTCGCGAGAGTTCCAGTGGATAGACGCGCATTGATATTGCGGGCGAGTGGCTAGCTTCGACGTGGTGCGCGGTCTAGAAAGACCTCGGATACGCTTTGTGGTATTTTTGGTACCGTGGGTCTTAGTAGTCGGCTATGCCTTCGCATTTGCCCCGCACGGTTTTATTGTGATAACTTTGAGGCGTGAGTCACGACTTGACACGATCGCTTATTTGTTGTGAATCGTAGTTTGCTTATCATACATGTCTCCCGCTTTATAGACTATTATGATTTCATTTACGATTTTTAGTTTCACATATTCGCACTGCCAGATCGACCTTCGGGCCGCGTTCACGCCGCAGTTGAGGTACACGATCGTTGATCCTAGCTCGTGGTCACGCCATTTATTGGGAAGCTCCGCTTCTCGGAGGCTTATCAGTGGTATAGTCCCCTGTCGTAGTAAGTGTTTACATTCAGGGTTTGGCGGCCCCGTCCCGCCATTGTTGTCATATCATTCTTAGAGGTCTGTAGTACTGTTGTGGGCAGAGTTTGTAAAAAGGATTAAACTGTTCATGTTGAAAAAGTTGTTATTTACATATATGCCGAAAGGCAAGTTTTTCTCAGATTATTGTTTCATATTTCATAATATGTCTTGTATCGTTTTATGTTCCGCTGATTACTCTGATGTTGTATCACTAGGGTGCCCGGGGTAAGGCACCAGTCACGGGCCCGGAATCGGGTCGTGACATACGTGAGGGCGTACGTACAAAAGTTTAAGCCTTAAGTAGGCAAAGTGGCGAAATTTGTACACAACTAGCGAAAAGAGTCGTTTTCCGACGAAACATTTCCCGGACTTTGCGAAGGGAAAAATACGGCTATGTCATTTATTATTTTTGCGGATTTTTCCGAGAGAGGAAATATTTTGGACCAACGAGAGGGTGACACTTGTTACCCTCAAGTGGACGGTAATGGTTGGACGAAATGGCCTTGTTTTTGGTCAAGGAGTTGGTAGGATATTTTTGTGTAGTTGATGAGCAAGTGGGACCCACAAACACTTGTCCAAATCTTGACCCTCCACTTGCCCCCCACTTGTCTTGATCTTGGCCCTTGGTTGTCATATAAATACCCCCTTAGTTGAAGACTTATTCTTCATCCACACTTGTGAAATTCCAAGGAAAATACTCCTCCCTTTGTGTAGTTTTCGCCCTACCTTCCTCCCCTCATGAAGCCCTAGCCAGGAAAACCCCCTTCCTAAAGTGGTTCTCGTATAAATACCCCCCCCCCCGTGGTAGAAAAGTATTCTCCAAGTGTTGTTACTATTCCCAAATACTTTAGCCCAAATACCTTGTAGTACTTTCCAAAGTTACCTATATACATAGAGCCCGGAAATACTACTATATTCCCTTAAGTCACAAAAACGAAACCCTAAGGAAAATCTTCATAGCCGGTTGAAGTATTAAGAAGAAGTTACGTAGAACTTCTAAGGGTTGTTTGGAGCGGGTTGGAGCGTTCAGAATTGGAGCTAAACGTCGTTCAGGATCGACATATAAACTTGGATAATTTTGGGCTTATCGAGGTAAATACTCTTGTCCTTCTATTGTAATTGGAAATTACATATTGTAGTTGTATAGAAGTGAGTATAAGACGTATATAAGGATGGTATAAAAGAAAAGAATTGAATAGATCACATCAGAAGAATATTAAAGAAGACCGAATCAGATTTACATAGATGTATTTACTGTAGACTTGTGTAGTTTGTGGTAGGAAGTGCGCCAATTTTTTTCCGTAGAATAAAGGAATCTGTATCTAGGAATGTTTACCGAATAGTCTAGACGTTGATAGACTTATATGACCAATATAGGTTGAAGATCGCGAGTAGCGTATTCTACTCGGCGGTGGAAAAGGCTAGCAGGATTACAAGATTGGGAGCTATTTGCTAATAGTCGATAATCGTCGCGAGGTATGTGATTCTTCCTATCCTCTTGAGCATGATATTTTAAAAGAAATATATATAGTACGGTAGACGTACGTGTGTTAACTGAACGTAGTTTTATGGCAATGTCTTTCGACTTAAGCCTGAATAATAAGAACCTTGAATGTATTTCAAAAGAATTAAGAAACCTTTTTGAAAGAAGAGTAATGCTTGGTTTTAAAAGTTTAAGAGTTATACTAGCTTTATGGGAAGTTAGGTATAACGTCTAAGAGAGATAAAAAGAATGGTTATTTGATTTTAGAAGTTAAGAGACTTGATCTTATAAGATAAGAGACTTGACTTAATTGAATTGACATAAAGTTTGTTAAAAAGTGTGAAACCTCATTCATGAGTACTTGGTTTTTTTAAAAAAGGAATAATGTTTTACTGATTTCGGAAATCAGAATAAGTATCGAACAAACCACTGCAGCGCTAATAAAGGGAAATGTATTGACTGATTAAGTATTATTAAAACCAGTAGAAACCTCCATCTGCATAGAAGCTAAGATGAGACAAAATGATATTACATTTTCTAGATCATGGCTGCTTTAATAAGATTGTTATAAACAAGAATAACCTACTCACACATAAGGTATACATTACTCAAATGTTTTAAAAGAGAGTATGTTATTTGATTAAGACTATGAACTATGAAATCTTTCGAAACTAAAAGACTTGAGCATCTGAAATTAGGCAAACTTGAACTTTTGGAAAAGGATGTTGTTACTTGACGTTGTTCTAAAAAGTGTAAGCCACTTGGTTTAAAATAGTGTAAAGTACTTGATTTTAAAACATGATCGTATTTGATACTACGGATAATAGTATCGAGTTGTTTTTACGTAAACAGGAGGTCTTTTTGAAAGGATTAATGTATGTAGTACTTTGGGGTTAAAACCCGGATTTGTTGTAATAAAATAGGAGTCTATAAGTATGTTGAACTTGTCTATGATTGTGGTAATAGCCTTTGTTGTGCAAGTGTTGTATTTACGTACCGCGTCTCGCCGAGGCCGCTATCTGACTGATTGATGGACATACTGACACGATGGGTGGCCCACGGGTATGCTTCCACTATATCGATCCTTTTGGACATACTGACACGATGGGTGGCCCACGGGTATGCTTCCATTAGGAGTGTGATATTGTTATCATTGTTACATGGACATGTCTGCACCGATGTAGAATTAGGGCACGCGGTTACGCGGGTTAATCACCCAGATATTGTTATCATTGTTACATGGACATGTCGCACCGGCGCACTCCGGCATGCACGCGCCACGCGGGTTAATCACCCGGTATATTGTTGTCATTGTTACATGGACATGTCTGCACCGATGCAGAATTCCGGGGGCATGCGGCCATGCGGCAGGGTTGATCACCCGGTATATTGTTGTTGTTGTTACATGGACATGTCTGCACCGATACAGAATTCCGGGGGCATGCGGCTATGCGACAGGGTTGATTACCCGGTACATTGTTATTATTGTTGCATCCTGGACATGTCTACACCGATGGAGAATTCCGGGGGCATGCGGCCATTATGCGAACATGACTGATGTTATGGGCGTGAGACCCATAGTTATATTTGAGTGATGACTTTGAGGGCATGAGTCCCTGACTTGACTGCTTTTATGTTGCGTACTGTATTTTGGTTATCATATATGTCTCCTGCTTTATATAGACTGTTATGATTTAACTACAGTATTTTTCAGTTTCACATACTTGGTACCTGTTGTACTGACCTCCTTCGGGGGGCTGCGTTCATGCCGCAGGTAGAGGTATATCGGTTGTTGATCCTCGCTTCTAGGATCACGAATCAGCGTTTTGGGAAGCTCCGTTTCTCCGGAGGCTTATCTTTTGGTATGTTACCCTGAGTCTGTAGGTTCTTGTACATTCAGGGGTATGGCGGGGCCCTGTCCCGCCATAGTTGTCATTACATTCTTAGAGGTCTGTAGTACTGTTGTGGGCAGGGTTGTAAAAAGGATTAAACTGTTCGGTTTGAAAGATTGTATATATATATATTTATGCCGAAAGGCGACTTTCTCTCAGATAAAAATGTGTCTCATTTTACATTTGATTCATGTCTTGTTTTTATGTTCCGCTGATTTTCTCTGATGTATGACTACTTGGGTGCCCGGGTAAGGCACCAGTCACGGGCCCCGGAACGGGTCGTGACAACAAGTTACAATAGGAGAATCATATTCATATTTTACATCTAAATCCCTATTCTATAAGGAGAATAACTATACACTTATTGTAATATTACAATCCTAATTAAGGTACATGTCACGACCCGAACCGGGGCCTGTGACTGGTGCCTTACCCGGGCACCCCAGTAGTCATACATCAGAGAAATCAGCGGAATATAAAGACAATACATGAAACCAATGTAATAAGACAGTGAAATAAGAAGACAGGCTAACAAAAAACGGTTACCTTCAGTATATATATAAATAACAATTTGAACAGTTACATCCCTTTCTACAACTCGCCACAACAAGATTGCTGCACCTCTAAGAATGATACGACAACAATGGCGGGACAGGGCCCCGCCATACCCCTGAATGTAAGTACCTACAACGACAGGGGACTATACCACTGATAAGCCTCCGGAGAAACGGAGCTTCCCAAACGCTGAACTGCTATGAGCGAGGATCAACAACTGGTGTACCTCTACCTGCGGCATGAACGCAGCCCCCCGAAGGAGGTCGATAACAGTACCAAGTATGTGAAATCAAAATACTGTAAATGAAATCATAGTAGTCAATATAAAGCAGAGACATGTATGATAACCAAACTACGCTCACAATAAAGCGATATGTCAAGTCAGGGACTCACGCCCTCAAGTCATTACTCAAGTATAACAATGGGTCTCATGCCCACAACATCAATCATGCCCGTGGAACACCTTCCTCACTGCCGGCAGTCCATGATATAAAAGCACCAAGGAATACACATAAACACCAGGTCCCACCTGTGTCATAATAAAACCGTACGGGGTAAGTACGAAGGCATAGCCGACTACTAAAACCCACAGTACCAACAATGCTATAAAACTGTATCACGAGGTCTTTCTAGACCGCACCACATGATCGAAGCTGGCCACTCGCCCGCAGTATCAATGTGTGCGTCTATTCCTGGAACTTACCGCAGCTCCGCATAGGTCACACACAGACCCGCATGAGGTATTCCTCGAATCATGGTCCTGCATCACCGAGGTATACCGCGTCGGAGGCATTTTAACCCCAGATTCGCCTCGACTCCGCACCGCATAGTCTCAATAGACCGCATAGTCCCATGGACCGCATAGGGCATCCCCGTGATCGGGCTAAACACCCGAATGATCAATCACGAGCATACCGCTGCCCGCATAGTCTCACAGACCGCAGATAGTATAGACCGCATCAGGGTGGCAAGCCCTCGATAACAAGTCAAGGGGTAGGTGATATAATAATAGTACAACGGACTTACGGTTAGCAACGTAAGCACGCAAGAATGACCCCTTACACAACAATCACAAGATACTAACACACGTAGCATCCTAACATGTTTACTTATCAAATCAACAAGAAAGTATTACAAGGCTATCACAAACCAACAAAATCAAGTTATTCACACAAGGTACTTTATGCTAATAAGTTCGGGTATCTATCCCCAAAGTACTTCCTACATAAACTCTTTTAAAAGATCCGTTTCTTTCACAGAAGTCACACAATACCCGTAGTATAAAATAGAGTGACTATCTTTTTAAGTAAACCAAAACACTTCCCTTTGTAAAATCATGTAACAACATTATTTTCCAAACGTTCAAGTTTGCCTAATTTCAAATGTTCACGTTTCTTATTTTAGAAAGGTTTCGTAGTTCATAGTCTTATTCATTTAAGAATATAATTCTCTTTTAAACAATCTGAGAAACATATGCCTTATATGTGAGTAGGTTATTCTTGTTCATAATCAATCTTATTAAGCAGCCATGATCTAGGAAATGTAATATCATTTTGTCTCATCCTAGCTTCTATGCAGATGGAGGTTTCTACTGGTTTTAATAATACTTCTTTAATTAAAACATTTCCCTTTATTAACGCTGCAGTGGTTTGTCGATACTCATTCTGATTTCAAATCAAGAAACATTATTCCCTTTAAAAACCAAGTACTCATTACTCACGAATGAGGTTTCACACAAAATTCATATTAATTTAATTAAGTCAAGTCTCTTATCTTTTAAGATCAAGTCTCTTAACTTCTAAAATCAATAAATCATTCATTTTATCTCTCTTAAGCCGTTATACCTAACTTTCCATAAAGCTAGTATAACTCTTAAGTTTTTAAAACCAAGTATTACTCTTCTTTCAAAAACAGTTCTTAATTCTCTTGAAATACTTCAAGATTTTTATTATTCGGGCTTAAGTCAAAAGATATTGCCGTACATCTACGTTCAATTAACACGCGTACGTCTACCGTACTATATATATATTCTTTTAAAATATCATGCTCAAGAGGATAGGAAGAATCACATACCTCGCGTCGATTATCGACTATTAGCAAAACGCTCCACGGCTATAACCCGGCTAGCCTTGTCCACCTTTCAAGTAGCACATGCTACTCACAGAACATTCAACCTATAAAGGTTATACAAGTCTATCAATGACTAGACTACTCTGTAGATTATTCTTCTGATGTGATTCCAGTTCAAGTCTTTTCTGTAATATCCTTCTATTACAGTTCAATTCTCTTCTATGAATCTTATATTCATTTCTATATAACTACATTATGTAATTTCCAATTACAATATAAGGACAAAAGTATTTACCTCGATAAGCCCAAAATTATTCAAGTTTAATGTCGATCCTGAGCAACGTTTAGCTCCTACTCCGGGTGCTCCAACCCGCTCCAAATAACCCTTAGAAGTTCTACGCAACTTCTTCTTAATACTCCAACCAACTATGGATATTTTCCTTAGGGTTTCGTTTTTGCGACTGAAGGGAAGTATAATAGTATTTCTGGGCTTTTCGTATAAGTGTAACCTTGGAATACTACAAGGTATTTGGGCCAAGGTATTTTGGTATAGTAACAATACTAGGAGAGTATTTCTACCAAGAGGGGGGTGTATTTATACGAGACAACACCACAAGTGGTGTACCTCTACCAACCCCACTAGGAGGGGGTACTCCGGCCAGGGGAGGGACTCTCGCCAAGGGGCCTCACAAAGGGGAGGAGGCTAGGGCGAGAACAAGAAGAGGGGGGGAAGGATTTTTAGACTTAGGAAAGTTTTGTGGATGAAGAAATGTCTTCAACTAAGGGGGTATTTATAGGTCAAGCCATGGACAACCAATGGCCAAGATCATGCCAAGTGCAAGGCAAGTGTAGGGTCAAGATTCATCCATGTGTACCTTATCCATCTACCACACAAATATCACAAAATATCCTACCAACCCTTGACCCTCAAATCGTCCCATTGCCGTCCCACACTCAACCAACTTGAGGGTGACAAGTGTCGCCCTCTCGTTGGTCCAAAACATTTCGTCTCTCGGAAAAATCCGCAAAAATACTAAATGACATAGCCGGAATTTTCCCTTCGCAAGTTGTGTAAAACGTTTCGTCGAAAAACGATTTTAATCGGGTGTTGTGCACAAAATATTTCGTCCAAGCCTACTTAAAGTTCAAACTTTTCTACGTACGTCCTTACGTACATACTCTGGAAATACGGGGTATAACATTCTCCCCTCCTTAGAAACATTCGTCCCGAATGTTCCTTCTAAGTCTCAAAACATACGTGCGCCAGTATAGTCTTCACTACTATACGTTCGACAACAAACATGCCCCACCTGGCCACAATACAACACGCGCAAATACTTACATTCAAGTCCACGAGGAATCACTTCCATCACTACAAAAGCTCCCACCCAAGGTCTAAAATATACTCCCTTAGCACCCTCTCTTTACAAAAGAAAAGATCACATCTATGCTCGTAACACATGCTCGCTTCTTCCCTTACTCGTCGTACCCTTCTCGTACACTCGAACATCTTTCTCATAACTTACCACATTTCCGTTACTGCTTCTGTTTCCAAAATCTCTGGGTTACTACTTCCAACTTGATCATCATAACTGGGAATACTCTGGATGGATCTCCGATACTCTTCCGAACATAGCAACATGACAGATCGGACGTACTGCTTCCTACGCCGGACGGCAAAGCTAACTTATAGGCAACCTGGCCTATTCTTCACATGACCTGAAAAGGCCCAAAGTAACTCGGGCTAAGTTTCCTCTGTTTTCCGAATCTCGTCACACCCATCCGGGGTGGCACCTTCAAGAAGACCCACCGTCAACCTGAACTCCAAGCGTCGTCGCCGATTATCCGCACGACTTCTGTTGACTCTGAGCTGCCAATAGCCTCTCCTGGATAAGCTTCACCCTATCCACATCCTGCCGAAACAAGTATGAACCAACTATCTGAACCTTGCCAACATCGAATCCAATCGACCGGCAGCTTACACTTCCGCCCCTACAAGGCTTCATAAGGCAATATCCGAACACTGAAATGGTAGCTATAATACACTCCCTCAACAGGAGACAACAATCCTCACAGCTACCTCTGAAATCCCAACACTGGCCCGAGGGCGAATGCGATACTGAGACTTACCTGAGTTCCTAACCCTGCCTGGTAAAACTTCCCGCAAAGAAACGACCATAACTTGGGCTCCACTGTCTGTCCTAAGGTGAAGGTAGGCACCTCGTGCAGCCTTACAACCTTCCTGATATAAACATCTCGCATAACTTACTACCGAGTAAACGGTCTCGACTAAAAGACAAGAGGATCGACTCATCGCCCGACCATCGTCGATCGCATCTACGAACTCGTACGATGGTTAACTAAACTTGGGCCTAACACCCTCGTGACCCTACCACCTGGCGGGACCACCAAAAACTGACCCCACCATAAAATAGGTCGCGGGTTGACCTGCGGCATGGCCTCAACCCGACCCACTCTCGCGTAAAACACTTGCTCCCCGATCCGGTACAATCTCACCAATCACGTTACAAAAACCTAGCGGTCTTCTTAGCTCAACTACCCTCTTTCAATCCACACTACTCAGGGACTTATCACACAATATAACCCACGTGCACTATGCACTCCGACAAGGGTTAAACGTAAAAATACATCTTTACTCGAGCTGGCCTTACCTCTAAGGTCTCCACGTATAACATTCTAAGGCTCACACTTTCTCTATCCCCCAAAACTTACCCGGTTACTAACCATGATTTCTAATCACAATTTACACAACTTATAAGGTATACTCATCTTATCACACATACTAATCTCTAGAGGGTGAAAGATATGCCTGAATCTACTGCTTCACTCCCCTTAGTCGTTCTAATCAAACCTGCCTGTAGGCGATAGCTGGGAAGGTGACGAACTACCCATCGATCCTGAAGGCTAAGTCCTCCTACTTGCATCCTTCCTACTAGGACATCATTTCCACACATGGCCCTGTCGGCCGCAGGTAAAACAAGTACCAACTAAAAGACGACATTCCCCGGGATGACGCCTGTCACATTGTGAACACTGGGGAAATCGAATCGGTGGCCGAACCTACGTGTAGCTGTGAACCGGAGACTCTGGAGCTCTGACCAACTCCTGCATACCCCGAACGTCCTGAACCCTGTGGAGGACCACTCTGCACTGGGGGATGTGCATAATCAATCTGCACGTGAGGCGACTCGCCTCGAAAGTTACCAAAGGACCTTGCTGTTCCGGCCCTCTTCTGCTGTCCTTGGTTAACCCGTCGATCTCCACGTTTCTCGGCCTGCTGTGCATAAGTCCGCATACAGGCCATGCTCAAGCTTCAATCGAAGAATTACTTGCACGACTCTCTTAGATATTCATCAAGACTCGCAGACATCGGTATACACTCGTAGCCAAATCCATACCGTAACAGGTCGCTTTGCAATCTATATTCTCTCGCCCTGGCCGCGAACCGGTTCAATTATCATGGTCGCAGTAGCACCGCCGCTGTAAGCTAAACTTTGCTGGGCCGTGACGTAGCATAACTCCTCGAATGAAACACCACCGGTGATGATTGGGCTGTGCCTCAGAACCTCCTCGAACTCTACTCGCACTCCTCGCCGCTTGCCCTCCCGGGCGGGTTTGCCTACGCGAGGCATAACGGTATGGGAAAGAAATACGTTAGAGGTCCCACTTACAACACAACTCTAAGGCACGATCTCGAGTGAGAAGAATAGAAACCATCCTAAATATCCTATAGCCTCACGATTATTGGTGGTGCACAACACACCGATAATCAAGACTTCATCGATACGGTCTGTAGACACTTTCCGAGGATTAATCGCTCGATACCACTTTTGTCACGACCCGAACCGGTTCGTGGATCGTGCCTTACCCGCACCCCAAAGAGTCATACATCGAGAAATCACGGAATATAAAGACAATACATGAAACCAATGTAATAAGACAGTTGAAATAAGAAGACAGCAACTAAAAGCGGTTACCTTCGTGATATATATAAATAACAATTTGAATGATTACATCCCTTTCTACAACTCTGCCACACAAGCATTACATGCACTTCTAAGAATGATACGACAACAATAGCGACAGGGCCCCGCCATACCCCGAATGTAAGTACCTACAACGACAGGGGACTATACCATCGATAAGCCTCCGAGAAACGGAGCTTCCCAAACGCCGAATCGTGACCCTACGAGCGAGGATCAACATCGGTGTACCTCTACCGCGGCATGAACGCAGCTTCAAGGAGGTCAAGCAACATGTACCAAGTATGTGAAATCAAAATATCAGAAATGAAATCATAGTAGTCTATATAAAGCGGGAGACATGTATGATAACCAAACTACGCTCACAATAAAGCCATGTCAAGTCGTGACTCACGCCTCAAGTCATTACTCAAGTATAACAATGGGTCTCACGCCACAACATCAATCATGCTCGTGGAACACCTTCCTCACCGCGATCCATGATATAAAAGCACCAAGGAATACACATAAACACGTGTCCCACTGTGTCATAATAAAACCGCACGGTAAGTACGAAGGCATAACCGACTACTAAAACCCACGCATCAACAATGCTATAAAATCAGATCACGAGGTCTTTCTGCATCGCACCACATGATCGAAGCCGCCACTCGCTCGCAGATCAATGTGCGCGTCTATTCTCGAACTTACCGCAGCTCGCATAGGTCACACACTGCACCGCATGAGGTATTCTCGAATCACGGTCCTGCATCACCGAGGTATACCTCGCGACGGAGAAGCTTAACCCCTGTATCCGTCTCGACTCCGCAGCCCGCATAGTCTCAATAGACCGCATAGTCCATGGACCGCATAGGCATCCCCGCATCGGGCTAAACACCCGAATGATCAATCCCGAGCATACCGCGCTCGCATAGTCTCACAGACCGTGATAGCCGTATAGACCCGCATCGGGGTGGCAAGCCCTGGTATAACAAGTCGAGGGGTAGGTGATATAATAATAGTACAACAGACCTACCTGGTTAGCAACGTAAGCACAGCAAAGAATGACCCCTTACACAACAATCACAAGATACTAACACACGTAGCATCCTAACATGTTTACTTATCAAATCAACAAGAAAGTATTACAAGGCTATCACAAACCAACAAAATCAAGTTATTCACACAAGGTACTTTATGCTAATAAGTTCGTATCTATCCCCAAAGTACTTCCTACATTAACTCTTTTAAAAGATCCGCTTTTTCACGTGTCACACAATACCCGTAGTATAAAATAGAGTGACTATCTTTTAAGTAAACCAAAACACTTCCTTTGTAAAATCATGTAACAACATTATTTTCCAAACGCTCAAGTTTGCCTAATTTCAAATGTTCACGCTTTCTTATTTTAGAAAGGTTTCGTAGTTCATAGTCTTATTCATTTAAGAATATAATTCTCTTTAAACAATCTGAGAAACATATACCTTATTTGTGAGTAGGTTATTCTTGTTCATAATCAATCTTATTAAGCAGCCATGATCTAGAAAATGTAATATCATTTTGTCTCATCTTAGCTTCTATGCAGATGGAGGTTTCTACTGGTTTTAATAATACTTCTTTAATCAAAACATTTCCCTTTATTAACGCCGCAGTTGGTTTGTCGATACTCATTCCGATTTCAAATCAAGAAACATTATTCCCTTTAAAAACCAAGTACTCATTACTCACGAATGAGGTTTCACACAAAATTCATATTAATTTAATTAAGTCAAGTCTCTTATCTTTTAAGATCAAGTCTCTTAACTTCTAAAATCAATAAATCATTCATTTTATCTCTCTTAAGCCGTTATACCTAACTTCCCATAAAGCTAGTATAACTCTTAAGTTTTTAAAACCAAGTATTACTCTTCTTTCAAAAACAGTTCTTAATTCTCTTGAAATACTTCAAGATTTTTATTATTCGGGCTTAAGTCAAAAGACATTGTCGTACATCTACGTTCAATTAACACGCGTACGTCTACCGTACTATATATATATTCTTTTAAAATATCATGCTCAAGAGGATAGGAAGAATCACATACCTCGCGACGATTATAGACTATTAGCAAAACGCTCCACGGCTATAACCCGGCTAGCCTTGTCCACCTTTCAAGTAGCACATACTACTCACAGAACATTCAACCTATAAAGGTTATACAAGTCTATCAATGATTAGACTACTCTGTAGATTATTCTTCTGATGTGATTCCAGTTCAAGTCTTTTCTGTAATATCCTTCTATTACAGTTCAATTCTCTTCTATGAATCTTATATTCATTTCTATATAACTACATTATGTAATTTCCAATTACAATATAAGGACAAGAGTATTTACCTCGATAAGCCCAAAATTATCCAAGTTTAATGTCGATCCTGAGCAACGTTTAGCTCCTACTCCGGGTGCTCCAACCCGCTCCAAATAACCCTTAGAAGTTCTACGCAACTTCTTCTTAATACTCCAACCAACTATGGAGATTTTCCTGTGGTTTCGCTTTTGATCAAGGGAAGTATAATAGTATTTCGAGCTTCAGATAAGTGTAACCTTGGAATACTACAAGGTATTTGGGCCAAGGTATTTTGGTATAGCAACAATACTAGGAGAGTATTTCTACCAAGAGGGGGGTGTATTTATACGAGACAACACCACAAGGGGTGGGGGGGTGTACCTCTACCAACCCCACTCAGGAGTGGGGTACTCGCCATGGAGGGACTCTCGCCAAGGGGCCTCACAAAGGGGGGAGGGGGCGGCTAGGACGAGAACACGAGAAGCGGGGGGGGAAGGATTTGTAGACGTAGGAAAGGTTGGTGGATGAAGAACTGTGTTCAACTAAGGGGGTCTTTATAGGTCAAGCCATGCCAACCAATGGCCAAGATCATGCCAAGTGCAAGGCAAGTGTAGGGTCAAGATTCATCCATGTGTACCTTATCCATCTACCACACAAATATCACAAAATATCCTACCAACCTCGACCTCAAATCGTCCCATTGCCGTCCCACACTCCACCAACTCGAGGTGACAAGTGTCGCCTCTCGTTGGTCCAAAACATTTCGCCTCTGAAAAATCCGCAAAAATACTAAATGACATAGCCGGAATTTTCCTTCGCAAGTTGTGTAAAACGCTTCGAAAAAAACGATTTTAATCGGGTCAGGTGCACAAAATATTTCGGCCCAAGCCTACTTAAAGTTCAAACTTTTCACGCACGCCCCACGCATATACTCTGGAAATACGGGGTATAACATTCTCCCCTCCTTAGAAACATTCGTCCCGAATGTTCCTTCTAAGTCTCAAAACATACGTGCGCCAGTATAGTCTTCACTACTATACGTTCGACAACAAACATGCCCCACCTGGCCACAATACAACACGCGCAAATACTTACATTCAAGTCCACGAGGAATCACTTCCATCACTACAAAAGCTCCCACCCAAGGTCTAAAATATACTCCCTTAGCACCCTCTTTTTACAAAAGAAAAGATCACATCTATGCTCGTAACACATGCTCGCTTCTTCCCTTACTCGTCGTACCCTTCTCGTACACTCAAACATCTTTCTCATAACTTACCACATTTCCGTTACTGCTTCTGTTTCCAAAATCTCTGGGTTACTACTTCCAACTTGATCATCATAACTGGGAATACTCTGGATGGATCTCCGATACTCTTCCGAACATAGCAACATGACAGATCGGACGTACTGCTTCCTACGCCGGACGGCAAAGCTAACTTATAGGCAACCTGGCCTATTCTTCACATGACCTGAAAAGGCCCAAAGTAACTCGGGCTAAGTTTCTCTGCTTTTCCGAATCTCGCCACACCCATCCGGTGGCACCTTCAAGAAGACCCACCACAACTCAACTCCGCCGCCGCCGATTATCCGCACGACTTCTGTTGACTCTGATCTGCCAATAGCCTCTCCTGGATAAGCTTCACCCTATCCACATCCTGCCGAAACAAGTATGAACCAACTATCTGAACCTTGCCAACATCGAATCCAATCGACCGGCAGCTTACACTTCCGCCCCTACAAGGCTTCATAAGGCAATATTCGAACACTGAAATGGTAGCTATAATACACTCCCTCAACAGGAGACAACAATCCTCGGCTACCTCAAATCCCAACACCGCCCGAGGGCGAACGCGAGCATCGAGACTTACTCGAAGTTCCTAACCCCGCTCGTAAAACTTCCCGCAAAGAAACGACCATAACTGGGCTCCACTGTCTGTCCTAAGGTGAAGGTAGGCACCTCGTGCAGCCTTACAACCTTCCTGATATAAACATCTCGCATAACTTACTACCGAGTAAACGGTCTCGACTAAAAGACAAGAGGATCGACCTCATCGCCCGACCATCGGTCGATCAGATCTACGAACTCAGACGATGGTTAACTAAACTTGGGCCTAACACCCTCGTGACTTACCACCGCGACCACCAAAACTGACCCCACCATAAAATAGGTCGCTGGTTGACTGCGGCATGGCCTCAACCCGACCCACTCGCAGAAACACTTGCTCCCGATCCGCACAATCTCACCAATCACGTTACAAAACCTAGCGGCCTTCTTAGCTCAACTACCCTCTTCAATCCACACTACTCAGGGACTTATCACACAATATAACCCACGTGCACTATGCACTCCGACAAGGGTTAAACGTAAAAATACATCTTTACTCGAGCTGGCCTTACCTCTAAGGTCTCCACGTATAACATTCTAAGGCTCACACTTTCTCTATCCCCCAAAACTTACCCGGTTACTAACCATGATTTCTAATCACAATTTACACAACTTATAAGGTATACTCATCTTATCACACATACTAATCTCTAGAGGGTTAAAGATATGCTCGAATCAAGCTTCACTCCCTTAGTCGTTTAATCAAACTCGCCTGCAGGCGCATAGCATGGAAAGGTGACGAACTACCCATCGATCCTGAAGGCTAAGTCCTCCTACTTGCATCCTTCCTACTAGGACATCCTTTCCACACATGGCCCTGTCGGCCGCAGGTAAAACAAGTACCAACTAAAAGACGACATTCCCCGGGATGACGCCTGTCACATTGTGAACACTGGGGAAAAACTGAATCCGGCTGGCTGGAACCTACGTGTAGCTGTGAACCGGAGACTCTGGAGCTCTGACCAACTCCTGCATACCCCGAACGTCCTGAACCCTGTGGAGGACCACTCTGCACTGGGGGATGTGCATAATCACCGCACGCGAGGCGACTCGCCGAAAGTTACCAAAGGACCTGCTGCTCCGCCTTCTCGCCGCCTCGTTAACCCGTCGATCTCCACGTTTCTCGGCCTGCTGTGCATAAGTCCGCATACAGGCCATGCTCAAGCCTAACTGAAGAATTACTCTTGCACGACCCTCTCTTAGATATTCATCAAGACTCGCGGTACATCGGTATACACTCTGGTAGCCAAATCCATACCGTAACAGGTCGCCTTGCAATCTATATTCTCTGCCCCGGCCGTGGAACCAAGGTTCAATTATCATGGTCGCAGTAGGCACTGCTGCCGCTGTGCTAAACTTTGCTGGGGCTGGTGACGTTGCATAACTCCCCGAATGAAACACCACCCTGTGATGATTGGGCCTGGCCCTCGTAATCTCCTCGAACTCTACTCGCAGCCTCCTCGCTTTGCCCTCCTGGGCCCGGGTTTGCCCTACGCGGAGGCATAACGGTATGGGAAAGAAATACGTTATAGGGTCCCACTTACAACACAACTCTAAGGCACGATCTCTGAGTGAGAAGAATAGAAACCATCCTAAATATCCTATAGCCTCCTGATTATTGGTGTGGTGCACAACACACCGATAATCAAGACTTCATCGGATACGATCAGTAGACACTTTCCGAGGATTAATCGCTCGATACCACTTTTGTCACGACCAACCGGTTCGTGGATCGTGCCTTACCCGCACCCCAAAGAGTCATACATCGAGAAATCAGGAATATAAAGACAATACATGAAACCAATGTAATAAGACAGTGAAATAAGAAGACAGGCTAACAAAAAACGGTTACCTTCAGTATATATAAATAACAATTTGAACAGTTACATCCCTTTCTACAACTCTGCCCACAACAAGATTCATGCACTTAAGAATGATACGACAACAATAATGGACGGGGCCCGCCATACCCTGAATGTAAGTACCTACAACGACAGGGACTATACCATCGATAAGCCTCCGAGAAACGGAGCTTCCCAAACGCTGAATCGTGACCCTATGAGCGAGGATCAACATCGTGTACTCTACCGCGCAGATGAACGCAGCTTCGGCGAGGACAAGATAACATGTACCAAGTATGTGAAATCAAAATATCAGAAATGAAATCATAGTAGTCTATATAAAGCAGAGACATGTATGATAACCAAACTACGCTTCACAATAAAGCGATGCTGTCAAGTCGTGACTCACGCCTCAAGTCATTACTCAAGTATAACAACGGGTCTCACGCCCACAACATCAATCATGCCGTGGAACACCTTCTCACCGCCGATCCATGATATAAAAGCACCAAGGAATACACATAAACACCATGTCCCACCTGTGTCATAATAAAACCGTACGGGGTAAGTACGAAGGCATAGCCGACTAGTAAAACCCACAGTACCAACAATGCTATAAAATCAGATCACGAGGTCTTTCTGCATCGCACTACATGATCGGCCGCCACTCGCTCGCAGATCAATGTGCGCGTCTATTCCTCGAACTTACCGCAGCCCGCATAGGTCACACTGCACCCGCATGAGGTATTCTCGAATCACGGTCCTGCATCGCTCGAGGTATACCTCAGACGGAGGCAGCTTAACCCCAGATCCGCCGACTCCGCAGCCGCATAGTCTCAATAGACCGCATAGTCCCATGGACCGCATAGGGCATCCCCGTCGGGCTAAACACCCGAATGATCAATCCTCGAGCATACCGCCGCTCGCGATAGTCTCACTGCATCGCATAGCCGATAGACCGCATCGCGGTGGCAAGCCTCGTGATAACAAGTCAAGGGTAGGTGATATAATAATAGTACAACGGACTTAGGTTAGCAACGTAAGCACAGCAAGAATGACCCTTTACACAACAATCACAAGATACTAACACACGTAGCATCCTAACATGTTTACTTATCAAATCAACAAGAAAGTATTACAAGGCTATCACAAACCAACAAAATCAAGTTATTCACACAAGGTACTTTATGCTAATAAGTTCGTATCTATCCCCAAAGTACTTCCTACATTAACTCTTTTAAAAGATCCGCTTCTTTCATGTAAGTCACACAATACGTAGTATAAAATAGAGTGACTATCTTTTAAGTAAACCAAAACACTTCCCTTTGTAAAATCATGTAACAACATTATTTTCCAAACGTTCAAGTTTGCCTAATTTCAAATGTTCACGTTTCTTATTTTAGAAAGGTTTCGTAGTTCATAGTCTTATTCATTTAAGAATATAATTCTCTTTTAAACAATCAGAGAAACATATGCCTTATATGTGAGTAGGTTATTCTTGTTCATAATCAATCTTATTAAGCAGCCATGATCTAGGAAATGTAATATCATTTTGTCTCATCTTAGCTTCTATGCAGATGGAGGTTTCTACTGGTTTTAATAATACTTCTTTAATCAAAACATTTCCCTTTATTAACGCTGCAGTGGTTTGTCGATACTCATTCTGATTTCCGAAATCAGTAAAACATTATTCCCTTTAAAAACCAAGTACTCATTACTCACAATGAGGTTTCACACAAAATTCATATTAATTTAATTAAGTCAAGTCTCTTATCTTTTAAGATCAAGTCTCTTAACTTCTAAAATCAATAAATCATTCATTTTATCTCTCTTAAGCCGTTATACCTAACTTTCCATAAAGCTAGTATAACTCTTAAGTTTTTAAAACCAAGTATTACTCTTCTTTCAAAAACAGTTCTTAATTCTCTTGAAATACTTCAAGATTTTTATTATTCGGGCTTAAGTCAAAAGACATTGTCGTACATCTACGTTCAATTAACACGCGTACGTCTACCATACTATATATATATTCTTTTAAATATCATGCTCAAGAGGATAGGAAGAATCACATACCTCGCGACGATTATCGACTATTAGCAAAACGCTCCACGGCTATAACCCGGCTAGCCTTGTCCACCTTTCAAGTAGCACATGCTACTCACAGAACATTCAACCTATAAAGGTTATACAAGTCTATCAATGATTAGACTACTCTGTAGATTATTCTTCTGATGTGATTCCAGTTCAAGTCTTTTCTGTAATATCCTTCTATTACAGTTCAATTCTCTTCTATGAATCTTATATTCATTTCTATATAACTACATTATGTAATTTCCAATTACAATATAAGGACAAGAGTATTTACCTCGATAAGCCCAAAATTATCCAAGTTTAATGTCGATCCTGAGCAACGTTTAGCTCCTACTCCGGGTGCTCCAACCCGCTCCAAATAACCCTTAGAAGTTCTACGCAACTTCTTCTTAATACTCCAACCAACTATGGAGATTTTCCTTAGGGTTTCGTTTTTGCGACTGAAGGGAAGTATAATAGTATTTCTGGGCTTTTCGTATAAGTGTAACCTTGGAATACTACAAGGTATTTGGGCCAAGGTATTTTGGTATAGTAACAATACAAGGAGAGTATTTCTACCAAGAGGGGGGGTGTATTTATACGAGACAACACCACAAGGGGGGTGTACCCCTCGGCCAACCCCACTAGGAGGGGGGGTACTCTCGGCCAAGGGGGAGGGGACTCTCGGCCAAGGGGCCTCACAGGGGAGGGGAGGCTAGGACGAGAACACAGAAGAGGGGAAGGATTGTTAGACGTAGGAAAGTTTTGTGGATGAAGAAATGTCTTCAACTAAGGGGGTATTTATAGGTCAAGCCATGGCCAACCAATGGCCAAGATCATGCCAAGTGCAAGGCAAGTGTAGGGTCAAGATTCATCCATGTGTACCTTATCCATCTACCACACAAATATCACAAAATATCCTACCAACCCTTGACCCTCAAATCGTCCCATTGCCGTCCCACACTCCACCAACTTGAGGGTGACAAGTGTCGCCCTCTCGTTGGTCCAAAACATTTCGTCTCTCGGAAAAATCCACAAAAATACTAAATGACATAGCCGGAATTTTCCCTTCGCAAGTTGTGTAAAACGTTTCGTCGAAAAATGATTTTAATCGGGTGTTGTGCACAAAATATTTCGTCCAAGCCTACTTAAAGTTCAAACTTTTCTACGTACGTCCTTACGTACATACTCTGGAAATACGGGGTATAACAGTACAAGACTAATATGGACAATATACCAAATATATAATTTATACTAGGATTCCACATGTGGGACCCCTGGACCATGGCTACTATTTAACACACCCCCGCAGTCATAGCGGGCGGTCTTCGTACGCTGAGACTGTCTCTAAAATCTATAAAATGACTGAGGGAAGATCCTTTGTAAAGATGTCTGCAATTTGATATCTATAAGGAACATGACAGACACGTACTTGTCTTTTAGCTACCTTCTCTCGAACAAAGTGAATATCCATCTCTATGTGTTTAGTACGCTGGTGTTGAACTGGATTACCAGAAAGGTAGATGGCACTTATATTATCACAATATATCAGGTAGTCTTCTCAATAGGACAATGAAGCTCTAAAAGTTGTCTTCTCAATAGGACATTGAAGCTCTAAAAGTAGATTTCATAACCAACATGACTCTGGCTACCCCTCGATACTCAGCCTCTGCACTTGACCATGAAAGCGTGGATTAACGCTTGGCAGACCATGAGACAAAGTTATTACCTAACAACATACAATAGCCAGACGTAGACCGTATGGTGTCAGGAGAACCACCCAAATCAGCATCTGTATAGGAGACTAGTGTAGACGTCGACGAAGGATAGAAATGCAAGTCATACACAAATGTTCTTTGAATGTACCTAAGAATGCGTTTTAGTGCATTCATATGTTCAACTCTGGGATCATGCATAAACTAACACACCTGCTTTACGGCATATGTAATATCAGGTCGCGTGAACGTCAGATAATCGGGCGGCGCCGCAAGACTACGATAATGGCCTCGGATCTCATAGGAGAGCTGCCAGCACCCAACTTGGGTTTAGTATTAACTGGAGTAGAAGTGGAATTACAGGATGACATCCCACTCCTCTCAATGATCTCTGCTGCATACTTCCTCTGTGATAAGAACAATCCATCTGTATGACGAGTTACAACAATCCCCCAAAAAGTAACTCAATGGGTCCAAGTCCTTCATGGCAAACTCAGAACTGAGCATTGTCATAATGGACTTTCGCAAAGCATCAGAAGAGGCAGTCAAGATAATATCATCAACATATAATAGAATATAAGTATGGAAGATCCCTGACGGTATATGAATAATGAGTTATCAGACCTGCTGTGGAGAAACCCATAATCGAAACATAGTCAGCAAACCTCTTATATCATGCCCGTGGAGACTACTTAAGCCCATGCAAGAACTTCCTCAATAAATAGACATGATTAGGATATCTAGTATACCTAAATCCTAAGGGTTGATGCATATACACTGTCTCATGAAGATCACCACGTAGGAAAGCATTCTTCACATCTAGCTGATGAATGAGCCATGATTTCGAAAGAGCCAAGCTAAGCACAGTACGAATAGTTGTCGGCTTGACCACCGGGCTAAATGTCTCACCAAAATCCACGCCAACCTACTGAGTCTTACCATCACCTACAAGTCGAGCATTATGCCTTGCAAATGAACCATCATAATTTTTCTTATGAGCAAAAATCTACATAAACCGAATAATATTAACACCAGATGGACGGGGTACCAACTCTCACGTCTTATTATCAATAAGAGCATTATATTCATCGGTCATGGGAATTTTCCAATTAGGGTCATTTAAGGCAGACACATGATTACGGGGTAAGGGTGATTTAAGAACAATAGAATTCAAATTAAAATGTCTTTATGGTTTAAAAATACCCCGTTGGCTGCGAGTGACTGGACCATGACTATGAGTTGAATTGGATGAATTTTGAGAATTTTTGAAAATTTCCGTGGCACCATTACGAGGTCTAGGGTCAGCGGCGTCGATGGCGATCCTCTTTGAATTTTGGCACCGCAGTCAGATTTACGGTGGTTACGAAAATTAGTTCTTGCTGGTAGCGCCGTGACGCTCCCAAGAGTCGCGTACTGAGACAAACTTTGTGACATATTTGAGAAATGACTGAGAATATAGGATACAAATTTTACGAATATGGAAGAAACTTGGGATTTTTTCGCAATTGGAAAAGTCTATAAAAATTTAGAATAATCATCCAAGAATAAAACATAGTATTATCGATGACCCATAGAACTGAGAACGGAAGATGTCTATAAATCCCTATGAATAATATCAAATGGCATTGAAGTATGAGAATTCGAAGCTACAAATGACAACTTAATAATTTTTCCTAAAGAACAAGATTGACAATTTGGAGTACTACGCGTACCCTTACAGGAATAAACTTATTTTCATCTAAAACAGATAAAATAGATGACCCCGGATGACTCAGACGAGCATGCCACAAGGAAGGATCAAGTGCTGCAAAAGTGGATAGCATGGTCTGACGCGAGAAACCGAGACTTGGTGTGATTGGATAAAGATTCCCCCTACTGTCACACCTCATGAAATGACTCCCCGTCTTAAAATCTTTCACAGAAAACCCATACGAATCAAAATCAATAGAAACCCAATTATCAGTGGTGAATTTACGGACATACACCAAATTTATAATTAGTTTTGGGGCATAAAGAGTATTTTCAAAACAAATGGTGGATGAGTAGGGGATAAAATTTTATGACTGTAACTCTTAATTAGAATTGAATTGTCATTACCCACAATTATACCACGATTACTGCTCAAATTGGAATAAGACGAGAGAGTACCTTGGTCAGATGTCATGTGGGTGGTGGCGTCGGTGTCCATGTACTAATTTCGGTCTTGTTGAGTCATTCTAAGCGTGTGAATTGTAGGTTCAATGTCGGTCTGCATGGGTCCCATTGCGTTGCGTGTGAACTGAGGCGAGGCCAAGTATATCGATTCTTGGGCTACCCATGATAGTCGAACCAGAGTCGACACAGGAATAATTTGGTGCGCGGCGCATGACGGGCCGAGACTGCGCGCGCGGTGGTGTAATCTTGGACCGCGAAAGATCGTAATCTTGGGCCGCGGCACTATGTGGCGCTTGGATCCACTGCCATTGTCCAGGGGTCCACTGTGGGCCCCAGAACTGCTGCTGACGATTTCCCCCATTGTTGTCGCGATGTTTGCCATTGTTTCTCTGATTTTGGCCCTTTTTACTACCACCGTTGTTGCTATTGTGGCTCGAGTTGGTGGAACCAGAAGGAGAAAAATTGGACTCAGTTGTCATGATGACAGGACTAGCTCCAATAGCTACCTTCTTAGCCAATCCGACTTTCTCTAATGTAAGCATGGATCGAGCCTGATAAAATTCCGGCATGGGGTTACTCTGACGAATAATCGAAGCAACACCGTTATAGGCCTCTGACAGGCCTGCAACCATTTGAAGAACAAGACGACTATTGCTCACAGGAGCATACATATTGCGAAGTTGATCTGCCAAGTCCTTGAGTCGCTAACAATAAGAAGAAACGTTAGGAAAAAATTTCGTAGCAACTTTAGAAAATTCCTGCTCAAGGATAACAATGCGAGAATGACTGTTATCTTGGAAGATATCACGCAATCGATTTCACGCCGCCATAGCTGTGGAGTTGAGTTCCATAATCGTCTGTAAAAGGTTCAAAGAAATAGTGGCATAAATCTATTGTAGAACATTTTCAACAAGCATGACACATAAGTTTGGATCGACTGCTTTGGTGGGCACAACCGATGTAGTCGCCGTATCACCCTCCGTATGAGGAGCTGGAGGGATGATGTGGTGAAGAACTTGATGTGCCATAGCATGAATCTTGAATAATTCCGCTCACGTCTCATAATGGACATTCTCTAAATCAAGAATAATAGGAAGAACACTCTTGATGTTGGAAACTGTGAGGGCAGGATGAAACGTGTTTTTATCAGTCATGGTGAATAAAACACAAGATTTGGAGAAGAGAATTTTGTGAGAGAGGATCTTTGGAAGAGAAGGGTCGCGACTTTAGGCAAAAATCCGAGAGGGAGAGAGAAAATTTGAGGAACGGAAGCAAGGTAAAGAGAACGTAGACTCTTGATACCATGAAAGAATTAATCCTTTGATTATTCTTATTGATGAAAGGCATATATATACAAGTTACAATAGGAGAATTTTATTCCTACTTTACATCTAAATCTCTATTCTATAAGGAGACTAACTATACACTTATGGTAATATTACAATCCTAATTAAGATACCAGACTAATATGGACAATATACTAAATATACAATTTGTACTATGATTCCACGGGTGGACCCCTGGGTCGCGGCTACTGTTTAACATTGTTGTTTCGGTGAAAGAAAAAAAAGAAAAGGTTAATATTGAATGAGTGAGGAAGCAAGATGTTACACCTCGTAATTCCAGGATATGTTTAAGAGAATGTACGTAAGGAATCAGGACTTTAAAAATTGGTACGAAAGGAAGAATTGTTTTTCCGAAGGAAAATCTTCCGAACTTCGGAAAGGAAAAATGTTTGTTGATGAGAATTAGATTCTCAAAATGCGTTATTTGAGACGTATGGAATTTATTAGCATTGTGGAAATTTATTTACGGATTTAGTCACGTAGGGCCCACCCGAGAAATTTTACGTTTTGTGGGGCCCACGAGGTTTTCGATATTTTGACGAATTATGGAAATTTTGGGAAATGGAATATTTTAGACCAATAGGAGGGTGACACGTTTCACCCTCCACATGGCTTGGTCGAAATTGACCTAGAGGAATTGGTCAAGTCTTGAAAGCCAAAGTTTGAGATATTTGACTAAGTCAAATAGCCAACTTGTGCAAGATCTTTAGTCTTCTTGAATCTCAATCACACGTTTGTTTTAATCTTGGCCCTTGGTTGTAGTATATATCTCATACTAGTGCAAGACAATTCCATACTTAGAAAAATTTCAAGACACTTTGAGCAAGAACTATGTTGCTCTCAGCCAAGCAAGGAAAAAGGGAGAATTTTTTTTCAATCTTGCTTCATAAATCCCTTCAAACCCAAGGTTCCTAAAGGTATTCTAAGGATATCTCAACACAAAAATTCCGGAAAAACTATGTTTTTACGTTAGTCGCAACATGAAAACCTAAGGGGGTTCTTCATAAGCTTCTAAGGGTTGCTTGGAGTGGATTGGAACGTAAAGAAGATGAGCTAAAGTTGTTAAGGATCGACTTTTAATCTTGGATTGTATTTGGGCTTATTGAGGTAAAAATCTTTGTCTTCTTAATGTAATTGAAGATTACATATTGTAGTAGTTGATAAATGAGCATGTGATATTTAGAATGAAGATTGATAAATGTTATGGAATTTGGAAGTTAAATCTGAGACCTAGCATGTCTAGCCTTTGATATTGTAATCAATTTGGTCGATAGTTATAATCGTCGCATGTTATATAAGAAAGGGATTATAGTTGTTATAATTGATTGCGACTATATAACATGTTAGAATAACAACTTGGATTGAAAAGGAATTGGAAAACAATAGATGTGGTGTTATCCTTGTGATTGCCGAAAATGGCCAAGAATATTGGACAGTTTTACTTTAATTGTGGGGCAGAATTTTACACGTCTTATTAAGGCGTGTAATCTCCGTTGAATTGCTGGTTTGTTGCGCCTTAAATGTGGCATGTTGGTTATTGATTTCGGGCCTTAAAAAAGGTGGAAAAGTACGTAGAAACAAAGGAAATGCTGCCCAATTTTTCGTAGAATAAGAGACTTTACACTTAGTATTATTCTACCTTAAAAAGGTTAGGAATTGATAAACGTATTATGGTTATTATAGGTTAAAGTACTACGTATAGCGTATTCTACTTGAAGGGTGGAATAGCTATCAAGGTTGAAGTACTTTGGAGCATTTTGCAACTTGTCGCTAGTCGTCGCGAGGTATGTGAACCTCTTCCTTCTTTTGGCATGATCCTACGTATGAAATAGCCATGTGATATTATTTCATGATTCCTTCTACTCTTAGAAGTTAAGAAGTATCCACGTTGTTGATTCTAAGTTAAAGGTATGTCTAAGTTATCCTAGTCCTTACCAAGTCTTATGGGGGATGTTGGTAAGAAGTATTAGGAAGTTATGAAGTGTGATTTAAAGCTTTGGGACTTGATTTAATTGAAGTAAATAAATAGATTTTAAAGAATGTATGTCATGAAGTTTTAAGACTATGAACTTTGATTTCTTTAAAGGGTTATGAAACTTTATATTTCAAGTTATGAGACTTGATTTCTAAAGTATAGATGACATGATTTTATATGTATAAGCGACATGATTTTAAAGAGTATATGATACGAGGTTTTAAGACTATAAGCCTTGATTTTATAAGTGGAAATGACTTGATTTAAAAAGTATGGCTTCTTGATCTATTTCAAAAGTTAAGAAGATTGATTTCAAAAGAGTATGTAACCTGAGTTTTAAAAAGAAGAATTTATTGATTTAAAAGAGAGGGTGTGGTATGATTCTTTTATAAGTATGTATGTACGTAGTATTTTTGGGTTTAGTTTCCCTAATGTTGCAAGAATAAAAGTGTCTTAAGTTCTCTAAAATGAAAGGTTGTTATAATAGCTTTATGGGAATTGTTATAACGACTTAAGAAGAAGTGAAAAGATGGTTTAAAATGTTACGTAAGGAGAATTACACCGTGTCCCGCAAATGCGTCGGGTTACGTTATGTAAGGAAAGTTACACCGAGCCTACAAATAGGTCGGGTTATGTTATGAGACACACCGAACCTACAAATAGGCTGGGTTATGTTATGAGACACACCGAGCCTACAAATAGGCCGGGTTATATTATGAGACACACCGAGCCTACAAATAGGCCGGGTTATGTTATGAGATATACCGAGCCTACACATAGGCCGGGTTACGCCATATACACCGAGCCTACACATAGGCCGGGTTACGTCATTTTACACCGAGCCCCACAGGCGGGCCGGGTTATGCTACAGATTCCACAGTACACCGAGCCCTACCGGCGGGCCGAGTTATGCTACATATTCCACAGTACACTGAGCCCCACAGACGAACCGGGTTATGCTACAGATTTTGCCCCACAGGTGGGCCGGGTTATGTCACATGATTCATCAGTACACTGTGTCCTGCAAATGGGTCGGGTTAAGTTATCACGTATGGATAATCATAGCAAGCTCCAAAATGAGAGGTCCCTCCATAAAGGGCCAAATTATGTTATGTAAGTTATGTAAGTTATGTGGAAAAACTTGATCAAATTCTTAAGTATGTATGTAAGAATATGTTTATAATTCTTTTTTAAAGAAGGAAAGGAACGATTAATGTACGACTGATTTCATGAGTTAAAATGACACGGTAGGATCTGGTACTAAATTTTTATACTTGCCCCTGTTATTCATTTATAGAATTATGATTTGATTAATGTACCTTATTTCCATTCCATACTCGGTACCTGTTGTACTGACCCCCTTCGGGGGGCTGCGTTCATGCCCGCATGTATTAGGTACCCAGGTTGGTGATCCTCGTTCTTAGGATCTCTGTTCAGTTTTTGGGAAGAAGCTCCATTCACTCCGGAGGCTTATCTTTTGGTACGGATCCCTGTTGTTGTAGATCATGTATATTCAGGGGTATGACGGGGCCCTGTCCCGTCACAATGGTTATGCCAAAAATTCTTAGAGGTCTGTAGTCATATCTTGTGGGTCGGTTTGTAAAGAAGAAGGATGTAACTGCTTTTGGTTATGTATATGTAGATATGTCCAGGGAGGTAGCGTTATCGGCTAGCCTGTTGTTTATTTCCTGTTAATGTACGTTATGAGTTTCATGTATGATCCACTGATTTTCTCTGATGTATTCCTGTAAGGGTGCCCAGGTAGGGCACCAGTCGCGGGCCCGGGGTCGGGTCGTGACAAAAGTGTTATCAGAGCAGTTAGTCCTCGGAAAGTGTCTACAGACCGTGTCTAGTAGAGTCTTGGTTATCGGTGTGTTGTGCACCACATCTATAACCAGGAGGCTACAGGACATTTAGGATTGGTTTCCCTTCTTCTCACTCTGAGATCGTGCGATAGAGCTGTGTCGTTAGGGTAGTCTCTCCCTAACGTGTTATGTTGATTGCATCTATGAGAAATGCAACAGTGGCTCAGAAAGAATTATATGGATTGTGTATCCAGGTTGGTAAAATTGTTGTATAGTTGGTATAATGATGTACATCTATACGGACATGTTTATTAGGGCTATATGTGTGTTTCCTAGAATGATTACGATTTATCAGGAGTTGGTTAAGTTATGTAATATGCTTAAGTGTTATGTACGGATAATATTGGGTTGTTGTGATTAAGACATTATGATTATGAGGTAACGTAAGTTTGGGGGACATGGAATATTTGAGGACCTTAGAATATTGATAACCGCAGAGACCTTATATGTACAAGGCCTTCTTGGGTAGTAAGATTTATTTCGGACCAAGAATGAGAATTAAGTGCAACTATGGGTCGGGTATGGGCTGTTGCGGGTCAACCCGTAGCCCGGAAATAGAATGAGATCAGTTGGAGGTAGTCCCGCTATGTGATAGGGTCACGAGGGTGTAAGGCTCAAGTCTAGTTAATCGTTGTACGAGTTCGTGGACGCGTTCAGCTAGAACCGGGCCGTGAGGACCGAGAAGGGCCTTAATGGGAAATTGAATCTAAGTATAATGACCAAGTTTTGATGTAGTAACTCCAAGGAATTGAAAACAGAAGCAATGATTGAGATTATGTACGTGTACTAGAATAAGTTTGGAAGTACGAGAAGAATACGATAAGTAAGAAAAGAAAAGAACAATGGTTGAAAAAATTGAAGTATTTATAGTTATGATTAAGGAAATGTACGAAAAGAGAATCTTTTTAGGCCATGAATGAGAGTAAATAGTGATGATGCACACTTTGGATTTGATTCCTCGTTTGGCTTGTGATTGATGGGTATGCATGTACGATGTATTAGGGCCATGTGTGGCATATGTGATTATGTTGGGTGTAGTTAATGGGGACTATGCGATATCCGTTTAGATTGAAACCCGAAAGAACATTCGGGGACGAATGTTTCTAAGGGGGGGGGGGGGGGGAGAATGTTACACCCCGTAATTCCAGGATATGTTTAAGAGAATGTACGCAAGGAATCAGGACTTTAAAAATTGGTACAAAAGGAAGAATTGTTTTTCCGAAGGAAAATCTTCCGAACTTCGGAAAGAAAAAATGTTCGTTGATGAGAATTAGATTCTCAAAATGCGTTATTTGAGACGTATGGAATTTATTAGCATTGTGGATATTTATTTACGGATTTAGTCACGTAGGGCCCACCCGGGAAATTTTACGTTTTGTGGGGCCCACGAGGTTTTCGATATTTTGACGAATTATGAAAATTTCGGGAAATGAAATATTTTAGACCAATAGGACGGCGACACGTGTCACCATCCACATGGCTTGGTCGAAATTGACCTAGAGGAATTGGTCAAGTCTTGAAAGCCAAAGCTTGAGATATTTGACTAAGTCAAATAGCCAACTTGTGCAAGATCTTTAGTCTTCTTGAATCTCAATCACACATTTGTTTTAATCTTGGCTCTTGGTTGTAGTATATATCTCATACTAATGCAAGACAATTTCATACTTGGAAAAATTTCAAGAAACTTTGAGCAAGAACTATGTTGCTCTCGGCCAAGCAAGGAAAAAGAGAGAAAAATTTTGCAATCTTGCTTCATAATCTCAATATTCAAATCCAAGGTCCCTAAAGGTATTCTAAGGATATCTCAACACAAAAATCCCGGAAAAACTACGTTTTTACGTTAGTCGCAACATGAAAACCTAAGGGGGTTTTCATAGTTGGAGTTGGAACTTGAAGAGGAGTTATTCATAAGCTTCTAAGGGTTGCTTGGAGTGGATTGGAACGTAAAGAAGATGAGCTAAAGTTGCTAAGGATCGACTTTTAATCTTGGATTGTATTTGGGCTTATTGAGGTAAAAATCTTCGTCTTCGTAATGTAATTGAAGATTACATGTTGTAGTAGTTGATAAATGAGCATGTGATATTTAGAATGAAGATTGATAAATGTTATGGAATTTGGAAGTTAAATCCGAGACCTAGCATGTCTAGCTTTGATATTGTAATCAATTTGGTCGATAGTTATAATCGTCGCATGTTATATAAGAAAGGGATTCTAGTTGTTATAATTGATTGCGACTATATAACATGTTAGAATAACAACTTGGATTGAAAAGGGATTGGAAAATAATAGATGTGGTGTTATCCTTGTGATTGTCGAAAATGGCCAAGAATATTGGACAGTTGTACTTTAATTGTGGGACAGAATTTTACACGTCTTGTTAAGGCGTGTAATCCCCTTTGAATTATTGGTTTGTTGCGCCTTAAATGTGGCATGTTGGTTATTGATTTCGGGCCTTGAAAAAGGTGGAAAAGTACATAGAAACAAAGGAAATGCTGCCCAATGTTCCGTAGAATAAGAGACTTTACACTTAGTATTATTCTACCTTAAAAAGGTTAGGAATTGATAGACGTATTATGGTTATTATAGGTTAAAGTACTACGTATAGCGAATTCTACTTGAAGGGTGGAATAACTATCAAGGTTGAAATACTTTGGAGCATTTTGCAACTTGTCGCTAGTCGTCGCGAGGTATGTGAACCTCTTCCTTCTTTTGGCATGATCCTACGTATGAAATAGCCATGTGATATTATTTCATGATTCCTTCTACTCTTAGAAGTTAAGAAGTATCCATATTGTTGATTCTAAGTTAAAGGTATGTCTAAGTTATTCTAAGTCCTTACCAAGTCTTATGGGGGATGTTGGTAAGAAGTATTAGGAAGTTATGAAGTGTGATTTAAAGCTTTGGGACTTGATTTAATTGAAGTAAGTAAATGGATTTTAAAGAATGTATGTCATGAAGTTTTAAGACTATGAATTTTGATTTCTTTAAAGGGTTATGAAACTTTATTTTTCAAGTTATGAGACTTGATTTCTAAAGTATAGATGACATGATTTTATATGTATAAGCGACATGATTTTAAAGAGTATATGATACGAGGTTTTAAGACTATAAGCCTTGATTTTATAAGTGGAAATGACTTGATTTAAAAAGTATGACTTCTTGATCTATTTCAAAAGTTAAGAAGATTGATTTCAAAAGAGTATGTAACCTGAGTTTTAAAAAGAAGAATTTATTGATTTAAAAGAGAGGGTGTGGCATGATTCTTTTATAAGTATGTATGTACGTAGTATTTTTGGGTTTAGTTTCCCTAATGTTGCAAGAATAAAAGTGTCTTAAGTTCACTAAAATGAAAGGTTGTAATAATAGCTTTATGGGAAGTTGTTATAACGACTTAAGAAAAAGTGAAAAGATGGTTTAAAATTTTACGTAAGGAGAATTACATCGTGTCCCGCAAATGGACCGGGTTACGTTATGTAAGGAAAGTTACACCGAGCCTACAAATAGGCCGGGTTATGTTATGAGACACACCGAGCCTATAAATAGGCCGGGTTATGTTATGAGACACACCGAGCCTACAAATAGGTCGGGTTATGTTAAGAGACACACCGAGCGTACAAATAGGTCGGCTTATGTTATGAGACACACTGAGCCTACAAATAGGTCGGGTTATGTTATGAGACACACCGAGCCTATAAATAGATCGGGTTATGTTATGAGATACACAGAGCCTACACATAGGCCGGGTTACGCCATATACACCGAGTCTACACATAGGCCGGGTTACGTCATTTTACACCGAGCCCCACATGCGGGCCGGGTTATGCTATAGATTCCACAGTACACCGAGCCACACAGGCGGGCCGAGTTATGCTACATATTCCACAGTACACCGAGCTCCACAGGCGGGCCGGGTTATGCTACAGATTCCACAGTACATCGAGCCCCACAAGTGGGTCGGGTTATGTCACATGATTCATCAGTACACCGTGTCCCGCAAATGGGTCGGGTTACGTTATCACGTATGGATAATCAAAACAAGCTCCAAAATGAGAGGTCCCTCCATAAAGGGCCGGATTATGTTATGTAAGTTATGTAAGTTATGTAAGTTATGTGGAAAAACTTGATCAAATTATTATGTATGTATGTAAGAATATTTTTATAATTCTTTTTTAAAGAAGGAAAGGAACGACTAATGTACGACTGATTTCATGAGTTAAAATGGCACGGTAGGATCTGGTACTAAATTTTTATACTTTCCCCTGTCATTCTTTTATAGAATTATGATTTGATTACTGTACCTTATTTCCGTTTCATACTCGGTACCTGTTGTACTGACCCCCTTCGGGGGACTGCGTTCATTCCCGAAGGTATTAGGTACCCAGGTTGGTGATCCTCGTTCTTAGGATCTCTGTTCAGTTTTTGGGAAGAAGCTTCATTCACTCCGGAAGCTTATCTTTTGGTACGGATCCCTGTTGTTGTAGATCATGTATATTCAGGGGTATGGCGGGGCCCTGTCCCGTCACAATGGTTATGTCAAAAATTCTTAAAGGTCTGTAGTCATATCTTGTGGGTCGGTTTGTAAAGAAGAAGGATGTAACTGCTTTTGGTTATGTATATGTATATATGTCCAGGGAGGTACCCTTATCGGCTAGCCTGTTGTATATTTCCTGTTAATGTACGTTATGAGTTTCATGTATGTTTCGCTGATTTTCTCTGATGTATTCCTATAAAGGTGCCCAGGTAGGGAACCAGTCGCGGGCCCGGGGTCGGTTCGTGACACAAGAAAGAAAAGAAAAGAGGAGAAAAAGTAAAAACAAGCAAAAAAATAAGGCAAAACTTAATTGACGAGATTTTGTTTGTGTTATTTTCTTAATTGATTAAAAGTGTTTTTTTCTCATAGAAAAAGAGGTATTAGCTAAATTTATTATTACTTATTTGGTTTACTTAGATTTTTTGGACTGCGGAAAGAACCCTAAATGAAATTCTATTCTAAAAGTCTATACTTCTTGGATCGACTTTTAAAAGAGGTGAAAAGATAAAATTGATGATGAGAAAAGATTAAAGTTTTGAATTAAATTGTAACTTTTAAAAGGTAGAGTAGATACGTTTAATAGATACTTAATGTATATTAGATGGACAAAGAAAAACTATATTTAAAGTTTATAAGCATATGAACATAAAGATATTGAAATCCGTAAAATAAAATGAACAAAGTAAAATTATGTTTAATCGATATTCCACCTATATAGATTATATTATTATTATTATATAAAATCCAACTATTTTTGAAAGAATAAAAATCATAATTGTTAAAAATTAAAAAGAATAAAACTAAGTAACAATAATCTAATCCATTTGATTTTGAAGACTAAAAGTTTTAAAATATTTTGAATATTCAAATATTAAAAAAATTATAACTATAATAAGAGTTTTATAATTGCGCGAAGCGTGAACCTATTCCCTAGTTTTAATTTAATTAACGGTTTGTTAGGTGCAAGGTATTTATATAATGTAAAGGTATAACACAGTAATAAACCAATGTTCTACTACATAATACTATTTTTTTGTCTCAGTTTGTGTAGTATACTTTTCATTTTAGTCTTTCCCAAAATAAAATATATATTTTTATATTTAAAATTAATATAAAATTTAATTTTAAAATTCTCATTTTATCCTTGATGATGTGATATATTTAACCACACAAATATCTATAAATTATTTTAGACTGCAAGTTTAATTTATTAATATTGTTTTCATAAATTTTATGTCTAATCAACTAACTTAATATAATATGAGGTGGAGGAAATACCTTTTTACCATAGTATATATAATTAACAGATTTGAGAAGATTCAACTAAACAATAATAGAAGCGAGCAGAGAAATCAAATAATCTAAGTTTGAGAAACATAATTCAATGTTTCACCATAATATAATCGCTATATGGAGTTCTTAATTTTAAGAAGTAAAAGAGGGGAATAAATGAAAGAGAGACATTTCTCTTTCAAACATCTGCATAATCATCCAAGAAAAGACGAAGAAACTTACTTACAATAAGCAATTAGTGATAAACAAGGGAGATCATAGTGTCATGTAGGGCTGGCCAGTGGGCCGGGTCGGACTCAGTGGGATAGGGATGGGCGGGGCGGGACGGAGAGGAGGGGCGGGGTTGGGTTGGGGCGGGCTAAGCGGGACGATACCGTGTCCCGTCTCGGTACCGGTACCGGTGGGTCGGGACGGGGTCGGGCGGGACATGTTTTTTTAAAAAATTTCCACTAAATTAAAAATACTAACATATAGTCATATATATTTATAAACTAAATAATTGAACAAAGACAAGAAGAGTGTAAAAAAAATATCTCAAGGCTGTTTTGTGCCTCTTATATTATTAATTATTTCATTGAAATATACAAGATTCAGAATTACAACATTGTAGTGTACTGTTGTTGAAAAAAATTGCGAAAGACATAGAAAAAAATACTAAAATTGCAATGAAATAAATTACCAATTTGAAACTACTTTTTCTAGTTTCTTTATAATTTCGTGTGGTTCTTCGGTTGGAATTGGTATTTGTTGGTCAAATTAGTTCACGTCGCTACTCATGCCTTCAGATAAGATGTCATTGTAGTTTTCGTCTTCTTCTTCGTTAATCTCTGATTGACCGCACCTTCTTCGTTAATCTCTGGTTGACCGCACCTTCTTCGCTCCGCTCGTATACAATCTCTGAATAGTACCGCCATCTCCAAGCTGTCTCCGGATAATGAGTGTCTGTGCTCTCCTATTTGAAATCTGCCGTGAAAAAGCGCTTCGAGCGATTGATGACGCTTGAATGTTCAAAACATCTCGGGCCATCATTGAAAGTGTCGGAAATGTCTTCTCATTCTGCATCCAATATTTCAGCAAGTCTTCTTTTCCGTCTTGATTGACAACTGCTTGGTAAGGTAAAGTACACTGCAAAATAAAAACATCTAACTCGCTAATTTGGTTAGCAGTGCTACCACCGCACATTCTATTTTTGAGGCTTTCAATACTAGCCGCAGAAACAACATATTTTTTAGAGGTTGTGTTGAAGTAGAAGAAGATGGTACGAAAGCCGGTTGGTTGCTAGCACTTTCTTGCTGGTAATGCCGATATACTTTTTTGCATTAATCTTCTACGCTAGTGTTAGCGATTTTCCACACGCTAAACGCAAGTGTACGTATCAGGACAAGTAATATAGTCTATGTAAGACCGAATATCTTCCTCAGGGACTGGTGTTCAATTACCAAACATCTATTCTATGCTATCTATTTGGCTGTCGATAGTGTGTTGTTGTTTTTATCTATAAACTACTGAACAATTGTAAAAGTTAACTAAATTACGTTACTTAAATCATATATGGTGGAAATAGGGCTTCCAATCTCCTCAACTATCCACTCGCCTTAATCCTTAATGCAACAATAAATGTTCTTCTTCTATGTTAAGATAGCAGGTTAACTAGACCGTTTTATATTCTGGTTAGGATATATAAACACTCAACCCCGGTGCAGAAATCATCTATATTTCTATGACAGATTTTACCACATAAGAGGATTAAGAACAATAACCTATAAAACTACACAAGTATCGGGGTACTTTCGTCCACGATTTTAACCTGTGTTTATTCAACTATAGGATATTCAAATATCCCCTTTCGGATTTAGATTCGAAATCATATAAGTGATGATAACTAGTGATCAGTTAATTACCAAGCAATCAAAACAACTATTAAATAAATCTTAACTATATGAAGAAGAAACCAAATTAATGCATTAAGTCATAAAGATGAGGTTCAAGCGATTCGAAAGGAAAGCCTAAATAAAGTTTAGCTCCTAGTCATAGACATGCTAAGAACCAAAAGATTATCCAACATAAACTGAAAGTAAATAAAGTAAAGAAAGAAAAATACTTAAGAACAAGTCTCTAATCTTGAAGCCTCCAAGAACTAAGTTATGTTGTGAATAGAGGAATGAGGAACCCTTGAAAAATCTGCCCAAAGGGCCTTTTATAGCTCTCACAAATGTGTGCAACTTTTCCTTCATGGCCTTGGCCCATTCCTACTCGGATCTGGCAATTTCCCGCTTTGGCGTCGCGGCGCCCAAACTTTTGTAGCCTCTCAGTACTTTAGGCGCCGTGGCCATGCAATCCTGCAGTTTGGCGCCACGGCGCGCAACTCCTGTGTTGCCAATTTTTGTCCATTTTAGCTCGGGAACCTCCTTTCTACCCACTTTTTGCTCCTTTTCGTCATTTCACCTTTTTAAACCACTTTGACTCAAAAGAAAGAAAAATTATCCTAACACGACACATATTTAGACAAAAACGGGTAAAATACTAACTAAAAATGACTCAAAAGGCGTATATAAAATATGTCTAACAAACACCCCCAAACTTAACATTTGCTCGCCCTCGAGTAAAGATAAAAAATAGAAACAAAGACACGAAAGAAAAGAAAATAAAGACTCAAAGACTTTGATCAATCTGCTGCACAATAGTCACTAGAAAAGCATGAAGGTTAGTTGGGATAATATACAGGAACAAGTATAGCATGAATTTTTAGCATTCTAAACTTTCAAGTCAGATATATCGCAAATTCATTTCAATCATGTTCAATGGAAGTAAGAGCACCCAACCTATGCATGTTAATTTCAAAATTCTATGGCATGTTCACTTGTTATTCTCCACTAATCATGGACATACATACTAGAGATCTTCAGGACTTTAGGGTTGTAATGTAGGCTTAGGCAGGGGTAGGTAACAATAGGCATTTTAGGCTCAAATCACGTACCATAAGCTATTTTCATTCAACTCCCTTTTCTTTTTTTTGATTTCCTTTTTAATCCCATCCCTATCTTTTCCCTCTTTTGTTTTGAGAGAGTGAGGTGCATTATGAATAACAGAAACCCCTAAACTTAGGCTTTTGCATGTTTTTCATTGAGGTGCATAAATTTTTCACTCACTTTTTGTTCTTCTTCTTCAACACTTTTCATTCCAAGTCTTTAATTTTTTTTTCTTATGACACAAACATGGAATTATAGGGTGTCCAAGAAAGATCTTATTTTAGGCTCAAAAGGGCTGACTAGTGATAAATTTTATTGTCAGGGATAGGCAGTGAATGGTAAGAAGGGCTAACAAAGAATTGTCTGAGTCATTTCTCTAACATGTACATCCTAACTATTCTGTCTCAAATAACAAGCAAGAAAACACATATACTTTATCATTAACAATGCAGAAGTTAAGCACATGTACCCCAAATAATTTGATTTCATGAATTCTTGGCATATCTCGCTTAAGCATTCAGATTTTTGCTTCTAATTCCATTACATTATCCCACTTACTTCACTTAGGCATTTCAAATAACTACAACATGCATGATCATAAAAAAAAATTGACTCATATAAAACATAAACAAGACAATAAAATAGACACAAAAACACAAAGATAAACTAACAACCCCCCCCCCCCCCCAAAACTTAAATCACACATTGTCCCTAATGTGTACAAGACACAAAAATAAAAAGACGGAACGACTTACATACTTGTGGTTTAAAATGGTGGCGGTGGCGGTGGTGGATAATGCATGGTCCATTGATCGAACCTGGAGCTCAAACCATCAACTCGTTGGGTCAAGGTGTCCAGGCTCTGCATCATCCTCTGCTGGTTCATGAGAATCTGCTCCATCATTGGCACTGGAGGTTCCACGGCTAAAGGTGGTTGGTGGCTGCTGCTGTCTGCCTCATAATGAGTCCCTGTCTCAGGCTCTTCTTCTTCCATGGCAGCCTCTGCTGCTGGTGCTCCTCTCATTGTTGCTGCTCTGGGGACTGGTTCAGAGAAAGAGTGCACTAAACTATATGTCACAGCAGGCTGACCCTTTTCAAAAGTATCAGTGACAAAGGTTGGGACTACATGCCTAGCACATAAGGCACAAATGAGAGATCTATGTCCCAACCCACCAGTGGTGGTCAATATGATGATTTCTCTAATACTCTGCACTACTTTCTGCCCAATATCAATTGTCTTTCCCACCATGATTCCATATACCATCTTGATTCTATCTGCAGGCACTCTGGTGAAGTGTGTAGATGGAATCAGGCGAGCACTTACAAAATACAGCCAACCCTTGGCTGTTCTATTGAATTGGCACCTGGCAAGTCCCCGGGCTCCATTGCGAGCAACCTCATATTCAGCCCCTGGGTAGCACAATGTTCTTGCAACGGCGTCCCAATCGATGTGGCTGGCATCTCTAGACCAACTTCTGAAATGGTTTGGGTTATAGCCTCGTTCTTCAACGTCATATGTTCCCAACATTGCATTTACCACCTCAGAATTTACTGGCACATATTGCCCTCTCATAAAATATCTGACATATGTCTGCTCCGGATAGTTGGCATAGAATTCCCTTACCATGTTAGTATTCTACGGTGGAATCTTTTCCCGATTGGTGAATCTTCTCCACCTATTGGCCTCGATCATAGCCCATAGGCATCATTATCATCAAACGACTCTTCTGGTAATCCATGTCTCTCTCAGGTATCAAGGTCCTAGTGCTTATCCGGTTGTATCTATCATCCGCTTCTTTGCTAGCGAATCTGGTAATATCATATTCAGGGGCAGATGTGGATGTGGACGCCCTGGCAGCTCTCTTTCGGGAAGACATTGTGAGATATATTGGGAAAATTTCTACAGCGTTTCCTCTGTTTCCTTAAGTTTCTCAACTACTATGAACCACAACAATCAACACAACAACCCAACACAGCAATATACAACACAACAATTCATCCCCAAATACACCAAAGCACACATACAACACCCACAGTACTAAGTACAACACCCCTCAACGGTAATACTCAACAATAATCTCCCACACAACCACACTATCCCAACAATAGACCTTACACCCCCAAACTTGCGAATTACTTTCTCTCTTTACCTTAAAATCCCAAAAAGAACGGTGAAAGTTACCTTTTTGAAGGTTGTTCTTCACAATTGTCTTATCCCCAAATAGAAGAATGAAACAATGATAGAAGATGATGGATTTGTAGTGGTGATGAGTGTAAGGGATTGAAGGATTTGGGTTTATTTTATGGGAGATTTTGAGTATGGGATGGAGATTTTTCGTGGGTTAGAGGTTTTTAGAGATTTGGGTTTGTGTGGGAGAGAGATTTGGAGCTGTTAGGGCTTTTTAATTTTCTGAAATCCCGTCGCGGCGCCATGGCCCTGCGTTCCGGCGCCGTGGCGCCCAAAGTCCTGCGCCTTCTAATAAATCAGCGACACTGCCCTGCATTTTGGCGCTGTGGCGCCCAAACTTCTACGGGTTCTCTAAACTTTCGGCGCCACGACCCTGCTTCTGGGCGCCGTGGCGCTGCACTGTTTTTCTCCCTTCTCATTTTTCATGCTCCACGTATTAGCCCTGTACCTGTCATCACAACACCACAAACAATACCATACGTGAGCCTGTTCTAACTAAACTAAAGTGCATAATTTAAAACCTTGGGTTGTCTCCCAAGTAGCGCTGTCTTTAACGTCTTGTAGCCGGACGCCGGTTCCTTATTAAGATCATTGGGGTAATTTAACCCCACATCCTATCCATTTCAGGATCATCTTTCTTTTTCGCATTCTACTTTTCTTTTTCTTCTTTTTCTCAAGAGGAGGTGTAGCAATACTTACCTGTCTTTGTGATCGATCTCTTTGGCTTTGGCTGTCTTGGCTCAATGATGTGTCCAGGCCGATCGCGAGACATTTGCTTATGGCTTGGGATTCAGTGGTGGGTTTAAACACCTTGAACACCATCTCCTTGTCCTCAACTCTCAGTTTTAGCTCGCCCTTTTCCACATCTATTAGGGCTCTCCCAGTTGAAAGGAATGGCCTTTCCAAGATGATGGGACTTTCATCGTCTTCCTCCATATCAAGGATGAGGAAGTCTGTTGGGAAGAAGAACTTTCCTACCTTGACAAGCACATCTTCAATGATACCTCTGGGATGCACCATTGTTCTGTCCACCAACTGCAAATTAACCGTGGTTGGCTTGGCTTCACCCAAACTCAATCTCTTAAATACTGACAGAGGCATAAGGTTGATACTAGCCCCCAATCACACAGGGCCCTGTTGCATGTCACCCTACCTATTAGTGTAGGGCAATGTGAAGCTCCTTGGGTTCTTAAGCTTAGGAGGCAGTTTCTTTTGCAGGATGGCACTGCACTCCTCTGTCAAAGTCACAGTCTCATAATCCGCCAGTTTCCACTTTTTCCCAAGTATTTCCTTCATGAACTTAAAATATGCTGGCATCTTTTCTAGCACTTCGATGAAGAGAATATTTATATGCAGCTTCTTGAATACCTCCAAGAATTTGGAGAATTGTTTATCAACGGCCTTCTTATGTAGCCTCTGAGGGTAAGGAATTCTCTCAACATATTCCCTCAAATGTGCTGGTGGGACATTCTCAGCTGTGGGGTGGTCCTCAGTGACCCCCTCTTTTTCTACTTCAACTACCTTTTCACTATCCTTTTCACTTACCACTGTGGGCTGGGGAGCAACTTGTTCCAACTGCTTCCCACTTCTTAGCACGACTGCCTGACACTGCTCTCTAGGATTCACCTCTGTATTGCTCGGAAGAGTGCCCTGTGGCCTATTATTCACCGTGTTGGCCAGTTGCCCTACCCGGGTTTCTAAGTTTCTGATGGAGGACCTTGCTTCTTCCATGAATTGAGTTTGAGAATTGGTGAGTGTCAACAAAGCTGCCCTCAATTCATTTGGTTTTTCGTGTGGGGCAGGTGAGCTAAACTGCTGTGAAGATGAGGCCTGATTCTGGTATTGGCCTCTGAACTGAGTCTGTTGTCCTTGGTCACCCCTCCATGAGAAATTTGTGTGATTTCTCCACCCTGGATTATAAGTGTTCAAATAGGGATTGTTATGGGGCCTTTGGAAATTCTCCACTGCCTGACACTGAGCTTGCTCAATAGGAATGTTGTTTGGGTCAGCTGTTGCACACCTGTCAAAAGTATGTGAACCCCCACAAATCTCAGAAGTCACTGGAATCTGGACTGCGTTTACTGACACAATGTTCTGTTGGAGCTGCTTGGTTAGGAGAACAACCTGTGCATTTAATGTTGTGATGGAATCTAACTCATGAACACCTATTTCTTTCCTTCCACCTATTCCCCTCTCATCTGGCAAGTGATTATTGGTGGCCATATCCTCTAGCAAGTCATGGGACTCATGTGTTGTCTTTCTCATAAACGTACCACCTGCAGTTGCATCAATAATGGTTCTCGTGGTCCCACTTAGCCCATTGTAGAAGATGTGCACCAAATTCCATTGTTCAATGCCATGATGTGGGAACTTCCTCTGCAGATCCTTAAACCTCGCCCACGCTTCATACAGTGACTCCCCATCGGTCTGGTAGAAATTATTTAGCTCTCCTCTCAGCTTGGCTGTTCGAAGGCGGGAAGAACATTGCAAGGAATTTATTTGCTAGATCCTGCCATGTGAATATGGAATCTGTCGGCAGGGAGTTCAACCAAACATTTGCCCTGTCCCTGAGTGAGAAAGGGAAAAACCTCAACCGAATGACATCATCAGTAATGCCATTATATTTGAATGTTGCACATAACTCCAGAAAGTTCGCAATATGCATGTGTGGATCTTCAGATGGTAATCCTCCGAACTGGACTGTGTGTTGCACCATGCTTAGGATTGCAGGCTTTATCTCAAAATTATTCGCTCTTATTGCTGGGAGCCTTATGCATGTTTGTGCTCCAGTAACTCTTGGAAGCACATAATCTCCCAAGCTCCTCTCAGCTTGGACCTGAACCCGTTCTTCTACATCTATAGGCAACCCTTGGGGTACCCTTTGGTTGGGTTGATGCTTACCCACTCCTTCATTCATCTCATTATTGTTCTATAGATCCCCCATGACTATCAATTTAATAATTTGTGTGTTTCGCCGGTTCACTTGCAAGTCTTTTCTATCTCACGGTTGAAGAGGACCAGTGTATCTGCTCCTCTTCTTCTTCGCATAAACTAGATCCCTGAAATAGATCAAAATCAACAAACAAATCACGGCGCACGGTTCCACAATTAAAAGAAATTAATAAAAGAAAATACAAGCCAAATTAGAAATTAAGCATAGATAATTTGATATTGAAACTACGTCAATCCCCAGCAACAGCGCCAAAAACTTGTTAGCGATTTTCCACACGCTTAATGCAAGTGTACGTATCGGGACAAGTAATATAGTCTAGGTAAGACTGAATATCGTCCTCATGGACTGATGTTCAATTACCAAACATCTATTTTATGCTATCTATTTGGTTGTCGATAGTGTGTTGTTGTTTTTATCTATAAACTACTGAACAATTGTAAAAGTTAACTAAATTACGTTACTTAAATCAGATATGGTGGAAATAGGGCTTCCAATCTCCTCAAATATCCACACGCCTTAATCCTTAATGCAACAATAAAGGTTCTTCTTCTATGTTAAGATAGTTGGTTAACTAGACCGTTTTATATTCTGGTTAGGATATATAAACACTCAACCCCGGTGCAGATATCTTCTATATTTCGATGACAGATTTTACCACATAGGAGGATTAAGAACAATAACCTATAAAACTACACAAGTATCAGGGTACTTTCGTCCACGATTTTAACCTATGTTTATTCAACTATAACATATTCAAATCACCCCTTTCAGATTTCGATTCGAAATCATATAAGTGATGATAACTAGTGATCAGTTAATTACCAAGCAATCAAAACAACTATTGAATAAATCTTAACTATATGAAGAAGAAACCAAATTAATGCATTAAGTCATAAAGACGAGGTTCAAGCGATTCGAAAGGAAAACCCTAAATAAAATTTAGCTCCTAGCCATAGACATGCTAAAAACCAAAAGATTATTCAACATAAACTGAAAGTAAATAAAGTAAAGAAAGAAAAATACTTAAGAACAAGTCTCTAATCTTGAAGCCTCCAAGAACTAAGTTATGTTGTGAATAGAGGAATGAGGAACCCTTGAAAAATCTGCCCAAAGGGCCTTTTATAGCTCTAAAAAATGTGTGCAACTTTTCCTTCATGGCCTTGGCCCATTCCTGCTCGGATCTGGCAATTTCCCGCCTTGGAGCCGCGGCCATGAACTCTGGCGCCGCGGCGCCCAAACTTCTGTAGCCTCTCAGTACTTTAGGCGCCGTGGCCATGTAATCCTGCAGTTTGGCGCCACGGCGCCCAACTCCTGTGTTGCCAATTTTTGTCCATTTTGGCTCGGGAACCTCCTTTTCGTCATTTCACATTTTAAACCACTTTGACTCAAAAGAAAGAAAAAATATCCTAACACGACACATATTTAGACAAAAATGGGTAAAATACTAACTAAAAATGACTCAAAAGGCGTATATAAAATATGCCTAACAGCTAGCCAACACTTCTTCTAGCGTTTGTTCAATAGGTGGTGGGACATTTAAATTTTTGGGAGTTGGAGGTGGTAGTACGTCCATACAATTATAAATATTTTCAATAAGACTTTTACAACCGTCTACTTTAATAGTCGGGTTTAATACAACACCAATAATATAAATAGGGGAAATAAGAATAAAATATTTATTTATTTTCATAAACATTTTTTTAATAGCTGCCTTATAAGCAGGGTTTTCCATATATTCTTTAAGCAGTAAAAATATATAGCTATATAAAATAATATAGTTGAAATAGTAGGATAATATATAGTAGAAAATTCTTTTGTTGCTCGATGAAAATTCTCTAGAAATACAATAAATTCTTTAATTTTATCCCAATCGTTATCCATAGTCATATCAGTTGGATTTTGGATTCTGGGCATTAAAAAATAAAGTGATAGGTTTTCTATAATCATAAGTAATAAGTAGTTGGTCATATAAAGAATTTCACCTAGTGGGTACTTCTTCGGAAATTTTTCTATAAGATAGTCCACAATCGTGATAAGTTTTTTTATAATCTTTTCTCTGTTGGATTCTATTATTTTTAAAAATAAAATTTATAGCAAATTGTATTTTTTCAAGAATATCTTAAAAAAGTGAAAGACCATCTTTTACAACTAAGTTATAAATATGACACGCATATTTGATATGATTTTTTTTTGGAAAAGACGGAGTTAAAACTTCTTTTAAAACATAAATAGCAACATTGTTAGAAGATGCATTATCTAATGTAATACTCATAACTTTATCAGTTATTCCGTAATAATCACAGACTAAATAAATATTTTCTGAAAATAAACTCACCAGTGTGCCTACTATCTATATATCTATATGCTAAAATATGTTTTTGCATAGACCATTTATAATCTATCCAATGACAGATTACCGTTAAATAATCATGATCGTTAGTACTACGACCTATATTAGAAGTTAGAGTGACTTTGCCATTAAAATGATATAATGCATAACGTAAATACTGTTGATATTCATGTGCAAAATTAAATGCATCTCTCTTAACAGTTGATCTAGGAAAACCTTTATAAGCAGGATTATACATATCTCTAATATAATGAATAAAACCAGGAGATTCAGGAAATGAAAAAGACAAACTCTCTACAACAACTAATTTTTGCTAGTGCTTCCCTATCTTTATGTTTATCTTATTTAGGGTCTACAACTCCCATCGTCATAGGGTTAATTTGACCCTGTACTTTGTCCGGGACAATATGTGAACTTTGTCCCGATTGAGAGAACGTTTTCTCACCATTTTTTTCAATAATGCATTGGGCATGCAAGGCTATGTATTTTTACAATAGGTGTCTTGCTAAACCCCCCGTCCCACCATGACATTGTCCAGTTTTAAAAGTATAAACAGCTTCATAATTTTTACATATAGCTACTTGATTCGGTACGTCCCTGTGAAAATATTTCCATACAACTGATTTTAATGATCGTTTTTCCGAACCTCGTCTCATACTAGGGGGAATATGAGGTATTTCACTAGTGGGTGTGTCATCATCTACATTAATGGGTGTATCATCATCTAGAGTGGCATCTAAATCAAAGTCTTCTTCATTTTGAGAAAATATATGGTCGTCAAGATCATATGATATTTCAGGAAACTATTCAGGATCAATAAAATCATCTTGTCTAGGAGTAGGACTAGGAATATGTTATACCCCGTATTTCCAGAGTATGTACGTAAGGACGTACGTAGAAAATTTTGAGCCTTAAAGTTAGGCTAGGACCGAAAATTTTGGGCACAACACACGAAAAGAATCGTTTTCCGACGAAACGTCTTCCAAGACTTGCGAAGGGAAAAATACGGCTATGTCATTTATAATTTTTGCGGATTTTTCCGAGAGATGGAATATTTTGGACCAACGAGAGGGCGACACTTGTCACCCTCAAGTGGGAGGTCACTGACGAAACCTTAGGCGTTTTTTTGGCCTTTCTTTTTGTCAAGGATTAGGTAGGATATTTGTGTGGTAGATTGATAAGGTGGGACCCACACACACATGTCCAAATCCTCACCCTACACTTGCTTACCACTTGGCTTAATCTTGGCCATTGATTGGCCTATAAATACTCCTCTAATGCAAGACATTTCTTCATCCACACTTGTGAAAATCAAAGGCAAAAATCCCTCTCCTCCCTCCCTCTCAAAGCTCGTCCAAATCACCCTCCCCACCCCTTGAGAAGGCCTCCACGAACCCCTTGCCTAAAGTTGTTCTCGAAAATACCCCCTTTTGGTAGAAAATACTTCTCAAGTATTATTGTTACTATTCCAAAATACTCGCCCAAATACCTTGTAGTATTCCAAGGTTACCCATCTGAAAAGCCCGAAATACTATTATACTTCCTTCACTACTAAACGAAACCCTAAGGAAAATCTTCACTGTTGGTTGAAGTATTAAGAAGAAGTTTCGTAGAACTTCTAAGGGTTGTTTGGAGCAGTTGGAGCACGGAGTAGAGCTAAACGTTGCTCGGATCGACATTTATACTTGGATAATTTTGGGCTTACTGAGGTAAATAATCCTATCCTCCTATTGTAATTGGAAATTACATCAGTAGTTGTATAGAAATGAATATAAGATTCATAAGAGAATTGAACTGTAATAGAAGGATATTACGTAAAAGACTTGAACTGAAATCACATCAGAAGAATATTAAAGTAGAAGTTTAAACTGTACTTACATAGGACTGTATTTACAGTAGACTTATAACCTTTATTGGTTGAATGTTCTGCGAGTAGCATGTACTACTTGGAAGGTGGACAAGGCTAGCCGGGTTATAGCCGTGGAGCGTTTTGCTAATAGTCGATAATCGTTGCGAGGTATGTGATTCTTCCTATACTCTTGAGCATGATATTTTAAAATATATATATATATAGTACGGTAGACGTACGTGTGTTAACGGAATAATAATTACGGCAATGTCTTTTGACTTAAGCCTGAATAATAATTACGGCAATGTCTTTCGACTTAAGCCTGAATAATAAAGGATCTTGAAGTATTTCCAAAGAGATAAGAAACCTTGTTGAAAGATGAGTAATGCTTGGTTTTAAAAGTTATACTGGCTTTATTGGAAGTTAGGTATAACGACGTAAGTAAGATAAAAAGAATGGTTATTGATTTTAGAAGTTAAGAGACTTGATCTTATAAGATAAGAGACTTGACTTAATTGAATTAACATGAAGTTTGTTAAAAAGTGTGATACCTCATTCGTGAGTAATGAGTACTTGGTTTTTTAAAAGGAATAATGTTTTACTGATTTCGGAAATCAGAATAAGTATCGAACAAACCACTGCAGCGCTAATAAAAGGAAATGTACTGAATAATGAAGTATTATTAAAACCAGTAGAAACCTCCATCTGCATAGAAGCTAAGATGAGACAAAATGATATTACATTTCCTAGACCATGGTTGCTTTTATAAGATTGTTATAAACAAATAATAACCTACTCACACATAAGGCTTATTTAAAAGAGAGTACGTTATTTGATTAAGACTATAAACTATGAAATCTTTCGAAACTAAAAGACTCGAGTATCTGAAATTAGGCAAACTTGAACTTTTGGAAAAGAATGTTGTTACTGGACGTTGTTCTAAAAAGTGCAAGCCACTTGGTTTAAAATAGTGTAAAGTACTTAATCCTAAAACATGAACGCATTTGGTATTACGAATAATAGTATCGAGTTGTTTTTACGTAAAAAGAGGTCTTTGTGAAAGGATAAATGTATGTAGTACCTTGGGGTTAAAAACCGGATTCGTTGTAATAAAATAAATGTCTGTGAGTATGATTAAACTTGCCTATGCTTGTGGTGATAGCCTTTGTTGTGCAAGTATTGTATTTACGCTACCGCGTCTCGGTTGGAGGTAGGTTATCTGAGTGATTGATGGACATACTGACACGATGGGTGGCCCACGGGTATGCTTCCACTAATCGATCCTTTTGGACATACTGACACGATGGGTGGCCCACGGGTATGCTTCCATTAGGAGAGTTATCTTGTTATTTGTTTTGGGGACATACTGACACGATGGGTGGCCCACGAGTATGCTTCCTTTTTTTATTGTTAACTTGTTACTTCCTTTTGGACATACTGACACGATGGGTGGCCCACGGGTATGCTTCCATTAGGAGTGTTATCTTATAAATTGGCTTGGACATACTGACACGATGGGTGGCCCACGAGTATGCTTCCATTCTGATTGTACATTGTTATTATTGTTGCATCCTGGACATGTCGCCGATGGAGAATTCCGGGGGCATGTGGCCATGGTGCGAACATGATTGATGTTGTGGGCGTGAGACCCATAGTTATGGTTGAGTGATGACTTGAGGGCGTGAGTCCCTGACATGACTGCTTTTATATTGTGAACTGTAGTTTTGTTATCATACATATCTCCTGTTTTGTTTTGGATTGTTATGATTTAACTACGATTTTCGATTCGCATACTTGGTACTGTTATCGACCTCCTTCGGGCCGCGTTATGCCGCAGTGAGGTACATCGGTTGACAATCCTCGCTTCAGGATCACAAATCAGCGTTTTGGGAAGCTCCGCTTTCCGAGGCTTATCTTTTGGTATGTTACCACAGTGCAGGTTCTTGTACATCTGTGGGTATGGCGGGCCCTGTCCCGCCATAGTTGTCGTTACATTCTTAGAAGTGCTGTAATCTCTTTGTTGTGGCGGGGTTTGTAAAAAGGATTAAACTGTTCAACTTTGTAATTATATATATATGCCGAAAGGCGATTTTCTCTCAGGTAAGATATGTCTCTTTTCACATTTGTTTCATGTATTGTTTTTATGTTCGTGATTACTCGATGTATGACTCTGGGTGCGGGTAAGGCACGATCCACGCCCGGTTCGGTCGTGACAAAAGTGGTATCGAGCGATTAATCCTCGGAAAGTGTCTACATACCGTGTCTAGTAGAGTATTGATTATCGGTGTGTTGTGCACCACATCTATAATCAGGAGGCTGCAGGACATTTAGGATTGGGTTCCATTCTTCTCATTCTGAGATCGTGCCTTAGAGTTGTGTTGTAAGTTGGACCCTCCAGCGTATCTCGTTTTACGATTATGCCTCGCAGTAAGCGCACCCAGCCCGAAGCGGCAAAGCGATTGAGGAGGCGCTAGTGGGATCTGAGAGAATGCGAGCGCGAGCGGTCGATGCACGAGCGATGCTTCCGGCCGGCGAGTTTTGCGCGCCGCCCGGCCCAGCGAGTTTAGAGCGCGGCGGAGGCTGCTGAAACCACAATACTGAGCCTCGGTCCCACGGCTGGAGCGAGATGAGACGGGTACAAAGAGATGGCCCGATTCGGCGAGTCGTGAGCAGATATGAGGATAGGATCGGCGATTCAGAGCACCCGTAGTTCACCCGAGATCGAGATAGTTTGAGGCTACGGGACTTTACGAGTTGTAGCGCTTGAGTTCTACGGGTCGAGGCACGAGGATGATCCGCAGGAGTTCATCAAGCGATTCTGACGGATCGTGAGAGTGATCAAGGCATCGGAGACCGAGTCGGTGGTCCTAGGTTCGCATCGGTGCGTGATACCGCGATCGACTAGTTTGATTCGTGGAGCTGTCGGGAGAGCATGCGCTTCACCGTATGGGGCGAAGTTCTCGAGGGCATTTCTTGCACATTTCTTGCCTCGCGGATGAGAAGGGCTCGCCGGCAGATTTTTGACGTTGAGGCGAGCGGCGTCTGATTCGGGAGTACAATGTGGAGTTCGACTCTTTGGCTCGGTATGTCCCCGTAGTAGCGATATGGAGGGCGAGTACACCGCTACGCACGGGTTAGATGACTACTTAGCGAGAGGCTTGTTCGGTGTAGCTCTTCAACCGGGCATGGACATTGCCCGCATGCGAGCTTATGCGCAGGTGTGAGGCGGAGAGAGGTCGGCGGAATGGCCGAGATCGCAGAAGAGGCCGAGCAGCAGGTCTTTTGGCGACTTTCGAGGCGGACCGCCTCGGCCAGCAGACTAGTTATGCGCCTCCGCGATGCAGTGGTCCTCCACAATCTTGAGGCATCCAGAGTATTCGGGAGCGGTCGTGGCTCGAGGTTCAGATTTTCGGAGAAGCGGGGTGTTAGCGGTGAAGCCACCCTACCTCGTTGTGGCCGTTGTGGTAGACTCGTAGTGGGAGTGTCGTGCTAGTTCGGGAGTTTGTTTTACATGCGGCGGCAGGCCATTTTGCGAGAAACTGTCCGACCGGAGGTAGCACTGGTGGGGCAGCACAGACTACGGGATCTATGGCTGGTTCATCACCTTCTACAGCTATGCGCTCTGCAGGGCAGAACTGTGATTAGAGTAAAGCGGTAGATACAGGTATATCCTTAACCCTCTAGAGTTTTGCATGTGTGATACGATGATTATATGATGTGTACTATTTACAGATAGCATTGTGTATATTGTGGTTAAGAGACATGGTTAGTTGAAAGAATAAGTATGGGGGCAGGGAAGGTATGAACCTTAGAGTATTACACGTTGAGACCTTAGATGTAAGGCCGGCTTGAATAAAAGATTTTACGGTTAGTCTTTGTCAATATACTTGGTTTGCGTATAGATGTATTGTGAGATAATTCCGTGGGTGGTGTAAGATGAAAGTGGTAGCTTTCTGGACTTGAATAGGTAAGATTGTTCCGAATCAGGAAAACAAGAGTTGGGCGATAAACGGGTCGGGTTGAGGGTAGATCGAGGGCCAACCCGCAGCCTGTATTGTGGTGGGGTCAGTCCTGGGTGGTCCCTCCGGGTGGTAGGGTCACGAGGGTGCTAGGCCCAAGTTTAGGTAACCATCGTATGAGTTCGTGGATATGTTCGACCAGAATCGGATCGTGAAGGCCGGAAATGGCCTTAAGGGAGATTGAGGCTAGTAAGATGACCAAGTTTGGAGGTGGTGACTCCAAAGTTTTAGAAACTGAAGCAATGACTGAAGTATGGTACGTATACTAGGAGAGTTCAAGTGTTCGAGAAGGGTACGATGAGTAAGGAAGGAAGAGAACGTGTGTTATTTTGTGGCCAGGTGTGGCGTTGGCAACTTGTTAGAGGAACTTCATCGTTATCTGTCTTGAGAAGGAACATTCGGGACGAATGTTTTTAAGGAAGGGAGAATGTTATACCCCGTATTTCCAGAGTATGTACGTAAGGACGTACGTAGAAAAGTTTGAGCCTTAAAGTTAGGCTAGGACCGAAAATTTTGGGCACAACACACGAAAAGAATCGTTTTCCGACAAAACGTCTTCCAAGACTTGCGAAGGGAAAAATACGGCTATGTCATTTATAATTTTTGCGGATTTTTCCGAGATGTGGAATATTTTGGACCAACGAGAGGGCGACACTTGTCACCCTCAAGTGGGAGGTCACTTGGACGAAACCTTAGGCGTTTTTTTGGCCTTTCTTTTTGTCAAGGATTAGGTAGGATATTTGTGTGGTAGATTGATAAGGTGGGACCCACACACACATGTTCAAATCCTCACCCTACACTTGCCTACCACTTGGCTTAATCTTGGCCATTGATTGGCCTATAAATACCCCTCTAATGCAAGACATTTCTTCATCCACACTTGTGAAAATCCAAGGCAAAAATCCCTCTCCCTCCCTCTCAAAGCTCTCGTCCAAATCACCCCCACCCCCTTGAGAAGGCCTCGGCCGAACCCCCCCTTGCCTAAAGTTGTTCTCGAAAATACCCCCCTTTTTGGTAGAAAATACTTCTCCAAGTATTATTGTTACTATTCCAAAATACCTTGGCCCAAATACCTTGTAGTATTCGAGGTTACCCCTATCTGAAAAGCCCGTAAATACTATTATACTTCCTTCACTACTAAATGAAACCCTAAGGAAAATCTTCACTGTTGGTTGAAGTATTAAGAAGAAGTTTCGTAGAACTTCTAAGGGTTGTTTGGAGCAGGTTGGAGCACCCGGAGTAGGAGCTAAACGTTGCTCAGGATCGACATTTATACTTGGATAATTTTGGGCTTACCGAGGTAAATAATCCTATCCTCCTATTGTAATTGGAAATTACATACTGTAGTTGTATAGAAATGAATATAAGATTCATAGAAGAGAATTGAACTGTAATAGAAGGATATTACAGAAAAGACTTGAACTGAAATCACATCAGAAGAATATTAAAGTAGAAGTTTAAACTGTACTTACATAGGACTGTATTTACAGTAGACTTATAACCTTTATTGGTTGAATGTTCTGCGAGTAGCATGTACTACTTGGAAGGTGGACAAGGCTAGCCGGGTTATAGCCGTGGAGCGTTTTGCTAATAGTCGATAATCGTCGCGAGGTATGTGATTCTTCCTATACTCTTGAGCATGATATTTTAAAATATATATATAGTACGGTAGACGTACGTGTGTTAACGGAATAATAATTACGGCAATGTCTTTTGACTTAAGCCTGAATAATAATTACGGCAATGTCTTTCGACTTAAGCCTGAATAATAAAGGATCTTGAAATATCTCCAAAGAGATAAGAAACCTTGTTGAAAGAAGAGTAATGCTTGGTTTTAAAAGTTATACTGGCTTTATGGGAAATTAGGTATAACGATGTAAGTAAGATAAAAAGAATGGTTATTGATTTTAGAAGTTAAGAGACTTGATCTTATAAGATAAGAGACTTGACTTAATTGAATTAACATGAAGTTTGTTAAAAAGTGTGATACCTCATTCGTGAGTAATGAGTACTTGGTTTTTTAAAAGGAATAATGTTTTACTGATTTCGGAAATCAGAATAAGTATCGAACAAACCATCATAGCGCTAATAAAAGGAAAGGTCTTGAATAATGAAGTATTATTAAAACCAAGAGAAACCTCCATCCGCATAGAAGCTAAGATGAGACAAAATGATATTACATTTCCTAGATCATGGTCGCTTTTATAAGATTGTTATAAACAAAGAATAACCTACTCACATAAGGCTTATTTAAAAGAGAGTCGTTATTTGATTAAGACTATAAACTATGAAATCTTTCGAAACTAAAAGACTCGAGTATCTGAAATTAGGCAAACTTGAACTTTTGGAAAAGAATGTTGTTACTGGACGTTGTTCTAAAAAGTGCAAGCCACTTGGTTTAAAATAGTGTAAAGTACTTAATCCTAAAACATGAACGTATTTGGTACTACGAATAATAGTATCGAGTTGTTTTTACGTAAAAAGAGGTCTTTGTGAAAGGATAAATGTATGTAGTACCTTGGGGTTAAAAACCGGATTCGTTGTAATAAAATAAATGTCTGTGAGTATGATTAAACTTGTCTATGCTTGTGGTGATAGCCTTTGTTGTGCAAGTATTGTATTTCTGTGCTACCGCGTCTCTCGTTGGAGGGCCGGTTATCTGAGTGATTGATGGACATACTGACACGATGGGTGGCCCACGGGTATGCTTCCACTAATCGATCCTTTTGGACATACTGACACGATGGGTGGCCCACGGGTATGCTTCCATTAGGAGAGTTATCTTGTTATTTGTTTTGGGGACATACTGACACGATGGGTGGCCCACGAGTATGCTTCCTTTTTTTATTGTTAACTTGTTACTTCCTTTTGGACATACTGACACGATGGGTGGCCCACGAGTATGCTTCCATTAGGAGTGTTATCTTGTAAATTGGCTTGGACATACTGACACGATGAGTGGCTCACGAGTATGCTTCCATTCTGATTGTACATTGTTATTATTGTTGCATCACGACATACGCTCGCAGATGGAGAATTCCGGGGGCATGTGGCCATGGTGCGAACATGATTGATGTTGTGGGCGTGAGACCCATAGTTATGGTTGAGTGATGACTTGAGGGCGTGAGTCCTCGACATACGATCGCTTATATTGTGAATCGTAGTTTTGTTATCATACATATCTCTGCTTTGTTTTGGGTATTATGATTTAACTACGTATTTTCGATTTCATACTTGGTACTGTTATCGACCTCCTCGGGGGCTGCGTTCATGCCGCAGTAGGTACATCGGTTGACAATCCTCGCCAGGATCACAAATCGGTGTTTTGGGAAGCCCGTTTCTCGAGGCTTATCTTTTGGTATGTTACCCCGAGTGCGCAGGGTTCTTGTACATTCGTGGGTATGGCGGGCCCCGTCCCGCCATAGTTGTCGTTACATTCTTAGAGGTCATGTAGTACTGTGGGCGTGGTTTGTAAAAGGATTAAACTGCTCAACTTTGTAATTATATATATACGCCGAAAGCGATTTTCTCTGAGTAAGATATGTCTCTTTTCACATTTGTTTCATGTATTGTTTTTATGTTCTGATTACTCGATGTATGACTCTTTGGGGTGCGGGTAAGGCACGATCCACGCCCGGTTCGGGTCGTGATGAATACTAGAAGAAGTACCCTTGCCTTGTTACCCTCACTACTAGAAGTTCTGAGTCTTACCCTTACCTATGCCCAAAACACTTTTTGCTCTTTTCATTTTAATTATGGTAATAAATAGTTAAAGACTTAAAGATAATGAAATTAAATGTGTTAAATGAAATAAAGACAAAATAATAATTTAATGAGAGAACGAATGTACCAAACGCCGACGTAGAGTCGACGTGTAATCGAGAGGTTGAAAATTGAAACTTCTCGATAGATAATCCTCAAGCTAGTTGCCAACTTCACTCCCAATTCCCAAATTAATAAATAGATTGAATATGTAGTAGACAATGTTGTATAGAGATTGATTGATTGAGAGATTAGAGAGATAAGAGATTGTAGGAAGATTTGTGAGAAATAAGAAGAGAAAATGAGGTATTTATAGTTGGGAAATTAGGTCAAAGTGTAAATATAATAACATAGGGGTTAGAAATAAATATAAAGGGGGTAGGGGAGTGGGGGAGGCCAAAAATGGTTGTTGCAAAACGACCAAAATGTAAAATGGTCGTTATTGCAATGACTATTTTTGCAATTGGCTGGGTTTCGGGCGGGACCGGGATGGGACACGGGATGGGTCATCGCGGGACCGGGCCAGGCGGGACCATACCATGTCCCGTACCGGTTCGAGGCCCGTTACCATTAAATCTTTTTTAATTATTCGGGACCAGGACGGCCCGACCCACTATCCAGGCCTAGAGTCATGTTGAAATCTCTGTTGGAAAATTTACCTAGCGGGATTGAGTTTATCCCGTTCTTAATGATTTGAACACACGGGGGCCCGCATATCGGAATACGATTTCCATACACATGCATACGTCGTACAACGTCTAGCTAAATTTCACGTTGTGAAAGAGATGTTGGTACACATGTTAAAGTGTTCTTAAGTTATGTAAGGATGAACGATTAATTGACCAAATTGATATGTCTCCCACGACGGTATAAGAAAAGAAGAAATGTGCAAAATACGAAAAATTCGGAAGAGTCGCGGCGCCGTAATAGGGCCGCGGCGCTCCGACGCATCAGTCAGGAGCTGCGGTGCCAAAAGTCCTAAGACTCGAAGTTGGTTACTGTCTATTTAGCACCGCGACACCACCAGTTAAGGGTCGCGGCGCTCGACGTACAGTGAATCCGAAATTGAAAGGATTTTTCTGAATGTGCACTCATTGGAAATGTCAAAGTTCAGCCAACTCTTGACATGATCTAGGTGACTTTTGATGAGATCCATGCAACCCCATTCAATACATTCACATGGCGTGTGAATCACAATTTTGCAACTATAAATAGAGATCTCATTTTCATATTTAGAACATCACTTACAATTCTAAATCCTGAAATTATTGAGAGTCTTGCTTCTTCTTCTAGCAATCTCTTGTTCTTGCTTCCTCTATAAGGATTCTCAAGTATTGGTTTGTGCTTGAGAAATTATTGTTGTTTTATCTTGGGAGGCTATTACCCATCTACCGTAAGTCATTATATACGGGGGTAATTTTGCCTTAAATAGAGAGTGACATCACTCGACTCGGCAAACATTGCACTAAACTTTCTTTTGCCTATCCTTTCAGTTTTTCCATCCCTGTTTCACTACCTATTTTTTTACTACAGTTTAAGGAAAAATTATTATTGCGAATAACTAAAGACAGTCTCTGTTTCTACTCATGCCACCTCTTCTGGCACTGCTACTCCGGGCAACGCTACCGCTCCAGTTGTTGGTTTCAATTTCGGAACCATTGGGAATGCCATGATTCCTCCCAACTTTCAAGCCGAAAGACCCGAAAAGTTTGCTGACACTAATTTCAAAAGGTGGTGGCAGAAGATGTTGTTCTACCTCACCGTACTAGGTATGATAAAATACTTAACGGAAGATCCTCCTACTGTTGGAGATGATATGGACGTCCAAACCGACAATACGGTTGAGACGGGCCAGGATACCCAGGCTACTGGTGGTCTGATGATGAAATTTGACTCCTGGAGTCAAAACGACTACATGTGCAGGAACTACATCCTGAAATGTCTGTGTGATCCACTCTACACGGTATATTGTACTACCAATACCGCAAAGGAGTTGTGGGATCTGTTGCAGAAGAAGTACAATACCCATGATGCGGGTGCTAAGAAATTTATCGTCGAAAAATTCCTGAAGTACCAAATGGTGAATGACATATCAGTCATGTCACAAGTGCAAGAGTTCCAGTTAATCACCCATGATCTGGATCTAGAAGGTATGAAACCCAATGAATCATTCTTGGTCGCTTCACTTATTGAGAAACTGCCTCCCTCGTGGAGTGAGTTCACTAGCTATCTCAAACTCAAATCCAAGGAAATGAGTTTTGAAGAACTTGTCATCAAGCTTCCTATCCATGAAGACAACAAGAAGACATTGTTCAAAGGCAAGCAAACAATTAAGGTCAAGGCTAACTTGGTTGAGACCAAAGAAAACCCGAGTAAGAAACGCAAGTTTCTGAAAGATGGAAAAGCTCAGGCCGTTGAGAAATTCAAGGGCAATTGTCATCATTGTGTCAAGGCTGGCCACATGTTCAAAGACTGTCGCCAGCTGAAGCGCGAGCAGCAGGAGAATGCCAAAGGAAAGAAGAAGGCCAAAGCAAACATTGTTGAAGACAAGGTCCTCGACGATTTGTGTGAAGACTTCTCAGCCGTCATGCTTGAAGCAAATCTGGTTGAAATATTTTGTGATTACGAAAGAGTTTTTAAGTATTATACATCATTAATGTAAATAAGTTTTTACATCAAAGATATCTATATATAAGTCTCCTTAAAATGTACATGGGATTTAAAATCTTGAAAGTAAGATATATTGCCTACTAGTACAATATATAAAGATGGCCTAATGGTGTAAACAATATTTACGCTAACATTGTATATTACTTAAACTGTTAAGGAAATACAGCATGCATATACAAAGTAGATATATGTCTTGTCTTATCTAACAGTAATTTTTTTTCTTCCGAGTTGTTCAACTGCTAAACAAATAGCTAAACATAATTAAGAAAGCTAATAAATACAACTTTCATTCAACCAAAAAAAAAACGAAGAAAGAATTGAGCTTTTTTGCTCTTGTAGTTGAATATATCTTAAACTATTATCAAGTAAAAAAAAATAAAAAGAATGTGGATGTAATATCTCTATCTATACAATTTGGTCATTAATCTTAAGCTCTGTGGAAATCATTGTGCAATGGTGAATTTGGATTTAATTTCTTGTGTAGAGCCTTGTCTGAGTAAATTGTTGAATTTTGAGGATTTCTTCTATGATGAGAGTTAGTATTTCGTTTCTTTTGATTATCCTTTTCACTATCGTTGCACATTTCTTTTCCTTCAACTGGAGCAATATACACAAATGTCATGGTTGAAATATCCTTATAATCAATGGTTCCAAGTGTTTTCACCACTGTGCTCATTTCTGGTCTAGCCTTTGGCCTGTGACTTAAGCATTGGTAAGCTAATAATGCTGCTTTTTGAACCCCTTCTTCTGAATATAAACATTCTAGCATTGGATCCATTATTCTACGTAGTTTTCGCAGATCTTTTAGTTGAGGTCTTGCCCAATCTGCTAAATTTTGTTCTCTGTTTGGACGACTTTTATCGACTGATCTTCTGCCAGTTAGAAGCTCCAATAGTACTACTCCGAAACTGTATACGTCACTCGCTGCAGTCAAATGACCTGCACAAATTTCAACCAATAATTCAGAGGGGAATCTAAGATATTAATAAGTGAAATGAATGAAATTAAATTTACCAGTCATGAGGTATTCAGGAGCAGCGTAGCCGTGCGTTCCCATGACTCGGGTAGAGACGTGCGTGTCATCTCCTTGTGGACCATCTTTTGCAAGTCCAAAATCCGAGAGTTTGGCATTGTAATCCTGGAGAAAACGTCACAAAATATAAACTTACTACTATGTTACCCGGTATATAAAAGTTAAATTCAAAACAAATAAATAGGGACTTACCGAGTCTAACAAGATGTTTGAAGCCTTAAAATCACGATATATGACCGGGTTTTCAGCTTCATGAAGGAATGCTAGTCCTTTTGCAGCTCCAAATGCTATTTTCATCCGTGTTGACCATGAAAGTGATATTGAATATCCTGCAAAATTAATAAAAAGGTTATTTAATTGAACAATCAAATGATTATTTATTTTTCCTCAATGTGTTACGGAAACAGCAAGATTTTTTTTTTGAGTCTTGTACGTATTTCATTCGTGAACAAGTTAAGTTGTATATATTTTCAATTTAAACAAGTAATATATTCTGTTATATATCCAATAATAATGACCTGAAGTGAGATTTCTACGTATACAACTGACAATTGCTTTTTAACCAAACTTGACTTGGACTGATTCTATTTATATAAGCCTTCACCAGATGTGGATGCCTCAATTGCCCAAGAAATATCACTTCCGTCTACTCACAATAAGTAACAAAGATTAATTAAATGCTTTATGACAGTTAAATTATAGGATATCATGTTATTTAAAAAATATCGTCACATTCGTATCAAATGCATAATTTTTGGCGGATCTGACACGGAATATTATTTAAAGGAACAAAGAATAAGGTAAAGGGTGGTTAAGGTAATTGTATTACCAGCCATTCTCTATGACCTTGAGTGCCATCTAAATCCAAAAGCTTTACAGCCACAGGCTGAGCCTGCAAACCAGGTCTTAGTTTATCATCAATAAAACCCTTGTGAACTGGTCCAAACCCTCCTTCACCAAGGAAATTACTCGAAGAAAAACTCTGTGTTATCACTTTTAATTCTTGAAGAGTGAAAACATGACTATTTGAACCAGCAAGAGAGATTGAAAGGTCCTCTGAATTAATAGTTGAAGCACTAAAATCCGAAATAGAAATCCTATGAAATGAACTTTGTTTTGTCACCAATTTTATTTCCTTTGGCTTTGGATTCTCAACTTTACAACAGCTAGGTACTAGAGATTCCCACGTAATCTTCATCACTTTTATAACTCAATCTTTAAAGATAAATAAACGAATGTTGTATATTCTCTGAAAAATAGAATGGCGTAAGTTTATATAGAAAAAAAATGTTCTTGATTGATGAGCAAGAAAATGAAACCGAGTTATTGAGATGAAAATGAAGAATGGTCTGTTTATAAGGAGATCTAGTCTAGAGGTAGTGCTAATATTCAAATACGTCGTTCCCAACTGCTCTCTCTACCAGATACAAAGAAAGTCTCCTTTATATAAATATCCTCATGCACTAGTAACGTATTTTTATATATATATATATATATATATTGGGTATTTATTTTGTATTTTTTGTGAGTTATAACATATTAAGTCAACTGTATATGTCGTGTATACTTCTTCCTTTTCCCACATTATAGCGCGTTGTTTCTATATGTGCACTTCCACTACATTCTTTGTGTATAAACTATAAAGACGTGGTGATAAAGTAGAAAGACCTCTGATATATTTTTATTTAACACTTTTTTTTTTAAATACTATTGAATCTTATGGTTTAAAATAAGTTACAGATATTTGTGTGAATTAAAAATCATCTCGTAAAATTTAAAATTAAATTACTATCAAATAAAAAAATATGTTATTCTTTTGGGGCTGACTAAAAAGAAAAATAAGTCATTCTTTTTAGGACAGGGAGTATAATACACTAAACGTACGCAAATGCTTTTATATTATACAAGGCTGGCCAGTGGGCCGGGACGGGCCCACCGGGGTCGGGTTTGGCGGGGTCGGGACGGGTCGGGCGGAGAAAAGGGGCGGTCGAGTGGCCCGGCTGGAGGGGTCGGGCGGGACCATACATGTCCCGTCCCGATCCGGGTCCCGTTGGGTAGGGGGCCTGAGTCGGACGGGCGGGTTTTTTTTTTTTTTTTAAATTTTTTCACTAAATTAAAAATAATAAATTACTAAGTACTAACAAAGTAACATTAACATATACTTGTCATATAGTCATAATGTCATATACATATACTATAATATTATAGACTTATAGTATTATAATTTATAATTATAGTATTATAGTATTATACTCATATATATAATATATTTATAAAGTATAAACTATAAACTATAAAGTATAAAGTATAAAGTATAAAGTTATAAACTAAATAATTAAACAAAGACAAGAATAGTGTAAAAAAACATCCCAATTTGTTTTGTGCCTTTTATATTATTAATTTCATTGAAATATCAAATATACAAGATTCAAAATTACATTGTAGTATCGTTGTTGAAAAAATTGCAAAAGAGTGAAAGACATAGAAAAATTTAAAATTGTAATGAAATAAATTACCAATTTGAAAATATTTTTCTAATTTCTTTATAATTTCTTGTGGTTCTTGGTTGGAATTGGTATATCTTGATCAAATTGTTCCACGCCGCTACTCATGCCTTCAGATAAAATGTCGTTGTAGTTGTCGCCATCTTCTTCGTTAATCTGTCGATCAGACTCTCCTTCGCCTCCGCTCGTATCCAATCTCTGAATAGTACCGCCATCTCCAAGCCGTCTCCGCTAACGAGTGTATGTGCTCTCCTATTTGAAATCACTGCGAGAAAAAGCGCTTCGTGCGATCACGACGCCAATGTTCAAAATATCTCGGGCCATCATTGAAAGTGTCGAAATGTCTTCTCATTCGCTCCAATATTTCAAGTCTTCTTTTCCTTCTTCATTGATAATCGCTTGGTAAGGTAAATTACCCCGCAAAACAAAAACATCGAACTCACTAATTTGGTTAGCATCGCTACCACCGCACATTTTATTTCGAGGCTTTCAATAGAATTAATATTAGGCCTAGCCACGTAAACCGCTTGTCTTTTTAGGTTGTGTTGAAGAAGAAGATGATACAAAAGTCGGTTGGTTACTAGCACTTTCTTCGGGTAATGCCGATATACTTTTGCATTCATCTTCTACGCTATTCAACACTTCTTCTAGCGTTAGTTCAATAGGTGGTTCAGCATTTAAATTTTTGGGAGTTGGAGGTGGTAGTACGTCCATACAGTTATAAATATTTTCAATAAGACTTTTACAACCCTCTACTTTAATAGTCGGGTTTAACACAACACCAATAATATAAATAGGGGGAATAGGAATAAAATATTTTTAATTTCATAAACATTTTTTAATAGCCACAGATAAGCGTGTTTTTCCATATATTCTTTAAGAAGTAAAAATATTATAGCTATATAAAACAACATAGTTGAAATAGTAGGATAATATAAAGTAGAAAATTCTTTTGTTGCTCGTTGAAAATTTTCTAAAAATACAATAAGTTCTCTAATTTTCTCCCAATCAAGATCCACAATCATATCATTTGGATTTTGATTATGGCGTTAAAAATAAAGTAATAGGTTTTCTATAGTCATAAGCAACAACTAGTTGGTCATATAAAGAATTCCACCTAGTTGGTACTTCTTCGAATTTTTCAGAAGATAGTCCACAATCGTGACATGTTTTTTATATTCTTTTCTTTGTTGAATTCTATTATTTTTAAAAATAAAGTGTATAGCAAATTGTATTTTTTCAAGAATATCTTGAAAAAGTGAAAGACCATCCTTTACAACTAAGTTATAAATATGGCACGCACATTTGATATGAAAATGTTTTGGAAAAGACGGAGTTAAAACATTTCTTAAAATACTAATAGCAGAATTGTTAGAAGATGCATTATCTAATGTAATACTCATAACTTTATCGGTTATTCCGTAATAATCGGCGACTGAATAAATATTTTCTGAAATAAACTCACCAGTGTGCCTACTATCTATATATCTATATGCTAAAATACGTTTTGCATAGACCATTTATAATCTATCCAATGACAAAGTTACCGTTAAATAATCATGGCGTTAGTACTACGACTATATCGAAGTTAAAGCAACTTTGCAATTTAAATGATATAATGCATAACGTAAATCGTTGATATTCATGCAAATTTAAATACATCTCTTTTAACAGTTGATCTAGGAAAACCTTTATAAGAGGATTATACATATCTCTAATATAATGAATAAAACCAGAGATTCAGAAATGAAAAAGGCAAACCCTCCACAAAGAACTAATTTTGCTAAGGCTTCCTATCTTTATGTTTATCATATTTGTGGCCTACAACTCCCCGTCATAGGGTTAATTTGACCACAGACTTTCTCCAGACAAGAGTATGTGAACCTTGTCCCGATTGAGAGGACGTTTGCTCACCGCTTTTTCAATCATGTATTGGGCATGCAAGGCTTTGTGTTTTTGCAATGTGTGTCTTCCTAAACCCCGTCCCACCATGACCTTGTCCAGCTTTTAAAAGAATAAACATTTTTACAAGTTTTACATACTACTTGATTAGCTACGTCCTCACAAAATATTTCCATACAACCGATTTTAATGGTCGTTTCTGACTCGTCTCATAGTAGGGGATAGGAGGCATTTCACTAGTGGGTGTATCATCATCTTCATTAATAGGTGTATCATCAACTAGAGTGTCATCTAAATTAAAATCTTCTTCAATTTCGGATAATCATTTGTGTCAAGATCATATGGTATTTCAGAAACATTTCAGATCTATAAAATCATCTTGTCTAGGAATAACTGAACAGAATACTAGAAGAAGTACTTGCCCTTGTTACCACCCCTACTAGAAGAAGCGACCCTTACCCTTACCCAACATGCCTCTTAGTCCTTTCATTTTAATAATGCTAATAAATAGTTAAAGATAATGAAATTAAATGTGCTAAATGAAATAAAGACAAAATAATAATTTAATGAGAGAACGAATGTACCAAAACGCCGACGTAGAGTCGATGTGTAATCGAGAGGTTGAAAATTGAAACTTTGCTCGATAGATAATCCTCGTCTAGTTGCAAACTTCACTCCCAATTCTCAAATTAATAAATAGATTGAATATGTAGACAATGTTGTATAGAGAATTAAAGATTGATTGAGAGATTAGAGAGTAGAAAGATTTGTGAAAATAATCAGAAGAGGAATGAGGTATTTATAGGGTTAAAAATAAATATAAAGGGCAGTGGGTTGGGAGTGGAGGCCTAAAATGGCCATTGTCAATGGCCAAAATGTAAAATGGCCGTTGGACAACGACTATTTTGTGCAAAGGGTCGAGCGGATTTGGGGCGAGTGGGGCGGGTCGGGCGGTCGGGCGGATCGGGGCTCGGGCTGGCGGGACCATACTGCCCCGCCTGCTCGAGCCCCGATCCCGCTTTTGTTTTTTTTTTTAATACCGGTGTCGGTCGGTCTGACCGACGGATCGGGCCCGACTCCATCGCCAGCCCTAATATTATCAGGTCACTTTAAAATTTATTATACAGGTTACTTTATGCAAGAAGTTATTTATATCTTTTATTGTAGTTTACTTGCAATTATCATTTAAGTTACGTGTAAATATCTTTTTATATATTATGCATAGAACTTAAACTGGTCATTTGTAAAAATAATAATAATAACATTTTGTATTGTAACTATATAAATGGAAAAAGACATATATTCAACCTTAACACTATAAGTAAAATTTCGATATCACACTCACACTATTATGACTGCCTATTACACACGTGACAACTTTAAAAGTAAATTTATTTAGCCCCTGAAAATTGATGTGGCACAAAAAATTAAAATAATTAAAAATGAAGCCTGTTTTGATTAAGTTTTATTCATTTTTTATTAGTTTGTGCAAATTTCAAATTTTGTAACCTCACCCCACCCTCCTTTTCTTCTTTATCTTTTTCCCATCTCACAAGCTCATACACTTCCGCTATTGTCGGAAGGGTCAAATGGGTACGAGACCCATACCTGGATAAAGCAGTTGAAAATGAAAAGAGCCTTAAGCCATTATTTTCTCTCAAAAACTTAAATCATCTCTTACCCATCAAAATCTCTACCCTTTCGTACCATTTTCTCTCTCAAACCCCAACTCAATCTTTCCACCACCGCCCCTCAAATTCATTCAAAATAACCCTCTTATTTTCAAAAAACAAATTGGCATTCAATACCCAATTGTTGTATTTTTACACAATGATGAGACCATTTTTCTTATTCTTTCACATTATCGTAAAGATTTAGCGAAAAGATGTTAATGCTCACAATAGTTTAAAAACTTTCTTTTTATTTTATTGAAAGATTTATTTTTTTTTATCCGAATTTCCTGAGTATTTTCAGATTTGTCAAATGGGTCTTAAGAGTGCATATAAGGTATGAAAAGTTGGGTTGCGGAGTGGCAGAATTTGCCTTCACCTAATTATGAGGATGCATTTCATTTGGCTCCTAATAGTGATCAAGTAGAAAAATGGACAGTAGGTGTGAGTGTGATTCATGAACTGTTAAGTTTACTCGTATCAAAGAAGACAGATAGGGAGAATATTTATTGCTTGGGGAATTATTTGCGTTTTGGAATAAGGTTTTAGAAAAGCTTTAGTGCATTATCCGGGTAAAGTGATGTGCTGGCGGTAATGGTGATTCTGGTGAGATGGGGTGGTGGGATGATTTAGTAACGAAGAAGATATAATTATTGGAGAATTTTATAGTTAATTAGGAATTAATGTAATAATTAGTAAAGAGAAATTAAATGGATAAGGAAAAGAACATTAAAATTAAAGTTTAAAAGATTTCTGATGTGGCGCTGACATGGTGCTGAAGTGACGGACGAGTGTATAACACCTCCCCTTGTGCAACTGATTATATGTGTATTAGGGGATAAATAAAATTACTTTTTAAATGTTTAGGGATGATAGATCGCTTTAATAGTTTGAGTGTGATATTGTTATACCCCGTATTTTCAGAGTATGTACGGGAGGGCGTACGTATAAAAATTTAAGCCTTAAGTTAGGCAAGGACCGAAAATTTTGTGCACAACACACGAAAAGAATCGTTTTCCGACGAAACGTTTTCCAAACTTTGCGAAGGGAAAAATACGGCTATGTCATTAATATTTTTTGCGGATTTTTCCGAGAGATGAAATATTTTGGACCAACGAGAGGGCGACACTTGTCACCCTCAAGTGGGTGGACGAAATGGTCTTCCATTGGCACGTTTTGCCTTTATTTTTTTTGTCAAGGAGTTGATAGGATATTTTGTGTGGTAGATGACCAAGTGGGACCCATGTTGACACCCAATTTTGACCCTCCCGTCCAGTCATTAACTATAAATTACACTGATTTTTCAACAATAATTCTAATAATTTTAAAATAATAAAATGCAGCAATAAAACATTAATACAGGCATAAATAAACAATTTAATAATGGCACCGCGTCTTACGTAGAGTATTAAGCATTTAGAGTTCCGCGTCCGTATTGATTAATTTTAAGCCCTGTCAATAATAATAATATAAATAAATATATAAAAATAAATAATTTAATCTAAACTCAATAATGCACAATAATAAGATTTTAAATAATAGCGCCACATTCTAAAATATTAAGCATTAATTAAATAGCATGCCCGCATTTATAACAATTAGGTTAATAAATCACCTAAATAATTTAAGCACAATTTATTAATTTAATACTAATTATAATAATTAGATTAATAATACACCTAATTAACTAACCCAGCCCACTCCCTATTTAACTCCCCCTAATTAAATAACTACCCAAATGACAAATTCGCTAACCCGCGCCAAATTGACTTCTCTTTATCACCCCACTCAAATTTACCTCCCTCATTCACCCTCGTCCCTATCGACAGCCCTGCGAAACCTGAACCCTAAAACCTTCTGCTTTCGTCGCCTCCCGGATTTCTCGCCTGAGAATCCGGGCTTTCCCTATCCACGTACACCCAGCCAATGTGTTCTTACCATAGCCAAAACCAGATCTTCCGAAAATCGCAACTTACCATAATCTATTCAAATCACACGAAATTAGTACAAATCTCGTCGAATCAAGCACAAGAATCAGCCTTTATTTACTTACCAACATTAGAACCTAGAGTTAGGCTATATAACGCACATGCAATAGACATTCGAGGGGAGAATAGTCGAACACAGAGCAGAGACGGGGAGAACACAGCAAGCAATCGAGGAAAGGAAACTCAGCACCTTCCTCACTGCCGAATACCCAGCAAAGGCATAAAAAAAAGAATTCGAAGGATACAGGGGAAGGATTCGGGACTCACTCAGAAAACAAATAGTGAACACCAGGGTAACACAGTACCCAGCCCTTTAGTTTCATAAGAACAGGAAGTTTGAAACCCTTCTTCTTCCAATTCCAGAAAGGAAATCAGCAAACAAACTTTGCCCTTTATCTCGCATCGCAAAACCAAAACCCGAGTGAGTCGACGACTTGATTCGCTGCCCCGGTTCGCTGTCCGGAGAAGGTAAAACCGAACTCTTCTTTCATTATACTTATTTATGTGATATGTGTGTTTATTGCAGTTCTGCTTGTTTTTAACTATGTTAGCTCCTTTTGTATTTCGGTTGATATAATTTGGTCTTGTAATGAAGTGGAATGTGCAGATTGAGTTTTCGGAACTTACAAACGATTAAACGATAGATTTGAATGGCTGTTTGCGTGTTCATCGTGTCGATTGCAAATCGCCCCGCTTTGTTTAAGTGTCGAAGCATGTCCATATAAGTATAGCATGGCCTCAATGGTGTCTGTGTCAATACCCTTCATTTTACTGAAGCCGCCTTTGTCTATATACTACTCGGTTCTTTTCTTTTAGTCATTACATGATCATGAGTCGAAGCCTTTCTGAATCACCTTTCTGTGTTGTGTTTGAAAGAAGACTAAAAAGAAATCAGAATACGTGTCTAAAAGCTTGTATATCTAGATCAGATCATATCGTCTTCATTATGTCCCTATGTAGTTGAAGTGAACATGAATGTGTTTTGGGATTTGAACTAAAAGTAATCGCTGAGTGTTAAATGAGAGCTAAATGACTTGTATGATCCCATTATTGGGCCTATTCTGCACATCTGTATCATTCAAGAATCTGCCAAAGTGTGTATAGGTCTTGTAATGATTTGAAATTGTTATTGGTTTGTTTCTGAGAAATAAGAGTTGTTTAGGTCCTCAAATCATATCACACCTAGTTTTAAGATCAGTTTGGATTTAACAAGAACTCAAGATGCCTATTATTTGTTGGTAAAGCTTATTTGGGATAATGTCATGCTAAAGTTGTATCTGCTAAACTGATAAAGGCCGGTATATGAATTGTGTATTTGTTTGGTATTTTGTCAGCCTAGAATTCATGTGCTGTTGTTTTGAACCATAACTGATATCATTTTTGTGCATACGTAAGATATTCATGTCTGCCTTCGGGTCTCTATTGATGGTTTGAGTTAAATAATAACTTACATGCTTTGTTGTAATTTTTATTGCCTGTGTATACTTCACTTCGTGTTTTAATCTCTTAAGTTAGTCTTAAGATCATGCACAGCTTTGTCATATCTGCACCTATGTGGATTTAGTCTTTACTGAATGGTTTTGTTTACACTTTCGCCTAAGTTAGATGCATATGAAGTCTCCCTAAAGTTTATAGAAATTCGGTTTACCTATTTTGGGATTATCAGTTGCCAAGTTTCGTTGATCGACAACCTACGTGCTTATCAAGTTCATTCCGCCTATATGAACCATGTTTACTTGTATTTGGGCTAACCGCACACATATAAGACCATAGGAATTCGGATAATAAAAGGGTATTTAACTTGATCAAGTTGCTTAGTGTATATTAGGTATGATGATAGGATCTAAATTCAACTTTAAGTGAGGTATTTTTAAATTCAAATGACTAAGAAGATGATCTGATTACTTTACAAGTTATGGTTTGATATGTATTTGATATCGTTTGCTTGTAGTTGATTGTAGTCTGTCTAGTCCGTCCCTGTTAGATCTTAGTTGTATTTTGGTTGCGACTTGTAATCTGTTGATCAAAAAATTTGTCTAGCAGTCATGTGAGCTTAGTCTTGCGTCATTTTTCTTTTTTTTCTCTCATGTATATTTGGTGATTTTTGTTGTTTACTAATCTTTTTTTAATTTTATTTTATTTGCATGAACGATCGAGCAACAAAGAGTCTCATGGCGAGACTCATCGTAGCAAACGTGAAAACCCGCATCTATGTGCATTTCTCTATCCGCATCGGAATTCCAGAGCCGCAGGCGAAAGACATCGCCATTCCTCGAGTCCTTTTAATTATTTTCTACCCCGCCCCCATTCATTTATTTGCTGAAAATTATATGTCTAACGCTACATTGATTAGTAGAATATTCATAATAGTTAAACCTTGAACCAATAGACTATAAAGTAGCTTGACATTAGAAATTTGCTTTCCCCCCTTTAAGTTAATTATTTTAGCTTGCTTAAGTTATAATCAAACTATTTAGTAATCCTCCACTCGCATAATTATTTAGGTAGTCAAAACATTATTAGTTACTAAATCCTAACATGAGAAAATCATTTTTATAAACTCCTATTAGCACTCACATAGAAAAAATTTATTTAAATCGTAAGATCGTTAGCCTTCGTGATAATACACATTGTCATACCCTATAAGCATATATTTTTGTCATAGCAGATTTTGCATTAGTACCCCTATATTATACCTTGTAAGATAAATTTCGTACGTTTTTTTTATTACTTCATAAATGCATGTCTTCAACTAGAACTAACTTTATATATTATTTCTTATATTTTATGTTGGTCAAAAATACATCTTTTACTTACAAATATCTTTTGCTCAAGTACTTTCAAAACATGCATTCTTAGCAACAATTAACCCTAGGTTTGAGCTGACAACCGCAAGTTAGCGGATCCTTTAGGGTGCCTAACCCCTTCCCTTTAGGATAATAAAGTACCCTTACCCAGAATCTCATTAAGTTTAGCAGACCACTAAATGGAGTTAATGTTTACTTTAAACTAGTTAAACATTTAGGTGTCCTAATTCACCCAAACTAATTAGGTGGCGACTCTGCGAACCCTTTTACATTTTAACATTCCTTTTAAAATTTAGCATTTTATTATTTATTTCCTAACATTATTTATTTAAGCAGGGTTCGCTTTCAGAAAAAGTCGCGGTCGAAATCGGGCGCGACAGAATGGCGACTCTGCTGGGGATTTAAGGTTCTTAACCACGACAGACCTAGGGTTATTATTTGGCAATTATTTTTGCATTTAATTTTGGTGTTGTATTTTGTTTTATTTATTTTTGATTGCTACTTGCTTTACTGCTTTTCTTAAACTGACATTCCGCTCATATTTCCTCCATTCTGGAAAATTCACACTATCACACACTCACGCGCTGGTGTGCTTCGCTCACCCGCAAATTTCTTCAAATACCCAAATTTTAAGAGAGTTGGCGCCTGCGCGGAGTTAGATCGGTTCGTCTGATCAGCCGCGTAGCCTTCTCACTCGAGTTGTCCGCTCGGGAACCTTGCGTCTAGAAAAGCCAAATCTTAGAAACTTAAGATAGAGCTATACCACCCTTATTTTAGAGCATGCATGCATTTACCTTAGGTGGGTCGATCCTTGGCATCGACACCACAATTAGGAAGACACCAAACTTCTCGACGGGTTTCTCAACCCAACGGCCAACCAACATATTATGTGTAGCATGGTAATGACAGACAAATCCAAGCCTAATCATGACATGCTGAAATTGGGAAAAGTGCACCGTCATTTGGTCGCCATTTCCAACAAAGACATTATAGTTGGACGACTTGGACAAATCTATCATGGCCTCGCATATGTGACGTTTAGGCCTACCTCTGGCATAAAGAGGTCTCCCCTACATGTTAGGAAACGTTTGAATGTGTTATGTGCGATATATCTGTTACATACCTGCAAATTACGTGCTTTATGCTAACACCGTTTGTTGCATTTTTTTTAGAAAGATTTATCATCTCCCCAAAGGTCGATTTGTATTTGACTAAGCAATGGCAGAACATCGATATCTCACAAGATCAAAGGCACGGTCCAGCGACATGACTGATTCAAGGGCATTCGAAGGAATGAGTGAACTCGCTCGTTCCTATAGGCAAAGCAGGGTCTCGAAGAGAAAGGCAAGATAGATCGGCCGAGCACCGCCAATTACCGCAACAAATGGCAAACCTGCAGGCCGAAATCAGAAGGCTCAGAAACATCACTGAAGTACTCGTCACTGCAAATAACCAAAACAGTCAAAATCCTCCAAATTACTACCAGTACCCTCTTACTACATATCCCATTCAGCCAATATACAATGCACCCATACATCCCACACAAAATCAAATTATGCTCCAGCCAAACACGAACCAAAGGCCACCACAAACCCACTTTTGCAATGCATACGACAACCCCTTACGATACCCATCCGTGCATACGCCACAGCTAAATGCCCGTTCACTAAACACCTTCAAACCCCGTGGTAAAGCTAAGAGAAAAACAACCAGAACAAATACAACTTTAACCAAACCCATAACCCAAGTGTATGAGGAGCTGAAAGCCGCAGGAATACTCCAGCCAATTCCCAGAAATATCCCCAGGCCTACTTCCCGAGGGCATGATAAAACCAAACATTGTGCATACCACTCCGGTGTCGAGGGGCACGACATAGAAAATTGCTACTCCCTCAGAGACAGAATCGAGGCGTTGATCAAAGAAGGGGTAATTCAGCTGAAGGAGTCTGCCCCAAATCCCTTGCCAAACCACGGCCACGTCAATGTGCACCTGACAACCTTAGATGAGGAATACACTCTCTTGCCTATGCCCATTCCGCCTGAATCAATCATTTATCAGAGTATGCACCACGTAGAAGCCAAAAAAAGAAGATATTGATAGCAGAGCATGAAGACCCAGCCAGCCATGACGCAGAGCAAGAAGGCGTATTGGTTGGATTTGCACCCTTGTTCTGGTCAGCCTAGAGCCCGGATAAAAAAAAGAGCAATTCAGTTTAGCAGAAATAATTCAAGACTCATATTTAAGCTTTAATAATGTTTTCTTTAATTTTCATTGTATTTGGAACTACGTTAGACCTGATTCCCTTGGCGGATACGTAGGCGGCCATATCGGCTTCGGTCCCACCTTTTAGAAAATCCCAATCTCTCTTTTGCTTGTAATTGGAACTACGTGTGACCTGATTCCCTTGGCGGATACGTAGACGGCCACATCGGCTTCGGTCCCACCTTTTAGAAAATCCCAATTTCTCTTTTGCTTGTAATTGGAACTACGTTCGACCTGATTCCCTTGGCGGATACGTAGGCGGCCACATCGGCCTCGGTCCAACCTTTAGAATTTTACCCAATATTCGCTTGTAATGAACTACGTCATGACCTGATTCCCTCATGGGGATACGTAGGCGGCCTAAATCGGCTTCGGTCACACCATTAGGAAACTTTCCCTTCGTTCTGAAAATAACAAGAATACATATAACATACAAGCAACTACATTGAGACCCACTTTAGGCCAAACACCCTTTTCAAAACTGGGACAATGTAGGAACTGCATGCGGTTGCAAGTCCAAACAGGCCAGGCGCGCGGATATCAAGGAACAAGGCGGCTAAGTCAAATACGAATCGACCACCCCCCAAAACTCACAAATTTTCTTTGAGCGCAGGTCTTTTCATATTAACAGAAGCGGAAAGTGCAATAGCCGAAGCAGAAAATACGGCAAGAAGTTCCTTCAGAAGAAGCGGCAGAGGCAGGATATGACAAAATCCAAAAATTCAAAGTCCGCATCGAAGCAGGCGAAAGGCATCGACAATCAACAGTCAGAACTCTGAATTCTGCAACAAGGGCTAGCGCATCAGCGTGGGCATAAAGTCAAATTTGCAACCAACGCATTTTTTTTACCCAACAAAGGCATTATGGCAATTCGTCAGTCCATGCAAGGACAACATCTCAGTATTCATCCCAGATATCGTGGCTACATCTCTACCCATAAAATTGCACTTCTCATATGCATTTATCATTTCATTTAAATGTATACACTAACGTTTTTTTCAAGCTTAGCTTGCAGGAGCATTTATTCTACGAGCGGAAGAACATCGCCCGCATAACGACGTCATCAAGACAAAGAAGTCGAAACGACGCCAACAACAATACGCCCAGGCGACGACGTTATCAGCACTATGTCCAGGCAACGACATATATCCGACCCAGTTTCGTCAGTCAAAACTGGGACAATTTTTAAGGACTTCGCCACGAAAGGACATCGACAGATATGATTCCATATGCTCGAAAGATCGACATAAACTGGGACAATTTTAAGGACTTTACTACAAATGACATCAATGGACATGGTCAATTTACTAGTGGTTCCATGTCCCAAAACTGGGACAAATTTTAAAAGAGAGTCTGACGGCAGCGGAGCACCGAGAGTATGGGAGAATATACCGCCGATTTCGGATAATGATGTTCGCTCTGTTTCATAACATGTCATTATTCAAAAATCGACATAATTTCCTACTAGTATTTTCTCAAGATAGAATATTTTCAACAAATGTTTTCGACCGAGACTCGAAATCAGACAGGGGTTACATGGTCCAGACAAGACGACGCGTGCAAATATCAAGAGCCAACACAAATCGGCCGACCCCCTCCCCGAACTCACAATTTTTCTTTAAGTGGATTTTGCAGGTCAACAGGAACAAGGAGGACAATAACATTCCAATACAACATTTACATCTCGTCCATACAACGACGAACATCTGCATCTCGTCCATACAACGATTTAACATCTCGATCTTGCCCATACAACGATTTAACATCTCAGATTCGCCCATACAACGATTTAACATCTACATCTACGCCCATACAACGCATTTAACATCTACATTCGCCCATACAACGATTTAACATCTCGCATTTCGCCCATACAACGATTTAACATCTACATCTCGCCCATACAACGATTTAACATCCGCATCCCGCCCATACAACGACGAACATCTACATCTCGCCCATACAACGATTTAACATCGCATTTCGCCCATACAACGATTTAACATCCGCATTTCGGCCCATACAACGATTTAACATCTCAGATTCGCCCATACAACGATTTAACATTCGCATTTCGTCCATACAACGCATTTAACATCTACATCTCGCCCATACAACGATGAACATCCGTGACAAGGCCCATACAACGCATTTAACATCTACATTTCGCCCATACAACGCATTTAACATCTGCATTTCGTCCATACAACGCATTTAACATCCGCATTTCGGCCCATACAACGATTTAACATCCGCATCTCGCCCATACAACGCATTTAACATCTCGCATTCGCCCATACAACGATTTAACATCTCGCATCTCGCCCATACAACGCATTTAACATCGCATCTCGCCCATACAACGCATTTAACATCCGTAGATACGCCCATACAACGATTTAACATCTACATCTCGCCCATACAACGATTTAACATTCGCATCTCGCCCATACAACGCATTTAACATCCGCATTTCGCCCATACAACGCATTTAACATCTATCTCGCCCATACAACGACGTAACATCTGCATCCTGGCCCATACAACGATTTAACATCTACATCTCGCCCATACAACGATTTAACATCTCAGATTTCGCCCATACAACGATTTAACATCTCGATTTCGCCCATACAACGATTTAACATCCGTATTCGCCCATACAACGCATTTAACATCTGCATTTCGCCCATACAACGATTTAACATCTACATCTCGCCCATACAACGATGAACATCCGCAAGGCCCATACAACGATTTAACATCTACATTTCGGCCCATACAACGATTTAACATCTGCATTTCGCCCATACAACGCATTTAACATCCGCATTTCGCCCATACAACGATTTAACATCCGTGATCTCGCCCATACAACGATTTAACATCTACACAATGATGAACACCGCATTTCGCCCATACAATGACGAACATCTCGCATCTCGCCCATACAACGATTTAACATCTCAGATCTCGCCCATACAACGCATTTAACATCTGCATTTCATCCATACAACGACGTCATCCGCATCTCGTCCATACAAGACAGCGTATCATCACATCATTTCATTTTATAGTTATACAATCTGACTACAACCACAACACAAATTCACACTCTTACATTGTTTTGCCTTAACAGTTATGCACTAACCGTTTGCTTAAGTCTTAGCATGCAGGAGCAGGAGCACAACGTGGATTTTCTCTTACAAATAACCGACAATTTGTCGGGGCCAACCTTCCCAATGACGCGAAGCGGCCTCAGCGCCGGTCCACTCGCTCCACATCACCATAAAACCCGCACTACGAGCCATGGCAGACACCCTGTGTTCAAGCCAGTTATTTTTATTTCTTTACTTTTTGCACCATAGCCCAGTGTCATCATAACTCGACACTGGGACAAATTTTGAGTCCGCGTTAGCCCGCTTTGGTGTTTTGACCATGGTAGCCCAGTGTCGTCATAACTCGACACTGGGACAATTTTTGAGTCCGCGTCAGCCTTGCCTAAATTGCCCAACATCCTAGTTTTGAGGATCGAGACAAAATTGGCTATGAGTCAACGTCTTTGTCCGAAGATTCTTCCATCATCTCCATACAAAGAGGGACAACTGTTGACACCCAATTTTGACCCTCCCGTCCAGTCATTAACTATAAATTACAATGATTTTTCAACAATAATTCTAATAATTTTAAAATAATAAAATGCAGCAATAAAACATTAATACAGGCATAAATAAACAATTTAATAATGGCACCGCGTCTTACGTAGAGTATTAAGCATTTAGAGTTCCGCGTCCGTATTGATTAATTTTAAGCCATGTCAATAATAATAATATAAATAAATATATAAAAATAAATAATTTAATCTAAACTCAATAATGCACAATAATAAGATTTTAAATAATAGCGCCGCATTCTAAAATATTAAGCATTAATTAAATAGCATGCCCGCATTTATAACAATTAGGTTAATAAATCACCTAAATAATTTAAGCACAATTTATTAATTTAATACTAATTATAATAATTAGATTAATAATACACCTAATTAACTAACCCAGCCCACTCCCTATTTAACTCCCCCTAATTAAATAACTACCCAGCCCAACAAATTCGCCCAACCCGCGACGCCACAAAGCCTTCTTTATCACCACTCAAATTTCTTACCTCCCTCATTCACCCTCGTCCCTATCGACAGCCCTGCGAAACCTGAACCCTAAGATCTTATGCTTTCGTCGCCGCCCGGATTTCTCGCCTGAGAATCCGGGCTTTCCCTATCCACGTACACCCAGCCAACGTGTTCTTACCATAGCCAAAACCAGATCTTCCGAAAATTGCAACTTACCATAATCTATTCAAATCACACGAAATTAGTACAAATCTCGTCGAATCAAGCACAAGAATCAACCTTTATTTACTTACCAACATTAGAACCTAGAGTTAGGCTATATAACGCACATGCAATAGACATTCGAGGGGAGAATAGTCGAACACAGAGCAGAGACGGGGAGAACACAGCAAGCAATCGAGGAAAGGAAACTCAGCACCTTCCTCACTGCCGAATACCCAGCAAAGGCATAAAAAAAAGAATTCGAAGGATACAGGGGAAGGATTCGGGACTCACTCAGAAAACAAATAGTGAACACCAGGGTAACACAGCACCCAGCCCTTTAGTTTCATAAGAACAGGAAGTTTGAAACCCTTCTTCTTCCAATTCCAGAAAGGAAATCAGCAAACAAACCTTGCCCTTTATCTCGCATCGCAAAACCAAAACCCGAGTGAGTCGACGACTTGATTCGCTGCCCCGGTTCGCTGTCCGGAGAAGGTAAAACCGAACTCTTCTTTCATTATACTTATTTATGTGATATGTGTGTTTATTGCAGTTCTGCTTGTTTTTAACTATGTTAGCTCCTTTTGTATTTCGGTTGATATAATTTGGTCTTGTAATGAAGTGGAATGTGCAGATTGAGTTTTCGGAACTTACAAACGATTAAACGATAGATTTGAATGGCTGTTTGCGTGTTCATCGTGTCGATTGCAACTGTCCTGTTTGTTTAAGTGTCGAAGCATGTCCATATAAGTATAGCATGGCCTCAATGGTGTTTGTGTCAATACCCTTCATTTTACTGAAGCCGCCTTTGTCTATATACTACTCGGTTCTTTTATTTTAGTCATTACATGATCATGAGTCGAAGCCTTCAATCACCTTCGTGTTGTGTTTGAAAGAAGACTAAAAGAAATCGAACACGTGTCTAAAAGTCAGATATCTAGATCAGATCATATCGTCTTCATTATGTCCCTATGTAGTTGAAGTGAACATGAATGTGTTTTGGGATTTGAACTAAAAGTAATCGCTGAGTGTTAAATGAGAGCTAAATGACTTGTATGATCCCATTATTGGGCCTATTCTGCACATCTGTATCATTCAAGAATCTGCCAAAGTGTGTATAGGTCTTGTAATGATTTGAAATTGTTATTGGTTTATTTCTGAGAAATAAGAGTTGTTTAGGTCCTCAAATCATATCACACCTAGTTTTAAGATCAGTTTGGATTTAACAAGAACTCAAGATGCCTATTATTTGTTGGTAAAGCTTATTTGGGATAATGTCATGCTAAAGTTGTATCTGCTAAACTGATAAAGGCCGGTATATGAGTTGTGTATTTGTTTGGTATTTTGTCAGCCTAGAATTCATGTGCTGTTGTTTTGAACCATAACTGATATCATTTTTGTGCATACGTAAGATATTCATGTCTGCCTTCGGGTCTCTATTGATGGTTTGAGTTAAATAATAACTTACATGCTTTGTTGTAATTTTTATTGCCTGTGTATACTTCACTTCGTGTTTTACTCTCTTAAGTTAGTCTTAAGATCATGCACAACTTTGCCATATCTGCACCCATGTGGATTTAGTCTTTACTGAATGGTTTTGTTTACACTTTCGCCTAAGTTAGATGCATATGAAGTCTCCCTAAAGTTTATAGAAATTCGGTTTACCTATTTTGGGATTATCAGTTGCCAAGTTTCAGATTGGACAACCCTACGTGCTTATTGAAGTTCTGTCCTGCCTATATGAACCATGTTTACTTGTATTTGGGCTAACCGGCACACATATAAGACCATAGGAATTCCAGATAATAAAAGGGTATTTAACTTGATTGAAGTTGCTTAGTGTATATTAGGTATGATGATAGGATCTAAATTCAACTTTAAGTGAGGTATTTTTAAATTCAAATGACTAAGAAGATGATCTGATTACTTTACAAGTTATGGTTTGATATGTATTTGATATCGTTTGCTTGTAGTTGATTGTAGTCTGTCTAGTCCGTCCCTGTTAGATCTTAGTTGTATTTTGGTTGCGACTTGTAATCTGTTGATCAAAAAATTTGTCTAGCAGTCATGTGAGCTTAGTCTTGCGTCATTTTTCTTTTTTTTTCTCTCATGTATATTTGGTGATTTTTGTTGTTTACTAATCTTTTTTTAATTTTATTTTATTTGCATGAAACGCATCGGAGCAACAAAGAGTCTCATGGCGAGACTCATCGTAGCAAATGTGAAAACCCGCATCTATGTGCATTTCTCTATCCGCATCGGAATTCCAGAGCCGCAGGCGAAAGACATCGCCATTCCTCGAGTCCTTTTAATTATTTTCTACCCCGCCCCCATTCATTTATTTGCTGAAAATTATATGTCTAACGCTACATTGATTAGTAGAATATTCATAATAGTTAAACCTTGAACCAATAGACTATAAAGTAGCTTGACATTAGAAATTTGCTTTCCCCCCTTTAAGTTAATTATTTTAGCTTGCTTAAGTTATAATCAAACTATTTAGTAATCCTCCACTCGCATAATTATTTAGGTAGTCAAAACATTATTAGTTACTGAATCCTAACATGAGAAAATCATTTTTATAAACTCCTATTAGCACTCACATAGAAAAAATTTATTTAAATCGCAAGATCGTTAGCCTTCGCATAATACACATTGTCATACCCTATAAGCATATATTTTTGTCATAGCAGATTTTGCATTAGTACCCCTATATTATACCTTGTAAGATAAATTTCGTACGTTTTTTTTATTACTTCATAAATGCATGTCTTCAACTAGAACTAACTTTATATATTATTTCTTATATTTTATGTTGGTCAAAAATACATCTTTTACTTACAAATATCTTTTGCTCAAGTACTTTCAAAACATGCATTCTTAGCAACAATAATTAACCCTAGGTTTGAACGGACAACCGCAAGTTAGCGGATCCTTTAGGGTGCCTAACCCCTTCCCTTTAGGATAATAAAGTACCCTTACCCAGAATCTCATTAAGTTTAGCAGACCACTAAATGGAGTTAATGTTTACTTTAAACTAGTTAAACATTTAGGTGTCCTAATTCACCCAAACTAATTAGGTGGCGACTCTGCGAACCCTTTTACATTTTAACATTCCTTTTAAAATTTAGCATTTTATTATTTATTTCCTAACATTATTTATTTAAGCAGGGTTCGCTTTCAGAAAAAGTCGCGGTCGAAATCGGGCGCGACAGAATGGCGACTCTGCTGGGGATTTAAGGTTCTTAACCACGACAGACCTAGAGTTATTATTTGGCAATTATTTTTGCATTTAATTTTGGTGTTGTATTTTGTTTTATTTATTTTTGATTGCTACTTGCTTTACTGCTTTTCTTAAACTGGCATTCCGCTCATATTTCCTCCATTCTGGAAAATTCACACTATCACACACTCACGCGCTGGTGTGCTTCGCTCACCCGCAAATTTCTTCAAATACCCAAATTTTAAGAGAGTTGGCGCCTGCGCGGAGTTAGATCGGTTCGTCTGATCAGCCGCGTAGCCTTCTCACTCGAGTTGTCCGCTCGGGAACCTTGTGTCTAGAAAAGCCAAATCTTAGAAACTTAAGATAGAGCTATACCACCCTTATTTTAGAGCATGCATGCATTTACCTTAGGTGGGTCGATCCTTGGCATCGACACCACAATTAGGAAGACACCAAACTTCTCGACGGGTTTCTCAACCCAACGGCCAACCAACATATTATGTAGTAGCATGGTAATGACAGACAAATCCAAGCCTAATCATGACATGCTGAAATTGGGAAAAGTGCACCGTCATTTGGTCGCCATTTCCAACAAAGACATTATAGTTGGACGACTTGGACAAATCTATCATGGCCTCGCATATGTGACGTTTAGGCCTACCTCTGGCATAAAGAGGTCTCCCCTACATGTTAAGAAACGTTTGAATGTGTTATGTGCGATATATCTGTTACATACCTGCAAATTACGTGCTTTATGCTAACACCGTTTGTTGCATTTTTTTAGAAAGATTTATCATCTCCCAAAGGTCGATTTGTATTTGACTAAGCAATGGCGTAACATCGATATCTCACAAGATCAAAGGCACGGTCCAAATGATACGATCGATTCAAGGGCATTCGGCGGAATGAGTCGAACTCGCTCGTTCCTATAGCAAAGCAGGGTCTCGAAGAGAAAGGCAAAGATAGATCCTACGAGCATTTCGCCAATTACTGCAACAAATGGCAAACCCGCAGCGAAATCGTAGGCTCGAACATCATCAAGTACTCACACGCAAATAACCAAAACAGTCAAAATCCTCCAAATTACTACCAGTACCCTCTTACTACATATCCCATTCAGCCAATATACAATGCACCCATACATTCCACACAAAATCAAATTATGCTCCAGCCAAACACGAACCAAAGGCCACCACAAACCCACTTTTGCAATGCATACGACAACCCCTTACGATACCCATCCGTGCATACGCCACAGCTAAATGCCCGTTCACTAAACACCTTCAAACCCCGCATAGGTGCTAAGAGAAAACCAACCAGAACCTATACACCTTTAACCAAACCCATAACCCAAGTGTATGAGGAGCTGAAAGCCGCAGGAATACTCCAGCCAATTCCCAGAAATATCCCCAGGCCTACTTCCCGAGGGCACGATAAAACCAAACATTGTGCATACCACTCCGGTGTCGAGGGGCACGACATAGAAAATTGCTACTCCCTCAGAGACAGAATTGAGGCGTTGATCAAAGAAGGGGTAATTCAGCTGAAGGAGTCTGCCCCAAATCCCTTGCCAAACCACGACCACGTCAATGTGCACCTGACAACCTTAGATGAGTAATACACTCTCTTGCCTATGCCCATTCCGCCTGAATCAATCATTTATCAGAGTATGCACCACGTAGAAGCCAAAAAAAGAAGATATTGATAGCAGAGCATGAAGACCGGCCATGACGCAGCAAGAAGGCGTATTGGTTGGATTTGCACTTGCTCGTCCGCCAGAGCCGGATAAAAAAAAGAGCAATTCAGTTTAGCAGAAATAATTCAAGACTCATATTTAAGCTTTAATAATGTTTTCTTTAATTTTCATTGTATTTGGAACTACGTTAGACCTGATTCCCTTGGCGGATACGTAGGCGGCCATATCGGCTTCGGTCCCACCTTTTAGAAAATCCCAATCTCTCTTTTGCTTGTAATTGGAACTACATGTGACCTGATTCCCTTTGCGGATACGTAGGCGGCCGCATCGGCTTCGGTCCCACCTTTTAGAAAATCCCTTTTTTCCTTTTTGCTTGTAATCGGAACTACGTGTGACCTGATTCCCTGGCGGATACGTAGGCGGCCACATCGGCCCTGGTCCAACCTTTAGAATTTTACCCAATATTCGCTTGTAATGAACTACGTCATGACCGATTCCTCGTGGGATACGTAGGCGGCCTAAATCGGCTTCGGTCACACCATTAGGAAACTTTCCCTTCGTTCTGAAAATAACAAGAATACATATAACATACAAGCAACTACATTGAGACCCACTTTAGGCCAAACACCCTTTTCAAAACTGGGACAATGTAGGAAACCAGACAGGGGTTGCAAGTCCAAACAGGCCAGGCGCGCGGATATCAAGGAACAAGGCGGCGAAGTCAAATACGAATCGACCACCCCCCAAAACTCACAAATTTTCTTTGAGCGCAGGTCTTTTCATATTAACAGAAGCGGAAAGTGCAATAGCCGAAGCAGAAAATACGGCAAGAAGTTCCTTCGCAGAAAGAAGCAGCAGAGGCAGAGGATATGACAAAATCCAAAAATTCAAAGTCCGTGATCGAAGCGTGAAGAAAAGACATCGACAATCAACAGTCAGAACTCTGAATTCTGCAACAAGGGCTAGCGCATCAGCGTGGGCATAAAGTCAAATTTGCAACCAACGCATTTTTTTTACCCAACAAAGGCATTATGGCAATTCGTCAGTCCATGCAAGGACAACATCTCGATTCATCCCAAGATATCAGGGACGACATCTCTACCCATAAAATTGCACTTCTCATATGCATTTATCATTTCATTTAAACAGGTATAAACTAACGTTTTTCTCAAGCTTAGCTTGCAGGATCATTTATTCTACAGGAGCAAAGAAGAACACGCCCGCATAACGACGTCATCAAAGACAAAGAAGTCCAAACGACGCCAAGCAAAGAATACGCCCAGGCGATGACGTTATCAGCACTATGTCCAGGCAACGACATATATCCGACCTGTTCGGCCATTACCAAATCGACAATTTTTAAGGACTTCGCCACGAAAGGACATCGACAGATATGATTCCATATGCTCGAAAGATCGACATAAACTGGGACAATTTTAAGGACTTTACTACAAATGACATCAATGGACATGGTCAATTTACGCAAAGGGTTCCATGTCCCAAAACTGGGACAAATTTTAAAAGAGAGTCTGACGGCAGCGGAGCACCGAGAGTATGGGAGAATATACCGCCGATTTCGGATAATGATGTTCGCTCTGTTTCATAACATGTCATTATTCAAAAATCGACATAATTTCCTACTAGTATTTTCTCAAGATAGAATATTTTCAACAAATGTTTTAATCGAGACTAAATCGCAGGGGGTTACATGGTCGGCATAAAATGACGCGCGGCAAATATCAAGAGCCAACACAAATCGGCCGACCCTCCCCGAACTCACAATTTTTCTTTAAGTGGATTTTGCAGGTCAACAGGAACAAGGAGGACAATAACATTCCAATACAACATTTACATCTCGTCCATACAACGACGAACATCTGCATCTCGTCCATACAAAGACGAACATCTGCATCTCGTCCATACAACGCATTTAACATCCGCATTGGCCCATACAACGCATTTAACATTCGTGATACGCCCATACAACGTAACATCTACATCTCGCCCATACAACGATTTAACATCTCGCATCTCGCCCATACAACGCATTTAACATTCGCATTCGTCCATACAACGCATTTAACATCTGCATTTCGTCCATACAACGACGAACATCTGCATTACGTCCATACAACGACGAACATCTACATCTCGGCCATACAACGCATTTAACATCTGCATCTCGCCCATACAACGGCGAACATCTGCATCTCGCCCATACAACGGCGAACATTCGCATCTCGTCCATACAACGCATTTAACATCTGATCTCGTCCATACAACGAACATTCGCATCTCGTCCATACAACGGCGAACATCCGTATTCGCCCATACAACGCGAACATCTGCATCTCGCCCATACAACGGCGAACATCGCATTGGCCCATACAACGCATTTAACATCTGCATCTCGTCCATACAACGACGAACATCTGCATCTCGTCCATACAACGACGAACATCTGCATCTCGTCCATACAACGACGAACATCTGCATTTCGTCCATACAACGACGAACATCTGCATCTTGTAGTTGATTGTAGTCTGTCTAGTCCGTCCCTGTTAGATCTTAGTTGTATTTTGGTTGCGACTTGTAATCTGTTGATCAAAAAATTTGTCTAGCAGTCATGTGAGCTTAGTCTTGCGTCATTTTTCTTTTTTTTCTCTCATGTATATTTGGTGATTTTTGTTGTTTACTAATCTTTTTTTAATTTTATTTTATTTGCATGAAACGCATCGGAGCAACAAAGAGTCTCATGGCGAGACTCATCGTAGCAAACGTGAAAACCCGCATCTATGTGCATTTCTCTATCCGCATCGGAATTCCAGAGCCGCAGGCGAAAGACATCGCCATTCCTCGAGTCCTTTTAATTATTTTCTACCCCGCCCCCATTCATTTATTTGCTGAAAATTATATGTCTAACGCTACATTGATTAGTAGAATATTCATAATAGTTAAACCTTGAACCAATAGACTATAAAGTAGCTTAACATTAGAAATTTGCTTTCCCCCCTTTAAGTTAATTATTTTAGCTTGCTTAAGTTATAATCAAACTATTTAGTAATCCTCCACTCGCATAATTATTTAGGTAGTCAAAACATTATTAGTTACTAAATCCTAACATGAGAAAATCATTTTTATAAACTCCTATTAGCACTCACATAGAAAAAATTTATTTAAATCGCAAGATCGTTAGCCTTCGCATAATACACATTGTCATACCCTATAAGCATATATTTTTGTCATAGCAGATTTTGCATTAGTACCCCTATATTATACCTTGTAAGATAAATTTCGTACGTTTTTTTTATTACTTCATAAATGCATGTCTTCAACTAGAACTAACTTTATATATTATTTCTTATATTTTATGTTGGTCAAAAATACATCTTTTACTTACAAATATCTTTTGCTCAAGTACTTTCAAAACATGCATTCTTAGCGACAATAATTAACCCTAGGTTTGAACGGACAACCGCAAGTTAGCGGATCCTTTAGGGTGCCTAACCCCTTTCCTTTAGGATAATAAAGTACCCTTACCCAGAATCTCATTAAGTTTAGCAGACCACTAAATGGAGTTAATGTTTACTTTAAACTAGTTAAACATTTAGGTGTCCTAATTCACCCAAACTAATTAGGTGGCGACTCTGCGAACCCTTTTACATTTTAACATTCCTTTTAAAATTTAGCATTTTATTATTTATTTCCTAACATTATTTATTTAAGCAGGGTTCGCTTTTAGAAAAAGTCGCGGTCGAAATCGGGCGCGACAACCCACACACACATGTCCTAATCTACACCCTCCACTTGCCCCCCCACTTGTCTTGATCTTGGCCATTGGTTGGCCTATAAATACCCCCCTTAGTTGATGCACTTCTTCATCCACACTTAGACATTTCTAAGTCTTAAAATCCCTTCCCCCCCTCTCTTGAGAGCTCTAGCCGAGAGCACCTCTCCCCCCCCCCCTTCCTAGTTATGCTAGCCGAAACCCCTCCCCCTTTGTGAGCCTTGGCCGAAACTACCCCCCTTCCTAAAGTTGTTTTTCGTGAAGTACCCCCCCTTGGTAGAAAAGTATTCTCCAAGTATTGTTACTATTCCAAAATACCTTGGCCTAATACCTTGTAGTATTCCAAGGTTACACCTATACTAAAAGCCCAGAAATACTATTATACTTCCCTTCAGTCACAAAACGAAACCCTAAGGAAAATCTTCATAGCCGGTTGAAGTTTTAAGAAGAAGTTGCGTAGAACTTCTAAGAGTTGTTTGGATGGTTGGAGCACCCAGGTGAGCTAAACGTTGCTTAGGATCGACATTTAAACTTGGATAATTTTGGGCTTATCGAGGTAAATACTCTTGTCCTTCTATTGTAATTGGAAATTACATACTGTAGTAGTATAGAAATGAATATAAGATACATAGAAGGATATTACAGAAGAGAATTGAACTGTAATAGAAGGATATTACAGAAGAAGATTTAAACTGTACTTACATAGATGTATTTGCGATGAGACTTGTGTAGTCTAACTGCAGGGAAGTTGTCGCCAATTCTTCCGTAGAATATTCTACAGAGTGGTCTAGACGTTGATAGACGTATATGGCCTTTATAGGTTGAATGTTCTGCGAGTAGCATGTTCTACTTGGAAGGTGGACAAGGCTAGCCGGGTTATAGCCGTGGAGCGTTTTGCTAATAGTCGATAATCGTCGCGAGGTATGTGATTCTTCCTATCCTCTTGAGCATGATATTTTAAAAGAATATATATAGTACGGTAGACGTACATGTGTTAACTGAACGTAGTTTTACGGCAATGTCTTTTGACTTAAGCCTGAATAATAAGAATCTTGAAGTATTTCAAGAGAATTAAGAAACCTTTTTTGAAAGAAGGATAATACTTGGTTTTGAAAGCATAAGAAGTTATACTAGTGCCTTACTGGGGCACCCAAGTAGTCATACATCAGAGAAATCAGTGGAATATAAAAACAAGACATGAAACAGTTGTAAAATGAGACACAGTTTATGTGAGAAAATGTCGCCTTTCGGCATATATATATAAACATGGTTTATAGCTACATCCCAATGCATAATAGGCTCTGCACCTCTAAGAAGATAAACAATTATGGCGGGACAGGGCCCCGCCATACCCTGACAGTACAACACTATCTACAACAGGGAGATCATACCCAAAAGTAGAGCCTCCGGAGAAGATGGAGCTCCTGACACTAACGCAAAAGATCCTAAGGATGCGGATCTAGCACCTACTTGCCCTTACCTGCGGATTTAACGCACTCGAAGGAGGTCGCAACAGTACCAAGTATGTGAAATCAGAAGTACTTAAATGAAATCAAGTATTTAAAACCATTTGCAAATACAATCGATTCGATTGCACATAGTGCCATATCACAAAGCGTAACAATAATAGGTAAATCGTAATGTGTCTTTTCTAGGCCGCGAATGATCAAGCAAGACCTAATCGCCCATAGTATCATTATGCGTGCCTAGTCCTCGACTTCTCGCACCGCATAGTCACACATGCACCCGCATGAGGTATTCCTCGCATCGGGTTAGCTAACCCCTGCACTCTCCTCGACTCCCGCACCGCATAGTCTCAATAGACCGCATAGCCACATAGACCGCATGGCATCCCCGTGACGGGCTAAAACACCGGAATGATCAATCACGGAACTCCGCAGCTCCGCATAGTCACATAGATCGTGATAGCCGATAGACCGCATCAAGGTGGCAAGCCCTGTATAACAAGTCGGGTAGGTGATATAATAACAAGATAACAGACTTACCGTTTAGCAACGTAAGCCAGCAAGAATGACCCCTTACACAAAGATTACAAGACACTAACACATGTAGCATCATAATATGTCTACTTATCAAACAATCTTACTACACTTAACAGAAATCAATACAAGGCTTTTATAAACAAACAAGTAAACAGTTCCTTTTATCTTTCTTAAGTTGTTATACCTAACTTCCCATAAAGCTAGTATAACTCTTAAGCTTTTGTTTTAAAAACCAAATATTTCTCTTCTGTTAAAAAAATGATTCAGTATTCTTTTGAAATGCATCAGGATTCTTATTATTCAGGCTTAAGACAAGAGACATTGCCGTGATTATTATTCAGTTAACACATGTACGTCTACCGTACTATATATATATTTTAAAATATCATGCTTAAGAGTATAGGAAGAATCACATACCTTCTCGGCGAAAACCTCCTGCCAAGTCGAATATGTCGCGCGCAGAATCAAATTATATCACCAAATACGTCTATCAACGTCTAGATCAGATCGTATAAAGCTCTGCAGAGGTTCTCTATTCTATGGAAATTTGGGCAGCACTCCTACCCTAAGCTATACGATCAGAAACAAATTCTATGTAGTACAGTTCAATTATTCTTCTTTTATACCCTTCATGTGATAGCTCAATTCTATTCTCAGTAATATCCTTCTAAGTATTTATACTTATTCCTATACTTCTACAAGATGTATTCTCTAATTACAAAAGAAGGGTAAGTTTATTTACCTCGATAAGCCCAAAATTATCCAAGTTAAACGTCGCCCGAGCAAGGTTTAGCTCCTAATTTGTACGCTCCAATAGCTCCAAGAACCCTTAGAAGTTCTTCTCAACTTCTACTAAGTACTAAGGGATTTGGACTAGGGTATTTTGGGCATTACAACAATACTAGAAGGCAACTTTTCTACCAAGGAGAGGGGTAGGTTTCTGCCAGGCTGGGGGCCTCGGCCAAACCGCCAGGCTAGAGTGGGGAGAGGGTGTTTGACGAAATGCTCAAGGGAGAGGGGAGGATTTTCAAGACTTGGAGAAAGATTTGTGGATGAAGAACTCTTCATCTTAAGGGGGGTATTTATAGGTCAAGCCATGGCCAACCAAGGGCCAAGATGATGCCAAGTGCAAGGCAAGTGTAGGGTGAGGATTTGCCCAAGTGTCCATTCTATCTACTACACAAAAATATCCTACCAACTACTTGACAAAATAAGCCATCCATTCGGCCCTAATGCCGTCCCACATCCATCAATGAGAGGGTGACAAGTGTCGCCCTCTCGTTGGTCCAAAATGTTTCGTATCTCGGAAAAATCCGCAAAAATTAGAAATGGCATAGCCGGAATTTATCCTACGCGAGTCTTGTAAAACGTTTCGTCGGAAAACGATTCTTTGAGTGAGTTGTGCCCAAAAAAACGTCCCATGCCTAAACTTTAAGGCTAAACTTCAGACGCACGCCTCACGTACATACTCCGGAAATACGGGGTATAACATTCTCCCCTCCTTAGAAACATTCGTCCCGAATGTTCCTTCCCAAGACAGTTAACGATAAGGTTCTTCTTAACTTAAACAGTTTGCAAATGCCACATACGGCCACAAAACAACACTTAGGCATATATGACAATGAAAATTTACAAGTAGGAAAGTGAATTACCTGGAGGTGTGGGGAACAGGTGAGGATACTTCTGCCTCATGTCCTCCTCAGCTTCCCACGTCATCTCCTCCCTAAGCTCGTTCCGCCACAAGACTTTGACGGAAGCCACGTCCTTGGTCCGCAGACGCCTAACCTGACGATCGATTATCGCTATGGGAATCTCCTCTTACGATAACCCCTCGGTCACCTGGACATCGTCAATCGGGTGCACCCTAGATGGATCCCCGATACATCTCCTCAGCATAGAAACATGAAACACCGGATGACCGCTCCGGTCGGACGGCAGATTCAACTCGTAGGCAACCTTGCCTACCTCGCGACAATCTGATAGGCCCAATGTACTGGGCCGAGTTTCCTTCTTCCGAATCTCATCACACCTTCATGGGTGACACCTTCAGAAAACCCAATCATCAACTCGAACTTCGATGCCGACGACGATGATCCGCATATGACTTGCCGACTCGAGCCGCCAAGAACCTCTCCCGGATAAGCTTTACCTTATCCATCGCTCACGCACCAAATCTGGTCCCACTAATCGCACTCGCCTACATCGAACCAGCCTATAGGCGATCTGCACTTCCTCCCATACAAGGCCTCATAAGGCGCCATCTGAATACTGGAGTGGTAGCTATTATTGTACGCAAACTCAACCAGAGGCAAATGATCCTCCCAACTACCCCTGAAGTCGATAACACAGCTCGCAAAGATATCCTCGAGTGCGGATAGTGCGCCACCGTCCGTCTGTACGTGGATGGAATGCGACTGTGCTCACTGCGTCCCCAAACCCTTCGAAAGACCTCGGAAGTTAGCCAGAACCGGGCTCCTCATGCGATATGATCGAAATAGGGACTCATGCACCGACGATCTCTCGGATGTAAAGTCCGCATAATCCTCGGTAGAAAAGTCGTCCTAACGGGAAGAAAGTGGGCTGATTTCGTCACCGTCGACGATAACCCATATAGAATTATGTCTCCTCCGAGTGAGGTAATCCCGTGATGAAGTCCATGTTGATCACCTCCCACTTCCGTGTCGGGATCTCTATCGTCAGTAACAAACCACCGTGCCTGCGTGCTCTACCTTCACTGGCGACAACACGGCACGTTACGAACTCGCAACGCCCTCTTCAAGCCATCCCACCAATACACGGATCGGCGTCGTGGTACATCTTGGTCGCACTCGATGGATAGAGTAACGCGCGTGTGCTTCCCAAGAACTTGTCGCCAAGTCCCGCAACATCCGGAACACACAACTCGCCTCAAACCTTAGCACCCCATCGTGCTACCTCAAAAGGACCCTTCCTCACGAAGAGCCGCATCACGATACCGAATCAAACCGGATCCTCGAATCGTTGCTTCTTCACCTCCTCGACGATGGAAGACTCGCAACCTCACGAACTCGAACCCCACCGCTATCGTAATCAATCAAGCGGACACCAAGGCTCGCTAATCGATGCAAATCACGAACCATGCCCCTCCTCTCTAGCCGCACATCCGATAGGCTCCCATCGACCTACGACTAAGAGCATCCGCCACAACATCGCCTTCCCCGTGGGTACAGATATCAACATCGTAATCCTTAAGCAACTCTAACCACCGCCTCGCCGTAAGTTCGGCTCCTCCGGGTGAAGATATCCGAGGCTCTTGTGGTGCGTATAAATATCCACGTGAACCCCATACAAATAGTGCCTCGGATCTTCAAAGCGTGAATCACCGCTAACTCCAAATCATGGGGGTAGTTCCTCTCGTGTTTCTTAAGCCGGGACGCGTACGCTATAACTCTACCCTGCTGCATCAACACACATCCCAGCCCGATGCCTGACGCATCACAATACACAACATAACCGTCTGGTCCCTCTGGAAGAGTAAGAACGGGCGGTCGTCGCCTCCTTTAGAAGCGGAAACCCGCCACACGCATCACCATCAAACTTAGCCGCTTTCGAGTCACCTAGTCAATGGTGCGCAGATAGAAGCAAACTTTTCTACGAACCGCGATAATAACTGCGAGGCTCGTAAAGTCGCACCTCTGTCGGAGTAGTAGGTCTAGGCCAAGTCCTGACTGCCTCGATCTTGGCCGTATCCACTCGAATGCCATCAGCCCCGACAATATGTCCATGAAAAGCCACCGAAGCTAACCAAAACTCACATTTGGAAAATTTGGCGTATAACTGCTGGTCCCGGAGAATCACAAGAGCCTCAAATGCTCGCATGCTCCTCGCTTCCGAGCGAGAATAAACCAAGATATCATCGATGAACACTATCACAAGCGTGTCCAAAATGGTTTGAACACTCAGTTCATCAAATCCATGAATATCGTCGAGCATTGTCAACCCAAAAGACATGACCTGAACTCATAATGCCCGCATCGTCCGAATGCACCCTAGGGACATCCACCTCTCGACTGCACTGATGATAGCCCGATCGCAGATCAATCTTGAGAAACATCTCGCACTCGCAATCGGTCGAACAAATCATCAATCCCGGAAGGGGTATTCGTTTAATGGTCACCTTGTTCACCGTCAGTAATCAACACACATGCGCAACGCCCCGCCCTTCTTCTTCTTCACGAACAATACCGGCGCTCCTGGGAGAAACACTAGTCCGATGAAGCCCTTCTCCAACAAATCTCTCACCGGTCCTTGCCTCTCTCAACTCGGCAGGTGCCATTCTGTATGGCGGAATGGAAATAGGCCGAGTGTCTGGCAGCACATCGATACAAAACTCAATCTCCCTCTCAGGAGGGATACCCGGGAGGTCGTCTGGAAACACGTCTGGGAACTCTCTGACTACTGGAACTGACTGAAAATCTGGTACTGCAGCCTCAGTATCAAACACCCGAACGAGATGGTAGATATACCCCTTCTGCACCATCTTCCTAGCCTTGAGGTAAGAAATAAACCTACCGCCGGCGTCTGATGTTCCTCCCACTCAACAACCGGCTCAGAAATCGAACCGTACCACTCTCTCTCGCAGCTACATTGGCGTAGGAAGCTAGCCAATCCATACCCATGATCACATCGAAATCGGTCATATCCAACTCTATCAAGTCGCCAGGTCCGACGATCAGAATGGTCACTGGACAAGCCCTATATACCCGCCGAGCTACCATCGAATCACCCACTGGCGTAGCTAGCTCGAAGGGGTCTATGGACTCAGGCTCTATCTCTATCCTACTAGCAATAAGGGGAGATATATAGGACAGAGTAGAACCCGGGTCTATCAAGGCATACACATCAACTCCGAACCGATAAAGTACTGCGGACGACATCAGCGACGCCCACGATCCTGCCGGTTGACAGCATAAACGCGATTCGAGGACCGCTAGAATCGGGACCCGCCACGACCGCCGCACCGACTGACCCACGAGTACCACGCCCCGGCGAGTAATCGTAGGAGATGATGGCGGCAATGCACTCGTAGGCCGGGCCCTACCACTAGCGCCGCCGGCCGGACAAACTCGCGAAATGACCGCCGCCACAAGTATAGCAAGCTCCCTGAGTAGTACTACAGCCTCCCGAATGGAATCTACCACAACGGCACACCGAGCAGACCTCGATCGGTTAGCACCTCGCTACTCGAAGTCAAGTCCCGGGTCCCGACACGCCCCGAATGCTCGCATCAGAAAATGATGTAGAGTTCTGCGCGGCTGTGGTGCAAATCTAGACTTCTGCTGATGTCGTCCACCCTGAGAACCACCAAAAGAACCGACCGTCTTGGCCTTCTTCTGCTGCTGATATCGGTCTACCCGGCGGTCTCTACGCTCCTCGCATCCCAGCATGAGCTGCATACGGTAATGTCCATGCTCGGCCGGCGGACACACCCGCACAAGACTCGCCATATAATCATCTAGCCCGTGACGTAGCGATGCACCGGTCCTCCATATTCGCTACCGGCAGTGGACATATCGAGCCAAAGAATCGAACTCGACATTGTACTCCCTAATCGGCGCCCTCCCTGTCTCAAGAATAAAAATCATCATTTCGTGCCTCCTCATCCGCGGAGGCAAGAGTGTGTGAGAAAGCCTCAAAACTCATCCCATACTGCTGGAGGTGCATGCTCTCCCCGGGAAAGCTCCCACGAATCAAACCAATCGACTGCGGTATCACGCAGCCGATGCGAACCAAAGATCACGGACTCGGTCTCCGACGCCCTGATCACTCTCATAATCCTCGCAGAATCGACGGATGAACTCTCGCGGATCATCCTGCGCCTCGATCCGTAGAACTCGCGGGCTACAACTCAGAAATCCGTAGCCTCAAATTGTGCCTCTCGGTGAACCATGGGTACGATCGGGCCGAACTGAATCACAGATCCAAATTTATCCTCGTGTCCGCCACAATCCTAGCCAATAGCCGGGCCATCTCTCAGATCCTATCTCTCCGCCCCTGTGCCGGGACGGGAGGTACTGCATCGTGGTCTCTTTGGGCCGGGCGGCGCATGGAACTCGCCGTCTGCATAGATCGGGCTCGAGCCTCGTGACTTCGGTGTCATACTAGCAGCCTTTGCCGCCGCCTTCGGGCCCGGGTTGCCTTACGTGGAGGCATAGCTGTTACATAAAAGGAATACGTTAGAGGGGTCCAACTTATAACACAGCTCTAAGGCACGATCTCAGAGTGAGAAGAATGGAAACCAATCCTAGATATCCTATAGCCTCCTGATTATTGGTGTGGTGCACAACACACCGATAATCAAGACTCTACTAGATACGGTCTGTAGACACTTTCCGAGGATTAACTGCTCTGATACCACTTTTGTCACGACCCGTTCCGGGGCCCGTGACTGGTGCCTTACCGGGGCACCCAAGTAGTCATACATCAGAGTAATCAGCGGAATATAAAAACAATACATGAAACAGTTGTAAAATGAGACACAGTTTATGTGAGAAAATGTCGTCTTTCGGCATATATATATAAACATGGTTTAGCAGTTACATCCCAATGCATACAATAGGGCTCTGCACTTCAAGAAGATAAACAATTATGGCGGGACAGGGCCCCGCCATACCCTGACAGTACAACACTATCTACAACAGGGAGATCATACCCAAAAGTAGAGCCTCCGGAGAAGATGGAGCTCCTGACACCAACGCAAAAGATCCTAAAGATGCGGATCTAGCACTGCCGCCTTACCGCAGATTTAACGCAGCCGGGGAGGTCAAGACAACAGTACCAAGTATGTGAAATCAGAAGTACTTAAATGAAATCAAGTATTTAAAACCATTTGCAAATACAGTTCGATTGCACATAGTGCCATATCACAAAGCGGAACAATAATAGGTAAACTGTATCAGGTCTTTTCTAGGCCGCGAATGATCGAAGCAAGGCCAATCGCCCATAGTATCATTATGCGTGCCTAGTCTCGACTTCCCGCACCGCATAGTCACACATGCACTCCGCATGAGGTATTCCTCGCATCGGGTTAGCTAACCCCTGTACTCTCCCCGACTCCCGCACCGCATAGTCTCAATAGACGCATAGCCACACGCATCGCATAGGCATCCCCGCGTCGGCTAAAACACCGGAATGATCAATCTCGAACTCCGCCCCGCATAGTCACATAGACTGCCTAGGCCGTATAGACCCGCATCAAGGGTGGCAAGCCCTCGGTATAACAAGTCAAGTGGGTAGGTGATATAATAATAGTACAACAGACTTACCGTTTAGCAACGTAAGCACATCAAGAATGACCCCCTTACACAGCATTACAAGACACTAACACAGGTAGCATCATAATATGTCTACTTATCAAACAATCTTACTACACTTAACAGAAATCAATACAAGGCTTTTATAAACAAACAAGTAAACAGTTCCTTTTATGTTTCTTAAGTTGTTATACCTAACTTCCCATAAAGCTAGTATAACTCTTAAGCTTTTGTTTTAAAAACCAAATATTTCTCTTCTGTTAAAAAAATGATTCAGTATTCTTTTGAAATGCATCAGGATTCTTATTATTCAGGCTTAAGTCAAGAGACATTGTCGTGATTATTATTCAGTTAACACATGTACGTCTATCGTATTATATATATATCTTAAAATATCATGCTTAAGAGTATAGGAAGAATCACATACCTTCTCGGCGAAAACCTCATGCCAAGTCGAATATGTCGCGCGCAGAGAATCAAATTATATCACCAAATACGTCTATCAACGTCTAGATCAGATCAGATAAAGCTCTAGCAGGGTTCTCTATTCTATGGAAATTTGGGCAGACCTCCCTACCCGGTAAGCTATAATACCATCAGAAACAAATTCTATGAGTACAGTTCAATTATTCTTCTTTTATACCCTTCTACTGTGATAACAGTTCAATTCTATTCTGTATTATCCTTCTAAGTATTTATACTTATTCCTATACTTCTACAGTATGTATTCTCTAATTACAAAAGAAGGGTAAGTTTATTTACCTCGATAAGCCCAAAAATTATCCAAGTTAAACGTCGCTCCTGAGCAAGGTTTAGCTCCTAATTTGTACGCTCCGATAGCTCCAAGAACCCTTAGAAGTTCTTCTCAACTTCTACTAAGTACTAAGGGATTTGGACTAGGGTATTTTGGGCATTACAACAATACTAGAAGGCAATTTTTCTACCAAGGGAGGGGGGGTAGGTTTCGGCTAGGCTAGGGGGGCCTCGGCCAAACCACTTAGGCTAGAGGGGGGGAGGGGGGAAGGAGAGGGTGTTGGACGAAATGCTCAAGGGAGAGGGGAGGATTTTCAAGACTTGGAGAAAGATTTGTGGATGAAGAACTCTTCATCTTAAGGGGGGTATTTATAGGTCAAGCCATAGCCAACCAAGGGCCAAGATAATGCCAAGTGCAAGGCAAGTGTAGGGTGAGGATTTGCCCAAGTGTCCATTCTATCTACTACACAAAAATATTCTACCAACTACTTGACAAAATAAGTCATCCATTCGGCCCTAATGCCGTCCCACATCCATCAATGAGAGGGTGACAAGTGTCGCCCTCTCGTTGGTCCAAAATGTTTCGTCTCTCGGAAAAATCCGCAAAAATTAGAAATGGCATAACCGGAATTTATCCTACGCGGGTCTTGTAAAACGTTTCGTCGGAAAACGATTCTTTGAGTGAGTTGTGCCCAAAAAAACGTCCCATGCCTAAACTTTAAGGCTAAACTTTCGTACGTACGCCCTCACGTACATACTCCGGAAATACGGGGTATAACAGAAGTTATACTAGCTTTATAAGAAGTTAGGTATAACGACTTAAGAGAGATAAAAGGAACGGTTTACTTAATTATTTATGAAAGCCTTATTGATTTCGGAAATGAGAATAAGTATCGAACAAACCACGTGTAGCTAATAAAGGGAAATGTATTGACTAATAAAGTATTATTAAAACCAGTAGAAACCTCCATCTGCATAGAAGCTAAGATGAGACAAAATGATATTACATTTCCTAGATCATGACTGCTCTAATAAGATTGTTATGAACAAGAATAACCTACTCACACATAAGGCATATGTTTCTCAAATTATTTTAAAGGAGAATTATATTAGTAAGTGATTAAAACTATGAACTACGAAACCTTTCGAAAATAAAAGACTCGAGTAATTGAACTTAGGCAAACTTGGACGTTTGGAAAAGAATGTTGTTACTTAATATTAAAAAAGGAAACTGTTTCGGGTTACTTAAAAAAGATAGTCACTCTATTTTTGATACTACGGGTATCGTGTGACTTTTGTGAAAGAAACAGATCTTTTTAAAGAATTAATGTATGAAGTACTTTGGGGTTAAAACCCGAACTTGTTGTCATAAAATAGAAAGTACCTTGGGTGAATAACTTGACTATGTTGGTTTGTGATAGCCTTGTAATACTTTCTTGATTGGTTTGATAAGTAATCATGTTATGATGCTACGTGTGTTAGTGTCTTATGATGTTTGTGTAAAGGGGTTTCCCTTGCTGTGCTTATGTTGATTAACGATAAGCCGTTGTACTGTTATATTATCACATACCCCCTTGACTTGATATACCGAGGGCTTGCCACCCTTGATGCGGGTCTATACGGCCTATGCGGTCTGTGTGACTATGCGGAGCAGCGGTATGCTCCAGGATTGATCATTCGGTGTTTTATCCGATGTGGGGATGCCCTACGCGATCGTGTGACTACGCGGTCTATGAGACTATGCGCGATCGCGAGTCCGTGATGGTGCCGGGTTACCGCCCGACGCGAGGAATACCTCACGCGCCTATGTGGCCTACGCGAGCAACGGTATGCTCCAGACTAGACGCGCATTGATCACCGAGGCGGTGGCGGCTTCGATCATGTGCGCCTGCAGAAAGACCCCGTGATGTAGTTTTATAGCATTGTTGGTACTGTGGGTTTTAGTAGTCGGCTATGCCTTCGTACTTACCGTGACGGTTTTATTATGACACGTGGACACGTGTTCATGTGTACTCGGTGTTATTACATCATAGATCGCCGATGGCGGAAGGTATTCCACGCATGATTGATGTGCGGGCGTGAGACCCATTGTTGTATTTGAGTAATGACTTTGAGGGCGTGAGTCACTGACTTGACGCGATCGCATATATTGTGTATCGTAAATTGGTTATCATATATGTCTTCGCTTATATAGACTATTATGATTTCATTTCTGATTTTCGCCACATACTTGGTACTGTCAGATCGACCTCCTTCGGCCGTTCATGCCGCAGTAGAGGTACACGATCGTCGATCCTCGCTCTTAGGATCACGATTAAGCGTTTGGGAAGCTCCGTTTCTCGGAGGCTTATCTTGTATAGTCCTCATGTTGTAGGTACTACATTCGTGGGTATGGCGAACCCTCCCGTCGTTGGTGTTGTAAAACTCTTGAGGTCCGTAGTCTGTTGTAAAGTTGGGATGTAATCGTTCATTCTTGAGATATTTATATACTTGCCGGGCACTCTTTTATTTGATAAATTGTGTCTCTTTTACATTGTTTCATGTCTTGTTTTATATTCCGTGATTACTGACGATGTCTACTGGGTGCCCGGGTAGGCACGATCCACGCCCGTTCGGTCGTGACAAAAGTGGTATCGAGCGATTAATCCTCGGAAAGTGTCTACGCACCGTATCTAGTAGTTCTTGATTATCGGTGTGTTGCACCACACCAATAATCGTGAGGCTATAGGATATTTAGGATTGGTTTCATTCTTCTCACTCGAGATCGTGCCTTAGAGCCGTGTTATAAGTTGGACCCTCTAACGTATTTCTTTCCCTTACCGCTATGCCTCCGCGTAAGGCAACCCGCCCAGAAGGGCAAGGCGGAGGAGCCGCGAGTAGAGCACGTAGGTTACTAGGCACAGGCCCAATCATCACTGGGGTGCTTCATTCGGGGAGTTCTGACGTCACCAGCAGAGTCTAGCATAGCGGCGAAGTTCCTATCGCGCCATGAGATTTGAACCTTCGCCCCACGACCGAGCAGACAAAGATAGATTTCAAAGAGACGACCGTTACTAGCTAGGAGTTAGCAACTGCAGAGTATTTTAGGTATCGATTCATCACGGTCTTAATGATTATTTAAGAGGGTTGCAAGAGTAGCTCTTGATCGAGCATGGCACGTGGTACGGGCTTATGCGTGGCGAGAAACGTAAGGATCGACGGGTTAACCAAGATCGTAAGAGGGCGAGCAGCAGGTCCTTTGGTAACTTTCGAGACGAATCGCCTCAGCAGATTAGATATGCGCCGCCATCGCAGAGTGTCCTCCCCGTGGTTCGGGACGTTCGAGTATGCAGAGTTGGCGAACTCCGTGGCTTCGTTCACAGATATACATAGTTCTAGCCACCGAGTTCGCTTTTTCCTCAGTGTTCACGATGTGACAGGCGTCATCCCGGGGAATGTCGTCTTTTTACTGGTACTTGTTATGCTTGCGGCCAGCAGAGCCATTTTGAGAGAAATTGTCCGACCAAAGGTGGCGCGGACGTAGAGACTCAGCCTTCAGGATCAGTGGCTAGTTCATCACCTTCCCTAGCTATGCGCCACCGGGCGTAATTGATTAGAACGACAAAGGAGGAAGCGGTAGAGATACATGTATATCCTTAAACCCTCCGAGATTAGTATGTGATAAGATGAGTATATCTTAAGTGTTATGTTCAGATAACATTGTGTTAATCATGGTTAGTTATCTGGGTAAGATTGGGGATAGGGAAAGTGTGAGCCTTAGATTTTTATACGTAGAGACCTTAGAGGCGAGGCCATCTTGGGTAAAAGAGTTATTTTATGTTTGACCCTTATCGGAGTGCATTGTATGCGTGAGCTGTGTTTTTGGGATAAGTCTCTGAGTAGTGTGAAATGAAAGAGGGTAGTTGATCTAAGAAGACCACTAGGTTTTCGTGACTTGATTGTGAGATTGTTAGGATCGGGAACAAGAGTTTTCTTGCGATAACGGTCGGGTCATGGACCGATTGCGAGTCAACCCGCGGCTTTGTATTGTGGTGGGGTCGAGTGGTCCCGCCAGGTGGTGGGGTCACGAGGGTGCTAGGCCCAAGTTTAGTTAACCAGCGTACGAGTTCGTGGATGCTTTCGACCCGATGCGCCGGCGGGTCGATCCTCTTGTCTTCATCAAGACCGTTTACTCGGCGAGGTTATGCGAGATGTTATATCAGGAAGGGTGGCAGGCTGCACGAGGTGCCTACTTTCACCTTATGACAGGCAGTGGAGCCCAGGTTACGACTATTTCGTTTTTCTGTAAGTTTGACCAGGCAAGGTTAGGAACTCAAAGTGAGTCTCGAGACGCATTCGCCTCGCCGGTGTGGATTTCAGTGGTTGTGAGGATTGTTGTCTCTGTTGAGGAGTGTTTTATAGCTACCATTTCAAAGATTCGGTGTCGCCTTATGAAGCCTCAGAGGCGGAAGTGTAAGTCACGGTCGATTGGTTCAATGTTGGCAAGGTTCAGATAGTTGGTTCATACTTGTTTCGGCAGGATGTGGATAGGGTGAAGCTTATCCAGAAGAGATTATTGGCAGCTCAGAGTCAACAGGAGTCGTGCGGATAATCGGCGACGACACTTAGAGCTCAGGTTGACGGTGGGTCTTCTTGAAGGTACCACCCGGAAAGGGTGTGACGAGTTTTGGAAAACAGAGGAAACTTAGCCCGAGTTACTTTGGGCCTTTGCAGATCATTTGGAAAATAGGCCAAGTTGCCTATAGGTTAGCATTGTCGTCCGACTTAGGAGGCAGTACGTCCGGTCTTTCATGTTGTTATGTTCGGAAAAGTATCGGAGATCCATCCAGAGTGTTCCCAGTTAATGATGATCAAGTTGGAGGTAGTAACCCAGAGATTTTGGAAAAAGAAGCAGAATCAGAAATGTGATAAGTTATGAGAAAGAGTTCGAATGTACGAGAAGGGTACGACGAGTAAGGGAAGAAGCGAGCAGGTGTTACGAGCATAGATGTGATCGTTTCTTTTGTAAAGTGAAGTGCGAAAGGAGTATATTTTAGACCTCGTGGGAGCTTTTGTAGTGATGGAAGTGATTCTCGTGGACTTGGATGTAAGTGTTTGCGTGTTGTATTGTGGCGGTGTGGCATGATTGTTTCGTAAGTACAGCGGTGAAGACTATCTTGGCGCATGGTTGTTTTGAGACTTAGGAGGAACATTCGACGAATGTTTCTAAGAGGAGAATGTTATACCCGTATTTCCAGTATGTGCGGAGGGTACGTATAAAAGTTTAAGCCTTAAGTTAGGCAAGGACCAAAATTTTGTGCACAACACACGAAAAGAATCGTTTTCCGACAAACGTTTTCCAAACTTTGCGAAGGAAAATACGGCTATGTCATTAATATTTTTGCGGATTTTTAGAGATGAAATATTTTGGACCAACGAGAGGGCGACACTTGTCACCCAGTGGGTGGACGAAATGGTCTTCCATTGGCACGCTTTGCCTTTATTTTTTTGTCGAGAGTTGGTAGGATATTTTGTGGTAGATGACCAAGTGGGACCCACACACACATGTCCTAATCTACACCCTCCACTTGCCCCCCGCTTGTCTTGATCTTGGCCATTGGTTGGCCTATACATACCCCCCTTAGTTGATGAACTTCTTCATCCACACTTAGACATTTCTAAGTCTTAAAATCCCTTCCCCCCCTCTCTTGAGAGCTCTAGCCGAGAGCACCTCTCCCCCCCCTTCCTAGTTATGCTAGCCGAAACCCCTCCCCCTTTGTGAGCCTTGGCCGAAACTACCCCCCCTTGGTAGAATAGTATTCTCCAAGTATTGTTACTATTCCAAAATACCTTGGCCCAATACCTTGTAGTATTCCAAGGTTACACCTATACTAAAAGCCCAGAAATACTATTATACTTCCCTTCAGTCACAAAACGAAATCCTAAGGAAAATCTTCATAGCCGGTTGAAGTTTTAAGAAGAAGTTGCGTAGAACTTCTAAGGGTTGTTTGGAGCGGGTTGGAGCACCCAGAGTAGGAGCTAAACGTTGCTTAGGATCAACATTTAAACTTGGATAATTTTGGGCTTATCGAGGTAAATACTCTTGTCCTTCTATTGTAATTGGAAATTACATACTGTAGTAGTATAGAAATGAATATAAGATACATAGAAGGATATTACAGAAGAGAATTGAACTGTAATAGAAGGATATTACAGAAGAAGATTTAAACTGTACTTACATAGGACTGTATTTGCAGCAGACTTGTGTAGTCTAACGGGTAGAGAAGTGCTGCCCAATTTTTTCGTAGAATATTCTACAGAGTAGTCTAGACGTTGATAGACGTATATGGCCTTTATAGGTTGAATGTTCTGCGAGTAGCATGTTCTACTTGGAAGGTGGACAAGGCTAGCCGGGTTATAGCCGTGGAGTGTTTTGCTAATAGTCGATAATCGTCGCGAGGTATGTGATTCTTCCTATCCTCTTGAGCATGATATTTTAAAAGAATATATATAGTACGGTAGACGTACATGTATTAACTGAACGTAGTTTTACGGCAATGTCTTTTGACTTAAGCCTGAATAATAAGAATCTTGAAGTATTTCAAGAGAATTAAGAAACCTTTTTTGAAAGAAGGATAATACTTGGTTTTGAAAGCATAAGAAGTTATACTAGCTTTATGGGAAGTTAGGTATAACGACTTAAGAGAGATAAAAGGAACGGTTTACTTAATTATTTATGAAAGCCTTATTGATTTCGGAAATGAGAATAAGTATCGAACAAACCACAACAGCGCTAATAAAGGGAAATGTATTGACTAATAAAGTATTATTAAAACCGGTAAACCTCCATCCGCATAGAAGCTAAGATGAGACAAAATGATATTACATTTCCTAGATCATGGCTGCTCTAATAAGATTGTTATGAACAAGAATAACCTACTCACACATAAGGCATATGTTTCTCAAATTGTTTTAAAGGAGAATTATATTAGTAAGTGATTAAAACTATGAACTACGAAACCTTTCGAAAATAAAAGACTCGAGTAATTGAACTTAGGCAAACTTGGACGTTTGGAAAAGAATGTTGTTACTTGATATTAAAAGGAAATCGTTTTGGTTACTTAAAAAGATAGTCACTCTATTTTTGATACTACGGGTATCGTGTGACTTTTGTGAAAGAAACGGATCTTTTTAAAGAATTAATGTATGAAGTACTTTGGGGTTAAAACCCGAACTTGTTGTCATAAAATAGAAAGTACCTTGGGTGAATAACTTGACTATGTTGGTTTGTGATAGCCTTGTAATACTTTCTTGATTGGTTTGATAAGTAATCATGTTATGATGCTACGTGTTAGTGTCTTTATGATGTTTGTGTAAAGGGTTTCCACTTGTGCTTATGTTGATTAACGATAAGCCAGATCGTTATATTATCACATACCCTCGACTTGATATACCAGGGCTCACACTCGATGCGTCTATACGCTTATGCGGTTCGTGTGACTACGCGAGCGCCGTATGCTCGAGGATTGATTATTCCGGTGTTTTATCCCGACGCGGGGATGCCCTATGCGGTCTGTGTGACTACGCCTATGAGACTATGCGGATCGGGAGTCCGCGAGGGTACCGGGTTACCGCCGACGCGAGGAATACCTCACGCGCCTACGTGTGGCTTTACGCGAGCGGCGGTATGCTTCCAGACTAGACACGCACATTGATACCGAGGCGAGTGGCGGCCTTCGATCATGTGGCGGTCTAGAAAGACCCGTGATATAGTTTTATAGCATTGTTGGTACGTGGTTTTAGTAGCTATGCCTTCGCATTTACCCCGACGGTTTTATTATGACACAGGTGAGACACGTGTTCATGTGTACTCCTTGGTGTTATTACATCATGATCGCCGATGGCGGGCGTATTCCACGGCGTGATTGATGTGGTGGGCGTGAGACCCGTTGTTGTATTTGAGTAATGACTTTGGCGGCGCGAGTCACGACTGACGCGATCGCATATCAGGTATCGTAAATCGTTATCATATATGTCTTCGCTTATATAGACTATTATGATTTCATTTCTGATTTTCGCCACATACTTGGTACTGGCCAGATCGACCTCTTCGGGCCGCGTTTATGCCGCAGTAGGTACACCGCCGTCGATCCTCGCTCTAGATCACAGTCATTGGGGAAGCTCCGTTTCTCGGAGGCTTATTTAGTATAGTCCCCGTTGTTGTAGTACTTACATTCGGGGTATGGCGGCCCCGTCCGTCGTTGGTGTTGTAAAACTCTTGAAGTCCGTAGTCCCGTTGTAAAGTTGGGATGTAATCGTTAATTCGAGATATTTATATACTTGCCGGGCGGCACTTTCTTTATTTGATAAATTGTGTCTCTTTACATTGGTTTCATGTCTTGTTTTATATTCAGTGATTACTCGATGTATGTCTACTTGGGTGCAGGGTAGGCACGACCACGCCCAGGTTCGGGTCGTGACAGATATCAAGATTTCGAGTATATTTTAGGGGTCAATCTATGTCTTTTCCCTATATAAATATATACTCATTTATGTCATGCTTTTCGCTTTTTGAAATTCAAACTTCTTAATTTTAATCATATATTTGGATATATTTTTTTTAGTAACATATTTTAAAACTACGTAAAAGATATTACTCCCTCTATTTCAATTTATGTGAATCATTTATTATTTGAGGAGTTTACGAGGTGGTTCTTTGATCACGTTTTTCTTACATTTTTTCTAAATTATTTGAATTATAAATTATCATTACTTATAGTACTTTTAACGTAGTTTCTAAATATATTAATTTAATTTTTACAAACTTGAAAAATCTATATCAAAATTTATGATTAAAGTTATAAAATTGACTCTCGTATTTCGAAAAGGTTCACATGAATTGAAATAGAGAGTATAAGTTATAATAATTCAAAATTCAAAATTTAAAATAACTTTAAGTAATCTGTGATAAAAAATAATTCATTTGACACTTAAAATATCAAGACCATACATAAATTGGTATGAATGGAGTACAATAAGGTAACACAAAGTAAAAAATAAAACTTGTATACAAATACAAATTAGATCTACTACGATTCTAACTGTAGCAGAAGAAGTCATAAGTTTTTGTTGAAAACAATACTTTACTTGGCTGCCCTCCTGCCCCCTATGTTGACTTGGTTTCTATTAGGGGTGATCACGGGTACACAGTAGCATCTGTACTAATTCATTGACACTAGCGTGTGTCCTCTCCATAGGAGTAGTCCTATTTTTTTTGTTTCAAGATTGTTAGCATCTGTACGAAGGGACTCGGCTCCCCGCACTTCCCCTCTCGTAGGTACGAAGGGACCCGACTCCCCTCCCGTTGGTCCAGTTCCTCTTGGATTTGTGACATGTGCATTTAATGGCTCAGATCTGTTGCAGTATTCAAGATATCACGCAGAACAAAAATTCATTTCTCTAAGACCATTTTCGGTAGGAGATATTGTTTCCGATAATTACACACAATAGGAGACAATTCAAATGACATGTTGACGTAAAAAATAATTGAAAATTATTGAATATATAGGAGATAATCTTGTCACGTGGAGACAATGTCTCATGTTGCAGAAGGTGCAGGAGTGCCATGTGGCAGTCTGCGATTGGCTGTCAGAAATTTATTTTTCACCGCTATTTTAATTGCTAGTTTTGACCAATAATTTGACCGAATTAAAAAAAATAAAAACATCAATTTTTTTTATTTTTCAAGATCTATAAAAAGAGACTAAGTTTACTTCATTTTGACACCGAAATATTTTGGCTATTTTCTCTAAATTTCTATCTTCTTCCAAATTATTTGCTATTTTTTTTAATATGGATTCTAATCAAAATTTTAATCTTCCTCCAAATTTTATATTTCCTAACCAACTACAAAATCTCAATATTCAACGTCCACAAAATTCTCAAAATATGTCATCCAATTTTCAAATGTCATATATGAGGTCAACTAATTTTGGTATGCAATATCCGTATAACCGAAAATTTTGGAATTTGACAAAAGTTTGAAACAACCTAAAATTAATTTTCAATTTGTGATTTTAATATTATCAATGTTTGAGTGTGTTTTTGATAAATTGTACGATAATTTATCTTCATTAATAAAATCATGTATTGTTGTGTTTTAATATTATAATAATATTTGATAAGTGTTAAAATTAAATGAATATAAGTAATTTATAATTTTATTATTATATGTGTAATAATATGAATTACAAGAATAATATCATATACAAATAGAAAATGAGATAGAATGAATATATATGGTGGAGTATATGTATTGATGTGGAGGAAAGAGAAAATGAATTATTTTCTGAAATATCTCCTGATGTGGAGTGTATGTGATAATTGAAGATATTTGATGATGTGACAAATGAATAATCTGATGTGACAGAAGATAAATGTGATTTCAATTATCTCCTGTCGGAGATGGTTTTATGTTTAACTCCTCCAATTTTCTGTGTTTAACTCCGTCCAAAAATAGTACTCCTAATATTCATTGTCCGACCTTAAGTAACACAAAAATTTATAGGGTATTCAAAAATCTATTCGGAACCGCAGGCTACAGGTAGGTTCCAGATAGTAAATTTAGGAACCAATCTTTTACCGGATAGGATCCGAATAATTAAAAAAGTTAGGGTATCCGGACCCGTCACCCCTAGTTTCTATGTGATTTTGGAAGCTTTTGGAGGAAATAAAGCTTTTCCCAATGGCTCCAACCGGAAAGTGAATTAATTTCAATTGCTTGACTATATCTCTTTCTATAATAATAATTCAGGCTAGACATACTGTGATTGATATATTATATTGATTCTTTAACTCTTCATTGTGTTAATTTTATTTGAAAATAAATTCAGAGCGAAAATTTGTAATTCCAGCAAGGAGGTTCTCGTGAAGACAGTTCAGTTTGAGTTTCGATTTAACCACTTCACATTAACTCTCTACATTTGGTTCGGCCTTACTTATGAAGTATATAAATTATAAAATAAAATATTTTACTTATTTTCATGGATTGCGTAAAATGATTTTTACACAAGTGGATAACTTAAAAGGATAATTACAAGTAACCATCATAATACATAATATTAGTATTCTGAAAAATAAAATACACAACAAGCTATATTACACTAACTAGTGTAAAAAAAATATTATTAGTGTATACCCATAGTTAAATCCAAAATAAAAACAAATTAGTGTTGGTGTCAATTTTCGTGAGACCGCAGTGTTTTTGTTCTCTCATACGCTCTTTGATTTTTCACCAAGTATATCAAAGATATAGACACCACTTGCTATAATTCAAACAAATCAACGGTAATCACAGATCATCTTATATATATTTTCATTTCTTTCGTTATGTTCTCAGGTAGAGCCAGTTGAAACAATCAAATAAGAAAACAAGTATGTCTAATTAAAATACATTGTAGGCACAAAGAGAGAGACTTATATTTTGACTTGTTGAAAGAACAAATGTTGAAGTTATTAGGGAGATTAGTTAAGCTTAACTAACCTAAGAAGTAAATAGAGATATCTTCAAGATATGTAGGTGTATATATACACATATTTAGGCATTGTATAATTTAGTTTTTGATGAAGAATAATAGAAAAATCTTCTCTCTACAAACACACACTCTTCCCATCTTCTTCCTTCTTGTTCTACATTGATGAATCCCTAATTGGTTCATAATTGAGATGAGATTTCAACATGGTATCAGAGCAATGATCAAATGTTCAATGATTGTCTTTCTTCCGCACCTTGATTGAAGACAATCGACTGATTTGAATCCATCTTCTCCTTCGATTTTTTATTTTCTCTGTTCTACAGTTTCTGTTCTTAACTTCTATGGTTCAAGTTCTGCTTTCTGGTTTTGATTATATCTTGTTTCTTTCTTGCTAATATTTGATTCTGATTCAAATAAGAATCCATCACAAGAAAACTCTTGTTACTACTGGTTGATTTTGACTCAGTTCAGAACTCATCACAAAGAAAATCCCATAATTTGGAATCAATATTGGTAGCTTATACAGTCATATCTGTCTTCCAATGGAAACTACTACACATGCAAGTGAAATTCCAACTGAAAATAATTAAAACAACACACAATCAACTGCGAGAATGAATTCTGGAATCACTGCAACAATTTATCACTATCACCCACTATTCTTCAATCATTGGATGTAATTGGTGTATCTCTCATATCATTTCAATTACTTGGTTTGGAAAATTATGCATTATGAAGTAAGTCTATGAGGATTGCACTACTTAGTAGAAATAAATTTGGTTTTATTAATGGAAAATGTAAGAAAGAAAATATGAAGAAGAGTGGTGAGATTAGTGAGATAGAGTTAATGCAGTGGTTCTGGTTTGGTTAATGAACTCAATTTCTAATGGCTTACTTAGTGGTGTGTTATATGCTGACACAACTTATGAAGTATGAGAAGACTTAAGAAAAATATTTTAATAAGGTAGATGGGTCAAGAACCTATGATCTTCATAGAGAAATAGCCACTTTGACTCAAGAAAGTTCAAGTGTTGTTGAATATTTCTCTAAACTCAAGACATTGTGGGTATAATTTCAAACTTTAGTACCACCTCCTAGTTTTGGATGCCCCAAGTCTAGAGAATTTGTAGAATACCTTCAAAGATAAAAACTATACAAATTCTTGATGGGCTTAAATGAGAACTATATGCAAGAAAGAAGCCAAATCTTGTTAATGTCTCCATTGCCTACTGTTAACAAGCCATATTCTATTATTACTAGTGATGAAAATCAGAAGTCAATTACTGCTAAGTCTGTTGGGTGTTGGTCCTAGTGGATTTAGTCACAATGTTAGTTATGATCCCACTGCTATGTACTCTAGAGCGGGTCCAAGCTCACATAAATTCAAAAAAAAAAATCAATATATTCTGTGAAATCTGTAAAATGAAGAGTAATACTAAGGAATTTTACTATAAGGTGGTTCGTTATCCACCAATTTTCAAGTATAAAAGAAAAGAACATGCTGCTCATAATGTGTATGCAGATGATCATGATGGTGGGACTGAGAAAATATGCAAAACCAATTATATGAGTGATAAGTCTACTATAAGGGTAAACACAAATCAGTGGCAAGTTAGAGGAGCACCTATGTTCTATAGAGATCAATATGAGCAGATTGTACAACTGCTGAATCACAATGTAAATGTACATCAATCTAACATGACTCACTCTCAGACTACTCAACCTCAAGTATCAATCACTACTAAGTCATCTGCAAATGCAACAGGTATGGATAGTCATAAAGGTTTTCTAATAGCTAATATACTTAAATAGTGAATTATAGACACTGGTGCTACTAATCACATAGTGGCTGATATAGAACTGTTAAATAAAACAACTAGAGTGAAGAATACATCTGATACTAAGAGAGTTCACTTACCTAATGGAGAGGTGGTGAGTGTGACTCATACAGGGTCAAGTACTATATCAAACATAAGTACTCTTAATAATGTATTTTACTTACCACAATTCAAATTCAATTTAATGTCTGTGTCCCAACTCATTAAGGAATTACAATGTGCAACCACCTTCTACCCTAATTTATATTACACCCCGTAATTTCAGGACATGTATATGAGAATGTACGTAAGGAAACAAGACTTGAAAATTTGAACGAAAGAAAGATTTGCTCTTTCTAAGGAAAATCTTCCGAACCTCGGGAAGGAAAAATGTTCGTTAATGAGAATTGGGTTCTCAAATTCGTTATTTGAGACTTATAGAATTTATCGGAAGTATGAAATTTTATTTCGGATTTGGTCACGTGGGGCCCACTCGGGAAATTTTACGTTTTTGTGGGGCCCACAAGATTTTCGATAATTTGACCAATTATGGAAATTTCGGAAAATAAAATATTATGGACCAATGGGAGGACGACACGTGTCATCCTCCACATGGATAGGTTGGGCGAAATTAGCATGGTCAAGTGGGCCAAGTTAGCTTGACATTTTTGACCAAATCCTAGCCACACATATGTAGTGATCCTAGCCCTTGATTTTGTTATATATTACACACTAGTGCAAGACTAGTCTTCAAGACTTAGAAAAAAATCAAGAACTTTTGTGTGCTTAAGGGAGCTCTCGGTTTTGGGGTTCAAAGTGGAACCAAAATTCTTCATTAGTTGATGATAAATCCCAATATTCAAACCAAAGGTCCCTAGAAGTATTCTAAGGATATCCAAACACAAAAATTCCAGAAATACTACGTTAATCCGTTAGTCGCAACATGAAAACCTAAGGGGGTTTTCATAGCTTGAGTTAGAACTTGAAGATGAGTTCTTCATAAGCTTCTAAGGGTTGCTTGGAGTGGATTGGAATGTCGAAAAGAGGAGCTAAAGTTGCTAAGGATCGACTTTTAATCTTGGATTATATTTGGGCTTATTGAGGTAAGAATCTTCGTCTTACTATTGTAATTGAAGATTGCATCATATGATAAGTTATAAATGATCATGAGATTTATGGAATGAAAATTTATAAGTGTTATGAAATTTGGAAACCTAAAATCCGAAATTGGCATGTTAGCCATTAAGATTGTAAATCAATTTAGTTGTTAGTTACGATCGTCGCATGTTATATAAAGAAGGGATTATAGTTGTTATAATTAACTGCGACTATATAACATGTTAGACTAACAACTTGGATTTAAAAGGAATTGGAAAAGACTATATGTTGTTACACATTATAGCCGAGAATGACCATTGAATATTGGACTATTTTATATTAATTATGGGGCAGAATTTTACACGTCCTGTTAGGCGTGTAATCCCTTTTGGTTAGCTGAATTGTTGACCCTTAAATGTGGCATATTAGTTATTGAATTCGGGCCTTGAAAAAGGTGGAAAAGTACGTAAAAACAAAGGAAATGCTGCCCAATTTTTCGTAGAATAAGAGACCTTATATTTAGTGTTATTCCACCTTAAAAAGCTAGAAGTTGATAGCCGTATTATGGTCATTATAGGTTGACATTCTACGTGCGGCATATTCAACTTAGCAAGTGGATTAAGTCGGAGAGGTATGTTGAACTTTCCCTATCTCTTGAGCATGAAAGTTTATAAATGTATAGTACGGTAGATGTACAAGCCTTAAACGAATTCAGTTTCATTTTGATATCATTGACTTGATTTAAATGTGAAAGTTTGGTTGAGTTGGAAAGTTAACTCACTTGATTTTAAAGAATGCAAATGCTTAGTTAGAAAGACATAAAATGTTATAATGGCTTTATGGGAAGTTAATTATAACGACTTTATGGGGAGATAAATGAGTGGTTTACTCAAATGATTTAAACAAGGATAAATAACTTGATTTTAAGAAGGGCAACTTGATTTAAAGGCATAAGTTGCCTAAGTTTTGAAAGTAGAAGTCACTTGGTTTAAAAGCCTTGAAATGAATTTCTAAATGGGTAGTGACTTGTTTTGAAAAGTAGACATACCTTGATACTACGGGTATTAGTATCTTGGGGGTTTTTATGTGAAAAAAAGTCTTTTGAAAAGAATAGAAGTATGTAGTACTTTGGGTTAAATTCCCGGATTTTTCATGACATGTTAGTACCTTAAGTTAAATAAAATGAGAGTGCATGCTAATTAAGTCTAATAAGAGTTAAGGGATTTCTTGACTTGCGTATGTTTATTATGTTAGCTGGTTGTGCTTGTGTTATGTTATTATGTTAGTCGGTTGTGCTTGTGATATATTATTCATTACGGGGTCATTCCTCGGGGCATGTTGCATATTCTGTGGATTTGCTCCCCACGATGCGAGGAAGCTACCTCATGTCAGTCCGTAGGGCTCATGCGGGTGAAACAGTCCCATGCGGGGCGGACCAGTCCTATGCGAGGAAAATTACCTCATGCGGGTCCATACGACCTATGCGGGTGAAATAGTCTCAGGAGTAGGATTTCATAATGATACTATGGGCGGATGGCCCTAGGTTAATCATAGGCTTCCTATTTTAAAACTGGCAAAGTTTATTCTTGTTTACTCTCATTATTAATAAGGCGCAGTGTACTGTTAATTTGGTTATCATACATGTCTCCAGTTTTGTTTTAGACTATGTGATTTAAATTACAGATTTCAGCCACATACTTGGTACATATTTTCAGATCGACTTTCTGGCCGCGTTCATGGCGCAGTAGGTTAAACAGTTGTTGATCCTCACTCTTGGTCACATTCGAGTTCGGTAAGCTCCATTACTCCGGAGGTTTATCTTTTGGTTCAGATCCCTGGTATTGTCTGTTATTGTACATTTACAGGGGTATGACGGGGCCCTGTCCCGTCACAGTTGTCAAAACTCTTAGAGGTATATAGTCATGTACGTGGGTCAGTTTGTAAAAAGAGGTAAGTTATTGGATTATGTATATACGCAGAAGGGTGGACTTATCGGCTAGTCGAGTTCTCATTTCTTATGGATTTATGTCTATGTATGTCTATGAGCTTATTTATGTTCCGCTGGTTATCTCTGATGTATACCTGTAGGGGTGCCCAGGTAGGGCACCAGTCGCGGGCCCGGGGTCGGATCGTGACAAAAGTGGTAATAGAGCAGTTAGTCCTCGGAAAGTGTCTACAGACCGTGTCTAGTAGACTCTTGATTATCGGTGTGTTGTGCACCACATCTATAATCAGGAGGCTACATGACATTTAGGATTGGTTTCCATTCTTCTCACTCTGAGATCGTACGATAGAGCTGTGTTGTTAGGGTAGTCTCTCCCTAACAACACAGCGTTGATTGCAGCTATGAGAAAGGCGACAGTGACCCAGGAAGGATTATATGGATTGCGTATCCAGGTTGGTAAAAATTGTTGTATAGTTGGTATAATGATGTACATCTATACGGATTTATGTATGAGGGTCATATATGTGTTGCCTGGGATGATTATAGATTACCAAGAGTTGGTAACGACTAAATAGATACCTGGAAGGTATGAAACAATTTAATGAATTCTCATCAAGGTTATATGTGCTAATTTGAAATAATTAGGAGATGATTATCTGTCTGAAAGGGTAATGAACCCTTAAGAAGTCATGTTTAAAGGACTTAATGGAATTCCATGTTAATAGATTAAGCTACGTTGTATGCTTAAGAGAATTGCACGAATGAGATCCGTATGAAGTAAGTATGGTTGTTGTGATTAAGACAACACGATTGTAGGTTAATGAAAAGTTATCTTACCCGTATGTTGGGGACTAATAATGTAGGCTTGGGACATGGAAATTGTGAGCCTTAAAATATTGATAACCGCAGAGACCTTAGGTGTATAAGGCCTTCTCGGGCAATAAGATTTAATTCAGACCAAGAATAAGAATTAAGGGCAATAATGGGCCGGATTGTGAACCTACTACGGGTCGACTCATAGCCTGAAATGGAGTGGGGTCAGTTGGTGGTGGTACCGCTATGTGATAGGGTCACGAGGGTGCAAGACCCAAGCCTGGTTAATCGTTGTACGAGTTCGTGGACGCGTTCCACCGGAACCGGATCGTGAGAGCCGGAAATGGCCTCAAATTGCTCAATGTATTAACACCCAGGATTGGGAACAGAAGATGTGATAGAAATCACGTACGTAGACTATAATAAGTCCGGAAGTATGAAAAGGGTATGACAAGTAAGAAAAGGAACGAACAAGTATAGAAGAATTGGGGTGGTCTGTAGTATGTGAATTACTCCTCCTTCTTTGACATGATCATTTGGGGAGTCTATGTGACTGATTTTAGTAAGTTTATGTGACTTGTTTCATTTGAAGTAAATAGATTGATTATGAAAGTATATGTTACTTGAAATTGAAAGTTAAGAGATGGAGATGAGGACGTACGATCATGGAAGGAATTTATGGTAAGTACCCTTGGAAGTACTTGGAGTTGGGTTAGTGTGGCGGTCAGGGCCACCACTTTCCGAATAATCTCAGGAGAATGCGCGAAGCAAGAATAAGATGAGTATAAGTGATACCTATGAAAAATAGAAGACATCATTAGTAGGTTTTGAAAATCTACACGATTTTAAGATGACGCTTGATGATTAGAATTATAGAGGAAACCGCAACAGAACCCTGTGATTAGGGTTGTAATTTCAAAGAAAGATTGTGAAAGGGAGATAAGCTCTCTCCCCCATGTAGAAAGGATAGTTTTGCGTATTATGGAGGGTTATGCGTACCCATATTATTAGGCTATGGATATGAGACTGGTAAAGTCTTCAGTTTCGTTATGCAATGGGTTAAAATTTTACATAACCCTGGGAAAAGTATTGTGTTGGGGTAATTGAGGACGACACTAGGAAATGGTCGAAGAAGCGTCGTAAGGATATGAATGCTGGTAGTAAGCAGAAATGGAACTGTATGATCGAGGATCAAGGAAGAAATATTTTGGTTATTAATAATAAGTATAATGAAGGGTTATGACCAAAATAATAAAGGCGAATGCAAGTATAGTTATGTAAGTTCCATAAGATATAATTACCCCAGACTAGTGTAAATGCCATTAATAGATGATGGGCAGTAAAAACACCTCGACAAAAGGTGGCAAGCCTGTAATGACGGGAAAGTCAGTATGAGAAATACGGAGAGATAAGAGACACCCAAGACAACTTGAAATGGAAAAATAAAGGTATGATGAATAGGAACTCAGACGATGAGAGGCCTAATCATGACAAGATAAGAAATCTTGGCAAGTCATTGGATTATGTAATACCGTGAAATTGGTTTGAACACATGACTATAAGCTCTATGAGCTGGGGAGAATAATAGGATTACTACTTGGAGAGATCAAGGAAATCTCCCCCTAAATTGCGATTGGCAGGAAGTCTTAGCCATGAGACAAGCGAAGGAATTGAATCTAATTATAGTAACCAAGTTGGGTGTGACAACACCAAGGATGGGAAACAGGAATCATAATTGAGATTATGTATACCCAAATATTTCGGAAGTATGAGAAAGGCTTCCAGTTATTGGAAGATAAGTTGACGACGGCTCCAGTTCTTACTCTCCCAGAGGGATTAGAGGGTTATGTGATTCATTGTGACACTTCAAGTGATGAGAGATATTGTGTGTGGATACAACACGGTAAGGTTATAGCCTATGCTTCCCGACAGCTATGAGAGCATGAGAGGGATTACCCTACCCACGATTTAGAGTTGGCAGCAGTTATGCATATCTTGAATATTTGGAGGCATTAATTATGGAATTCATGTGGCTATTGATACAACCCACAAGAGCCTCCAGCATATCTTCAGATAGAGGAAGCCGAACTGGCGGCAGAGATGGTGGTTAGAGTTGCTTAAGGCTTATGATGTTGATATCCTATACCACTCGGGAAAAGCCAATATGGTTACAGATGCTCTTAGCCATAGATCTATGGGTAATCTGTCAGATGACAACCAGATAGACAGGACATGGTCCGTGAGATTCATCAGCTAGCGAGCCTAGGAGTTCGGTTGGCTGATTCTGATGATCGTGGAGTTCGGATTCGAGAGGTTGCTGAGTCTTCCCTCGTGAGGAGGTGAAGAGGCGACAGTATGAGGATCCAGTCCTAGTACGGAATCGGCATATGGCTCTCTGAGAGGAGAAGAGCCTGTTTGAGATAGCACCTAATAGAGTGCTAAGATACGAGGGTAGATTGTGTGTACCCGGTGTTGCAGGACTTCGTCAGCAGGTCCTAGAGGAGGCACACAGTGCTCATTACTCTATTCATCCGGGGTCGACTAAGATGCACCATGACCTCGGATATACGTATTGGTGAGATGGCCTGAAGAGGGACGTAGCAGAGTAGTTGCTCAGTGTCCTAATTGTCAGCAGGTCAAGGTTAAGCACCAAAAGCCCGGTGGGCTATTACAGACGATTGAGATCCCGACTTAGAAGTGGGAGGTGATTAATTTGGATTTTATTACAGGGCTGCATCGTACTCAGAGTAAGTGCGACTCCTTGTGGGTCATAGTAGACAGGCTGATGAAATCATCCCATTTTCCTCCAGTCAAGACTACTTACTCGGTTGAGGATTATGCTAGATTATAGATCAGGAAGATTGTGAGACTGCACGGGGTTCCTACATTTATTATGTCGCATACCGAGCTCGGTTTGCCTAACTTCAAGGTCTTTCGAGAAGGATTGGGACGCGAGTGCCTCAAGATCTGCATTTCACCCTCAGACCGACGGACAGGCAGAGCGTACTATCCAGACACTTGAGGATATGCTACGGGCCGGTATTACAAATTTCAGGGGTAGCTGGGAGGATCATTTGCCTCTTGTTGAGTTTGCATATAATAACAGCTACCATTCCAGTATCTAGATGGCCCCGTATGAGGCTTTATATGGAAGGAAGTGTAAGTCGCCGATTGATATTGGCCAGGTTCAGTTAGTTGGCCCAGACTTGATTCAACAGGCTGTGGATAAGGTGAAGCTTATCAAGGAGAGTTTATTAGCAGCTCAGGGCCGACAGAAGTCTTACGCAGTCAATCGACGTCGACACTTGGAGTTTCAGATGGACGATTGGGTCTTCTTGAAGGTATCACCCAAGAGAGGTGTGATGAGGTTTGAAAAGAAAGAGAAACTTAGCCCAAGGTACATTGGGCCTTATCAGATCGTTCGTAGGGTAGGCAAGGTTGCCTATGAGTTAGATCTATCATCCGGTTTGGAGGCAGGACATCTGGTCTTCCATGTTTCTATGTTACGGAAGTATATCGGAGATCCACCCAGAATTTTTCCGGTCAATGATGTCCAGGTGACAGAGGGATTATCGTAGGAGGAGAGTCCCATAGCGATACTTGATCTCCAGGTCAGGCGACTACAGACTAAGGACGTGGTTTCCGTCAAAGTCTTGTGGCGGAATAATGATAGAGAGGAGATGACTTGGGAATCAGAGGAGGACATGATGAAGAAGTATCCTCACTTGTTCCCTACACCTCCAGGTAATTCACTTCCCTACTGGTCGATTTTAATCGACGTATTTGCCTAAGTATTATTGGTGGCCATGTGTGGCATATGCGATTATGTTGAGTGTAGTTAAAGGGAACTATGTCAATATCTGTTTAGATTGAACTCTGAAAGAACATTCGAGACGAATGTTTCTAAGGGGGGGAGAATGTTACACCCCGTAATTCCAGGAGATGTATATGAGAATGTACGTAAGGAAACAAGACTTGAAAATTTGAACGAAAGAAAGATTTGCTCTTTCTAAGGAAAATCTTCCGAACCTCGGGAAGGAAACATATTCGTTAATGAGAATTGGGTTCTCAAATTCGTTATTTGAGACTTATAGAATTTATCGGAAGTATGGAATTTTATTTCGGATTTGGTCACGTGGGGCCCACTCGAGAAATTTTACGTTTTTGTGGGGCCCACAAAGTTTTTGATATATTGACCAATTATGGAAATTTCGGGAAACGAAATATTATGGATCAATGGGAGGGCGACACGTGTCACCCTCCACATGGATAGGTTGGGCGAAATTAGCATGGTCAAGTGGGCCAAGTTGGCTTGACATTTTTGACCAAATCCTAGCCACACATATGTAGTGATCCTAGCCCTTGATTTTGTTATATATTACACACTAGTGCAAGACTAGTCTTCAAGACTTAGAAAAAAATCAAGAACTTTTGTGTGCTTAAGGGAGCTCTCGGTTTTGGGGTTCAAAGTGGAACCAAAATTCTTCATTAGTTGATGATAAATCCCAATATTCAAACCAAAGGTCCCTAGAAGTATTCTAAGGATATCCAAACACAAAAATCCCGGAAATACTACGTTAATCCGTTAGTCGCAACATGAAAACCTAAGGGGGTTTTCATAGCTTGAGTTAGAACTTGAAGAGGAGTTCTTCATAAGCTTCTAAGGGTTTCTTGGAGTGGATTGGAACGTCGAAAAGATGAGCTAAAGTTGCTAAGGATCGACTTTTAATCTTGGATTATATTTGGGCTTATTGAGGTAATAATCTTCGTCTTACTATTGTAATTGAAGATTACATGTTATGATAAGTTATAAATGATCATGATATTTATGGAATGAAGATTTATAAGTGTTATGAAATTTGGAAACCTAAAATCCGAAATTGGCATGTTAGCCATTAAGATTGTAAATCAATTTAGTTGTTAGTTACGATCGTCGCATGTTATATAAAGAAGAGATTATAGTTGTTATAATTGACTGTGACTATATAACATGTTAGACTAACAACTTGGATTTAAAAGGAATTGGAAAAGACTATATGTTGTTACACATTATAGTCGAGAATGGCCATTGAATATTGGACTATTTTATATTAATTATGGGGAAGAATTTTACACGTCTTATTAGGCGTGTTATCCCCTTTGGTTAGATGAATTGTTGAGCCTTAAATATGGCATATTGGTTATTGATTTCGGGCCTTGAAAAAGGTGGGAAAGTACGTAAAAACAAAGGAAATGCTTCCCAATATTTCGTAGAATAAGAGACCGTATACTTAGTGTTATTCTACCTTAAAAAGCTAGAAGTTGATAGCCGTATTATGGTCATTATAGGTTGACATTATACGTGCGGCATATTCAACTTAGCAAGTGGATTAAGTCGGAGAGGTATGTGGAACTTTCCTTATCTCTTGAGCATGAAAGTTTATAAATGTATAGTACGGTAGACTTACAAGCTTTAAACGAATTCGGTTTCATTTTGATATCATTGACTTGATTTAAATATACAAGTTTGGTTGAGTTGGAAAGTTAACTCACTTGATTTTAAAGAATGCAAATGCTTAGTTAGAAAGACATAAAGTGTTATAATGGCTTTATGAGAAGTTAATTATAACGACTTTATGGGAAGATAAATGAGTGGTTTACTCAAATGATTTAAACAACGATAAATGACTTGATTTTAAGAAGGGCAACTTGATTTAAAGACATAAGTTGCCTAAGTTTTTAAAGTAGAAGTCACTTGGTTTAAAAGCCTTGAAATGAATTTCTAAAGGGGTAGTGACTTATTTTGAAAAGTAGACATACCTCGATACTACGGGTGTTAGTATCTTGGGTGTTTTTGTGTGAAAAAGAGTCTTTTAAAAAGAATAGAAGTACGTAGTACTTTGGGTTAAATTCCCGGATTTTTCATGACATGTTAGTGCCTTAGGTTAAATAAAATAAGAGTGCATGCTAATTAAGTCTAATAAGAGTTAAGAGATTTCTTGACTTGCGTATGTTTATTATGTTAGCAGGTTGTTCTTGTGTTATGTTATTATGTTAGCCGATTGTTCTTGTGATATATTATTCATTACGGGGTCATTCCCCGGGGCATGTTGCATTTGCATATTTCGTGGATTTGCTCCCCACGATGCGAGGAAGCTACCTCATGCGAGTCCGTAGGGCTCATTCGGGTGAAACAGTCTCATGCGTGGCGGATCAGTCCTATGCGAGGAAAATTACCTCATGCGGGTCCATACGGCCTATGTGGGTGAAATAGTCCCATGAGTAGGATTTCATAATGATACTATGGGCGGATGGCCCTAGGTTAATCATAGGCTTTCTATTTTAAAACCGACAAAGTTTATTCTTGTTTACTCTCATTATTAATAAGGCGCAGTGTACTCTTAATTTGGTTATCCTACATGTCTTCAGTTTTGTTTTAGACTATGTGATTTAAATTACAGTACTTTCAGTTTCACATACTTGGTACATATTTTGTACTGACCCCCTTTCCTCGGGGGCTGCGTTCATGGCGCAGGTAGGGTTAAACAGGTTGTTGATCCTCACTTTTAGGGTCACAGTTCAGAGTTCTGAGAAGCTCCATTACTCCGGAGATTTATCTTTTGGTTCAGATCCCTGGTATTGTCTGTTGTTGTACATTCAGGGGTATGGCGGGGTCCTGTCCCGTCACAGTTGTTATGTCAAAACTCTTAGAGGTCTGTAGTCATGTACGTGGGTCAGTTTGTAAAAAGAGGTAAGTTATTGGATTATGTATATACGCAGAAGGGTGGCCTTATCGGCTTGCCGGTTTCTCATTTCTTATGGGTTTATGTCTATGTATGTCTATGAGCTTATTTATGTTCCGCTGGTTATCTCTGATGTATACCTGTAGGGGTGCCCAGGTAGGGCACCAGTCGCGAGCCCGGGGTCAGGTCGTGACAATTTATGTTCATTTCAGAATCTTTACAATGGGAGGGTGAATGAGATTGGTAGGCTGCAAGATAGTTTATACATGTTAATGAATCAGCCAACAACAAAACTTCTAAATGAACAATTGAAGTTAGGACTAAATATGAGAGAGGCTAAGGAACATGCTACAATGCCGGGGAAGAAATAAAATTGTGGCACATAAGATTTGGACATACTTCTAGTACTGTTTTAAGCAGATTGATTAGAGCACAATTTGATGTCATCGCTAGAACTATAAATAAATATAATGTGTGTCCATGTGCTAAATAATATAGACCTACTTTTCCAACTAGTAAATATAAAAGTACTTCTAGCTTCAACCTCATTCCTATGAATGTTTGGGGACCTTACAAGGTTCAAACTCATAATGGCAACAAATATTTTCTAAGAATAGTAGATTATTTTACAATAATGACTTGGATATATTTACTTAAATTAAAATCATATATATGTGTTATAGTTCAGTAGTTTTTAACCATTGTGTATACTCAGTTCAATAAAATAATGAAAATAATTAGAACTGATAAGGAACAAAATTTGCAAATGATGTATGCAATAATTTGTTCTTAAAACTAGGAATTATACATCAAAGATCTTATGCCTATACACCTCAACAAAAAGGTGTGGCTGAAAGAAAACACAGACACATACTATAAATAACAAGAGCAGTAAGGTTTCAAGCCAATATTCCCTTAAATTTTTGGGGCTTAACAAAATGTGTACCAAGATGTTGTATATTTGATAAATAGATTATCCTCTTCTATTACTGGCATAATACCTTATGAGATGCTTTACAAGAAAAGACATTCAATTAGTCACTTGAAAGTATTAGGTTGTCTGTGATATGCAAAAGACTTGACAACATCTGATAAACTGCAATCTAGAGTAAAAACACGTGTCATGATGGGGTATTCTAAAATACAAAAGGGGTATATTTTATATGACATGCAAAACAAAATGTTCTTTATCAATAGAGATGTTAGTTTCAGCGAAACTGAGTTTCCATTCAAAGTAGAAAATTCAAAAAGACAAATTTTCCTGCACAATCAATCTGGTAAGCCTGATGATTACTTTACTTCAAATATATATATATATATAAATAGGGAAGGAACCGGCATATAAAAGACTGAATAGTATAGAGATAAGTAAAAATACGGCAGTTAAATAGAGAGTAATTGGGAAGAAACTGTCACTAAGTTAATAAGTTAAGGGTCTTCGAACTAGGAATCCACACACATGGAATTCCACGTACGCGAATCCTTTCTCTCAATAGAATTACTTCTTATGTTTTTGGAATCATCTTCTTCCATGGATTCAAAGAAGATAATAAATTTCGAAGAAATCGATATATACGTTTTTGAATAGTAGATTGATAATTAATCATACAAAAGGTAAATAGAGATTACTTCTAAAAATCACAAACCATACATGGATCCGTTTTTACCCAGAACTAATTCTTATAATTCTCAATCATCTTCTTCTTTTGAATCAAAGAAGATAATCAATTCTGAAGAGATCGTTATACACGATTTCGAAAAATCAATTGACAGTTGGGAAATCCCAAAAGTCAATAGAGACCAAATTTACAAAAATTCCAAATATCAATTCTTCAAAACTGATTTCACAATCAAAACAGAAGAAAGAGATATTCAATTAACAAAACCTTTTGAAACAATTCAATTACTTTCTCAAACATCCTTGAAAAAGCATAGAGAAAGAAATTACAAATACATTCACATTGGTTTAGTCCAAGTAGGGATAAAACCCCTTACTAAAGAAGGATTAAACACTTCAATCCTTGCTATCTTAAGAGATGCAAGATTCACAAATTTCGAAGATTCCTTGTTAAGTTCGGTTGAGTCGGTCTGCTGCGGGACCAATCTCTTTTGATTGTTACCCAAACTTTTCAGTTTCTTTGAATGATAAAAATATCCAAAAATCCCTCGTCTTACAAATCAAGACACATAATTACCAAATGCTTGAAGGATCTATTCATGTAGCATTAATTTTCAGAATTCACTACAAAGCTATGACTTCTGCTTTTGCAACAAAAGTCAGATACCATAGTAAGAAAGGTGAAACCCTTCTTTTACAAACAGACCTTTCCAAATCTAACACGGTAGTACCGCGACCCATTAGATGGAAAGATATTACCCTACCAGATGAATGGATCCTGGAAGGCGTAGTAAAACCTGAACCCTTAGAATCTGAGAAACCAAATAACCATCTTAGAGAAATTACACAATACCAAGATGGTAGGGTTAGTCTCTAATTTTTAAGAAGATCTATGAGTAATAGATATGAAGATATCAGTTCCGAAGAGACCCTAGACTTAGGAAGAGTCTCACAAATACCTTCAATAACAAATACACCAGTCAAAATAAAGCCTAGGTATTCTACATCAGATCTACCAAATCTGACAAACGTAGATTACACAAATCAAATACCCAGACCAGTATATATAAATGTTGTGGTTAGAGAAAAGATGGACGACGAAGAACCTACTAGTCCAACATACTCTTCAATAACCCACAATGAATTAGCAAATGAAATTAAGGTTCTAGAAAAAGAATTCCAAGTAGATAAAAAACTACTACAAAAAGAATTCTATCGAGAACATAATTCAGAAAAGAGAATTTGGTTCTTTAAAAAATTCCTTAATACGAGAAAACAAATACAAGAAAAATTCTATGAATTTGTCCAAGATAATAAAATTAATATTCCGTTCTTCAAATGGTTTGAGATATATTCCTCTCAAAACTCCATAAAATATCCCTTCCTTAAAACAATAGACTCCACTGTCGAGAATAGTGTAACAATGTTAACACATAATTCCGATAGCAGTGATACATTAGAACAATTAGGAAACCCCTCATCAACAATATGAATTGGGAACAACAACCTATTCAGGGAATGCAAATAACTCCAGGGTTACAAATAATCCCTGCTCCAGATCTAGGAATAATCAAACCCCTAGCTCAATCTCGTTACAATGCCGCTTCAATTTACGATTGGAACCTTGATGGAATGACTGAATACAATATCCTCAGTTTTCTCCAACAAATGACAATGGCAGCAAATGCCTACCAAACGCAAAAAGAAGTCCTCGATAAAACCTCTGCAGAACTGCTAATCGCAGGATTCTCAGGGCAACTAAAAGGATGGTGGGATCATTATCTCACTGACCAACAAAAAGAAAATATTCTAAATGCCATAAAAACTGATGAAGAAGTAATACCAATATTAACAGATCTAGGAGAACCTATACAAGATGCAGTATCAACATTGATACTAACAATATCTTTGAATTTCATAGGTGATTCTACACATCTTAAAAATAAAAATGCTGAATTACTTTCAAATTTAAAATGTAAAAAATTAAGCGATTTCCAATGGTATAAAAATACCTTCTTAACTAGAATAATGATTAGAGAAGACTCTGGTCAACCATTATGGAAAGAAAAATTCTTAGTCGGATTACCAAGCCTCTTGGGAGAAAAGGTTAGGAATAAAATAAAAGAAAATTGTGGAAAACAAATTATATCTTACGATGAGTTCACATACGGAGAATTAGTCTGTATAACTCAACGAAGAAGGATTAAAAATCTGTCAAGATCTAAAAATACAAAAACACCTCAAAAAAGAATTAAAAAGAACAAAATGTGAATTAGGTACATTTTGTAAACAATTCGAACCAGCTACCATAGAAAATTCCAAAAGCTGCGAGGGAGATTGTAGCAAAACTAATAAACCTTCCAAAAAATTATTCAAAGATTATAAAAATAATAATGATTATTATAAGAATCCTTATAAAAATAATCGTTATAAAAATAATAGAAATACAAAAACGAATTTCAATTCCAAATACAGAAACATAACTTGTTACAAATGTAATAAGAAAGGACATACATCAAAATACTGTAAAATGAATAAAAAATTACAAGAATTAAATCTCGATGAAAATACTACAAAGAAAATATCTAATCTACTACTTGATTCCTCTGATTCGGAAGCAAATCAGTCAGACCCTGACTATTTCTCTCTTTCATCAGAAGACAATAGACCCCTCCAAGTGGACGAATTACTCACGAGTAGTTCAACGGAAAAACCTGAAAAGGTTAAAGAAAAACGAATATGTGTGTTAACTAAAGATCAAGAATTTATGATAGATATGATTAAACACATAGATACCCAACACCAAAAGAAATATCTAAATAAACTCCTTAAAACCTTTACCCCAGAAAAGGTTGAAATAAAAAATAATGTATTACCTTGTACTTCCAGAAAATACGATTTGACAAAAATCCTGGAAAAAGGTAAGAAAATTAAAGAAATAACAATTCATGAATTACAAAAATGAATAATTCAAGTAAAATTAGAAATAACAGAATTAAAAGAAAAACAACAAAAAAAATTCGGAATTAATTAAAATCATACTTTCGAATAGAGTAAAACAAAACTCCGTTCCAAAAGATGATGACTCATCTGATTCAGAAAATCCCGAAAATAATAATCAAATAGAAAATCTAGAAGAAATCCCAGAAGATTTTCTAACAGTATTAAGACAAATAACAATAAAGAAATATTTAATTTGAATAACATTAAAATTTTCAGATAAATTCAAGATAACAACTGTTGCCCTCTTTGACACAGGAGCAGACTTAAACTGCATAAAAACTGGTATAATACCAGAAATATTCCTGAAAGAGACACATGACTCGTTAGCAACTGCTAATAATTCTAAATTAGAAATTAATTACAAAACCAAGGCATCAATTATAAATGATGGAACTTCAATAACAACATCATTTGTCTTGGTAAAAGAAATTCACAATACCATAATACTAGGAACACCGTTTATGAATTTAATCACTCCTTATGAAGTGAGTAATAAATCAATATCCTTTAATTTCAAAAATAAAAAACTAAAATTCCAGTTCATGTCAACACCGAAAACAAAAGATCTCAATCTTATAAAAACATGTTCAATACAAAAAGAAAAATTATATTTACAAGAATTGAAAAACAATTTTTCTAAAAAAACCAATTGATATTATCAAATACCCGCTTTAATATGTAAAGAATTTTTTCCAGGAATCCTGGTCCGTGATTATTTCAAAATGTCCTATCATTGCCCGAATAACAGGTGTATAGCCTACAATCACAAAATATCGAGAAAAGATATGCGTGAATGTGGACAATCTCAGATATCTGAGCGATATGTGGATCCTTGCTCCAAAGAGAAAGAAGAAAACACTCTTCCTTCATAAATACCATTACTACACCACAACAACAAGAAGAAAATTCCATGGCCCCTAAAAAACCCGAAAAACCCAAGACAGTGAAAATAGAAAAAGAAAAATCCCCAGAAAAACCAATGTCCTGGTATGATGCAGTTATGATAGAAGAACGAGGAAATTCCAGCAGCACAGAATCTGTGCAGAAATCACCGGCAAAAACCGCACAAGAATTAACCGCTGAAAACATCTTTCAGCTCCTTACAAAATCACCAGAATTACAGAAGGCACTAAGGCAACTGCAAATTCCGAAAGAGGAAATGATCCCGAAAAAATTAGAGGAAAAAACCTCTAGAATTGACACAAAAATCGAGAACGGAGAATCTTCAAAAACCCTTTCTCAAAAAGAATTTCTAAATACCAAAATCGAGAAAGATGAATTTTCAAAAAACCTTTCTCAAAAACAATTTTCCAAAAATCGACATAGCATACAAGTACCCAAAAAATCCGCTCCTGAAGTTTTCGTAAAATCATTTTTTCAAAAAATTGTAACTCTCGAAAAAGGATCTTTGATAAAGAACCTTTTTTGGCACTACAAAATTATTTTGGACCAAAATGGTTTTATAAATCATGGGACGATTTAAAAATCCCATACTTTTACCAGGCTATCCTTGACATAACAGGATCGGTCACAACAAAAATTAATTTTTTCAATAACAATCCAGATCCCTCTTATTCGATCTGCAAAATACTCCGAGTAATTGCTCCAATTCATTGGGGGAATGACTTGTCAAAACTCATAAATTTTCCAAATTCACACAAAAATGAGCCCTTTTTTGACATTCCTTTTAATTACTGGGACTACCAACAAGCTTGGTTTAATTCCTTTTTAATTCAAAATTCAAAATTATCGCATACTTGGCTTTTCCATTTTGATACTTCATGTGATGCTTATGATTTCCTACTTGGTGGAATTCATGGTGGGAACAATTCGGATCTACACTTGAGATACAAAAACCCGAAATTATTAAATCTTTTAGCCTCTTCAAATCCCAATTTACTCCCTCAGAAGAAGAAAAAAGATTTACACCATTGCACCTTTTCCACACAAAATTCCTTATACCATGGGTGTTCACATGGTTCGTAGATTATTCAGATGACAAAATTCCAGTCAGCCGAAGGAGATTTAAAATTCGATGGTGGGACAACTTTAAAATACCAAGGAACCTCTCACCACCAAATGTTCAACAATGGCTAGATAATAATAAACCAATTCCATTGCAGGCACCTCCCCAGAAAGCACAGACGCCATTCCAGACAAAGGAACACACCCAGTTCCTTTCCCAAAAATCCCAGATGGCTTCCATGCTGGCTGCAGCAAAAACCCCGGAAGAAATACAGGCAATATTCCAAAAATTTGCACCATCCTCATCCAAACAGAGCTCTTCAAATGATGAGGAATAACCCGGAATTGAAAATGCAAATATCCCCATTTTTGGCAACAGTGGATTCTAGACGCTGCCAAAATACCGAAAATTCCGGAGAAATAATTGACAAATTGACCGAAAATCCCGGAGGAATAATTGACGAATTGACGACAAATCTCAGTGCTCAAAATAGTGAAAGCGGAATCCGAGAAGAAGACAAAAATACCGAGGTCATGCATGACCTCATACAACACTCGGATGAATATTAATTTATTAAAATATCCCTGTAATAGTGAATTCCCACTTTGTAATTCTCTTATAAAAAGAGAACCCCTCTCCCTTAGTTGCATAAGTTATTTTTTCTAAGTTATTCTCTCTCTTAGTTTAGAATTCTCTTCCTTCTCTCTAGAAGTTGAAGATCATCAAAGTTCTTCCCCTTAGTGGGATTAGGTTACCAGAATTATCCAAATTTTCCAAGTTCATAAGACCTCGGGGAGTCTATGAACTAATATTCCGTTCCTTACCCGATAATTTACCCAGAAATTATCCAATTTACCCAGAAAATTATCCAATTGACATGATTCAGTTCACTCACTGATTCATAACGAAATTATCCAAATACTCCGTTACAAAATTATCCTCTTTGTAAGTACTTTAAGTTTTGAATAAAATTCACGTTTTTAAAATTATAATTATCTTGCAACATGGTTGGTTCTACCACCTACTGCAATTAAATTCATGTCTTTAAATTTATTTAAATTCTGCATATGGTTGGCTGAGTCACCTCAATTAAATTCCTTTAAATTCCTGCAGATCCTTATGTCTATGGCTTTCTTTATGAGGAACCTTAGCTGAGTTAATTACTCTCTATTTACCCAGAAATTATCCAATTGACATGATTCAGTTCACTCACTGATTAATAACGAAATTATCCAAATACTCCGTTACAAAATTATCCTCTTTGTAAGTACTTTAAAATTTTTGAATAAAATTCACGTTTTAATTATTTTAATTATCTTGTAACATGGTTGGTTCTACCACCTACTGCAATTAAATTTACGTCTTTAAATTTATTTAAATTCTGCATATGGTTGGCCGAGCCACCTCAATTAAATTCCTGCACTTAAATTCTTTAAATTCCTGCAGATCCTTATGACTATGGCTTTCTTCATGAGGAACCTTAGATAAGTTAGTTTCTCTCTATTTACCTGCCGTATTTTTACTTGTCTCTTTATTATTCAGTCTTTTATATGCCAGTTTCTTCCCTATTTATTGTCCCCTTTAGATCCTCGGCCTAACTTGGTATCAAAGCCATAAAGGGTAAACTCTAGAAAGAGAAATGAGTTTCAAGAGACATATATATATATATGTCTATATATGTCTATACATGTACATGATTCTCAGGCTAATATACAAGAAGAGTCGGATCAAATGCATCATGCACCAGAAAAAGTTCAAAACATCACTCTACAAACTGATCTACCAGGTCCCTATTCAACCTCAACCTCTTTAATTGAAACTACAACTTCATATACAAACCAAAATGATACAATGCAGATACAATAACCTATATCACCTATGACTCTTAATCATCCTCCTAACATAGTTCCTACTAGAAAATCTACCAGATCCAAACAACCACCAATTTGGCTTAAATACTTCATCACAAATAAACCTGACTCAACTACACCAAACTATATAGCCAATTACATATCCTATGAAACACTTACACCAAAATATAGAGCTTTCCTCACTGTTTTTTTTATAAATAACTTAACCAAGGAACTATAATGACACATCCAAAGATCCAAGATTGGTGGATGCAATGAAGACAAAAATCATAGAACTACAAGACAATCACATATGGATATTATTTCCCTACCTGAAGGCAAATCTCCAATAGGTTTCAAATGGATTTACAAGATCAAGTACAAAAAAACAAGAGAGAATGAAAGGTTGAAAACTAGGCTAGTGGCAAAAGAATACAGTCAAAAGGAATGTATTGATTACCAATAAACTTTTTCACCAGTAGTGAAGATGATAACTGTGAGATCCATCCTATACATTGCAACATCTAGACACTGGCACATACACCAAATGGATGTATATAATGCCTTTTTGCAAGGAAATCTACATGATGAAATCTATATGGAACTTCCTCAAGGATTTATCAGCCAAGGGGGCAAATAAGTATGCTGACTTAATAAATCCTTACATGGACTTAAACAGGCTCCAAGAGAATGAAACTTCAAACTCACAGAGGCATTACTTCAAATGAAGTTTAAACAGTCTCAATATGATCATTCCTTATTCATAAGGAAAACTGATAAAGGGATACCTCTGGTATTGGTTTATATGGATGATATGCTAATAACTGGAGATCACATAGAACAAATAGAAGAAACAAAACAAGATTTACAACAAACCTTCAAAATGAAAGATCTGGGAGAACTGAAGTACTTTCTAGGCATAGAATTTGCAAGATAAAAAATGGAATTCTTATGCATCCAAGGAAATATGATTTGGAACTTATTTCTGAGCTTGGAATAGCTATTTCTAAGCCTATTAACTGTTGCACCCCGTAGTTCCTGGGTATGTAGGTGAGGACGTACGTACGAGAATACGACAACAATATTGGAAAGGAAGGAAGATGTGATTTTTCGACGGAAAAGTTTCCGGTTTTTGTGAAGGAAAAAGGTTCGTTAATGGGAATTGGATTCCCAGATTTGGTATTTGGACTTCCTGGATTATATTAGAATTATGGAATTTTATTTCCGGAATTGGTCCCGTGGGGCCCACGGGGAAAATTTACGGTTTTGTGGGGCCCACTTTGTTTTCGAGTTTTTCGATATTTTGGATATTTTCGGAAGATGAAATATTTTGGACGAGTGGGAGGGCGACATGTGTCACCCCCCCTAGGTGGCATGGCCGAAATATAGGTGCCATGTGTCCTTGATGGCTTGCCAAGTGTCTAGCCACTTGTCACAAGTCTTGTGTAGACTTGTGGCACCACACTTGTACCCCAATCTCACCACACACTTGCCTTGATCTTGGCCCTTGAATTCTCTATAAATACCCCCCTTGATAGCAAGACTTCTTCATCCACACTTGTGATAATTTCCAAGACAAAAATACTCCCTCCCCTTTGTTAGTGCTCTCGGCCATGGGCTGTTTTTGGGAGCAAATGTTGTCCAAAAATTCTTAAAGTTTTAAGTGTTCTTCCTTAGGGTGTTAGGAAGATTGTGTACCAAGAGTTGGAAAAGATTTCACACCCCTAGCCTAGAAATGTTGCCTTGGCCGAAAGTTGTCAAATTGTAGCCTAAGTGTTCTTCACTTTTTGGAGTTGGATCTTGAAGAGGAGTTGGTTAGAAACTTCTAAGGGTTGCTTGGAGCGGGTTGGAACGTAAGGAATTGGAGCTAAACGTTGCTCAGGATCGACTTATTAATCTTGGATAATTTTGGGCTTATCGAGGTAATGATCTTAGTCCTTCTATTGTAATTGGATATTACATGTTGTAGTAGTTTAGAATTGAGTATAAGATATATGGAAGGATGTTTATAAAGAATTGAACTGTATTTACATTTGGACTGTATTTACAGTAGACTTGTAGTATTATTTTGGAGTAGAATTGTACACGTTCGGTTAGACGTGTAACCCCCCCTTGGAGTTGTTGGCTTGTAGCGCCTTGATAGAGGAGAGATTTATGTGGTTGCGTGGGGAGGTGCCGAATTTTCTGTAGAATAAGGAACCTTGTACTTAGAATTGTTCTACGAAGAGATCTAGAGGTTGATAGACGTTTTGTGACCTTTATAGGTTGAAGTTCTACGAGTAGCGTATTCTACTTGAAGGGTGGAAAAGGCTAGCAGGGTTATAATACTTTGGAGCGTTTTGCTAATTGTCGATAACCGTCGCGAGGTATGTGAACCTCTTCCTATCTTTTCTAGCATGATTGTTGTGAACTATGTAGTACGGTTGACGTACGTGTGCTAAACAAATTTGGTTGGTTTAAAACATAAAGTATTATAACGGCTTTATGGGAAGTTTGTTATAACAACTTTATGTAGGTAAAGAAATGGTTTGTGGTTTTTAAAAGATAAGAGACTTGACTTATAAATGACTTGATGTGAAATATTAAGGACTTGGTTTGTGTTAAAAAGTTGTGAAACCGCATTTATGAGAAATGGGTAATTGGGTTTTAAAAGGAATAAGTTATATTGATTTCGGAAATGAGAATAAGTATCGAACAAACCACTGCAGCGTTAATAAAGGAAAATGTATTGAAAAATAATTAATTATATTAAAACCAGTAGAAACCTCCATCTGCATAGAAGCTAAGATAAGACAAAATTGTATTACATTTCCTAGATCATGGCTGCTTTAATAAGATCATTAATAACAAGTATTGATTTTTCTTAAATTCCAAAGTAAGGAACTTGTTTTCTAAAAGAAAAGAGACTTGAGGAATTTGAAGTGTTTTGGTTTAAAAGAAAGGCATGGTTTTGTCTTAAGATGGTTTAAAAAGAAGGTATGGAAATTGTTTTGGTTTACTTAAAAAGATAGTTACTCTATTTTGATACTACGGGCATCGTGTGACTTTTTGTGAAAGAAAGGAATCTTTTTAAAGAGTTAAAGTACGTAGTACCTTGGGGGTAAAAACCCGGATTTGTGGTCATAAAATGAATGTCTAAAAGTATGTTGAACTTGCCTATGCTTGTGGTGATAGCCTTTGTTGTGCAAGTGTTGTATTTACGCTACCGCGTCTCACGATGGGCGGCTATCCGTTGATTGATGGACATACCGACACGATGGGTGGCCCGGGTATGCTTCCACTATATCGATCCTTTTGACATACCGACACGATGGGTGGCCCGGTATGCTTCCATTAGGAGTGTTATCTTGTTATTTGCTTTGACATATTGACACGTTGGCGCCCACGAGTATCTTCCATTATGATTGTTATCTTATTATTTCCTTCGACATACCGACACGATGGGTGCCCACGTATGCTTCCATTGTGAGTGTTATCTTGTTATTTGCTTTGACATACCGACACGTTGGGTGCCCACGAGTATCTTCCATTATGATTGTTATCTTGTTATTTTCTTTGGACATACCGACACGTTGGGTGGCCACGAGTATCTTCACTATGAGTGCTATATTGTTATTTCCTTTGACATACCGACACGATGGATGGTCCACGGTATGCGTCCATTAGGATGGTTCCATGGCCACGCTTATACCGAGGTAAGACGCCGGGGTACGCGTCATGCGAGTTAAATTTCAGGTTATATTTGAGTGATGACTTTCTGGCGTGAGTCACGACTTGACATGATCGCATTATATATTGTGTAATCGTAGTTTGGTTATCATACATGTCTCTCGCTTTATATAGATCGTTATGATTTCATTTATGATTTTTCGCCACATACTTGGTACTGTTATCTTGACCTCCTTCGGCCGCGTTCATGCCGCAGGTAGAGGTACACCGGTTGTTGATCCTCGCTCATAGGATCACAGTTCAGCGTTTGGGAAGCTCCGTTTCTCCGGAGGCTTATCTTTTGGTATGATTCCCTGAGATTGTAGGTTCTTGTACATTCAGGGGTATGGCGGGGCCCTGTCCCGTCATTGTTGTTATAAAATTCTTAGAGGTCTGTAGTACTGTTGTGGGTCGGGTTTGTAAAAGGATATAACTGTTCGGGTTTTATGTATATATGCAGAAAGGTGACCGTTTTGGTTAGCCTGTTTCTTATTGTATATCTTGTTTCATGTTTAAGTTTTTATTTCCGCTGATTTTCTCTGATGTTGTATCACTAGGGTGCCCGGGGTAAGGCACCAGTCGCGGGCCCGAGGTCGGGTCGTGACATTAACACTTCTATTGACTGCAGTGTGAAGTTAACTACTAAAGAATATGATGATCATATACAAAAGTATCAAAACTAGAAAGAGATAAGACTAAGACAAATGATGCATTACTGAAGGACATTAGCTTATATCAAAGGTTGATAGGTAAACTTCTTTATATGTGTTCCAAGCTTGGATTATTGAACATATTCACAGTATCCGACTTGAGGGGGATTGTTGAAAGAACAAATGTTGAAGTTAGTTAAGGGGTTAGTTAGGGAGGTTAGTTAAGCTTAACTAACCTAAGAAGTAAAAGGAGATATCTTCAAGATATGTAGGTAGATATATACACATGTTTAGGTATTGCACAATTCAGTTTTTGAATGAAAAATAATAAGAAAATCTTCTCTACAAACACACACTCTTCTTCTCTTATTCCTTCTTGTTCTACATTGATGAATCCCTAATTGGTTCATAATTGAGATGAGATTGTAGTAAGAAAATAGGTAGTGAAACAGAGATGAAAGAACTGAAAGGATAGACAAAAGAAAGTTTAGTGCAATATTTGTCGAGTCGAGTGATGACACTCCCTCTTTAAGGCAAAATTACCCCCGTATATAATGGCTTATGGTAGATGGGTAATAGCATCTCAAGATAAAACAACAATACTTTCTCAAGCACAAGTCAATACTTGAGAATCCTTATAGAGAAACAATAACAAGAGATTGCTAGAAGAAGAAGCAAGACTCTCAATAATTTCAGGATTTAGAATTGTAAGTGATGTTCTAAATCTGAAAATGAGACCTCTATTTATAACTGCAAAATTATGATTCATATGCCATGTAAATGTATTGAATGGGGTTGCATGGATCTCATCAAAAGTCACCTAGATCATGCCAAGAGTTGGTTGAACTTTGTGAGTGCACATTCAGAAAAATCCTTTCAATTTCGAAATCATTGCACGTCGAGCTCCGCGACCCTTGATCAAGCAGCGTCGCAGCGCTGGCCCATCGTGGCTCGGTGTAGCGGCCCTGTTACGGCGCCACGACTCTTCCCCATTTTTCGTATTTTGCATATTTCTTCTTTTCTTATATAGTCGTGGGAGACACATCAATTTGGCTAATTAATCGTCCATCCTTACATAACTTAAGAACACTTTAACATGTGTACCAACATCTCTTTCACAACGTGAAATATATCTATACGTTGTACGACGTATGCATGTGTATGGAAATTGTTTTTCTGACATGCGGGGCCCCATATGTTCAAGTCATTAAGAACGGGATAAACTCAATCCCACTAGGTAAATTTTCCAACAATCCCCTCTTGAGAGAGGTGTTGGTGCACGCGAGGTGCCAACCATTATCAATCTAGTAGCGAAAGTGTATTGCATCGGAATAGGTAGCCAAAGGCCTTGAACCTTCTCTAGTCAACTACCATCGGAAATATTTACTGCGCGGTGAACATGATGTCTTGAACCGTCAGTGTTTAGTATAAGCCAAGACAATGATAGAGACACAATAACTGTCCAATCCCTTATTTCTTCTTTATTCTTTTGTCCGTTGTGGCCGTGGACACACTTGGATTCTTAAGTGCGTACAACTGAGGCGGCCTGTACTCGCACTTAAATAGGTGACCTTCTACAAGGTACCCTGCAGTACCCCACTATATCAGTGTTAGGAGTCATTAAAAGTATCTTTATCTTAACCTCGACTCTCGAGTGTTATGTTAAGATTTTGACACTTAACTTGTACCCACCATGTAGGTAGCACTTTAATGTCTATCGAGGAAAGGCTTTGGATTAGTGTTTCCATAAGGAACCAATATCTGAAGTGCTCTTGCTTTTCTATAAGCGCTCAACTGGACCTTTACAACTTAGTTTTCCCATTGAACCAAATTTCTGGGATCTCCAGTCAGTATGGTTGGGTTACCACCGTATCGGTCCTTATTGCTTGAGTTTTAAGCCCATTCCCCTAGACAGGCAGAAAATCTGATCTTTGGGTAGTCCCTTAGTCAAAAGGGTCAACTATATTCTCCTTAGATTTTATGTAATCGATGGAGATGATACCCGTGGAGATCAATTGCCTAATGGTCTTATGTCTCCGACGTATGTGCCGAGATTTTCCGTTGTATATGTTACTTCGTGCCCTTCCTAATGTTGATTGACTATCGCAGTGGATCATTAATGAAGGTACGAGTTTATCCCAACAAGGGATATCCTCCAAGAAGTCGTGAAGCCACTCAACTTCTTCACCTACTTTGTCTAAAGCGATGAACTCCGATTCCATGGTGGATCGGGCGATGCAAGTTTATTTGGAGGGCTTCCAGGATACATCCCCACCACCAATTGTAAAGATATACTCACTGGTGGACTTGGTGTTCCTTATATCAGATATCCAGTTTGCATCACGGTACCCCTCTAGTACAGCTGGATACCTCGAGTAATGTAATCCGTATGACATTGTATATTTCAAATATCATAGTATTCGATCAAGCGCTTTCCAATGATCATGTCCGATATTACATGTAAAACTCGTCAATTTATTGACGGCATAAGCGATATCAGGTCGGATACAGTTTGTTACATACATCAAACTGCCTATTACCTACGCATATCGCTCCGGGAACACGGGTGCACCATGATTCTTATCAATGCTTTGATTTATATCCATTGGTGACTTCAATGGCGGACAGTCAAACATCTCAAACTTTCTCAAGACATTCTCTATGTAGTGAGACTGAGACAACACCAGTCCGTCAGATGATTTAGAAATATTAATTCCTAAAATGACATTTGTGATACCCATGTCCTTCATGTCAAAACATTGTTTTAACATATTCTTTGTTTCCAGGATCAAGGCTCGACTACTACCTGTGATTAACATATCATCTACGTAGAGGCAACTCATGACGAATGAGTCAGAGTGTCATTTCATGTAGATCACTTATCACACTCGTTAATGGAGAAACCTTTTGACAGTAGTGTACTATCAAATTTTTCATGCCATTGTTTTGAGCTTATTTCAGCCCGTACAGAGATTTGACAAGTCTACAGACTTTCTTCTCCTGTCCTGGAACTACATACCCCTCAGGTTGTTCTATGTATATTTCTTCTTCCAAACCATTTAGGAAGGTTGTCTTAACATCCATTTGATGGATTTAAAAATCATGCAGTGCTGCAATGGCAATGAACACTCTTATGGAAGTCATTCTAGATACGGGGGAGTACGTATCAAAATAATCAAGGCCTTCAGTTTGTCGGTATCCTTTACCTACCAACCTAGCCTTGTACTTGTATATAGATCCATCAGTTTTGTACTTACGTTTAAGTACCCACTTGCAACCTAGTGGGTTATTTCCCGGAGAAAGATCAACCAACACCCAGGTGTGATTTTGCATGATGAACTCTATCTCACTTTTCATAGCTTATTTCCAAAGCGGTATTTCTAAAGTTGACAATGTCTCTGCAATTCTCCGTGGTTCATTCTCAACCAGATAAGATAGAAAGTCTGGCCCAAAAGATTTCTCTTTCCTTGCTCTTTTACTTCGCCTAGGTTCTGCCTCAGGACCAGTTGGATTCTCATCCACATCTGTATCCATTTGTTCAGAATCGTCAGATTCCGGGGAATCATGACTCCTTTTGCGCGAGGCGACTTTGTTTTCCTTTTTAGGAAAGATTGTCTCAAAGAATACATCATTCCTTGATTCTAGTATTGTACTCCCGTGAATATTTGATATATCTGATTTGTGTATCAGAAATCGATAAGAACTACTGTTTTTTGCGTATCCAATGAATATGCAATCTATAGTCTTAGGTCCTATCTTGACATGTTTTGGTTTAGGTACCTCGACCTTAGCCAGACATCCCAATAACCTTAGGTAATTGTAAGAGGGTTCCTTTCTATTCCACAGTTCATATGGAGTTTTCTCTTTGCCTCTGTAAGGGACTCAATTGAGAATCATGTTAGCAGTAAGAACTGTCTCTCCCCACATGTTTTGTGCAAGGCCGGAATTGAGAAGCAAGGTGTTCATCATTTCCTTTAATGTACGGTTTTTGCGTTCATCAACACCGTTTGACTGAGGAGAATATGGGTTGTTGTTTGATGAATTATGCCGGATTGGGCACAATATTCCTCAAATAGAGCTACATACTTTCCCCCTCTATCTCTACAAATTGCTTTAATTCGTAGGATCAATTGGTTTTCAACCTCAGCTTTATAGCGTTTAAAGGCGTCAAACGCTTCGTCTTTACTTTTGAGTAAGTAAAGGTAACAATATCTTGTGCTATTATCGATGAAGGTCACAAAGTACTTGTTCCCCCCTCTAGTTTGAGCGAACTTTAAATCACAGATGTCCGTGTGTATAAGTTCTAGAGGGGCGGTATCTCGTTCTACGGAACGGAAAGACAACTTGGTAAGTTTTGCCTCTACACATACCTCACATTTAGATTGAGGGTTTATAGCATCATACAGCAAAAACTCCAACCTTACCAATCGTTGAATTGATTGATAGTTTACGTGTCCTAGTATATGATGCCATAGACTGGACGACTCAAGCAAGTAAGAAGATGCACTTTCATTAATGTTACGATTTACAGACATGACGTTTAATTTGAAGAGGCCTTCACATGAGAATCCCCTTCCTACAAGCACACCATTCTTAGTAAAACAAACATATTGGATTCGAACACCATTCGAAATCCAGCTTGAACTAAAACAGTACCAGAAATTAAATTCTTCCGGATGTCCGGAACATGCATGACGTTCTTCAACTTGAGGTATTTACCAGAAGACATCTTGAGTACTACAATGCCTTCTCCCAGCACATCTGAAGTAGCATTGTTTCCCATATATAGCTTCTTACCGACAACTTCTGTATAGGTAGAGAAAGTGTTCCGGTCGAAGCATATGTCATGGATTGCACCCATATCCAACCACCACTGCTTGGGGTTTATTATCAAATTACAACTACACATTATGAGTGATTCCACTATATATTCATGCCATAGAGAGTCAAATGATTGTGCCTCTATTTATGTGAAAAATTTAAGTTCTATACAATGATATAAAGTATTTACACGATCAAGAATTTGCTATATCGATCTCAGGTTAGATTTTGTTAATAGTATAAAAAAATCTTAGAGTAAATAATGTATATGATGTTAAAAATTCATTGAATCGAGTCTACTTTTCTCGTTATTAAACTTGTAGAATTTTTCCAAAATTAACAGAAATGCCACGTGAACGTCACGTGGGAGACACCTCAGATGGGCTGCCATAGACAAAATAAAATCATCAATCAAGAAATCGTGGTAGCCCTGGTACTTCGAAGGCGAGGTAATTAACAACATTAAATTTTTTTCCTTCTAAACTATGTTTCTAGATCATACCATAATATGTTAATGAAATTTTTAAACCTTTTTGTTATTTTTTGTTACTTTTTGTTGAAGGTTGGTGGTTATGCGGTGGCATACCAAAACTTGACATTTGTGACAGTAAGGGGATCTGGGCATTTTGTCCCTGGCTATCAACCTGGTCGGGCTTTAACCTTGTTCTCATCCTTCATCAGTGGCACACTCCTTACTGAATACCACATATAAACAACATGTTGACAGTTCATTATTGAGAAAATAAATAGCAAATTTTGTATGCAACTTAAATTAATGCAAAAACTTATTATTAATATTTCTCCGATTTAGATAACAATATACGATTTGTTGTTGGATTAACAAAGTTTGCATTTATACAATTTCAGTGGCAGAGACACCTCAGACAATGGGTGGTCAGACACATCAGATGGGCTGCAGGTGGTCAGGCGGCGGCGCCGCTGCCATCGCCGCCAGTGAGTCGCAGTAAAATCCCAAAACTGAAATTCGAACTTCAGGATTAAGTGTAGGTTGTAGAGAATGTTGAGACGAACACAGTGGTACCACCCACTGTCCTCGACCCTAAGCTGACCAGAAAATGTCAATAAACCGTCGGAAAATTTGATTTTGTCGACAGACTGATCTGAGACGAATTGATGGTTGTGAGTTGGTGTAGAACTTCAGAAAGAGGACGGCGAAGCTACTGGACCAACCACGACCGTCTTTTGTAGCCCCGGTGGCCGCAAAATTGACGGCGGCGTTTAGGGTTTTAGACGCCGCCGTTGATTTTCCGGCCACCGGGGCTACAATCTACGATCGGCGTTTGCACCATTAGATTCGCCGTCCTATACCCATCATTTTACACCCACCCACCACTGTCAGTTCTTCACGAAACCGTGGATCCACCAAATCGGAAAACTCGAAACTTTGAGTGCGTTTTCCGGCCAACTCAGGTAACGTCGATGACTGTGGGTGGTGTCCTTGAGTTTGCCTTGGTCTTAGCTACATTTTGCAATCAACTCCGTATCTCAATTCCTCTTAAATCGAATTTCATCATTGTCGCTTGTTGAAGCTTCAGCCGAGGGAGAAGAAGCAGTAGAGAAGGTGATGTGGGTCCCACCTGCTGATGTGTCTCCCACGTGGCGTCCACATGACATTTCTGTTAATTTTGGGCAAATTCTACAAGTTTAATAACGGGATGGGTATATTTGTCCTCGAACTTTGACGGAGGGCAAATATGCCAATTTTCCTTAAGTTTGAGGGCAAATATACCTCTTTTCCCTATCTAAAATATGATTTAAAATTTGTGTTAAACGTGATATAAGTGTTAAATATACACGATTTTGTGAAAGACAACACGACAAGTATACAATTGTCCATGATATACATTGCAAGTATATCACGGGTTTGAGGAATATTTTGTATATGGTTTTCTAATTAATTAACATTGTATTCTTACCATAATTGTAGTATTCTTGTACAATTAGAATAGAATTTTGGGAGTAGAATAGGAATAGTATTTTCCTATTATGGAAATTGTAAATTGTATATATACTCTTTCATTAATAAAATAATCAAGGGATTATTTATTTCATGGTATCAGAAGTGTAGGACTAAATTACTTCCGCTTTTCTCCAAATTTGTTCTCGGTTTCCGTTCCCTTCTCGGACGAAAACTGCATCGAAATCCGTGCCCTCTTTCTCATATTTCGTGACTAAATTTACCTCATCTCTTCCCAAATTTTCTTCTCAATCCCTTTGTTCTTTCGTTATGTATACGTCAAAGAACATGTTTCACCCTGCCCTTGTTGTTTCTACCATCAAGAATCACATCCCTCTTATTCTTGAAATAGAAAATGTCCAATACGCGATGTGGGCCGAATTGTTCAAAATTCACGCATGCTCGCATCAAGTAATCCATCACATAATCCCCGCTGCATCTGAGGATATGTGTTACACCCCGTAGTTTCAAGACATGTATTTGAGAACGTAAGTAAGGAAGTAAGACTTGAACGTCGGAAGATAGTATAGCTACATTTTCTTAAGAAATTAATTCGAAAATGTGAATACGATAATTTGATTACTCGGAGTTAAATTCTCCTAATTGGATTCACGGAATTAGTTTTGGATTTGAAGTCTCGGATTTGGTCATGTGGGGCCCACGGGAAATTTTATGATGTTGTGGGGCCCACGAGATTTTGTGATATTTTGGCCTAGTATAGAATTATTTTGTGAAAGAATTATTTTAGACCAATAGGAGGGTGACACGTGTCACCCCCACTTGTCTTTCAATATTTTGACTCACATTAGATATTTTGAGACTTGAGGACATGGGTCCCACTCCACTTGGCATTACACTCAGATAAATATCCAAGTCTTGCAAGACATGGACATTATACACTTGTCAATTTAGCTCTCATCTTCTCCCTTTGAGCTCCATTTTCGAAAATCTCCATAGCCAAAGATCAACCAGTGTTGACAAGTTTCTTTCTCCAAGATTAGCTCCTAAACCAAGTGCTAAAACAAGTTAACTCTCCAAACCCTCCAAATCTTGTGTTGGCCGAAAATGAGGGTGAAACCCTAGCTTGATTCATCGACTTTTTGGAGGTAAAACGTGAAGGGAAGTTGGTTACAAGGTTTTAGGAGATACATATATGTGATTGGAACTTGAGGAAGTGGAGCGAAACGAAAACTGCAGGCCAATCTTACCCGGACTGTTTTTACCGATTTTGGAGCCAAAAATAAGGTAATGACTCTTCTTCTTTTAAAGTAATTGGATATTACTTATTGTTGCTATGTATGGATGAACTTGTACTAAAAAGAATGAAGATTAAAAAAAAGTTTGGACAATATTTGGAAGTGAGGTCGAGACTAGGCCATTTTGGCGTCGTTGGATTCGTTGGTTATTATTGTTGTTAATTACACTTGTCGCATGTTAAAATGAAGTAATATGGTTGTTGATAAGTTGATATATCATATATAGAATTGTTGGAACTTGAATTGGAATAAAATGGATTAAGGAAAGAGTTATCGGATTGTAGTTGTTGCCGCATATTCTATAAAATTGTTGGACGTTATTATACAGTTTTTGGGGACTGTTTTAGGGCGTTGGAATTCTGGAAATTCAGCCCTCATTATGTATGTTTAAGTATGGAAATTTCTAATGAAAGTCCTAAGAGATCAAGGGTATAAAAAGGTGTTAAAAGACTTCACATTGTACCCTTAATGTTGATTAATCGCGGACTATTTTTATAGACTATTTATATATGATTGTGGGGCAGAATTTTACACGTCTAGTAGGCGTGTAATCCCCTTTGGTTATTGTATGGATTGTTCCCTTAGTCGGGGCTTGTTGGTTGTTGAAATTGGGCCTTGGAAAAGGTGAAAAAGTACGTAGAAACAAAGGAAGTGCTGCCCAATTTTTCGTAGAAATGGGAAATTTACTTAGTCCATAACCTACCCTTAAAGGCATGTAGTTGATAGACATGCTATTATCATTATAGGTTAAAGTTCTACGGGAGGCGTATTCCACTTAACAGATTGGTAGAAGAACGATAAGGTATGTGAACCTCTTCCTTCTCTCATTTAGCATGTTCTACGTGTGAACCATAACTGTGGTATTGTTTCAAAAGTTATTCTACTCTTAGAAGTTAAGGAGTATTCATGTTGTTGATTCTATGCTAAAGGCATGTCTGAATTATTCTTAAGTCCTTACCAAGTCTTATGGGAGATGTTGGTGAGAGTTTTTAGTAAGCTTTGGTGTCGAATTGGTACAGACGACAAGTGTCAGTATGTGGAACTCTTCCTATCTTTATTTGAGCATGAACCTTATAAAATGTGTGTACGGTGAACGTACTTGTTTTAAATGAAATCGGATTCCTTGTAGTATATGAAAGATGATACTTGATTTTGAGAGTATAAGTACTTGGTTTTAAGAGTATATGTTACTTGGTTTTGAAAGTATAAGTTGCTTGATTTTATAAGTGGAAATGACTTGATTGATTTAAAGAGAAGAGGTAACTTGATTTAAAGGTATGAGCTACTTGAGTTTAAAATTGTAAGTAACTTGATTTTAAAAGTGAAAGTGCCTTGATGCTACAAGTGCTAGTATCTCGGAGTTTTATAAAGGAAAGAAGGTATGGTGAACGTACGTAGTACTTTTGGGTTCAACTCCCTTATATTGCATGATATGATTATTTCTATAAGAATGGATGTACTTAGTACTTTGGGTTCAATTTCCCTAATTTTACATGACATGATAATGCCTTGAGTTTTCTAAAATGATAGTTCATTCATTTTATTATATGGAGAGTCAAAAGATGTTTTTAAATTTCATTCGATTGCATTGATACACCGAGTCCCACAACGGGCCGGGTTATATTATAGATGCAATACACCGAGTCCCGCAAATGGGCCGGATTATGTCATATAAAGATCATTACACCGAGTCCCACAGATGGGCCGAGTTACATTATATAAAAGATTATATCGAGCCCCATAATGGGCCGGGTTATGTCATGTAAATGCATACACCGAGTCCCATCATGGGCCGGGTTACGTTATATTGTTGCATATACCGAGTCCCACAAATAGGCCAGGTTACGTCATATTCAATCATCACACCGAGTCCCACAAATAGGACGGGTTACGTCATATTGCATCATCACACCGAGTCCCACAAATGGGTCGGGTTATGTCACATATTGCATCATTACACCGAGTCCCACAAATGGGTCGGGTTACGTCACATGTTGAAGCATACACCGAGTCCCGTAAATGGGCCGGGTTACGTCACACATATTGATAATTACATCGAGCCCCAAAATGGGTCGGGTTACGTTATATTGATGATTCCATCGAGTCCCTCAATAAAGGGCCAGCTTATGTTATATGAGATATGTTATCTATATGTATATGAACTTGATGATTATCTGAGTAAGCATTCATGATATTGATATGACTCGAATTATTGATTTCATATTTTGAAATGGTATTGATTTCATAATTTGAAATGACACGGTTGGTCTCACTTTTAAAAAGGCATATTTTAAAAGGTACAGTTGGCTCTTATTTATTATGACACGGTTGGATCTGGTATTTGATTTTCATACTTGTCCCTATCATTGTTTGTACAGTTATGATCATGTCTACTGTACTTCATGTTTACATACTTGGTATCTTGTTGTACTGACCCCCTTCGGGGGGCTGCGTTCATGCTCGCAGGTATTAGGTACTCAGTTGGGTGATCCGCGAGCTTCGGATCTCCACTCAGCTTTCAGGGAGGTAGCTCCATTATTCCGGAGTTTGCCATGTTGGTACGAAGTTGTATTATGGTTTTATGTACATTCATGGGTACGGCGGGGCCTTGTCCCGTCACAGTTATATGTCCAAACTCTTAGAGGTCTGTATTCATATATGGGCTGGACTTATGTACAGATGTGGTTTATTTTTGGTTGTTATATATGTGATGGCAGCCTTGCCGGCTTTGCCTTTGTTCGGGAAAAAAAAAGTGTTATTTAGCTTTAACAGGTTACTTGTGTTGTATGAATAGAAGGGTTCCCGGGTAGGGCACCAGTCGTGGGCCCGGGGTTCGGGTCGTGACATAGTAGTATCAGAGCAGTTAGTCCTCGGAATGTCTACAGACCGTGTATAGTAGAGTCTTGTTTATCGGTGTGTTTTGCACCACATCAATAAACAAGAGGCTACAATACATTTAGGATTGGTTTCCCTTCTTCTCACTCTGAGATCGTGCGATAGAGCTATGTTGTTAGGGTAGTCTCTCCCTAACGTATTATTGTGGTTGCAGCTATGCCTCCGAGAAAGGCAACAGTGGCCCAGAAAGGATTATATGGACTTCGTATCCAGGTTGGTAAAAATTGTTGTATAGTTGGTATAATGATGATGTGTATCTGTACGAGCGTATTTATTTGGGGCCATGTGTGTTGTCTGAAATGATTATGGATTACCATGAGTTGGTTAAGCTTTAATAATTGCTTGGAATGTATGAAACCGTGGAACGAATCCACATAAAAGCTTTATATATGTACTAACTTAGATTATTCAGGAAGTAATGAACTGTCTGAGATTGTGATAGACTCTTGAAAGAGATCATGTTCAATTGACTTAATGGCATACCATGTTGTAGACTAAGCTATGTTATATGCTTAAGTGATAAGCACGAATAATATTGGTATGGAGTAAATAGAGTTGTTACGATTAAGACAACATGACTTTGAGATTATGAGAAGTTATCTTACCCATATGTGGGGTGAGATAATATAAGCTTGGGACAGGGAATAATTGAGAATCTTAGAATATTATATAACCGTTGAGACCTTAGATACAAGGCCTTCTTGAGTAAAAGACTTTACTGTTGATCTTGGTTAAGGTACATGGTATATGTGAAGTACAATGACCAAGTTGGATGTAGTAACTCCAAGGATTCGAAAACAGAAGAAATATTTGAAATTATGTACGTATACTAGAATAAGTTTGGAAGTACGAGAAGAGTACGACAAGTAAGAAAAGTGTTACACCCCGTAATTCCAAGACATGTTTATAAGAACGTACGTAAGAACTCATAAACGTTAAGATTAGAGACTAGTAAAAATTTATCGGAATTATGGAAATGTCGGGAAACGAAATATTGCGACGAATGGGAGAGTGACACATGTCACCCCCTTGGTTGGTCTTGGTCGAATTAGACCATGAGTATAATGGTCATTTGACCAAGGCAAAGATGAGCAAGTCTTGCAAACTAGAGCTTGAGTTTATTGACCAAGTCAAAGAGCCCACTTGACTTGATATTTTAATCTCATGCATCCAAGCCACACATTTGTTCTAATCTAGACCCTCCATGTTGTTATATAACCACACTACTAGCAAGACAAGCTTCCCATACTTACAAAAAATTTCAAGAAAATTGGTTCTTGTCTTAAAAGCTCTCGGGTTAGGGTTCCATTGCAAGACAAAAAATTTCGTTTATGGTTCAATAATCCCAACACTTTAAACCAAGGTTCCTAAGGGTATTGTAAGGATATCTCAATAGAAAGATCCCGGAAAAATGTCGTTTTTTCATTAGTCGCAAGGTGAAAACCTAAGTCGCTTTCATAGGTTTTGATTGAAAATTGAAGGAGAGTTGTTTGTGAACTTCTAAGGGCTTCAAGTAGCGGATTGGAGTGTCAAGGAAATGAGCTAAGTTGCTAAGGAGCGACTTTGAAATCTTGAAGTTGGATTAAGACTTGTCAAGGTAACAATCTTGTACTCTTAAGTGTTATAAGATTACATATTGTTGTAGTTATACATTTTAACAAGCATGAGATATATGTATTGGAGATTTATAAGTGTTATGGATATTGGAAGCCTAAATCCGAAATGACCTTATTAGCCATTTGAAATTGAAATATAATTTGGTCGATAGTTAGAATCGTCGCATGTTATCTAATTGAAGATTGTAGTTGTTATAATCGATTGCGGCTATATAACATGTTAGACTAAACAACTTGGATTGAAAAAGAATTGGAAAAGACTGTGTTGTTGTACCTCAAATTGCCGAGAATGACATTGTCTTTTGGACTAGTTTGATATCAATTGTGGGGCAGAATGTTACACATCTTGTTAGGCGTGTAATCCCCTTTTGTTAACTACATTATTGAGCCTTAAATGTGACATGTTTGGTTATTGAATTCGGGCCTTGAAAAAGGTGGGAAAGTGCGTAGAAACAAAGGAAGTGTTGTCTGATTTTCCGTAGAATTTGGTGACTTTACACTTAGAATATTCTACGTTTGAAGCTAGAAGTTAATAGACGTATTATGGTCATTATAGGTTGACATACTACGTACGGCATATTGGACTTAGCAAGTGGATTGAACCGAAGAGGTATGTGGAACTTTCTTATCTCTTGAGCATGAGTAGTTGTAAATGTATAGTACGGTAGACGTACGAGATTTAAATGAATTTAGTTTCATTTGATATCCTTAACTTGTTTTAAGAATGTCCAAGTTGGTTGAGTTGGAGAATTAACTCACTTGTTTTAAAGGTTAAAGATATCTTAGTTCTAAAGTTAAGAGACTTGAAGTATTTTGAAAGTATATGATACTTGGTTTTTGAAAGTATAAGTCTCTTGGTTATAAAAAGAATGTAAGTGTCTAAAGCATAAAGTTAGTATAACGACTTTATGGGAAGTTGGTTATAATAACTTTATGGAAAGTTACAAGAATGGTTTACTCTAGTGATGTAAATAAAGATGAAATGACTTGAAATGAAGAAAGGAAAATTGATTTGAAGGCATCAATTGCTTAAAGTTTTAAAGTAAAAAGTCACTTGATTTAGAAGCCTATAAATGTATTTCTAAAAGGTATTGTGACTTGTCTTGAAAAGTAGATATGACTTGATACTACGGTTATTAGTATCTTGGAGTTTTGTATGAAAAAGAGTCATTTTAAAATAATAGAAGTACGTAGTACTTTGGGCTAAATTCCCGGATCTTTCATGATACGATAGTGCCTTAAGTTTAAAGAAATGAGAGTGTATGTTAATTAAGTCAAATGAGAAGTTAAGGGGTTTCTTAACTTGTTTATGTTTTTTATAGTAGTCGGTTGTGCTTGTGATATATTGCTCATTACGGGGTCATTCCCCGGGCTTGTGGCATTTGCATATTCCGTGGATTTGCTACCCACGATGCGAGGAATACCTCATGCGAGTCCGTAGGGCTCATGCGGGTGAAATTGTCCTATGCGGGGCAGACCAGTCCTATGCGAGGAAATTACCTCATGCGGGTCCATACGGCCTATGCGGGTGAAATAGTCCCAGGAGTAGGATTGTGTGATAATACTACGGGCGGATGGCCCTAGGTTAATCACAGGCTTCCTATTTTAAAAAACCGGAAATGTATATTTTGTTACTCTCATGTTAGTAAGGCACAGTATACTGTTAATTTGATTATCATACATGTCTCCAGCTTTATTTTAGACTTATGATGTAAATTGCAGTATTTTTCCAGTTTTACATACTTGGTACATATTGTGTACTGACCCCCTTTCCTCGGGGGGCTGCGTTCATGTCGTAGGTAGGGGTAAGCAGGTGGTGGATCCTCATTCTTAGGATCACTGATCAGTTGTCAGAAGCTCCATTTCTCCGGAGGCTTGTCTTTTGGTACGGTTTCCCTGATGTTGTAGATTTATGTACATTCAGGGGTATGGCGGGGCCCTGTCCCGTCACATTTGTTATTCTTAGAGGTCTGTAGTCATATCTTGTGGATTGGGTTATAAGAACAAAGATGTAACTGTTATTTTGGTTATGTATATTTCACGGAAGGTGGCCTTATCGGCTAGCCTGTTGATATTTACTGTCTAGTATTTTATGAGTTTTTGTATGTTCCGCTGCTATTCTCTGATGTATACCTGTAAGGGGTGCCCAGGTAGGGCACCAGTCGCGGGCCCGGGGCGGGTCGTAACAAAAAGGAGCGAACATGTGTTAAAATAATTGAAGTGTTTATAGTTATGACTTATGAAGGTACGAAAAAAGAATCTTTTTTTACCATGAATGAGAGTTAATTTTGATGATACACACACTCTAGATTTGATTTTCTCGTTTGACTTTTGGTTGATGTATATGCATGTATGATATGTTGTGGCCATGTGTGGCATATTTGATTTCGTTAAGTGTAGTTAATGAGACTATGCCGAGATTTGTTTAGCATGAACCTGTTATGAACATTCAGGACGAATGTTTCTAAGGGGGGAAGGATATTACACCCCGTAGTTTCAAGACATGTATTTGAGAACGTAAGTAAGGAAGTAAGACTTGAACGTCGGAAGATAGTATAGCTACATTTTCTTAATTAATTCGAAAATGTGAATACGATAATTTGATTACTCGGAGTTCAATTCTCCTAATTGGAGTCACGGAATTAGTTTTGGATTTTAAAGTCTCGGATTTGGTCATGTGGGGCCCACAGGAAATTTTACGATGTTGTGGGGCCCACGATATTTTGTGATATTTTGGCCAAGTATAGAATTATTTTGTGAAAGAATTATTTTAGACCAATAGGAGGGTGACACGTGTCACCCCCACTTGTCTTGCAAGACTTTGACTCACATTAGATATTTTGAGACTTGAGGACATGGGTCCCACTCCACTTGGCATTACACTTGGATAAATATCCAAGTCTTGCAAGACTTGGACATTATACACTTATCAATTTAGCTCTCATCTTCTCCCTTTGAGCTCCATTTTCGAAAATCTCCATAGCCAAAGATCAACAAGTGTTGACAAGTTTCTTTCTCCAAGATTAGCTCCTAAACCAAGTGCTAAAACACGTTAACTCTCCAAACCCTCCAAATCTTGTGTTGGCCAAAAATGAGGGTGAAACCCTAGCTTGATTCGTCGACTTTTTGGAGGTAAAACGTGAAGGTATGTTGGTTACAAGGTTGTAGGGGATACATAAATGTGATTGGAACTTGAGGAAGTGGAGCGAAACGAAAACTGCGGGCCAATCTTACCCGGACTGTTTTTACCGATTTTGGAGCCAAGAATAAGGTAATGGCTCTTCTTCTTTTAAATTAATTGGATATTACTTATTGTTGATATGTATGGATGAACTTGTACTAAAAAGAATGAAGATTAAAAAAAGTTTGGACAATATTTGGAAGTGAGGCCGAGACTAGGCCATTTTGGCGTCGTTGGATTTGTTGGTTATTATTATTGTGAACTACACTTGTCGCATGTTAAAATGAAGTAATATGGTTGTTGATAAGTTGATATATCATATATAGAAGTGTTGTAACTTGAATTGGAATAAAATGGATTAAGGAAAGAGTTATCGGATTGTAGTTGTTGGCCGCATATTCTATAAAACTGTTGGACGTTATTATACAGTTTTTGGGGACTGTTTTAGGGCGTTTGAATTCTGGAAATTTAGCCCTCATTATGTATGTTTAAGTATGGAAATTTCTAATGAAAGTCCTAAGAGATTAAGGGTATAAAAGGGTGTTAAAAGACTTCACATTGTACCCTTAATGTTGATTAATTGCGGACTGTTTTTATGGACTGTTTAAATATGATTGTGGGCAGAATTTTACACGTCTAGTAGGCGTGTAATCCCCTTTGGTTGTTGTTGTTACACCCCATAATTCAAGGACATGTTTAAGAGAATGTACGTAATGAATCAGGACTCTAAATTGGTACGAAAGAAAGAATTGTTTTTCCGAAGGAAAATCTTCCGAACTTCGGAAAGGAAAAGTGTTCGTTGATGAGAATTATATTCTCAAAATACATTATTTGAGGAGTATGGAATTTATTATCATTGTGGAAATATATTTACGGATTTGGTCACGTAGGGCCCACCCGAGAAATTTTACGTTTTGTGGGGCCCACGAGGGTTACGAAATTTTATGGACGAATGGGAGGGCGACACGTGTCACCCCCCCCCCCCACATGGGCTTGTTCGAAATGGACCAAGGACAATGGGGTCATTTGACCAAGAGTAAGATGATCAAGTCTTGCAAGCCCAAAGCTTGATAAAATTGACCAAGTCAATTAAGCCAAGTTGGCACTTGATATTTAATCTCCTTCATCCAAGCCACACAAGTGTTTTGATCTAAGCCCTCCATTGTTTTATATATACTACACTAGTAGCAAGACAAGTCTTCACACTTAGAAAAAAATTGAGAAAACTTTGAGCAAGATAGAGAGGGCTCTCGGGTTTGAGCTTTTTCCCACACAAAATTTTTGCAAATGTGGATCATAATTCACAATACTTTAACCCAAGGTTCCTAGGGGTATTAAGGATATCTCAATAGAAAGATCCCGGAAAAACGACATTTTTACGTTAGTCGCAAGGCGAAAACCTAAGGTGTTCTTCAACTTTGAAGTTGGAAATGGAAGGGAAGTTGTTTGTGAACTTTTAAGGGCTTCAAATAGCGGATTGGAGCGTGAAGGAAAGGAGCTAAGATTGCTAAGGAGCGACTTTAAATCTTGGAACTATATAAGGGCTTATCAAGGTAACAATCTTGTCGTTTTAATGATTGAAGGTTACTTATTGTTGTAGTTATGGATATTAGCAAGCATGAGTTATATATAATGAAGATTGATAAGTGTTATGGATATTGGAACCACTAATCTGAAACTAACATGTTTAGCCTTTGAGATTACAATTCAATTTGGTTATTAGTTTAGTCGTCGCATGTTATATAAAGAAGGAATTGTAGTTGTTAAAGTTATTACGACTATATAACATGTTATACTTAACAACTTGGATTGAAAAAGAATTGGAAAGGACTTTGTGTTATTGTAACATGTTAGCCGAGAATGGCTTTGGATATTGAACTACTTGGTATTAATTGTGGGGCAAAATTGTACACGTATTGTAAGGCGTGTAATCATCCCCTTTGATTGGTTGATGTGTTGAGCCTTAAAAATGGCATGTTGGTTATTGATTTCGGGCCTTGAAAAAGGTGGAAAAGTACGTAGAAATAAAGGAAAGACTGCCCAATTTTCCGTAGAATAAGAGACCGTATACTTAGTATCATTCTACGTTAGAAACTAGAAGTTGATAGTCGTGTTGTGGTCATTATAGGTTGACAATTCTACGTGCGGCGTATTCGACTTAGCTTGTGGATTAAGCCGAAAAGGTATGTGAATCATCTCCTCTTCTTCTAGCATGATTCCTTATGGTAAAGAAAGTAAATCCTACTCCTTAAATGATCCACTCCTTGATTTTACTTGGATTGCCTAATATAGAAGTTGTTCTATATACTTCCTTGATTGTACTTTGGATGTTTAAATTGGAAGTTGTTGTATTCCATTCCCTTTATGAAATTTGGATTTTCAAAAGTGAAAGTGTTTTACTTGAAGTACTTAGAGTCTTAAAAAGGAAGTGATTTCTAATCTCTGGGATAGTGTCTTATTCCAAAACCTAAAGGTCGTTATAACGGCTTTAGGAGAGTCAAAGGAGTGATTTACTTAATTGAGTTAAAAGAGGAGAAATGACATGATTTAAAGAGAAGTAACTTGTTTTAAAGGTGTGAGTTACTTGGGATTTGAAAGTTATGTAACTTGATTTCTAAAGTTAAGAAACTTGATTTCTAAAGTTAAGAGACTTGAAGTATTTTGAAAGTTATGTAACTTGATTTAAAAGTATATGATACTTGGTTTTAAAAGTATAAGTCTCTTGGTTATAAAAAGAATGAATTTGTCTAAAACCATAAAGAGTTATAACGGCTTTATGGGAAGTTAGTTATAACGGTTTTATGGAAGGTTAAGAGAGTTGTCTATTTTGATTGATAGGCATGAGTTGCCTAGGTTGTGAAATTAGAAGTTACTTGGTTTCAAAGTCTTGAAATGAATTCCTAAAGGTGTAGTAACTTAATTTGAAAAATAGACATGCCTTGATACTACGTGTGTTAGTATCTTGGGTTTTATATAAAAATGAGTCTTTTGAAAGGAATGGAAGTACGTAGTACTTTGGGCTAAATTCCCGGATTTTTATGTGAAACGAAAGTACCTTGAGTTTATAAAATGAAATTCATTTTTGTATGCTAATGAAAGTCTAAAGATTTTATGAACTTGCCTATGCTTGCTTGTGATAGCCTTTGAGTGCAAGTATTATATTTTTACGCTGCCGTGACTCTCAGTTGGAGAGCCGGTTGTCTTGTTGTGAATTTACTTGGATGTACCGACAGTGACGGAGGACTTCACGGGTATGCTTCCATTGTGATTGATCTTTGGACATGCTTATACGATGTGGGATTCCGGGGCATGCGACCAGGATGCGGGTTAGATTCCCGGATTGTTTTTATTACTCCTTGGACATGCTTATACGATGTGGGATTCCGGCACGCGACCAGACGCGTTAGATTCGATTGTTTTATTACTCCATGGACATGCTTATACGATGTGGGATTCCGGCATGCGACCGGGATGCGTTAGATTCGGATTGTTTTATTACTCCTCGACACGCTTATACGATGTGGGATTCCGGCACGCGACCGTGACGCGTTAGATTCGATTGTTTTATTACTCCACGGACATGCTTATACGATGTGGGATTCCGCATGCGACCATGTCGATATTGTTATTCCATGGACTAGCTCCATGAGGTTTAGCGACGCAGATGGTCCGGTAGTTAGCTTCATACTTTCCTGGTCGATGGTCGACGCAGTCGGATCCGTAGTTGGCTTCGTCTTGCCCCGTCAGTTCTATGGCACAGTTGGTACGGTAGACTCTGGTAGATAGCTTTCGCACTTGCCCCGGTCATATCTCGTGACGGCAGGCTGGATCTGGTAGTTGGCTTTCGTACTTGCCCCGGTCAGTTGTTGACGCAGGCTAGATCTGATAGTTGGCTTTAGTACTTGCCCGCCGATTTATGATCTTGCTAGATCCGTGGTTCGCTTTTCCTACTGCCTGCATGATTTTATGAAACAGTGGACTCGTGTTCATGTATACATATTAGTATTATATTATATCATGGACTGCCGGCAGTGAGGAAGGAATTCCATGGGAATGATTGATATTATGGGCGTGAGACCCATGGTTATATGTGAGTAATGACTTTGAGGCACGCGTCGACTTGACACGATCGCTATATATTGTGTATTGTAGTTTGGTTATCATACATGTCTCTGCTTTATATGATCGTTATGATTTCATTCTGATTTTCGCCACATACTTGGTACATATTTCAATCGACCTCCTTCTGGCCGCGTTCATGCCGCAGTTGAGGTATACTGCTGATCCTCATTCTTAGGATCACTGCTCATTGGTTGGAAGCTCCATTATTTGGAGGCTTTTGTATTTTAGTACGATTTCACGAGGTTGTAGATTTTTGTACATTCGTGGTATGGTGGGGCCTTGTCCGTCCACGCTTGTTACGTCAAAACTCTTAGGTGCGTAGTCATATCTTGTGGGTCGCTTTGTAAAAAAATAAGAGGTAATCGCTTTTGGTTTTACATAGTTATATGTATCAGGAAGGTAGCCTTATCGCTAACTCGTTATTTATTTCTTGTTAAGTTTATGTATGTTCGATTATCTCTCGATGTATACTGTAAGGGTGCCCAGTAGGCACGCCATGCCCGGCGGGTCGTGATGGCCAGTATGGATTGTGCCCTTAGTCGGGGCTTGTTGGTTGTTGAAATTGGGCCTTGGAAAAGGTGGAAAAGTACGTAGAAACAAAGGAAGTGCTGCCCAATTTTTCGTAGAAATGGGAACTTTACTTAGTCCATAACCTACCCTTAAATGCATGTAGTTGGTAGACATGCTATTATCATTATAGGTTAAAGTGCTACGGGAGGCGTATTCCACTTAACGGATTGGTAGAAGAACGATAAGGTATGTGAACCTCTTCCTTCTCTCATTTGACATGTTCTACGTGTGAACCATAACTGTGGTATTGTTTCAAAAATTATTCTACTCTTAGAAGTTAAGGAGTATTCATGTTGTTGATTCTATGCTAAAGGCGTGTCTGAATTATTCTTAAGTCCTTACCAAGTCTTATGGAAGATGTTGGTAAGAGTTTTTAGTAAGCTTTGGTGTCAAATTGGTACAGACGACAAGTGTCAGTATGTGGAACTCTTCCTATCTTTCTTTGAGCATGAACCTTATAAAATGTGTGTACGGTGGACGTACTTGTTTTAAATGAAATCGGATTCCTTGTAGTATATGAAAGATGTTACTTGATTTTGAGAGTATAAGTACTTGGTTTTAAGAGTATATGTTACTTGGTTTTGAAAGTATAAGTTTCTTGATTTTATAAGTGGAAATGACTTGATTGATTTAAAGAGAAGAGGTAACTTGATTTAAAGGTATGAGTTACTTGAGTTTAAAAGTGTAAGTAACTTGATTTTAAAAGTGAAAGTGCCTTGATGCTACAAGTGCTAGTATCTCGGGGTTTTATAAAGGAAAGAAGGTATGGTGAACGTACGTAGTACTTTTGGGTTCAACTCCCTTATATTGCATGATATGATTATTTCTATAAGAATGGATGTACATAGTACTTTGGGTTCAATTTCCCTAATTTTACATGACATGATAATGCCTTGAGTTTTCTAAAATGATAGTTCATTCATTTTATTATATGGAGAGTTAAAATATGTTTTTAAATTTCATTCGATTGCATTGATACACCGAGTCCCACAACGGGTCGGGTTATATTATAGATGCAATACACCGAGTCCCGCAAATAGGCCGGGTTACATCATATAAAGATCATTACACCGAGTCCCACAGATGGGCCGAGTTACGTTATACAAAAATTACATCGAGCCCCACAATGGGTCGGGTTATGTCATGTAGATGCATACACCGAGTCCCATCATGGGCCGGGTTATGTTATATTGCTGCATACACCGAGTCCCACAAATGGGTCGGGTTCATCATATTCAATCATCACACCGAGTCCCACAAATAGGCCGGGTTACGCCATATTGCATCATCACACCGAGTCCAACAGATGGGTCGGGTTATGTCACATATTGCATCATTACACCGAGTCCCACAAATGGGCCGGGTTATGTCACATGTTGAAACATACACCGAGTTTCACAAATAAGCCGATTTTTGTTATATCAGATACGTTATCTATATGTATATGAACTTGACGATTCTCTGAGTAAGCATTCATGATGTTGATATGACTCGAATTGAAAAGGTACGATTGATTTCATATTTTGAAAGGGTGTTGATTTCATAATTTGAAATGACACAGTTGGTCTCACTTTTAAAAAGGCATATTTTAAAAGGTACATTTGGCTCTTATTTATTATGGCACGGTTGGATCTGGTATTTGATTTTCATACTTGTCCCTGTCATTCTTTGTACAGTTATGATCATGTATATTGTACTTCATGTTTATATACTTGGTACCTTGTTGTACTGACCCCCTTCGGGGGGCTGCGTTCATGCCCGCAGGTATTAGGTACTCAGTTGGGTGATCCGCGAGCTTAGGATCTCCACTCAGCTTTCAGGGAGGTAGCTCTATTATTCCAGAGTTTGTCATGTTGGTACGGAGTTGTATTATGGTTTTATGTACATTCATGGGTACGGCGGGGCCTTGTCCCGTCACAGTTATGTGTTCAAACTCTTAGAGGTCTGTATTCATATGTGGGCTGGACTTATGTACAGATGTGGTTTCTTTTTTGTTGTTACATATGTGATGGCAGCCTTGCCGGCTTTGCCTTTGTTCGGAAAAAACAAAATGAGTGTTATTTAGCTTCCGCAGGTTACCTGTGTTGTATGAATAAAAGGGTTCCCAGGTAGGGCACCAGTAGCGGGCCCGGGGTTCGGGTCGTGACAATATGGAGGTGCATAAACGCGAGGATGATCCTAAGTTATAGACGACTCTTGATGCCACTATCCTTAAGTGGATTTAGTGTCCGTTTGGTTGGGCTTTTGGATTTGCCAAAAGCACTTTTGGCCAAAAATTGGAGTGTTTGGTTCAAAATCGAAAAAGTGCTTTTGGTTTCCAAAAGAACTTCTTGCCTCTATTTCCAAAAGCTCAAATTTTTGGCTTTTGGAAGTAGAGGTTGCTTTTGTCTCTTTTTAAGCCAAAAACACTTTTTGTAATGACAACCAAACACCTAACAACTTTTTGATAAAAAGCTTTACTTGAAAAACTCTACTCCTAAAAGCTCTTTTTAATAAGTTGTACCAAACGGGCCCTTACTCCACTATCTCTACCGATATATATTATTGGGTCGAACACTACGACGATGGATGTGTGACATATTTCAAGATAATCAAAATTCTAGAGTTGTTACCCTTGAGCGAGAATTCTCCCACGTTAACATAGAAGATTTCCCGAATGTTTTAGGTTACTGCAAAAGGTTAAAAGAATTGGCGAACCAACGCCGCAACGTTGGTGTGCCCGTTAGCGAAGATCGTCTTGTTCTTCAGGTGGTTGCTGGCCTATCTGAGGCCTACAGTGGCGTTGAAACTCTCATTCGTCAAAGTAATCCTCTCCGGAAGTTCTAACAAGCCCGGTCCATGCTTAGATTGGAAGAAGTCGATTTGGCAAAAAAGGCGACTACTAGTGCTAGTCCTGTGGTCATGATGACGTCCTCCACTACTTCTCCGAATTTTGGTGATCATTCGGGACAAACCATTCTCAAGGGGGCGTAAAAAATAGTCGAAAAAATAATGGCAAAAATCGCAGGGGGAAACGTGGCGGTTTCGATAGTGATAACGATGGCTAGAACAATGGCAGTGGACCTCATCCCAGAAATAGTGGGCCACCACCCAACTGGTCCCAGCCTTGGGCCCCTGGCAGTGGGCCTGGACCAGTGGCCCAACAGACCTTTCTCTCCAAATTATCCAACCGCTGCCAGTGGGCTTTCCAACAACAGTTGTGGTCCAATAACACCTGGGCCAGTGGTTCCCGAAGCAACAATGGGTCAGGGCAGCAAGCAAGTGTGCTTGGGCCCCGACCCATCACACAGTGGCCCCCACCCCGACCGACATTAAAGCCGCCATGCACACTCTTGGATTAAATTCGCCAGACAAAAATGATACATGGACACCGACGCCACCTCTCACATGACGTCTGACCAAGGTACTCTCTCATCTTATTCTAATTTGAGCAACGATCGTGACATAATTGTTGGTAATGACAACTCTATCTCAATTCGTGGTTATTTCTTGAAGAAGTGATTCGATTGATGGTATTTGGTATGAGATTGATCTGTATTGAAAAATTCCCTTCATGCCACTAATTTAATTAAAAAAATTGTGTCTGTCCGTAAATTCATCATTGACAATTGGATTTCTATTGATTTTGATCCTTTTGAATTTTATGTGAAGGATTTCAAGACGGTGATTCCTCTCATGAGATGTGATAGTAGGGGATATCTTTATCCTATCACGCCAACGTCCATCCTTGCTGTCTACTTTAGTTGCTCTTGCTCCTTCCTTGTGGCATGCACGTCTAGGTCATCCGGGGTCATCAATTTTGTCTTTCTTAGATAAAAATAATTGTATTTCTTGTAAGGGTACGCGTAGTACTCAAGTGTGTCAATCATGTTCTTTAGGAAAACATGTTAGATTTCCATTTGTAGCCGCTACTTCTCTCACGTTAATGTCATTTGATATTAGTCTTAGTGATTTGTGGACATCTATCGTTTTAAGTTCTATGGGCTATCGTTATTATTTGTTATTTTTGGATGATTACAACTTTTTATGGACCTTTTCGTTAGAGAAAAAATCACATGTTTTTCCCACATTCTTAAAATTTAGAGCATTCATCCGTACCCAATTCGATCGAGAAATAAAAAATATACAATGTGATAATGGCAAAGAATTTGATAATCGGTTAGTTCGGGATTTTTGAGACACTAATGGAATTATTTTTCGTTTCTCTTGTCCTCATACTTCTTCAAAAAATGGGAAAGCCAAATGAAAATTTTGCATCATTAATAATATTGTCCGAACTTTATTGGTCCATGCTTTCGTACCCCCTTTATTTTGGCATTATGCTCTACAGATGACTACTTATCTTCTTAACATACTTTTCATCAAATGTTTGACATATTCTTACCCTCTTCAAATATTATATAATAAGACTCATTCGTATTTGTTACACCCCGTAATTCCAGGACATGTATATAAGAACGTACGTAAGAAATCAGGACGCTAAGATTTGAGACTTGTAGAATTTATCGGAATTATGAAAATGTCGGAAAACGGAACATTATGGACGAATTGGAAGGTGACACGTGTCCCCCCCCCCCCCCCCACTTGGGCTTGGACGAATTGACAAGGTCAATTGGTCAAGTCTTGAAATGTCAAGGCTTGACATTGTTGACCAAGTCAATAAGCCCACTTGATTCTTGATATTTAAATCTCCTTCATCCTATCCCCACAAGTGTCTTGATCTTGACCCTCCATTTAATTATATATTCATCCATGTAGAAAGACAAGTCTCTAACACTTAGAGAAAAATTAGAAAACTTGAGAGTGAGATAGGGAGCTCTCGGCATAGCTCTTGAGAAAGAAGGGATAAATTTCGTTTGTTGTTCGTAATTCACAATACTTCAACCCAAGGTTCTTAGAGGTATTGTAAGATTATCTCAATAGAAATATCCCGGAAAAGCCACATTTTTACATTAGTCGTAAGGTGAAAACCTAAGTTGTCTTCATAAGTTTTGATTGGAAATTGAAGGAAAGTTGTTTATGAACGTCTAAGGGATTCAAATGGCGGATTGGAGCGTGAAGGAAAGGAGCTAAGTTTCTAAGGAGCGACTTTGGATCTTGAAGTTACATTAGGGCTTGTCAAGGTAACAATCTTGTCCTCTTAAGTGATTAAAGATTACATGTTGTTGTGGTGATATATTTTAACAAGCATGAGATATACTTAATGAAGATTGATAGGTGTTATGGAATATTTGGAAGAAATCCGAAAGTTGCATGATTAGCCTTAAGATTGTAATTCGATTTAGTTATTAGTTTTAGTCGCCGCATGTTATACAAAGAATGGATTGTAGTTGTTATTGTCTATTGCGACTATATAACATGTTAGACATAACAAATTGGATTGAAAAGGAATTGGAAAGGATTATATGTTGTTGCACCTATTAGCCGTGAATGGCATTGTCTATTGAACTATTTGGTATTAATTGTGGGGCAGAATTTTACACGTCCTGTAAGGCGTGTAATCCCCTTTGTTTGGTTGATGTGTTGAACCTTAAATGTGGCATATTGGTTATTGAATTCGGGTCTTCAAAAAGGTGGAAAAGTATGTAGAAACAAAGGAAGTGCTGCCCAATTTTTCGTAGAACAAGTGACTTTACACTTAGAATATTATACGTTTGAAGCTAGAAGTTAATAGACATATTATGGACATTATAGGTTGGCATACTACGTACGACATATTGGACTTGGCAAGTGAATTGAACCGAAGAGGTATGTAGAACTTTCCCTATCTCTTGAGCATGAGTTTTATAAATGTATAGTACGGTAGGCGTACGAGTTTTAAAGAAATTCGACTTTGTTTTGATATCATTAACTTGATATAAGAATGTCTAAGTTTGGTTGAGTTAGGTAATTAACTCATTTGATTTTTAAAGAATGAAAATGTCTTAGTTCCTAAAGCATAAAGTTATTATAACGGCTTTATGGGAAGTTGGTTATAAGCATTTCACCGTGCGAGCAGAGACCAACATCTGACTTATATACAGGTCATGGAAAGTTAAAGGAATGGTTTTCGCTAGTAATGTAAACAAATATAAATGACTTGAAATGAAGAAGGGAAAATATTGATTTAAAGGCATCAATAGCTTAAAGTTTTACAGTAAAAGTCACTTGGTTTAGAAGCCTATAAATGTATTTCTAACGGTATAGTGACTTGTCTTGAAAAGTAGATATGACTTGATACTACGGGTATTAGTATCTTGGGATTTTTATATGAAAAAGGGTCATTTTAAAGGAATATAAGTACGTAGTACTTTGGGTTAAATTCCCGGATTTTTCATGATATGATAGTGCCTTAAGTTAAATGAAATGAGAGTGCATGCTAATTAAGTCTAATGAGAAGTTAATGGATTTCTTAACTTGCTTATGTTATTTATGGTAGCCGGTTGTGCTTGTGATATGTTGTTCATTACGGGGTCATTCCCCGGGCTTGTTGCATTTGCATATTCCGTGGATTTGCTCCCCACGATGCGAGGAATACATCATGCGAGTCCGTAGGGCTCATGCGGGTGAATTAGTCCCATGCGGGGCGGACCAGTCCTATGCGAGGAAATTACCTCATGCGGGTCCACTCGGCCTATGCGGGTGAAATAGTCCCAGGAGTAGGATTGCGTGATAATACTACGGGCGGATGGTCCTAGGTTAATCACAGGCTTCCTATTTTTAAGAACCAAAAATGTTTATTTTGTTACTCTCATTGTTAGTAAGGCACAGTATACTGTTAATTTTATTATCATACATGTCTCCAGCTTTATTTTAGACTTATGATGTAAATTACAGTATTCCAGTTTTACATACTTGGTACATATTGTGTACTGACCCCCTTCCTCGGGGGCTGCGTTCATGCCGCAGGTAGGGGTAAGCAGGTTGTGGATCCTCACTCTTTGGATCACTGATCAGTTGTCAGAAGGCTCCATTTCTCCGGAGGCTTGTCTTTTGGTACGGTTTCCCTGATGTTGTAGATTTATGTACATTCAGGGATATGGTGGGGCCCTGTCCCGTCATAGTTATTATGTAAATTCTTAGAGGTCTGTAGTCATATCTTGTGGATTGGGTTGTATAAAAAAAAAGGGGATGTGACTGTTTTTTTGGGTTATGTATATATTTTTGGAAGGTGGCCTTATCGGCTAGCCTGTTGATATTTCATGACTTGTACTTTTTGAGTTGTATGTATGTTCTGCTACTATTCTCTGATGTATACCTGTAAGAGGTGCCCAGGTAGGGCACCAGTCACGGGCCCGGGGTCGGGTCGTGACAGTATTCCCATCTTAGGATCTTTGGGTGCTTGTGTTATCCACTCTTTTTGTCAACCACAATTAACAAACTTCAGGCTCGTTCTACCCCTTGTGTGTTTTTGGATTTTTCGTATAATCATCGTGGTTATAAATGTTTTGATTTATCATCTAATAAAATCATCATTAGTCATCATGTTATTTTTTATGAAACACAATTTTTGTTTGCTAAAGTGAGTAATCCCGTGCCTAGTTCGTATACTTTTTTGGATGACGATGTCTCCCCATATATTATCCACTATTTATCGGATTTGTCCTGCACCCAAAATCAGCCAGCAGGCCCACTCCCCGTTGGCCCCACTGTTCTCTCGTTTAAGTCCAGTGGGCCAGACTCACAATCCAATCTATCTATCAGAACTGGACCAGAGATCCAGCCATCGCCCGATCATCGTTCGCCCGATGTCGAGTCAACACGCTCGATCGGCGGCTCGATCCACCGCATCTCTAGTTTTTGGTCCAGCAGTGTTACACCCTGTAATTCCATGGCTACTAAGTGAGAACATGATTATGGAAATTAGATTTGAATGTTGGAAGGAAAGAATTTTTACATTTTCTCTACGGAATAATTTTGGATACAACAAATGTGACGACGAAAATTAATTCTTGTAATTGAATTCTTTTCAATAGAATTATGGACTTAGTTTTGAATTAATTAAGTCTTGGTATATGGTAATTGAGGCCATTGAAATATTACAAGAAAATTTGCTAAGTGTGGAGATATTTTATGTGAAGGGAAGACAAGTGGACAAATGGGTCTACTTGGGTCCCCCCCCCCCCCATTTGTACTATATACATTTATATATACAAGTCTCGCAAGACCTTAGCTCACATAATATCTTCATCTTCAAACCCTTATATCTCCCTTCTCCTTTCAAGCTCTCGAAAATCCGTAGAAAAAGTGAAGAACAAGATCAACTTATTTTACAAGATTAAGTTCTTTAACCAAGTGTTAAGCCAAGTTAACCTTGCAAGTTAGTGGGTCACGGTTTTTAGCTTGAAAGTTGTCTTGAAACCCTAAGCTTGTTGATGAACTTTTTGGAAGTAAAATATGAAAGCAAGATTGTTACAAGCTTGTAGAGGATACGTGTGTGTGATTGTAACGTGAAGAGGTGGTGCAAAAATGAAGCAGGGTCATGGTTTGGCCAAGACTTTGGGACTGTTTTGGGCTAAAACAAAGGTAAGATTTCTTCTTCCTCTTGAATTAATTAGAGGTTACATGATGTTATAGTTGATAGATGAACTTGTGTTAAGAGAAAAGGAGAATACGAAATATATGTGACAGTTTTGGGACTAGTTGTCGATTTTGAGGCAGTTTTGGTGTTGTTGGATTCGTTGGTTATTGTTGTTATTATCGTCACCACTTTCATGTTAAAATAAAGGAAATCTGGTTATTACAAGTTGTTATGGTTTGTATAAACTTGTTGAAATGTGAATTGGATTATAAGGAATTGTGAAAAGGGCTTTGGTTGTGGTGTTGGCCGAAAACTGCATAAAATTGTGAGACGTTGTTATGTCGTTTTAGGGACTGTTTTATACGTGTATAATGCTGGAAATTTAGTTACAATTATGCATATTTAATATGGTAATGGTTAATGTGTGTTCCTAAAGGATTAAGGGTGTAGAAAGACTTCATATCTTACCCTCATTGTTGTTGGAATATGGACTGTTTTCGTGGACTGATTTAGTAAGGATTAAGGGGCTGTTTTACGTGAGAAATAGGTGTGTGAATCACCTTGGTTAATTGTTTAGTTGTGCCCTGAATTAGTGCTCGGTTATTGATGTTATTGGTCTTATTTGTAAGGTGAAAATATACGTATAAATAGGGGAAGTGTTGCCCAAATTTTTATACGAAAAGAGAACCATTACTTGGTATATGACCTACACTTGTAAGAATGAAGGTTGATAGACGTGTTATTGTTATTATAGGTTGAAGTACTACCTGAGAGGTATTCTAGTTGTCAAGTTGGTATAGCCTATAAGGTATGTGAAACTATCCTTTCTTCTTTTGGCATGATCTTTATACAATGAGTGTACGGTGGACGTACGTATTTTAATGAGTCTAGATTTCTTGTGGTACATAAGGTAATAGTGACATGATTTAAAAGTGTACGTGACTTGATTTTAAAAGAGTAAGTGACTTGATTTTGAAAGTGTAAGTGTCATTTTATAAGTGAAAGTGCCTTGATTTTACAAGTGATGGTTCATTCCATTTCTTATTCTATTGGATCCTAATCCTTAATGATACATGACATGATAGTGCCTTGGGTTTTATAAATGAAAGATATTTTATTTATTCCATTGAGAATCAAAGTGATGGATTTACTTGAAATAAACGTACGGCGGACGTACATGATTTCTACACGGTTTAATTCCTAACAATATGTGTTATGAGAAGTACCTTGGTTTTTTCTAAAATGAAAGTTCATTTTAAAGATTTTATTGAGAGTCAAAAGATGATTTTAAATTTCATATGGTTGCTCATGATAGCCATTACACCGAGTCTCATGATGGGTCGGGACACGATATATGTATAGATATGAGGATTATATGGACAAGCATGATTACACCGAGTCCCATAATGGACCGGGACACATTATATTGATGTTATTACACCGAGTCCCAAAATGGGCCGGGACAGGTTATATTGATGATTCCACCGAGTCCCTCATTAAAGGGTCGGGACACGTTATATGTATATAGAGACATGCTGATTATGATAATTCCACCGAGTCCCATGCTGGGCCGGGAAACGTTATATGTGAGTAGATACCCATGACAGTATATGATTATATGAACAGACATTCATGGTTTTAAAATGACTCTCATACTTTTAAAAAGGCACAACTGACTCCCATTTTTATAAGGTGAAAAGTGCGATGAAATACGATCATTTTCATAAGGTGCAATAATACGATGGTACGATTATTTTGAAAACGCATGAGTACTGATGTCTGATGATACAAAGATACAGTGATACTGATGTCTGATGATACGATGGTACAGTGATACAAGGTACAGTTGACTCATATTTTATATGGCACGGTTGGATCTGGTATTTGATTTTCATACTTGTCCCTGTCATCCTTTGGCCAGTTATGATCTTATTTATTGTACTTTATGTTTACATACTTAGTACGTGTTGTACTGACCCCCTTCGGGGGCTCATTTTGGTGATCCTCAGGCTTTGGATCCTTGCCCAGCTTTTTGAGATAGCTCCACTATTCCGGAGCTTATCATTTTGGTACAGTTTTGCTATTACAGGCTTATGTACATTCAGGGGTACGGCGGAGCCTTGTCCCGTCATAGTTACTGTTATACTCTTAGAGGTCTGTAGTCATATGTGGGTTGGATATGTACAGTTGTAGCTCGTATGGGTTTTTTGTATATAATGGCAGCCTTGACGGCTTGCCTGTTTATTTATTTGAGTTTTCTTAAGTTTCCGCTGATATTATGTGATGTATGGGTAGAAGGGTACCCAGGTAGGGCACCAGTCGCGGCCTGTTGGTTCGGATCGTGACAGAGTGGTATCAGAGCAGTTAGTCCTCAGAATGTCTACAGACCGTGTGCAGTAGAGTCTTGGTTATCTGTGTGTTGTGCACCACACCTATAAACATGGGGCAACAGTACATTTATGATTGGTTTCCATTCTTTCACCTCATAGATCGTGTGATAGAGCTGTGTTATTAGGAGAATTCCCCTCTCTAACGTATTATTGTGTTACAGCTATGCCTTCGAAGAGGTCAATAGTGGCCCAGAAGGGCAAATCAGTAGCAGGAGCTACTAGTGAGACACAAAGAGTTACCAGGGCACAAACCCAGTTTATGCCTGAGATTGTGCGCCAGTCGGCGAGTTCAGTTACACCGCCATCACCAGAGGTGCTTAGAGCAGCTCCAGAGTCCCCGATACTTGAGCCTCTAGTTCCTCAGCCAGGGGCAGAGGATAGGGCCATGAGAGATGCAGTACAACTGATGACTAGAATAGTGGTAAGGCAGAACCGCAGACAGGGACCAAGAGTTGACCCTAGGTCTGACAGTTTAAGGGTTCGTTATTTCTTGAATTGCAATCCTCTAGAGTTCTTCGGGTCACAGCCCGAGAATGACCCGCAGGAGTTCATCTGACAGATGCAACGTACACTGAGGGTAATCAGGGCTTCGGAGACGGAGTCGGTTGAGTTGGCTTCATACCGGATGCGGGATATAACTACAAACTGGTATGAGTCTTGGGAGTTGTCTAGGGGAGCGGATGTTCCTCCAGCTACATGAGATGAGTTTACAGAGGCATTCTTTGGTCACTTCTTGCCTCCAGAGATGAAGAGGGCTAGAGTTGACAGATTTCTACAGTTGAGGGAGAGTGGCATGACCATTCGTGAGTACAGCCTTGAGTTTGATCATTGGCCAGATACGCACCCACTATTGTAGCGGATATGGCAGACAGGGTGCATCGCTACGTGATGGGGCTGGACCATTATTTGATCGATGGGTGTTTGGCAGTGGCTCTTCAGTCGGGCATGGATATTGCTCGTATCTAGGAATTTGCACAGGGGGTGGAGGAAAAACATAGAGGGCGCCAGTCAGACAGAGAGCATGACCGAGGCCAGCCTAAGAGGGCTAGGTCGATTGGGTATTTTGGTGAGTTTCGAGGCGGGCATCCTCAAAATCAGGTTCGATATTTTTTCACCGCCAGCACAGAGTGTACCTCCACAGTTTACAGGCAGAAGGTTTGACCGCTCGGGGTATTCAAGAGCTAGTCAGAGCTCGAGGGCTCCAAGTTTCCCTCGGTGTTCACAGTGTGGTAGGCATTATCCTGGGGAATGTCGTCTTACTATTGGTGCTTGTTTTTCCTGCGGCCGTCAAGGCTATGTGAAGAGAGAATGTCCTTCGGTAAGGAGTACAGGTGGTGTGACTCAGCCTACTGGATCAGTTGCTGGTCATCACCTTCTATAGCTATGCGCCCTGCAAGGCAGGGTGTTCATATGTCAGGTATATTATCTCCCCATGTTGCTAGTATAATTGATATTGTTATGAGTATGGATGGGTTGGCTTTTTGTTTTGCCAATGTTGATTGTGGAGATAAGTTGGTTCGATTTCAGTTTCCAGGCGAACAAATTATAGAGTGGAAAGGGAGATAAGCCCTCTTCCTCGCGTAAAGGGCGATATTTCGTATTATTAAGAATTACATGTATCAAGGTTAGTAAGATAAGGTATGATATAGATATTGGACTGGTAAGGTCCTCGGCTTCGGCTACGTGGTACAACAGGTTACAATTCTACATAACCTCGGGATAACAATGGGTTGTTGGGGGTAATTGAGAACGACACCGTGGAACAATCGAAGAGGTGTGTAAGAATAAGGAAGTAGTTAATAAGTATAAATGGAACTGTATGATCGAGTATCAAGGTAGACATATTTTTGTTTAATAATGAGTAGAATAAAGGATTTCGACAAGAATGATAATGGTGAACAAATTATAGTTATGCATATTTCATAAGGTATGATTACTCCGGAACAGTGTAAGGGCCAGTGGTAGAGGAGGGACAGTAAGAACACTTCAGACAAAGGTGACGAACCTCTGATGTTCAGGAGGGTAGTATGAGAAATACTTAAGATAAGAGACTTTGCCGAATTGTTTATAGTTCGAGACCTATTATGAACATTCAGGGACGAATGTTTCTAAGGGGAGAAGAATGTTACACCCCATAATTCCATGACTACTAAGTGAGAATATGATTATGGAAATTAGATTTGAATGTTGGAAGGAAAGGATTTTTACATTTTCTCTACGGAATAATTTTGGATACAACAAATGTGACGACGAGAATGAATTCTTTTCGATAGAATTATCGACTTAGTGTTGATTAATTAAGTCTTGGTATATGGTAATTGAGGCCATCGAAATATTACAAGAAAATTTGCTAAGTGTGGAGATATTTTATGTGAAGGGAAGACAAGTGGACAAGTGGGTCTACTTGGATCCCCCTCCACTTGTGTTATATACATTTATATATACAAGTCTTGCAAGACCTTAGCTCACATAATATCTTCATCTTCAAACCCTTATATCTCCCTTCTCCTTTCATGCTCTCGAAAATCCCTAGAAAAAGTGAAGAACAAGATCAACTTATTTTACAAGATTAAGTTCCTTAACCAAGTGCTAAGCCAAGTTAACCTTGCAAGCTAGTGGGTCACGGTTTTTAGCTTGAAAGTTGTCTTGAAACCCTAATCTTGTTGATGAACTTTTTGGAAGTAAAACATGAAATCAAGATGGTTACAAGCTTGTAGAGGATATGTGTGTGTGATTGTAACGTGAAGAGGTGGCGCAAAAGTGAAGAAGGGTCACGGTTTGGCCGAGACTTTGGGACTATTTTGGGCTAAAACTAAGGTAAGATTTCTTCTTCCTCTTGAAGTAATTAGAGGTTACATGATGTTATAGTTGATAGATGAACTTTTGTTAAGAGAAAAGTAGAATAAGAAATATATGTGACAGTTTTGGGACTAGTTGCCGATTTTGAGGCAGTTTTGGTGTTGCACTTGCATGTTAAAATAAAGGAAATCTGGTTATTACAAGTTGTTATGGTCTATATAAACTTGTTGAAATGTGAATTGGATTATAAGGAATTGTGAAAAGGGCTTTGGTTGTGGTGTTGACCGAAAACTGCATAAAACTGTGGGACGTTGTTATGTCTTTTTAGGGACTGTTTTATACGTGTATAATTCTGGAAATTTAGTTACAATTATGCATGTTTAATATGGTAATGGTTAACGTGTGTTACTAAATGATTAAGGGTGTAGAAAGACTTCATATCTTACCCTCATTGTTGTTGGAATATGGACTATTTTCGTGGACTGTTTTAGTAAGGATTAAGGGGTTGTTTTACGTGAGAAATAGGTGTGTGAATCACCTTGGTTAACTGTTTAGTTGTGCCCTGAATTAGTGCTCGGTTATTGATGTTATTGGCCTTATTTGTAAGGTGGAAATGTACGTATAAATAGGGGAAGTGCTGCCCAAATTTTTATACGAAAAGAGAACCATTACTTGGTATATGACCTACACTTGTAAGCATGAAGGTTTATAGATGTGTTATTGTTATTATAGGTTGAAGTACTACTTGAGACGTATTCTAGTTGTCAAGTTGGTATAGCCTATAAGGTATGTAAAACTATCCTTTCTTATTTTGGCATGATCTTTATAAAATGAGTGTACGGTTGACGTACATATTTTAAATGAGTCCAGATTTTTTGTGGCACATGAGGTAATAGTGACATGATTTTAAAAGTGTACGTGACTTGATTTTAAAAGAGTAAGTGACTTGATTTTGAAAGTGTAAGTGTCTTGATTTTATATGTGAAAGTGTCTTGATTTTACAAGTGATGGTTCATTCTATTTCTTATTATATTGGATCCTAATCCTTAATGATACATGACATGATAGTCCCTTGGGTTTTATAAATGAAAGATATTTTATTTATTCCATTGAGAATCAAAGTGATGGATTTACTTGAAATAAACGTACGGCGGACGTACATGATTTCTACACGGTTTAATTCCTAATGATATGTGTTATGAGAAGTACCTTGGTTTTTTCTAAAATGAAAGTTCATTTTAAAGATTTTATTGAGAGTCAAAAGATGATTTTAAATTTCATATGGTTGCTCATGATAGCCATTACACCGAGTCCCATGATGGGTCGGGACACGATATATGTATAGATATGAGGATTATATGGACAGGCATGATTACACCGAGTCCCATAATGGACCGGGACACGTTATATGTACATACATGATGATGATGAGAACACCGAGTCCCATAATGGGCCGGGACACGTTATATTGATGATATTACACCGAGTCCCAGAATGGACCGGGACACGTTATATTGATAATTCCACTGAGTCCCTCATTAAAGGGTCGGGACACGTTATATGTATATAGTGACATGCTGATTAAGATAATTCCACCGAGTCCCATGCTGGGCCGGGACACGTTATATGTGAGTAGATACCCATGACAATATATGATTATATGAACAAACATTCATGGTTTTAAAATGACTCTCATACTTTTAAAAAGGCACAACTGACTCCCATTTTTATAAGGTGCAATGGTACAGTGGTACAATCATTTTCATAAGGTGCAATGGTACAGTGGTACAGTTATTTTTGAAAATGCAGTGGTACGATGTCTGATGATCTGATGATACGATGGTACATTGATCTGATGTCTGATGGTACATTGATACTGATGGTACGATGTCTGATAGAAACGATGAGTGCATGATACAAAGGCTGATTGCTCTATTTTATATGGCACAGTTGGATCTGGTATTTGATTTTCATACTTGTCCATGTCATCCTTTGGCCAGATATGATCTTATTTACTGTACTTTATGTTTACATACTTAGTACGTGTTGTACTGACCCCCTTCGGGAGGTTGCGTTCATGCCCGTAAGTGTAGGTACTCAGTTTGGTGATCCTAGAGCTTAGGATCCTTGCCCAGCTTTTTGAGATAGCTCCACTGTTCTGGAGCTTGTCATTTTGGTACAGTTTTGCTATTACATGCTTATGTACATTCAAGGGTACGGCGGGACCTTGTCCCGTCATAGTTATTGTTATACTCTTAGAGGTCTGTAGTCATGTGTGGGTTGGATATGTACATTTGTAGCTCGTATGGGTTTTTTGTATATAATGACAGCCTTGCCGGCTTGCCTGTTTATTTATATGAGTTTTCTTAAGCTTCCGCTGATATTATGTGATGTATGAGTAGAAGGGTACCCAGGTAGGGCACCAGTCGCGGCCCGTCAATTCGGGTCGTGACAAGCAGGCCCACTACATACTGGTCAGTCCAATTCCAGTTCTCTCATATCTCAAATTCCACCTAATTCACCCCCGAGTCATAGACCGGTCACTCGTGGTCAACAGAGTATTTTTAAACCAAAAAGATATTTTAATCTAAATTCTAATATTGTTAAATCACCTCTACCATGTAATCTTGTGTCTGCTTTACATGACCCAAATTGGAAAATTGCTACGACCGACGAATATAATACCTTATTGATAATAAGACGTGGGAGTTGGTGCCTCATCTATCTGATGTTAATATTATTCGGTCTATATAGATTTTTACTCATAAAGACAATGCTGACAGTTCTTTTGTGAGGCGTATGACTCGTCTTGTAGGTGATGGTAAGACTGAGCAGATGAGTGTGGATTGTGGTGAGACATTTAATCCGATGGTTAAGCCGTCTACCATTCACACTGTGCTCAGCTTGGCTCTTTCGAAAGTGTGACCCATTCATCAGTTAGATGTGAAGAATGCTTTCTTACATGGTGAACTTAAGGAGATAGTTTATATGCATCAGCATTTGGGTTTTCAAGATCTCACATATCCTCATCATGTCTGTTTATTAAAGAAGTCTTTGTATGAGCTTAAGAAGGCCCAACGGGCTTGATATAATAGATTTGCAGACTATGTTTCGACTATTGAGTTTTCTCACATCAGGTATGATAATTTGTTGTTCATATGTCATCGTGGTTCTTCCCTGACTTATATCCTATTATATGTGGATGATATTTTCTTGACTGCATTTTCTGATGCATTATGCCAGTCTATCATGACAATGCTTAGTTCTGAGTTTGCTATGAAAGACTTGGGGCCATTGAGTTACTTTTTGGGGATTGCTGTCACTCGTCATGCAGATGATTTATTCTTATCACAACGAAAATATGCAGCTGAAATCATTGAGCGAGCTGGTATGTCCTCTTGCAAGTCTACTTCCACTCCAGTTGATACTAAGCCCAAGCTAGGTGTTGCGGCTGACCCACCTTACGAGGATCCGACCCACTATCGCAGTCTTGTAGGGGGCCTTCAGTATTTTACGTTCACGAGACCAAATATTATGTATGTCGTACAACAGATGTGCTTGTTTATGCATGATCCCAGGGTTAAACACATGAATGCGCTCAAACGCATTATTCGATACATCCAAGGGATACTTGACTATGACTTGCATTTATATCCTTCTTCGACATCTACACTTGTCTCGTATACAGATGTTGATTGGTGTGATTGTCCAGACACCAGACGTTCTACGTCTGGCTATTGTATGTTTCTTGGTAATAACTTGATCTCATGGTCTGCAAAGCGTCAGTCGACTTTATCATGCTCTAGTGCAGAGGCCGAGTATCGAGGGGTAGCCAATGTTGTCTCTGAATCATGTTGGTTACATAATCTTCTTTTAGAGCCTCATCGTCCTATTCCGAAAGCTACATTGGTTTATTGTGATAATGTTAGTGTCACCTACCTTTCTGGTAATCCGGTTCAGCATCAGCGCACTAAACATATAGAGAGAGATATCCACTTCCTCGCGAAAAGGTAGCTCGTGGACAAGTACGTATTTGTCATGTTCCTTCCAGGTATCAAATTGCAGACACCTTTACTAAATGTCTTCCCTCGATCCTTTTTGAAGATTTTAGGGACAGTCTCAGCGTACGAAGACTGTCCGCTATGACTGCGGGTGTGTGTTAAATATACACTTGTTATACACTTACCATAAATGTATATCACGGTTTTGTGAAAGACAACACATCAAGTATACAACTGCTCGTGATATACATGATAAGTATATCACGGGTTTGGAGAATATTTTGTATATGATTTTGTAATTAATTAGCATTGTATTTTTACCATAATTGTAGGATTCTTGTACAATTAGAATAGTGTTTTGAGAGTAGAATAAAAATATGATTTTTCTATTATGAAAATTATAAATTGTATATATATACTCTTTCATTAATGAAAATAATTAAGAGATTATTTTTTTTACCAATTAGTTATGTACCAGCAGGTTCTGAGATTATGTTTTCAATTATCATGATATCAAATCAAGGACATATCCAAAATGTCATTTAAAATTTGTGTTAAACGTGATATAAGGAACCAGTAAGTCATGTACCAGCAGGCAGTGTTCAAAATTAAATGATCAATTAATACATATTTTATTCCAACATGTTTGATACTCAAATCCTTGGGGCAGGGATTTGAGTATTTCAAGGGGTTTACTACGAGGATGTCAAAGGTTTGCGTGGTATCTGCAACTCTTTAGGGTCAACTACTTTAAGCTGGCTTAAAATATGATATATTCCTATCACATAGTAATAACTAGTTTAAAATAACTAAATTATTTAGAATTGATTTTGTAATAACAATTAGTTGAACTGATAAAGAACGGATTATTGTATATTAGTAACTACTTAGGAGGATGGGGGTTGCAGAACTTATTTTAGGATTTGTAATTTTTTAATAAAATATTGGTCTTTTTTACTCTAATGGGCTCCTAATTACTACTACTATTATAAATATTTATACCTAACTTTTAAGACTGATTGAAGCTATTTGTAGAAATGACTATAATATGCTTAACGATTTGTGATCTTTACAAAGTGATTTAAAAGTTGCCTTTTATTGAGTGGCACTGATGCCATAGGTCGTGAACCAAATAGGAAGACCATAATCTGCTTAACGATTAATTGTGATCAACTAATTGTGATGCCAAAGTCATTGTACAACATGGTATCTGCAATAGCAGAGATGTGGAGATACAACTGTATTGAATTCCTTTAAAACAAAATTTATAACTACTTGATAGAGTGAATAACTTAAAAGTCATGATATATATGGGTTAAAAAATTATTTACCAATAAAGATTTTTTTAAATTTCTAAATTTGAAATCTCACCTATGTAACAATTAATTGTTTGCTTATGATACTTATTCGGCATGTGAATAGTGATTTTCGGTGTGTGAACAAGTTTTATCAGCCTGAAGTTGGTACCTCCAGTTGTCCGTACTCAATATTTGTCCTTATCATTATAGTCAAATTCTCGCGTGTTGCATTTTATTAAATCTTGACTTTACATTCTTGCATTTATTCTTCTTTTCCTTTGCTTTATCATTTTGGTCTGTAGTAGCCTCACTTACCTCTATATTCTTTCTAACTTGTGCTTTAGTATTGGTTCCCGTGTGTTAACGTTAATCTTTGACTAGTATTTTTTTGTTCTAGTGGCTTTGGTGAATGATGGTAGACTAGGGTCATGTTCTCGGTCGGGGACGGGGGCGAGGGTTAGAGGGTAAGTGGGGTAAGGGAGATGCTAAGCTGAGAATAGGGTCTTGGAACATTGAGAGTTTAACGGGGAAGTCCATAGAGCTAGTTAAGATTCTTAAGAAGATGAGGATTAATATAGTCTGTGTCCAGGAGACCAAATGTGTAGAACCTAAGGCTAAGGATGTCGCCGGGTATAAGTTATGGTTTTCGAGTAGGTCAAAGTATAAGAATGAGGTAGGCATTTTGGTAGACAGCGAGCTAAGAGATCATGTGGTAGAGGTTAGGAGGGTCAATGACAAGATGATGACGATTAAGTTGGTAGTTGGAGGGTTCACTATGACAATTATTAGTATGTATGCGTCGGAGACGGGCTTGAAAGATGAGGAGAAAAGGCATTTTTGGGAAGATTTGGATGCAATTGTGGGAGGTATACCACCCACTAAGAAATTATTTGTAGAAGGGATTTCAATGGACATATTGAGGCACTTCCGGGGGTTATGACGACGTGCCTGGAGGTTTTGGCCTCTGGGAAAGAAACCGAGAGGCGTCTCGCTTCTGGAGTTTGCTAGAGGATTTGGGATGGTGATAGCCAATTCGAGGTTCTTAATAAAAAGGAACATTTGGTGACATTTCATAGTTCGGTGGCTAAGACTCAGATAGACTTTACATACACCACTATACACAAGTATTCAAGCTTCTAAGAGTGACATAATATACCAACAGGTTGGGACAGGGCCCTACCATGACCAAACCCAAATATATATACACATGCATATGTACCTATAGACTCAAAACCAACAACTATGGAGAAGTAGAGTTTGACATCCCACTACTGCTCTGGTATCCTTCTGAGAAGGTGCACCATCCTGTCCATCTGGACCTGTAGGCATAAACACAACATATAAAAAACAACGGGCGTCAGTATGAAATATGTACCGAGTATGTATGACAATAAACATAAGCATAAAGAATGTATAATGTGAGAAAATGATAGGCATCCAGAGAACACACTATGACTGTAAATGCATGATCCTAAAATCATTCCTCACGGAGAACACTTTTGACCATCTTCAACTTCTAACTGGTACAAACCTTTATCGGTTATTCCCGACCCATTATAAGGACCTTCACCGTTCGGGTCCAATTTCCCTTCGTTGGGATTTTTGATGTTGAGATTTACTTTTCTTAAAACCATGTCCCCTACTTGAAAGTGCCAAAGCATCTGCCTTATTGCTTTTCTCTCAAGAAACAAGTTCAATGGTCCATTCTTTGAACCAGTGCAACAACACTTGATTTTTCTCTAAGTATTTTTACATTCTTTCTTCTTTCACTTCGAACACTCCGTTCAATTGATTAACAACAAAAAGTGAGTCATATTTGGCTTCGATGACCTCTACTCCGAGACTCTTTGCCAATTTTAAACCTGCAACCATAGCCTCATACTCGGCTTCATTGTTAGTCAAATTCATAATTCTTATTGACTGCCTAATAATATCTCCTACAGGTGTCTGAAGTAGTACCCCAAGTCTCGACCCTTTCACACTCAAAGTTCCATCCGTGTATAAGATCCAGACCCCCGACGTTGCTCTCGAGATTAATATAAGCTCGCTTTCCACCTTGAGAATCATTTTGGGTGTAAATTTGTTATGAAGTCTGCTAAACCTGAGACTTTGTAGTTATTCTTGGCTTATATTCTATGTCATACCCACTAATTTCTACTGCCAGTTTGGATAACCTGCCAGATAGTTCCAGTTTATGCATTACATTCTTCAGTGGATAAGTTGTTACCACACATATAGGGTGACATTGAAAGTATGGCCTCAATTTTCTAGCAGTCGTTATTAATTCTAATGCCAACCTTTCGAAATGAGGATACCTAGTTTCTGCACTAGCTCGTGTTCTACTCATGTAGTAAACAGGAAATTGCATACCTTTCTCTTCCCGAACTAAAACTGCATGTATGGCTACCTCAGACACAACTATATACAGGAACAACTACTCATCTGCCTTCGATTTATACAGTAATGGCGGACTAGACAAATACTTCTTCAAATCCGTCAGAGCTTGTTGACACTTCCGATGTCTACTCGAAGTCATTCTTCCTTTTTAACAAAGAGAAGAATTGATGATTTTTCTCCAAAGACTAAGAGATAAACCTACTTAAAGCGGCTATCCTTCCGATGAGTCTTTGTACTGCCTTCACATATTCGAGTACCTCCAGAATATCTTTGATAGCTTTGATCTTGTTCGGATTTATTTCGATCCCTAGGTTTGATACCAAGAAACCCAAAAAGTTGCCTGACCTGACTACAAAGTGTATTTCTCAAGATTCAGCTTCATATTTTACTTTTAGAGTATGTCAAATATTTACTGCAAATGCTCTAAATGGTCATCTGCTTCCAGGGACTTAACTAACATATCATCAATATAAACCTCTATTGTGTTACTTATTTGATCCTTGAACATACGATTAACTAGGCGTTGATATGTTGCTCCGATATTTTTTGAAACCAAATGGCCGTACGTTATAGCAGTATGTCTCGTACCTAGTTATAAAATAGGTTTTCTCTTGATCCTCCGGATTTATCTTGATTTGGTTGTATCCAGAGTATGTGTTAAGAAAACTTAGAATCGCATGCCCCACCGTATCATCAATCATTCGATCTATGTACGACAAATGAAAGGAATCTTTTGGGCATGCTTTATTTAAATCATTAAATTCTATGCACATTCTCAATTTATTACCTTTTAGGTACGACCACTACATTTGCTAACCAATCTGAATACTCTACCTCTTGGATGGAACTTTGACAAACTTATGTTTGAAGTCAGTCATAGGCCTTCTCTTTTACTTTACCGGGGAGAAGCCCGAGTTCAAACTTAATTTGTGAGTCTTAATATCTGATGGAATACCTATCATGTCTAAATGGGACTAAGCAAAGCAATCGTTAGCTTTACGAAATTTAATTAATTTAAGCCTAAGCTCCAGGGTTAACCGAGTGCCCATGTATACCTTTCTATGCGGTAGATGTATGAACAAGATGAGTTGCTCCAGCTCTTCTATAGTTGATTTCATGACATATGAATCATCCGACAACATAAACAACCTCGGGACGCGATAGTAGTCCTCTTCTTTGCCTTTATTCGCATCCTTCTCTTTTGGAATTTGTACTGATTCCTCTACCATAAATATCTCCATTGCTACCGGTTGCTCTCCTCGAATTTTCTTAATTTCCTATGAAGTTGGGAATTTTAACATCATGTGTAGTGTTGAAGGTACGACCTTCATGTCATGTATCCAAGCCCTTTCAAATAGTGTGTTGTGCCTCATTTTGCCTTCAATGACATAGAACTTTGTTTGTCGAATTATCCCGACTACATTAACTAGAAAAATGATTTCCCCTTCGTAGTCTCTCTTGCCTTATTGAAACCATTTAAAACTCGAGTTGCTAATACAATTTGATCCAACAATCCCAATTGCTCCATCACATTCGATCAGATGATGTTGGCTGAGCTACCTGGATCAATTAAAATCGGCTTAACCTTAAATTTATTAATAAAGACAGAAATTACCAATGCATCATTGTGAGGTTGAATGATGTCCTTCGGGTCTACATCATTGAAAGATATTGTTCCCTCTAGTATGTAATCTCTGGATCTCTTCTCTCGAGTTACTGAAATTTTCATTTTTTGCGGTCATGACGAAACCCTTCGGAACATCCATCCCTCCAATAATCATGTTTATGATATGTTGGGGTTTAACCGGATCTGCTTGCTTTTTTGTCTCTCTATTTATATAGTTTCCCTTTGATCGATCACTTAAAAATTCACGTAGATGTCTATTTTTCGACAACTGGGCCACTTTATTCCTCAATTGACGACAATCTTCCGTTCGGTGAGCATGAATTCCATGGTAATCACAAATCAAGTTTGGATCTTTTTAAGTCGGGTCTATCCGAAGTGATCGCGACCATCTTGTTTCCTTAATGTGTCCAAGAGCCGAGACAAGTCCGGCCGCATCAACGTTAAAATTATATTTGTAAAGCCTTGATCTTTCCACACTTTTAGAGGAAGAACCACCAGTATTATTTTTAAATTGTAGACCCCTACTGGTAGACCCTCGACCATTGCATCTATCTCTTCTGTTTGATAGGAAGTTGCGATTGTTGCGACTCCTATCCGATCTAAAGTTCGACCTCTTCGGTTGCCCTTAGGGTTGATACCTATCTTTTAAAAAAATTAACTCTGCCTTAACTATCCTATTTGATTTATCAATATTTTTGTTCTGTCCTACTGACCCTGGAGAGAGATCGAGCTGATCATTATCCACCCGGATTTTAGACTTATACCTATTATGTACATCTACCCATATTACCGCCGGGAATTCAACAAGTTTTCCTTTAATTCAAATGAGGAACGAAAGCTCCTATGATTAAACCCCTTGGTGAACGCATCAGCTTCCTATTCATCAGGTATCAGATGAAGGAACATCCATTCCTTTTGAAACTTTTTCACGAACTCACACAAAAATTTTGTATCCTTCTGTGCAATTTTGAATATGTATGTTTTTATCTCTTGATCCTCCGTCCCCCAGCATGCACCTTTATGAAAGAATCTACAAGCATTTCAAACGATTTAATAGAATGCTCAGGCTACATAAAATACCATGTCATTTCTCCTTTGGATAGTGTTTCGCCAAATTTTTTCAACAACACTGATTAAATTTCATCCGGGTGTATATTGTTTCCCTTCACCATATAAGTGTACGAGGTCACGTGCTCCTGAGGATCTTTAGTTCCATCAGACTTTGGGAGATCTGACATTTTGAACCTTTTTGGAATCAACTTCGAAGTCGCGCTCGGTGGGAATGACAATTATATATATCTCATTGAGTCTGGTCCCTTCAAGATCGGAGGCGCTCCAGGAATCTTGTCTACCCATGAATTGTAGGTTTCAACCTTCTTTTCATTAGTGTCCACCCTCTTGGTCAAAGTTTGGAGTAGCTTCAAAACCTCTGAATACTCGTTAGTCCCATATCCATTGTCATTTTCATCTGCCCGATCCTCTTATTGGCGTGGATCGTCATTGTAGATGGGACGAGCTTCATCCATTGTACTTGGTCTGCTGTTTTTCTTCTGTAACTAAGTTATAGCCCCATGTTTCTCCTTCAGCATGTTAAATATTCGAGCCAAATTTATTTCACCATCTTCATCGTAGTCCGATGTTTTTGACGTGACCTTCTAGACCCCTAGGGTAAGATTGCGAGATTGTTTCCATTTACTGGGTCAGCGGGCGGAACACCGTTATTGTTATTGATGTTGTTAGCACTATTGTCACCGTTATTATTGTCATCGTGGTTGTTAAGCTCAACTTAAATATCATTAGCCATACTGTAGCACTTAGTATTAACTTGTAATCATAGAATCTCGAAAGAAACAAGTGAAGTTTGAGTTTGAACAAATCACCACTATTATCATTAACCCCACAGTGGGTGCCAAACTATTTACCCAAAAAAAGGTACAGTTGAATTTATAAGTGGTTTTAAGAATACGTGGATTCATTTGTAATAAAGAGTAATAAACAATTAACAATAAGAAAGTAAATGAAAATAACAAGCAGGAAAAGTATGAAATATTGCGATCTTGATTGAAAACTATCCGGTGAATTTGTTCCTATTCTTAGCTGATTTTCTTCGAGTTCGAGCTAACGATGAGAACTAAGAGATGTAAGTAAATTGTGCAAGTATGAATAATGAGAATGAGATTCCCTTCCAATATGAAGGTTGAACTCCTTTTATAGCTATCAATACAAGACATTTATGTCCGAGAATTATTTCTTAATTAAATATAATTAAATAAGAATAATGGTCACTTAATGAACAAAGAGTAACAACATGCGTCATATCCGGAACGGGTATGCCTTGAGCTCATTCGGTTCTCCACTCGGTGTCGATTGGTTCGGTCACTATCCGGTCTTGTCTTGATACCCGGACTCATCTTGATGCAGCTTCATCCGATACGGAATTCTGCCGCCTCCCTCTAACTCCATACTAAAAACCTTGTCACGTGTCGTGCCGATTTTCACTGTATACACAATGTGATAGTGATTTTGCAGTACTTAGATTTGAATTAAGAAATCAATGTGTTTCTATCTCCGTATTCTCTCATATTGTCATGTATGTTTTCAAGGGCGAATGTAGAAGGTGAGTTATGAGTTTTAGTAACTTTGGCTTAAATATATTAGTTAAATATTTATATTGCAAAATTATGATATTATTAGAAATAGAAAGAGTAAATAGTATCTTTTTTAATAGAGTACTTTACTTATGTATAATTAAAAAGTACTAAGCATTTTAATTGAATTAGATTAATATAATAGATCACTTATCGATCATTCATTGGATGATATAATGAATGATAAATAACTATAAAGGACTAATACAAATGATCTAAATAACGAAATTTAATATTTAAAAATTGTATAAAAAATAATTGAAAAAATAAAAACAAAATCAGATATAATTTAATCATTATGAATAAATCCAAACACTACTATTATGTGTCAATCTAAATCTAGTAGTACATTTTACATAACAAAACGATAATACCACCCCGGGTTGTGGTCACCCCATGTGGATCCGCTTATTCATGGTCCTCTGAGTTAAACTGTTAGTCACATGTGAAATTAATATTTTAAAGGTTTGATATGAATCCAACTCATCTGTATAGATTAGAAATATATCTCGTCAGTCTTCCAGGCGTAGTTCGACAAATGCAGGCGTCATAAGACGCCTTTCGGCGTAGACGACGTCGTTGATTTCCAAAACACAAAAAAATTCTGCATGTTGAGAAATTCGATGCAAATCTAAAAATCTGGGTTATAAAAATAATAAAAAAAAGGAAATATATCTCATCTCCATTTTCAATGCCGTTTAGAAAATCAAGAGCGCCTTTTTGTACGGCACGTGGAAAAGACCCTTTTTCATTTAATTTAACTACTCCTTCCGTTTATTTTAATTTGTCACATCTTAACTTGACACGTCTATTAAGAAACCAAAAATAAAATGATAATTTTATATATCACCCCTAATTATTTCTATGTAATTTAATTATTGAAATAAACAAAATATAGTTTAAAAGCTGTGCAACCACTAAAATTTTCTTGAACTTATTAATCTAATAATAAAGATAAAAGTAAAATAGATATGAAATAGTAAATTATCTCTTAATTTTTTAGGGTGGACAAGTAAAATTGAAGAACTATTTTTAACATAGTAAATAAGTAAATTAAATAGCGCACGTGACGCTTTCCTTTTATTCAATTAGATCAACAATATTTATGTTAGTAGCTTAGAGGCGATATTAGACGCACTGCTATATTGTTTCTTTCATTTATAATTGTAATATTGTATTAATATCACTTGGAGAGTTTTTTTTATTAATATAAATATATATAGTGTGTACAATGTTGAATCTTAATAGAATAAATATCTTATATTTATCATAATTATATACTATTATTAATTACAAATTATATGATAAATATATTGTAATAATAATCACTCACAAAACTTTAAAATTTCTCAAGTGAAATATTCAAACACAATTTTAATTTACAGTAGCGTGTTTTTAAAAGTACTGGTATGCAATACTACTGTCATTATAGATATTACCTATAAATTGTTTTCAGCGACAAATTCTATCCAAACTTGGTGGATTGGTGATAGTAATTTTGGACCAAAGAAATTAGTTTTCTCTAAAGGACTCTTCACTCCATAATCATCTGAAAACTGCACTAAAGCAAACATTGAGCTTCATTATGGATTCCATGATGATTTTCCCTAGCTTTTTCATAGTTGTTTTGCTGGCTATTTCACTCCAAGTTCTTTTCTTCTCACCAATATCTCCTGATATTCTAGAAATTCCTTCTGCCTCTAAAACCTTCACCACACCATTTACATCAAACAGCTATTTGCAGGTAATTAACTTCAACAACAACAAAAAAAAGCTCCTCAATTTGATATTTTCTTACTTTCTCTACTTATTTTCTTTATACTATTATTATAGGAGGGTATGGAGGTCACATATTAGGGTTACATTGTCTAGCTTTTCGGCAGGATTAGGCTTGGTGGTAGTCGGGTGCACGGTGTTTGTCGTAGTTTTAACCTTTCGTGGTAGTCGGGAGCACGGTGTTTGTCGTAGTTTTAACCTTATTCATGTCGTTTCTTGCTTTTGATATCTGTTACCATTTGTAGTTTATTATGTTTCGGTTATCTTACTATTCCTCTCTACTATGTTTATTACTCATGTTTCATCACTGTCATATTTCCTTCTTAGTGCACCGGCTGTTTTTATAACTAACTAGTTTTCGGACCTCCGTGAGACAAGAGTAAGGTCTACATAGACTCTACTCTCACCTGACCACATTTATAAGATTACATTGAGTTTGTTATTGGTGTATTCACTCTGTTTCTGGTGGTGTTAATTTCAGAGAGTAAGTAAACTTGGAGAAGGGCTTCTGGATAAACCAGAAGATGTGGCAGTGGACAAAATGGGAGTGTTGTATACAGCTACTAGAGATGGTTGGATCAAAAGAAAGCACAATAATGGGACTTGGGAGAGTTGGAAGTATATCAGGCATCATACATTACTAGGACTTGAAGTATCATCTGCTGGTCATATCATAGTTTGTGATGCTGAAGAGGTAAATCATTCACCTTATTAGTGGTATTGATAAATAATTGGATTACTTGTATGTAAAGTTTTTTCCTTTTTAGTTTGTCATAAAAAAAAAAGAGATATTTCTATATTTAATAATGATTTAATTTTGAACTTCTCATATTACCCTTAATGAAATATCTATGGCCACATAAATTTTTCAAGCTTGTTTAGATCACAAGTTTCAAAAATTTCTTTTTATATTAAACTTCGTGTTCAGTCAAACACCTTCACCTATATTGAAACAAAGACATTAATTATTAATTAAGAAGTTTTAAATAGTACATTACACATGCAATTTGATATGCACAGCTAAAATTTCTGATACTCTCCTATGATGTGCAGGGGTTGCTTAAGGTTAGTGAAGATGGCATAAGTGTTCTTGCTTCACATGTCAATGGTGAAAAAATAAGGTAATTCAGATTTAATATTCTTCCGACACCAAGCAGAAAAATTCAGACCTAACTGCTTAAATAAGAGGTGATGAGAGCGACGTAACTTGTGTAAATACCAACCACTGGTAGAGAAATTAGGCAAATGTTTCGAGTAAAAACACCCTTCTACTTCTGTCCTACCACATTGAGGAAACTTATAGGAGACCAATCTAGCACAACTTTTTGACACTAAAATTGCATTGTTAAAAGGAAATGAACGATACCTAACGAGTAAGGGAGAATCAATTCACAGTATCACTATATGATTTTTTGTGCAATATGTTTAAAGAATCGAAGATAAGATGAACAATACAATATGCCCTGTGCAGTGTATACCAACTCAAACACTAGGCTTTGTCTGCATCAGAGTTTGAACATGTGACGTGCGCCTTGTAGGTTTTTGTTGGGTCTAAAACATACAAGGCACATCGAAAATTTAAAATTTTGTAAACTTACTTGCCCCAACAATTCCGTCTGGTATGATTATGTTACAATTGAAATCAGCAAAGACACAAAGAAATTTACACTTTACAAGCTTAAGAATCTCTACTAAAAGGTGCGCACGCAATTGTCTGCTCGGGTGCAATCCTTGTTTCGGTATATCCATCTGTCAAGAAAGCTAGAAAATTTTGACAGAGGTTTGAGAGGATTTTAATGTCTGAACTCGGAGTTCAGAAAGTAAGAATTAAGTTTATAATTTCAGTCACCTAAATTATGAGGCTAAGTGCTGAATATATAGGGAAACATTAAAATACAAATCAGGGATTAGGCTTAAAAGTCGAGTCCAAATCCGAATTGCAGTGGATCGATCAGTGGGCCCATTGCAATACGCGGCTCATCCTCCGAGCGTCATGTGCGCCGCTATTTTAAAGTTTCAGCATGTTTTGATTTTAATTAAATTCAAAATCTAATTTTGACTCAATCAAATTATTTTCATCAAATAGAAATTATCTCATAATTTATATTGATTAAAATATATCGATTCTAAATCAAATATTTTATATTATCTCAATATACCCTTAGACCGAAAAGACAATCGACTTAGTGTGACCCTTTAGGCTTTCACACATCGACACTTAATCAAATTAAGGTTCACACGGAACTCCTGCATGCGCCACGATTGGCGAACTCAATATGTGAAGAACGTTTACAAGACTCTAGTAAACATAACCTCTATGTGAGATGATAAATTTCTTTCATTCGCGACACACTCGATCAAGCTTAGGATTTGCCAAGTGTCTATCCAAATGACTTGATCACTTTATCTCATCTATATTAGTCGACAACTAGATCATATCTCAAATATGTCTCTTGCATTGACCAATGACTTGGTCGACCTAATATTACTGAGAAGCTGAGTGTTCTCTTGAATATCTAATCGAGGAATGAATTCTATTCTTGGCTCAACTACCACCTTAGTCTGTATCACAATGTACCCAATTCAAGCCATGTCTTATCCTATAAGGAATTTAAGCTTAGGACAGGATCAAAGTACATTACTCTACAGACCAAGTGCGTATTGACTTCAAGTCAAAGGACTTCTATCTCCCACATGCTGATAATACTCTAGACATGTATAACAAACAATTTATCAGCATGGCATGCCAATACCCTCCATTACTAGCAACCATTACTAGTAGTAAGTGAGACATACTACATTAACTAAGAATGTGATGCAGACCACATGTGGAGTTATAATATATCATTGATATCCCATTCTCAATGATCATCGGTCGAGGCGACTTTAAGAACTACGCTCTATCATTAATATCTCACTCTATCAATAACAACGTAAGCTCAAGGGATGCACATTAATGAATAATACAAACAATCAAATAATAATTCAGTAATTGCAAATGCCATAAATATATTAATCTTATTAATAATACGAATGTGTTCAAGTACATCTGTCCCTAAAATGATTGTCTCTATGACATATATATTTTCAATCTCCCACTTGGCCTAGAGCCAATCTCCAACCTATCTAATGATGTTTTCGAAATGACCATTATGCTTGAGTAAGCTTAATAATTTAGTAAATGGGTTTTCTTGATTTTCATCTGTGGGAACGTAGTCTAACTTTATTTCTTCCGTCTCCACCATCTCTCTAAGTATGTGGTATTTCCTTGGTATATGCTTATTTCTGTTCGTTGATCTGGGTTCCTTATTTTGCGCAATCGCTCCAGTGTTGTCATAATAAATCGTTATTGGACAAGTGACACTTGGAACAACCCTTAGTTCTTTTAAGAACTCAGATATCGCGACAACTTCCTTACCAGCTTCCGATCCAGCAATGTACTCGGCTTCAGTAGTTGAATCAACAGTTGTAGCTTGTTTGGAACTTTTTCAACTCACTATTCCACCATTTAAAATGAAGGCATAACCAGACTGAGATTTGAAGTCATCACGATCTATCTGGAAGCTAGCATCAGTGTACCCAGTAGCTACTAGTTTTTCTTGTCCACCATAGACTAAGAAATATTCTTTAGTTCGTCTAAGATACTTAAGAATACTCTTGACTGATTTCCAGCCCCCCCAAGATTCTGCTGAAATTTACAAGTCATGCTAAGTGCATAGGCCACATCTGGCCTCGTATAGGTCATGACATACATGATTGATCCTATAGCTGAAGCATATGGGATCCTCTTCATGCGTTCAAGTTTTGCAACAGTAGAAGGACTATTCTTCTTTGATAACTTGATGCCTTGACCTATAGGAAGATTTCCTTTCTTGGAATTCTCCATAGAGAAACGTTTTAGCACTTTGTCTATATATACGGACTGTGACAGCCCCAACAATAATGTAGCAGGCTTCACCGAAGTCCTTCATCATGAAGGTGCTGGATAACCATTCCTTGACTGATTGCATGAGAGTTTTATTATCTCCCCTTATCAATATGTCATCTACATTTATGACAATAAAGACAATACTCTCATCTGTGCATTTACTATAAACGCATGAGTCTTCTTTGCTTCTAACAAAGTCAAACGATTTGACTACTTTGTCAAAACAGATATTTCAACTCCTTGTGGCTTGCTTAAGTCCATAAATGGACTTATGTAGTTTGCACACTGCTTTGGGTTGAGTCTTGGATGTAAAACCCTCTGGTTGTATCATATACACCTCCTCAATTAGGTTACCATTGAGGAAGACAGTTTTAACATCCATTTGCCAAATATTATAATCATAGTATTCTTCTTGAAGACCTATTTGCATCATATGGGTCTAACCCCTATTGGCAAATCAACCAAGTTCCATACTTGATTTATGTACATGGATTTCATTTCGGATTTCATGGCTTCGTGCCATCTCCGTGAATTAATGTCTAACATTGCTTCGCTGTAGGTAGTAGGCTCATCATCATCAGGAATATCTATCTCATTGTGTGTTTCAATAAGGAGGTTAAGTCTTTCAGGTGCACGATGAGTCCTAGTGGTCCTACGGAGTTGAATATTCTACGCTTCGGTGTTTGTTGTATTTTGATTTTGAGAAGGTGTTTGTCAATCCAGCACCTTGAGAACTTCCAGGAATATCATTTTGACTGGGATGTTGCACAACCATTGTGTCATCCTCCATTGGTTGTGTATGAGAGTCTTGCATTTTTGCATTATCCCTAACATCACTCCCACTGGCGGAAGGGTGTACTCTAAGTACCCAATCATTATCAAATACTCCAACTGAATCCTTGCATATGTCATTGGACAAGGGTTCATCCTCTATATTATTTTGCACTTCTTGAATTTTTTCAAGTTCTATATTGTTGTAACTCTGTTCCTTATAGACATGGTCTTCTTCAAGGAAAGTTGCATTTCTGGAAACAATAATCTTATGTTCGCCAGGAAGATAGAAATAATATCCTCTTGTTTCCTCAGGATAACCCACAAAATAATACTTCTCACTTTTAGATTCCAATTTATCAGTAAGCAACTTCTTTACATATGCAGGGCACCCCCAGGGTCGCATGTGTCTAAGTGCTGACTTCTTGCCGTTCCATATCTCATATGGAGTTTTCTCTACTGACTTTGAAGGAACTCTGTTCAAAATATAGATTGAGCTTTGTAATGCATATCCCCATAGGTATGTTGATAGAGCTGATAAGCTCATAATGGATCTAACCATATCTAATAAGGTTCGATTTCTCCTCGCAGCAACACCATTCATTTGTGGCGTTCCGGGAGGTGTCCATTGTGATTGAACTCCATGAAGCTTCAAATAATCTAGAAATTCTTTACTTAAGTATTCACCTCCTCGATCTGATCGAAGAGTTTTAATACTTGTTTCAAGTTGCTTCTCTACTTCTGACTTGTAATCCATGAATTTCTCAAAAGTTTCGGACTTATGCTTCAATTGATACACATGCCCAAACCTTGGTAAATCGTCTGTAAAAGTGATGAAATAAAGAAAGCATCCCTTATCTTGAGTTGAAAACGGCCCACATACATCGGTATTGACCAACTTAAGCATCTCTTTAGCACGTTCCCCTTTCCCAGAAAGTGATTTGGTTGTCATCTTTCCTCTTAAGCAAGATTCACAATTACCATATGACTCTAAGTCAAATGGTTCTAGGTAATCTAATTTTCTTAATCTTGCTATCCTTGATTCATTGATGTGACCAAGTTTGCAGTGCCATAAGTAGGTGGGGTTTCTTGTATTACTTATTTTAGCTCATTTATTTTGGATATTGAAAATTTCATGGCTACAATTTAAAACATACAATCCATCCACAAGTGGTGCATTTTCACAAATAAAACCATTATAAGATAAAACATAATTTTCATTAGTAATAAATGAGGAAAATCCCTCAATGTCTAACATAGGGACAAATAATATTCCTCGTCGAGGGAACAAAATAACAATTATTGAGTTCTAAACAAAAGCCTGAAGGTAAATCTAGTCTATAGGTCCCCACGCGTTCAACATCAACTCTTGCTCCGTTTCCAACGCGTAGATCTACTTTCCAAGGGCCAACTTTTCTACTGTCAATTAGCCCCTGCACATTGTTATAAATGTGTGAGCCACAAGTGGTATCTAATACCCAACAGTGAGAATTAGTTATAGACATAGGGCTAGAAGCACTTTGTGCTTTGTCTCCCCTTGGGGTTGTACAATCCTTCTTCCAATGCCCCTTCCTATTGCAATTCATGCACACATCCTTAGCCGGCATTACCTTCTTCTTCTTCGCACCTCCCTTGAGCTTCATTGCTGTGGGCGCATCGATAGCTTTACCCTTCCTCTTATGAGATTCCTTACTTTTCGGTTTGGAATGACTAGAGGAGCTAACCATAAGCACAACTTTCCTCTTAGAGATTGAAGATTCAAAAGTTTTAAGCATATTATGTAATGTTGGCAGACTCGCTTTAGTTCCATCTATGTTGTAAATAATGATGAAACTCTCAAACGAATCAGGAAATGGATTTAGGATAAGTATGGAAGAAACTCTGTCATGCAACTTAATATTAACAGAAGCCAACCTTTCAATCAGCCCAATCATCTTCAGCGCATATGGAGACATTTGGTCCCCATCGTTCAACCAACACTTAAATAGATCTATAAGCAGCTCATACTCCATTGTTTGAGACTGAGAGTCATAGAGGTTCTTTAGGTGTTCTAGCATCTCTTGAGGACCCATGTTCTCATGCTGCCTCTGCAAATCTATTGACATGGAAAATAGTATAACGCGTTATGCAGATGTAGCATCATTGAGGTGTTTCTGAGGGTTTCCTTGTCAAACTGGGCATACGCTTCAGAATCTTCAGCAGGGACTGTAGGGAGTGCTGTATCCAATACATATTCAATCTTTTCTAATCGCAACAACAAACGCAAATTTCTTAACCAGTCAGGAAAATTGGCTCCAATCAGCTTATTGTTTCAACCAACATTTTAAGTGACAGATTCAACATTGTAACTGAAGAAAAGATAGACTTGATATTAACATTCTAACATAATTTCTATTGAACACATTCGTTAACTAACTAACATGGTCTTTAGTTTAATTATCTCCCACTATTTTATCATACTCTTTTACCCCATGAAAGAATACAGACTGATATCAACAACATGATCCAATAGGTCTCTAAACCAATTACAAACAATTTGCAACTCTTGGTTGATCGCATGTTATAAAAATACGGTGCGATCCTTTGTCCGACAACGGGCGCGAGCGACTGGCAAGTCAACCCCATTATGCGACTGCAATTATGTATCTAAGTGGGCTTTGCCTTCATCGAGCAAACACTGTGATGTAAAATACTCACGAAGGTTTATCACCTACTACAACATTTATATGCATCTATGAAAGAGTCTGAGTCCTCGTAGACTTAGAACAAATGCTGGGGCATAAATACTCGTCTCCCCGAAAAATATTTTGCACCACAATCAATTATAACGGACGACGCATTCATTTTAAATTAGACTTGTATTAAATTTTGGGGAACATTTTAATTCAGGGTTATATTCAAGATTAACTAATACATGTTTCAAACATTACTCAGAGCATTTAAACATGTATTTGGGCGCCGCCTACCCAAACATGATTGCGGACTCTAAACTGGTTTCGGGCGCCGCCTACCCAAGCATGAATTGCGGACTCTAGACTAGTTTTGGGCGCCGCCAACCCAAACATGATTTGCGGACTCTAAAACTTAGTAAAGTAAATGATGATCATTTAACACGCAAAGCGATATACCAACATCGTGTAATAATAATCATGGATTAAATTTCAAAAACTGAGATTTTAACTACGGGCGTCGGTATTGCCGCGACGCCTCCAAGGAGCCACAACGCTTCAGTTCTAGTAAGTTCCGAATTTTAAATGAAGATTTTAATCACGACCCCAGATAATTATCGTGATCGGCGTCGCGATGCCGCCGTGAAACCCAAGCTGGCTCGGCGGCGCCGACGTCCTTTTCAGAGCAATTTCGTGCTGATTTTCTAAAATCGTCCAACCCCTAAATCTAATTTAGAGTTCAGATTACAGGTCCTTTACTACCACCCACAATTATCAATAACGCACATGTCGACCATCATCTATTCCTACACGTCCATCTTCGTGCACCATGTTCGCAATTGTCACGACCCAACCCCGGGCCCGCGACTAGTGCCCTACCTGGGCACCCCTTACTGGTATACATCAGAGAATAGCAGCGGACCATATAAAACTCATAAATGCTAAAACAGTAAGTATCGACAGGTTAGCCGATAAGGCCACCTTCCGTAAAATATACGTGAACCAAAATGAAGTAAACCAGTACATTTCTGTTCTTAAAAACCCAATCCTGATGTGACTCTGCACCTAAGAATAACTTGTGATGGGACATGGCCGCCATACCACGAATATACAACAACCGCCATACCGGGGATGCGAACCAGGATAAGCCTCGGAGTAAAGAGTTTCCCAGCGGTGAGCAGCGATCCTAAGAGTGAGGATCATCAACTGTAAACTCTACTGCAGATGAACGGCCCAGAAGAAGTCGAGACAACATGTACCAAATATGTGGCCCGAAATGCTGTAGTGAAATCATAAGTCTATAATAAAGTCGGAGACATGTATGATAACTCAAATAACGATTGCTGTGCCTTACTAACAATGAGAGTAAACAAGAGTATACTTTCTTTGCATAAAAATAGGAAGCTTGTGATCAACTTAGGGTCACTGCCGTAGTATCATTTAGCAATCCTACTCACGGGACTATTTCACCCGCATGGCCGTATGGACCCGCATGAGGTATTCCTCGCATAGATCCGCGTATCTGCGATAGTGTGGACCGCATGAGGTATTCCTCGCATATGTATCTGCCCGCGATAGTCGTGTGGACCGCGTGAGGTATTCTCCGCATCATGGGTAGCAAATCCATGGGTGGTATAATGTCTTGAGGGTCTACCCATGATCATACTCAGAAGGTGGTATAGCGTCTTGGGGGTTTACCCCGCATTTATACTCAGAAGGTGGTATAACGTCTTGGGGGTTTACCCCGCATTTATACTCATAACCTAGCTCAACCGGCTATCATACATAACATAAGCACTACCAGCTATCATACATAACATAAGCACTACCGGCTTATCATACATAACATAAGCACTACCGGATTATCATACATAACATAAGCAAGTTAAGAAATCCCCTAACTCCTTATTAGCTTGTTCATATACACTCTCATTTTAGTTTACTTAAGGCACTAACATGTCATTATAAAATCCGGGAATTTAACCCAACGTACTACGTACCTCTACTCCTTTAAAATGACTCTCTTTCAAATAAAACTTCCAAGATACTAATAACCGTAGTATCAAGTCATAACTACTTTTCAAGACAAGTCACAATACCTTTTAGAAATACATTTATAGGCTTCTAAATCAAGTGACCTCTTTCTTTTAAAACCTTAAGCAATTGATGCCTTTAAATCAATTTGCCTTTCATTATTTCAAGTCATTTATCATGCTTAAATTACTTAGAGTAAATCACCCTTTTTAACTTTCCATAAAGCTATTATAACCAACTTACCATAAAACCGTTATACATTAGAAACTTACATTCTTCTTTATAACCAAGAGACTTAACTTTCCAAACGAAACAAGTATCATATACTTTCGAAATACTTAAAGTCTCTTAACTTTTAAAAACCAAGATATCCTTAATATTTTTAAACAAGTGAGTTAATTCCCTAACTCAACCAACTTGAACATTCTTTAGATAAACCAAGGATATTAAATGGACTAGATTCGTCAAAATCTCGTACGTCTACCGTACTATACATTTACAACTTATTCATGCTCAAAAGATAAGAAAGTTTCACATACCTCTTCGGTTCAATCCACTTGTCAAGTCCAATATGCCGTACGTAGTATGTCAACCTATAATGACCATAATACGTTTATTAACCTCTAGCTTCAACGTAGAATATTCTAAGTGCAAAGTCACTAAATTCTACGGAAAATCGGGCAGCACTTCCTTTGTTTCTACATACTTTTCCACCTTTTTCAAGGCCCGAAAATCAATAACCAAACGCCACATTTAAGGCCCAACAATTCAACAATACAAAGGGGATTACACGCCTTAACAGGACGTGTAAAATTCTGCCCCACAATTGATATCAAACTAGTCCAACATACAATGTTACATTCGGCAATTGAGGGACAACAATACATAGTCTTTTCCAATTCCTTTTCAATCCAAGTTGTTTAGTATAACATGTTATAAATCCGCAATCGATTATAACAACCACAATCTTCAAGTAGGTAATATGCGACGATTCTAATTATCGACCAAAATTGTAATTCAATTTCATATGACTCAACATGTCATTTTCGGATTTGAGCTTCTAAACTTCCATAACACTTATCAATCTTCATAACACATATCACATGATCATTTCTAACTTATCATAACATGGAATCTTTAATTACAAAAGTAAGATGAAGATTATTACCTCATTTAGCCCAAATATGATCCAAGATTACAAGTCGATCCTTAGCAACTTTAGCTCCTCTTTTCGACGTTCCAATCCACTCCAAGCAACCCTTAGAAGCTTATGAAGAAATCCTCTTCAAGTTCCAACTTCAAAGTTGAAGAACTCCTCTTCAAGTTCCAACTTCAAAGTTGAAGAACTCCTTAGGTTTTCGCCTTGCGACTAATACAAAAACGCCACTTTTCCGGGATCTTTCTATTGAGATACCCTTACAATACCCTTAGGAACCTTGGTTTAAAGTGTGGAGCTTATTGGACAACAAACGAAATTTTTTGTCTTGAAACCCTTGCCATTGCCGAGAGCTCCCTAGAATTTCTCCAAATATTTTCTTGAAATATGACTTAAGTGTGGGAACTAGTCTTGCTACTAGTAAGCTTATATAACACAATGAAGGGTTAAGATTAAAACAAATGGGTGGCTTGGATGCATTTCACAAAGATCAAGTCCAAGTGGCCTTGACTTAGTTAATATTATCAAGCTCTAGCTTTAGTAAGACTTGGTCATCTTCAATTATGGTCCAATGACCATTTTATCCATGTCAATTTCGTTCAAGACCAATAAGGGGGGGGGGGTGACACGTGTCGCTCTCCCGTTCGTCGCAATATTTCGTTTTCCGACAAATTCCAAAATTTCGATAAATTTTTACTCGTCTCAAATCTTAACATTTTTGAGTTCTTACGTACGTTCTTGTAAATATATCCTGGAATTTCGGGGTGTAACATTCTTCCCCCCTTAGAAACATTCGTCCCCGAATGTTCTTTTGGGAGTCAAACTTAAAGATAACGACATAGTCTCCTTATAACCCCTACATACCAATAATGCCACACGTGGCCACATAACAAAACTCATGCTAAAAAATGTCAACCTGAACCCCATGTGTCAACGTCGGTTATCTGCATAAAGCTTCTGCTGACTCTGAGCTTACTAATAATCTTTCCTGGATAAGCTTCGCCTTATCCACCGCCCGCTGAATCAAGTCTGGACCATATAACTGGACCTCGCCTACGTCGAACCCACCAACCGGCGATCTACACTTTCTTACATACAAGACCTCATACAGGGCCATCTGAAATACTGGAAGGGTATCTGTTATCGTATGTAACTCAACAAGAGGCAAATAATCCTCCCAGCTAACTCTGAAATCAATAACATCAACCCGCAACCTATCCTCAAGTGTCTGGATAGTACGCTCTGCCTGCCCGTCGGTCTGAGGGTGTAATGCAACACTGAGACTCACCTGTGTCCCTAATTCCTTCTGAAAAACCTCCAGAAGTTATCCGTAACCGAGCTCATCTGTCTGACATCATAAAAGTAGGAACCCCGTGCAGTCTCACAATCTCCCTGCTATATAAGCTAGCATAATCCTCAGTCGAGTAAGTGGTCCTTACCGAAAAAACACGGCTGGTTCGTTGCTTTATTTCTTATGTCCCCGTGAGTCGCACTTCCCGAGTGCGATGCCACCGTAACAAGATTCATATTAATCACCTCCCATATCTAAGTCGGGATCTAAATTGCTGTAATAGCCCGGCTGGGCTCACGGTGTTCAACTCGACTGCTACCAATTCGGACATTTAAGCCAACTCGCTCGTCCTCATCGTGCCATCTTACTAATACATACATCCGAGGTCACGACACAACTTAGTTGACCCGAACAATTAGAGCAATAAGCGCTGCGTGCCTCGCAAAACCTGGCGACTAGTCTGCGGCCGGGTACCTGCAATCTATCTCATATCACAACACCCGTGGTGCTACTCAAGCAGGCTCTTCTCTTCCGGAGGCCATATCTAAATCTGCGTATCATAACTGGATCCTCATCGCCGCCTCTTTACCTCCTCAACGACGGAAGACTCGGCAACCTCTCGGATCTAAACTTCATTTACCTTGGAAACAAACAATCGAATCCCTCGGCTCGGTAGCTGATGAATCTCACGGACCACGTCCTGTCTATCTGGCTTCCCACCTGGCAGACTACCCATAGATCCACGTTTAAGAGCATTTGTAACCGTCTCGGCTTTCCCCGGGTGGTATAGGATATCAATATCGCAATCCTTGAGTAACTCTAACCACCGTTTCGCCATGAAATTCAGTGCCTGCATCGAAGATATCCCGGAGGCTCTTGTGGTCTGTACAAATATCCACATGAAGTCTATATAAGTCATGCCTCCAAGTCTTCAAGGCATGATTAACTGCCGCTAACTCTAAATCGTGAGTGGCGTAATTTCCTTTCATGCTTCCCTAACTGCCGGGAAATATAGGCTTTAACCTTATCGTGTTGCGTCAGCACACAACCTAGCCCAACACCCAACGTGTTACAATAATAACCTAACCCCTAGTCTCTCAGGAGGGGTTAGAATTGTAGTCGTGGTTAACTTATCTTCCACTAACTGGAAGCCTTTCTCATACTTGCGAAATATTCGGCATTCTTAATCTCAATTATGGTTCCTGTTTCCCTTTCTCTGTTGCAACTAAACTTTGTCACTAAACTTAGACTTGATTCCTTTGTTTGCCTCATGGCTAAGACTTACTGTCAATCACAATTTAGGGGGGAGATTTCCTTGCTCTTGTCAAGCAGCAACCCGATTATTTCTCCCAGCTCGTAGAGCTTAAAGTCAGGTGTTCAGCCTCGATTCAAGGTATTACATACTCCAATGACTTGTCAAGATTTCTTATCGTTCGAGTGTCTACTCGTCTTTCCTTTGTAAGCTATTTTCAAGTTGTCACGGGTCCTGCCCTCCGTATTTTCTTACTATCCTCGCCGTCGACTGGATGCTACCACCTTTCCTCGAGGTGTTCTTATCGCCCATTATCTTCTAATGGTCTTTACACTAGTGCAGGGTAAACATATCTCGTGCAACTTACATAACCATAGTTGTATTCTCTTTTATCATTCTGGTCATAACCTTACCTTATGCTTATTATTAGCAAAAGTATTTCTATCTTGATCCATAATCGTACAGTTTCATACATGCGTACTACCTGCATTCATATCCTTACGACACTTCCGACCAATTAAATGCGTCGTTCTTAATTACCCCAATACAATACTTTTCCCACGGTTATCTACAAGTGTAACCTATGGCATGACGTTACCGAAGACCTTACATCACGACCGTTCGGGGCGTGATAGTGCCTTTCCGGCACCCCATGAGTCATACATCGAGTGTCGGAATATAAAACAACCAAGATATGAAACAGTATAAATTGAGACACAGTTATCTGAAGAAAAGTTGCCTTTCGGCATATATGTATATAAGTACCCCAAAATGAACAGTTACATCCCAACCTTACAACAGGTCTACAGACCTCTAAGAGCTTAAAACAACAATGGCGGGACAGGGCCCCGCCATACCCCTGAATGCAAATATCTACAACGACAGGGGACCATACCAAAATGCTAAGCCTCCGGAGAAACGGAGCTGTTCAACCAAGCGGTGATCTAAAGCGAGGATCAATAGTAGGAGTACCTTTACTGCGGCATGACGCGGCCCCGAAGAGTCGATCTGTGGTACCAAGTATGTGGCGAAAATCAGTAAATGAAATCATAGTAGTCTATATAAAGCGGGAGACATGTATGATAACCAAAACTACGATTCCTGATAAATAAGCGATCATGTCAAGTCGGGGACTCACGCCTCAAAGTCATCACTCAAATGTAACAATGGGTCTCACGCCACAACATCAATCATGCGTGGAATACCTTCCTCACCGCTGGCGATCTATGATATAAAAGCACCAGAATACACAAGAACACGGGTCCTACGGTGTCATCATAAACCGTGCGGGGTAAGTGCGAAGGCATAGCGACTCCTAAAACCACGGTACAAACAAGGTCGTAAATCGTATCATGAGATCTGTCTGCAGCCGTCACATGATCAAAGCCGCCACTCGCGCGATATCTAGTGTCGCGCGTCTAGCCACGAACTTCAGTAGCTCGCGTGGGCCACTCGATGGCGCGTGAGGTATTCCCGCATCGGTAGCTACTCCCGACAGTCTGGACTCGCCGTCCGCGTAGCGCATAGACCGCATGACCACAAAGCGCATACTAACACGGAACTCCGCAGATTCGCGCATAGGCCTGCACCGCATAAGGTATTCTCGAATCATAGGTCACGGACACTTTGAGTCTACCCCGCGTGGAGGCGACAACCCGGAATCATGAGTGATATAATACTAACATAACCGTTTATCGTTAAACAACCTAAGCACAACAAGGGAAAACCCCTTTACACAAACATCACAAGATACTAACTCACTTAGCATCCTAACATGTCTACTTATCACGTCAACAAGAAAGTATTACAAGACTATCACAAATCAATACAATCAAGTTATTCACACAAGGTACTTTCTACATTATGTTAACAAGTTCGGGTTTTTAGCCCCGAAGTACTTCATGTATTACTCTTTTAAAAGATCCGTTTCTTTCACAAAAGTCACACAATAACCGTAGTAAAAAAATAGAGAAATTATCTTTTGAAGTAAATCAAGACACTTCTCTTTTCCCAACGTTCAAGTTTGCCTAATTTCAATTACTCAAGTTTCTCATTTTCGAAAGGTTTCGTAGTTCATAGTTTTAATCCTTTAAAACGATTTGAGAAACATATACCTTATGTGTGAGTAGGTTATTATTGTTCATAACAATCTTATTACAATGACCGTGATCTAGGAAATGTAATATCATTTTGTCTCATCTTAGCTCCATGCGGATGGAAGTTTCTCTTGGTTTTAATAATACTTTATTAGTCAAAGCATTTCCTTTATTAAGCATTCTTTGTGGTTTGTTCGACATTCATTCGATTTTGAAATCAAGAAAACATCATTCCTTTTTGAAAACAAAAATACTCATTACTCACAAATGAGGTTTCACACTTTTTAACAAAATTCACATTAGTATAATTAAGTCAAGTCTCTTATTTTCTTAAATCAATAAATCATTCTTTTTATCACTCTTAAGCCGTTATACCTAACTTCCCATAAATCTAGTATAACTCTTAAGCTCTTAAAACAAATTGTTACTCTTCTTTCAAAAAGGTTTCTTAATTCTTTTGAAATATTTCAAGGTTCTTATTATTCAGGCTTAAGTCAAAAGACATTGCCGTATAACTACGTTCAGTTAACATACGTACGTCTACCGTACTATATACTTTTAAAATACTTCACAATTCTTATTATTAGGGCTTAAGTCAAAAGACATTGCCACACGTCGTCACCGTACTATATATATATTCATGCTCAAGAGTATAGGAAGAATCACATACCTTCTCGAAATCCACCGCCAAGTTGAATATGTCGCGAAGAATCGACCTATAACGATCAAGCACGTCTATCAACGTCTGATCAGATGCGTAAAGCTCTAGCGAGGTTCGCTATTACATGGACATTTGGGCAAAGACTTCCTACCGGTAAACTATACGATCTGATGTCTGATCTATGTGAGTACAGTTCAATTATTCTTCTTTATACCGCCTACGGTGATATCGGTTCATTTCTATTACGTAATATCCTTCTAAGTATTTAATACTTATTCCTATACTTCTACGGTATGTAAATTCTAATTACAAAGGAGGATAAGGTTATTTACTGGATAAGCCCAATATAATCCGAGTATAAACGTCGATCTGAGCGAGGTTTAGCTCCTAATTTATGCGCTCAGATAGCCCCAAGAACCCTTTGAAGTTCTACACCACCTTTCCAAATACTAAAAGGGATTTGGGCTAGGGTATTTTGGGCATTATAACAATACTTGGAAGACAACATTTCTACCGAGGAGGGGGTAGTGTTTGGCTAGGGCTTGCTTTAGAGGGGGCTCTCGGGCAAGCCACTAAGGCTAGAGGGGAGGTGTTGGCCGAAAACACAACAAGAGAAGGGAGGGATTTTTAACACTTAGAAAATATTTGGATGAAGAAGTTCATCAACATGGAGGGTATTTATAGGTCAAGCATTGCCAACCAACGGCCAATGATGCCAAGTGCAAGACAAGTGTAGGGTGAGGATTTGCCCAGTGTCCTTACACAAAATATCCTACCAACTCCAAGACAAAATGGCCATCCATTCGTCCAAATGGGCGCCTCAAGTCCACCATTGGAGGTGCCAAGTGTCGCCCTCCCGTTGGTCCAAAATGTTTCGTCTCTCGGAAAAATCCGCAAAAATTAGAAATGGCATAGCCGGAATTTATCCTACGCGAGTCTTGTAAAACGTTTCGTCGGAAAACGACACCGTAAATTTCTCCCGTGGGCCCCACGTGACCATTTCCGAAAATAAAATTCCATAATTCTCTAATATTCCAAGAAGTCCGAATACCAAATCTGGGAATCCAATTCCCATTAACGAACCTTTTTCCTTTACAAAAACCGGGAACTTTTCCGTGGAAAAATCACCTCTTTCTTCCTTTCGATTTCAATGTCGTATTCTCAAATGCGTCGTCCTCGCATACATACCACGGAACTACGGGGTATAACATTCTCCCTCGTAGAAACATTCGTCCCGAATGTTCCTTCTAAATCTCAAAACAAGCAGCGCGATCTGATCCTCACCTTATACTTATGAAAACAACCATGCCACGCTTTGGTCACAACACAACAAGCGCGCATACTTATCTCCAGTCCACGAGGAATCACCTCTATCACAAAGCTCCTACTCGAGATCTAAAAGATACTCCTTCGCCCTACTCTTTACAAGCGAATGATCACACCTATGCTCGTAATACATGCTCGCTTCTTCCTTACTCGTCGTGATACCACTTTTGTCACTTTGCGCGAGGTTCTAGTGTCACTCGTGACCCAACAAATGGTACCGGGCTGCTTGCGATCCACGAGGCATGAACCTTCCGGGGCGTGCCATACGGAGAGCCACGGTTGGTGCATTCCGTGGTAGAGCTCGGCCTCTTTATACGCTCGGCCCGAAATCCAAACGGCCCGAGGTGAATGCGACCGAGATTCACTGAGTTCCTAACCTTGCTCGTAACTCTTCGAGAAAAAAACAGTAGTAACTTGGACTCACATGCGCCAAAGGTGAAGGTAGGCACCGTCGCGACCTTACACCCTTCCGAAATAATCATCTCGCAACTTACTACCGAGTACGGTTTGACTAAAAGATAAGATGGTGACATCATGGCCCGACTATTGGTCGAATCGTCCACGAATTCGTGCGATGGTTAACTAAGCATGGGCCTAACACCTCCGTGACCACAACCTGGCGGGACCACCAAATTGACCCACCATACGGGCGCGAGTCGACCACGTGGCCTCAACCCGACCAGCGCGACACTAGCTCCGATCCGGAACAATCTCACTAATCACATTACGAAAACCTAGCGGTCTTCTTAGCTCAACTACCTTCTTTCATTTCACACTACTCAGGGACTTATTATACAATATAAATCTCACGTAAACTATGCACTATGATAAGGATCAAACATGAAATAATTCTTTTACCAAAGACGGCCTCGCCTCTAAGGTCTCTACGTATAATATTCTAAGGCTCCCACTCTCTCTATCCCCCAATCTTACCCGGTTAACTAACCATAATTTTAATCACAATTAACACAATGCTAACCACAACTAATACTTCAGATATTCGCATCTTACTATACATATAAATCTCTAAAGGGTTAAGAATATACCTGTATCTACGCGGCACTTCCCCTAGGTCGTTCTAATCAATCCCGCCCTGTTGGGTGCATAGCTGGAGAAGGTGATGAACTATCCACTGATCCTGAAGGCCGAGTCTCTACATCCCCGCCAACTCTGGTTGGACAATTTCTCGCAAAATGGCCTTCGCTGTCAAGCAAAACAATTTGCCGCAGGCACGACACTCGCGATGACATCGACCACAACGGCTACAGGGTGGGGTGGCCTCTCTGCAGCTAACACCCTTTCTCTCACTGCTGAATCATGGCCCGATGCGGTAGGTGGGCCTCTCTTGCATCCTTCCTCATAGAACATTCTCGCCGTATATGGCCTACCGCAAGTAAAACAAACACCAATAAAAAGCGACATTTTAGGGATGGCGCCGCCTGTGAACACCGAGGAAACAGAACCTGTGGAGGGACACTCTGCACTGGCGGAGGCGCATGTCTAATCTGCTGCTGAGGCGGTTCGCCACGAGAGTTACCAAATGATCCTGCCAATCGGGCCCTCTTCTGCTGATCTTGGTTAATCTGTCGATCTCTACATCTCTCAGCCCGCTGCACATAATCCTGAACGCAAGCCTGGCTCATTCCTGACTGAAGAGCTACTTCCTCACAACCCTTCTTTAGATAATCATCAATATCCTTGGTATCTGCAGTACATAAAATACTCCTGTTGCCAAATCCCTTGCAGCAACAGGCCGTCTCCTTCAATCCATATTTGCTTTGCTCAAGTGGGCGAAGGTCCAGATGTCATGGCGCGATGAGGAACTGCATTGTGCCAAACTCTATTTCTTCTGGCGGCGTCTCGAACTCCGCGTGAAGCATCACGGTGATGATTGGGCTGTGCCCTTCTAACTCTCGAACTCCACTCAAGCTCCTCCGGTGCCTTGCCGCCACGGGCGAGTTGCCCGGCGCGGAGGCATCACTGGTAAAGGAAAGGAAGACGTTAGAGGGGTCCAACTTATAACACACTCTAAAGCACGATCTCGAGTGAGAAGAATGGAAACCAATCCTAAATATCCTATAGCCTCACGATTATTGGTGTGGTGCCTGACACCGATAATCAAGACTACTAGATCTGATGCAGTAGACTTTCAGAGGATTAATCGCTCGATACCACTTTTGTCACGACTGTTCGGGGCGTGGATCGTGCCTTTCCCGGGCACCCCAGTAGTCATACATCAGAGTAATCAGCGGAATATAAAACAACCAAGATATGAAACAGTATAAATTGAGACACAATTATCTGAAGAAAAGTTGCCTTTCGGCATAAATGTATATAAGTACCCCAAAATGAACAGTTACATCCCAACCTTACAGTCTGGACCTCTAGAGCTTAAAACAACAATGGCGGGGCGGGGCCGCCATACCACGAATGCAAATATCTACAACGACGAGGACCATACGAAATGCTAAGCCTCGGAGAAGCGGAGCTTTTCAACGCAAGCGGTGATCCTAAGAACGGATCAATAGTAGAGTACCTTTACTGCGGCATGAACGCGGCCGAAGAGTCGATCTGTGGTACCAAGTATGTGGCCCGAAAATCTGTAAATGAAATCATAGTAGTCTATATAAAGCGGGAGACATGTATGATAACCAAAACTACGATTCCTGATAAATAGCGATCGTGTCAGTCGGGGACTCACGCCTCAAAGTCATCACTCAAATGTAACAATGGGTCTCACGCCCAACATCAATCATACCGTGGAATACCTTCGCCACCTGCCGTGATCATGATATAAAAGCACCAAGGAATACACAAGAACACCAGGTCTATCGGTGTGTCATCATAAAACCGTGCGGGGTAAATGCGAAGGCATAGCCGACTCGCAAAACCAGCGGTACAAACAAGGTCGTAAAGCGTATCATGAGATCTGTCTGGGCCGTCACATGATCAAAGTTGGCCACTCGCGCGCGATATCTAATGTGCGCGTCTAGCCCCGAACTTCCGTAGCTCGCACGGGCCACTCGATGGCCCGTGAGGTATTCCCGCATCGAGGGTAGCTACTCCCGCAGCGTCTGGACTCGCCGTCCGCGTAGCCACATAATCGCGTGACCACAAAGGCGCGTACTAACACGGAACTCCGCAGATTCGCATAGGCCACCTGAGACGCATAAGGTATTCTCGAATCATAGGTCACATGGACCGCCGAGTCACCACTGCGTGGAGGCGCCTTAACCGGAATCATGAGTGATATAATACTATCATAACCGTTTATCGTTAAACAACCTAAGCACAACAAGGGAAACCCCCTTTACACAAACATCATAAGATACTAACTCACTTAGCATCCTAACATGTCTACTTATCACGTCAACAAGAAAGTATTACAAGACTATCACAAATCAATACAATCAAGTTATTCACACAAGGTACTTTCTACATTATGTTAACAGGTTCGGATTTTTAGCCCCGAAGTACTTCATGTATTACTCTTTTAAAAGATCCGTTTCTTTCACAAAAGTCACACAATAACCTTAGTAAAAAAATAGAGAAATTATCTTTTGAAGTAAATCAAGACATTTCTCTTTTCCCAACGTTCAAGTTTGCCTAATTTCAATTACTCAAGTTTCTCATTTTCGAAAGGTTTCGTAGTTCATAGTTTTAATCCTTTAAAACGATTTGAGAAACATATACCTTATGTGTGAGTAGGTTATTATTGTTCATAACAATCTTATTACAACAACCATGATCTAGGAAATGTAATATCATTTTGTCTCATCTTAGCTCTATCACGGATGGAAGTTTCTCTTGGTTTTAATAATACTTTATTAGTCAAAGCATTTCCACTTTATTAAGCTTTGTGGTTTGTTCGACATTCATTCTGATTTTCGAAATCAGTAAAACATCATTCCTTTTTGAAAACAAAAATACTCATTACTCACAAATGAGGTTTCACACTTTTTAACAAAATTCACATTAGTATAATTAAGTCAAGTCTCTTATTTTCTTAAATCAATAAATCATTCTTTTTATCACTCTTAAGCCGTTATACCTAACTTCCCATAAAGCTAGTATAACTCTTAAGCTCTTAAAACCAAGTGTTACTCTTCTTTCAAAAAGGTTTCTTAATTCTTTTGAAATATTTCAAGGTTCTTATTATTCAGGCTTAAGTCAAAAGACATTGCCGTATAACTACGTTCAGTTAACATACGTACGTCTACCGTACTATATACTTTTAAAATACTTCACAATTCTTATTATTCAGGCTTAAGTCAAAAGACATTGCCACACGTACGTCTACCGTACTATATATATATTCATGCTCAAGAGTATAGGAAGAATCACATACCTTCTCGTGAAATCCACCGCGAGTTGAATATGTCGCGCAGAGAATCGACCTATAATACCAAATCGCCTATCAACGTCTGGTATCTTGTACAAAGCTCTAAGCAGAGGTTCGCTATTACATGGACATTTGGGCAGACTTCCTACGGTAAACTATACGATCTACGGTAATACTGATCTATGTGAGTACAGTTCAATTATTCTTCTTTTATACCGCCTACGGTGATATCGGTTCATTTCTATTACGTAATATCCTTCTAAGTATTTAATACTTATTCCTATACTTCTACGGTATGTAAATTCTAATTACAAAGGAGGATAAGGTTATTTACGGATAAGCCCAATATAATCCGAGTATAAACGTCGATCCCGAGCGAGGTTTAGCTCCTAATTAGTACGCTCTGATAGCCCCAAGAACCCTTTGAAGTTCTACACCACTTCTACTCAAATACTAAAAGGGATTTGGGCTAGGGTATTTTGGGCATTATAACAATACTTGGAAGACAACATTTCTACCAAGGAGGGGGTAGTGTTTGGCTAGGGCTTGCTTTAGAGGGGGGGCTCTCGGCCAAGCCACTAAGGCTAGAGGGGGGGGAGGTGTTGGACGAAAACACAACAAGAGAAGGGAGGGATTTTTAACACTTAGAAAATATTTGGATGAAGAAGTTCATCAACATGGAGGGGTATTTATAGGTCAAGCATTGGCCAATCATAGCCAAGATGATGCCAAGTGCAAGGCAAGTGTAGGGTGAGGATTTGCCCAAGTGTCCTTACACAAAATATCCTACCAACTCCAAGACAAAAATGGCCATCCAATTCGTCCCAAATGGGCCTCAAGTCCGATTGGAGGTGCCAAGTGTCGCCCTCCGTTGGTCCAAAATGTTTCGTCTCGGAAAAATCCGAAAAATTAGAAATGGCATAGCGGAATTTATCCTACGCGAGTCTTGTAAAGCGTTTCGTCGGAAAACGACTCTGTCGGGTGTTGTGCACAAAGTGAAATCGTCCAAGCCAACTAGGGGTGACACGTGTCGCCCTCTACACGCGTCAAAATATTTCATCTTAGAAAATATCAACAATGGCCAAAATCTCGAAAACAAAGTGGGCCTACAAAACCAGTAAATTTCTCCCGTGGGCCCCACGTGACCATTTCCGAAAATAAAATTCCATAATTCTCTAATATTCCAAGAAGTCCGAATACCAAATCTGGGAATCCAATTCCCATTAACGAACCTTTTTCCTTTACAAAAATCGGAAACTTTTCCGTGGAAAAATCACCTCTTTCTTCCTTTCCAATTTCAATGTCGTATTCTCGTACGTACGTCCTCGCATACATACCCTGGAACTACGGGGTATAACATTACCCGTCTCCTATCCTTCGTCTAACAACAGGGGTACACGTAACCCCATAATACGTACAACTATCCTTCACGTGGGGGAGAGAACTTATCTCCCTTAAATAAACTTTCCTTGGAGTCACAACCCTAATAACAGGGTCCTCTTGCGGTCCAGTAAATATCTAATCATCACGCACCGCCTTAAATTCGTGTAGATTTTCAAAACCTACCAAAGATGTCTTCTGTTTTCCGTAGGCAGCATTCGTACTTATCTTATTCTTGCTTGCGCGCTATCCTGAACTTATCCGGAAGGTCGTGGCCCTGACCGCCACACCAAACCAACTCCAAGTACCTCCAAGGGCACTTAACATAAAATTCCTTCAAAATTCCAGTATTAATTACCTTTTGCATCAACTTACCTCAAATAAACAAGTCACACAGACTTATTAAAACAATGATGTCAAAGAAGGAAGGATAATTCACTGGTTACCACCACTTCTCTTCCTTTCCACTCGATAATGGCCATCGAAAATCGAATCGAACCAATCCTCTTCGCGATCAACGTTGGCATAACAAAGGCCAACTAACGTCTTCATAATGACCTCGAGTGCGTCGTATCGACTCTACTAGGTGCGCTAGGGTTTGACGATAAATCGTCAGGCGATTATTATGCACCCGCTCAGCTACCACCCACCACTCACAGGTGTAGTTACCTCGAAAGGTTCTCATGGATTCAGGCTCTATTTCTTTTACACTGGTTGCTCACTTTCTTACCAGTCGTACTCTTTTTCGTACTTCCAATACTTATTCTAACTTACGTACATAACTTCCATAATAAAGCTGGCCACCAATCTTGGAATTACTAAGTTAAACAATATAAGGCCATTTCCGCTCTCACAACCTGGTTCCGATGGAATGCGTCCACGAACCCATAAAACGATTAACTAGACTTGGGCCTTGCAACCTCGTGACCCTATCACGTAGCGGAACTACTACCGGCTGATCCCATTCCATTTCAGGTTATGAGGCGACCCTTAATAGGTCCTCAACCCGACTCGGCGTCGCACTTAACTCTTATCCTTGGTCTGACTTAACCTTTTACTACCCGAGAAGGCCTTATATACCTAAGGTCTTGGCAGTTATCAATATTCTTAGGCTCGCAATTTCCATGCTCCAAGCCTACCTTATCGATCCCGTAGAAGTCTGATAACTTCTGGTAATACCATAATCGTGTTGTCTTGATCATAACAACCATATTTACTCCCTACAGATCTCACCCGTACCATTCTCTTAATCATACCACGTAGCTTAATCTATTAACATAGTCTTCCATCAAGTCCCTTAATTATAACTTCTTAAGGGTCCATTACCTGCTCATACAACTCATCATCTCCTAATTATCTCAAATTAGTACGTAAAATCTTGATGAGAGTTCATTAAACTGTTTCATACCTTCCCGGTATTTATTTAGTCCTTACCAATTCCTGGTAATCTAAAACCATTCTAGGCAAAACATATGTGACCCTCATACATAAATCCGTATAACTGTATGTCATAATACCAACTATACTACAAATCTGTCACGACCCGTTCCGGGGCCTGTGACTGGTGCCTTACCCGGGCACCCAAGTAGTCATACATCAGAGTAATCAGCGGAATATAAAAACAAGACATGAAACAAATGTAAATTGAGACACAGTTTATATCTGAGAAAATGTCGCCTTTCGGCATATATATATATAAAGAGTGAACAGTTACATCCCAACAACAGTTACATCCCAACTTTACAACATGGCTACAGACCTATAGGAATGTAAACAACTATGGCGGGACAGGGCCCCGCCATACCCTGAATGTACATATATCTACAACATCAGGGAGAACCATACCAAAAGTCGAGCCTCCGGAGAAGATGGAGCTCCTGACACCAAAGCAAAGATCCTAAGGATGCGAATCTAGCACTGCCACTTACTTACTGCGGCGTGAGCGGCCCGAAGAGGTCGATCTAACATGTACCAAGTATGTGAAGCGTAAATGCGAAGTAAAATCAAAGTATTTAAAACCATTTGCAAATACAACCAGTTCAACTGCACATAGTGCCATAACATAAACAAGAGCAAAATAGATATAATGTAACTGGTCCTTTCTAGGCCGCGAATGATCGAAGCAAGGCCAATCGCCCATAGTATCATTATGCGTGCCTAATCCTGGACTTCCGCAGATCGCATAGTCACCTGAGACCGCATGAGGTATTCCTCGCGTCGGGGTAGCTAACCGGTACCTCTCGGACTCCGCGATCGCATAGTCTCATAGGCGCGTAGTCACATTGCACCGCATATGGCATCCCCGCGTCGGGATAAAACACCGGAATGATCAATCTTGGAACTCCGCGACTCGCATAGTCACACAGATTTGCATAGCCGTATAGACGCGTCAAGGGTGGCAAGCCCTCGGTATAACAAGTCAAGGGGGTAGGTGATATAATAACAGTACAACGGACTTACCGTTTAACAACGTAAGCACAACAAGAATAACAATATCACAAGACACTAACACACGTAGCATCCTAACATGTTACTTATCAAACCATCTTTACTACACTTTGCAGAAATCAATACAGGATTTTCATAAACAAGTAAGTAAAACCGTTCCTTTTATCTTTCTTAAGTCATTATACCTAACTTCCCATAAAGCTAGTATAACTCTTAAGCTTTTGTTTTAAAAACAAATATTCTTCTTCTTTCAAAAATGATTTATAATTCTTTTGAAAGACTTCAAGATTCTTATTATTCAGGCTTAAGTCAAAAGACATTGCCGTAAAACTACGTCCAGTTAACACACGTACGTCTACCGTACTATATATATATTTTAAAATATCATGCTCAAGAGTATAGGGAGAATCACATACCTACCGTGAAAACCACCGCCAAGTCGAATATGTCGCGCGCAGAGTATCGACTATAACGATAAATACGCCTATCAACGTCTAGACTATCTTCGTATAAAGTTCTAGCGAGAGGTTCTCTATTCTATGGAAAATTGGTAGCACTTCCCTGCGTCAAGCTACCAAGTCTCATAAATACGGTCTATGTAAGTCTGATTTAATTCTTCTTACATTATACCGCCTACTTGTGATTACGGTTCAATTCTATTCTTTAATAACCTTACATATCTTATACTCAGTCTTAACTATTCTTATATGTAATATCCAATTACAATAGAAGGACAAGAGTATTTACCTCGATAAGCCCAAAATTATCCAAGTTAAATGTCGATCTGAGCAAGGTTTAGCTCTAATTTGCGCTCAGATAGCTCCGGGAAGCCCTTAGAAGTTCTACACAACTTCTACTTAAATACTATAAGGGATTTGGGCTGGGTATTTTAGGAATAGTGACTATACTTGGAAGACAACTTCCTACCAGGGGGTGTTTCGGCTAAGCCACTAGGCTAGAGGGGAAGAGGGTGTTGGACGAAACACTACAAGAGAGGGGAGGGAATTTTGAGACTTGGAAAATGATTTTGTGGATGAAGAAAACCTTCAAGTTAGGGGGTATTTATAGGCCAACCAATGGCCAAGATGAAGCCAAGTGGTAGGCAAGTGTAGGGTGGAGATTCACCCAAGTGTCCTTATCTATCTACTACACAAAAATATCCTACCTAACCTTGACTTGTGCAAGGCCACAAAACGCCCAAGAATCGTCCAGTTCTGAGTCGGCGAGGGTGACAAGTGTCACCCTCTCGTTGGTCCAAAATGTTTCATCTCTCGGAAAAATCCGCAAAAATAATAAATGACATAGCCGTAATTTTCCCTTCGCAAGTTTTGGAAAATGTTTCGTCGGAAAACGATTCTTTTTGATAGGTGTGCACAATTTTTCGTCCCCCTATGCCTAACTAAGGCTAAACTTTTGTACGTACGCCCTTACGTACATACTCTGGAAATACGGGGTATAACATTCTCCCTCCTTAGAAACATTCTTCCCGAATGTTCCTTCCCAAGAGATAACGATAAGGTTCCTCATAACTTAAGCGGTTTGCAAATGCCACATCGGCCACAAACAACACTTAGGCATATATGACAATGAAAATTTATAAGTAGGAAAGTGAGTTACCGGAGGTGTGGGAATAGGTGAGGATATACGCCTCATGTCCTCGCCGGCTTCCCATGTCATCTCTCCCCGAGCTCGTTCGCCACAAGACTTTGTGGAAGCCACGTCCTTGGTCGCAGACGCCTAACCGACGATCGATTATCGCTATGGGAATCTCGCCATACGATAACCCCCGGTCACTGGACATCGTCAATCGGGTGTACCACTAGATGGATCCCGATACATCTCGCCGGCATAGAAGCGTGAAAAGCGGATGCTGCGCCTCCAGATCGGACGGCAGATCCAACTCGTGAGCAACCTTGCCTACCTGCGGACAATCGATAGGGCCCGATGTACCTTGGGTTGAGTTTCCCTTCTTCCGAACCTCATCACACCGCCGTGGGTGACACCGAGAAAACCCAATCATCAACCTCAAACTCTAGATGCGACGATGATGATCTGCGTATGACCATGCGACTCGAAATGTCGATGGCGCTCTGGATAAGCTTCACCTTATCCACTGCTGCGCCAAATCTGGTCCCACTAATCGCACTCGCCCACATCAAACCAACCTATCGATCTGCACTTCCTCATACAAGGCCTCATGGCGCCCGTCGAATCCGGGTGGTAACTATTATTATATGCAAACTCAACTAGAGGCAAATGATCCTCCCGGCTACCACGAAGTCAATAACACGGGCTCGCGACATATCCTCGAGAGTGCGGATAGTGCGCTCTGCTGTCGTGCATGCGTGGATGGAATGCGATGCTCGTGCTCACTGCGTCCCCTAAACCCTTCGGAAAGACCTCCGAAGTTAGCGTAGCGGGCTCCTGCATGCGATATGATCGAAATAGGGACTCCATGCGATCGACGATCTCTCGGATGTAAAGTCTGGCATAATCCTCGGCCGAAAAGGTCGTCTTGACTGGAAGAAAGTGGGCTGATTTCGTCAGCCTGTCGACGATAACCCAGATAGAATCATGCTTCCTCTGAGTGCGAGGTAATCTTGTGATAAAGTCCATGTTGATCACCTCCCACTTCCAGGTCGGGATCTCTATCGTCAGCAATAAACCACGGGCCTGCGGTGCTCTACCTTCACTGCGACAACACGCGCACCGAGCCACAAACTCTGCGGCGTCCTCTTCAAGCCATCCCACCAATACGGATCGAGGTTGTGGTACATCTTGGTCGACCCGGGTGGATAGAGTAACGTCTTGTGTGCTTCACAGAACCTGCTGCGAAGTCTGCAATATCCGAAACACACAACGCCCTCGAACCTTAGCACCCGTGGTGCTTTGCCAAAAGGACCGCTTCCCGCCGAAGCGTATCGCGATGCGCGTCAAAACGGATCCTCAATGTTGCCTCTTCACCTCGCCGACGATGGAAGACTCGGCAACCTCACGAACTCGAACCCACCGCTATCGTAATCAATCAATCGGACTCGAGGCTCGCTAGCGATGTAAATCGCGAACCATGCCCTCTCTCTGGCTGCATCGATAGACTCCCATCGACTACGACTAAGGCATACGCCTGACATTGGCCTTCCGGGTGGTACGGGATATCGACATCATAATCCTTAAGCAACTCTAACCACCGTCTCGCCGTAAGTTCGGCTCCTCTGGTGAAGATATCTTGGAGGCTCTTGTGGTGCGTATAAATATCCACATGAACCCCATACAAATAGTGCCTCGGATCTTGGCGTGAATCACCGCGACTCCAAATCATGGGTGGGGTAGTTCCTCTCATGCTTCTTTGTCGGGATGCGACGCTATAACCTTGCCTGCTGCGTCACACATCCAACCCGATGCGGCGCGTCACAATACACGACATAGCCGTGCGGACCTGCGGAAGAGTAAGAACGAGGCGGTCGTCGATCTCTTCAAGATCGGAAACCACGCTCACGCATCAGTCGGCGAAACTTAGCCGCCACGAGTCGGCTAGTCAATGGTGCGAGAGATAGAAGCAAACTTCTCTGACCGCCGATAATAACTCGAGGCCCGAGCTGCGAACCTCTGCCGGGGTAGTAGGTGCAGGCCAACTCCCGATCGCTTCGATCTTGGCGTATCCACGAATACCATCGGCCCGACTATATGCCCGAAAAGCCACGAAGTCAACGAACTCACATTTGAAAACTTGGCGTATAGCTGCTGGTCTGGAGAACTCTCGGCCACGATCCTCAAATGCTCGCGTGCTCGCTCTGGCGAGAATAAACCAAGATATCATCGATGAACACTATCACAAGCGTGTCCAAAATGGCTTGAACACTCGGTTCATCAAATCCATGAATCTGGCGGAGCATTGGTCAACGAAAGACATGACCACTGAACTCATAATGCGTCTGGTCGAATCTGATCTAGGGACATCGCCTCTCGACTCGTGCACGATGATAGCGATCGCAGATCAATCTTGGAGAAACATCTCGCACCCTGCAGCTGGTCGAACAAATCATCTATCTTGGGAAGGGGGTATCTGTTCTTAATAGTCACCTTGTTCAGCTGCCTGTAATCAACACACATGCGCAGCGTCCCGTCCTTCTTCTTCACGAACAATCTGGCGCTCCCGGGAGAAACACTAGGCGATGAAGCCGCTTCTCCGGCAAATCTCGGTGGTCCTTCAACTCTCTCAACTCGGCGGGTGCTATTACGTATGGCGGAATGGAAATAAAGCGAGTGTCCGCAAAGACATCGATACAAAACTCTATCTCCTTCTCGGGAGGATACGGGAGGTCGTCTAGAAACACGTGCGGGAACTCTCGACTCTGGGCGGTGAAAATCGCGCTGCGACCTCGATATCAAACACGACGAGATGGTAGATGTACCCGCCTGCGCGTCTTCCTAGCCTTGAGGTAGGAAATAAATCTACCACCGGCGTCTGATGTTCCCTCCGCTCGATAACTTGGCTCCCGAAGCTGAACCGTACCACTCTCTCCTGCGATCTACTTGGCGTAGCGAAGCTAACCAATCCATGCCCGTGATCACGTGAAGTCGGTCATGTCTAACTCTATCAAGTCGGCTGAGTCGGCATTGCGTAAAGTCCTCGGGCAAGCCCTATATACCCGTCGAGCTACCACCGAATCACCCGGCTGGCGTAGCTACCTCGAAAGGGTCCATGGACTCGTGCTCATCCTATCCTACTAGCAATAAGGGAGATATATAGGGCCAGTAGAACCGGATCTATCAAGGCATACATCATAACGGCCCGATAAGGTACTGGCGGCGTCGGCGACGCCTCACAGTCTGCCGTGGAATGAGGCATAAATGCGATTCGAGGACCGCTAGGCTGAGACGTGCCACGACCTCTGCGCGACCTGCTGGTCCGAGTACCACGCCTCGGGCGAGTAATGGCGAAGGGATGAGGCCGACAGCAGACCTGCGGTGACCCTACCATCGGCGCCACGGTCGGACGGACTCGCATAATGACCTGCGGCCTGAAGTGTAGCAAGCTCGAGTAGTACCACAACCTCGAATGGAATCTACCACATCGGTCACATGGCGGACCTCGATCGGTTAGCACCGCTACCGGAAATCCGAAGTCACGGGGCCTGAGCGCCGAATACTCTGGTGTGCAGCGATGTAGGAGTGCTCACGGTGGTGTGGTGCAAATCTAGACATCTGCCGGTCGTCCACCGAGAGCTACCAAAGATCCGTGATCTTGACGCCTTCGCTGGCGATATCATCGACCGTCGGTCTCTACGCTCGCCGCATCAGTGCGTGAGCTGCGTGCGGGTAATGTCCATACGGTGAAGAGCAACACCGCACAAGACTCGGCCATATAATCATCTAGCGGTGGCGTAGCGTGCACCACATCCTCCATATCTGCTACCAGCGAGGGACATATCGAGCCAACGAATCGAACTCGGCGTTGTACTCCTGGCGTGCGCCTCTGCGTCAAAGACAAAAACTTGTCGGCCCGTGCCCTCGCCATCTGCGGAGGCAAGAAGTGAGTGAGAAAGCCTCAGGAACTCGTCCCATCTGCTGGAGCGCGTGCTCTCCCGGAAAGCTCCGCGAATCAAACCAATCGATTGCGGTATCACGCGGCCGTCTGAGCAAGATCACGGACTCGGTCTCTGAAGCCTTGATCACCGCGTGATCCTTCAGCGGACGGATGAACTCCTGCGGATCATCCTCGAGCCTCGATCAGTAGAACTGCGGCGGGCTCTGACTCGGAAAATCCGTAGCCTCAGTATGCGATCTCGGGTGAACCACGCGCCTTCTTTGGGCCCAGGCTGCTGCGTCCGGCCTATCGCCGTATGCGGCCTGATCACGGCAATAATCGGACCGTCTCGCGTACCTAACTCCTACGCGGTGTGGGGCGGGAGGTGCGAATGCGTGGTCTCTCTTTGGGGCCGTGGCGTCATGGAACTCGCCGTCTCGGTATAGGCGGGCACGAGCCTCGTGACTCTCGGTGTCCTACTAGCGGCTCCTCGGTGTCTTGCCGCCACGGGCGGGTTGCCTTACGTGGAGGCATAAGCATTCTGAGAAAGGAATACGTTAGAGGGGTCCAACTTATAACACAGCTCTAAGGCACGATCTCAGAGTGAGAAGAATGGAAACCAATCCTAAATATCCTATAGCCTCTAGATTATTGGTATGGTGCACATCATACCGATAATCAAGACTACTAGATACGGTGCGTAGACACTTTCAGAGGATTAATCGCTCGATACCACTTTTGTCACGACCCGTTCGGGCTGTGGTAGTGCCTTACCCGCACCCAAGTAGTCATACATCGAGTGTCGGCGGAATATAAAAACAAGACATGAAACAAATGTAAATTGAGACACGTTTATATACGAGAAAATGTCGCCTTTGCATATATATATAAGAGTGAACGATTACATACCAACTTTACAACATGACTACAGACCTGCAGGAATGTAGCAACTATGGCGGGACAGGGCCCGCCATACCTGAATGTACATATATCTACAACATCGGGAGAACCATACCAAAAGTCGAGCCTCGGAGAAGATGGAGCTCACGACACCAAAGCAAAGATCCAGGATGCGGATCTAGCACTTTCTTTCCCTTACATGCGGCATGAACGGCCCCGAAGAGGTCGATACAGTACCAAGTATGTGAAGCGTAAAAATCAAGTAAAATCAAAGTATTTAAAACCATTTGCAAATACAACCAGTTCAATCGCACATAGTGCCAACATAAACAAGAGCAAAATAAATATAATGTATCGGTCCTTTCTAGGCGCGAATGATCGAAGCAAGGCCAATCGCCCATAGTATCATTATGCGTGCCTAATCTGAACTTCCGCGCGATCGCATAGTCACACACGAACCGCGTGGTATTCCTCGCATCGGGGTAGCTAACCCGGCACCTCACGGACTCCGCGATCCGCATAGTCTCATAGACGCGTAGTCACGCACCGCGTAGGGCATCCCCGCGTCGGGATAAAACACCGGAATGATCAATCACGGAACTCCGCGACTCGCATAGTCACCGCGGTGCATAGGCCGTATAGACCGCGTCAAGGGTGGCAAGCCACCGGTATAACAAGTCGAGGGTAGGTGATATAATAACGATCTGACGGACTTACCATTTAACAACGTAAGCACAACAAGAATAACAATATCACAAGACACTAACACACGTAGCATCCTAACATGTTACTTATCAAACCATCTTTACTACACTTTGCAGAAATCAATACAGGATTTTCATAAACAAGTAAGTAAAACCGTTCCTTTTATCTTTCTTAAGTCGTTATACCTAACTTCCCATAAAGCTAGTATAACTCTTAAGCTTTTGTTTTAAAAACAAATATTCTTCTACTTTCAAAAATGATTTATAATTCTTTTGAAAGACTTCAAGATTCTTATTATTCAGGCTTAAGTCAAAAGACATTGCCGTAAAACTACGTTCGGTTAACACACGTACGTCTACCGTACTATATATATATTTTAAAATATCATGCTCAAGAGTATAGGGAGAATCACATACCTTCTCGGCGAAAACCACCTGCCAAGTCGAATATGTCGCGCGCAGAGTATCGACTATAACGATCAAATACGCCTATCAACGTCTAGACTATCTTGTATAAAGTTCTAAGCAGAGGGTTCTCTATTACGAGAAAATTGGGCGACTTCCTACCGTCAAGCTACCCAAGTCTCAGTAAATCTGGTCTATGTAAGTACAATTTAATTCTTCTTACATTTATACCCTTCATTGTGATTACAGTTCAATTCTATTCTTTAATAACCTTCTATATCTTATACTCAAGTCTTAACTATTCTTATATGTAATATCCAATTACAATAGAAGGACAAGAGTATTTACCTCGATAAGCCCAAAATTATCCAAGTTAAATGTCGATCTGAGCAAGGTTTAGCTCACAATTTGCGCTCCGATAGCTCCAGAAAGCCCTTAGAAGTTCTACACAACTTCTACTTAAATACTATAAGGGATTTGGGCTAGGGTATTTTAGGAATAGTGACTATACTTGGAAGACAACTTCCTACCAAGGGGGGGGGGGGGGGGGTGTTTCGGCTAAGCCACTAGGCTAGAGGGGAAGAGGGTGTTGGACGAAACACTACAAGAGAGGGGAGGGAATTTTGAGACTTGGAAAATGATTTTGTGGATGAAGAAAACCTTCAAGTTAGGGGGTATTTATAGGCCAACCAATGGCCAAGATGAAGCCAAGTGGTAGGCAAGTGTAGGGTGGAGATTCACCCAAGTGTCCTTATCTATCTACTACACAAAAATATCCTACCTAACCTTGACTTGTGCAAGGCCACAAAAACGTCCAAGAATCGTCAAGTTCTGCCACTGGCAGGGTGACAAGTGTCACCTACCGTTGGTCCAAAATGTTTCATCTCTCGGAAAAATCCGCAAAAATAATAAATGACATAGCGTAATTTTCCCTTCGCAAGTTTTGGAAAGCGTTTAGTCGGAAAACGATTCTTTTTGATAGGTGTGCCTGATTTTTCGTCCCCTATGCCTAACTAAGGCTAAACTTTTGCACGCACGCCTTACGTACATACCGGAAATCTGGGGTATAAAAATCATTACCAACACGGATACGCAATCCACATAATCTTTCATGGGTCATTCTTTGCCTTTCTCGTGGCTGAACAACACAACTTGTTAGGAGAGGCGGCACAACCACACGGCTCTATCGCACGATCTCGGTGAGAAGAATGGAAACCAATCCTAAATGTCATACGACCTCACGGTTATAGATGTGGTGCACAACACGAGATAACCAAGACTCTACTAGACACGATGCAGCAGACACTTTACGAGACTAATCGCTCGATACCACTTTTGTCACGACCCAACCGGGCGCGACTAGTGCCTACACAGGCACCCGCCAGTATACATCGAGAATAACGATGGAGCATATAAAACTCATAAATGCTAAAGCGATGAAAGTATCGATGAGTTAGCCGATAAGACCACGCCAGTAAAATATCGTGAACCAAAATGAAGTAAACGGTACATTTACATTCTTAAAAACCCAATCCACGGTGTGACTACTGCACCTAAGAATACTTATCGTGACGGGACAGGGCCCCGCCATACCCCTGAATATACAACAACCGACCATACCAGAGATCTGAACCAGGGATAAGCCTCCGGAGTAAAGGAGTTTCCCAACAGCTGAACATCGATCCTAAGAGTGAGGATCAAGACACATAAACTCTACTGCGGCATGAACGCACTTGGCCCAGAAAGTCGATTACAAAATGTACCAAATATGTGAAACTGAAAGTACTGTAGTGAAATCATAAGTCTAAAATAAAGCTGGAGACATGTATGATAACTCAAATAATAGTACATTGTGCCTTATTAACAATGAGAGTAAACAAGAGTATACTTTACTCTATAAAAATAGGAAGCTTGTGATCAACTTAGGGTCACCTGCCCATAGTATCATTTAGCAATCCTACTCCTGAGACTATTTCACCATGAGAGCGTATGGACCCGCATGAGGTATTCTCGCATGCGTAGATCTGCGCGTAGGTCGTGTGGACCCGTGAGGTATTCCTCGCATAGGCGTATCGCGCGTAGGTCGTGTGGACCCGCATGAGGTATTCCTCGCATCATGGGTAGCAAATCCATGGAGTGGTATAATGTCTTGGGGGTCTACCCCGCAATCATACTCAGAAGGTGGTATAACGTCTTGGGGGTTTACCCCGCATTTATACTCAGAAGGTGGTATAACGTCTTGGGGGTTTACCCCGCATTTATACTCATAACCTAGCTCAACCGGCTATCATACATAACATAAGCACTACCAGCTTATCATACATAACATAAGCACTACCGGCTTATCATACATAACATAAGCAAGTTAAGAAATCCCCTAACTCCTTATTAGCTTGTTCATATACACTCTCATTTTAGTTTACTTAAGGCACTAACATGTCATTATAAAATCTGGGAATTTAACCCAACGTACTACGTACCTCTACTCCTTTAAAATGATTCTCTTTCAAATAAAACTTCCAAGATACTAATAACCGTAGTATCAAGTCATAACTACTTTTCAAGATAAGTCACAATACCTTTTAGAAATACATTTATAGGCTTCTAAATCAAGTGACCTCTTTCTTTTAAAACCTTAAGCAATTGATGCCTTTAAATCAATTTGTCTTTCATTATTTTAAGTCATTTATCATGCTTAAATTACTTAGAGTAAATCACCCTTTTTAACTTTCCATAAAGCTATTATAACCAACTTCCCATAAAGCCGTTATACTAGCTTTATACATTCGAAACTTACATTCTTCTTTATAACCAAGAGACTTAACTTTCCAAACGAAACAAGTATCATATACTTTCGAAATACTTAAAGTCTCTTAACTTTTAAAAACCAAGATATCCTTAATATTTTTAAACAAGTGAGTTAATTCCCTAACTCAACCAACTTGAACATTCTTAAGATAAACCAAGGATATTAAATGGACTAGATTCGTCAAAATCTCGTACGTCTATCGTACTATACATTTACAACTTATTCATGCTCAAGAGATAAGAAAGTTCCACATACCTCTTCGGTTCAATCCACTTGCCAAGTCCAATATGCCGTACGTAGTATGTCAACCTATAATGACCATAATACGTTTATTAACCTCTAGCTTCAACGTAGAATATTCTAAGTGCAAAGTCACTAAATTCTACGGAAAATCGGACAACACTTCCTTTATTTCTACATACTTTTCCACCTTTTTCAAGGCCCGAAAAATCAATAACCAAACGTCACATTTAAGGCCTAACAATTCAACAATACAAAGGGGATTACACGCCTTAACAGGACGTGTAAAATTCTGCCCCACAATTGATATCAAACTAGTCCAACATACAATGTTACATTCGGCAATTGAGGGACAACAATACATAGTCTTTTCCAATTCCTTTTCAATCCAAGTTGTTTAATATAACATGTTATAAATCCACAATCGATTATAACAACCACAATCTTCAAGTAGGTAATATGCGACGATTCTAATTATCGACCAAAATTGTAATTCAATTTCAAATGACTCAACATGTCATTTTCGGATTTGAGCTTCTAAACTTCCATAACACTTATCAATTTTCATAACACATATCACATGATCATTTCTAACTTATCATAACATGGAATCTTCAATTACAAAAGTAAGATGGAGATTATTACCTCATTTAGCCCAAATATGATCCAAGATTACAAGTCGATCCTTAGCAACTTTAGCTCCTCTTTTCGACGTTCCAATCCACTCCAAGCAACCCTTAGAAGCTTATGAAGAAATCCTCTTCAAGTTCCAACTTCAAAGTTGAAGAACTCCTTAGGTTTTCGCCTTGCGACTAATACGAAAACGCCACTTTTCCGGGATCTTTCTATTGAGATACCCTTACAATACCCTCAGGAACCTTGGTTTAATGTGTGGAGCTTATTGGACAACAAACGAAAATTTTTGTCTTGAAACCCTTGCCATTGCCGAGAGCTCCCTAGAATTTCTCCAAATATTTTCTTGAAATATGACTAAGTGTGGGAACTAGTCTTGCTACTAGTAAGCTTATATAACACAATGAAGGGTTAAGATTAAAACAAATGGGTGGCTTGGATGCATTTCACAAGGATCAAGTCCAAGTGGCCTTGACTTAGTCAATATTATCAAGCTCTAGCTTTAGCAAGACTTGGTCATCTTCAATTATGGTCCAATGACCATTTTATCCATGTCAATTTCGTCCAAGACCACTAAGGGGGGGGGGGTGACACGTGTCGCTCTCGTTAAATCATGATATTTCGTTTTCCGACAAATTCCAAAATTCCGATAAATTTTTACTCGTCTCAAATCTTAACATTTTTGAGTTCTTACGTACGTTCTTGTAAATATATCCTGGAATTCTGGGGTGTAACAACAATGAACCGGTTTCTGCACAAGGCTCAGTTCGTGCTAGAACGAAATGACTTTCTTGATTTAGTGTAGTTGATAATTTAGGGTGATTACAAAGGTTAATCGCTCGGTCAAAGTATGTCAGATTTCAAGTAGCCTTATTTTTAATTCAGATTAAAATCAATTTTACGCTTAACCCATATTATTATGTCTTTCAATTGTTACGTAACCATTGAACCAGCATGAGCTCTGATACCACTGTAGGTTTTTGTTGGGTCTAAAACATACAAGACACATCAGAAGTTTAAAATATTGTAAACTTACTTGCCCCAACAATTCCGTCTGACATGATTATTGAAATCAACAAAGACACAAAGAAACTTACACTTTACAAGCTTAAGAATCTCTACTAAAAGGTGCGCACGCAATTGTCTGCTCGGGTGCAATCCTTGCTTCGGTATATCCATCTCTACTAAAAGGTGCGCACGCAATTGTCTGCTCGGGTGCAATCCTTGCTTCGGTATATCCATCTGTCAAGAAAGCTAGGAAATCTTGACAGAGGTTTGAGAGGATTTTAATCTCTGAACTCTGAGTTCAGAAAGTAAGAATTAAGTTTATAATTTCAGTCACCTAAATTATGAGGTTAAGTGCTGAATATATAGGGAAACATTAAAATACAAATCAGGGATTAGGCTTAAAAGCCGAGTCCAATCCAATTGCGATGGGCGATCAGTGGGCCATTTGCTACCAACTGTGTACTGCCCCTTTATTTTAAAGTTTCAGCACGTTTTAATTTTAATTAAATCCAAAATCTAATTTTGACTCAATTAAATATTTTTCATCAAATAGAAATTATCCCATAATTTATTATTGATTAAAATATCTCGATTCTAAATTGAATATTTTATATTCTCTCAATATACCCTTAGACCGAAAAGACAATCGACTTAGTATGACCCTTTAGGCCTTCACACATCGACACTTAATCAAATTAAGGTTCACACGGAACTCCTAGACTGCGCCACATGACGAACTCAATATGTGAAGAACGTTTACAAGACTCTAGTAAACATAACCTCTATGTGAGATGATAAATTTCTTTCATTCGCGACATACTCGATCAAGCTTAGAATTTGCCAAGTGTCTATCCAAATGGCTTGATCACTTTATCTCATCTATATTTGTCGACAACTAGATCATATCTCAAATATGTCTCTTGCATTGGCCAATGACTTGGTCGACCTAATATTATTGAGAAGCTGACTGTTCTCTCGAATATTTAATTGAGGAATAAATCCTATTCTTGGCTCAACTAACACGTTAGTCTATATCGCAATGTACCAAATTCAAGCCATGTCTTATCTTATAAGGAATTTAAGCTTAGAACAGGATCAATGTACATTACTCTACAAACCAGATGCGTATTGACTTCAAGTTAAAGGATCTCTATCTCTCACATGCTGATAATACTCTAGACATGTATAACAAACAGTTTATCAGCATGACATGCCAATACCCTCTAAGAGTATCCATGTGTCCATCACTAGCAACTATTACTAGTAGTAAGTGAGACATACTACATTCTCTAAGAATGTGATGCAGACCACATGTCGACTTATAATATATCATTGATATCCCATTCTCAATGATCATCAATCGAGACTACTTTAAGAACTACGCTCTATCATTAATATCTCACTCTATCAATGACAACGTAAGCTCAAGGGATGCACATTAATTAATATTACAAACAATCAAATAATAATTCAGTAATTGTAAATGCCATAAATATATTAATCTTATTAATAATACGAATGTGTTCAAGTACATCTATCTCTAAAATGATTGTCTCTAGGACATATATTCTTTCACGCCTAACCCACACATGATGTGTTGTGTCCTTACCAATGAACCAGAGCCCTGGGGGTGGTTTATATGATGCTGTTGGCAGTAACATTACAATATTTCTCTGGATCCTTATGTCCATCACTTGTTCTTGCCCGCATAAAAGGTACAATTAAAATCCATTGCAAGCTAAAAGTTAAAGAGTGTGTACAGATTTGCAGATGATGTAGTGGAAGCATCAGATGGGAGTCTATACTTCAGCGTAGCAAGCACCAAATTTGGACTCCACGAATGGTACCTTGACGTGCTCGAGGCCAAGCCCCATGGTCAGCTTCTCCACTATAATCCTTCGCTGAAGCAGATGTCTGTAATTCTTGATAACTTGGCCTTTGCAAATGGCGTCGCTCTCTCTGCAGATCAAGATTACTTAATTGTCTGTGAAACCTGGAAGTAAGTATTTTCTAGCTCGTATACGGTAAGCTCGTGAGATGTTTTGTGAAAATGCTTTGACTTGTTTCTGGATTTGCAATCCATTGAATAGCACAGTTTCTTCATTAACACATTCTTTTGGAAATTGGAATTAGTATATGAAATTTGAGTTGCATTGAACATTCTTTTCCTCATTAATAATCAGATTTAGGTGCCTGAAGTACTGGTTGAAAGAGGAAATCAAAGGAAGAACAGAGATCTTTGTCGATAATCTTCCTGGTGCACCGGATAACATCAAGCTTGCTCCAGATGGTTCGTTCTGGATAGCTGTACTAGAGGTAAGCTACAAACCAACCTTTCAATACCAAAGAAAATACATCTGTTGTGTCAATCTAAGACTGATGTACCTGTCTATGTTACAGTTAATACCTCCAAGGCTAAATTTCGTACACAAATCGAGAGCTTTAAAACATTTGCTGGCAACTTTCCCCAAATTGATAAGCTGGTTGAACGGAGCAAACCACAAAGCTATGGTAGTGAATGTGGCAACTGATGGAAAGATAACCAAAGGCTTTGATGATCCAACTGGAAAGGTCATGTCATTTGTCACATCTGTGCTGGAGTATGATGATCATCTATATTTAGGAAGTCTCAACTGTGACTTCATAGGAAAGTTACCACTGACAACCTCAACTGTCTAGCCATTGCTCACATTGTGGTCTACAAATTATAGTCTTGATTCCAAGAATGTATGCTAGCAAATTTAAGAAACATCATAGCTAAAATAGGACAACCAGAACTGATTGGAGGATAACAAAGATATTCATGAGGGGTTCAACATCACCTATTGTTAGTTAGAGCCAATAATCAGGCCATGTTTAAGGAAACGAATTAAAGTTTTGACGAAAAGTGTGGGCAATTTCCTTTAGTCTCCTAGTAAACATAAACAGGACTCAAAACGCAAGAGAAATAAGATCCATAATTGAAAGAAATAATCCCTTGATTATTCTAATTAATGAAAGACATATATATTCTATCTAGAAATTTCTATTTTATTTAAAGACTAACTTTACAATTATGGTAATATTACACTACTAATTAAGGTACAAACCTAAGTCTAATATTTATCAAATACACAAGAAAAGGGGAAGGGCCCCACACGGTACATGGGCATGGGCCACACGGCTGGACCCACTGTTTAACACACCTCGTAGTCATAGCGGGCGGTCTTCGTACGCTGAGACTGTCTCTAAAATCTTCAAAAAGGACTGAGGGAAGACCCTTTGTAAATATGTCTGCAATTTGATATCTCGAAGGAACATGGCAGACGCGTACATGTCCTTTTGCTACCTTTTCTCGAACAAAGCGAATATCCATCTCTATGTGTTTAGTACGCTGGTGTTGAACTGAATTACCAAAAAGGTAGATGACACTTATATTATCACAATACACCAAGGTAGCTTTCTCAATGGGACAATGAAGCTTTAAAAGAAGATTTCGTAACCAACATGATTCGAAGACCACATTAGCTACCCCTCGATACTCGGCCTCTGCACTTGAACGTGAAAGCGTAGATTGACGCTTGGCAGACCATGAGACCAAGTTGTTACCCAAAAACATACAATATCCAGACGTGGGCGTGCGGTGTCGGAACAACCACCCCAATCAGCATCTGTATAGGAGACTAATGTAGACGTCGACGAAGGATACAAATGCAAACCATACTCAAGTGTTCCCTGAATATACCTAAGAATGTGTTTGAGTGCATTCATATGTTCAACTCTGGGATCATGCATAAACAAACACACCTGTTGTACGACATATGTAATGTCTGGTAGCGTGAACGTCAGATACTGAAGGACGCCTGCAAGACTACGATAGCTGGTCGGATCCTCATACGGAGAGTCACTGCGGCGCTGACTTAGGTTTAGTATCAACGGGTAGAAGTGGACTTACAAGATGACATCGACCACTTTCAATGATCTCTGCTGCATACTTTCTGCGTGATAAGAACAATCCGCTGCGTGACGAGTTCTGACAATCTCCAAAAAGTAACTCAATGACCCAAGTCGCCATGGTAAACTTCAGGCGAGCATTGTCATAATAGACTTGCGCAAGTATCGAAGAAGCGATCAAGATAATATCATCAACATATAACAGAATATAAGCCATGGAAGATCCTCGACGATATACGAATAATGAATTATCAGACCTGCTGTGAGAAAAACCCATAGTCGAAACAAAATCAGCAAACCTCTTATACCAAGCTCGTGGAGACTGCTTAAGCCCATACAAGCTTCTTCAATAGACAACCATGATTAGGATATCTAGTATCCCTAAATCCCAAAGGCTGATGCATATACACTGTCTCCCGAAGATCACCATGTAGGAAAACATTCTTCACATCTAGCTGATGAATGAGCCATGATTTTGAAAGAGCCAAGCTGAGCACAGTACGAATGGTAGCCGGCTTGATCACTGGGCTAAATATCTCACCACAATCTACACCAACCTGCTGAGTCTTGAGGAGCAGAAGCAGGGTAAAGAGAACCTAGACTCTGATACCATGAAAGAAATAGTCACTTGATTATTCTTATTAATGAAAGACATATATATACAAGTTACAAGGAAGAGCCTCTTCCTATTCTACCTAGAAGTCCCTATTATATTTGAAGACTAACTTTACAATTATGGTAATATTACACTACTAATAAAGGTACAAACCTAAGTCTAATATTTACCAAATACACAAGGAAATGGGAAGGGCCCCACACGGTACATGGACATGGGCCACACGGCTGGACCCACTATTTAACGATTACAGACAGTTGCATTCAAACAATTTGTGAAACTAAAATGACACCACAAAAAGTTACAACGGGACATAATTTGAAACACACGAGCGTATGCGAAGGGATTCCATCTACTTCAACGCCAGCCCTAACAACATGATCCTAAAATATTTTATGCAAATCATACATCTCTAATGAATTGGACGGTATTCAATGGCAATCAGTCACACTCACTGATGGCTGTTAATTGCTCATCGATATCTTCGGCTGACAACACACTAAAAGACGGATAGTCATCCCGACAACACCAACCTGCCAAAGACCAGAAGACATAATGTATTCAAGCAGTGAACCCAATGTAGTTTTAATCCATAAAAGACACAACGATTCACTAAACACTACCCAAGGTAAATCAATAGCGTGATACCGGTATCGTGTATATGTTTTGCAACCACTCGCTCAACTGAGAAAATAATGGACCCATCTATAGGCTTTGGTGTCAGATTCGTACACGCAGCGGAATTTAAAAATTTATGTTTCAAAACTCGACAAGGCAGTCAAACTGTAGTATGAATATGTAATGTAAAATAAAATACAAATCAAATGTAATACTTCGATAGAAGACTTACATTTTGGAGATAGCAATCCGCAAATCTTGAAGCTTTGTGTAGTCCGGGGTGCACACTCAAATGTCCCTTGATTTGCAAGTTCCAAGTTCTTAGAACTTTGATGTAATTTCTATCTTTAGAAATGTTAGGGATTTCTTCATAGTTTTTAGAAGAGATTTATCTCTCTTAGATTTAGTAATATTGAAATGGGAGGAGAACTCCTTCTTTTATAGGCACAAAAGAACTAAGGTTCACCCAAATGGACTAAGCCCATCAGAAAACGGACTGGGTCAAAACAACTGTCCCAATTTTCTGCCTTGTCCCATTTCTCATGTCCCGGTTATCAACCGAATATTTATATTATCTCTTTCTAATTACATCCTTCAATCAACGAAACATTTGACTTAGTGTTTACCCTTCAGGCCTCTACATATTGACACTAATATCATTAGGGTCTTCACGAAACTCCTAGACTGCGCCGGAAGACGAACCTCAATATGTAAAGTTTAGCTACACGAAACATGTGAACTGAACCTCTATGTGGGAAGATAAAATCCTTTCATTCTCGACACACTCAATCAAGCTTAGGATTTGTCAAGTGTCTATCCAAATGACTTGATCATTATAACTCATCTATATTAGTTGACAACAGGACCATGTCACATACATGTCCATTGCGTTGGCCAACAACTTAGTCAACCCAATATCTTATGAGTATCTGAGTGTTCCTCTCACTAGAACGAAACGCTCTCAACGTCTCGTCTAGGGCTTACACGAAATCGGCTCTTCCACTTGATTTTCCTTCTCAATTTGTCACGTAATCTTCATGTTTTCCTTCCCTTCATCACGGGATTGAATGCGTGTAGATTGATAGAATTTTCCTTGTTTAATTTGGTCACGTTTCGGACGCGTTTTGGTGAGGTTTGCGGCGGAAACTTTGAGTTTTAGGGTTCAAGATTTCGGCCAAGAATCAAGATTCAAGAAGTGGTTTGATTTGGTCCTTAATTAGTTAAGGTATCCGTGCGTTTTTGTCATTCAAGATTCAAGAAATAATTCAAGATTCAAGAATTATTTGAAGAACTCAAGAACACGGTTATTACTTTAACCTTGCGGATATTTTGAAGTTCTTATTACGTTATTTACGTTGTTTATTGTTCTTCATATTGCAATACTCATCGTAATACTCAAGAGCTTCAAGATTTGTGTGTACTCTCATTGTTACGGACTCGTGGTGGTGTGTTTGGATAATTGTTCGGCTTGTCTCATGTCATGGGCAAGACAAAGGTTGTCTCCGGTGTTAATGATGGGGGTACGTCGATGAAGGTGAAGTCCATTAAGAAGAAGAAAAAGGTGAATACATATCCGGTGATTGTGGGTGAGAATTTGGTGCCCGGAGTCGCGGATCCGACGGTCATGGTGCATGTTGCGCCGGAAAGACGAGTTGTTCTTGAGAAGGTTATTGATGATAATACCATCAAGATGATACATGAATGGGGTAAAGGGGTAGAAACCATGCACGTCAAGAACATGGTTGAAGGAGCTGTCGGAAACAGCGATCTTTCGACAATGACGGTGACTGCACCGGTGGTGTTTGCCTCTAGTTTTGCCTCGTTTTGTAGCATGGCTGCTCCGGCAGTTCATGATGGGAATGCTCAGGGAACGGAAGTTGTTGTGGTGGAAGGAAGCGTGGACAATCTCGTAGTTCACGGTGAAGGTGCAATCACGGGAAATATTGCAAGTTTGGATGCCATTAACGTTCCTATCAATGGCAAGGGTGAATTGATTGATTCAAGCATCAAGAATGCAATTCTTGAACTGGCCGGTGCAAGACCGACGGAAAGTGGTGTAGGTGAGGTGGCGGCGGCGTCGGAAACCCTAGGGTTTGAGGCGGCGGCGGCAGAAACCCTAGGGCTAGGTGCGGGCCATGCTGTGGGCCCAGGGGTGATTGCGGGGCAGGAGGGAAGTCACGGGTCGGGCATGGTGAGTTTGGGCCAAGATAATGGTGTTGGGCCGAAGCAGATTGACAAGGCTACTGGGCTCAGGCTTGCGGATGAAATTCTGGCCCACATCGGTGCTCATGGGCCAGGGGCGGGTCAGTGTCACGACCCGAACCCGGGCTCGTGACTGGTGCCTTACCCCGGGCACCCTAGTGATACAACATCAGAGAAAAACCAGCGGAAATAAAAACTTAAACATACAATTAGATTTGGATCAAGATAAAAGAAAATAGGCCAACCAAAACGGTTGCCTTTCTGCACATATATATATATCGACATTTGAGCGATTACAATCCTTACAACCACCGCTGCAATAGTGCTCTGGACCTAAGATTTTTACAACAACTATGACGGGACGGGGCCGCCATACCACGAATGTACAAGAACCTGGACTCGGGTAACATACCAAAAGATAAGCCTCAGAAGGAAGCGGAGCTTCAATCTGCTGAAATGTGATCCTATAAGCGGGGATCGGCGGTAGATGTACCTCTACTGCGGCATGACGCGGCCACGAAGGAGTCGATCTGAGTACCAAGTATGTGGCGAAAATCGTAAATGAAATCATAATGTCTATATAAAGCGGGAGACATGTATGATAACCAAACTACGATGCAGCGTATAAGCGATTATATCAAGTCGAGGACTCACGCCTCCAAGTCATTACTCAAATATAACTATGGGTCTCACGCCACAACATCAATCATGCGTGGAATACCTTCCTCACTGGCGATCTATGTTATGATAACCCGAAGTACACTGAACACCAAGTCTACACGATGCCAAAGCCGTACTAACAATACTATACAACCAAACCACGAAGGCGACACGGCAATCTGGCCGACTACGGATACCAAGGCGGTCACGTGGTGAGCAGGGGCAAATCACGAGGGCTAACTACGGTACAGCGTATCACGAGACCGTCACTACACCGAGCAGGCAAGTCGAGGGCTAACTACCGGTACGAGCGAATCGGCCACGAGGCGGGGCAAGTCTGAAGCCGACCACCATATACCAAGGCGAGCAGTAAAACCTCGTGGAGAGCTAGTCCGTGGAATAACACTATCAGCGGAGGCGTGCGGTGGAATTCTCCATCACTGCAGACGCGTCAAGTAAGTTCTCAACAAGTCAACCGCCTCCATCGAGAGCGGTAGTATAGAAACACAATTCTTGCAATGAAAGGCTATCACAATAAGCATAGGCAAGTTTCACAACAACAAGCATAGGCAAGTTATACCTGACTCAAGGTACTTTCATTTTATGTCAAAGTCCGGGTTTTAACCCTAAGGTACTACGTCGTTAAATTCCTTTTAAAGATCGGTTCTTTTACAAAGGTCACGATACCGTAGTATAAAAATAGAGTGACTAACATTGTTAAGTAAACCAAAACACTTCCCTTTGTAAAATCAAGTAACAACATTATTTTCCAAACGTTCAAGTTTGCCTAATTTCAAATGCTCAAGTTTTCTCATTTTCGAAAAGGTTTCGTAGTTCATAGTTTTAATCCTTTAAAACAATTTGAGAAACATGTGCCTTATGTGTGAGTAGGTTATTCTTGTTCATAACAATCTTATTAAAGCAGCCATGATCTAGGAAATGTAATATCATTTTGTCTCATCTTAGCTTACATGCGGATGGAGGTTTCTACTGGTTTTAATAATACTTTATTAGTCAATACATTTCCCTTTATTAACGCTGCAGTGGTTTGTCGATACTCATTCTGATTTCCGAAATCAGTAAAACATTATTCCTTTTAAAACAAAGTACTCATTACTCACGAATGAGGTTTCACACAAAATTCATATTAATTTATTTAAGTCAAGTCTCTTATCTTTTAAGATCAAGTCCCTTAACTTCTAAAATCAGTAAACCATTTTCTTTACCTCTATTAAGACGTTATACCTAACTTCCCATAAAGTTAGTATAACTCTTATGTTTTCAAAACCAAGTATTACTCTTCTTTCAAAAAGGTTTCTTAATTCTTTTGAAATACTTCAAGATCTTTTATTATTCAGGCTTAAGTCAAAAGTCATTGCATGACTACGTTCGGTTAGCACACGTCGTCTACCGTACTATATATATATATATTATTGGGCTTAAGTCAAAAGACATTGCCGTAAAACTACGTTCGATTAGCACATGCGTCGTCTACCGTACTATATATATATATACTTTTAAAACATCATGCTCAAGAGTATAGGAAGAATCACATACCTCGCGACGATTATCGACTATTAGCAAAACGCTCCACGGCTATAACCCGGCTAGCCTTGTCCACCTTCCAAGTAGTACATACTACTCGCAGAACATTCAACCAAGAAAGGTTATAAGTCTATTGTAAATACGGTCTATGTAAATGCGGTTTAATCTTCTACTTATATTCTTACGATGTGATTTGATTCAAGTCTTTTACGTAATATCCTTACATTACAGTTCAATTCTCTTCTATGAATCTTATATTCATTTCTAATAATACTACAGTATGTAATTTCCAATTACAATAGAAGGATATGATTATTTACCTCGGTAAGCCCAAAATTATCCAAGTTTAATGTTGATCCTGAGCAACGTTTAGCTCTACTCGGGTGCTCCACGCTCCAAACAACCCTTAGAAGTTCTACGCAACTTCTACTTAACACTTCAACCGACTATGAAGGTTTTCCTTAGGGTTTCATTTTTGTGACTGAGGGGAAGTATAATAGTATTTTCCGGGCTTTTCGTAAAGAGGGTACTTGGAAACACTACAAAGGTTTTGGGCTAGAGTATTTTGGCATTATAACAATACTTGGAGAAGTATTTCTATACCACAAAGGGGGGGTGTATTTCTCAAAACCAACTAGGAGGGGTTTCTCGTGAAGGCACTACTCAGGAGGGGGTGGCTTGGGCGAGCTCACACTAAGAGGGGAGGATTTTAACACTTAGAAAATATTTGTGGATGAAGAAAGTCTTCAACTTAGGGGAGTATTTATAGGCCAACCAATGGCCAAGATTAAGACAAGTGGTAGGCAAGTGTAGGGTGGGGATTTGGACATGTGTTTGTGGGTCCCACTTTCTCATCAACTACACAAAATATCCTACCAACTCCTTGACAAAAAAAGAGCATAAAAACGTGCAAGGAATGCCCTTGGATTGCCGTCCACTTGGGTGACAAGTGTCACCCTCCCGTTGGTCCAAAATATTTCATCTCTCGGAAAAATCCGCAAAAATTATAAATGACATAGCCGGAATTTTCCCTACGCAAAGTCCGGAAAACGTTTCGTCGGAAAACAATTCTTTTCGGTACTTGTGAACAAAATTTCGTCCTTGCCTAACTTTAAGGCTCAAAATTTTCTACGTACGTCCTCACGTACATACTCTGGAAATACGGGGTATAACATTCTCCCCTCCTTAGAAACATTCGTCCCGAATGTTCCTTCTCAAGACGGATAATGATAAAGTTCCTTTTAACAAGTTGTCAATGCCACACCTGGCCACAAAATGACACACGCGCAATTACTTAACCCAAGTCCACGAGAAACCATTCCTACGCCACAAAAGCTTCCACGCAGTGCAAGGATACTCCTCGTGATCTTCACTTTACAACAAAATGATCTCTTTTATTCTGCTAACCCCCGTTCTCTTCTTTCCTCACTCGTCGTACTCTTCTCGAACACTTGAACTCTTCTAGTATAGTACTATACTTTAGTCATCACTTCAGTTTCCAAAATCTCTGGAGTCACTACCTCCAAACTTGGTCGTCTTACTAGCCTCAATCTCTTTTAAGGCCGTTCCCGGCCTTCACGATCCGATTCTGGTCGAACATATCCACGAACTCATACGATGGTCATCTAAACTTGGGCCTAGCACCCTCGTGACCCTACCACCTGGCGGGACCACCTCGAATCGACCCCCCCAAGACTCTGGGTTGACCCGCAACATGGCCCCAACCCGACCCACTTAACGCATCAAGCTCTTGTTTCCCGATCCGGAACAATCTTACCTATACAGGTCATGAAAGCTACCACTTCCATTTTACACAACTCACGGAATTATCCCACAATACATTTATACGTAAACCAAGTATTTCGACAAAGACTAACCGTAAAATCTTTTATTCAAGCCGACCTTATATCTAAGGTCTCAACGTGTAATATTCTAAGGTTCATACCTTCCCTGACCCCACACTTATTCTTTCAACTATCCATGTCTCTAAACCACAATACACACAAAGCTATCTGTACATAGCACTCAACATACAATCATTGTATCTCGCATGCAAAACTCTAGAGGGTTAAGGATATACCTGAAAAGATAGGCGGTTCAAAGGACCGCTAAGCGGAACTTCCACCGCGACCTCTGGTGGCTTTAGATGTATGAACATCACGCTAGCTATGGAAGGTGAAGAACCCATGGCCCGATCTCGTAGTCTGTGCTATCCTACGGTGCTACCCACAGTCGAACAGTCTCGCCAGATGGCCGCAAGAATAACAATCCCCAGTTAGTGCGACCTCTCCCTTATGAAGTTTTCCCTGGCGGCACACTTTGAGACAAGGCGACCTCATCGCGAAACACTCCTACTCCCGAAAATCTGAAACACAGGAGCCACGACTGCTCACGAATATCGAAAGGTCCCGAGCGCGTGGGGACCACTTGGTAGCGGAGCGCATCGCGGCTCTTCTTGAGGCGGTCCGCCTCGAAAGTCACCAAGGACCTGCTGTTACGGCCTCTTCTGGCGATCTCGGTCATTCCGTCGATCTCTCGCTCCTCACATCCAAGTGCATAAGCTGTATGCGGGCAATGTCCATGCGGTGAAGAGCTACACGAACAACTCTCGCTAGGTAATCATCGAGCCTGTAACATATCGGTGCACTCGATCCTCCATACCGGCTACTAACGCGGGGCGTCTGGGCGATGAGTCGAACTCCACATTGTACTCCCGAACCGTCGCGCGTTCTGCGCAACACCAAAAATCGTCGGCCGAGCCCTCGCCGCTTTGTGGAGGCAAGAAATGTGCAGAAATGCCTGCGAGAACTTCGTTCCATACGGTGGAAGTGCATGCTCTCCCGGGGCAGCTCGCGAATCAAACCCGATCATTGCGGTATCACGCGGCCGATGCGAACCTAGGACCACCGACTCGGTCTCCGATGCCTTGATCACTCTCGTGATCCATTTATCGCTTCGGATGAACTCCTGCGGATCATCCTCGGGCCTCGACCCATAAAACTGCGGGCTCTGACTCGAGAAAATCCCGTAGCCTCAAACTATCGATCTTGGGTGAACGCTGGTGCTCTGGCTGCTGCGCATCCGGCTATCCTCAAGTCAGCCTGACCACGGCCAATAAGCGGGCGACTCCTTGTAAACCATCTCCTGCTCGGTGTGGGTGGAGGCTCAGTCTTGTGGTCTCTGTAGAGGCGCATTGCTCTACTCGCAGCTCCTCTGCTTTGCCTTGCCCACGGGCGGGTTGCCTTGCGCGGAGGCATAACTGGTAAAAACGAGATGCGTCAGAGGGGTCCAACTTACAACACAGCTCTAAGGCAAGATCTCGGAATGAGAAGAATGGGAACCAATCCTAAATGTCCTGCAGCCTCATGATAATAGATCTGGTGCACAACACATCGATAATCAAGACTCTACTAGACACGATGCGTAGACACTTTCCGAGGACTAATCGCTTTGATACCACTTTTGTCACGACCGAACCGGGCGTGGTAGTGCCTACCGGGCACCTGGTGATACAACATCGAGAGAAAAACGTGAAATAAAAACTTAAACATACAATTAGATTTGGATCAAGATAAAAGAAAATAGGCCAACCAACACGGTTTCCTTTCTGCACATATATATATATATCGACATTTGAGCGATTCTAATCCTTACAACACTTGCGCGGTCTTGCTATAGACCTCTAAGATTTTTACAACAACTATGACGGGACGGGGCCGCCATACCTGAATGTACAAGAACCCTACGGACTCGGGTAACATGCAAAAGATAAGCCTCGAAGGAAGAGCTTCAATCTGCTGAAATGTGATCCTATAAGCGGGGATCGACGGTAGATGTACCTCTACTGCGGCATGAGCGCAGCCGAAGGAGTCGATCTGGTACCAGTATGTGGCGAAAATCGTAAATGAAATCATAATGTCTATATAAAGCGGGGAGACATGTATGATAACCAAACTACGATGCAGCGTATAAACGATTATATCAAGTCAGGGACTCACGCCCTCCAAGTCATTACTCAAATATAATTATGGGTCTCACGCCCAACATCAATCATGCGTGGAATACCTTCGCCATCGCTGGCGATCTATGTTATGATAACCCCGAAGTACACTGAACACCAAGTCCTACACGATGCCAAAGCCGTACTAACAATACTATACAACCAAACCACGAAGGCGACACGGGGCAAGTACGGCGACTACGGATACCAGGCGGTCACGTGGCGGCCGGGCAAATCTGAGGGCTAACTACGGTACCAAGGCGTATCACGAGACCGTCACTACACTGAATGGGGCAAGTGCGAGGGCTAACTACAGGTACGAGGCGAATCAGCCACGAGGCGGGGCAAGTCTGGCCGACCACGGATACCAAGGCGAATCGGCCACGAGGCGGGGCGAAATCTGGCCGACCACGGATACCAAGGCCGAACAGTAAAACCTCATGGAGACCTAGTCCATGGAATAACACTATCAGCGGGAGCGTGCGTGGAATTCTCGTCGCTGCAGACGCGTCAAGTAAGTTCTCAACAAGTCAACCGCCTCGTGAGAGACGCGGTAGTATAGAAACACAATTCTTGCACAACAAAGGCTATCACAATAAGCATAGGCAAGTTTCACAACAACAAGCATAGGCAAGTTATACACTGACTCAAGGTACTTTCATTTTATGTCAAAGTCAGGGTTTTAACCCTAAGGTACTACGTGCGTTAAATTCCTTTTAATGATCGATTCTTTTACAAAGGTCACCCGAAACCAGTAGTATAAAAATAGAGTGACTAACATTGTTAAGTAAACCAAAACACTTCCCTTTGTAAAATCAAGTAACAACATTATTTTCCAAACGTTCAAGTTTGCCTAATTTCAAATGCTCAAGTTTTCTCATTTTCGAAAAGGTTTCGTAGTTCATAGTTTTAATCCTTTAAAACAATTTGAGAAACATGTGCCTTATGTGTGAGTAGGTTATTCTTGTTCATAACAATCTTATTAAAGCAGCCATGATCTAGGAAATGTAATATCATTTTGTCTCATCTTAGCTTCTATGCAGATGGAGGTTTCTACTGGTTTTAATAATACTTTATTAGTCAATACATTTCCCTTTATTAACGCTGCAGTGGTTTGTCGATACTCATTCTGATTTCCGAAATCAGTAAAACATTATTCCTTTTAAAACCAAGTACTCATTACTCACGAATGAGGTTTCACACAAAATTCATATTAATTTATTTAAGTCAAGTCTCTTATCTTTTAAGATCAAGTCCCTTAACTTCTAAAATCAGTAAACCATTTTCTTTACCTCTCTTAAGACGTTATACCTAACTTCCCATAAAGCTAGTATAACTCTTATGTTTTCAAAACCAAGTATTACTCTTCTTTCAAAAAGGTTTCTTAATTCTTTTGAAATACTTCAAGATCTTTTATTATTCAGGCTTAAGTCAAAAGACATTGCCGTACAACTACGTTCAGTTAGCACACGTACGTCTACCGTACTATATATATATATATTATTCAGGCTTAAGTCAAAAGACATTGCCGTAAAACTACGTTCAGTTAGCACACGTACGTCTACCGTACTATATATATATATACTTTTAAAACATCATGCTCAAGAGTATAGGAAGAATCACATACCTCGCGACGATTATCGACTATTAGCAAAACGCTCCACGGCTATAACCCGGCTAGCCTTGTCCACCTTCCAAGTAGTACATGCTACTCGCAGAACATTCAACCAAGAAAGGTTATAAGTCTACTGTAAATACGGTCCTATGTAAGTACAGTTTAATCTTCTACTTATATTCTTCTGATGTGATTTCAGTTCAAGTCTTTTCTGTAATATCCTTCTATTACAGTTCAATTCTCTTCTATGAATCTTATATTCATTTCTAATAATACTACAGTATGTAATTTCCAATTACAATAGAAGGATAGGATTATTTATCTCGGTAAGCCCAAAATTATCCAAGTTTAATGTCGATCCTGAGCAACGTTTAGCTCCTACTCCGGGTGCTCCAACCCGCTCCAAACAACCCTTAGAAGTTCTACGCAACTTCGACTTAACACTTTAACCGACTATGAAGGTTTTCCTTAGGGTTTCGTTTTTGTGACTGAGGGGAAGTATAATAGTATTTTCCGGGCTTTTCGTAAAAAGGGTACTTGGAAACACTACAAAGGTTTTGGGCTAGAGTATTTTGGCATTATAACAATACTTGGAGAAGTATTTCTATACCACAAAAAGAGGGGGTGTATTTCTCAAAACCAACTCGTAAGCGGGGGTTTCTCGTGAAGGCCTTACTCGAGGAGGGGTGGCTTGGACGAGCTCACACTAAGAGGGGAGGATTTTAACACTTAGAAAATATTTGTGGATGAAGAAAGTCTTCAACTTAGGGGAGTATTTATAACCAATGGCCAACCAATGGTCAAGATTAAGACAAGTGGTAGGCAAGTGTAGGGTGGGGATTTGGACATGTGTTTGTGGGTCCCACTTGCTCATCAACTACACAAAATATCCTACCAACTCCTTGACAAAAAAAGAGCACAAAAACGTGCAAGGAATGCCCTTGGATTGCCGTCCACTTGGGTGACAAGTGTCACCCTCCCGTTGGTCCAAAATATTTCATCTCTCGGAAAAATCCGCAAAAATTATAAATGACATAGCTGGAATTTTCCCTACGTAAAGTCCTGAAAACGTTTCGTCGGAAAACAATTCTTTTCGGTACTTGTGAACAAAATTTCGTCCTTGCCTAACTTTAAGGCTAAAAATTTTCTACGTACGTCCTCACGTACATACTCTGGAAATACAGGGTATAACAGTCAGGCGGAGCGGGGCGGGTCAGAGCAGAGGCCAGGGAAGGGCGTGATGGTTCTGGACCAGGGGAAGGGTGTTGGGCCGGGGCGGGATGACATTGGTCCTAGGCCCAACACGGTGATGGTAGCTTTGGGCCGCTTCGGACCCATCGGGCCCACTTCGGGTCAGGCGGGTCGGTTCAGGTTCAGGGGCAGAACGTGGGTCATTCTTCACATACTAAGGATGATCAACTCACTGATATGTCTATAGATTCGACGAGTTCTCCTAAGGCTACTGTTGACAAAGATGCTAGCAAGGCAAAGAAAACGTATGCCGGTATGTTTGCGGGTTCGAGGTTAGAGGAGAAGGGTATGAAGCTTCAATTCATTGAGCAGGAGGATGATGATGTTAAGCTTGACACCACTGATGAAGTTCCCTTTGTCGAAACTTGGGGCCATTGCCTCATCGGATGCTTCACTGGTCCGTTTCCAGGTAGAGATGCACTTAATTCCATTGTCAAGAAATGGGGAGTTAAGTGTAGAATCATACCTTACGGGCGAGGTTGGACTATCTTTCGGTTCATGCAGGAGGAGGATATGATCAAGGTATTCCACGGGGGGCCATATATGGTTTATGGCAAGACTTTGATGCTGAAACTGGTTGAGAAAGGCACGTTGCTTACCGACGATATGTTCACAAACATTCCAGTCTGGGTAGAGCTGAGGGATGTACCACTATCAGTTTGGAGTGCTTCTGGACTTAGCAAAATTGCGTCACGTATAGGTACACCTTTGTATACGGACCAGTTTACTAAGGATAGAACAAAGATGAGCTATGCACGTGCTTTGATTGAAATTGACGTGAGCAAGGAGCCCGTGATGGAATTTGGTGTTTGCATGCCGGACAATAGAAGGTACGTTCAGAAGGTTAAGTATGAGAATTATCCAGACTATTACTATCACTTCTCTATGTTCGGACATAACCATTTGAAGTGCAAAAAGTTGTCAAAGGAGGATGAGCCTGCGGAAGTTGTTCACTCACAGAGTTTGAAGAATCGTACAAGTGTTGGGGTAGACACGGGCAGAATGGAGGTTGTGGCCAATGCAGGGTCACTACACTTGAATCCTCTCTTCATACCACAGGGTTCAGGGAATGTAGTGGCTAATAGGACTGCCCCGCAAGTCCGGAACCAGCAGCATACTTCCGGAAGTGTGGGCAAAGCTCAGAATTTGGACAAGTCATTGCCGGCGGGTCAGAAGGGTAATGCTAGCTTGCGGGTTGTGCGTGGACAGAATGATACTAATGCCTCCAGTAGTGGTGTTAGGGGTCAGGAGAAGGTGGTTATAGACCGAGCGAGGGGTTCTAACATACCTGCAGCGGTTACTCTGAGCGGATCCGGAGCCAGGGATGGTGCGACGGGTATGGATATTTGTGGACAGGGTAATACGGAGAAGGAGGGATGGCAAGAAGTCACTTCTAAGAAGTATAGGGGCAGGGCAGTCAGCTCAGGGCGCGGAGGAGCCGTATCCTCCTCGGTTTCTAGATGAAAGTACTATGTTGGAATATCCGGGGTCTTTGTGGACGCCTGGATAGGGCAGCCACGCAATCTCTAGTGTGTAGGCTTGCTCAGCAGCATTCGGTGGCTATGGTATGTTTGATTGAGACTAAGTTCACTAGAACAAGATTACAGACTTTCCCTTCACAGAGGTTTCCCGCCTGGAAATCCTGTTCGAACATTGACTTCATTGATGGTGGTAGAATGCTTATACTTTGGGATCCGGCTAGAGTTCATTGTGAGGTGATTGGAATGGACTCACAACACGTCCATGTCCACGCACGTTGCACCATGACTCAGGTGTCATTCTTTGCCACTTTTGTATACCCGGTGTATAGTGTTACGGGCAGGAGGAAGCTATGGGATCACCTCACCCAGCTGGGTACGGGTATTGTGGAGCCATGGATGATTCTAGGCGACTTCAACTCTTATTGCTCTACTCAGGACAAGGTAGGGGGTCCGCCCCTCTCGGCTTATGTTCTGAAAGATCTTGGTGACTTTATGATTGCGCATGGTCTCTCCGACGCTCCTGCTTCAGGGTCTCTTTTCACTTGGACGAATGGTACAATTTGGTCTAAACTGGACAGGGTCTTGATGAATCAGTATTGGAGTGATTTAAGCTTGGACTGCTCAGCCACTTATTTGCCCATGGAACCGGTTTCGGACCACTGCCCCGTGATAACCTCCGTGATCACGTCTTCTGCTAGAGGTAACCGTCCCTTTAAGTTCCTAAATATGTGGCTTACGCATCCCTCTTTTGATAGCATACTGGACTCTTGTTGGAAACAATATGTGGATGGGACTGCTCAGTATGGTTTGGTTACGAAGTTAAAGTCTTTGAAGAAGCCGCTACGAGAATTGAATGCTAATGCTTTTGGGGGTATTGCCCAAAAGGCTAGTGCGGCTAATTTAGAGTTCAAACAGGCTATAGATGAGCACATGAATGACCCGTTGAATGAGGAATTGAAGGCTAGGGTTGGTGTTTAGAGAGCCAAAGCAGCGTCCTTACTTGAATCAGAAAGGCATTTCTTACAACAAAAGGCTAGGTGTAGACACTTGGTGGAAGGTGATAGAAGCTCCAAGTACTTTCATAGCATGATAAAGGTGAACAATGTGAGGAGTGCTATATCTTATGTCGTTAAGGAGGATGGTACGTGCACTTCATCCCACGAGGAAGTAGCGGATATGCTCGTTGATTTCTATAAGAACTTGCTTGGTACCCCGCGGAATTCGGAGCCTATTGACCCTGCTGTCCTGGATTCGGGGCCGAAACTTGGTGATGCGGACCGTGATACTCTATTGCAGGCCGTGATTGAGAAGGAGGTTCATGACGCATTGTTTGATATTGGCAATGACAAGGCTCCGGGCCCGGATGGTTTTTCGTCGGCATTCTTCAAGTCACGTTGGAGGGAGGTCGGACGTGATGTAGTTCGGGGTGTTCGGGAGTTCTTCTCGTCGGGTGTTCTATTGAAGCAATTGAATCACACCATCATTGCCCTTCTTCCGAAGACGGATACGAATCCGAAGGTTAGTGACTTCCGTCCAATCGGCCTTACTAATGTGGTTTATAAGATCATTACTAAAATTCTTGCAAACCGCATGTCTGCCTTCATGCCCACTATTGTAAATGAGTGCCAAGGTGCGTTTGTACAAGGACGGAACTTGGTAGACAACGTGTTCATTGCTCAGGAACTTGTGAAGGGGTACAACAGGACGCGGACTTCACCAAGGTGTATGCTAATGGTTGATCTCCGTAAGGCATTCGACACGGTATCTTGGGGTTTTCTGGATTCGGTCTTGCGTGGTCTCGAGTTTCCGGACAGGTTCGTGAGATGGGTTATGGAATGTGTCACTACTCCTTCATTTTCCATCTCCATAAATGGTGAGTTGCACGGGTTCTTCAAGGGTGAACGTGGCTTGAGACAAGGCGACCCTATGTCCCCTACTTTGTTCATCCTTTGTATTGAGTACTTCTCAAGGCTGCTAAAGTTGAGGACCACAAACTCCGGGTTCAATTTTCATCCTAAGTGTGGCAGTCTGAGTCTTACACATCTTGCCTTCGCGGATGATCTCATGTTGTTTGCTAGGGGGGATGATACTTCGGTTGCGGTGCTTATGGAGTGTCTTGAGAACTTGGAGGCAGTTTCGGGGTTGTCCTTGAACCCTGCCAAATCATCCATTTACTTGGCAGGGGTACACGGTATGAGCCGAGACAGGATCATCGACAGAGTTGGGTTTTCGGAGGGATCATTTCCGTCGTTACACAGGGTACCTTTGGCTCCGCTTTCGGTTTGATGGGTGATTTTCTCCTCTCGCGATGCCATTTCGAATACATCTGAAATGGGGCATCATTCACTATCTATCTTGCAGGAAGCTTGAGCTCATTCGGTCGTCATTCGAGTGTGGAAGGATTTTGGTTAGGGCTTTCCGCTTCATACCACGGTTCTTAATAAGGTGCGTTGACTTGTCTTGATTCTTGTGGGAGTCTAGCAGTGTCGCAGGATGATGTTTGTGTTCATGGCGAGAAGGGGGACTAGGGCTCATGGATATCAAGGTATGGAACCGTGCACTCCTATCACGGTCCATTTGGTTATTCCACAAGAACGCAGACTCTTTATGGGTGAAGTGGGTGAATTCGTACTATTTGAGGGGTCAATCGATATGGAACTATACCGTCAGACACGAGGACTCACTACTGTTCAAGAAACTATGCGGTATCCGGGACAGGTTCACGCAGATTTTTGGCAGTCATGAGGCGGTGATTGACGGCTTAGAGAGGTGTTGTGTGGATGGTAGATTGGATACGGGGCTCATCTATGACGTTCTACGTTCCAAGAAGGAACGCAAGCCCTGGATGTCTCAGATTTGGAAAGGATACATCCCGCCTAAGTATTCTTTCACGGTTTGGCTCACTTGTCGGAGGCGTCTGGCTACTAGAGATACACTCTCGTATCTCAATCTTGAGGATGTCAGTTGCGGGTTCTGCAAGCAGGTTACTGAGACACGGCCTCATTTGTTCTTTGACTGCATGTTCTCAGGCAGGATTTGGAGACACATTCGGGCATGGCTGGGAATTCGACGTGAGATGTCCACGGTCGAGAGCACTCTGAAGTGGATAAAGAAGGAGCACCGCGGGACGAGGATGAGATCTAAGGTTGTACTCCTTGCTTTCTGCGTTGTTGTGTTTGAGATCTGGAAGGCCCGGAATGCGTTGATATTTGACGGGACTGCCGTGACTGAGGATGATGTTATAGCTAGAATTAAGCTAGCTACTTATCGTGTTATTTACAGATTATTTCCCTCTTGTACATACACTATTGAGTGTACCCGCCCCCCTTGAGTTTTATTATTTGTTGTTGTGTTCCACGTTGAGGCTTGAGACCCCTCAATGAACGATGTTATGATATGATTTATGCAATATATTATTTATTTACCCAAAAAACAAGAAGTAATGAATTCCAATCTTGGTTCGACTACCACCTTTAATCCACTTCGTAACGTACCCAAAACAAGCCGCGTCTTAACCTATAAGACATTTGAGCTTAGGACAAGATCAAAATACATTACTCCGTGAATAAGGTGTGTATCAACCTCAAGTCTAAGGACCTCTATCTCCCACACACCGATGACACTTTAGACATATAACAAACAACGCAGCAGTAGGGTATACCTGTCACGACCCAACCGGGAATGCGGCGGTGCCACTACTGAGGCACACTTCTGGTATACATCAGAGAATAGCAGCGGAACATATAGAACTCATAAATACTAAAACAGTAAATATCAACAGGTTAGCCGATAAGGCCACCTTCCGTAAAATATACATGATCCAAAATAAAATAAACTAGTACATTTCTGTTCTTAAAAACCCGATCCACAATGTGACTACAGACCTCTAAGAATAACAACTGTGACGGGACAGGGCCCCGCCATACCCCTGAATATACAACAACCGACCATACCAGGGATCTGAACCAGGGATAAGCCTCCGGAGTAAAGGAGTTTCCCAACAGCTGAACAGTGATCCTAAGAGTGAGGATCAGCAACCTGTATACTCAACCTATGGCATGAACGCAACCCCCCGAAGGAGGTCAGTACAACATGTACCAAATATGTGGCCCAGAAATCTTGTAGTGAAATCATAAGTCTAAAATAAAGCTGGAGACGTGTATGATAACTCAATTAACAGTACACTGTGCCTTACTAACAATGAGAGTAAACAAGAGTATACTTTACTGCATAAAAATAGGAGGCTCATGATCAAAGTAGGGCCACCCGCCCGTCGGTCATTAAGCAATCCTACTCGTGAGACTATTTCACCCGCATAGGTCCTGTGGACCCGCAATGAGGTAACTTCCTCGGATAGGCTGTATCCGCCCGCATAGGTCGTGTGGACCCGCATGAGGTATTTCTCGCAAAGGACTATTTCACCCGCTTGGGCCCGGTGGGCCCGCAATGAGTACAAACGCTGCACTCGCATCATGGGTAGCAAATCCATGGAAGTAGTAGTAACCCGGGGCTTTACCCCATAAGAATAACATAAACTAGCACAACCGGCTATCATACATAACATAAGCACTACCGGCTTATCATACATAACATAAGCGCTCTGAAACATCCTAACATAACATAAGCGCGCTTATCATCATACATAACATAAGCAAGTTAAGAAATCCCCTAACTTATTATTAGTCTTCTTCATATACACTCTCATTTTAGTTTACTTAAGGCACTAACATGTCATTATAACAATCCGGGAATTTAACCCAAAGTACTACATACTTCTACTCTTTTAAAATGACTTTTTTTCATATAAAACTTCCAAGATACTAATAACCGTAGTATCAAGTCACATCTATTTTTCAAGACAAGTCACAATACCTTTTAGAAATACATTTAGGCTTCTAAATCAAGTGACTTTTTTCTTTTAAAAACCTTAAGCAATTGATGCCTTCAAATCAATTTGCCTTTCATTATTTCAAGTCATTTATCATACTTACATTACTTAGAGTAAACCACTCTTTTTAACTTTCCATAAGGCTATTATAACCAACTTCCCATAAAGCCGTTATACTAGTTTTATGCTTTAGACAATTTCATTCTTCCTTATATCCAAGGGACTTATACTTTTAAAACGAAACAAGTATCATATACTTTTAAAATGCTTCAAGTCCCTTAACTTTTAGAAACCAAGATATCCTTAATATTTTTAAACAAGTGAGTTAATTCCCTAACTCAACCAACTTGGACATTCTTAAAATAAGCCAAGGATATCAAATGGACTAGATTGTCAAAATCTCGTACGTCTACCGTACTATATGTTTACAACTATTCATTCTCAAGAGATAAGAAAGTTCCACATACCTCTTCGGTTCAATCCACTTGTTAAGTACAAAATGTCGTACGTAGTATGTCAACCTATAATGACCATAATACGTCTATTAACTTCTTACTTCAAACGTAGAATATTTTAAGTGCAAAGTCACTAAATTCTACGGAAAATCGGACAGCACTTCTTTTGTTTCTACATACTTTTCCACCTTTTTTAAGGTCCGAATTCAATAACCAAACACGCCACATTTAAGGCCCAACAATGTAGTTATCAATAGGGGATTACACGCCTACAAGACGTGTAAAATTCCGCCCCACAAATTAATATCAAACTAACCCAACATACTATGTCAATTCGGCAATTTGAGGGACACCAATACAAATTCTTATCCAATTCCTTTTCAATCCAAGTTGTTTAGTATAACATGATATCAAGCCGCAATCGATTATAACTACTACATTCTTCAAGTAGGTAACATGCGACAATTCTAATTAACGACCAAATTGTATTTCAATTTCAAATGGCTCACAATGTCATTTCGGATTAGGCTTCTACAATCCATATCACTTATCAATCTTCAATACATATACTTCATGCTAGTTAAAATCTAAGGCTACAACAATATGTAATCTTATAATACTTAAGAGAACAAGATTGTTACCTTAACGAGCCTTAATCCACTTCAAGATCTGAAGTCGCTCCCTAGCAACTTAGAGCCTCTCCTTGACACTCCAATCCGCCACTTGAAGCCCTTAGAAGATCAGAAACAACTTCCCTTAAGTTCCCAATCCAAAACCTAGGAAAGTGACTAGGTTTTCACCTTGCGACTAATACGAAAACGCCACTTTTTCGGGATATTTCTATTGAGATACCCTTACAATACTCTTAGGAACCTTGGTTTAAAGTATGGGGATTATTGGACAAAAATTGAAATTTTTTCTCCTTTGATCTTCATGAACCCGAGAGCTCTCCCTAGAGTTCTTCAAATTTTTCTTGAAAATTTGCTAAGTGTAGAAGCTTGTATTGCTACTAGTACACATATATAACACTATGGAGGGTTAAGATTAGAACAAATGAGTGGCCTAGATGAGTTTCACAAGGATTCTAGCCAAGTGGCCCTTGGACTTAGTCAACAATGTCAAGCTCTAAGACTTTAGCAAGACTTGCTCATCTTATTAATGGTCAAATGACCCTTTAGCCCATGGTTCAATTCGTCCAAGACCAATAAGGGGGGGGGGGGGTGACACGTGTCGCCCTCCCGTTCGTCGCAATATTTCGTTTCTCGACATTTCCATAATTCCGATAAATTTTACTCGTCTAAAATCTTAACATTTTGAGTTCTTACGTACGTTCTTATAAACATATCCTGGAATTCCGGGGTGTAACATTCTCCCCCCTTAGAAACATTCGTCCCCGAATGTTCTTTTGGGAGTCAAACTTAAAGATAGCGACATAGTCTCCTTACAACCCCTACATACCAATAATGCCACACGTGGCCACATAACAATACTCAGACTAAAATGTCAAGCTGAACCCCATGTGTCAACGTCGGTTATCTGCATAAAGCTTCTGCTGACTCTGATCTTACTAATAATCTTTCCTGGATAAGCTTCGCCTTATCCACAGCCCGCTGAATCAAGTCTGGACCAAATAACTGAACCTCGCATACGTCGAACCAACCAACCGGCGATCTACACTTTCTTACATACAAGGCCTCATACCGGGCCATCCGAATACTGGAATGGTATCTGTTATCGTACGTAACTCAATAAGAGGCAAATAATTCTTCCAGCTAACTCTGAAATCAAATAACATCAGCCCGCAACCTATCCTCAAGTGCCTGGATAGTACGCTCTTCCTGTCCGTCGGTCTGAGGGTGTAATGCAACACTGAGACTCACCTGTGTCCCTAATCCCTTCTGAAAAACCTCCAGAAGTTATCCGTAACCGAGCTCATCTGCCTGACATCATAAACGTAGGAACCCCGTGCAGTCTCACAATCTCCCTGCTATATAAGCTAGCATAATCCTCAGTCGAGTAAGTGGTCCTGACCGGGAAAACACGGCTGGTTCGTCAGCCTGTTTACTATGACCCCCAGGGAGTCGCACTTCCTCTGAGTACGATGCCACCCTGTAACAAGATCCATATCAATCACCTCCCATATCTAAGTCGGGATCTAAATCACCTGCAATAGCCCACTGGGCTTCTGGTGTTCAACCTTGACCTGCTACTAATTCGGACATTAAGCAACAACTCTGCTACGTCCCTCTTCAGGCCATCTTACCAATACAAACACCTGAGGTCACGACACAACTTAGTCGACCCCGAACAATTAGAGCAATAAGCACTGCATGCCTCCCCTAAAACCTGCTGACTAGTTCTGCAACACCGGGTACACACAATCTATCCTCATATCACAGCACCCCATCCGGTGCTACTCAAATAGGCTCTTCCCTTCTCGGAGAGCCGTATCTGGATATCGTATCTCGATATCGTATCATAACTGAATCCTCATACTGTCGCCTCTTTACCTCCTCGACGAAGGAAGACTCGGCAACCTCTCGGATCCAAACATCATTCACCTCGAAAACAAATAATCGAACCCCTCGGCTCGGTAGCTGATGAATCTCACGGACCACGTCCTATCTATCTGGCTGCCCATCCGATAGACTACCCATAGATCCACGACTAAGAGCATCTGTAACTGTCTTGGCTTTCCCCGGATGGTATAGGATATCAATATCACAATTCTTGAGTAACTCTAACCACCGTCTCTGTCGCAAACTCAACTGCCTCTATCTGAAGATATACCGGAGGCCCTTGTGGTCTGCACAAATATCTCCATGAAGTCCATATAAGGGATGCCTCTAAATCTTCAAGATATGATTAACTGCCGCCGACTCTAAATCGTGAGTAGCGTAATTCCCTTCATGCTTCCCTAACCGCCCGGGAAAACATAGGCTCTAATCTTATCGTGTTGCGTCAACACACAACCTAGCCCAACACCCAACGTGTTACAATAATAACCTAACCCTCTAGTCTCTCAGGAGGGGTTAGAACTGTAGTCGAGTCAACTTATCTTCCAATAACTGGAAGCCTTTATCATGCTTGCAAAATATTCGGCATCCTTAATCTCAATTATGGTTCCTGTTTCCCTTTCTCTGTTGCAACCAAACTTGGTCACTAAACTTAGACTTGATTCATTTGTTGGCCGCATGGCTAAGACTTCCTGCCAATCACAATTTTGGGGAGAGGTTTCCTTGATCTCGTCAAGTAATAATCCTATTATTCTCCCCAGCTCGTAGAGCTTATAGTCAGGTGTTCAACCTCAATTCACGGTATTACATAATCCAATGACTTGTCAAGATTTCTTATCGTTCGAGTGTCTACTCACCTTTACTTTATAAGCTATTTCAAGTTGTCCTGGGGTCCCTTACCCCTCCGTATTTTCTTACTATCTTTCTCGTCAGTACAGATGCTACCACCTTTCCTCGAGGTGTTCTTACTGCCCATTATCTACTAATGGTCTTTACACTAGTCTGGGGTAAACATATCTCGTGCAACTTACATAACCATAGTTGTATTCTCTTTTATCATTCTGGTCATAACCTTACCTTATGCTTATTATTAGCAAAAGTATTTCTATCTTGATCCATAAATGCGATTTCATACATGCGTACTACTGCGTTTATATCCTTACGACACTTCCTCGACCAATTAAATGCGTCGTTCTTAATTACCCCAACACAATACTTTTCCACGGTTATCTAAAACTGTAACCTATGGCATGACGATACTGAAGACCTCACCAGTCTCCTATCCTTCGTCTAACAACATGGGTACACGTAACCCCATAATACATACAACTATCCTTCACGTGGGGGAGAGGACTTATCTCCCTTAAATAAACTTTCCTTGGAGTCACAACCCTAATCACCGGGTCCTCTTGCGGTCCTATAAATATCTAATCATCAAGAACCTCCTTAAAATTATGTAGATTTTCAAAACCTACCAAAGATGTCTTCTGTTTTCCGCAGGCAACACTCGTACTTATCTTATTCTTGCTTGCGCGCTATCCTGAACTTATTCGGAAGGTCGTGGCCCTGACCGCCACACCAACTCCAAGTACCCCGAGGGCACTTAAAATAAACTCCTTCAAATTCAAGTACTTCTTACGCCTCAATTCACCTCGATGAACAAGTCACACGGACTTATAAAAAAACAATGATGTCAAAGAAGGAAGGATGATTCACGGTTACCACCACTTCTTCCTTTCCACTAGATGGCAGAACTGCAGGAAAGCGTATGAATCAATCTCTCTGTAGTCAGCGTTGGCATAATAAGAGGCCAACTAACGTACTCATAATGACCTCAGTGCGACGTATCGGCTACTAGGTCTGCTAGGGTCCAACGACTGTATCGTTACCGGCAATTATTGTCTACCCGCTCAGCTACCACCCAACACTCACAGGTGTAGTCACCTCGAAAGGTTCTCATGGATTCAGACTCTATTTCTTTACACTTGGTTGCTCTCTTTTTCACTGGTCGTACGCTTTCCGTACTTCCAAACTTATACTAACATACGTACATAACTTCCATACTAAATCTGGCCTCCAATCTTTGGAGTTACTAAATTAAACAATACAAGGCCATTTACGGCTCTCACAACCTGGTTCCGGTGGAATGCGTCCCCTAACCCGTAAAACGATTCACTAGACTTGGGCTTTACACCCTCGTGACCCTGTCACGTAGCGGGGCTACTACCAACTGATCATATTCCATTTCAGGATATGGGACGACCCTTAATAGGTCCTCAACCCGACTCGGCGTCACACTTAACTCTTATCCTTGGCCTGTCTTAACTTTTTACTACCCGAGAAGGCCTTATATACCTAAGGTCTCGGTGGTTATCAATATTCTTAGGCTCACAATTTTCTATGCTCCAAGCCTATCTTATCAGTCCCCCATAACCGGGTACAATAACTTCTCATAATACCATAATCGTGTTGTCTTGATCACAACAACCATACTTACTCCATACGGATCTCACCCGTACCATTCCCTTAAGCATACCACGTAGCTTAAGTTACTAATATAGTCTCACATTAAGTCCCTTAATTAAACTTCTTAAGGGTCCATTTCCTTCTCAGACAGCTCATCATCTCCTAATTATCTCAAATTGGTACGTAAAACCTTGATGAGAGTTCATTAAACTGTTTCATACCTTCCCAGTATCTATTTAGTCCTTACCAATTCCTGGTAATCTAAAATCATCCTAGGCAACACATATGTGACCCTCATACAAAAATCCGTATAGCTGTATGTCTAAATACAAACTATACTACAAATATTACAAACATGGATACACAATCCACATACTCTTTCCTGGGTCACTGCTGCCTTTCTCGTAGCTGCAATCAACATAACTCGTTAGGGAGAGACGACCCGAACCACACAGCTCTATCGCACGATCTCAGAGTGAGAAGAATGGAAACCAATCCTAAATGTCCTGCAGCCTCCTGATTATAGATGTGGTGCACAACACACCGATAATCAAGACTCTACTAGACACGGTCTGTAGACACTTTTCGAGGACTAACTGCTCTGATATCACTTTTGTCACGACCCAACCCCGGGCCCACGACTGGTGCCCTACCTGGGCACCCCTTACAGGTATACATCAGAGAATAGCAGCGGAACATATAGAACTCATAAATACTAAAACAGTAAATATCAACAGGTTAGCCGATAAGGCCACCTTCCGTAAAATATACATGATCCAAAATAAAATAAACCAGTACATTTATGTTCTTAAAAACCCAATCCTGATGTGACTCTGGACTCTAAGAATAATAACTGTGATGGGACAGGGCCCCGCCATACCCTTGAATATACAACAACCGACCATACCAGGGATAAGCCTCCGGAGTAAAGGAGTTTCCCAACAGCTGAACAGTGATCCTAAGAGTGAGGATCAACCTTTGTATACTCGACTGCGGCATGAACGCGGCCCAGAAGGAGGTCGATCTACAACGTGTACCAAATATGTGGCCCAGAGAAATCTTGTAGTGAAATCATAAGTCTAAAATAAAGGAGGCGTGTATGATAACTTCAATTAACGACACTGTGCCTTACTAACAATGAGTAAACAAGAGTATACTTTCTTGCATAAAAATAGGAGGCTCGTGATCAAAGTAGGGCCACCGCGTCGGTCATTAAGCAATCCTACTCGCGGGACTATTTCACGGCGTAGGTCCTGTGGACCCGAATGAGGTAACTTCCCGGATAGGCTGTATCCGCGCATAGGTCGTGTGGACGCGTGAGGTATTCCTCGCGTATGACTATTTCACTGCGCAGGACTATTTCACCGCTTGGGCGGTGGGCCCGAATGAGTACAAACGCGCACTCGCATCTAGGGTAGCAAATCCATGGAATTAGTAGTAACAGGGGCTTTACCGTAAGAATAACATAAACTAGCACAATGGCTATCATACATAACATAAGCACTCTGAACTTATCATACATAACATAAGCGCTACCGACTTATCCTAACATAACATAAGCGCTACCGGCTTATCATACATAACATAAGCAAGTTAAGAAATCCCCTTAACTTCTTATTAGTCTTATTCATATACACTCTCATTTTAGTTTACTTAAGGCACTAACATTTCATTATAACAATCTGGGAATTTAACCCAAAGTACTACATACTTCTACTCTTTTAAAATGACTCTTTTCATATAAAACTTCCAAGATACTAATAACCGTAGTATCAAGTCACATCTATTTTTCAAGACAAGTCACAATACCTTTTAGAAATACATTTAGGCTTCTAAATCAAGTGACTTCTTTCTTTTAAAAACCTTAAGCAATTGATGCCTTCAAATCAATTTGCCTTTCATTATTTCAAGTCATTTATCATACTTACATTACTTAGAGTAAACCACTCTTTTAACTTTCCATAAGGCTATTATAACCAACTTCCCATAAAGCCGTTATACTAGTTTTATGCTTTAGACAATTTCATTCTTCCTTATATCCAAGGGACTTATACTTTTAAAACGAAACAAGTATCATATACTTTTAAAATACTTCAAGTCCCTTAACTTTTAGAAACCAAGATATCCTTAATATTTTTAAACAAGTGAGTTAATTCCCTAACTCAACCAACTTGGACGTTCTTAAAATAAGCCAAGGATATCAAATGGACTAGATTGTCAAAATCTAAATGCGTCTACCGTACTATATGTTTACAACTATTCATGCTCAAGAGATAAGAAAGTTCCACATACCTCTTCGGTTCAATCCACTTGTTAAGTCCAAAATGTCGTACGTAGTATGTCAACCTATAATGACCATAATACGTCTATTAACTTCTTACTTCAAACGTAGAATATTTTAAGTGCAAAGTCACTAAATTCTACGGAAAATCAGACAGCACTTCCTTTGTTTCTACATACTTTTCCACCTTTTTTAAGGCCCGAATTCAATAACCAAACACGCCATATTTAAGGCCCAACAATGTAGTTATCAATAGGGGATTACACGCCTACAAGACGTGTAAAATTGCGCCCCACAAATTAATATCAAACTAACCCAACATACTATGTCAATTCGGCAATTTGAGGGACACCAATACAAATTCTTATCCAATTACTTTTCAATCCAAGTTGTTTAGTATAACATGATATCAAGCCGCAATCGATTATAACTACTACACTCTTCAAGTAGGTAACATGCGACAATTCTAATTAACGACCAAATTGTATTTCAATTTCAAATGGCTCACAATGTCATTTCGGATTAGGCTTCTACAATCCATATCACTTATCAATCTTCAATACATATACTTCATGCTAGTTAAAATCTAAGGCTACAACAATATGTAATCTTATAATACTTAAGAGAACAAGATTGTTACCTTAACGAGCCTTAATCCACTTCAAGATTCGAAGTCGCTCCCTAGCAACTTAGAGCCTCTCCTTGACACTCCAATATGCCACTTGAAGCCCTTAGAAGATCACAAACAACTTCCCTTAAGTTCCCAATCCAAAACCTAGGAAAGTGACTAGGTTTTCACCTTGCGACTAATACGAAAATGCCACTTTTCCGGGATATTTATATTGAGATACCCTTACAATACTCTTAGGAACCTTGGTTTAAAGTATGGGGATTATTGGACAAAAATTGAATTTTTTTCTCCTTTGATCTTCATGAACCCGAGAGCTCTCCCTAGATTTCTTCAAATTTTTCTTGAAAATTTGCTAAGTGTAGAAGCTTGTCTTGCTACTAGTACACATATATAACACTATAAGAGGGTTAAGATTAGAACAAATGGGTGGCCTAGATGAGTTTCACAAGGATTCTAGCCAAGTGGCCCTTGGACTTAGTCAACAATGTCAAGCTCTAAGACTTTAGCAAGACTTGCTCATCTTATTAATGGTCAAATGACCCTTTAGCCCATGGTTCAATTCGTACAAGACCAATAAGGGGGGGGGGGTGACACGTGTCTCCCTCCCATTCGTCGCAATATTTCGTTTCCCGACATTTCCATAATTCCGATAAATTTTACTCGTCTAAAATCTTAACATTTTGAGTTCTTACGTACGTTCTTATAAACATATCCTGGAATTCCGGGGTGTAACAATACCAATACTTCAACAAGTATCCATGTGTCCATCACGAGTTGCCATAACTCGTAGCAAGTGAGACATACTACATCCCCTAAGGATATGATGCAGACCACATGTCGACTATCACATATCATCGATATTCTAATCTCGATGATCATTAGTTGAGGTAGTTTAAGAGTTACGTTATAATATTGATTCTCACATCATTAATAAACACGTAAACTCTAGGGATGCATTTATAGAATATTATAAACAATCAACTAATAATTCAACAAATGCAAATTCCATAATATCAATCATCATTAATATATAAATATGAATGTGTATAAAGTATATTTTGTCCTAATATAGATTGTCTCTAGGACATACATATACTTTCAATCTCCCACTTGGCCTAGAGCCAATCACCAACATATCTAATACCCATGTTCTCAAAATGGTCATTATGCTTTACTAAGCTTAATGGTTTAGTAAACGGGTCTGCTAGATTATTGTCTATGGGAATATAATCTATCTTGATATCTTCACCTTCCACCATCTCTCGGAGAATGTGGTACTTCCTCAGTACATGCTTGTTTCTGTTAGTTGATCTTGGTTCCTTTGCCTGTGCAATCGCACCAGTGTTGTCACAATAAATAGTTATTGGATAACTGACACTTGGAACAACCCCTAGTTCCTTCAGGAACTCAGAAATCGCGACAACTTCTGATCCAGCAATGTACTCCGCTTGATGAGTCAGTCTGCGATGGTAGCTGTTTGGAACTCTTCCACCATTTGCTCCTCGTTGAAAACAAAAGTGTAACCAGACTGAGATTTGAAATCATCATCTGTCTGGAAACTAGCATCGGTATACCCAGTGGCAACCAACTCATTATCTCCACCATAGACTAGAAAGTGATATTTAGTACGTCTGAGGTACTTGAGAATACTCTTGACTGGTTTCTAGTGTTCCTCACCAGGATTCTGCTGGAACTTGCAAGTCATACTAAGTGCAAATGCCACATCTGGCCTAGTACATGTCATGACATACATGATCGATCCTATAGTCGAAGCATATGAGATCCTCTTCATGCCCTCAAGTTCTACAACATTAGAAGGACAACCCTTCTTTGATAACTTGATGCCTTGACCCATCGGAATACCACCTTTCTTGGAATTCTCCATTGAAAAACGTCTAAGTACTTTTTCTATGTAGATTGATTGTGACAGCCCTGTTACACCCCATAGTTCCAGGACATGTGTTTAAGAGAATGTACGTGAGAAGATACGACCTTAAGATTTAAAACGAAAGAAGGATTGTTTTTTTCCTACGGAAAATGATTTCGAGCCTCGGGAAGGAAAAATTTTCGTTAACGAGAATTTAGTTCCCGAATTGGATATTTGAGACTTATAGAATTTATCGGAATTTCGGGAGATGAAATATTTTAGACCAACCGGAGGGCGACATGTGTCACCCTCAATGGGCCCAAGTGGGGCGGAAATTAGCCAAGTCAAGAAAGCCACTTGGCTTGATATTGTTGACCACATCTCATCCACACAAGTGTTTTAATCTAGGCCATTGGTTGTAGTATATATCCTATACTAGTAGCAAGACAAATCTACACTTAGAAAAAATCAAGAACCTATTGTTCTTGAAGAAGTGCTCTCGGCCATGAGCAATTTTGAACAAGAAAATTTTGCAATTGTGGATCATAATTCACAAGACTTTAACCCAAGGTTCCTAGGGGTATTGTAAGGATATCTCAATAGAAAGATCCCGGAAAAACGACGTTTTCACGTTAGTCGCAAGGCGAAAACCTAAGGTGTTCTTCAACTTTGAAGATGGGACTTGAAGAGGAGTTCTTCATGAGCTTCTAAGGAGTGCTTGGAGCGGATTGGAACATAAGAAAAGGAGCTAAAAGTTGCTAAGGATCGACTTTTACGCTTGGACATTATTAGGGCTTATTGAGGTAAAATCTTCATCTTCTTAATGTAATTAAAGATTACATGTTATAGTAGTTAAGAAATGAGCATGTGGTATATAGAATGAAGTTTGAAAATATTTGGATCATGTCTACATGTTAAAACCGAACATGGACAAGTTAGCCATTTATGTTGTAATTAATTTGGTCGATAGTTACAATCGTCGCATGTTAAGGAAGAAAGAATTTATAGTTGTTGTAATTGTTATTATGTATATAACATGTTGGAATAACAACTTGGATTGAAAAAGGAATTGAAAGGAAATTGATATTGTTATGGATAGTGTTATTGCCGAGAATGTGCCTTAAGGAATGGACATTTTTATATTGATTGTGGGGCAGAATTTTACACGTCCTATTAGGCGTGTAATCCCCTTTGTATTTGCTGAATTGTTGGGCCTTAAATGTGGCGTTTGGTTATTGATTTTCGGGACTTGAAAAAGGTGGAAAAGTACGTAGAAACAAAGAAAGTTGTTATACCCCGTATTTCCAGAGTATGTACGCGAGGGCGTACGTACAAAAGTTTAGCCTTAGTAAGGCACTTTGGACGAAATGTTTGTGCACAACTCACTAAAAGAATCGTTTTCCGACGAAACGTTTTACAAAACTTGCGAAGGGAAAATTCCGGCTATGCCATTTATAATTTTTGCGGATTTTTCCGAGAGATGAAACATTTTAGACCAACGGGAGGGTGACACTTGTCACCCTCATTGGACGGTAAAGTGGGCGTCCCCCCTTGGACGATGGGCATGAAATTGTGGCTTGTTTTGTGGCCTAAAACTTGGGTCAATGTTTTGTGAGGGATTTGTGGAGTAGGTTAGGGTGCACTTGTGCAAATCCCCACCATCCACTTGCCCTCCACTTGCCCTCATCCTAGCCCTTAAAAGCCCTATAAATACCCCCCCCCCCCTTGATGAAGAGTTCTTCATCCACAAATCAAACTTTCCAAGTCTAAAATCCCTCCCTCTCCCTTGTGAGCTTCTCATCCAAGCCTCACTTCTCCCCCTCCTCTAGAGAGCCTAGCCGAAACCCCCCTCTTTCCCCTTCCTAGGAAGTCTCGGCTAAAGCCCTCCCCCTCTTGGTAGAAATACTCTCCAAGTATTGTTGTTATCCTCAAATACCCTAGCCGTATACCTTATAGTATTTCCAAAGTCACCCCTATACGAATAGCCCAAAAATACTACTATACTTCCAATAAGTCACTAAACGAAACCCTAGGAGGAAACTTCATAGTTGTTTGAAGTAATAAGTAGAAGTTGTGTAGAAACTTCTAAGGGTTTCTTGGAGCTATCAGAGCGTTCAGACTAGGAGCTAAACCTCGCTCAGGATCGACTTATATCTTGGATAATATTGGGCTTATCGAGGTAAATAATCTTATCCTTCTATTGTAATTGGGAATTGCATACTGTTGTAGTATAAGAATTAAGTATAAGATACTTAGAAGGATATCATAGAAGAGAATTGAACTATAATCACCTCAGAACTTGTAAAGAAGATTGAACTGTACTTACATAGGAATTTGTATTCTGATGAACTTGTATAGCTTACCGGGTAGGGTAGTGCTGCCCAATTTTCCGTAGAATAGAGAACCCTCTGCTTAGATTATCCTACAGAATAGTCTAGACGTTGATAGACGTATTTGACTATTATAGGTTGATACTCTGCGCGCGACATATTCGACTTGGCAGGTGGATTTCGCCGAGAAGGTATGTGATTCTTCCTACACTCTTGAGCATGATATTTTAAAGTATATATATAGTACGGTAGACGTATGTGTGTTAACTGAACGTAGTTGTACGGCAATGTCTTTTGACTTAAGCCTGAATAATAAAGATCTTAAAGTCTTTCAAAAGAATTATAAATCAGTTTTGAAAGAAGAAGAATATTTGTTTTTAAAACAAGAAGCTTAAGAGTTATACTAGCTTTATGGGAAGTTAAGTATAACGACTTAAGAAAGATAAAAGGAACAGTTTACTTATGTGTTTATAAAAGACTTGTATTGATTTCTGGAAAGTACAGTAAAATGGTTTGTTGAGTAGACATATTGTGATGCTATGTGTGTTAGTATCTTGTAACGTTTGTGTAAAGAGGTTAGTCTTATTTGTGCTTATGTTGTTTAACGATAAGCTGTTATGCTAGTATTACATCACTCCTCTTGACATGATCTGGGGTTAAGCGCCTCCGTCACGGGGTATGTCTCGAGTGATGCAGGACCATGATTCGAGAATACCTCATGCGGGTCCGAGGACTATCGCGAGCTACGAGTTTCAGGTTAGTGTGCGGGGTTATACCTCATGCGGTCTATGTGGCCATGCGGACTACGAGTCCAGGACGATGCCGAGGAGTAGCTAACCTCGATGCGGGAAATACCTCATGCGGGCCTATGTGAGTGGCCTATGCGGTCTACGGGAGTCCAGGATTAGGCTTGCATAATGATACTATGGGCGATTGGCCTTGCTTCGATCATTCGCAGCCTAGAAAAGACCTGTTACAGTTTACCTGTTATTACTCTTGTTTGTGATGTGGCACTATGTGCGGTTACATTTGTTGTTTCGTACATATTTGTAAAATTTGGTTTTAAAATGATGTGATTTCATTTAAGTACTTTACAGTTTCACATACTTAGTACATTGTATCGACCTCCTTGGGCTGCGTTAAATCGCGGTAAGCGGCAGTGCTAGATCCGCATCCTTAGGATCTTTTGCGTTGGTGTCGGGGCTCCATCTTCTAGAGGCTCGACTTTTGGGTATGATCTCCTGTTGTAGATAGTTTTGTCTGATCGAGGATATGGCGGGGCCCTGTCCCGCCATAGTTGTTTATTTCCTTAGAGTGCGTAGTCTATTATGCGGTTGGGATGTAATCGCGATTTTGGTTTATATATATTATGCAGAAAGGCGACTTTTCTCTTATAAATTGTGTATCATTTTACACTGTTTCATGTCTTGTTTTTATATTCAGCTGATTTTATCTGATGTATGACTACTTGGGTGCGGGTAAGGCACGATCCGCGAACGGGCAGATGCGTGGCCAGTGTTGTCCGATTTTCCGTAGAATTTGGTGACTTTACACTTAGAATATTCTACGTTTGAAGCTAGAGGTTAATAGACGCATTATGACCATTATAGGTTGAAGTACTATGTATAGCGTATTCTACTTGAAGGATGGAATAGCTATTATCACGACGCGACCACGGACCCGTGACTGATGCCTTACCCCGGGCACCCTTGTGATACAACATCAGAGAAAATCAGCGGAAGATAAACTCACAACAAGAACTCATATATATAATAAGAAGGCTAACCCCAAAATGGCTACCTATAATACAACAAAGCTGAACAATACATCCCTAACAATCCAAGCTATAAAATGACTACAAGCCTCTAAGAATGAGTAAACACTATGACGGGACAGGGCCCCGTCATGCCCCTGAATGTACAAATATCTACAACACCGGGGAGAACCGTACCAAAAGTCGAGCCTCGGAGAAATGGAGCTCGACACACGAGTAAAGATCCTAGAATGAGGATCCACCACTGCTTTCCCACTGCGGCATGAACGGCCAGGAAGAAGTCGTTACCTGATATGTACCAAGTATGTAAAATTGGAAAATACTGTAAAAATATCATAAGTTTAAAATAAACTGGAGTCATGGAAGAGGGTCGAAAATACCGTACACTGTGCCTTACTAACAATGAGAGTAACAAGTATAAACTTTACTGCATAAAATAGGAGGCTCATGATCAAAACAGGATCTCCCGCCCGTAGTATCATTAAGCAATCCTACTCCTGAGACTGTTTCACCCGCATGGGTCCTGTGGACCCGCATAAGGTCATCACCTCGCATGGGACTATTTCACCCGCATAGGACTATTTCACCCGCATGAGGTCATCCGCCTCGCATGGGACTATTTCACCCGCATGGGACTATTTCACCCGCATGGACCTTTTGGGCCCGCATGAGTACAAGTGCCGCACTCGCATCATGGGTAGCAAATCCATGACATAAATAGTAATAATAATAATAATAATAATAATACATAAATCAGCACAACCGGCTATCGTACATAACATAAGCGCTACCGGCTTATCATAACGTAAACGTAAGCAAGTTAAGAATATCTCCTAACTCCTTAATAACATTTCTAGTACATCCTCTCATTTTAGTTACTTAAGGCACTACATGTCGTTTTAAAAGAAAATCCGGGAATTTAACCCAAGTACCACGTTCCTTAAACCTTTTTAGAAAATGACTCTTTTTTATGTAAAACTCCCAAGTTACCAATAACCGTAGTATCAAGTCACGTTTACCTTTTAAAAATACAATATGCTTCTAAAATCAAGTGACTTCATCTCTTTTAAAACCTTAGGCAATTAATGCCTTAAAACAATTTGCCTTCCACAAATCCAAATCCTTTATCCGTACTTATTTTACTTGGAGTAAACCTTTCCTTATTAACCTTTCATAAGGCCAATACAACCAACTTCCCATAAAGTTGTTATATTACCATTATACACTAGTCAAACACATCTCCCTATATCCAAGGGACTTATACCTTAAAACGAAACAAGTATCATATACTTAAAACAAGTGAAAATGTCAAATCTTGTACGTCTACCGTACTACATAGGTACAACTACACATGCTCAAGAGATAAGAAAGCTCCACATACCTCTTCGGTCAATCCACTTGCTAAGTCCAAAATACCGCACGTAATATGTCAACCTATAATGACCATAATACGTTTTATTAACCTCTAGTTTCAATGTAGACATTTCCAAGTTCAAAGTTACTAATTTCTATGGAAAATTGGGCAGCATTTCCTTTGTTTCTACATACTTGCCACCTTTAACAAGGCCGAATTCAATATCCAAACGCCACATTTAAGGCCCAACAATCCAAACATTTCAAAGGGGATTACACACCTAAACTTGGGTGTGTAAAATTCTGCCCCATAAGGTACAAAAATTAACTTAACAAGTCTAAGGTAGTTTTTAGGCTACAACATGCTCACATAATCTTCTTAACCAATTCTTTCATATCCAAACCATATTTCTTACATGCAATGAATCTAAGAGCATTATTTACTACTACAAGTTCCTTCTTCTTCACATGCAACATCAATAACTAGCTCTGAGAAGAATTGTTACCTTAGAGCTTTAGCCAAAATTATTCCAACAATTTTGCTAGCCTCTTTTCCAAGAACACCACCACAATAACTCCTACAAGCTAGCCACAAGCTTCCTTCTTGTCCTAACTTTTCAGATTTTCCTTAAGCTTTGAATTCCTCTTGGAATTCTAGAGAGAAGTGAGAGCTTTAGCTTAGAGAGAGAGAATGATTTGAAAGATGACCAAGTCTTCAAGACTTGGTCAATAAATAAGACATGCAAAAATCAGATGGGGGGGGGGGGGGACACTTGTCACCCACCCATGACCTCTTTTAAAACAAAACATGGCATAATTTCCCACTCACCGCCAAAACCCGCCTGGGGCGCGACCTGCGGTAGCGCCAGGCTGAAACCTGCCGACTCTCAGGACTTTCCGGCGCCGCGGCCCTGCTTCCCGGTGCCGCGGCTCCGCAACTTCAGCGAGCCCTCAGATCTTTCCGGCGCCGCGGCCCTGTGGCTCCTGCCCGAAACACCTTTCTGTCCGTCTGCGCACTGAACTTGTAACTCCCATAACTTCCTACTACGATGTCCTATCGACGAACGGTTGGTTGCGTTGGAAATTAGACTCAACGAACTACGCACTAGGCCTTTGAAACACCTAGGAACTCTCAATGTACCGGGTCACAACCCACCCCAAAGTTGACTAAAACCCGTCCGAAACAATCCGTCAACTTATCTTTCGAAAATTTTAAGTCTTACTCCTTTCGTACGCTCTCATACGCATGGACAGAACTACGGGGTATACCAGCTATCAAGGTTGAAGTACTTTGGAGCATTTTGCTACTTGTCGATAATCGTCGCGAGGTATGTGAACCTCTTCCTTCTTTTGGCATGATTCTATATATGAAATATACATGTGGTATTATTTCATGATCCCTTCTACTCTTAGAAGTTAATAGGTATGTATGTTGATTTACTCTATGTAAAGGTTATGTCTAAATTATCCTAAGTTCTTACCAAGTCTTATGGGGGATGTTGGTAAGAGTCGTTAGGAAGTATTTTGAGTCGAGTTGACTTTGCTAATTTACTGCACGTATGAGAATACGTATAGAACAAGCCATTGCAACGTTAATAAAAGAAAATGTATCGACAATTAATTAAATTAAAATGAGTAGAATTCTCCATCTGCATAGAAGCTAAGATAAGACAAAATTGTATTACATTATCTAGATCATGGCTGCTTTAATAAGATCGTTATAAACAAGTATAACTTATTCACAACGCACAAAAGTATATGTTACTTAATTTAAAGAGTTTACGTTATGAAGTTTTAAGACTATGAACCTTAAATTCTTAAAAGGTTAAGAGACTTTATTTTCAAGTTATGAGACTTGATTCTTAAAGGAAGGAATGACTTGATTTAAAAATATAGAATACTTGATTTGGAAAGTATTGATTTCTTGATATTCTAAAGATAAGAGACTTGATTTCTAAAGTTAAGAAACTTGATTTCTAAAGATAAGAGACTTGAAGTATTTTGAAAGCTATGTAACTTGATTTGAAAGTATAAGTCTCTTGGTTATAAAAAGAATGAATTTGTCTAAGACATAAAGAGTTATAACGGCTTTATGGGAAGTTGGTTTTAACAACTTTATGAAAGGTTAAAAGAATGGTTTTCTCTAGTAATGTAAACCAAGAAATAACTTGAAATAACGAAGGGCAATTTGATTTAACGGTATCAATTGTTTAAAGTTCTAAAGTAAGGGTCACTTGATTTTAGAAGCCTAGAAAATGTATTTCTAAAAGTATAGTGACTTGTGTTGAAGTGTAGACAAGCCTTGATACTACGGGTGTTAGTATCTTGAGGGGTTATACGAGAAAGAGTCATCTTTGAAAGGATAAAGGTACATAGTACTTTGGGTTAAATTCCCGGATTTTATAATGACATGTTAGTGCCTTAAGTAAACTAAAATGAGAGTGTATATAAATAAGGTTAATAAGAAGTTAGGGGATTTCTTAACTTTCTTATGTTATGTATGATAAGACGGTAGTGCTTATGTTATGTATGATAAGCCGGTAGTGCTTATGTTATGTATGATAAGCCGGTAGTGCTTATGCTATGTATGATAGCCGGTTGAGCTAGGTTATGTTATTCTTGCTACCCATGATACGAGTGCGGCGTTTGTACTCATTGCGGGCCCATCGGGCCCATGCGGGTGAAATAGTCCTATGCGGGTGAAATTGTCACGACCCGACCCCGGGCCGCGACTGGTGCCCTACCTGGGCACCCCGTTCAGGTATACATCAGAGAATAGCAGCGGAACATACACAACATAAACACATGTGTAAACAATACAACAACACAGGCTAGCCGATAAGGCCGCCTTCCATAATATAAACAAAGTCAAAAGTACAACTTTACAACTCAGTTCTTATAGCCCAACCACATATGTGAATACAGACCTCTAGGAATAACAACTGTGGCGGGACAGAGCCCCGCCATACCCCTGAATGTACATAAATCTACAACATCAGGGAAAGACTGTACCAAAAAAGACAAGCCTCCGGAGAATGGAGCTTAGGCGTCGATGGCGATCCTAAGAGTGAGGATCCGCCACACCGCTACCCTTCCTGCGGCATGAACGCAGCCCCGAGGAATTCGATTACATGATATGTACTAAGTATGTAAAAGCTGGAAATGCTTTGTAATTACAATTAAGTTTAAAACAAAGCCGGAGACATGTATGATAACAAAATTACAGTACACAGTGCCTTACTAACAATGAGAGTAAATCAAGAGAATACGTCTGACATCACAATAGCGATCATGATCAAATCATGGGTAGTGAACCCATAAAAACAGGTGGTATAACGTCTTGGGGTTCTTGCCCCTCATTTATACTCTTACCTTGAAGCAGGTGGTATAACGTCTTGGGGGTTTGCCCCTCATTTATACTCTTACCCTGAAGAAGATAACGCAGTGGTATAACGTCTTGGGGCTTACCTCATTTGTACTCTTATCACGAGAAGGTGGTATAGCGTCTTGGGGGTTTGCCCCTCACTGATACTCTTACCCTATCTCAAAACCGGCCGTCATACAATAATTAAACAAGTTAGCAATCCCCCTAACTTCTTATTAGTCTTATTCATCTACACTCTCATTTTAGTTTACTTAAGGCACTATCATGTCTTTTATAAGAATCCGGGAATTTAACCCAAAGTACCACGTACTTCTACTCTTTAAAAACAAATGACTCTTTTTAGTAGAAAGCTTCCAAGACACTATTAACCATAGTATCAAGTCCAAATTACATTTCAAGGCAAGTCGCAATACCTTTAGAATTAAAGTAGGTTTCTAAATCAAGTGACTCCTTTTCTTATTAAAACCTTAGGCAATTGATACCTTAAAATCAATTTGCCTTTCATTAACACAAGCCATTTACCTTTGCATAAAGTCAATATAACCAACTTCCCATAAAGTCGTTATATTCACTTTATACCTTAGTCAAGTACATTTTCCTATCCAAGGGACTTATACGTTTAAAACGACACAAGTATCACATACTTTAAATCCCTTCAAGTCCCTTAACTTTACTAAGACTTAAGACATCCTTAATATTTTCAAAGAAGTGAGTTAACTTCCTAACTCACCCGACTTGGCATTTTATAAGGCTAGTAAGGAATGTCAAAGTCTTGTACGTCTACCGTACTATATCTGAAACTAGTCATGCTCAAAAGATAGGAAAAAGTTCTACATACCTCGTCAGGTCAAACCACTTGCCAAGTACAAAGTCCCGCCCGTAGTATGTCAACCTATAATATTCACAATACGTCTATTAAAGCCTTACTTCAATCGTAGAATATTATAAGTGTTAAGTCTCTATATTCTATGGAAAATCGGACAGCACCTCCTTTGTTTTTACTCACTTTGCCACCTTTTTCAAGGCCGAAATACAATAACCAAACAGCCCCAATTGGCTCACAATAATATAGAAGGTAGTCCAATACAAATGAATAACCAAACAGCCCAATTGGCTCACAACAATATAGAAGGTAGTCGATACAAATGAATAACCAAACAGCCCAATTGGCTCACAACAATATAGAAGGTAGTCCAATACAAATGAATAACAAACTAATACAAACTACAAGTCCAAATTCGGCCACCTTGAGTTCAACAATACCAATTCTTATTCAATTTCCATTTCAATCCAAATTGGTAGCATAATAAGATATCAAGTCGCATTTGGTTATAACTACCATAATCTTCAAGTCAATAACATGCGACGATTCTAACAACGATTAAATTGTAATTCAACTTAGTCATGGCTTACATTACATTCGGATTTCCAAGGCTATAATCAATCCATAATCCTTATAACTTCAATATAACAACTTCATGCTAGCAACATACAAAGCTAACAACAACAATATAAATAATCTTGTAATACTTTCAAAGAACAAGATTATACCTCAATGATTCTTAATCCAAATCCAATCCGAAGTCGCTCCTTAGTAGTTTAGAGCCTCTCCAAGACACTTCAATCCGCTTGTTGAGACCCTTAGAACAACACCAACAATTATCCTTCAAAACTCCAAACAAAACCTAGAAAGACCATTAGGCTTTCGTTTTGCGACTAACCCGTAAACCATCTTTTTCCAAGATTTTCTATTGAGATGTGTTTACAATACACCTAAGAACCTTGGTTTAAAGTGTGGGATCAAAAGGACAAGAAACGAATTTTTTTTCTTCTTTCTTGTGGTGAACCCGAGACCTCCAATGAGTTCTTCAAATTTTGTGTAATTTTTTCTAAGTGTTAAGTCCTCTCTTGCTACTAGTATAATATAAAGGGTCATGGAGGGTTAAGATGCATCCAAATGGTTGGCTTGGATAAACTCTTAGCAAATATCAAGACTTATTGACCATTTGACTTAGTCAAGATTGTCAAGCCACAACTTGCAAGACTTTAGTCATCCAAGACTTATGGTAAATGACCATATTGGCCATGTCATTTCGTCCAAGGCATTGCTAAGGGGGGGGGGGTGACACGTGTCGCCCTCCCATTCGTCACAACACTACGTTTTCCGACAATTTCATAATTCCGATAAATTTTTACAAGTCTCAAATCTTAACACTTGTGAGTTCTTACTTACGTTCTTAAAACATGTCCTGAAATTACGGGGTGTAACATTCTTCCCCCCTTAGAAACATTCGTCCCCGAATGTTCTTTCGGAGTCAAACTTATAATTAGCGACCTAGCTTCCTTTCACAACCCCGACATACCAACACTGCCACACATGGCCACATAGTAGTATTTAAGCAAAAGAAAATACTTCAATTCAAAACTTGACAAGTAAGGGAAGATGAATTACCTGAAGGTATAGGAAATAAGTGAGGATACTTCCTCAACATGTCCTCCTCCGCCTCCCAAGTCATCTCCTCTCGGTTATCATTCCTCCACAGGACTTTGACGGAAGCTACATCCTTGGTCCGCAGTCGCCTGACCTGGCGATCGAGTATCGCTATGGGACTCTCCTCATACGATAACCCCTCTGTTACCTGGACCTCACTAGTAGGAAAAACTCTTGCTGGATCTCCGATACACTTCCGCAACATAGAAATATGGAAGACCGGATGTACCGCCTCTAACTCTGATGGCAGATCCAACTCATAAGCAACCTGACCCACTCTACGGACGATCTGGTAGGGCCCAATGTACCTTGGGCTGAGTTTCCCCTTCTTACCGAATCTCATCACCCCCTTCATGGGTGACACCTTCAAGAAGACCCAATCGTCTACCTGAAACTCCAAATGCCGACGCCGATTATCCGCATAAGACTTCTGCCGACTCTGAGCTGCTAACAGTCTCTCCTGGATAAGCTTCACCTTATCCACAGCCTGCTGTACCAAGTCTGGGCCAACTAACTGTACCTCGCCCACGTCGAACCAACCAATCGGCGATCTACATTTCCGCCCATATAAAGCCTCGTATGGCGCCATCTGTATACTGGAATGGTAGCTGTTATTATAAGCAAACTCCACAAGAGGCAAATGGTCCTCCCAGCTACCACTGAAATCAATCACGCAGGCTCGCATATCCTCGAGTATGCGGATAGTACGCTGCATGCGCCGTCGATCACCGAGGATGAAATGTCAGAGACTCACCTGTGTCCCTAAACCCTTCTGGAAAGACCTCCAGAAGTTAGCCGTGGGCTCCCTATCGAAATAATCGACACCGACACCGTGCGACCTCACAATCTCTCGATGTATAATCGGCATAGTCCTCGGTAAACGTCGTCTGACGGAAGGAAATGGGTTGATTTCAATCCACAACATGATAACCCAAATGGAGTCGCATTTCCTCCGAGTGCAGGTAACCTGTAACAAAGTCCATGTTGATCATCTCCCACTTCCAAGTCGGAATCTCGATAGATCGCAATAATCCATCGGGCCTCGTGCTCGACCTTGACCTGCTGGCAATTAGGACACTGTGCAACAAAACCTGCCACGTCCCTCTTCAGGCCATCCCACCAATACAAACATCTGAGGTCATGGTACATCTTGGTCGACCCCGGATGAATAGAATATCGAGCGCTGTGTGCCTACCTGAATCTGTGACGAAGTCCTGATACATCGGGAACACAACCGGCCCTCAAATCTCAGCACCCCATCAGGCGCTACCTCGAATAGACTCTTCTCCTCCCGAAGAGCTGCATCTCGATACCGTACCAACACTGGGTCCTCAAACTGTCGCATCTTCACCTCATCAATGATGGAAGACTCGGCAACCTCACGAACCCGTACCCCACTATCGTCGGTATCGATCAATCGAACCCCAAGGCTCGCTAACTGGTGGATCTGACGGACCATGTCCTGTCTCTCTGGCTGTACCTCTGATAGGCTCCCCATCGACCTACGACTCAAGGCATCAGCAACTACGTTGGCCTTCCCCGGATGGTATAGAATATCAACATCATAATCTTTCAGCAACTCTAACCACCGTCTCTGTCTCAAGTTCAGCTCCCTCTGCCTGAAGATATACTGGAGGCTCTTGTGGTCTGTATAAATATCCACATGAACCCCGTACAAATAATGTCTCCAAATCTTCAAGGCATGTATAACCGCGACCAACTCTAAGTCATGGGTAGGGTAATTCCTCTCATGCTTCCGTAACTGCCGGGAAGCATAGGCTATAACCTTGCCGTGCTGCATCAAAACACACCCTAACCCGATACCCGAGGCATCACAATAGATCACGTACCCGTCTAACCCCTCAGGAAGAGTAAGAACTGGAGCTGTAGTCAACCTTTCCTTCAGCAACTCGAAACCCTTCTCGCAAGCCTCTGTCGGCGGAACTTGGCTGCGCCACGAGTCACCCTAGTCAGCGGTCTGCGAAATCGAAGCAAACTGCTCCACAAACCTACGATAATACCCTGCCAGTCCTAAGAAACTGCGCACCTCGGTCGGAGTAGTAGGTCTCGGCCAAGTCTTGACTGCCTCAATCTTCGCCGCATCTACCCGAACACCATCAGCCCCAATAATATGCCCCAGGAATGCCACTGAGGCCAACCAAAACTCACACTTGGAGAACTTGGCGAATAACTGCCGACTCCGGAGAATCCCAAGCACCGTCCTCAAGTGGTCTGCATGCTCCTGCTCTGTCCGTGAATAAACCAGGATGTCATCAATGAATACAATCACAAATGTATCCAAAAATGGCTTGAACACCCGGTTCATCAAATCCATAAATACCGCTGGAGCGTTGGTCAAACCGAAAGACATAACCCTGAACTCATAGTGCCCATACCGGGTCCTGAATGCAGTCTTTGGGATGTCTGCCTCTCGAACTCGAACCTGATGATAACGGACGCAGTCTATCTTTGAGAAACACCTCGCACCGTCGGTCAAACAAATCATCAATCACGGGAGGGTACTATTCTTGATGGTTACCTTATTCACCGTTTGTAATCAACACATACGCAGCTGCGTCCCATCCTTCTTCTTCACGAACAAAACCGGCGCTCCCGGGGAGATACACTAGGCACGATAAAGCCGCTTCTCCAAAGAAGTCTTTCACTGGTCCTTGACTCCTCAACTCGAAAGTGCCATTACGTATGGCGGAATGGAAATAGGTCGAGTGTCCGCAACGTGTCAATACAAAACTCAATCTCCTCTCGGGAGGATACGGAAGATCATGCGGGAACACATCCGAAACTCCTAACCATCGATTGATCAAGAACGGCACCTCGGCCTGCGTATCAAATACCGAACCGGATGATAGATGTACCGCTTCGCACCATCTTCCTAGCCTTGAGGTAAGAAATAAACCTACCCGCCGGCGATCTTTGTGTTGCCCTCCACTCGATAAGCGGCTCGCCAGAAGCGGAACGAACCAACTGCCCTACGATCAGCGTTGGCATAACGAAGCCAACCAGTCCATACCCATAATGACATCAAAATCTTCATCTCTAACTCTATCAAGTGCAAGGGTGTGACGATCAAATAAATCGGACAACCTCTATACACCCGCTCGCTAACACCGAATCACCGGCTGGCGTAGCTACCTCAAACGGCTCTATCGACCGGCTCTATCCCGATTCTACCCGATAAGAGGACACATAGGACAAGGTAGAACCGGATCTATCAAAACATAAACATCAGCTGAAATCGATAATGTACGTGATGGCGTCGGAAGCCTCACGATCTGGCGGCTGGCTAGAGAATATATGCGGTTCTGTGGACCGCTAGAACTGGAACCACCACCACGACCTCTACCGCAGCCTGCCTGTCCGTGAGTACCCTGCCCTCCGGGGCGCATAACCATAGAAGGAGAAGAAGACCCAGCAACTGATCCCGTCGGATGTGCTGTACCACCCATGCTGCCTCTGAGCGGACAATCTCTCTTCAAATGGCCTGCCACCACGAGTAACAAGCTCCGGCTCTGCGACACTCGCCCTGGTGGAACCTACCGCATCGAGCACACTGAGGTGTGGGTGGTCCCGATCGGTGACGGTTCCTGCCTCCCTGAAATCCCGTAGTCCCGGAGCCCTGACCTGCTCCTGACTGACCTGGCTGATCAGACCTCTTGCCAGAAAACCGTGAAGGAGCACTCTGTCTTTGGTGAATGATGGACTTGGTCAGCCGAGGCCGCCTCGAAACGCCACGAGACCACGATGTCACAGCCTCTTGGTGGCTCGACTCAATGGTCCTCCTCTCTCTCTATCCTCTATCCCTGCGCATAGGCTGCATCCGGCGATGTCATACCGGGTGAAGAGCCACACTGACATCACGGTAATCATATGACGGTCAATCCCATCACAAAACGATGAACCCTATCCGCTATATGCAATTTACAATAGTATGCGTATGCGGCCAAGGAGTCAAACTCAAGCTATACTCCCGATAGTCCTCGCTCGCCTCAAGGTCAAGAATCTGTCTACCGGGCTCTCTCATCTCGGGAGGCAAAAGTGATCCATGAAGGCCTCAGTAAACTCCTCCCAAACAGTGGAAGAAGCGGCATTACCTCTCGAAAGCAACCACGACTCAAACCGGTTCAACGCAATATCGCACAACCGGTAAGAGGCTAGTGTAATGCACTGTCTCTGAAGCCCTAAGAACTGCATGGTCCGTAGGCTGTCGAACTAACTCCTGCGGATCCTCATCAGACCTCGAACCATAAAACTCAGGTGGATGACATCCCAGAAAATCCCTAACCCGCAAACTGTCGGCTCTAGGGTGGGCTGCTCTGTCGTTGCCCGACTACTATCTTGATCAACAACCGAATCATTCCTCGTAGTCTCTATACTCGTGGTGGTGTGGGCTGGAGGCTCGTGCCGGAACCTCTGGAGCTCCGCCGCTCTTGGCTCCTCTAAAGCTGCAGCGTGGTGAACTCGCCGACCCGCCTACTACCTCGTGCATAGTGCGCTCGAGCCGTGTAACCTCGAGTACCGCTAGCGCCTCACTGCCGCCTTGCCTCGGGCCTCGGTAGCCATCCGTGGAGGCATAGCTGTTTCATAAGAGGAGGTCAGAGAGGATTCAACCTAATAAGACAGCTCTACTGCACGATCTCAGAGAGAGAAGAATGGAAACCAATCCTAAATGTCCTGCGACCTCACGATTATAGATGTGGTGCACAACACACGATAATCAAGACTCTACTAGACACGATGCGTAGACACTTTCCGAGGACTAATCGCTTCGATACCACTTTTGTCACGACCGACCGGCCGCGGCGGTGCCCTACACGGGCACCCTGCCTGTATACATCGAGAATAGCGGCGGAACATACACAACATAAACACATGTGTAAACAATACAACAACACAAAGCTAGCCGATAAGGCGCGCTTCCATAATATAAACAAAGTCAAAAGTACAACTTACAACTCGGTTCTTATAGCCCAATCACATATGTGAATACAGACCTCACAGGAATAACAAATGTGGCGGGGCGGGCCGCCATACCACGAATGTACATAAATCTACAACATCGGGGAAGAAGCGTACCAAAAGAAAGACAAGCCTCCGAGAATGGAGCTTAGACGTCGATAAGCGATCCTAAGAGTGAGGATCCGCCACTTACCCTTCCTGCGGCGTGAACGGCCCCAGGAAAGGGTCGACCTGATATGTACTAAGTATGTAAAATCGAAATCGTAATTACAATTAAGTTTAAAACAAAGCCGGAGACATGTATGATAACAAAATTACAGTACACAGTGCCTTACTAACAATGAGAGTAAATCAAGAGAATACGTACAACATCACAATAGCAGTCTCGCAATCAAATCATGGGTAGTGAACCCATAAAAACAGGTGGTATAACGTCTTGGGGTTCTTGCCCCTCATTTATACTCTTACCACAGGCGGGTGGTATAACGTCTTGGGGTTTGCCTCATTTATACTCTTACCACTGAAGAAGATAATGCTTGCGTGTGGTATAACGTCTTGGGGGCTTACCCCTCATTTATACTCTTATCCTGGAGAAGGTGGTATAGCGTCTTGGGGGTTTGCCCCTCACTGATACTCTTACCCTATCTCAAAACCGGCCGTCATACAATAATTAAACAAGTTAGCAATCCCCCTAACTTCTTATTAGTCTTATTCATCTACACTCTCATTTTAGTTTACTTAAGGCACTATCATGTCTTTTATAAGAATCCGGGAATTTAACCCAAAGTACCACGTACTTCTACTCTTTAAAAACAAATGACTCTTTTTAGTAGAAAGCTTCCAAGACACTACTAACCATAGTATCAAGTCCAAATTACATTTCAAGGCAAGTCGCAATACCTTTAGAATTAAAGTAGGTTTCTAAATCAAGTGACTCCTTTTCTTATTAAAACCTTAGGCAATTGATACCTTAAAATCAATTTGCCTTTCATTAACACAAGCCATTTACCTTTGCATAAAGTCAATATAACCAACTTCCCATAAAGTCGTTATATTCACTTTATACCTTAGTCAAGTACATTTTCCTATCCAAGGGACTTATACGTTTAAAACGACACAAGTATCACATACTTTAAATCCCTTCAAGTCCCTTAACTTTACTAAGACTTAAGACATCCTTAATATTTTCAAAGAAGTGAGTTAACTTCCTAACTCACCCGACTTGGCATTTTATAAGGCTAGTAAGGAATGTCAAAGTCTTGTACGTCTACCGTACTATATACGCGAAACTAGTCATGCTCAAAAGATAGGAAAAAGTTCTACATACCTCGTCGGGTCAAACCACTTGCCAAGTACAAAGTCCCGCCCGTAGTATGTCAACCTATAATATTCACAATACGTCTATTAAAGCCTTACTTCAATCGTAGAATATTATAAGTGTTAAGTCTCTATATTCTATGGAAAATCGGACAACACCTCCTTTGTTTTTACTCACTTTGCCACCTTTTTCAAGGCCGAAATACAATAACCAAACAGCCCCAATTGGCTCACAATAATATAGAAGGTAGTCCAATACAAATGAATAACCAAACAGCCCAATTGGCTCACAACAATATAGAAGGTAGTCCAATACAAATGAATAACCAAACAGCCCAATTGGCTCACAACAATATAGAAGGTAGTCCAATACAAATGAATAACAAACTAATACAAACTACAAGTCCAAATTCGGCCACCTTGAGTTCAACAATACCAATTCTTATTCAATTTCCATTTCAATCCAAATTGGTAGCATAATAAGATATCAAGTCGCATTTGGTTATAACTACCATAATCTTCAAGTCAATAACATGCGACGATTCTAACAACGATTAAATTGTAATTCAACTTAGTCATGGCTTACATTACATTCGGATTTCCAAGGCTATAATCAATCCATAATCCTTATAACTTCAATATAACAACTTCATGCTAGCAACATACAAAGCTAACAACAACAATATAAATAATCTTGTAATACTTTCAAAGAACAAGATTATACCTCAATGATTCTTAATCCAACTCCAATCCGAAGTCGCTCCTTAGTAGTTTAGAGCCTCTCCAAGACACTTCAATCCGCTTGTTGAGACCCTTAGAACAACACCAACAATTATCCTTCAAAACTCCAAACAAAACCTAGAAAGACCATTAGGCTTTCGTTTTGCGACTAACCCGTAAACCATCTTTTTCCAAGATTTTTCTATTGAGATGTGTTTACAATACACCTAAGAACCTTGGTTTAAAGTGTGGGATCAAATGGACAAGAAACGAAAATTTTTTCTTCTTTCTTGTGGTGAACCCGAGACCTCCAATGAGTTCTTCAAATTTTGTGTAATTTTTTCTAAGTGTTAAGTCCTCTCTTGCTACTAGTATAATATAAAGGGTCATGGAGGGTTAAGATGCATCCAAATGGTTGGCTTGGATAAACTCTTAGCAAATATCAAGACTTATTGACCATTTGACTTAGTCAAGATTGTCAAGCCACAACTTGCAAGACTTTAGTCATCCAAGACTTATGGTAAATGACCATATTGGCCATGCCATTTCGTCCAAGGCATTGCTAAGGGGGGGGGTGACACGTGTCGCCCTCCCATTCGTCACAACACTACGTTTTCCGACAATTTCATAATTCCGATAAATTTTTACAAGTCTCAAATCTTAACACTTGTGAGTTCTTACTTACGTTCTTAAAACATGTCCTAAAATTACGGGGTGTAACAGAAATAGTCCCATGCGAGGCGGATGACCTCATTGCGGGTCCACAGGACCTATGCGGGTGAAATAGTCCCAGGAGTAGGATTGCCAAATGATACTATGGGCAGGTGGCCCTAAGTTGATCATAAGCTTCCTATTTTTATGCAGTATACCTTTATGGGCAGACTTATGTGACTTTATCGCGTCCCAGATTGGGCCGGGCAGTATACCTTTATGGGCAGACTTATGTGACTTTATCGCGTCCCAGATTGGGCCGGGCAGTATACCTTTATGGGCAGACTTATGTGGCTTTATCGCGTCCCAGATTGGGCCGGGCAGTATACCTTTATGGGCAGACTTATGTGACTTTATCGCGTCCCAGAATGGGCCGGGCAGTATACCTTCGTGGGAAGGCTTTTGTATGACTTCGCCGTGTCCCACAAATGGGCCGGGTTACGTTATTATGTATGGATAATCAAAGTGAACTCCAAAATAAGGCGTCCCTCCATAAAGGGCCGAATTATGTTATGCAAGATAAATAAGTTATATGGTTATGAACTTGATGATTTTTCCTAAGTATGTACGCAAGAATTTGACTATAACTCTTATTGAAAAATGGGAAAAGATAATGATGTACGATTAAGTTCATGAGTTGTAATGGCATGGTAGGATCTGGTATTTACTTTTTATACTTGCCCCTGTCATTCTTTTGTACAGTTATGATATGTTTATTGTACCTTATTTCCGTTCCATATTCGGTACCTGTGTACTGACCCCCTTCGGGGGGCTGCGTTTATGTCCGCAGGATTAGGTACAAAGTTGTGGATCCGCGAGCTTAGGATCCTGGTTCAACATTTTGAGATGGCTCCAATGTTCCGGAGCTTGTCATCATGGCTATGTATATTCAGGGGTACGGCGGGGCCTTGTCCCGTCATAGTATGGGTTCAAAATCTTAGAGGTTTGTATTCATATGTGAGCTGGACTGGTTAGAGATGTAATTACATTATTGAATAGTGTAGGCCCTTTTGGGTGATTTATATTATGGCAGCCTTATCGGCTCTGCCTTTGTTTTAAAAAACAATGTGTTACTTATCTTCCGCGGTTATTTTGTATTGTATGATTAGAAGGGTGCCCAGGTAGGGCACCAGTCGCGGGCCCGGGATTGGGTCGTGACAAAAGTGGTAGCAGAGCTGTTAGTCCTCGAAAAGTGTCTACAGACCGTGTCTAGTAGAGTCTTGATTATCGGTGTGTTGTGCACCACATCTATAATCAGGAGGCTGCAGGACATTTAGGATTGATTTCCATTCTTCTCACTCTGATATCGTGCGATAAAGCTGTGTTGTTAGTGTCGTCTCTCCCTAACGAGTTATGTTGATTGCAGCTACGAGAAAGCGTGATGACCGGGAAGGACTATGTGGATTGCGTATCCAGGTTGGTAATGATTGTAGTATAGTTGGTATTATGACATACAACTATACGGAGTTATGTATGAGGGTCAGATGCGTGTTGCCTAGAATGATTTTAGATTGCCAGGATTGGTAAGGACTAAATAGATACCGGGAAGGTATGAAACACTAAATAAATTCTCATCAAGGTTTATGTGCTAATTTGATATAATTAGGAAATGATGAGCTGTCTGATAGGGTGATGAACCCTTAAGAAAGTCGTGTTAAGGAAATTGAAGGAAGACTAAGTTAATAGATTAAGCTACGTGGTGTGCGTAAGAGAATTGTACGAAGGAGATCCGTATGGAGTAGGTAATGGTTATTGTGATAAGGACAACAAGGTTATGGTATTAGGAGAAGTTATTTTACCCGTTTTCGGGGGGACTGATAAGGTAGGCTTGGAGCATGGAAATTGCGAGCCTAAGAATATTGATAACCGCCGAGACAATGGGTATATAAGGCCTTCTCGGGCAATAAGATTTTACTCAGACTAAGGGTAAGAGTTAAGTGCGACGGTGGGTCGGGGTGAGGACCTATTACGGGTCGCCCCATAGCCTAAAATAGAGTGGGATCAGTTGGTAGTAGTTCCGCTACGTGTGAGATTCTGAGGTGCAAGGCCCAAGTCTAGTTAATTGTTTTACGGGTTCGTGGACGCGTTCCACCGGAACCAGGTCGTGAGAGCCGGAAATGGTCTTATATTGTTTAATAGAGTGACTCCAAAAGATTGGAGGCCAGAATCGGTATGGAGGTTATGTACGTATGCTAGTATAAGTTGGAGGTACGAAGAGATAATCCTTTTAGGCCATGACTGGGAGTAAATAGTGATGGTGCACACTTTGGATTTATTTTCTCGTTTGGCTTATGATGGATGGATATGCATGTGCGATGTATTAGGGCCATATGTGGCATAATTGGATTTCATTAAGTATACTTTTATGAGACTATATCGGGAAATGCTAGATTGGGCTCCGAAAGAACATTCAGGGATGAATGTTTCTAAGGGGGGAAGAATGTTACACCCCGTAGTTCCAGGACATGTGTTTAAGAGAATGTACGTGAGAAGATACGACCTTAAGATTTAAAACGAAAGAAGGATTGCTTTTTTCCTACGGAAAATGATTTCGAGCCTCGGGAAGGAAAATTGTTCGTTAACGAGAATTTAGTTTCCGAATTTGATATTTGAGACTTATAGAATTTATCGGAATTTCGGGAGATAAAATATTTTAGACCAACCGGAGGGCGACACGTGTCACCCTCAATGGGCCCAAGTGGGGCGGAAATTAGCCAAGTCAAGAAAGCCACTTGGCTTGATATTGTTGACCACATCTCATCCACACAAGTGTTTTAATCTAGGCCATTGGTTGTAGTACATATCCTATACTAGTAGCAAGACAAATCTACACTTAGAAAAAATCAATAACCTATTGTTCTTGAAGAAGTGCTCTCGGGCATGAGCAATTTTGAACAAGAAAATTTTGCAATTGTGGATCATAATTCACAAGACTTTAACCCAAGGTTCCTAGGGGTATTGTAAGGATATCTCAATAGAAAGATCCCGGAAAAACGACGTTTTCACGTTAGTCGCAAGGCGAAAACCTAATGTGTTCTTCAACTTTGAAGATGGGACTTGAAGAGGAGTTCTTCATGAGCTTCTAAGGAGTTCTTGGAGCGGATTGTAACATAAGAAAAGGAGCTAAAAGTTGCTAAGGATCGACTTTTACGCTTGGACATTATTAGGACTTATTGAGGTAAAATCTTCATCTTCTTAATGTAATTAAAGATTACATGTTATAGTAGTTAAGAAATGAGCATGTGGTATATAGAATGAAGTTTGAAAAGATTTGGATCATGTCGACATGTTAAAACCGAACATGGATAAGTTAGCCATTTATGTTGTAATTAATTTGGTCGATAGTTACAATCGTCGCATGTTAAGGAAGAAAGAATTTATAGTTGTTGTAATTGTTATTATGTATATAACATGTTGGAATAACAACTTGGATTGAAAAAGGAATTGAACGGAAATTGATATTGTTATGGATAGTGTTATTGCCGAGAATGTGCCTTAAGGAATGGACAATTTTATATTGATTGTGGGGCCGAATTTTACACGTCCTATTAGGCGTGTAATCCCCTTTGTATTTGCTGAATTATTGGGCCTTAAATGTGGCGTTTGGTTATTGATTTTCGGGCCTTGAAAAAGGTGGAAAAGTACGTAGAAACAAAGGAAGTATTGTCCGATTATCCGTAGAATTTGGTGACTTTACACTTAGAATATTCTACATTTGAAGCTAGAGGTTAATAGATGAATTATGACCATTATAGGTTGAAGTACTACGTATAGCGTATTCTACTTGAAGGATGGAATAACTATCAAGGTTGAAGTACTTTGGAGCATTTTGCTACTTGTCGATAATCGTTGCGAGGTATGTGAACCTCTTCCTTCTTTTGGCATGATTCTATGTATGAAATATACATGTGGTGTTATTTCATGATCCCTTCTACTCTTAGAAGTTAAGAGGTATGTATGTTGATTTACTCTATGTAAAGGTTATGTCTAAGTTATCCTAAGTTCTTACCAAGTCTTATGGGGGATGTTGGTAAGAGTCGTTAGGAAGTATTTGGAGTCGAGTTGACTTTGCTAATTTACTGCACGTATGGGAATAAGTATCGAACAAGCCATTGCAGCGTTAATAAAAGAAAATGTATCGACAATCAATTAAATTAAAATGAGTAGAATTCTCCATCTGCATAGAAGCTAAGATAGGACAAAATTGTATTACATTTTCTAGATCATGGTTGCTTTAATAAGATCGTTATAAACAAGTATAACCTATTCACAACGCACAAAAGTATATGTTACTTAATTTAAAGAGTTTACATTATGAAGTTTTAAGACTATGAACCTTAAATTCTTAAAAGGCTAAGAGACTTTATTTTTCAAGTTATGGGACTTGATTCTTAATGGAAGGAATGACTTGATTTAAAAATATAAAATACTTGATTTGGAAAATATTGATTTCTTGATATTCTAAAGATAAGAGACTTGAATTCTAAAGTTAAGAAACTTGATTTCTAAAGATAAGAGACTTGAAGTATTTTGAAAGCTATGTAACTTGATTTGAAAGTATAAGTCTCTTGGTTATAAAAAGAATGAATTTGTCTAAGACATAAAGAGTTATAACGGCTTTATGAGAAGTTGGTTATAACAACTTTATGGAAGGTTAAAAGAATGGTTTTCTCTAGTAATGTAAACCAAGAAATAACGAAGGGCAATTTGATTTAACGGTAGCAATTGCTTAAAGTTCTAAAGTAAGGGTCAGTTGATTTTAGAAGCCTAGAAAATGTATTTCTAAAAGTATAGTGACTTGTGTTGAAGTGTAGACAAGCCTTGATACTACGGGTGTTAGTATCTTGGAGAGTTATACGAGAAAGAGTCATCTTTGAAAGGATAAAGGTACGTAGTACTTTGGGTTAAATTCCCGGATTTTATAATGACATGTTAGTGCCTTAAGTAAACTAAAATGAGAGTGTATATAAATAAGGTTAATAAGAAGTTAGGGGATTTCTTAACTTGCTTATGTTATGTATGATAAGCCGGTAGTGCTTATGTTATGTATGATAAGCCGGTAGCGCTTATGTTATGTATGATATGCCGGTGGTGCTTATGTTATGTATGATAGTCTTTGGTGCTAGTGTTATGAGTATAAATGCGGGGTAAACCCCCAAGACGTTATACACCTCCTGAGTATAAACGTGGGGTAAAACCCCAAGATGTTATACACCTTCTGAGTATAATTGCGGGGTAAACCCCCAAGACATTATACATCTCCATGGATTTGCTACCCATGATGCGAGCATGGCGTATATGCTCATTGCGGGCCCGTAGGGCCTAAGCGGGTGAAATAGTCCTGTGCGGGTTATATAGTCCTATGCGGGGAAAATTGTCCTATGCGGGTCCACAAGACCCTTGCGGGTGAAATAGTCCCAGGAGTAGGATTGCCAAATGATACTATGGGCAGGTGGCCCTAAGTTGATCATAAGCTTCCTATTTTTTGTTATGCAGTATACCTTTATGGACAAACTTATGTGACTTTATCGCGTCCCATATTGGGCCGGGCAGTATACCTTTATGGGCAGACTTATGTGACTTTATCGCTTCCCAGATTGGGCCGGGCAGTTTAGGCGTCCCTCCAGAAAGGGCCGGATTATGTTATGCCAGATAAGTAAGTTATATGGTTATGAACTTGATGATTTTTCCTAAGTATGTACGTAAGAATTTGACTATAACTCTTATTGAAAAAAAATGGGAAAGGATAATGATGTACGATTAAATTCATGAGGTGTAATGACATGGTAGGATCTGGTATTTACTTTTTATACTTGCCCCTGTCATTCTTTTGTACAATTATGATCTGTTTAATGTATCTTATTTTCGTTCCATATTCGGTACATGTGTACTGACCCCCTTCGGGGGGCTGCGTTCATGTCCGCTGGTTTAGGTACACAATTGTAGATCCGCGGGCTTAAGATCCTGGTTCAGTGGTACGGCGGAGCCTTGTCCCGTCATAGTATTGGTTCAAAATATTAGAGGTCTGTATTCATATGTGGGCTGGACTGGTTAGAGATGTAATTACATTATTGAATAGTGTAGGCCTTTTTTGTGATTTATATTATGGCAGCCTTATCGGCTCTGCCTTTGTTTTAAAAAAAATGTGTTACTTATCTTCCGCGGTTATTTTGTATTGTATGATTAGAAGGGTGCCCAGGTAGGGCACCAGTCGCGGGCCCGGGGTTGGGTCGTGACAAGCCTCAACAATCTATTAGGTCTATTTCTATAGATCCTAATTCCCAGAATGTAGCAGACTTCACCTAAATACTTCATCATGAAGGTCTTGGACAACCAATCCTTAACTGGCTGCATAAAAGCCTTATTGTCTCCCATTATCAATATGTCATCAACATATATAATAATGAAGACAATGCCCTCATCATTGCGTTTGATATAAATACAAGGATCCTCTTTGCTTTTGACAAAATCAAAAGATTTGATAGCGTTGTCAAAGCAAATGTTCCAACTCCTAGAGGCTTGCTTAAGCCCATAAATGGACTTATGTATCCTGCACACAACATTTGGTCTGGACTCACATGAAAAACCCTCGGGTTGTTTCATATATACTTCCTATATTACCATTGAGGAATGCAGTTTTGACGTCCATTTGCTAAATGTCATAATCATAGTGTGCAGCTATTGCAAGCAAAATCAAAATAGACTTTATCTTAGCCACCGATGAAAAGGTTTCATCATAATCCACACCAGGACGCTGAGTAAAATCTTTAGCCACTAGTCTAGCTTTATAAGTCTGAATCTTGCTAGATGCATCACTCTTCTTCTTGAAGACCCATTTTCATCCTATGGGTTTAACCCTATTTGGCAAATCAACCAAGTTCCACACTTGATTGATATACATAGATTCCATCTCGGATTTCATGGCTTCTTGCCATCTCTTCGAATCAATGTCTAGCATTGCTTCGTTATAGGTTCTAGGATCGTCATCATCTGGAATATCTAGCTCATTTTGTGTTTCCACAAGTAGATTTAGTATTTCCTGAGGACGATGAGTTCTAGTAGACCTACAAAGTTGATTGTCTTGCGATTCGATTCTGGTATGTTACATTTGTGAGTAGGTTCTTATCTGTTTGGTCTATCCACCAACATTAGAGCTTTCAGGAATATCACTTTCATGCCTTTCTTGAATGGGAGGAAATGCAATTGGTGCACTTTCTCCCAAGGTCTGTGTCGGAAGATCTTGTATTTCTTCATCATCGGGCAAGGATTCAACCTCTATATTACCTTGTTCTTGAATTTCTTCAAGTTCTATCTCCGTGCAACTTTCATCCTTGTAGACATATTCATCTTCAAGGAAAGTTGCGTTCCTAGAAACAAATATCTTATGTTCTCCAGGAAGTTAGAAATAGTATCCCTTAGTTTCCTTTGGATACCCAACAACGTAACATTTCTCACTTTTAGATTCCAACTTATCAGTGATCAACTTCTTGACATATGCAGGACACCCCCAGGGCCTCATGTGTCTAAGTGATGGCTTCTTGCCACACCATACCTCATATGGTGTCTTTTCGACTGTTTAGATGGAACTATGTTCAGAACATATATCGAGGTCAAAATAGCGTATCACCAAAGGTATGTAGGAAGAGCTGAAAAGCTCATCATGGAACGAACCATGTCAAACAAGGTTCGGTTTCTCCTCTCGGCAACACCATTCATCTGTGGTGTCCCAAGAGGTGTCCATTCAGAATGAACTCCATGAAGCTTTAAGTAGTCAAGAAATTCTTTACTCAAGTATTCACCCTCACGATCGGATCGGAGAGTCTTGATACTCTTTGAGAGTTGTTTCTCAGCTTCACACTTAAACTCCTTAAACTTCTCAAAAGCCTCGGATTTGTGTCTTATAAGATACACATATCCATACCTTGATAAGTCATCTGTGAAAGTAATGAAGTATGAGAAACCTTCTCTAGTTTGAGTCGAAAATGGTCCACATACATCCGTATGTACCAACTCAAGAACATCCTTGGCACGGATCCCCTTTCCAGAAAGAGGTTTAATGGTCATCATACCTTTCAAACAGGATTCACAGTTACCATAAGATTGTAAGTCAAATGGTTCGAGGTAATTTAATTTCCTCAACCGTTCTATCCTCATTTGATTGATATGACCAAGTCTACAATGCCACAAGTAGGTAGAATTTTTTTCATTTAACTTAGCTATTTTATTTTGTATATTGAAAATTTCCCGGCGGCAGTTTAATGTATACAATCCATTCACAAGAGGCGCAATTCCATACACAACATTATTAAAAGCCAAAATCATATTGTCATCATTAATGCTTGAGGAAAAGCCTTCAGTGTCAAGTACATGAATGAAAATAATGTTCCTTGTCAAAGAAGGAATATACAAACAATTGTTAACATTAAAATTTTGCCGGAAGGTAAATCTAATCTATAAGTTCCCACGCGCTCAATACCAACTCGTGCTCCATTTCTGACGCGCAGGTCCACCTCTCGAGGCCCGACATTCCTGCTATCAGTTAGCCCCTACACATTTGTACAAAGGTGTGAGCCACAAGAGGTATCTAGTACCCAGGAATGATAATCATTTATAGTTATATTAATTTCAATTACAAACATACCTTGCCCAGTAGAGGATGAAACACCTGGTGCCATTCCTCCTCCTGGAGCAGTACAGTCCTGTTACACCCCGTAATTCCAGGACATGTAAAGGAGAATAAACGGGAGAACACAATACTTAATTTTTTTTGAATGTTAAAGAATTGTTTTCCGAACCTCGGGAAGGAAAATTGTTCGTTAATGAGAATTTGGTTCTCAAATTGGTTATTTAAGACTTTTAAGAGTTTATCGGAATTATGGAATTTTATTTTCAGAGTTGGATACGTGGGGCCACCCGAGAAATTTTACGTTTTTGTGGGGCCCACGAGATTTTCGATATTTTGACCAATTATGAAAATTTCGGGAAACGAAATATTATGGACCAATGGGAGGGCGACACGTGTCACCCTCCACATGGTCATGTGGGACGAGAATGGCTAGAAAAGAGTAGCCAAGTTGAGCTTGATATTATTGACCAAGTCTTAGGGTCAAGTTGCAAGCTTTAGTCATCCAAATCTTGGCCACACATTTGGTCCAATCCTAGCCTTTGATCTCATTATATATACATACCACTACTAGTGCAAGACTAGGATTCTATACTTAGAAAAATTTCAAGAAACTTTAGGTTCTCTTATGAGGGCTCTCGGCCAAGCAAGGAAAATAAGAGATTTTTTTTGCAATCTTGATTCATAAATCCCAATATTCAAACCCAAGATCCCTAAAGGTATTCTAAGGATATCTCAACACAAAAATCCCGGAAAACTACGTTTTTACGTTAGTCGCAACATGAAAACCTAAGGAGTTTTTCATAGTTGGAGTTGGAACTTGAAGAAGGGTTCTTCATAAGCTTCTAAGGATTGCTTGGAGTGGATTGGAACGTCAAGAAGAGGAGCTAAAGTTGCTAAGGATCGACTTTGAATCTTGGATTAGATTTGGGCTTATCGAGGTAATAATCTTCGTCTCCTTAATGTAATTGAAGATTCCATGTTATGAAAGTGATAGATGATCATGTGCTATAGATTATGAAGATTGATAAGTGTTATGGAATATTGGAAGCCAAAAATCCGAAAAGTTCATGTTAGCCATTAATATTGTAATTCAATTCAATTGTTAGTTACAATCGTCGCATGTTATAGAAGAAAAAAATTATAGTTGTTAGAATTGTTATTATGTATATAACATGTTGGAATAACGACTAGGATTAAAAAGGAAATTGAAAGAGAATTGATGTTGTTGTAGCCGAGAATGTCCATTGAATTATTGGACTGTTTTATACAATTGTGGGGCAGAATTTTACACGTCCTGTTAGGCGTGTAATCTCCTTTGATTAGTTGATTGGTTGAGCCTTAAAGGTGGCATGTTGATTATTGATTTTCGGGCCTTGAAAAAGGTGGAAAAGTACGTAGAAACAAAGGAAGTGCTGTCCAATTTTCCGTAGAATAAGAAACTTTATACTTAGAATTATTCTACGATAGAAAGCTAGAAGTTGATAGTCGTATTATGGTCATTATAGGTTGACATTCTACGTGCGGCATATTCAACTTGGCAAGTGGATTAAGTCGAAGAGGTATGTGGAACTTTCCCTATCTCTTGAGCATGAGTATTTACTAATGTATAGTACGGTAGACGTACGAGATTTAAATGAATTAAGTTTCATTTTGATATCATTGACTTGATGTAAAGTATGTAAGTTTGGTTGAGTTGGAAAGTTAAACTCGTGTGATTTTAAAGAATGAAATGCTTGGTTTAGAAAGACATAAAGTGTTATAATGACTTTATGGGAAGTTAATTATAACGACTTTATGGGAATTTAAATGAGTGGCTTACTCAAATGATTTAAACAAGTCTCGACTTATGATTTAAATTTGCAGTACTTTTAGTTCACATACTTGGTACATATTTTGTACTGACCCCCTTTCCTCGGGGGCTGCATTCATGCCGCAGGTAGGGGTAAGCAGGTTGCAGATCCTCACTCTTAGGATCACTGATCAGTTGTCAGAAAGTTCCGTTTCTCCGGAGGCTTGTCTTTTGGTACGGTTTCCCTGATGTTGTAGATTCATGTACATTCAGGGGTATGACTGTCACAACCCGAACCCGGGCCCGTGACAGGTGCCTTACCCGGGCACCCAAGTAGACATACATCAGAGTAACCAGCGGAATATAAAACAAGACATGAAATAATATGAAGTGAGAAACAGTTTTTCTGAGAAAAGTTGCCCTACGGCATATATATAAACATAAAACTTGAACCCGAACAGTTACATCCTTTTTACAAACTCTGCCCACAACAGTACTACAGACCTCTAAGAATGTTATAACAACAATGGCGGGACAGGGCCCCGCCATACCCCTGAATGTAAGTACCTACAACGACAGGGGACTATACCACTGATAAGCCTCCGGAGAAACGGAGCTTCCCAAACGCTGAACTGTGACCCTATGAGCGAGGATCAACAACTGGTGTACCTCTACCTGCGGCATGAACGCAGCCCCCCGAAGGAGGTCAGTACAACATGTACCAAGTATGTGAAACTGAAAATACTGTAAATGAAATCATAATAGTCTATATAAAACAGAAGACATATATGATAACCAATTTACGATACACAATATGTAAGCAGTCAAGTCAAGTCAGGGACTCACGCCCTTAAAGTCATCACTCAAATATAACCATGGGTCTCATGCCCACAATATCAATCATGCCCGTGGAATTCCTTCCTCACTGCCGGCAGTCCATGATATAAAAGCACCAAGGAATACACATGAACACCAGGTCCCACCTGTGTCATAATAAAACCGTACGGGGTAAGTACGAAGGCATAGCCGACTACTAAAACCCACAGTACCAATAATGCTATAAAACTGTATCACGAGGTCTTTCTAGACCGCACCACATGATCGAAGCTGGCCACTCGCCCTCAGTATCAATGTGCGCGTCTAATCCTGGAACTTACCGCAGCTCCGCATAGGCCACACATAGGCCTGCATGAGGTATTCCTCGCATCGGGGGTAGCTAACCCGCGGTACCCTCCTGGACTCCCGCAGTCCGCATAGTCACATAGACCGCATAGTCACACAGACCGCATAAGGCACTCCTCGCATCGGGATAATACACCCGGAATGATCAATCCTGGAACTCCGCGACAGCGATAGTCACACATCGCATAGCCGTATAGACCGCATCAAGGGTGGCAAGTCCTCGGTATAACAAGTCGGGAGTATGTGATATAATAATGATAACAGCTTAACGTTTAACAACGTAAGCACAACAAGAATAACCCCCTTACACAACATCACAAGACACTAACACGCGTAGCATCATAACATGTTTACTTATCAAACCAACAAGAAAGTATTACAAGGCTATCACAACCAACATAGTCAAGTTATTCCCACAAGGTACTTTCTATTTAATGTCAACAAGTTCGGGTTTTTATCCCCAAAGAACTTCATACATTAACTCTTTAAAAACCAAGTACTCATTGCTCACGAATGAGGTTTCACACTTTTTAACAAGATTCATATTAAGTCAAATTAGTCAAGTCTCTTATCTTCAAAAGATTCATAGATCATAGTTTTAAACACTTAACAACGAAATCTCTTTTTTAAAATAATTTGAGCGACATATGCCTTATGTGTGAGTGGGTTATTCTTGTTTATAACAATCTTATTAAAGCAGCCATGATCTAGGAAATGTAATACAATTTTGTCTTATCTTAGCTTCTATGCAGATGGAGGTTTCTACTGGTTTTAATAATACTTAATTAGTCAATACATTTTCCTTTATTAGCGCTGCAGTGGTTTGTTCGATACTTATTCTCATTTCCGCAATCAATATAAGGCTTTCATAAACAATTAAGTAAACCATTCCTTTTATCTCTCTTAAGTCGTTATACCTAACTTTCCATAAAGCTAGTATAACTCTTAAGCTTTTAAAACCAAGTATTACTCTTCTTTCAAAAAGGATTCTTAATTCTTTTGAAATACTTCAAGATTCTTATTATTTAGACTCAAGTCAAAAGACATCGAAGTAAAACCACGTTCAGTTAACACACGTACGTCTACCGTACTATATATATTCTTTTAAAATATCATGCTCAAGAGGATAGGAAGAATCACATACCTCCTCGGCGAAATCCACCTGCCAAGTCGAATATGTCGCGCGCAGTGTATCAACCTATAATAGTCAAATACGTCAATCAACGTCTAGACTACTCTGTAGAATATTCTAAGCAGAAGGTTCTTATTGCTACGGAAAATCGGGCAGCACTTCCCTACCCGTCAAAATACACAAGTCTCATGTCTGATACGCCCCATGTAATTACAGTTCAATTCTCTTCTCTTATACCATCCTTCTATACATCTTATACCCAATTCTACTTCTACAATATGTAATCTCCAATTACAATAGAAGGATAAGATTATTTACCTCGTTAAGCCCAAAATTATCCAAGTTTAAATGTCGATCCTGAGCAAGGTTTAGCTCCTAATCCGTGCGCTCCAATTCGCTCCAAGAAACCCTTAGAAGTTCTACACAACTTCTACTTAATACTTCAACCACTATGAAGATTTTTCCCTAGGGTTTCGTTTTGTGACTAAAGAAAGTATAGTAGTATTTCCGGGCTCTTAGTATAGAGGTAACTTAGGAATACTACAAGGTATCTGGCTAAGGTATTTTGGCATAGTAACAATACTTGGAGAATATTTTCTACCAAGGGGGGTGGGTGTTTCGGCTAGCATAACAAGGAAAGGGGGGGGGGGGGATGTTTCGGCCAAGGCTTCACAAAGGGGGAGGGGGAGTTTGGACGAGAGCTTTCAAGAGGGGGAGAGGGATTTCAAGACTTGGAAAATGTTTAAGGGATGAAGAATAAGTCTTGCACTTGAGGGGTATTTATAGGCCAACCAATGGCCAAGATTAAAACAAATGGATGGTGTAGATTTGGATCCATGTGAAGAGTTAGGTCTTCCAACCAAGTGTCCACCATAACCTTGGGACATATGTCCACCACAACATTGGGACATATGTCCCCCACAACAAAGAGCCAAGTGGCCTCCACTAACTCAAAAAAACGTCCAACCTTACCTACCCCCACTACCCAAAAATATCTTTGCAAGACTTGACCATTTGACCTTGTCCACTTGGCCACATTTTCGTCCAACCCATGCCAACTAAGGTGACACATGTCTCCCTCCTATTGGTCCAAAATATTTCGTCTCCCGGAAAAATCCGTAATCGGTTAAAATATTAAAAACGTAGAATTTCCTTCACAAGGTTCGAAATCTTTTCCGTCGAAAATTCACAATTTCATCCTTAACCTAATTAGGGTTTGTACAAATGTACGTACGTCCTCACATACATACTCTGGAAATACGGGGTATAACATTCTCCCCTCCTTAGAAACATTTGTCCCGAATGTTCCTGCTCAAGACAGATAATGATAAAGTTCCTCATAACTTAAACAGTTGGCAAATGCCACACATGGCCATAATACAACACGCGCAAATACTTAAATCCCAGTCCACAAGGAATCACCACAAAAGCTCCCATCCAAGGTCTAAAAGATATTCCCTTCGCACCCTTACTTCACAAAAGTAATGATCACTCATATGTTCTTAACACATGCTCGCTTCTTCCCTTACTCGTCGTACCCTTCTCGTACACTCGAACTCTTTCTCATAACTTACCACATTTCTGTTACTGCTTCAATTTCCAAAATCTCTGGGTTACTATCTCCAACTTGGTCATCATTAACTGGGAACACTCTGGACGGATCTCCGATACTTTTCCGAACATAGCAACATGAAAGACCGGACGTACTGCCTCCTACGTCGGACGACAATGCTAACCTATAGGCAACTTGGCCTATTTTCCAAATGATCTGAAAACGCTCAAAGTACCTCGGGCTAAGTTTTCTCTGTTTTTCAAAACTCGTCACACCCTTTCCGGGGTGGTACCTTCAAGAAGACCCACCGTCAACCTGAACTCCAAGCGTCGTCGCCGTTTATCCGCACAACTTCTGTTGACTCTGAGCTGCCAATAACCTCTCCTGGATAAGCTTCACCCTATCCACCTTCTGCTGAAACAAGTATGAACCAACTATATGAATCTTACCAACATCGAACCAATCGACCGACAACCTACACTTCCGCCCATACGAGGCTTCATAAGGCGACATCCGAATCCTGAAATGGTATCTATAAAACACTCCCTCAACAGGAGGAAACAATCCTCACAGCTACACCTGAAATCCAAACAATGGCCCGAGGGTGAATGCGATACTGAGACTCACCTGAGTTCCTAACCCTGCCTGATAAAACTTCCAGAAAAAGAAATAGTCGTAACCTGGGCTCCACTGCCTGTCATAGTAAAAGTAGGAACCCCGTGCAGTCTTACAACCTTCCTGATATATAACATCTCGCATAACCCTCTGCCGAGTAAACGATCCTGACTGAACGACAAGATGGACTGACCTCATCAGCCGACCTCTTGGTCGAGCAACGTCCACGAACTTCGTCTGCTGGTTAACTAAACTTGGGCTTATCACCCTCATGACCCCACCACCTGACGGGACCACCTCGAATTGACCCGCTGGCCGGGCTGCGGGTTGACCCGCGACATGGCCTCAACCCGACCCACTTCGCGCCAAGCTCTTGTTCCCCGATCCGGAACAATCTCACCACCGAGTCACGAAAACCTAGCGGTCTTCTTAGCTCAACTACCCTCTTTCATTTCACACTACTCAGGGATTTATCACACAAATATATCTCACGTATACTATGCACTCCGATAAGGGTCAAACATAAATATAAATCCTCTACTCAAGATGACCTTGCATCTAAGGTCTCTACGTATAATATTCTAAGGCTCACACTTTCCCTATCCCCAATCTTACCCTTTTAACTAACCATGATTTCTAATCACAATTAACACAATGTTATCTGAACATAACACTTAAAATATACTCATCTTATCACACATACTAATCTCTAGAGGGTTTAAGGATATACCTGTATCTACTGCTTCACTCCCCTTTGTCGTTCTAATCAATCCTGCCCTGTTGGGCGCATAGCTAGGGAAGGTGATGAACTAGCCACTGATCCTGAAGGCTGAGTCTCTACATCCGCGCCACCTCTGGTCGGACAATTTCTCGCAAAATGGCCCTGCTGGCCGCAAGCATAACAAGCTGTCGAAGAAGTACGACACTCCCCACAATGACATCTACCACAACGGCCACACCGAGGTGGGGGTGGCCTCCTCTGGCTAACACCCATTCCTCTCCGAACTCTCGAATGCAGAATCGATCTGGTAGGCTGAGTCCTCCTACTTGCATCCCTCCTACTTGAACATTCTTTCGTCACATGGCCCTGACGGCCGCAGGTAAAATAAGCACCAACAAAAAGACGACATTCCCCGGGATGACGCCTGCCACACTGTGAACACTGAGGGAAAACTTAATCCGGCTGGCTGGAACCTACGTGTATCTGTGAACCAGAAGCCCTGGAGCTCTGACCAACTCCTGCATACCCCGAAGGTCCTGAACCCTGGGGAGGACCACTCTGCACTAGCGGAGGTGCGTATCCAGTCTGTTGCTGAGGCGATCCGCCTCGAAAGTTACCAAAGGACCCTGCCGATCTGGCCCTCTTCTGCTGCTCTTGGTTAACCCGTCGATCTCTACATTTCTCGGCCTGCTGCGCATAAGCCCGTACGCAGGCCATGCTCATGCCTGACTGAAGAGCTACTCTTACACAACCCTCCTTTAGATATTCATCAAGACCCGCGATAAATCGGTACATAAAATACTCTCGGGTTGCTAAATCCATAGCTAGTAACAGGGTCGTCTCTTTGCAATACATCGCATGCGCTCACGTGCGTGGTAGGCGAAGGTTCAAATATCATGGCGCGATGAGGCTGCCGCTTCTTTGTGCTAGACTCTCTTTGGGCGGCGTCGCGAACTCCCGAAAGAAGCACCACTCGGGTGATGATTGGGCTGTGCCCTCGTAACCCTCGTGCTCTACTCGCGGCTCCGCTGCCTTGCCGCCCGGGCGGGTTGCCTTGCGGAGGCATAAGCGGTAAGGAAAGAAATACGTTAGAGGGTCCAACTTATAACACGGCTCTAAGGCACGATCTCGAGTGAGAAGAATGGAAACCAATCCTAAATATCCTATAGCCTCACGATTATTGGTGTGGTGCACAACACACCGATAATCAAGACTCTACTAGATACGATGCGTAGACACTTTCCGAGGATTAATCGCTCGATACCACTTTTGTCACGACCGAACCTGGCCGTGATCGCTTTACCTACGGGCACCCAAGTAGACATACATCGAGTAACGTGGAATATAAAACAAGACATGAAATAATATGAAGTGAAAGCATTTTACGAGAAAATTTGCCTACGGCATATATATAAACATAAAACTTGAACGACGATTTACATCCTTTTACAAACTCGCCCGCGCGATTACTACTGGACCTAAGAATGTTATAACAACAATGGCGGGACGGGGCCCGCCATACCCTGAATGTAAGTACCTACAACGGCAGGACTATACCACGATAAGCCTCCGAGAAACGGAGCTTCCCAGCAATGCGTGACCACATGGCGAGGATCAACAATCGGTGTACCTCTACTGCGGCATGAGCGGCCCCGAAGGTCGATAACAGTACCAAGTATGTGGAATCGAAAATCAGTAAATGAAATCATAATAGTCTATATAAAGCAGAAGACATATATGATAACCAATTTACGATACGCGATATGTGATCGAAGTCAAGTCGTGGACTCACGCCCAAAGTCATCACTCAAATATAACCATGGGTCTCATGCCCACAATATCAATCATTCCCGTGGAATTCCTTCCTCACCGTGATCCATGATATAAAAGCACCAAGGAATACACATGAACACCAGGTCCCACCTGTGTCATAATAAAACCGTACGAGGTAAGTACGAAGGCATAGCCGACTACTAAAACCCACAGTACCAATAATGCTATAAAACTGTATCACGGGGTCTTTCTAGACCGCACCACATGATCGAAGCTGGCCACTCGCCCTCAGTATCAATGTGCGCGTCTAATCCTGGAACTTACCGCAGCTCCGCATAGGCCACACATAGGCCCGCATGAGGTATTCCTCGCATCGGGGGTAGCTAACCCGCGGTACCCTCCTGGACTCCCGCAGTCCGCATAGTCACATAGACCGCATAGTCACACAGACCGCATAAGGCACTCCTCGCATCGGGATAATACACCCGGAATGATCAATCCTGGAACTCCCGCAGCTCCGCATAGTCACACAGACTGCATAGGCCGTATAGACCCGCATCAAGGGTGGCAAGTCCTCGGTATAACAAGTCAGGGGGAGTATGTGATATAATAACAGTACAACGGGCTTAACGTTTAACAACGTAAGCACAACAAGAATAACCCCCTTACACAAAATCACAAGACACTAACACGCGTAGCATCATAACATGTTTACTTATCAAACCAACAAGAAAGTATTACAAGGCTATCACAACCAACATAGTCAAGTTATTCCCACAAGGTACTTTCTATTTTATGTCAACAAGTTCGGGTTTTTATCCCCAAAGTACTTCATACATTAACTCTTTAAAAACCAAGTACTCATTGCTCACGAATGAGGTTTCACACTTTTTAACAAGATTCATATTAAGTCAAATTAGTCAAGTCTCTTATCTTCAAAAGATTCATAGATCATAGTTTTAAACACTTAACAACGAAATCTCCTTTTTAAAATAATTTGAGCGACATATGCCTTATGTGTGAGTGAGTTATTCTTGTTTATAACAATCTTATTAAAGAAGCCATGATCTAGGAAATGTAATACAATTTTGTCTTATCTTAGCTTCTATGCATATGGAGGTTTCTACTGGTTTTAATAATACTTAATTAGTCAATACATTTTCCTTTATTAGCTATGATGGTTTGTTCGATACTTATTCTCATTTCCGCAATCAATATAAGGCTTTCATAAACAATTAAGTAAACCGTTCCTTTTATCTCTCTTAAGTCGTTATACCTAACTTTCCATAAAGCTAGTATAACTCTTAAGCTTTTAAAACCAAGTATTACTCTTCTTTCAAAAAGGATTCTTAATTCTTTTGAAATACTTCAAGATTCTTATTATTTAGACTAAAGTCAAAAGACATCGAAGTAAAACCACGTTCAGTTAACACACGTACGTCTACCGTACTATATATATTCTTTTAAAATATCATGCTCAAGAGGATAGGAAGAATCACATACCTCCTCGACGAAATCCACCTGCCAAGTCGAATATGTCACGCGCAGAGTATCAACCTATAATAGTCAAATACGTCTATCAACGTCTAGACTACTCTGTAGAATATTCTAAGCAGAAGGTTCTTATTGCTACGGAAAATCGGGCAGCACTTCCCTACCCGTCAAAATACACAAGTCTACTGTAATACAGTCCTATGTAATTACAGTTCAATTCTCTTCTCTTATACCATCCTTCTATACATCTTATACCTAATTCTACTTCTACAATATGTAATCTCTAATTACAATAGAAGGATAAGATTATTTACCTCGTTAAGCCCAAAATTATCCAAGTTTAAATGTCGATCCTGAGCAAGGTTTAGCTCCTAATCCGTGCGCTCCAATTCGCTCCAAGAAACCCTTAGAAGTTCTACACAACTTCTACTTAATACTTCAACCACTATGAAGATTTTTCCCTAGGGTTTCGTTTTGTGACTAAAGAAAGTATAGTAGTATTTCCGGGCTCTTAGTATAGAGGTAACTTAGGAATACTACAAGGTATCTGGCTAAGGTATTTTGGCATAGTAACAATACTTGGATAATATTTTCTACCAAGGGGGGGGGGGGGTATTTCGGCTAGCATAACAAGGAAAGGGGGGGGGATGTTTCGGCCAAGGCTTCACAAAGGGGGAGGGGGAGTTTGGACGAGAGGTTTCAAGAGGGGGAGAGGGATTTCAAGACTTGGAAAATGTTTAAGGGATGAAGAATAAGTCTTGCACTTGAGGGGTATTTATAGGCCAACCAATGGCCAAGATTAAAACAAATGGATGGTGTAGATTTGGATCCATGTGAAGAGTTAGGTCTTCCAACCAAGTGTCCACCATAACCTTGGGACATATGTCCACCACAACATTGGGACATATGTCCCCCACAACAAAGAGCCAAGTGGCCTCCACTAACTCAAAAAAAACGTCCAACCTTACCTACCCCCACTACCCAAAAATATCTTTGCAAGACTTGACCATTTGACCTTGTCCACTTGGCCACATTTTCGTCCAACCCATGCCAACTAAGGGTGACACATGTCGCCCTCCTATTGGTCCAAAATATTTCGTCTCCCGGAAAAATCTGTAATCGGTTAAAATATTAAAAACGTAGAATTTCCTTCACAAGGTTCGGAATCTTTTCCGTCGAAAATTCACAATTTCATCCTTAACCTAATTAGGGTTTGTACAAATGTACGTACGTCCTCACATACATACTCTGGAAATACGGGGTATAACAATGACGGGGCCCTGTCCCGTCACTATTGTTATGTCAAAACTCTTAGAGGTCTGTAGTCATATCTTGTGGGTCAGTTTGTAAAAGAAGGGATGTAACTGCTTTTGGATAGGTAATTATATATATGTCCAGGGAGGTAGTCTTATCGGTTAACCTGTTGTTTATTTTTGTTGTTACACGTTATGTGGTTATGTATGTTCCGCTGATTATCTCTGATGTATAACTGTAAGGGTACCCAGGTAGGGCACCAGTCGCGGGCCCGGGGTCGGGTCGTGACAAAAGTGGTATCAGAGTAGTTAGTCTTCGGAAAGTGTCTACAGACCGTGTCTAGTAGAGTCTTGATTATCGGCGTGTTGTGCACCACATCTATAATCAGAAGGCTACATGACATTTAGGATTGGTTTCCATTCTTCTCACTCTGAGATCGTGCGATAGAGCTGTGTTGTTAGGGTAGTCTCTCCCTAACGAGTTATGATTGCAGCTATGAGAAAGGCAGCAGTGATCCAGGAAGGATTATGTGGATTGCGTATCCAGGTTGGTAATAATTGTTGTATAGTTGGTATAATGACATACAACTATACGGATTTATGTATGATGGTCAGACGCGTGTTGCCTAGAATTGTTACACCCCGTAATTCCAAGAGGATGATATGAGAACGTACGAAAGGAAATAAGATTCGAAGTTGGAAAAAGAAAAAAAGTTGACAGAATATTTTTGGACAGTTTTGCAGTCAACTTGGGAGCAGTATATCTCCTAGTATAGCGTATTCTACTTGAAGGATGGAATAGCTATCAAGGTTGAAGTACTTCGGAGCATTTTGCTATTTGTCGATAATCGTCGCGAGGTATGTGAACCTCTTCCTTATTTTGACATGATTCTATGTATGGAATATACATGTAATATTATTTCATGATTCCTTCTACTCTTAGAAGTTAAGAGGTATGTATGTTGATTTACTCTACGTAAAGGTTATGTCTAAGTTATCCTAAGTTCTTACCAAGTCTTATGGGGGATGTTGGTAAGAGTCGTTAGGAGGTATTTGGAGCCAAGTTGACTTGGCTAAGTTACGGCACAAATGAGAATAAGTATCGAACAAGCCACTGCAGCGTTAATAAAGGAAAATGTAATGACAATCAATTAAGTTAAAATGAGTAGAATTCTCCATCTGCATAGAAGCTAAGATAAGACAAAATTGTATTACATTTCCTAGATCATGGCTACTTGATTAAGATCGTTATAAATAAGTATAACGTATTCACAACGCACCAAGGTATATGTTACTTAATTTATAAGAATTTACGTATGAAGTTTTAAGACTATGAACCTCAAATTTTTAAAAGGTTAAGAGACTTTATTTTTCAAGTTATGGGACTTGATTCTTAAAGGAAGAAATGAATTGATTTACAAGTATAGAATACTTGATTTGGAAAGACTTGATTTCTAAAGTTAAGAAGCTTGATATTCTAAGTTAAGAAACTGGTTTTCTTAAAAGTTAAGAGACTTGAAGTATTTTGAAAGCTATGTAATTCGATTTGAAAGTATAAGTCTCTTGGTTATAAAAGGAATGAATTTGTCTAAGACATAAAGAGTTATAACGGCTTTATGGGAAGTTGGTTATAACAACTTTATGGAAGATTAAAAGAATGGTTTTCTTCAGTAATGTAAGCAAAGAAATTATTTGAAATAAAGAAGGGCAAATTGTTTTAAAGGTACCAATTGCTTAAGGTTTTAAAGAAAGAAGTCACTTGATTTAGAAGCCTATAAATGTATTTCTAAAAGGTATTGTGACTTGTCTTGAAAAGTAGATATGGCTTGATACTACATTTATTAGTATCTTGGAAGTTTTATTTGAAAGAGAATCATTTTAAAGGAGTAGAGGCACGTAGTACGTTGGGTTAAATTCCCGGATTTTATAATGACATGTTAGTGCCTTAAGTAACAAAAATGAGAGTGTATATGAACAAGCTAATAAGAAGTTAGGGGATTTCTTAACTTGCTTGTAATGTATGATAAGCCGGTAGTGCTTATGTTATGTATGGTAAGCCGGTGGTGCTTATGTTATGTATGATAAATCGGTAGTGCTTATGTTATGTATGATAAGCCGGTAGGGCTTATGTTATGTATGATGGCCGGTTGAGTTAGGGTAAGAGTATAAATGAGGGGTAAACCCCCAAGACGTTATACCACCTTCTCCAGGGTAAGAGTATAAATGAGGGGTAAACCCCCAAGACGTTATACCACCGCTTGGGGTAAGAGTATAAATGAGGGTAAACCCCAAGACGTTATACCACATTGAGTGGATTTGCTACCCATGATGCGAGGAATACCTCATGCGAGTCCTTATGGGCTTATGTGGGTGAAATAGTCCCATGCGGGCGGGTACAGCCTATGCGAGGAATACCTCATGCGGGGTCCACAGGACCTATGCGGGTGAAATAGTCCCAGGAGTAGGATTGCTTATCGATACTACGGGCGAGGGACCCTGCTTTGATCATGAGCCTCCTATTTTAATGAAGTATACCTTTATGGGCAGACTTATGTGATTTTATCGCGTCCCAGATTGGGCCGGGAAGTATACCTTTATGGGCAGACTTATGTGACTCTATCGCGTCCCAGATTGGGTAAACGATATAGCGTTCCTCCATAAAGGGACGGATTAGGTTATGCAAGATACGTAAGTTATATGTTTATGAACTTGATGAGTTTTCTTAAGTATGTACGTAAGAATTTGACTATACTCTTATGGAAAAATGGGAAAAGATAATAAGGTACGATTAAGTTCACGAGATGGAAATGACACGGTAGGATCTGGTATTTACCCTTTCTTTATACTTGCCCCTGTCATTCTTTTATGCGATTATGATTTGTTATCAGACCTTATTTTCCGCTCCATATTAAATTTTTGTTATCGACCCCGCCGGGCTGCGTTCATGTCTGCATGTTTAGGTACACAGTTGTGGATCCGCGAGCTTAGGATCCTGGCAATGTTCCGGAGCTTGTCGTCATGGTTATGTATATTCAGGGGTACGGCGGGGCCTTGACCCGTCATAGCATTGGTCCAAATCTTAGAGGTCTGTATTCATCTGTGGGTTGGACTGGCTAGAGTTGTTTTTGCATTGTTAAACATTGTAGACCCTTTCGGGTAATTTTTATGTTATGGCATCCTTATCGGCTTGGCCTTAGTTTTAAAAAAAAAAGGTGTTATTTATCTTCCGCAGTTTGTTATGTTGTATGATTAGAAGGGTGCCCAGGTAGGGCACCAGTCGCGGACCGGGGTCGGGTCGTGACAAGAATTATTATAGATTACCAAGAATTGGTAAGGACTAATTAGATACCGGGAAGGTATGAAACAACTTAATGAATTCTCATCAAAGTTTTACGTGCTAATTTGAGATAATTAGGAGGTGATGAGCTGTCTGAGAAGGTAATGAACCCTTAAGAAATCATGTTAAGAGACTTAATGGAAGACTATGTTATAGATTAAGCTAGGTAGTATGCTTAAGAGAATTGTACGGATGAGATTCGTATGGAGTAAGTATGGTTGTTGTGATCAAGACAACACAATTGTGGTATTATGAGAAGCTATCTTACCCGTATGAAGGGAAGGGTAATTGTTACACCCCGTAATACCAGGGCTACTAATTGAGAACGTGATTAAGGATTTAAGATTTGAATTTTGGAAGGAAAGAATAATTACATTTTCTTAAGGAAAATTTCGGAAAAAATGTGACGACGGAAAAATTATTAACTTGGAGTATAATACTTCTAATTGGATTTATGGACTTAGTATTCGATTATAAGGTGTTGGAATTGATAATATGGGGTCCGCCGAGAATTTCACAATTTCGCGGGGACCTTCGAAAAATTATAATATTTTGAACCAATCGGAGGGCGACACGTGGCACCCCTCCACTTGTCTTGCTAAGATGACAACAAATTAGATATTTTGAGAGGGGACAAGTGGACATGGGTCCCACTCCACTTGGCTATACATATCTAAGTCTTGCAAGACTTGGATCACTTTACACTTAGACAAAAAAATAAGCTCTCATATTCTCCCCTTTAGCTCCATAATTTCGAGAGCCCCTTGGCTAAGAACAACCATTGTTGATCAATTTATTTCTCCAAGATTAATCCCTTAAACCAAGTGCTAAGCCTAGATTAATATTCTACACGTTTTTACTTGTCTTGGCCGAAAGTTGATGCCAAAACCCTAGGGGTTCCGTCGACTTTTTGGAAGTGATATTCAAAGAGAAGTTGCTCTTAAGGTTGTAGGTAGTACATATATGTGATTAGAACTTGAATAAGTGGAGCGAAACAAAAACTGCGCACCAATAAAGACCGGACTGTTTTGGGGCGTTTTTGGGCAAAAAATGAGGTAAAATACCTTCTTCTTTTAAAGTAATTGGATATTACTTATTTTTATTATGTATGGATGAACTTGTGTTAGAAAAGAATGAAGAATAAAAAGCGTTTGAGCAATTTTTGGGGCTAAAACCGATTTGGGACAGATTTGGTGCAAATGAAATTCGTTGGTTATTGTCGTTGTTATCTTCACCTATTGCATGTTATAATGGATTAATATTGTTGTTAATAAGTTGTTATAACTTATGTAGAAGTTTTGGAACTCGAATCGGAATAAAATGGATTAAGGAACGAGTTATCGGGTTGTAGTTGTTGTGGCCGAGAAACTGCCCAAAATTGTTAGATGTTGTTGTGTCGTTTAGTGGACTGTTTTGAGGTATTAAATTCTGGAAATTTAGTTGTTGTTATGCATGTTTAAGTGTAGTAGTTGCTAATGAAAGTCCTAAGGGAATAAGGGTGTGGAAAGGCGTTGAAAGGCCTCACATTTTACCCTCGTTATGGTTGGACTGCGGACTGTTTTTATGGGCTGATTTGTGGACTGTTTTGTATAACTATGGGGCAGAATTTTACACGTCCAGTTAGGCGTGTAATCCCCTTTGGCTAACTGTTGGTTGTGCCTTAAATGTGGCTTGTTGGTTGATGAATACGGGCCTTGAAAAAGGTGGAAAAGTACGTAGAAACAAAGGAAGTGCTGCCCAATTTTCCGTAGAATTAGAGGGCCATTATTTGGTATAAGTCCTACACTTGATACCTTGTAGTTGATAGAAGTGCTATTGTCATTTTAGGTTGAAGTACTACGTGTAGCACATTCTACTTGGCTTGTGGAATAGCCAATAAGGTTGAAGTACATTGGAGCGTATTGCTACTTGTCGTTTGGGTTAGTCGCCAACGAGGTATGTGAACTTATTCCTTCCTTTGACATGATTATTTGGTAAGTCTATGTGACTAAATTTTAGTGAGTCTATGTGACTTGATTTGGTAAGTCTATGCGACTTAATTCATTTGAAGTAAGTAAGTCGATTTTGGAAATATATGAGTCTTGATTATGAAAGAATGAGTGGCTTAGTCAAAATTGTATAAGTTACGTGAAGTACTTTAAAGTTAAGAGATTTGATTTAAGGTTAAGAGACTTGATTTCTTTGCAAGTTATGAGACTTTATTTTTCAAGATATGGGACTTGATTTCTAAAGTTAAGAGATTTGATTTAAAGTTATGAGACTTGATTTCTTTACAAGTTATGTGACTTTATTTTTCAAGATATGGGACTTGATTTCTAAAGTTAAGAGATTTGATTTAAAGTTATGAGACTTGATTTCTTTACAAGTTATGTGACTTTATTTTTCAAGATATGAGACTTGATTTCTAAAGTTAAGAGATTTGATTTAAAGTTATGAGACTTTATTTTTCAAGATATGAGTTACTTGATTTACTTTTAAAGTTAAGAGGCTTGATTTCGAAAGAGTATGTGACTTGAGTTTTAAAAGTATATGTTTATTTGATTTAAAGAGAAGGAGTTTTATGACTCTTTTTAAGTATGTATGTACGTAGTATTTTTGGGTTTAGTTTCCCTAATGTTGCAAGAATAAAAGTGTCTTAAGTTCTCTAAAATGAAAGGTTGTTATAATAGCTTTATGGGAAGTTGTTATAACGACTTAAGAAGAAGTGAAAAGATGGTTTAAAAATGTTATGTAAGGAAAATCACACCGAGCCTACAAATAGGCCGGATTATGTTATGAGATACACCGAGCCTACAAATAGGCCGGATTATATTATGAGATACACCGAGCCTACACATAGGCCGGGTTACGTCATCTTACACCGAGCCTACACATAGGCCGGGTTACGTCATCTTACACCGAGCCCCACAGGCGGGCCGAATTATGCTACATGATTCCACAGTACACCGAGGCCACAAAGGGCGGATTATGCTACATGATTCCACAACACCGAGCCCCACAGCGGGCGAATTATGCTACATGATTCCACAAAGACACCGAGCCCCACAGCGGACGGATTATGCTACATGATTCCACAAGACACCGAGCCCCACAGCGGGCGGATTATGCTACATGATTCCACAAGACATCGAGCCCCACAGCGGGCGGATTATGCTACATGATTCCACAAGACACCGAGCCCGCGGGCGGGCGGATTATGCCATATGATTCATGATGCACCGTGTCCCACAAGGCGGGCGGATTATTCTACATGATTCCACGATGCAGCCGCGAAGCGGGCGGATTATTCTACATGATTCCACAGTACACCGAGCCCCACAGGCGGGCCGGATTATGCTACATGATTCAACAGTACACCGAGCCCCACAGGCGGGCCGGATTATGCTACATGATTCCACGAGACAAGGCCCGGGCGGGCCGAATTATGCCACATGATTCATCAGTACACCGTGTCCCGCAAATAGGCCGGGTTACGTTATCACGTATGGATAATCAAAGTAAGCTCCTAAATAAGAAGTCCCTCCATAAAGGGACGGATTATGTTATGTAAGATATGTAATTTTTGTGGAAAAACTTGATTGAATTCTTAAGTATGTATGTAAGAATACGATGTTAATTCTTATTGAAAGAAGGAAAATAATGATTAATGTACGATTGATTTCATGAGTTAAAATGGCACGGTAGGATCTGGTATTTTAATTTTTATACTTGCCCCTGTCTTTCTTTTGTACAGTTATGATCTTGTTTAATGTACTTTATTTCCGTTCCATACTTAGTACTTGTTATGCGGCCTTCTTAGGAGAGTGCGTTCATGTCCGCAGTCTAGGTACACGATTGTGGATCCGCGAGCTTAGGATCCTTGTCCAAAGATTTTGAGATGGCTCAAGTTAGGAGTTTGTCATTATGGCTAGGTATATTCAGTGCAGCGGGGCCTTGTCCGTCATAGTTGTTGTCACCTTCTTAGAGTGCGTATTCATATGTAAATTTGGGTGGTGTAAGTTGTATTTACATTTATGTACAGTGTAGACCCCTTTCGGGTGATTTATATTTATACGGAAGCCTTTTCGGCTTTGCCTTTGTTTTAAAAAAAAAATGAGTGCTATTTATCTTCCGCGATTTATTTATGTTGTATGGGTAGAAGGGTGCCCAGGTAGGGGCACCAGTCACGGGCCCGGAATTTGGGGCATGACAGAGTGGTATCAGAGCAGTTAGTCCTCGGCATGTCTACAGACCGTGTATAGTAGAGTCTTGTTTATCGATGTGTTGTGTACCACATCTATAAACAGGAGGCTATAGTACATTTAGGATTGGTTTCCCTTCTTCTCACTCTGAGATCGTGCGATAGAGCTGTGTTGTTAGGGTAGTCTCTCCATAACGTGCTATTTTGATTGCAGATATGAGAAAGGCAACAGTGACCCAGAAAGGATTATATGAACTTCGTATCCAAGTTGGTAAAACTATTGTACAGTTGGTATAATGATGATATGTATATGTACGAGCGTATTTATTTGGGGTCATATGTGTGTTTCCTAGAATGATTATGAGTTACCATGAGTTGGTTAAGCCTTAATAATTACTTGGAAGGTGTGAAACAGTTTATTGAATCCACACCTAGGATTTATATATGTACTTATTTGGAATAGTCAAAAGGTAATGAACTGACTAAGATTGTGATAGACTCTTGAAAGATCAGGTTTAATTGACTTATGGACATACCATGTTATTAGATTAAGCTGTGTTGTATGCTTAAGTGAGATGCATGAATAATATTTTTATGGAGTAAATATGGTTGTTGTGATTAGGACTACATGATATTGAGATTATCAGAAACTATCTTACCCGTATGAGGGGAGAGATAATGTAAGATTGGGACATGTAATAATCGAGAATCGTGGAATGCTAGCTAACTATTGAGACCTTAGATGAACATTCGAGGACGAATGTTTCTAAGGGGGGAATGATGTTACACCCCGTAATACCAGGGCTACTAATTGAGAACGTGATTAAGGATTTAAGATTTGAATTTTGGAAGGAAAGAATAATTACATTTTCTTAAGGAAAATTTCGGGAAAAAATGTGACGACGGAAAAATTATTAACTTGGAGTATAATACTTCTAATTGGATTTATGGACTTAGTATTGGATTATAAGGTGTTGGAATTGATAATATGGGGTCCACCGAGAATTTCACAATTTCGCGGGGACCTTCGAAAAATTATAATATTTTGGACCAATCGGAGGGCGACACATGGCACCCCTCCACTTGTCTTGCTAAGATGACAACAAATTAGATATTTTGAGAGGGGACAAGTGGACATGGGTCCCACTCCACTTGGCTATACATATCTAAGTCTTGCAAGACTTGGATCACTTTACACTTAGACAAAAAAATAAGCTCTCATATTCTCCCCTTTAGCTCCATAATTTCGAGAGCCCCTTGGCTAAGAACAACCATTGTTGATCAATTTATTTCTCCAAGATTAATCCCTTAAACCAAGTGCTAAGCCTAGATTAATATTCTACACGTTTTTACTTGTCTTTGCCGAAAGTTGATGCCAAAACCCTAGGGGTTCCGTCGACTTTTTGGAAGTGAGATTCAAAGAGAAGTTGCTCTTAAGGTTGTAGGTAGTACATATATGTGATTAGAACTTGAATAAGTGGAGCGAAACAAAAACTGCGCACCAATAAAGACCGGACTGTTTTGGGGCGTTTTTGGGCAAAAAATGAGGTAAAAGACCTTCTTCTTTTAAAGTAATTGTATATTACTTATTTTTATTATGTATGGATGAACTTGTGTTAGAAAAGAATGAAGAATAAAAAGCGTTTGAGCAATTTTTGGGGCTAAAACCGATTTGGGACAGATTTGGTGCAAATGAAATTCGTTGGTTATTGTCGTTGTTATCTTCACCTATTGCATGTTATAATGGATTAATATTGTTGTTAATAAGTTGTTATAACTTATGTAGAAGTTTTGAAACTCGAATCGGAATAAAATGGATTAAGGAACGAGTTATCGGGTTGTAGTTGTTGTGGCCGAGAAACTGCCCAAAATTGTTAGATGTTGTTGTGTCGTTTAGTGGACTGTTTTGAGGTATTAAATTCTGGAAATTTAGTTGTTGTTATGCATGTTTAAGTGTAGTAGTTGCTAATGAAAGTCCTAAGGGAATAAGGGTGTGGAAAGGCGTTGAAAGGCCTCACATTTTACCCTCGTTATGGTTGGACTGCGGACTGTTTTTATGGGCTGATTTGTGGACTGTTCTGTATAACTGTGGGGCAGAATTTTACACGTCCAGTTAGGCGTGTAATCCCCTTTGGCTAACTGTTGGTTGTGCCTTAAATGTGGCTTGTTGGTTGATGAATACGGGCCTTGAAAAAGGTGGAAAAGTACGTAGAAACAAAGGAAGTGCTGCCCAATTTTCCGTAGAATTAGAGGGCCATTATTTGGTATAAGTCCTACACTTGATACCTTGTAGTTGATAGAAGTGCTATTGTCATTTTAGGTTGAAGTACTACGTGTAGCACATTCTACTTGGCTTGTGGAATAGCCAATAAGGTTGAAGTACATTGGAGCGTATTGCTACTTGTCGTTTGGGTTAGTCGCCAACGAGGTATGTGAACTTATTCCTTCCTTTGACATGATTATTTGGTAAGTCTATGTGACTAAATTTTAGTGAGTCTATGTGACTTGATTTGGTAAGTCTATGCGACTTAATTCATTTGAAGTAAGTAAGTCGATTTTGGAAATATATGAGTCTTGATTATGAAAGAATGAGTGGCTTAGTCAAAATTGTATAAGTTACGTGAAGTACTTTAAAGTTAAGAGATTTGATTTAAGGTTAAGAGACTTGATTTCTTTGCAAGTTATGAGACTTTATTTTTCAAGATATGGGACTTGATTTCTAAAGTTAAGAGATTTGATTTAAAGTTATGAGACTTGATTTCTTTACAAGTTATGTGACTTTATTTTTCAAGATATGGGACTTGATTTCTAAAGTTAAGAGATTTGATTTAAAGTTATGAGACTTGATTTCTTTACAAGTTATGTGACTTTATTTTTCAAGATATGGGACTTGATTTCTAAAGTTAAGAGATTTGATTTAAAGTTATGAGACTTTATTTTTCAAGATATGAGTTACTTGATTTACTTTTAAAGTTAAGAGGCTTGATTTCGAAAGAGTATGTGACTTGAGTTTTAAAAGTATATGTTTATTTGATTTAAAGAGAAGGAGTTTTATGATTCTTTTTAAGTATGTATGTACGTAGTATTTTTGGGTTTAGTTTCCCTAATGTTGCAAGAATAAAAGTGTCTTAAGTTCTCTAAAATGAAAGATTGTTATAATAGCTTTATGGGAAGTTGTTATAACGACTTAAGAAGAAGTGAAAAGATGGTTTAAAAATGTTATGTAAGGAAAATCACACCGAGCCTACAAATAGGCCGGATTATGTTATGAGATACACCGAGCCTACAAATAGGCCGGATTATATTATGAGATACACCGAGCCTACACATAGGCCGGATTACACCATATTACCCCGAGCCTACACATAGGCCGGGTTATGTCATCTTACACCGAGCCCACAGCGGCGGATTATGCTACATGATTCCACAAGACACCGAGCCCCACAAAGTGGATTATGCTACATGATTCCACAAGACACCGAGCCCTACAGCGGGCGGATTATGCTACATGATTCCACAAGACAATCGAACCCCAGCGGGCGGATTATGCTACATGATTCCACAAGACACCGAGCCCGGCGGGCGGATTATGCTACATGATTCCACAGTACACCGAGCCCCACAGGCGGGCCGGATTATGCCACATGATTCATCAGTACACCGTGTCCCGCAAATAGGTCGGGTTACGTTATCACGTATGGATAATCAAAGTAAGCTCCTAAATAAGAAGTCCCTCCATAAAGGGACGGATTATGTTATGTAAGATATGTAATTTTTGTGGAAAAACTTGATTGAATTCTTAAGTATGTATGTAAGAATACGATGTTAATTCTTATTGAAAGAAGGAAAACAATGATTAATGTACGATTGATTTCATGAGTTAAAATGGCACGGTAGGATCTGGTATTTTAATTTTTATACTTGCCCCTGTCATTCTTTTGTACATTTATGATCTTGTTTAATGTACTTTATTTTCGTTCCATACTTAGTACTTGTTGTACTGACCCCCTTAGGAGGGTTGCGTTCATGTCCGCAGGTCTAGGTACACAGTTGTGGATCCGCGAGCTTAGGATCCTTGTTCAGCATTTTGAGATGGCTCCAAGTTCCGGAGTTTGTCATTATGGCTAGGTATATTCAGGGGTACGGCGGGGCCTTGTCCATCATAGTTGTTGTCACCTTCTTAGAGTGCGTATTCATATGTAATGGGTGGTGTAAGTTGTATTTACATTGTTGTACAGTGTAGACCCTTTCGGGTGATTTATATTTATACGGAAGCCTTTCCGGCTTTGCCTTTGTTTTTAAAAAAAAATGAGTGCTATTTATCTTCCGCGGTTTATTTATGTTGTATGGGTAGAAGGGTTCCCAGGTAGGGGCACCAGTCACGGGCCCGGAATTTGGGGCGTGACAGTAATGTAGGCTTGGGGCATGGAAATGGCCTTAAATTGGTTGATGTAGTAACTCCAAATTTGGAGGTCAAAATCAGTATGGAGGTTATGACGTATGTTAGAATAAGTTTGGAAGGACGGGAAGGGAGCAACCAAGTGTAAAAGAACTGAATCCATAAGAATCTTTCGAGGTAGCTACACCCGTGAGTGATTGGGTGGTAGCTGAGCGGGTATATAAGAATTGTCCGGTGTTGATACAGTCATCAGACCCTAGCAGACCTAGTAGAGCTGGAAATGACAGTCTTTGAGGTTATTATGGGTATGGACTAGTTGGCTTCTTGTTGGGCCAACGTTAACTGTAAAGAGAGATTGGTTCGATTCCAGTTTCCCGGTGAGCCGGTGATCGATTGGAAATGAATGGAAGTGTTAGTCATATGTAAGTTATTCCTTCCTTCTTTGACATGATAAATTGTGGAGTCTATGTGACTTATTTCATTGAAGTAATTGATTTGAATATTGAACGTTAAGAGACGGAGATAAGAACGTACGATCATTGAAGGAGTTTATGTTAAGTGCCCTTGGAGGTACTTGGAGTTGGTTTAGTGTGGCAGTCAGGGCCACGACCTTTCGGATGGTTTCAGGAAAAATGCGCAAAGCAAGAATAAGATAAGTACGTGTGCTTCCTGCGGAAAACAGAAGATATCATTGGTGGGTCTTAAAAATCTATACGATTATAAGGTGGAGCTCGATGATAAAGATTATGAAAGGGAGATAAGCTCTCTCCCCCACGTAAAAGGATTTTTACGTATTATTGAGGGTTATGCGTACCCATATTATTAGGTGATGGATATGAGACTGGTAAAGTCTTCAGTTTCGTTAGACAATGGGTTAAATTTTTTACATAACCTTTGGAAAAAGTATTGTGTTGGGGTAAATTGAGGACGACACTAGGAAATGGGGGAATAAGTGTCGTAAGGATATAAATGCAGGTAGTACGCGTGTGTCACGACCCGACCCCGGGCCCGCGACTAGTGCCCTACCTGGGCACCCTTACGGGTATACATCAGAGATAATCAACGGAACATACATGAAACTTATACAATAAAACAACAGAAATAAAATCAATAGGTTAGCCGATGGGGATACCTCCCTGGACATATAAAAACATAACTGAAGCAATTGCCTCCTTTCCTTTACAAACTGACCCACAACATGCGACTACAGACCTCTAAGAGTTTTAACATAACAACTGTGGCGGGACAGGGCCCCGCCATACCCCTGAATATACATGAACCTACAACCTCAGGGAATCGTACCAAAAGACAAAGCCTCCGGAGAAATGGAGCTTTCCAAGAACTGAACAGTGATCCAAAGAGTGTGGATCAGCAAGATATGTACCTAAACCTGCGGCATGAACGCAGCCCCCCGAAGGAGGTCAGTACGAAATATGTACCAAGTATGTGAAACTGAAAATACTGTAGTGAAATAATAACAGTCTATATAAAGCTGGAGACATGTATGATAACCAAAATAACAGTATACCGTGCCTTGCCAAAGTGAAAGTAATGAAAGTCAGTTTTACCTTTTTAAAGACTATTTCAACACATGAACAATAGTCACACAGGGCTACCGACACAAGCCCTCAAATATCATCACATAGCCCAATACGGGTCTCAAGCCCACAAATATCAAAGCGTGCCCGTGGAATCCCCCATCACTGTCGGCAGCTATAAGTGAATAACATAACCATGTGACGCGCCCGTGGCATCCTACCTCACTGTCGGCGTACACACCTACAATACATATATATATCTATACTCCCTGCCCTGTGGAATCCCCCATCACTGCCGACAGTCGTAAGTGTAACATATAACCATGTGACGCGCCCGTGGCATCCTACCTCACTGTCGGCGTACACACATACAACACATATATATATATATATCTCATGCCCGTGGAATCCCTCATCTCGGGTACATGACTTCATGGAGAGCTAATCCATGGGGTAATAATCGTATATAACATGGTCGCATGCCCCGGAATCCCTCATCGTATAAGCATGGCCATAGGGTAATAATCGTATATAACATGCCCGTGGAATCCCTCATCTCGGGTACATGTCTTCATGGGGAGCTAGTCCATGGAGTAATAGTCGTACATAACATGGTCGCATGCCCCGGAATCCCTCATCGTATAAGCATGGCCATGAGTAATAAGACAAATTCGGGAATCTAACCCGCCTCCTGGTCGCATGCCCCAGAAGCCCTCATCGTATAAGCATGTCCAAGGAGTAATAAAAACCATCCGGGAATCTAACCCGCATCCTGGTCGCATGCCCCAGAATTCCACATCGTATAAGCATGTCCAAGGATCAATCACAATGGAAGCATACCCGTGGAAGCCTCCGTCACTGTCGGTACGTCCAAGTAAATTCCCAACAAGACAGCCGACCCTCCAACTGAGAGTCACGGCAACGTAAACATATAATACTTGCACTCAAGGCTATCACAAGCAAGCATAGGCAAGTTCATTAAATCTTTAGACTTTCATTTTATATACTCAAGACACTTTTTATTTTACATAAAACAAATCCGGGAATTTAACCCTAAGTACTACGTACTTCCATCCTTTTCAAAAGATTCCTTTTCATATAAAACTCCAAGATACTAACACCCGTAGTATCAAGGCTTGCTTACATTTCACATAAGTCACTACACTTTTAGAAATACATTTCTCGGCTTCTAAATCAAGTGACCCTTACTTTAAAACTTTAAGCAAGTGATACCTTTAAATCAAATTGCCCTTCCTTATTTCAAGTTATTTCTTTGTTTACCTTATTAGAGAAAACCATTCTCTTAACCTTCCATAAAGCCGTTATAACCAACTTCCCATAAAGTCGTTATAACCCTTTATGGTTTTAGACAAATTCATTCCTTTTATAACCAAGAGACTTATACTTTTAAAACCAAGTATCATATACTTTCAAATCATTTTCTTAACTTTCAAAATACTTCAAGTCTCTTAACTTTAGAAATCAAGTTTCTTAACCTTATATCTCAAGTAACTTACATCTTTTAAAAACAAGTTACTTCGTTTAAATCATGTCATTTCTTCCTTTAAGAATCAAGTTTTATTACTTGAAAATAAAGTCTCTCAACCCTTTAAGAGTTTAAGGTTCATAATCTTAAAACTTCATAATGTAAACTCTTTAAATTAAGCACATATACTTTACGCGTTGTGAATAGGTTATACTCGTTTATAACAATCTTATTAAAGCAGCCATGATCTAGAAAATGTAATACAATTTTGTCTTATCTTAGTTTCTATGCAGATGGAGAATTCTACTCATTTTAATATAATCAATTGTCATTACAGTTTCCTTTATTAACGCTACAATGGCTTGTTCGATACTTATTCTCATTCGTGCTGTAAATTAGCCAAGCCAACTTGGCTCCAAATACCTCCTAACGACTCTTACCAACATCCCCCATAAGACTTGGTAAGAACTTAGGATAACTTAGACATAAACTTTACATAGAGTAAATCACATACATACCTCTTAACTTCTAAGAGTAGAAGGGAACATGAAATAATACCACATGTATATTCCATACATAGAATCATGCCAAAAGAAGGAAGAGGTTCACATACCTCGCGACGATTATCGACAAGTAGCAAAATGCTCCAAAGTACTTCAACCTTGATAGCTATTCCATCCTTCAAGTAGAATACGCTATACTTAGTACTTCAACCTATAATGGTCATAATACGTCCATTAACCTCTAACTTCAAACGTAGAATATTCTAAGTGCAAAGTCACTAAATTCTACGGAAAATCGGACAGCACTCCCTTTGTTTCTACATACTTTGCCACCTTTTTCAAGGCCGAATTCAATAACCAAGCATGCCACATTTAAGGCTCAACAATGTAGTAAACAATAGGGGATTACACGCCTAACAAGACGTGTAAAATTCCGCCCCACAAATGATACAAAACAATCCAATAATACAATGTCATTCTCGGCTAAGGTGAAACAACATATCATATTTTCCAAATCCTTTTCAATCCAAGTTGTTAAGAATAACATGTTACAAAGCCGCAATCGATTATAACAACTATAATCTTCAAGTAGATTACATGCGACGATTCTAATTATCGACCAAATTGTATTTCAATTTCAAAGGGCTAACAATGACATTTCGGTTATATGCTTCCACAATTTATATCACTTATCAAACCTTAATACATATACTTCATTCTAGTTAGAATGTAAGTCTACAACAATATGTAATCTTATAATACTTAAAAGAACAAGATTGCTACCTTAGCGAGCCTTAATCCACTTCAAGATCCGAAGTCGCTTCCTAGCAACTTAGAGCCTATCCTAGACACTCCAATCCGCCACTTGAAGCCCTTAGAAGGTCACAAACAACTTCCCTTAAATCTTCCAAACCAAACCTAGGAAAGCAACTAGGTTTTCACCTTGCGACTAATACGAAAACGATATTTTTCCGGGATCTTTCTATTGAGATACCCTTATAATACCCTTATGAACCTTGGTTTAAAGTGTGGAGCTTAAAGAACAACAGACAAATTTTTTTCTTTCTTGAAAGCCATGGAACCCGAGAGCTATTCTCAAAGTTCATCCAATTTCTTGAAAATATTTCTAAGTGTGGAAGCTTGTCTCACTACTAGTATACATATATAGCATAACGGAGGGCCAAGATTAGTACATATGTGTGGCTTAGATACATTTCACTAGGATCAAGCCCAAGTGGCCCTTTGACAAGTCAACAATATCAAGCTACAAGACTTAGCAAGACTTGGTCATCTAACTTATGGTCAAATGACCCTTTTACCCATGCCAATTCATCCAAGACCACTTAAGGGGGGGGGGGTTGACACGTGTCGCCCTCCCATTCGTCGCATTATTTCGTTTTCCGACAAATTTCATAATTTCGGTAAATGTTTACTAGTCTCAAATCTTTACATTTGGATTCTTACGTATGTCCTTATTAAACATGTCCTGGAAATACGGGGTATAACAGCGTGAATGAAACAGTATGATCAAGAATCAAGATAAGAAATCTTGGCAAGCCAGTGGATTATGTAATACCGTGAGATGAGGTTTGAACACCTGACTATAAGCTCTATGAGATGGGAAGAATAATATGATTACTACTTGACGAGATCAAGGAAATCTCCCCCTAGATTGTGATCGGCAGGAAGTCGTAACAATGAGGCAAGTGAAGGAATTTGAATCTAGGTATAGTAACCAAGTTTGGTTGCAACAGAAGACTGGAAACAGGGATCATGATTAAGATTTTATCGTGCCCGAATATTTCGGAAGTGTGAGAAAGGCTTGCAGTTATTTGGAAGATAAGTTGACTACGACTACAGTTCTAACCCCTCCTGAGGGACTAGAGGGTTAGGTTATTATTGTAACACTTTGAGTGTTGGGCTAGGTTGTGTGCTGAGGGACTAGAGGGTTAGGTTATTATTATGATGTTGATTTCCTATACCACCCGGAGGAAGCCAATGTGATTATAGAAGCTCTTAGTCGTAGATCTATGGGTAGTCTGTCTGATGGACAACCAGATAGAAAGGACATGGTCCGTGAGATTCATCAGCTAGCGAGCCTAGGGGTTCGGCTGGTTGATTCTGATAATAGTGGAGTTCAGATACGAGAGGTTTCCGAGTATTCCCTCGTTAAGGAGGTGAAGAGGCGACAATATAAGGATCCAGTTCTAGTGCGAAATTGAGATACAGCTCTCCGAGAGGAGAAGAGCCTATTTGAGTAGCACCAGATGGGGTACTGTGATATAAGGACAGATTGCGTGTACCCGGTGCTGCAGGACTTCGTCAACTGGTTTTAGGAGAGGCACACAGTGCTCCTTACTCTATTTATTCGGGGTCGACTAAGATGTATCATGACCTCAGATGTATGTATTGGTAAGATGGCCTGGAGAGGGATGTAGCAGAGTTGTTGCTCAGTGTCCAATTGGCAGCAGGTCAAGGGTGAGCATCAGAAGCCCAGTGGGCTATTATCGACGATTGAAATCCCGACTTGGTAGTGGGAGATGATTGATATGGATTATGTTATAGGGTTGCATCGTACTCAGAGGAAGTGCGACTCTTTATGGTCAGGACCAGTTACTCGGCTGAGGATTATGCTAGATTATATAGCAGGAGGATTGTGAGACTGCACGGGGTTCCTACATTTATGATGTCAGATAGATGAACTCAGTTTACGACTAACTTCTGGAGGTTTTCCAGAAGGGGTTAGGGACACAGGTGAGTCTCAGTGTTACAGTTCACCCTCAGACCGACGGACAGGCAGGGCATGTTATCTAGACACTTGAGGATAGGTTGCGGGCCTGTGTTATTGATTTCAGGGGTAGCTGGGAGGAACTTTTGCCTCTCGTTGAGTTGCGTATAATACCCGTTACCATTCAAGTATTCAGATGGCCCTGTATGAGGCCTTGTATGGAAGAAAGTGTAGATCGCCGGTTGGTTGGTTCGATGTAGGCGAGTTGATTAATTGGCGGACTTGATTAGTGGGTGTGGATAAGGCGAAGCTTATCCAGGAAAGATTATTAGCAAGCTCAGAGTCGACAGAAGCTTTATTAAGGGAATTGACGTCGACACTTGGAGTTGCAGATTGACAATGAATCTTCTTAAAGGCATCACCCATGAAGGGTGTGAGGAGGCTTGGAAAGAAAGAGAAACTAAGCCCAAGGTACATTTGGCCTTATCAGATTATCCGTAGAGTAGGCAAGGTTACCTATGAGTTAGATATGCGTCCACTTGGGAGGCATGTATATTCGATCTTCCATGTTGTTATGTTATAGGAGGGTATCAGAGATCCATCCAGAGTTTCCCGGTTAGTGATGTCCAAGTGACAGAGGGGTTATCGGTTGAGGAGAGTCCCATTGCGATACTTGATCGCCAGGTCAGGCGACTACGAACTAAGGACGTGGCTTCCGTCAAAGTCTTGTGGCGGAATGATATTGAAAGAGAAGATGATTTGGGGAGCCGAGGAGGACATGAGGAAGAGTACCCACACTTGTTCTCTACACCTACAGGAAATTCGCTTCCCCATACTTGTCAATGTTAGATTAACGTATTTGCCTAAGTATTATTATGTGACATATGTGATTATGTAAGGTATGGTTAAAGGGAACTATGTCGTTATCTAATTAGATTGGACTCCGAAAGAACATTCGGGGACGAATGTTTCTAAGGCGGGAAGAATGTTACACTCCGTAATTTCAGGACATGTATAGGAGAATAGACGGGAGAACACGGGACTTAAAAAAAATTTGAACGTAAGAAAGAATTATTTTCCGAAGGAAAAATCTTCTGAACCTCGGAAAGGAAAATTGTTCGTTAATGAGAATTGGGTTCTCAAATTGGTTATTTAAGACTTTTAAGAGTTTATCGAAATTATGGAATTTTATTTTCAGAGTTGGATACGTGGGGCCCACCCGAGAAATTTTACGTTTTTGTGGGGCCCACGAGGTTTCCGATATTTTGACCAATTATGGAAATTTCGGAAAACAAAATATTATGGACCAATGGGAGGGCGAAATGTGTCACCCCCCACATGGTCATGTGGGACGAGAATGGCTTGAAAAGAGTAGCCAAGTGGAGCTTGATATTATTGACCAAGTCTTACGGTCAAGTTGCAAGCTTTAGTCATCCAAATCTTGGCCACACAATTGGTCCAATCCTAGACTTTGATCTCATTATATATACATACCACTACTAGTGCAAGACTAGGATTCTATACTTAGAAAAATTTCAAGAAACTTTAGGTGCTCTTATGAGGGCTCTCGGCCAAGAAAGGAAAATAAGAGAATTTTTTTGCAATCTTGCTTCATAAATCCTAATATTCAAACCCAAGATCCCTAAAGGTATTCTAAGGATATCTCAACACAAAAATCCAGGAAAAACTACGTTTTTACGTTAGTCGCAACATGAAAACCTAAGGAGTTTTTCATAGTTGGAGTTGGAACTTGAAGAGGGGTTCTTCATAAGCTTCTAAGGATTTCTTGGAGTGGATTGGAACGTCAAGAAGAGGAGCTAAAGTTGCTAAGGATCGACTTTGAATCTTGGATTAGATTTGGGCTTATCGAGGTAATAATCTTCGTCTCCTTAATGTAATTGAAGATTCCATGTTATGAAAGTGATAGATGATCATGTGATATAGATTATGAAGATTGATAAGTGTTATGGAATATTGGAAGCCAAAAATCCGAAAAGTTCATGTTAGCCATTAATATTGTAATTCAATTTAATTGTTAGTTATAATCATCGCATGTTATAGAAGAAAAGAATTATAGTTGTTAGAATTGTTATTATGTATATAACATGTTGGAATAACGACTAGGATTAAAAAGGAAATTGAAAGAGAATTGATGTTGTTGTAGCCGAGAATGGCCATTGAATTATTGGACTGTTTTATACAATTGTGGGGCAGAATTTTACACGTCCTGTTAGACGTGTAATCCACTTTGATTATGTAACGACCCGTTCCGGGGCCCGTTACTGGTGCCTTATCCCGGGCACCCTAGTGATACAATCATCAGAGAAAACCAGCGGAAAATAAAACTTAAACAAGAAACAGATATATGAACATAAAACAGGCCAACCCAACGGTTACCTTCCAATAACATAATAAATACAACTCTTTCAAAACGAACAGTTTAATCCCTTTTTACAAACCACCGCCCACAAAGATACTACAGACCTCTAAGATTTACAACAACTATGACGGACAGGGCCACATACCCCGAATGTACAAGAACCTACAACTCGGGAGCACATACAAAAGATAAGCCTCCGAGAAACGGAGCTTCCCAAAACGCTCGAGATCCTAAGAGCGAGGATCCACGGCCGATGTACCTCTACTGCGGCATGAACGCTGCCCCGAAGGAGGTCGATGCAACAGTACCAGTATGTGGCGTAAAAATATCGTAATGAAATCATACTAGTCTATATAAAGCGGGAGACATGTATGATAACCAAACTACTGATTCACAACATAAAAGCGATCATGTCGATCGAGGACTCACGCCCTCAATTCATCACTCAAATATAACTATGGGTCTTACGCCCACAACATCAATAATGTTCACATCATGGCCGCATGCCCCCGGAATACTGCATCGGTGTAGACATTTCAATGATGAAACAATAATACCAAAGCCCACGGCCACATGCCCGAATTCTACCTCGGTGTAGACACGTCCATGTGACATCAACAATAATATCTTGGGTGATCAACCGCGCGTAACGCCACATGCCCCCGGAATTCTACCTCGGTGTAGACATGTCCATGTAACCACAATAACAATATATCGGGTAATCAACCCGGCCGCATGGCCGCATGCCCCCGGAATACTGCATCGGTGTAGACATGTCCATGTGACATCAACAACAAGACAAGAATCAAAATGGAAACATACGTGGAATTCTCCATCACCGCCAAAGACGCCCAAGTAAGTTCTCGACAAGTCGACCGCCTCATCGAGAGACGCAGAATACGTAAATACCACACTTGCACAACAAAGGCTATCATCACAAGCATAGGAAAGTTTCACAACAACAAGCATAGGCAAGTTTCACAACAACAAGCATAGGCAAGTTTCACACAACTCAAAGTACTTTCATTTTATGCCAAAGTCCGGGTTTTAACCCCAGTACTACATACGTTAAGTTCTTTAAAAAGAGATCCATTACTTTTATAAAAGTCACCCTATACCCATAGTATTAGAATGACCAACCCACATTCCTTTTCAAAATCAAGTAACAACATTCTTTTCCTAAGTTCCAGTTTGCCTAGTTTCAATTACTCAAGCTTTTCATTTTCAAATGCTCAAGTCACTTATTTTAGAAAGGTTTCATAACTCATAGTCTTAATCTCTTTTAAAACAATTGAGTAACATATGTCATATATGTGAGTAGTTTATTCTTTGTTTATAACGATCTTATTACAAAGAGCCATGATCTAGAAAATGTAATATCATTTTGTCTCATCTTAGCTTCTATGCAGATGGAGGTTTCTCTGGTTTTAATACAACACATCATTATTCAATACATTTTCCTTTATTAACTGCAATGGTGCGTCGATACACATTCGATTCGAAATCGGTAAAACATTATCCCTTTAAAACCAAGTACTCATTACTCACGAATGAGGTTTCACACAAACATCCACATTAAAACAAATAAGTTAAGTCTCTTATCTTATAAGATCAAGTCTCTTAACTTCTAACATCAGTAAACCATTTTCACCTACATAAGGTCGTTATAACTAACTTCCCATAAAGCTATTATAACACCCTATGTTTTAAACCAACCAAATCACTTAGCACTTGTACGTCTACCGTACTACATAGTTCACAACAATCATGCTAGAAAAGATAGGAAGAGGTTCACATACCTCGCGACGATTTATCGACAATAAGCAAAACGCTCAAGTACTTCAACCCGTCGGCTACTCCTAAGCCAAGTAGATCACGCCACACGTAGTACTCCACTCCTAAAATGGTCATGGTACTCTATCAAACCTTTCTTATCATTGAAGACTTATACCAATAAAAGCCCTCAAAATCTACGGAAATTTGTGACACTTCCCCGTTTATACTCACTTTTCCATCTTTTACCAAGGCCCGAATAACCGTAATATATATACCATATATATATATAAGGCGTAATAATTAAACAACATAAAGAAGGGGATTACACGCCCAAACGGTAACGGTTTACTATCACGCCTCCATAACAATAAGTAAAAGAAGGGGATTACGCGACGGCCGTGCGCGGTTTACTATCACGCGCCATAACAATACAATAATTAAAAAGGGGATCACACGCCCAAACGGAACGCGATTGAAAAATCTTCCTTAATGAAATGTAAATCTGTCAATGTAAATACGGTCCAAAGTAAATACGGTCCAAAGTAAATCTGATCCAAAGTAAATACAATCCTTAAGTTGGGGTCCTTGGCGACTTTGTCCATTTACTTATCCAATTTACTCATTAGTCATCCAACTTATATTTCTATTCTTAATATAAGTTATAGTTACTTTGTTATTAGCTTCTTAGCAAGTAAGATACGTTTTACCATTTTAATGGCAAACGGCCAATCCTTTCTTTTAACAAGTTAACAAGATCCAACTCTTCCAAACTTACTCCATATATTATATAATCCATAATATACTTATAATATATGTATAACAACCAATTCACAAAGAGGTTTAAGTTCCACTACCTCAAATAGCCCAAAAATATCCAAGTTCTTAAAGTCGCTCCAAGCAAGTCTTAGCTCCAAATCTTTACGTTCCAATCCGCTACAAGCAACCCATAGAAGCTCCTAACCAACTTCTCTTCAAGATTCAACTCCAAAAAGTGAAGAACACTTAGGGTTTCAAGATGACAACTTTCGGCCAAGGCATCCCTTCAAGGCTAGGGGTGTGAAATCTTTTCCAACTCTTGGTACACAATCTTCCTAACACCTTAGGGAAGAACACTTGAGAGTTTAAGAATTGTTGGACAAATTTTGCTCAAGAAATGGGGGCAAAACCGAGAGCTCTAGGTCAAGGGAGAAGGGAGGGTTTTCAAGTCTTCAAATGTCTAAGTGTGGAAGATTTCATCAACTAAGGGTGCATATATAGGACAACGAGGATAGGATGAAGGCAAGTGTGTGGTTGAGATTGGGGACAAGTGTGGGTGGGACCCACAAGCCACTTGTCCACACAAAATATCTAGCAAGACTTGGCCACTTGTCTTGCCACTTGTCTAGCTAATTTCGGCCAAGGGCCACCTAGGGGGGTGACACGTGTCGCCCTCCTACTCGTCCAAAATATTTCATCTCCCGAAAATATCCATAATGGCCAAAATCTCAAAAACTAAGCGGGCCCACAAAGTAGAATTTCACTCGTGGGCCCACGTGACCATTCGGAAATAAAATTCCATAATTCTCAAATATTCTAAGAAGTCCGAATACCAAATCGGGAATCCAATTCCCATTAACGAACCTTTTTCTTCACAAAAAGCGGAAACTTTTACCGAAAAATCACATCTTTCTTTCTTTCCAAAATTTACGTAATCTCGCACGTACATCCTCACCTATATACCACGGAACTACGGGTATAACATTCTTCCTTAGAAACATTCGTCCGAATGTTCATTCTAAGTCTCCAAACGTACTTGTGTCGGTATAGTCTTCACTACTATACTTACAAAACCGATCATGCCACCAATGGCCAGAATATAACATGTGCGCAAAACTCAAATCCAAGCCAACGAGGAATCATTTCTAATCTTACAACAGCTCACTAGCTTCAATTTACTCTAAGGCCATTCCGGCCTTCACGATCCGATTCTGGTTGAACGCGTCCACGAACTCGCACGATGGTTACCTAAACTTGGGCCTAGCACCTCGTGACCCTACCACTGGCGGGACCACCTCGAACCGACCCCTCAATATGGGCTGCGGGTTGACCCGCAAATGTCCTCAACCCGACCCTAACGCGTCAACTCTGGTTCCCCGATCCGGAACAATCTTACTAATTCACGTCATGAAAGCTACCACTTCCATCTCACACTACCCATGTAATTATCCCACAATATTTCCCCGCATACCAAGTACATCGGCAAAGACCAACCGTAAAATCACCCACTCAAGACGGCCTGCGCCTCTAAGGTCTCCACGTATAAAACTCTAAGGTTCACACTTTCCATGCCCCCACACTTATCCTTCCAACTAACCATGTTTTCTAACTTACAAACAACACAACGCTATCCGTACATAGCACACAATAATAAGATCATCATATCGCAAACCAAACTCTAGAGGTTAAGGATATACCGGCTACCGCTCCACTCTAATCATAGGCACACTGCAGTGCATAACCGTATGAAGCGATGAACCAGCACCGATCCGTGGGTGAGTCGTAACATCCGTGCTACCGCCTGACAGTTCCTCGCAAAATGGCCCCGCTGGCGCAAAATAACAAGCTCCCCGGCACCACACTCCCGAAATGCGGTCTACCACATCGACCACACCGAGGTAGGGGTGACCGCATCTGGCCAACACCCTTACTTCCGAAACTGAACCCGGAGCCACGACCGCTCCGAATACTCAAGGTTGTGGAGGACCACTGCTGTGGCGGAGGTACAAAACTAGTATCTTCTTGGCGGTCCGCCTCGAAAGTCACCAAAGGACCCTGTTGTTCTGGCCCTCTTCTGCTGATCTTGGTCATTCCGTCGACCTCTCCGTGCCTCACATCCCAGTGCATGAGCCTGCATGCGGGCAATGTCCATGCCCGGCTGAAGAGCTACTCCTGAACATGCCTCTGACATGTAATCATCGAGCCCTGTAACATATCGGTGCACTCGATCCTCCATACTAGCTACCAACGCTGGGACGTACCGGGCCAATGAGTCGAACTCCACATTGTACTCCCGAACCGTACGCCCGCTCTGTCTAAGCATCAAAAATCTGTCGGCCCGTGCCCTCCTCATCTGCGGAGGCAAGAAGTGCGTGAGGAACGCCCCCGAAAACTCATCCCATACTGCTGGAGGTGCATGCTCTCCCCGGGAAAGCTCCCATGAATCAAACCAATCGACTGCGGTATCACGCAGCCGATGCGAACCATAGGTCACGCAGACTCGGTCTCAAGCCTTGATCACCGCGTGATCCAGAATCGCCGGATGAACTCCTCGCGGATCATCCTCGTGCCTCGACCCATAAAACTCTGGCGGGCTACAACTCGAAAGTCCGTAGCCTCAAACTATCTGCTCGGGGTGAACCATCGGTGCTCGAATCGAACTGCTGCGATTCGGCCTATCCTCATATCTCGCCAAGACCACGGCCAAGAATCGCATCTCCTTGTAACCCATCTCCTCTGCCCCAGACTGTGGGACTGGAGGCTCAGGTACTGCGGTCTCAGCAGCCATTGTTGCGGCTCTAACCTCTGCTGGGGCTGGCGGCGTCACAAAACCCGCCGTCTGAAGCACAACCTCAGGTACTGTCTGGGCCTGCGCCCTCGTACTCCTCTGTATCTCACTAGCGGTTCCCTCGGCTGTCTTGCCCTTCAGGGCTCTGGTTGCCTTGCGCGGAGGCATAACTGGTAAAAACGAGATACGTCAGAGGGGTCCAACTTACAACACAGCTCTAAGGCACGATCTCGGAATGAGAAGAATGGAAACCAATCCTAAATGTCCTGCAGCCTCCTGATTATAGATGTGGTGCACAACACATCGATAATCAAGACTCTACTAGACACGATGCAGACACTTTCAGGATTAATCGCTCGATACCACTTTTGTAACGACGTTCGGGGCGCATCGGTGCCTTATCCGGGCACCCTAGTGATACAATCATCGAGAAAACCAGCGGAAAATAAAACTTAAACAAGAAAGCAGATATATGAACATAAAACAAAGCCAACCCAACGGTTACCTTCCAATAACATAATAAATACAACTCTTTCAAAACGAGCAGTTTAATCCCTTTTACAAACCACCGCCACAAAGATTACTGGACCTTAAGATTTACAACAACTATGACGGGACATGGCGCGCCATACCCCGAATGTACAAGAACCTACAACTCGGGAGCACATACAAAAGATAAGCCTCGGAAAGCGGAGCTTCCCAAAACGCTGAACCGAGATCCTAAGGCGAGGATCCACGGCCGATGTACCTACCTGCGGCATGACGCGGCCCGAAGGAGGTCGATCTAACAGTACCAAGTATGTGAAGCGTAAAAATCAGAATGAAATCATACTAGTCTATATAAAGCGGAGACATGTATGATAACCAAACTCTGATTCACAACATAAAAGCGATCATGTCGATCGTGGACTCACGCCCTCAAGTCATCACTCAAATATAACTATGGGTCTTACGCCCACAACATCAATCATGTTCGCATCATGGCCGCATGCCCCCGGAATTCTGCATCGGTGTAGACATGTCCATGATGCAACAATAATACATATGCCCCATGGCCACATGCCCCCGGAATTCTACCTCGGTGTAGACACGTCCATGTGACATCAACAATAATATACTGGGTGATCAACCCTGCCGCATGGCCACATGCCCCCGGAATTCTACCTCGATGTAGACATGTACATGTAACCACACTAACAATATATCGGGTAATCAACCCGGCCGCATGGCCGCATGCCCCCGGAATACTGCATCGGTGTAGACATGTCCACGTGACATCAACAACAAGACAGTAATCAAAATGGAAACATACGTGGAATTCTCCATCACCGCCAAAGACGCCCAAGTAAGTTCTCGACAAGTCGACCGCCTCTATCGAGACGCGGTAACGTAAATACCACACTTGCACAACAAAGGCTATCATCACAAGCATAGGAAAGTTTCACAACAACAAGCATAGGCAAGTTTCACAACAACAAGCATAGGCAAGTTTCACCTGACTCAAAGTACTTTCATTTTATGCCAAAGTCCGGTTTTTAACCCCAAAGTACTACATACGTTAAGTTCTTTAAAAGAGATCCATTACTTTTATAAAAGTCACCTATACCCATAGTATTAGAATGACCAACCCACATTCCTTTTCAAAATCAAGTAACAACATTCTTTTCCTAAGTTCCAGTTTGCCTAGTTTTAATTACTCAAGCTTCTCATTTTCAAATGCTCAAGTCACTTATTTTAGAAAGGTTTCATAACTCATAGTCTTAATCTCTTTTAAAACAATTGAGTAACATATGTCATATATGTGAGTAGTTTATTCTTTGTTTATAACGATCTTATTACATCAGCCATGATCTAGAAAATGTAATATCATTTTGTCTCATCTTAGCTTCATGCGGATGGAGGTTTCTCTTGGTTTTAATACAACATCATTATTCAATACATTTTCCTTTATTAGCTGCAATGGTGCAGCCGATACACATTCGATTCGAAATCAGTAAAACATTATCCCTTTAAAAACCAAGTACTCATTACTCACGAATGAGGTTTCACACAAACATCCACATTAAAACAAATAAGTTAAGTCTCTTATCTTATAAGATCAAGTCTCTTAACTTCTAACATCAGTAAACCATTTTCACCTACATAAGGTCGTTATAACTAACTTCCCATAAAGCTATTATAACACCCTATGTTTTAAACCAACCAAATCACTTAGCACTTGACGTCTACCGTACTACATAGTTCCAACAATCATGCTAGAAAAGATAGGAAGAGGTTCACATACCTCGCGACGATTTATCGACAATAAGCAAAACGCTCAGTACTTGACGTCGGCTACTCCTAAGCCAAGTAGATCACGCCACACGTAGTACTCCACTCCTAAAATGGTCATGGTACTCTATCAAACCTTTCTTATCATTGAAGGCTTATACCAATAAAAGCCCTCAAAATCTACGGAAATTTAAAGACTTCCATTTATACTCACTTTTCCATCTTTTACCAAGGCGAATAACGTAATATATATACCATATATATATATAAGGCGTAATAATTAAACAACATAAAGAAGGGATTACACTCCCAAACGGTAGCGGTTTACTATCACGCCTCATAACAACAATAAGTAAAAGAAGGGGATTACGCGCCAACCGTGCGCGGTTTACTATCACGCCATAACAATACAATAATTAAAAAGGGATCACACGCCCAAAGCGAACGCGATTGAAAAATCTTCCTTAATGAAATGTAAATACGATCCAATGTAAATACAGTCCAAAGTAAATACGGTCCAAAGTAAATACGATCCAAAGTAAATCTGATCCTTAAGTTGGGGTCCTTGGCAACTTTGTCCATTTACTTATCCAATTTACTCATTAGTCATCCAACTTATATTTCCATTCTTAATATAAGTTATAGTTACTTTGTTATTAGCTTCTTAGCAAGTAAGATACGTTTTTACCATTTTAATGGCAAACGGCCAATCCTTTCTTTTAACAAGTTAACAAGATCCAACTCTTCCAAACTTACTCCATATATTATATAATCCATAATATACTTATAATATATGTATAACAACCAATTCACAAAGAGGTTTAAGTTCCACTACCTCAAATAGCCCAAAAATATCCAAGTTCTTAAAGTCACTCCAAGCAAGTCTTAGCTCCAAATCTTTACGTTCCAATCCGCTACAAGCAACCCATAGAAGCTCCTAACCAACTTCTCTTCAAGATTCAACTCCAAAAAGTGAAGAACACTTAGGGTTTCAAGATGACAACTTTCGGCCAAGGCATCCCTTCAAGGCTAGTGGTGTGAAATCTTTTCCAACTCTTGGTACACAATCTTCCTAACACCTTAGGGAAGAACACTTGAGAGTTTAAGAATTGTTGGACAAATTTTGCTCAAGAAATGGGGGCAAAACCGAGAGCTCTAGGTCAAGGGAGAAGGGAGGGTTTTTCAAGTCTTCAAATGTCTAAGTGTGGAAGATTTCATCAACTAAGGGTGCATATATAGGACAACCAAGGGATAGGATGAAGGCAAGTGTGTGGTTGAGATTGGGGACAAGTGTGGGTGGGACCCACAAGCCACTTGTCCACACAAAATATCTAGCAAGACTTGGCCACTTGTCTTGCCACTTGTCTAGCTAATTTCGGCCAAGGGCCACCTAGGGGGGGTGACACGTGTCGCCCTCCTACTCGTCCAAAATATTTCATCTCCCGAAAATATCCATAATGGCCAAAATCTCAAAAACTAAGCGGGCCCCACAAAACCGTAAATTTCACTCGTGGGCCCCACGTGACCATTTCCGGAAATAAAATTCCATAATTCTCAAATATTCTAAGAAGTCCGAATACCAAATCTGGGAATCCAATTCCCATTAACGAACCTTTTTCTTCACAAAAACCGGAAATTTTTCCGTCGAAAAATCACATCTTTCTTTCTTTCCAAAATTTCTGTCGTAATCTCGCACGTACATCCTCACCTATATACCCTGGAACTACGGGGTATAACAGATTAGTTGATTGGTTGAGCCTTAAAGGTGGCATGTTGATTATTGATTTTCGGGCCTTGAAAAAGGTGAAAAAGTACGTAGAAACAAAGGAAGTGCTGCCCAATTTTCCGTAGAATAAGAGACTTTATACTTAGAATTATTCTACGATAGAAAGCTAGACGTTGATAGCCGTATTATGGTCATTATAGGTTGACATTCTACGTGCGGCACATTCAACTTGACAAGTGGATTAAGTCGAAGAGGTATGTGGAACTTTCTCTATCTCTTGAGCATGAGTATTTACAAATGTATAGTACGGTAGACGTACGGGCTTTAAATGAATTCAGTTTCATTTTGATATCATTGACTTGATGTAAAGTATGTAAGTTTGGTTGAGTTGGAAAGTTAAACTCATATGATTTTAAAGAATGAAATGCTTGGTTTAGAAAGACATAAAGTGTTATAATGGCTTTATGAGAAGTTAATTATAACGACTTTATGGGAAGTTAAATGAGTGGCTTACTCAAATGATTTAAACAAGGATAAATGACTTGGTTTTAAGAAAGACAACTTAATTTAAAGGCATAAGTTGCCTAAATTTTGAAAGTAGAAGTCACTTGGTTTAAAAAGCCTTGAAATGAATTTCTAAAGGTGTGGTGACTTGTTTTGAAAAAAAGTAAGCATGACTTGATACTAAGGGTGTTAGTATCTTGGGGTTTTATATAAAAAAGAGTCTTTTGAAAAGAATAGAAGTACGTGGTACTTTGGGGTAAATTCCCAGATTTTTCATGACATGTTAGTGCCTTAAGTTAAATAAAATGAGAGTGCATGCTAATTAAGTCTAATAAGAGTTAAAGGATTTCTTAGCATGCTTATGATATTTATGGTAGCCGGTTGTGCTTATGTTATGTGATTATGATAGCCGGTTGTGCGCATAATATGTGATTATGATAGCCGGTTGTGCTTATGTTATGTGATTATGATAGCTGATTGTACTTATGTTACGTGATTATGTTAGCTGGTTGTGCTTGTGATATATTATTCATCACGGGGTCATTCTCCGGGCATGTTGCATTTTCATATTCCGTAGATTAGCTCTCCACGATGCGGGTATCCATATATACTCATTACGGGTCCACGTGACCTATGGAGGTTCAATTCTCATGCGGATTCAATTCCCATGCAGGTTCAATTTCCATGTGGGTTAAATTCCCATGACTATTCCGTGGGCTAGCTCTTCACGATGCGGGTATCCATATATACTCATTGCGGGTCCACGTGACCTATGCGGGTTCAATTTCCATGCGGGTTAAATTCCCATGTGTCACGACCCGTTTCGGGGCCCGTGACTGGTGCCTTACCCCGGGCACCCTAGTGATACAACATCAGAGAAAAACCAGCGGAAATAAAAACTTTAAACATTCAAATAGACATGGATCAAGATAAAAGAAAATAGGCCAACCCAAACGGTTGCCTTTCAACATATATATATATATAGACATTTGAACAGTTACAAATCCTTACAACCACCTTGTGATTACTCTGGACCTAAGATTTTACAATAACTATGACGGGACAGGGCCCCGCCATACCCCTGAATGTACAAGAACCTACAGACTCAGGGTAACATACCAAAGATAAGCCTCGAAGGAAACGGAGCTTCCAATACGCTGGCCCGAGATCCTAGCGCGGATCGGCGGTAGATGTACCTACTGCGGCATGAACGGCCCCGAGGAGTCGATCTAACAGGTACCAAGTATGTGAAACTGTAAAATACTGTAAATGAAATCATAATAGTCTATATAAAGCAGGAGACATGTATGATAACCAAACTACAGTTCACAACATAAAGCAGTCATGTCAAGTCAGGGACTCACGCCCTCAAAGTCATCCCTCATGCCCGTGGAACTCCTTCCTCACTGCCGGCAGTCTAGGTACAAATCATGTGATACGTATAACATGTCTCGGCCCATCTCATGGACCCAGTATAGAAACGTGTGGAATACATTCGGTTCATCCCGTAACGCGTATGGTCGAGTGAAATACATTCCCGGTTCATCCCATGAACGCGGTAGTCGAGTGAAATACATTCCCGGTTCATCCCATGAACGCGGTAGTCGAGTGAAATACATTCCCGGTTCATCCCATGAACGCGGTAGTCGAGTGAAATACATTCCCGGTTCATCCCATGAACGCGGTAGTCGAGTGAAATACATTCTCGGTTCATCCCATGAACGCGGTAGTCGAGTGAAATACATTCCCGGTTCATCCCATGAACGCGGTAGTCGAGTGAAATACATTCCCGGTTCATCCCATGAACGCGGTAGTCGAGTGAAATACATTCCCGGTTTATCCCATGAACGCGGTAGTCGAGTGAAATACATTACTTGCACAACAAGTCTATCACACGCAAACATAGGCAAGTTACACACAACTTAAAGTACTTTCATTTTATGACAAAGTCCGGGTTTTAACCCTAAAATACTACGTACGTTAAATTCCTTTTAAGAGATCCACTCCTTTTATAAAAGTCACCCAATACCCGTAGTATAAAATAGAGTGACTTACATCTTTTAAGTAAACCAAAACAACTTCCATACTTTCCTTTTTAAAACCAAATTAAGGCAATACCATGCCTTCTTTTTGGATCAAAACACTTCTCTTTTTAAAGTCAAGTTACCACATTAAGACCAATGATAAAACCCTTCTTTCGTTTTCATAAAGTCGTTATAACTAACTTCCCATAAAGCTGTTATAACACTTTATGTTTTAAACCAATTTAAGACAAAACAATGCCTTTCTTTTCCCTAGAGTTCCAGTTTGCCTAATTTCAATTATTCAAGTCTCTTTTAGAAAAGTTTCATAGTTCGATGTCTTAATCTCTTTTAAAACAATTGAGTAACATATGCCATAGGCGTGAGCAGTTTATTCTTGTTTATAACCATTTATTAAAGCAGCCATGATCTAGAAAATGTAATATCATTTTGTCTCATCTTAGCTTCTATGCAGATGGAGGTTTCTACTGGTTTTAATAATACTTCATTATTCAATACATTTTCCTTTATTAGCTATGCGATGGTTTGTTCGATACTCATTCTGATTTCCGAAATCAGTAAAACATTATTCCTTTTAAAAACCAAGTACTCATTACTCACGAATGAGGTTTCACACAAACATCCATACTAAGTTAAGTCTCTTATCTTTTAAGATTAAGTCTCTTAACTTCTAAAAATCAGTAAACCATTCTCTTTATCTCTCTTAAGACGTTATACCTAACTTCCCATAAAGCTAGTATAACTCTTATGTTTTCAAAACCAAGTATTACTCTTCTTTCAAAAAGGTTTCTTTAATATCTTTGAAATACATTCAAGGTTCTTATTATTCAGGCTTAAGTCAAAAGACATTGCCGTACAACTACGTTCTGTTAACACATGTACGTCTACCGTACTATATATATTTCTTTAAAATATCATGCTCAAGAGTATAGGAAGAATCACATACCTCGCGACGATTATCGACTATAAGCAAAACGCTCCACGGCTATAACCCGGCTAGACTTGTCCACCTTCTAAGTAGCACATGCTACTTGCAGAACATTCAACCAATAAAGGTTATCAGTTTACTGTAAATACAGTCCTATGTAAATACAGTTTAATCTTCTACTTATATTCTTCTGATGTGATACAGTTCAATTCTATTTTGTAATATCCTTCTATTACAGTTCAATTCTCTCCTATGAATCTTATATTCATTTCAATACTACTACCGTAAGCAATTTCCAATTATACTAGAAGGATAGGATTATTTACCTCGGTAAGCCCAAAATTATCCAAGTAAAAATGTCGCTCCTGAGCAACGTTAAGCTCCTACTCCGTGCGCTCCAACCCGCTCCAAACAACCCTTAGAAGTTCTACGCAACTTCTACTTAACACTTCAACCGACTATGAAGGTTTTCCTTAGGGTTTCGTTTGTGACTGAGGGAAAGTATAATAGTATTTTCCGGGCTTTTCGTATAGAGGTAACCTTGGGAATACTACAAGGTATTTGGGCCAAGGTATTTGGGCATTAAAACAATACTTGGAGAGTATTTCTATACCACAAAAGGGGGGTATTATACGAAAACAACTAGGCTAGGGGGGGTACCCCTCGGCTAGGGCACTAAAAGGGGGGAGGGGGAGGCTCTCGGCCAAGGCTTCTCAAAGGGGGGTGGGGGGGGCTTGGACGAAACACAACTCTCAAAGGGGGAGGGATTTTAACACTTAGAAATGATTTTTGGATGAAGAATTTCATCAACAAAGGGGGGGTATTTATAGGTCAAGAAATGGCCAACCAATGGCCAAGATTCTTCCAAGTGTTAGGCAAGTGTAGGGCTAGGATTAAGCCATGTGCACCTTATCCATCTACCACACCAACTTGCACAAAATATCCTACCTAACCCATCCCACCCTTTCGTCCAATTGCCGCCCACTTCCTTCCAATGTGAGGGTGACACATGTCACCCTCCCGTTGGTCCAAAATATTTCGTCTCTCAGAAAAATCCGCAAAAATTAAAAATGACATAGCCGTATTTTTCCCTTCGCAAGTTTAGTAAAACGTTTCGTCGAAAAACGACTCCTTTCGGCACTTGTGTACAATTTCGAAACTTGCCAAATATTAAGGCTTAAATTTTTATACGTACGCCCTCACGTACATACTCTGGAAATACGGGGTATAACACCATGAATAGGATTGCATAATGGTAAGACGGGCGGGTAGCCCTGAATTAATCATAACCTTCCTACTTTTAAATGACAAAAGTTATTCTCATTAGTCTATTTGTTAATAAGGCACAAGTGTACTGTTAATTTGGTTATCATACTTGTCTCCAGCTTTATGTCTCGACTTATGATTTAAATTGCAGTACTTTCAGTTCACATACTTGGTACATATTTTGTACTGACCCCCTTTCCTCGGGGGCTGCGTTCATGCCGCAGGTAGGGGTAAGCAGGTTGCGGATCCTCACTCTTAGGATCACTGATCAGTTTTCAGAAAGCTCCATTTCTCCGGAGGCTTGTCTTTTGGTACGGTTTCCCTGATCATGTAGATTCATGTACATTCAGGGGTATGGCGGGGCCCAGTCCCGTCACTGTTGTTATGTCAAAACTCTTAGAGGTCTGTAGTCATATCTTGTGGGTCAGTTTGTAAAAGAAGGGATGTAACTGCTTTTGGATAGGTAATTATATATATGTCCAGGGAGGTAGCCTTATCGGCTAGTCTGTTGTTTATTTCTGTTGTTACACGTTATATGGTTATGTATGTTCCGCTGATTATCTCTGATGTATACCTGTAAGGGTGCCCAGGTAGGGCACCAGTTGCGGGCCCGGGGTCGGATCGTGACAAGTCCTTTCTCCAATGCCCCTTCCTGTTGCAATTCATGCAAACATCCGATGCCGTAGTTTCTTCTTCTTCTTCTTCTTCGCCCCTCCCTTGGGATTCATTGCTGTTGCCGGAGCAACAACTTTGCCCTTCCCCTTTTGTTGTCCCTTACCTTTCGGTTTGGGGCGACTAGAGGAGCCAACCATCAGAATAAGTTTGCTCTTGGAGGTCGAAGATTCAAAAGTTTTTAGCATATTATGTAACTCCGGCAATGTCGCTTTAGTTCAATTCATATTATAATTAACAATAAAACTCTCAAACTACCTAGGAAGTGAGTGCAGGATGAGGGTGGTGGAAACTCTGTCTTGAAACTTTTTGTCTATGGAGGCCAACCTCTCAATCAACTCAATCATCCTCAACACATGAGGCGAAACTTGGCCCCCTTCAGTTAGCCTACAGTTGAAAAGTTCTATTAGCAGGTCATACTCCATTGTCTGAGACTGCGAATCATAGAGACTCCTCAAATGGGCTAACATTTCGTTGGGCCCCATAATTTCATGTTGTCTTTGCAATGGTGGTGACATAGAAGACAACATTAGGCATTGAGCTGAGGTGGCATCCCGATAATGTTTCTCGTAAGCAGCCTTGTCAAAGGTCGCATACTTAGCAGAGTCCTCCGCCTGAGCGGTGGGGAATATTTTGTCCAATATATACTCAATCTATTCTTGTCTCAGGACAATTCTGACATTCCTGAGCCAGTCTATGAAGTTGGGTCCAGTAAGTCTGTTAGACTCCATAAACATTTTCAACGAAAAGTTTGACATTCTGAATATCTTAAGATATAAATAGAACAGGAAAATGCAACCAAAATTCATTCTCATAATTTATACACATTCATTATATGCTAATTTAACATGACCTTTTGTTTAATTAGCTCCTACTATTTTGCATACTTCTACGACTCCAAGGTAATACGGACCTAAATCAATATAAATGTCATAATGGGCCAAGATCCAAACATATTCTATATCCGCGTTTACTTTGGCTGATAATTTCAATAGCACACTTTGGTAGGTCCTCAACCAATTGTAAAGCAGCTCTACAACTCTTGGTTTGATTAAATATCTTTCATTTTAATCTTACGTCTTTAGACTAGTCCGACACTTTGGCGCCAAAATTCATCTAAACAAGCCAACCCCATTGCACGACTTCGTTTAAATGCCTAAGTAAATTTAGCCTTTTCAAGCAAACACTTTGGTGTAAATACCTACAAAAGTTTATTATCTACTTTTATTTTAACACATCTATGAAAGGGCCTTGGTCCTCGTAGACTTAGAGCAAATGCTTTGGCATAAATACTCGTATCGTCGAAGAGGATTTAGCACCCTAACAATTACAATGAACGACGCATTATAATTAGACTTGTATTTAATGTTTGGGGAATATTTTCAGTTTTCGGGGATTCATTCAAGATCAACAATCAAGTCATACATCATATGACATCATATCATGCAATTTCTAAAGACAATTAGATGGGAAACCATCAAACCCAATAGGCATGATATAAGATGATTTTAATCACATACTAGGCGCCGTCTACCCAGACAGTTATAGCGGTCATTTGAAATTAAACAATTACTGGGCGCCGCCTATCCAGACAATAATTGCGGACGCTATGCTAATAATTTAAATGCATCACATTCAATCACTTAGCACATTTGTATATTATACAATAATATACTATTAATGATAATCATGAGTCTATTTATCTAAACTCTACAATCTATGTCAATGCCAAACAGTCCCTAAATGTTTTCTGATTTAAAATTCTATTTTTCCCGAGAATTCTGTAAATTTCCATAATTTACACTTTAGTCCCTTGAGAATTTAAAGTTTAATTCTGAACCCCTATAAAAATCAGAAAATACAATTCTAAACTTTAGAAAATATTTCCAATTTCAGAGACCTGTTTGCAATTTTCAAAACTTAAAATCCAATTTCAGAAACTTTGTTTAATTGTAGATTTGCCCGAAAGGGACCAAACATATCTAATTTAAAAACTTTATTTCCAAATTCTGGTATGTTTAAAACTTCAGAGTGAATCTGAATATCAAAACTATTTTTCAAATTCTGATTTTTTTTTATAAATACCGTCGACAGCGCTGCGGCGCCAAAAGTCCAAAGAACAGACCCCGTCGACAGCGCTGTGGAGGCAACAGGAAACGCCGAAACTTGAGAGAGTATATTCTGGAATTTTCTCGTCAGCACCGCGGCCCTAACAGGTGGCGCCGCGGCGCCTCAGAGGCCGAAAGTCAGAAAATTCATTTTTAAGATTTATGGATGAACAACACTGCGACTCGTGGCGGACGCGGTGCCTCGGCTTCATCTAGCGGCACCGCTATCACGACCGACCGGGCGCGATCGTGCCCTACGGGTACCCGTTCGGTATACATCAGAGAATAGCAGCGGAACATACACAACACATAAACATGTTTAGACAATAAACATCACAGGCTAGCCGATAATGCCGCCTTCCATAAAATATACATAACCAAAAGTAAAACAGTACAACTTTGTTCTTACAGCCCAAACCAGAAATGTGACTACAGACCTCTAGGAATAACAACTGTGGCGGGACAGGGCCCCGCCATACTCCTGAATGTACATAATATCTACAACATCAGGGAGAACCGTACCAAAAGACAAGCCTCCGGAGAAATGGAGCTCGACACTGATCGATTATCCTAAGAATGAGGATCCACCACCTGCTTACCCCTACCTGCGGCATGAACGGCCGAGAAGAAGGTCGATTACCAATATGTACTAAGTATGTAAAGCGGAAAATCGTAATTACATCATAAGTCTAAAACAAAGCGGGAGGCGTGTATGAAAATCAAATTACGATCTCTGTGCCTTACTAACATGAGAGTAAATAAGAGTATACTTACAACATAAAAATAGGAGGCTCGCGATCAAAGCGGGACCACCCGCCCGCGATATCATTAAGAAATCCTACTCGCGGGACTATTTCACCCGCATGGTCGTGTGAACCGCGTGAGGTATTCCTCGCATAGATCGTATCCGCGCATAGGTCGTGTAGACCGCGTGAGGTATTCCTCGCATAGGATCGTCCGCCCGCATGGGACTATTTCACCCGCATAAGCCCTTACAGACCCGCATGAGGTATTCCTCGCATCATGGGTAGCAAATCCACGGAATATGCAAATGCCACAAACCCGGGGAATGACCCCGTAATGAATAATATACCACTAGCACAAACCGACTATCATACATAACATAAGCACAACCGGCTTATCATACAATATATAAGCAAGTTAAGAAATCCCCTAACTTCTTATTAGTCTTGTTCATGTACACTCTCATTTTAGTTTACTTAAGGAACTAACATGTCTTTATAAAAATCCGGGAATTTAACCCAAAGTACTACATACTTCTACTCTTTTAAAAATGACTCTTTTTCATATGAAACTTCCAAGATACTAATAACTGTAGTATCAAGTCACAATTACTTTTCAAGACAAGTCACAATACCTTTAGAAATATAATTAGGCTTCTAAATCAAGTGACTTCTTTTCTTTTAAAATCTTAGGCAATTGATGCCTTAAAATCAATTTTCCTTTCCTTAATTCAAGTAATTTATCCTTACTTATTTTACTTAGAGTAAATCTCTCTTTTTAACTTTCCATAAAGCTAATATAACCAACTTCCCATAAAGTCGTTATATTAACTTTATACCTTAGTCAATACATTTTCCTATATCCAAGGGACTTATACGTTTAAAACGAAACAAGTATCATATACTTTAAAACACTTCAAGTCCCTTAACTTTGAAAACTAAGACATCCTTACTACTTTTAAACAAATGAGTTAATCCCCTAACTCAACCGACTTGGACATTCTTAAAACAGGTAAAGGATATCAAGTCTTGTACGTCTACCGTACTATATAGGTACAACTATTCATGCTCAAGAGATAGGAAAGTTCTACATACCTCTTCGGGTCAATCCACTCGCTAAGTCTAATATACCGCACGTAGTATGTCAACCTATAATGACCATAATACGTCTATTAACTTCTTACTTCAAACGTAGAATATTATAAGTGCAAAGTCACTAAATTCTACGGAAAATCGGACAACACTTCCTTTGTTTCTACATACTTTACCACCTTTTTCAAGGCCCGAATTCAATAACCAAACACGCCACATTTAAGGCCCAACAATGTAGTTAACAATAGGGCATTACACGCCTATAAGACGTGTAAAATTCCGCCCCACACTTGATATCAAACTAGTACAAACTACAAAGCCAATTCGGCAACTTTGATATACAACAACACCAATTCTTTTCCAATTCCTTTTCAATACAAATTGTTTAGCATAACATGATATTAAGGCGCAATCGATTACAACTACTACAATGTTCAAGTAAGTAACATGCGACGATTCTAATTAACGACCAAATTGTAATTCAACTTCAAATGGCTTATAAGTCATTTCGAATTTTAGGCTACAACAATCCATATCACTTATTAATCTTCACTACATATACTTCATGCTAGTAAAGTGTAAGGCTAACAATAATGTATAATCTTGTAACACTTTAAGAGAACAAGATTGTTACCTCAACGAGCCTTAGTCCAACTTCAAATCCGAAGTCGCTCCCTAGCAACTTAGAGCCTCTTCTTAACACTTCAATCCGCCACTCGAGACCCTTAGAATATCACAAACAATTTTCCTTTAATCTTCCAATCAAAACCTCACTATTTTTCCGGGATCTTTCTATTGAGATACCCTTACAACACTCTTAGGAACCTTGGTTTAAAGTGGGGAGATTATTGGACAACAAACAAAAAAAAAAATCTTTCTTGAAGACCTTGAACCCGAGAGCACCTTAGGAGTTCTTCAAATTTTCATGAAATTTTTCTAAGTATGGAAATCTTCTCACTACTAGTACTACTATATAGTAACATGGAGGGTCAAGATGAGTACATATGTGTGGCTTGGATGCAATTCTTTTAAATATCAAGTCATGTGGCCCCATTGACTAAGTCAATTTTATCAAGCTCTTCAACTTGCAAGACTTTGTCATCCTAATAATGGTCAAATGACCCTTATACCCATGGTATTTTCGTCCAAGACCATTCCATTCGTCACCATATTTCGTTTCCCGACAATTTCATAATTCTGATAAATTTTTACTAGTCTCAAATCTTAACATTTGGGATTCTTACGTACGTTCTTAAAACATGTCATGTACTTACGGGGTGTAACAACCGCGGTGCTACATCATGGAACCCCGGTGCCGCCGCAAAAACCCTAGCAGAACCGCGGTGCTCCATTATGGAACCGCGGTGCCTTACCTCTATAATCACAAAATTTGAAAACCCGAACCCCTAAAACTGGTTTAGGGTCAGATCCTCAGATGTATCACTTGTATCTCCATCACTGTTAAAACAATATGTTCATCGACCATAAAATCCAATTTTCTTCTTGTTCTTCGTTTCAATGCACCATGCTTTAAGCCGGATAACGCATATCAACTTAGAAGAGTTATTTATTGGATTGACTTTCTCAAATACATTATTGCATTAACAGATTTAGGCACAAGGATCGTGTGTTCTAAAGTTTTAGGATTTTAAAGCTTTTAACAACATAAAATATAGATCTAAACAAATCCTAATGTTACACCCCGTAATTCCATAATATTGATTTGAGGACGTGATTAAGGAAAGAAGATTTGAATATTGGAAGGAAAGAATTATTACATTTTCTTAAAGGAGAATTTCGGAAAAATGTGACGACGGAAAAATTATTAACTTGAAGTTAAATACTTCTAATTGAATTTATGGACTTGGTATTGGATTATAAGGTATTGGAATTGATAATATGGGATCCGCCGAGAATTTCACAATTTCGTGGGGACCTTCAAAAAATTATAATAATTTGGACCAATCGGAGGGCGACATGTGTCACCCCTCCACTTGACTTTGACTTTGACTTGGACTTGGACTTTAGATATTTTGAAGATAAGTGGACAAGTGGGTCCCACTCCACTTGTCTTGCTACACTTGTAGATATTTATATATATCAAGAGAGCTTGCAAGACTTATCTACACTTAGAAATATTTTCATTACACAAGTTCTATCTCTTCTCTCTCAAGATTTCGGCCAAGGGCCATTATTGAAGGCCAAGATCCTTAAGTCTTCCAAGCTTAGTTCATAATACAAGATTAAGAACCTTAACCAAGTGTTAAGCCAAGATAAACCACCATTAACATCAAATCCCATTTGGGTTGTGGCTAGGGTTAGAGATTTTATGGTTTTTTGTCGACTTTTTGGTGATGGAATGTGAAGGGAAGTTGCTCCTAAGGTTTTAGGGGATACATATATGTGATTGGATCTTGAAGAAGTGGAGCGAAACGAAAATTGTTGGCAAAAGACGAGTGGACTGTTTTGGGCACAAATAAAGGTAAACATTCTTCCTTCTCTAGAAGTAATTGGACATTACATGTTGTTATAATGTATAGATGAGCTTGTGCTAAAAAAAATGAAGAATAATAAACGTTTGAACCATTTTTGGGGCTAAAACTGTGAATGGACAGATTTGGTGATTATCGAATTTCGTTGGTTATTGTCGTTATTAACATCACCTATTGCATGTTATAATGGAGTAATATTGTTGTTAATAATTTGTTATAACTTATATGAAAGTATTGGAATTCGAATTTGGATTAAAAAAGGTTGAGGAAAGGGTAATCGGATCGTAGTTGTTGGCCGAGTTTTGTCTAAAACTGTGGGGTATCGTTATGCAGTTTTAAGGGACTGTTTTGTGGTGTTAGGCTGCTGGAAAATCAGCCACCATATTGAATGTTTAATGTGGTAAAATGGCTAATTAAAGTCTTAAGGAATAAGGGTGTTAAAGACTTCACATCGTACCCTTAATGTTGGATAAATTGTGGACAGTTTTGGATAGATTGTGGGGCAGAATTTTACACGTCCAGTTAGGCGTGTAATCCCCTTTGGTTAACTGTTGGTTGTGCCTTAAATGTGGCTTGTTAGTTGTTGAATACGAGCCTTGGAAAAAGGTGGAAAATAACGTAGAAACAAAGAAAGTGCTGCCCAAATTTCCGTAGAATTAGAGGGCCATTATTTGGTATAAGTCTTATACTAGTAAGTATGATATTGATAGAAGTGCTATCGTCATTATAGGTTGAAGAACTACGTGTAGCATATTCTACTTGGAATGTGGAATAGACTCTAAGGTTGAAGTACATTGGAGCGTATTGCTACTTGTCGTGTTGGTTAGTCATCACGAGGTATGTGAACTTGTCATGACCCGACCCCGGGCCCGCGACTGGTGCCCTACCTGGGAACCCCTCTCAGGTATACATCAGAGAATAGCAGCGGAACATACACAACTCATAAAATAAAAATCATACTTAGACAGTAGACATCAACATGCTAACCGATAAGGCTACCTTCCGTAACATATACAAAATCCATAAATAAAACGGTACAATTTTTTTTTCTTTACAACCCAAATCCACAAGATATGACTACAGACCTCTAAGAATAACAATTGGGACAGGACAGGGCCCCGCCATACCCCTGAATGTACAACAACCGACCATACCAGGGATCTGTACTAAGGATAAGCCTCCGGAGTAATGGAGCTTCTCAACAGCTGAACAGTAATCCTAAGAGTGAGGATCAACAACCTGTATACTCTACATGAGGCATGAACGCAGCCCCCGAAGGAGGTCAGTACAACATGTACCAAATATGTGAAACTGAAAGTACTGTAGTGAAATCATAAGTCTAAAATAAAGCTGGAGACATGTATGATAACTAAAATAACAGTACACTGTGCCTTACTAACAATGAGAGTAACAAGAGTATACTTTACTGCATAAAAATAGGAGGCTCATGATCAAAGTAGGGCCACCCGCCCGTAGTATCATTAAGCAATCCTACTCCTGGGACTATTTCACCCGCATAGGTCCTGTGGACCCGCAATGAGGTAACTTCCTTGCATAGGTTGTATCCGCCCGCATAGGTTGTGTGGACCCGCATGAGGTATTCCTCGCATAGGACTATTTCACCCGCTTGGGCCCGATGGGCCCGCAATGAGTACAAACGCCGCACTCGCATCATGGGTAACAAATCCATAGAATTAGTAGTAACCTGGGGATTTACCCCGTAATAATAACATAAACTAGCACAACCGGCTATCATACATAACATAAGCACTACATGCTTATCATACATAAATAACATAAGTGCTACCGGCTTATCCTAACATAACATAAGCGCTACCGGCTTATCATACATAACATAAGTAAGTTAAGAAATCCCCCTAACTTCTTATTAGTCTTATTCATATACACTCTTATTTTAGTTTACTTAAGGCACTAACATGTCATTATAACAATCCGGGAATTTAACCCAAAGTACTACATACTTCTACTTTTTTAAAATGAATGTTTTTCATATAAAACTTCCAAGATACTAATAACCGTAGTATCAAGTCACATCTATTTTTCAAGACAAGTCACAATACCTTTTAGAAAAATACATTTAGGCTTCTAAATCAAGTGACTTCTTTCTCTTAAAACCTTAAGCAATTGATGCCTTTAAATCAATTTGTCTTTCATTATTTCAAGTCATTTATCATACATAAATTACTTAGAGTAAATTACCCTTTTTAACTTTCCATAAAGATATTATAACCAACTTCCCATAAAGCCGTTATACTAGCTTTATACTTTAGAAACTTACATTCTTCTTTATAACAAAGAGACTTAAACTTTCCAAACGAAACAAGTATCATTTACTTTCGAAATACTTAAAGTCTCTTAACTTTTAAAAACCAAGATATCCTTAATATTTTTAAACAAGTGAGTTAATTCCCTAACTCAACCAACTTGAACATTCTTAAGATAAACCAAGGATATCAAATGGACTAGATTCGTCAAAATCTCAAATGCGTCACGCACTATACATTTACAACTTATTCATGCTCAAGAGATAAGAAAGTTCCACATACCTCTTCGGTTCGAACCACTTGCTAAGTCCAATGTTCCGTACGTAGTATGTCAACCTATAATGACCATAATACGTCTATTAACTTCTAGTTTCAAACGTAGAATATTCCAAGTGCAAAGCTACTAAATTCTACGGAAAATCGGACAGCACTTCCTTTGTTTCTACATACTTTGTCACCTTTTTCAAGGCCGAATTCAATAACCAAACACGCCACATTTAAGGCTCAACAATGAAGTTAACAATAGGGGATTACACGCCTACAAGACGTGTAAAATTCCGCCCCACAATTTATATCAAACTAGTCCAAACTACAAATGTCAATTCGGCCAAAGGTGTAACAACATATCAGCCTTTCCAATTTCCTTTTCAATTCAAGCTGTTTAGTATAACATGTTATCAAGCCGCAATTGATTATAACTACTACAATCTTCAAGTAGGTAATATGCGACGATTCTAATTATCGACCAAATTGGATTTCAATTTCAAATGGCTCAACATGTCATTTTCGGTTTTTAGCTTCTAAACTTCCATAACACTTATCAATCTTCATAACACATATCACATGATCATTTCTAACTTATCATAACATGGAATCTTCAATTACAAAAGTAAGACGAAGATTATTACCTCACTTAGCCCAAATATGATCCAAGATTACAAGTCGATCCTTAGCAACTTTAGCTCCTCCTTTCGACGTTCCAATCCACCCCAAGCAACCCTTAGAAGCTTATGAAGAACTCCTCTTCAAGTTCCAACTTCAAAGTTGAAGAACCCCTTAGGTTTTCGCCTTGCGACTAATACGAAAACACCACTTTTCCGGGATCTTTCTATTGAGATACACTTACAATACCCTTCGGTACCTTGGTTTAAAGTATGGAGCTTATTGGACAACAAACAAAAATTTTCTCTCCAAATGGATGCCTAACCCGAGAGCCTCTCAATGAATTCTTCCAATTTCTTGAAAATTTAGCTAAGTGTAGAACTTGTCTTGCTACTAGTACATATATATAACACTATGGAGGGTTAAGATTAGAACAAATGGGTGGCCTAGATGAGTTTCACAAGGATCAAGCCCAAGTGGCCCTTTGACAAGTCAACAATGTCAAGCTCTTTGTCTTAGCAAGACTTGGTCATTTAAATTATGGTCAAATGACCATTTTATCCATGCCATTTTGTCCAAGACCACTAAGGGGGGTGACACGTGTCGCCCTCCCGTTCGTCGCAATATTTCATTTTCCGACAAATTCCAAAATTCTGATAAATCTTACTCGTCTCAAATCTTAACATTTTTTAGTTCTTACGTACGTTCTTATAAATATATCCTGGAATTCTGGGGTGTAACATTATTATCCCCTTAGAAACATTCGTCCCCGAATGTTCTTTTGGGAGTCAAACTTAAAGATAGCGGCATAGTCTTCTTACAACCCCTACATATCAATAATGCCACACGTGGCCACATAACAATACTCATACTAAAATGTCAAGCTGAACCCCATGTGTCAACGTCGGTTATCTGAATAAAGCTTCTGCTGACTCTGAGCTTACTAATAATCTTTCTTGGATAAGCTTCGCCTTATCCACAGCCCGCTGAATCAAGTCTGGACCAAATAACTGAACCTCGCTTATGTCGAACCAACCAACCGGCGATCTATACTTTCTTACATACAAGGCCTCATACAGGGCCATCTGAATACTGGAAGGGTATCTGTTATCGTACGTAACTCAATAAGAGGCAAATAATTCTTCCAGCTAACTCTGAAATCAAATAACATCGGTCCGCAACCTATCCTCAAGTGCCTGGATAGTACGTTCTGCCTGTCCATCGGTCTGAGGGTGTAATGCAACACTGAGACTCACATGTGTCCCTAATCCCTTCTGAAAAACCTCCAGAAGTTATCTATAACCGAGCTCATCTGTCTGACATCATAAACGTAGGAACCTCGTGCAGTCTCACAATCTCCCTGCTATATAATCTAGAATAACCTCAGCCGAGTAAGTGGTCCCAATCCGGAAGAACACGGCTGGTTTCGCCAGCCTATTTATCATGACCCCCAGAGAGTCGCACTTCCTCTGAGTATGATGCCACCCTGTAACAAGATCCATATTAATCACCTCCCATATCTAAGTCAGGATCTCAATCGCCTGTAGTAGCCCACTGGGCTTCTGGTGCTCAACCTTGACCTGCTACTAATTCGGACACTAAGCAGTAAACTCCGCTATGTCCCATTTTTCCGGTCATCTTACCAATACAAACATCTGAGGTCACGACACAACTTAGTCGACCCCGAACGATTAGAGCAATAAGCACTGTGTGCCTCCCCTAAAACCTGCTGACTAGACCTGCAGCACCGGGTACATACAATCTATCCTCATATCACAGCACCCCATCCGGTGCTACTCAAACAGGCTCTTCTCTTCTCGGAGAGCCGTATCTCGATATCGTATCATAACTGGATCCTCATACTGTTGCCTCTTAACCTCCTCAACGACGGAAGACCCGGCAACCTCTCGGATCTAAACTTCATTAACCATGGAAACAAATAATCGAACCCCTCAGCTCGGTAGCTGATGAATCTCTCGGACCGCGTCCTGTCTGTCTGGCTTCCCATCTGACAAACTACCCATAGATCCACGACTAAGAGTACCTGTAACCATCTCGACTTTCCCCGGGTGGTATAGGATATCAATATCACAATCCTTGAGTAACTCTAACCACCGTTTCTGTCGCAAATTCAGCTGCCTCTGTCTGAAGATATACCGGAGGCTCTTGTGGTTTGCACAAATATCCACATGAAGTCTATATAAGTCACGCCTCTAAATCTTTAAGGCATGATTAACTGCCGCCAACTCTAAATCGTGAGTGGCGTAATTTCCTCTCATGCTTCCCTAACTGCTGGGAAACATAGGCTCTAACCTTATCGTGTTGCGTCAGCACACAACCTAGCCCAACACCCAATGTGTTACAATAATAACCTAACCCTCTAGTCTCTCAGGAGGGGTTAGAACTGTAGTCGTGGTCAACTTATCTTCCAATAACTGGAAGCCTTTCTCATACCTGCGAAATATTCGGGTATCCTTAATCTCAATTATGGTTCCTGTTTCTCTTTGTCACGACCCGAAACTGGGCCCGTGACTGGTGCCTTACCCCGGGCACCCTAGTGACACAACATCAGAGTAATCAGCGGAACATAAAACAACAACATGAGATAACAGAAATATAAAACAATAATCAGGAAAACTTGCACGTCGGCATATATATAAACATCAACTCTTTTACAAATGAACAGCTTAATCCTTTTTACCAACCCTGCCCACAACAGTACTACAGACCTCTAAGAATGATACGACCACCATGGCGGGACAGGGCCCCGCCAAACCCCTGAATGTAAACACTTACTACGACAGGGGACTATACCACTGATAAGCCTCCGGAGAAACGGAGCTTCCCAACGAATGCGTGACCACGAGAGCTAGGATCAACGATCGATGTACCTCAACTGCGGCATGAACGCAGCCCGAAGAGTCGATCAAGACAGTGCAGGTATGTCAAACTAAAAATCAATACTGTAAATGAAATCATAGTAGTCTATACCAAGCAGGAGACATGTATGATAACCAAACTCTGATTCACCACAAATAAGCGATCATGTCAAGTCGTGGACTCACACCTCAAGTCATCACTCAATTTAACAATGGGTCTCACGCCCAACATCAATCGTGCGTGGAATACCTTCCTCACCCGGCGGTTTATGATATACAAGCACCAAGGAATACATGAACACGGGTCCGCTGTGTCCTAATAAAGCATGCGGGGTAAGTACGAAGGCATAGCCGACTACTAACACCCACAGTACCAACAAGGTCATAAACTGTATCATAAGATCTGTCTAGACCGTCACATGATCAAAGCTGGCCACTTGCCCGCAGTATCTAATGTGCGCGTCTAGTCCTGGAACTTCCGACTCGCGTAGGCCAATCTCATCGGCCGCATAGGTATTCCGCATCGAGGGTAGCTACTCCGGCATCGTCACGGACTTTCGAGTCGCGTAGCGCTGAGACCGCATGCCCATAAAGGACGATACTAACACGGAACTCGTAGCTCATAGGCCCCAGGACCGCGTGAGGTATTCTCGAATCATGGTCCTGCATCGCTGAGTCTACCCGCGTCGGAGGCGACTTAACCCGGAATCATCTCAAGAGATGAATGCCACAATACTATCATAACGACTGATAGTTAATAAGCACAATCAAGGGAAACCCCCTTACACAAACATCACAAGATACTAACACACGTAGCATCCTAACACGTTTACTTATCAAAGCAACAAGAAAGTATTACAAGGCTATCACAAACCAATACAATCAAGTTATTCACACAAGGTACTTTCTACTAACAAGTTCGGGTATCTATCCCCAAAGTACTTCACACATTAAAATCTAAAAAAAGATCTGTTTCTTTCACATAAGTCACACAATACCCGTAGTATAAAATAGAGTGACTGTCCTTTTAAGAAAACCAAAACTCTTACCTTTGTAAAATCAAGTAACAACATTATTTTCCAAACGTCCAAGTTTGCCTAATTTCAAATGTTCACGTTTCTTATTTTAGAAAGGTTTCGCAGTTCATAGTCTTATTCATTTAAGAATATAATTCTCTTTTAAACAATCTGAGAAACATAAGCCTTATATGTGAGTAGGATATTCTTGTTTATAACAATCTTATTACAGCAGCCATGATCTAGGAAATATCATTTTGTCTCATCTTAGCTTCTATGCAGATGGAAGTTTCTACTGGTTTTAATAATACTTAATTATTCAAAACATTTCCTTTTATTAACGCTGCAGTGGTTTGTCGATACACATCCTGATTTCCAAAATCAGTAAAACGTTCTTAAGCCGTTATACCTAACTTCCCATAAAGCTAGTATAACTCTTAAGTTCTCTTAAACAAAGTATTACTTCTCTTTCAAAACGATTTCAGAAATCTTTTGAAATACTTCAAGTTCTTTATAATCACACATCAAGCCAGTTATAAACAAATCATTTACCTTTTAAAAACCACAAAGTGTTTTCTTATCTACATAAAGCTGTTATAACCAACTTCCCATAAAGCCGTTATAACACTTTATGTTTTAAACCCATCGAATACATTTAGCACGTATGCGTCTACCGTACTACATAGTTCACACATATCATGCTAGAAGAGATAGGAAGAGGTTCACATACCTCGCGACGATTATCGACTAATAGCAAAATGCTCCGAGTACCTCAAGCCGTCGGCTACTCCTTAAGCCAAGTAGAACGCGCCACACGTAGTACTTCAACCTATAAGGCCACAAGGCGCTTATTAACATCTAGATCTTATCGTAGAACATTCTACCGAAAATTCGACAGCACCTCCCCCCCCCGCAACAGCGTAAATCTCCTCTATCGGTCGGCCATCAAGCCAACCAGGGGGTTATACATCTAACCCGACGGGTATAATTCTACTCACAAGATTACTACACAAGTCTCATCAGAATACTGTCTATGTAAAAGCAGTTCGATTCTTGAGCTTAAGTCCAAGGACATTGCCACAAGCTATGTTCAGTTATATATATATAGTATACTTTAACTATATTTTCCTACAACATGTAATATCCAATTACAATAGGGGGACAAGATATTTACCTCGCTAAGCCCATAATTATCCAAATATAAAGTCGATCCTGGGCAATCGTTTAGCTCCAACTCCGAGCGCTCCAACCGCTCTAAACCACCCAGAAGTTCTAACCAACTTCTTCACAATACTCAACTGACTATGGAGATTTTCCTAGGGTTTCGGTTTTGTGGTGACGGGAAGTATAATAGTATTTACGGGCTTTTCAGATAGGTATAACCTTAGAATACAACAAGGTATACTGGCTAAGGTAATTTGGGCATTATAACAATACTTTTGAGAGTATTTCTACCAAGAGGGGGTATTATATGAAAACAAACTAGGCAGGGGTACCCACTGCCACACCACAAAGGAGGGGTGGCTACCCTACCTACCCCCACTAGGGGACTCTCGCCAAGGGGAGAGAGGGGCTCTCGGCCAAGACACTACACTAAGGGGGAAGGAAGAAGCTTTCAAGACTTAGGCAATTTGTGAATGAATTAGTCTTCAAAGGGGGGGGGGTATTTATAGGTCAAGTGAAAGCCAACCAATGGCCAAGATTACACCAAGTGTTAGGCAAGTGTAGGGCCAAGATTCACCCATGTGTACCTAGCCAACTTGCACACAAAATATCTACCAAAAATATCTCCCACTTGCCTTCCCAAATCGTCCGTAGCCGCGCTTGCCCTGATGAGAGGTGCCAAGTGTCGCCCTCTCGTTGGTCAAAAATGTTCCGTCTCTCGGAAAAATCCGAAAAAATAACAAAAGACATAGCCGGAATTTTCCCCTCGCAAGTTATGAAAAACGTTTCGTCGAAAAACGACTCTAACCGGGTGTTGTGCACAAATGCCATTCGGCTAGCCACTGGCGGGGTGACACGTGTCACCCTCCTATTGGCCCAAAATAAAACATCTTAGAAAATATCCATAATGGCCAAAATCTCGAAAACAAAGTGGGCCCTACAAAAGTAAATTTCTCCGTGGGCCCCACGTGACCATTTTCGAAAATAAAATTCCATAATTCTCTAATATTCCGGAAGTCCGAATACCAAATCGGGAATCCAATTCCCATTAACGAACCTTTTTCCTTCACAAAACGGAAACTTTTCCGTGGAAAAATCGCCTCTTTCTTCCTTTCCAATCTTTCTGCCGTATTCTCGCACGCACGCCCTCGCATACATACCCTAGAACTACGGGTATAACATTCTCCTCCTTAGAAACATTCGTCAAGAATGTTCCTTCTAAGTCTCATAACAAACGTGCGACAGTATAGTCTTCACTACTTTACTTACGAGAACAATCTCGCCATACGGCCATGGAAACACTGCGCAAAACTTACATCTAAGTCCACGAGAAACACCTCTACATCACCACAAATACCTCTTCCGGGTCAAAATATACTTCCTTAGTCACGATACCACTTTTGTCACTTTGTCGCGAGCCTTGCTCGACGACCCAACAAATGGTACGGAACAACTGCCATGATCCGGAGGATCACGTACACTCGAACTCTTACCACATTATGATACGGCTTCAGTTTCCAAAACTCGGGGGTAATATCTCTAACTTGGTCATCATTAACTGGGGACATTCTGGATGGATCTTCGATACTTTCCGATCATAACAATACGAAGACCGGACGCCCTTCCTCCTAAGTCGGACGGCAAATGCTAACCTATAAACGGCCTATTCTTCACATGAACTCACAAAGGCCCAAAGTAACTCGGGCTAAGTTCCTTCATTTCCAAAACTCGTCACACCACGGCCGGGTGGTACTTTCAAGAAGACCGGCCGTCAACACGAACTCTGGCGTCGCCGATTATCCGCACGATTCCTCCGAGCTGCGGAACTTCTTCTAGACAAGCTTCACTATCCACATCTGTGGAACAAGCTGAACTAACTATCTCGAACCACGCCAACATCGAACCAATCGACCGGCAACTTGCATTTCTTCTACAAGGCGTCACAAGACGACATCCGAACACTGAAATGGTAGCTTAAACACTCCCCCAACCGGAGACAACGATCATCACGGCTACGCGAAATCAAAACATCGCCCGAGGCGAATGCGTCTGGAGACTCACCTGAGTTCCTAGCCCTGCCTGGTACAAACTCCCAGAAAGAGAAACAGCCGTACCCTGGGCTCCACTGTCCGTCATAAGGTGAAGGTAGGCACCCCGTGCAACCTCACAACCTTTTCAGATAACATCAACACTGCCGAGGGAACGACCCTGACCGAAGAACACGATAGTCGCCCCATCGGCCCGATCAGCGGTCGAACGTCCACGAACTTGCACGCGGCTAACTAAACATGGGCCTAACACCTCATGACCCTAACACAAAGAGGGACCACCACAAACTGACCCCACCACCAAACCTACCGCGGGTTGACCCGCGTAGCCTCAACCCGACCCGTGGCGCACAATACCATCTCCCCGAAGGAACAATCTTACTAAACACGTTACGAAAACCTAGCGGTCTTCTTAGCTCAACTACCCTCTTTCATTTCATACTACATAGGGACTTATCCCAAACACAGCTCACGTGCACTATGCACTCCTATAAGGGTCAAACATAAACATACGTCTCTACCCGAGATGGCCTTACCTCTAAGGTCTTTGCGTATAAAGCTCTAAGGCTCACACTTTCTCTATCCTCCAAAATCTTACTCGGTTAACCCACCATGATTTCTAATCACAACTAACACACTGCTATCAGAACATAGCACTTAAGGTATACTCACCTTGAAAGTTACCGAAGGACCTCGCTGCTCTGGCCCTCTTCTGCTGTCCTTGGTTAACCCGTCGATCTCTACGTTTCTCGGCCTGCTGCGCATAAGCCCGTACACAGGCCATGCTCAAGCCTAACTGAAGGATTACTCTTGCACAACCTTCTCTTAGGTAGTCAAGACTCGCGATACATCGGTATACTCTCGGTAGCCAAATCCATAGCTAGTAACAAGGTTGTCTCTTGCAATCTATATTCTCGGTTCGTCATTGGGCGAAGGTTCACATATCATGGCGCAGAGGAATCGCCGTCGCCATGCTTAAACTCACGGGGCTAGTGGCGTCGCGAAACCCCGAATGAAGCACTACCCTAGGTAATGATTTGGCTGTGCCCTCGCCACCTCCGAACTCTACTCGCGGCTCCTCGGTGCCTTGTCCTCTGGGCGGGTTGCCCACGCGGAGGCATAACGATAAGGAAATAATTTCGTCGGAGGGTCGACTTACAACACGGTTCTAAGGCACGATCTCGAGTGAGAAGAATAGAAACCAATCCTAAATATCCTATAGCCTCACGATTATTGGTGTGGTGCACAACACCGATAATCAAGACTCTCTGGATACGGTGCGTAGACACTTTCCGAGGATTAAGCGCTCGATACCACTTTTGTCACGACCAGCGGGCGTGATGGTGCCTTACCGGGCACCCTAGTGACACAACATCAGTGTCGGTGAACATAAAACAACAACATGAGATAACGAAATATAAAACAATAATCAGTGAAAACTTGCACATCGGCATATATATAACCATCAACTCTTTTACAAATGAACAACTTAATCCTTTTACCAACCACGCCACAACGATACTACGGACCTCAAGAATGATACGACCTGATGGCGGGGCGGGGCCAAACCACGAATGTAAATACTTACTACGGCGGACTATACCTGATAAGCCTCGGAGAAGCGGAGCTTCCCAAACGCTTGTGACCACGAGGCTAGGATCAACGATCGATGTACCTCAACTGCGGCATGAACGCGGCCCCGAGAGTCGATCTAACAGTGCAGTATGTGAAACTAAAAATAAATCAGTAAATGAAATCATAGTAGTCTATACCAAGCGGGAGACATGTATGATAACCAACTCTGATTCACTACAAATAAGCGATCATGTCAAGTCGTGGACTCACACCAGTCATCACTCAATTTAACAATGGGTCTCACGCCCACAACATCAATCGTGCGTGGAATACCTTCTCCAGCTGCCAGCTTTATGATATACAAGCACCAAGGAATACACATGAACACGTGTCCCACGTGTCCTAATAAAACTGCATGCAGGGTAATGCGAAGGCATAGCCGACTACTAACACCAGCTACCAACAAGGTCATAAATCGTATCATAAGATCTGTCTGACCGTCACATGATCAAAGCCGGCCACTTGCCGCAGTATCTAATGTCGCGTCTAGTCCCGAACTTCCGCGACTCCGCGTAGGCCAATCTCATCGGCCGCATGAGGTATTCCCGCGTCGGTAGCTACTCCGGCATCGTCACGGACTTCGAGTCGCGTGGCGCTGAGGACCGCGTGCCCATAAAGGGCGATACTAACTGGAACTCGTAGCTCGCATAGGCCCCGGGACCCGCATAAGGTATCTCGAATCATGGTACCAGACCGCCTGAGTCTACCCCGCATCGGAGGGCAGCTTAACCCCCGGAATCATCTCAAGAGATGAATGCCACAATACTATCATAACGACTGATAGTTAATAAGCACAATCAGAAACCCCGCACAAACATCACAAGATACTAACACACGTAGCATCCTAACACGTTTACTTATCAAAGCAACAAGAAAGTATTAGAAGGCTATCACAAACCAATACAATCAAGTTATTCACACAAGGTACTTTCTACTAACAAGTTCGGTATCTATCCCCAAAGTACTTCACACATTAAAATCTAAAAAAAGATCTGTTTCTTTCACATAAGTCACACAATACCCGTAGTATAAAATAGAGTATCCTTTTAAGAAAACCAAAACTCTTACCTTTGTAAAATCAAGTAACAACATTATTTTCCAAACGTCCAAGTTTGCCTAATTTCAAATGTTCACGTTTCTTATTTTAGAAAGGTTTAGTAGTTCATAGTCTTATTCATTTAAGAATATAATTCTCTTTTAAACAATCGAGAAACATAAGCCTTATATGTGAGTAGGATATTCTTGTTTATAACAATCTTATTACAATGACCATGATCTAGGAAATATCATTTTGTCTCATCTTAGCTTCTATGCGGATGGAAGTTTCTCTGGTTTTAATAATACTTAATTATTCAAAACATTTCCTTTTATTAACGCGATGGTTTGTCGATACACATCCCGATTTCCAAAATCAAGAAAAGCGTTCTTAAGCCGTTATACCTAACTTCCCATAAAGCTAGTATAACTCTTAAGTTCTCAAAACCAAGTATTACTTCTCTTTCAAAACGATTTCAGAAATCTTTTGAAATACTTCAAGTTCTTTATAATCACACATCAAGCCAGTTATAAACAAATCATTTACCTTTTAAAAACCACAAAGTGTTTTCTTATCTACATAAAGCTGTTATAACCAACTTCCCATAAAGCCGTTATAACACTTTATGTTTTAAACCCATCGAATACATTTAGCACATGTACGTCTACCGTACTACATAGTTCACACATATCATGCTAGAAGAGATAGGAAGAGGTTCACATACCTCGCGACGATTATCGACTAATAGCAAAATGCTCAGTACCTCAAGCCGCTCGGCTACTTTAAGCCAAGTAGAACGCGCCACACGTAGTACTTCAACCTATAAGGCCACAAGGCGCTTATTAACATCTAGATCTTATCGTAGAACATTCTACCGAAAATTCGACACCTCCCCGCATGGCAGCGTAAATCTCCTCTCTATCGGGTAGCCATCAAGCCAACCGGGGGTTATACATCTAACGAACGGGTATAATTCTACTCCACAAGACTACTACAAGTCTCATAATACTGATCCTATGTAAAACAGTTCGATTCTTGAGCTTAAGTCGAGGACATTGCCACAAGCTATGTTGATTATATATATATAGTATACTTTAACTATATTTTCCTACAACATGTAATATCCAATTACAATAGGGGACAAGATATTTACCTCGCTAAGCCCATAATTATCCAAATATAAAGTCGATCTGGGCAATCGTTTAGCTCGACTCCGAGCGCTCAACCGCTCTAAACCACCCTTAGAAGTTCTAACCAACTTCTTCACAATACTCCGGACTATGGAGATTTTCCTAGGGTTTCGGTTTGTGGACTGGGAAGTATAATAGTATTTACGGGCTTTTCGTATAGGTATAACCTTAGAATACAACAAGGTATACTGCTAAGGTAATTTGGGCATTATAACAATACTTTGAGAGTATTTCTACCAAGAGGGGTATTATATGAAAACAAACTAGCAGTGGGGTACCCCACGGCCACACCACAAAGGAGGGGGGGTGGCTACCCCTCGGCCTACCCCACTAGGGGGGGGGACTCTCGGCCAAGGCACTACACTAAGGGGGAAGGAAGAAGCTTTCAAGACTTAGGCAATTTGTGAATGACTTAGTCGTCACAGGGGGGGTATTTATAGGTCAAGTGAAAGCCAACCAATGGCCAAGATTACACCAAGTGTTAGGCAAGTGTAGGGCCAAGATTCACCCATGTGTACCTAGCCAACTTGCACACAAAATATCTACCAAAAATATCTCCCACTTGCCTTCCCAAATCGTCAGAGCCGCCTTGCCCACTGATGAGAGGTGCCAAGTGTCGCCATCTTGTTGGTCCAAACTGTTCCGTCTCTCGTAAAAATCCGCAAAAAAAATAAAAGACATCGCCGGAATTTTCCCCTCGAATGTTATTAAAACCGTTTCGTCGAAAAACGACTCTAACCGGGTGTTGTGCACAAATGCCATTCGGCCAAGCCACCTAGGCGGGGGTGACACGTGTCACCCTCCTATTGGCCCAAAATAAAACATCTTCCGAAAATATCCATAATGGCCAAAATCTCGAAAACAAAGTGGGCCCACAAAACCGTAAATTTCTCAGTGGGCCCACGTGACCATTTTCGAAAATAAAATTCCATAATTCTCTAATATTCCAGGAAGTCCGAATACCAAATCTGGGAATCCAATTCCCATTAACGAACCTTTTTCCTTCACAAAAACCGGAAACTTTTCCGTGGAAAAATCGCCTCTTTCTTCCTTTCCAATCTTTCTGTCGTATTCTCGTACGTACGTCCTCGCATACATACCCTAGAACTACGGGGTATAACACTCTTCCTCTGTCGCAACCAAACTTGGTCACCAACTTAGATTTGATTCTTTTGCTTGCCTCATGGCTAAGACTTATTGTCAATCACAATTTAGGGGGGAGATTTCCTTGATCTCGTCAAGTAGTAACCCGATTATTCTCTCCCAGCTCGTAGAGCTTATAGTCAGGTGTTCAACCGCAATTCACGGTATTACCTACTCCAATGACTTGTCAAGATTTCTTATTGTTCGAGTGTCTGCTCGTCTTTCCTTTATAAGTTATTTCAAGTTGTCCTGGGGTCCCTTACCCCTCCGTATTTTCTTACTATTTTTCTCGTCAGTACAGATGCTACCACCTTTCCTCGAGGTGTTCTTACTGCCCATTATCTACTAATGGTCTTTACACTAGTCTGGGGTAATCATATCTCGTGCAACTTACATAACCATTGTTGTATTCTCTTTTACCATTCTGGTCATAACCCTTCCTTATGCTTATTATTAGCAAAAGTATTTCTATCTTGATTCATAATCGTACAGTTTCATACATGCGTACTACCTGTATTTATATCCTTACGACACTTCCTCGACCATTTCGTAACATCGTTCACAATTACCCCAACACAACTTTTCCCACGATTATCTAAGACTGTAACCTATGACATGACGATACCGAAGACCTTACCAGTCTCATATCCTTCGTCGAACAACATGGGTACACGCAACCCCATAATACGTAAAACTGTCCTTTTACGTGGGGGAGAGAACTTATCTCCCTTACATAAACTTTCCTTGGAGTCACAACCCTAATCACAGGGTCCTCTTGCGGTCCAGTAAATATCTAATCATCACGCACCGCCTTAAAGTCGTGTAGATTTTTAAAACCTACTAAAGATGTCTTCTGTTTTCCGTAGGCAGCACTCGTACTTATCTTATTCTTGCTTGTGCGCTATCCTGGACTTATCCGGAAGGTCGTGGCCCTGACCGCCACACCAAACCAACTCCAAGTACCTCCAAGGGCACTTAACATAAACTCCTTCAAATTCGAGTATTACTTATTTTCTGCATTAATTTACCTCAAATGAACAAGTCACACAGACTTATTAAAATCTACTATGCCAAAAAAGGAAGGATAATTCACTGGTTATAACCACTTCCCTTCCTTTCCACTCGATAACCGGTTTACTGGAAAACTGGTACCGAACCAATCTCTCTCCGCAGTCAACGTTGGCATAACAAGAGGCCAACTAGCCCGTACACATAATGTCCTCAAAGTCTGTCATAATAGCTCTGCTAGGTCTGCTAGGGTCCGACGACGGTATCGTCACCGGGAAATTATTACATACCCGCTCAGCTACCACCCATCACTCACGGGTGTAGTCACCCCGAAAGGTTCTCATGGATTCATGCTCTATTTCTTTACACTTGGTTGCTCTCTTTTTCACTGGTCGTACTCTTTCCGTACTTCCAAACTTATATTAGCATACGTACATAACTTCCATACTAAATCTGGCCTCCAATCTTTGGAGTTACTAAATTAAACAATATAAGGCCATTTTCGGCTCTCACAACCTGGTTCCGGTGGAATGCGTCCACGAACCAGTAAAACGATTGACTAGACTCGGGCCTTGCACCCTCGTGACCCTGTCACGTAGCGGGACTACTACCAACTGATCCCATTCCATTACAGGCTATGGGGCGACTCTTAATAGGTCCTCAACCCGACTCGGCGTCGTACTTAACTCTTATCCTTGGTCTGACTTAAACTTTTACTACCCGAGAAGGCCTTATATACCTAAGGTCTCTGTGGTTATCAACATTCGTAGGCTCGCAATTTCCATGTTCCAAGCCTACCTTATCAGTCCCCCGTAAACGGGTACAAAAACTTCTCGTAATACCATAATTGTGTTGTCTTGACCACAACAACCATACTTACTCCATACGGGTCTCATCCGTACCATTTCCTTAAGCATACCACGTAGCTTAAGTTACTAACATAGTCTCCCATTAAGACCCTTAATTACAACTTCTTAAGGGTCCATTACCTTCTCAGACAACTCATCATCTCCTAATTATCTCAAATTAGTACGTAAAACCTTGATGAGAGTTCATTAAACTGTTTCATACCTTTCCGGTATTTATTTAGTCCTTACCAATTCCTGGTAATCTAAAATCATTCTAGGCAACACATATGTGACCCTCATACATAAATCCGTATAGCTGTATGTCACAATACCAACTATACTACAAATATTACCAACCTGGATACGCAATCCACACAATCTTTCCTGGGTCACATCTGCCTTTCTCGTAGCTGTAATCAACATAACTTGTTAGGGAGAGACGACCCTAACCACACAGCTCTATCGCACGATCTTAGAGTGAGAAGAATGGAAACCAATCCTAAATGTCCTGCAGCCTCCTGATTATAGATGTGGTTCACATAACACCGATAATCAAGACTCTACTAGACACGGTCTGTAGACACTTTCCGAGGACTAACTGCTCTGATACCACTTTTGTCACGTCCCGACCTCGGGCCCGCGACTGGTGCCCTACCTGGGCACCCCTCTCAGGTATACATCAGAGAATAGCAGCGGAACATACACAACTCATAAAATAAAAATCATACTTAGACAGTAGACATCAACAGGCTAACCGATAAGGCTACCTTCCGTAACATATACAAAATCCATAAATAAAATGGTACAATTTTTTTTTCTTTACAACCCAAATCCACAAGATATGACTAAAGACCTCTAAGAATAACAATTGGGACGAGACAGGGCCCCGCCATACCCCTGAATGTACAACAACCGACCATACCAGAGATTTGTACTAAGGATAAGCCTCCGGAGTAATGGAGCTTCTCAACAGCTGAACTGTGATCCTAAGAGTGAGGATCAGCAACCTGTATACTCTACCTGTGGCATGAACGCAGCCCCCCGAAGGAGGTCAGTACAACATGTACCAAATATGTGGCTGAAATCTTGTAGTGAAATCATAAGTCTAAAATAAAGCTGGAAACATGTATGATAACTCAAATAACAGTACACTGTGCCTTACTAACAATGAGAGTAACAAGAGTATACTTTACTGCATAAAAATAGGAGGCTCATGATCAAAGTAGGGCCACCCGCCCGTAGTATCATTAAACAATCCTACTCCTGGGACTATTTCACCCGCATAGGTCCTGTGGACCCGCAATGAGGTAACTTCCTCGCATAGGCTGTATCCGCCCGCATAGGTCGTGTGGACCCGCATGAGGTATTCCTCGCATAGGACTATTTCACCCGCACAGGACTATTTCACCCGCTTAGGCCCGATGGCCCCGCAATGAGTACAAACGCCGCACTCGCATCATGGGTAGCAAATCCATGTAATTAGTAGTAACCCAGGGATTTACCCCGTAAGAATAACATAAACTAGCACAACCGGCTATCATACATAACATAAGCACTACCGGCTTATCATACTTAACATAAGCGCTACCGGCTTATCCTAACATAACATAAGCGCTACCGGCTTATCATACATAACATAAGTAAGTTAAGAAATCCCCCTAACTTATTATTAGTCTTATTCATATACACTCTCATTTTAGTTTACTTAAGACACTAACATGTCATTATAACAATCCGGGAATTTAACCCAAAGTACTACATATTTCTACTCTATTAAAATGACATTTTTTCATATAAAACTTCCAAGATACTAATAACCGTAGTATCAAGTCACATCTATTTTTCAAGACAAGTCACAATACCTTTTAGAAATACATTTAGGCTTCTAAATCAAGTGACTTCTTTCTCTTAAAACCTAAGCAATTGATGCCTTTAAATCAATTTGTCTTTCATTATTTCAAGTCATTTACCATACTTAAATTACTTAGAGTAAATCACCCTTTTTAACTTTCCATAAAGCTATTATAACCGACTTCCCATAAAGCCGTTATACTAGCTTTATACTTTAGAAACTTACATTCTTCTTTATAACCAAGAGACTTAAACTTTCCAAACGAAACAAGTATCATTTACTTTCGAAATACTTAAAGTCTCTTAACTTTTAAAAACCAAGATATCCTTAATATTTTTAAACAAGTGAGTTAATTCCCTAACTCAACCAACTTGAACATTCTTAAGATAAACCAAGGATATCAAATGGACTAGATTCGTCAAAATCTCGTACGTCTACCGTACTATACATTTACAACTTATTCATGCTCAAGAGATAAGAAAGTTCCACATACCTCTTCGGTTCGAACCACTTGCTAAGTCCAATGTGCCGTACGTAGTATGTCAACCTATAATGACCATAATACGTCTATTAACTTCTAGTTTCAAACGTAGAATATTCCAAGTGCAAAGCTACTAAATTCTACGGAAAATCGGACAACACTTCCTTTGTTTCTACATACTTTGTCACCTTTTTCAAGGCCGAATTCAATAACCAAACACGCCACATTTAAGGCTCAACAATGAAGTTAACAATAGGGGATTACACGCCTACAAGATGTCACGACCCATTCCGGGGCCCGTGACTGGTGCCTTACCGGGGCACCCAAGTAGTCATACATCAGAGTAATCAGCGGAAATATAAAACAAGACATGAAACAGTTTATAAAATAAGACACAGTTTATGTGAACAAACGTCGCCTTTCGGCATATATATATAAACAAGGTTTAGCAGTTACATCCTAAACGCATACAACATGACTACACTTAAGGAAATATACAACTATCGCTGGACAGGTCCCCGCCATACCTGACTATACAAAACTATCTACAACAGGAGATCATACCAAAAGTAGAGCCTCGGAAGAGATGGAGCTCCGACACCAACGTGGAGATCCTAAGGATGTGGATCTAGCACGCTTTGCCCTTACTGCGGCATGAATGCGGCCCCGAAGAGTCGATAACAGTACTAAGTATGTGAAACTGTAAAGTACTTAAATGAAATCATAACACTTTTAAAACCAGTTTACAAATATGTATGAAACAATCAAGGAAACCGCACATAGTGCCACATCACAAACAAGAGCAACAATAGGTAAACTGTAATAGGTCTTTTCTAGGCTGCGAATGATCGAAGCAGGCCTCGCGTATTATCACTCTGCAAGCCTAATCACGGACTCCGAGTCCGCAGGCCACTCACGTGGGCCCGCATGAGGTATAACCCGCATCGGGTAGCTACTCCTCGGCATCGCCCCGGACTCGTTGTCGCGCATGGCCACGTAGGCGCATGAGGCATAACCCGCATACTAACTGGAACTCTCGTAGCTCCGCGCATAGGCCCTGGACCCGCGTAGGGTATTCTCGAATCATGGTCCTGCATCGCTGAGTCTACCCCGCATCGGAGGGCAGCTTAACCCCCGGTATCATCTCAAGAGGTGAGTGATAGTACACTAACATAACGACTTATCTTTAAACAACATAAGCACAACAAGGATACTCTCTTATACAAACGTTACAAGATACTAACACACATAGCATCATATCATGTCTACTTATCAAACCATCTTATTATTCTTTTCACAATTCAATATAAGTGCATTATAAACACATAGGCAAACTGTTTCTTTTATCCATCTTAAGTGGTTATACCTAACTTCCCATAAAGCTAGTATAACTCTTAAGCTTCTGTTTTAAAAACCAATTAGTTCTCTTCTGTTAAAAATGATTCAGTATTCTTTTGAAATGTTTTCAGTTCTTTATTATTCAGCTTAAGTAGTGAGGCATTCCGTAAGTATTATTCAGCTTAAGTCAAAGACATTGCCGTAGTTATTATTCGATTAACACGTATGCGTCACCGTACTATATATATATATTGTAAAATATCATGCTTTAGGAAGAATCACATACCTTCTCGTGAACACCACCGAGTTGAATATGTCGCCACGAGAATCGACTATAATAGTCACGAAATCTATCAAAGTCTAGACTACTCAAGGTCATTTTAAGCAGAGGGTTCACAATTCTACGGATTGTCGGGCAGCACAACCCTACCGGTGAGCTATATAAGTCTCATGTAAAAAGTCCTATGTGAGTCTGATTCAATTATTCTTGTTTTAAACCCTTCTACTGTGATGATTCAATTCTATTCGTAATATTCTTCTAAGTATTTAATACTTATTCTTATACTTCTACAGATGCATTCTCTAATACAAAGAGGGTTAGGATTATTTACCTCGGTAAGCCCAATAATATCCTAGATAAAGTCGCGCCTGAGCAAGGTTTAGCTCCTAAGTTGTACGCTCCGGTAGCTCCAAGAAACCTTAGAAGTTCTTCACAACTTCTACAAAGGACTAAGGGATTTGGGCTAGGGTATTTTGGGCATTATAACAATACTAGAAGACAACTTTTCTACCAAGGGAGGGGGGGTAGATTTCGGCTAGGCTAGGGGGGGTAGGCCCTCGGCCAAACTTCACAAGGGGAGGGGGGGAGTGTTTGGACGAACAAGGCTCAAGGGAGAGGAGAGGATTTTCAAGACTTGGAAAGATTTGTGGATGAAGAACTCTTCATCTTAAGGGGGGTATTTATAGGTCAAGGGATGGCCAACCAATGGCCAAGATTAAGACAAGTGCAAGGCAAGTGTAGGGTGAAGATTTACTCCACACAAATATCCTACCAACTCCTTGACTTGTGCACAAGGCACAAAAAACGTGCCAAGCTTCTCCAATTCGTCCTATGGACGATTCAAGTCCACCAATTGGAGGGTGCCAAGTGTCGCCCTCCCGTTGGTCCAAAATGTTTCGTCTCTCGGAAAAATCCGCAAAAATTAGTAATGGCATAGCCGGAATTTTCCCTACGAAAGCTGTGGAAACGTTTCGTCGGAAAACGATTCTATTAGTGAGTTGTGTACAATTTTCGAACTTGGCCTATCCTTAAGGCTAAACTTTCGTACGTACGCCCTCACGTACATACTCCGGAAATACGGGGTATAACATTCTCCCCTCCTTAGAAACATTCGTCCCGAATGTTCCTTCTCAAGACAGTTATCGATAAAGCTTAAACAGTTTGTAAGTGCCACACATGGCCACAAAATAACACTCAGGCAAATATGATAATGGAAATTTACAAGTAGGAAAGTGAATTACCTGGAGGTGTGGGGAATAGGTGAGGATACTTCTGCCTCATGTCCTCCTCGGCTTCCCACGTCATCTCCTCCCTGAGCTCGTTCCGCCACAAGACTTTGACGGAAGCCACGTCCTTCGTCCGCAGACGCCTAACCTGACGATCGACTATCGCTATGGGAATCTCCTCATACGATAACCCCTCGGTCACTTGGACATCGTCAATCGGGTGTACCCTAGATGGATCCCCGATACATCTCTCAAAGATAGATACATGAAAAACCGGATGCACCGCCTCGGATCGGACGACAGATCCAACTCATAGGCAACCTTGCATACCTGCGGACAATCAAAGCGGCCCGATGTACCTTGGTGAGTTTCCTTCTTCCGAATCTCATCACACCGCCATGGGTGACACCTAGGAAAACCCAATCATGAACCTCGAACTCAAGATGCGGCGACGATGATCTGCATCGACTTACATCGACTACGAGTGTCGATAGCCGCTCTCGGATAAGCTTCACCTTATCCACTGCTTTGCGCACCAAATCTGGTCCCACTAGCTGCACCTCGCCCACATCGAACCAACCTATAGGCGATCTGCACTTCCTCCCATACAAGGCCTCATAAGGCGTCATCTGAATACTGGAGTGGTAGCTATTATTATACGCGAACTCAACTAGAGGCAAATGATCCTCCCAGCTACCCCTGAAGTCGATAACACAGGCTCGCAGCATATCCTCAAGAGTCTGGATAGTGCGCTCGGCCTGTCCGTCTGTCTGTGGATGGAATGCGATTTCGAGCTCACTGCGTCCCTAAACCTCTGCGGAAAGACCTCAGGAAGTTGGCGTAAATCGGGCTCCTGCATGCGATATGATCGAAGTAGGGACTCCATGCAGTCTGACGATCTCTCGGATGTAAAGTCTGGCATAATCCTCAGCCGAAAAAGTCGTCCTAACGGGAAGAAAGTGGGCTGATTTCGTCAGCCTGTCGACGATAACCCATATAGAATCATGTCTCCTCTGAGTGCGAGGCAATCCTGTGATGAAGTCCATGTTGATCACCTCCCACTTCCAGGTCGGGATCTCTATCGTCTGTAACAAACCACCAGGCCTCTGGTGCTCTACCTTCACTGCGCGACAACACGGGCCGAGCTACGAACTCGCAGCGTCCTCTTCAAGCCATCCCACCAATACACGGATCTAAGGTCGTGGTACATCTTGGTCGACCACGGATGGATAGAGTAACGCTTGTGTGTGTGCTTCCCAAGAACTGCTGCCAAGTCACGAAACATCCGGAACACACAACCGCCTCAAACCTTAGCACCATCGTGCTACCTTAAGGACCCTTGCCCCGGGAAGGGTGTATCACGATAACGTGCCAAAGCGGATCCTCGAATGTTGCCTCTTCACCTCTCCGACAATGGAAGACTCGGCAACCTCACGAACTCTAACCCCACCGCTATCGAGAACCAATCAAGCGGACACCAAGGCTCGCTGGCGATGCAAATCACGAACCATGTCCTCCTCGCCATTGGCTGCACATCCGATAAGCTCCCATCGACCTACGACTAGAGCATACGCCAACATTGGCCTTCCCGGGTGGTACGGGATATCAACATCGTAATCCTTAAGCAACTATAACCACCGTCTCTGCGTAAGTTCGGCTCCTCGGCTGAAGATATCTGGAGGCTCTTGTGGTGCGTAAAAATATCCACGTGAACCCCATACAAATAGTGCCTCGGATCTTCAAAGCGTGAATCACGGCTGACTCCAATCATGGGTGGGGTAGTTCCTCTCGTGTTTCTTGGTTTGTCGGGATGCATATGCTATAACTCTGCCATGCTACATCAATACATCCCAACCCGATGCCCGACGCATCACAATACACGACATAACCATCCGGACCTGCGGAAGAGTAAGAACGAGGCGGTCGTCGGTCTCTTTCAAGAATCGAAACCGCTCCACAAGCATCGATCCACGAAACTTGGCGCCTACGAGTCGGCTGGTCAATGGTGCGAGAGATAGAAGCAAACTTCTCCACGAACCGCCGATAATATCCTGCAAGGCCCGAGCTGCGAACCTGCGCCGGAGTAGTAGGTCTAGGCAAGTCCTGGCGCTCGATCTTGGCGTGTCCACTCGAATGCCATCGGCCCGACAATATGCCCAAGAAACGCCATCAAGTCAACCAAAACTCACATTTGGAAAACTTGGCGTACTGCTGCTGTCTGGAGAAGCGTCGGCCACGGTCCTCAAATGCTCCGCGTGCTCTCGCTCTGGCGAGAATAAACCAATATATCATAAATGAACACTATCAATTTCGTGTCAAAAAATTGTTTGAACACTCGGTTCATCAAATCCATGAATACCGCCGGAGCATTGGTCAACCCAAAAGACATGACCACGAACTCATAATGCCGTCTGGTCGGAATGCGATCTAGGGACATCCACCTCTCTGACTCGCACCTGATGATAGCCCGACCGTAGATCAATCTTGGAGAAACACCTCGCGCCCTGCAACTGGTCGAACAAATCATCAATCACAGGAAGGGGTATCATTCTTAATGGTCACCTTGTTCATTTTTGTAATCAACACACATGCGCGGCGTCCGTCCTTCTTCACGAACAATACGCGCTCCCGGGGAGAAACACTAGGCACGATGAAGCCGCTTCTCCGGAAATCCCTAAGCTGATCCTTCAACTCTCTCAACTCGGCAGGTGCCATTCTGTATGGCGGAATGGAAATAGGCCGAGTGTCTGGCAATATGTCTATACAAAACTCAATCTCCCTCTCAGGAGGGATACCCGGGAGGTCATCTGGAAACACGTCTGGGAACTCTCTGACCACTGGAACTGACGGAAAATCTGGTACCGCAGCTTCAGTATCAAACACCCGAACGAGATGGTAGATATACCCCTTCTGCACCATCTTCCTAGCCTTGAGGTAGGAAATAAACCTATCCCTCGGCGATACCGTGCTCCCCTCCCACTCAACAACGGCTCCTCAGAGCGGAACCGTACTACTCTCTGCGGTCTACATTGGCGTAGCAGAAGCTAGCCAATCCATCCCCATGATCACGCGTCGAAGTCAATCATCTCCAACTCTATCAAGTCGGCTAGGTCCGACGATCGTAAATGGTCACAGGACAAGCTCTATATACCCGCCGAGCTACCACCGAATCACCCATTTGGCGTAGCTACCTCGAAAGTGCATGGACTCGGGCTCTATCCCTATCCTACTAGCAACAAGGGGAGATATATAGGGCAGTAGAACCGGATCTATCAAAGCATACACATCAAACCCAAACCGATAAGGTACTGTGGCGACATCGGTGAGGCCTCCCGCTCTGTCGGTGGACAAAGCATAAATGCGGTTCGAGGACCGCTAGGCTGGACGAGCCACGACCTGCGCGACCTGCGACTGAGTACCACGCCTCGGGCGAGTAATCGTAGGAGATGATGAAGCGCAGCGAGAACTCGGTGAGCCCTACCACGTAGCCCCGGTCGGACGATCCATCGCAAAGTGACCTGCTGGCCTGGCGTAACAAGCTCAAAAGTAGTACCACACTTCCGTAATGGGATCTGCATCGGCCACACCTGGGGGTGGTCGTCGGCGATCTTGCTACTCGGGCGTGCAAGCCACAGGGCCACAGTGCCCTCGAATACTCTGGCTGTGCTGAGGACGGTGCAGGAGTGCTCTGAGCTGGCTGTGGTGCAAATCTAGACTGCTGCTGAGGCCGCCCACCACGATAGCCACCAGAAGACCCTCCCGTCCTGGCCTTCTTCTGCTGCTGTCTGTCCACTCGTCGACCTCTGCGCTCCTCGCATCCAAGGGCATGAGCCTGCATGCGGGTAATGTCCATACCCGGCTGAAGAGAAACACCCGCACATGACTCGGCCATATAATCATCTAGCCCGGTGACGTAGCGGTGCACCCTATCCTCCATATCTGCTACCAATGCTGGGACATATCGAGCCAATGAATCAAACTCGACATTGTACTCCCTGACAGTGCGTCCTCTCTGCCTCAGCAGTAAAAATCTATCAGCCCGCGCCCTCCTCATCTGTGGAGGCAAGAAGTGAGTGAGGAAAGCCTCGAGAACTCATCCCAGTAGGCGGGGGCGTGCTCTCCCCGGGATAACTCCCATGAATCAAACCAATCGATCGCGGTATCACACACCGATGCGAACCGGAGTCACGACTCTGTCTCGAGGCCTTGATCACCCGCATGATCCTCTGGTAGCGGATGAACTCCTGCGGATCATCCTCCGGCCTCGACCAGTAAAACTCTGGCGGGCTCTGACTCAAGAAATCTCGTAGTCTCAAACTATTCGCCTCGGGTGCACCACGGGTGCGCCCGAGCTGAGGCTGAACTGGGCGCGCGTCCGGCCTCTCGCCGTATCGGCCACAACTCAGCCAATAGCCGGGCCATCTCCTTGTACCCTAACTCCTCAGCCTCGGTGTGGGGCGAGGTGTGGGCACTGTGGTCTCTTTGGGGCGGCGTCATAGAACTCGCCGTCTCGGTATAGACCCGGGCACGAGCCCTCATGACTCTGGGTGTCTCGCTAGCGCCTCTCGCCATTGCCTTGCCTTTTGGGCGGGTTGCCTTACGTGGAGGCATAATCATTCTGAGAAAGGAATACGTTAGAGGGTCCAACCTATAACATGACTCTAAAGCACGATCTCGGAATGAGAAGAATGGAAACCAATCCTAAATATCCTATAGCCTCACGATTATTGGTGTGGTGCACAACACCGATAATCAAGACTCTACTAGATACGGTGCAGTAGACACTTTCCGAGGATTAATCGCTCGATACCACTTTTGTCACGACCCATTCGGGGCGTGATCGTGCCTCAGGGGCACCCAAGTAGTCATACATCAGAGTAATCAGCGGAAATATAAAACAAGACATGAAACAGTTTATAAAATAAGACACAGTTTATGTGAACAAACGTCGCCTTTCGGCATATATATATAAACAAGGTTTAGCAGTTACATCCGACACTGTACAACATGACTACAGACCTCTAAGGAAATATACAACTATGGCGGGACAGGGCCCCGCCATACCCTGACTATACAAAACTATCTACAACAGGGAGATCATACCAAAAAGTAGAGCCTCCGGAAGAGATGGAGCTCCCGACACCAACGTGGAGATCCTAAGGATGTGGATCTAGCACCTGCTTGCCCTTACCTGCGGCATGAACGCAGCCCCCCGAAGGAGGTCAGTACAACAGGTACTAAGTATGTGAAACTGTAAAGTACTTAAATGAAATCATAACACTTTTAAAACCAGTTTACAAATATGTATGAAACAATCAAGGAAACCGCACATAGTGCCACATCACAAACAAGAGCAACAATAGGTAAACTGTAATAGGTCTTTTCTAGGCTGCGAATGATTGACGGGGCCACTCGCCCGTATTATCACTCTGCAAGCCTAATCTCGGACTCCGGAGTCCGCATGGCCACTCACGTGGGCGCATGAGGTATAACCCGCATCGAGGGTAGCTACTCCTCGGCATCGCCCCGGACTCGTTGTCCGCATGGCCACATGCCGCATGAGGCATAACCCGCATACTAAGCTGGAACTCTAGTAGCTCCTCATAGGCCCCCTGGTCGCGCATGAGGTATTATCGAATCATGGTCCTGCATCGCTGAGTCTACCCGCGTGGAGGCGGCTTAACCCCAGTATCATCTCAAGAGGTGAGTGATAGTACACTAACATAACAGCTTATCTTTAAACAACATAAGCACAACAAGGATACTCTCTTATACAAACGTTACAAGATACTAACACACATAGCATCATATCATGTCTACTTATCAAACCATCTTATTATTCTTTTCACAATTCAATATAAGTCTGTTATAAACACATAGGCAAACTGTTTCTTTTATCCATCTTAAGTGGTTATACCTAACTTCCCATAAAGCTAGTATAACTCTTAAGCTTCTGTTTTAAAAACCAATTAGTTCTCTTCTGTTAAAAATGATTCAGTATTCTTTTGAAATGTTTTCAGTTCTTTATTATTCAGGCTTAAGCCGTGAGGCATTGCCGTAAGTATTATTCAGGCTTAAGTCAAAGACATTGCCGTAGTTATTATTCAGTTAACACATGTACGTCTACCGTACTATATATATATATTGTAAAATATCATGCTTTAGGAAGAATCACATACCTTCTCAGCGAACACCACCTGCCAAGTTGAATATGTCGCGCGCAGAGAATCAGCCTATAATAGTCACAGACATCTATCAAAGTCTAGACTACTCTGAAGGTCATTTTAAACAGAGGGTTCACAATTCTACGGATTGTCGGGCAGCACAACCCTACCCGGTGAGCTATATAAGTCTACTGTAAAAACAGTCCTATGTGAGTACAGTTCAATTATTCTTGTTTTAAACCCTTCTTTGTGATGACAGTTCAATTCTATTCTGTAATATTCTTCTAAGTATTTAATACTTATTCTTATACTTCTACAGTATGCATTCTCTAATACAAAAGAGGGTTAGGATTATTTACCTCGGTAAGCCCAATAATATCCTAGATAAAGTCGCGCCTGAGCAAGGTTTAGCTCCTAAGTTGTATGCGCTCAGAGCTCGAAACCTTAGAAGTTCTTCACTTCTACAAAGGACTAAGGGATTTGGGCTAGGGTATTTTGGACATTATAACAATACTAGAAGACAACTTTTCTACCAAGGGAGGGGGGGTAGATTTCGGCTAGGCTAGGGGGGGTAGGCCCTCGGCCAAACTTCACAAGGGGAGGGGGGAGTGTTTGGACGAACAAGGCTCAAGGGAGAGGAGAGGATTTTCAAGACTTGGAAAGATTTGTGGATGAAGAACTCTTCATCTTAAGGGGGGTATTTATAGGTCAAGGGATGGCCAACCAATGGCCAAGATTAAGACAAGTGCAAGGCAAGTGTAGGGTGAAGATTTACTCCACACAAATATCCTACCAACTCCTTGACTTGTGCACAAGGCACAAAAAACGTGCCAAGCTTCTCCAATTCGTCCTATGGACGATTCAAGTCCACCAATTGGAGGGTGCCAAGTGTCGCCCTCCCGTTGGTCCAAAATGTTTCGTCTCTCGGAAAAATCCGCAAAAATTAGTAATGGCATAGCCGGAATTTTCCCTACGAAAGCTGTGGAAACGTTTCGTCGGAAAACGATTCTATTAGTGAGTTGTGTACAATTTTCGAACTTGGCCTATCCTTAAGGCTAAAATTTCGTACGTACGTCCTCACGTACATACTCCGGAAATACGGGGTATAACACAAGACGTGTAAAATTCTGCCCCACAATTTATATCAAACTAGTCCAAACTACAAATGTCAATTCGGCCAAAGGTGTAACAACATATCAACCTTTCCAATTTCCTTTTCAATTCAAGTTGTTTAGTATAACATGTTATCAAGCCACAATTGATTATAACTACTACAATCTTCAAGTAGGTAATATGCGACGATTCTAATTATCGACCAAATTGGATTTCAATTTCAAATGGCTCAACATGTCATTTTCGGTTTTTAGCTTCTAAACTTCCATAACACTTATCAATCTTCATAACACATATCACATGATCATTTCTAACTTATCATAACATGGAATCTTCAATTACAAAAGTAAGACGAAGATTATTACCTCACTTAGCCCAAATATGATCCAAGATTACAAGTCGATCCTTAGCAACTTTAGCTCCTCCTTTCGACGTTCCAATCCACTCCAAGCAACCCTTAGAAGCTTATGAAGAACTCCTCTTCAAGTTCCAACTTCAAAGTTGAAGAACTCCTTAGGTTTTCGCCTTGCGACTAATACGAAAACGCCACTTTTCTGGGATCTTTCTATTGAGATACACTTACAATACCCTTAGGTACCTTGGTTTAAAGTATGGAGCTTATTGGACAACAAACAAAAAATTTTCTCTCCAAATGGATGCCTAACCCGAGAGCCTCTCAATGAGTTCTTCCAATTTCTTGAAAATTTAGCTAAGTGTAGAACTTGTCTTGCTACTAGTACATATATATAACACTATGGAGGGTTAAGATTAGAACAAATGGGTGTCCTAGATGAGTTTCACAAGGATCAAGCCCAAGTGGCCCTTTGACAAGTCAACAATGTCAAGCTCTTTGTCTTAGCAAGACTTGGTCATTTAAATTATGGTCAAATGACCATTTTATCCATGCCATTTCGTCCAAGACCACTAAGGGGGGTGACACGTGTCGCCCTCCCATTCGTCGCAATATTTCGTTTTCCGACAAATTCCAAAATTCCGATAAATTCTTACTCGTCTCAAATCTTAACATTTTTGAGTTCTTACGTACGTTCTTATAAACATATCCTGGAATTCAGGGGTGTAACAGAACTATCCTTCCTTCTTTTTACATGATTATTTGGAAAGCCTATGTGACTTGATTTTGGTGAGTCTATGTGACTTGATTTATTTGAAGTAAATGAATTGATTTTGAAAGTATATGAGTCTTGATTATGAAAGTATGAGTGACTTGGTTTGAAATGTATAAGTTACTTGAATTACTTAAAGTTAAGAGATTTGATTTAAAGTTATGAGACTTGATTTCTTTAAAAGATTATGAGACTTTATTTTTCAAGTTATGAGACTTGATTTCTAAAGTTAAGAGATTTGATTTAAAGTTATGAGACTTTATTTTTCAAGTTATGGGACTTGATTTCTAGAGTTAAGAGATTTGATTTATTTTAAAAGTTATAATACTTGATTTGTAAAGTACAAGCTTACTTGATTTTAAAGAAGAGAAGTAACTTGATTTAAAGGTATAAGTTACTTGATTGATTTAAAGAGAATAAATGACTTAAATGTTGAAAGAAGAAGTTCTTGATGTTAAAGGTATAAGTTACTTAAGTTTAAAAGTGTAAGTAACTTGATTTTGATAGCAAAAGTATTCTTGGGGTTCAACTCCCTAAAATTTCATGAAATGATTCTTTTTATAAAGAATAGATGTATGTAGTACTTTTGGGTTTAATCCCCTAACATTACATGATTTGAGTCTTCTTGTAAAGAAGTGAATGTAAGTAGTACTTTGGGTCCAACTCCCTTACATGACGTGATAATGCCTTGGTTGTATTAAAAGGAAAGATGTGGTAGTGTTTTAATTTTCTAAAATGAAAGATGTTATAACGACTTTATGGGATGTTAGTTATAACAGTTTGTGGAAAGTCAAGAGATAGTATAAAATGTTATAAGGAAATCATGTGAGAATGTCCATGATTAAGTCCTTAATATAGTACATGAAATGAAAGTTCCTTGAGTTTATAAAGTGAATGCACGGCGGACGTACATTGTTGTAATGGATCTTAATCCTTAATGAACTATGTGATAGTGCCTTGGTGTTATAAAATGAAAAACTTGTTAGTGTCTTGGTTTCTTTAAAAATGATAGTTCATTCTATTTGTGCTAATGAGACTTGAAGATGATTTAAATGGTACATAGTTGCTTGTGATAGCTATATGTGTACCGTCCTTTATATTTGCACCAAGTCCCAAAAATGGGTCGGGACATGTCGTACCTCGCATGATGATATTGTCTTGGTCATTTTAGAAAGAAAGACATGGTATTGTCTTGATTATTTAGCAAGGAAGGCACGGTATTGTCTTGTTTATTTTAAAAGGAAGGCATGATATTTGCCTTGGTTGTTTTAAAATGAAAGATATGATAGTGCCTTGGTCGTCTAAAATGGTGGCTCATTCACTTGGATCTAATGAGAGTTAAAGATTACATAACTTGCATATGTTGTTCATGATAGCCAGTAGTGCATGTGTTATATTATTTATTACGGGGTCAATCCCAGGGACAATACATATCCGTGGATTTGCTCTCCACGATGCGAGTATGGCATATATGCTCATTGCGGGTTCGTAGGGCCTATGCGGGTGAAATAGTCCTATGCGGGGCATATTACTCCATTGCGTGTCCACAAGACCTATGCGGGTGAAATAGTCCTATGTGGGGCAAATTTCTCCATTGCGGGTCCACAAGACCTATGCGGGTGAAATAGTCCCTTGAATAGGATTGCATAATGATACTCCGGGCGGGCGACCCTAAATTAATCATAAGCTTCCTATTTTAAAACGGTAAAGTTTACTCTTATTACTTTCATTGTTAAAAAGGCACAGTGTACTGGTAGTTGATTATTATACTTATTACATGTCGACAGTGATGTGGGAATTCCACGGGCATGCTTATCTGATGATGGTTGTATATTATACTTGTTACATGCTGACAGTGATGTTGTATTCCACGAGCATGCTTCTGTGATATTATATGCTGAGGGCAGGTGTCCCGGATTTTGACATGGCTTTCATATTTGAAAGTGGTTCGGTTATTCTGATGAGTACTGATGATACAAGTCTGATTGGCTCTGATTTTATATGACACGGTAGGATCTGGTATTTGATTTTCATACTTGCCCCTGTCATTCCTTTGTACAGTTATGATCTTATTTGTTGTACTTTATTTCCGTTCCATACTTAGTACATGTTGTACTGACCCCCTTCGGGGGGCTGCGTTCATGTCCGCAGGTCTAGGTACTCAGTTGTGGATCCGCGAGCTTAGGATCCTTGTTCAGCATTTTGGGATAGCTCCAATGTTCCGGAGCTTGTCATTATGGCTAGGTATATTCAGAGGTACAACGGGGCCATGTCCCGTCATAGTATTTGTCCAAAATCTTAGAGGTCTGTATTCATATGTGGGCTGGACTGGCTAGAGTTGTATATACTTCTTTGATAGTACTTTGGATTTCCTAAACTAGAAGTTGGTCTATATACTTCTTTGATAGTACTTTGGATTTCCTAAACTAGAAGTTGGTCTATATACTTCTTTGATAGTACTTTGGATTTCCTAAACTAGAAGTTGATCTATATACTTCTTTGATAGTACTTTGGATATCCTAAACTAGAAGTTGTTCTATATACTTCTTTGATAGTACTTTGGGTTTTCTAAAATCGAAGTTCCTTTTTATGATTTAAAAAGTATAGATTACATGGTTTGAAAATAACAAGTAACTTGATTTGAAAAGTATATATTACTTGATTTAAAAAGTATAGATTACTTGGTTTGAAAAGAACAAGTAACTTGATTTGAAAAGTATAGATTACTTGATTTAAAAAGTATAGATTACTTGGTTTGAAAAGAACAAGTAACTTGATTTGAAAAGTATAGATTACTTGGTTTGAAAAGAAGAAGTAACTTGATTTGAAAAATATAGATTACTTGATTTGAAAAGTATAGATTACTTGATTTGAAAAATATAGATTACTTGATTTGGAGAGAATAAGTAACTCGATTTGAAAAGTATGGATTACTTGATTTAAAGAGAATAAATGACTTGATTTGAAAGAAGAAGTAACTTGATTTAAAGGTATATGTTACTTGATTTTGAAAGAAGAAGTACTTGGTTTTAAAGGTATAAGTTACTTAAGTTTAAAAGTGTAAGTAACTTGATTTTGATAGTAAAAGTATTTTTGGGGTTCAACTCCCTAGTATTACATGATTAGAGTCTTCGTGTAAAGTGTTACACCCCGTATTTCCGGAGTATGTACGTGAGGACGTACGTACGTTTGTACAAACCCTAATTAGGTTAAGAATGAAATTGTAAGCTTTCGACGGAAAAGATTCCGAAACTTGTGAAGGAAATTCTACGTTTTTAATATTTTAACCGATTACGGATTTTCCCGAGAGACGAAATATTTTGGACCAATGGGATGGCGACATGTGTCACCCTTAGTTGGCTTAGGTTGGACGAATTGGGTGAGGCTAGTGGACAAGTCAATTGGTCAAGTCTTGCAAGTTGATTTTGTGTGAGTGGGAGTAGGTGGGGTGGACGGTTTTGGTGTGTTAGTGGAGTCCACATGGCTCTTTGTTGTGGTGAGCAAGTGTTCCAATATTGTGGTGGACATATGTCCAAATTTTGTGGGAGACACTTGGTTGGAATACCTCATCTTTCACTTGGATCATAATCTCCACCTTCCCTTTGTTTTGATCTTGCCCCTTGAGTGTTCTATAAATACCCCTCCTTGAGTGAAGACTTCTGTCACGACCCGAATCTGGGCCCGTGACTGGTGCCTTACCGCGGGCATCCTAGTGATACAACATCAGAGTAATCAGCGGAACATAAAACACATACATGAAACAAATGAAGTACAAAACAGTAATCTGAGGAAAACTTGCCTTTCGGCATATATATAAATAACAACTCCTACAAATGAACAGTTTAATCCTTTTTACAACCCTGCCGGTACTCTGGACCTAAGAAATGATACGACAACAATGGCGGGACAGGGCCCCGCCATACCCCTGAATGTAAATACCTACAACGACAGGGGACTATACCAAGATAAGCCTCCGGAGAAACGGAGCTTTCCCAAACGACTGTGACCACTAAGAGCGAGGATCAACGGCGGTGTACCTTTACTGCGGCATGAACGCAGCCCCGAAGAGTCGATCTGCAGTACCAGTATGTGGCCGAAAATAAATCGTAAATGAAATCATAGTAGTCTATATAAAGCGGGAGACATGTATGATAACCAAACTACGATTCACAATAAATAAGCGATCATGTCAAGTCGTGGACTCACGCCAAAGTTATCACAATAAAACCGCACGGGGCAAATGCGAAGGCATAGCCGACTACTAAGACCCACGGTACCAAAAATACCACAAATCAGTATCCGAGGTCTTTCTAGACCGCACCACATGATCGGCGGCGCGCCCGCAATATCAATGTGCGCGTCTATCCTCGGAACTCTCGCGACTCGCATAGGTCACCCAGACCGCATGAGGTATTCTCGAATCATGGTCCTGCATCGCTCGAGGTATACCGCGTCGAAGCGGCTAACCTCGGTATTCGCCAGGCTCCCGCGACCGCATAGTCTCAAAAGACCGCATAGTCTCAACGGACCGCATAGGAATCCCGCGTCGGGCTAAACACCGGAATGATCAATCCCGGAGCTACCGCTCTCGCGTAGTCACAAGGACTGCATAGGCCGTATAGACCGCATCAAGGGTGGCAAGCCCTCGGTATAATAAGTCAAGGGTATGTGATACAATAAGACAACGGCTTAACGTTTGACAACGTAAGCACAACAAGAGTGACCACTTTGATAATCACAAGATACTAACACACGTAGCATCCTAACATGCTTACTTATCAAATCAACAAGAAAGTATTACAAGGCTATCACAAACCAATACAATCAAGTTATTCACACAAGGTACTTTCTACTAACGAGTTCGAATTTTTATTCCCAAAGTACTTCATACATTAAATCTTTAAAAGATACGTTACTTCACAACAACCACACAATACACGTAGTATATGAAAAAGAGTGATTATCTTTTTAGAGTAAATCAATTACTTCTCTTTGTAAAATCAAGTAGCAACATTCTTTTCCAATGTTCAAGTTTGCCTAATTTCCAATGTTCAAGTTTGCCTAGTTTCCAATGTTCAAGTTTGCCTTTTAGAAAGGTTTCAGTAGTTCATAGTCTTATTCATTTAAGAATATAATTCTCCTTTAAACAATCGAGAAACATAAGCCTTATGTGAGTAGGATATTCTTGTTTATAACAATCTTATTACAATGACTATGATCTAGGAAATATCATTTTGTCTCATCTTAGCTTCTATGCAGATGGAAGTTTCTCTGGTTTTAATAATACTTAATTATTAAAAACATTTCCTTTTAACGTATGCGATGGTTTGTCGATACACATTCGATTTCCAAAATCAAGAAAACATTCTTAAGCCGTTATACCTAACTTTCCATAAAGCTAGTATAACTCTTAAGTTTTCTAAAAAAATCAAGTACTACCTCCTCTTTCAAAATGATTCAAAATCTTTTGAAATACTTCAAGTTCTTTATTATCACATAACAAGCGCTTATAGTTCAAATCGATTTACCTTTTAAAAACCACAAGTATTTTCTTACCAACATAAAGTCATTATAACCAACTTCCCATAAAGTCGTTATAACACTTTATGTTTAAACCAATCAAATACATTTAGCACGTATGCGTCCGTACTACATAGTTCACACATATCATGCTAGAAGAGATAGGAAGAGGTTCACATACCTCGCGACGAGTATCGACTAATAGCAAAACGCTCAAGTACTTCCAACCGGCTACTCCTTTAAGCCAAGTAGATCGCGCCACACGTAGTACTTCAACCTATAAGGCCACAGCGCTCATTAACATTTAGATCCGCCGTAGAACGTTCTCTGAGAAAATTCGGCACACACATGTGGCGTAAATCTCTTCCTATCGGGCGGCTACCAAGCCAACCGGGGGGTTATACGTTTAATCGGACGTGCACAATTCTACCTCACGAAAAGCTACACAAGTCTCTTTATGTCTGATCCTATGTAAATACTGATTCGATACTCTTCTTTCGAAAAGGTTTCTTATTATTCAGCTTAAGTCAAAAGACATTGCGATAACAACGTTGATACTATATATAGTATACTTCAACTATATAATCTAACAACATGTAATTTCCAATTACAATAGAGGGACAAGATATTTACCTCGATAAGCCCATAATTATCCGAGTTTAAATGTCGATCCTGAGCAAGGTTTAGCTCCTACTCCGTGCGCTCCGACCCGCTCCAAACAACCCTTAGAAGTTCTAACCAACTTTTACTTACTACTTCACTACGGGTGAAGATTTACTTAGGGTTTCGGTTTTGTGACTGAAGGGAAGTATAATAGTATTTCTGGGCTTTTTGTAAAGGTATAACCTTAGAATACTACAAGGTATATGGCTAAGGTAATTTGGGCATTATAACAATACTTTTGAGAGTATTTCTACCAAGAGGGGGATATTTATACGAAAACAACTAGGCTAGGGGGGGGTGTATACCCCTCGGCCTACCCACTGGGGACTCTCGACGAGGGGAGGAGGACGAGAACAACTCTTTCAAGGGAGGGAGGATTTCTAACACTTAGGAAATATTTGGAATGGATGAAGAAGTCATCCTAAGGGGGGTATTTATAGCACAAGTCAAGGCCAACCAATGGCCAAGATCTAGCCAAGTGCATAGCAAGTGTAGGGCCAAGATCTTGCCAAGTGCACCTTATCCATCTACCACAAAAATATCCTACCTACTACTTGACAAAAATGTCAAGCAATTCGTCCAACTTGCCGCCCCAAAGCCCACCAATGAGAGGGTGCCAAGTGTCGCCCTCTTGTTGGTCCAAAATGTTTCGTCTCTCGGAAAAATCCGCAAAAATTAGAAATGACATAGCCGGAATTTTCCCTACGAAAGCTGTGAAAACGTTTCGCCGAAAAACGACTCTAACCGGGTGTTGTGAACAAAAATAATTCGGCCAAGCCTATTTCTCAAGTTCAAATTTTCTACGTACGTCCTTACGTACATACTCTGGAAATACGGGGTATAACATTCTCCCCTCCTTAGAAACATTCGTCCCGAATGTTCCTTCTAAGTCTCGAAACAAACGTGCGCCAGTATAGTCTTCACTACTATACTTACGAGAATCAATCCTGCCACACCTGGCCACAGAAACAACTTGCGCAAAATGCTACATCCAAGTCCTCGAGGAAACACCTCTAACATCACCAAAATGATACCACTTTTGTCACTTTGCCTGAGGCATTAACCTTCTCAAGCGACCCAACAAATGGTACCGGGCTGCATGCGATCACTGAAGCTGTCGTACATTCGAACTCTTACCACATTTCTGATACTGCTTCAGTTTCCAAAACTCGGGGTTACTATCTTCAACTTGGTCATCATTAGCTGGGAACACTCTGGATGGATCTCCAATTTCCTTCTCGAACATAATACGAAAGACTGGACGCACTGCCTCCTAAGTCGGACGGCAAATGCTAACATATAGGCAACCTGGCCTATCCCTCACATGAACTCAAAAGGCCCAAAGTAACTCGGGCTAAGTTTCCTCTTACACCCTATCCGGGGTGGTTCCTTCAAGAAGACCGACCGTCAACCTGAACTCTAAGCGTCGTCGCCAATAATCCGCAAGATTCCTCCGAGCTACCAAAAACCTCTTCTGGATAGGCTTCACCCTATCCACATCCTGCTGAACACGTATGAACCAACTATCTGAACCTTGCCAACGTCGAACCAATCGACCGGCAACTTACACTTCCGCTTCTTTGTTATACCCGTAGTTCCGTGGTATATATGCGAGGACGCACGTGCGAGAATCTGACGTAAAGATTGGAAAGGAAGAAAGAGGTGATTTTTCCACGGAAAAGTTTAGGTTTTGTGAAGGAAAAAGGTTCGTTAACGGGAATTGGATTCCCAGTTTGGTTTTGGACTTCTTAGATTATATTAGAATTATGGAATTTTATTTTGGAAATGGTCACGTGGGGCCACGGGAGAAATTCTGATTTTGTGGCCCGCTTTGATTTTGAGATTTTGGCGTTATGGATATTTTGGAAGACGAAATATTTTGGGCCGAATCGGGGCGACACGTGTCACCCCACGTGGCACCCGGGCGAAATATGTTTGTGCACAACACCCGGTTAGAGTCATTTTTCGACGAAACGTTCTACCTAACTTACGAAGGGTAAATTACGGCTATGTCATTTAGTATTTTTGCGGATTTTTCCCGGAGACGAAACGTTTTGGACCAACGAGAGGGCAACACTTGGCACCCTCTCGTTGGTGGACTTGAAGGGGCGTTAGGGCCGATTGGATGGGCAAGGGTTGCTAGATATTTGTGTAGATATTTGTGAGGGTTTTAAGGAGTAGGGTCTCGGGGCACTTGGGCATATCTTGGCCTCAGCACCCCACTTGGCTAGATCTTGGCCATTGGTTGGCCTTTGCCTATAAATACCTCCGCTTTGAAGACTTCTTCATCCATTCCATAATTTCCAAGTCTTGAAAACCTCCTCCTCCTTGTTGGTTTCGTCCTCCCCTCTTCCTTTGTGAGGCCTTGGCCGAGGTGCACCACTCCTGAGGCCTTGGCCGAGGGTACACCCACTCTAGTGGTGTCGTGAGGTACCCCACTCTTGGTAGGAAATACTCTCCAAGTATTATTGTAATGCCCAAATTACCTTAGCCGTATACCTTGTAGTATTCCAAAGAAACCTCTATACTGAAGAGCAGGAAATACTACCGTATGTCCTTTTTGTCTCAAACCGAAACCCTAAGGAAATCTTCGTTGAGTGATTGAAGTAATTAAGTAGAAGTTGGTTAGAACTTCTAAGGGTTGTTGGAGCGGGTTGGAGCACCGGAGTAGGAGCTAAGCGTTGCTAAGGATCGACATTTATACTTGGATAATTATGGGCTTATCGAGGTAATTATCTTGTCCTCTATTTGTAATTGGAAATTACATGTTGTTAGATTATATAGTTGAAGTATACTATATATAGAACTAAGCTTAATCGCGGCAATGTCTTTTGACTTAAGCTCAAGAATCGAATCAATCTGTAATTACATAGGTCGTATTCTGATGAGACTTGTGTAGTAATCTTGTGGAGTAGAATTGTACCCGTTCGGGTTAGATGTATAACCCCCCCTGGTTGGCTTGGTAGCCGGCCCCGTTAGAGGAGGAGATTTTACGCTGTTGTGGGGGGGGGGAGGTGCTGCCGAATTTTCTGTAGAATGTTCTACGATAAGATCTTGATGTTAATAAGCGCCTTGTGGCCTTATAGGTTGAAGTACTACGTGTGGCGCGTTCTACTTGGCTTAAGGAGTAGCCGGCGGTTGGAAGTACTTCGAGCGTTTTGCTATTAGTCGATACTGTCGCGAGGTATGTGAACCTCTTCCTATCTCTTCTAGCATGATATGTGTGAACTATGTAGTACGGTGAGCGTCATGTACTAAATGTATTTGATTGGTGTAGAACATAAAGTGTTATAACGGCTTTATGGGAAGTTGGTTATAACGGCTTTATGTTGGTAAGAAAATACATGTGGTTTTAAAAGGTAATGAATTGAACTATAAGCGGCTTGTTATGTGTTAATAAAGAACTTGAAGTATTTCAAAAGAGTTTTGAATCATTTTGAAAGAAGAAGTAATACTTGGTTTTGAAAACTTAAGAGTTATACTAGCTTTATGGGAAGTTAGGTATAGCGGCTTAAGAATGTTTCTTGATTTGGAAATCGAATGTGTATCGACAAACCACAAGCGTTAATAAAGGAAATGTTTTGATTAATTAAGTATTAATAAAACCGTAGCAACTTCCATCTGCATAGAAGCTAAGATGAGACAAAATGATATTTCCTAGATCATGGTTCTTTGTAATAAGATTGTTATAAACAAGAATATCCTACTCACATATAAGGCTTATGTTTCTCAGATTTTTAAAAGAAAATTATATTCTTAAATGAATAAGGCTATGAACCACGAAACCTTTCTAAAATAAGAAACGTGAACATTTGAAATTAGGCAAACTTGGACGTTTGGGAAATAATGTTGTTACTTGATTTTACAAAGGTAAGAGTTTTGGTTTTCTTAAAAGGACGGTCACTCTATTTTATACTACGGGTATTGTGTGACTTATGTGAAAGAAACAGATCTTTTAAAGATTTAATGTGTGAAGTACTTTGGGGTTAGATACCCGAACTTGTTAGTAGAAAGCACCTTGTGTGAATAACTTGATTGTATCGGTTTGTGATAGCCTTATAATACTTTCTTGTTGATTTGAGAAGTAAACATGTTAGGATGCTACATGTGTTAGCATCTTGTGATGTTAGTGTAAAGGGGTTTCCTCGATTGCGCTTAAAGTTGTTTGACTATCACCGTTATGTTGGTATTGTACCACTCACCTTGACTTGTGTCCGGAGGTTAAGCCGCCTCCGACGCGGTAGACTCGAGCGATGCAGGACCATGATTCGAGGATACCTCATGCGGGTCGGGGATCCATGCGGAACTACGGAGTTCCAGGTTAGTTTACGGCCGCTTGTGGTCACGCGGTCTTTGTGGCCATGCGGTGCGAGTCGGGGCGATGCGGGAGTAGCTACCCTCGATGCGGGGTTATACCTCATGCGGGCCTATGAGGTTGGCCTATGCGAGTGCGGAGAGTTCGGGGCTAGACGCGCACATTTGATCTGCGGGCAGTGACCAGCTTTTATCATGTGACGGTCTAGACAGATATCATGACACATTTTATGACCTTGTTGGTACTGTGGGTGTTAGTAGTCGGCTATGCCTTCGTACTTACCCTGTACTGTTTTATTAGGACACAGGTGGGACCTGGGGTTCATGTGTATTCCTTGGTGTTTGTGTATCATAAACTGTCGGCAGTGAGGAAGGTATTCCACGGGCACGATTGATGTTGTGGGCGTGAGACCCATTGGTAAAATTGAGTGATGACTTGAGGGCGTGAGTGTAACGACCCGTTCCGGGGCCCGTTACTGGTGCCTTACCCTGGGCACCCTAGTGATACATACATCAGAGAAAATCAGCGGAACATAAAACAAGAGTCATTTAACAAGAGATATAATAAATAAACAGGCCAACCAAAACAGTTGCCTTCAGTATATACATAAAACACGAGCAGTTTAATCCTTATACAACCACATCACAGCGATACTACTGACCTCTAAGATATCTGATGACTATGACGGGACAGGGCTCGCCATACCACGAATGTACAAGAACCTACAACTCGGGAACACCTACCAAAAGATAAGCCTCGAGAAACGGAGCTTCAAATGTTGAATCGTGATCCTAAGAGCGAGGAACCACGGCCGATGTACCTCTACTGCGGCGTGAACGCAGCCCGAAGGAGTCGAGACAACAGTACCAAGTATGTGAAATCGTATAACTGTAAATGAAATCATACTAGTCTATATAAAGCGGGAGACATGTATGATAACCAAACTACGATTCACAACATAAAGCGATCATCACTCGATATAACTATGGGTCTCACGCCCCACATCAATCGAGTTCGCATTATGGCCGCATGCCGGAATCGTGCGCCGGTGTAGACATGTCCATGATGCAACAATAATACCAATGTCCCATGGCCACATGCCCGAATTCTGCGCCGGTGTAGACATGTCCATGTGACCTCAACAACAAGACAATCCAAATGGAAGCATACCCGTGCGCTACGCGTCGTGTCGGTATGTCCAAGGAAACAATAAGACAACTTTCCAAATGGACGATACCCGTGCGCTACGCATCGTGTCGATATGTCCAAAAGGAAATCACTGGCGATAATCGAAATGAAACATACCCGTGCGCTACGATCGTGTCGGATATATCCAAAGCGATTAACGCGAGACCTTAACCAAAATGGAAGCATACCCGTGCGCTACGCATCGTGTCGGTATGTCCAAAGCGATTAACAACAATAATACTATCAGCGAGAACGTGCGTGGAATTTCTCCGTCACGCTGACGCGTCCAAGTAAGTTCTCAACGATCCAACCGACCTCTATCGAGAGACGGTAACACGCGAAACACAACGCTTGTACAATAAAGGCTATCATCACAAGCATAGGCAAGTTTCACAACAACAAGCATAAAAGTTTCACACAACTCAAAGTACTTTCATTTTATGCCAAAGTCGGGTTTTAACCCCAAAGTACTACATACGTTAAGTTCTTTTAAAGAGATCCATTACTTTTATAAAAGTCACCCGATACCGTAGTATTAGAATGACCAACCCACCTTCCTTTTCAAAATCAAGTAACACATTCTTTTCCTAAGTTCGGTTGCCTAGTTTCATTACTCAAGCTTCTCATTTTCAAATGGTTTCATAGTTCCCCAAACTTAATCACTTGATTCCTTTTAGAACAATTGAGTAACATATGTCATATCGTGAGTAGTTTATTTTTGTTTATAACGATCTTATTACAATGACCATGATCTAGAAAATGTAATATCATTTTGTCATCTTAGCTTATGCGGATGGAGGTTTCTCTTGGTTTTAATACAACACATCATTATTCAATACATTTCCTTTATTAACGCTGCGGTGGTGCTGTCGATACACATTCGATTCGAAATCGGTAAAACATTATCCCTTTAAAACCAAGTACTCATTACTCATGAATGAGGTTTCACAAACATCCACATTAAAACAAATAAGTTAAGTCTCTTATCTTATAAGATCAAGTCTCTTAACTTCTAACATCAATAAACCATTTTCACTTACATAAGGTCGTTATAACTAACTTCCCATAAAGCTATTATAACACCCTATGTTTTAAACCAACCAAATCACTTAGCACGTATCGTCTACCGTACTACATAGTTCACAACAATCATGCTAGAAAAGATAGGAAGAGGTTCACATACCGCGACGATTTATCGACAATAAGCAAAATGCTCCAAGTACTACAACGCACTAGCCCTTTCCACTCCTCGAGTAGAATACGCTACTCTTAGTACTTTCACCTATAAAGGTCACAAACGTCTATTAACCCCAAAACACAAGTTTTCTATCTTTCTATAGAAAATTGGAAGACCTCCCACCCGCATGGCGTAAATCTCTCTCTATCGAGGCTGCAAGCCAACCGGGGGTTTACGTCTAACAGGGCGTGTACAATTCTACACAAGTCTCATGCAATACGGACCTATGTAAATACTGATTGATTCGATTCTTTATTCTTCAGCTTAAGTCAAAAGACATTGCGAATACTAAGTAGTTCCATATATAGTATACTTGACTATATACTCTAACAAACATGTAATTTCCAATTACAATAGAGGACAAGATAATTACCTCGATAAGCCCAAAATTATCCGAGTTTAATGTCGCTCCTGAGCAAGGTTTAGCTCCACACCGTGCGCTCCAAACCACTCCAAACAACCCTTAGAAGTTCTAACCAACTTCTACTCAAATACTTCAACCAACTATGAAGATTTCCTTAGGGTTTCGGTTTGAGACTAAAAAGGACAAAGGTAGTATTTCCGGACTCTACGTAAAGAGGTATCTTTGGAATACTACAAGGTACAAGGCTAAGGTATTTTGGACATTATAACAATACTAGGGAGTATTTCTATACCACAACAAAGGGGTATTATCTGAAAACAACTAGGCTAGGGGTACCCAGCTAGCCCTCACAAGAGGAGGAGACCTCACGGCCAAAGGCCACTTTCAAGGAGAGGAGCTCTTGGACGAGAGTCAACAAGAGGAGGAGGATTCAAGACTTGGAAACATTTGTGGATGAATGAAGTCTTCCTGAAGGGGTATTTATAGCAAACCCAAATGCCAACCAATGGCCAAGATCAAGCCATGTGCAAGGCAAGTGTAAGGCCAAGATCAAGCCAAGTGCACCCTAGACCCTACTCCTTAAAACCCTCACAAATATCTACACAAATATCAAGCCCAACTTGCCCGCAATTCGGCCAGTCGCCCACTTGTCTTCATTGTGAGGGTGACACATGTCACCCTCCGTTGGTCCGAATGTTTCGTCTCTCGGAAAAATCCGCAAAAATACAAAGCGACATAGCGGAATTTTCCGCCCGCAGTTACGCAAGCGTTTAGTCGAAAACGACTCCAACCGGGTGTTGTGTACAAATGTAAAATCGGCCAAGGGTGCCACATGGGGGTGACACGTGTCGCCCCCCGATTCGCCCAGAATATTTCGTCTTCCGAAAATATCCAATTTACCGGAAATCTCAAAAACAAAGCGGGCCCCACAAAACGTAAATTTCTCCGTGGGCCCACGTGACCATTTCAGAAAATAAAATCTCAAAATTCTAATATAATCTATGAAGTCCAAATACCAAACTGGGAATCCAATTCCCATTAACGAACCTTTTCTTCACAAATAACAGGAAACTTTTCCCGTGAAAACTCACATCTTTCTTTCTTTTCAAAATTTTACAGTACTCTGCGTGCGTCCTCACATACATACCACGCAACTACGGGTATAACGGTGAGTCCACGACTTGACATGGCGCTTACTTATGGTGAATCGTAGTTTGGTTATCATACATGTCTCTGCTTTGTATAGACTACTATGATTTCATTCTGATTTATTTTGATTTCACATACTTGGTACTGTTATCGACCTCCTTGGGGCTGCGTTCATGCGCGAGTAAAGGTACACGATCATTGATCCTCGCTCTTAGGGTCACGATTCGTGTGGGAAAGCTCCGTTTCTCGGAGGCTTATCGATGGTATAGTCCTGTTGTTGTAGGTGTTTACATTCGTGGGTATGGCGGGGCCTGTCCCGCCATTGTTGTCGTATCATTTCTTAGAGGTGCAGTACCGTTGTGGGAAGAGGTTTGTAAAGGGATTAAAGCTATTGTTGGAAAGCGTTGTTATTTATATATACGAAAAGGCAAGTTTTCTCAGTTATTATTTCATATTTCATAATATGTCTCGTATTGTTTTATGTTCCAGATTACTCGATGTTGTATCACTAGGGTGCCCGGTAAGGCACGATCCACGGGCCGGAATCGGGTCGTGACAAAAGTGGTATCGAGCGATTAATCCTCGGAAAGTGTCTGAGCCGTATCGATAGAGTCTTGATTATCGGTGTGTTGTGCACCACGCCAATGTCGGGAGGCTATAGGATATTTAGGATTGGTTTCTATTCTTCTCACTCGAGATCGTGCCTTAGAAATGAGTTGTAAGTTGGACCTACGATGAAATTCTTTCCTTATCGTTATGCCTCGCGTAGCAGCAACACGGGAGGCAAAGCGGCCGAGGAGCGGCGAGCAGAGTTCGAGGGTTGCGAGGGCAGGCCCAATCATTACCTAGGGTAGTGCTTCATTCGGGGATTTCTGCGGCGTCACTAGCCCCGAGTTTATACCTGTGGCGGTTCCTCTGCGTCCATGATATTTGAACCTTGGTTCCACGGCCGGAGCAGTGAATATAGATTGCAAAGCGACCACTTTACTAGCTATGGATTTGGCTACCAGAGATTATACCGATGTACGCGAGTCTTGATGACTACCTAGAGAGGTTGTGCAAGAGTAATTCTTGATTGGGCTTGAGCATGGCACGTATGCGGGCTTATGTACAGCGGTAGAAAGCGTAGAGATCGGCGGGTTAACCAAGGCGGCGGGAGAGGGCGGGCGTGAGTCGCCGGTAACTTTCAAGGTGAGTATACCTTAAGTGCTATGTTACGATAGCGGTGTGTTAGTTGTGATTAGAAATCATGGTGGGTTAACCGCAGAGTAAGATTTTGGGGGATAGAGAAGGTGTGAGCCTTAGAGTGTTATACGTGGAGACCTTAGAGGTAAGGCCATCTCAAGAAAAGGTGTAGTGTTATGTTTGATCCTTATCAGAAGTGCATAGTGCACGTGAGCTATGTTTGGGGATAGGTCCCTAAGTAGTGTGGAATGAAAGTGGGTCGAGTTGAGGCCACGCCGCGGGTCAACCCGCGGCAGGTTTGGTGGTGGGGTCAGTTTGTGGTGGTCCCGCCTTGTGTTAGGGTTGTGAGGGTGTTAGGCCCAAGTTTAGTTAACCAGCGTACGAGTTCGTGGATGCGTTCGACCCGTGGTCGGGCCGATGGGGGCAGCCCATCGTATTTTTCAGTCAGGACCGTTTACTCGGCTGTGTTGAGTTATCTAAAAGGTTGTAAGGCTGCACGGGGTGCCTACCTTCACCTTATGACAAACAGTGGAGCCCAGAGTACGGCTGTTTTTGTTTCTGGAAGTTTTACCAGGCAGGGTTAAGAACTCAGGTGAGTCTCAGAATCGCATTCGCCACCGGGCGGTGTGTGGATTTCAGGGGGTAGTCGTGGGATTGTTGTCTCTGTAGAGAAAGTGCTTAGCTACCTTTTGGTGTTCGGATGTCGCTTTATGAAGCCTTGTAGGCGGAAGTGTAAGTTCGGTCGATTGGTTCGATGTTGGCAAGGTTCGATTGGTTGAGCTTGTTCCGGCGGTGTGGATAGGTAAAGCTCGTCTAGAAGAAGTTACGCGGCTCGGAGAATCGTGCGGATAATCGGCGACGGCAGAGTTGAGTTGTGATCGGTCTTCTTGAAAGTACCACCGGGACGGTGTGACGAGTTTTGGAAAGCGAAGGAACTTAGCGAGTTACTTTAGGCTTTTGAGTTCATGTGAAGAATAGGCGGGTTGCCTATATGTTAGCAATTGCCGTCCGACTTAGGAGGCGACGTCCGATCTTCGTATTGTTATGTTGAGTGGCGTATAAAGAGGCCAGAGCATCTCACGCGGGAACAGACCCGAACCGTGGCTCTCCGTATGGCACATCCTGAGAAGGGCCGTAGGGCATGCCTCAGGGATCGCAAGCAGCCCGGTACCATTTGTTGGGTCGTCGGAGCAAGGCTCGCGGCAAAGTGACAAAAGTGGTATCAGTGACTGAGGAAGTATATTTTGACCCCGGGAAGAGGTATTTGTGGTGATATAGAGGTGTTTCCTCGTGGGCTTGGATGTAAGTCTTTGCGCAGGTGTTTCCATGGCCAGGTGTGGCAGGATTGTTCTCATAAGTATAGTAGTAGAGACTATATCGACGCTTGTATGTTTGGGGACTTAGAAGGAACATTCGGGACGAATGTTTCTAAGGGGGGAAGAATGTTATACCCCGTAGTTCCAGGGTATGTATGCGAGGGGCGTGCGTGCGAGAATCTGACGAAAGATTGGAAAGGAAGAAAGAGGTGATTTTTTCCACGGAAAAGTTTCGGTTTTGTGAAGGAAAAAGGTTCGTTAATGGGAATTGGATTCCCAGATTTGGTTTTTGGACTTCTTAGATTATATTAGAATTATGGAATTTTATTTTCGGAAATGGTCACGTGGGGCCCACGGGAGAAATTTACGGTTTTGTGGGGCCCGCTTTGATTTTGAGATTTTGGCCGTTATGGATATTTTCGGAAGACGAAATATTTTGGACGAATCGGGGCGACACGTGTCACCCCATGTGGCACCCTTGGGCGAAATATGTTTGTGCACAACACGGTTAGAGTCGTTTTCGACGAAGCGTTCTACCTAACTACGAAGGGTAAATTACGGCTATGTCATTTAGTATTTTGCGGATTTTTCCGAGAGGCGAAACGTTTTGGACCAACGAGAGGGCAACAGCACCCTCGTTGGTGGACTGAAGAGGCGTTAGGGCGATTGGATGGGCAAGGGTTGCTAGATATTTGTGTAGATATTTGTGAGGGTTTTAAGGAGTAGGGTCTAGGGGCACTTGGGCATATCTTGGCCTCCACTTGCCCCCACTTGGCTAGATCTTGGCCATTGGTTGGCCTTTGCGCTTTATAAATACCCTCCCTTTGAAGACTTCTTCATCCATTCCATAATTTCCAAGTCTTGAAAACCTCCTCACTCTTGTTGGTTTCGTCCTCCTCTTCCTTTGTGAGGCCTTGGCCGAGGTGCACCCTCCTGAGGCCTTGGCGAGTACACCCTCCTAGTGGTGTCTTGTGAGGTACCCCCTCTTGGTAGGAAATACTCTCAGTATTATTGTAATGCCCAAATTACCTTAGCCGTATACCTTGTAGTATTCCAAAGAAACCTCTATCTGAAGAGCAGGAAATACTCTAGTATGTCCTTTTTGTCTCAAACCGAAACCTAAGGAAATCTTCGTTGAGTGATTGAAGTAATTAAGTAGAAGTTGGTTAGAACTTCTAAGGGTTGTTGGGCGGGTTGGAGCACCGGAGTAGGAGCTAAGTGTTGCTAAGGATCGACATTTATACTTGGATAATTATGGGCTTATCGAGGTAATTATCTTGTCCTCTATTTGTAATTGGAAATTACATGTTGTTAGATTATATAGTTGAAGTATACTATATATAGAACTAAGCTTAATCTATGGCAATGTCTTTTGACTTAAGCTCAGAATCGAATGAGCTGTAATTACATAGGGGTGTATTCTGATAGACTTGTGTAGTAATCTTGTGGAGTAGAATTGTACCCGTTCGGGTTAGATGTATAACCCCACGGTTGGCTTGGTAGCGGCCCGTTAGAGGAGGAGATTTTCTGTTGTTGCGGGAGAGTCTGCGAATTTTACGTAGAATGTTCTACGATAAGATCTTGATGTTAATAAGCGCCTTGTGGCCTTATAGGTTGAAGTACTACGTGTGGCGCGTTCTACTTGGCTTAGGAGTAGCGGCGGTTGGAAGTACTTGGGCGTTTTGCTATTAGTCGATACTCGTCGCGAGGTATGTGAACCTCTTCCTATCTCTTCTAGCATGATATGTGTGAACTATGTAGTACGGTGAGCGTCATGTACTAAATGTATTTGATTGGTGTAGAACATAAAGTGTTATAACGGCTTTATGGGAAGTTGGTTATAACGGCTTTATGTTGGTAAGAGAAAATACATGTGGTTTTTAAAAGGTAGCGAATTGAACTATAAGCGGCTTGTTATGTGTTAATAAAGAACTTGAAGTATTTCAAAAGAGTTTTGAATCATTTTGAAAGAAGAAGTAATACTTGGTTTTGAAAACTTAAGAGTTATACTAGCTTTATGGGAAGTTAGGTATAACGGCTTAAGAATGTTTCTTGATTTGGAAATCGGAATGTGTATCGACAAACCACAATGGCGTTAATAAAGGGAAATGTTTTGATTAATTAAGTATTAATAAAACGGTAGCAACTTCCATCTGCATAGAAGCTAAGATGAGACAAAATGATATTTCCTAGATCATGGTTCTTTGTAATAAGATTGTTATAAACAAGAATATCCTACTCACATATAAGGCTTATGTTTCTCAGTTGTTTAAAAGAAAATTATATTCTTAAATGAATAAGGCTATGAACACGAAACCTTTCTAAAATAAGAAACGTGAACATTTGAAATTAGGCAAACTTGGGCGTTTGGGAAATAATGTTGTTACTTGATTTTACAAAGGTAAGAGTTTTAGTTTTCTTAAAAGGGACGGTCACTCTATTTTATACTACGGGTATTGTGTGACTTATGTGAAAGCAGATCTTTTAAAGATTTAATGTGTGAAGTACTTTGGGGTTAGATACGAACTTGTTAGTAGAAAGCACCTTGTGTGAATAACTTGATTGTATCGGTTTGTGATAGCCTTATAATACTTTCTTGTTGATTTGAGAAGTAAACATGTTAGGATGCTACGTGTGTTAGTATCTTGTGATGTTAGTGTAAAGGGTTTTCCTCATCGCGCTTAAAGTTGTTTGACTATCGGTAGTTATGTTGGTATTGTACCACTCACCTTGACTTGTGTCCGGAGGTTAAGGCGCCCTCCGACGGGGTAGACTCGGTGATGCAGGACCGTGATTCGAGGATACCTCATGCGGGTCGAGGATCCATGCGGAACTACGGGAGTTCGAGTTAGTTTACGGCCGCTGTGGTCATGCGGTCTTTGTGGCCATGCGGTGCGAGTCGGGGCGATGCGGGAGTAGCTACCCTCGATGCGGGGTTATACCTCATGCGGGCCTATGAGGTTGGCCTATGCGGGCTGCGGAGTTCGAGGGCTAGGCAGCGCGCATTTGATCTGCGAGCGAGTGACGGCTTTTATCATGTGACGGTCTGAAGCAGATATCATGACACGTTTATGACCTTGTTGATGCGTGGGTGTTAGTAGTCGGCTATGCCTTCGTATTTACCTGTCTTGTTTTATTAGGACACGGTGGGACACAGGGTTCATGTGTATTCCTTGGTGTTTGTGTATCATAAGCTGGCGGTGAGGAAGGTATTCCACGGGCACGATTGATGTTGTGGGCGTGAGACCCATTGGTAAAATTGAGTGATGACTTGAGGGCGTGAGTCCCTGACTTGACATGACTGCTTACTTATGGTGAACTATAGTTTGGTTATCATACATGTCTCTGCTTTGTATAGACTACTATGATTTCATTTCTGATTTATTTTGATTTCACATACTTGGTACTGTTGTCTTGACCTCGCCCGAAGTGCGTTCATGCAGCGGTAAAGGTACACGATCATTGATCCTCGCTCTTAGGGTCACGATTCGGCGTGTGGGAAAGCTCCGTTTCTCGGAGGCTTATCGATGGTATAGTCCTGTTGTTGTAGGTGTTTACATTCGAGGTATGGCGGGGCCCTGTCCCGCCATTGTTGTCGTATCATTTCTTAAGTGCAGAAATGCCGTTGTGGCGAGGTTTGTAAAAGGGATTAAAGCGTTCATGTTGGAAAAAGTTGTTATTTATATATATCTTAGAAAGCGAAGTTTTCTCAGTTATTATTTCATATTTCATAATATGTCTCGTATTGTTTATGTTCGTGATTACTCGATGTTGTATCACTAGGGTGCGGGGTAAGGCACGATCCACGGGCGGAATCGGTGCGTGACAAAAGTGGTATCGAGCGATTAATCCTCGGAAAGTGTCTCTGCACCGTATCGATGAAGTCTTGATTATCGGTGTGTTGTGCACCACGCCAATGTCGAGGCTATAGGATATTTAGGATTGGTTTCTATTCTTCTCACTCTGAGATCGTGCCTTAGAGTGAGTTGTAAGTTGGACCCTCGATGAAATTCTTTCCCTTATCGTTATGCCTCGCGTAGGCAACCGGGCGGGAGGGCAAGCGGCCAGTAGCGAGTAGAGTTCGAGAGGGTTGCGAGGGCCAGGCCCAATCATTACCTAGGGTAGTGCTTCGTTCGGGGATTTCTGCGGCGTCACTAGCCCAGCAGAGTTTAACCGGTGGCGGCGGTTCCTCTGCGTCCATGATATTTGAACCCGGTTCCACGGCCAGAGCAGTGAATATAGATTGCAAAGGCGACCACATTTACTAGTATGGATTTGGCTACGGAAGATTATACCGATGTACCACGAGTCTTGATGACTACCTAAGAGGGTTGTGCAAGAGTAATTCTTGATTGGGCTTGAGCATGGCACGTATGCGGGCTTATGTGCAGCGAGAAAGCGTAGAGATCGGCGGGTTAACCAAAGGCGAGGAGAGGGCGGGCGTGAAGGTCGCCGGTAACTTTCAAGGTGAGTATACCTTAAGTGCTATGTTCTGATAGCAGTGTGTTAGTTGTGATTAGAAATCATGGTGGGTTAACCGAGTAAGATTTTGGGGGATAGAGAAGGTGTGAGCCTTAGAGTGTTATACGTGGAGACCTTAGAGGTAAGGCCGTCTCGAAAAGGTGTAGTGTTATGTTTGATCCTTATCAGAAGTGCATAGTGCACGTGAGCTATGTTTGGGGATAGGTCCCTAAGTAGTGTGGAATGAAAGTGGGTCGAGTTGAGGCCACGCCGCGGGTCAACCCGCGGCAGGTTTGGTGGTGGGGTCAGTTGTGGTGGTCACTTGTATTAGGGTTGTGAGGTGTTAGGCCCAGTTTAGTTAACTGTGACGAGTTCGTGGATGCGTTCGACCCGTGGTCGGGCCGATGGGGGCAGCCCATCGTATTTTTTTAGTCAGGACCGTTTACTCGGCTGTGTTGAGTTATTTAAAAGGTTGTAAGGCTGCACGGGGTGCCTACCTTCACCTTATGACAAACAGTGGAGCCAGTGCGGCTGTTTTTGTTTACGGAAGTTTTACGAGCGGGGTTAAGAACTGGTGAGTCTCGAGAATCGCGTTCGCCTCGGGCGGTGTGTGGATTTGAGGGTAGTCGTGGGGATTGTTGTCTCTGTGAGAGAAGTGCTTCTAGCTACCTTTTCGGTGTTCGGATGTCGCTTTATGAAGCCTTGTAAGGCGGAAGTGTAAGTTGCGGTCGATTGGTTCGATGTTGGCAAGGTTGACGATTGGTTGAGCTTGTTCCGGTAATTTGTGGATAGGGTAAGCTCGTCTAGAAGAAGTTACGGCGGCTCGGAGGAATCGTGCGGATAATCGGCGGCGCTTAGAGTTGAGTTGTGATCGGTCTTCTTGAAAGTACCACCGGACGGTGTGGCGAGTTTTGGAAAGCGAAGGAACTTAGCGAGTTACTTTAGGCTTTTGAGTTCGTGAAGAATAGGCGGGTTGCCTATATGTTAGCAATGCCGTCCGACTTAGGAAGCGATCGTCCGGTCTTCGTATTGTTATGTTCGATTTGGCGTATAAAGAGGCGAGCATCTCGCGAGAACGGACCGAATCGTGGCTCTCCGTATGGCACATCACGAGAAGGGCCGTAGGGCGTGCCTCGAGGATCATAGCGGCCGGTACCATTTGTTGGGTCGTCGAGCAAGGCTCGCGGCAAAGTGACAAAAGTGGTATCGATGGCGAGGAAGTATATTTTGACCCCGGGAAGAGGTATTTGTGGTGATATAGAGGTGTTTCCTCGTGGGCTTAGATGTAAGTCTTTGCGCAGGTGTTTCCATGGCCAGGTGTGGCAGGATTGTTCTCATAAGTATAGTAGTAGAGACTATATCGTGACTTGTATGTTTGGGGACTTAGAAGGAACATTCGGGACGAATGTTTCTAAGGAAGAATGTTATACCCGTAGTTCCAGGGTATGTATGCGAGGGCGTGCGTGCGAGAATCTGACGAAAGATTGGAAAGGAAGAAAGAGGTGATTTTTTCCACGGAAAAGTTTCGGTTTTGTGAAGGAAAAAGGTTCGTTAATGGGAATTGGATTCCCAGATTTGGTTTTTGGACTTCTTAGATTATATTAGAATTATGGAATTTTATTTTCGGAAATGGTCACGTGGGGCCCACGGGAGAAATTTACGGTTTTGTGGGGCAGCTTTGATTTTGAGATTTTGGCGTTATGGATATTTTCGGAAGGCGAAATATTTTGGGCGAATCGGGGCGACACGTGTCACCCCGTGTGGCACCTTGGCGAAATATGTTTGTGCCTGACACGGTTAGAGTCGTTTTCGGCGAAGCGTTCTACCTAACTTACGAAGGGTAAATTACGGCTATGTCATTTAGTATTTTTGCGGATTTTCCGAGAGATGAAGCGTTTTGGACCAGCGAGAGGGCAACAGCACCTCTCGTTGGTGGACTGAAGAGGCGTTAGGGCGATTGGATGGGCAAGGGTTGCTAGATATTTGTGTAGATATTTGTGAGGGTTTTAAGGAGTAGGGTCTAGGGGCACTTGGGCATATCTTGGCCTCAGCCCCCACTTGGCTAGATCTTGGCCATTGGTTGGCCTTTGTTTGGCTATAAATACCCTCCCCTTTGAAGACTTCTTCATCCATTCCATAATTTCCAAGTCTTGAAAACCTCCTCCTCCTTGTTGGTTTCGTCCCTCCTCTTCCTTTGTGAGGCCTTGGCAGAGGTGCACCACTCCTGAGGCCTTGGCCAGAAGTACCCACTCCCAGTGGTGTCTTAGTGAGGTACCCCCTCTTGGTAGGAAATACTCTCCAGTATTATTGTAATGCCCAAATTACCTTAGTAGTATACCTTGTAGTATTCCAAAGAAACCTCTATCTGAAGAGCAGGAAATACTCAGTATGTCCTTTTTGTCTCAAACCGAAACCCTAAGGAAATCTTCGTTGAGTGATTGAAGTAATTAAGTAGAAGTTGGTTAGAACTTCTAAGGGTTGTTGGAGCGGGTTGGAGCGCTCGGAGTAGGAGCTAAGCGTTGCTAAGGATCGACATTTATACTTGGATAATTATGGGCTTATCGAGGTAATTATCTTGTCCCTCTATTTGTAATTGGAAATTACATGTTGTTAGATTATATAGTTGAAGTATACTATATATAGAACTAAGCTTAATCTTTGCGGCAATGTCTTTTGACTTAAGCTGAAGAATGATGACTGTAATTACATAGGGTGTATTCTGATGAACTTGTGTAGTAATCTTGTGGAGTAGAATTGTACAGTTCGGGTTAGATGTATAACCCCTGGTTGGCTTGGTAGCGGCCAGTTAGAGGAGGAGATTTTCTGTTTGTTGCGGGAGAGTCTTTGCCAAATTTTACGTAGAATGTTCTACGATAAGATCTTGATGTTAATAAGCGCCTTGTGGCCTTATAGGTTGAAGTACTACGTGTGGCGCGTTCTACTTGGCAAGGAGTGGCGGTTGGAAGTACTTGGGCGTTTTGCTATTAGTCGATACTCGTCGCGAGGTATGTGAACCTCTTCCTATCTCTTCTAGCATGATATGTGTGAACTATGTAATGCGGTAGGCGTACATGTACTAAATGTATTTGATTGGTGTAGAACATAAAGTGTTATAACGGCTTTATGGGAAGTTGGTTATAACGGCTTTATGTTGGTAAGAAAATACATGTGGTTTTAAAAGGTAAGCGAATTGAACTATAAGCGGCTTGTTATGTGTTAATAAAGAACTTGAAGTATTTCAAAAGAGTTTTGAATCATTTTGAAAGAAGAAGTAATACTTGGTTTTGAAAACTTAAGAGTTATACTAGCTTTATGGGAAGTTAGGTATAACGGCTTAAGAATGTTTCTTGATTTGAAATCGGAATGTGTATCGACAAACCACGGCGTTAATAAAGGGAAATGTTTTGATTAATTAAGTATTAATAAAACCGGTAGCAACTTCCATCTGCGTAGAAGCTAAGATGAGACAAAATGATATTTCCTAGATCATGGTTCTTTGTAATAAGATTGTTATAAACAAGAATATCCTACTCACATATAAGGCTTATGTTTCTCAGTTGTTTAAAAGAAAATTATATTCTTAAATGAATAAGGCTATGAACCATGAAACCTTTCTAAAATAAGAAACGTGAACATTTGAAATTAGGCAAACTTGGGCGTTTGGGAAATAATGTTGTTACTTGATTTTACAAAGGTAAGAGTTTTAGTTTTCTTAAAGGGCGGTCACTCTATTTTATACTACGGGTATTGTGTGACTTATGTGAAAAAGCAGATCTTTTAAAGATATAATGTGTGAAGTAATATGGGGTTAGATAAACTAAATTGTTAGTAGAAAGCAACTTGTGTGAATAACTTGATTGTATCGGTTTGTGATAGCCTTATAATACTTTCTTGTTGATTTGAGAAGTAAACATGTTAGGATGCTACGTGTGTTAGTATCTTGTGATGTTAGTGTAAAGGGGTTTTCCTCATTGCGCTTAAAGTTGTTTGACTATCGTAGTTATGTTGGGAGTGTACCACTCACCTTGACGTGGGTCCGGAGGTTCAGCTGCCCTCCGATGCGGGGTAGACTCGAGTGATGCAGGACCGTGATTCGAGGATACCTCATGCGGGTCGAGGGATCCATGCGGAACTACGGGAGTTCGAGTTAGTTCTACCCTTGTGGTCATGCGGTCTTTGTGGCCATGCGGTGCGAGTCGGGGCGATGCGGGAGTAGCTACCCTCGATGCGGGGTTATACCTCATGCGTGCCTATGAGGTTGGCCTATGCGGAGCTGCGGAGAGTTCCAGGGCTAGACGCTCACATTTGATACTGCGGGCGAGTGACCAGCTTTTATCATGTGACGGTGCAGGCGGATATCATGACACATTTATGACCTTGTTGGTGCTGTGGGTGTTAGTAGTCGGCTATGCCTTCGTACTTACCTGTCTTTGTTTTATTAGGACAGTGGGACACAGGGTTCATGTGTATTCCTTGGTGTTTGTGTATCATAAAGCTGCCGGCGATGAGGAAAGGTATTCCACGGGCACGATTGATGTTGTGGGAGTGAGACCCATTGGTAAAATTGAGTGATGACGTGAGGGCGTGAGTCCCTGACTTGACATGACTGCTTACTTATGGTGAATTGTAGTTTGGTTATCATACATGTCTCCTGCTTTGTATAGACTACTATGATTTCATTTCTGATTTATTTTGATTTCACATACTTGGTACTGTTATGCGACCTCCTTGAAGCTGCGTTCATGCCGCAGTAAAGGTACACGATCATTGATCCTCGCTCTTAGGGTCCTGATTCGGCGTGTGGGAAAGCTCCGTTTCTCGGAGGCTTATCGATGGTATAGTCCTGTTGTTGTAGGTGTTTACATTGAGGGTATGGCGGGGCCTGTCCGCCATTGTTGTCGTATCATTTCTTAAGTGCATGTAAATGCAGTTGTGGCGAGGTTTGTAAAGGGATTAAAGCTGTTCATGTTGGAAAAAGTTGTTATTTATATATATGCGAAAGGCAAGTTTTCTCAGTTATTATTTCATATTTCATAATATGTCTCGTATTGTTTTACATTCGTGATTACTCGATGTTGTATCACTAGGGTGCGGGTAAGGCACGATCCGCGGCCGGAATCGGGTCGTGACACCTACAAGGCGTCCTGGCGATATCAGAACACCGAAATGGTAGCTTAAACACTCCTGACGAGGAGACAATTCGCAACTATCACGAAATCCAAACAACGGCGAGGCGAATGTGGTCGAGACTTACTTGAGTTCCTAACCTTGCTGGTAAAACCTCGAGAAAAGCAGTATGACACAGGCTCCACATGCGACATAAGGTGAAGGTAGGCACCTCGTGCGACCTTACAACCTTTACGATATATCATCTCGCATAACGCCTGCAGAGTAAGCGGTCTTTGCTAGAAGACAAGGCGGTGACCTCGCCGGCCCGACTCTTGGTCGAATCGTCCACGAATTAAATGCGTTGGTTAACTAAACTTGGGCCTAACACCCTCGTGACCTACCACCGGTGGGACCACCACAACCGACCCCACCAGGCGCGGGTTGACCCGCAACATGGCTTCGACCGACAGCCGCGCGAAATGCTAGCTCACGAAGGAAAACTCACTAATCACGTTACGAAAACCTAGCGGTCTTCTTAGCTCAACTACCCTCTTTCATTCCACACTACTCAGGGACTAATCCCACAAACATAACTCACGTGCACTATGCACTCCTATAAGGGTCAAACATAAACAATACATCTTTTACTCGAGATGGCCTTACCTCTAAGGTCTCTACGTATAACACTCTAAGGCTCACACTTTCTCTATCCCCCAAATCTTACTTGGTTAACTAACCAAGATTTCTAATCACCATTTACACAATGATTATCAGAATATAACACTTAAGGTATACTCACCTTATCACACATACTAAACCCTAGAGGGTTAAAGATCTATCTGTATCTACTGCTTCACTCCCCTTAGTCGTTCTAATCAAACTGCCAGTAGGCGCCAGCTAAGGAAGGTGACGAACTACCCACCGACCACGAAGGCTAAGTCCTCCGCGAGGACACTCTTTCGACATCGGACCACGGCGGTCATAGGTACAACAAGTACCCGATTAAAGCGACATTCCACGAGATGGCGCTGCCGCGTGAACACCGAGAAAAAGCTGAATCGGATGGCTTGGAACGCCCGTGTGGCGTGAGCGGAAGCTGGAGCTCGACCAACTCCTGCATACCGAGCGTCACGAACCACGTGGAGGACCTTTCTGCGCAGTGGATGTGCATAATCTGTCTATTTGGTGAGGCGACTCGCCTCGCAAGTTACCAAAGGACCTTGCTACTCTGGCCCTCTTCTGTTGTCCTTGGTTAACCCGTCGATCTCTACGTTTCTCGGCCTGCTGTGCATAAGCCCGTACACAGGCCATGCTCAAGCTTAACTGAAGAACTTACTCTTGCACAACCTTCTCGTTGATAATCATCAAGACTCGCGGTACATCGGTATACTCTCTGGTAGTCAAATCCATAGCTAGTAACAGGGTTGCCTCTTTGCAATCTATATTCTCTGTTCCCGGTCGTGGAACTGAAGGTTCAAATATCATGGCTGCAGTAGGAACTGCTGCCGCCGTGCTAAACTCTGCTGGGGCTAGTGACGTCGCAGAACTCCCCGAATGAAGCACCACCCAAGGTGATAATTGGGCCTGTGCCCACGTAACCCTCTGTACTCTACTCGCAGCTCCCTCGGTTGCCTTGCCCTCCTGGGCCCGGTTGCCCTACGCGGAGGCATAACGGTAAGGGAAAGAAATACGTTAGAGGTCGACTTACAACACGGCTCTAAGGCACGATCTCGGAGTGAGAAGAATAGAAACCAATCCTAAATATCCTATAGCCTCACGATTATTGGTGTGGTGCGCAACGCGATAATCAAGACTCTGCGGATCGATGCGTAGACACTTTCCGAGGATTAAGCGCTCACGATACCACTTTTGTCACGACCGAATCTGGGCGTGGTAGTGCCTTACCCGGGCATCCTAGTGATACAACATCAGTGTCAATGGAACATAAAACACATACATGAAACAAATGAAGTACAAACGATGTCGAGGAAAACTTGCCTTCGGCATATATATAAATAACAACTCCTACAAATGAGCAGTTTAATCCTTTTTACAACCCGCCACAAGATTACTACTGGACCTCTAAGAAATGATCGACAACAATGGCGGGGCGGGGCCCGCCATACCACGAATGTAAATACCTACAACGACGAGGACTATACGAAGATAAGCCTCGGAGAAGCGGAGCTTTCCCAAGCTGACTGTGACCCTAAGGCGAGGATCAACGGCCGGTGTACCTTTACTGCGGCATGACGCGGCCCGAAGAGGTCGATCTGGCAACGGTACCAAGTATGTGGCGAAAATAAATCAGTAAATGAAATCATAGTAGTCTATATAAGCGGAGACATGTATGATAACCAACTACAATTCACAATAAATAAGCGATCATGTCAAGTCGGGGACTCACGCCTCAAAGTTATCACAATAAAACCGTGCGGGGCAAATGCGAAGGCATAGCCGACTACTAAGACCCACGTACCAAAAATACCTGGCGTATCCGAGGTCTTTCTAGACCGCACATGATCGAAGGCGGCCTCGCGCGCAATATCAATGTCGCGTCTATCCACTGGAACTCGCGACTCGCGCATAGGTCACCCATGGACCGCGTGAGGTATTCCTCGAATCATGGTCCTGCATCGCTGAGGTATACCCGCGTCGAAGGCGGCTAACCCTCGGTATCCGCTAGGCTCCGCGGCCGCGTAGTCTCAAAAGACCGCGTAGTCTCAGCCGGACGCATAGGAATCCCCGCGTCGGGCTAAACACCGGAATGATCAATCCGAGCTACCGCACTCCGCGTAGTCACAAGGATCGCATAGGCCGTATAGACCGCATCAAGGGTGGCAAGCCCTCGGTATAATAAGTCAAGGGTATGTGATACAATAACGATTAACGGGCTTAACGTTTGACAACGTAAGCACAACAAGTGACCCCTTACACAATAATCACAAGATACTAACACACGTAGCATCCTAACATGCTTACTTATCAAATCAACAAGAAAGTATTACAAGGCTATCACAAACCAATACAATCAAGTTATTCACACAAGGTACTTTCTACTAACGAGTTGAATACCTATTCCCAAAGTACTTCATACATTAAATCTTTAAAAGATCGTTACTTCACAACAACCACAATACACGTAGTATATGAAAAAGAGTGATTATCTTTTTAGAGTAAATCAATTACTTCTCTTTGTAAAATCAAGTAGCAACATTCTTTTCCAATGTTCAAGTTTGCCTAATTTCCATGTTCAAGTTTGCCTAGTTTCCAATGTTCAAGTTTGCCTTTTTAGAAAGGTTTAAGTAGTTCATAGTCTTATTCATTTAAGAATATAATTCTCCTTTAAACAATCTGAGAAACATAAGCCTTATATGTGAGTAGGATATTCTTGTTTATAACAATCTTATTACTGACCATGATCTAGGAAATATCATTTTGTCTCATCTTAGCTTCTATGCGGATGGAAGTTTCTCTTGGTTTTAATAATACTTAATTATTAAAAACATTTCCTTTAATTAACGCGATGGTTTGTCGATACACATTCGATTTCCAAAATCGGTAAAACATTCTTAAGCGTTATACCTAACTTTCCATAAAGCTAGTATAACTCTTAAGTTTTCTAAAAAAATCAAGTACTACCTCCTCTTTAAAAATGATTCAAAAATCTTTTGAAATACTTCAGTTCTTTATTATCACATAACAAGCGATTATAGTTCAAATCGATTACCTTTTAAAAACCACAAGTATTTTCTTACCAACATAAAGTATTATAACCAACTTCTCATAAAGCCGTTATAACACTTTATGTTTTAAACCAATCAAATACATTTAGCACGTATCGTCACCGTACTACATAGTTCACACATATCATGCTAGAAGAGATAGGAAGAGGTTCACATACCTCGCGGCAGTATCGACTAATAGCAAAGCGCTCAAGTACTTCCAATCGCTACTCCTTTAAGCCAAGTAGATCGCGTCACACGTAGTACTTCAACCTATAAGGCCACAAGCGCTCATTAACATTTAGATCCGCCGTAGAACGTTCTCTGAGAAAATTCGGCACCTCCCCACAACGGCGTAAATCTCTTCCTCTATCGGGTGGCTACAAGCCAACGAGGGGGTTATACGTTTAATCGGGACGTACACAATTCTACCTCACGGAAAAGCTACACAAGTCTCATGTCTGATCCTATGTAAATCTGATTCGATACTCTTCTTTCGAAAAGGTTTCTTATTATTAGGGCTTAAGTCAAAAGACATTGCGATAACAACGTTCGATACTATATATAGTATACTTCAACTATATAATCTAACAACATGTAATTTCCAATTACAATAGAGGACAAGATATTTACCTCGATAAGCCCATAATTATCCGAGTTTAAATGTCGATCTGAGCAAGGTTTAGCTCTACTCGTGCGCTCAGGCCAGCTCCAAACAACCCTTAGAAGTTCTAACCAACTTCTACTTACTACTTCAACTACGGGTGAAGATTTACTTAGGGTTTCGGTTTTGTGACTGAAGGGAAGTATAATAGTATTTCTGGGCTTTTTGTAAAGGTATAACCTTAGAATACTACAAGGTATATGGCTAAGGTAATTTGGGCATTATAACAATACTTTTGAGAGTATTTCTACCAAGAGGGGGGTATTTATACGAAAACAACTAGGCTAGGGGGTGTATGCCTCGGCCTACCCACTAGGGGACTCTCGACGAGGGGAGGGAGGACGAGAACAACTCTTTCAAGGGAGGGAGGATTTCTAACACTTAGGAAATATTTGGAATGGATGAAGAAGTCATCCTAAGGGGGGTATTTATAGCACAAGTCAAGGCCAACCAATGGCCAAGATCTAGCCAAGTGCATAGCAAGTGTAGGGCCAAGATCTTGCCAAGTGCACCTTATCCATCTACCACAAAAATATCCTACCTACTACTTGACAAAAATGTCAAGCAATTCGTCCAACTTGCCGCCCCAAAGCCCACCAATGAGAGGGTGCCAAGTGTCGCCCTCTTGTTGGTCCAAAATGTTTCGTCTCTCGGAAAAATCCGCAAAAATTAGAAATGACATAGCCGGAATTTTCCCTACGAAAGCTGTGAAAACGTTTCGCCGAAAAACGACTCTAATCGGGTGTTGTGAACAAAAATAATTCGGCCAAGCCTATTTCTCAAGTTCAAATTTTCTACGTACGTCCTTACGTACATACTCTGGAAATACGGGGTATAACAACTTCTTCATCCACTCCTCATTCTCTAAGTCTCAAAAACTCCCTCCCCCTTAGTTGCTCTCTCGTCCAAGTCCTCTCCCCCCCCCCCCCCCCTTCCTAGAGGCTTCGGCCGAATACCCTCCCCCTTTGTTGTAGAAGGTTGCCTTCTAGTGTAGTTACTATTCCAAAATACCCTAGCCCCAAATCCCTTATAGTATTTGAGTAGAAGTCGTTTAGAAACTTCTAAGAGCTTCTTGGAGCTATCGGAGCGTGCAATTAGGAGCTAAACCTTGCTCAGGATCGACATTTAACTTGGATAATTTTGGGCTTGTCGAGGTAAACACTTTTGTCCTTCTATTGTAATTGGAGATTACATATAAGAATAGATAAGAGTTGAGTATAAGATATAGAAGGATATTAAAGAATAGAATTGAAATGTAATCCCAGTAGAAGGGTATAAAAGAAGAAGAATTGAATCATTTACATGAATTTGTATCTACAGTAGACTTGAGTAGTTTGACGGGTAGGGAAATGCTGCCCAATTTTCCGTAGAATAGAGAACCCTCTGTTTAGAACTGTTTACAGAGTAGTCTAGACGTTGATAGACATATTTGCCTATTATAGGTTGATACTCTGCGCGCGACATATTCGACTTGGCAGGTGGATTTCGCCGAGGAGGTATGTGATTCTTCCTATCCTCTTGAGCATGATATTTTAAAGTATATATATATAGTACGGTAGATGTACGTGTGTTAACTGAACATGGTTTTACTTGACGTCTTTTGACTTGAGTCTAAATAATAAGAAACTTGAAGTATTTCAAAAGAATTATGAATCATTTTTTAAAGAAGAGTAATACTTGATTTTTAAACAGAAAGCTTAAGAGTTATACTAGCTTTATGGGAAGTTAGGTATAACGACTTAAGAAAGATAAAAGAAAAGGTTTTACTTATTTGTTTATGAAAATCTTGTACTGATTTCTGCAAAGTGTAGTAAGATGGTTTGATAAGTAAACATGTTATGATGCTACGCGTGTTAGTGTCTTGTGATGTTGTGTAAGGAGGTTATTCTTGTTGTGCTTACGTTGTTAAACGTGAAGACTGTTGCACTGTTATTATATCACATACCCCCTTGACTTGTTATACCGAGGGCTTGCCACCCTTGATGCGGGTCTATACGGCCTATGCGGTCTGTGTGACTATGCGGAGCTGCGGGAGTTCCAGGATTGATCATTTCGGGTGTATTATCCCGATGCGAGGAGTGCCTTATGCGGTCTGTGTGACTATGCGGTCTATGTGACTATGCGGATCGCGAAGTCCGTGAGGGAACCGGGCTAGCTACCGTCGCGGTCTATACGGCCTATGCGGGTCTATGTGTGACCTATGCGGGCTGCGGGAAGTCCAGGATTAGGCACGCATAATGATACTATGGGCGATTGACCTTGCTTCGATCATTAGCGGCCTAGAAAAAGACCAGTTACGTTATATCTATTGTGCTCTTGTTTATGTTGTGACACTATGTGTAGTTGAACTGGTTGTATTTGTAAATGGTTTTAAAACACTTGATTTCATTCAGTACTTTACAGTTTCACATACTTGGTACCTGTTGTACTGACCTCCTTCGGGGGGCTGCGTTTATGCCGCAGGTAAGGGAAAGCAGGTGCTAGATCCACATCCTTAGGATCTCTACTTTAGTGTCAGGAACTCCATCTTCTCCGGAGGCTCGACTTTTGGTATGGTTCTCCCTGTGTTGTAGATATATGTACATTCAGGGTATGGCGGGGCCCTGTCCCGCCATAGTTGTCTACTTAGAAGTGCAGAGTCCTATTGCAGTTGGGATGTAATCGCCAAACTTTGGATATATATATATCTAGAAAGGCAACCTTTCTCGAATAAACCGGTTCTCTTTTCATATTGTTTCTGTCTTGTTTTTATATTCATTGGTTACTCGATGTATGACTACTTGGGTGCGGGTAAGGCACGATCACGCCCTGAGCAGGTCGTGACAAAAGTGGTATCAGAGCAGTTAATCCTCGGAAAGTGTCTACAGACCGTATCTAGTAGAGTTTTGATTATCGGTATGTTGTGCACCATACCAATAATCAGGAGGCTATAGGATATTTAGGATTGGTTTCCATTCCTCTCACTCTGAGATCGTGCTTTAGAGCTGTGTTATAAGTTGGACCCCTCTAACGTATTCCTTTCTCAATGATTATGCCTCCACGTAAGGCAACCCGCCTGGCGGCAAGGCCGAGGAGCCGCTAGTAGGACACCGAGAGTCACGAGGCTCGTGCCCACTATACCCGAGACGGCGAGTTCCACGACGCCGCCCCAGCAGGTTTAGGGCGCAGATGGTCGATGAGACCACGCACTGCACCTCCGCCTCACACCGGAGCGATGAGATGGGTTCTGAGAGATGGCGCCATCGCCGTGATCGTGGCCAGACATGAGGATAGGCTGGACGCAGCAGTTCCAGTGGCACCCGTGGTACATCCTAGATCGGACAGCTTGAGACTACGGGATTTTCTGAGTTGTAGCCCGCCAGAGTTCTACGGGTCGAGGCCTGAGGATGATCCGCAGGAGTTCATCCGTCAGCTACAGAGGATCATGCGAGTGATCAAGGCGTCAGAGACCGAGTCCGTGATCTTCGGTTCACATAGGCTGCGTGATACCGCAGTCGACTGGTTTGATTCGTGGGAGCTATCCCGGGGAGAGCACGCGCCTCCAGCTATTTGGGACGAGTTCTCGGAGGCTTTTCTCACTCACTTCTTGCCTCCGCAGATGAGGAGGGCACGGGCCGATAAGTTTTTGATGCTGAGACAGAGAGGGCGCACCGTTAGGGAGTACAACATTGAGTTCGATTCATTGGCTCGATATGTCCCTGCGCTAGTAGCAGACATAGAGGACCGAGTGCACCGCTACGTCACTGGGTTAGATGATTATCTGGCAGAGTCTTGCTCAGGTGTGGCTCTTCAGCCGGGCATGGACATTGCCCGCATTCAGGCTCATGCACTTGGGTGCGAGGAGCGTAGAGACCGACGAGTCGACAAATTTCAGCAGCAGAAGAAGGCCAAGACGGCCGGATCTTTTGGTAGCTCTCGGGGTGGACGGCCTCAGCAGCAGTCGAGATTTGCACCATCGGCTCGAGCACTCGCACCGTCTTGATGTGCCGTGGTATTGACCGGGCGTGCCAGGACTTCGGACTTCCATGGTAGCAAGGGTGCTAACCGATCGAGGTCCGCTCAGTGTGTCCGATGTGGTAGATTCCATTCAGGGGGTTGTGGTACTACTTCGGGAGTTTGCTATACTTGTGGCCGCAGGGGTCACTACGCGAGCTGTCACCGGCGCTACGGGATGGAGGAGTCACCAGTGGTCTATTGCCGGTCTTCATCCCTTGATTACTCGCCCGAGGCGTGGTACTCATGGACCAGCAGGTCGCGGCAGAGGTCGTGGAGCGGGTCACAGTTCTAGCGGTCCTCAGAACCGCATTTATGCCTTGTCGGCCACCGGCAGACCGGAGGCCTCACCGATGTCGTCAGTACTTTATCGATTCTGGTTACGACGTGTATGCCTTGATAGATCCGGGTTCTACTCACATATATATCTCCCTTATTGCTAGTAGGATAGGGATAGAGCACGAGTCTATAGCACTTTTGAGGTAGCTACGCGATGGTGATTCGGTAGTAGCTGGCGGATATATAGGGCTTGCCCGGTGACTTTATGCGATCGTCGGACCTAGCCGACTTGATAGAGTTGGACATGATGATTTCGATGTGATCATGGGCATGGATTGGTTAGCTTCGCTACGCCCGGTGTAGGCTGCAGGAAAGAGTGGTACGGTTCCAGTTTCGGGAGCCGTTATTGAGTGGGAGGAACACCGTGGTCGTAGGGGTAGGTTTATTTCCTACCTCAAGGCTAGGAAGATGGTGCGAAAGTACATCTACCATCTCATTCGGTATTCGACACGGAGGCTGCGATACGAGATCTTGATCGCCCAGTAGTCAGAGAGTTCCCAGATGTGTTTCCAAACGACCTCCCGGGTATCCCTCCTGAGAGGGAGATAGAGTTTTGTATCGATGTGCTGCCAGACACTCGGTCTATTTCCATTCCGCCATACAGAATGGCACCTGCCGAGTTGAGAGAGTTGAAGGACCAGCTGAGAGATTTGCTGGAGAAGGGCTTCATCAGACCTAGTGTTTCTCCCTGGGGAGCGCCGGTATTGTTCGTGAAGAAGAAGGATGGGACGCTGCGCGTGTGTTGATTACGGTGAACAAGGTGACCATTAAGAACAGATACCCCCTTCCCAGGATTGATGATTTGTTCGACCAGCTGCAGGGTGCGAGATGTTTCTCCAAGATTGATCTGCGATCGGGCTATCATCAGGTACGAGTCAGAGAGGCGGATGTCCCTAGATCGCATTCGGACCGGACGCACTATGAGTTCAGGGTTATGTCGTTTGGTTTGACCAATGCTCCGGCAGTTTTTATGGATTTGATGAACCGAGTGTTCAAACCATTTTTGGATACGTTTGTGATAGTCTTCATCGATGACATCTTGGTTTATTCTCGCCCGGAGCATGCGGAGCATTTGGCGATCAGGCTTTGAGAGTTCTACAGACCAAAGAATTACGCCAAGTTTTGAAGTGTGAGTTGGTTGACTTGGTGGCTTTTCTTGGGCATATTGTCGGCCGATGGTATTCGTGGATACGGCCAAGATCGAGCGATCGAGTTGGCCTAGACCTACTACTCCGGCAGCAGGTGCGCGATTTTACGGGCCTCACAGTTATTATCGGTTCGTGGAGAAGTTTGCTTCTATCTCGCACCATTGACTAGGCCGACTCGAGGCGGCTAAGTTTGATGGTGATGCTTGGAGCGGGGTTTCCAATTGCTAAAGGAGGCGACGATCGCCCGTTCTTACTCTTCCAGAGGGTCCAGACGGCTATGTCGTGTATTGTGATGCGTCAGGCATCAGGTTGGGATGTGTGTTGGTGCAGCAGGGCAAGGTTATAGTGTATGCATCCCGACAGCTTAAGAAGCATGAGAGGAACTACCCCACCCATGATTTGGAGTTGGCAGCGGTGATTCACGCCTTGAAGATTTGGAGGCACTATTTGTATGAAGTTCATGTGGATATTTACACAGACCACAAGAGCCTCCAGTATATCTTCAGCCAGAGGGAGCTGAACTTACGACAAAGACGGTGGTTAGAGTTGCTTAAGGATTATGATGTCGATATCCTGTACCACCCGGGGAAGGCCAATGTTGTGGCAGATGCTCTTAGTCGTAGGTCGATGGGGAGTCTATCAGATGTGTAGCCAGAGAGTAGGGGCATGGTTCGCGATTTACATCAGTTAGCGAGCCTTGGAGTCTGATTGATTGATTCTGATAGCAGTGGGGTTCGAGTTCGAGAGGTTGCCGAGTCTTCCATCGTCGAGGAGGTGAAGAGGCAACAGTTTGAGGATCCGGTTTTGACGCGGTATCGTGATACGACTCTTCGTGAGGGGAAGGGTCCTTTTGAGGTAGCACCTGATGGGGTGCTAAGGTTTGAGGGCAGGTTGTGTGTTCCAGACATTGCAGGACTTCGGCAGCAGGTTCTAGGGGAAGCACACAGCGCGCGTTACTCTATCCATCCAGGGTCGACAAAGATGTACCACGACCTCAGATCAGTGTATTGGTGGGATGGCTTGAAGAGGGACATTGCAGAGTTTGTGGCTCAGTGCCCGTGTTGTCAGCAGGTGAAGGTAGAGCACCAGAGGCCTGGTGGTTTGTTGCAGACGATAGAGATCCCGACCTGGAAGTGGGAGGTGATCAACATGGACTTTATCACATGATTACCTTGCACTCAGAGGAAGCATGATTCTATCTGGGTTATCGTCGACTGATCGGTGTATTTTATATACACCTTTTGAGTCAGTTTTAGTTAGTCTTTTGTCCCGTTTTGCATATATAAGTGTCGTATTAGGATAGTTTTTCTTTCTTTTGAGTCAAAGTGGTTAAAATGGCCAAATGGCGGTAAAGGAGCAAAAAGAGGGCAAAAGAGGAGATGCCAGATCTGGAAACAGAGAAAGTGGCGAACGAGGGTAAAATCCAGACCAGCGCCGCCTCCTGCAAAGGGCGCATGGCGCCACTATTCGAGAGGTTGCGAAGACTTCGCCGCGCGCCTCCGAGCAGAGATATCGGCCGCGCCAAAACACCCGACGGATTGCGAGACTTCCGGCCGCGCTGTCTGGCAGGCGCGCGCCGACGCGGAAAAATTAGGTCTTTGACGAAATCGGGCCAGCACGAAGGAAAAGAGGAGGCGGTTTGCCTATAAAAGGAGAACCCTAGGCGGTTTTGAGGGTTCCCTTCTGCACAACACAAGACTTTGCTTGGAGATTGGATACCATTAGTTTAGTAATTTCTTTTCCTTTCTTGTTCTTTATTTCAGTTTTGTATGATGAACATGGAATTAGTTCTTGTCATGTCAATGGCTAGAACTAATTCTCTTATAGGCTTTCCATTGTTGAATTGCTAGAAACTTATGTTATAAATTAATGCATGCTTATGGTTATTTTTCTTATTGTGAGATCTATCCAATAATTGAGTTGAATTCTTGGTAATTAATTGACAACTAACTATCACTATATGATTTCTAATAAGATTCCGAAAGGGGGGGATTGTGAATATGCTGTAAGTTGGGTAGACATTCTTGGATTGGGGATGAAAATACCACAATTATTTATGTAGCGTTGATGAGAGGCTTAACAACCCTAATTTTGCGCATTGTGCGTGACGGTCAACTAGGTTTTTGTTCTTAATCCTCCTATAAAGTTATCCTTATCACCGAAAGGTAGATAAGGTGCGATACTGGGGTTGAGTGTTTATATAACCCTAACGGGAGTATAAAACGATTTTGTAAACCTGCTTTCTCCAAAAGAAGAATACCATAAGTTAATGCATTAGTACGTAGCATAAGCGGATAGTAAGGATATATGGAAGCCCTATTCTCATCACATCTGAAGTAAATCTTTATATTTAAATAGCTTTCATAATTCTTAGTTATAAACAACCAATCATTTATCAATTCGCCAAATAGATACTAGAAAATAGATAGTTGGTACTTGAACCCTAATCCTAGAGGACGATATTCGGTCTTATCAAGACTATACTACTTGTCACGATAACGTGCACTTGCGTTTAAAGTGTGTGCATCTTACCGCGCATCATCGACAGGCTGACGAAATCAGCCCACTTTCTTCCCGTCAGGACGACTTTTTCGGCTGAGGATTATGCTAGACTTTACATCCGAGAGATCGTCAGACTGCATGGGGTCCCTATTTCTATCATATCGCATGCAGGAGCCTTATGGCTAACTTCGAGGTCTTTCCGAAAGGTTTAGGGACGCATGTGAGCACGTAGATCGCATTTCATCCTCGCATGCAGACGGACAGCAGAGCGCACTATCCGCACTCTTGAGGATATCTGCGAGCTTTGTGTTATTGACTTGAGGGTAGCCGGAGGATCATTTGCCTCTAGTTGAGTTTGCTTATAATAATAGCTACCACTCCGATTCGATGGCGCCTTATAAGGCCTTGTATGGGAGGAAGTGCGATCGCCGATAGGCTGGTTCGATGTGGGCGAGTGCGATTAGTAGGACGGCACTGTTGTGGCGATGGATAAGGTGAAGCTTATCCAGAGCGGCTATCGATACCGTAGTCGCATGTAAGTCGACGCAGATCATCGTCGTCGGCATCCGAGTTTGAGGTTGATGATTGGGTTTTCTGAAGGTGTCACCCATGAAGGGTGTAATGAGATTTGGCAGGAAAGGGAAGCTCAGCCCAAGGTACATTGGGCCTTATCAGATTGTCCGCAGGGTGGGCAAGGTCGCCTACGAGTTGGATCTGCCGTCCGATCTGGAGGCAGTGCATCCGGTTTTCCATGTTTCTATGCTGAGGAGATGTATCGGGGATCCATCTAGGGTACACCCGATTGACGATGTCCAGGTGACCGAGGGGTTATCGTATGAGGAGATTCCCATAGCGATAATCGATCGTCAGGTTAGGCGTCTGCGGACCAAGGACGTGGCTTCCGTCAAAGTCTTGTGGCGGAACGAGCTCAGGGAGGAGATGACGTGGGAAGCTGAGGAGGACATGAGGCGGAGGTACCCTCACCTATTCCCCACACCTCCAGGTAACTTACTTTCCTACTTGTTGATTTCAATTACCATATATGCTTAAGTGTTGTATTGTGGCCATGTGTGGCATTTGCAAATTGTTTTAGTTGTGAGGACCTATATCGTTATCTGTCTTGAGAAGGAACATTCGGGACGAATGTTTCTAAGGAGGAGAATGTTACACCGTATTTCGGAGTATGCGTGAGGGCGTGCGTGCGTTTGTACAAACCCTAATTAGGTTAAGAATGAAATTGTAAGCTTTGGCGGAAAAGATTAGAACCTTGTGAAGGAAATTCTACGTTTTTAATATTTTAACCGATTACGGATTTTTTCGAGAGACGAAATATTTTGGACCAATGGGAGGGCGACATGTGTCACCCTTAGTTGGCTTAGGTTGGACGAATTGGGTGAGGCTAGTGGACAAGTCAATTGGTCAAGTCTTGCAAGTTGATTTTGTGTGAGTGGGAGTAGGTGGGGTGGACGGTTTTGGTGTGTTAGTGGAGTCCACATGGCTCTTTGTTGTGGTGAGAAAGTGTTCCAATATTGTGGTGGACATATGTCCAAATGTTGTGGGAGACACTTGGTTGGAAGACCTCATCTTTCACTTGGATCATAATCTCACTTCCATTTGTTTTGATCTTGCCCGGAGTGTTCTATAAATACCCCTCGAGTGAAGACTTAACTTCATCCACTCATTCTCTAAGTCTCAAAAACTCCCTCCCTTAGTTGCTCTCTCGTCAGTCCTCTCCCCTTCCTAGAGGCTTGGTAGAATACCCCTTTGTTGTAGAAGGTTGCCTTCTAGTGTAGTTACTATTTCAAAATACCCTAGCCCCAAATCCCTTATAGTATTTGAGTAGAAGTCGTTTAGAAACTTCTAAGAGCTTCTTGGAGCTATCGGAGCGTGCAATTAGGAGCTAAACCTTGCTCAGGATCGACATTTAACTTGGATAATTTTGGGCTTGTCGAGGTAAACACTTTTGTCCTTCTATTGTAATTGGAGATTACATATAAGAATAGATAAGAGTTGAGTATAAGATATAGAAGGATATTAAAGAATAGAATTGAACTGTAATCCCAGAAGGGTATAAAAGAAGAAGAATTGATGTACTTACATAGGGTGTATCTCTGATGAGACTTGAGTAGTTTGACGGGTAGGGAAATGCTGCCCAATTTTCCGTAGAATAGAGAACCCTCTGTTTAGAACTGTTTACAGAGTAGTCTAGACGTTGATAGACATATTTGCCTATTATAGGTTGATACTCTGCGCGCGACATATTCGACTTGGCAGGTGGATTTCGCCGAGGAGGTATGTGATTCTTCCTATCCTCTTGAGCATGATATTTTAAAGTATATATATATAGTACGGTAGATGTACGTGTGTTAACTGAACATGGTTTTACTTGACGTCTTTTGACTTGAGTCTAAATAATAAGAAACTTGAAGTATTTCAAAGAATTATGAATCATTTTTAAAGAAGAGTAATACTTGATTTTTAAACAGAAAGCTTAAGAGTTATACTAGCTTTATGGGAAGTTAGGTATAACGACTTAAGAAAGATAAAAGAAAAGGTTTTACTTATTTGTTTATGAAAATCTTGTACTGATTTCTGCAAAGTGTAGTAAGATGGTTTGATAAGTAAACATGTTATGATGCTACGCGTGTTAGTGTCTTGTTATGTTGTGTAAGGAGGTTATTCTTGTTGTGCTTACGTTGTTAAACGTTAAGACTGTTGCACTGTTATTATATCACATACCCCCTTGACTTGTTATACCGAGGGCTTGCCACCCTTGATGCGGGTCTATCACGGCTATGCGGTCTGTGTCTATGCGAGTGCGGGAGTTCGAGATTGATCATTCCGGTGTATTATCACGATCACGAGTGCACTTATGCGATGCGTGTGACTATGCGGTCAATGTGACTATGCGGTGCGGGAGTCCGAGGAGAATGCGGGGCTAGCTACCGTCACGGGTCTATACGGCCTATGCGGGTCTATGTGTGACCTATGCGGGCTGCAGAAAGTCCAGGATTAGGCACGCATAATGATACTATGGGCGATTGGCCTTGCTTCGATCATTAGCGGCCTTGAAAAAGACCAGTTACATTATATCTATTGTGCTCTTGTTTATGTTGTGACACTATGTGTAGTTGAACTGGTTGTATTTGTAAATGGTTTTAAAAAACTTGATTTCATTGATGCTTTCTGATTTCACATACTTGGTACTGTTATCGACCTCCTTCGAGGGCTTCGTTCATGCCGAGTAAGGGAAGCAGGTGCTAGATCCACATCCTTAGGATCTCTACTTTGGTGTCAGGAGCTCCATCTTCTCCGGAGGCTCGACTTTTGGTATGGTTCTCCCTGTGTTGTAGATATATGTACATTCAGGGTATGGCGGGGCCCTGTCCCGCCATAGTTGTCTACTTCCTTAGAGGTCTGTAGTCCTATTGTACAGTTGGGATGTAACTGCCAAACTTTGGATATATATATATGCCGAAAGGCAACCTTTTCTCAGATAAACTGGTTCTCTTTTCATATTGTTTCCTGTCTTGTTTTTATATTCCGCTGGTTACTCTGATGTATGACTACTTGGGTGCCCGGGTAAGGCACCAGTCACGGGCCCCGGAACGGGTCGTGACATAAAGAATGGATGTACATAGTACTTTGAGTTCATTTCCCTAATGTTACATGACATGATAATGCCTTGGGTGTATTAAAAGGAAAGATGTAATAGTGCCTTAGTTTTCTAAAATGAAAGTTTGTTATAATAACTTTATGGGAAGTCAAGAGATGGTTTAAAACGTTATATGGAAATCATGTGAGAATGTCCATGATTAAGTCCTTAATATAGTACATGAGATGAAAGTGCATTGAGTTTATAAAGTGAAAGTTCATTTGAAAGATAATGTTGTTGAGAGTCAAAAGGTGATTTAAATTGTGCAAGGTTGCCATGATAGTTAAATGTATAATTATATTGGAACGGGTTGTACGATCCGCAACACTGGTATATATTTATTGGGACGGGTTGCACGATCCACAAAACTTATATATTTGTTGGGACGGGTTGCATGATCCGCAACACTATTTTATATTGGGACGGGTTGCACGATTCGCAACACTTATTGATATACATGTGCACGTGAAAAATTATATGGGCCCGCGTCCCATGATGTTGACTTGACTCTCATTACTTTTATATTTGTAAGGCACAGTTGTACTGTTACTTTGATTGTCATATTTGACATGGCACAGTTGATTTCATAATTGAGGTGGTACAGTGATACAAGGTACAATTGTCTTTTATTTTATATGACACGTTTGGATCTGGTATTTGATTATTTTACTTGTCCCTATCATTTCTTGGCCAGCTGTGATTTTAATACTGTACTTTATTTCCGTTCCATACTTAGTACCTGTTGTACTGACCCCCTTCGGGGGGCTGCGTTCATGCCCGCAGGTGTAGGTACTCAGTTTGATGATCCGCGTGCTTAGGATCCTTGTTCAGCATTTTGGGATAGCTCCAATGTTCCAGAGCTTGTCATTATGGCTAGGTATATTCATGGGTACGACGGAGCCTTGTCCCGTCATAGTTTACTGTCCAAAATCTTAGAGGTCTGTATTCATATGTGAGCTAGACTCAGGTAGAGTGTAATAAGTTTTATTTATATATGTATATAATGGTGGCCTTGTCGGCTTTGCCTTTGTTTAAAGAAAAAAAAAGTGTTATTTATCTTCCGCAGTCTACTTGTGTTGTATGAATAGAATGGTGCCCAGGTAGGGTACCAGTCGCGGGTCCGTGGTTCGGGTCGTGACAGAGTGGTATCAGAGCAGTTAGTCCTCGGAATGTCTACAGACCGTGTATAGTAGAGTCTTATTTATCGGTGTGTTGTGCACCACATCTATAAACATGAGGCTATAGTACATTTAGGATTGGTTTCCCTTCTTCTCACTCTGAGATCGTGCGATAGAGCTGTGTTGTTAGGGTAGTCTCTCCCTAACGTATTGTGTAGTTGCGGTATGAGATAGGAAAGCGATGGCGAGAAAGGATTATATAGACTTCGTATCCAGGTTGGTAAAACTATTGTATAGTTGGTATAATGATGATGTGTATCTGTACGAGCGTATTTATTTGGGGTCATATGTATGTTTCCTAGAATGATTATGAGTTACCATGAGTTGGTTAAGCCTTAATAATTACTTGAAAGGTGTGAAACAGTTTATTGAATCCACACCTAGGCTTTATATATGTACTGATTTGGAAAAGTTAGGAGGTAATGAACTGACTAAGATTGTGATAGACTCTCAAAAGATTAGGTTCAATTGACTTAAGGACATACCATGTTGTTAGATTAAGCCGTGTTATACGCTTAAGTGGTATGTGTGAATAATTTTGGTATGGAGTAAATAGGGTTGTTATGGTTAAGACAATGTGATTTTGAGATTATGAGAAGCTACCTTACCCGTATGTGGGGAATGATAATGTAAGCTTGGGACATAGAAAAATTTTGAACCTTAGAATATTGATAACCGCTGAGATCTTAGATGTACAAGGCCTTCTCGGGTAGTAAGATTTATTTCAGACCAAGAATGAGAGTTAAGTGAGATGATGGGTCGTATTGTGGGCCAATTGCGGGTCAACCCATAGCATGAAATGGAGTGGGGTCAGTTGGAGATGGTCCATCTATGTGATAGGGTGACGAGGGTGCAAGGCCCAAGTCTAGTTAATCGTTCTACGAGTTTGTGGACGCGTTCCACCAGAACCGGGTCGTGGGAGCCGAAAATGGCCTTAAAATGGCCTTAAAATGGTTGGATGTAGTGACTCCAAGGATTGGAAAACATAAGCAATATTTGAAATTATGTATGTATACTAGAATAAGTTTGGAAGTACGAGAAGAGTACGACAAGTAAGAAAAGAAGCGAACAAATGTTAAAAGAATTGAAGTGGTTATAGTTATGAGTAATGAAGGTACGAAAAGAGAATCCTTTTAGGCCATGAATAGGAGCTAGTGGTGGTGATATTGTTACACCCCGTAATTACAAGACATGAATAAGAGCATAGACGCGAGAACACAAGACTTGAAATTGGTACGAAAGAAAGAATTGTTTTTCCGAAGGAAAATCGTCCGAACGTCGGAAAGGGGAAAATGTTCTGTTATACCCCGTATTTCCAGAGTATGTACGTAAGGACGTACGTAGAAAATTTGAACTTGAGAATTAGGCTTGGCCGAATTAATTTTGTTCACAACACCCGGTTAGAGTCGTTTTTCGACGAAACGTTTTCTGACTTTCGTAGGGAATTTAGGCTATGTCATTTTTAATTTTTGCGGATTTTTCCGAGAGACGAAACATTTTGGACCAACAAGAGGGCGACACTTGTCACCCTCTCATTGGCACACGTTGGGCGGTAAAAAGGGGTGGACGAATTGGCCTTGTTTGGTCAAGGGGTTGGTAGGATATTTTTGTGGTAGATGGATAAGGTGCACTTGGCAAGATCTTGGCCCTACACTTGCCTTGCACTTGGCAAGATCTTGGCCATTGGTTGGCCTTTGCTAGACCTATAAATACCCCCCTCTTTGATGACTTCTTCATCCATTCCAAAAATATTTCTAAATGTTAAATCCTCCTCCCTCCCCTTAGTGTAGAGTTCGGCCAAGAGCCTCCCCCTCCCCTTGGCCGAGAGCCCTCCCCTTCCTTGGGTGCTAATGGGTACCCCTAGCCTAGTTGTTTTCGTATAATACCCCCCCCTCTTGGTAGAAATACTATCAAAAGTATTGTTATAATGCCCAAATTACCTTAGCCGTATACCTTGTAGTATTCTAAGGTTATACTTATACGAAAAGCCCAGAAATACTATGATACTTCCTTCCACACAAAACCGAAAACCCTAAGGAAAATCTCCATGGTTAGTTGGAGTAATAAGTAGAAGTTGGTTAGAACTTCTAAGGGTTGTTTGGAGCGGCCGGAGCGCAGAGTAGAGCTAAACCTTGCTCAGGATCGACATTTAAACTCGGATAATTATGGGCTTATCGAGGTAAATATCTTGTCCTCTATTGTAATTGGAAATTTCATGTTGTTAGACTATATAGTTGAAGTATACTATATATAGAATGAACGTTGTTATCGCAATGTCTTTTGACTTAAGCTGAATAATAAGAAACCTTTTCGAAAGAAAATCGAATCAGTATTTACATAGGGTGTATTCTGAGACTTGTGTAGCTTTTCTGTGAGGTAGAATTGTGCACGTCCGGTTAGATGTATGAACCCCCCCCCCCCCTGGTTGGCTTGATAGCCGGCCCCGATAGGAGAGGAGATTTACGCTGTTGCGGGGGGGGGGAGGTGCTGCCGAATTTTCTGTAGAATGTTCTACGAAGGGATCTAAATGTTAATAAGCGCCTTGTGGCCTTATAGGTTGAAGTACTACGTGTGGCGCGATCTACTTGGCTTAAGGAGTAGCCGACGGTTGGAAGTACTTGGAGCGTTTTGCTATTAGTCGATACTCGTCGCGAGGTATGTGAACCTCTTCCTATCTCTTCTAGCATGATATGTGTGAACTATGTAGTACGGTAGACGTACATGTGCTAAATGTATTTGATTGGTTTAAAACATAAAGTGTTATAACGGCTTTATGGGAAGTTGGTTATAACAGCCTTATGTTGGTAAGAAAATACTTGTGGTTTTTAAAAGATAACTGATTTGAACTATAACTGGCTTATTGTGTGTTAATAAAGAACTTGAAGTATTTCAAAAGATTTTTGAATCATTTCGAAAGAAGAAGTAATACTTGGTTTTTGAAAACTTAAGAGTTATACTAGCTTTATGGGAAGCTAGGTAATAACGCTTAAGAATGTTTTATCGATTTGAAATCGAATGTATCGACAAACCACTGCGGCGTTAATAAAAGGAAATGTTTTGTGATTAGGTATTATTAAAACCGAGAAACTTCCATCCGCATGAAGCTAAGATGAGACAAAATGATATTTCATAGATCATGGCTGCTGTAATAAGATTGCTATAAACAAAAATATCCTACTCACATATAAGGCTTATGTTTCTCAGATGGTTTAAAAGAGAATTATATTCTTAAATGAATAAGACTATGAACTACGAAACCTTTCTAAAGTAAGAAACGTGAACATTTGAAATTAGGCAAACTTGGACGTTTGAGAAATAATGTTGTTACTTGATTTTACAAGGGTAAGTGTTTTGATTACTTCAAAAGATAATCACTCTATTTTCATATACTACGGGTATTGTGTGGTTTTTGTAAAAGTAACGTATCTTTTAAAGAGTTAATGTATGAAGTACTTTGGGGATAAAACCCCGATCTTGTTAATCATATAGTAGAAAGTGCCTTGTGTGTATAACTTGATTGTGTTGGGTTGTGATAGCCTTGTAATACTTTCTTGTTGATTTGTTAAGTACATATGCTAGGATGCTACGTGTGTTAGTATCTTGTGATGTTTGTAGGGGTTTCCCCTCGATTGCGCCTAAATAGTTTCGCTATCAGCCGTTATGTTGGTATTGTACCACTCACCTCGATCGCCCGAGGTTGTCGCCTCCGACGCGGGTAGACTCAGCGGTCGATGGACCTATGATTCGAGAATACCTCATGCGGGTCCCGAGGGCCTATGCGAGCTACGAGTTCGAGTGTTAGTTTGCGCCCTTTATGGGCATGCGTCCATGTGGCCACGCGGATCGCGAAGTCCAGCGGATGCCGGAGTAGCTACCCTCGATGCGGGTTATACCTCATACGGGCCTATGAGATTGGCCTACGCGAGTCGCGGGAAGTTCCGTGGCTAGACGCGCACATTAGATCTGCGGCGAAGTGGCGGCTTTGATCATGTGACGGTCCAGACAGATCTCATGATACAGTTTATGACCTTGTTGGTACGGTGGGTTTTAGTAGTCGGCTATGCCTTCATACTTACCCCGTACGGTTTTATTATAACACAGGTGGGACCTGTTGTTCATATGTATTCCTTGGTGCTTTTCTATCATTGACTGCCGGCAGTGAGGAAGGTATTCAAACGGCATGATTGATGTTGTGGGCGTGAGACCCATTGTTATATTGGAGTGATGACTTCGAGGGCGTGAGTCCCTGACTTGATATGACTGCTTATTTGTTGTGAACTGTAGTTTGGTTATCATACATGTCTCCTGCTTTGTATAGACTACTATGATTTCATTTACAGTATTTATCTTCATGTTTCACATACTTGGTACCTGTTGTACTGACCTCCTTCGGGGGGCTGCGTTCATGCCGCAGGAAAAGGTACACCAGTCGTTGATCCTCGCTCTTAGGGTCACAGTTCAGCGTTTGGGAAAGCTCCGTTTCTCCGGAGGCTTATCTTGGTATAGTCCCCTGTCGTTGTAGGTATTTACATTCGTGGTATGGCGGGCCCCGTCCCGCCATTGTTGTCGTATCATTTTCTTAGAGGTCATGTAATCGCTTTGTGGTGGTTTGTAAAAAGGATTAAACTGCTCATTTGTAAGAGTTGTTATTTATATATGCCGAAAGGCAAGTTTTCCTCACATCTTGTTTTGTACTTCATTTGTTTCATGTATGTGTATTATGTTCCGCCGATTACTCGATGTATGGCTACTGGGTGCCGGGTAAGGCACGACCACGCCCAGTTCGGTCGTGACAAAAGTGGTATCGAGCGATTAATCCTCGGAAAGTGTCTGCACCGTATCCAAGAGTCTTGATTATCGGTGTGCGCACCACACCAATAATCGTGAGGCTATAGGATATTTAGGATTGGTTTCTATTCTTCTCACTCGAGATCGTGCCTTAGAGCGGTGTTGTAAGTTGGACCTCTAACGTATTTCTTTCCTTACCGCTATGCCTCCGTAGGCAACCCGGCTCGGGAGGGCAAGGCGGCGGAGGCGCGAGCAGTACAGAGGGTTACGTGGCACAGCCCAATTATCACCTTGCGGTGCTTCATTCGGGAGTTCTGCGACGTCACCAGCCACGCAGAGTTTAGGGCGGCGGCGGTTCCTCTGCGCCATGATATTTGAACCTTCGCCCACGACCGAACAGAGAATATAGATTTCGCGAGGCGACCATTACTAACTATGGATTTGACTACCGCAGAGTATACCGATGTATCGCGAGTCTTGATGAATATCAACGAAGGTTGTGCAAGAGTAAGTTCTTGATTAGGCTTCGAGCATGGCACGTATGCGGGCTTATGCGCAGCAGCCGAGAAACGTAGATCGACGGTTAACGGGCGACGCGAAGAGGGCGAGTAACAAGGTCCTTTGGTAACTCGGCGAGTCGCCTCACCACAGATTAGATTATGCGCATCCATCACGGTGCTGAAAGGTCCTCCGCGGGGTTCGGGGCGTTCGGGTACGCAGGAGTTGGTCGAACTTCGAGAGCTTAGGTTCACGCTACACGTAGGTTCCACCATCCGATTCGATTTTTCTCGGTGTTCACTGCGCAGCGCCATCCTGGAATGTCGTCTTTTAGTTGGTACGTGTTGTACCTATGACCGCCGTGGTCCGATGTCGAAAGAGTGTCCTCGCGGAGGACTTAGCCTTCATGATCGCGGGTAGTTTGTCATCTTCCTTAGCTATCGCCTACGGGCGAGTTTGATTAGAACGACTAAGGGAGTGAAGAAGAGATATAGATATATCCTTAACCTCAGAGATCAGTATGTGTGATAAGGTGAGTATACCTTAAGTGCTATGTTCGATAGCGATGTGTTAGTTGTGATTAGAAATCTTGGTGGGTTAACCGAGTAAGATTTTGGGGATAGAAGGTGTGAGCCTTAGAGTTTTATACGTAGAGACCTTAGGTAAGGCCATCTCGAGTAAAAGATGTATTGTTTATGTTTGACCTCATAGAGTGCATAGTGCACGTGAGTTATGTTTGTGGGATTAGTCCCGAGTAGTGTGGAATGAAAGAGGTAGTTGAGCTAAGAAGACCGCTAGGTTTTCATAACGTGATTAGTGAGAGTTTTCCTTCGGGAGCTAGCGTTTGCGGCGTCGGGTCGGGTTGAGGCCACGTTGCGGGTCAACCCGCGCATGTTTGGTGGTGGTCGGTTGTGGTGGTCCCGCCTTGTGGTAGGGTCACGAGGGTGTTAGGCCCGAGTTTAGTTAACCAACGCACGATTTCATGAACGCATTCGACCGAGTTGGGCCGGCGAGGTCACCGTGTTGTCTTCAGCAAAGACCGTTTACTCGGCTGCAGGTTATGCGAGATGATATATCGGAAAAGTTGTAAGGTCGCACGGCGCCTACCTTCACCTTATGTCGCAGTGGAGCCCGTGTCATACTTCTTTTACGGAGGTTTTACGTGCAAGGTTAGGAACTCGAGTAAGTCTCGACCACATTCGCCCGGGCCGTTGTTTGGATTTCGTGATAGTTGCAGAATTGTTGTCTCTGTCAGGAGTGTTTAAGCTACCATTTCGTTCGGATGTCGCCTTATGAAGCCTTGTAGGCGGATGTGTAGTCGCCGGTCGATTGGTTCGATGTTGGCGGATTGAGATAGTTGGTTGAGCTTGTTCCACAGATCGTGGATAGAGTAAAGCTTGTCTAGAAGAGGTTACGCGGCTCGGAGAAATCGTGCGGATAATCGGCGACGACGCCAGAGTTGAGTTGACGGTCGGTCTTCTGAAAGTACCACCGGGTGGGTGTGACGAGTTTTGGAATACAGAGGAACTTAGCCCGAGTTACTTTGGGCCTTTGAGTCCATGTGAAGAATAGGCCGGTTGCCTATATGTTAGCTTTGCCGTCCGACTTAGGAGGCGATGTCCTGATTTCGTATTGTTATGATCGGAAAGTATCGGAGATCCATCCAGTGTTCCCGTTAATGATGACCACGTTAGAGATAGTAACCTGAGTTTTGGAAATCAAGCGTGATCGTAAATGTGGTAAGAGTTCGAGTGTCACGACCTCGGGGATCGCATGTAGTCCGGCATCGCTTTGTTGGTCGCCGAGTGACACTAGAACCTCGCGCAAAGTGACAAAAGTATCGGGAAGAAGCGAGCATGTATGGCGAGCATTGATGTGACCATTTCTTTTGTTTGGAAAAAGTGTGGAAGAAGTATATTTTAGGCCGGAGAGAGTGTTTGTGGTGATGTTAGAGGTGATTCCTCGTGGACTTGGATGTAAGTATTTTGCGCATTGTTTCGTGGCCATCAGGCAGGATTGTTTCCTAAGTATGGTAGTGAAGACTATACTGGCGCACGTTTGTTTTGAGACTTAGAAGGAACATTCGGGACGAATGTTTCTAAGGAGGGGAGAATGTTATACCCCGTATTTCCAGAGTATGTACGTAAGGACGTACGTAGAAAATTTGAACTCGAGAATTAGGCTTGGCCGAATTAATTTTGTTCACAACACCCGGTTAGAGTCGTTTTTCGACGAAACGTTTTCACAGCTTTCGTAGGGGAATTTCCGGCTATGTCATTTTTAATTTTTGCGGATTTTTCCGAGAGACGAAACATTTTGGACCAACAAGAGGGCGACACTTGTCACCCTCTCATTGGCACACGTTGGGCGGTAAAAAGGGGTGGACGAATTGGCCTTGTTTGGTCAAGGGGTTGGTAGGATATTTTTGTGGTAGATGGATAAGGTGCACTTGGCAAGATCTTGGCCCTACACTTGCCTTGCACTTGGCAAGATCTTGGCCATTGGTTGGTCTTTGCTAGACCTATAAATACCCCCCTCTTTGATGACTTCTTCATCCATTCCAAAAATATTTCTAAATGTTAAATCCTCCTCCCTCCCCTTAGTGTAGAGTTCGGCCAAGAGCCTCCCCCCTCCCCCTTGGCCGAGAGCCCTCCCCTCTCGGGTGCTAGTGGGTACCCCTAGCCTAGTTGTTTTCAGATAATACCCCTCTTGGTAGAAATACTATCAAAAGTATTGTTATAATGCCCAAATTACCTTAGCCGTATACCTTGTAGTATTCTAAGGTTATACTTATACGAAAAGCCCAGAAATACTATCATACTTCCCTTCCGTCACAAAACCGAAACCCTAAGGAAAATCTCCATGGTTAGTTGGAGTAATAAGTAGAAGTTGGTTAGAACTTCTAAGGGTTGTTTGGAGCTGGCCTGAGCGCACGAGTAGGAGCTAAACCTTGCTCAGGATCGACATTTAAACTCGGATAATTATGGGCTTATCGAGGTAAATATCTTGTCCCTCTATTGTAATTGGAAATTTCATGTTGTTAGACTATATAGTTGAAGTATACTATATATAGAACTGAACGTTGTTATCGGCAATGTCTTTTGACTTAAGCCTGAATAATAAGAAACATTTTCGAAAGAAAGAGTATCGAATCAGATTTACATAGATCAGACATAGACTTGTGTAGCTTTTACGTGAGGTAGAATTGTGCACGTCAGGTTAGATGTATGAACCCCCGGTTGGCTTGATAGCCTACCCGATAGAGAGAGATTTACGCTGCATGTGGAGGTCGCCGAATTTTACGTAGAATGTTCTACGAAGGGATCTAAATGTTAATAAAGCGCTTGTGGCCTTATAGGTCAAGTACTACGTGTGGCGCGATCTACTGGCTTGGGAGTAGCCGACGGTTGGAAGTACTTGGAGCGTTTTGCTATTAGTCGATACTGTCGCGAGGTATGTGAACCTCTTCCTATCTCTTCTAGCATGATATGTGTGAACTATGTAGTGAGACGCATATGTGCTAAATGTATTTGATTGGTTTAAAACATAAAGTGTTATAACGGCTTTATGGGAAGTTGGTTATAACAGCCTTATGTTGGTAAGAAAATACTTGTGGTTTTTAAAAGATAACTGATTTGAACTATAACTGGCTTATTGTGTGTTAATAAAGAACTTGAAGTATTTCAAAAGATTTTTGAATCATTTCGAAAGAAGAAGTAATACTTGGTTTTTGAAAACTTAAGAGTTATACTAGCTTTATGGGAAGCTAGGTAATAACGGCTTAAGAATGTTTTACTGATTTCGGAAATCAGAATGTGTATCGACAAACCACTGCAGCGTTAATAAAAGGAAATGTTTTGACAGATTAGGTATTATTAAAACCAGTAGAAACTTCCATCTGCATAGAAGCTAAGATGAGACAAAATGATATTTCATAGATCATGGCTGCTGTAATAAGATTGCTATAAACAAAAATATCCTACTCACATATAAGGCTTATGTTTCTCAGATGGTTTAAAAGAGAATTATATTCTTAAATGAATAAGACTATGAACTACGAAACCTTTCTAAAGTAAAAAACGTGAACATTTGAAGTTAGGCAAACTTGGACGTTTGAGAAATAATGTTGTTACTTGATTTTACAAGGGTAAGTGTTTTGATTACTTCAAAAGATAATCACTCTATTTTCATATACTACGGGTATTGTGTGGTTTTTGTAAAAGTAACGTATCTTTTAAAGAGTTAATGTATGAAGTACTTTGGGGATAAAACCCCGATCTTGTTAATCATATAGTAGAAAGTGCCTTGTGTGTATAACTTGATTGTGTTGGGTTGTGATAGCCTTGTAATACTTTCTTGTTGATTTGTTAAGTACATATGCTAGGATGCTACGTGTGTTAGTATCTTGTGATGTTTGTAGGGTTTCCTCGATTGCGCCTAAATAGTTTCGCTATCACCGTTATGTTGGTATTGTACCACTCACCTCGACTGCTCGGAGGTTGTCGCCTCCACGCGGGGTAGACTCAGCGGGTCGATGGACCTATGATTCGAGAATACCTCACGCGGGTCCCGTGGGCCTACGCGAGCTACGAGAGTTCCGGTTAGTTTGCGCCCTTTATGGGCACGCGTCCATGGCCACGCGATCGCGGTCGTGCGGACGCCGGAGTAGCTACCCTCGATGCGGGTTATACCTCACGCGGGCCTATGAGATTGGCCTACGCGAGTCGGGAAGTTCTGTGGCTAGACGCGACATTAGATATCGCGCGAGTGGCGGCTTTGATCATGTGACGGCCCGCAGATCTCATGATACGCTTTATGACCTTGTTGCACGCGGTGGGTTTTAGTAGTCGGCTATGCCTTCATACTTACCCCGTACGGTTTTATTATAACACAGGTGGGACCTGTTGTTCATATGTATTCCTTGGTGCTTTTCTATCATTGACTGCCGGCAGTGAGGAAGGTATTCCGCGGGCATGATTGATGTTGTGGGCGTGAGACCCATTGTTATATTGGAGTGATGACTTCGAGGGCGTGAGTCCCTGACTTGATATGACTGCTTATTTGTTGTGAACTGTAGTTTGGTTATCATACATGTCTCCTGCTTTGTATAGACTACTATGATTTCATTTACAGTATTTATCTTCATGTTTCACATACTTGGTACTGTTATCGACCTCGGGCCGAGTGCGTTATGCCGCAGAAAAGGTACACCGCCGTTGATCCTCGCTCTTAGGGTCTGATTCAGCGTTGGGAAAGCTCCGTTTCTCGGAGGCTTATCTCGTATAGTCCCTGTCGTTGTAGGTATTTACATTCAGGGTATGGCGGCCCCGTCCCGCCATTGTTGTCGTATCATTTTCTTAGAGGTCCGTAGATCGCCAAGTGTGGTTTGTAAAAAGGATTAAACTGCTCATTTGTAAGAGTTGTTATTTATATATGCCGAAAGGCAAGTTTTCTCGACATCGTTTTGTACTTCATTTGTTTCATGTATGTGTATTATGTTCGTGATTACACGATGTATGGCTACTGGTGCCGGTAAGGCACGATCCACGCCCAGGTTCGGGTCGTGACATGTTCGTTGATGAGAATTGGATTCTCAAAATGCATTATTTGAGGAATATGGAACTTATTATCATGATGGAAATTTATTTTTACGGATATGTGGGGCCCACCCGAGAAATTTTATGTTTTGTGGGGTCCACGAGGGTTACGAAATTTTATGGACGAATGAGAGGGCGACATGTGTCACCCCCCCTTAGTTGGTCTTGGACGATTTGGGCATGGATTAAATGGTCATTTGACCAATATTTGGATGATCAAGTCTTGCAAAGACTTAAGCTTGATATTGTTGACTTAGTCAAGAGCCACTTGGCTTGACCTTTAATAGAATGCATCCAAGCCACCCATATGTGCAAATATTGACCCTCCATTATGTTATATAAACATACTAGTAGCAAGACAAGACTCTACACTTAGCAAAATTTCAAGAAAACTTGTTCTTGTCTTCATATTGCTCTCGGGTTCATAGGGGTTGAAGGAGAGAAAATTTTCGTTTGTTGTTCAATAACATCCATACTTTAAACCAAGGTTCCTAAGAGTGTTGTAAGGGTATCTCAATAGAAATATCCCGGAAAAGTATCATTTTTGTATTAGTCGCAAGGTGAAAACCTAGTCACTTTCCTAGGTTTGGATTGGAAATTGAAGGAAAGTTGTTTGTGATATTCTAAGGGCTTCAAGTGGCGGATTGGAGTGTCAAGGAGAGGCTCTAAGTTGCTAGGGAGCGACTTCGGATCTTGAAGTTGGATTAGGGCTCGTCGAGGTAACAATCTTGTTCTCTTAAGTGTTATAAGATTACATATTGTTGTAGCCTTACATTTTAACTAGCATGTAGTATATGTATTGAAGATTGATAAGTGATATGGATAGTCGAAGCCTATAGCCGAAATGACATTGTAAGCCATTTGAAATTGAAATACAATTTGGTCAATAATTAGAATCGTCGCATGTTATCTACTTGAAGTTTATAATTGTTATAATCGATTGCGGCTTTATAACATGTTTTACTTAGAATAGGAGTTGGAAAGGATGATATGTGGTTACACCTTTTGGCCGAGAATGACATTGTATTTTGGACTAGTTTGATATTAATTGCGGGGCAAAATTTTACACGTCCTGTTAAGGCGTGTAATCCCCTTTGGTTAGCTGAATTGATTGAGCCTTAAATGTGGCGTTTGGTTATTGAATTCGGGCCTTGAAAAAGGTGGAAAAGTACGTAGAAACAAAGGAAGTGCTGTCCGATTTTTCGTAGAATTTGGTGACTTTACACTTAGAATATTCTACGTTTGAAGCTAGAGGTTAATAGACATATTATGACCCGTATAGGTTGAAGTACTACGAGTAGAGTATTCTACTTGAAGGGTGGAAAAGCTAGCAAGGTTGTAGTACTTTGGAGCATTTTGCTACTTGTCGATAATCGTCGCGAGGTATGTGAACCTCTTCCTTCTTTTGACATGATTCTATGTATGAAGTATACATGTGGTACTATTTCATGATTCCTTCTACTCTCAGAAGTTAAGAGGTATGTATGTTAATTTACTCTATGTAAAAGATACGTCTAAGTTATCCTAAGTTCTTACCAAGTCTTATGGGGGATGTTGGTAAGAGTCGTTAGGAAGTATTTGGAGTCAAGTTGACTTTGCTAAGTTACTGCACGAATGAGAATAAGTATCGAACAAGCCATCGCAGCGTTAATAAAAGAAAATGTATCTAAGAATCAATTAAATTAAAAATGAGTAGAATTCTCCATCTGCATAGAAGCTAAGATAAGACAAAATTGTATTACATTTTCTAGATCATGGCTGCTTTAATAAGATCGTTATAAACTAGTATAACCTATTCACAACACATAAAAGTATATGTTACTTAATTTAAAAAGTTTACGTATGAAGTTTTAAGACTATGAACCTTAAATTCTTAAAAGGTTAAGAGACTTTATTTTTCAAGTTATGGAACTTGATTCTTAAAGGAAGAAATGACTTGATTTAAAAGTATAGAATACTTGATTTGGAAAGTATTGATTTCTTGACATTCTAAAGATAAGAGACTTGTTTTCTAAGTAAGAAACTTGATTTCTAAAGATAAGAGACTTGAAGTATTTTGAAAGTTATGTAACTTGATTTGAAAATATAAGTCTCTTGGTTATAAAAGGAATGAATTTGTCTAAGACATAAAGAGTTATAATGGCTTTATGGGAAGTTGGTTATAACAACTTTATGGAAGGTTAAAAGAATGGTTTTTCTCTAGTAATGTAAATAATGATAAATGACTTGAAATAATGAAAGACAAATGGATTTGAAGACATCAAATGCTTAAGGTTTTAAAGAAAGAAGTCACTTGATTTAGAAGCCTATAAATGTATTTCTAAAAGGTATTGTGACTTTGCTTGAAAAGTAGATATGACTTGATACTACGGTTATGAGTATCTTGGAAGTTTTATATGAAAAATGAGTCATTTTAAAAGAGTAGAAGTACGTAGTACTTTGGGTTAAATTCCCGAATTTTATAATAACATGTTAGTGCCTTAAGTAAACTAAAATGGGGGTGTATATAAATAAGGTTAATAAGAAGTTAGGGGATTTCTTAACTTGCTTATGTTATGTATGATAAGCCGGTAGTGCTTATGTTATGTATGATAAGCCGGTAGTGCTTATGTTATGTATGATAAGCCGGTAGTGCTTATGTTATGTATGATAAGCCGGTAGCGCTTATGTTATGTATGATATGTCGGTGGTGCTTATGTTATGTATGATAGTCTTTGGTGCTAGTGTTATGAGTATAAATGCGGGGTAAACCCCCAAGACGTTATACACCTCCTGAGTATAAATGTGGGGTAAAACCCCAAGACGTTATACACCTTCTGAGTATAATTGCGGGGTAAACCCCCAAGACATTATACATCTCCATGGATTTGCTACCCATGATGCGAACATGGCGTATATGCTCATTGCGGGCCCGTAGGGCCTAAGCGGGTGAAATAGTCCTGTGCGGCTGAAATAGTCCTATGCGGGGCAAATTGTCCTATGCGGGTCCACAAGACCCTTGCGGGTGAAATAGTCCCAGGAGTAGGATTGCCAAATGATACTATGGGCAGGTGGCCCTAAGTTGATCATAAGCTTCCTATTTTTTGTTATGCAGTATACCTTTATGGGCAGACTTATGTGACTTTATCGCGTCCCAGATTGGGCCGGGCAGTATACCTTTATGGGCAGACTTATGTGACTTTATTGCGTCCCAGATTGGGCCGGGCAGTTTAGGCGTCCCTCCAGAAAGGGCCGGATTATGTTATGCCAAATAAGTAAGTTATATGGTTATGAACTTGATGATTTTTCCTAAGTATGTACGTAAGAATTTGACTATAACTCTTATTGAAAAAAAATGGGAAAGGATAATGATGTACGATTAAGTTCATGAGGTGCAATGGCATGGTAGGATCTGGTATTTACTTTTTATACTTGCCCCTGTCATTCTTTTGTACAGTTATGATCTGCATCTGTACCTTATTTACATTCCATATTCTGCACTGTGTCGACCCTTTGGGGCTGCGTCAAATGTCTGCAGTTTAGGTACGATTGTGGATCCGCGAGCTTAGGATCCTGGTTCAGCATTTTGAGATGGCTCCAATATTCCGGAGCTTGTCATTATGGCTAGGTATATTCAGGGGTACGGCGGGGCCTTGTCCCGCCACAGTTGTGATGTTAAAACTCTTAGAGGTCTGTAGTCACATATTGTGGGTCAGTTTGTAAAGGAAAGGAGGGAACTGCTTCGGTTGTATATATATGTCCAGGGAGGTAGCCTTATCGGCTAACCCATTGATTTTATTTCTGTAGATCTATTTTATAAGTTTCATATATGTTCCGCTGATTATCTCTGATGTATACCTGTACGGGTGCCCAGGTAGGGCACCAGTCGCGGCCCGGGGTCGGGTCATGACAGATATACCCTCTAGATGTGATTCCTCATTTGACTTTGATTGATGTATATGCATGTGTGATATATTGTGGCCATATGTGGCATAATTGGTTTCGTTGAGTGTAGTTTAAGGAGACTATACCAAGATTTATTTAGCATGAACCTAGTATGAACATTCGGGACGAATGTTTCTAAGGGGGGAAGGATGTTACACCCCGTATTTCCAAGAGATTGAGATGAGAACATACGTAAGAAAATAAGATTTGAATTTTAGAAAGAAAGAAATATTACTTTTTCTTAAGGAAAAATATCGGGAATTTGTGAAGGAAAATATTTATTAATTGGAATTTGGTTCTCAAATTTGGTATTTGGGACTTATAGATTATATTGAAATTTTGGATTTTAAGTTTCGGATTTGATCATGTGGGGCCCACGGGAAAATTTTACGATTTTGTGAGGCCCACAATATTTTGAGATATTTTGGCCAAATATGAATATTTGGGAGATGAAATAATTTTGGACGAATCGGAGGGCGACATGTGTCACCCCCCCCCCCCCCCACATGTCTTGAAAGACTTTGACTCACCCTAAGATATTTTGAGACAAGTGGACAAGTGGGTCCCACTCCACTTGTCCATACATATCTATATAATCCAAGTCTTGCAAGACTTGGATTCATTACATTACACTTAGCCAAATATCACACCATCTTCCTCTCCTTTGAGCTCCAAAAACCGAGAGCACCAAGAACACCTAGTGTTGGTTAATTTATTTCATCCAAGATTAAGCCCCTAAACCAAGTGCTAAGCCAAGATCATTATCCCACAAGTTTTGTTGGTTTTGGCCGAGAATGAGGTGGAGAAAAGCCTACGTTTTATCGACTTTTTGGAAGCAAAACGTGAAGTGAAGGTGATCAAAAGCTCATAGGGGTCACGTATATGTGATTGGAACTTGAAGAAGTGGAGCGAAACGAAGACTGCGGACCAAAACCTAAGGGACTGTTTTGGGGCGTTTTTTGGCACAAAATGAGGTAAAAGTTCTTCTTCTTTTAATGTAATTGGATATTACATGTTGTTATAATGTATAGATGGGCTCGTGCTAAAAATAATGAAGAATAAAAAGCGTTTGAACCATTTTTGGGGCTAAAACCGTGAATGGACAGATTTGGTGATTATCGGGTTTCGTTGGTTATTGTCGTTATTAACGTCACCTATTGAATGTTATAATGGAGTAATATTGTTGTTAATAAGTTGATATAACTTATATGGAAGTATTGGAATTCGAATTGGATTAAAAATAAGGAAAGTGTAATTGGATTGTAGTTGTTGGCCGAGATTTGCCTAAAATTGTGGGGTATCGTTATGTAGTTTTGATGGATTGTTTTGTGGTATAAAACTGCTGGAAAATCAGCCACCAACATGTATGTTTAATGTGGTAAATGGCTAATGAAAGTCCTAAGGAATAAGGGTATAAAAAGGGTGTTAAAGGGTTCACATTGTACCCTTAATGTTGATTAATTTGTGGACAGTTTTGATATCGTTATGGGGCAGAATTTTACACGTCAAGTCAGGCGTGTAATCCCCTTTGGTTAACTGTTGGTTTCGCCTTAAATGTGGCTTGTTGGTTGATGAATTCGGGCCTTGGAAAAGATGGAAAAGTACGTAGAAACAAAGGAAGTGTTGCCCAAATATCCGTAGAATTAGAGGGCCATTATTTGGTGTAAGTCTTACACTAGTAAGCTTGAATTTGATAGAAGTGTTATTGTCATTTTAGGTTGAAGTACTACATGTAGCATATTCCACTTGGCTTGAGGAATAACCGATAAGGTTGAAGTACATTGGAGCGTATTGCTACTTGTCGTGTTGATTAGTCGTCAACGAGGTATGTGAACTACTTCCTTCTATCGGCATGATTGATTATTGAAGTGTACTTGTCTTGATTATTTAAGTACACGCCCCTTGTTTTATTTGAAGTATACTTGCCTTATTTGGAGTATACATGACTTGTTTCTTGAAGTATACTTGCCTTGTTATTTGGAGTATACATGACTTGTTTCTTGAAGTATACTTGCCTTGTTATTTGGAGTATACATGGTTTGTTTCTTGAAGTATACTTGCCTTGATTTTAGAAGTATACTTGACTTGATCTTTATAGAGTTCCATCAGAACCTAATCCTTAGTGATATACTTCTTTGATAGTACTTTGGATTTCCTAAACTAGAAGTGGGTCTATATACTTCTTTGATAGTACTTTGGATTTCCTAAACTAGAAGTTGGTCTATATACTTCTTTGATAGTACTTTGGATTTCTTAAACTAGAAGTTGGTCTATATACTTCTTTGATAGTACTTTGGATTTCCTAAACTAGAAGTTGGTCTATATACTTCTTTGATAGTACTTTGGATTTCCTAAACTAGAAGTTGGTCTATATACTTCTTTGATAGTACATTGGGTTTCCTAAAATGGAAGTTCCTTTTTATGATTTAAAAAGTATAGATTACTTGATTTGAAAAGAATAAGTAACTTGATTTGAAAAGTATAAATTACTTGATTTAAAAAGTGTAGATTACTTGGTTTGAAAAGAACAAGTAACTTGATTTGAAAAGTATAGATTACTTGGTTTGAAAAGAACAAGTAACTTGATTTAAAAAGTATAGATTACTTGATTTAAAAAGTATAGATTACTTGGTTTGAAAAGAACAAGTAACTTGATTTGAAAAGTATAGATTACTTGGTTTGAAAAGAACAAGTAACTTGATTTGAAAAGTATAGATTACTTGGTTTAAAAAGTATAGATTACTTGGTTTGAAAAGAACAAGTAACTTGATTTGAAAAGTATAGATTACTTGGTTTGAAAAGACAAGTAACTTGATTTGAAAAGTATAGATTACTTGATTTGAAAAGTATAGATTACTTGATTTGGAGAGAATAAGTAACTCGATTTGAAAAGTATGGATTACTTGATTTAAAGAAAATAAATGACTTGATTTGAAAGAAGAAGTAACTTGATTTAAAGGTATATGTTACTTGATTTTGAAAGAAGAAGTACTTGGTTTTAAAGGTATAAATTACTTAAGTTTAAAAGTGTAAGTAACTTGATTTTGATAGTAAAAGTATTTTTGGGGTTCAACTCCCTAGTATTACATGATTTGAGTCTTCTTGTAAAGAATGGATGTACATAGTACTTTGGGTTCATTTCCCTAATGTTACATGACATGATAATGCCTTAGGTGTATTAAAAGGAAAGATGTAATAGTGCCTTAGTTTTCTAAAATGAAAGTTTGTTATAATAACTTTATGGGAAGTCAAGAGATGGTTTAAAATGTTATATGGAAATCATGTGAGAATGTCCATAATTAAGTCCTTAATATAGTACATGAGATGAAAGTGCCTTGAGTTTATAAAGTGAAAGTTCATTTGAAAGATAATATTGTTGAGAGTCAAAAGGTGATTTAAATTGTGCAAGGTTGCCATGATAGTTAAATGTATAATTATATTGGAACGGGTTGCACGATCCGCAACACTGATATATATTTATTGGGACGGGTTGCACGATCCGCAAAACTTATATATTTGTTGGGACGGGTTGCATGATCCGCAACACTATTTTATATTGGGACGGGTTGCACGATCCGCAACACTGATTGATATACATGTGCACGTGAAAAATTATATGGGCCCGCGTCCCATGATGTTGACTTGACTCTCATTACTTTTATATTTGTAAGGCACAGTTGTACTGTTACTTTGATTGTCATATTTGACATGGCACAGTTGATTTCATAATTGAGGTGGTACAGTGATACAAGGTACAATTGGCTTTTATTTTATATGACACGGTTGAATATGGTATTTGATTATTTTACTTGTCCCTGTTATTTCTTGCCACCGTGATTTTAATATCAGACTTTATTGCTCCATACTTAGTACTGTTATCGATTTCTTCGGGGGCTGCGTTCATGTCCGCACGTGTAGGTACTCAGTTTGATGATCCGCGTGCTTAGGATCCTTGTTCAGCATTTTGGGATAGCTCCAATGTTCTGGAGCTTGTCATTATGGCTAGGTATATTAATGGGTACGGCGGGGCCTTGTCCCGTCATAGTTTACTGTCCAAAATCTTAGAGGTTTGTAATCATATGTGGGCTGGACTCAGGTAGAGTGTAATAAGTTTTATTTATATATGTATATAACGGCGGCCTTGTCGGCTTTGCCTTTGTTTAAAGAAAAAAAAGGAGTGTTTTTTTATCTTTCGCAGTCTACTTGTGTTGTATGAATAGAAGGGTGCCCAGGTAGGATACCAGTCGAGGGCCCGGGGTTCGGTCGTGACATTTAGTATATATTGAAATGAGAGGAGAACCCCTTATTTTATAGGCACAAAAGAACTAGGGTTCATACAAATGGACTAAGCCCATCAGAAAATGGATTGGGTCAAAATTCGGACCTAGGGTCCGCGCCTCAGCGCCGCGGCACTGTCCCAATTTTCTGCCTTTTCCCATTTCTCATGTCCCGGTTATCAATCGAACATTTATATTATCTATTTCTAATTACATCATTCAATCAATGAAACATTTGACTTAGTGTTTACCCTTCAGGCCTCTACATATTGACACTAATATCATTAGGGTCTTCACGGAACTCCTAGACTGCGCCGGAAGACGAACCTCAATATATAAAGTTTACTACACGAAACATGTGAACTGAACCTCTATGTGGAAAGATAAAATCCTTTCATTCTCGACACACTCAATCAAGCTTAGGATTTGTCAAGTGTCTATCCAAATGGATAGATCATTATAACTCATCTATATTAGTTGACAACAGGACCATGTCACAGACATGTTCATTGCGTTGGCCAACGACTTAGTCAACCCAATATCTTATGAGTATCTGAGTGTTCTCTCGAATATACATTCAAGGAATGAATTCCAATCTTGGTTCGATTACCACCTTTAATCCACTTCGTAACGTACCCAAAATAAGTCGCGTCTTAACCTATAAGGCATTTGAGCTTAAGACAGGATCAAAGTACATTACTCTGTGAATAAGGTGCGTATCAACCTCAAGTCTAAGGACTTCTATCTCCCACACACCGATGACACTTTAGACATATAACAAACAACATATCAGTAGGGTATACTAATACTTCAACAAGTATCCATGTGTCCATCACGAGTTTCCATAACTCGTAGCAAGCGAGACATACTACATCCCATAAGGATATGATGCAGACCACATGTCGACGTATCGCATATCATCGATATCCCAATCTCGATGATCATTAGTCGAGGTAGTTTAAAAGTTACATTATAATATTGATCCTCACATCATTAATAAACACGTAAACTTTAGGGATGCATTTATAGAATATTATAAACAACCAACTAATAATTCAACAAATACAAATGTCATAATATCAATTATCATTAATATATAAATATGAATGTGTATAAAGTACATTTTTTTCTAATATAGATTGTCTCTAGAACATACATATACTTTCACCATCTCTCTTCTATAAACAATGGAAACATGAAAATATCTAAATGGGCATTATATCATAACACCCATGGAGCCACTCAAACTTGCATACTTAGATCATCCTAATGTAGTAAGAGAAAATGATTCATTCCTAGGAAAAAGCAATCATCCCTCTTTCACTCATTTTCCTATCTTTCTCTTAAGCCGATATATCTGAACAACATGAACATAATAAAGATTCCAGAAAATTCTAACAACTCTCTTTTGAAAGATCTCAAGACAGGACTTAAAGCACCGTCATGTCCTCAATAAATCAAGCACAACATATAGGGAACATATTTAAATGATTTCTTAGACATCCACCAGCCTAATGATGGAATAAAAGTGATGAACAGTGAAACAAAGCACTGAAATTGCATAATTATGATAAAAAATGGAAATACTAGGCTCATATAAATAGCCTTCACAAATGAAACTAACTAGCTAAAAAAATGTAACTGACAACCTAAGTGGGTAAACATGGTCCACTTTCTACTCCACTAACACAACTAACTTAGTCAAATGGAAAATCCTAAACCACTATTATTTAGGAACATTAATAACAATTAATTAATTTTGAAGCACTAGTCAAACACACCCACTTGCTTCAAACACACAGACTCCAAGAAGTTGTCGAAAGTAATAATGCTTGGCTTGAGGTAGAGCCTTTGTTAGAATGTCAGCAGCTTGCTCATTTGTTGAACAGTATTGCAACTCTAACTCCACCTTTTTTGTGAGGCTGCGAATAAAATAATAACGAATGTCGATGTGCTTGGTTCGCCTATGAAAAGTTGGATTCTTCGATATTGTTATGGCTTCTTTGTTATCACAATATATTTCCGTAGCACCATCTTGTTTATGATGTATATCAGGTAGTAAACGTCGAAACCAAATAGCTTGACATGCTGCAGAACTCACAATAACATACTCGGCTTCCGATGAAGACAATGCCACCACATTTTGTTTTTTTGAGCTCCAAGAAATCACTCCCGAACCCAAGCTAAAAGCATGACCAGAAGTACTCTTTATGTCATCTACACAACCGGCCCAATTACTATCACTGTATCCAAGTAATCTGAAATCTGCATCCTTGGAATACCAAATCCTGAACTCCACAGTACCTACAATATAACAGAGCACTCTCTTTGCTGCACCCAGATGTTGCTTTGTAGGATTATGCATGTATCTTGATAACACACTTACAGAGTACATGATATCTGGACGTGTGTGCGTCAGATAATTCATCCCACCGATTAAACTTCTATAATAGTTTGCATCTACAGCTTCAGTACCATCTTCAACCTGGAATTTTTCGCTAACATTCATGGAGGTAGCCATAGCCTTACAGTTTTGCATCCCAAACCTGTAGAGAAGATCTTTCGCATACTTTCTGTTACACCCCGTAAGTTCAAGACATGTGTAAGTGAATGTACGCAAGGAACGCAAGACTTGGAAATTGTTACGAAAGGAAGAATTGTTTTTCCGACGGAAAATGTTCCGAACGTCGGAAAGGAAAAACGTTCGTTGTTGAGAATTGGATTCTCAAAATACATTATTTGAAGAGTATGAGACTTATTATTATTTTGGAAATTTATTTTGCGGATTTGGTCACGTGGGGCCCACCCGAGGAATTTTACAGAATTGTGGGGCCCACGAGGGTTACGAAAATTTTATGAACGAATGAGAGGGCGACACGTGGCACCCCCACATGGCTTGGTCGAAATTTATGCAAGGGTAAAATGGTCATTGACCATCTTGGAAGATAAGTCTTCAAGCATGACATTGTTGACAAGTCAACTAGTCCACATAAGCTTGATCCAAGTGAAACACATCCAAGCCACACATTTGTTGTAACCTAAGCCCTCCAATGTATTATATAAGCATAGCTAGTGCAAGACTTGGCATTTAACACTTAGAAAATTTTAGAGAAACTCTTGTGCTTGTAGATGAGCTCTCGGCTTTGAGCACTATTCCCACACAAAATTTTGTAGTTTTGATCCATTAGTCACAAGACTTTAACCCAATGTCCCCAAGGGTATTGTAAGGTTATCTCAATAGAAAGAATTCGGAAAAAACGTATTTTTACGTTAGTCGCAAGGCGGAAACAAAGGGAGTTCTTCAACTTTGAAGTTGGAACTTGAAGAAGGGTTCTTCATAGGCCTCTAAGGAATGCTTGGAGCGGATTGGAACTTAAGGAAAGGAGCTAAGAATTTCTAAGGCGCGACTTTGGATCTTGGAAATTTTAAGGGCTTGGAAAGGTATAAATTTTGTCGTTTTATTAGTTAAGGCTTACTTATGATTGTAGCTATGGTTATTAGCAAGCATGAGATATATAGTATGAATTTTGATAAGGATATTGGTTATTGGAACCCTAATCCGAAAACTAGCATGTTAGCCTTAAGACTACAATTCAAGTCGATTATTAGTAAAGTCGTCGCATGTTGTAAAAAGGAAGGAAATTGTAGTTGTTGAAGTAGTTTATAACTATATAAACATGTTAGACCTTAGAACTTGGAATTGGAAAAGGATTGGAAAGGACTTAGTGTTGCTATGGAAGTTGGCCGAGAATTGGCTAGTGTGCCTTAGGCTTTTTCGTATGAATTGTGGGGCGGAATATTACACGTATTGTAAGGCGTGTAATCCCCTTTGTTTGGTTGTTGTTTGGAGCCTTAAATGTGGCTTGTTGGTTATTGTATTCGGCCTTGAAAAAGGTGGCAAAGTGAGTAGAAACAAAGGAAGTGCTGCCCGATTTTCCGTAGAATTAGAGACTAAATACTTAGTATTATTCTACATAGAGACTAGAAGTTGATAGCCTTGTTGTGACCATTATAGGTTGACACTTCTACGTACGGTGTATTCGGCTTAGCTTGTGGATTTAGCCGAAAAGGTATGTGAACTATCTCCTCTTCTAGCATGATTCCTTAAGATAAAGAAAGTACGTCCTACTCCTTGAATGATCCATTCCTTGCTTGTATTTGGTTTGCCTAAAATAGAATTTGTTCTATGTACTTCCTTGAGTGTACTTTGATGTTTAAATTGTAAGTTGTATAATCCATTTCCTTAGTGAAGTTTGGATTCTTAAAAGTGAAGGTATTTTTCTTAAAGTACATAGAAACTTGAAAAGGAAGTGATTTCCAAATCTTTTGGCTAGTGCCTTAGTTCTAAAACCTAAAGGTCATTATAATGACTTTAGGGGAGTCAAAGGAGTGATTTACTTATTTGATTTAAAAGAGGAGAAATGACATGATTTAAGAGAAGTAACTTGCGTTAAGGGTGAAGTTACTTGAGGTTTAAAAAGTAGAAGAAAACTTGTTTTCTAACTATTAAGAGACTTGAAGTATTTTTGAAAGTTAAGAACTTGATTTGTAAGTATGTGATACTTGGTTTTAATAGTATAAGTCTCTTGGTTATTGAAGGAATGGATACGTCTAAAACCATAAAGGGTTATAACGGCTTTATGGGAAGTTGGTTATAACGGCTTTATGGAAGGTTTAGAAAGTTGTCTATTTTGATTAAATCGGCATAAGTTGCCTAGATTGTGAAAATTTGGAGTTACTTGATTTCAAGCTTTGAAATGAGTTTTCTGAAGTGTAGTAACTTACCTTGAAAAATAGACACGCCTTGATACTACGGTGTTAGTATCTTGGGGCTTTACATAGAAAGGAGTCTTTTATAAAAGAATGTATGTATGCCTTGCTAAGTACTTTGGCTTGATAAATTGAGAATTTGTCTAAGTGTGCCTTGATAAGTACTTTGACTTGTTAAAAGAGAATTATTCTATGTATGCCTTGATTAGTACTTTGGCTTGATAAATTGAGAATTTGTCTAAGTGCCTTGATAAGTACTTTGACTTGTTAAAAGAGAATTATTCTATGTATGCCTTGATTAGTACTTTGGCTTGATAAATTGAGAATTTGTCTAAGTGTGCCTTGATAAGTACTTTGACTTGTTAAAAGAGAATTATTCTATGTATGCCTTGATTAGTACTTTGGCTTGATAAATTGAGAATTTGTCTAAGTGTGCCTTGATAAGTACTTTGACTTGTTAAATGAGAATTTATTCTATTTGTGCGGATAAGTACTTTGGCTTGTTAAATGAGAATTTATTCTATTTGTGCGGATAAGTACTTTGGCTTGTTAAATGAGAATTTATTCTATTTGTGCCCTGATAAGTACTTTGGCTTGTTAAATGAGAATTTATTCTATTTGTGCCGGATAAGTACTTTGGCTTGTTAAATGAGAATTTATTCTATTTGTGCCCGGATAAGTACTTTGGCTTGTTAAATGAGAATTATCCTATGTGTGCCTTGATAAGTACTTTGGCTTGGTTAATTGAGAACTTGCCTATATGTGCTGGTAATAGCCTTTGAGTGCAAGTATTATGTTTTATTAAGTTGCCGCGACTCTCGGTTGAAGGGTCACTGTCTTGTTGTAAGTTCATCGACGCATCGACAGTGATGTGGGATTCCACGGCATGCTTGCTACTTGTAGTACTGGGTTAAATTCGGATTTTATAGAAGACATGGTAGTGCTTATGTCTTGTTTGATGGCTCGAGATAGGGTAGAGTATATGTGAGGGTAAACCCCAAGACGCTATACCACTGCTTTACCACCTTCTCCGTGGTAGAGTATATGTGAGGTAAACCCCAAGATGCTATACCACCTGCTTTACCACCTTCTCCAGTAGAGTATATGTGAGGGTACACCCCAAGATGCTATACCACCGCTTTACCACCTTCTCCAGCAGAGTATATGTGGGTAAACCCCCAAGACGCTATACCACCTGCTTTACCACCTTCTCGGTAGAGTATATGTGAAGGTACACCCCAAGATGCTATACCACCTGCTTTACCACCTTCTCCAGGTAGAGTATATGTGAGGGTAAACCCCAAGACGCTATACCACCGCTTACCACCTTCTCCGGTAAGAGTATAAGTGAGTAAACCCCAAGATGCTATACCACCGGTGGGACTTGGTGTTCATGTATGCCTATTGGTGTTGTACTATATCATGGATCGCCGTGAGGAAGGATTCCACGGCATGATTGATATTATGGGCGTGAGACCCATAGTTATATTTGAGTAGTGACTTTGGCGGCTGCGTCCCCGACTTGATATGACCGCATGTGCATGTATCGTAGGTTGGCTATCATACATGTCTCTGCTTTGTTTAGATCGTTATGATTTCATTACGCACTCATTGTTCACATACTTGGTACATTCTTCGCATCGACCTCCTTCGGCCGCGTCACGCCGCAGTTTAGGTACGTTGTTTGGTGATCGGCAGTGTAGAATCCTCGGGGTTTTGGATAGCTCCTCTGCCCGTGAGTTTATCTTTTGGTATATATCCTTGATGTGCTTTATGCAGTTTTGGGTACATGGGGCCTTGTCCGTCATAATTTCGATTTAACTCCTAGGTGCAGATTCATATGTGGGATTGGACTCAGGTACGGTGTAGTGTCTTTTGTTTATGTATATATGGCAGCCTAGTCGGCTTTGCCTTGCACGTACGTTGGTTTTAAAAGAAAAAAAAATGAGCTGTTATTAATTTTCCGCATTGTACTTAGTTGTTAAGGTAGAAGGGTGCCCAGGTAGGGCACCAGTCACGGGCCCGGGGTTCGGGGTGTGACACTTTCTTTGTGAAACAAATATTCCATCATTTTCTTGTTTCACCTCAAGACGAAGAAAGTATTGTAGTCTTCCCAAATCTGACATCTCAAACTCACTTTGCATGTTAGTCTTAAATTCAGCAATAATACTTTCAGAAGACCAAAAATAAATCATGTCATCCGCATAAATGCACAACTAATAAATCACCATTTTCATGCATTTTCACATATAAAGTGGGTTCATTTTTACTCCTAACAAACCCATGCTGCAAGAAATAAGAGTCAATTCTCTTGTACTAGGCTCTCGGTGCCTGTTTTAGCCCGTAAAGGGCATTTTTCAGTTTATACACCTTGTTATCATTGCCTCTAACAACAAAGCCTTTAGGCTGTGATACATAAACTTCTTCTTCTAGCTCCCCATTTAGAAAGACAAATTTCACATCAAATTGATAAACATACAGTTGCATTTTAGCAGCAAGAGATAAAAGAGTTCTCACCGTTTCAAAATGAGCCACGGGTGAGAAAGTTTCATCAAAGTCAATACCTTGATGTTGAGCATAGCCTTTTGCCACGAGCCTAGCTTTAAACTTATGTATACTTCCATCTGCATGATGCTTGACTTTGAAAACCCACTTTAGACCAATGGGTTTTTTGCCTTCTGGTAAATCAACCAACTCCCACGTACGGTTGTGCTCAATTGCTCTCATTTCTTCCATCATTGCAGCTTTCCATTCCTCATTCTCAAGTGCTTCTTCAAAACATGTTGGTTCGGTCACATACAATGCAAATGAGCAAGATTCGTAGACTTCTTGTAATGATTTGAATTTTCTAGGAGGAGTCTCATTTGGAGGAGAAGCTGGTGATGCTGTTGGTGAGCTCACAGGAGAGGAACCACCTCTTACAGGGGTAGTTGTGCCACTGCTTACAGTTGGTGATGAGGGAGGACAGGTGGAAGGGGTGCTGTCAACAAAAGATTCATAATTGCTTGGCAGTGGGAAGTCAAAGTTTACTTCATCAGAGGTGAAGTTCCAGCTAGCTTCTTCATTAAATACAACATCCATGATGATCAATACTTTTCCACTCACAGGATTATATAACTTATATGCTTTGGATTGAGTACTATATCCGACAAAGATACATTTTACAGATTTATCAACAAGTTTTTTTCGAAATTGAGAGTCAACCAAATCATAAGCTATACATCCAAAAATACGTAAGTGGCTTACCTTAGGCTTGTTGCCTTTCCATGCTTCATATGGAGTTTGATTGTAGACCGCCTTGGTTGGAGAGATGTTGAGAATATAGACAGCTGTAGCAACTGCTTCACCCCAAAAACGCTTCGGTACACCTCTTGCATTCATCATGCTCTTGGCCATCTCTACTATTGTGTGGTTTTTTCGTTCTGCAATGCCATTCTGCTGTGGTGTGCGAGGTGCTGTGAGATCCCGATAAATGTCATTTCCTTCACAATAGGCATTAAATTCATCTGACACAAACTCTCCACCCCGATCTGTTCGAAGTGTCTTGATTTGATAACCACTTTGTTTCTCTACCAGGGACTTGAACTTCTTGAAATAGTCAAAAGCCTCAGACTTATATTTCAGAAAATAAACACAACACCTACGACTGTAATCATCCATAAGAAGCAAAAAATATCGACTAACACCCAAGGACTCAATTGACATCGGACCACGCAAATAAGCATGAACTAACTCTAGGCAATCTGAAGCCCTCCAGGATTTGCCTAGAGGAAAGAGTTTTCTACTTTGTTTCCCATTCACACATCCCTCACAAAAATTGAGATTACTAATTTTAGGCAGCCTTACAACCATTTCTTTATTGCCTAACAATTGTAATCCCTTAACATTCAAATGCCCATATCTCAAGTGCCACAAATTTTCTTCTGATCATTCTTTGGTGACTAATGCATGACTATGACAGACATCAAGTGGAAACATTCTGTTTGATGTCATATTAATATGAAAGAATTTTTTCCAGACTTCTTATCATGAATGCTACAAACATTATCAGCAAACAGAATGGTATAACCACTAAGCTCAACTGCCCAACACTTAACAAATTATGGTACAAACAAGGAACATACTGTATATCATTAAGTAATTTAACATTACCGAGGGAGGTTTTCATTGCAACAATACCTCTTCCTTCAACCTTGATTGGTTTGTCATTCCCGAGCCGAACTTCTGATTTTATTGACTCGTCAAGTTCCTTGAATATAGATTTTGTGCCACACATATGATTAGAGCAACCACTATCAATGAACCACACGTCATTGATTCCACCATCCAGTGCCGAATGAGCCATAAACAGATTGCTCTACTCCTCTGGTTGCTCGATAAAGTTGGCTTGTTGGTCTTCTCTCTGTTTCTTCCAACATTTAGCTTCTTTGTGCCCATTTTTCTTACAGTAATGGCACTGAATGTGACTTTTGCTCTGACGTTGATCACTAAATTTCCCGCGACCTTCGCCATAGCCACGACCTCATCTACGAAATCCACCTCAGCATCTGTCACGGCCGCCCGAATTCTGAAATTTCCCCTTAGAATACCCCCATTCACTTGAAAAGCTCTTTCTTCACTCTTTTCACCCGATCGACCTAGCATGTCTTCATAAGCTAGTAATGAACCTGTCAATTCTTCAACAAAGTATGTAGTGAAATTCTTAGTTTCCTCTAATGTTGTAACTAGAGGATTGAATGATGGGAGTAAGGTTCTTAAAACCTTTTTTACAACAGTTGCATCAGTTATTGTTTCACCATAGGACCTCATTGAATTGACAATTTCAGACACCCTTGAAAGATAATCATGGACATATTCTTTTTCTTTCATCTCCAACAATTCAAAATTACGGCAAAGAGTTTATAATTTAACCGTAATTACCTTCTTATCTCCGAGATACTCCTTCTTGAGAATGTACCAAGCTTGTTTGGATGTGGTTGCTGCTGCAATCAGAGCGAAAATGCTATCATCAAGGGCTTGTTGGATGAAGAACAAAGCTTTGGCGTCCTTCTTTCGATTGTCCCGCAACGTTGGATCAACTTCTTGTCCATCCTGCTTATCTTCAAAACCTTTCTCAACCAAATCCCATAATTCTTGATACCTAAACATGGTTTTCATTTTTAGGCTACAAAATTGATAATTTTCCCCCTTAAAAATTAGAATTAAGGGGTTAGAGGAGGAACTTGTTCCATTCACCGACATGATTTTGTGGGAAGCAATGAAGTATTACTCACTGGGTTGTGTTTGATTGAAAGGGAAAAACGAATTTGTTTCTCTCACTAACTTTACTAATTTGTGAGATATTTGGGAAGATGCCTGCACGTGGCTATCTCCTTTTTTCTGGCCTTTGATACCACTTTGATGGAATAAAAGTGATGAACAGTGAAGCAAAGCACTCAAATTGCATTAATTCTGATAAAAATGAAAATACTAGGCTCATATAAATAGCCTTCACAAATGAAACTAACTAGCTAGAAAAACGTAACTGACAACCTAAGTGGGTAAACATGGTCCACTTTCTACTCCACTAACACAACTAACTTAGTCAAATGAAAAATCCTAAACCACTATTATTTAGAAACATTAATAACAACTAATTAACTTTGAAGCACTAGTCAAACACCTAACGGGTATAACAATTTGATTCAATATTTCAATCTTAAATGGTAGATAACAACTACAACTAATTACTACAAAGCGAAGTACATTCAGCGATGACATCCAGGGTTCTGATCAAAGATGGTCCGACCCAAGCTCACAACAGCAGCATATGCTATGATTGCAGCACTACACGTAAGGGGATATTCACAACACACTTTTGGACGAACATGATCTCAATCTTAAAAGGGGATATCACTCAAAATCACTTCCTAATCTTGAGGTAAAACCTATACCACTACTTACGGTTTACATATAGTATGATCTGAAATAACGTAAATGCTATGAGAAGTTGTTCAGGAAGCTATGTATAGGTGAGAAGGAGCATTTACAAGTATAGTTTGGAAACCTGTTGAGCCTTTAGACAGTCTAATACACTGCGATACTGTTACACCCCGTAGTTCAAGGACATGTTTAAGAGAATGTATGTAAGGAATACAAGACTTGAAATTGGTACGAAAGGAAGAATTGTTTTTCCGACGGAAAATCTTCCGAACGTCGGAAAGGAGAAATGTTCGTTGGTGAGAATTAGATTCTCAAAATGCATTATTTGAAGATTATGGAACTTATTAACATTATGGAAATTTATTTTTACGGATTTGGTCACGTGGGGCCCACCCGAGGAATTTTACGTTTTGTGGGACCCACGAGGGTTACGAAATTTTATGGATGAATGGGAGGGCGACACGTGGCACCCCCCACATTGGTCTTGGACGAAATTGAAGCAAGGATAGAATGGTCATTTGACCATTGTGTAGATGAGAAAGTCTTGCTAGACTTTGGCTTGATTTTATTGACTAAGTCAAAGTCAAGAGAGCTTGATAATTTTGACCACATCCTAGCCTTCCATTTGGATTTATCCTAGCCTTTGATTTATTTATATATACTACTACTACTACTACTAGTAGCAAGACATCCCACACTTAGAAAAATTAGCCAAGAACTTGTGTGTTCTTTTAGGAAGCTCTCGGCTTTGAGGCATCTCCCACACAAAAAAAATTCAAATGTTGTCCATTATTCACAAGACTTTAACCCAAGGTCCCTAAGGGTATTGTAAGGATATCTCAATAGAAAGATCCCGGAAAAACCGCATTTTTACGTTAGTCGCAAGGCGGAAACCCAAGGTGTTCTTCAACTTTGAAGTTGGAAATAGAAGAGGAGTTTTTCACAAGCTTCTAAGGGTTGCAAATAGCGGATTGGAACGTCAAGAAAATGAGTTGGAGTTTCTAAGGATCGACTTAGGGTTTTGGATCATTTTGAGCTTAAGGAGGTATAATCTCTGTCTTGCTATTAAAATTCAAGATTTCATGTTGTAGTAGTTAGAAATGATCATGTGGATTATATTATGAAGAATGATATGTGTTATGGAATATTTGGATGGAATCCGAAAAGTTGCATGATTTAGCCTTTAAGATTGTAATTCAATTTAGTTACTAGTTTAGTCGTCGCATGTTATCTAAAGAATTGATTAAGGTGGTTATAATTGTTAAGTTGTTTATGACTATATAACATGTTAGGCCTAAGAAGTTGGATTGAAAAAGAATTGGAAAAGGACTTTGTGTTGTTGTATATGTTTAGCCAAGAATGGCTTTAAATATGGAACTAGTTTAGTATTAATTTGTGGGGTGGAATTTTACACGTCCTGTTAAGGCGTGTAATCCCCTTTGGTTAGCTGAATTGTTGGGCCTTAAATGTGGCGTGTTTGGTTATTGAATTCGGCCTTGAAAAAGGTGGCAAAGTATGTAGAAACAAAGGAAGTGCTGTCCGATTTTCCGTAGAATTTAGTGACTTTGCACTTAGAATATTCTACGTTCGAAGCTAAATGTTAATGGACGTATTATGACCATTATAGGTTGAAGTACTAAGTATAGCGTATTCTACTTGAAGGATGGAATAGCTATCAAGGTTGAAGTACTTTGGAGCATTTTGCTATTTGTCGATAATCGTCGCGAGGTATGTGAACCTCTTCCTTCTTTTGACATGATTCTATGTATGGAATATACATGTAGTACTATTTCATGATTCATTCTACTCTTAGAAGTTAAGAGGTATGTATGTTGATTTACTCTACGTAAAGGTTATGTCTAAGTTATCCTAAGTTCTTACCAAGTCTTATGGGGGATGTTGGTAAGAGTCGTTAGGAGGTATTTGGAGCCAAGTTGACTTGGCTAAGTTACGGCACAAATGAGAATACGAATCGAACAAGCCACTGCAGCGTTAATAAAGGAAAATGTAATGACAATTAATTGAGTTAAAATGAGTAGAATTCTCCATCTGCATAGAAGCTAAGATAAGACAAAATTGTATTACATTTTCTAGATCATGGCTACTCGATTAAGATCGTTATAAATAAGTATAACTTATTCACAACGCACCAAAGTATGTGTTACTTAATTTATAAGAATTTACGTATGAAGTTTTAAGACGATGAACCTCAATTTTTTTTTAAAGGTTAAGGGACTTTATTTTTCAAGTTATGGGACTTGATTCTTAAAGGAAGAAATGAATTGATTTAAAAGTATAGAATACTTGATTTGGAAAGTATTGATTTCTTGCCATTCTAAAGTTAAGAAACTTGTTTTCTTAAAAGTTAAGAGACTTGAAGTATTTTGAAAGCTATGTGATTTGAATTGAAAGTATAAGTTTCTTGCTCATAAAAGGAATGAATTTGTCTAAGACATAAAGAGTTATAACGGCTTTATGGGAAGTTGGTTATAACAACTTTATGGAAGATTAAAAGAATGGTTTTCTTCAGTAATGTAAGCAAAGAAATGATTTGAAATAAAGAAGGGCAAATTGTTTTAAAAGTACCAATTGCTTAAGGTTTTAAAGAAAGAAGTCACTTGATTTAGAAGCCTAAATGTATTTCTAAAAGGTATTGTGACTTGTCTTGAAAAGTAGATATGACTTGATACTATGGTAATTAGTATCTTGGAAGTTTTATTTGAAAGAAAATCATTTTAAAGGAGTAGGGGCACGTAGTACGTTGGGTTAAATTCCCGGATTTTATAATGACATGTTAGTGCCTTAAGTAAACAAAAATGAGAGTGTATATGAACAAGCTAATAAGAAGTTAGGGGATTTCTTAACTTGCTTATGTAATGTATGATAAGCCGGTAGTGCTTATGTTATGTATAATAAGTCGGTAGTGCTTATGTTATGTATAATAAGTCGGTAGTGCTTATGTTATGTATAATAAGTCGGTAGTGCTTATGTTATGCATGATAAGCCGGTAGTGCTTATGTTATGTATGATAAGCCGGTAGGGCTTATGTTATGTATGATGGCCGGTTGAGTTAGGGTAAGAGTATAAATGAGGGGTAAACCCCCAAGACGTTATACCACCTTCTCCACGGTAAGAGTATAAATGAGGGGTAAATCCCCAAGACGTTATACCATCTGCTTCAGGGTAAGAGTATAAATAAGGGGTAAACCCCCAAGACGTTATACCACATGTTCCGTGGATTTGCTACCCATGATGCGAGGAATACCTCATGCGAGTCCTTATTGTTATACCCCGTATTTCCAGAGTATGTACGTAAGGGCGTACGTATATAAATTTAAGCCTTAAAGTTGGCATGGTTCGAAAATTTGGGCACAAGTGCCGAAAGGAATCGTTTTTCGACGAAACGTTTTACTAAACTTGCAAAGGGAAAATTCCGGCTATGTCATTTATATTTTTTGCGGATTTTTCCGAGAGACGAAACATTTTGGACCAACGGGAGGGTGACATGTGTCACCCTCACATTGGAACAAGTGGGGCGACAATGGTGGACGAAAAAGGGGTCAAGGGAGTTGGTAGGATATTTGTGCAAGTTGTTGTGGTAGATGGATAAGGTGCACTTGGCTTAAATCTAGCCCTACACTTGCCTTACACTTGGATGAATCTTGGCCATTGGTTGGCCATTTCTTGACCTATAAATACCCCCCCTAAGTGATGAACTTCTTCATCCTAAAATCATTTCCAAGTCTCAAATACTCCCTCTCCCTCTTGCTTGTCTCGTCCAAACACCACCCCTCCCCCCCCCCCTCTTGTAGGCCCTCGGCCGAACCCCCCCTTGCCTAGTGGTTCTAGACGAGAACCCCCCTCCCCCTAGCCTAGTTGTGCTAGTCGAAATACTACCCCCTTTGTGGTATAGAAATACTCTCCTAGTATTGTTATAATGTCCAAATACTCGCCCAAATACCTTGTAGTATTCCCAAGGTTACACTTATACAAAAGCCCGTAAAATACTATTATACTTCCTTTAGCCACTAAACGAAACCACAAGGAAAACCTTCATAGTCGGTTGAAGTGTTAAGTGAATGCGTAGAACTTCTAAGGGTTGTTTGGAGCGGGTTGGAGCACTCTGAGTAGAGCTTAACATTGCTCGTGAGCGACATTAAACTTGGATAATTTTGGGCTTATCGAGGTAAATACTATCGTCCTTCTTTGTAATTGGAAATTACATACCGTAGTAGTATAGAAATGAATATAAGATTCATAAGAGAATTGAACGTAATAGAAGGATATATTACGAATAGACTTGAATCAAATCGCATCGGAAGAATATTAAGATAGAAGATTAAATCAGATTTTACTTAGGATCGTATTTACTGAGATCGATAACCTTTATTGGTTGAATGTTCTGCAAGTAGCATGTGCTACTTAGAAGGTGGACAAGGCTAGCCGGGTTATAGCCGTGGAGCGTTTTGCTTATAGTCGATAATCGTCGCGAGGTATGTGATTCTTCCTATACTCTTGAGCATGAATATATAGTACGGTAGACGTACGTGTGGAAATGTCTTTTGACTTAAGCCCGAATAATATATATATATAGTACGGTAGACGTACGTGTGTTAACATCACATAGTTGTACGGCAATGTCTTTTGACTTAAGCCTGAATAATAAGAACCTTGAATGTATTTCAAAAGATTTAAGAAACCTTTTTGAAAGAAGAGTAATGCTTGGTTTTAAAAAGCTTAAGAGTTATACTAGCTTTATGGGAAGTTTGGTATAACGTCTTAAGAGAGATAAAAAGAATGGTTTACTGATTAGAAGTTAAGAGACTTGATCTTATAAGATAAGAGACTTAACTTAATTGAATTAACATGGATTTTGTGTGAAACCTCATTCGTGAGTAATGAGTACTTGGGTTTTAAAAGGAATAATGTTTCCGATTTGAAATCGAATGTGTATCGACAAACCATCTGCGTTAATAAAGGAAAATGTATTGAATAATTAAGTATTATTAAAACCAGTAGAAACCTCCATCTGCATGAAGCTAAGATGAGACAAAATGATATTACATTTTCTAGATCATCGCTTAATAAGATTGATTATGAACAAGAATAACCTACTCACCTATGGCATATGTTACTCAATTGTTTTAAAAAGAGATTAAGACATTGAACTATGAAACTTTTCTAAAAAGAGACTTGCGTAATTGAAATTAGGCAAACTGGAACTTTTAGGGAAAAGAAAGGCATTGTGTTGTCTTAAAATGGTTTAAAACATAAAGTGTTATAACAGCTTTATGGGAAGTTGGTTATAACGACTTTATGAAAACAAAAGAAGGGTTTTATCATTTGTTTTAATGTGGTAACTTGACTTTTAAAAGAAAGTATGAAAGTTGTTTTGGTTTACTTAAAAGATATAAGTCACACATTTTTATATACTACGGGTATCGGGTGACTTTTATAAAAGGAATGAATCTCTTAAAAGGAATTTAACGTACGTAGTACTTTAGGGTTAAAACCCGGACTTTGACATAAAAGAAAGTACCTTGAGTTGTGTATAACTTGCCTATGATTGTTGTTGTGAAACCAGCCTATGCTTATTGTCATAGCCTTGTTGTACAAGTAGATTTTTATTCGACTCACCGGTTCATGGATGAACCGAATGTATTCCACCCGACTACCGTTCATGGATGAACCGAATGTATTTCACTCGACTACCCCGTTCATGGGATGAACCGGGAATGTATTCCACCCGACTACCGCGTTTCACGGGATGAACCGAATGTATTCCACTCGACTACCGCGTCATGGGATGAACCGAATGTATTTCACTCGACTACCGCGTTATGGGATGAACCGAATGTATTTCACTCGACTACCGTGTTCATGGATGAACCGAATGTATTTCACTCGACTACCGCGTCCCACTGGATGGACCGAATGTATTCTATCCGACTACCGAAGTTCATGAGATGAACCGAATGTATTCCACACGCTTTCTATCCGGGTCCATGAGATGGGCCGAGACATGTTAAATGTATCACATGGTTTGTACCTAGATCGCGGCGAGGAAGGAGTTCCACGCACGAGGGATGACTTTGAGGCGTGAGTCACGACTTGACATGATCGCTTTATATTGTGAATCGTAGTTTGGTTATCATACATGTCTCATGCTTTTATAGATCGTTATGATTTCATTTACGATTTTTACGATTTCACATACTTGGTACCTATTATCGACCTCCTTCGGGGCTGCGTTCATGCCGCAGTGTAAGTACATCGGCCATCAATCCCCGCTTTTAGGATCACCTTTCAGATTGGGAAGCTCCGTTCTTCGAGACTTATCTTTGGTATGTTACCCGAGTCCAGTAGGTTCTTGTACATTCGTGGGTATGGCGGGGCCCGTCCCGTCATAGTTGTTGTAAAAATCTTAGAGGTGCAGAGTTTGTTGTGGGCAGGGTTGTAAGGATTGTAACTGTTCAAATGTTTATATATATATGTTGAAAGGCAACCGTTTTGGTTGGCCTGTTTTCTTTCATCTTGATCCATATTTATTTATATGTTTAAAGTTTTTATTTCCGCTGGTTTTCTCTGATGTTGTATCACTAGGGTGCAGGGTAAGGCACGACCACGCCCGGGTTGGGTCGTGACAAAAGTGGTATCAGAGCAGTTAATCCTCGGAAAGTGTCTACAGACCGTGTCTAGTAGAGTCTTGATTATCGGTGTGTTGTGCACCACATCTATAATCAGGAGGCTATAGGACATTTAGGATTGTTTTCCATTTCTTCTCATTCTGAGATCGTGCCTTAGAGCTGTGTGATAAGTTGGACCCTCTCGACGTATTCCTTTCCTTTACGATTATGCCTCCGCGTAGGCAACCTGAGCCCGGATGGGCAAGGCGATTGAGGAGTCATTAGTGAGATACTGAGGAGTACGAGGCGCAGTCCGGCCAAGACTGAGATGCTGCTTCCGACGGCGGGTTTCGCGACGCCACCAGCACCAGCAGAGTTTAGAGCCGCAGCAGTGGCTGCTGAGACTACAAGCACGAGCCTCCATCCCACACCGGAGCAGATGAGATGGGTACAAGGAGATGGCCCGCCATCGCCGTGGTCGTGCGAATATGAGGATAGTCGGACGCAGTAGCCAGCCCCAAGAGCACCCGTAGTTCACCCCGAGCGCATGTTTGAGACTACGGGATTTTCCGAGGTGTAACCCGCGAGTTTTATGGGTCGAGGCACGAGGATGATCCGCAGGAGTTCATCCCAGCGATTCTGGGTCATGAGAGTGATCAAGGCATCGGAGACCGAGTTAGTGGTCCTAGGTTCGCATCGGCCGCGTGATACCGCCGATCGTTTGATTCGCGAGCTGTCCGGGAGAGAATGCACTTCCACTATATGGGACGAGTTCTCAAAGGCATTTCTTGCACACTTCTTGCCTCCACGGATGGCGAGGGCTCGGCCGATGATTTTTGACGTTGAGGCGGGGCGCGACGGTTAGAGAGTACAATGTGGAGTTCGACTCATTAGCTCGGTATGTCCCGCCAGAGTAGCCGATATGAGGATGAGTACACCGCTACGCCACCGGCTAGATGATTACTTGGCGAGGCTTGTACTGGTGTAGCTTCACCGGCATGGACATTGCCCGCATGCAAGCTCATGCACTAGATGTGAGGCACGAGAGATCGACGAATGACCGAGATCGTGAGAAGAGGCCGTGACAGCAGGTCCTTTGGTAACTTTCGAGGCGGACCGCCAAGAAGAAAGTTAGTTATGTACCTCCGCCAAGATGCAGTGGTCCTCCGCGCCTTCGTGACGTTCGGTATTTGGGAGCTGGTCGAGCTCCGTGGCTTCGTTCGCGGTATACGTGAGTACTAGCCGCCAGGATTCATGTCCTCGCAAGACGATGCGCGACGCCATCCGGTGGAATGTCGTCTTTTTACTGGTGCTTGTTTCACCTGCGGCCGTCAGGGCCATATGACGAGAGACTGTGCTTATAGGAGGGGTACCGGCAGCTTGGCGCAGCCTACCGAATCAGTGGCAGGTTCATCGCCTTCTACAACTATGCGCCCTGCAGGGCAGGCCTATGATTAGAGTGGAGCGGTAGGTTCAGGTATATCCCTAACCCTCTAGAGTTTTGCATGCTTGATATGATGATCTTTTGTTGTGTGCTATGTACGGATAGCGTTGTGTTAGTTATGAGTTAGAAAACATGGTTAGTTGAAAGGATAATTCCTTGGGTAGTGAAAAATGGAAGTGGTATCTTTCATGACCTGTATAGGTAAGATTGTTCCGGATCGGGAAATAAGAGCTTGATGCGTTAAGTGGGTCGGGTTGGGGCCATGTTGCGGGCCAACCCGCGGCCTGTTTCGAGATAGGGTCAGCTCTGGGTGGTCCCGCCAGGTGGTAGGGTCACGAGGGTGCTAGGCCCAAGTTTAGATGACCATCGTATGAGTTCGTGGATGTGTTCGACCAGAAGCAGATCGTGAAGGCCGGGAATGGTCTTAAGGGAGATTGAGGCTAGTAAGATGACCAAGTTTGGAGGTGGTGACTCCAAAGTTTTCGGAACTGAAGCAATGATCAAGTGTGGTACGTATACTAGAAGAGTTCAAGTGTTCGAGAAGGGCACGACGAGTAAGGAAGGAAGAGAACGTGTGTTACTTTGTGGCCATGTGTGGCATTGGAAACTTGTTTAAGTTAAGAAGAACTTCATCATTTTCCGTCTTGAGAAGGAACATTCGGGACGAATGTTTCTAAGGAGGGGAGAATGTTATACCCCGTATTTCCAGAGTATGTACATAAGGGCGTACGTATATAAATTTAAGCCTTAAAGTTGGCATGGTTCGAAAATTTGGGCACAAGTGCCGAAAGGAATCGTTTTTCGACGAAACGTTTTACTAAACTTGCGAAGGGAAAATTCCGGCTATGTCATTTATATTTTTTGCGGATTTTTCCGAGAGACGAAACATTTTGGACCAACGGGAGGGTGACATGTGTCACCCTCACATTGGAACAAGTGGGGCGGCAATGGTGGACGAAAAAGGGGTCAAGGGAGTTGGTAGGATATTTGTGCAAGTTGTTGTGGTAGATGGATAAGGTGCACTTGGCTTAAATCTAGCCCTACACTTGCCTTACACTTGGATGAATCTTGGCCATTGGTTGGCCATTTCTTGACCTATAAATACCCCCCCTAAGTGATGAACTTCTTCATCCTAAAATCATTTCCAAGTCTCAAATACTCCCTCTCCCTCTTGCTTGTCTCGTCCAAACACCACCCCTCTCCCCCCCTCTTGTAGGCCCTCGGCCGAACCCCCCCTTGCCTAGTGGTTCTAGCCGAGAACCCCCCTCCCCCTAGCCTAGTTGTGCTAGTCGAAATACTACCCCCCTTTGTGGTATAGAAATACTCTCCTAGTATTGTTATAATGTCCAAATACCTTGGCCCAAATACCTTGTAGTATTCCCAAGGTTACACTTATACAAAAGCCCAGAAAATACTATTATACTTCCTTTAGCCACTAAACGAAACCCTAAGGAAAACCTTCATAGTCGGTTGAAGTGTTAAGTAAAAGTTGCGTAGAACTTCTAAGGGTTGTTTGGAGCGGGTTGGAGCACTCGGAGTAGGAGCTTAACATTGCTCAGGAGCGACATTAAACTTGGATAATTTTGGGCTTATCGAGGTAAATACTACTGTCCTTCTTTTGTAATTGGAAATTACATACCGTAGTAGTATAGAAATGAATATAAGATTCATAGAAGAGAATTGAACTGTAATAGAAGGATATTACAGAATAGACTTGAACTGAAATCGCATCAGAAGAATATTAAGATAGAGTAACAGGGCAAACAGGGTCACTATACTGGTAGCTCTACAGGAATTCAAACAGAGTAACAGGAACTTCCTAGCAACCTAAGAACAACACCGCCCTAAGGACGGTAGTATGAGACTACTCACTCATCTCTACCAGCATGGCTCTGATACCATAAAGTGTGAATAAAGCGGAATAACTAAGTAAGATGCGAAAAACTTTAAAACATAAGAAAATAACTCAAGTTTTAAATAAACTTACAATTTTATTCAAAGCATAGGGAGAGAGGGATACAAGATCAGGCAAGGAAAGAGAGAGAGAGAGAGGGTATTTCCGAATACCTTCTATGTTTACAAATGAGAGCCTTAAATAGGCCTCGAATAAACTATTCGTCCTAACACGTGGACGGTTCTATTTAAAACAAATGGACGGCTAAGATTACATGACCTTTACTTTTTTGAAAGGGCAAACGTCTTCTTCTGCTTTAAAGTCCTTTGTCTTTTTCTGCTTTATGTCGCTTTCTTTGGCTCTTTCTTTTCTGAAGAGGCAAATGTCGCTTTCTGCTTTATTGGTTTTGTCCTTTGCTTTTGCGAAAGGGCAAATGTCACTATCTGCTTTATGTCAGTCTTGACTCTTGCTTTTCCGAAGGGGCAAGTGTCGCTTTCTGCTTTATCCGAAGGGGCAAGTGTCCTTTACTTTTCTGAAAGGGCAAATGTCGCCATCTTGCTTTGTGTCCTTTTCTTGAAGGGACCTGCTGTTGGCATGCGTCTGCGTGGGGTTACCTTTTTGACTTTTATTTCATGTCTCTATTATTTTGTTTAAGGCGTTCTGGAGCCTTCTTCTTGTTTCATTTTTGCCAGTGAAATGGGCTTTTCCTGTTTCTGGCTATTTTCTTGCTGACTTACCTGCTGGACATTAATGCCTGCTGTTCTTCTGGAGAACTGCTTTGTGGATGGTCTATGCCAAAAATGTCTATGGAACTTATGGTGCCATAACAAATGTTTGCAGGAATTCCTTTAAATCGTTATAGATTTAAAACCTGTTTTTCAAAATTAATTTTTGATAAAAGACTTATACGATCTTTAAAATCAGTGTTTTGATAAGAGACTCATAAAACTTCAAAATCAATGTTTTGATAAAAGACTTATGAAAACGTAGTAACAAAACAATTCTGGGATTGTTTCTGGTTGTTCTAACTGGTTCTAAGCAACTTATTTTCTGGCTTAATATACCAACGATACGGTACAGGCCCTTCCAGCCTTTCGTGCTTTCTCCAATGGCGTCTTTTATTACCCTTACCAATGATATGGCACAGGCCTTTCCAGCCTTTCGTGCTTACTCAAATGGTTTTAGTCTGGCTGTGTTCTAAAGACCACTTTCTGCCTAATACGATCATTCTGATCAGTTGTCAAAGGATTTATGTAAGGAAATATGAGATTTTCTCCCATAGTGGTGGTGTGAATACCATCTGGTTTTGCCGTATAAGGCAAGGTCTGGGTATGAATAAATTCCCATTTCTGAAATGGGAGCTGGTATCTCTTTCTTAGAGGGCCCTACTGGTTTAACTGCTTCTGAGTATGATTAGGGAACCATCTCAGAATCGCTCGCTCGCCTGGGCGATCTTTGGTATAGCCTTGAATGGCTGAACCTGTTCCTTCCCCTTTTTAGAGGAGACTGGTATAATTGGGAGGTCTCCCAATACTGTGAACCTATTTTGTCCACCGGGTTTATGAAGAATCTGTCCTGCAGTTTTTTCTGCAAAAGGTTGTTTCATTTTTTCTTCTAACTTATTCTGAAAAGGGGGTCTCATCGGGCGTAAGCCCTGGGATCCTGGCCTCATTATTTCCCTGCACAATTCTCTCATCAGGAAATCTGGCAGAGAGTTTTCTCTTTATAAAATCAAATTTAAAATTCGAATTTTGATAATAAAGCTTGCCTCCTGGCAAAATCTGTTTTGAAACTAAATTCTTTTGTAAAGTTTCTTTGGCTGCTTTGCAGTCGACTCTTAAAAATATTAGCAAATTATTTTGGTACTACATAGTACTCTATATGAAACAATTTTGACTCTTATCAAATTGTTCGACTGTTTCTGAAGATTACTTCCTATTTAGGAGGTACCTATCTTAACGAATCCTCTGGCCATTTCCACTGAAAGACGGCATAGGTCATTCCGACCCTTCATGCTAAATCCAATGGTTTTTAGCCTGACTGTTAAAGACTTACTTTATCATAAAAGTCTTTAGATTAGAGATTCCTAAACCTGGAATTTTCTGGACTAATCATTTTATAAAATCTGCTATGTATTTAAGATTTCCTATAGGAATCTTACTTGGGATCCTAGCAGAGAACTCAATGGCTCTATGGATTGGTTTATTGGTTCCTTGATAGAGATCATATCTTAAGGACCTAATGGCTGCCTGAAAAGACATCAAAAAATCTTTTAACTAGGTATCGGGTACCTATGTGTTTTCTGATTTATTACGAGTCTCGAGACTCCTCTTTCTTTTTCAGCGTTCTTGTAGACGTAGAAAGCTGAATAATTCTTCTGTAATTTAGAATGTCTAATGATTTCTTTTTCAAGTAGATCATTGACTTCCTCTTTACAGTGTTTCATGAGCTCATGGCTCATCTGGATCGGTCTGGCTTTTGTGGGAATGTTCTTCTCACTAAAGTCATCCGTGTATGGCAGATCTACAGTATGTTTCTTTCTTTCGCAGAAAGCATTTGGTAGAACTGGACATGTTTCTCTTTTTATAGAATCAATTAAAATTTTAACCCTATTAATCACCTCCGGGGTTTTTAAAATAGATTCTATCCTTTTTATTTTAACATCTTCTTTTAGGTATTTAACCTGATTGGTTAATAGCCATATTTTAAAGACTGTTTTCTGTTTAACATGATTACTGTGATCAACTGTTAAAAAATGTACGTATGGGAACACAAGGTTTCTTCCCATAGAACTGGTGTAAATACCGTTTAATTTTGCGGTATAAGCTTTTATCTGAGTTAGGAAGGATATTCCTATATCTTCAGTTATGATTTGTATAACAAAATCATTATCGAAGCAAATATCTTTACGAGCTTTTAAAAGCTTCGGTTTATATTAATGCTATCTCCTGTAGTGAGTATAACTTACGGGTACTTTTACTTAAGTACTTAGTCTGAACTAATCTTTCGCAAATACAATTTTGATCTGCTCCAGAGTCTAATAACTTAATTGATTTTTTAATAAAATCTCTGTTTATTAAAATCTTATTAATGACCTGGTAGCTTAGTGCTTTGGACATTATCATTAACCCTGGTTTACTTCCTGCTTCTTCAGAAGTGGGTGGTGTTAATTGATTATTAACAGGAATTAAATCCCTTAATGAATCATTAACCAATGTTTCAGAATTATTATCTAATGAATCAGTTTTATCTTTCCTTTTATGTTTTCTGATTCTTTTCTTTTTGACTTTTATTAACTCTGAACTGGTTAATTTAGTCAAAGTTTCAGTCTCTGTGGGACTGTGATTCTTTTTCAGACTGAGGATTTCTTCTTTTAGATTTACAATCTATTTTAATAAATCCTGAATCATAGTGTTTGTTTTAGTTTCTCTAATGGAAACTTTCTGGTGGTTATTCGTGATAACACTACTCTTTTGATTTGTACAGGTACAGATTTTCCCAGTACTCTCACAGTCTGAGCTGGAGGTGGAACTACCTGGACTGTAAATTGATGAACTATCATCGCCGTAATAATCTTCTGAAGAAATTTCAGATTTATCACTGGACTGTTCTTCAATTATCTTTGTAACAGTTAATGAATTATTATTCATTCTCCTTTTGGGTTTTCTGACCCTTTTCTTGATATTAATAATCTTTGGACTTGTTAATCCATTCTTATTAACATTTGAATTAGAACCCTTACTGGGTTTCCTGATTGAGTTCAGCTCTTTACGCTTACTATTAATCCTGTTTGATAATTTATTATTATCATCTGACTTTGAGCGGCGTTTTGCCAAACAATCTTTAATATTAAAGAAATAATCAGAAAGGGTTTTCCTCTCTGTTCCAATCGGTATATTACCAGACACGTGGGCCTTACTTGCACCAGTATCTTGTAACAACTGTCGGATTTCTTCCTTTTCCTTTAGGATTCCTTTTGGATCCTTTTCGTTCTTTTTAAACGACTGTTTAATCAAGATCTTACCCTTTACGGGGACCTTAATCTGTTCTAATGGCGGAGTTACTGTTTCAACAGTATTCTCTCTTTTGAACCATTCTTCAGCAATGGTGTTAATACACTTCATGTCGTTATGGAGTTTATCAGTGATTTGGAACCACTTAAAGAATTCTACATTAGAATTAATTCTGTTCATATCACTTATCCAATTATTTCTAAATTCTTTTCTTTCCTCGAGTGGGAAAATGTTGTTGTACCATTTTCTTTTAATGGTATTTTCTGGATCTACCCATAACTTGTTAAGGGTTTTCCAATCGATTTTAAAACCGATGTCTTCATTAATGGTGCCAAGTCTACTGTGCTTTTGTGGAAGCATAGTAGTATTCCTACCACCATCCAAATTAGCTTCTGGAGCTAACCTAGTATCAAGTCTACCGTGCTTTTGTGGAAGCATAGTAGTCCTCCTACCATCAATTGATTTAGCTTCAAGAGCTAATCTATCATTAATCTTTCCGATTAACTTATCTTCTTTAACCATATTATGGTTATTCTTATCAAAATACTTTTCCTCCTCCCGGGATTTGGAAGAAGATACTGGGTATCTTACTCTAGTAATTCCCTTACTGTGTTTAGCTTCTCGAGCTAATAAAGTGTTAATTCTGTTAACAAAATTATCTTCTGGAGATAAAAAAGTTTCCATTAATAATGGACTGTATGAAGCTCATTCAAACGATGAGTAATTTTTAATGCTGTTGATAAGCTATCAACTCTTATTCTTAACCCTACGTTTTCCTCATAGAGTTCAGTCCTCTTATTTGTGATTAACTGTTTAATTATGACTTGATGAAAGTCATCCAAACCTTCAATTGGTTTAGCAATTTTATAATACCCTAATTCTTTTAGGTTTGCCTTTATCCTTCTATTACACTCATTACTAATTGTAACAAACTTAATAGTTTGAGAATTATATCTTCTTATATGATTAAATTCTTGACGCATCTTCATTTATAAACTTCTTGGTTTAACCAAGGTTTGTCGACAAGCGTGGAAACTACCATCCTTTTCCTAGGGCTGCTGTTCTATCTGTTACTAGGCTTTTAATCCTACTCTTTTCCTATTCCTCCGACTACCCAAACAGTACCTTTATCCTAGTTGTTCATACTAGTTCTTTACTAACTATAATTACCTAAATAGTTCTCCTACCGTAGTTATCATACTAGTTTTCTATTACTATAATTACCTAAATAGTTCTCCTATCCAAGCTATCAACACTATTTCCTATTCTTTTTAATAACTTAAGCGAGTGACTCGTTCTGTTTGTCTGAGACCTTCTCCTACGTTCTTCAGCGACATCCAACAGTCATACCCTTCGCCTACCTCGGCCTAGCGGGCTTCAATACTGCTTCAGGAAAGCTTACTTCAGTAGTACTTCTAGTCAATCTTTCAAACAGAACAGTGCGACCTCTAAGTGATTAAACTTACTCCGGAATAGTGGACTTCTAACGGAACAGGGTAACAACATTGGTAACTACAGGAACTTTAAACAGTATGACTTCTGACGGAACAGGGTTACGACATCGGTAACTACAGTAAACTAAGAACAGTATAACCACTAGCGAACAGGGTCACTATACTGGTAGCTCTACAGGAATTCAAACAGAGTAACAGGAACTTCCTAGCAACCTAAGAACAACACCGCCCTAAGGACGGTAGTATGAGACTACTCACTCATCTCTACCAACATGGCTCTGATACCATAAAGTGTGAATAAAGCGGAATAACTAAGTAAGATGCGAAAAACAGAATTTCAAAATCAAAACATAAGAAAATAACTCAAAGTTTTAAATAAAACTTACAATTTTATTCAAAGCATTTGAAAGAGAGAGGGATACAAGATCAGGCAAGGAAAGAGAGAGAGGGGGATATTTCCGGATGCCTTCTAAGTTTACAAATGAGAGCCTTAAATAGGCCTCGAATAAACTATTCGTCCTAACACGTGGACGGTTCTGTTTAAAACAAATGGACGGCTAAGATTACATGACCTTTACTTTTTTGAAAGGGCAAATGTCTTCTTCTGCTTTAAAGTCCTTTGTCTTCTTCTGCTTTATGTCGCTGTCTTTGGCTCTTTCTTTTCTGAAGAGGCAAATGTCGCTGTCTGCTTTATGGGTTTTGTCCTTTTGCTTTTGCGAAAGGGCAAATGTCACCATCTGCTTTACCTTTTGACTCTTGCTTTTCCGAAGGGGCAAGTGTCGCTTTCTGTTTTATCTGAAGGGGCAAGTGTCCTTTACTTTTCTGAAAGGCCAAGTGTCACCATCCTGCTTTACGTCCTTTTCTGGAAGGGACCTGCTGTCGTTATTTCTTTGAGGCACGCATCTGCGAGGCTTGCAATTCCTCGGGAATGAGCATGTCGCCATTATACATTTCAACGTGGTTGGATTCCACTTCTTCATCCTCCAATTTTGCGGAGCTTCAATAGCTTCCTTCGGTTTCGATTTAGAACGTGAGGTTTCCCGAGGAAGATGGACTTCTTCTTTACGGTTTTACCTTAAGTTCTTCCCTGGGTTTTGGGCTCCATCCTTTAATTCTGATGGTCTTGCTTAAATAACGGATCCTGTTTATCTCCTGGATATCGAATGACCAATTAATGATATACGAAATTCTTTTATTAAAAAAGAACTTGCATAACTTAATATGTTCTGGTAAAGTTGAAATCTGTTGTTCCTCTTGGAAACTCTTATACTTATCCTGGAAGCTTGAAGCTACCACCTGTGAATTTCCTCCAAAGATGCTCCACCATTCGTAGAACCATCTGGGAATAACTTTCTCTTTAATCCCTTCTGCATATTTGATGAACCAAGTGTGGGTATTTGGCCTAACATACAGAAAGTTGAACCATGCATCCTTATAATCATACCAATTATAGGCTTGCGGTCTGTGAGTCCTGGATAATGGTATCTGGGTTTGTAGGTGATCTACATACCAATTAAATGGACTTAAAATCTTTTTAATGGTAAACTTGGAATACTCAATTCCGTCTGTTTTATCAAAATACTTGTGCTCGACTTCTATGGAGTCGGTATCAACTAAAATAAACTCATAGTACTTCCTAGTTTTTAGGGAGTCTTGAGTATCTACATACTGGTGGTCTGTATAACAGGGTTTTAGCAAATCTTGTACCCTAAAATTTTCATACTGTTTGTCCAGTGCCATTATTGGCAAGGTCTGGGTATGAATAAATTCCCACTTCTGGATAGGGGCTGGTATCTCCTTTTTAGAGGGCCCTACTGGTTTAACTGCTTCTGAGTATGATTCCGGGGGAACCATTCTGTAACTGTCTCTGCTCTGGGCAGATGCTGGTGTAGCCTTGAACGGCTGAATCTGTTCTTTCCCTTTTTTAGAGGAGACTGGTATAATCGGGAGATCTCCCAATATTGTGAATTTATTTTGTCCACTGGGTTTATGAAGAATTGGTCCTGCAGTTTTTTCTGCAAAAGGCTGTTTCATTTTCTCTTCTAATTTATTCTGAAAGGGTGGTCTCATCGGGCGTAAGCCCTGGGAGCCTGGTCTCATTATTTCCCTGCAAAAATTCTCTCGTTAGGAAATCTGGCAGAGAGTTTTCTTCTCCTTTTATAAAATCAATTTTAAAATCGAAACTGGATAATAAGGCTTGCCATCGGGCAAAAATCTGTTTGGAAACCAAATTTTTAACATCTTTTTGCAAAATGTCTTTGGCTGCTTTGCAGTCGACTCTTAATAAAAATTCTTTGTTTACCAAATCATCTTGAAACTTTGTAATACATAGTACTATAGACAAAATTTCCTTTTTAACTGTGCTATAGTTTTTCTGTGCTTGGTTCCAGTTTCCAGAAGTAAATCTTACTAACTGTTCAACTGACTCAAGAGGAATTCTTTGTTTAAGGATACCCCCGTAACCTATGTCGGAAGCATCGGTTTCTACTATCATAAAGGCTTCTGGATTAGGGATGCCTAAACATGGAAGCTTCTGGACAATTTCTTTTATCTGTATGACAGCTCTAGTCTGCTCCTCTGACCAAGGGACTGGATTTTTCTTTAGCCTTTTATATAAGGGTTCACAAATCTGTCTAATTCTTGGGATAAAATCTGCAACATAATTAAGACTTCCTAAGAATCTTTGTAGCTGAGTTTTATCTGGAATTTCATCAGGGAACTTGGTAGAGAACTCTATGGCTCTGCAAATTGGTTTATAGGTTCCTTGGTAGAGATCATGCCCTAAGAACCTAATGGTTGTCTGAAACAGTTTTATTTTCTTGGCACTTACTGCTAGACCATTGTATTTAACGGTTTGGGCAAAAGTGTTAAGATGCTTAAAATGCTGTTCTATGTTATCTGAGAATACTAGAACATCGTCTATGTATACAATCATGTATTGACTGTAAGGGTTGAATATGTTATTCATGATGTTCTGAAATTCGGAAGGGGCATTCTTGAGCCCGAACGGCATTACATTCCATTCATATTGTCCAAAGGGGACATTGAATGCTGTTTTATACTTATCTTTTTCGTCGACTTGAATTTTCCAGAATCCTGACTTCATGTCGAACTTGCTGTAAATATTAGCATTATAAGTTCTTTTTAATAAATCTCTTTTATTAGGAATTGGGTACCTAATCCATTTTAACGCCTGGTTAAGAGGTTTATAATTGATGACGAGTCTTGGGACCCCTCTTTCTTTTTCAGCGTTCTTGTTAACATAGAAAGCTGAACAACTCCACTGTGATTTAGAATGCCTAATGATTCTTTTTTCAAGTAAATCATTGACTTCCTTTTTACAGTGTTCCATGAGCTCATGGCTCATCTGGATCGGTCTGGCTTTTGTGGGAATGTTCTTCTCACTAAAGTCATCCGTGTATGACAGATCTACAGTATGCTTCTTTCTTTTCCAGAAAGCATTTGGTAGTTCTGAACTTATTTCTTTTTCCATAGAATCTAATAACTTCTTTACTCTAGTAATCACCTCCGGGGCTTTTAAATTAGATTCTATCCTTTTTATTTTAACATCTTCTTTTAGGTAGTTAACCTGATTGGTTAATAGCCGTATTTTAAAGATTGTCTTCTGTTTAACATGATTACTGTGATCAGTAGTTAAAGGACTTACGTATGGGAACACAAGGTCTCTTCCCATGGAACTGGTGTAAATACCGTCTAATTTAGCGGTATATGGTTTTATCTGTGTTAGGAATGAGATTCCTAGAATGACTTCTTCAGTTATGTTTCGTGTAACAACGAAATCATTAGTGAAGCAAATACCATTATTACAGACATGGGCTTTTGAAAGCTTCCAATCTATTTTTATTTTATCTCCTGTAGCAGAGTATAATTTATGTGTACTTTTACTTAAGTACTTAGTGGGGATTATTCCTTCGCAAATACAATTCTGGTCTGCTCCAGAGTCTAATAACGCTATCTTTTCTAAGATAAAATCTTTATTTATCATAACCTTAATAGGGACATGGTAGCTTAATGCTTTGGCCCTAATTAATTTTAACCCTGATTTATTCTCTGTTGTCAGAGGTTTATCAACTGGAGTTAGTTCTCCGTTAGTCAAGGTTTCAGCCTCTGTGGGACTGAGATTCTTTTTCATACTGAGGATTTCATTTTTTAGACTTACAATCTCTTTTAATAAATCCTGAACAGTAGTGTCTGGATTAGTTTCTCTAATGGAAACTTCTTGGTGGTTATTCGTGATAACACTAATCTTTTGTTTCGTATTAGTACAGATTTTCCCAGTACTCTCACAGTCTGAGCTGGAGGTGGAACTACCTGGACTGTAAATTGACGAACTATCGTCGTCGTAATAATCTTCTGAAGAAATTTCAGATTTGTCACTGGACTGTTCTTCAATTATCTTTGTAACAGTTAATGAATTATTATTCATTTTTCTTTTGGGTTTTCTGACCCTTTTATTAATAATCTTTGGACTGGTTAATCCATCTTTTTTTCTATTTGAATTAGAACCCTTACTGGGTTTTCTGATTGAGTTCAGCTCTTTAAGCTTACTATTAATCCTGTTTGATAATTTATTATTATCATCTGTCTTTGAGCGGCGTTTTGCCAAACAATCTTTAATATTAAAGAAATAATCAGAAAGGGTTTTCCCTTCTGTTCCAATCGGTATATCACCAGACACATGGGTTTTACTTGCACCAGTATCTTGTAATAACTGTCGGATTTCTTCCTTTTCTCTTTGGATTCTTTCTGGATCCTTTTCGTTCTTTTTAAACGAAGTTTTAATCAAGATCTTACCCTTTGCGGGGACCTTAATCTGTTCTAATGGCGGAGTTACTGTTTCGACAGTATTCTCTCTTTTGAACCATTCTTCAGCAATGGTGTTAAGACACTTCATGCCATTATGGAGTTTATCAGTGATTTGGAACCACCTAAAGAATTCTACATTAGAATTAATTCTGTTCATATCACCTATCCATTTATTTCTAAATTCTTTTCTTTCCTCGAGTGGGAAAGTGTTGTTGTACCATTTTCTTTTAATGGCATTTTCTGGATCTACCCATAACTTGTTAAGGGTTTTCCAATCGATTTTAAAACCGATGTTTTCTTTAATGGTGCCAAGTCTACTGTGCTTTTGTGGAAGCATAGTAGTACTCCTATCACTACCTAATTTAGCTTTTGGAGCTAAAAAAGCTTCAATTCTTTTGATTATTTTATCTTCTGGAGATAAAATTTTGTCCATTAATAATGGGCTGTATAGAGTTCACCTAATCGGATAGAGATACTCTCAACGGTTGCTAAGCAACGTACTCTTATTCTTAGTCCTTCATTTTCTTCATAAAGTTCAATCATTCTATTGATGATTAATTGTCTAATTATGACTTGATGAAAATCCTCCAATCCTTCAATTGGTTTAGCAATTTTATAATACTCTAATTCTCTGAGATTAGCCTTTATCTTTTTATTGCAGTAGTTGCTTTTTACTATACTGTTTATTCTGGAAGAATTATACTTTCTTATATAATTAAACTCTGGACGCATCTTCATATTATAAAATACTATTTTTAACCAAAGGGTTGTTGCTATGCGTGGAGACTACCATCCTTTTCCTAGGGCTGCTGTTCTATCTGTTACTAGGTTTCGACCATACTCTTATCTTTTCTCCTCCGACTACCCAAATAGTACTCCTATCCTGGTTGTCAACACTAGTTCTTGTTCTTATCAGTTACCTAAATAGTTCTCCTATCCTAGTTGTCAACACTATTTCCTATTCTTTTAATAACTTAAACAGTTAACATGTCCTGTTCATCTGACACTTTCTCCTACGATCTTCGGCGACATCCAACAAGATACTACCATGCACACTCCCTTTCTGCTAAATCATCGCTCAGAAAGCTTACTAGTAGTACTCGTGAGGATGAGCTAACAAAGATAACTACTAAGTGATTAAATCTAATCGGAATAGTATACTTACTTTAACAGTAACGACTGCGGTAACTACAGAATGGAACAAGAGACTGACGGAACAGGGTCACTATTCTGGTAACTACAGGAATCTGAACAGAGTAACAGGACTTCTAGCAACCTAAGAACAACACCGCCCTAAGGACGGTAGTATGAGACTACTCACTCATCTCTACCAACATGGCTTTGATACCATAAAGTGTGAATAAAGCGGAATAACTAAGTAAGATGCGAAAAACAGAATTTCAAAATCAAAACATAAGAAAATAACTCAAAGTTTTAAATAAAACTTACAATTTTATTCAAAGCATTTGAAAGAGAGAGGGATACATGATCAGGCAAGGAAAGAGAGAGAGGGGGATATTTCCGGATGCCTTCTAGGTTTACAAATGAGAGCCTTAAATAGGCCTCGAATAAACTAGTCGTCCTAACACGTGGACGGTTCTGTTTAAAACAAATGGACGACTAAGATTATATGACCTTTACTTTTTTGAAAGGGCAGACGTCTTCTTCTGCTTTAAAGTCCTTTGTCTTCTTCTGCTTTATGTCACTGTCTTTGGCTCTTTCTTTTCTGAAGAGGCAAATGTCGCTGTCTGCTTTATGGGTTTTGTCCTTTTGCTTTTGCGAAAGGGCAAATGTCACCATCTGCTTTACTTTTGACTCTTGCTTTTCCGAAGGGGCAAGTGTCATTTTCTGCTTTATCTGAAGGGGCAAGTGTCCTTTACTTTTCTGAAAGGGCAAATGTCGCCATCTTGCTTTGTGTCCTTTTCTTGAAGGGACCTGCTGTTGGCACGCGTCTGCGTGGGTGGGGTTACCTGTTTGACTTTTATGTCATGTCTCTATTATTTTGTTTAAGGCGTTCTGGAGCCTTCTTCTTGTTCCATTTTCTCTGCTGACTTACCTGCCGGACATTAATGCCTGCTGTTCTTCTGGAGAACTGCTTTGTGGATGGTCTACGCCAAAAAATGTCTTATGGAACTTATGGTGCTATAACAATTCCTTTAAATCGTTATAGATTTAAAACCTGTTTTTCAAAAATTAATTTTTGATAAAAGACTTATACGATCTTTAAAATCAGCGTTTTGATAAGAGACTCATAAAACTTCAAAATCAATGTTTTGATAAAGACTTATGAAAACGTAGTAACTAAACAATTCTGGGATTGTTTCTGGTTCTTCTAACTGATTCTAAGCAGCTTATTTTCTGGCTTATTTTACCAATGATACGGCACAGGCCCTTCCAGCCTTTCGTGCTTTCTCTAATGGCGTCTTTTACTTATCCTTACCAATGATGTGGCATGTGCCCTTCCAAATTTTCGTGCTTCCTCAAATGGTTTTAGTCTGGCTGTGTTCTAAAGACCACTTTCTGCCTAATACGTTCACTCTGATCAGTTGTCAAAGGATTTATGTAAGGAAATATAAGATTTTCTCCCATAGTGGTGGTGTGAATACCATCTGGTTTTGCCGTATAAGGCTGTATCTGGGCTAGGAATGGTGTTCCTAAAATAATTTCTTCAGTTATATCCTTAGTAATGATAAAGCTATTAGTAAATGCAATATTTTTATTGCATACGTATGCTTTTGAGAGTTTATAATTAATTTCTATATTCTCTCCTGTGGCGGAGTATAATCTGTGCTTACTCTTGTTTAAGTACCTGGTAGGGATTATACCTTCGCGAATACAGTTTTGATCCGCTCCTGAATCTAAAAGCGCTATTCTTTCGATAGCAAAATCGTTAATAATTAACTTAATAGGGACATGGTAGCTTAATGCTTTAGCCCTAGATATTAAAGTTAACCCTGAATCAGAATTATTATCTGTTTCTTCATCATCTTGATTATCAGTAATTATCTGTTTAAAAATAGACGATGTTTGGGGATCTTCTGTGAGACCCAGATCTTTGGCCACTGCTCTGGTTTCGGCCAATGTTCCCGTTTCTAATGAACTGAGTCTTTTGTTTATTCGAAGGATTTCTTCCTTCAGATCTGAGACTTCTTTTATTAAGTCTGGTAATGAAGTACCTGATTTAGAGTTTTTAAATTTATTAAAAAACCCTCTTCATGTCATAGGGTTCTATAATCCCCTTTTCTTTTTTCTGATTAATGACAAGCTTCTTGAGCTCTTTCAGGTATCGTTTTTTAATATCGTCGTCATCAATGTGATCGACCATATCAAAGAAAAACTCTTGGCTGCTATTTGAGATAACGCCAATAGTCTGTTTGGTACATGTGCAGATTTTCCCAAAGACATCGCAGATTAAAATCGGAAGTGGAACTATCTCGAATCGTAACGCATCGATGATCCTTCGTCATCAGAAAAGCCTCAAGTTTCTTCAGAGCTATTATCAGACTGTTCTTCGTTTAAAATTGTGAACAGTTTATCCCTTGTTTTGGGATCAATTCCCAAAAGATTAATCTTATCCTTCCTTTTATCAGGTTCACTGCATTTATTGGCCATGTGGCCTGTTTTTCCGCAATTCCAGCAAGCTCCTCTTACTTTTGTATTTTTGCTGTTGCTTTCTCTGTTATACTTCTTTTTATGAGTATAATTCTTTTTATACGTTTTGGGGCGAGAAATGTTATGATTCTTCTTCATCCTCTTGATGCTCTTTGATGGAGCAGAAATCTTAACATAGCCGAAGTCTTCGCAGAAACTTCCTAACTCTCCTTTGGAGTATTTTTGTATCCGGTTATTAAGCTTTATAGAATTACATAATTCTAAGCGTCATATTAATATAGCTGATTAAATCTCCATATGTCATGATTGCATAGGGAGTATCACCATTGTGGCATCTCCTGATATTGGTTCTTACCTTCTCGGCGAAGAGTTTAGGCAAACCACTGATAAATCTTTCTTTCCAATAATCATGGTTACAGTCAGGTCTTAGCATGACTTTGTTAAGAAATATATCTTTATACCATTTAAAATCGTGTAATTTTGGACACGTTAGATTATTAAGGATCTCTAAACTTCTGTCTTGAAAAAGTTTTGGATCACCAACAAAATGCTTCCCGATACAGTATAACAGGGTTGCCGAGGCATCACTGTGAACTTCATTAGTAAAACTGTTATCGATGTTTCTTATTTGGACTGTGGTAGTAGCATTCATGATGCTTGCTTTTTCAATATCGAATAGGAAGTTATCCCACCAATTTTTCAACATTCCTGTGAAGCCAGAAATTATGATTGATGCTAATTGGGCATCATCAGTGTGAGTTTTTATTTTATAACTGGTTAAGCAAACTCCCATTTCATGGAGCACTTTAACAACTTGTCCTTCTGACATGCCGTCAATGTTCCATTCGTGGATTTCATCACCCGAGTAAGTGGCCGGGGATGGAATTCGTTCTTCAAACAACATGTCTGGGAACGTAGATTGTTTATAAAAATTCTTTCCATTAGTCTTGTCTAATTTTAGAATTCTATTAACATCTGGATTACCTTTAGAACTAGAACCTTCGCTTAGCATTCTTACTGAGCGGTTAGATTCCTTTGAGGTGGACCCTTCAGAGACTTTCATCTCTTTAAACTTACTACTGATTCTGTCTAGCAGATCATCTTCGATTCCTTTTCCAAACTTTGGATGGCTTTTTGCCGAAAACTGGGGAATCTTAAAAAGAGGTTCGGATAAGGTTTTTTCTTCCGACCGTACTGGAGTATTTCTAAACGTAGAAGCATTGCTTGCCTCAGAAATTTGATTAGAGATAACATGTAACAACTGGTTGGTGTAGTTGTTCTGTTGTAAAACTTTATTAATATCACCCACATGTGTGATATCATTTGGTTCTTTTATATCCCTTTTGAAAGGGGTGGCAGTTAAGACTTCACCGTCAACGGGAATCTTTATCTTTTCTAAGGGAGGTGTTACTGACTCAACAGTTCTTTCACCTGTGAACCATTTTTTTACAATGGTACTCAGACACTGTCTGTCATTATGGAGTTTATCAGTGATTTCAAACCACCTAAAGAATTCTAGATTTGCTCTAACATTGTTCATGTCTTTTATCCATGTTTCTTTAAACACCTTCCTCTCACTAAGTGAAAAGGTGCTTACATACCATTTTCTTTTAATGGCGTTTTCTGGATTTCTCCATAATTTATCAATATAATTCCAATCGATTTTAAAACCGATATCCTCTCTAATCATGCCCAAGCTATCTCCACCATGCATTTCACTTCTGGTGGGGCTGCTAGTCGTTCTATCGATTGGTCGATAGTAGACTTTGGGTACTGATGACGAATAGTCTACTCCTTGAACTTTTCGTTCAGGTATAGTTTCGCGTAATTTCGAACACTCTTCATCCTCCCGGTTTAGAAGAAGACCTGAAAGAATATCTTCCATTAGATCTTAAAATTTTAAATCAATTGAACCATCCAAATGCTGAATTATTTGTTCAATATCGTAACTCTCGTTCTATCTTTGGTTGGGTAATAGCATCGAAGTTATTCATCTTTTGCTAAAATTTCATTCCATTTTAGCATTCTTGGAACAAAGATGTTACTATGTTCCTGGTTTGCTTCCATAAGCATGGTAGCACCTTTACTGCTAACTAGTTTAGCTTTTGGAGCTAAGGTTGTTTTCATTAGCCTGTAATATACTCTGTATATTATAGCAATTTCTCTTGTGTTTATCTTATCGCTCATATTCTTCGTTTTAATGTTTAACGTTAAGGTATCCATAACGCTCGATCATTAATATCTCTGAAAAATTTGGGTAATGCTTAAAATAAATCGACCTCAAGCTAAATTACTTTGTAGAACTCCAAGTAAGGAATCATCAAAGTTTAATAACCTTGCATCTCTTAATAAGAGGGATAGGGTATCGAGACCCAATCGATACAAAGGCTTTACAGCAATTTGTACCAAACCTATGTGAAGGAAATTAAAATCCTTTTATATCTGTTATGTCTTGATAGATAGTAATTTAATAATCTCTTTGAGTTATTAATAGCTATCGTGGATTCACAAGTTTTGATATTATAATTTTTTATAAAATCAAACTTTCCTGTTTCATAAACAGATTTGAAAGATTCTTTCGGAATATTCCAATTCTGTAAATCTTTTTCAACTTTAGCAATCTTTGAAGTTGCTAAGTTTTCACTGTTGATATTATTCATATCTTTAGTAAGAAGCTGTATGGAGCTCTACTAAAAATTTGGAAACAGATTGTCTATTTTTTAAATAGCTAATCCTTCTTCTTAATCTAATAACCTCATCATATAGGTCACTAGTTTTACTGCAGATTACTTGCCAGACTATAGTTTGGCAGTAAGAGTCTAGCCCTAAAGCGGGTTTAGCTGTCCTATAATACCTTAACTCTCTAAGAGTTCTTTTCAATAGATTAGTAGTATCACTACTGGCTATGCTTATGTCAAGAATCTGAGAATTATATTCTCTTATGTATTCAAATTCTGGACGCATCTTCATTTTATATAATACTATTTTTAATCAAAGGGTTGTTGCTATGCGTGGAGGCTACCATCATTTTCCTAGGGCTGCTGTTCTATCTGTTACTAGGTTTCGACCATACTCTTATCTTTTTCTCCGACTACCCAAATAGTACTCCTATCCTAGTTGTCAATACTAGTTCTTGTTCCTATTAATTACCTAAATAGTTCTCCTATCCTAGTTGTCAACACTATTTCCTATTCTTTTAATAACTTAAACAGTTAACATGTCCTGTTCATCTGACACTTTCTCCTACGATCTTCGGCGACATCCAACAGTATACGGCCAGCACACTGTCGCTTTCGGGCAAATCACTGCTCCAGGAAAGCTTACTACAGTAGTACTCAGCGAGGATGAACGGAACAGTATAACCACTAAGTGATTAAATCTAATTGGAATAGTAGACTTCTGACGGAACAGGGTAACGACTCTGGTAACTACAGGAACTGGAACAGTAGACTTCTGACGGAACAGGGTCACTATTCTGGTAACTACAGGAATCTGAACAGAGTAACAGGACTCCTAGCAACCTAAGAACAACACCGCCCTAAGGACGGTAGTATGAGACTACTCACTCATCTCTACCAACATGGCTCTGATACCAGGAGGTGATTAATAGGGTTAAAATTTTAATTGATTCTATAAAAAGAGAAACATGTCCAGTTCTACCAAATGCTTTCTGCGAAAGAAAGAAGCATACTGTAGATCTGCCATACACGGATGACTTTAGTGAGAAGAACATTCCCACAAAAGCCAGACCGATCCAGATGAGCCATGAGCTCATGAAACACTGTAAAGAGGAAGTCAATGATCTACTTGAAAAAGAAATCATTAGACATTCTAAATTACAGAAGAATTATTCAGCTTTCTACGTCTACAAGAACGCTGAAAAAGAAAGAGGAGTCTCGAGACTCGTAATAAATCAGAAAACACATAGGTACCCGATACCTAGTTAAAAGATTTTTTGATGTCTTTTCAGGCAGCCATTAGGTCCTTAAGATATGATCTCTATCAAGGAACCAATAAACCAATCCATAGAGCCATTGAGTTCTCTGCTAGGATCCCAAGTAAGATTCCTATAGGAAATCTTAAATACATAGCAGATTTTATAAAATGATTAGTCCAGAAAATTCCAGGTTTAGGAATCTCTAATCTAAAGACTTTTATGATAAAGTAAGTCTTTAACAGTCAGGCTAAAAACCATTGGATTTAGCATGAAGGGTCGGAATGACCTATGCCGTCTTTCAGTGGAAATGGCCAGAGGATTCGTTAAGATAGGTACCTCCTAAATAGGAAGTAATCTTCAGAAACAGTCGAACAATTTGATAAGAGTCAAAATTGTTTCATATAGAGTACTATGTAGTACCAAAATAATTTGCTAATATTTTTAAGAGTCGACTGCAAAGCAGCCAAAGAAACTTTACAAAAGAATTTAGTTTCAAAACAGATTTTGCCAGGAGGCAAGCTTTATTATCAAAATTCGAATTTTAAATTTGATTTTATAAAGAGAAAACTCTCTGCCAGATTTCCTGATGAGAGAATTGTGCAGGGAAATAATGAGGCCAGGATCCCAGGGCTTACGCCCGATGAGACCCCCTTTTCAGAATAAGTTAGAAGAAAAAATGAAACAACCTTTGCGTAAAAAAACTGCAGGACAGATTCTTCATAAACCCGGTGGACAAAATAGGTTCACAGTATTGGGAGACCTCCCAATTATACCAGTCTCCTCTAAAAAGGGGAAGGAACAGGTTCAGCCATTCAAGGCTATACCAGCATCTGCCCAGAGCAGAGACAGTTACAGGATGGTTTGGTAGCTTAGTGCTTTGGACATTATCATTAACCCTGGTTTACTTCCTGCTTCTTCAGAAGTGGGTGGTGTTAATTGATTATTAACAGGAATTAAATCCCTTAATGAATCATTAACCAATGTTTCAGAATTATTATCTAATGAATCAGTTTTATCTTTCCTTTTATGTTTTCTGATTCTTTTCTTTTTGACTTTTATTAACTCGAATCGTTAATTTAGTCAAAGTTTGATCTCTGTGGATCATGAGTTCTTGTTTCAACAGTATTCTCTCTTTTGAACCATTCTTCAGCAATGGTGTTAATACACTTCATGCCGTTATGGAGTTTATCAGTGATTTGGAACCACTTAAAGAATTCTACATTAGAATTAATTCTGTTCATATCACTTATCCAATTATTTCTAAATTCTTTTCTTTCCTCGAGTGGGAAAATGTTGTTGTACCATTTTCTTTTAATGGTATTTTCTGGATCTACCCATAACTTGTTAAGGGTTTTCCAATCGATTTTAAAACTGATGTCTTCATTAATGGTGCCAAGTCTACTGTGCTTTTGTGGAAGCATAGTAGTATTCCTACCACCATCCAAATTAGCTTCTGGAGCTAACCTAGTATCAAGTCTACCGTGCTTTTGTGGAAGCATAGTAGTCCTCCTACCATCAATTGATTTAGCTTCAAGAGCTAATCTATCATTAATCTTTCCGATTAACTTATCTTCTTTAACCATATTATGGTTATTCTTATCAAAATACTTTTCCTCCTCTCGGGATTTGGAAGAAGATACTGGTAGTGAAAGGGCACTACCAGAGACCCCTTTACTTTTCTGAAAGGGCAAATGTCGCCATCTTGCTTTGTGTCCTTTTATTGAAGGACTCATTGGCACGCTTCGCGTGCGGGTTACTGCTTGACTTTTATGTCATGTCTCTATTATTTTGTTTAAGGCGTTCTGGAGCCTTCTTCTTGTTCCATTTTCTCTCACGACTTACTCACGGACATTAATGCTCACGCTCTTCCGAGAAGCGCTTTGGACGGTCTACGCCAAAAAATGTCTTATGTAACTTATGGTGCTATTACAATTCCTTTAAATCGTTATAGATTTAAAACCTGTTTTTCAAAAATTAATTTTTGATAAAAGACTTATACGATCTTTAAAATCAGCGTTTTGATAAGAGACTCATAAAACTTCAAAATCAATGTTTTGATAAAGACTTATGAAAACGTAGTAACTAAACAATTCTGGGATTGTTTCTGGTTCTTCTCACTGATTCTAAGCAAATTTTATTTTCTCGCTTATTTTACTAATGATACGCAAGATGTGCCCTTCCAAATTTTCGTGCTTTCTCTAATGGCGTCTTTTACTTATCCTTACCAATGATGTGGCACAGGCCCTTCCAGCCTTTCGTGCTTCCTCAAATGGTTTTAGTCTGGCTGTGTTCTAAAGACCACTTTCTGCCTAATACGTTCACTCTGATCAGTTGTCAAAGGATTTATGTAAGGAAATATAAGATTTTCTCCCATAGTGGTGGTGTGAATACCATCTGGTTTTGCCGTATAAGGCTGTATCTGGGCTAGGAATGGTGTTCCTAAAATAATTTCTTCAGTTATATCCTTAGTAATGATAAAGCTATTAGTAAATGCAATATTTTTATTGCATACGTATGCTTTTGAGAGTTTATAATTAATTTCTATATTCTCTCCTGTGGCGGAGTATAATCTGTGCTTACTCTTGTTTAAGTACCTGGTAGGGATTAAACCTTCGCGAATACGCTTTGATCCGCCTCCTGAATCTAAAAGCGCTATTCTTTCGATAGCAAAATCGTTAATAATTAACTTAATAGGGACATGGTAGCTTAATGCTTTAGCCCTAGATATTAAAGTTAACCCTGAATCAGAATTATTATCTGTTTCTTCATCATCTTGATTATCGAATTATCCGCTTAAAAATAGACGATGTTTGGGGATCTTCTGTGAGACCCAGATCTTTGGCCACTGCTCTGGTTTCGGCCAATGTTCCCGTTTCTAATGAACTGAGTCTTTTGTTTATTCGAAGGATTTCTTCCTTCAGATCTGAGACTTCTTTTATTAAGTCTGGTAATGAAGTACCTGATTTAGAGTTTTTAAATTTATTAAAAACCCTCTTCATGTCATAGGGTTCTATAATCCCCTTTTCTTTTTTCTGATTAATGACAAGCTTCTTGAGCTCTTTCAGGTATTGTTTTTTAATATCGTCGTCATCAATGTGATCGACCATATCAAAGAAAAACTCTTGGCTGCTATTTGAGATAATGCCAATAGTCTGTTTGGTACATGTGCAGATTTTCCCAGTACATTCGCAGTTAAAACTGGAAGTGGAACTATTCAATCAGAACCTGCATCCATGATCCTTCGCCATCAGAAAACCGTCTCAAGTTTCTTGAGCTATTATCGATCGTTTCTTCGTTTAAAATTGTGAACAGTTTATCCCTTGTTTTGGGATCAATTCCCAAAAGATTAATCTTATCCTTCCTTTTATCGGGTTCATTGCATTTATCGCCACGTGGCTGCTTTTTCCGCAATTCCAAAGCTCCTCTTACTTTTGTATTTTTGTTGTTGCTTTCTGTTATACTTCTTTTTATGAGTATAATTCTTTTTATACGCTTTGGGGCGAGAAATGTTATGATTCTTTTTCATCCTCTTGATGCTCTTTGAGGGAGCAGAAATCTTAACATAGCCGAAGTCTTCGCAGAAACTTCCTAACTCTCCTTTGGTGGAGTATTTTTGTATCTGGTTATTAAGCTTTATAGAATTACATAATTCTAAGCCCGTCATATTAATATAGCTGATTAAATCTCCATATGTCATGATTGCAGTGAGTATCACCATTGTGGCATCTCGATATCGGTTCTTACCTTCTCGGCGAAGAGTTTAGGCAAACCACTGATAAATCTTTCTTTCCAATAATCATGGTTACAGTCAGGTCTCAGCATGACTTTGTTAAGAAATATATCTTTATACCATTTAAAATCGTGTAATTTTGGACACGTTAGATTATTAAGGATCTCTAAACTTCTTTCTTGAAAAAGTTTTGATCACCAACAAAATGCTTCCCGATATAAAGATAATGTGCCGAGGCATCACTGTGAACTTCATTAGTAAAACTGTTATCGATGTTTCTTATTTGGACTGTGGTAGTAGCATTCATGATGCTTGCTTTTTCAATATCGAATAGGAAGTTATCCCACCAATTTTTCAACATTCCTGTGAAGCGTAAATTATGATTGATGCTAATGGGCATCATCTGTGAGTTTTTATTTTATAACTGGTTAAGCAAACTCCCATTTCATGGAGCACTTTAACAACTTGTCCTTCTGACATGCCGTCAATGTTCCATTCGTGTATTTCATCACCGAGTAAGTGTCGGGTGGAATTCGTTCTTCAAACAACATGTGCTGGGAACGTAGATTGTTTATAAAAATTCTTTCCATTAGTCTTGTCTAATTTTAGAATTCTATTAACATCCGGATTACCTTTAGAACTAGAAGCTTCGCTAGCATTCTTACCGAGCGTTAGATTCCTTTGAGGTGGATCCTTCAGAGACTTTCATCTCTTTAAACTTACTACTGATTCTGTCTAGCAGATCATCTTCGATTCCTTTTCCAAACTTTGGATGGCTTTTTGCCGAAAATTGGGGAATCTTTAAAAGAGGTTCGGATAAGGTTTTTTCTTCCGACTGCATCGAGTATTTCTAAACGTAAGCATTGCTTGCCTCGTAAATTTGATTAGAGATAACATGTAACAACCGGTTGGTGTAGTTGTTCGTTGTAAAACTTTATTAATATCACCTACATGTGTGATATCATTCGGTTCTTTTATATCCCTTTTGAAAGGGTGGCGCTTAAGACTTCACCACAACGAATCTTTATCTTTTCTAAGGGAGGTGTTCATCGACTCAACAGCTTCTTTCACTGTGAACCATTTTTACAATGGTACTCGACACCGTCACATTATGGAGTTTATCGGTGATTTCAAACCACCTAAAGAATTCTAGATTTGCTCTAACATTGTTCATGTCTTTTATCCATGTTTCTTTAAACACCTTCCTCTCACTAAGTGAAAAGGTGCTTACATACCATTTTCTTTTAATGGCGTCGGATTTCTCCATAATTTATCAATATAATTCCAATCGATTTTAAAACCGATATCCTCTCTAATCATGCCCAAGCTATCTCCACCATGCATTTCACTTCTGGTGGGGCTGCTAGTCGTTCTATCGATTGGTCGATAGTAGACTTTGGGTACTGATGACGAATAGTCTACTCCTTGAACTTTCGCTCGTATAGTTTCGTCAATTTCTAACACTCTTCATCCTCCCGGGGTTTAGAAGAAGATGCACTGAAAGAATATCTTCCATTAGATCTTAAAATTTTTAAATCAATTGAACCATCCAAATGCTGAATTATTTGTTCAATATCAGAACTCTCTGGTTCTATCTTTGGTTGGGTAATAGCATCGAAGTGTCATTCATCTTTTGCTAAAATTTCATTCCATTTTAGCATTCTTGGAACAAAGATGTTACTATGTTCCTGGTTTGCTTCCATAAGCATGGTAGCACCTTTACTGCTAACTAGTTTAGCTTTTGGAGCTAAGGTTGTTTTCATTAGCCTGTAATATACTCTGTATATTATAGCAATTTCTCTTGTGTTTATCTTACTGTTCATATTCTTCGTTTTAATGTTTAACGTTAAGGTATCCATAACGTTCTGATCATTAATATCTACTGAAAAATTTGGGTAACAGTTAAAATAAACTGGACCTCTGGCTAAATTACTTTGTAGAACTCCAAGTAAGGAATCATCAAAGTTTAATAACCTTGCATCTCTTAATAAGAGACAGATGGGGGTATCGAGACCCAATCGATACAAAGGCTTTACAGCAATTTGTACCAAACCTATGTGAAGGAAATTAAAATCCTTTTTATATCTGTTTATGTCTTCAGTAGATAGTAATTTAATAATCTCTTTTGAGTTATTAATAGCTACTGTGGATTCACAAGTTTTGATATTATAATTTTTTATAAAATCAAACTTTCCTGTTTCATAAACAGATTTGAAAGATTCTTTCTAATATTCCAATCAGAAATCTCTTTCAACTTTAGCAATCTTTGAAGTTGCTAAGTTTTCACTGTTGATATTATTCATATCTTTAGTAAGAAGCTGTATGGAGCTCTACTAAAAATTTGGAAACAGATTGTCTATTTTTTAAATAGCTAATCCTTCTTCTTAATCTAATAACCTCATCATATAGGTCACTAGTTTTACTGCAGATTACTTGCCAGACTATAGTTTGGCAGTAAGAGTCTAGCCCTAAAGCGGGTTTAGCTGTCCTATAATACCTTAACTCTCTAAGAGTTCTTTTCAATAGATTAGTAGTATCACTACTGGCTATGCTTATGTCAAGAATCTGAGAATTATATTCTCTTATGTATTCAAATTCTGGACGCATCTTCATTTTATATAATACTATTTTTAATCAAAGGGTTGTTGCATGCGAGGCTACCATCCTTTCCTGTGGTCATGCTCTATCTCACTAGGTTTCACCATACTCTTATCTTTTCTCCGACTACCCAAATAGTACTCTATCCTAGTTGTCAATACTAGTTCTTGTTCCTATTAATTACCTAAATAGTTCTCCTATCCTAGTTGTCAACACTATTTCCTATTCTTTTAATAACTTAAACAGTTAACATGTCCTGTTCATCTGACACTTTCTCCTACGATCTTCGGCGACATCCAACAAGATATACCTGTGCACACTCGTCCTTTCTACTAAATCATCGCTCCAGAAAGCTTACTACAAGAGTACTCGGCGAGGATGAGCGAACAAGATAACAACTAAGTGATTAAATCTAATCGAATAGTAGACTGACGTTAACAGGTAACGACTCTAGTAACTACAGAATCGAACAAGAGACTGACTTTAACAGGGTCACTATTCTGGTAACTACAGGAATCTGAACAGAGTAACAGGACTCCTAGCAACCTAAGAACAACACCGCCCTAAGGACGGTAGTATGAGACTACTCACTCATCTCTACCAACATGGCTCTGATACCATAAAGTGTGAATAAAGCGGAATAACTAAGTAAGATGCGAAAAACTTTAAAACATAAGAAAATAACTCAAGTTTTAAATAAACTTACAATTTTATTCAAAGCATAGGGAGAGAGGGATACAAGATCAGGCAAGGAAAGAGAGAGAGAGAGAGGGTATTTCCGAATGCCTTCTATGTTTACAAATGAGAGCCTTAAATAGGCCTCGAATAAACTATTCGTCCTAACACGTGGACGGTTCTGTTTAAAACAAATGGACGGCTAAGATTACATGACCTTTACTTTTTCGAAAGCGGCAAACGCCTTCTTCTCGCTTTAAAGTCCTTTGTCTTTTCTCGCTTTATGTCGCTTTGGCTCTTTCTTTCAAGAGGCAAATGTCGCCGCTTTATTGGTTTTGTCCTTTGCTTTGCGAAAGGGCATATGTCACTATTCGCTTATGTCGTCTTGACTCTTGCTTTTCCGGCGGCAAGTGTCGCCGCTTTATCCGGAAGCAAGTGTCCTTTACTTTTCTGAAAGGGCAAATATCGCCATCTTGCTTTGTGTCCTTTTCTTGAAGGGACCTGCTGTTGGCATGCGTCTGCGTGGGGTTACCTTTTTGACTTTTATTTCATGTCTCTATTATTTTGTTTAAGGCGTTCTGGAGCCTTCTTCTTGTTTCATTTTTGCCAGTGAAATGGGCTTTTCCTGTTTCTGGCTATTTTCTTGCTGACTTACCTGCTGGACATTAATGCCTGCTGTTCTTCTGGAGAACTGCTTTGTGGATGGTCTATGCCAAAAATGTCTATGGAACTTATGGTGCCATAACAAATGTTTGCAGGAATTCCTTTAAATCGTTATAGATTTAAAACCTGTTTTTCAAAATTAATTTTTGATAAAAGACTTATACGATCTTTAAAATCAGTGTTTTGATAAGAGACTCATAAAACTTCAAAATCAATGTTTTGATAAAAGACTTATGAAAACGTAGTAACAAAACAATTCTGGGATTGTTTCTGGTTGTTCTAACTGGTTCTAAGCAACTTATTTTCCGCTTAATATACCAACGATACGCATGTGCCCTTCCAAATTTCGTGCTTTCTCCAATGGCGCTTTTTATTACCCTTACCAATGATATGGCACGTGCCTTTCCAATTTTCGTGCTTACTCAAATGGTTTTAGTCCGGCCGTGTTCTAAAGACCACTTTCGCTTAATACGATCATTCCGATCGCTTGTCAAAGGATTTATGTAAGGAAATATGAGATTTTCTCCCATAGTGGTGGTGTGAATACCATCCGTTTTGCCGTATAAGGCAAGGTGCAGGTATGAATAAATTCCCATTTCTGAAATGAGCCGTATCTCTTTCTTAGAGGCCCTACCGTTTAATCGCTTCGAGTATGATTCCGGGAACCATCTCAGAATCGCTCGCTCGGGCAGATCTGGTATAGCCTTGAATGGCCGAACCTGCTCTTCCTTTTAGAGGAGATCGTATAATTGGGAGGTCTCCCAATCCGTGAACCTATTTTGTCCACCGGTTTATGAAGAACTGGCCCCGCAGCTTTTTCTCGCAGTGGTTGTTTCATTTTTCTTCTAACTTATTCTCAAAAGGGGTCTCATCGCGTAAGCCCCGATCTCGCCTCATTATTTCTCGCACAATTCTCTCATCAGAAATCGCAGAGTTTTCTTTATAAAATCAAATTTAAAATTAATTTTGATAATAAAGCTTGCCTCCGCAAAATCTGCTTTTGAAACTAAATTCTTTTGTAAAGTTTCTTTGTCGCTTGATCGACTCTTAAAAATATTAGCAAATTATTTTGGTACTACATAGTACTTATATGAAACAATTTTGACTCTTATCAAATTGTTCGATCGTCAAGATTACTTCCTATTTAGGAGGTACCTATCTTAACGAATCCTCTGGCCATTTCCACTGAAAGACGGCATAGGTCATTCCGACCCTTCATGCTAAATCCAATGGTTTTTAGCCTGACTGTTAATGACTTACTTTATCATAAAAGTCTTTAGATTAGAGATTCCTAAACCTGGAATTTTCTGGACTAATCATTTTATAAAATCTGCTATGTATTTAAGATTTCCTATAGAATCTTACTGGGATCCTAGCAGAACTCAAGGGCTCTATGGATTGGTTTATTGGGTCCTTGATAGAGATCATATCTTAAGGACCTAATGGCTGCCTGAAAAGACATCAAAAAATCTTTTAACTAGGTATCGGGTACCTATGTGTTTTCTGATTTATTACGAGTCTCGAGACTCCTCTTTCTTTTCGCCGTTCTTGTAGACGTAGAAGTGAATAATTCTTCTCAGAATTTAGAATGTCTAATGATTTCTTTTCAAGTAGATCATTGACTTCCTCTTTCTGATGTTTCATGAGCTCATGACTCATCCGGATCGGCCCGCTTTGTGGGAATGTTCTTCTCACTAAAGTCATCCGGTAATGGCAGATCTACAGTATGCTTCTTTCTTTCGCAGAAAGCATTTGGTAGAACTGGACATGTTTCTCTTTTTATAGAATCAATTAAAATTTTAACCCTATTAATCACCTCCGGGGTTTTTAAAATAGATTCTATCCTTTTTATTTTAACATCTTCTTTTAGGTATTTAACCTGATTGGTTAATAGCCATATTATAAAGATCGCTTTCGCTTAACATGACATCGTGATCAATCGTTAAAATGTACGTATGGGAACACAAGGTTTCTTCCCATAGAACTGGTGTAAATACCGTATAATTTTGCGGTATAAGCTTTTATCTGAGTTAGGAAGGATATTCCTATATCTTCAGTTATGATTTGTATAACAAAATCATTATCGAAGCAAATATCTTTACGAGCTTTTAAAAGCTTCCAGTTTATATTAATGCTATCTCCTGTAGCAGAGTATAACTTACGGGTACTTTTACTTAAGTACTTAGTCCGAACTAATCTTTCGTAAATACAATTTTGATCCGCTTCCGAGTCTAATAACTTAATTGATTTTTAATAAAATCTGCTTATTAAAATCTTATTAATGACTGGTAGCTTAGTGCTTGGACATTATCATTAACCCCGGTTTACTTCTCGCTTCTTGAAGTGGGTGGTGTTAATTGATTATTAACAGGAATTAAATCCCTTAATGAATCATTAACCAATGTTTCAGAATTATTATCTAATGAATCAGTTTTATCTTTCCTTTTATGTTTTCTGATTCTTTTCTTTTTGACTTTTATTAACTCGAATCGGTTAATTTAGTCAAAGTTTGATCTGTGGATTGTGATTCTTTTCGCATCGAGGATTTCTTCTTTTAGATTTACAATCTATTTTAATAAATCTGAATCATAGTTTGTTTTAGTTTCTCTAATGGAAACTTTCGTGGTTATTCGTGATAACACTACTTCTTTGATTTGTGCAGTACGCATTTTCCCGATTTCACACCGAAATGGAGGTGGAACTACTCGGATCAGAAATTGATGAACTATCATCGCCAGTAATAATCTTCAAGAAATTTCATTTATCATCGGATCGTTTCTTCAATTATCTTTGTAACGCTTAATGAATTAATTATTATTCATTCTCCTTTGGGTTTTCGACCCTTTTCTTGATATTAATAATCTTTGGACTTGTTAATCCATTCTTATTAACATTTGAATTAGAACCTCACTGGGTTTCGATTGAGTTCAAATTTCTTTACGCTTACTATTAATCTGTTTGATAATTGATTATTATCATCTGACTTTGAGCGGCGTTTTGCCAAACAATCTTTAATATTAAAGAAATAATCAGAAAGGGTTTTCCTCTCTGTTCCAATCGGTATATTACCAGACACGTGGGCCTTACTTGCACCAGTATCTTGTAACAACCGCTTGATTTCTTCCTTTCCTTTAGGATTCCTCTTGGATCCTTTTCGTTTTTTATAAACGACTGGTTAATCAAGATCTTACCCTTTACGGACCTTAATCGTTCTAATGGCGAGTTCTTGTTTTCAACAAAGATTCTCTTTGAACCATTCTTCAGCAATGGTGTTAATACACTTCATGTCGTTATGGAGTTTATCAGTGATTTGGAACCACTTAAAGAATTCTACATTAGAATTAATTCTGTTCATATCACTTATCCAATTATTTCTAAATTCTTTTCTTTCCTCGAGTGGGAAAATGTTGTTGTACCATTTTCTTTTAATGGTATTTTCTGGATCTACCCATAACTTGTTAAGGGTTTTCCAATCGATTTTAAAACCGATGTCTTCATTAATGGTGCCAAGTCTACTGTGCTTTTGTGGAAGCATAGTAGTATTCCTACCACCATCCAAATTAGCTTCTGGAGCTAACCTAGTATCAAGTCTACCGTGCTTTTGTGGAAGCATAGTAGTCCTCCTACCATCAATTGATTTAGCTTCAAGAGCTAATCTATCATTAATCTTTCCGATTAACTTATCTTCTTTAACCATATTATGGTTATTCTTATCAAAATACTTTTCCTCCTCCCGGGATTTGGAAGAAGATACTGGGTATCTTACTCTAGTAATTCCCTTACTGTGTTTAGCTTCTCGAGCTAATAAAGTGTTAATTCTGTTAACAAAATTATCTTACGAGATAAAAAGTTTCCATTAATAATGGATCAGATGAAGCTCATTCAAACGATGAGTAATTTTTAATCTTGTTGATAAGCTATCAACTCTTATTCTTAACCCTACGTTTTCCTCATGTAGAGTTCAGTCCTCATATTTGTGATTAACTGTTTAATTATGACTTGATGAAAGTCATCCAAACCTTCAATTGGTTTAGCAATTTTATAATACCCTAATTCTTTTAGGTTTGCCTTTATCCTTCTATTACACTCATTACTAATTGTAACAAACTTAATAGTTTGAGAATTATATCTTCTTATATGATTAAATTCTTGACGCATCTTCATTTATAAACTTCTTGGTTTAACCAAGGTTTGTCGACAAGCGTGGAAACTACCATCCTTTCCTGAACATTGCTCTATCTCACATTAGGCTTTTAATCCTACTCTTTCCTATTCCTCCGACTACCCAAACAGTACTTTTATCCTAGTTGTTCATACTAGTTCTTTACTAACTATAATTACCTAAATAGTTCTCCTACCGTAGTTATCATACTAGTTTTCTATTACTATAATTACCTAAATAGTTCTCCTATCCAAGCTATCAACACTATTTCCTATTCTTTTTAATAACTTAAGCGAGTGACTGCCTGCTTGTCCGAGACCTTCTCCCACGCTCTTCAAATGACATCCAGCGATCATACCCTTCGCCTACCTCTACTAGCGGGCTTCAATATCGTCAGAAAGCTTACTTCAGTACTTCTAGTCAATCTTTCAAACAGAACAGTGCGACCTCTAAGTGATTAAACTTACTCCGGAATAGTGGACTTCTAACGGAACAGGGTAACAACATTGGTAACTACAGGAACTTTAAACAAGATGACTTCGGCGAACAGGTTACGACATCCGGAACTACAAAGAAACTAAGAACAGTATAACCACTAGCGAACAGGGTCACTATACTGGTAGCTCTACAGGAATTCAAACAGAGTAACAGGAACTTCCTAGCAACCTAAGAACAACACCGCCCTAAGGACGGTAGTATGAGACTACTCACTCATCTCTACCAACATGGCTCTGATACCATAAAGTGTGAATAAAGCGGAATAACTAAGTAAGATGCGAAAAACAGAATTTCAAAATCAAAACATAAGAAAATAACTCAAAGTTTTAAATAAAACATACAATTTTATTCAAAGCATTTGAAAGAGAGAGGGATACAAGATCAGGCAAGGAAAGAGAGAGAGGGGGATATTTCCGGATGCCTTCTAAGTTTACAAATGAGAGCCTTAAATAGGCCTCGAATAAACTATTCGTCCTAACACGTGGACGGTTCTGTTTAAAACAAATGGACGGCTAAGATTACATGACCTTTACTTTTTTGAAAGGGCAAATGTCTTCTTCTGCTTTAAAGTCCTTTGTCTTCTTCTGCTTTATGTCGCTGTCTTTGGCTCTTTCTTTTCTGAAGAGGCAAATGTCCGTCGCTTTATGGGTTTTGTCCTTTTGCTTTGCGAAAGGGAAAATGTCACCATCTGCTTTACCATTTGACTCTTGCTTTTCCGGCGCAAGTGTCGCCGCTTTATCCGAGGGCAAGTGTCCTTTACTTTTACGAAAGGGCAAGTGTCACCATCCCGCTTTACGCCCTTTTCTCGGAAGAGACTCGCGTCGTTATTTCTCGAGGCACGATTCGCGTAGGCTTGTGCAATTCCTCGGGAATGAGCATGTCGCCATTATCCGTTTACCGTGGTTGGATTCCACTTCTTCTTCATCCTCCAATTTTGCGAGCTTCTAATAGCTTCCTTCCGTTTCGATTTAGAACGTGAGGTTTCCCCTGAGGAAGATGGACTTCTTCTTTCTGGTTTTACCTTAAGTTCTTCCCTGGGTTTTGGGCTCCATCCTTTAATTCTGATGGTCTTGCTTAAATAACGGATCCTGTTTATCTCTTGGATATCGAATGACCAATTAATGATATACGAAATTCTTTTATTAAAAAAGAACTTGCATAACTTAATATGTTCTGGTAAAGTTGAAATCTGTTCCTCTTGGAAACTCTTATACATATCCCGAAGCTCAAGCTACCACCGTGAATTTCTCCAAAGATGCTCCACCATTCGTAGAACCATCCGGGAATAACTTTCTTTAATCCCTTCTGCATATTTGATGAACCAAGTGCTGGTATTTGGCCTAACATACGAAAGTTGAACCACGATCCTTATAATCATACCAATTATAGGCATGTCCGTGAGTCTGGATAATGGTATCCGGGTTTGTAGTGGTCTACATACCAATTAAACGGACTTAATATCTTTTAATGGTAAACTTGGAATACTCAATTCCGGCCTGCTTTATCAAAATACTTGTGCTCGACTTCTATGGAGTCGGTATCAACTAAAATAAACTCATAGTACTTCCTAGTTTTCAGGGAGTCTTGAGTATCCACATACTGGTGGTCTGTATAACAGGGTTTTAGCAAATCTTGTACCCTAAAATTTTCATACTGTTTGTCCAGTGCCATTATAGGCAAGGTCTGGGTATGGATAAATTCCCATTTCTGAATGGGCCGTATCTCTTTCTTAGAGGCCCTACCGTTTAATCGCTTCGAGTATGATTCCGGGGGAACCATCCAGTAACTATCTCTCGCCTGGCAGATCTTTGGTGTAGCCTTGAACGGCTGAATTTGTTCCTTTCCTTTTTTAGAGGAGACTGGTATAATCGGAGATCTCCCAATACTGTGAACTTATTTTGTCCACTGGGTTTGTGAAGAATTGGTCCTGCAGTTTTATCTGCAAAAGGTTGTTTCATTTTCTCTTCTAATTTATTCTGAAAGGGTGGTCTCATCGGGCGTAAGCCCTGGGAGCCTGGTCTCATTATTTCCCTGCAAAAATTCTCTCGTTAGGAAATCCGCAGAGTTTTCTTCTCCTTTATAAAATCAATCTTAAAATCGAAATCGATAATAAGGCTTGCCATCGGGCAAAAATCGCTTTGGAAACTAAATTTTTAACATCTTTTGCAAAATGTCTTTGGTCGCTTGCAATCGACTCTTAATAAAAATTCTTTGTTTACCAAATCATCTTGAAATTTTGTAATACAGACTATAGACAAAATTTCCTTTTAATCGTGCTTATAGTTTTTCTGCTTGGTTCCAGCTTCGTAAGTAAACCTTACTAATCGCTCAACTGACTCAAGAGGACTTCTTTGTTCAAGGATACCCCCGTCACCTATGTCGGAAGCATCGGTGTCGACTATCATAAAGGCTTCTGGATTAGGGATGCCTAAACATGGAAGCTTCTGGACAATTTCTTTTATCTCATGATGACTCTAGTCCGCTTCCTCCACTGCGGACCGGATTTTTCTTTAGCCTTTTATATAAGGGTTCACAAATCTGTCTAATTCTTGGGATAAAATCTGCAACATAATTAAGACTTCCTAAGAATCTTTGTAGCTGAGTTTTATCTGGAATTTCATCAGGGAACTTGGTAGAGAACTCTATGGCTCTGCAAATTGGTTTATAGGTTCCTTGGTAGAGATCATGCCCTAAGAACCTAATGGCTGTCTGAAACAGTTTTATTTTCTTGGCACTTACTGCTAGACCATTGTATTTAACGGTTTGGGCAAAAGTGTTAAGATGCTTAAAATGATGTTCTATGTTATCTGAGAATACTAGAACATCGTCTATGTATACAATCATGTATTGACTGTAAGGGTTGAATATGTTATTCATGATGTTCTGAAATTCGGAAGGGGCATTCTTGAGCCCGAACGGCATTACATTCCATTCATATTGTCCAAAGGGGACATTGAATGCTGTTTTATACTTATCTTTTTCGTCGACTTGAATTTGCCAGAATCCTGACTTCATGTCGAACTTGCTGTAAATATTAGCATTATAAGTTCTTTTTAATAAATCTCTTTTATTAGGAATTGGGTACCTAATCCATTTTAACGCCTGGTTAAGAGGTTTATAATTGATGACGAGTCTTGGGATCCCTCTTTCTTTTTCAGCGTTCTTGTTAACATAGAAAGCTGAACAACTCCACTGTGATTTAGAATGCCTAATGATTCTTTTTTCAAGTAAATCATTGACTTCCTTTTTACAGTGTTCCATGAGCTCATGGCTCATCTGGATCGGTCTGGCTTTTGTGGGAATGTTCTTCTCACTAAAGTCATCCGTGTATGGCAGATCTACAGTATGCTTCTTTCTTTTCCAGAAAGCATTTGGTAGTTCTGAACATATTTCTTTTTCCATAGAATCTAATAACTTCTTTACTCTAGTAATCACCTCCGGGGCTTTTAAATTAGATTCTATCCTTTTTATTTTAACATCTTCTTTTAGGTAGTTAACCTGATTGGTTAATAGCCGTATTTTAAAGATTGTCTTCTGTTTAACATGACATCGTGATCGTGAGTTAAAGGACTTACGTATGGGAACACAAGGTCTCTTCCCATGGAACTGGTGTAAATACCGTCTAATTTAGCGGTATATGGTTTTATCTGTGTTAGGAATGGGATTCCTAGAATGACTTCTTCAGTTATGTTTCGTGTAACAACGAAATCATTAGTGAAGCAAATACCATTATTACAGACATGGGCTTTTGAAAGCTTCCAATCTATTTTTATTTTATCTCCTGTAGCAGAGTATAATTTATGTGTACTTTTACTTAAGTACTTAGTGGGGATTATTCCTTCGCAAATACAATTCTGGTCTGCTCCAGAGTCTAATAACGCTATCTTTTCTAAGATAAAATCTTTATTTATCATAACCTTAATAGGGACATGGTAGCTTAATGCTCTGGCCCTAATTAATTTTAACCCTGATTTATTCTCCGTTGTCAGAGGTTTATCAACTGGAGTTAGTTCTCCGTTAGTCAAGGTTTCAGCCTCTGTGGGACTGAGATTCTTTTTCATACTGAGGATTTCATTTTTTAGACTTACAATCTCTTTTAATAAATCCTGAACAGTAGTGTCTGGATTAGTTTCTCTAATGGAAACTTCTTGGTGGTTATTCGTGATAACACTAATCTTTTGTTTCGTATTAGTACAGATTTTCCCAGTACTCTCACAGTCTGAGCTGGAGGTGGAACTACCTGGACTGTAAATTGACGAACTATCGTCGTCGTAATAATCTTCTGAAGAAATTTCAGATTTGTCACCTGGATCGTTTCTTCAATTATCTTTGTACGCTTAATGAATTATTATTCATTTTTCTTTCGGGTTTTCTCGAATTTTATTAATAATCTTTGACCGTTAATCCATCTTTTTCTATTTGAATTAGAACCTCATCGGGTTTTCGATTGAGTTCACTTTCTTAAGCTTACTATTAATCCTGTTTGATAATTTATTATTATCATCTGTCTTTGAGCGGCGTTTTGCCAAACAATCTTTAATATTAAAGAAATAATCAGAAAGGGTTTTCCCTTCTGTTTCAATCGGTATATCACCAGACACATGGGTTTTACTTGCACCAGTATCTTGTAATAACTGTCGGATTTCTTCCTTTTCTCTTTGGATTCTTTCTGGATCCTTTTCATTCTTTTTAAACGAAGTTTTAATCAAGATCTTACCCTTTGCGGGGACCTTAATCTGTTCTAATGGCGGAATTACTGTTTCGACATTATTCTCTCTTTTGAACCATTCTTCAGCAATGGTGTTAAGACACTTCATGCCATTATGGAGTTTATCAGTGATTTGGAACCACCTAAAGAATTCTACATTAGAATTAATTCTGTTCATATCACCTATCCATTTATTTCTAAATTCTTTTCTTTCCTCGAGTGGGAAAGTGCTGTTGTACCATTTTCTTTTAATGGCATTTTCTGGATCTACCCATAACTTGTTAAGGGTTTTCCAATCGATTTTAAAACCGATGTTTTCTTTAATGGTGCCAAGTCTACTGTGCTTTTGTGGAAGCATAGTAGTACTCTATCACTACCTAATTTAGCTTTTGAGCTAAAAAGCTTCAATTCTTTTGATTATTTTATCTTACGAGATAAAATTTTGTCCATTAATAATGGGCTGTATAGAGTTCACCTAATCGGATAGAGATACTCTCAACGGTTGCTAAGCAACGGACTCTTATTCTTAGTCCTTCATTTTCTTCATAAAGTTCAATCATTCTATTGATGATTAATTGTCTAATTATGACTTGATGAAAATCCTCCAATCCTTCAATTGGTTTAGCAATTTTATAATACTCTAATTCTCTGAGATTAGCCTTTATCTTTTTATTGCAGTAGTTGCTTTTTACTATCTCGCTTATTACGGAAGAATTATACTTTCTTATATAATTAAACTCTGGACGCATCTTCATATTATAAAATACTATTTTTAACCAAAGGGTTGTTGCTATGCGTGGACACTACCATCCTTTTCCTATGGCTGCTGTTCTATCTGTTACTAGGTTTCGACCATACTCTTATATTTTCTCCTCCGACTACCCAAATAGTACTCCTATCCTGGTTGTCAACACTAGTTCTTGTTCTTATCAGTTACCTAAATAGTTCTCCTATCCTAGTTGTCAACACTATTTCCTATTCTTTTTTAATAACTTAAACAGTTAACATGTCCTGTTCATCTGACACTTTCTCCTACGATCTTCGGAGACATCCAACAAAGATACGCCCAGCACTCTGTCCTTTCGGGCTAAATCACTGCTCCAGGAAAGCTTACTACAGTAGTACTCAGCGAGGATGAACGGAACAGTATAACAACTAAGTGATTAAATCTAATTGGAATAGTAGACTTCTGACGGAACAGGGTAACGACTCTAGTAACTACAGGAACTGGAACAGTAGACTTCTGACGGAACAGGGTCACTATTCTGGTAACTACAGGAATCTGAACAGAGTAACAGGACTCCTAGCAACCTAAGAACAACACCGCCCTAAGGACGGTAGTATGAGACTACTCACTCATCTCTACTATTCCACTTCTGTTTTTCGCATCTTACTTAGTTATTCTTTATTCACACTTTATGGTATCAAAGCCATGTTGGTAGAGATGAGTGAGTAGTCTCATACTACCGTCCTTAGGGCGGTGTTGTTCTTAGGTTGCTAGGAGTCCCGCTACTGCTCAGATTCTCAGAGTTACGTAATAGTGACCTGCTCCGCCGTAAGTTCATCGCTCCAGCCTCTGTAGTTACCAGTCGCACTGTTCGCCGTAAGTCTACTATTCCGATTAGATTTAATCACTTAGTAGTTATACTGTTCCGTTCATCCTCGCTGAGTACTACTGTAGTAAGCTTTCCTGGAGCAGTGATTTAGCCCGAAAGGACAGAGTGTGCCTGGGCCGTATACTGTTGGATGTCGCCGAAGATCGTAGGAGAAAGTGTCAGATGAACAGGACATGTTAACTGTTTAAGTTATTAAAAGAATAGGAAATAGTGTTGACAACTAGGATAGGAGAACTATTTAGGTAATTAATAGGAACAAGAACTAGTATTGACAACTAGGATAGGAGTACTATTTGGGTAGTCGGAGAAAAAGATAAGAGTATGGTCGAAACCTAGTAACAGATAGAACAGCAGCCCTAGGAAAAGGATGGTAGCCTCCACGCATAGCAACAACCCTTTGATTAAAAATAGTATTATATAAAATGAAGATGCGTCCAGAATTTGAATACATAAGAGAATATAATTCTCAGATTCTTGACATAAGCATAGCCAGTAGTGATACTACTAATCTATTGAAAAGAACTCTTAGAGAGTTAAGGTATTATAGGACAGCTAAACCCGCTTTAGGGCTAGACTCTTACTGCCAAACTATAGTCTGGCAAGTAATCTGCAGTAAAACTAGTGACCTTTATGATGAGGTTATTAGATTAAGAAGAAGGATTAGCTATTTAAAAAATAGACAATCTGTTTCCAAATTTTTAGTAGAGCTCCATACAGCTTCTTACTAAAGATATGAATAATATCAACAGTGAAAACTTAGCAACTTCAAAGATTGCTAAAGTTGAAAAAGATTTACAGAATTGGAATATTAGAAAGAATCTTTCAAATCTGCTTATTTAAACAGAAAGTTTGATTTTATAAAAAATTATAATATCAAAACTTGTGAATCCACAGTAGCTATTAATAACTCAAAAGAGATTATTAAATTACTATCTACTGAAGACATAAACAGATATAAAAAGGATTTTAATTTCCTTCACATAGGTTTGGTACAAATTGCTGTAAAGCCTTTGTATCGATTGGGTCTCGATACCCCCATCTGTCTCTTATTAAGAGATGCAAGGTTATTAAACTTTGATGATTCCTTACTTGGAGTTCTACAAAGTAATTTAGCCAGAGGTCCAGTTTATTTTAACTGTTACCCAAATTTTTCAGTAGATATTAATGATCAGAACGTTATGGATACCTTAACGTTAAACATTAAAACGAAGAATATGAACAGTAAGATAAACACAAGAGAAATTGCTATAATATACAGAGTATATTACAGGCTAATGAAAACAACCTTAGCTCCAAAAGCTAAACTAGTTAGCAGTAAAGGTGCTACCATGCTTATGGAAGCAAACCAGGAACATAGTAACATCTTTGTTCCAAGAATGCTAAAATGGAATGAAATTTTAGCAAAAGATGAATGGCACTTCGATGCTATTACCCAACCAAAGATAGAACCAGAGAGTTCTGATATTGAACAAATAATTCAGCATTTGGATGGTTCAATTGATTTAAAATTTTTAAGATCTAATGGAAGATATTCTTTCAGTGCATCTTCTTCTAAACCCCGGGAGGATGAAGAGTGTTCTGGAAATTCTGACGAAACTATACCTGAACGAAAAGTTCAAGGAGTAGACTATTCGTCATCAGTACCCAAAGTCTACTATCGACCAATCGATAGAACGACTAGCAGCCCCACCAGAAGTGAAATGCATGGTGGAGATAGCTTGGGCATGATTAGAGAGGATATCGGTTTTAAAATCGATTGGAATTATATTGATAAATTATGGAGAAATCCAGAAAACGCCATTAAAAGAAAATGGTATGTAAGCACCTTTTCACTTAGTGAGAGGAAGGTGTTTAAAGAAACATGGATAAAAGACATGAACAATGTTAGAGCAAATCTAGAATTCTTTAGGTGGTTTGAAATCACTGATAAACTCCATAATGACAGACAGTGTCTGAGTACCATTGTAAAAAAATGGTTCACAGGTGAAAGAACTGTTGAGTCAGTAACACCTCCCTTAGAAAAGATAAAGATTCCCGTTGACGGTGAAGTCTTAACTGCCACCCCTTTCAAAAGGGATATAAAAGAACCAAATGATATCACACATGTGGGTGATATTAATAAAGTTTTACAACAGAACAACTACACCAACCAGTTGTTACATGTTATCTCTAATCAAATTTCTGAGGCAAGCAATGCTTCTACGTTTAGAAATACTCCAAGATTCGGAAGAAAAACCTTATCCGAACCTCTTTTTAAGATTCCCGCTTGGCAAAAAGCCATCCAAAGTTTGGAAAAGGAATCGAAGATGATCCGCTAGATGAATCGAGTAAGTTTAAAGAGATGAAAGTCTCTGAAGGGTCCACCTCAAAGGAATCTAACCGCTCAGTAAGAATGCTAAGCGAAGCTTCTAGTTCTAAAGGTAATCCAGATGTTAATAGAATTCTAAAATTAGACAAGACTAATGGAAAGAATTTTTATAAACAATCTACGTTCCCAGACATGTTGTTTGAAGAACGAATTCCACCCCCGGCCACTTACTCAGGTGATGAAATACACGAATGGAACATTGACGGCATGCCAGAAGGACAAGTTGTTAAAGTGCTCCATGAAATGGGAGTTTGCTTAACCAGTTATAAAATAAAAACTCACACTGATGATGCCCAATTAGCATCAATCATAATTTCTGGCTTCACAGGAATGTTGAAAAATTGGTGGGATAACTTCCTATTCGATATTGAAAAAGCAAGCATCATGAATGCTACTACCACAGTCCAAATAAGAAACATCGATAACGCTTTATTTTACTAATGAAGTTCACAGTGATGCCTCGGCAACCCTGTTATACTGTATCGGGAAGCATTTTGTTGGTGATCCAAAACTTTTTCAAGACAGAAGTTTAGAGATCCTTAATAATCTAACGTGTCCAAAATTACACGATTTTAAATGGTATAAAGATATATTTCTTAACAAAGTCATGCTAAGACCTGACTGTAACCATGATTATTGGAAAGAAAGATTTATCAGTGGTTTGCCTAAACTCTTCGCCGAGAAGGTAAGAACCAATATCAGGAGATGCCACAATGGTGATACTCCCTATGCAATCATGACATATGGAGATTTAATCAGCTATATTAATATGACGGGCTTAGAATTATGTAATTCTATAAAGCTTAATAACCAGATACAAAAATACTCCACCAAAGGAGAGTTAGGAAGTTTCTGCGAAGACTTCGGCTATGTTAAGATTTCTGCTCCATCAAAGAGCATCAAGAGGATGAAGAAGAATCATAACATTTCTCGCCCCAAAACGTATAAAAAGAATTATACTCATAAAAAGAAGTATAACAGAGAAAGCAACAGCAAAAATACAAAAGTAAGAGGAGCTTGCTGGAATTGCGGAAAAACAGGCCACATGGCCAATAAATGCAGTGAACCTGATAAAAGGAAGGATAAGATTAATCTTTTGGGAATTGATCCCAAAACAAGGGATAAACTGTTCACAATTTTAAACGAAGAACAGTCTGATAATAGCTCTGAAGAAACTTGATAGCTTTTACGATGACGGCGATCATCGATGCAGGTTACGATCGATAGTTCCACTTCCGCTTTAATCGCGAATATCGGGAAAATTCGCACATGTACCAAACAGACTATTGGCGTTATCTCAAATAGCAGCCAAGAGTTTTTCTTTGATATGGTCGATCACATTGATGACGACGATATTAAAAAACAATACCTGAAAGAGCTCAAGAAGCTTGTCATTAATCAGAAAAAATAAAAGGGGATTACAGAACCCTATGACATGAAGAGGGTTTTTAATAAATTTAAAAACTCTAAATCAGGTACTTCATTACCAGACTTAATAAAAGAAGTCTCAGATCTGAAGGAAGAAATCCTTCGAATAAACAAAAGACTCAGTTCATTAGAAACGGGAACATTGGCCGAAACCAGAGCAGTGGCCAAAGATCTGGGTCTCACAGAAGATCCCCAAACATCGTCTATTTTTAAACAGATAATTACTGATAATCAAGATGATGAAGAAACAGATAATAATTCTGATTCAGGGTTAACTTTAATATCTAGGGCTAAAGCATTAAGCTACCATGTCCCTATTAAGTTAATTATTAACGATTTTGCTATCGAAAGAATAGCGCTTTTAGATTCAGGAGCGGATCAAAACTGTATTCGCGAAGGTATAATCCCTACCAGGTACTTAAACAAGAGTAAGCACAGATTATACTCCGCCACAGGAGAGAATATAGAAATTAATTATAAACTCTCAAAAGCATACGTATGCAATAAAAATATTGCATTTACTAATAGCTTTATCATTACTAAGGATATAACTGAAGAAATTATTTTAGGAACACCATTCCTAGCGGAATCTGACCTTATACTAAGAAACCAGATGGTATTCACACCACCACTATGGGAGAAAATCTTATATTTCCTTACATAAATCCTTTGACAACTGATCAGAGTGAACGTATTAGGCAGAAAGTGGTCTTTAGAACACAGCCAGACTAAAACCATTTGAGGAAGCACGAAAGGCTGGAAGGGCCTGTGCCACATCATTGGTAAGGATAAGTAAAAGACGCCATTAGAGAAAGCACGAAAGGCTGGAAGGGCCTGTGCCGTATCATTGGTAAAATAAGCCAGAAAATAAGCTGCTTAGAATCAGTTAGAAGAACCAGAAACAATCCCAGAATTGTTTAGTTACTACGTTTTCATAAGTCTTTATCAAAACATTGATTTTGAAGTTTTATGAGTCTCTTATCAAAACGCTGATTTTAAAGATCGTATAAGTCTTTTATCAAAAATTAATTTTTGAAAAACAGGTTTTAAATCTATAACGATTTAAAGGAATTGTTATAGCACCATAAGTTCCATAAGACATTTTTTGGCGTAGACCATCCACAAAGCAGTTCTCCAGAAGAACAGCAGACATTAATGTCCGGCAGGTAAGTCAGCAGAGAAAATGAAACAAGAAGAAGGCTCCAGAACGCCTTAAACAAAATAATAGAGACATGACATAAAAGTCAAACAGGTAACCCCACCTACGCAGACGCGTGCCAACAGCAGGTCCCTTCAAGAAAAGGACACAAAGCAAGATGGCGACATTTGCCCTTTCAGAAAAGTAAAGGACACTTGCCCCTTCAGATAAAGCAGAAAACGACACTTGCCCCTTCGGAAAAGCAAGAGTCAAAAGTAAAGCAGATGGTGACATTTGCCCTTTCGCAAAAGCAAAAGGACAAAACCCATAAAGCAGACATCGACATTTGCCTCTTCAGAAAAGAAAGAGCCAAAGACAGTGACATAAAGCAGAAGAAGACAAAGGACTTTAAAGCAGAAGAAGACGTCTGCCCTTTCGAAAAAGTAAAGGTCATATAATCTTAGCCGTCCATTTGTTTTAAACAGAACCGTCCACGTGTTAGGACGAATAGTTTATTCGAGGCCTATTTAAGGCTCTCATTTGTAAACCTAGAAGGCATCCGGAAATATCCCCCTCTCTCTCTTTCCTTGCCTGATCTTGTATCCCTCTCTCTTTCAAATGCTTTGAATAAAATTGTAAGTTTTATTTAAAACTTTGAGTTATTTTCTTATGTTTTGATTTTGAAATTCTGTTTTTCGCATCTTACTTAGTTATTCCGCTTTATTCACACTTTATGGTATCAGATATTGGTCCCAATACTGTGAACTGATAACCTTTATTGGTTGAATGTTCTGCAAGTAGCATGTGCTACTTAGAAGGTGGACAAGGCTAGCCGGGTTATAGCCGTGGAGCGTTTTGCTTATAGTCGATAATCGTCGCGAGGTATGTGATTCTTCCTATACTCTTGAGCATGAATATATAGTACGGTAGACGTACGTGTGGCAATGTCTTTTGACTTAAGCCCGAATAATATATATATATAGTACGGTGACGACGTGTGTTAACAAAGACGTGGTTATGCGACAATGTCTTTTGACTTAAGCCTGAATAATAAGAACCTTGAATGTATTTCAAAAAATTTAAGAAACCTTTTTGAAAGAAGAGTAATGCTTGGTTTTAAAAAGCTTAAGAGTTATACTAGCTTTATGGGAAGTTTGGTATAACGTCTTAAGAGAGATAAAAAGAATGGTTTACTGATTAGAAGTTAAGAGACTTGATCTTATAAGATAAGAGACTTAACTTAATTGAATTAACATGGATTTTGTGTGAAACCTCATTCGTGAGTAATGAGTACTTGGGTTTTAAAAGGAATAATGTTTTACTGATTTCGGAAATCAGAATGTGTATCGACAAACCACTGCAGCGTTAATAAAGGAAAATGTATTGAATAATTAAGTATTATTAAAACCAGTAGAAACCTCCATCTGCATAGAAGCTAAGATGAGACAAAATGATATTACATTTTCTAGATCATGGCTGCTTAATAAGATTGATTATGAACAAGAATAACCTACTCACCTATGGCATATGTTACTCAATTGTTTTAAAAAGAGATTAAGACATTGAACTATGAAACTTTTCTAAAAAGAGACTCGCGTAATTGAAATTAGGCAAACTGGAACTTTTAGGGAAAAGAAAGGCATTGTGTTGTCTTAAAATGGTTTAAAACATAAAGTGTTATAACAGCTTTATGGGAAGTTGGTTATAACGACTTTATGAAAACAAAAGAAGGGTTTTATCATTTGTTTTAATGTGGTAACTTGACTTTTAAAAGAAAGTATGAAAGTTGTTTTGGTTTACTTAAAAGATATAAGTCACATATTTTTATATACTACGGGTATCGGGTGACTTTTATAAAAGGAATGAATCTCTTAAAAGGAATTTAACGTACGTAGTACTTTAGGGTTAAAACCCGGACTTTGACATAAAAGAAAGTACCTTGAGTTGTGTATAACTTGCCTATGATTGTTGTTGTGAAACCTGCCTATGCTTATTGTCATAGCCTTGTTGTGCAAGATCGTATTTTACTCGACTACGGTTCATGGGATGAACCGAATGTATTCCACCGACTACCGCGTTCATGGATGAACCGAATGTATTTCACTCGACTACCGCGTTCATGGATGAACCGAATGTATTCCACCCGACTACCGCGTTCATGGGATGAACCGGGAATGTATTTCACTCGACTACCGCGTTCATGGGATGAACCGGGAATGTATTTCACTCGACTACCGTGTTCATGGGATGAACCGGGAATGTATTTCACTCGACTACCGTGTTCATGGGATGAACCGGGAATGTATTTCACTCGACTACCGCGTCCACGGGATGGACCGGGAATGTATTCTATCCGACTACCGAGTTCATGAGATGAACCGGGAATGTATTCCACACGTTTCTATACTGGGTCCATGAGATGGGCCGAGACATGTTAAACGTATCACATGGTTTGTACCTAGACTGCCGGCAGTGAGAAAGGAGTTCCACGGGCATGAGGGATGACTTTGAGGGCGTGAGTCTCTGACTTGACATGACTGCTTTATATTGTGAATTGTAGTTTGGTTATCATACATGTCTCCTGCTTTTTATAGACTGTTATGATTTCATTTACAGTATTTTTACAGTTTCACATACTTGGTACCTGTTGTACTGACCTCCTTCGGGGGGCTGCGTTCATGCCGCAGGTAGAAGTACATCGGCTGTCAATCCCCGCTTTTAGGATCACCTTTCAGCGTATTGGGAAGCTCCGTTCCTTCGAAGGCTTATCTTTGGTATGTTACCACAGTGCAGAGGTTCTTGTACATTCGTGGTATGGCGGCCCGTCCCGTCATAGTTGTTGTAAAAATCTTAGAGGTGCAGTAGCCTTTGTAGGCGTGGTTGTAAGGATTGTAACTGTTCAAATGTTTATATATATATATGTTGAAAGGCAACCGTTTTGGTTGGCCTGTTTTCTTTCATCTTGATCCATATTTATTTATATGTTTAAAGTTTTTATTTCCGCTGGTTTTCTCTGATGTTGTATCACTAGGGTGCCCGGGGTAAGGCACCAGTCACGGGCCCGGGTTCAGGTCGTGACACTTATGGGCTTATGCGGGTGAAATAGTCCCATGCGGGCGGGTACAGCCTATGCGAGGAATACCTCATGCGGGTCCACAGGACCTATGCGGGTGAAATAGTCCCAGGAGTAGGATTGTTTATCGATACTACGGGCGAGGGACCCTGTTTTGATCGTGAGCCTTCTATTTTTATGCAGTATACCTTTATGGGCAGACTTATGTGATTTTATCGCGTCCCAGATTGGGCCGGGCAGTATACCTTTATGGGTAGACTTATGTGACTCTATCGCGTCCCAGATTGGGCCGACATTATAGGCGTTCCTCCATAAAGGGACGGATTAAGTTATGCAAGATACGTAAGTTATATGTTTATGAACTTGATGAGTTTTCTTAAGTATGTACGTAAGAATTTGACTATACTCTTATGGAAAAATGGGAAAAGATAATAAGGTACGATTAAGTTCACGAGATGGAAAGGACACGGTAGGATCTGGTATTTACCCTTTCTTTATACTTGCCCCTGTCATTCTTTTGTACAGTTATGATTTGTTACTGTACCTTATTTTCCGTTCCATATTCGGTACCTGTTGTTATCGACTTCTTCGGGGCTGCGTTCATGTCCGCAGTTTAGGTATTACGATTGTGGATCCGCGAGCTTAGGATCTGGTTCAAGATTTGAGATGGCTCCAATGTTCCGAGCTTGTCGTCATGGTTATGTATATTCAGTACGGCGGGCCTTGTCGTCATAGCATTGGTCCAAATCTTAGAGGTCTGTATTCATCTGTGGGCTGGACTAGCTAGAGTTGTTTTTACATTGTTAAACAGTGTAGACCCTTTCGGGTAATTTTTATGTTATGGCAGCCTTATCGGCTTGACCTTAGTTTTTTTTTTTTTAAAAAAAATGTTATTTATCTTCCGCAGTTTATTATGTTGTATGAATAGAAGGGTGCCTGTGTAGGCACCGCCGCGCCCGGGTCAGTCGTGACAAAAGTGGTATCAGAGCAGTTAGTCCTCGGAAAGTGTCTATAGACCGTGTCTAGTAGAGTCTTGATTATCGGTGTGTTGTGCACCACATCTATAATCAGGAGGCTGCAAGGCATTTAGGATTGGTTTCCATTCTTCTCACTCTGAGATCGTGCGATAGAGCTGTGTTGTTAGGGTTGTCTCCCCCTAACGAGTTATGTTGATTGCAGCTACGAGCAAGGCAGCAGTGACCCTGGAAGGACTATGTGGATTGCATATCCAGGTTGGTAATGATTATGGTATAGTTGGCATTGTGACATACAGCTATACAGGGTTATGTATGAGGGTCAGACGCGTGTTGCCTAGAATGATTTTAGATTACCAGGAGTTGGTAAAGACTAACTAGATACCGGGAAGGTATGGAACAGTTAATGAATTCTCGCCAAGGTCTTATGTTTTATTTTGGCATAATTGGGAAAGGATGAACTGTCTGATAAGGCAGTGGACCCTTAAGAAGTCATGTTAAGAAACTTAATGGAATGTCGTGTTAATAGATTAAGCTACGTGGTATGCGTAAGAGGATTGTACGGATGAGATCTGTATAGAGTAAGTAAGGGTTGTGGTGATCAAGACGACACGATTATGGTATTATGAGAAGTTTTTGTACCCGTTTACTGGGGGACTGGTAAGGTAGGCTTGGAGCATGGAAATTGCGAGCCTAAGAATATTGATGACCGCTGAGACCTTAGATGTACAAGGTCTTCTCGGGTAGAAATATTTATTATAGACCAAGAATAAGAGTTAAGTGCGACGGTGGGACGGGGTGAGGACCTATTGCGGGTCGCCCCATAGCCTGAAATGGAGTGGGATCAGTTGGTAGTAGTTCCGCTACGTGATAGGGTCACGAGGGTGCAAGGCCCAAGTCTAGTTAATAGTTTTACGGGTTCGTGGACGCGTTTCCACCGGAACCAGGTTGTGAGAGCCGGAAATGGCCTTAGGTTGTTTAAAAGAGTGACTCCAAAAGATTGGGGGCCAGAATCGGTATGGGGGTTATGTATGTATGCTAGTATGAGTTGGAAGTACGGAAAGAGTGCGACCAGTAAGAAGGATAGCAACCAAGTGTAAAGGAATAGAGCCTGAACGTAAGGACCTTTCAAGGTAGCTACACCAGTGAGTGTTTGGGGTGGTAGCTGAGCGGGTATATGAGATTTGCCCGGTGACGGTACAGTCGTCAGACCCTAGTAGACCTAGTAGAGATGATTACGACAGACTTTGAGGTCATTATGAGTATGGACTAGTTGGCTTCGTGAGTGCCAAGGTTGACATCTTAGTATAAGTATTGTTATGTGGCCATGGGTGGCATATGTTGTATGAAGGGTGTAGTAAAAGGAGACTATGTCGCTATCTAATTAGATTGGACTCCGAAAGAACATTTGAGGACGAATGTTTCTAAGGGGGGAAGAATGTTACACCCCGTAGTTCAAGGACATGTTTAAGAGAATGTATGTAAGGAATACAAGACTTGAAATTGGTACGAAAGGAAGAATTGTTTTTCCGACGGAAAATCTTCCGAACGTCGGAAAGGAGAAATGTTCGTTGGTGAGAATTAGATTCTCAAAATGCATTATTTGAAGAGTATGAAACTTATTAACATTATGGAAATTTATTTTTACGGATTTGGTCACGTGGGGCCCACCCGAGGAATTTTACGTTTTGTGGGACCCACGAGGGTTACGAAATTTTATGGACGAATGGGAGGGCGACACGTGGCACCCCCACATTGGTCTTGGACGAAATTGAAGCAAGGATAGAATGGTCATTTGACCATTGTGTAGATGAGCAAGTCTTGCTAGACTTTGGCTTGATTTTATTGACTAAGTCAAAGTCAAGAGAGCTTGATAATTTTGACCACATCCTAGCCTTCCATTTGGATTTATCCTAGCCTTTGATTTATTTATATATACTACTACTACTACTACTAGTAGCAAGACATCCCACACTTAAAAAAATTAGCCAAGAACTTGTGTGTTCTTTTAGGAAGCTCTCGGCTTTGAGGCATCTCCCACACAAAAAAATTTCAAATGTTGTCCATTATTCACAAGACTTTAACCCAAGGTCCCTAAGGGTATTGTAAGGATATCTCAATAGAAAGATCCCGGAAAAACCGCATTTTTACGTTAGTCGCAAGGCGGAAACCCAAGGTGTTCTTCAACTTTGAAGTTGGAAATAGAAGAGGAGTTTTTCACAAGCTTCTAAGGGTTGCAAATAGCGGATTGGAACGTCAAGAAAAGGAGTTGGAGTTTCTAAGGATCGACTTAGGGTTTTGGATCATTTTGAGCTTAAGGAGGTATAATCTCCGTCTTGCTATTAAAATTCAAGATTTCATGTTGTAGTAGTTAGAAATGATCATGTGGATTATATTATGAAGAATGATATGTGTTATGGAATATTTGGATGGAATCCGAAAAGTTGCATGATTTAGCCTTTAAGATTGTAATTCAATTTAGTTACTAGTTTAGTCGTCGCATATTATCTAAAGAATTGATTAAGGTGGTTATAATTGTTAAGTTGTTTATGACTATATAACATGTTAGGCCTAAGAAGTTGGATTGAAAAAGAATTGGAAAAGGACTTTGTGTTGTTGTATATGTTTAGCCAAGAATGGCTTTAAATATGGAACTAGTTGAGTATTAATTTGTGGGGCGGAATTTTACACGTCCTGTTAAGGCGTGTAATCCCCTTTGGTTAGCTGAATTGTTAGGCCTTAAATGTGGCGTGTTTGGTTATTGAATTCGGCCTTAAAAAAGGTGGCAAAGTATGTAGAAACAAAGGAAGTGCTGTCCGATTTTCCGTAGAATTTAGTGACTTTGCACTTAGAATATTCTACGTTCGAAGCTAAAGGTTAATGGACGTATTATGGCCATTATAGGTTGAAGTACTAAGTATAGCGTATTCTACTTGAAGGATGGAATAGCTATCAAGGTTGAAGTACTTTGGAGCATTTTGCTATTTGTCGATAATCGTCGCGAGGTATGTGAACCTCTTCCTTCTTTTGACATGATTCTATGTATGGAATATACATGTAGTACTATTTCATGATTCCTTCTACTCTTAGAAGTTAAGAGGTATGTATGTTGATTTACTCTACGTAAAGGTTATGTCTAAGTTATCCTAAGTTCTTACCAAGTCTTATGGGGGATGTTGGTAAGAGTCGTTAGGAGGTATTTGGAGCCAAGTTGACTTGGCTAAGTTACGGCACAAATGAGAATAAGAATCGAACAAGCCACTGAAGCGTTAATAAAGGAAAATGTATGTCACGACCCGACCCCGGGCCCGCGACTGGTGCCCTACCTGGGCACCCTTACAGGTATACATCAGAGATAATCAGCGGAACATACATGAAACTTATAAAATAATACAACAGAAGTAAAACAACAGGTTAGCCGATAGGGCTACCTTCCTGGACATATAATAATATAACTGAAGCAGTTGCCTCATTTCCTTTACAAACTGACCCACAATATGTGACTACAGACCTCTAAGAGTTTTAACATAACAACTGTGGCGGGACAGGGCCCCGCCATACCCCTGAATATACATGAATCTACAACCTCAGGGGAAACCGTACCAAGAGATAAGCCTCCGGAGCAAATGGAGCTTTTTCCCAAAAAAACTGAACCGAGATCCTAAGAGCAAGGATCACCAACCTGTGCACCTAATACCTGCGGGCATGAACGCAGCCCCCCGAAGGGTCGATAACAAAAATTTAATATGGAACGGAAATAAGTTACAACAATTAAAACATATCTGTATAAAAGCATGACAGAGGTATGTGTAAAAAGAAGTAAATACCTGAACCTACCATGTCATTACCATCTCGTGAACTTAATTGTACCTTATTATCTTTTCCCATTTTTCAATAAACGTTATAGTCACTTTCTTACGTACTTACTTCGGAAAATCATCAAGTTCACTACCATATAACTTACTTACCTTATATAACCTACTCCGGCCCTTTATGGAGGGATGCCTATACTGCCCGGCCCAATCTGGGACGATAATGTCATATAGTGCGCGTAAGGTATCTCGCCGGCCCATTCACGGGGCGATAATGTCATATAGTGCGCGTAAAGGTATCTTGCCCGCCCATTCACGACGATAATGTCATATAGTCTGCCCGTAAAGGTATACTGCCCGACCCATTTCTGGGACGATAATGTCATATAGTCTGCCCGTAAAGGTATACTGCCCGACCCATTCCTGGGATGATAATGTCATATAGTCTGCCCGTAAAGGTATACTGCCCGACCCACTCCTGGGACGATAATGTCATAAAGTCTGCCCGTGAAGGTATACTGCCCGACCCATTCCTGGGACGATAATGTCATATAGTCTGCCCGTAAAGGTATACTGCCCGACCCATTCCTGGGACGATAATGTCATATAGTCTGCCCGTAAAGGTATACTGCCCGACCCATTTTTGGGACGATAATGTCATATAGTCTGCCCGTAAAGGTATACTGCCCGACCCATTCCTGGGACGATAATGTCATATAAAATCCGGGAATTTAACCCAACGTACTACGCACCTCTACTTCTTTAGAAAGACTCTTTTTCAAATAAAACTTCCAAGACACTAACAACCGCAGTATCAAGTCATTTCTACTTTTTCAAGACAAGTCACATTACCTTTTTTTTAGAAATACAATTTGCGGCTTCTAAATTACGTGACTTCTTACTTAAAAACCTTAAGCAATTGGTACCTTTAAACAAATTGCCCTTCTTTATTTCAAATCATTTATTTGCTTGCATTACTGAAGAAAATCATTCTTTTAATCTTCCATAAAGTTGTTATAACCAACTTCCCATAAAGCCGTTATAACTCTTTATGTCTTAAACAAATTCATTCCTTTTATAACCAAGAGACTTATACTTTCAAATCAAATCACATAGTCTTCAAAATACTTCAAGTCCCTTAACTTTTAAGAAAACAAGTTTCAAAGTCTTAAAAACTTCATACGTAAACTATTTTAAATTAAGTAACATATACTTGGTGCGTTGTGAATAAGTTATACTTAATTATATCGATCTTATTCAAGTAGCCATGATCTAGAAAATGTAATACAATTTTGTCTTATCTTAGCTTCTATGCAGATGGAGGATTCTACTTGTTTTAATATAATTATTGGCATTACATTTTCCTTTATTAACGCTGCAATGGCTTATTCGATACTTACTCTCATTTGTGTCGTAACTTAGCCGAGTCAACTCGACTCCAAAAGCTTCCTAACGACTCTTACCAACATCCCCCATAAGACTTGGTAAGAACTTAGGATTTCTTAGACGTAGCTTCTACATAGAGTAAATCAACATAACTACCTCTTATCTTCTAAGAGTAGACAAAATCATGAAATACTACTACACGTATATTTTATACATAAAATCATGCCAAAGGAAGGAAGAGGTTCACATACCTCGCGACGATTATCGACAAGTAGCAAAATGCTCCAAAGTACTTCAATCTTGATAGCTATACCATCCTTCAAGTAGGATACGCTATACTTAGTACTTCAACATATAATGGTCACAATACGTCCATTAACCTCTTACTTCAAACGTAGAATATTCTAAGTGCTAAGTCGCTAATTTCTACGGAAAATCGGACAACACCTCCTTTGTTTCTACTACTATGCCACCTTTTTCAAGGCCGAATACAATAACCAAACACGCCACATTTAAGGCCCAAACAATGCAATCAACAATAGGGGATTACACGCCTACTAGACGTGTAAAATTCCGCCCCACAATAGATATCAAACTAAAACAACTACTAGTCTATTTTCGGCCAACTTGAAGTACTACAACATCAATTCTTATCAAATTTCCATTTCAATCCAAGTTATTAGCCTAACATGATATCAAGTCGCAATTGATTATAACCACTATAATCTCCAAGTAATTAACATGCGACGATTTCTAATAAATGACCAATTATTAATTCAACTTCAAGTGGTCAATATAACATTTCGGATTTAAGCTACAAGCAATCCATAATACTTATGAACTTCAACATATCAACTTCATGCTAGCAACACGTAAAGCTAACAACAACAATATATATATAATCTTGTAACACTAATTAAGAGACAAGATTATACCTCAACGAATCTCAATCCAACTCCAAATCCGAAGTCGCTCCTTAGCAACTTAGAGACACTTCAATCCGCTACTTGAGACCCTTAGAACCATACCAACAACTTTCCTTCAACTTCCAATCCAAAACCTAGAAAAGCAACTAGGTTTTCGCTTTGCGACTAACCCGAAAACTATCTTTTTCCGAGATTTTTCTAGTGAGATATGCTTACAATACACTCATGAACCTTGGTTTAAAGTGTGGAGCTTAAAGAACAAGAAACAAAAAAAAATTCTTTCTTCCCTTAGTGAACCCGAGAGCTAGGCTCTTGTGTTCTTCAATTTGTGTGAAAATTTACTAAGTGTTGGGCTCTCTCTTGCTACTAGTAGTATTAAATAGGGACATGGAGGGTCAAGATGCAAACAATTGGGTGGTTTGGATGATCTCTTATTAAATATCAAGACTTGTGGGTCCTTGACCAAGTCAACTTTGTCAAGCTTTACAACTTGCAAGACTTGCCTTGCTAACAAAGGTCCAATGACCCTCTTGCCCTTGCAATTTCGTCCAAGGCATCACTAAGGGGGGGTGACACGTGTCTCCCTCCCATTCGCCACACAAGAAAACGTTTTCCGACAATTTCATAATTCCGATAAATTTTTACAAGTCTCAAATCTTAACACTTGTGAGTTCTTACGCACGTTCTTAAAACATGTCTTGTAAATACGGGGTGTAACATTCTTTCCCCCTTAGAAACATTCGTCCCCGAATGTTCTTTCGGAGTCAAACTTATAATTAGCGACATAGTTTCCTTTCACAACCCCGACATACCAACAATGCCACACATGGCCCTAATACCTCGCACACAAAGGGGATTATCTTTTCGTACTTCCAACTCCTTCTAACTTATACACAGTCTCAATATAATCTGTTCATGACACTTAAACATACCACAACTTTATCATGCATACAAGTTTCTAAAGGGCCAAAGACATACCTGAAATCATATAGGCGGTTCAAAGGACCGCTAAAGCTGGGAACTCCCACCACGACCTCTGCCACGGCCTGTCGGTGCATGAACATTCTGCCTAGCTATGGAAGGCGAAGAACCCGCAACTGATCCAGTAGACGGTGTTGTCCCACTAGGACCCCCTCTATAAGGACACTCTCTCAACATATGGCCTAGACGACCACAAGAAAAACAAGCACCCGTACCGGCGCGACATACCCCAGAATGTAACCTACCACACTGGGCGCATTGAGGCACAAGTGGCCTCGACTGACTGGAACCCCCATCTCCCTGAGGCTCTGAAGCTCTAGAGACCTGACCGGCCCCTGCATTTCCGGGGTTGTAAAACCCTCCGCCGGAAAACTGTGAAGGAGCACTCGGTGCTGGCTGCAATGTAGACCTAGTTCGCACAGGCCGCCCGCCGAGAAGCGCCCGAGACCTGTTGTCACAGCCCTCTTGGCTGGCACGAGTCAATCGATCCTCCTCTCTCTATCCTCTATCCCCTGCGCATAGGCCTGCATCCTAGAAATGTCCATACCGGGCTGAAGAGCCACCCCAAGCATGCAGTAATCATATGGCGGTCTAGCCCCATCACATAACGATGAACTCTATCCGCCATGTCAGCTACAATGGTGTGCGCATGCCTGGCCAAGGAGTCAAACTCCAGGCTATACTCCCTGATAGTCCTCCCATTCTGCCTCAAAGTCAAAAATCTATCTACGCGGCCCTCCTCATCCCGGAGGCAAAAAGTGATCCATAAAGGCCTCGTGAACTCATCCCAAATTTGGGAAGAGCATCATCCCCTCTCGCCAAGACTCATGACTCAAACCGGTTCAACGCAATATCGCAGAACCGGTAGAAGAGGCTAGCATAATGAACTCGATCTGAAGCCCTAAGAACCTGCATAGTCATTGTCTGCCGAATGAACTCCTGCGGATCCTCCTCGGACCTCGAACTATAAAACTCGGCGGATGACAACGGAAAATCTCGGATCCGCAAATCGCAGGTCAGGTTAGCACGCTTCTGCTTGCCACGCCTGCTACTATCTTGGTCAATAACCAGACTGCTCCCATAATCTCTAAACTCGCCTGGGCTGCGGATCGAGGCTCGCACGGAACCCCGGAGCTACCGCGCTCGCTCTCTAATACCGGCGTGGCCGAGCTCGCCAATCCGCCTACTACCTCGTGCATCGCGTGCCTCGAGTCTGGTAACCCTATGCGTACCACTAGCGCCTCGCCGCCGCTTTGCCCTTCTGGCCCCGGTCGCTCCGCGAGGCATAATGTTACATAAGAAGGGTCGAGAGAGGATCCAACCTACTAGGACAACTCATCGCACGATCTCAAAGAGAGAAGAATGAAACCAATCCTAAATGTCCTGCACCTCCTAATTATAGATGTGGTGCACAACACACCGATAATCAAGACTCTACTAGACACGATGCGTAGACACTTTCCGAGACTAATCGCTGCGATACCACTTTGTCACGACCCGACCTGCTCATGATCGTGCCCTACAGGCACCCTTACATGTATACATCGAGATAATCAGTGAACATACATGAAACTTATAAAATAATACAACAGAAGTAAAACAACAGGTTAGCCGATAGGGCTACCTTCCTGGACATATAATAATATAACCGAAGCAGTTGCCTCATTTCCTTTACAAACTGACCCACAATATGTGACTACAGACCTCTAAGAGTTTTAACATAACAACTGTGGCGGGACAGGGCCCCGCCATACCCCTGAATATACATGAATCTACAACCTCAGGGGAAACCGTACCAAGAGATAAGCCTCCGGAGCAAATGGAGCTTTTTCACAAAAAAACTGAACCGAGATCCTAAGAGCAAGGATCACCAACATGTGCACCTAATACCTGCGGGCATTAACGCACTTCGAAGGGTCGACAAACAGTGCAGAATATGGAACGGAAGTAAGTTACAACAATTAAAACATATCTGTATAAAAGCATGACAGAGGTATGTGTAAAAAGAAGTAAATACCTGAACCTACCATGTCATTACCATCTCGTGAACTTAATTGTACCTTATTATCTTTTCCCATTTTTCAATAAACGTTATAGTCACTTTCTTACGTACTTACTTCGGAAAATCATCAAGTTCACTACCATATAACTTACTTACCTTATATAACCTACTCCGGCCCTTTATGGAGGGATGCCTATACTGCCCGGCCCAATCTGGGACGATAATGTCATATAGTGCGCGTGAAGGTATCTTGCCCGCCCGTTCACGACGATAATGTCATATCCGCGCGTAAAGGTATCTTGCCCGCCCGTTCTCGGGCGATAATGTCATATAGTGCGCGTGAAGGTATCTTGCCCGCCCATTCACGGGACGATAATGTCATATAGTCTGCGTAAAGGTATCTCGCCCGACCCATTTCGGGGCGATAATGTCATATAGTATGCGTAAAGGTATATTGCCCGACCCATTCACGACGATAATGTCATATAGTGCGCGAAGGTATCTTGCCCGACCCATTCTGGACGATAATGTCATATAGTGCGCGTGAAGGTATCTTGCCGACCCGTTCTCGACGCTAATGTCATATAGTCCGCGTAAAGGTATACTGCCCGACCCATTCCTGGGACGATAATGTCATATAGTGCGCGTAAGGTATCTTGCCCGACCCATTTCTGGGACGATAATGTCATATAGTCTGCCCGTAAAGGTATACTGCCCGACCCATTCCTGGGACGATAATGTCATATAAAATCCGGGAATTTAACCCAACGTACTACGCACCTCTACTTCTTTAGAAAGACTCTTTTTCAAATAAAACTTCCAAGACACTAACAACCGCAGTATCAAGTCATTTCTACTTTTTCAAGACAAGTCACATTACCTTTTTTTTAGAAATACAATTTCCGGCTTCTAAATTACGTGACTTCTTACTTAAAAACCTTAAGCAATTGGTACCTTTAAACAAATTGCCCTTCTTTATTTCAAATCATTTCTTTGCTTGCATTACTGAAGAAAATCATTCTTTTAATCTTCCATAAAGTTGTTATAACCAACTTCCCATAAAGCCGTTATAACTCTTTATGTCTTAAACAAATTCATTCCTTTTATAACCAAGAGACTTATACTTTCAAATCAAATCACATAGTCTTCAAAATACTTCAAGTCCCTTAACTTTTAAGAAAACAAATTTCAAAGTCTTAAAAACTTCATACGTAAACTATTTTAAATTAAGTAACATATACTTGGTGCGTAGTGGATAAGTTATACTTAATTATATCGATCTTATTCAAGTAGCCATGATCTAGAAAATGTAATACAATTTTTTCTTATCTTAGCTTCTATGCAGATGGAGGATTCTACTTGTTTTAATATAATTATTGGCATTACATTTTCCTTTATTAACGCTGCAATGGCTTATTCGATACTTACTCTCATTTGTGTCATAACTTAGCCGAGTCAACTCGACTCCAAAAGCTTCCTAACGACTCTTACCAACATCTCCCATAAGACTTGGTAAGAACTTAGGATTTCTTAGACGTAGCTTCTACATAGAGTAAATCAACATAACTACCTCTTATCTTCTAAGAGTAGACGAAATCATGAAATACTACTACACGTATATTTCATACATAAAATCATGCCAAAGGAAGGAAGAGGTTCACATACCTCGCGACGATTATCGACAAGTAGCAAAATGCTCCAAAGTACTTCAATCTTGATAGCTATACCATCCTTCAAGTAGGATACGCTATACTTAGTACTTCAACCTATAATGGTCACAATACGTCCATTAACCTCTTACTTCAAACGTAGAATATTCTAAGTGCTAAGTCGCTAAATTCTACGGAAAATCGGACAGCACCTCCTTTGTTTCTACTACTATGCCACCTTTTTCAAGGCCGAATACAATAACCAAACACGCCACATTTAAGGCCCAAACAATGCAATCAACAATAGGGGATTACACGCCTACTAGACGTGTAAAATTCCGCCCCACAATAGATATCAAACTAAAACAACTACTAGTCCATTTTCGGCCAACTTGAAGTACTACAACATCAATTCTTATCAAATTTCCATTTCAATCCAAGTTATTAGCCTAACATGATATCAAGTCGCAATTGATTATAACCACTATAATCTCCAAGTAATTAACATGCGACGATTTCTAATAAATGACCAATTAGTAATTCAACTTCAAGTGGCCAATATAACATTTCGGATTTAAGCTACAAGCAATCCATAATACTTATGAACTTCAACATATCAACTTCATGCTAGCAACACGTAAAGCTAACAACAACAATATATATATAATCTTGTAACACTAATTAAGAGACAAGATTATACCTCAACGAATCTCAATCCAACTCCAAATCCGAAGTCGCTCCTTAGCAACTTAGAGACTCTTCAAGACACTTCAATCCGCTACTTGAGACCCTTAGAACCATACCAACAACTTTCCTTCAACTTCCAATCCAAAACCTAGAAAAGCAACTAGGTTTTCGCTTTGCGACTAACCCGAAAACTATCTTTTTCCGAGATTTTTCTATTGAGATATGCTTACAATACACTCATGAACCATGATTTAAAGTGTGGAGCTTAAAGAACAAGAAACAAAAAAAAATTCTTTCTTCCCTTAGTGAACCCGAGAGCTAGGCTCTTGTGTTCTTCAATTTGTGTGAAAATTTACTAAGTGTTGGGCTCTCTCTTGCTACTAGTAGTATTAAATAGGGACATGGAGGGTCAAGATGCAAACAATTGGGTGGTTTGGATGATCTCTTATTAAATATCAAGACTTGTGGGTTCTTGACCAAGTCAACTTTGTCAAGCTTTACAACTTGCAAGACTTGCCTTGCTAACAAAGGTCCAATGACCCTCTTGCCCTTGCAATTTCGTCCAAGGCATCACTAAGGGGGGGGGGTGACACATGTCGCCCTCCCATTCGCCACACAAGAAAACGTTTTCCGACAATTTCATAATTCCGATAAATTTTTACAAGTCTCAAATCTTAACACTTGTGAGTTCTTACGCACGTTCTTAAAACATGTCCTGTAAATACGGGGTGTAACAATGTAATGACAATCAATTGAGTTAAAATGAGTAGAATTCTCCATCTGCATAGAAGCTAAGATAAGACAAAATTGTATTACATTTTCTAGATCATGGCTACTCGATTAAGATCGTTATAAATAAGTATAACTTATTCACAATGCACCAAAGTATGTGTTACTTAATTTATAAGAATTTACGTATGAAGTTTTAAGACGATGAACCTCAATTTGTTTTAAAGGTTAAGGGACTTTATTTTTCAAGTTATGGGACTTGATTCTTAAAGGAAGAAATGAATTGATTTAAAAGTATAGAATACTTGATTTGGAAAGTATTGATTTCTTGCCATTCTAAAGTTAAGAAACTTGTTTTCTTAAAAGTTAAGAGACTTGAAGTATTTTGAAAGCTATGTGATTTGAATTGAAAGTATAAGTTTCTTGGTCATAAAAGAAATGAATTTGTCTAAGACATAAAGAGTTATAACGGCTTTATGGGAAGTTGGTTATAACAACTTTATGGAAGATTAAAAGAATGGTTTTCTTCAGTAATGTAAGCAAAGAAATGATTTGAAATAAAGAAGGACAAATTGTTTTAAAGGTACCAATTGCTTAAGGTTTTAAAGAAAGAAGTCACTTGATTTAGAAGCCTAAATGTATTTCTAAAAGGTATTGTGACTTGTCTTGAAAAGTAGATATGACTTGATACTATGGTAATTAGTATCTTGGAAGTTTTATTTGAAAGAGAATCATTTTAAAGGAGTAGGGGCACGTAGTACGTTGGGTTAAATTCCCGGATTTTATAATGACATGTTAGTGCCTTAAGTAAACAAAAATGAGAGTGTATATGAACAAGCTAATAAGAAGTTAGGGAATTTCTTAACTTGCTTATGTAATGTATGATAAGCCGGTAGTGCTTATGTTATGTATAATAAGTCAGTAGTGCTTATGTTATGTATAATAAGTCGGTAGTGCTTATGTTATGTATAATAAGTCGGTAGTGCTTATGTTATGTTTGATAAGCCGGTAGTGCTTATGTTATGTATGATAAGCCGGTAGGGCTTATGTTATGTATGATGGCCGGTTGAGTTAGGGTAAGAGTATAAATGAGGGGTAAACCCCCAAGACGTTATACCACCTTCTCCAGGGTAAGAGTATAAATGAGGGGTAAATCCCCAAGACGTTATACCACCTGCTTCAGGGTAAGAGTATAAATGGCGGTAAACCCCAAGACGTTATACCACATTAGTGGATTTGCTACCCATGATGCAAGGAATACCTCATGCGAGTCTTTATGGGCTTATGCGGGTGAAATAGTCCCATGCGGGCGGGTACAGCCTATGCGAGGAATACCTCATGCGGGTCCACAGGACCTATGCGGGTGAAATAGTCCCAGGAGTAGGATTGTTTATCGATACTACGGGCGAGGGACCCTGTTTTGATCGTGAGCCTCCTATTTTTATGCAGTATACCTTTATGGGCAGACTTATGTGATTTTATCGCGTCCCAGATTGGGCCGGGCAGTATACCTTTATGGGCAGACTTATGTGACTCTATCGCGTCCCAGATTGGGCCGACATATTAGGCGTTCCTCCATAAAGGGGCGGATTAAGTTATGCAAGATACGTAAGTTATATGTTTATGAACTTGATGATTTTTCTTAAGTATGTACGTAAGAATTTGACTATACTCTTATGGAAAAAATGGGAAAAGATAATAAGGTACGATTAAGTTCACGAGATGGAAATGACACGGTAGGATCTGGTATTTACCCTTTCTTTATACTTGCCCTTGTCATTCTTTTGTACAGTTATGATTTGTTACTGTACCTTATTTCTGTTCCATATTTTACTGTTGTGCGTGACTTCTCGGGCTGCGTTCATGTCCGCAGTTTAGGTACAGATTGTGGATCCACGAGCTTAGGATCACGGTTCACATTTGAGATGGCTCGATGTTCGGAGCTTGTCGTCATGGTTATGTATATTCGAAGTGCGGCGGGGCCTTGTCCGTCATAGCATTAGTCCAAATCTTAGATGCGTATTCATCCGTAAATTTGGACTAGCTAGAGTTATTTTTACATTGTTAAACAGTGTAGACCCTTTCGGGTAATTTTTATGTTATGGCAGCCTTATCGGCTTGGCCTTAGTTTTTTTTAAAAAAAAAAAAATGTTATTTATCTTCCGCAGTTTATTATGTTGTATGAATAGAAGGGTGCCCAGGTAGGGCACCAGTCGAGGCCCGGGGTTGGGTCGTGACAGATACAGTAAATGATTTGATAAATTGGTTTACTGTATTTATATTATAGTTTAGATGTATATATAATAGGATACATTTATGCATTAATGGCACCGTTTGAGAATGAGTATGATAGTTGCATGAAGCATCTTGTATTGAGTAGCTGAGTGCCGACCAGTGTCTCGGACAATGTCATGGCATTATAATGCATGCATTGAGTTTATGTTAACTCGATGAGCGTGTCGTGTGTTCGTCGTTGCACAATACATGTTGCATTGGGTCGATATCACTTAGCCAGAGTCCCGCGCGAGTGTTCACCTTGCAATGAAGGAGGTGTATTGATGGATACTGATTGTTTATCCCCTCGACCAGCGTCTCTAGCCTCTCTTGACACGCAGGTGTGGATTATTTGGTGTTCAGTAGGCTAGCGTCCTGGTGTTGATCAGTACCGGCCCTTAGCCAAAGCATCCAATGCAATGGCTTAGGGCATCATTTTTTGGGAAAATATTAGGCATATTTTTTTGGAAAAAAATCACTATTAAATACAACAATAACCAAAACTTTAGGGGTAAAAATACACATTCCTCACATCTTTTTGGACTCTAAAGAATCCCTAATAAAACCCCTCATATAAACTCAAATAACAAATCATTATTCAGTAGGTTTACAAAAGCTTTCTCTCCACCACTCACCCTAGCTAGTTCAGAAAATAAACGTTCCGTTTCGTTTCCATCACCTTTGTAGATGAGCTCAGAGACTCTCTTAACTCTCTTATATCAACCTGAACTTCTGCGCCGATAGAAAGTCAAACAAAATCAAGAATTCAAAACCCTAGGTCCCTAGCACTTTAAAGTTTATCTTCCAGGTATAGCTCTAAATCTAAATTATTTGTTTGTTTTGTTTTTGCTCTCTATTTAATTTAGATTTTTGTTGTTGAATTTGTTGAGCAGTATGCAACTAGATTACTAAGTTTTTTGTTGTTTAAAACGGTGGAGTATATTTAAATAAATAGTTGGAGCTCACAGACTCACATTAAAAAAATTGTCTGAAACTCGTTGGGAAAGTCGTATTGATAGCGTATCTGCAATCAGGTACCATTTTATTTTTTTATTTTAGTTTTTTTCTCAAAATCTAATTTTCTTCTTCTTGTAATCGGGTTTCAAATTCTCATGATAAGACATGCTCTGATCCAGTTACAAAAAACAAGAGATGATCCTGAAATACGGAGTGAAGCTCAAGCCTTCTTGGGAAAGAAATGAGTTTTGAGTTTTTATTTAGTATGATCATTTGGCATGATATCTTATACTCCATTAATATTGTTAGCAAGCTCTTACAATCAGAAAATATGGATATTGAGGTTGCCATTACGCAACTAAAAGGGTTGATTTCTTATATTCGGAATTGCAGAGAAAATGGTTTTGAAACGGGTATGGTTGAAGCTAAAAAATTGGCATCTGAATTAGGGGTTGAACCTAATTTTCGCGACAAACGCCCAACAAAGAGAAAGCGACAGTTTGATGAAAATGTCGAAGAATATTTCGTTCTCTCCGCGGAACAATCATTTAAAGTTGATTATTTTATATGCTTAATGGATCATGTTGATGTTGGGTATACAATGGATGTACGAGAATAGTATACAACTACTACTAGTGCTTAGAAAAGACAAACAATTACAATACAACAGACTCGAAGCCTAACATGAGTTGTTACAACAACAATGAGTGTTGAAGATCTTGATCTTCAATCTTATATCCGTCTTGGAGTCTTGGATCTTGAGGTTGGAACTGCAACAAGCCCCTTGATCTTTATAACCTGAAATCAAGAGAAACTAAATCTGGTAGTGTTATATTTGCGTTGCTGAGTTCAGTGATATTGATCCTTATGAATCCTTTAACGACTATTGGAAACTTGTATCCCAAGATAAAATAACAAATGATCAAAGGAAACTCAAGTGTTTCTCAAGAAGAACCTTTGAGTGTGTGAAAGATATGCTAGAGAGGAAGATGTTCAGAAAATATGAACTATAGAAGAATGAGGTGTGTTCTACAATTGAGCCAAGGGCCTCAATTTATAGTGTGTGTAAGATGTCTTTCCAACTAGCCAAGTAATGACCTTCAATGCCATGTAATGACACTTAATTTGGGGTTACAATTCAGCCAAATAATGACTGAATTCATGAGCCAAATAATGGATAATTAATGTTCCAAAGTCAACCCAAGAGTCAGTTATTTTTCGTCTCCAGCGGTCACACTGCCTCCGAAGCACTGCGGCGCTTGAGCTCCAGTGACCAAACAAAGAATTAGCACCACGGCCCTACCCTTGGGGAGCCGCTGAGCTGCGACCCTTGGGGTGGTGGCGCCGCGGCGCCCCGGATCTACGGCGGCGTCGCGGCCCTTTTCCGACTCATTTCGATCTTACACTTCGTACAAGTCTTCCTTCATTTACCAACACGTGCATTTAACCAACGACCATCCATCATTTCATGTCTCAAACGTTTACTCACGTACCAATATCTCTTTCACTAATAAAATTTACGATACTTGGCACTACATGTGCACGTGTGTGGAAACGACATTTCCTACGTGCGAGGCCTCAATTGTTCGAGTCATAAATTATGGGTTAAACTTAATTCCACATTAGTAAATTTCCAACAGTTGATACGTCAGTTCAATTCAGGTTTGATCAGTTTCAAATATGATAACACTTTTGGATTTCTGTTTGTGAGAAAATTGAAGTTCGCGAGCGACGACATGTTTAAGGCTTCATGCATTAATCTGAATTTTTTTTGAAGCGTGATTTTGTTTCTGATATCGATGGGAATGTCTTATTTATTGAGTTAAGAGCTCTAAAAGAATGCATACCCGCGGAAATAAAAAAGCAATTGAGATGTTGAACGTTTTGAAGAGTATGAAAGGTTGCTACCCGAATGCCACAATTGCTTATAGAATTTTGTTAACTATACCAGTGACAGTCGCTTCCGGAGAAAAAAGTTTTTCAAAATTGAAGTTGATCAAGTCGTATCTTCGTTCGACTATGTCACAAGAAAGGTTGAATGGACTAGCTATGATATCAATTGAGAAGGAAATGCTAGTGAATTCCAATTTCGAAAGCTTGATAAATGATTTTGGATGGAAAAAGGCGAGAAGGATAATGTTCAAGAGCAATGCTCGTATACTCATCAGGTAATATTCTTGTTACTTAGCAATACAAATTTGAATAAGGTTGCAACCTCTATTTTTATTATATTAGGTTAATAATCATGTTAAATTATTTTTATTCATATGTTTTAAGTAAGTCTAGCTACTTGTTAAGTATTTTTGGTGGGGGGTAAAAAAATTGTGATGGCTTAGGGCATTCCACATCTCAGAGCCGGCCCTGGTGTTGATCATGCACATTCATTTTGCTAGTGTCCGCTATGCTCATCGTCAGATATGCTCCTTGTATGGGCCAGTTCAGGAACTTGCGAGCAATCTCAATCTCAATGTATTACTGCGAGGCTGGCACCATCCTTCCAGTTATCATCAAACAAAAGACTTACGCTACACTTCTGGATTACCAGTACTGGATGCAGGTAAGCAATCTCTCCTAGTATATACCCGACGTGGGTCAGTTGTCCTGGAAGGAACCATCTCCAACTTTATGCACCTAATTGCAGTAGCTTATGCACGGATTCTGTACAGTTTGGCCTTAGTGTTATATCAGATTCATTTTAGTTCAGTTGCAGCACAGTCATGCATGCATTATTTTCATAGAATACTTGCCCTAGACTTTTAGGGAAAGGTTGACACTTACTGGGTCTGGATGAATCACTCCCTTATTATAACATGGGTCTCAAGTATATCTTCCAGCAACCTCAACAGAATCTTGTTTTAAACCTAGTGTAAACAAATTGTCTAAACTCAGCTCACATGGGATATTTCCGAAACTCACACAGAAAATAGGAAGTGAGTTAGACAAAAAGAAAAACAACTTGGACAAAAAAAGAAGTGATGATTTGGACAAAAAGAAATGAAGTATTGAAGTGGCTTAGACAAAAAGAAACGAAGTGACTTAGACAATTTTTTTTGTCGATAGCCTCAGACCAATCAATTGAATATTGATTAATACGAAACTGAAGCTCAACTAAAGCCAGCATCCAACACCAAACTCAAGATTATTTGACAAAACCATGCAGGCTAGATTATGCCAAGCTCAGTTATCAAGCACAAAGATAAACCGGGCATTGTCCAAATATGTGTAATCCTTCTGTCACCTAAACGAAGAGAGAACCCAAGAATGAACACCCCAAATTCTCCTTTCTTAGTCTTAAGAGTAATAGATTACTTATGTTTGGAAGAAATCTTTATACCTAATTTAGATATTGATACTAAATGCATTTATTTCACCTTGAACGACGGCTCTCCAAGAAAAATACATTAGAGTTCTCTAAAGAAGCTCTTTGTACCAGATTAAGTTATTAATATTGAATGAATTCATTTCACATTGGAAACATGGGTTTACTTGTAATTATAATTTGCATTCCCTACAACATGTAGGGTAATGATGCATACAATAGATCCTTGTGATTCAGCTCTTCACCGGACCCCGCGCATAGCGAGAGCTTAGTGCACATTACCCTTTCATTCCCTTCAGCATGGGCAATTATATGTCTTCAAATATGTATCTTGAAATCTCACACAGATTCAAACACAATACGAACTGCTGGTAACAAAGAGGACAACACGGAACTAAGATCAAAATCAGCGTGTGTTGAGAAGGGTAGAAGTGTATAGAAATAGAAGGGCCAAATCTGTTAATGGGCCATAGGCATAAGCAAGGCCGGTAAAGGCTGAAGCCCATTTATTGTTTTATATAAGTCTGACCTTTTATCTATTAGTAGTGTAGGGTTCTGTATATATCACATACGTGTAAGTCATATTTGATACAGATTCTCTTGTCAATAACAAAGCGTAAAAGTTACTCTTTCTCTTCCTACTTTCCCTTTTCTCTTTCTACAAGACTCACAGGATCCATGGCTTACAGATCATTTTCTTCCCTCTACTTCATGTCTGCATGTTCATCTAGATGCCTCAGATGGTGATCTTCTACATGGTATCAGAGCCACGATCGATTTCCGCAACCACGACGAGATTCTGGTGATTTCTTCGTGCTATTGTCCTTCTCTGCATCTGACGCATCTGGTATGATTCTTGACTAAACATCAGCCTTTGTTTGACTTGAACTAAGGCACTAACGGTTCGATTTTGACTTATCGAGTTGTGATTCTTTGCTTCGTGTTCTTCTCTCTGACCTAACGGTTCAATCTGGCTTCATTTCTTGGGAGTAATTTTCATTTCTTGGGAGTAATCCTCTAAAACGATCAATAAACACTTAGTATTGGTCCTTGTCTATTTTCTTTGAACACTTGCTAACTTCTTGAAAAACAGGGTAAATCCCTTAGTCTAGAAGAACTTTCCCTTCAAATTTTAATGGGTACTGATCCAAGTCAAGAGACAATGGAAACTAGTACTTCTAGAACATCTGGTGAAAGGACTGATCTGACAATCACAACCGTTATAGATCACAACCATCCCCTATTCCTTCAACCCTCTAACGTGAGTGGTGCTTCCTTGATCTCTTTTTAACTTTTGGGATCGTAAAACTACACTGTATGGAGCAAATCGATGAGAATAGCCCTACTTGGAAGAAATAAAATGGGGTTTGTCAATGGGAAGCACCAAAAGGACCAATTTGGGGAAGATCTAGGAGACCATTGGGATAGGGTCAATGCTGTAGTACAAGCATGGCTCATGAATTCTGTTTCAAAAGAACTACTAAGTGGACTATTATATGCTGAATCTGCATTCGAAGTGTGGGAGGACTTAAGAGAGAGATTTGACAAAGTAGATGGGTCAAGAACCTATGACCTACATAGAGAGATTGCTACCATATCTCAGGGAAGTTCATCTGTTTCTGAATATTTTTCTAAGCTAAAGAGCCTATGGGTTGAATCTCAGTCCTTAGTTCCCCCACCTAACTGTGGATGCCCTAAGTCCAGAGAGTTTACTGAGTATCTTGAAAGGCAGAAACTATACCAGTTCTTGATGGGGTTGAATGAAAGTTATATGCAAGCTAGAAGCCAAATACTTCTCATGCCATCCCTACCCACTGTCAACAGAGCATACTCAATGATTACCAGTGATGAGAGTCAAAAATCTGTTATTACAAGGTCTGCTGGGCTGTTGGGAGCTGGGCCTAGTGGAACTAAACAAAATATGGTTCCTGATCCCACTGTTCTGTTCTCTAAAGAAGGATCAGGAACACAGAAATATAAAAAATCCACCTCTACTAATCTTTTCTGTGATGTGTGTAAGATGAGAGGGCATACTAAGAAATTCTGTTACAAGGTGGTTGGTTACCCACCTGGTTTCAAATCCAAAAGAAAAGAGCATGCTGCACATGGAGTTTTTGAATAAAAAAGGAATAGGGTGACTGCTGACACAGACAATGTCAATTCCCATATTGCTGAAGAAGCTGTGCTCTCCAAAGGACAGTATGAGCAGATTGTGAAGCTCCTCAATCTCAGGGTAGACCAGGCAGAAACTACACAAAGCAGGAGTTCAAACCATGTCTCAAATGCAGTAACTACAGGTATCTCTAAACACAAAGCCTTACTAGGAAAAGGAATAGCAAAACAGCAAATCTAATTAATAAGGAAACTATTTTAGAAAATCATGCTGATTCTAAGAAAGTATACCTACCAAATGGTGAGTTAGTTGGTGTAACACATACTGGTTCCAGCAATATTTCAGATAGGAGTACAATACAAAATGTCTTCTTTATACCACAGTTCAAGTTTAATTTGATATCTGTTTCTCAACTAACAAAGGAATTGCAGTGTGCTGCTATTTTCTATCCTGATTTTTGTGTATTTCAGGATCTTTACAATGGGAAGGTGAAGGAGATTGGTAGGCTGCAAGATGGACTCTACATACTAGTAAATCATGCCCCTTCACAACTGTTAGGAAGCCAAGAGGAAATAGGTTTGAGTGTAAATAAAGCCACTGATAAAACACTCACTGAGGAAGAAATAGACATTTGGCACAAAAGACTTGGGCACACCTCTAGCAATGTATTGAGTAGGGTGATTAGAGCTAGCACTGATACTATAGCTAGAATAATACAAAACTGTAATATATGTCCTTGTGCAAAGCAATGCAGGTTGCCTTTTCCATTAAGCAACAATAGGAGTACTACTGCTTTTAGCCTGATCCACATGGATGTATGGGGACCTTACAAGGTTCAAACTCATAATGGAAAGAGGTACTTTCTTACAATAGTAGATGATTTTACTAGAATGACTTGGGTATATTTACTTAGTCTTAAATCTGATGTATGCACTGTTTTACAACAATTTTTTATTTTTGTACAAACTCAGTTTAACAAAACAGTTAGGATAATAAGGACTGATAATGGAACTGAATTTGTGAATGAAGTATGTACTGCTATGTTTCTTAGACAAGGCATAATACATCAGAAAACTTGTGTCTATACACCACAACAAAATGGTGTGGCTGAAAGAAAACATAGACATATCCTTGAGCTAACTAGAGCCATCAGATTTCAGGGACATATCCCTCTAAAATTCTGGGGAATGTGCATTGAGGCAGCAGTTTACATAATAAATAGATTACCTTCCTCTGTTACTAAGAAAACTCCTTATGAAATGTTGTACAAAAGGAAACCTTCTATTAATCATTTAAGAGTTTTAGGGTGTCTGTGCTTTGCTAATAACCTGTCTGTTAATGATAAGTTACTGTCCAGAACTAGGTGTTGTGTCCTTATGGGATATTCTGAAACACAAAAGGGGTATATTCTATATGACTTGGAAGCTAAAGTGTTCTTAGTAAATAGAGATGTAAGTTTCAGGGAAAATGAGTTTCCCTTTAAAACTGATACTCCAAAAAAATCAATATTTCAGAATGAGCAAGGTGACATGTTCTCTGTTACTGATATACCAGATACACAGCTATACAATACTAGACCTAGTCCAGATACTTATATATCTCAAGATACCAACAGTAACATCAACAAAAAGGATAATGAAATAGGTAAACCAAATAGGATAACTCAAGAGGTAGAATTCACCCAGGATCAGATATCTACTGAACCTAGAAGTATGACAGAGGTGAGAAGGTCAACCAGGTCTAAACAACCCCCAATATGGATGAAATATGTTACACCCCGTAATTCAAGAACATGATTATAGAATTAAGATTGGAATGTCGAAAAGAAAGGATTTTTACATTTCCTTATACGGAAAATTTTCGAGTTTAATGTGATGACAAGAATTAATTCTAGTAATGGAATTATTTTTCATTAGAATTATGGACTTAGTGGATTTATTAAGTCTTGGTATACTATGTGTTATACCCCGTATTTCCAGAGTATGTACGCAGGGACGTACGTAGGAAATTTCGAACTTGAGAATAGGCTTGGCCGAATTATTTTTGTACACAACACCCGATTAGAGTCGTTTTTCGGCGAAACGTTTTCACAGCTTTCGTAGGGGAATTTCCGGCTATGTCATTTTTAATTTTTGCGGATTTTTCCGAGAGACGAAACATTTTTGGACCAACGGGAGGGTGACACTTGTCACCCTCATTGGACGGTAAAGAGGAGGCTTGGCCTTGGCCGATTGGTTCATGGTTTTGTTCCTTGTTTTGGCCTTGTTTTGTGGCTTGTTTTGTGCCATGTTTTGTGGAGTAGGGGTTAGGGTGCACTTGGCTTGATCTTGGCCTTACACTTGCCTTGCACTTGGCTAGATCTTGGCCATTGGTTGGCCTTTGGTTTTGCTATAAATACCCCCCTTATGTTGATGAACTCTTCATCCACAAATGAAACCTTCCAAGCCTAAAATCCCTCCATCCTCTTGTGTTGTGTTCGTCCAACACCCCCTCCCCTTTGAGTGGCCTTGTGGCGAGAGCCTCCTCCCTGTGGTGCTCGCCGTGGGTACCCCTAGCCTAGTTGTTTCGTATAATACCCTTGTTGTGGTATAGAAATACTCTCCTAGTATTGTTATAATGTCCAAATACCTTGGCCCAAATACCTTGTAGTATTCCCAAGGTTACACTTATACAAAAGCCCGTAAAATACGATTATACTTCCTTTAGCCACAAAACCGAAACCCTAAGGAAAACCTCCATAGTTAGTTGGAGTACTATGTAGAAGTTGGTTAGAACTTCTAAGGGTTGTTTGGAGCGGGTTGGAGCACCCGGAGTAGGAGCGAAACTTTGCTAAGGATCGACATTAAACTCGGATAATTATGGGCTTATCGAGGTAAATATCTTGTCCCTCTATTGTAATTGGAAATTACATGTTGTTAGAATATATAGTTGAAGTATACTATATATAGAATTGAACGTGGTTAGTTGGCAATGTCTTTTGACTTAAGCCTGAAGAACTGAACTGAACTGTATTACAGTAGACTTGTGTAGTAGTACTGTGGAGTAGAATTGTACCCGTTCGGGTTAGATGTATAACCCCCCCCTGGTTGGCTTGGTAGCCAGTTAGAGGAGGAGATTTACGCTGTTGCGGGGGGGGGGGAGGTGCTGCCGAATTTTCTGTAGAATGTTCTACGATAAGATCTTGACGTTAATAAGCGCCTTGTGGCCTTATAGGTTGAAGTACTACGTGTGGCGCGTTCTACTTGGCTTAAGGAGTAGCCGACAGTTGGAAGTACTTGGAGCGTTTTGCTATTAGTCGATACTCGTCGCGAGGTATGTGAACCTCTTCCTATCTCTTCTAGCATGATATGTGTGAACTATGTAGTACGTTAGACGTACATGTGCTAAACGTATTTGATTGATTTAAAACATAAAGTGTTATAACGACTTTATGGGAAGTTGGTTATAACAGCTTTATGTTGGTAAGAAAATACTTGTGGTCTTTAAAAGGTAACTGATTTGAACTATAACTGGCTTGTTATGTGTTAATAAAGAACTTGAAGTATTTCAAAAGATTTTTGAATCATTTTGAAAGAAGAAGTAATACTTGGTTTTTGAAAAACTTAAGAGTTATACTAGCTTTATGAGAAGTTAGGTATAACGGCTTAAGAATGTTTTACTGATTTCGGAAATCGTAATGTGTATCGACAAACCAACGCGTTAATGAAAGGAAATGTTTTGACTAATTAAGTATTATTAAAACCAGAGAAACTTCCATCTGCATAAGCTAAGATGAGACAAAATGATATTTCCTAGATCACGGCTGCTATAATAAGATTGTTATAAACAAGAATATCCTACTCACATATAAGACTTATGTTTCTCAGATTGTTTAAAAGAGAATTATATTCTTAAATGAATAAGACTATGAACTACGAAACCTTTCTAAAATAAGAAACGTGAACATTTGAAATTAGGCAAACTTGGACGTTTGGAAAATAATGTTGTTACTTGATTTTACAAAGGTAAGTGTTTTAGTTTATTTAAAAGATACCACTCTATTTTATACTACAGTATTGGGTGACTTATGTGAAAGCAACGGATCTTTTAAAAGATTTAATGTATGAAGTACTTTAGGGAAGATACGAACTTGTTAGCTTAAAGTACCTTGTGTGAATAACTTGATTGTGCTGGTTTGAGATAGCCTTGTAAATACTTTCTTGTTGATGTGATAAGTGAAAATGTTAGGATGCTACGTGTGTTAGTATCTTGTGTGATCGTGATGTAAGGGTCATTCTTGTTGTGCTTACGTTGTTAAACGTTAAGCTGTTGTACTATTATTGTATCACATACCCTTTGACTTATTATACCGAGGGCTTGCCACCCTTGATGCGGTCTTTACGGCTATGCGGTCCTCGTGACTACGCGGAGCGCGGTAGCTCGTGGATTGATCATTCCGGTGTTTAGCCCGACGCGGGGATTCCTGCGCGGTCTGCTTGAGACTATGCGGTCTTTTGAGACTATGCGGGTTGTGGAGCCTAGCGGATACCGAGGGTTAGCCGCCGATGCGGTATACCTCGGTGATGCAGGACCATGATTCGAGGAATACCTCATGCGGTCCGTGTGTGACCTATGCGAGTCGCGAGAGTTCGAGGATAGACACGCACATTGATATTGCGGCGAGTGGCCGCTTCGATCATGTGGCGGTCTAGAAAGACCTCGGATACGCCTTGTGGTATTTTGGCATCGTGGTCTTAGTAGTCGGCTATGCCTTCGCACTTGCCTGCACGGTTTTATTGTGATAACTTTGAGGCGTGAGTCCCGACTTGACATGATCGCTTATTTGTTGTGAATCGTAGTTTGTTTATCATACATGTCTCCCGCTTTATAGATCGTTATGATTTCATTTACGATTTTTAGTTTCACATACTGCATCTGTTATCGACCTCCTTCGGGGGGCTGCGTTCATGCCGCAGGTTGAGGTACACCAGTCGTTGATCCTAGCTCTCAGGGTCACAGTTTCAGCGTTTGGGAAGCTCCGTTTCTCCGGAGGCTTATCAGTGGTATAGTCCCCTGTCGGAGTAAGTGTTTACATTCAGGGGTTTGGCGGGGCCCTGTCCCGCCCTTGTTGTCATATCATTCTTAGAGGTCCAGAGTAATCTTTGCAAGTGTGGTTTGTAAAAGGATTAAACTGTTCATGTTGAAAAAGTTGTCATTTATATATATGCCGAAGGGCAAGTTTTTCTCAGATTATTGTTTCATATTTCATAATATGTCTTGTATCGTTTTATGTTCCGCTGATTACTCTGATGTTGTATCACTAGGGTGCCCGGGGTAAGGCACCAGTCACGGGCCCGGAATCGGGTCGTGACACTATGTTACATGTCCATCGAAATGGGATGAAAAATAACTAAATGTGGATGAAATATTTTGTGAAGAAATACTTGGCCAATAGGAGGTTAGCAAGTGCCCTCCCCACTTGTCTTGTGAAGACTCCACACACCTTTATATAGATAAGTCTTGAAGACTTAGAACAAAAGATATTCATCCATACAAACCCTCATCTCTCCAAAAACCTAGAGCAATTCGAAATCCCCATTATCCAAAGACAAGATCAAGATCAAAGTATTTTCTTTCCAAGATTAAGCACCCTTAACCCCTAAATCTAGGTTGGGCCGAAAATAGAATGAAACCCTAGGGGTTTTTCGTCGACTTTTTGGAAGCGAAACGTGAAGAGAAGTTGATCCTAAGGTTGTAGGGGATACATATATGTGATTGGAACTTGAAGAAGTGGAGCGAAACGAAATCATGGACCAATAAAGACCGGACTGTTTTGGGGCGTTTTTGGGCAAAACATGAGGTAAAAGTCCTTCTTCTTTTAAAGTAATTGGATATTACTTATTGTTATAATGTATGGATGAACTTGTGTTAAAAAGAATGAAGAATAAAAAGCGTTTGAGCCATTTTTTGGGGCTAAAACCGATTTGGGACAGATTTGGTGTAAATGGATTTCGTTGGTTATTGTCGTTGTTATCTTCACCTATTGCATGTTATAATGGATTAATATTGTTGTTAATAAGTTGTTATAACTTATGTAGATGTTTTGGAACTCGAATTGGAATAAAAAGGATTAAGGAAAGAGTTATCGGATTTTAGTTGTTGTCGTAGAATCTATAAAACTGTTGGATATTGTCGTGCAGTTTTTAGGGACTTCTTTAGACATGTTGTATGCTGGAAAATCATCATTTATATTTCATGTTTAATGTAGTAGATGCTAATGAAAACCCCGAAGGAATAAGGGTGTGGAAAGGCGTTGAAAGGCCTCACATTCCACCCTCGTTATAGTAATTATGGACTGTTTTAGGGGCTGTTTTGGTATGGTTTTGGGGCAGAATTTTACACGTCCTGTTAAGGCGTGTAATCCCCTTTGGTTAGCTGAATTGTTGGGACTTAAATGTGGCGTGTTTGGTTATTGAATTCGGCCTTGAAAAAGGTGGAAAAGTATGTAGAAACAAAGGAAGTGCTATCCGATTTTCCGTAGAATTTAGTGACTTTGCACTTAGAATATTCTACGTTCGAAGCTAAAGGTTAATGGACGTATTATGGCCATTATAGGTTGAAGTACTAAGTATAGCGTATTCTACTTGAAGGATGGAATAGCTATCAAGGTTGAAGTACTTTGGAGCATTTTGCTATTTGTCGATAATCGTCGCGAGGTATGTGAACCTCTTCCTTCTTTTGACATGATTCTATGTATGGAATATACATGTAGTACTATTTCATGATTCCTTCTACTCTTAGAAGTTAAGAGGTATGTATGTTGATTTACTCTACGTAAAGGTTATGTCTAAGTTATCCTATGTTCTTACCAAGTCTTATGGGGGATGTTGGTAAGAGTCGTTAGGAGGTATTTGGAGCCAAGTTGACTTGGCTAAGTTACGACACAAATGAGAATAAGAATCGAACAAGCCACTGCAGCGTTAATAAAGGAAAATGTAATGACAATCAATTAAGTTAAAATGAGTAGAATTCTCCATCTGCATAGAAGCTAAGATAAGACAAAATTGTATTACATTTTCTAGATCATGGCTACTTGATTAAGATCGTTATAAATAAGTATAACTTATTCACAACGCACCAATGTATATGTTACTTTATTTATAAGAATTTACGTATGAAGTTTTAAGACTATGAACCTCAAATTTTTAAAAGGTTAAGGGACTTTATTTTTCAAGTTATGGGACTTGATTCTTAAAGGAAGAAATGAATTGATTTAAAAGTATATAATACTTGATTTGGAAAGTATTGATTTCTTGCCATTCTAAAGTTAAGAAACTTGTTTTCTTAAAAGTTAAGAGACTTGAAGTATTTTGAAAGCTATGTGATTTGAATTGAAAGTATAAGTTTCTTGGTCATAAAAGGAATGAATTTGTCTAAGACATAAAGAGTTATAACGGCTTTATGGGAAGTTGGTTATAACAACTTTATGGAAGATTAAAAGAATGGTTTTCTTCAGTAATTTAAGCAAAGAAATGATTTGAAATAAAGAAGGGCAAATTGTTTTAAAGGTACCAATTGCTTAAGGTTTTAAAGAAAGAAGTCACTTGATTTAGAAGCCTATAAATGTATTTCTAAAAGGTATTGTGACTTGTCTTGAAAAGTAGATATGACTTGATACTACGGTTATTAGTATCTTGGAAGTTTTATTTGAAAGAGAATCATTTTAAAGGAGTAGAGGCACGTAGTACGTTGGGTTAAATTCCCGGATTTTATAATGACATGTTAGTGCCTTAAGTAAACAAAAATGAGAGTGTATATGAACAAGCTAATAAGAAGTTAGGGGATTTCTTAACTTTCTTATGTAATGTATGATAAGTCGGTGGTGCTTATGTTATGTATGGTAAGCCGGCGGTGCTTATGTTATGTATGATAAGTCGGTAGTGCTTATGTTATGTATGATAAGTCGATAGTGCTTATGTTATGTATGATAAGCCGGTAGGGCTTATGTTATGTATGATGGCCGGTTGAGTTAGGGTAAGAGTATAAATGAGGGGTAAACCCCCAAGATGTTATACCACCTTCTTCAGGGTAAGAGTATAAATGAGGGGTAAACCCCCAAGACGTTATACCACCTGTTCCGTGGATTTGCTACCCATGATGCGAGGAATACCTCATGCGAGTCCTTATGGGCTTATGCGGGTGAAATAGTCCCATGCGGGCGGGTACAGCCTATGCGAGGAATACCTCATGCGGGTCCACAGGACATATGCGGGTGAAATAGTACCAGGAGTAGGATTGCTTATCGATACTACGGGCGAGGGACCCTGTTTTGATCATGAGTCTCCTATTTTTATGCAGTATACTTTTATGGGCAGACTTATGTGATTTTATCGCGTCCCAGATTGGGCCGGGCAGTATTCCTTTATGGGTAGACTTATGTGACTCTATCGCGTCCCGTATCAATGACAAGATAGCGCTCCTCCATAAAGGGACGGATTAGGTTATGCAAGATACGTAAGTTATATGTTTATGAACTTGATGAGTTTTCTTAAGTATGTACGTAAGAATTTGACTATACTCTTATGGAAAAATGGAAAAAGATAATAAGGTACGATTAAGTTCACGAGATGGAAATGACACGGTAGGATCTGGTATTTACCCTTTCTTTATACTTGCCCCTGTCATTCTTTTGTACAGTTATGATTTGTTACTGTACCTTATTTTTCGTTCCATATTCTGCACTGTCAATCGACTTCTTCGGGCCGCGCTCATGTCCGCAGATTTAGGTACACGATTGTGGATCCGCGAGCTTAGGATCCCTGCTCAAAGATTTTGAGACGGCTCCAATGTTTCGAGCTTGTCGTCATGGTTATGTATATTCAGGGTACGACGGGCCCCGTCCCGTCATAGCAAGATCGTCCAAATCTTAGAGGTCTGTATTCATCCGGGCCGGACGGCTAGAGTTGTTTTTACATTGTTAACGATGTAGACTTTCGTAATTTTTATGTTATGGCACTTTATCGGGCCTTAGTTTTTAAAAAAAGAGTGTTATTTATCTTCCGCAGCTTTATTATGTTGTATGAGTATAAGGGTGCCTGTGTAGGGCACCGCCGCGCCCTGGCTCCGCATGACAAAAGTGGTATCGAGCGATTAGTCCTCGGAAAGTGTCTACAGACCGTGTCTAGTAGAGTTTTGATTATCGGTGTGTTGTGCACCACATCTATAATCAGGAGGCTGCAGGGCATTTAGGATTGGTTTCCATTCTTCTCACTCTGAGATCGTGCGATAGAGATGTGTTGTTAGGGTCGTCTCTCCCTAACGAGTTATGTTGATTGCAGCTACGATAAAGGCAGCAGTGACCCAGGAAGGACTATGTGGATTGCGTATCCAGGTTGATAATGATTATAGTATAGTTGGCATTGTGACATACAGCTATACAGAGTTATGTATGAGGGTCAGACGCGTGTTGCCTAGAATGATTTTAGATTACCAGGAGTTGGTAAAGACTAACTAGATACCGGGAAGGTATGAAACAGTTAATGAATTCTCGCCAAGGTCTTATGTTTTATTTTGGGATAATTGGGAAAGGATGAACTGTCTGATAAGGCAGTGGACCCTTAAGAAGTCATGTTAAGAAACTTAATGGAATGTCGTGTTAATAGATTAATTTACGTGGTGTGCGTAAGAGGATTGTACGGATGAGATCCGTATAGAGTAAGTAAGGGTTGTGGTGATCAAGACGACACGATTATGGTATTGTGAGAAGTTATTGTACCCATTTACGGGGGGACTGGTAAGGTAGGCTTGGAGCATGAGAATTGCGAGCCTAAGAATATTGATAACTGTCGAGATCTTAGATATATAAGGCTTTCTCTGACAATAAGATTTTAAGTCAGACCAAGGATAAGAGTTAAGTGCGACGCGGAGTCGGGTTGAGGACCTATTACGGGTCGCCTCATAGTTTGAAATGGAGTGGGATCGGTTGGTAGTAGTTCCGCTACGTGATAGGGTCACGAGGGTGCAAGGCCCAAGTCTAGTTAATTGTTTTACGGGTTCGTGGACGTTGCCCACCGAACTGTCGTCGGGAGTCTAAATGGCCTTATGTTGTTTAAAAGAGTGACTCCAAAGATTAGAGGCCAGAATCGGTATGGAAGTTATGTATGTATGCTAATATGAGTTGGAAGTACGGAAAGAGTACGACCAGTAAGAAAGATAACAACCAAGTGTAAAGGAATAGAGCCTGAATCCATAAGAACCTTTCGAGGTAACTACACCCGAGTGTGTGGGGAAATGAGGCGGGAATATGAGATTTTCGGTGATGATACATCGTCCGGACCCTAGTAGACCTAGTAGAGAGGATTATGACAGACTTTGAGGTCATTATGAGTATGGGCTAGTTGGCTTCGTGAGTGTCAAGGTTGACATTTTAGTATAAGTATTGTTATGTGGCCATGGGTGGCATATGTTGTATGGCGGTGTAGTAAAGGAGACTATGTCGCTATCTAATTAAATTGGACTCCGAAAGAACATTCGGGGACGAATGTTTCTAAGGGGGGAAGAATGTTACACCCCGTAATTCAAGAACATGATTATAGAATTAAGATTGGAATGTCGAAAAGAAAGGATTTTTACATTTCCTTATACGGAAAATTTTCGAGTTTAATGTGATGACAAGAATTAATTCTAGTAATGGAATTATTTTTCATTAGAATTATGGACTTAGTGGATTTATTAAGTCTTGGTATACTATGTTACATGTCCATCGAAATGGGATGAAAAATAACTAAATGTGGATGAAATATTTTGTGAAGAAATACTTGGCCAATAGGAGGTTAGCAAGTGCCCTCCCCACTTGTCTTGTGAAGACTCCACACACCTTTATATAGATAAGTCTTGAAGACTTAGAACAAAAGATATTCATCCATACAAACCCTCATCTCTCCAAAAACCTAGATCAATTCGAAATCCCCATATCCAAAGACAAGATCAAGATCAAAGTATTTTCTTTCCAAGATTAAGCACCCTTAACCCCTAAATCTAGGTTGGGCCGAAAATAGAATGAAACCCTAGGGGTTTTCCGTCGACTTTTTGGAAGCGAAACGTGAAGAGAAGTTGATCCTAAGGTTGTAGGGGATACATATATGTGATTGGAACTTGAAGAAGTGGAGTGAAACGAAAATTGCGGACCAATAAAGACCGGACTGTTTTGGGGCGTTTTTGGGCAAAAAATGAGGTAAAAGTCCTTCTTCTTTTAAAGTAATTGGATATTACTTATTGTTATAATGTATGGATGAACTTGTGTTAAAAATAATGAAGAATAAAAAGCGTTTGAGCCATTTTTTGGGGCTAAAACCGATTTGGGACAGATTTGGTGTAAATGGAATTCGTTGGTTATTGTCGTTGTTATCTTCACCTATTGCATGTTATAATGGATTAATATTGTTGTTAATAAGTTGTTATAACTTATGTAGATGTTTTGGAACTCGAATTGGAATAAAAAGGATTAAGGAAAGAGTTATCGGATTTTAGTTGTTGTCGTAGAATCTATAAAACTGTTGGATATTGTCGTGCAGTTTTTAGGGACTTCTTTAGACGTGTTGTATGCTGGAAAATCAGCATTTATATTTCATGTTTAATGTAGTAGATTGCTAATGAAAACCCCGAAGGAATAAGGGTGTGGAAAGGCGTTGAAAGGCCTCACATTCCACCCTCATTATAGTAATTATGGACTGTTTTAGGGGCTGTTTTGGTATGGTTTTGGGGCAGAATTTTACACGTCCTGTTAAGGCGTGTAATCCCCTTTGGTTAGCTGAATTGTTGGGCCTTAAATGTGGCGTGTTTGGTTATTGAATTCGGCCTTGAAAAAGGTGGCAAAGTATGTAGAAACAAAGGAAGTGCTGTCCGATTTTCCGTAGAATTTAGTGACTTTGCACTTAGAATATTCTACGTTCGAAGCTAAAGGTTAATGGACGTATTATGGCCATTATAGGTTGAAGTACTAAGTATAGCGTATTCTACTTGAAGGATGGAATAGCTATCAAGGTTGAAGTACTTTGGAGCATTTTGCTATTTGTCGATAATCGTCGCGAGGTATGTGAACCTCTTCCTTCTTTTGACATGATTCTCTGTATGGAATATACATGTAGTACTATTTCATGATTCCTTCTACTCTTAGAAGTTAAGAGGTATGTATGTTGATTTACTCTACGTAAAGGTTATGTCTAAGTTATCCTAAGTTCTTACCAAGTCTTATGGGGATGTTGCAAGAGTCAGGAGGTATTTGGAGCCAAGTTGACTTGGCTAAGTTACGGCACAAATGAGAATAAGAATCGAACAAGCCACTACAGCGTTAATAAAGGAAAATGTAATGACAATCAATTAAGTTAAAATGAGTAGAATTCTCCATCTGCATAGAAGCTAAGATAAGACAAAATTGTATTACATTTTTGGATAAGCTTCACCCTATCCATAACCTGCCGAAATAAGTATGAACCAACTATCTGAACCTTGCCAACATCGAACCAATCGACCGACAACTTACACTTCCGCCCCTACAAGGCGTCATAAGGCGATATCCGAATACTGATATGGCAGCTATTATAATACACACTCAACCAAGAGGCGAATAATCCTTACAACTACCTTTGAAATCAAAAACACCGGCCCGAGGGTGAATGCACATCGAGACTCACCCGAAGTTTCTAACCCCGCTGGTAATACTTCCGAAAAGAAACACCAGTAACTGGCTCCATCTGTCATAAGGTGAAAGCAGGCACCTCGTGCAGCCTTACAACCTTCCTGATATAATCATCTCGCATAACCCATTGCCGAGTACACGGTCCTGACTGAAAGATAAGATGGGCTGACCTCATCGGCCCGACTACTGGTCGAACGCATCCACGAACTCGTACGATGGTTAACTAAACTTGGGCCTAACACCCTCGTGACCCTATCACCAAGCGGGACCACCACAAACTGACCCCACCACAATACAAGCCGCGGGTTGACCCGCGATCGGTCCGCAACCCGACCCGCTATCGCGCAAAACTCTTGTTCCCCGATCCGGAACAATCTCCTCATCGAGTCACGAAAACCTAGTGGTCTTCTTAGCTCAACTACCCTCTTTCATTTCATACCACTCAGGGACTTATCACACAAACATATCTCACGTGTACTATGCACTCCGATAAGGGTCAAACATAAAAATACATCTTTTACTCGAGATGGCCTTACCTCTAAGGTCTCTACGTATAAAACTCTAAGGCTCACACTTTCCCTATCCCCAATCTTACCCTTTTAACTAACCATGATTTCTAATCACAATTAACACAATGCTATCTGAACATAGCACTTAAGATACACTTATCTTATCACACATACAATCTCTAGAGGGTTAATGATATACACGACCCATTGTTTACCCTCCGCTGCTTCAATCAATCCTCGCCGGGCGCATAGCAAAACAAGTCGAAGAAGTACGACACTCCCACAATGACATCTACCACAACGCCACACCGAGCGGGTGGCCTCTCTGCTAACAACCCTTCCTCTCCGAGCCACCGAACCGCGAATCGATCCGTAAGCCGAGTCCTCCTACTTGCATCCTCCTACTAGACATCTTTTCGACACACGGCCCTCGACGGCCGCAGTAAAACAAGCACCATCAATAAGACGACATTCCCGGACGACGCCGCTACATCGTGAACACCGAGGAAAAATCAACTCGGCCGCTAGAACCTACGTGTATCTCGGAACCAAAAGCCCCGAGCTCACCAACTCGCGATACCCCGAACGTCCCGAACCCTGTGGAGGACCATTCTACACTGGCGGAGGCGCATATCCAGTCTGCTGCTGAGACGATTCGCCTCGAAAGTTACCAAAGGACCTCATTGCTCGCCTCTTTGCTGATTTTAGTTAACCCGTCGATCTCTACGTTTCTCGGCCTATTGCGCATAAGCCCGTACGCAGGCCATGCTCATGCCTGACTGAAGAGCTACTCTTACACAACCCTCTCTCAGATAGTCATCAAGACCCGTGATAAATCGATACATAATATGCTCTCTGGTTGCTAAATCCTTAGTTAGTAACAAGGTCGTCTCTTTGCAATCTATACTTTCGCCATCGGGTCGTGGAACCGGTTCATATCATGGCCGCAGAGGAATCGCCGCCGCGCTTAAACTCGGGCCGGGCGACGCCGCAGAACTCCCGAATGAAGCACCACCTCAGTGATGATTGGGCATGTGCCCTCAGAACCTCTCAGATTTACTCGCAGCCTTTCTCACGCTTTGCCTTCTTCGGGTTGCCTTACGCGGAGGCATAACGGTAAGGGAAAGAAATACGTTAGAGGGGTCCAACTTATAACACAGCTCTAAGCACGATCTCAGAGTGAGAAGAATGGAAACAAATCCTAAATATCCTATAGCCTCCTGATTATTGGTGTGGTGCACAATACACCGATAATCAAGACTCTACTAGATACGGTCTGTAGACACTTTCCGAGGATTAACTGCTCTGATACCACTTTTGTCACGACCCGAACCCGGGCCCGTGACTGGTGCTTTACGCCGGGCACCCAAGTAGACATACATCAGAGTAATCAGCGGAATATAAAACACAACATGAAACAATGTAAAAGAGACACAGTTTATCTGAAGAAAAGTTGCCTTTCGGCATATATATATAAAAACATAAATCCAAGCTACATCCTTTTTACAAACTCGCCACAACAAGATTTCATGCACTTCTAAGAATGATATGACAACAATGGGCGATTGTGCTTCACCATACCGCTACGACCCAACCTCGGCCGCGATCGTACTTACCGGGTACTCCGTGTATATGTCGAGAATAGCAATGAACATACATAACACATAACTTTATAAAAGGGTAACATCACCGCCACCGATAAGGTCGCTTTCCATAAAACATACTTAAACAAAGTAGAGTAGTACAACCGTTCATATAGCCCAAAACATATATGTGACCACGCACTTAAAGATAATAACCGTATGAACAGGCCCCGCCATACCCCGTAATGTACAAAATACCTATAGCATCGTGGAATATCCATACCAATAAACAAGCTTCCGAGGAATGAAGCTTCGACACCTAATAATGATCCTAAGAACGAGGATCCTTAATCGCTTACTTACCGCGCAGATTTAACGCATTCGAGGAAGGGGGTCAGTACACAATATGTACCAAGTATGTAAGTTGGAAAATACTGTAATGAAAATATCATAAGTCTAAAAGTAAGCTGGAGCCATGGAAGAAAGTCAAAATACCTTTATCAGGCCTTACTAACAATGAGAGTGACAAGTATATATATAATCGCATAAAATAGGGCCTTAGGATCAAAACAGGTACCTCGCCTGTGGTATCAATAAGCACCCTACTCCCGGGACTATTTCACCGCATAGTCCCGTGGACCCGCATGAGGTATTCTCGTGATAGTCAGACTACCCGCACGGGACTATTTCACCCGCATAAGCCCATAAGGACTCGCATGAGGTATTCCTCGCATCGTGGGTAGCAAGTCCACGTAATGTGGTATAACGATCTTGGGACTTTCCTCGATATACTCTACCCCGCGGATGGTATAACGATCTGGGCTTGCCTTCGATATACTCTACACCGGCAGATGGTATAACGATCTTGGGCTTGCCTCGATATACTCTACACCGAAGAAGGTGGTATGACGATCTTGGGGCTTGCCCTCGACATACTCTTACCCCCGGAGTAGGTGGTATAACGATCTTGGGCTTGCCCCTCAGATATACTCTTACCCTAGCTCAAACTGTCATCATATCATAATCATAAATAAGTTAAGAAAACTTATAACTTCTTATTAGTCTTGTTCATATACCCTCTCATTTTAGTTTACTTAAGGCACTTAAATCATATCTTTAATAAAGAACACCGGAGTTTAACCCAAGTACTACATGCTTCAACTCTTTTAAAATGACTCTTCTTTATACATAAAACTCTGGGCAATCGATGCCTTAAAACCAATTTGCCTCTTCATATACTTATCTTACTTAGAGTAAATCTCTTCTCATTAACCTTTTATGAAGCTAATAAACCAACTTCCCATAAAGTTGTTATATTAACTCTACACTTTAGTAAAATCATACTTTTCCCCTAACTAAGGGACTTATACATTCTTAAAACGAAACAAGTCATTATACACTTAAAACAAGTAAGAATACCAAATCTCAGACGTCACCGCACTACATAGTTTCATCTATTCATGCTCAAGAGATAGGAAAGCTTCACATACCTCTTTGGTCAATCCACTTGCCAAGTCCAAACTACCGCAAGTAATATTTCAACCTATAATAGTCATGATACATTTATTAACCTCTAATCTTAATGTAGAACAATCCAAGTTCAAAGTCACTAAATTCTATGGAAATTTGGGCAGCATTTCCTTTGTTTCTACTCACTTTGCCACCTTTCTCAAGGCCGAATTTATCATTCAATTGCCACATTTAAGGCTCAATCAATCCAACAACTCAGTGGGATTACACACCTAAACTTGGGTGTGTAAAATTCTGCCCCATAAGTTACAACAATTCACTTAACAATTCTAAGGTAGTTTTTAGGCTACAACATGCTCATACTCTCTTCTTAACCCATTTTCATATCCAAACCACATTTCTAGCATGCAATGACTCTAAGAGCATTATTTACTACCACAAGTTCTTTCTTCTTAACATGCAACACTATAAACTAAATCTAAAGGAAGAATCATTACCTTAAAGTTTTAGCCAAACTTATTCCAAATATTTTGCTAGCTTCCTTGCCAAGAATACCACCACAAGCTAGCCACAAGCTTCCTTTTTTGTTCTTAATTTTTCAGATTTTTCCTTAGGCTTGGATTTTCTTTGGAAATGTAGAGAGAAGGAGGAGCTGATTTTTAGAGAGAGGGAGAGAAATTTGAAGATGACCAAGTCTTCAAGACTTGGTCAATATATTGCATGCAAGAAATCAGATGGGGGGGGGGGGGGACCCTTGTCCCCCTCCCAAGGTGTTTTAAAAGAAAATCTGACTTTTTCAAATTTTTTCCGCCCAAATCTCGCCTAGGCCATGCACTGAAACCTCCGCAGCCTCTTCAACTTTCGCGACCGCTGTCCTGGCGCCGCGACGCAACTTCAGCGACTCGCATTTCGCGCCGCGGCCTGCCGCTTTGTCCAAACACATTTTTGTCCGATCACAGACCGAACTTGTAACTCTCATAACTTTCTACTCCGACGTCCTATCGACGAACGGTTGGTTGCGTTGGAATCTAGACTCCACGAACTATTCCCTAGGCCTTTGAAACACTTAGGAACTCTCAATATACCGGGTCATAACCCGCTTCAAAGTTGACTAAAACCCGTCCAGAATAATCCGTCAACCTATCCTTTGAAAATTTTAAGTCTTACATGCTTTCGTACGCTCTCATACGTAGGGTCAGAACTACGGGGTATAACATTCTCCCCCCCTTAGAAACATTCGTCCCGAATGTTCCTTCTAGGCTTACTCAAATCACAACGTCGACATAGACCCTCTTAACTATTCTTTTGCAAATAAAGAAGCTCCACGAGCCACAACATACTGAAGCGTAAATGCTAAATCAAAACTAACAAGGTGAAAGTGGGTTACCCGGAGGTATAGGAAATAGGTGAGGTACTTCTTCATCATGTCATCCTCTCGCTTCCCACGCCATTTCCTCCCCGCTCGCTCGCCATAGACCTCGACTAAGCCACGCTCTTCGCCCGTCGTCTAACTCGACGATCGAGTATCGCCATGGGACTCTCTCATACGATAACTCCTCCACTACTGGACATCATGAACCGGTGCACTCTAGATGGATCTCCAATACATTTCCGCAACATGGACACATGGAAAATCGATGTACCGCCCAAATCGGACGAAAGATCTAACTCATAGGCAACCCCGCCTACCCTACGGACATCCGACACGCCCAATGTACTGGGCTAAGCTTCCCTTCTTTCCAAATCTCATCACGCCTTCATGGGCGATACCTTTAGAAAACCCAATCATCTATCTCAAATTCCGTTGTCGACGCCGATGGTCCGTGATACGACTTTTGCCAACTCGAGCCGCCAACAACCGCCTCCCGATAAGCTTCACCTTATCCACTACCCGCTGGACTAAGTCCGCCCGACTAATCGAACTTCTCCCACCTTGAACCAGCCTATCGCGACTGCACTTCCTCCCGTATAAGGCCTCATAAGGCGCGCCATCCGAATACCGGAATGGTAGCCATTGTTGTAAGCAACCCACAAGAGGCAAATGATCTCACAGCTACCCACGGTCAATAACACAAGCCCGCAAAGATATCCTCGTGTTCGGATAGTGCGCCGCCCGTCCGCTTGGCTCGAGGATGAAACGCCGCATCGAGACTCACCGTGTCCCTAATCCCTTCAAAAGACCTCCGTAAGTTAGCCGAGAACCGATCCTCTATCCGATATAATCGACACCGACTCCGCAGCCTCACAATCTCTCTAATATATAATCCGCATAGTCCTCACCGAGAACGCTGCTCGATCGAAGAAAATGGGCCGATTTCACAACCGCCGATAATCACCCAAATGGAATCATGTTTCCTCCGAGTAGGTAGCCCTATAATAAAATCCATATTTATCACCTCCCACTTCCAAGTCGGAATATCAATAGCTCGCAATAGCCCACCGCTTCGTGCTCAATCTTAACTCACGACACCGCATCGCGCCACGAACTCCGCAACGCCCCGCTAAGGCCATCCCACCAATACACGATTCGAGGTCATGATACATCTTAGTCGACCGGATGAATAGAATAACAAGCACCGTGTGCCTCCCGATCTGCACGATGAAGTCTCGCTACATCGGAACACACAACCGCCTCGAATCTTAGCACCCCATCGTGCTACCAAATAGACTCTCTCTTTCAACAATGCATCTCTGCATCGCATCAAAATCGGATCATCATATCGCGCTTCTTCATCTCCTCGACGATGGAATACTCGCGACCTTCTCAACCCGAATTCGCTACTAACAATCAACCAAACGAACCCCAAGGCTCGCTAGCCGATGTAACTCCTGACCATATCCTCTTCTGCCGTGAACATCGCATGCACTACCCATCGACCGCGACTAAGGGCATCCGCAACTACATCGCCTTCCTGGTGGTACGTAATATCAACATCGTAATCCTTAAGTAGCTCCAACCACCGCCCGCCGCAAGTTCACTCCTCTGTCAAGATATACCGAGACTCTGTGGTCCGTAAATGTCCACGAACTCTATATAAATAATGTCTCCGCATCTTCAAAGCATAAATTATCACGCTAACCCAAGTCATGCGCTGGATAGTTCTTCTCATGCTTCCTAAGCCGCCGAGATGCATAAGTTATAACTCGCTGCGGTCGCATCAAAGACGCACTCCAAGCCCGACACTGACGCGCCACAAGAAACCACATATCCATCTAAGCCCTCCGAAGAGTAAGAATCGCGGTCGCCAACTTCTCCTTTAGTAATCGGAAACTTTCTCACAAGTATCCATCCATCGAACATAGCCGCTTTCCGAGTCGCCTTAGTCAAAGGTGCCAAATAGAAGCAAACTTCTACAAACCTCCGATAATAACTCGCAAGGCCCAAAGCGCGCACTCCGCCAGTAGCTGGTCCGCCAAGTCTCGATCGCTTCAATCTTCGCCAGACAACCCGAATCATCGGCCCGATAACATGTCCTAAGAAAGCCACCGACGCCAACTAACTCGTGACTTCGAACTTGCATACAATCCGGCCTCGAGGACTCAATACCGCCTCAAATGACCAGATGCTCCCGCTCAGGCGCGAATACACCAAGATATCATCAATAAACACTATAACGAACATATCCAAGAATGGCTCGAACACCCTATTCATCAAATCCATGAATACCTGGGCATTGGTCAACCCAAAGACATCACCTTGAACTCATAGTGCCCATACCGGTCCCGAATGCGCTTTGGGATATCTATCTCTAACTCGCACTGATGATAACTGCACCGCAGTCTATCTTGGAAAATACTTTGCACTCGTGAATCGTCAAACAAATCACAATCCCGGGAGGGATATCTCGTTTGATAGTTACCTTGTTCACCGTCAGAATCAATACACATACGTAGGCCCCATCCTTCTTCTTTACAAATAACACCGTGCTCCTGTGATAAACACTTGGCCTAATAAAGCCTTTCTCCAAAGAAATCTTTCACCGGTCCTTCAACTCCTTCACTTTCTAAGTGTCATCCTCGTATGGCGGAATAGATATCTACGAGTATCTAGCGCCAAATCAATGCAAAACTCAATCTCCTCTCGTGAGGATACCCTAAGCTCATCCGAAATACATCCGAAACTCTCTAACGACCGAATCGATCAAGGCCCAGATCTCACTCGTGATTTAATACCCGAACCATATGGTAGATATACCCTTCCGCACCATCTTCCTAGCCTTGAAGTAAGAAATAAACTTACCTCTGGCGATGCAAGATTCCCTTCCACTGGCAACGGCCACGAAACCGGAACCGAACTAATCTCTCTCTCTACCCACGCTGGCATAGCAAGATGCTAGCCAATCCATACCCATAATCACATCAAAGTCCGCTATATCCAACTCTATCAAGTCCGCCAGAGTCCGACGGCTATCTATAGTCACAGGCAAGCCTTATACACCCGCCACTACCACCGAATCACTCATCGCGTAGCCACCTCAAAAGGTCTTATGGACTCGCTCTATCCATCTTCTACTGGAAATATAAGGAGATATGTAGGACAAGGTAGAACTGGATCTATCAAAGCATATACATCACAAAGAAGAAACCAATAATGTACCGTGACGACATCCGGGACGCCCCGGTCTGTCACCGGACATAGCATATATGCGGCTCGAGGACCGCTAGAATCGAACCCCTACCACGACCTTCGCCGCGCGGCCGCCCATAGTACCACGCCTCGGGGCGTCTAACCATCAAGATGAAGATCCAAAGAATGCACCCGCCACTGAACTGTAATGCTCCGCCGCCTGGCGGACAATCCTTCTTCGATGGCCTCACGCCACAAGAGCAAGACGCCTCGAACCCATACGGCACTTCGCCGGATGAGACCTACCGCATCGAACGCACGAGAGGTAGGTGGTCTCGACAGCCGGCCTCGCCTCGAAATCTCGACGCCCCGGAGCCCCGACCGCTCGAATAACCTCGCTGACGGACCTCGCCGGAAAATCGAGAAGGAGCACTCAGGCTGGTGGAAGGTGGACTAGTTCGCCGCCGAGGCCGCCTCGAAAATCGCCTCGAACTCGCTGCCCCGCCTCTTGGCCGCCCAAATCTAGCCGATCCGCCTCTCTCTGCCTCAATCCCGCGCTGCATCCCGAAATATCCATCTCGTCAAGAGCCACCCCCAAGCATGCAGTAATCATATGACGGTCTAACCCCATCACATATCGATGAACCCTGTCTGCCATGTCAGCTACTATGGTGTGCGCATATCTGGCCAAGGAGTCGAACTCAGTGTCGCACTCCCGATAGTCCTCCCGTCTGCCTCAAGGTCAAGAACCTATCTACGCCGGGCTCTCCTCACCTCGTGAGGCAAGAAGTGGTCTAGGAACGCCTCGTGAACTCCTCCCAATCACCGGAAGAGCATCCTCACCCTCGACAATACCATGACTCAAACCAGTTCAACGCAATATCGCGTAACGGTAAGCTAGTATAATGACTCGGTCTCCGATGCCCTAAGGACTGCGTGGTCCATCAGAATCGCCGGACAAACTCCTGCGGATCCTCCTCAAATCTCGAACCATAGAACTCGGGTGGGTGATAACCCAAGAAATCCCGAATCCGTAAACTGTCGGCTCTAGGGTTGGCCGCTTTGCTCCTGTCGCGCCGCCGCCACTATCTTTGGCCAAGAATCTGTTCCGTAATCTCGTACTCGGACCACGATCGGGATCGAGGCTCCTGCATCTCGTGGCGCGCCCGCCGCCTCGAACTCGCGAGGCGGCGACGACGTGGAACTCGCCGCCTAAACATCATCTTCGTAAGGTGGGCTCGTGCCTCGTGACTCTCCGCGTCCCACTAGCAGCACCCTCAGCTGCCTTGCCCTTCTGGGCCGCGGTTGCCTTGCGTGGAGGCATAACTGATACATAAAGGAAAACATCAGAGGAGGTTCAACCTATAACTCAGCTCTATTGCACGATCTTAGAGTGAAAGAATGGAAACAAATCCTAAATATCCTGCAGCCTCCTGATTATAGATGTGGTGCACGACACACCGATAATCAAGACTCTACTAGACACGGTCTGTGGACACTTTCCGAGGACTTATCGCTCGATACCACTTTTGTCACGACCAACCGGGGCGCGGCGGTACCTACCGGGTACCACGTCGTATATGTCAGAGAATAGCAGCGGAACATACATAACACATAACTTTATAAAAGGGTAAACATCACTGGCCAGCCGATAAGGCTGCCTTCCATAAAACATACTTAAACAAAGTAGAGTAGTACAACTGGTTCATATAGCCCAAAACATATATGTGACCACGCACTTAAAGATAATAATCGTATGACAGGGCCCCGCCATACCCCAGAATGTACAAAATACCTATAGCATCAGGGAATATCCATACCAATAAACAAGCTTCCGGAGGAATGAAGCTTCTGACACCGGAATAATGATCCTAAGAACGAGGATCCTCAATCTGCTTACCCTTACCTGCGGCATGAACGCAGCCCCCGAGGAAGGGGGTCAGTACACAATATGTACCAAGTATGTAAAGCTGGAAAATACTGTAATGAAAATATCATAAGTCTAAAAGTAAGCTGGAGCCATGGAAGAAAGTCAAAATACCTTTTACTGTGCCTTACTAACAATGAGAGTGACAAGTATATATATAATACTGCATAAAATAGGGGCCTTAGGATCAAAACAGGGTACCTCGCCCGTAGTATCAATAAGCACCCCTACTCCTGGGACTATTTCACCCGCAGTCCCGTGGACCCGCATGAGGTATTCTCGCATAGTCAGTACCGCACGTGGGACTATTTCACCCGCATAAGCCCATAAGGACTCGCATGAGGTATTCCTCGCATCGTGGGTAGCAAGTCCACGGAACAGGTGGTATAACGATCTTGGGGACTTTCCCCTCAGATATACTCTTACCCTGAAGCAGATGGTATAACGATCTTGGAGCTTGCCCCTCAGATATACTCTTACACTGAAGCAGATGGTATAACGATCTTGGGGCTTGCCCCTCAGATATACTTTTACACTGAAGAAGGTGGTATGACGATCTTGGGGCTTGCCCCTCAGACATACTCTTACCCTGGAGTAGGTGGTATAACGATCTTGGGGCTTGCCCCTCAGATATACTCTTACCCTAGCTCAAACTGTCATCATATCATAATCATAAATAAGTTAAGAAAACTTATAACTTCTTATTAGTCTTGTTCATATACCCTCTCATTTTAGTTTACTTAAGGCACTTAAATCATATCTTTAATAAAAGAACACCGGGAGTTTAACCCAAGTACTACATGCTTCAACTCTTTTAAAAATGACTCTTCTTTATACATAAAACTCTTGGGCAATTGATGCCTTAAAACCAATTTGCCTCTTCATATACTTATCTTACTTAGAGTAAATCTCTTCTCATTAACCTTTTATGAAGCTAATAAACCAACTTCCCATAAAGTTGTTATATTAACTCTACACTTTAGTAAAATCATACTTTTCCCCTAACTAACGGACTTATACATTCTTAAAACGAAACAAGTCATTATACACTTAAAACAAGTAAGAATACCAAATCTTGTACGTCTACCGTACTACATAGTTTCATCTATTCATGCTCAAGAGATAGGAAAGCTTCACATACCTCTTTGGTCAATCCACTTGCCAAGTCCAAACTACCGCAAGTAATATTTCAACCTATAATAGTCATGATACATTTATTAACCTCTAATCTTAATGTAGAACAATCCAAGTTCAAAGTCACTAAATTCTATGGAAATTTGGGCAGCATTTCCTTTGTTTCTACTCACTTTGCCACCTTTCTCAAGGCCGAATTTATCATTCAATTGCCACATTTAAGGCTCAATCAATCCAACAACTCAAAGGGGATTACACACCTAAACTTGGGTGTGTAAAATTCTGCCCCATAAGTTACAACAATTCACTTAACAATTCTAAGGTAGTTTTTAGGCTACAACATGCTCATACTCTCTTCTTAACCCATTTTCATATCCAAACCACATTTCTAGCATGCAATGACTCTAAGAGCATTATTTACTACCACAAGTTCTTTCTTCTTAACATGCAACACTATAAACTAAATCTAAAGGAAGAATCATTACCTTAAAGTTTTAGCCAAACTTATTCCAAATATTTTGCTAGCTTCCTTGCCAAGAATACCACCACAAGCTAGCCACAAGCTTCCTTTTTTGTTCTTAATTTTTCAGATTTTTCCTTAGGCTTGGATTTTCTTTGGAAATGTAGAGAGAAGGAGGAGCTGATTTTTGCAGAGGAGAGAACTTTGAAGTTGTCCAAGTCTTCTAGACTTGGTCAATCTATTGCGTGCAAGACATCAGTTGGGGGGACACTTGTCACCCTCCCAAGGTCTTTAAAAGAAAAATCGACTTTTCTAAGTTTTTCCCAAAAATCTCGCCTCGGCCATGGCTGAAAACCTCCGCAGCCTCTCTGAACTTTCGGCGCCGCGACCCTGCTGTCCTGGCGCCGCGACGCTGCAACTTCAGCGACTTCAAGATTTCGCGCCATGCCCTCGCGCTTTGTCCGAAACACATTTTTGTCCGACTGCGCACTGAACTTGTAACTCTCATAACTTTCTACTCCGACGTCCTATCGACGAACGGTTGGTTGCGTTGGAATCTAGACTCCACGAACTATTCCCTAGGCCTTTGAAACACTTAGGAACTCTCAATGTACCAGGTCATAACCCGCTTCAAAGTTGACTAAAACCCATCCGGAATAATCCGTCAACCTATCATTTGAAAATTTTAAGTCTTACATGCTTTCGTACGCTCTCATACGTAGGGTCAGAATTACGGGGTATAACAATACCCCTGAATGTAAGTACCTACAATGACAGGGGACTATACCCAAGATAAGCCTCCGGAGCTTCTCAAACGCTGAACTGTGACCTTACGAGCGAGGATCAACACTGGTGTACCTCTACTGCAGATGAACGCACTCGGCGAGGTCAAGATAACAGTACCAATTATGTGAAACTGAAAATACTATAAATGAAATCATAGTAGTCTATATATAAAGCAGGAGACATGTATGATAACCAAACTACAGTTCACAATAAATAAGCAGTCATGTCAAGTCAGGGACTCACGCCCTCAAAGCCATCACTTAAATATAACTATGGGTCTCACGCCCACAACATCAATCATGCCCGTGGAATACCTTCCTCACTGCCGGCAGCCCATGATATAAACACACCAAGGAATACACATGAACACCAGGTCCCACATGTGTCATAATAAAACCGTACGGGGTAAGTACGAAGGCATAGCCGACTACTAAAACCCACAGTACCAACAAGGTCATAAACTGTATCATGAAATCTGCAGATCGCCACATGATCGGGCCGCCACTCGCCCGCAGTATCTAATGTGCGCGTCTAGTCCTGGAACTTCCCGCAGCTCCGCATAGGCCACTCCAATGGCCCGCATGAGGTATTCCCCGCATCGAGGGTAGCTACTCCCCGGCAACGTCCTGGACTCGCAGTCCGCATGGCCACATAGACCGCATGACCATAAAGGCCGCACACTAGCCTGGAACTCTCGTAGCTCCGCATAGGCCCCCTGGACCCGCATGAGGTATTCTCGAATCATAGTCACACAGACTGCCTGAGTCTACCCCGCATCGGAGGGCAGCTTAACCCCCGGGATCAAGTCAAGGTGAGTGATATAATACTAACATAACAGCTTATCGTTAAACAACATAAGCACAATACAGGGAAACCCCTTTTCACAAACAACACCAGCTACTAACACACGGAGCATCCTAACATGTTTACTTATCAAATCAACAAGAAAGTATTACAAGGCTATCACAAACCAACACAATCAAGTTATTCACACAAGGTACTTTATGTTAACAAGTTCGGGTTTTTATCCCCAAAGTACTTCATACATTAACTTTTTAAAAGATCCGTTTCTTTCACAAAAGTCACACAATACCCGTAGTATAAAAATAGAGTGACTATCTTTTTAAGTAAACCAAATTACTTCCCTTTGTAAAATCAAGTAACAACATTCTTTTCCAAACGTTCAAGTTTGCCTAATTTCAAATACTCAAGTTTCTCATTTTCGAAAGGTTTCGTAGTTCATAGTCTTAATCACTTAAGAATATAATTCTCTTTTAAAAAATTTGAGAAACATATGCCTTATATGTGAGTAGGTTATTCTTGTTCATAACAATCTTATTAAAGCAGCCATGATCTAGGAAATGTAATATCATTTTGTCTCATCTTAGCTTCTATGCAGATGGAGGTTTCTACTGGTTTTAATAATACTTAATTAGTCAATACATTTCCCTTTATTAGCGCTGCAGTGGTTTGTTCGATACTTATTCGATTCAAATCAAGAAACATTATTCCTTTTACAAACCAAGTACTCATTACTCACGAATGAGGTTTCACACCTTTTTAACAAAATTCATATTAATTCAATTAAGTCAAGTCTCTTATCTTCTAAAATCAGTAAACCATTCTTCTTACCTCTCTTAAGTCGTTATACCTAACTTCCCATAAAGCTAGTATAACTCTTAAGCTTTTAAAACCAAGTATTACTCTTCTTTCAAAAAGGTTTCTTAATTCTTTTAAAATACTTCAAGATTCTTATTATTAGACTCAAGTCAAAAGACACCGCAGTAAAACCACATTCAGTTAACACGCGTACGTCTACCGTACTATATATATTCTTTAAAATATCATGCTCAAGAGGATAGGAAGAATCACATACCTCGCGACGATTACCGACTATTAGCAAATAGATCCAAAGTACTGTAATCCTGCTATCCTTTTCCACCCTTCGAGTAGAATACGCTACTCGCAGTACTTCAACCTATAACGGTTATACAAGTCTATCAATGTCTAGACTACTCGGTAGAATAAATCTAGATACAAGATTCTACGGAAAAATTGGGCAAGACTTCCCTACCACAAACTTCACAAGTTCATCAGAATACAAATTCTATGTAAGTATTCAATCTTCTACTTTAATATTTTTACGATGTGATTTCAGCCAAGTCTTTTCTCAGAATATCCTTCTATTACAGTTCAATTCTCTTCTATGAATCTTATATTCATTTCTATACTACTACAGTATGTAATTTCCAATTACAATATAAGGACAAGAGTATTTACCTTGATAAGCCCAAAATTATCCAAGTTTTTAATGTCGATCCTGAGCAACGTTTAGCTCCTACTCTGGGCGCTCCAACCCGCTCCAAACAACCCTTAGAAGTTCTACGCAACTTCTTCTTAATACTTCCACCGACTATGAAGATTTTCCTTACGGTTTCGTTTTTGTGACTGAAGGGAAGTATAATAGTATTTCTGGGCTTTTAGTATAGGGGTAACCTTGGAATACTACAAGGTATTTGGGCCAAGGTATTTTGGAATAGTAACTATACTTGGAGAGTATTTTCTACCAAAGGGGGGGGGGGGGTGTATTTACGAGAACAACTCTCAAGGCAGAGGGGGGGTACTCTCGGCCAAATGGCCTTCTCAAGGGGGAGGGGTGCTCTTTGGACGAGAGCTTCACTACAAGGGAGGGAAGGATTTTTCAAGACTTAGAAAGTTGTGTTGTGGATGAAGAAGTCTTCAACAAAGGGGGGGTATTTATAGGCCAACCAATGGCCAAGATCAAGACAAGTGGTGGGCAAGTGTAGGGTGAGGATTTGGACAAGTGTGTGTGGGTCCCACCTTATCCATCTACCACACAAAAATATCCTACCAACTCCAAGCTTCAATTCATCCAATTGACGCCCAAGAATCCGCCAATTAGAGGGTGATAAGTGTCGCCCTCTCGTTGGTCCAAAATATTTCATCTCTCGGAAAAATCCGCAAAAATTATAAATGACATAGCCGGAATTTTCCCTTCGCAAGTTTTGCAAAACGTTTCGTCGAAAAACGATTCCTTTCGGGGGTTGTGCACAAAATTTTCGGTCCTTGCCTAACTTAAGGCTTAAACTTTTATACGTACGCCCTCACGTACATACTCTGGAAATACGGGGTATAACAAGACGTTATACCACCTGTTCCGTGGATTTGCTACCCATGATGCGAGGAATACCTCATGCGAGTCCTTATGGGCTTATGCGGGTGAAATAGTCCCATGCGGGCGGGTACAAATTTATGCGAGGAATACCTCACGCGGGTCCACAGGACTTACGCGGGTGAAATAGTACCGTGCGAGTAGGATTGCTTATCGATACTACAGGCAGGGACCTGCTTTGATCATGAGTCTCCTATTTTTATGCAAAGATACCTTTACGGGCGGACTTATGTGATTTTATCGCGTCCCGATTGGGTCGCAAGATACCTTTACGGGTAGACTTATGTGATTTATCGCGTCCCAGTTGGGCCGACAAGATAGCGTTCCTCCATAAAGGGACGGATTAGGTTATGCAAGATACGTAAGTTATATGTTTATGAACTTGATGAGTTTTCTTAACTATGTACGTAAGAATTTGACTATACTCTTATGGAAAAATGGAAAAAGATAATAAGGTACGATTAAGTTCACGAGATGGAAATGACACGTAGGATCCGGTATTTACCCTTTCTTTATACTTGCCCCGTCATTCTTTTGTACAGCTTATGATTTGTTATCGCACTTATTTTTCGTTCCATATTCTGCACTGTAATCGACTTCTTCGGGCCGCGTTCATGTCCGCAGTTTAGGTACTGATTGTGGATCCGCGAGCTTAGGATCCTGCTCAAAGATTTTGAGATGGCTCCAATGTTTCGAGCTTGTCGTCATGGTTATGTATATTCGTGGTACGGGCCCCGCCCCGTCATAGCATTGGTCCAAATCTTAGAGGTCCAGATTCATCCGGGCCGGATGGCTAGAGTTGTTTTTACATTGTTAAGCGTGTAGCACTTTTCGTAATTTTTATGTTATGGCACTTTATCTATTGGCCTTAGTTTTTTTAAAAAAAAAGTGTTATTTATCTTCCGCAGTTTATTATGTTGTATGAGTATAAGGGTGCCCAGGTAGGGCACCAGTCGCGGCCCGGGGTCGGGTCATGACAAAAGACTTTATCACAAAAGAAACTAGTAACACAACAATACCATACTCCATAGCTAACTATATCTCTTATGACAATATAACTACTAAATACAAAACCTTTCTTACTACTTTCTCAGATTTGGTAGAACCAAAAAATTACAAGGAAGCATCTAAGAGTCCTAGGTGGGTAGAGGCTATGCAATCTGAGATAAAGGCTCTACAAGATAATCACACATGGGAAGTTGTTGCCTTACCAAAAGATAAGAGTCCCATAGGGTGTAAATGGGTCTACAAGATTAAGTATAAAGATACAGGAGAGATTGAAAGACTTAAAGCAAGACTTGTTGCTAAGGGGTATAGTCAAACAGATGGGATAGACTATCATGAGACTTTTTCTCCTGTGATTAAAATGGTAACTGTGAGGTCTATAATTTCTTTAGCAGCTTCTAAAAATTGGCCAATACATCAAATGGATGTTTACAATGCTTTCTTACAAGGTGACCTACATGATGAGATTTACATGGAACTACCACAAGGATTCATTAGCCAGGGAGGCAATCAGGTCTGTAGGCTAATTAAGTCCTTATATGGGCTAAAACAAGCTCCTAGGAAATGGAATTTTAAACTCACTGAAGCCTTATTACATATGCAGTTTAGACAATCTGAATATGATCATTCTCTTTTCATAAAACAAACTGAGAAAGGAATGGTTCTAGTACTAGTGTATGTAGATGATATTCTTATTACAGGTGGTAATCTAGAACTGATAACAAGGACTAAGCAGTCTTTACAAAAGGTTTTTAAGATGAAAGATTTAGGAGAAATAAGGTATTTCTTAGGAATAGAGTTTGTAAGGTCTAACAAAGGGATCTTAATGCATCAAAGAAAATATGCTTTAGAACTTATAGCTGAACTAGGACTTTCTGCTGCAAAGCCTTTCAACACACCTATAGATTGCAACATGAAGTTAACTACAAAAGAGTATGACAATTATGTACAAAATGAGCAAGCTGTAGATAACAGTAAGGTTATAACAGAAGATGAACTCATAGAAGATATTAGTATATATCAAAGACTAATAGGAAAATTGTTATATCTTACTACTACTAGACCAGATATCTCTTATAGTGTACAGATGCTCAGCCAGTTCCTGCAGCAACCAAAGAAGTCTCATCTCAATGCAGCACTAAGAATAGTGAAGTACATCAAGAGTCAACCTGGACAAGGTATTTTAATGTCTAGCAACAAACAAGATACACTGACAGCCTACTGTGATGCAGATTGGGCTGCTTGCCCACATACAAGGAAGTCAGTTACAGGGTATGCAATAAAATTTGGTAACTCTCTTATATCCTGGAAGTCAAAGAAACAGAGTACAATTTCTAGAAGTTCAGCAGAATCAGAATATAGAAGTTTGGCTAGCACAGTGGCAGAATTAACTTGGATACTTGGTTTACTGAAAGATATAGGTATTCATCTCAACCATCCAAGAATAGCCTTCATCGACAAGAATCAAGAATCCAAATTGCAGCTAATCCAGTCTTCCATGAGAGGACTAAACACATAGAGATTGATCTACATTTTATCAGAGACAAGATTCAGAAAGGTATAGTAAAGCCAGAGTACATACATACAACAAATCAGCCAGCTGATTTACTTACAAAAGGATTGAACAGAATGCAGCACCAACACCTTTGCACCAAGCTTGGACTTCTGAATATCTTCCAGTAGTCAGCTTGAGGGGGTATGTTGAGAAGGGTAGAAGTGTATAGAAATAGAAGGGCCAAATCTGTTAATGGGCCATAGGCATAAGCAAGGCCGGTAAAGGCTGAAGCCCATTTATTGTTTTATATAAGTCTGGCCTTTTATCTATTAGTAGTGTAGGGTTCTGTATATATCACATACGTGTAAGTCATATTTGATACAGATTCTCTTGTCAATAACAAAGCGTAAAAGTTACTCTTTCTCTTCCTACTTTCCCCTTTCTCTTTCTACAAGACTCACAGGATCCATGGCTTACAGATCATTTTCTTCCCTCTACTTCATGTCTGCATGTTCATCTAGATGCCTCAGATGGTGATCTTCTACAGCGTGGATATGACTGAAGAAAGTGGGATGGCACAGTTGAGAAGCTCTACTATCCACTTTGAGAATTGTTTTTCAGTAATCTAATACATGCCTCGAGGTTACGGCAACAATGGGAAGAGGGAAATAAAGAGAGCCACTCGACGTTATGTGTCACGACCCGTTCCAGGGCCCGTGACTGGTGCCTTACCCGGGCACCCAAGTAGTCATACATCAGAGAAATCAGCGGAATATAAAACAACCAAGATATGAAACAAAGATAAATACGCATACGCTTAGGAGAAAGTTGCCTTTCGCATAAATATATATAAGTACCCCAAAATGAGCGATTCATATCCCAACCTTACAAATAAATTCTGCACTTCTAAGAGTTTAAAACAACAATGGCGGATGTGGCCCGCCATACCCCGAATGCAAATATCTACAACAACAGGGACCATACCAAAATGCTAAGCCTCCGAGAAACGGAGCTTTCCAACGTGAAACGGTGATCCTAAGAACGGATCAAGAGAGTACCTTTACTGCAGATGAACGCAGCCCAAGGAGGTCGACAACGGTACCAAGTATGTGAAATCGAAAATATCAGAATGAAATCATAGTAGTCTATATAAAGCAGGAGACATGTATGATAACCAAAACTACAATTCACAATTAATAAGCAGTCATGTCAAGTCAGGGACTCACGCCCTCAAAGTTATCATAAAACCGTACGGGGTAAGTACGAAGGCATAGCCGACTACTAAAACCCACAGTACAAACAAGCGTCAGAATCAGATTATGAGATTTGTCTGCACCGTCACATGATCAAAGCCGCCACTCGCGCGCAGATCTAATGTGCGCGTCTAGCCCCGAACTTCCGTAGCCCGCACGGGCCACTCCAATGGCCCGCATGAGGTATTCCCGCATCGAGGGTAGCTACTCCCCGCAGCCGCCCCGACTCGCCGTCCGCATGGCCACAAGGACCGCATGACCACAAGCGGCCGCATACTAACTCGAACTCCGTAGTTCCGCAAGATAGGCCATCTGCACTGCATAAGGTATTCTCGAATCATAGGTCACTAGACCACCGAAGTCTACCCCGTCGGAGGCGGCTTAACCCCTAATCACGAGTGATATAATATCAACATGACAGTTTATCGTTAAATATCCTAAGCACAACAAGGGAAAACCCCTTTACACAAACATCACAAGATACTAACTCACGTAGCATCCTAACATGTTTACTTATCAAGTCAACAAGAAAGTATTACAAGACTATCACAAATCAATATAATCAAGTTATTCACACAAGGTACTTTCTACATTATGTTAACAAGTTCGGGTTTTTAGCCCCAAAGTACTTCATGTATTACTCTTTTAAAAGATCCGTTTCTTTCACAAAAGTCACACAATACCCGTAGTATAAAATAAAGTGATTATCTTTTGAAGTAAATCAAAACACTTCTCTTTGTAAAATCAAGTAACAACATTCTTTTCCCAACGCTCAAGTTTGCCTAATTTCAATTACTCAAGTTTCTCATTTTCGAAAGGTTTCGTAGTTCATAGTTTTAATCCTTTAAAACAATTTGAGAAACATATACCTTATGTGTGAGTAGGTTATTATTGTTCCTAACAATCTTATTACAGAAGCCATGATCTAGGAAATGTAATATCATTTTGTCTCATCTTAGCTCCTATGCAGATGGAAGTTTCTACTGGTTTTAATAATACTTTATTAGTCAAAACATTTCCCTTTATTAGCGCTGCTGTGGTTTGTTCGACATTCATTCTGATCGGTAAAACATCATTCCTTTTGAAAACCAAAAATACTATTTACTCACGAATGAGGTTTCACACTTTTTAACAAAATTCATATTAGCACAATTAAGTCAAGTCTCTTATTAAATCAATAAATCATTCTTTTTATCACTCTTAAGCCGTTATACCTAACTTCTCATAAAGCTAGTATAGCTCTTAAGCTTTTAAAACCAAGTGTTATTCTTCTTTCAAAAAGGTTTCTTAATTCTTTTGAACTACTTCAGATTCTTTTCATTCAGGCTTAAGTCCGAAGACATTGCCGTAATTATTATTCAGGCTTAAGTCCGAAGACATTGCCGTAATTATTATTCAGTTAACACACGTACGTCTACCGTACTATATACATATTCTTTAAAATATCATGCTCGAGAGGATAGGAAGAATCACATACCTTCTCGGCGAAATCCACCTGCCAAGTTGAATATGTCGCGCGCAGAGAATCGACCTATAACAGTCAAATACGTCTATCAACGTCTAGACTGTACTGTACAAAGCTTTAAGCAGAGGGTTCGCTATTCTATGGATATTTGGGCAGCACTTCCCTACCCGGTGAGCTACTCAAGTCTACTGTGAAAACAGTCCTATGTAAATCTGATTCTATTATTCTTCTTTTAAACCCTTCTACTGTGATATCAGTTCAATTCTATTCTTCAATATCCGTCTAAGTATTAATACTTATTCCTATACTTCTACAGTACGTATATTCTAATTTCAAAAGGAGGATAAGGTTATTTACCTCGGTAAGCCCAATAATATCCTAGATAAAAGTCGCGCCTGAGCAAGGTTTAGCTCCTAAGTTGTACGCTCCGGTAGCTCCAAGAAAACCTTAGAAGTTCTTCACAACTTCTACTAAGGACTAAGGGATTTGGGCTAGGGTAATTTGGGCATTATAACAATACTAGAAGGCAACATTTCTACCAAGGGAGGGGGGTAGGTTTCGGCTAGGCTAGGGGGGGTTGCTCTCGGCTAGAGCTTCTCAAAGGGGAGGGGTGTGTTTGGACGAAAACAACAAGAGGGAGAGGGAGGGATTTGAGACTTAGAAAGATTGCTCAATTTAGGATGAAATAACTCTTCAACAAGGGGGGTATTTATAGGTCAAGGGATGGCCAACCAAGGGCCAAGATGGTGCCAAGTGCAAGGCAAGTGTAGGGTGAGGATTTAGGCAAGTGTCCTTGGCCAACTTGCACACAAAATATCCTACCAACTACATGACAAGAATGGCCATCCATTCGGCCCTAATGTCGTGTAACATCCATCAATGAGAGGGTGACAAGTGTCGCCCTCTCGTTGGTCCAACGTGTTGCGTCTCTCGGAAAAATCCGCAAAAATTAGAAATGGCATAGCCGGAATTTATCCTACGCGAGTCTTGTAAAACGTTTCGTCGGAAAACGACTCTAATCGGGTGTTGTGCACAAAGTGAAATCGTCCAAGCCAACTAGGGGGGGGGGTGACACGTGTCGCCCTCCTACTCGTCCAAAATATTCCATCTTCCGAAAATATCAACAATGGCCAAAATCTCGAAAACAAAGTGGGCCCCACAAACCCGTAAATTTCTCCCGTGGGCCCCACGTGACCATTTCCGAAAATAAAATTCCATAATTCTCTAATATTCCAAGAAGTCCGAATACCAAATCTGGGAATCCAATTCCCATTAACGAACCTTTTTCCTTCACAAAAACCGGAAACTTTTCCGTGGAAAAATCACCTCGTTCTTCCTTTCCAATTTCAATGTCGTATTCTCGTACGTACGTCCTCGCATACATACCTTGGAACTACGGGGCATAACATTCTCCCCTCCTTAGAAACATTCGTCCCGAATGTTCCTTCTAAGTCTCAAAACAAACAGGCGCCAGTATAGTCCTCACTGCTATACTTATGAAAACAACCATGCCACACCTGGTCACCACACAACAAGCGCACATACTTAACTCCAAGTCAACGAGGAATCACCTCTATCACAAAAACTCCTACTCGAGATCTAAAAAGATACTCCCTTAGCCCCTACTCTTTACAAATGAATGATCACACCTAAGTTCGTAATACATGCTCGCTTCTTCCCTTACTCGTCGTGATACCACTTTTGTCACTTTGTCGCGAGCCTTGCTCCGACGACCCAACAAATGGTACCGGGCTGCTTGCGATCCCTGAGGCATGCCCAACGGCCCTTCTCAGGATGTGCCATACGGAGAGCCACGGTTCGGGTCTGTTTCGTGGTAGGCTCGCCTCTTTATACGCCACCAAGACCAAACACCGCCCGGCGTGAACGCGACACTGAGATTCACCTGAGTTCCTAACCTTGCCTGGTAACTCTTCCAGAAAAGAAACAGCCGCAACTTGGACTCCACTGTCTGCCAAAGGTGAAGGTAGGCACCCCGTGCAGCCTTACACCCTTCCTGAAATAATCATCTCGCAACTTACTACCGAGTACACGGTTCGACTAAAAGATAAGACGGGTTGACCCCATCGGCCCGACTACTGGTCGAACACATCCACGAACTCGTACAATGGTTAACTAAACCTGGGCCTAACACCCTCGTGACCCTACCACCCGGCGGGACCACCACAAACTGACCCCATCACTAAGCGTATGGGTCGACCGCAACATCCTACCAACCCGACCCGCAACGCAAAACACTAGCTCCCCGATCCGGAACAATCTCACCAATCACGTTACGAAAACCTAGCGGTCTTCTACCCTCTTTCATTTCACATCACTCAGGGATTCATCCCACAAAAATATCTCACGTATACTATGCACCTCGATAAGGGTCAAACACGAAATAATTCTTTTACCAAAGATGGCCTCGCCTCTAAGGTCTCTACGTATACATTCTAAGGCTCCCACTTTCTCTATCCCCCAATCTTTCCCGATTAACTAATCATGATTCCCAATCACAGTTAACACAATGCTATCTGAAAATAATACTTAAGATATTCGCTACACATATAAATCTCTAAAGGGTTAAGGATATACCTGTATCTACGCGGCACTTCCCTTAGGTCGTTCTAATCAATCCCGCCCTGCTGGGCGCATAGCTAGGGAAGGTGATGAACTATCCACTGATCCCGAAGGCTGAGTCCCTACATCCCCGCCAACTCTGATTGGACAATTTCTCGCAAAATGGCCCTGCTGGCCGCAAACATAACAAGGTACGCGAAGCACGACACTCACGCGATGACATCGACCACAACGCCACACCGGTGGGGTGGCCTCCCGCTAACACCCTCCTCTCCAACCATCGCATCCACAACCGACCGTAGGTGAGTCTTCCTACTTGCATCCTTCCTCATAGAACATTCCTCGACACACGGCCCGACGACCGCAAACAAAACAAGCACCGCAAAGACGGCATTTCGGGATGACGCGCCGCCACATCGCGAACACCGAGGAAAATCGAACCTGTGGAGGACACTCAGACCGGGCGGAGGCGCATGTCCATCTGGCCGCCGAGGCGGTTCGCCTCGAGAGTTACCAAATGATCCTACCAATCGGGCCTCTTCGCGATCTTGTTTAATCTGCCGATCTCTACCTCTCTCACCGCACATAATCTGAACGCAAGCCCGCTCGTTCTCGATCAAGAGCTACTTCCTCACAACCCTTCTTAGATAATCATCAATATCCTTGGTATACCGGTACATAAAATACTCGCCGCCAAATCCCTTGCTAGTAACAGGCCGCTCCTTCCAATCCATATTTTCTCGCTCCAAGCCGTGGGGTGAAGGTCAGATGTCATGGCCGCAGAGAATCGCTGCCACGTGCCAAACTCTGCTGCTGCTGGCGACGTCTCAGAACTCCCCTCATGAAGCATCACCCCAGGTGATGATTGGGCCTATGCCCTTCTAAATCTCTGTACTCTACTCGCAGCTCCCTCGGCTGCCTTGCCCTTCAGGGCCCGAGTTGCCTGGCGCGGAGGCATCACTGGTAAAGGAAAGGAATACGTTAGAGGGGTCCAACTTATAACACAGCTCTAAAGCACGATCTCAGAGTGAGAAAAATGGAAACCAATCCTAAATATCCTATAGCCTCCTGATTATTGGTGTGGTGTACAACACACCGATAATCAAGACTCTACTAGATACGGTCTGTAGACACTTTCCGAGGATTAACTGCTCTGATACCACTTTTGTCACGACCCGTTCCGGGGCCCGTGACTGGTGCCTTACCCGGGCACCCAAGTAGTCATACATCAGAGAAATCAGCGGAATATAAAACAACCAAGATATGAAACAGTATAAATAAGACACAGTTTCTGGGAGAAAGTTGCCTTTCGGCATAAATATATATAAGTACCCCAAAATGAACAGTTACATCCCAACCTTACAACAGGTCTACAGACCTCTAAGAGTTTAAAACAACAATGGCGGGACAGGGCCCCGCCATACCCCTGAATGCAAATATCTACAACGACAGGGGACCATACCAAAATGCTAAGCCTCCGGAGAAACGGAGCTTTCCCAACGCTGAAACGGTGATCCTAAGAACGGGGATCAACAGTAGGAGTACCTTTACCTGCGGCATGAACGCAGCCCCCCGAAGGAGGTCAGTACAACAGGTACCAAGTATGTGAAACTGAAAATACTGTAAATGAAATCATAGTAGTCTATATAAAGCAGGAGACATGTATGATAACCAAAACTACAGTTCACAATAAATAAGCAGTCATGTCAAGTCAGGGACTCACGCCCTCAAAGTCATCATAAAACCGTACGGGGTAAGTACGAAGGCATAGCCGACTACTAAAACCCACAGTACAAACAAGGTCGTAAATCAGATCATGAGATCTGTCTAGGCCGTCACATGATCAAAGCCGCCACTCCGCAGATCTAATGCGCGTCAGCCCCGAACTTCCAGTAGCTCGCACGGGCCACTCCAATGGCCCGCATGAGGTATTCCCGCATCGGGTAGCTAGCTCCCGGCCGCCCCGACTCTCCGTCCGCATGGCCACAAGGACCGCATGACCACAAGGACCGCATACTAACCTGGAACTCCCGTAGTTCCGCATAGGCCATACAGACCTGCATAAGGTATTCTCGAATCATAGGTCACTAGACGCTGAGTATACCCGCGATCGGAGGCGGCTTAACCGAATCATGAGTGATATAATATCAACATGACAGTTTATCGTTAAATATCCTAAGCACAACAAGGGAAAACCCCTTTACACAAACATCACAAGATACTAACTCACGTAGCATCCTAACATGTTTACTTATCAAGTCAACAAGAAAGTATTACAAGACTATCACAAATCAAGACAATCAAGTTATTCACACAAGGTACTTTCTACATTATGTTAACAAGTTCGGGTTTTTAGCCCCAAAGTACTTCATGTATTACTCTTTTAAAAGATCCGCTTCTTTCACAAAAGTCACACAATACGTAGTATAAAATAAAGTGATTATCTTTTGAAGTAAATCAAAACACTTCTCTTTGTAAAATCAAGTAACAACATTCTTTTCCCAACGCTCAAGTTTGCCTAATTTCAATTACTCAAGTTTCTCATTTTCGAAAGGTTTCGTAGTTCATAGTTTTAATCCTTTAAAACAATTTGAGAAACATATACCTTATGTGTGAGTAGGTTATTATTGTTCCTAACAATCTTATTACAGAAGCCATGATCTAGGAAATGTAATATCATTTTGTCTCATCTTAGCTCCTATGCAGATGGAAGTTTCTACTGGTTTTAATAATACTTTATTAGTCAAAACATTTCCCTTTATTAGCTACTTGTGGTTTGTTCGACATTCATTCTGATCGGTAAAACATCATTCCTTTTGAAAACCAAAAATACTATTTACTCACGAATGAGGTTTCACACTTTTTAACAAAATTCATATTAGCACAATTAAGTCAAGTCTCTTATTAAATCAATAAATCATTCTTTTTATCACTCTTGGCCGTTATACCTAACTTCCCATAAAGCTAGTATAGCTCTTAAGCTTTTAAAACCAAGTGTTATTCTTCTTTCAAAAAGGTTTCTTAATTCTTTTGAACTACTTCAGATTCTTTTCATTCAGGCTTAAGTCCGAAGACATTGTCGTAATTATTATTCAGGCTTAAGTCCGAAGACATTTCCTTAATTATTATTCAGTTATCACACGTACGTCTACCGTACTATATACATATTCTTTAAAATATCATGCTCGAGAGGATAGGAAGAATCACATACCTTCTCGAAATCCACCGCCAAGTTGAATATGTCGCGCAGAATCGACCTATAATACCAACACGTCTATCAACGCCTAGGCATCGCATAAAGCTTTAAGCGGAGGGTTCGCTATTCTATGGATATTTGGGCAGACTTCCCTACCCGTGAGCTACTCAAGTTCATCGTGAAAATTCTCATGTAATCAGTTCTATTATTCTTCTTTTAAACCCTTCTACTGTGATATCAGTTCAATTCTATTCTTCAATATCCGTCTAAGTATTAATACTTATTTCTATACTTCTACAGTACGTATATTCTAATTTCAAAAGGAGGATAAGGTTATTTACCTCGGTAAGCCCAATAATATCCTAGATAAAAGTCGCGCCTGAGCAAGGTTTAGCTCCTAAGTTGTACGCTCCGGTAGCTCCAAGAAAACCTTAGAAGTTCTTCACAACTTCTACTAAGGACTAAGGGATTTGGGCTAGGGTAATTTGGGCATTATAACAATACTACAAGGCAACATTTCTACCAAGGGAGGGGGGGTAGGTTTCGGCTAGGCTAGGGGGTTGCTCTCCAGAGCTTCTCAAAGGGAGGTGTGTTTGGACGAAACAACAAGAGGGAGAGGGAGGGACTTGAGACTTAGAAAGATTGCTCAATTTAGGATGAAATAACTCTTCAACAAAGGGGGTATTTATAGGTCAAGGGATGGCCAACCAAGGGCCAAGATGGTGCCAAGTGCAAGGCAAGTGTAGGGTGAGGATTTAGGCAAGTGTCCTTGGCCAACTTGCACACAAAATATCCTACCAACTACATGACAAGAATGGCCATCCATTCGGCCCAATGCCGTAACATCCATCAATGAGAGGGTGACAAGTGTCGCCTCTCGTTGATCCAACGTGTTCGTCTCGGAAAAATCCAAAAATTAGAAATGGCATAGCCGGAATTTATCCTACGCGAGTCTTGTAAAGCGTTTCGAAAAACGACTTAATCGGGTGTTGTGCAAGTGAAATCGCCCAAGCCAACTAGGGGAGGGTGACACGTGTCGCCTCCTACTGGCCCAAAATATTCCATCTTCCAAAATATCAACAATGGCCAAAATCTCGAAACAAAGTGGGCCCCAAACTCAGAATGTTCTCCCGTGGGCCCCACGTGACCATTTCCGAAAATAAAATTCCATAATTCTCTAATATTCCAAGAAGTCCGAATACCAAATCTGGGAATCCAATTCCCATTAACGAACCTTTTTCCTTCACAAAAACCGGAAACTTTTCCGTGGAAAAATCACCTCGTTCTTCCTTTCCAATTTCAATGTCGTATTCTCGTACGTACGTCCTCGCATACATACCTTGGAACTACGGGGCATAACATTATGATACAACAACAACAATAACAACATACCAATGAAGTCCCACAACGTGGGTTGGGGAGGGTAGAGTGTACGCAAACCTTACCTCTACCTTGGTAAGTAGAGAGATTGTTTCCGAAAGACCCTCGGCTCAAAACAAAACATAATCACAAGCAAAGCAAGAGAAACAGTCAGACCCGGACAAGAAATTTAAAGCAGTATGAAAATGATGGTAACAAAAGAGAATAAGCCGATAAAGCATTCTGGAAAAAGAACAGTAACTAACGCAGGTAAATAAAATAAATAAAGTACACGAAAGAACATACAACAACATAAATCAAATGACAGAGGACTATAAAACAATATTGCGCCTACTAGTATGATAGACTAAGCATGACTACAATAATAACACTACAACTGACAGTATGTAAGCGTAAGTAGGACTATGCTCAATTAACTACTACCCTTCTACCATAATCCGTGTCCACACAGCTCCCTATCTAAGGTCATGTCCTCAGTAAGTTGCACATGCGTCATATCCCGTCTAATCACCTCTCCCCAATACTTCTACGACCTACCTCTACCCCCGATGAACTCATTCATAACCAACCTCTCACACCTCCGCACTTGGACATTTGTGCCTCTCTTCTGAACATGACTGAACCATCTCAACCTCGTTTCCCCCATCTTATCCTCCACCGAGGCCATCTCACTCGTCGTTATGATGTCGAGAGATAATCACAATACTTTTGGAAAACTATAAGAGTGGTAATGTGTAATAGGTGTAATAGACTGGTGGTTGAGATATATATTATACTCTCTCTGTCCCAATTTATATGACACTTCTTTTTTTAGTCAGTTCTAAAAAGAATGACACATTTTCTTATTTGACAACAACTTAACTTTAAACTTTACTTTTTACACTTAACGATATGATCTATAACCACACAAATATCTTTGATTTGTTTTAGATCACAAGATTCAGAAGTCTTCCTTTATTTCTTAAACTCCATATCCAGTCAAACTACATTATATAAATTGGGACGGAGGGAGTGAGAAATCCAATCACATTGCCACTCTTATAGATTGAAAAATGAGAGATATCTCCTCTTCTTTTAAGAGTAAATCCTCTAACGTTTTAGCAATGGTAAAGTTCACGAAATTTAAATCCTGAAGCACTTTGAGAATAATGAAGTTGATCAAATCTTTCGTTAATATTGTGACGCTTACTCTTCTGAATTCTTGAAAAAATAAACAGAAAAGAAAAAAGAGAACATTTAAAAGATAAAAAATTGGAGGGACAATGGCATTTTTTCCATCTGTTTCTATTTTGATACTTAAGAAGATACCCAATCAGATTTTATTTAGAAAAAAAGGACATGAGTGGAGTGTTGAAACTTGTAGAAGAAGAAGAGTAAAGTGATAAAAAATAACTTCGACAAAAATTGGCAAAAATTGGTCGAAGAGCCGAGGCGCTTGATGGAAGGGCCTAGGCTCTTAATTTCCAGTAAGTTATTGAAATTACCAAAGCGAATTAGGGCCGATGCGCTTCGACGAAGGGCCGATGCTCTTGATTGGCAGTAAGCCACTGGAACTGAAAAATGAATTAGGGTCGGGGCGCTAGGGGCAAGAGCCGAGGCGCTTCCAACGGGAATTTTCAGATTTGAACCAAAAGTTGTGTCTCTTCACATAAGGTCACAACCTTTAGGTGAAAGACTGCTTATGGTCGAATTTTATGCTATATAAAGCATGTTGATCACTTGTTAGAATACACACAACACAATACACTCAACAATCAATCATTAAACTCAATTAGTGATCTAAGATTGTTGCTTGATCTTCATCTTCTTCTCACAAGAATATTTATGAAAAACACATAAAGTAAATTTCGCCAGAAGTGAAGTTCTTGTGCTAGAACTCTCACTTGTATTTATGTATTTGTTGTACTTATTGTTGTTGATTTAAAGTTATCTTGAATTACTTGAATTTATTGTGCTTATTCATTGATGAGTCTAGATTGCCATTAACAATCTAAGACAAAAATTCTCAAAAAAATTATTTTTCTGATTTGTTGAGTTTGCAAAATTTTCAGAGAATACTATTTCCTGATTTGCAAATATGGATCAATCTGGATCATCAATAGTGAAAAATCATGTGGAGAAACCGGAGAAATTCAAGGGTTCTGATTTCAAACGTTGGCAACAAAAGATGTTGTTTTATTTGACCACTCTTCATGTGGCAAATGTTCTAACTGCTGAGACTCCAATGGCATTGCCGGAAGGAGAAGGGGAGAATGCTCCTACTGATGCAGAGAGAGCCGAAAGGCTGAAGGCTGAAGGCTATTGAGACTTGGTGGAGCCAAGAGTTTCTTTGCAAGAACTACATTCTCAACGCCTTGGATGATACTCTCTATAATATATACTCCACGTTCAGATCAGCACGGGAGTTATGACAGTCATTGGAGAACAAGTACAAAACTGTAGTTGCTTGTTCCAAGAAGTCCGTCATCGAAAAGTTTCTAAACTTCAAGATGAGCGATGCAAAGGCAGTTGTCAAGCAAGTGGAGAACTCAAAGTCATTGTTCATGAACTAGAGGTTGAAGGTATGAGCCTTAACCAAAATTTCCTTGTTACTGCTATTATTAAAAAATTACCTCATTCTTGGAAGGATTTTAAGGTTTATTTGAAGCATCTAACGGAGGAAATGAGTCTTGAGCAACTGATTCTGAAAATTCATGTTGAAGAGGACAACCGGAAGAATGAAAGGGCTGATGTTGTTTCATTGGAGCCTAATGTTGCCAACATGGTAGAAGACAATTCTTTCAATGCCAAGTTTTAGAAAGGCAAGGGCAAATTTGTTGGTGTCAAGCCATCTTTTGCGATCGGGAGGAATGCACTAGCCCCACAAAGGACCAATGCATTCAAGAAACCACAACCGAGACTATGTTGGGTATATGGCAAACCTGGGCACAGGGTAAAAGATTGTCGCCTTCGCAAGAGTCAAGGTGGTGGTGTTGGAGGTTCGAGTAATGTCAACCAAACTAACCGGACTGAAACTAAGAACCAATTTATTGGTGTTGTTGCTGCACAAGCAAATTTAGTTATCAATTCAACCGAATGGTGGATGGACACAGGTGCTACAATGCACGTATGTTCCGAAAAGGACATGTTTTCATCTTACCAAGCCATCAAGGATGGAGAACCACTATTCGTGGGAAATGCCGCTGCTGTGAAGGTAGAAGGGAAAGGGAATGTGACTTTGAGGCTCACTTCCGGGAATGATCTTGTGCTCACAAATGTGTTGCACGTGCGTGAAATTTGTAAGAATCTAATTTCTGGGCATGTTCTTAGTAACAAAGGCTTCAAAATTGTAATAGAATCTGACAAATTTATACTCACCAAAGGTGGGGTATATGTAGGAAAGGGTTACATCAGTAAGGGGCTCTTCAAACTAAGTATTGTACCTACTCAGGCAATTGTCATTATTAATGAAAACATAGGCACTAGCACTGCTTCTATGTATATGGTTATTCCCCTTCTTTATGGCATTCTCGATTAGGCCATGTTAATTATCGGTCCTTACAAAGAATGGTAAAGATAGACATGTTTCCAAAGTGTTTTATGAATTAAATAACTAAATGTGGGGTTTGCATAGAATCAAAATATGCAAGTCATCCTCATAAACCTGTTGTGAAATCAAATGAAGTGCTTGGTTTAATTCATAGTGATTTGTGTGATTACTAAGCAACCCCATCTCATGGAGGAAAGAATTATTATATATCGTTTATCGATGATTGCAGTAAATTTTGTTATGTATACTTAATACATACCAAAGATGAGGCTTTGAACATGTTTAAAACATACAAAACATAAGTGGAAAACCAATTTGACAAAAGAATTAAAATTCTAAGGTCAGATAGAGGTGGTGAATATCAATCGAATGGGTTCAAAGAATTTTGTTCTTCTCATGATATAATTCATCAAACCACTGCGCCATACACTTCAAAACAAAATAGAATTGCCGAACATAAGAATAGAACATTGAAAAATATGATAAATTCTATGTTGATTAGTTCGGGGGAACCCTTTAGTCTATGGGTGAGACGTTAATGACTGAAAATATGATATTGAACAAAATTTCTCAAAAGAAAAAATGATCATTCTCCTTATGAATTATGGAAATGACGATTGCATACTTTCAAAAGAATGAAAGTGTGGGGTTGCCTAGTAAAAGTTCAAGTTCCCTTACCAAAGAGAACTAAACTTGGAGAGAAAAATGGTGGATTGCATATATATTGGTCATGCCAATAATAGTGCAGCATATAAGTTTTTGATGTATCATTCAGATGTTGAAGGTATTCACAAAAATACACTTATGGAATCTGTTGAAGCAGAATTGTTTGAGGATATTTTTCCTTACAAAGACAAGGATAAAAGTGTTCCTAATCATAAGAAGAGGACACTGCCTCAAAATAAGTCAAACCAAAATGATGATAATCTTACTTCATCGGTTCAAGAAGAAAATTCTGAACCAAGGAGAAGTAAAACGTGGAAAAGTCGTCAAAGATTTTGGACCGGACTTTATGACCTTTTTCGTTGAAGGAAAACCTCAAACATATAGGGCTATTATGGAATAATTCGAAGTACCTTATTGGAAGGAGGCTATCCAAAGTGAGGTAGAATCTATTAAAAAATAATACATGAAAATTAGTTGATCTCCCTCCGGGACAAACACCAATAGGCCATAAATGGATCTTCAAACAGAAACTAAGGCCTGATGGTACTATAGAAAAATATAAAGCACGTATAGTAGCCAAAGGGTTTAGACAAAAGGAAGGTGTAGATTTCTTTGATACCTACTCACTAGTATCTACAATTACGTCTATAAGGACGTTAATTGCTATAGTAGCGATTCACAATTTGGAAATACACCAAATGGATGTGAAGACTGTATTCCTAAATGGTGAACTAGATGAAGAAATTTACATGGAACAACCCGAAGGGTTTATTGTTAAAGGTCAAGAGAAGAAATTCTGTAAGTTGATTAAGTCTTTATATGGAAACAGGCTCCAAAACAATGACATGAAAAATTTGATAATACATTATTATCAAATGGTTTTCAAATAAATGAATATGACAAATGTGTCTACATTAAGGAGTGTAATAATGCATATGTCATTATATGCTTGTATGTGGATGATATGCTAATTATGGGAACAAGTAAGGATGTAATTAACCAAACTAAGAAGATGTTGCATGCCTCTTTCGATATGAAAGATATAAGAATAACGCATGTCATTCTTGGTATTAGAATTCAAAGAAATTCTGAGGGTTATATATTTGTCACGACCCGACCCCGGGCCCGCGACTGGTGCCCTACCTGGGCACCCTTACAGGTATACATTAGAGATAATCAGCGGAACATACATGAATAAAACAACAGAAATAAAACAACAGGTTAGCCTATAGGGCTACCTTCCTGTACATTTATATATACAATCAAGCGATTTCTTTTCCTTTACAACCGACCACAACTGTGACTACTGCACTTAAGAGTTTTAACATAACAATCGTATGGACAGGGCCCCGCCATACCTGATTATACGAATCTACAACCTCGTGGAAAACTGCATCAAGAGATAAGCCTCGAGCCAATGGAGCTTTTTCCCAAACACTAAACCGAGATCCTAAGAGCAAGGATCACCAACTGGTACCTAAACTGCGGGCATTTAACGCACTGGCGGGGTCAAGACAACAAAAATTTAATATGGAACTAAATAAGGTACATTAAACAAAACATATCTGTATAAAAGCATGACAGGGGTAAGTATAAAAAGGGTAAATACCTGAACCTACCATGTCATTACCATCACGTGAACTTAATCGTACCTTATTATCTTTTCCCATTTCAATAAAAGTTATAGTCACTTTCTTACGTACTTACTTCGGAAAATCATCAAGTTCACTACCATATAACTTACTTACCTTACATAACCTACTCCGACCCTTTATGGAGGGACGCCTATACTGCCCGGCCCAATCTGGGACGCGATAAGGTCACATAGTCTGCCCATACAGGTATACTGCCCGGCCCATTTCTGGGACGATAATGTCATATAGTCTGCCCGTAAAGGTATACTGCCCGGCCCATTTCTGGGACGATAATGTCATATAGTTCGCGTAAAGGTATAACGCCCGCCCATTTCGGGACGATAATGTCATATAGTTCGCCCAGAAGGTATATCGTCCGCCCATTTCGGGACGATAATGTCATATAGTTCGCGTCAGAAAGGTATACGCCTCGCCTATTTCGGGACGATAATGTCATATACCGCGTCAGAAGGTATCTCGCCCGCCCATTTCCGGGACGATAATGTCATATAGTGCGCCTCAAAGGTATACTACCCGCCCATTTCGGGACGATAATGTCATATAGTGCGCGTAGAAGGTATCTCGCCGGCCATTTCTGGGACGATAATGTCATATAAAATCCGGGAATTTAACCCAACGTACCACGCACCTCTACTTCTTTAGAAAGACTCTTTTTCAAATAAATCTTCCCAGATACTAGCAACTATAGTATCAAGTCCTATCCACCCTTTTAAGACAAGTCACAATACCTTTTTAGAAATACATTTACCGGCTTCTAAATCAAGTGACTTCTTTATTAAAAACCTTAAGCAATTGGTACAATTTGCCCTTCTTTATTTCAAATCAATTCTTTGCTTACATTATTAGAGAAAACCATTCTCTTAACCTTCCATAAAGCCGTTATAACCAACTTCCCATAAAGCAGTTATAACCCTTTATGATTTTAGACCAACTCATTCCTTTTTATAACCAAGAGACTTCTACTTTTTGAAACCAAGTATTATATACTTTCAAGTCAATTCTCTTAACTTTCAAAAAAAAAAAAATACAATTAGTCTCTTAACCTTTAGAACTCAAGTGACTCCTTTTATTATAAAACCTTAGGCAATTGATGCCTTAAACTCAAATTGCCTTTTCACTAAAATCAAGTCATTTATCTTTCCATAAAGCAAATATAACCAACTTCCCATAAAGTCGTTATATTCACTTTATACCTTAGCCAAAAATATAATTTCCTATCCAAGGGACTTATACGTTTAAGTCGGAACAAGTATCACATACTTTAAAAAAATCTTCAAGTCCCTTAACTTAATAAAACTTAAGACATCCTTTATTCTTTCAAAGAAGTGAGTTAATCTCCTCACTCACCCGACTTGGCTATTCATAAAACTAGTAAAGGATATCAAGGTGTCAGACGCTCACCGTACTACATACGTGCAACTAGTCATGCTCAAAAGATAGGAAAAGTTCTACATCGAGTAAATCACACAACTACCTCTTAACTTCTAAGAGTAGAAGGAAACATGAAATGATACCACAGGTATATTACGTACATAGAATCATGCCAAAGGAAGGAAGAGGTTCACATACCTCGCGACGATTATCGACAAGTAGCAAAATGCTCCAAAGTACTTCAACCTTGATAGCTATCCCATCCTTCAAGTAGGATACGCTATACTTAGTACTTCAACCTATAATGGGCACAATACGTCCATTAACCTCTTTACTTCAAACGTAGAATATTCTAAGTGCTAAGTCGCTAAATTCTACGGAAAATCGGACAAAGACCTCCTTTGTTTTTACTTACTTTGCCACCTTTTTCAAGGCCGAATACAATAACCAAACACGCCACATTTAAGGCCCAATCAATGCAATCAACAATAGGGGATTACACGCCTACTAGACGTGTAAAATTCCGCCCCACAATAGATATCAAACTATATGTCCAATTCGGCTACATTGAGTGCCATAACACCAATTCTTATCCAATTTCCATTTCAATCCAAGTTGTTAGTATAACATGATATCAAGTCGCAATTGATTAAACTACTATAATCTTCAAGTATGTAACACGCGACGATTCTATTAAACGACCAAATTGTAATCCAACTTCACATGGCTTACATTACATTTCGGATTTAAGGCTACAAGCAATCCATAATACTTATAAACTTCAACATATCAACTTCATGCTAGCAACATGTAAAGCTAACAACAACAATATATACATAATCTTGTAACACTATTAAGAGACAAGATTATACCTCAACGAATCTCAATCCAACTCCAAATCCGAAGTCGCTTCCTTAGCAACTTAGAGCCTCTTCAAGACACTTCAATCCGCTACTTGAGACCCTTAGTGTTATACCCCGTAGTTTCAAGGTATGTATGCGAGGACGTACGTACGAGAATACGACATTGGAATTGGAATGGAAGAAAGAGGTGATTTTTCCACGGAAAAGTTTCCGGTTTTTGTGAAGGAAAAAGATTCGTTAATGGGAATTGGATTCCCAGATTTGGTATTCGGACTTCTTGGAATTTTTGAGAATTATGGAATTTTATTTTCGGAAATGGTCACGTGGGGCCCACGGGAGAAAATTTACTGCCATGGGGCCCACTTTGTTTTGAGATTTTGGCCATTGTGGATATTTTGGAAGATGAAATATTTTGGACGAGTAGAGGGCGACACGTGTCACCCCTAGTTGGCTCGACGAATTCCACTTTGTACACAACACCCGCTTAGAGTCGTTTTTCGACTAAACGCTTTACACAACTCGCAGAGGATAAATTCGCCATGTCGCTTCTTATTTTTGCGGATTTTTCCGAGAGACGAACACGTTGATCAACGAGAGGCGACACTTGTCACCCTCTCATTGATGGATGTCACACTAATAGGCCGATTGGGATGGCTTGTTTTGTCTTGAGTTGGTAGGATATTTTGTGTGCAAGTTGGCCAAGGACACTTGCCTAAATCTTCACCCTACACTTGCCTTGCACTTGGCATAATTGGCCATTGGTTGGCCATGTCTTGACCTATAAATACCCCCTTTGTCAAGAGTTATTTCATCCTAAATTGAGCAATCTATCTAAGTCTCAAATCCTCCTCTCCTCTCTGTTGTTCATCCAAACACACCCTCCCCTTTGAGAAGCTCCCAGCCGAGAGCAACCCCTCTAAAGCTAGCCTAGCCAAACACTACCCCCTCCCTTGGTAGAAAAGTTTCCTTCTAGTATCGTTATAATGCCCGAATTACCCTAGCCCAAATCCCTTAGTCCTTAGTAGAAGTTGTGAAGAACTTCTAAGGTTTTATTGAGCTACCGGAGCGCACAACTTAGGAGCTAAACCTTGCTCAGGCGCGACTTTTATCTAGGATATTATTGGGCTTACCGAGGTAAATAACCTTATCCTCCTTTTGTAATTAGAATATATATACTGTAGAAGTATAGGAATAAGTATTAAATACTTAGAAGGATATCGAGAATAGAATTGAATCGCTATCACAAGTAGGGGTTTAAAAGATGAATAATAGAATCAGATTTACATAGATCGTTTTCACATGAGACTTGAGTAGCTCACCGTAGGGAAGTGCGCCCAAATGACCATAGAATAACGAACCCTCCGCTTAGAACTTTGTACAAGATACCGACGTTGATAGACGTATTTGATCGTTATAGGTCGATACTGCGCGACATATTCAACTTGGCAGAGGTTTTCACGGTAAGGTATGTGATTCTTCCTAAAGCATGATATTTTACAATATATAGTACGTTAGACGATACGTGTTAATCGAATAATAACTACGGCAATGTCTTTGACTTAAGCTCGAATAATACTTACGGAATGCCACGCTTAAGCTCGAATAATACTACAGAATGCCTCACGCTTAAGCTGAATAATAAAGAATCAAAACATTTCAAAAGAATATCGAATCATTTTTAATGTAAGAGTAACACTTGGTTTTAAAAGTCAAGAATTATACTAGCTTTATGGGAGGTTAGGTATAACGGCCAAGAGTGATAAAAAGAACGATTTATTGAATTAAGGAAATAAGAGACTTGACTTATTATACTAAAATTGAATTTTGTTAAAAGTGTGAAACCTCATTAGTGAGTAATTAGTATTTTTGAAAGGAATGATGTTTTACCAATCGTAATAAATGTCGAACAAACCACAAAGTAGCTTAATAAAGGGAATTATTTTGACTAATAAGGTATTATTAAAACTAGTAGAAACTTCCATCTGCATAGGAGCTAAGATGAGACAAAAGGATATTACATTTACTAGATCATGGTTGCTGTAATAAGGTTGTTACGAATAATAATAACCTACTCACACTTAGGGTATATGTTTCTCAAATTGTTTTTACAAACCCTTTCGAAAATGAGAAACTTGAGTAATTGAAATTAGGCAAACTTGAACGTTAGGAAAAGAATGTTGTTACTTGATTTTACAAGGAGAAGTGTTTTAATGAACTTCAAAAGATAATTACTCTATTTTTATACTACTTGTATCAGGTGACTTTTGTAAAAGAAACGGATCTTTTAAAAGAGTAATACATGAAGTACTGGGGCTAACAACCAACTTGTTAACATAATATAGAAAGTACCTTGTGTGAATAACTTGATTGTATTGATTTGTGATAGTCTTGTAATATTTTCTTGTTGACTTGATAAGTAAACATGTTAGGATGCTACGTGAGTTAGTATCTTGTGATATTTGTGTAAAGGGGTTTTTCCTTGTTGTGCTTATGTTGTTTAGCAATAAGCGGTTATGTTGATATTATATCATTCATAACTCCGGTTAAGCCGCCGACGCGGGTAGACTCAAAGCGGTCGATGGACCTATGATTCGAGAATACCTTACGCGGTCTCAGATGGCCTATGCGCGAATCGCGGAGTTCCGTGTAGTACGCGCCCTCGTGGTCGCGCGGTTCAGTAGCCACGCGACGACGTGTTCAGACGCCGCCGGGAGTAGCTACCTCGACGCGGGTTATACCTCATGCGGGCCTATCTGCTTGGCCTACGCGAGTCGCGGAAGTTCCAGGATCGGATGCGCACATTAGATATCGCGCGAGTGGCCGCTTTGATCATGCGTGACGGCCAGACAGATCTCATAATACGCTTTATGACCTTGTTGCATCGTGGTTTTAGTAGTCGGCTATGCCTTCGCATTTACCCCGCATTCTATTGTGATGACTTTGAGGGCATGAGTCCTCGACTTGGCATGATCGCTATTTATCAGGAATCAGAGTGTTGGCTTATCATACCGCCTCCCGCCTTATATAGACTACTATGATTTCATTTACTGATTTTCGCCACATACTTGTAATTGTTATCGACTCCTTCTGGGCCGCGTTCATGCCGCAGTAAAGGTACTCCTACCGTTGATCCTCGTTCTTAGGATCACCGCCATTGGCTGGGAAAGCTCCGCTTCTCCTAAGCTTAGCATTTTGGTACGGTCCCTGTCGTTGTAGATATTTGTATTCAGGGTATGGCGGGCCCCGCCCGCCATTGTTGTTTTAAACTCTTAGAGGTCCGTAGACCAATTGTAAGGTTGGGATGTAATCGCTTTGGGGTTATTTATATACATTATGCCGAAAGGCAACTTTTTCCGTAAACCGCGGTCTTACTTATACTCGTTTCATATTCGTTGTTTTATATTCCGCTGGTTTTTCTCTCGATGTATGACTACTGGGTGCCCGTAAGGCACGACCACGCCCCGAACGGGTCGTGACAAAAGTGGTATCGAGCGATTAATCTCGGAAAGTGTCTACGCATCGTATCTAGTAGAAGTCTTGATTATCGGTGTCGTGCACCACACCAATAATCGTGAGGCTATAGGATATTTAGGATTGGTTTCCATTCTTCTCACTCGAGATCGTGCTTTAGAGCCGTGTTATAAGTTGGACCTCTAACGTATTCCTTTCCTTTACTGATGCCTCCGCCAGTAACTCGGGCCCGTGGCAAGGCACAAGGAGCGCGAGCAGAGTACAGAGATTTAGCGGCACAGCCCAATCATCACCCGTGATGCTTCACGCGGAGTTACGAGACGCCGCCAGCAGTAGAGAGTTTACACGCGCAGCAGCTCATCGCGGTCATGACATCCGACTTTCGCCCACTATTGGAGCGAAAAATATGGATTGGAAGGAGACTACTGTTTAGCAAAGGACTTGGCAGCAGAGTATTTTATGTACCAGATTCCAAGGATATTGATGCTTATCTAAGAAGCGGTTGTGAGGAGTAGCTCTTGACCGTGGACGAGCCAGCCATGCTCAGGATTATGTGCCGGGCCGAGAGAGGTAGAGATCGACAGAGTGACCGAGAGCGCAGTAAGAGGCCCGATTGGCGTGATCATTTGGTAACTCGAGGCGACCGCTCGCCAGCAGATTAGACATGCGCCTCCGCTGGGCAGAGTGTCCTCCACTGTGGTTCGCTTTTTCCTCGTTCACAGTGGCGGTGTCATCCCGGAAGTGCCGCTTTTTATCGCGGTGCTTGTTTTTATTGCGGCCGTGGCCATATGGCAAGGGAATATTCTATGAGGAAGGATACAAGCACGAGGACTCACCTACTAGACCGGGCCAGTGATGCAGTGGTTCGGAGAGGAGGGGTGTTAGCTGTAGAGGTCACCCCACCTCGGTGTGGCCGTTGTGGTCGATGTCATCGTGGGAGTGTCGCTCCTCCGCGCCTTGTTATGTTTGCGACGCAGGCCATTTTGCGAGGAATTGTCCACCAAGGGTGGTGCGGATGTAGAGACTCGGCCTTCGTGATCGGTGGATAGTTCATCACCTTCCCCACGGCACAAAGCAGGGTTTGATTAGAACGACCTAAGGAAGTGCCGCGTAGATACAGTATATCCTTAACCCTTTAGAGATTTATATGTGTAGCGAATATCTTAAGTATTATTTTCAGATAGCATTGTGTTAATCGTGGATTGGGAATCATGATTAGTTAATCGTGAGCTAGTGTTTGACGCTGTCGGGTTGGGTTGAGGCCACGCGGTCGACCTGGCCCGCTTGGTGGTGGGTCGTTTTGGTGGTCCCGCCGTAGTAGGTCACTAGGATGTTAGGCCCAAGTTTAGTTAACCAACGACGAGTTCGTGGATACATTCGACCAAAGAGTCGGGCCGGCGAGGTCACCCGCCTTGTCTTCAGCAAAGACGTGGTACTTGCAGGGGTGATTATGCCGTAAAGGTTGTAAGGTCGCACGGGTGCCTACCTTCACCTTATGATGCAGTGGAGCCTGTGGTACGATCGTTTTTGTTTTGGAAGTTTTACCAGCAGGTTAAGAACTCGTAAGTCTCGACCGCATTCGCTTCTGCGTTTGGATTTCGTGAATAGTTGTGGGGATTGTTGTCTCGAGAGGGAATGTTTAAGCTACCATTTTCGTGATTCGGATGTCGCCTTAGGAAGCCTTGTAGGGGCGGAAGTATAAGTTGCCGATCGATTGGTTCGATGTTGGCAAGGTTCAGATAGTTGGTTCAGGTTTGTTCCAGCAGACTGTGGATAGGGTGTGACGAGTTTTGGAAAACAGAGGAAACTTAGTCGTGTTACTTTGGGCCTTTTTGAGTTCATGTGAAGATTAGGCCAGGTTGCCTATATGTTAGCATTGCCGTCCGACTTAGGAGGCAGTACGTCCGGTTTTTCGTATTGTTATGTTCGGGAAGGTATCGGAAATCCACCCAGAGTGTTCCCAGTTAATGATGACCACGTTAGAGATAGTAACCCCGAGATTTGGAAACTAAGCAGTAACAGAAGGGTGGTAAGAGTTCGAGCGTACAAGAAGTGTACGACATCCTCGCCGATCGCAGCAGCCCTGCACCATTTGTTGGGTCGCCGAGCAGGCTCGCGACAAAGTGACAAAAGTGGTATCACGACGAGTAAGGAAGAACGGCATGTATTACGAGCATGGTGTGATCATTCGCTTGTAAAGAGTGGGCGGAGCATCTTTTTAGATCTCGAGTAGGAATATTTTGTGATAGAGGTGATTCCTCGTGGACTTGGAGATAAGTATGCGCGCTTGTTGTGTTGTGACCAGCGTGGTACGGTTGTTTCCGTAAGATATAGCAAGGACTATCTCGCGCCGCTTGTTTTGATATTTGAAGGAACATTCGGACGAATGTTTCTACGAGGGGAGAATGTTATACCGTAGTTTCAAGGTATGTATGCGAGGACGCACGCATTTGAGAATACGACATCGAATTGGAATGGAAGAAAGAGGTGATTTTTCCACGGAAAAGTTTCCGCTTTTGTGAAGGAAAAGATTCGTTAATGGGAATTGGATTCCCAGATTTGGTATTCGACTTCTTGGAATTTTAGAGAATTATGGAATTTTATTTTGGAAATGGTCACGTGGGCCCACGGAGAAAATTTACGCTTATGGGCCCACTTTGTTTTCGAGATTTTGGCCATTGTGGATATTTTGGAAGATGAAATATTTTGACGAGTAGAGGGCGACACGTGTCACCCCCTAGTTGGCTTGGACGAATTCCACTTTGTACACAACACCCGCTAGAGTCGTTTTCGACTAAACGCTTTACACAACTCGCGTAGGATAAATTCCGCTATGTCGCTTCTTATTTTTGGCGGATTTTTCCGAGAGACGAACACGTTGATCAACGAGAGGGCGACACTTGTCACCCTCTCATTGATGGATGTCACACTACAATGGCCGATCGGGATGGCTTGTTTTGTCTTGAGTTGGTAGGATATTTTGCGCAAGTCGCCAAGGACACTTGCCTAAATCTTCACCCTACACTTGCCTTGCACTTGGCATAATCTTGGCCATTGGTTGGCCATGTCTTGACCTATAAATACCCTTGTCAAGAGTTATTTCATCCTAAATCGAGCAATCTATCTAAGTCTCAAATCCTCCCTCTCCCTCTTGTTGTTTCGTCCAAACACACCCCTCCCCTTTGAGAAGCCCCAGCCGAGAGCAACCCCTCTAAAGCTAGCCTAGCCAAACACTACCCCCTCCCTTGGTAGAAAAGTTGCCTCTAGTATCGTTATAATGCCCGAATTACCCTAGCCCAAATCCCTTAGTCCTTAGTAGGTTGTGAAGAACTTCTAAGGTTTTATCGAGCTAATGAGCGCACAACTTAGAGCTAAACCTTGCTCAGCGCGACTTTTATCTAGGATATTATTGGGCTTACCGAGGTAAATAACCTTATCCTCCTTTGTAATTAGAATATATATACCGTAGAAGTATAGAATAAGTATTAAATACTTGTAGGATATCGTATAGTAATGAATCATATCACAGGGCGGTTTAAAATATGAATAATAGAATCAGATTTACATAGACTGCTTTCACAGAGACTCGAGTAGCTCACCGGCAGGGAAGTGCTGCCCAAATGACCATGTAATAACGAACCTCTCGCTTAGAACTTTGTACAGCATACCGACGCTGATAGATGTATTTGATCGTTATAGGTCGATATCTGCGCGACATATTCAACTTGGCGAGGTTTTCGCGAGAAGGTATGTGATTCTTCCTAAAGCATGATATTTTACAATATATATAGTACGAGACGCATACGTGTTAACTGAATAATAACTACGGCAATGTCTTTGACTTAAGCTCGAATAATACTTACAGAATGCCTCACGCTTAAGCTCGAATAATACTTGCAGAATGCCTCACTCGCTTAAGCTCGAATAATAAAGAATCAAAACATTTCAAAAGAATATCAATCATTTTACGTAAGAGTAACACTTGGTTTTAAAAGTCAAGAATTATACTAGCTTTATGGGAGGTTAGGTATAACGGCCAAGAGTGATAAAAGAACGATTTATTGAATTAAGGAAATAAGAGACTTGACTTATTATACTAAAATTGAATTTTGTTAAAAAGTGTGAAACCTCATTAGTGAGTAATTAGTATTTTTGAAAGGAATGATGTTTTACCAATCGTAATAAATGTCGAACAAACCACAAGAAATGCTTAATAAAGGGAATTATTTTGACTAATAAGGTATTATTAAAACTAGTAAACTTCCATCCGCATAGGAGCTAAGATGAGACAAAAGGATATTACATTTACTAGATCATGGTTCTTTGTAATAAGGTTGTTACGAATAATAATAACCTACTCACACTTAGGGTATATGTTTCTCAAATTGTTTTTACAAACCCTTTCAAAATGAGAAACTTGAGTAATTGAAATTAGGCAAACTTGAACGTTAGGAAAAGAATGTTGTTACTTGATTTTACAAGGAGAAGTGTTTTAATGAACTTCAAAAGATAATTACTCTATTTTTATACTACTGGTATTGTGTGACTTTTGTAAAAGAAACGGATCTTTTAAAAGAGTAATACATGAAGTACTTGGGGCTAACAACCCAACTTGTTAACATAATATAGAAAGTACCTTGTGTGAATAACTTGATTGTATTGATTTGTGATAGTCTTGTAATATTTTCTTGTTGACTTGATAAGTAAACATGTTAGGATGCTACGAGTTAGTATCTTGTGATATTTGTGTAAAGGGGTTTTTCCTTGTCGCTTATGTTGTTTAGCAATAAGCGTTATGTTGATATTATATCATTCATAACTCCGGTTAAGCCGCCCACGCGGTAGACTCAAAGTGGTCGATGGACCTATGATTCGAGAATACCTTACGCGGTCTCAGATGGCCGGCGCGAATCGCGGAGTTCCAGTTAGTACGCGCCCTTGTGGTCACGCGGTTCTTGTAGCCATGCGGACGACGTGTCTAGACGCCGCCGGAGTAGCTACCTCGATGCGGGTTATACCTCATGCGGCCTATCTGCTTGGCCTACGCGAGTCGCGGAAGTTCCAGGATCGGATGCGCACATTAGATATCGCGGGCGAGTGGCGGCTTTGATCATGTGACGGCCAGACAGATCTCATAATACGCTTTATGACCTTGTTGGTACTGGGTTTTAGTAGTCGGCTATGCCTTCGCATTTACCCCGCACGGTTCTATTGTGATGACTTTGAGGCACGAGTCCCCGACTTGCATGATCGCTATTTATCAGGAATCAGAGTGTTGGCTTATCATACCGCTCTCCCGCTTTATATAGACTACTATGATTTCATTTACGATTTTCGGGCCACATACTGGTAATTGCCAGATCGACCTCCTTCGGGCCGCGTTCATGCCGCAGTAAAGCGTACTCCTACCGTTGATCCTCGTTTAGGATCACCGCTGGGCTGGAAAGCTCCGCTTCTCGGAAGCTTAGCATTTTGGTACGGTCCCCGTTGTAGATATTTGTATTCAGGGTACGGCGGGCCCCGTCCCGCCATTGTTGTTTTAAACTCTGCAGGTCCCAGACTGTTGTAAGGTTGGGATGTAATCGCTCGCTTGGGGTTATTTATATACATTATGCCGAAGGCAACTTTTTCCCGTAAACCGTGTCTTACTTATACTGCTTCATATCTTGGTTGTTTTATATTCCGCTGGTTTTTCTCTCGATGTATGACTACTGGGTGCGGGTAAGGCACGACCACGCCCCGAACGGGTCGTGACAAAAGTGGTATCGAGCGCTTAATCCTCGGAAAGTGTCTCTGCATCGTATCTAGTAGAAGTCTTGATTATCGCGTGTCGCGCACCACACCAATAATCGTGAGGCTATAGGATATTTAGGATTGGTTTCCATTCTTCTCACTCGAGATCGTGCTTTAGAGCCGTGTTATAAGTTGGACCCTCTAACGTATTCCTTTCCTTTACGGTGATGCCTCCGCCAGTAACTCGCCTGTAGCGGCAAGGCACCAAGGAGCGCGAGTAGCAGAGTCTGCAGATTTAGATGGCACAGCCCAATCATCACCAGGGTGATGCTTCACGCGGGAGTTCGAGACGCCGCCACAGAAGAGAGTTTACACGCAGCAGCTTCCTATCGCGGTCATGACATCCGACTTTCGCCCACGGCTTGGAGCAGAAAATATGGATTGAAGGAGACGCCCCGCTGCTAGCAAAGGACTTGGCGGCAGAGTATTTTATGTACCAGTATTCCAAGGATATTGATGCTTATCTAAAGGCGGTTGTGAGGAGTAGCTCTTCACCGTGGACGAGCCAGCCATGCTCAGATTATGTGCGTGGCCGAGAGAGGTAGAGATCGACAGAGTGACCGAGAGCGCGTAAGAGGGCCCGATTGGCGGATCATTTGGTAACTCTCGAGGCGACCGCCTCGCAGCAGATTAGACATGCGCCTCCGCCAAAGGCAGAGTGTCCCTCCACGTGGTTCGCTTTTTCCTCGTTGTTCACAGGTGGCAGTGTGTCATCCCGGAAGTGCCGCTTTTTATCGGGTGCTTGTTTTTATTGCGCCGCCGTGGCCATATGGCAAGGGAATGTTCTATGAGGAAGGATACAAGCACGAGGACTCACCTACTGTACCGGGCCATGGATGCAGTGTTCGGAGAGGAGGGTGTTAGCTGAGAGGTCACCCCACCTCGGCTGCCAGTGGTCGATGTCATCGCGGGAGTGTCGCTCCTCCGCGTCGCCTTGTTATGTTTGCGACAGCAGGCCATTTTGGCGAGGAATTGTCCACCGAGGTGGCGCGATGTAGAGACTGCCTTCGTGATCGGTGGATAGTTCATCACCTTCCTCACGCATACACAAGCAGGCGGGTTTGATTAGAACGACCTAAGGGAAGTGCCGCAGAGATACTGGTATATCCTTAACCCTTTAGAGATTTATATGTAGCGAATATCTTAAGTATTATTTTCGATAGCATTGTGTTAATCGTGATTGGGAATCATGATTAGTTAATCGAGGAGCTAGTGTTTGACGTCACGTTGGGTTGAGGCTACGCGGCGGTCGACCCGTGGCCCGCTTTGGTGGGGTCAGTTTTTGGTGGTCCCACGTAGTAGGGTCACTAGGATGTTAGGCCCAAGTTTAGTTAACCAACGACGAGTTCGTGGATACATTCGACCATGAGTCGGGCCGGCGAGGTCACCCGCCTTGTCTTCTAGCAATCGCGGTACTCGGTAGGGGTGATTATGCCGTAAAGGTTGTAAGGCTGCACGGGGTGCCTACCTTCACCTTATGACAGATAGTGGAGCCCAGGGTACGACTGTTCTTTGTTTTGGAAGTTTTACCAGGCAGGGTTAAGAACTCAGGTAAGTCTCGACCGCATTCGCCTCTGGCAATGTTTGGATTTCGAATAGTTGTGGGATTGTTGTCTCCTGTAGAGGGAATGTTTAAGCTACCATTTTCGTGATTCGGATGTCGCCTTAGGAAGCCTTGTAGGGCGGAAGTATAAGTTGCCGATCGATTGGTTCGATGTTGGCGCGTTCAGATAGTTGGTTCAGTTTGTTCCACAGATGGATAAAGTGACGAGTTTTGGAAAACAGAGGAAACTTAGTCGTGTTACTTTGGGCCTTTTTGAGTTCATGTGAAGATTAGGCCAGGTTGCCTATATGTTAGCATTGCCGTCCGACTTAGGAGGCAGTACGTCCGGTTTTTCGTATTGTTATGTTCGGGAAGGTATCGGAAATCCACCCAGAGTGTTCCCAGTTAATGATGACCACGTTAGAGATAGTAACCCCGAGATTTGGAAACTAAGCAGTAACAGAAGGGTGGTAAGAGTTCGAGCGTACAAGAAGTGTACGACATCCTCAGCGATCGCAAGCAGCCCGGTACCATTTGTTGGGTCGTCAGAGCAGGGCTCGCGACAAAGTGACAAAAGTGGTATCACGACGAGTAAGGGAAGAACGAGCATGTATTACGAGCATAGGTGTGATCATTCGTTTGTAAAGAGTGGGGCGGAGCATCTTTTAGATCTCGAGTAGGAATATTTTGTGATAGGTGATTCCTCGTGGACTTGGAGATAAGTATGCGCTGTTGTGTTGTGACCAGCGTGGCATGGTTGTTTCCGTAAGTATAGCGAAGGACTATCGCGCCCGCTTGTTTTGATACCTAGAAGGAACATTCGACGAATGTTTCTACGAGGAGGAGAATGTTATACCCGTAGTTTCAAGGTATGTATGCGAGGACGCACGCATTTGAGAATACGACATCGAATTGGAATGGAAGAAAGAGGTGATTTTTCCACTAAAAGTTTCCGGTTTTGTGAAGGAAAAGATTCGTTAATGGGAATTGGATTCCCGTGATTTGGTATTCGGACTTCTTGGAATTTTAGAGAATTATGGAATTTTATTTTGGAAATGGTCACGTGGGGCCCACGGAGAAAATTTACGGTTTGTGGGGCCCACTTTGTTTTGAGATTTTGGCCATTGTGGATATTTTCTAAGATGAAATATTTTGACGAGTAGGAGGCGACACGTGTCACCCCCTAGTTGGCTCGACGAATTCCACTTTGTACACAACACCCGCTTAGAGTCGTTTTCGATAAACGCTTTACACAACTCGCGTAGGATAAATTCCGGCTATGTCGTTTCTTATTTTTGCGGATTTTTCCGAGAGACGTAACACGTTGGACCAACGAGAGGGCGACACTTGTCACCCTCTCATTGATGGATGTCACACGGCAATAGGGCCGATTGGGATGGCTTGTTTTGTCTTGGAGTTGGTAGGATATTTTGTGTGCAAGTTGGCCAAGGACACTTGCCTAAATCTTCACCCTACACTTGCCTTGCACTTGGCATAATCTTGGCCATTGGTCACATGTCTTGACCTATAAATACCCCTTGTTGAAGAGTTATTTCATCCTAAATTGAGCAATCTATCTAAGTCTCAAATCCCTCCCTCTCCCTCTTGTTGTTTCATCCAAACACACCCCTCCCCTTTTGAGAAGCCCTAGCCGAGAGCAACCCCTCTAAAGCTAGCCTAGCCAAACACTACCCCTCCCTGGTAGAAAAGTTGCCTTCTAGTATCGTTATAATGCCCGAATTACCCTAGCCCAAATCCCTTAGTCCTTAGTAGAAGTTGTGAAGAACTTCTAAGGTTTTATCGAGCCACCGAGCGCACAACTTAGAGCTAAACCTTGCTCAGCGCGACTTTTATCTAGGATATTATTGGGCTTACCGAGGTAAATAACCTTATCCTCCTTTGTAATTAGAATATATATACCGTAGAGAAGTATAGGAATAAGTATTAAATACTTAGAAGGATATTGCAGAATAGAATTGAATCATATCACAAAGAAGGGTTTAAAATATGAATAATAGAATCAGATTTACATGGGACTGTTTTCACAATGAGACTCGAGTAGCTCACCGGCAGGGAAGTGCGCCCAAATGACCATAGAATAACGAACCCTCCGCTTAGAACTTTGTACAAGATACCGACGTTGATAGATGTATTTGATCGTTATAGTCGATACTCTGCGCGACATATTCAACTTGGGCAGAGGTTTTCGCGGTAAGGTATGTGATTCTTCCTAAAGCATGATATTTTACAATATATATAGTGCGTAGACGCATACGTGTTAATCGAATAATAACTACGGCAATGTCTTTGACTTAAGCTCGAATAATACTTACGAATGCCTCACGCTTAAGCTCGACAATACTTGCGGAATGCCTCACGCTTAAGCTCAATAATAAAGAATCAAAACATTTCAAAAGAATATCAATCATTTTTAATGTAAGAGTAACACTTGGTTTTAAAAGCTGAAGAATTATACTAGCTTTATGGGAGGTTAGGTATAACGGCTTAAGAGTGATAAAAAGAACGATTTATTGAATTAAGGAAATAAGAGACTTGACTTATTATACTAAAATTGAATTTTGTTAAAAAGTGTGAAACCTCATTAGTGAGTAATTAGTATTTTTGAAAGGAATGATGTTTTACCAATCGAATAAATGTCGAACAAACCACAAAGAGCTTAATAAAGGGAATTATTTTGACTAATAAGGTATTATTAAAACTAGTAGAAACTTCCATCCAGATAGAGCTAAGATGAGACAAAAGGATATTACATTTACTAGATCATGGTTGTTTGTAATAAGATTGTTACGAATAATAATAACCTACTCACACTTAGGGTATATGTTTCTCAAATTGTTTTTACAAACCCTTTCAAAATGAGAAACTTGAGTAATTGAAATTAGGCAAACTTGAACGTTAGGAAAAGAATGTTGTTACTTGATTTTACAAGGAGAAGTGTTTTAATGAACTTCAAAAGATAATTACTCTATTTTTATACTACGGGTATTGTGTGACTTTTGTAAAAGAAACAGATCTTTTAAAAGAGTAATACATGAAGTACTTTGGGGCTAACAACCCGAACTTGTTAACATAATATAGAAAGTACCTTGTGTGAATAACTTGATTGTATTGATTTGTGATAGTCTTGTAATATTTTCTTGTTGACTTGATAAGTAAACATGTTAGGATGCTACGTGAGTTAGTATCTTGTGATATTTGTGTAAAGGGGTTTTTCCTTGTCAGGCTTATGTTGTTTAGCAATAAGCGGTTATGTTGATATTATATCATTCATAACTCCGGTTAAGTCGCCTCCACGCGGTAGACTCAGCGGTCGATGGACCTATGATTCGAGAATACCTTATGCGGTCTCAGATGGCCTATGCGGAATCGCGGAGTTCCGTGTTAGTATGCGCCCTTGTGGTCATGCGATTCTTGTAGCCATGCGACGACGTGTCAGACGCCGCCGGGAGTAGCTACTCGATGCGGGTTATACCTCACGCGGCCTATCTGCTTGGCCTACGCGAGTCGCGGAAGTTCCAGGATCGGATGCGCACATTAGATATCGCGGCGAGTGGCGGCCTTTGATCATGTGACGGCTGCAGACAGATCTCATAATACGATTTATGACCTTGTTGGTACTGTGGTTTTAGTAGTCGGCTATGCCTTCGCATTTACCCCGCACGGTTCTATTGTGATGACTTTGAGGGCATGAGTCACGACTTGGCATGATCGCTATTTATCAGGAATCGTAGTGTTGGCTTATCATACCGCCTCCCGCCTTATATAGACTACTATGATTTCATTTACTGATTTTCGCCACATACTTGTACTGCAGATCGACCTCTGGGCCGCGTTCATGCCGCAGTAAAGGTACTCCTACCGTTGATCCTCGTTTAGGATCACCGCTGGCGTTGGGAAAGCTCCGCTTTCTCCTAAGCTTAGCATTTTGGTACGGTCCTCGCCGTTGTAGATATTTGTATTCAGGTACGGGGCCCCGTCCCGCCATTGTTGTTTTAAACTCTTAGAGGTCCAGACTGTTGTAAGTTGGGATGTAATCGCTCGCTTTGGGGTTATTTATATACATTATGCGAAAGGCAACTTTTTCCTAAACCGTGTCTTACTTATACTGCTTTCATATCTTGGTTGTTTTATATTCCGCCGTTTTTCTCTCGATGTATGACTACTTGGGTGCGGGTAAGGCACTCACCACTGCCCTAACGGGTCGTGACACTTAGAACCATACCAACAACTTCCCTTCAAACTTCCAATCCAAAACCTAGAAAGCAACTAGGTTTTCACTTTGCGACTAATCCGAAAACTATCTTTTTCCGAGATTTTTCTATTGAGATATGCTTACAATACACTCAAGAACCTTGGTTTAAAGTGTGGAGCTTAAAGAACAAGAAACAATTTTTTTTCCTTTTGAAAGTGAGTGAACCCGAGAGCAATAGCTCTTGCTCTTCAATTTTTCTTGAAAATTTTCTAAGTGTTGGCACTAGTCTTGCTACTAGTAGTATTATATAGGGCAATGGAGGGTCAAGATGCAACCAAATGGGTGGGTTGGATGAGCTCTTAACAAAAATCAAGACTTGTGGGTCCTTTGACTTAGTCAAGAATCTCAAGCTTGCTACTTGCAAGACTTAGTCATCCAAGACTATGGTCAATGACCAATTTGTCCATGACATTTTCGTCCAAGGCAACAACAAGGGGGGTGACACGTGACCTCCTCCCATTCGTCACAATAGTACGTTTTCTGACAATTCCAATAATTCCGATAATTTTTTACAAGTCTCAAATCTTAACACTTGTGAGTTCTTACGCACGTTCTTAAAACATGTCCTTTAAATACGGGGTGTAACATTCTTCCCCCCTTAGAAACATTCGTCCCCGAATGTTCTTTCGGAGTCAAAATTATAATTAGCAACATAGTTTCCTTTCACAATCCCGACATACCAATAATGCCACACATGGCCCTAATACCTCGCACACGCATATCCGTCCATCATAAGCCCAAAAGAGATTATCTTTTCGTACTTCCAACTCTTTCTAGCATATACATAGTCTCAATATAATCTGTTTATGACATTTAAACATACTATAACTTTATCATGCATACAAATTTCTAAAGGGCCAAAGACATACCTGAAATCATATAGGCGGTTCAAAGGACCGCTAAAACTGGGAACTCCCACCACGACCTCTACCACGGCCTGTCGGTGTATGAACCTCCTGCCTAGCTATTGAAGGCGAAGAACCCGCAACTGATCCAGTAGACGGTGTTGTCCCACCAGGACCCCCTCTATAAGGACACTCTCTTAACATATGGCCTAGACGACACAAGAAAACAAGCACCTGCATCGGGCGCGACATACCCAGAATGTAACCTACCACATCGGGCGCGTTGAGGCACAGTGGCCTCGATCGATGGAACCCCATCTCCCCGAGGCTCAAGCTCAGAGACCTGACCGCCCTCGATTCCCGGGTTGTAAAACCCTCCGCCGAAAATCAGGAGGAGCACTTTGCCGGGCTGCAATGTAGACCTAGTTCGCCGAGGCCGCCCGCCGAACCGCCCCGAGACTCTGTTGTCCTCGGCCCTCGGGCTGGCTCGAGTCAACTGATCCTCCCTCTCTATCCTCTATCCTCGCGCATAGGCTCGCATCCTAGCAATGTCCATACCGGCCAAGAGCCACCCCAAGCATGCAGAATCATATGACGGTCTAGCCCCATCACATAACGATGAACTCTATCCGCCATGTCGCCTACAATGGTGTGCGCATGCTCGCCAAGGAGTCAAACCTGTGCTATACTCCCGATAGTCCTCCCATTCTCGCCTCAAGGTCAAAAATCTATCTACGCGGCCCTCCTAATCTCGTGAGGCAAAAGTGATCCATAAAGGCCTCGTGAACTCCTCCCAAACAGCTGAAAAGCATCATCCTCTCGTCAAGACTCATGACTCAAAACCACCAACGCAATATCGCAGAACCAGAAGAGGCTAGCATAATGCACTCCGGGCCTCAAGCCCTAAGAACTGCATAGTCTGCAGAGTCGCCGAATGAACTCCTGCGGATCCTCCTCGCACCTCGAACCATAAAACTCGGGCGGATGACAACCCGAAAATCTCGGATCCGCAAACCGCCGCCTCTAGGGTTAGCCGCTCGCTCTGGCGGCCGCTCGCTACATTATGCTGGTCAATAACCGGATCGCTCTCGTAGTCTCTATACTCGCCTCCCGGCCGTGGATCGAGGCTCGTGCCGAACCTCGAGCTACCGCCGCTCTCGCCTCTAATACCTTGGCGTGGCTGAACTCGCCGACCCGCCTACTACCTCAGGCATAGTCCGTGCCCGAGTCCAAGTAACCCTCTGTGTACCACTAGCGCCTCGCCGCCGCTTGCCCTTCGGGCCCCGCCGCTCCGCGAGGCATAATCGTACATAAGAAGGGGTCGAGAGGATTCAACCTACTAGACGACTTTCTGCATGATCTCAAAGAGAGAAGAATGGAAACTAATCCTAAATGTCTCAGCCTCGACATTATAGATGTGGTGCACAACACACCGATAATCAAGACTCTACTAGACACGGTCTGTAGACACTTTCCGAGGACTAACTGCTCTGATACCACTTTTGTCACGACCCGACCCCGGGCCCGCGACCGGTGCCCTACCTGGGCACCCTTACAGGTATACATCAGAGATAATCAGCGGAACATACATGAATAAAACAACAGAAATAAAACAACAAAGTTAGCCTATGTGGCTACCTTCCCAGACATTTATATATACAATCAAGCATTGCCTCTTTTCCTTTACAACCGACCACAACTGTGACTACTGCACTTCAAGAGTTTTAACATAACAATCGTGGCGGGACAGGCCCCGCCATACCCCGATTATACGAATCTACAACCTCGTGGAAAACTGCATCAAGAGATAAGCCTCGAGCAAATGGAGCTTTTTCCCAAAATCAACCGAGATCCTAAGAGCAAGGATCACCAACTGGTACCTAAAACTGCGGGCATTTAACGCAGCCCCGGGGGTCGATAACAAAAATTTAATATGGAGCGGAAATAAGGTACAGTAAACCAAACATATCTGTATACAACCCTGACCGGGGTAAGTATAAAACGCGTAAATACCTGAACCGACCATGTCATTACCAGCACGTGAACTTAATCGCACCTTATTATCTTTTCCCATTTCAATAAAAGTTATAGTCACTTTCTTACGACTTACTTCGAAAATCATCAAGTTCACTACCATATAACTTACTTACCTTACATAACCTACTCCGACTTTATGGAGGACGCTTATACCGCCTACCAACTGGGACGCGATAAGGTCACATAGTCCGCCCATACAGATATCGCCCGCCCATTTCGGGACGATAATGTCATATAGTCCGCGTAGGTATCTCGCCCGACCCATTTCCGGGACGATAATGTAATATAGTGCGCGTAAAGGTATCTCGCCCGCCCATTTCGGGACGATAATGTCATATAGTCCGCCTGCAAAGGTATCTCGCCCGGCCCATTTCTGGGACGATAATGTCATATAGTCTGCCCGTAAAGGTATACTGCCCGGCCCATTTCTGGGATGATAGTGTCATATAGTCTGCCCGTAAAGGTATACTACCCGGCCCATTTCTGGGACGATAATGTCATATAGTCTGCCCGTAAAGGTATACTGCCCGACTCATTTCTGGGACGATAATGTCATATAAAATCCGGGAATTTAACCCAACGTACCACGCACCTCTACTTCTTTAGAAAAACTCTTTTTCAAATAAAACTTCCCAGATACTAGCAACTATAGTATCAAGTCCTATCCACCCTTTTAAGACAAGTCACAATACCTTTTTAAAAATACATTTACCGGCTTCTAAATCAAGTGACTTCTTTATTAAAAACCTTAAGCAATTGGTACAATTTGCCCTTCTTTATTTCAAATCAATTCTTTGCTTACATTATTAGAGAAAACCATTCTCTTAACCTTCCATAAAGTCGTTATAACCAACTTCCCATAAAGCCGTTATAACCCTTTATGGTTTTAGACCAACTCATTCCTTTTTATAACCAAGAGACTTCTACTTTTTGAAACCAAGTATTATATACTTTCAAGTCAATTCTCTTAACTTTCAAAAAAAAAATACAATTAGTCTCTTAACCTTTAGAACTCAAGTGACTCCTTTTATTATAAAACCTTAGGCAATTGATGCCTTAAACTCAAATTGCCTTTTCACTAAAATCAAGTCATTTATCTTTCCATAAAGCAAATATAACCAACTTCCCATAAAGTCGTTATATTCACTTTATACCTTAGCCAAAAATATAATTTCCTATCCAAGGGACTTATACGTTTAAGACGGAACAAGTATCACATACTTTAAAAAAAATCTTCAAGTCCCTTAACTTAATAAAACTTAAGACATCCTTTATTCTTTCAAAGAAGTGAGTTAATCTCCTCACTCACCCGACTTGGCTATTCATAAAACTAGTAAAGGATATCAAGGTGTTGTACGTCTACCGTACTACATACGTGCAACTAGTCATGCTCAAAAGATAGGAAAAGTTCTACATCGAGTAAATCACACAACTACCTCTTAACTTCTAAGAGTAGAAGGAAACATGAAATGATACCACATGTATATTCCGTACATAGAATCATGCCAAAGGAAGGAAGAGGTTCACATACCTCGCGACGATTATCGACAAGTAGCAAAATGCTCCAAAGTACTTCAACCTTGATAGCTATCCCATCCTTCAAGTAGAATACGCTATACTTAGTACTTCAACCTATAATGGGCACAATACGTCCATTAACCTCTTTACTTCAAACGTAGAATATTCTAAGTGCTAAGTCGCTAAATTCTACGGAAAATCGGACAGCACCTCCTTTGTTTTTACTTACTTTGCCACCTTTTTCAAGGCCGAATACAATAACCAAACACGCCACATTTAAGGCCCAATCAATGCAATCAACAATAGGGGATTACACGCCTACTAGACGTGTAAAATTCCGCCCCACAATAGATATCAAACTATATGTCCATTTCGGCTACATTGAGTGCCATAACACCAATTCTTATCCAATTTCCATTTCAATCCAAGTTGTTAGTATAACATGATATCAAGTCGCAATTGATTAATGTCACGACCCATTCAGGCCCGTGGATCTGCTCACCGGCACCCAAGTAGTCATACATCGAGTAATCGGAATATAAAACAAGACATGAAACAGCTTTATAAAATAAGACATACGCTTTATGCGAGAAAACGTCGCTTTTCGCATATATATATATATAAACATGGTTTAGCGATACATCCGATAATCGCATAAATACGACTCTGCACTCTAAAGAAATATACAACTATGGCGGGACAGGGCCCCGCCATACCCTGCCTGTACAAAACTATCTACAACAGGGAGATCATACCAAAAGTAGAGCCTCCAGAGAAGATGGAGCTCCTGACACCAACGCAAAAGATCCTAAGGATGCGGATCTAGCACCTGCTTGCCCTTACCTGCGGCATGAACGCAGCTTCGAAGGAGGTCGATAACAGTACTAAGTATGTGAAATCAGAAAGTACTTAAATGAAAACATATGATTTTAAAATCAGTTTTGCAAGTATGTATGAAACAACCAAGGTAACCGCACATAGTGCCACCTCATAAACAAGAGCACCAATAGGTAAATCAGAATAAAGTCTTTTCTAGGCCGCGAATGATCAAGCAGGCCACTCGCCCATATTATCATTCTCGCAAGCCTAACTCGACTCCGAGTCCGTGATAGCCACTCACATAGCCCGCATGAGGTATAACCCCGCATCGAGGGTAGCTACTCCTGCAACGCCCCGACTCGTTGTCCGCATGGCCACATAGACCGCGTGAGGCATAACCCCGCATACTAACACGAACTCGTAGCTCGCATAGGCCCTGGACCCGCATGAGGTATTCTCAAATCATGGTCCTGCATCACCGAGTCTACCCCAGACGGAGGGCCTTTAACCCCAGATCATCTCAAGAGGTGAGTGATATAGTACTAACATAACAACTTATAGTTCAAACAACATAAGCATAAGTAAGACTGACCTCTTTACACAAACGTTACAAGATACTAACACATAGCATCACAATATGTCTACTCACCAAAACCATCTTATTATACCTTTCAGAAATCAATACAAGTCTTTTATAAAACACATAAGTAAACTGTTCCTTTTTATAAAACTTAAGCCGTTATACTTAACTTCCCATAAAGCTAGTATAACTCTTAAGCTTCTTGTTTTAAAAACAACTATTCTTCTTCTTTCAAAACTGTGTTATAATTCTTTTGAAAGACTTTTTAAGATCTTTATTATTCAGGCTTAAGTCGCAAGACATTGCCGTAAGTATTATTCATGCTTAAGTCGAAAGACATTGCCGTAGTTATTATTCGATTAACACATGTACGCCTCACCGTACTATATATATTTAAAATATCATGCTTTAGGAAGAATCACATACCTTCTACGAAAACCTCCGCCAAGTTGAATATGTCGCGCGCAGAATCGAATTTATAATAGTCACGCACATCTATCAAAGTCTAGACTACTCAAGGTCATTCTAAACGGAGGGTTCACAATTCTACGGAAAGTCGGGCAGCACTTCCCTACCCTGAGCTATATAAGTTCATCGTGAAAACAAATTCTATATAAGCATAGTTCAATTATTCTTCTTTAAACCCTTCATCGTGATAACAGTTCAATTCTATTCTGAATATTCTTCTAAGTATTTAATACTTATTCTTATACTTCTACAAGATGTATTCTCTAATACAAAAGAGGGTTAGGATTATTTACCTCGGTAAGCCAAATAATAACCTAGATAAGATTCGCGCCTGAGCAAGGTTTTGCTCCTAAGTTGTACGCTCCGGTAGCTCCAAGAAAACCTTAGAAGTTCTTCACAACTTCTACTAAGGACTAAGGGATTTGGGCTAGGGTATTTTGGGCATTATAACAATACTAGAAGGCAACTTTTCTACCAAGGGAGGGGGGGTAGATTTCGGCTAGGCTAGGGGGAGGGGTTGCCTCGGCCAAGCTCACTCAAAGGGGGGGGGTGTGTTGGACGAAAAGGGCTACAAGGGAGAGGGAAGGATTTTCAAGACTTGGAATGGAATTTGTGGATGAAGAACTCTTCATCTTAAGGGGGTATTTATAGGTCAAGAAGTGGCCAACCAAGGGCCAAGATGATGCCAAGTGCAAGGCAAGTGTAGGGTGAAGATTTAGGCAAGTGTCCATACACAAAATATCCTACCAACTCCTTGACTTGTGCAAAGGCACAAAAAACGTGCCACTCTTTGTCCAATTCGTCCAATGGACGATTTCAACTCCATCAATTGGAGGGTGACAAGTGTCGCCCTCCCGTTGGTCCAAAATGTTTCGTCTCTCGGAAAAATCCGCAAAAATTAGAAATGGCATAGCCGGAATTTACCCTACGAAAGATGTGGAAACGTTTCGTCGGAAAACGATTCTTTTAGCGAGTTGTGCACAATTTTCGAACTTGGCCTAACTTTAAGGCTAAACTTTCGTATGTACGCCCTCACGTACATACTCCGGAAATACGGGGTATAACAATTAAACTACTATAATCTTCAAGTATGTAACATGCGACGATTCTAGTAAACGACCAAATTGTAATCCAACTTCACATGGCTTACATTACATTTCGGATTTAAGGCTACAAGCAATCCATAATACTTATAAACTTCAACATATCAACTTCATGCTAGCAACATGTAAAGCTAACAACAACAATATATACATAATCTTGTAACACTATTAAGAGACAAGATTATACCTCAACGAATCTCAATCCAACTCCAAATCCGAAGTCGCTTCCTTAGCAACTTAGAGCCTCTTCAAGACACTTCAATCCGCTACTTGAGACCCTTAGAACCATACCAACAACTTCCCTTCAAACTTCCAATCCAAAACCTAGAAAGCAACTAGGTTTTCACTTTGCGACTAATCCGAAAACTATCTTTTTCCGAGATTTTTCTATTGAGATATGCTTACAATACACTCAAGAACCTTGGTTTAAAGTGTGGAGCTTAAAGAACAAGAAACAATTTTTTTTCCTTTTGAAAGTGAGTGAACCCGAGAGCAATAGCTCTTGCTCTTCAATTTTTCTTGAAAATTTTCTAAGTGTTGGCACTAGTCTTGCTACTAGTAGTATTATATAGGGCAATGAAGGGTCAAGATGCAACCAAATGGGTGGGTTAGATGAGCTCTTAACAAAAATCAAGCCTTGTGGGTCCTTTGACTTAGTCAAGAATCTCAAGCTTGCTACTTGCAAGACTTAGTCATCCAAGACTATGGTCAATGACCAATTTGTCCATGACATTTTCGTCCAAGGCAACAACAAGGGGGGTGACATGTGTCGCCCTCCCATTCGTCACAATAGTACGTTTTCTGACAATTCCAATAATTCCGATAATTTTTTACAAGTCTCAAATCTTAACACTTGTGAGTTCTTACGCACGTTCTTAAAACATGTCCTGTAAATACGGGGTGTAACAATATTAACTCAATCCCATTATGTTGAGAAGGTCCTTATAAAATTTGGACACTATGATGATAGACCGGTTGCTACCCCATTTGATCCCGCTAGTCACCTTAAGAAGAATGAAGGTGATATTGTGTCTCAATTGGAGTATACACAAGTTCTTGGAAACTTGATGTACATAATGAATTGTACGAGACCAGATTTAGCATATACAGTGAGTCGACTTAGTCGATACTCACACAATCTTGGAAAGGATCATTGGGTAGCGCTAATAAGGGCACTACGATATCTAAAGCATACAATGAACTATGTGTTGCATTAAACAAAATATCCTCCCGTGTTAGAAGGATATTGTGATGCTAATTGGATTTCCAACCATTCAGAAACTAAGTCCACAAGTGGGTATGTATTTACACTTGGTGGAGCGTCGGTATCTTGGAAATCATCAAAGCAAACGGTAAATATGCGATCAACTATGGAAGCAGAGTTTGTAGTCTTAGACAAAGTTGTCGAAGAGGCAGAATGACTAAGAAACTTCCTAGAAGGTATTCCATTGTGGACAAAGCCTGTGACAACCATTTGCATACATTGTGATAGTATGGTTGCCCTGACGAGGGCAAATAATCAAATATACAATGGCAAGTCAAGACATATAAGGCGACGTCATAATACAATATGAAACTTGCTAAAAAATGAAATTATATCCATTGATTATGTAAAGTCAAATGACAATATAGCAGATCCTTTGACAAAAGGCCTTACAAGAGAGCAAGTCGTATTTGCATCGAGGGAAATGAGCTTAAAGCCAATACAATGAGTCGTTAACTGGTGGAAACCTAACCTATCATAATTAGAGATCTCATGGTTTAGGTTCAATAGGAAAACTAGCTGGGGAAGACTCAAGGAGCATAAAACACACATATGCTCATTCCTATGGTGTACTAAGTGAGTTAATCCGTTCATGTTTTAAGGGATGAATATATTATTCTTAATAATACTCAAAGGCCTTTATGGTGGGATAGTACGGACTATTCTTGTTTGGTATTACCTATATGAGATTGATGTGGGGTCGCATCTGGGAGAACCGATATGGCTACGTTCTCTAGAAATTCTCATAAAGAATGAGTTGTTCATGACCGAAAAGAACACAACCGTAAGAATTGAAATGTGTTGATATGATATGTGTGATGCTTGTTGTCTCGATTTACTACAAAATGTGAATAGTTCAAGACATTTCGTTCACTACTTCACAAGTACATCTGATAGGTATTCACTATGAACGGTTCAAGTCCAAAAGACACCGTTTTCGATGCATGTCATATCGCGTTTGATATAAATGATGATAAGTTCCTCTTTATCTTATTTTCTATCCACATGTGGGGTATTGTTAGATGTGTGAATAAAAAATGTGGGGTATTGTTGGAACTTGTAGAAAAAGAAGAGTAAAGTGATAAAAAATGACTTAGGCAAAAATTGGCAAAAATTGGTCGAAGGGCCGAGGTGCTTGATGGAATGGCCTAGGCTCTTAATTTCCAGTAAGTTACTGGAATTACCAAAGCGAATTAGGGCCGAGGCCTTCGACAAAGGGCCGAGGCTCTTGATTGACAGTAAGCCACTGGAACTGAAAAATGAATTAGGGCCGGGGCGCTAGGGGCAAGATCCGAGGCGCTTCCAACGGGAATTTTCAGATTTGAACCAAAAGTTGTGTCTCTTCACATAAGGTCACAACCTTTAGGTGAAAGACTGCTTATGGTCGAATTTTATGCTATATAAAGCATGTTTATCACTTGTTAGAAGACATACAACACAATACATTCAACAATCAATCATTAAACTCAATTAATGATCGAAGATTGTTGCTTGATCTTCATCTTCTTCCCACAAGAATATTTCTGAAAACACATAAAGTAAATTCGCCAAAAGTGAAGTTTTTGTGCTAGAACTCTCACTTAGATAGTTGTATCCTCAAGACAGACGTCCGTAGAACTACAACACAAGTGGGGAAGAATTTTTGTCTTAGGACACTGCATCAAACATGCCTCTATCTACACCAAGTTAGTATGTGTTTAAGTATTTGTTGTTGTTACACCCCGTATATCCAAGGCAATGAGATGAGAACGTGCGTGAGAAATTGAGATTTGAATTTTGGAAAGAAAGAAAATTACTTTTTCTTAAGGAAAATTCCGGAAAATTTGTGAAGGAAAAAGTTTATTAATTAGAATTTGGTTCTCAAATTTGGTATTTGGGACTTATATATTATATTGGAATTTTGGATTTTAAGTTTCGGATTTGGTCATGTGGGGCCCACGGGAAAATTTTACGATTTTGTGGGGCCCACAATATTTTGAGATATTTTTGCCAAATATAGATATTTTGAAGAAAGAAATAATTTGGAGCAATCGGATGGCGACACGTAGCACCCCTTGTCTTGCTAAGATGGCTAGTAGTAGATATTTTGAGACTTAAGGGGACAAGTGGACAAGTGGGTCCCACTCCACTTGTCCATAAATATCTATATATAGAAAGGGCTTGCAAGACTTGTCTTCTACACTTAGCCATATCTCACAAATTTCTTCTTCCTTTGAGCTCAAAACCGAGAGCCCCAAGAATACCTAGTGTTGGTTAATATATTTCATCCAAGATTAAGCCCCTAAACCAAGTGCTAAGCCAAGATCATTATTCCACAAGTTTTTGTTGGTTTTGGCCGAGAATGAGGTGGAGAAAACTCTAAGATTTATCGAATTTTTGGAAGCGAAACGTGAAGTGAAGTTGTGTATAAGCTCATAGGGGTCACATATATGTGATTGAAACCTGAAGAAGTGGAGCGAAACGAAAACTGCGGACCAATAAAGACCGGACTATTTTGGGGAGTTTTTGGGCACAAAATGAGGTAAATGTCCTTCTTCTTTTAAAGTAATTGGATATTACTTATTGTTATAATGTATGGATGAACTTGTACTAAAAAGAATGAGGATTAAAAAGTGTTTGGACAATTTTTTAAGGCTTGGCCGAGAGCTAGACTAATTTTGAGGTTTTCGGATTTCGTTGGTTATTGTCGTTATTTACACTTGGTACATGTTATATAATGAAGGAAATATTGTAGTTGATAGATTATATAACTTGTATAACATGTTGGAACTTGAATTGGAATAAAAGGAATTAAGGAAAAGGACATTGGATTGTTGTAGTTATTGTTGGACGAAACTGCCCAAAACTGTTAGACGTTGTGATGTCGTTTTATGTAATGTTTTGGGGTGCATATATGCTGGAACATCAGCCTCTAACATGCATGTTTAATGTGGTAAAATGACTAATGAAAGTCCTAAGGAATAAGGGTGTTAAAGGCTTCACATTGTACCCTTAATGTTGGTTTATTAGTGGACTGTTTTATGGACTGTTTTGCGGACTGTTTTGTATAGATTGTGGGGAAGAATTTTACACGTCAAGTTAGGCGTGTAATACCCTTTGGTTAACTGTTGGTTGTGCCTTAAATGTGGCTTGTTGGTTGATGAATTCGGGCCTTGGAAAAGGTGGAAAAGTATGTAGAAACAAAGAAAGTGCTGCCCAAATTTCCGTAGAATTATAGGGTCATTATTTGGTATAAGTCTTACACTAGTAAGCTTGATGTTGATAGAAGTGTTATTTCCATTTTAGGTTGAAGTACTACATGTAGCATAGTCTACGTGGCTTGAGGAATAACCGATAAAGGTTGAAGTACATTGGGGCGTATGCTACTTGTCGTGTTGGCTAGTCATCAACGAGGTATGTGAACTACTTCCTTCTATCGGCATGACTGATTATTGAAGTGTACTTGTCTTGATTCTTGAAGTACACACCCCTTGTTATTTGAAGTATACTTGCCTTGTTATTTGGAGTATACATGACTCATTTCTTGAAGTATACTTGCCTTGATTTTAGAAGTATACTTGACTTGATCTTGATAGAGTTCTATCGGAACCTAATCCTTAGTGATATACTTCTTTGATAATACTTTGGATTTCCTAAACTAGAAGTTGGTCTATATACTTCTTTGATAGTAATTTGGGGTTTCCAAAATGGAAGTTGTTAAAATACATTATTCTTGATAGTATTTGAGTTTATAAAATGGAGATTTTTATATCTATTTCCCTTGTAGTACTTTGGGCTTTAAACGCGAAAGTGGTTCTACTTATAGTACTTAGAGTCTTAAAAAGGAAGTTGTTCCTAATCTCTTAAATAGTACTTGAGTTTAAAAGTGCAGTAACTTGATTTTAACGGATACAAGTGCCTTAGTTTTCCAAAACCTAAAGTTTATTATAATGGCTTTATGGGAAGTTCGTTATAACAGCTTTAGGGGAAGTCAAAAGAATGGTTTACTTGATTGATTTAAAAAAGAATAAATGGCTTGATTTAAAGAGAAGTAATTTGATTTAAAGGTGTGAGTTACTTGAGATTTGAAAGTATAAGTTACTTGGTTTGAAAGGTATAAGTAACTTGATTTTAAAAGCATACTTGTCTTGATATTAAAAAGTGTAGAGTCACTTGGTTTTAAAAGTATAAGTCACTTGGTTTAAAAAGTGTAAAATACTTGATTTAAAAGTGAAAGTGCCTTGATGCTACCAGTGCTAGTATCTTTGGGTTTTACAAAAAGGGAAGTTATTTTACTCTTAGAAGTTAAGGGTATTCATGTTGTGGTTTCGGTGTTTAAAGCATGTCTGAATGGTTCCTAAAAGTCCTTACCAAGTCTTATGGGAGATGTTGGTAAGAGTTTTAGGAAGTAGTTCTATCTATTTTATTAATAGTACTTGAGTTTCTAAATAGAAGTTGTTCTATCTATTCTCTTGATAACACCTTGGGTTGTTTAATTGAACGGTATAAATTACTTGGTGTTAAAAGTATACTTGACTTGATTTGAAAGGTATAACATACTTGAGTTTAAAATGTGTAGTAACTTGATTGTTAAAAATGGAAGTGTCTTGATACTACGGGTATTAGTGTCTTGATTATTTTAAAAGGAAGGCATGGTAATTATCTTGATTATTCTAAAAGGAAGGCATGGTATTGTCTTGGTTTATTTAAAAAGGAAGGCATGGTATTGTCTTGGTTTTTCTAAAAATGAAAGTTTGTTATAATGGCTTTATGAGAAGTTGTTATAACAGATTTGTGGAAGTCAGGAGATGGTTTAAAATGTTATATAGAAATCATGTGAGAATGTCCATGATTAAATCCTTAACATAGTACATGAAATGAAAGTGTCTTGAGTTTATAAAGTGAAGTTCATTATATGCGTTTGGTACATGAGGTGTTGGTACCTTGACATTTCTAAAAGGAAAGTTTATTTTAATATTTTGTATCTGAGCGTTGGTACTTTGGTTTATTTCCTTGACAGTATTTGTGTATATTTTCTCCATGGATGTGCTTCCATGATGCGAGTAGAGATACTCATGCGGGTATATTTACCTATGCGGTTTCGATTCTCATGAATAACATCCACGGACAAGATCTGTGATGTGAGTAGAGATACTCATGCGGGTATAATTACCTATGCAGGTTCGATTCCTATGCGGGTTCGATTCCCATGAATAATCCACGGACAAGATCCGTGATGCGAGTAGAGATACTCATGCGGGTGTAATTACCTATGCGGGTTCGATTCCCATGCGGGTTCGATTCCCATGAAATAAATATACATATTGATTTTAGGCAGGTGTCCCTATTTTTGATGTGACTCTCATTACTCTACTTTTTAAAAAAGGCACAGTGTACTAGTAGTTGATTATTATACTTGTCTCTTGTTATTTGTTTGGCCTGTTATAATCTCATCTACAGAAGTACAGTGATACAATGATACAGTAGTACAAGGGTACAATTGACTCTTATTTTATATGGCACCGTAAGATCTGGTATTTGATTTTTATACTTGCCCCTGTCATTCTTTTGTACAGTTATGATCTTGTTTACTGTACTTTATTTCCGTTTCATACTTGGTACCTGTTGTACTGACCCCTGATCGGTGTATTTTATATACACTTTTTGAGTCATTTTTAGTTAGTCTTTTGCCCATTTTTGTACAAATATGTGTCGTGTTAGGATATATTTTCTTTCTTTTGAGTCACAGTGGTTTAAAGTGGCACATTGGTGAGAAGGAGCGAAAAGAGGGCAGAAACAGAGGTTCCAGAGCTCAAAAGCTGAAACGTTGGCAACCCGGATGAGAAGCGAGCCGCGCGCTGGACCATCGAAGAATGAGCCACGACGCCCAAGAAGTAGACCAGCAGAAGTTTAGCCGGCGATTCTGGCCGTGGCGCCGACGCGGGAAATTTGACAAATCCGAATAGAATTGGGCCAAAGCCCAAAGAGGAAAAGGTTTTGCATGTTTTTGGGGATATAAAAGGACCTTTTAGGTCAGATTTGAGGGAGAACACACCTTACCATTCATCACAACATTAGATCAAGATTGGAGACTTATTTTTGAGTAAATTTCTTGTTCTTTACTTTATTTCTTTCTAGTATATGTTGGATACTATTTTAGTTTTTGGCATGTCTATAACTAGGAACTAACTTAATTTAGGGTTTTCCATGTCGAATCGCTTGAACCTCGTTTTATGAATTAATGCAAGATTTTGATTTCTTCTTATTATTGTTGAGATTTATTCAATAATTGTTTTGATTGCTTGGTAATTAATTGATCACTAATTATCATCACTTATATGATTTCTAATCGAAATCCGAAAGGGGAGATTGTGAATATGCTATAGTTGAATAAACATAGGTTTAAATCGTGGACGAAAGTACCCCGATACTTGTGTAGCTTAATAGGTTATTGCTCTTAATCCTCCTTTGTAGTCAATCTTGTCATCGAAAGATAGAAGGGTTCTACATTGGGGTTGGGTATTTATATTACCTTAACAGGAGTATAAAATGTCTTAGTTAACCTGCTATCTCAACATCGAAGAAGAACCTTAATTATTTCCATTAACGAGTAAAGCGAACGGATAGTCGAGGAGATTTGGAAGCCCTATTTCCACCATATCTGAAGTAAAGTAAAATAATTTAGTTAGCATCTATAATCATAGCTATAAACAAATCATCAAATTATCGGTCACCAAATAGATACTACATAATACAGATTGGTAATTGGACACTAATCCCTGAGGACGATAACTCGGTCTTCTAGACTATATTACTTGTCACGATACGTGCACTTGCGTTTAGAGTGTGTATAAATCGCACATCAAGTTTTTGGCGCCGTTTCCGGGGATTGACGTAGTTCAATATCAATCTTTCTATTTTTAATTTCTATTTTGGTTTTTATTTTTCTTTTATTTTGGAACCATGCGCCATGATCCGTTTGTTGATTTTGATCTGTTGCAGGCATCTAGTTTATGCGAAGGAGAAGAGGAGCAGATACACTTGTTCCCTTCAACCCGGAGATTGAAAAGACTTGCAAGCAAAACCGGAGAAACAAACGAATCTTGGCCTTAATAGCAATGGGAGGCTTGCAGAATAATAATGAGATGAACGAAGGGTTAGGTGATCATCAACCTAACCAGAGGGTGCCCAGAGGTTACCAATGGATGTGGAGGAAAGGGTCCAGGTCCAAGCTGAGAGAAACTTGGGAGATTATGTGCTGCCAAGGGTGAATGGAGCACAGACTTGCATCAGGCTCCCAGCAATAGGAGCAAATAATTTCGAAATCAAGCCTGCGATCTTGAGTATGGTGCAGAATACAGTTCAATTTGGAGGGTTTCCATCTGAAGACCCTCATATGCACATAGCAAATTTCTTGGAGCTGTGTGCAACTTTCAAGTATAATGGTGTTACTGACGACGTCATCCGGTTGAGGCTCTTTCCCTTCTCACTCAGGGATAGAGCAAAAAGTTGGTTGAATTCTATGCCTATAGATTCTATAGTCACATGGCAGGAATTGGCACAGAAGTTCTTGGCAAAGTTCCTTCCACCGTCCAAAGCAGCTAAGCTGAGAGGAGAGCTGAACAATTTTTACCAGGCTGATGGAGAGTCACTCTATGAGGCGTGGGAGAGATTTAAAGATCTGCAGAGAAAGTGTCCACATCATAGCATTGAGTTGTGGAATTTGGTCCATATTTTCTACAATGGGCTAAGTGGGACCACAAGAACCATCATTGACGCAACTGCAGGTGGAACCTTCATGAAGAAGACATCACATGGGGCCCATGATTTGCTAGAAGACATGGCCACCAATAGCCATGTGACAGATGATAGAGTGGTAAGTGGAAGGAGAGCGATAGGAGTTCATGAGATCGATGTCATTACAACGTTAAATGCACAGGTTGCTCTCTTGACCAAGCAACTGCAGCAGAACACAATGTCAGTGAATGCAGTTCAGATGCCAATGAATTGTGAGATGTGTGGGGATCCTCATACTTTTGATAGGTGCCCATCAGCAGACCCCAACAACATCCCTATTGAACAAGCAGAATGTCAGTGGGGAATTACCAAAGGCCCCAGAACAACCCCTATTCAAATACTTACAATCCAGGGTGGAGGAATCACCCTAACTTTTCATGGAGGGGTGATCAAGGGCAACAGAACCAGTTCAGAGGCCAATACCAGAATCAACAACCATTTAACCAGGCCTCATCTTCCCAACAGTTCAGTACACCTGCTCCACAAGAGAAGCCAGACGAATTGCGAGCAGCCTTGTTGACACTTACGAATTCACAAACCCAGTTCATGGCAGAGACAAGGTCCTCTATAAGGAACTTGGAAACTCAGGTGGGACAGCTGGCGAAGATGGCAAATAACAGGCCGCAGGGCACTCTTCCTAGTAATACAGAGATGAATCCCAGAGAGCAGTGTCAGGCAGTACAGTTGAGAAGTGGGAAGCAGCTAGAACAGCCTACACCTCAGCCTGTGGTAGAACAGAGAGTTGAGCAGAGAGTAGATACAGAGAAGGAGGGGGTTACTGAGGACCGCCCTATTTTAGAGAAGGCTCCAACAGTTCCAGTGAGGGAATACACAGAGAATATTCCTTACCCTCAGAGGTTGAAAAGGAAAGCAGTTGATAAGCAATTCTCCAAGTTCTTGGAGGTATTTAGAAAGTTGCACATTAACATCCCCTTCATTGAGGAGTTGGAGCAAATGCCTACTTATTTCAAATTCATGAAGGAAATTCTTGGGAAGAAGAGGAAATTAGCTGAGTATGAGACAGTGACATTGACAGAGGAATGCAGTGCCATCTTGCAGAAGAAACTGCCTCCCAAGCTTAAGGATCCAGGGAGCTTCACATTGCCTTGCAAAATTGGTAGGGTGACATGTAACAGGGCCGTGTGTGATTTGGGGGCCAGCATAAATCTCATGCCCTTGTCCGTTTTCAAGAGGTTGGGTTTGGATGAAGCCAAACCAACCATAGTGAACTTGCAGTTGGCGGATAGGACAGTGGTGCATCCCAGGAGAATAATTGAAGACGTATTGGTTAAGGTGGGAAAATTCTTCTTTCCTGCAGACTTCCTCATCCTTGATATGGAGGAAGATGATGAAATCCCTATCATCATGGGAAGACCATTCTTGGCAACTGGGAGAGCCTTGATTGATGTGGAAAAGGGCGAGCTGAAACTCAGAGTTGAGGATGAAGAGATGGTGTTCAAGGTGTTTAAACACACCGTTGAACCCCTAGTCATAAGCAAGTGTTTTGCAGTCAGCACTGTTAGCACATCAGTTGAGCCAGTACAGGCCAAAGCAAAGGAAATCAGTCCGCCAGTACAGGTGAGCAACGCTAAACTGATGTGCTAACAGTGCTGGAAAAAAAAAACAGAAGGCGAAAGAGAAAAATGATTATGAAATGGGTAGGCTGTGGGGTTACGTTACCCCATGCCTCTTGATAAAGAACCTGCATCCGGCTAAAAGACATTAAAGACAGCGCTACTTGGGAGGCAACCCAAGGTTTTTAAATTTATGCAATTTAGTTTTAGTTAGAGCAGTCTCACAGAAGATATTGTTTACATGTTGTGATGACAGGTACAGGGCTAAAAAGTGGAGGACAAAAAATGTGAGAGAGGAAGGAAATCGGCTCGGCACCACGGCGCCCAGCAGATGGCCATGGCGCCGAGAATGCAGAAAGCCGCAGGAAGTTGAGCGCCACGGCGCCGAATCAGAGCGCCACAGCGCCGAAAGTCCAGAAGGTCTCGGAAGTTTGGGCGCCACGGCGCCGGATGTTCAGAGGGTCGCAGATGTTTGGGCGGCACGGCGTCGATCTCAGGGCCGTGGCGCCGCGACGGAAAAACTGAAATTAAAAGAGCCTTAATTCGATTTCCCCTCTCTAAATCAAAAACCCAAAACCCTTCCTCTGTCCAAAACCCACGAAATCAGCATCCATTACTCAAAATCTTCCACAAACTAAACTCAATCACAACCAAAGTACTTCAATTCCTTGCACCCTTAACCATTTCAAACAACAACCTTCATTCCATTGCCTCAATCCATCACTAGGAACAAGAAAATTTTGAAGAACACCTTCCAAGGTAACTTTCATCATTTTTCTTGAAATTTTCAAAGTAATTAGGGGAGGTAATTCATTAGTTTGGGGATGTGCGTTATTGGTGGATATTGTGGGGTGTGTTGAAGTTTGGTGTTGGAAATTTTGCGGTAAGATTGTACGTAGTGATATGGGGTGTTGTACCTGTGATTTGAGTGAAATTTGGGGGTTGAATGGTGTTGTATTTTGCTGATTACGTTGTGTGTTGATTGGTGTGATTGAAAGTTGCTGGGTAATCTCAATGAAACAGAGGAAACGCTGCTGAAAATTTTCTAAAATGTCTGTCAGAAAAAAAAGAGCTTCCACATCCGCCTCCGTTCCACAATATGACACTACTAGGTTTGTTAGTCAAAAAGTAGAAGACAGATATTACAAACTTAGTACTAGACCCTTGATACCTGAGCGAGGAATGTAGTACCAAAGGGAGTCATTTGAGGATGGCGATGTCTATGAGCCTATTCGGGCAATGATAGAGGCAATTGGGTGGAAGAGATTTGTTAATCCGGAGAGAATAGTACCACAGAACACTGTAATGGTAAAAGAATTCTATGCTAACTTTCCATAACGGGTAAATGGTAGATGTTTTGTGAGAGGACAGTATGTGCCTGTGACGGCTGAGGTGGTGAATGGGCTATTAAGAACAGCTGATGTTGAAGAAAGAGGCGATGATCGAAGCTATTTCAGAACTTGGTCTAGAGATGCCAACAACATCGATTGGGATATCGTCGCAAGCACATTATGCTACCCTGGGGCTGAGTATGATATTGCACGAAATGGATCAAGATGACTGAGCAGATGTCAGTTCAATAAAACAGCCAAGGGTTGGTTATATTTCGTCAGTGCCCGCCTGATTCCATCGACGCACTTCACCAGAGTGCCAGCGGATAAAATAAAGATGGTATATGGAATTATGGAAGGGAATACGATTGATGTTGGGAAGGAGATATTGCAGAACATTGGAGAAACCAGTAGGTTGGTCACTACAGGTGGGTTGGGACACGGATCACTTATTTGCAGTTTATGTTCTAGACATAGAGTCCCAACCCTAGCTACTGATACATATGAGAAGGGCCAACCTCCTGTGACATATGGGATAGTACATGCCTTCCCAGAACCAGTTCCTCCAGCAGCAGCAAGAAGGAGACCAACACCAGCAGCAGCAGCAGCAGCAGCAGCAGAGGCTGTCATGGATGAGGATGAGCCTAAGACAGGCTCAGCATGAGGCAGGTAGCAGCCGCCAGCAGCCCCTGGAATTGGAACCTCCGGTGCCTATGATGGAGTAGTTGCTCATGAACCAGCGGAGGATGATGTAGAGTTTTGACACGATGATACAAGGTCAACAGGACCTGAGGCAAGGACAATAAGGCAAGAGCAACAACAGTTGAACTAGAGATTTGATGAGATGAGTTCCTTGTTCAACCAGTGGTCCATGCATTATCCGCCGCCGCCGCCATTTTAAACTAAGTCTGTAAGTTGTCCCATTTTTCTTTTATTCTGGAGTCTTGCACATATTAGGGACAATGGGTGATTTAAGTTTGCGGGGGGGGGGAGTTCTTAGTTTATTTTTTATGTGTTTTTGAGTCTTTTGTGTTATTTTCTATGTTTATTTGAGTCTATTTTTTTTTTATTATCATGCATGCTGTAGTTAATTGAAACGCCTAGTGAAGTAAAGCTGAATAATGTAATGGAATTAGAAGCAACCATCTGAACACTTAGGTTAGATATGCCAAAAATTCATGAAATCAAACTATTTGGGGTATCTTGCTTGATTTATGCATTGTTAGTGATTAAACCTATGTGTCTGCTTGCTTGCTATTTGAGGCGAAATAGTTAGGATATGCATGATAGGGAGATGACTCAGACATTTCTTTGTTAGCCCTTTCTTACCTTTTTTTTACCTCTCCCTGACATTAAAATTGTATCCCTAGTCAGCCCCTTTGAGCCTAAAAAATAAGATCTTTCTTTGACACCCTATAATTCCATACTTGTGCCATAAGTGAAGAAATTGATGTGTTTGGAAAATAAAGTGTTGAAAAGAGACAAAAAGAGAGTGAACAATTTTGATGCACCCCAATGAAAAGTAATCATAAATAGGCAAAAGCCTAAGTTTGGGGGTGTCTACTATTCATCATATACCTCATTCTCTCAAAACAAAAGAGGGAAAAGATAGGTATGAGGTTAAAAAGAAAATCAAAAGAAAAGGGAAGAATCCAAAGCAAAAAGAGCTTATGGTACGTAAGATTGAGCCTAAAAGCCTATTTTTACCTACCACTGCCTAAGCCTACATTACAACCCTGAAAAGCCCTAAAGATCTCTAATGTGTGTATCCATGATTAGTGGAGAATAGCAAATGAACAGGACATAGGATTTTGAAATTAACATGCATAGTTAGGTATTCTTACTTCCATTGAGCATGATTAAATTGAATTTGCGAAATATTTGACTTGATGTGTTTAGAATGTTAAAAATCCATGCTATATGTTCTTTCATATTATTCTACTAACCTTCATATTTTTCTAAGTAACAATGATGCAGCAAATTGATCAATGTCTTTGAGTCATTTTATTTTCTTTTCTTTCGTGTCTTTGTTTCTATTTTTTATCTTTACTCGAGGGCGAACAAAGGTTAAGTTTGGGGGTGTTTGATCGGTGTATTTTATATACACTTTTTGAGTCATTTTTAGTTAGTCTTTTGCCCATTTTTGTACAAATATGTGTCGTGTTAGGATAAATTTTCTTTCTTTAGAGTCACAGTGGTTTAAAGTGGCACATTGGTGAGAAGGAGCGAAAAGAGGCAGAAACTGAGGTTCCAGAGCTCAAAAAGCTGAAAAGTTGCCAAATCGGGCGAGAAAAAGGGCGGCGCGCGCTGGACCATCGGCAATGAGCCGAGCCACGACTAAAGCGTACTGTGCGAAGTTTAGCGCCGACGCGGAAAATTTGACAAATCCGAATAGAATTGAGCCAAACCTAAAGAGGAAAAGGTTTTGCACGTTTTTGGGGATATAAAATGACCTTTTAGGTCAGATTTGAGGGAGAACACACCTTATCATTCATCACAACATTAGATCAAGATTGGAGACTTATTTTTTAGTACATTTCTTGTTCTTTACTTTATTTATTTCTAGTATATGTTGGACACTATTTTAGTTCTTGGCATGTCTATGGCTAGGAACTAACTTAATTTAGGGTTTTCCATGTCGAATCGCTTGAACCTCATTTTATGAATTAATGCAAGATTTTGGTTTCTTCTTATTATTGTTGAGATTTATTCAATAATTTTTTTGATTTCTTGGTAATTAATTAATCACTAATTATCATAACTTATATGATTTCTATCGTAATATGAAAGGAGAGATTGTGAATATGCTATAGTTGAATAAACATAGGTTTAAATCGTGGACGAAAGTACCCCGATACTTGTGTAGCTTAATAGGTTATTGCTCTTAATCCTCATTTGTAGTCAATCTTGTCATCGAAAGATAGAAGGGTTCTACATTGGGGTTGAGTGTTTATATTACCTTAACATGAGTATAAAACGGCTTAGTTAACCTGCTATCTCAACATAGAAGAAGAACCTTAATTATTTGCATTAACGAGTAAAGCGAGTGGATAGTCGAGGAGATTTGGAAGCCCTATTTTCAACATATCTGAAGTAAAGTAAAATAATTTAGTTATCATCTATAATCATAGCTATAAACAAATCATAAAATTATCGGTCACCAAATATATACTACAGAATAAAGGTTGGTAATTGGACACTAATCCCTGAGGACGATAACTCGGTCTTCTAGACTATATTACTTGTCACGATACGTGCACTTGCGTTTAGTGTGTGTATAAATCGCGCACCAACCCGCTTGTTACACCCCGTAGTTCCAGGACATGTGTTTAAGAGAATCTACGTGAGAAAATACGACCTTAAGATTTAAAACGAAAGAAGGATTGCTTTTTCCTACGGAAAAAAATTATTTCGAGCCTCAGGAAGGAAAATTGTTCGTTAATAAGAATTGAGTTCCCGAATTTGATATTTGAGACTTATAGAATTTATCAGAATTTCGGGAGATGAAATATTTTAGACCAACCGGAGGGCGACACGTGTCACCCTCAATGGGCCCAAGTGGGGCGGAAATTAGCCAAGTCAAGAAAGCCACTTGGCTTGATATTGTTGACCACATCTCATCCACACAAGTGTTTTAATCTAGGCCCTTGGTTGTTGTATATATCCTATACTAGTGCAAGACAATTCTACACTTAGAATTAAATCAAGAACTTGATGTTCTTAGGAGAGGCTCTCGGGTTTGCCCTCATTGAACAAGAAAATATTTTCGTTTGTGGTTCATTAGTCACAATACTTCAACCCAAGGTTCCTAGGGGTATTGTAAGGATATCTCAATAGAAAGATCTCGGAAAAATGACATTTTTACGTTAGTCGCAAGGCGAAACCCTAAGGTGTTCTTCAACTTTGAAGATGAAACTTGAAGAGGAGTTCTTCATGAGCTTCTAAAGAGTGCTTGTAGCGGATTGGAACATAAGAAGAGGAGCTAAAAGTTGCTAAGGATCGACTTTTACGCTTGGACATTATTAGGGCTTATTGAGGTAAAAACTTCATCTTCTTAATGTAATTGAAGATTACATGTTATAGTAGTTAATAAATGAGCATGTGGTATATATATTGAAGTTTGAAAAGATTTGGATCATGTCGACATGTTAAAATCTGAAAATGGACAAGTTAGCCATTAATGTTGTAATTAATTTGGACGGTAGTTATAATCTTCGCATGTTAGGGAAGAAAGGATTTATAGTTGTTGTAATTGTTATTATGTATATAACATGTTGGAATAACAACTTGGATTAAAAAGGAATTGAACGGAAAATTGACATTGTTGTTGATATGGATGGAAGCCGAGAATGGCTTAACTTGTTGGACAATTTTATATTAATTGTGGGGCAGAATTTTACACGTCCTGTTAAGGCGTGTAATCCCCTTTGTATTTGCTGAATTATTGGGCCTTAAATGTGGCGTTTGGTTATTGATTTTCGGACCTTGAAAAAGGTAGAAAAGTACGTAGAAACAAAGGAAGTGCTGTCCGATTTTCCGTAGAATTTGGTGAATTTACACTTAGAATATTCTACGTTTGAAGCTAGAGGTTAATAGACGTATTATGGCCATTATAGGTTGAAGTACTACGTATAGCGTATTCTACTTAAAGGATGGAATAGCTATCAAGGTTAAAGTACTTTGGAGCATTTTGCTACTTGTCGATAATCGTCGCGAAGTATGTGAACCTCTTCCTTCTTTTGACATGATTCTATGTATGGAATATACATGTGGTGCTATTTCATGATTCCTTCTACTCTTAGAAGTTAAGAGGTATGTATGTTGATTTACTCTATGTAAATGTTACATCTAAATTATCATAAGTTCTTACCAAGTCTTATGGGGGATGTTGGTAAGAGTCGTTAGGAAGAATTTGGAGTCAAGTTGACTTTGCTAAGTTATTGCACGAATGAGAATAAGTATCGAACAAGCCATTGCAGCGTTAATAAAAGAAAATGTATCGGCAATCAATTAAATTAAAATGAGTAGAATTCTCCATCTCCATAAAATCTAAGATAAGACAAAATTGTATTACATTTTCTAGATCATGGCTGCTTGAATAAGATCGTTATAAACAAGTATAACTTATTCACAACGCACAAAAGTATATGTTACTTAATTTAAAAGAGTTTACGTTATGAAGTTTTAAGACTTTGAACCTTAAATTCTTAAAAGGTTAAGAGACTTTATTTTTCAAGTTATGGGACTTGATTCTTAAAGGAAGGAATGACTTGATTTAAAAGTATAGAATACTTGATTTGGGAAAAGCATATGTAACTTGATTTCTTAAAGATAAGAGACTTGATATTCTAAGTTAAAGAGACTTGATATTCTAAGTTAAGAAACTTGGTTTCTAAAAGTTAAGAGACTTGAAGTAATTTGAAAGCTATGTAACTTGATTTGAAAGTATAAGTCTCTTTGTTATAAAAGGAATGAATTTGTCTAAGACATAAAGGGTTATAACGACTTTATAGGAAGTTGGTTATAACAACTTTATGGAAGGTTAAAAGAATGGTTGTTCTCTAGTAATGTAAACAAAGAGATGACTTGAAATAAAGAAGAGAAATTTGACTTAAAGGCATCAATTGCTTAAATATTTTTAAAGTGAAAGTCACTTGGTTTAGAAGCCTAGAAATGTATTTCTAAAAGTAAAGTGACTTGTTTTGAAGTGTAGACAAGCCTTGATACTACGGGTGTTAGTATCTTGGGGGGGGGGGGGGGTATACGAGAAATAGTCATCTTTGAAAGGATAAAGGTACGTAGTACTTTGGGTTAAATCCCCGGATTCTATAATGACATGTTAGTGCCTTAAGTAAACTAAAATGAGAGTGTATATAAATAAGGTTAATAAGAAGTTAGGGTATTTCTTAACTTGCTTATGATATGTATGATAAGACGGTAGTGCTTATGTTAAGTATGATAAGTCGGTAGTGCTTATGTAATGTATGATAAGCCGGTAGTGCTTATATTATGCATGATAAGCCGGTAGTGCTTATGTTTTGTATGATAAGCCGGTAGTGCTTATGTTATGTATGATAGCCGGTTGATCTAGGTTATGTAATTCTTACGGGGTAAACCCCCGGGCTACTACTTATTCCATGGATTTGCTACCCATGATGCGAGTGCGGCGTTTGTACTCATTGCGGGCCCACCGGGCCCATGCGGGTGAAATAGTCCTATGCAGGTGAAATAGTCCCATGCCAGGCGGATGACCTCATTGCGGGTCCACAGGACCTATGCGGGTGAAATAGTCCCAGTAGTAGGATTGCCAAATGACACTATGGGCAGGTGGCCCTAAGTTGATCATAAGCTTCCTATTTTTATGCAGTATACCTTTATGGGCAGACTTATGTGACTTTATCACGTCCCAGATTGGGTCGGGCAGTATACCTTTATGGGCAGACTTATGTGACTTTATCACGTCCCAGATTGGGCCGGGCAGTATACCTTTATGGGCAGACTTATGTGACTTTATCACGTCCCAGATAGGTCGGGCAGTATACCTTCGTGGGAAGGCTTTTGTATGACTTCGTCGTGTCCCGCAAATGGGTCGGGTTACGTTATTACGTATGGATAATCAAAGTTAACTCCAAAATGAGGCGTCCCTCCATAAAGGGCCGAATTATGTTATGCAAGATAAGTAAGTTATATGGTTATGAACTTGATGATTTTTCCTAAGTATGTACGTAAGAATTTGACTATAACTCTTATTGAAAAATGGGAAAAGATAATGATGTACGATTAAGTTCATGAGTTGTAATGGCATGGTAGGATCTGGTATTTACTTTTTATACTTGCCCCTGTCATTCTTTTGTACAGATATGGTATGTTTACTGTACCTTATTTCCGTTCCATATTCGGTACTGTATGCTGACCCCGCCAGCTGCGTTAAATGTCTGCAGTTTAGGTATTACGATTGTGGATCCGCGAGCTTAGGATCCTGGTTCAGCATTTTGAGATGGCTCCAATATTCCGGAGCTTGTCATTTTGGCTAGGTATATTCAGGGGTACGGCGGGGCCTTATCCTGTCATAGTATTTTGTCCAAAATCTTAGAGGTTTGTAGTCATATTTTGTGGATTGGGTTGTGTAAAAGAAAAAGGATGTAACTATTTTTGGCTATATATGTATATATATGTCCAGGGAGGTAGCATTATCGGCTAACCTGTTGTTTATGTCTTGTTGAATTATTTTATAAGTTTGAGGTAAGTTCCGCTGATTATCTCTGGTGTATACCTGTAAGGGTGCCCAGGTAGGGCACTAGTAGCGGCCCGGGGTCGGGTCGTGACACCGCTGCGTTCATGCCCGTAGGTTTAGGTACTCAGTTGTGGATCCGCGAGCTTAGGATCCTTGTTCAGCATTTTGGGATAGCTCCAATGTTCCGGAGCTTGTCATTATGGCTAGGTATTTTCAGGGGTATGGCGGGGCCTTGTCCCGTCATAGTATTTGTCCAAACTCTTAGAGGTATGTATTCATATGTGGGCTGGATTGGTGAGAGTTATATTTACCTTGTTGTACGGTTGTAGGCCCATTCTTGGGCGTTATATATTATGGCAGGCTTATCGGCTTTGCCTTTGTTTATAGGAAAAAATGAGTGTTATTTATCTTCCGCAATTTACTTGTGTTGTATGAATAGAAGGGTTCCCAGGTAGGGCACCAGTCGCGGGCCCGGGTTTCGGGGCGTGACAGTTGTACTTATTGTTATTGATTTAAAGTTATCTTGAATTACTTGAATTTTATTGTGCTTATTCATTGATGAGTCTAGATTGACACTAACATGGAGTAAATACCTTATGACCAAAATAATGACAAGCAGGGTCACATTTGAACAGTTGAGGTCCCTTCTCATCGATTCCCAAAATCATAGAGACTTCATATCATAAAAGAAGAAAAAAAGACAGTCATGAATAAATTTATGTTATCTACCCCATCACTACCGCTACAAAGAAAAATAAAGATGAAATAAGGGGACTAGCCTTGCAAATATCGAACGGGAGCAGTAACGAACCTACTCCAAGGGGTCTCATATAGGCATGTCGTGTATATACCTGAGACTTGTTTGCAATCCTGCATTGCATATATGTTGGCTCATTATAATCTTATAATTGGAAAATTCTGATGTATTCTTCTTATTAGCTCATTAAAGTTTCATCAACGAAAAATTTGTTGGAAATTTACCAGGTGGGATTGCGTTTATCCCGTCCTTAATGACTTGAACACATGGGGCCCCGCATGTCGAAAATATTATTTCCATACACATGCATACGTTGTACAACGTCTCGCTAAATTTCAAGTAGTAAAAGAGATATTGGTACACATGTTAAGTGTTCTTAAGGCATGTAAGGATGGATGATTAATTGGTCAAATTGATGAGTCTCCCATGACGGTATGAGAAAGGAAGAAATGTGTAAAATACAAAAATTGGAGAAGAGCCACGACGAGCAAGCGCCACGGTGCCACCTGAGCCGGGCCGCGACGCCTATCGTCCAGTGACTCGAAGTTGGTCTCTGCCTGATTGGTGCCACGACTCCACTGGACTAGGGCCGCGGTGCTTCGCGTACAGTGAACTCAGAATTAAAGGATTTTTTTGAAAGTGTGAACTCAGAATTAAAGGTTTGTAGTTATGTCTTTCCTTTCGATCATACTTGTAATAGTATTGTACTATTCCCTGTACCACATCAATTTCCCAACAGTTTAAGGCAAAATTATATTAGTAGTCGAAAGATGTCGGTCAACATTGGTGTGACCAATTCTGGTATGGAAATGTGTTTCTAGTTGAGGACAGTTTGGTTGACAGTTCAGTTGATAGTTCAGACAATATCTCTGTCAACAACTGTGATCTCAAATCTGGTCCTAGCTTTGGATATCTATTTGACGATAGTACCACAATTGCTTCCGTCGAAGAATCGATCTTTACTAATCTTCAAGACACGACTGATAGTCGTGCATATGCGGGTCAAAGAGTTGCTCACGATCATTATGCGAAGAATCGTACAGAAGAGGATCTGGATATCAACTAGGACAAGAGGAGAAGGCTGAAAATATTGTTCTACCTTGCAGCAGAGAGCCGGTATCGTTCTTAGAATCCTAGTTACGGTAAGAAGAAGATGGACACTCGTTCTAACTGAAGTGGTCCAGATCTCGAAAAGGCTAAGTTTATTTCCTTACCATCCATAATGAGTAGAGTCACTATCTGAATAAAAGTGTGGAGTTCAAATGAGATGTTGAATCTCATAGCCTTCCCGATTAAAGATTGGATAAAAGATAACCAAACTCAAAAAATTCGTTCTTTTGAATATAAGAATTAAAAGTGTGTAAAGTATGTTCGGACATAAATAGATCGATTTCCACTGACTGTGAGTAAACTGTTACCACTCTTAATTTACATGGTTTTCTAAGCAAGCGCCAGAAATTGTCTTGGCACCAATCTCAAGGGAAGAAGACCAAAAGATAAGTGTTTTTCTTAACAAGTTGAACCTATCACACTTAATGGAAGAAGATCCTTATTTGATAAGGATAATAGTGGACACCCGATAAGGTGGGCAAAGAATCCAAGTCCTAAATGACTTGAGGGACAAGAACAAACGACAATGTTAAGGCTATCATTGTGCAAGACAAGGACACTCTCTCGTATCTTGACAACGATTGGTAGATTTGGAGAATTCAAGTCAAGCGGCGTGCATCACGTCCAAACCGTAAAAGTTATTATTCTAGAAAGGGGTCGCGACGCTCAGAGAAGGGGCCGCGGCGCTCAGGAACCAGGGAAGTGGTCGAAGCCACTACCAACCCGATGCTGCGGCGCTAAGGTGTCAGAGTCGTGACACTTCATCTGACGGAGCCGCGACGCCAGTCTCTCGGGCCGTGGCACTAACTCCCAGAAATCAGTAGATTGAAAGGCCAAGAGCCTTTGGCTCTTGAGATGGCTTTTGAGGCATTGAATGATCATTTGATGAATACTACACATCCACAAGCTGGAGCGTTGATTCTCTGGTTACACCCTGGTCTCGGGCAAGAAGTTATTCATGTGAACTGACGTAGTGTATTATACACTTGTAATTCGTGCGTCAATGTTATCATAGATCAAGACACAATTGATCAAGTTGATATTGTTGTCGTTCGTCGACATAAACCCTCAGAATATATGTGAGGGAGTCGAAGAGGCAAAATCACATTTACACTCCGTCAACGGAATAACGAAAGACGAACCTCTCCTCTAGACCGTGGCCACAACTACGCGGTTGATACAGAGTTGTACAAACTAGGGGAAAACAATTACGTATGCCTTTGTAACCTTTGCTCGTTACGAAGCAAATATGAAATCGTTAAAATTGATAAGAGCTACTAAGCCTATGGATTGAGGAATTCATAGAGACAGAGGGGGGAATTTGGAGCATTGTTCGCTGAACGTCCGCTCCCTACTTACCTTAGTATGAACGGTATTTTCAAGTGCAAAGAAATCCTTACCGCAAATGCAATTCTTGATGATAACTCGGTATAAGGATAAGGATAACATTACAAGTGAAGAGGCACATTTACACTACAAGTGAAGAGGTACATTCACATTACAAGTGAAGAGGCACATTCACATTGTAAGTGAAGAGGCACATTCACATTGTAAGAAGAAGCACATTCACATTACAAGTGAAGAGGCATGTTCACATTGCAAGTGAAGAGACACATTCACATTGCAAGTGAAGAGACACATTCACATTGCAAGTGAAGAGTCACGTTCACATTACAAGTGAAGATACATGTTCACATCGCAAGTGAAGAGACATGTTCACACTGCAAGTAAAGAGACATCTTTGCTTCTATAAACTGATATGGATCAATTGTTTCACAGACCGAACCATGTCTCAGTTAGACCTAAGAATGTGAGTTACATATATGCAAGTAACATTAGTGCTTGTCACACACTAGTTTCAAAGAAGGTTAACTCCTTGAAGACGTGTTTCCTTGAGAAGGAAAAAGAAGTAAGCCCTAGGTTAATAAGAACCCATGAGGGCCAGATAATCCGAAACTAGTATTACATATCCACATGACTCGGGGCTCTAGAGGTTGAACCGTTATGGAACAAAGAGGTGGCTGAACTTGGCCTAGGCCTTCTAGCCTATTTGGTTGAGAATAAACCGAAGGCTATTGTGGTAGCGTTGTCTACTCCAAAAGCACGACTCTGGAAAGGAAAGAATAGAATCCATCTTACAAAACCATACTAATGGTTGACCTTCCTCCGGAAAAAGAACATTTGGGTTGTAAAAGTGGATACTCAGATTGAGTATAAGGTAGATGGATATAATGACAAGTATAAGAACTTGGCTACTTGCACATGTGCTCCCATGATAATAGCTTGATATCCAGGGCCACCGTTGTTACACCCCGGAATTCCTGGATATGTTTATAAGAACGTACGTAAGAACTCAAAAGTGTTAAGATTTTAGACGAGTAAATTTATCGGAATTATGAAAATGTCGGAAAACGAAATATTGCGAAGAACGGGAGGCTGACACGTGCCACCCCCCCCCCCCCCCTTACTTGGTCTTGGACGAAATATACATGGATAGAATGGTCATTTGACCAATGATAGGATGATCAAGTCTTGCAAAGACTTAAGCTTGACATTGTTGACTAAAGTCCAAGGGCCACTTGGCTAGAATCCTTGTGAAACTCATCTAGGCCACCCACTTGTTCTAATCTAGACCCTTGAATGTTGTTTATATCTACACTAGTAGTGCAAGACTTTGTCATTACAACACTTAGAGAAAAAAATTGAAATCTTGTTCTTGCTCTCTTAAGGGAGGCTCACGGCATTGGCACTTCTTCAATAGGAAATTTTTTATTTGTTGTCCAATAGGCTCCACACTTTAAACCAAGGTTCATAATGGTATTGTAAGGGTATCTCAATAGAAAGATCCCGGAAAAGTGGCGTTTTCGTATTAGTCGCAAGGCGAAAACCTAAGGAGTTCTTCAACTTTGAAGTTGAAACTTGAAGAGGAGTTCTTCATAAGCTTCTAAGGGTTGCTTGGATGTGCTTACCTTGCCTTATTCATTGTATGGCTCTTTTCCTTTAGCTGAGGCGCGAGCTAGCCTGTCTATAGTTTGGGTATCAACTAGTGATAATGGAAAGACTTGAGACTACTATTGCGCTAACGACTGGGCGAGTGAGGTCTCCCGAGCGCTAGGTTCAAGCAACTTCATACCACTTCGTCCCTTTCACTCTTCAACCTGATCTCTACATTCATAGGGCCATAAAGTGCTCGCTTGAGGCGGCAAACAGAGATAGAATGATTTTAGAAGATGAATTATCGGCAGAACATATATGGATAGAACTTATAACGGGGTCTCGAGAGGAAGTGTAACAAGCATCAATTGATGAATAACCTTAGTTGAATGGATCTATCTGACCCTCTTTCATACCTTAGAACAAAAGGAATGGCATCTAGAGAACCCTTTCACGAATGCTTTTTCCATCAGAGGTCTAATTGGACACCAACTGCATAAGAATAAGGAACAAGAGACATTTCCTTCTTCTCTTCATCAGTTGATGGACTTTACTTTTTCTTTAGCCTCTCGGCTTCGAGAAGCCGTGGGCCCAGTAGTGCTTTCTTAAAGCGGAGTGGATTGGAACGTCGAAAAGAGGAGCTAAAGTTGCTAAGGATCGACTGGTAATCTTGGATCATATTTGGGCTAAATGAGGTAATAATCTTCGTCTTACTTTTGTAATTGAAGATTCCATGTTATGATAAGTTAGAAATGATCATGTGATATGTGTTATGAAGATTGATAAGTGTTATGGAAGTTTAGAAGCTCAAATCCGAAAATGACATGTTGAGTCATTTGAAATTGAATTACAATTTGGTCGTTAACTAGAATCGTCGCATGTTATCTACTTGAAGATTATAGTTGCTATAATCGATTGCGTCTTTATAACATATTGTGCTAAACAACTTGGATTGAAAAGGAATTGGAAAGAAGACTTTGTGTTGTTGTCCCTCAAATTGCCGAATTGACATTGTAGTTTGGACTAGTTTGATATAAATTATGGGGCGGAATTTTACACGTCTTGTAGGCGTGTAATCCCCTATTGTTAACTTCATTGTTGAGCCTTAAATGTGGCGTGTTTGGTTATTGAATTCGGGCCTTGAAAAAGGTGGAAAGTATGTAGAAACAAAGGAAGTGCTGTCCGATTTTCCGTAGAATTTAGTGACTTTGCACTTAGAATATTCTACGTTGAAGCTAGAGGTTAATAAACGTGTTATGGTCATTATAGGTTGACATACTACGTACGGCATATTGGACTTGGCAAGTGGATTGAACCGAAGAGGTATGTGGAACTTTCTTATCTCTTGAGCATGAATAAGTTGTAAATGTATAGTACGGTAGACGTACGAGATTTTGACGAATCTAGTCCATTTGATATCCTTGGTTTATCTTAAGAATGATCAAGTTGGTTGAGTTAGGGAATTAACTCACTTATTTAAATATTAAGGATATCTTGGTTTTTAAAAGTTAAGAGACTTTAAGTATTTCGAAAGTATATGATACTTGTTTCGTTTGGAAAGTTTAAGTCTCTTGGTTATAAAGAAGAATGTAAGTTTCTAAAGTATAAAGCTAGTATAACGGCTTTATGGGAAGTTGGCTATAATAGCTTTATGGAAAGTTAAAAAGCGTGATTTACTCTTAAGTAATTTAAGTATGATAAATGACTTGAAATAATGAAAGACAAATTGATTTAAAGGCATCAATTGCTTAAGGTTTTAAAAGAAAGAAGTCGCTTGATTTAGAAGCCTATAAATGTATTTCTAAAAGGTATTGTGACTTGTCTTGAAAAGTAGTTATGACTTGATACTACGGTTATTAGTATATTGGAAGTTTTATGTGAAAAAGAGTCATTTTAAAAGAATAGAAGTACGTAGTACTTTGGGTTAAATTCTCGGATTTTCATAATGACATGTTAGTGCCTTAAGTAAACTAAAATGAGAGTGTATATGAATAAGACTAATAAGAAGTTAGGAGGATTTATTAACTTGCTTATGTTATGTATGATAAGCCGGTAGTGCTTATGTTATGTATGATAGCCGGTTTGTGCTAGTGATATATTATTCATTACGGGGTCATTCCCCGGGTTTGTGGCATTTGCATATTCCGTGGATTTGCTACTCATGATGCGAGAAATACCTCATGCGAGTCCGTAAGGGCTTATGCGGGTGAAATAGTCCCATGCGGGGCGGACCAGTCTTATGCGAGGAATACCTCATGCGGGTCTACACGACCTATGCGGGCGGATCTGATCATCACGAGAATACCTCATGCGGGTCCATACGACCCTTGCGGGTGAAATAGTCCCAGGAGTAGGATTGCTTAATGATACTGCGGGCGGGTGGCCCTGCTTTGATCATGAGCCTCCTATTTTTATGCAGTAAAGTATACTCTTGTTTACTCTCATTGTTAGTAAGGCACAGTGTACTGTTATTTGAGTTATCATACATGTCTCCAGCTTTATTTTAGACATATTATTTCACTACAGTACTTTCAGTTTCACATACTTGGTACATGTTGTACTGACCTCCTTCGGGGGGCTGCGTTCATGCCGCAGGTAGAGTATACAGGTTTCTGATCCTCACTATTAGGATCACTGTTCAGCGGTTAGGAAACTCCTTTACTCCAGAGGTTTATCCCTGGTTCAGATCCCTGGTATGGTCGGTTGTGTATATTCAAGGGTATGGAGGGGCCCTGTCCCAATCGATTGTTATTCTTAGAGTGCGTAGTCACATTGTGGATTGGGTTTTTAAGAACAGAAATGTACTGGTTTATTTTATTTTTGTTCATGTACATTTTACGGAAGGTGGCCTTATCGGCTAACCTGTCAATACTTACTATTTTAGCATTTATGAGTTTTATATGTTCATTGCTATTCTACGATGTATACACGTAAGGGGTGCCTGTGTAGGGCCCCGCCGCCCGGGTTGGAGTCGTGACAAAAGTGGTATCAGAGCAGTTAGTCCTCGGAAAGTGTCTACAGACCGTGTCTAGTAGAGTCTTGATTATCGATGTGTTGTGCACTACATCTATAATCAGGAGGCTACATGACATTTAGGATTGGTTTCCATTCTTCTCACTCTGAGATCGTGCGATAGAGCTGTGTGGTTAGGGTCGTCTCTCCCTAACAAGTTATGTTGTTTGCAGCTACGAGAAAGGCAGCAGTGACCCAGGAAAGATTATGTGAATTGCGTATCCAGGTTGGTAATGTTTGTAGTATAGTTGGTATTGTGACATACTTCTATACGGATTTATGTATGAGGGTCAGACGCGTGTTGCCTAGAATGGTTTTAGGTTACCAGGATTTGGTAAGTACTAAATAATATCGGGAAGGTATGAAACAGTTTAATGAAATCTCATCAAGGTTTTACGTTCTAATTTGAGATAATTAGGAGATGATGAGCTGTCTGAGAAGGAAATGGACCCTTAAGAAGTTTAATTAAGGGACTTAATGGAAGACTATGTTAATAGATTAAGCTACGTGGTATGATTAAGAGAATGGTACGGGTGAGATCCGTATGGAGTAAATATGGTTGTTATGATCAAGACAACACGATTATGTATTACCAGAAGTTATTGTACCCGTTTACGGGGGGACTGATAAGGTAGGCTTGGAGCATGGGAATTGCGAGCCTAAGAATATTGATAACCGCCGAGACCTTAGGTATATAAGGACTTCTCGGGTAGTATAAATTTAAGTCAGTCCAAGAATAAGAGTTAAGTACGACGCCGAGTCGGGTTGAGGACCTATTAAGGGTCGCCCCATAGCCTTAAATGGAATGGGATCAGTTGGTAGTAGTCCCGCTACGTGACAGGGTCACGAGGGTGCAGGGCCCAAGTCTAGTTAATCGTTTTATGGGTTCGTGGACGCATTCCACCGGAACCAGGTTGTGAGAGCCGGAAATAGCCTTATATTGTTTAATTTAGTAACTCCAAAGATTGGAGGCCAGAATTAGTATGGAAGTTATGTACGTATGTTAGTATAAGTTTGGAAGTACGGGAAGCGTACGCCAGTGAAAAAGAGAGCAACCAAGTAAAGAAATAGAGCCTGAATCTATGAAAACCTTTCGAGGTGACTACACCTATAAGTGTTGGGTGGTAGCTGAGCGGGTAGATAATAATTGCCGATAACGATGCAATCGTCGGGCCCTAGTAGACCTAGTAGAGGTGACATGACAGACCTTGAAGTCATTATGAGTACGGGTTAGTTGGCCTATTGTTATGCCAACGTTGACTGCGGAGAGAGATTGGTTCGGTACCAGTTTTCCAGTAAACCGGTTATTGTGTGGAAAGGAAGGGAAGTGGTTGTAACCAGTGAATTATCCTTCCTTCTTTGACATAGTTGATTTTAATAAGTCTGTGTGACTTGTTCATTTGAGGTAAATTAATGCAGAAAGTAAGTAATACTCGAATTTGAAGGAGTTTATGTTAAGTGCCCTTGGAGGTACTTGGAGTTGGTTTGGTGTGGCGGTCAGGGCCACGACCTTCCAGATAAGTTCAGGATAGCGCGCAAGCAAGAATAAGATAAGTACGAGTGCTGCCTATAGAAAACAGAAGACATCTTTGGTAGGTTTTGAAAATCTACACGACTTTAAGGCGATGCGTGATGATTAGATATTTACTGGACCGCAAGGGGACCCTTTGATTAGGGTTGTGACTCCAAGGAAAGTTTATTTACGGGAGATAAGTTCTCTCCCCCACATAAAGGATAGTTTTACGTATTATAGGGTTGCGTGTACCCATGTTGTTAGACGAAGGATATGAGAATGGTAAGGTCTTAGGTATCGTCATGCCATAGGTTACAGTTTTAGATAACTGTGGGAAAAGTATTGTGTTGGGGTAATTAAGAACGACGTTACGAAATGGTCGAGGAAGTGTCGTAAGGATAAAAATGCATGTAGTACGCATGTATGAAACCGTACGATTATGGATCAAGATAGAAATACTTTTGCTAATAATAAACATAAGGTAAGGTTATGACCAGAATGATAAAGGAGAATACGACTATGGTTATGTAAGTTGCACGGGATATGATTACCCCAGACTAGTGTAAGACCATTAGTAAGTAATGGGCTGTAAGAACACCTCGAGGAAAGATGGTAGCATCTGTACTGACGAGAAAGATAGTAAGAAAATACAGAGGGGTAAGGGACCCCAGGGAAACTTGAAATAACTTATAAAGGAAAGACGAGTAGACACTCGAACGATAAGAAATCTTGACAAGTCATTGGTATGTAATACCATGAATTGAGGTTGAACACCTGGCTATAGGCTCTACGAACTGGGAGAGGATAATCGGATTACTACTTGACGAGATCAAGGAAATCTCCCCCCCCCCCCCCAAATTGTGATTGACAGGAAGTCTTAGCCATGAGGCAAGCAAATGAATCAAATCTAAGTTAGTGACCAAGATGAGTTGCAACAGAGAAAGGGAAACAGGAACCATAATTGAGATTAAGAATACCCTAATATTCCGCAGAATGAGAAAGGTTTCCAGTTATTGAAAGATAAGTTGACCACGAATACAGTTCTAACCCCTCCTGAAGGACTAGAGGGTTAGGTTATTATGGTGACACGTTAGGTGTTGGGCTAGGTTGTGTGCTGACGTTGCCCGATAAGGATAGAGCCTATGTTTCCCGGCAGTTAGGGAAGCAGGAAAGGAAATTACGCCACTCACGATTTAGAGCTGGCGGCAGTTAATCATGCCTTGAAGATTTGGAGGCATGACGTATATATAGACTTCATGTGGATATTTGTGCAGTCCGCAAGAGCCTCCGGCATATCTTCAGACATAGGCAGTTGAATTTACGACAGAAACGGTGGTTAGAGTTACTCAAGGATTGTGATACTGATATCTTATACCATCTGGGGAAAGCCCAGACAGTTTCAGATGCTCTTAGTCGTGGATCTATGGGTAGTCTGCCAGATGGACAGCCAGATAGACAGGACGTGGTCCGTGAGATTCATCAGCTACCGAGCTGAGGGGTTCGATTATTTGTTTCCAAGGTTAATGAAGTTTAGATCCGAGAGGTTGCCGAGTCTTCCGTCGTTGAGAAGGTAAAGATGCGACAGTATGAGGATCCAGTTATGATACGGTATCGATACACGGCTCTCCGAGAAGAGGAGAGCTTGTTTGAGTAGCACCGGATGGGGTGATGTGATATGAGGATAGATTGTGTGTACCCGGTGCTGCAGGACTAGTCAACAGGTTTTAGGGGAGGCACGCAGTGCTTATTACTCTAATTGTTCGGGGTCGACTAAGTCGTGTCGTGACCTCAGATGTATGTATGGGTAAGATGACCGGAAAAGGGACATAGCGGAGTTTACTGCTTAGTGTCCGAGTTAGTAACAGGTCAAGGTGGAACACCAGAAGCCCTGTGGGCTACTACAAGCGATTGAGATCCCAACTTAGATATGGGAGGAAATTAATATGGATCTTGTTACAGGGTGGCATCGTACTCAGAGGAAGTGCGACTTCCTGGGGGTCATAGTAAACAGGATGACGAAATCGGTCGTGTTCTTCCTGTTAGGACCACTTACTCGGCTGAGGATTATGCTAGCTTTTATAGCAGGGAGATCGTGAGACTGCACGAGGTTCCTACATTTTGATGTCAGACAGGTGAGCTCAGTTTACGGCTGACTTCTGGAGGTTTTCCAGAAGGTATTAGGGACACAAGTGAGTCTCAGTATGACATTTCACCCTCAGACCGACGGACAGGTAGGGCGTACTATCCAGGCACTTGAGGATAGGTGGCGGGCCTGTGTTCTTGATTTCAGAGATAGCCGGGAGGGTTATTTACCTCTTGTTGAGTTACGTACGATAACAGATACCCTTCCAGTATTCATATAGCCCTGTATGAGGCCTTGTATGTAAGAAAGGGTAGATCGTCGGTTGGTTGGTTCGACGTAGGCAAGGTTCAGCTATTTAGTCCAGACTTGATTCAGCGGGCGGTGGATAAGGCGAAGCTTATCCGGGAAAGATTATTAGTAAGATCAGAGTCAGCAGAAGCTTTATGCAGATAACCGACGTTGACACATGGGGTTCAGGTTGACATTTTAGTGTGAGTATTGTTATGTGGCCTCGTGTGGTATTATTGGTATGTAGGGGTTGTAAAAGAAGACTATGTCGCTATTTATAAGATTGACTCCGAAAGAACATTCGGGGACGAATGTTTCTAAGGGGAGAAGAATGTTACACCCCAGAATTCCTGGATATGTTTATAAGAACGTACGTAAGAACTCAAAAATGTTAATAATTTAGACGAGTAAATTTATCGGAATTATGGAAATGTCGGAAAACGAAATATTGCGACGAACGAGAGGGCGACACGTGTCACCCCCCCCCCCCTACTTGGTCTTGGACGAAATATACATGGATAGAATGGTCATTTGACCAATGATAGGATGATCAAGTCTTGCAAAGACTTAAGCTTGACATTGTTGACTAAAGTCCAAGGGCCACTTGGCTAGAATCCTTGTGAAACTCGTCTAGGCCACCCACTTGTTCTAATCTAGACCCTTGAATGTTGTTTATATCTACACTAGTAGTGCAAGACTTTGTCATTACAACACTTAGAGAAAAAAATTGAAATCTTGTTCTTGCTCTCTTAAGGGAGGCTCACGGCATTGGCACTTCTTCAAGGGGAATTTTTTTATTTGTTGTCCAATAGGCTCCACACTTTAAACCAAGGTTCATAAGGATATTGTAAGGGTATCTCAATAGAAAGATCCCGGAAAAATGGCATTTTCGTATTAGCCGCAAGGCGAAAACCTAAGGAGTTCTTCAACTTTGAAGTTGGAACTTGAAGAGGAGTTCTTCATAAGCTTCTAAGGGTTGCTTGGAGTGGATTGGAACGTTGAAAATAGGAGCTAAAGTTGCTAAGGATCGGCTGGTAATCTTGGATCATATTTGGGCTAAATGAGGTAATAATCTTCGTCTTACTTTTGTAATTGAAGATTCCATGTTATGATAAGTTAGAAATGATCATGTGATATGTGTTATGAAGATTGATAAGTGTTATGGAAGTTTAGAAGCTCAAATCCGAAAATGACATGTTGAGTCATTTGAAATTGAATTACAATTTGGTCGTTAACTAGAATCGTCGCATGTTATCTACTTGAAGATTATAGTTGCTATAATCGATTGCGGCTTTATAACATATTGTGCTAAACAACTTGGATTGAAAAGGAATTGGAAAGAAGACTTTGTGTTGTTGTCCCTCAAATTGTCGAATTGACATTGTAGTTTGGACTAGTTTGATATAAATTGTGGGGCGGAATTTTACACGTCTTGTAGGCGTGTAATCCCCTATTGTTAACTTCATTGTTGAGCCTTAAATGTGGCGTGTTTGGTTATTGAATTCGGGCCTTGAAAAACGTGGAAAAGTATGTAGAAACAAAGGAAGTGCTGTCCGATTTTCCGTAGAATTTAGTGACTTTGCACTTAGAATATTCTACGTTGAAGCTAGAGGTTAATAAACGTATTATGGTCATTATAGGTTGACATACTACGTACGGCATATTGGACTTGGCAAGTGGATTGAACCGAAGAGGTATGTGGAACTTTCTTATCTCTTGAGCATGAATAAGTTGTAAATGTATAGTACGGTAGACGCACGAGATTTTGACGAATCTAGTCCATTTGATATCCTTGGTTTATCTTAATAATGATCAAGTTGGTTGAGTTAGGGAATTAACTCACTTGTTTAATTATTAAGGATATCTTGGTTTTTAAAAGTTAAGAGACTTTAAGTATTTCGAAAGTATATGATACTTGTTTCGTTTGGAAAGTTTAAGTCTCTTGGTTATAAAGAAGAATGTAAGTTTCTAAAGTATAAAGCTAGTATAACGGCTTTATGGGAAGTTGGTTATAATAGCTTTATGGAAAGTTAAAAAGGGTGATTTACTCTTAAGTAATTTAAGTATGATAAATGACTTGAAATAATGAAAGACAAATTGATTTAAAGGCATCAATTGCTTAAGGTTTTAAAAGAAAAAAGTCGCTTGATTTAGAAGCCTATAAATGTATTTCTAAAAGGTATTGTGACTTGTCTTGAAAAGTAGTTATGACTTGATACTACGGTTATTAGTATCTTGGAAGTTTTATGTGAAAAAAGTCATTTTAAAAGAATAGAAGTACGTAGTACTTTGGGTTAAATTCCCGGATTTTCATAATGACATGTTAGTGCCTTAAGTAAACTAAAATGAGAGTGTATATGAATAAGACTAATAAGAAGTTAGGAGGATTTCTTAACTTGCTTATGTTATGTATGATAAGTCGGTAGTGCTTATGTTATGTATGATAGCCGGTTTGTGCTAGTGATATATTATTCATTACGGGGTCATTCCCCGGGTTTGTGGCATTTGCATATTCCGTGGATTTGCTACTCATGATGCGAGAAATACCTCATGCGAGTCCGTAAGGGCTTATGCGGGTGAAATAGTCCCATGCGGGGCGGACCAGTCTTATGCGAGGAATACCTCATGCGGGTCTACACGACCTATGCGGGCGGATACAGTCTATGCGAGGAATACCTCATGCGGGTCCATACGACCCTTGCGGGTGAAATAGTCCCAGGAGTAGGATTGCTTAATGATACTGCGGGCGGGTGGCCCTGCTTTGATCATGAGCCTCCTATTTTTATGCAGTAAAGTATACTCTTGTTTACTCTTATTGTTAGTAAGGCACAGTGTACTGTTATTTGAGTTATCATACATGTCTCCAGCTTTATTTTAGACATATGATTTCACTACAGTACTTTCAGTTTCACATACTTGGTACATGTTGTACTGACCTCCTTCGGGGGGCTGCGTTCATGCCGCAGGTAAAGTATACAGGTTGCTGATCCTCACTCTTAGGATCACTGTTCAACGGTTGGGAAACTCCTTTACTCCGGAGGCTTATCCCTGGTTCAGATCCCTGGTATGGTCGGTTGTGTATATTCAGAGGTATGGCGGGGCCCTGTCCCGTCACAGTTGTTATTCTTAGAGGTCTGTAGTCACATTGTGGATTGGGTTTTTAAGAACAGAAATGTACTGGTTTATTTTATTTTTGTTCATGTACATTTTACGGAAGGTGGCCTTATCGGCTAACCTGTCAATACTTACTATTTTAGCATTTATGAGTTTTATATGTTCCGCTGCTATTCTCTGATGTATACCTGTAAGGGGTGCCCAGGTAGGGCCCAGTCGCGGGCCCGGGGTTGGGTCGTGACAACCGTAGTCTTGCGTGGTTTGGATATTAAGGCATTCTTTCCTAATCGGAGAGTTGGAAGAGAAGGATCAGTGTTGGTCTGTAGAACTGTCAGGCTCTTTCCTAAATTTCCTTATAGTACTTGAAATGTTTACATTTTGGTCCTGGAAGTTTCAGATGAAACAGACACAATGAATCTGAAAACAGAAACATTGACTCTGAAGTTAGAAAGCCAACAGCTGGAAAACCAACAGTCTGAAATTGGGTGTCATATTGGAACAAAGTTCAATATGAAGGATATGGGTATCACAAACGTTAAGACATCTAAACGGTCTGGTCTAGTATCAAACTCATACATGTTGTAGATTGATTGTCTCGTTGAAGTCACCAATGGATAGAAGTCATGAAATTGACTAGAATCATGGTGCACCCATATACTAGGAGCGATATGCGCAGGTCTCAGGTAGTCCAAAGTATACTACACATTACAATCGATCTGATATCACTTGTCAAATCAACTAGTTGAACCAGATTCAGCCATGATCTTGGAAACAATCACTGGATGTCACTAAGACAAATATGACGATATATGAGATGTTTCACTAATCTACGGATTATGGTATTCCGGATGTCCGACCATTATGAGAGAACGCAAAGATGCAAACTGGACATCGGATATGAAGAATGCCATAACCACAAGAGAATGTGTATGGTGTATCTTATAAAAATCCTCTATACAAACGTTCATCGGCCGATTCGTGAGGGAATCAAAGTCTTTCACTTTATACAAAGTGTGAAAAGAAGTTAAGTAACTTTACTACATCTTAGAGGAAGTCCCTTATCGAGAGGAACCCGTGCCTTCGGCAGTTACACACTGTGTCTAGCCAGTCGGCTTCTGGAAGGGCACGAATGACGATGTCTCGACATATTCGTCAGAGACATAAGACCGTTAGGCAGTTGATCACCACGGGTATCATCTCCATCGATTACATAAAATCAAATGAGAATATAGCTGACCCTTTGACTAAGAGATTATCCAAAGATCAGTTGTTCTTCCTGTCTAAGGAAATGGGCTTAAAACCCAAGCAATAAGAGCCGATACAGTGGTAACCCAACCATACTGACCAGAGATCCCAGACATTTGGTTCAATGGGAAACCTAAGTTGTAAAGGCTCAGCTGAGCGCTTTGAGAAAATCAAGAGCACTTCAGATATTGGTTAATTGTAGAAACACTAATCCAAAGCCTTCCCGCGATAGACATTAAAGTGCTACCTGCATAGTGGGTACAGGTTAAGTGTCAAAGTATTAACATAACCCTTGAGAGTCGAGGTTAAGATGAAAATACTTTTAATGATTCCTAACACTCGTATAGTGGGGCACTGTAGGGTATCTTGTAGGAGATCACCTATTTAAGTGCGAGGACAAGACGCCTCAATCGTACGCACTTAAGAATCCAAGTGTGGACACAGCCACAACGGACAGACAATAAAGAAGAAACAAGAGATTGGATAGTTATTGTGTCTCTATCATTGTCTTGGCATACACTAAACACTGACGGTTTAAGACATCACGCTCACCGAGCAGTAGGTATGTCCGATGGTATTTGACTACGGAAGGTTCAAGGTCGTAGGCTACCTATCCCAATGCAATATACTTCTGCTGATAGATTGATAATGATTGGCACCTCGCGTGCACCAACACCTCTTTCAAGAGGGGATTATTGGAAATTTACCTAGTGAGATTCAGTTTATCCCGTCCTTAATGACTTGAACACATGGGGCCCCGCATGTCAGAAATATTATTTCCATACACATGCATATGTCGTACAACGTCTCGCTAAAGTTCAAGTAGTGAAAGAGATGTTGGTACACATGTTAAGTGTTCTTAAGACATGTAAGGATGAACGATTTATTGGCCAAATTGATGAGTCTCCCACGACGGTATGAGAAAGGAAAAAATGTGCAAAATACAAAAATTTGGGAAGAGCCACGACGAGCTAGCGTCGCGGCGCCACCTGACCAGGGTCGCAGCGCCGCCGGACAGGGTCGCGACGCCTGTCGTCCTGTGACTCAAAGTTGGCCTCTGCCTGTTTGGCGCCGCGGCACCACCGGACGCGTACAGTGAATTCAGAATTCAAAGAATTTTCTGAAAGTGTGAACTCATTTAGAGGCCATGAATCTTCCAATGGCAGAGTCTAGGCACTCTTTGAAGTGTTCAATACATCCCCATTTAGTGCATTCACATAGCAAGTAAATGGCCATATTTGCACTATAAATAAAAGCCTCAAATCACTCTTGAAAGATCATCCAAATCTGAAAAATACTTGAGTGCTTCTTCTTCTTCTAGCAATCTTGAGTTCTTACTTTTTCTAAGGATTCACAAGTGTTGGCTTGCACTTGTGAAAGTTATTACTGTTTTATCTTGGGAGACTGTTACCCACTATCCGTAAGCCATTATATACGGGTAATTTTATCTTAAAGAGAGAGTACCACCACTCGAATCAGCACAACTTGCTCACCTATTTGTTTACTGAATTGTTTCAAACAGGAGTCCAAACTCAACTGTGGAAATTGAAGTCATCAGGAACCAGAACCAAGAAGAAGACTAGAAACCTGTTATTTCCAATATTTTGTATTTGTAACTACTGCAATCAGACATGCTGTTTGTAGTTATGTCTTTCTTTTCGATCATATTTATAATAATATTGTACTATTTTCCGTACCGCATCAATATTCCCAACAAAGTTCTACCATATGTACTTTCTACTGCCAAAGAAAGAGCAGATCATAAACAAATTAAGTTATTTGTTTCCTCCGCATGAATCAAACATGCTTCATACTACAAGCTTCGGGAAGCAAAACGATTAGACACGCTTGACAAATACTCAATCCACAATTTGCTTGTCTTTTTGATCTAGTACAACATTCTATCACAACTATTTAGCAGTTTGCCTATTAGTACAACAAAAAAAAATCATAGCATACCATCTAGCCAGTACATCCACCGGCATCTCATATCCATATTTAAAAAGGAACTCAGCAGCTTCATTTCGAGCTTGTTGGACCAAGGTTCTTGAATCAGCTGAAATTATGCAGGAAAATATGTTAAAATAACTGTGGAAGTAGAGATAGTTTCAAACTCAATGCAACATGATCTATTTCCAAAGAAACCAAAAAAAAAACTACAGTGGGAAACTTTTAACTTCCAACTTGCCTCTCGCGAGTTCAAAAAATATGTCTTAGTAGGCATGCCTACTGAAATGATAAAAGGTGAAAGATTAGCATGTCAAGTGTCAACAGATACACTTCCACAAAAAATAGATAAATGCAAAAATGATTAATCGCAGCCTAAGGTTTATCATAAAGAATCAAATCTCCATTTTCATATGAACCACCCAGACTAGAACTCTTGCACTCCTTAAAAAAGTGACAGACCTGTCATGCCGGTAGCTAACAGTCCAAGATACTTGGTAATTGGGAACAAATGGGACACACTTGTTGTTGTAAATTTATGTGGGATTGAGTTCTCCCTGTCTTTAGTGACTTAAATATGTGGGGCCCACGTGTCGGAAGTATCATTTCTTCGCACTTGCCTAATCTACTAAATGAGTAGATGATATTAGTGTCAACTATCATCAAATTTCATTAGGAGATGAAAGAGATATTGTACACAAAGTAAGGTGTTTGAGACATGAATAGATGAATGAGTTTTTGGCCAAAACAACAAATCTCCCACATAGGTAGAAGATGGAAGGATTGAGCAATATATAAGCTCTATTTTTGAGTAAGGGTTTGATACTCCAAGGGGTAACTCATGTGTTTAGAAGAGGGAGGACCTATGTGAGCTTTGGTTTAGGGATAAGCCCCACTCGCGCGCCGCCTGAACGGTCACGGGTTGTCTTTCGGATTTTTATTTTTGATCCCTAAAGTATTTTATTTACACTTTGGCCCCTGAAGATTTTGAAAACGTTGCAACGGTTCAGAAGACTTTATAAACGTTGCAACGTCTCTCCTTTTCAACTATTAATTGAATTCTAATGTTCAGTTTACAGATATACAACAAAAACTCTTATCTTCTGTTCTATTCGACATAAAGAAACAGAAACGAATCAGCAATCTGTTCTATATTTATTTTGGGAGACTATTGTCCATCACCGTGAAAACTTCTATATAGGGAAAATTTATCTTAAAGACAGAAAATCATCTTTCGACTCAGCATTTATTCTGTTTATCCTTTCGGATACCATTTTTACCTACAGTTTAAGATAAAAATTTCTAAGTGTTCAAAAGAAATAATTCAAAACAATGGCTGTTTAGGATAATTCAGACAGTGTAGTCGACTGATTAAGAAAAGAAAGAAAACGTTGGTATGACCGCACCAAAGCATGGAAGAAACAGAACCAGTAAATATCTTTGCTTACATATGAATCAGAAACCAAAGTTTCCCTCTTTTGAGAATCTGATAAGCTCTTCTTGGCCCTTCCAGTGACCATTGTAGAAGTTATTAATTTTTTGCAATGACCAAGTAGCGAAGATCACAAAGGAGAACGTAATTTCAGACGTACCTGTAACATACTATTCTTTCTATATCTAAGATGTGGACCATTGCATCTGGTATTATTACGGGGATCTCGCAAAAATTGTCTAGCAACAGTATTTGTAGGTGTTTGGACATGAATTGTTGCATCAAAGCATTACGGGATTACAAAGAAAGACGGGTTCTACTTTCTTTAACTCCACTTATTTCTATCCTTTATGATTTTATGAAACTTATTTCATAATTAGGGTAGATCACTTGCTTTGTGATGATCTTGAAATGCATGCTAAATTTAGAATTAACAAATTTTGAAATATTAGTGTAATGTTATTCTGCGCCAAAAGAAAACTATCATGGCATAACTATGTTGCATAAAGATCATGTGAATTTTACTTTCAAGTTGTGGAATGATATATATGAATTCCTTTGTTTTGGTGGATAATATCTACACTTGAAAGTTGTTAGAACATTTTAAAATTCAGAGAAATGATAAATTTTGTTACTAGTATACAACGATATAACAGTTGTTATATCTAGTATACGAATGATATAAACTTGACAACAAAATGAGTTACTGGATTTAATTTGTTCCATATGAATTATGAAAAGGCTACAATGGATTAGTTGGAATTCCATTGAAAAGACTGAAATCTTAGCATTTACTAACAAATTGTGGCAGCAATGAAGAAATTTAAAGGTGTTGGTTTCATTAGCAACTACTAATTAAATTTGTTTGTCTCGTTTGAGATATTTTCACTTTAAACAAGCCAAGAGATTTCTGACGCACATAAATTTGCCACCAAAATTTATGATGGAAAATTTATGACAAGTATAGAAAACAATGGTATATTTGTAGGAAGGGGCTTCGCGTATGACGACCTCTTCAAAATGAATACTATATCTATAATCCGTTCATCTAATGAAATAAAGCCTTCTACCTATTTTTTTGAGTAGTCTAATTTATGTCATCATAGATTAGGACACGTCAACTACAAATCCATTCAAAAGTTAGTAAAGTTGGAATTATTGCCTTCTTTCGACATAAACCTCAATATATGTGAGGTGTGCGTAGAGGCAAAATTAACCAAATTATATTTCCATTCAGTCGAAAGAAACACAACTCCTCTAGAACTTATTCACACCGACATATGTGATTTAAAGTTTGTGCAAAATAGAGGGGGGAACAAGTACTTTGTGACTTTCATTGATGATAGTACAAGGTATTGTGATGTTTACTTGTTAAAAGTAAGGATGAAACGTTTGAAGCATTTAAAAGTTACAAAGCAGAAGTTGAAAATCAACTAGATCTACGGATTAAGGAAATTCATAGTGATAGAGGGGGAGAATACGTAGCACCGCTTGAAGAATACTCTTCTTAATTTGGCATTGTTTATCAAATGACCGCTCCTTACTCGCTTTAGTCTAACGGTATTGTCGAGCGCAAAAACCGTACGTTAAAGGAAATGATGAATGCTTTAATTATCAATTCCGGTTTAGCCCAAAATATGTAGGGCGAAACAATTCTTACCGCTATTATTATTCTCAATAGAGTTACGCATAAGCGTAAGGATAAAACTCCATATGAATTATGGAAAGGAAATAAACCCACTTAGAAATATTTGAAAGTGTGAGGCTGTTTGGCAATGATCAAAGTACCTAAACCAAAACAGGTTAAAATTAGACCTAAGACTGTAGATTAAATATTCATCGGATATGTAAATAAAAGTAGTGGTTATCGCTTCTTAGTGTATAAATCGGAGATACTTGATATCCATGAGGGTACGATAATGGAATGAAGCAATGCTAAATTGTTTGAACAGACTTTCCTAGAAAGGAAAAAGAAATAATTTTGCGCAAACGAATTCATGAACAAAATGCTCAAAATCAACAAGACCCGGGAGTTTTTGATTGTTCGGAACTAGACGTTCCAGATCTACAGGACTAACAAGTTACTGACAATCCGGAACTTAATGTTCCAGACCTACATAACTTAGGGGTTCTAGAGGTTGAACCAAGACGGAGCAAAATGGCCAAAAAGGACAAAACATTTGGTCCAGACTTTCAAACCTATATGATTGAAAATGAACCGAGGACAATTAAGGAAGCATTGTCAACTGCAGAAGCACTGCTTTGGAAAGAAGATATAGAAAGTGAAATGGATCTTCTCATGCAAGACCATACTTGGAAAATGGTTGATCTTCCTCCGAAAAGTAAACATTTGGGTTGTAAGTGGATACTCAAAAGAAAGTACAAAGCAGATGAAACTATTGTCAAGTATAAGGCCAAATTAGTAGTCAAAGGCTACAGACAAAAGGAAGGCCTCGATTACTTCAACACATATTCCCCTATGTTTATATTAACGTCCATAAAGGTATTCATAGCCATTGCAGCTTTGTGTGACCTTGAGATACATCAAATGGATGTTAAGACATCATTCCTAAATGGAGAGTTGGAAGAAGAAATATACATGGAAGAACCCGAGGGGTATGTAATTTCAGGAGAAGAAAAGATTTTTTTTATATAACTGCAAACTGAACAGTAGAATTCAATTATAGTTGAAGAGGAGGGTCGTTGAAACGTTTTTAAAGTCTTCCGAACAAGGGATATCCTCTAAGAAGTCGTGAAGCCACTCTTATCTTATGTTCTGTTCGACGTTGCAACGACCCTCCTCTTCAACTATAAATTGAATTCTAACGTTCAGTTTACAGATATACAACAAAAACAAAAACTCTTATCTTATGTTCTGTTCGACATACAAAAACAGAAACGGATCAACAATCTGTTCTATATTTATTTCTTTGCTAGAATCAACTTTATTTGCTTTGTATAGTTGATTGTATCGCTATTTTATCTTGAAATACTATTGTCCATCACCATAAAAGCATCTATACCGAACAATTATGTCTTAAAGACAGAGAATCATCTCTCGACTCATCATTTATTTTGTTTATCCTTTCCGACAGCATTTTTGCCTACAGTTGTCTGATCTAATAACTTGTCCTGCTCAACCAAAAGTAACAAACAATTATAAACTTGATAACAATTCCATATATCAAAAAATCCAAGGAAAGCTTGAAACAATGTAAATCGGGCATAAACGAACGAACTACAACTCTCTATAAGTAATATTACATACCAATTCTCAGAACCTTGAAAAATAGTATTTCAAAATTTCATCCAACTCTCAAAATTAAAAGAAAAAAATTATCAAAACTTTAGGTGACCTTTCTTATACGGATGCATGATAGTCACAAGCATTTGCCTCAATCAAATCTATGCATATATACACCAATGAATTAGTGGTTCTTAATTCCGTAATTGTTTATATAGAAAACTCACTTATCTAGATTTGAACACTTCTAATTAAGATACAATTAATGAATTCTTGTTTTGATTATATACACCACAAAGCTTTTGAAGCAGAATATCTAGGGCCTCTACATGCTATATGTATGATTAGCACTATCAATAATCAATTGCCAAAAAATATTTCATTCAACGCTATAAGTTAGCGAGCCTCTTTTGCAAGTAGCTAACCTACCTTCCTAATTATTAAAGAAGAAAAAATGAAAGAGATAGAGGGAAGTTTTGTCATTTCTCCAAAAATTTCCGAAATCATACACTTCACTCCTAATTGAGTTTATTCTAACCCACGTGCAAATAACTCTTTGCAACATACATACCTGTGAACCAAAAGAAAATAAGTTGATATGAAGGTGAAAAGAAAAAAAACTAATATCTTACAAAAACCATAACAATGTTTATACTCTTCATTGAACATGCCGGAAGGTAGAAAGACAAACTTTCCCCGATTTCAAGCTCAAAGTTGAAAATAACACAGGTACCATATGACCTTTAGGATTTAGCATAGGATTACATATAAAAAATCATCTCTTCTTTTTTATGAACATAATAAACTATCATAAATTTAAACATTAAACATTTGGGGTTATGAAAGACATGAAAGTTATGAGAATTTTAAATATAGGTTACGAAATTAAAGTTGTGTAAGTTATGGAGAAAGCAGATTTTTAATATAAGATAAATTAGAAAAATGATGAAAAAGTTCAAAAAAAGAAAAATATAATTGGAGGCCATATAAGGTGTCATTTTTGCCTTTATTCATTTTATGAAGCCCACTTTCCCATGGGCTTTTACAATTGTTGTGTAGTCTAACTATTTATGCTATAGATCATTTTATAAAAATTATTAGCATTTATATCAGAACATTTTTATGTGATTTAAGTGTTTATTCCATGTGTGTATAATTTGATATGACCTTGCGACTCTGTAGCCGGTTTTATGTCGCTTGACTCTTTGAGCGAACACTGCGACCCTTTGGTCGGTTTTATGCTGCTTGAATTTTTGAGCAAACACTGTGACCCTCTGGCCAGTTTTACGCTACTCGGTTTCTGTAAGTGATCACTGCGATCCTCTGGCCGATTTTACATCACTCTGACCTCTTTAGCGGACACGCGACACCTTCGATTGGATTTATGCTGCTTGACTTCTGTGAGTGATCATTGTGACCTTCTGGCAAGTTTTACATCACTCGGACTCTATTGATCAATCACTGCGACCTTCTGGTCGATTTTGTGTTCCTCAGACTTCTTTAGCAGACACCGCAATCCCTTCGATTGGATTTATGCTTCTTGACTTCTGTGAGCAATTACTATGACATTCTGGTCGATTTTACATCGCTCTAACTCATCAGCGAACACAACGACCTTCTCGGACATTTTTACATCTCAGTGAGGACTGCAACCTTCTCGGTTGGTTTTACGTCGCTTGACCCTTTGAGCTAACACTGCGACCCTCTGCCCGATTTTACGTTGCTTAACTCTTTAAGCGAACACTGTGACCCTCTTCTCAGTTTTACGCCGCTATGACTCTTCAGCGAACACTGCAACCTTCTCAATCGGTTTTATGCTGCTTGACCCTTTGAGCGAACACTACAACCCTCTAGTTGGTTTTATGCCACTTGACTCTTTAGTATGGTTGGCCAGTGGGACGGACCGGGCCTAATCAGGGAGGGTTTGGCGGGATCGGGGCGTGGAGGGTGGCCGGATCGAGCTGGGTCGGGACTGGCAGGTCGGGTCAGAGCGGGACGATATCAAGTCCCGTCCCGATTCCGGTCTCGTTGGATTGGGGGTCGGGCTGGGGCGAGACGGGGTCGGGGCAGTTTTGTTTTTGCACTTAATAAAAAAAATAACATATATATAAACAACTCAAAAATTGAACAAAAGAGTGTAATAAAAACATCTCAACGCTGTTTTTGTGTCTCTTATATTATTTAATAGAAATATGATTTTTTGTAATATAGTATACAAATACAATTGTCAAAATTGCAACTTTGTGGAGTTGTTCAAAAGTTGCAAATGACATAGTAAAATTGCATTAAAGAAATTCAAATTACATTTTCAAAAAAACTTGTTCTATTTTCTTTATAATTTCTTATGGTTCTTCGGTTGAATTGGTATTTGTTAGTAAAATTGATCCACGCCTCTTCCACCACCTTCAGATAAGATGTTGTTGTAGTTTTCGTCTTCTTCGTTGATCTCTGATTGACCGCACCTTCTTCACTCCGCTCGTATCCAATCTTTGAATAATAATGCAATCTCCAAGTTGTCTCCGGCTAATGAGTGCTCTCCTATTTCAAATCTACCGGCAGAAAAATTACAGAGGGTTTAGAGAGAGAAATAAGACAGCTACAACTAGAGCTTTCAAACGCCGTTGATAACGCTTGAATGTTCAAAAGATCTCGGGGCATCATTGAAAGTGTCGGAAAAGTCTTCTCATTCCCCCTCCAGTATTTTAGCAAGTCTTCCTTTCCTTCTTCATTGACAACTTCTTAGTATGGTAAAGCACCCTGTAACACAAAAACATCAAACTCGCTAATTTGGTTAGTAGTTTACCACCGCACATTCTATTTCTGATGCTTTCAATACTAGCTGCAGAAACATCATATCTTTTTTGTGGTTGTGTTGAAAAAAGAAGATGATGGTATGGAAGTCGGTTGGTTGCTAGCACATTTTTGTTGGTAATACCTATAAACTTTTTTCCATGCGTTTTCTATGCTAGACAACACTTCTTCTTTAGTTTGTTCAATAGGTGGTGGGTCATTTAGATTTTTGGGACTTGGAGGTGGTAGTACTGCTATACAATCATAAATAGTTTCAATAGGTGAGTTACATCCGTCTAGTTTAATAGTCGGATTTAATACAACACCAATAATATAAAAAGTGGGAATAGGAATAAAATATTTTTTTATTTTGATAATTTTTTTTAATAACTGCCTTATAAGCTGGTTTATCCATATACTCATTAAGTAATAAAAATATAAGAGCTATATAAAATAACATAGTTGATATAGTAGGATAATAAATACCGGAAAATTCTTTTGTTGCTTGAAAAAATTCTCTAAAAATACTTTAAGTTCGGCAATTTTATCCCAATCGCTATCTACAATCATATAAGTTGGATTTTGAATATGGGCGTTAAAAATAAAGTTATAGGTCTTTTATAGTCATAAGCAACAAGTAGTTGCTCGTACAAATAATTCCACCTAGTGGGTACTTCTTCGGGAATTTTTCTATAAGGTAGTTCGCAATTGTGACAAGCTTTTTTATATTCTTTTTTCGTTGTATTATATTATTTTAAAAAATATAGTTTATAGCAAATTGTATTTTATCAAGAATGTCTGCAAAAAGTGATAGACCATCCTTTACAACTAAGTTATATATATGGCACGCACATCTTATATGAAAATGATCTGGAAAAGATGGAGTTAAACTATTTTTTTAAATTGTAATAGCATATTAGAAGAAGTGTTATCTAATGTAATAGACATAATTTTATTAGTTATTCCGTAATAATGACAAACAAAATAAATATTTTCTGCAATAAAATTACCATTGTGTCTATCATCTATATATCTATACGCTAAAATACGTTTTTGCATAGACCATTTATAATCTATCCAATGACAGGTTACCGTTAAATAATCATGGTCGTTAGTACTACGACCTATATCAGAAGTGATAGCCACTTTGTCATTAAAATGATATAATGAGTAACGTAAATACTGTTGATATTCATGTGCAAATTTAAATACATATTTCATAACAGTTGATCTAGGAAAACCTTTAAAAGAAGGATTATACATTTCTCTAATGTAATGAATAAAACTAGGAGATTCAGGAAATGAAAAAGACAAACCCTCCACAACAACTAATTTTGTTAGTGCTTCTCTATCTCTATGTTTATCATATTTAGGGCCTACAATTCGTCATTCATAGGGTTAATTTGACCCTGTACTTGGTCTGAGACAATATGTGAACTTTGTCCCGATGGAGAGGGCGCTTGCGCACCCAATTTTTGAGCCTCGTATTAGGCATACCTAGCTGGGTGTTTCCCTGCTATGTGTCTCATTAAACCCCCCATCCCACTGCTACCTTTTCCAGTTTTAATTGAAAATAGTTTTACAAATTTTACATATAACTACTTGATTCTCTACGTCCCTAACAAAAATGTGCCATGTATATGATTTTAATGGTCTTTTTGCTGGACCTCGTCTTATACTGGGGGAAATAGGAGATATTCCAGTTGGAGGCGCACTAGTGGGTGTGTCATCTACATTAGTGGGTGTGTCATCTAGATCATCATCTTCTAAATTAAAGTCTTGTTGAGTTCCAGAAAATATCTCCTCGTCTAAACCAATTGGTATTTCAGGAAAATCTTCAATATCAATAAAATCATCTAGTCTATGAATATGATCATGTCTAGGAATAGGATGACTAGAACTAGAAAAAGTATCCCGACCCTTGTTACCCCTACTAGAAGAAACCTTACTCGTACCCTTAAGCATACATCTTATTGATTCCATTTTAATTATGCTAATAATTAGTTAAAAATAATGAAATTAAATGCGCTAAATAAAATAAAGAAACAATAATAATTTATTGAAGGAACAAATGTACCAAACGCGGACGTAATGTCGACGTGTAATCGAGAGGTTAAAAATTGAAACTTTGCTCGATGGAAGATCCTCAATCTAGTTGTCAACTGCACTCCCAAATAAATAAACAAAATTGATAATTTAGTACATAATGCATTCTTGTGAGAGATAAATTTAGAGATTAGAGAGATTGTAGAGAGATGAAGAGAAAATGAGGTATTTTTAATTGGAAAATTAGGTTAAAGTGTAAATATAATAACTTAGGGGTGAAAAATAAATAGTAAGGGGTAGGGGGTTTGGGGAGGGGGAGGCCAAAAATGATTGTTGTACAATAACCAAAATATAAAATAGCCGTTGGTGCAACAATTATTTTGTGCAAAGGGGAAGGATTGGGCGGGACCGGGGCGGGACCGGGACCGGGCTGGCGGGATTGTGGAGAGCTGGGTCCGAGCGGGATGAGACCATGTCCCATTCCAGTTCGAGTCCCGGTACCGTAATTTTTTTAAATAGCGGGGTCGGGGGAGATCGGACCAGGACCAGGTCATCCCGGCCACTGGCCAGCCATGCTCTTTAGCAAACATCGTGACCCACTTGGCTAGTTTTATGCTACTTGTACTTGTTGAGCGAACACCGTGACCCTCTGGCTGATTTTATGCAACACACACTTCTGATTGTAAACCATGATTCGATAAACCTTTGTATCTTATCGATTGTAAATGTATTAGTCTAATAACCTTTTTTATCTTGTCGACCCTGACCTTTTCGGTCTGATGACTCTTTTTATCTGTCATGTGCCAATTTAGGTACTTTCCCAGTTCTGTAAAAATAAACAAAGAGGTTAGTATAATGTGTTGTCGCCCTACGACGATAGACATGAACATGCATCCACAAAAAAATCATTAGTTGATTGAGGCTAGCTCGTGCCCTTGGTTCTTCTATTCTCCTTCTACCGAGTCACTCCGATCTGGGCTTGGTAGCATGAAACGTTTTTGAGTTTTTGGTAAGAAAAATTACCGCATAAGAGTTTCAAAACAATTTGAATCCTTAAGAATTATTTATTTTAAAAAAATGACAAGTTTTATTTTTTTCAAAACATGTCATGACGTGTGCTTTGAAGCGAAACTTTCTCTTTGGATTCCTTCATGCAGAATTTTTGAGATCTTAAACAATTCTGCCCAAGTTTGAATCTTGTACCATCGAACTCTCGAAACGACCTGATTGGCGAAGGAATTTCGAGACTCCTCGAAAATGCTTCCCCAGTTATGAGCCTCCTAACAACTGATGCTTCTTCGAATTCTTTCTAAAAAATTCTACCCCAGTTGAAGTTGTGACAACGATAATCCTTCGTCGACTCTGTCTTCGGGAATTTTTGAGATCTTTCTCAAACTTTTTGCCCTGTGGCATCCTAAGGGTTTATTTTTTTTATCAGCGCAACCAAGCTCAAAGCGCGCCAATGTATCATGTCGTAGCAGGAATCAGGTCAAATGTAGTTCAGAATAAACATACTTGGGTTTTCTATTAGTATGACCCGGTCTAAAAATGGACTGCCTACGTATTCCGCCTTGGGGGAAATCAGGTCATTGCGTAGTTCATAATACATAAAGGAAATAGTTTGGATTTTTACTTCTAATACAAGGAAAGACCAGAACCCTTTACGGGTCCGTCAACATATTTGTGCTACAAAAGATAGGTCTTGATGTAGTCCTATAAACAAAGAAATGTAATTTAATAGAAAAGTGTGCATTCACGTGTAACATCTCTTGACTCCGTCGGAGTCGATTACTTTGGGCCTCTTTGGACACCCATTTTTACTAAGACCAGTGCGTCTCTTGAAAATTCATTGACTGATCTTCTGATTTACTAGCACGAACCCAGGATTAATGGGTGACTTGTGCGCCACAACGTTTGTACTTAGACCAGTCATATTTGCATAAGACCACACAAATACGTCCACATATTCCTTGGTAGCTCAATCAGTTCTTCTTTCTATGTGAAACACAAGAGAGAACTTATCCGTGTTTCATTGACCAATCTTTCGCATCCTAGGTCGATGACTTTAGTTTCTTTCAAATTAGGCTTATGCCTTTTCTCAAAGTGGTCTTATTTATCAAGGAGATCTTCTGATAACTCTGTTTCCTCGTCGTGTTCTTCTTCACTCTTGATATTTGTCTTTCTCACTTCGTGACATGTCATGACATTAGGTGTTGATTCATTTTTATCACTTAAATGCAAGAGAAATCATGATTAGTAATATAGAGAAAAAATAAAGTAAATAAAACAGAGTTTTGATAAACGAGACCTTCCATTAGTTTGTAGGAATTCAATATAAACTGTGGTTCTGACTCAGTTCAACATCGAGTCATTCCCATTTTGATAAAAATTACGATAAAAGTAGATAAAATGAGAATATACATGCGTCGACAGTGCTACTCCATTTTTTTAAAGCGAATAAAAATTTCATCATTGCTACTAAGGAACCAAAAGAGGAATTGAGGTCTAGTTGGTAAACTTTGCGCCCAGTTTCACATCACAAATGGTGTGCACTGCAATGTGATCTTTCTGGATCACCCTGCAATCTTCTTCTTCAAACAATAGCCCTATCCCCTTTTCAGCATCGTCTCCATCCAGCGGTAGTATCTTGACGGAAATGATTGGTATAGACTATAGAATGACTTTCATAGCTTTGGGGAATCCTTTTTCTTCCTACTTTCCTTGGAAGATTCCTTGAGGCTGGGGACATATCTGAGACCATGCCGGTATTCACTGGTGCATAGCTCAATCAGTTATGTTGACTCTTTTTATCTTCTCGACCCTGACCTTTTCGATCTGATGACTTTTTTTATCTGGCATGTGCCAATTTAGGTGCTTTCCTAGTTCTACAAAAATGAGCAAAGAGGTTAGTAATAATGTGTTGTCGCCCTACGACGATAGATATAAACCTACATCCACAAAAAAAATTATTAGTTGATTGAGGCTAACTCATGCCATTAGTTCATATGTTCTCCTTCTACTGAGTCATTCCGATCTGGGCTCGGTAGCATGAAGCTTTTTTGAGTTATTGCTAAGAAAATTTACAGCATAAGAGTTTCAAAACATTTGTAATCTTTAAGAATTATTGATTTTGAAAAATGACAAGTTTTGTTTTTTTTCAAAACATGTCATGACATGTGATTTGAAGCAAGACTTTCTCTTTGGATTCCTTTCTACAGAATTTTTGAGATCTCCTAAACAATTCTGCCCTAGTTTGAATCTTGTACCATCGAACTCTCACAACGATCTGATTGGCGAAGGAATTTTCGAGACCCCCTCGAAAATTCTTCCCCAGTTACGAGCCTCATAACGGCGGATGTTTCTTCAAATTCTTTTATGAAAGGAATTTTTAGACCCTCTCAAAAATTCTGCCCCAGTTGAAGTTGTGTTGAAGATAATTCTTTGTCGACTCTGTTTTCGGGAATTTTTGAGATCTTTCTCAAAAATTCTTCCCTTGCGGCTTCCTAAGGGTTTCTTTGTTTTTTTATCGTTGCAACCAAGATCAAAGTGCGCCAATGTATCGTGTCGCAACATGAATCAGGTCAAATGTAGTTTAGAATAAACATTATTGGGTTTTCTATTAGTATGATATGGTGTAAAAATGGACTGCCTACGTATTCTGCCTTGGGGGAAATCAGCTCATTGCGTAGTTCATAATACATAATGGAAATAGTTTGGATTTTTACTTCTAATACAAGGAAAGACCGGAACCCTTTATGGGACCTTCAACATATTTGTGCTACAAGAGATAGGTCTTGATTTAGTCCTTATAAACAAAGAAAAGTAATTTAATAGAAAAACGTACATTCACATGTAACATCTCTTGACTCCATCGGGGTCGATTACTTTGGTCGTCTTTGGACACCCATTTTTACTAAGACCAGTGTGTCTCTTGAAAATTCATCGACTGATCTTCTGATTTACTAGCATGAACCCAGGATTAATGGGTGCCTTGTGCGCTACAACGTTCGTACTTAGACCAGTCATATTTGCATAAGACCACACAAATACGTCCACATATTCCTTGGTAGCTCAATCAATTCTTCTTTCTATGTGAAACCCAAGTGAGCACTTATCTGTGTTTCATTGACCAAACTTTCGCATCCTAGGTCGATGACTTTAGTTTCTTTCAAATTAGGCTTATGCCTTTTCTCATAGTGGTCATATTTATCAAGGAGATCTTCTGGTAATTCTGTTTCCTCGTCGTGTTCTTCTTCACTCTCGATATTTGTCTTGCTCACTTCGTGACATGTCATGACATTAGGTGTTGATTCATTTTTATCACTTAAATGCAAGAGAAATCATGATTAGTAATATAGAGAAAAAATAAAGTAAATAAAACAGAGTTTTGATAAAACGAGACCTTCCATTAGTTTGTAGGAATTCAATATAAACTGTGGTTCTGACTCAGTTCAACATCGAGTCATTCCCATTTTGATAAACATTATGATAAAAGTAGATAAAATGAGAATATACAGGTGTCGACAGTGCTACTCCATTTTTTTAAAGCGAATAAAAATTTCATCATTGCTACTGAGGAACAAAAGAGGAATTGAGGTCTAGTTGGTAAGCTTTGCGCCCAGTTTCACATCGCAAATGATGGGCACTGCAATGTGATCTTCCTGGATCACCATGCAATCTTCTTCTTCAAACAGTAGCCCTATCCCCTTTTCAGCATCGTCTGCATCCAGCGGTGGTATCTTGACGGAAATGATTGGTATAGACTACAAAATGGCTTTCATAGCTTTGGGGAATCCTTTTTCTTCCCACTTTCTTTGGAAGATTTCTTGAGGCTGGGGACATATCTGAGACCATGCTGGTATTCATTGGTGCATAGCTCAATCAGTTATATTGACTCTTTTTATCTTCTTGACCCTGACCTTTTCGGTCTGATGACATTTTTTTATCTGTCATGTGCCAATTTAGGTGCTTTCCTAGTTCAACAAAAATGAACAAAGAGGTTAGTAGTAATGTGTTGTCGCCCTATGACGATAGATATGAACCTGCATCCACAAAAAAATTATTAGTTGATTGAGGCTAACTCATGCCCTTGGTTCATATGTTCTCCTTCTACTGAGTCATTCTGATCTGTGCTCGGTAGCATGAAACTTTTTTGAGTTATTGGTAAGAAAATTTACAGCATAAGAGTTTCAAAACATTTTGAATCTTTAAGAATTATTGATTTTGAAAAATACCAAGTTTTGTTTTTTTCAAAACATGTCATGACATGTGATTTGAAGCAAGACTTTCTCTTTGTATTCCTTTCTGCAGAATTTTTGAGATCTCCTAAACAATTCTGCCCTAGTTTGAATCTTGTACCATCGAACTCTCACATCGACCTGATTGGCGAAGGAATTTTCGAGACCCCCTCGAATATTCTTCCCAGTTATGAGCCTCATAACGGCGGATGTTTCTTCGAATTCTTTTATGAAAGGAATTTTTAGACCCTCTCAAAAATTCTGCCCTAGTTGAAGCTGTGTCGAAGATAATTCTTTGTTGACTCTATTTTCGGGAATTTTTGAGATCTTTCTCAAAAAATTTGCCCTTGCGTCTTCCTAAGGGTTTCTTTGTTTTTTTATCGTTGCAACCAAGATCAAAGTGCGCCAATGTATCATGTATGTCATGACCCGACCCCGGGCCCGCGACTGGTGCCCTACCTGGGCACCCTTACAGGTATACATCAGAGATAATCAGCGGAACATAGATAAAACTCATAAATATACAACAATGTGAAATAAACAACAGGCTAGCCGATAAGGCTGTCTTCCTTGATATACATATATACATAGCCCAAAAGCAGTTACGTCATTTCTTTTTTTACAACCAGACCCAAAAGTTATGACTATAGACCTCTAAGAGTTTTTGGACATAACAACTGTGACGGGACAGGGCCCCGCCATACCCCTGAATGTACATAAATCTACAACATCAGGGAAATCGTACCAAAAGACAAGCCTCCGGAGGAATGGAGCTTTCCAAAACTGATCAGTGATCCTAAGAGCGAGGATCTGCAACCTGCTTACCCTTACCTGCGGCATGAACGCAGCCCCGAGAAGGGGTCGACAAAATATGTACCAAGTATATGAAACTGAAAATACTGAAATGAAATCATATAGTCTAAAATAAAGCTGGAGAGATGTATGATAACCAAATAACAGTACACCGCACCTTATTAACACTGAGACTAATGAGAGTAACTTTTGCCATTTTTAAAAGTAGGAAGGTTATGATTAATTTAGGGCTGCCCGCCCGTAATACCATTATGCAATCATATTCATGGGAATTTAACCCGCATGGGAATTGAACCCGCATAGGTCACGTGGACCCGCAATGAGTATATATGGATACCCGCATCGTGGAGAGCTAGCCCACAGAATAGTCATGGGAATTTAACCCGCTTGGGAATTGAATCCGCATAGGTCACGTGGACCCGCAATGAGTATATATGGATACCCGCATCGTGGAGAGCTAATCCACAGAATAGAACAATGTCAAGGGAATTGAACCCGTAGTATAACACATGATTGCCGGCCCCCGAGCGAGGAGCGCGGTGATATGGAAATATAACACTTGCACGGATGTCTATTGTGAGCAACATATGCAACTTAAATCATTTAGGACTCTAATTAGATTAAGATGAATCACTTATCATTTTATAAGACTCAAGGCACTAGCATGTCACGTCAATTCCGGGAATTTAACCCCAAGTACTACACCTTTAGAAATTCAAATCAAAGCTTTTAAAATCAAGCATTTCTACTTTCACAACCTAGGCAACTTATGCCTATAAATCAAGTAGACCACTCTCTTAACTTTCCATAAAGTCGTTATAACTAACTTCCCATAAAGTCGTTATAACTCTTTATGTTTTAGACAATTAAGGCATTTTCATACGTTAACATCAAGGAAGTTAATTCTCTACCTCAACCAACTTGGACAATTCCATCAAGGCAATGATATCAAAAACAAATCCGAATCGATTTAAAGCTCGTACGTCTATCGTACTATATATTTATAAAACATCATGCCCAAGAGATAGGAATTCCACATACCTTTCCGGCTTAATCCACTCGCTAGGTTGAATACGCCTCACGTAGAATATCAACATATAATAACCATAACACGTCTATCAACTTCTAGCATTCTATCGTAGAATAACTCTTAAGTATAAAGTCTCTTATTCCATGGAAAAATGGACACCACCTCCCTTGTTTCTACGAACTTTTCCACTTTTTTCAATGCCCGAAATCAATAACCCATATACCACATTTAAGACTCAACAAATCAACACATCAAAGGGGATTACACGCCTAACATGACGTGTAAAATTCTGCCCCACAATTCACATAAAACAGTCCAATAATTCTAAGGCAATTCTCGGCTACAACATGCCCACATATAATCCCTTTCAATCACTTTCTAATCCAAGTCGTTATTCCAACATATTATGTAATTCATGATCAATTATAACAACTATATTCCTTTCCTTATATAACATGTAACAATTATAACTAACGACCAAATTGATTAACAACTTTAACGGCTAACATGCCAATTTTCGATTTTAACATCTCAATATGATCCAAATCTTTCCAAACTTCATTCTATATATCACATGCTCATTTATCAACTACTACAACATGTAATCTTCAATTACATTAAGAAGACGAAGATTTTTACCTCAATAAGCCCAAATATAATCCAAGACTAAAAGTCGATCCTTAGCAACTTTAGCTCTTCTTCTTTACGTTCCAATCCACTCTAAGCAACCCTTAGAAGTTCACAAACAACTACTCTTCAAATTCTAACCCCACATATGAAGAACACCTTAGGGTTTCATGTTGCGACTAATGAATTAACGTCATATTTCCAGGATTTTTGTGTTTGGATATCCTTAGAATACCTCTAGGGACCTTTGGTTTGAATATTGGGATTTATGAACAACAATTGAAATTTTTTTGTCTTCCAAGAGAGCTCAAAACCGAGAGCCTCAATGATCCACAACAAGTTTCTTGAATTTTTCTAAGTGTGGACTTAGTCTTGCACTAGTAGGAGATATATACTACAACCAAGGGCCAGGATTAAAACAAATGTGTGGATGAGATTTGGTCAATAATATCAAGCCCACTTGGCAACTTGACTTGGTCAAGTTTTCGCCCAACATGGGCATGTGGAGGGTGACACGTGTCGCCCTCCTGTTGGTCTAAAATATTTCATCTCCCAGAATTTCAATAAATTCTATAAGTCTCAAATACCAAATTTGGGTACTCAATTCCCATAAAAAAACATTTTTCCTTCCCGAGGTTCAGAATATTTTCCGTAGGAAAAGTAATCTTTCTTTCGTTTCAATTTTTAAGTCTAACCTTCTTACGCACGTTCTCTTACACGTGTCCTGGAAATACGGGGTGTAACATTCTCCCCCCCCCCCCCCTTAGAAACATTCGTCCCGAATGTTCTTTCGGGGTTCATTCAAAGCAGATATCGGCATAATCCCCTTTAACTATACTTAACATATCAAATATGCCACACGTGGCCACATGACAATACTTATGCATATACGTCAATCAAAATCGACAAGTAAGGAAATGAATTACCTGTAGATGTAGGGAACAAGTGAGGATACTTCGTCATCATGTCCTCCTCCGCTTCCCAAGTCATCTTTTCTCTATTATCATTCCGCCACAAAACCTTGACGGAAACTACGTCCTTAGTCCGTAATCGTCTGACCTGGCGATCAAGTATCGCTATAGGAATCTCCTCATACGATAACCCCTCTGTCACCTGAATATCACTAACCGAGAAAACTCTGGATGGATCTCCGATACACTTTCGTAACATAGAAACATGAAAGACCGGATGTACCGCCTCCAAGTCGAACGACAGATCTAACTCATAGGCAACCTTGCCTACTCTACGGACAATCTGATAAGGACCAATGTACCTCGGGCTAAGTTTCCCCTTCTTCCCAAATCTCAGCACACCCTTCATGGGTGACACCTTCAAGAAGACCCAATCGTCAATCTGGAACTCCAAGTGTCGACGTCGATTATCTGCATAAGACTTCTGCCGACTCTGAGCTGCTAACAACCTCTCCTGGATAAGCTACACCTTATCCACAGCTTGCTGAATCAAGTATGGGACAACTAACTGAACCTCGCCAACATCGAACTAACCGATCGGCGACCTACACTTCCTTCCATATAAGGCCTCATAAGGCGTCATCTGAATACTGGAATAGTAGCTGTTATTATATGCAAACTCAACAAGAGGCAAATGATCCTCCCAGCTACCCCTGAAATCAATAACACAGGCCCGCAACATATCCTCAAGTGTCTGGATAGTATGTTCTTCCTGTCCGTCGGTCTGAGGGTGAAATGCAGTACTGAGACTCACATGTGTCTCTAACCCCTTTTGGAAAGACCTCCAGAATTTAGTCGTAAACTGAGCTCCTCTGTTGGATATAATAGATGTAGGAACCCCGTGCAGTCTCACAATATCCCGTATATAAAGTCTAGCATAATCCTCAGTTGAATAAGTAGTCCTGACTGGAAGAAAGTGGGCTGATTTCGGCAGTCTGTCTACTATAACCCAAATGGATTCGCACTTACTCTAAGTATGAGGTAACCCTATAACGAAATCCATATTAATCACCTCCCACTTCCAAGTCGGGATCTCAATCGTCTGTAGTAGCCCACCGGGCTTCTGATGCTCGACATTGACCTGCTGACAATTTGGACACTGAGAAAAAACTCTGCTACGTTCCTCTTCAGGCCATCCCACCAATACATACATCTGAGGTAATGGTACATCTTAGTCGACCCTGGATGAATAGAGTAACGAGAATTGTGTGCCTCCCCGAGAACCTGCTGACGAAGTCCTGCAACATCGGGTACACACAATCTGCCCTCATATCTTAGCACCCCATCAGGTGCTACCTCGAATAAACTTTTCTCCTCTCGAAGAGCCGTATCTCGATACCGTATCAGAACCGGATCCTCATATTGTCGCCTCCTCACCTCCTCAACGATGGAAGACTCGGCAACCTCTCGAACCCGAACCCTACTATCATCGGTATCGACCAACCGAACCACAAGGTTCGCTAGTTGCTGGATCTCACGGACCATGTCCTGCCTATCTGGTTTTACATCTGACAGACTCCCCATAGATCTACGACTCAGAGCATCTGCAACCACGTTGACTTTCCCCGGGTGGTATAGGATATCAACATCATAATCCTTAAGCAACTCCAACCACCGTCTCTGCCGCAAGTTCAGCTCCCTCTGTCTAAAGATGTACTGGAGGCTCTTGTGGTCTGTATAAATATCCACATGAACCCCATATAAATAGTGCCTCCATATCTTCAAGGCATGAATAACCGCGGTCAACTCTAAGTCGTGGGTAGGGTAATTCCTCTCATGCTTTCATAGCTGTCGGGAAGCATATGCTATAACCTTGTCGTGCTGCATCAATACACACCCTAGCCCGACACCCGAGGCATCACAATAAATCACATAACCCTTTAATCCCTCAGGAAGAGTAAGAACTGAAGCAGTCGTCAACTTTTCCTTCATAACTGGAAGCCCTTCTCACAGGCATCCGTCCACTGGAACTTAGCCGTTTTTTGAGTCAGCCTAGTCAAAGGCGCTAAACCGGCCAGCCCTAGGAAGTTTCGCACCTCCGTCAGAGTAGTAGGTCTCGGCCAAGTCTTGACCGCCTCAATATTCGACGTATCGACCCGAATGCCACCGGCCCCGATAATGTGCCCCAAGAATGTCACTGAGGCCAACCAAAACTCACACTTGGAGAACTTGACATACAACTGCCGGCTCCGGAGGACTCTAAGTACCGTCCTCAAATGATCCGCATGCTCCTGCTCCGTGCGAGAATAAATCAGGATGTCATCAATGAATACTATAACAAACGTATCCAGAAATGGCTTGAACACTCGATTTATCAAATCCATGAATACCGCTGGAGCATTAGTAAGCCCGAAAGACATCACCCTGAACTCATAGTTCCGTGCGGGTCTCGAATGCGATCTTGGGACATCGCCTCTCACTGTGAATCGATGATACGGATCACAGATCTATCTTAGAAAAACATTTCGCACCCTGCAACTGATCAAACAAATCATCAATCCTGGGGAGGGGGTACCTATTTTTGATGGTTACCTTGTTTAGCTGCCTGTAGTCAATACACAAACGCAGCGTCCCATCCTTCTTCTTCACGAACAACATCGGCGCTCCCCAAGGAGAAGTACTAGGCCTAATAAAGCATTTCTCCAGCAAGTATTTCAGCTGGTCCTTCAACTCTTTCAAATCAGCATGTGTCATTCTGTACGGCGGAATAGATATAGGCCGAGTGTCTGGCAGCACATCAATACAAAAATCTATCTCCCTCTCAAGAGGAATACCTGGGAGATCATCAGGGAAAACATCCGGAAATTCTCTAATCACCGGAACTGACTGAAAGGTTGGTACCTCGGCCTCTGTATCGAATACCTGAACGAGATGATAAATATACCCTTTCTGGACCATCTTCCTAGCCTTGAGGTAAGAAATAAACCCACCCCTCGGCGATGCTGTATTGTCTTTCCACTCAATAACCTGCTCACTGGGAAACTGGAATCGGACCAATCTGTCTCTACAGTCAATATTGGCATAACAAGAAGCCAACCAGTCCATACCCATAATGACATCAAAATCTATCATCTCCAACTCTATCAAGTCTGCTAGGGTCTGACGACTGTATATGAATACCAGATAGTTTATATACACCCGCTCAGCCATCACCGAATCACCCACTGGCGTAGCTACCTCAAATGGCTCTATCGACACAGGTTCTATTCCTATTCTACCAGCAATAAGAGGGGATATATAGGACAAAGTAGAACCCTGATCTATCAAAGCATAAACGTCACAACATGATATCAATAATATACAGCGGCGACATCCGAAAACCTCCGGTCTGTCCGGATGGCTAAGAAATATATGCGGTTCTGTGGACCGCTAGAACTAGGACCTCTGCCACGACCTCTGCCGCGGGCTGCTGGCCCGTGAACACTCTGTCCTCTGGGGCGTATAACCACAGAAGACGAAGACCCGACAACTGACCCAGTAGGCTGAGTCATACTACCCGTGTCCCCCTTGTACGGAAACTCCCTCACCAAATGGTCTCGGCTGCCGCATGAAAAATAGGCTCTCGAAGTAGCATGACACTCCCCAAAATGGGACCTCCCACATCGGACACACCGAGTTAGGGGTGGCCTCATCCGGCTAGTACCCCTGAACCCCTACGAACCTGCCGCCATGGAGCCCTGACCTGCTCCCGAATAACCCGGCTGATCAAACCTCCTGCCAGAAGACTGGGAAGGAGCACTCTGTCTTGGCTGAATCAGACCTAGTTTACCTGCGAGGCTGTCCGCCTCGAAAGTTATCTCGAAACCACTGCCCCGGCCTCTTGGCCGCTGGTCCAGGCCGGTCCTCTCTCTCTGTCTTCAATACCCTGTGCGTATGCCTGCATCCTGGCAATATCCATACCTGGCTGAAGGGCCACTTCTAGGCATTCAGTAACCATATAGCGGTCTAGCCCCATAACATAGCGATGAACTCTATCAGCCATGTCAGCCACAATAGTGAGTGCATACCTAGCCAATGATTCAAACTCCAGGTTATACTCTCTGATGGTCCTTCCATTTTGCCTCAGCGTCAAGAACCTATACACACGGGCTCTCCTCATCTCAGGAGGCAAAAAGTGATCAAGGAAGGCCTCTGTGAACTCGTCCCAACCAGCTGGAGGAGCACCCACGCCCTTGGACAGCTCCCACGACTCAAACCAGTTCACTACAATATTGCGTAACTGGTAGGAAGCTAGCACAACTGACTCTGTCTCCGAGGCCCTAAGTACATGTATAGTCTGTTGCATCTGCTGAATGTACTCATGAGGATCATCCTCAGGTCTCGAACCATAGAACTCGGGTGGATTACAACCCAGAAAATCCTGAATCCTCAAACTGTCGGCTCTAGGGTTAGCTACCTGCTCCTGTCGGTGTTGCCCTGCCACTATGCTGGTCAATAACCTGATCTGCTCTCCATAATCACTATACTCTGCCTTTGGCTGCGGGACTGGAGGCTCAGGTATCGGAACTCCTGGAGCTGCGGCTACTCTCGGCTCCTCTAGTACTGTCGGGATAACTGAACTCGCCGCCTAGGCCACAACCTCAGGAATAGTCTGGGCCTGAGCCCTAGTAACTCTCTGCGTCCCCCTAGCAACTCCTATTGTTGTCTTGCCCTTCTGGGCCCTGGTCGCCTTCCGTGGAGGCATAGCTGATATATAAGAATATGTCAGAGAGGGTTCAACATAATAAGACAGCTCTACTGCACGATCTCAGAGAGAGAAGAATGGAAACCAATCATAAATGTCCTGCAGCCTCCTGGTTATAGATGTGGTGCACAACACACCGATAACCAAGACTCTACTAAACACGGTCTGTAGACACTTTCCGAGGACTAACTGCTCTGATACCACATTTGTCACGACCTGACCCCGGGCCCGCGACTAGTGCCCTACTTGGCACCCTTACAGGTATACATCAGAGATAATCAGCGGAACATACATAAAACTCATAACGTAAATCAACAAGAAATAAATAACAGGTTAGCCGATAAGGCTACCTCCCTGGATATACATATATACATAGCCCAAAAGCAGTTACATCCTTTCTTTTTTTACAACCCGACCCACAAGATATGACTACAGACCTCTAAGAATTTTTGGACATAACAATTGTGACGGGACAGGGCCCCGCCATACCCTTGAATGTACATAAATCTACAACATCAGGGAAACCGTACCAAAAGACAAGCCTCCGAAGGAATGGAGCTTTCCAAAACTGATTAGTGATCCTAAGAGCGAGGATCTGCAACCTGCTTACCCTTACCTGCGACATGAACGCAGTCCCCCGAGGAAAGGGGGTCAGTACAAAATATGTACCAAGTATATGAAACTGAAAATACTGAAATGAAATCATATAGTCTAAAATAAAGTTGGAGACATGTATGATAACCAAATAACAGTATACCACACCTTATTAACATTGAGACTAATGAGAGTAACTTTTGTCATTTTTAAAAGTAGGAAGGTTATGATTAATTTAGGGCTACCCGCCCGTAATACCATTATGCAATCCTATTTATGGGAATTTAACCCGCATGGGAATTGAACCCGCATAAGTCACGTGGACCCACAATGCGTATATATGGATACCCGCATTGTGGAGAGCTAGCCCACGTAATAGTCATGGGAATTTAACCCGCATGGGAATTGAACCCGCATAGGTCACGTGGACCCGCAATGAGTATATATGGATACCCGCATCGTGGAGAGCTAATCCACGGAATAGAACAATGTCAAAGGAATTGAACTCATAGTATAACACATGATTGCCGGCCCCCGAGCGAGGGGCGCAGTGATATAGAAATATAACACTTGCACGAATGTCTATTGTGAGCAACATATGCAACTTAAATCATTTAGGACTCTCATTAGATTAAGGTGAATCACTTATCATTTTATAAGACTCAAGGCACTAGCATGTCACGTCAATTCCGGGAATTTAACCCCAAGTACTACACCTTTATAAATTCAAATCAAAGCTTTTAAAATCAAACATTTTTACTTTCACAACCTAGGCAACTTATGCCTATAAATCAAGTAGACCACTCTCTTAACTTTCCATAAAGCCGTTATAACTAACTTCTCATAAAACCGTTATAACTCTTTATGTTTTAGATAATTAATGCATTTTCATACGTTAACATCAAGGAAGTTAATTTTCTACCTCAACCAACTTGGACAATTCCATCAAGGCAATGATATAAAAAACAAAGCCGAATCTATTTAAAGCTCGTACGTCTATCGTACTATATATTTATAAAACATCATGCCCAAGAGATAGGGAAAGTTCCACATACCTTTCCGGCTTAATCCACCCACTAGGTTGAATACACCCTACGTAGAATATCAACCAATAATAACCATAACACGTCTATCAACTTCTAGCATTCTATCGTAGAATAACTCTTAAGTATAAAGTCTCTTATTCCACGGAAAATTGGACACCACCTCCCCTGTTTCTACGTACTTTTCCACCTTTTTCAATGCCCGAAATCAATAACCCATATGCCAAATTTAAGGCTCAACAAATCAGCACTTCAATGGGGATTACACGCCTAACAGGACGTGTAAAATTTTTCCCCACAATTCACATAAAACAGTCCAATAATTCTAAGGCAATTCTCGGCTACAACATGCCCACATATAATCCTTTTCAATCACTTTCTAATCCAAGTCATTATTCCAAAATGTTATGTAAGTCATGATCAATTATAACAACTATATTCCTTTCCTTATATAACATGTAACGATTATAACTAACGACCAAATTGATTAACAACTTTAATGGCTAACATGCCAATATGATCCAAATCTTTCCAAACATCATTCTATATCACATGCTCATTTATCAACTACTACAACATGTAATCTTCAATTACATTAAGAAGACGAAGATTTTTACCTCAATAAGCCCAAATATAATCCAAGACTAAAAGTCGATCCTTAGCAACTTTAGCTCTTCTTCTTTATGTTTCAATCCACTCTAAGCAACCCTTAGAAGTTCATAAACAACTTCTCTTCAAATTCTAACCCCACATATGAAGAACACCTTAGGGTTTCATGTTGCGACTAATGGATTAACGTCGTATTTCCGGGATATTTGTGTTTGGATATCCTTAGAATACCTCTAGGGACCTTTGGTTTGAATATTGGGATTTATGAACAACAATTGAAATTTTTTTGTCTTCCAAGAGAGCTCAAAACCGAGAGCGTCAATGAGCCACAACAAGTTTCTTGTATTTTTCTAAGTGTGGAATTAGTCTTGCACTAGTAGGAGATATATACTACAACCAAGGGCCAAGATTAAAACAAATGTGTGGATGAGATTTGGTCAATAATATCAAGCCCACTTGGCTACTTGACTTGGTCAAGTTTTTGCCCAACATGGGCATGTGGAGGGTGACACGTGTCGCCCTCCGGTTGGTCCAAAATATTTCATCTCCCGGAATTCCAATAAATTCTATAAGTCTCAAATACCAAATTTGGGGACTCAATTCCCATAAAAAACATTTTTCCTTTCCGAAGTTCGGAATATTTTTCGTAGGAAAAGTAATCTTTCTTTCGTTTCAATTTTTAAGTCTAACCTTCTTACGCACGTTCTCTTAACGTGTCCTGAAATTACGGGGTGTAACAATGTCGCAACATGAATCAAGTTGAATGTAGTTCAGAATAAACATTATTGGGTTTTCTATTAGTATGATCTGGTCTAAAAATGGACTGCCTACGTATTCTGTCTTGGGGGAAATCAGGTCATTGCGTAGTTCATAATACATAATGGAAATATTTTGGATTTTTACTGCTAATACAAGGAAAGACCGAAACCCTTTCGGTTCCTTCAACATATTTGTGCTACAAGAGATAGGTCTTGATTTAGTCCTTATAAACAAAGAAAAGTAATTTAATAGAAAAACGTGCATTCACATGTAACATCTCTTGACTCTATCGGGGTCGATTACTTTGGGCGTCTTTGGACTCCCATTTTTACTAAGACCAGTGCGTCTCTTGAAAATTCATTGATTGATCTTCTGATTTACTAGCACGAACTCAGGATTAATGGGTGACTTGTGCGCCACAACGTTCGTACTTAGACCAGTGATATTTGAAAAAGACCACGCAAATATGTCCACATACTTCTTGAGTAGCTCAATCAGTTCTTCTTTCTATGGGAAATCCAAGTGAGCACTTATCCATGTTTCATTGACCATTCCTTTGCATCCTAGGTCGATGACTTTTGTTTCTTTCAAATTAGGCTTGTGCCTTTTCTCATAGTGGTCTTATTTATCAAGGAGATCTTCTGGTAACTCTGTTTCCTCGTCGTGTTCTTCTTCACTATTGATATTTGTCTTGCTCACTTCGTGACATGTCATGACATTAGGTGTTGATTCATTTTTATCACTTAAATGTAAGAGAAATCATGATTAGTAATATAGAGAAAAAATAACGTAAATAAAACAGAGTTTTGATAAAATGAGACCTTTCATTAGTTTGTAGGAATTCAATATAAACTGTGGTTCTGACTCAGTTCAACATCGAGTCATTCCCATTTTGATAAACATTACGATAAAATTAGATAAAAGGTGAATATATAGGCATCGACAGTGCTACACCATTTTTTTAAAGCAAATAAAAATTTCATCATTGCTACTGAGGAACCAAAAGAGGAATTGAGGTCTAGTTGGTAAGCTTTGCGCCCAGTTTCACATAGCAAATGGTGGGTACTGCAATCTGTTCTTCCAGGATTGCCATGCAATCTTCTTCTTCAAACAGTAGCCCTATCCCTTCTTCAGCATCGTCTGTATCCAGCGGTGGTATCTTGACGGAAATGATTGGTATAGACTACAGAATGGCTTTCATATCTTTGGGGAATCCTTTTTCTTCCCACTTTCCTTGGAAGGTTTCTTGAGGCTGGGGACATATCTGAGATCATGCCGGTATTCATTGGTGCATAGCTCAATCAGTTCTGTTGATTCTTTTCATCTTCTCGGCCCTGACCTTTTCTGTCTGATGACATTTTTTATCTGTCATGTGCCAATTTAGGTGCTTTCCCAGTTCTACAAAAATGAACAAAGAGGTTAGTAATAATGTGTTGTCGCCCTACGACGATAGACGTGAACCTGCATCCACAAAAAAAGTATTAGTTGATTGAGGCTAACTCATGCCCTTGGTTCTTATGTTCTCCTTCCCATGAGTCATTCCGATCTGGGCTCGGTAGCATGAAAACTTTTTGAGTTTTTGGTAAGAAAATTTACATCATGAGAGTTTCAAAACATTTTGAATCTTTAAGAATTATGGATTTTGAAAAATGACAAGTTTTTTTGTTTTTTCAAAACATGTCATGACATGTGATTTGAAGCAAGACTTTCTATTTGGATTCCTTTCTGGAGAATTTTTGAGATCTCCTAAATAATTCTGCCCTAGTTTGAATCTTGTACCATCGAACTCTCGCAGTGACCTGATTGGCGAAAGAATTTTTGAGACCCCTTCAAAAATTCTTCGCAGTTACGAGCCTCCTAACGGATGATGTATCTTCGAATTCTTTTATGAAAGGAATTTTTAGACCCTCTCAAAAATTCTGCCCCAGTTGAAGCTGTGACGAAGATAATTCTTTGTCGACTCTGTTTTTGGAAATTTTTGAGATATTTCTAAAATATTCTGCTCCTGCGGCTTCTTAAGGGTTTCTTTGTTTTTTATCGGTGCAACCAAGATCAAAGTGCGCCAATGTATCATGTCGCATCAGGAATCAGGTCGAATTTAGTTCAGAATAAACATAATTGGGATTTTTATTAGTATGACTGAGTCTAAAAATGGACTTTCAACTTATTTCATCTTGGGGAAAATCAGGTCATTGCGTAGTTTATAATACATAATGGAAATAGTTGGATTGTTACTGCTAATACAAGGAAAGATCGAAACCCTTAACAGGTCCTTCTACATATATTTGCTACCAGATATAGGTCTTGATGTAGTCCTTACAAATAAAGAAATGCAATTTCATAGAAAAATGTGCATTCATGCGCAACATCTTTTGACTCCATCTGAGTTGATTACTTTGGGCCTCTTATGACACTCATCTTTACTAAGAACAATGTGTTTCCTGAAAATTCATTGACTGATCTTTTAATTTACTGGCACGAACCCAGGATTAATGGGTGACTTGTGCGCCACAACGTTCGTACTTAGACCAGTGATATTTGAAAAAGACCACGCAAATATGTCCACATACTTCTTGAGTAGCTCAATCAGTTCTTCTTTCTATGGGAAATCCAAGTGAGCACTTATCCATGTTTCATTGACCATTCCTTTGCATCCTAGGTCGATGACTTTTGTTTCTTTCAAATTAGGCTTGTGCCTTTTCTCATATTGGTCTTATTTATCAAGGAGATCTTCTGGTAACTCTTTTTCCTCGTCGTGTTCTTCTTCACCCTTGACATTTGTCTTGTTATCTTCATGACATGTCATGACATTAGGAGCTGATCCATTTTTATCACTTATATGCAAGAGAAATCATGACTAGTAATATAGAGCAAAAATGAAGTAAATAAAACAGAGTTTTAATAAAATGAGACCTTTCATTAGTTTGTAGGAATTCAATATAAATTGTGGTTCTGACTCAGATAACCATCGAGTCATTCCCATTTTGATAAACATTATGATAAAAGTAGATAAAAGGTGAATATCCAGGCATCGACATTGCTACACCTTTTTTTAAAGCGTATAAAAATATCATCATGGCTACTGAGGAATCGGAAGAGGAATTGAGGTCTAGTTGGGAATGATGGGTTTTTTATTAGTAAAAAAATGTAGTTCAGGAATTCAATATAAAAATGTAGTTCAGAATATAACATAATTGTGTTTTTTATTAGTACGACCGGGTCTAAAAATGGACTTTCTACGTATCCTGCCTTGGGGGAAATCAGGTCATTGCGTAGTTCATAATACATAAAGGAAATAGTTTTGATTTTTACTGCTAATTCAAGGAAAGACCGGAACCCTTTTCGGGTCCTTCTACATATCTCTGCTACAAGAGATAGGTCTTGATGTAGTCCTTACAAACAAAGAAATGCAATTTCATAGGAAAATTGTGTATTCAAGTGTAACATCTCTTGACTCCATCTGAGTCGATTGCTTTAGGCCTCTTTGGACACCCATTTTTACTAAGATCAGTGCGTCTCCTAAAAATTCATTGACTGATCTTCTGATTTACTAGTATGAACCCAGGATTAATGGGTGACTTGTGCGCCACAACGTTCGTACTTAGACCAGTCATATTTTCATAAGACCACGCAAATATGTCCATATATTCCTTGAGTAGCTCAATCAGTTATTCTTTCTATGGGAAACCCAAGTGAGCACTTATTCGTGTTTCATTGACCATTCCTTCGTATCCTAAGTTGATGTCTTCTGTTTCTTTCAGATTAGGCTTCTGCCTTTTCTCATATTGGTCTTATTTATCGAGGAGATCTTCTGGTAACTCTGTTTTCTCGTCGTGTTCTTCTTCACCCATGACATTTGTCTTGCTCACTTCGTGACATGTCATGACATTAGGGATTGACTCATTTTGTTCACTTAAATGCATGGCAAATTATGATTAGTAATATAGAGCAAAAAAAAAGTAAATAAAGCGGAATTTTGACAAAACGATACCTTTCATTAGTTATAAATTGTGGTTCTGACACAAATCAACATCGAGTCATGCTCATTTTGATAAACATTACGATAAATGTAGATAAAATGTGAATATACAGGCATCGACAGTGCTACACCATTTTTTAAAGCATATAAAAATATCATCTTGGCTACTAAGGAACCAAAAGAGGAATTGAGGTCTAGTTGGTAAGCCTTGCGCCCAGTTTCACATCGCGAATGGTGGGCACTTTAATGTGTTCTTCCAGGATCGCCATGCAATATTCTTCTTCAAACAATAATCCATAGCCCTTCTTCAATATCGTATGCATCTAGCGGTGGTATCTTGACGGTAAATGATTGGTATAGACTTCGGAATGGCTTTCGTAGCTTTGGGGAATCCTTTTTCTTCCCACTTTCCTTGGAAGCTTCTTTGAGGCTGGGGACATATCCGAGACCATACCGATATTCATTAATTATTAACCCTAACAATCTGGAAATCTAGGTTGACTAGAGCATCCTACATCATACTTCGACATATGTTTAGCATACAATATGGCTTCCCTAATTTATAATAACATATAATACTCACGACACATTAATCAAGACCCTAAAAACATCTAAACTTTATTAACCCTAATTGTGTAAATTATCATACTTAATACAACTTATTTAAACACATAATTACATGAACAACTAGCTTAATCACATAATTAACAACAAATAACCTAAATAAATGCCAAAATCTAAACTGAGGGGGTTTCGTAATTACCTTCTTGATGTGCAGTTGTGTTCGAGATCCGGTGTGGAAAGCTCACCTCCGATACTCAATACTAAGAACACAAAAGAAATTAAAATTTTAGACTAATAAAACCTAAGAAAATGTTCTAAGGTTTCAAGTGCAAAAATTATGAGACTCGGTTGCTCAACTATGGAATTTTCTGCTTGGAAAGAGAAATGAGGGTCCCTTTTAAAGTAGTACAAACCCTTAACAAATATTATTCCTACCGGTGTGGGAACTTTGATTTTCAGAGATTTTTTATTTAATTTCAAAATAGTCTTGAAATCGAACTAATGAGAATTCGGTCCTCGATTTTTTATTTAAATCCAAAAGAATTTTGAAATTGAGCCAATGAGAAAGCTTGTTTTCGTTCTCAATGAGACTTTTTTGTGTTTTTGGTAAGAAAAATTAAAACATAAGACATTCAAACATTTTAAATATTTAAGACTTATTGATTTTGAAAAATAAGATTGGCCACCCATTTTTGCTAAGACATGTGCATCTCCTGAAAATTCATTGGCTGATCTTCTGATTTACTGGCGCGAACCCGGGATTAATAGGTGACTTATGCGCCACAACATTCGTACTTAGACCAGTCATATCTGTGTAAGACCATGCAAATAAGTCTACATACTCCTTGAGTTGCTCAATCGGTTCTTCTTTCTGTGGGGAACTCAAGTGAGCACTTATCCGTGTTTCTTTGACCATTCCTTCACCTCCTAGGTCGATGGCTTCTATTTCTTTCAAATTACACTTCTGACTTTTCTCGTATTGGTCTTCACAATTTCTTTGCTGAAGGCGCTGTTAAGCCCTAAGTTTGAATTTCAATTTCACACTTCTGTTTACTCAGACGCCTCTTTCTTACCGAAGACTCTGGCAGCTGGAACTCTTGATGAGCTCTTCTGGTAACTCTATTTCATCATCGTGTTCTTCTTCATCCTTGACATTTGCCTTGCTCACTTCGTGACATGTCATGATATTAGGGGTTGATTCATTTTTATTACTTAAATGTAAGGCAAACCGCGATTAGTAATATAGAGCAAAAATGAAGTAAATAAGTCGAGTTTTGATAAAATGAGGCCTTACATTAATTTGCAGGAATTCAATATAAATTGTGGTTCTGACTCAGATTACATCGAGTCATTCCTATTTTGATAAACATTACAAGAAAAGTAGATAAAAGGTGAATAGCCGAGCCTCAACCGTGGTACGTATTTTTTTTAAAGAGTATAAAAATATAATCATGGCTATTGAGGAACTAAAAGCGAAATGAAGATCTAGTTGGTAAGCCTTTTATCTAGTTTCACAATGTGAATAATGGGAAATTCAATGTGTTCTTCCAGGATAGCCATGTAATGTTCTTCTTCAAACAACATACCTATCCCTTCTTCAGCATCATATGCATCTGTCGTTGGTATCTTGACGAGAAATGACTGGTATAAACTTGGGAATGGCTTTCGTAGCTTTGGGGAATCCTTTTTCTTCCCACTTTCCTTGGAAGCTTCTCTAAGGCTGGGCACATATCTGGGACCATACCGATATTCATTGGTTCATAGCTTAATCGGTTTTGTGATGCCTTGCAAATTTCTTCCGATACCATTCCCTAGTTTGAAGCCATTTTGCAGCATTTTAAGGCAATCATTTTGTATGCGGTTGGCATTAGGACTTGTGTTGCATCTTCTACATATGCGGCCCCAACCAATTTGACTACATGGAAATCTATTCTCTTGGGCACTTCCTCAATCACGGGAATAGAATTGTTAGGATAATTATGGATGCTTCCTTCTCCATGTATCACCACTTTATGTCCATCCCATATGAACTTTATAGACTGGTGTAAAGAAGATAATATGACTCCTTCCATACGGATCCAAGGACTTCCTAGAAGTAGATTGTAATTAGTGTATATTGCCATGACCTGAAACTCGATGATGAACTCGGCAGGTCCCATTTGGATGCATACGTCAACCTCTCCGACCAGATCACTTTGAGATCTGTCAAATCCCCTAACCTTTGTATTGCTCTTTCTTATCTTTCCCATGTCATATCCTAGTTATTCCAGTGTAGTTTTAGGGCAAACATTTCAATCCGGCCCCGTTGTCCATGAGAACTCATTCTACGATCTTGTTTGTGCACTCAACAGTGATGTATATTTCTTTGTTGTGCATCAGCCCTTCTTTGGGAAACTCATATTTCCTAAATGATATTCAGTGGTCTCCTATGATATGGGCTACTGTGGTAGCCAGGCTATAGGTTCTTGTGCCATTTGGAACATAAGCTTCATCTAGCACTTTCATCAATGCCAAACGGTGATACGGAGAACTTATCAACAGTGATAACACTGATATCTGAGCCAGAGTCTATTTTAAGTGTTTGATGATAGAATTCTCTTTAGGTTTTATTCAGTGCCATAAATCTTTGGCTTTACCGTCCGTGATTAGCCTCATAGGATTTTTTTCCTTTCTGGCGCTCTCTTGGCGTATAACAGTACCCAGATCTGGTCAAGCAATGTGCAATGGCAGATTCAACAATGAACTCTTTTTGGGATGACTTATTGACACTTGGAGCCACTTGTGCGACAAAGAGAGCGGCAATCGACAAATTGAACCTGGGTCATTCATGTCTCATTAGCAATGTGACGAGTGGTTTGACGACACCTAAGGCTACTTGCACAAACAATAGAACGGGAGTTGATGCTTTAACTTTGGATTGCTCATGTATGGTTAGCGGTGCCACAGTTCTCTCTAGAGCCTTCATGGATGCTGATCTTAAAGGCTTATAGACTATCGTGTTTTCCTCTCTTTCGATCATGTAAATATTAGCATTGTCGTGATTCGGTAGAGGATTAGTAGTCACATTATGAATGGTTATCTGCAATGTGATTTCCCATCTGTCTATTATATCCTAAATCTTATGCTTCAGGTTGATGCAATCATCGGTGATGCGTCTGACTCCGTCGAAAAGATAAGCACATATTTGGTCGGGATGGTAGAAACGATTCTTGGGAACAACTTTCTTTAGAGGTACCATTTGGATTCTGCCGGTAGGGACTAACTCCTCAAATAGTCTGCTCATGTTTTTAATAACAGTGTGAATGTTTGAACTAACTTCCTTTCAAACTGGACTATGACTCATTGAAATTTGCAAGAGGTGGTTGGTTTTGGTAATTTTGGGCTTGGTGGTTCTGTGGAGCTTGGTAATTTGGAGGAATTTAATAGTTAGGTGACGTTTGATAACTAAGTGGAGTTGGGTAATTTGGTAAAGATGGGTAATTTGGCGAAGCTTGGGGGGATAACACTGGAGTTTGAAAAACTGGTGAATCCATTTGAGAATTTAGTGGAGGGCTTTGGTAACTTGGGGTTGTTTGGTAACTGAGTTAGGCATAATAGATGGGCATTGGGTTGTATGAGGGAGTCATATACCCACTTGGGGTGGTGATTGATACACCTCCATGGGAAGCTAGGTTCATCCCATCTCTTTGCTTTGGGGTTGGAGGATCATATAACATTCACAACATCCTCATTTTTCCTTCGTATGCCTCCCGAAGCACTTGACTGGGAGCTTCTACTAGTCACACTAGTAATCTTTATGATTTTGAGATGGTCTTCTCTGGCCTCACCCATATCAACTAATTTTGAAATGGACGTCCGGCCATGGCAAGCATCCCATCATAGAAATCCTGATCTTGTGCTCTGACGAAAGTAGTGACCAATTCTTTTTTTGTCATAAGTGGTTGTACGCGAGCGACTTTCTCTCCCCATCTGCTTGCGTACTCTCTATAAGTCTCAGTGAACTTCTTCTTGATATTCTCTAGATACTATCGATCAGGTACAACTTTAATCTTGAACTTATATCGTTCCATGAACGATTCCGACATATATTAGCAAGTGACTTACTGGCGCATGTTTTGTGTGGTGAACCATTCGGAGGCTTCCCCCGTTAAACTTCGACTGAATAATCTCATAATTAATGTGGGGTTCTTCTGAGTGAAGCTTCACTCTCTTCTGTGTTGTTCATGCTGGTAGCGGGCACATTGATGTTCCAGCTTTATCGGGAATTCATCTTAGCAAGTTCAATATTTATTGGAGATGTAAACAGTTTAGGTACGTAGGTTTTCATTTTGGGAAAGTAGGGTTTTGGCAGTGTTCTTGTATTTCTCTTTTGGTGTAATACCCAAAACATTGAATCAACCACATTCGATATAAATGTGTGAAAGAAATATATAAACTGATATTTGCACATAAAGCACATAATTGCAACCCGATACCATATGCATGTTTGTGTATGTATGAATGATGTCAAATACCAATGAGAATATATCAAGTTACCACGTATGCAGTGGCAGAACTAGAATTTTCACTTAGGGGGTTCAAAATATAAAAAGTTAAACATACGAAGAACCCAAAAGGGGTTCAACATCTACTATATATATACATAAAAATAATTTTAACTATATATAAACAGTGTAATATTTCGCTGAAAGAGGTGCAGATGAATCCATTGGCCCTTCTCAGATCTGCATTTGCACACATGGACACATTATCATCATGTCAAGAGTGAATCAATCCTCCCTCTATATAAGCTCAAGTCTAGTATCATGCATTTGTCTACAAGCCACTAGATCAAATAAGGAAACAACCATAATCAACAACAGTACCGACCTAAGTATTCAATCTGAACTTCATACCAAAGGCGTACATGCTTTCTCCAACAATTACTAACTCTACATATATTTTTCTAACCATAGTCTAACCAAAAAAGAAAGTCGAAACCTACCTGAATGTCGAGTGGGGGTCACGAACAAGAGCCTTACCTTTCTGAGGATCTCAATTATACTCGAAGTCTATTCATCATTGAAATCTAAGTTAGAAATAGAAACTAACAATATCCATACAACAATACTATCCTTAGAATTAAACCCAACTATGGGAAACAAAGGGGGAAATGGGCCCACAGCGTAAAACGGATAATTCAAAAGTGAAATCAGTAATCCAACATTCTAGAAGTCTATTGGTCAAACATTTCCACTTAAGGATTCTAATTCTTTCAATTTTCACTAGGATAACCTGATGGCCTTAGGAATTGGGTCAACAGTGGCAATATGGTCAAAACACACATAAAGACTTAACAAGTTGTTATAGTAGGAGATAACTTATGTGAAGGTGCAATAAAAGTATTATCCTATTGAGGAAGCGACTTAAGAGATAGAGTTTGACATGCAAATTAGATATCCTGACTTGTTTACTACTTCTGATAAATTTTCCCTTTCGTTTCTCTCCGTTTGAGGATGAATGTTTATTTAATTGGTATCTGATGTAATGACCCATCTAGGTGTATTTATCTAAAGACCCTTATTTGCTATTTTACCCTTCTTGTAGACTCTATATGGGGTTTGTGATACGTGGGGATGGGTGGAATGAATCTCGAGATCTATTTATGTGAGTTTCAGATGAAAATTCCAAAATAGAAATCTTAGAGTTGATTAGTATGGCTCAAAGTTGGCTTTCGAGTATATGGGTTTATTTTTAGGTTCCATCACTTTCAGTAGTTCCATAGAGTCATTTGTAACTTAGTCGAGTCATTGGTTTGCCTCCCGAGACAATGAGGTGTATTTTGTAGCCTTATTTGGTGAAATTTGGATATTTGGTTATTTTGGGGGATTCTTTAGAAAAATATGTCTTAGCTCGGTTAAATGGAAATTCGAGAGCGCTAAGCGAGATTGTAACATTGTTTACCTTGGAATATCATGTCTGGTTTGTGTCCAAAGGATCTCGGAAGTATTTTGAGTGTTTGGTGAAAGTTTGATTTGAATTCCAAGTTGCTGGTGCCTGGTGTCCACCTCAGCGGGTGGGTTTCCCTGTCACGACCCGAACCCCGGGCCCGTGACTGGTGCCCTATATGGGCACCCTCCTATACATACAATACAATAAACCGCGGAAGATCAATAACACTCACTTTTTAAAAAAAAACCAAGGCAAAGCCGATAAGGCTGCCATAATATAAATCACCCAAAAAGGGTCTACACTGTTCAACAATGTAAAAACAACTCTAGCCAGTCCAGCCCACATATGAATACAGACCTCTAAGAATTTGGACAAATACTATGACGGGACAAGGCCCCGCCGCACCCCTGAATATACCTAGTCATAATGACAAGCTCCAGAACATTGGAGCCATCTCAAAGTGCTGAACCAGGATCCTAAGCTCGCGGATCCACAATTGTGTACCTAGACCTGCGGACATGAACGCAGCCCCCGAAAGAGGTCAGTACAACAGGTACCAAGTATGGAACGGAAATACAGTACAGTAAACAAGATTATAACTATACAAAAGAATGACAGGGGCAAGTATGAAAATCAAATACCAGATCCTACCGTGTCATATAACAATCAGAGCAAACTGTACCTTGTATCACTGTAATACTATAACACCGTACCACTTTCACATATGAAAGCCATGTCAAAATCAGGGACACCTGTCCTCGGCATATAATATCACAGAAGCATGCTCGTGGAATACAACATCACTGTCGGCAGTCCATGATATAATATAAAATCAACTGTCATGTTTATATGCCTATAATGTGTCCCGGCCCTTTAGTGAGGGACTCGGTATGATGAGAGTAAACTGTACATTTTATAAAATAGAAAATCAACTCATGGGACTATTTCACCCGCATGAGACTATTTCACCCGCATGGGACTATTTCACCCGCATGGATCTTGTAGACCCGCAATGAGTATATATGTGGATATACCTGCATCATGGAGTAGCAGTCCATGGAATAATCATGGGAATTGAACCCGCATGAGACTATTTCTCCCGCATGGGACTATTTCACCCGCATGAGACTATTTCACCCGCATGGATCTTGTGGATCCTCAATGAGTATATACGCAATACTCGCATCGTGGAGAGCAAATCCACGGAATATATAATGTCCCGGGGATTTACCCCGCAATAAATACTATATCACAAGTACAACCGGCTAACATAATCACGTAACATAAGTACAATCGGCTATCATAATCTCATAACATAACCCGGCCTATGTGTAGGCTCGGTGTGTTTCATAACATAACCCGGCCTATTTGTAGGCTCGGTGTGTCTCATAACATAACATTTTTAAACCGCCTTTTCACTTCTTCTTCTTAAGTCGTTATAACAACTTTCCATAAAGCTATTATAACAACCTTTCATTTTAAAGAAGTTAAGACACTTTTATTTCTTATCATATTGGGGAAACTAAACCCAAAAGTACTACGTACATACATACTTAAAAAGGATCATGCAACTCCTTTTCCTTAAATCAACAAACGTATACTTTTAAAACTCAAGTTACATATCATTTCAAGCAAAAGGAGTTAGAGAGAAGTTTCCCTCACTAAGGAAAACGCTCTCAACGTTTTCCCTTAGTTGCTCCTTCGGTTTTTTCCTCTTCTCCCCCCCCCCCTATGATTTTCGATTATTCCCCCATGGTTTGAAGTTTTCCGTTCACAATATGAAGAAATCTAAACGTTACACACGTTCCAGTAATGATTCAGGAGGTTCAGGAAGTTCGACGAAGGCTAGAACAAGGAAAAAGAAAAAGAATGGTGGCAGTCCAATAATTGCCGAAGAAAATCTCATTCCGGCAATTTCAGACCCATCTGTGTTGGTTCATGTCACGCCAGACTCACGCATCCCTCTAGAGAATGTAATAGATGATGCTACGCTACAAAAGATTCATGAATGGGGCAAAAGTATGACATCGAGAACTTGGATATAAGGGTATTTGAAGGCGGGAAACTACTTGCTACTATGGTGGTAGATCCTATCACGGGCCAACTGGTTGATTCAGGGATTATCACGGAGGAACAGGGCAGTCACGGTAGCATTAGTACCCCGACACTACCTGGTAATTTACTCAGGCAAGCTGGAAAAGGGATAAATTCTGGGCCAGACATTGCGTTTGATGCAATGAGGAGTGATGGCCTACTCGGGTCAGAACCGGGTAAGGGCGCGGGTCAGGAGTTCAGGACGGGTCGGGCGGATGTCAATGGGTCTGAGGCTAATCACGTATTGCATGATTCAAAGTCAGTTGATAGCATTGATGATACTCCTACTCCCAAAGAGCCTGTCGCGGGAGTCAAGGCTTCAAACTTTATTGCCCCGGGAAGCAATGTGACCCCTCCCATTCGGGGTCGGGGCGTGGGTCAGAAGGCTAAGGCGGGTATGGCGGAAGTCCATACAACTGGGATCACACCCATGATGATAGGATCTAGGTCAGATGGTGGGTTCGAGGATATCTCCATCCCCAAGGAGCCTTGCATTAATGTTGCGGGAGCCGAGGCGTCACACTTTAAGCGTCGCGGTACCAGCGAGCCTCTTTCAATGACGGGTCATTATGATGGTCAGAATACCAAGACGGTTCAGGAGGGTACCCATGGGACATTGATTATCCCCGTTATGCAAGGATCGAAGTCAGTTGTGGGAAAGGAGCCTTACATTAATGTTGTGGGAACCGAGGCGTCTCACTTTAAGGCTGCGGGTACCAACGAGCCTCTTTCAATAACGGGTCATTATGATGGTCAGAATACCAAGACGGTTCAGGCGGGTGCCCATGGGACATTTATTATCCCCGTTATGCATGGATCGAAGTCAGTTGTGGGTAAGGAGCCTTACATTAATGTTGTGGGAGCCGAGGCGTCACACTTTAAGGCTGCGGGTACCAACGTGCCTCTTTCAACGACGGGTCATTATGATGGTCAGAATACCAAGACGGTTCAGGCGGGTGCCCATGGGTCATTAATTATTCCCGTTATGCAAGGATCGAAGTCAGTCGTGGGAAACAAAGTGAATTCTATTTCCAAGGAGCCTAGGAACTACACGACCATTAATAACGCGGGAGCCAAGGGGACTGACTTAAATGACGCGGGATCCAAAAGCGCCCTCTCGTGCAATGAGACAACAACCCTTGAATCTAAGTGTCACTAATAAAGCCTTCCCCACTTTAGCAAGTGTGCTTAGTGGGGCAAATATCAAGAACCAAAATAAACCTTTCGTCTTTAACTCTTCCTTGGGCACGAACAAAGTCTTAAACAAACACCCTCTCTCACCTAATACCTCCTCACTACTCCCTGATTTACACAACGCCTCACCTCTTCTATCATCCCTTCCTTCGTTACCTCCCGAAACCCATGACACATTCCCTACCCTACCAAATGGCACGCGAATTCTTTCTCCTATTGCGGGCCCAAGCACAAATCCTTCTACCCATCCCCCTCTGTCTATACCTCCAGAAATACCTCCCAATGATTCGCACACAAATGCACCTTCTAAACAACACCAAATTCCACCCGAGAGTACGACTTTTAATAATCATCCTCAATCATGGCAAAGGTCCCATCCTCCCAAGACTTACGCGAGTCTTCATGTACTAGATTGAAGCAAAAGGCATGAAGTTACATTATATTGAACAACAAGGGGTAGAGGTAGACATAGAAGCTGAGGATGAAGTTCCATTCATAGAAACATGGGGTTATTGCTTAATTGGTTGCTTCACGGGTCCCTTCCCGGGAAGAGAAGCCTTAAATACCATTGTGAAGGGATGGGGAGTGAAATGTCGTATTATACCATATGGCAAAGGATGGACGGTGTTCAAATTTATGACGGAGGAAGAGCGCACTAATGTACTTCATGGTGGCCCTTATATGGTCTACGGGAAGACTATGATGCTCAAAGCTATCAATAAAGGAGTTCTTATAACAGACGAGTTATTCATGGACATTCCTATTTGGGTCACATTTCCGGACATTCCCCTCTCTATCTGGAGTGCAACGGGACTTAGTAAGATTGCTTCACGTGTAGGAAAACCTCTTTACACAGACCAATTTACTAAGGAAAGATCCAAAATGAACTATGCTAGAGTTCTTGTAGAAGTGGATGTCAGCAAGGAGCCAATAAGGGAGTTTGTTGTCAAACTCCCCGATAATGTATGTATACTCAAAGGGTAAACTATGAAAATTATCCGGACTTTTGCTATCATTGTGCGGCTTTTGGACACAATCACTTGAAGTGTAGGATACTGGGGAATGATTCCAACACGGAAGAAGCTCCTAAAAAGCGCAATACAGTGATACCTCCTAACAACAAGGAAGATTCTACTTGTATGAATGCCAACAGAGGTACGGATGGAACCATGCCTCCCCCCCCCCTTTCCACCAACTTTGAAACATCCCGCAGATGCTGATAACTTGATGGAAGTTGAAGTAAGTAAGCACACAACACCTCATGGTCCCGATTGCTTGGGAGGAGCCACGCACGACGCGTCCTTCTGGCTGGGTCATTCTGGCCCATCATCTTTACGGGAATCTCAAGCTAGGTCCTCTAGACCTCATTCACGGGATGGCAGTGTGCAACTTGATAGGATGTGTTTTGAGTCAAAGCATTCTGATTCTGAGGTTCCAATGAACCCGCAACCCTCTTTGGATGGAAATACAAACAAGGGTATAACGGAGGTATCGTTGCTGGCGTCTCGGAGTGTTACCTTTGAACGCGGGGAACATAGCTTGGCTGAGACACATGCTATGGCTTCCAAAGAACAAAGAAGATGGTTGGAAAGAAGTAATGTCAAGAAGTTCATGACAAAAGGCGTGGAAGACTAAGGCAAAGAAAGCGGAAGTGCTAACAAAACCTCCTCTGCTTCCTAATGAAAATACTTTGTTGGAATGTCCGTGGCCTTTGCGGACTAAGGGACAGGGCAGCCACGCAAGCTCTAGTGTGTAGTCTCACTAAACAGCATGATGTGGAATTAATTTGTCTTTTGGAAACAAAACTCTCTAGGGAAAGGATTGAGTCTTTCTCTACTCAAAGATTCAAAGCTTGGAACTTTTGCTCAAATCTAGAATTCATTGGTGGCGGAAGAATGCTACTAATTTGGGATCCCTCTAGGGTCTGTTGTGAAGTGCTTGGAATGGATTCTCAACATATCCATGTCCAGGCAAGTTGTAAGATAACACAAGTGTCCTTCCTTGCCACATTTGTGTACCCGGTTTATAGCATCACGGATAGGAGGAAGCTTTGGCATCACCTTACTCACTTGGGCATTGGCATCACTAGGCCTTGGATGATTATGGGAGATTTCAACACTTATTGCTACCCTCATGATAAGGCGGGGGGTCCTCCACTAACGCCTTATGCACTTAAGGACCTTGAGATTTCAGGAATGCTCATGGACTAGAAGACACTCCTTCTTCCGGCTTCATTCTACACTGGACCAATGGTTCGATTTGGTCCAAGCTTGACAGAGTAATGATGAATCAAAATTGGAGTGATTTGACCTTAGAATGCACGGCCAATTTCTTGCCTATGGAACCAGTCTATGACCACTGTCCCGTGATGGCTACGGTTATTGCATCCTATAATGTTGGGAAGCGGCCGTTCAAGTTCATGAATATGTGGCTCACTCACCCCGCATTCGAGAACATTATGACTTCATGCTGGAGACAAGACATATTGGGAACGGCTCAATCTGGCCCTAGCCTCAAAATTGAAAGCCTTGAAACAACCATTGAGGGCATTGAATATAAGTGAATTTGGTAGTATTGATCAAAGAGCAAATGAGGCTAACATGGAGTTTAAGGAGGCTATCGCGCATAATGGAAGATCCCTTTGATGAGGAACTTAAAGCCAAGGTTAAGTCCTCAAGAGTTAAAGCTAACACCTTAATGGAAGCCGAGACACTTCATAAGGCAAAAGTCGAGGCAGAAACACTTGATTGGAAGTGATAAATGCTCTAAATACTTCCATAGCTTGATCAAGAGAAGTAATGTCAAGAACTCCATCAACTTTCTTGTCAAAACCAATGGCGCTATCACTACATCACCCGGGAAGTAAGGAGCTACTTATGGAGTTTTACAAAGATCTTTTAGGCACATCCCGATCCACATCGAACTTCAACTCAAGTATGCAACTTTGGCCCAAGCTAAGTGAAGAGGATAGTATACATCTTTTGCATTTCATATCCCCAAAGGAGATTTGGGAAGCTCTTTCTGATATAGGAAATGACAAGGCTCCTGGACCGGATGGTTATTCGGCTGCCTTCTTCAAGAATAGATGGAAAGATGTGGGACATGACGTAGTAAGAAGTGTTCAAGAGTTCTTCTCTACTGGGGTTCTTTTAAAGCAAGTGAATCATACCATCATTGCCCTACTACCCAAGACTGATCGGGATCCTAAGGTAACTGATTTTAGGCCTATTGGATTAACTAATGTGGTCTATAAGATCATTACAAAGATTCTAGCTAACAGAATGGCGCGGTTCTTCCTTCTCTCGTTGACAAATCACAAGGGCTTTTGTGAAAGCGTAAACATGATGGACAATGTCTATGTAGCACAAGAGCTTGTGAGAGGTTTTAATAGAGCCAGAGTCTCACCAAGGTGTATGCTTATGGTGGATCTTCGGAAAGCTTTTGACACGGTCTCTTGGAGTTTCCTTGATTCGGTATTAAGAGGCCTCAACTTTCCGAACAGATTTGTTAGATGGATCATGGAATGTTTTTGCTCAACCTCCTTCTCTCTTTCTATCAACGGTGAGCTACATGGTTACTTCCGCGGTAAGCGCGCCTAAGACAAGTGATCCTATGTCCCTTCGCTTTATCTTGTGTATGGAATACCTATCAAGGATGCTTAAATTGAAGGCTAAGGCAAGAGCTTTCTCTTATTATCCAAAGTGTAAAAGGTTGGGTATCACTCATCTTGCCTTTGCGGATGACCTCATGCTCTTTGCCAAAGGTGATGTATCTTCAGTTGGGATTCTTATGAATTGTCTGGAGGAATTGGAGGTTGTCTCAGGGTTAACTCTTAACCCATTCAAATCCTCCGTCTACTTAGCGGGAGTGCATGATGCTGTTCGCGACTTGATATTGTCCAGAGTGGGATTCGACATTGGTTGCTTTCCGGTACGGTACTTGGGGATTCCTTTGTCCCCAATTTCAGTCTCGGTGGATCAATTTGCTCCTTTCACTAGTGCAATTTCGAATTACATTCAGAAACGGGGCACCACACGCTTTCTTATGCGCAAGCTAGAACTTATCAGTCGGTCATCCGCGGTTGAGAGCTTTTGGTTTCGCACTTCCTATTCCGCCACATCCTCAACAAGGTAAGGTCCGCTTGTATTCGTTCTTATGGGAGGAAAACCACCAAGAGTCGCCAGATGTCATTTGCCTACCTCAATCCGGCGAGGCACGGCCTTTGAACATCAAGGAATGGAACCATGCCCGCTATCCGGACTATTTGGCAAACCCACACCGAGGCGATTCACTTTGGGTCCAATGGATCATGCCTTTTATTTGAGAGGCGGTTCTTTTTGGGACTATGATATACGCCCCAGACTCCCTATTCAAAAAATTTCATGGATACGCGACAAACTTGTTTCCATCTATGGTAGCCAAGGAGTTGCAATCAGGATTGGAAAAGTGTTGTAACCAGAAATTTGATTCAAGCTCAGATATGAAATCTTGCGCACTACGCAAGATAAAAAGCGTTGGATGTCACAAATTTGGAAAGGATTCATTCCCCCTAAGTTCTCGTTCACCATGTGGCTAAATTGTAGAAAGCGGTTAGCTACAAAGGACACTCTGTCCTACCTTAACTTGGAGGATAAATTTCTGGGTTCTGCAAGCAAGCTAATGAGACAAGGGAGCACCTCTTCTTTACATGCCCCTACACAAGCTTGATTTGGAAGAGCATAAGAGATTGGTCAGTATTAGGAGAGAAATGACTACTGTTGAAAGTTCTCTCAAGTGGATTAAAAAGGACCAACGCGGGACAAGCATCCGAGCAAAAGCTACCTTGATTGCCCTTTGCATAGTGGTCTATGAGATTTGGAGGACAAGAAACACATTGCTCTTTGAAGGCACAAGCTTACCGGCAAGAGAGGTCATTAATAAGATTAAAACGACATCTTATAGAGTTCTCTATGATTTTATCCCCTCTTGTAATGGCACCTTTGAGCGACAACCCCTTACTCCCGCGCTTCTTCTTTGCATTACGTTGAGGATTGAGAACCCTCAATGATTGATTGTAGCCACTTTTCTTTCCGTTACTAGTAATAATATTTGCATTTACCTAAAAAAAAAAACTCAAGTTACATACTCTTTTGAAATCATTCTTCTTAACTCTTGAAATAAATTAAGAAGTCATACTTTTTAACTCAAGTCATTCATTCCTTCCTTTAAAAATCAAGTCTCATAACTTGGAAAATAAAATCTCATAACCTTTTAAGAAATCAAGGTTCATAGTCTTAAAACTTCATAACATAAACTCTTTAAAATCAATTCACTTACTTCAAATAAATCAAGTCACTTCTACCTTTAAGAATCAAGTCCCATAACTTGAAAAATAAAGTCTCCACCCTTTAAGAAATCAAGGTTCATAGTCTTAAAACTTAATAACATAAACTCTTTAAAATCAATTCACTTACTTCAAATAAATCAAGTCACTTCTACCTTTAAGAATCAAGTCCCATAACTTGAAAAATAAAGTCTCAACCCTTTAAGATATCAAGGTTCATAGTCTTAAAACTTCATAACATAAACTCTTTAAAATCATTCACTTACTTCAAATAAATCAAGTCACTTCTACCTTTAAGAATCAAGTCTCATAACTTGAAAAATAAAGTCTCAACCCTTTAAGATATCAAGGTTCATAGTCTTAAAACTTCATAACATAAACTCTTTAAATTAAGTGACATATACTTTTATGAGTTGTGAATAGGTTATACTCGTTTATACCGATCTTATTAAAGCAGCCATGATCTAGAAAATGTAATACAATTTTGTCTTATCTTAGTTTCTATGCAGATGGAGAATTCTACTTATTTTAATATAATTGATTGTCGATATATTTTTTTTATTAACGCTGCAATGGCTTGTTCGATACCTATTCTCATTAGTGCAGTAAATTAGCAAATTCAACTCGACTCCAAATACTTCCTAACGACTCTTACCAACATCCCCCATAAGACTTGGTAAGAACTTATGATAACTTAGACATACCTTTTACATAGAGTAAATCAACATACGTACCTCTTAACTTCTAAGAGTAGAAGGAGTCATGAAATAACACCACATGTATATTTCATACATAGAATCATGCCAAAAGAAGGAAGAGGTTCACATACCTCACGACGACTATCGACAAGTAGCAAAATGCTCCAAAGTACTTCAACCTTGTTAGCTATTCCACCCTTCAAGTAGAATACGCTACACGTAGTACTTCAACCTATAATAGCCATAACATGTCTATCAACTCCTAGCTTATTAACGTGGAATAATACTAAGTGCTAGGTCTCTTATTCTACAGAAATTTGGGCAGCACTTTCTTTGTTTCTACGTACTTTTCCACCTTTTCTAAGGCCCGTATTTCAATAACCAATACGCCACATTTAAGGCTCAACCAAATCAACAATTCAAAGGGGATTACACGCCTTAACAGGACGTGTAAAATTCTGCCCCACATTTAATATAAAATTGTCCATTATCCTTGGCCATTTCGGTAATTCAAAGTATAACAACAAGTAGTCATTTCCCATTTCCTTTTCAATCCAAGTTGTTAGTCAAACATGTTATATAGTCGCAACCAATTATAACAACTATAATCTTTTTCTTATATAAGATGCGACGACTATACCTATCGACCAAATTGATTTTCAATTTTAATGGCTAACATGTCAATCTCGGATTTAAGCTTCCGAATTCCATAACATTTATCAATTTTCATTCTAAATATCACATGCTCATCTATCAACTACTACAACATGAAATCCACATTAGGCTAGGATTGGGTCAATTAAATATCTTGTGTCAACTTGACTTAGTTGACTTGGTCAATTTTCTCAAGCTTGATCATCCACATTAGGCTACTTAACCTTGGTCACAAGACCACTTAACCTTGGTCAATTATTCGACCAAATCCATGTAGGGGTGACACGTGTCGCCCTCCCATTTGTGCATAAAATTTCGTTTCCCGAAATTTCCATAATTGATCAACATATCGGAAACCTTGTGGGCCCCAAAGAAAATGTAAAATTTCCCGGGTGGGCCCCTACGTGACCAAATCCGTAAATAAATTCCCACAATTCTAATAAATTTCATACGTCTCAAATAACACCTTTGAGAATCTAATTCTCATCAACGAACATTCTTCCTTTTCGAAGTTCGGAAGATTTTCCTTCGGAAAAATAATTCTTACTTTCGTACAAATTTTTAAAGTCCTGAATCCTTATGTACCTTCTCTTAAACATATCCTGAAATTACGGGGTGTAACATTTTCATTCCTGCAGGTTCACCTCTGTAAAGGTTTTTGGCAGAAGCAGTTCTTGAGTGTTTGGTGAGGGTATGCCTTGGCAGAGAATTTTCACGCAGGGGCAAATGCACCTCTGAGGGGGTTTTCCTCTTCTACGATGAGGCGAGCTGTCAAGTGATTGCGCCTCTGCAATACTTTTTTCTGTCGGAGCAAGACTGCGCCATCAAAGTCAATTCCATGAGGGCGGAATAGCTGCATCTGAAAACCTAATAAATTTTCTAGGTCAAATAATTTTTCCAAAATAATATTTCCTCAGTTTTAGAGCTGTCAAAGTTGGATTCTTGAAGACCGGGATTAAATTCTTCATTAGAGGTAAGATTCTCCATCCTTGTGGTTGTATTTTTTGTTTTATGTCTTTAATGGTGGTATAGAATGTATGTAAATTGGGGGAAATGAGTTCTAGTGTTCATGTTAGATTAAGAGAGATTGAATCTTTGATTTAAGGGTGAAATATGATTTGGTTTGCCTTAATATTATGAATAAGTATTGATTTATGATAGAAGATTAGCATTTAATTTAATTATAGAAATCCTTTTTGATTTGAAAGAAATTCTAGGGTTTATAAATTAAGATTTTCTAATCATGCAATTGAAGGTCTAAGTGGCTTAGGGAGCTCGGTATATAAAAAGATGAAGTCCCAAAATAATATAATGATTTAATCGTATAACGACGAGGATTGAAAATAATATTATTGTGTGCTAAAATAATTAATATTTAAGTGATTTGGGAATCAAATTATTTACTAATTGGAGCTAAGTGATGTAATTAGGAGCAAAAAGGGACAAGTGTTAAAGTTTCCATGTCCACGTGGGAGCATGGCAAAAAATGACCTTATTACTATTACATTACATAGGTGACACCTTTTGGGATTAAGATCCTTAGTTAGCCATAAAGTGAGTAAGTGGGGGTGGACCCCACGGTCCACGAAGAGCAATTTATTTGACATCTATTTAGTAGTTTGTCACAAAGAGAAGTAAGAAATCATGGGCAGCAATGTTAGTATATATAGAGGCTACAGATGTATATTGTTTTTTCTTACTCTTGGAGAATTTACTTCAAAGAATTAAGTGTTGCATATTTATATTAGAAATGGGAAGAGTCTAAATTTAAAGTTGGATTATGAAAAAATTCCTCAAAAATTGAATGACTATTTTGCCTTCACATGAACATTATCTACAATATTTCATACAAAAAAAAAAGTAAATTTACCTTCTAATAAATAGTAAATATCTATTACTAAAATTAAACTGAAACGCCTACCTTGAAATTAAAGGTTTCATGTGAAATTATATTGCTGTTATTATGACCAACACGAACCAAATCAAACGTGTAAATAATTTCATGAAATGGCTTAAAATTATGACTTGATTTCATAAATTTAACATGTAAAGAAATACATAATATAACTTATAAATCATGAAAACGTATATAACTTCATGAAACTGAGTAAATATAAGCATAACTTGTATTTAAGAACTCATAAAAAGTAAGACATGAGTTTATGGACTACGGACAGGTTCATGACAATCATAAAGAACAATCATGAATATAATTGATGAATAGTAATATAAACATGACTTAATATTCATATGGTTAGGGTTATCATAGTATTAGAACAAAATCCTAAGTTATGGGACATTTATGATTTCATGAAAATGTGGTGTGGGAAAGAACGTGGATATTCCCACACGTGGATAGAAGCTCTACATACCTTAATCGCTCCAAGACTTGTAATAAAAATCCAAACTTTGAAGAAGAACCCTAAAGATTGCACCTTGAACCTTGAATTGTATTTAACTTGAAAATCATAGGTTAGGAACAATGAATTCTATAAGAAGAAACCTTCGTGCTAGAGCTTGAAGAGTAAGAACACCTGACTTTAGAATCAAATATTGTATTTCTACTGTTTGCTGGGGATTTTGACGGTCCATTCAACGGTCCATCAAATATTTGACGGTCTGAGTCTGGGCCGTCAATATTTTGACGATTCGTATTGACTGTCTGTCGAATGTTTGAAGATCTGTATAATCTGACTGTACCATCGTTTTTTGAAGATTTTCAGAGAGTGGTGAAATATGGAATTAAGAGACGGAGAAGATTGACGGACCATCAATAGTTTGACGGTTCGTCAAATTCACAGCTTGATCGTCATTTTCAAAAGTGAAGATCGACGATTCGTTTTTGACGGACCGTAAAACATTTTACGTTCTTACCATCAAATTTTCTCTGCAAAACTGAACTTGGTTTTCTAATGTAAATTTTCTGTTTTAATCAGGCTTAGTTTGAAGATACGAGCTGTTATTAATTTGTATCTTCATTTTTTTTTTGATGAAATTTGTATCTTCATTTGCTAATGGCTAATTCGTGGTCCATTTGAGTTCTGATGTGTGTGTGTTAGTGTGTACATGTTACCTTCTGTGAGGACATCTGACTTTGTGGACTTCTCATTTTCTAAAAATCCATCTTTGTCGTTTTTCTTCTTTCTTTCTACATTTTGTCCTCTACAATGTCTTGGTCATATTATTCTTAATGCAATCCAGTTTTTTTCATGTTACGCAATTTTATAATTTTCATGCTCTGTTTACGCAAAAATAGAAGTTATTTGATGAAATGACTTATGATTTGAATCAGACAAATGACACATATACGCATATTATATCTTATATACATCAGTTAAACATTTTAGTAACTATTATCGATATCACAAATAACTTCTATTTTTGTATAGGTGTACACTATGGAACGTTTACTGCCTATTCTAAGGAAGGCATACAATTATCGAATTATACAACTTCTACGAAACAATATTGCTTTTATTTGGTAATTATTTCTTAGATATGTATAGGACTAAAAAGGAGACTACAATTTTAACAAAGAAGGCAAAAACTTTAATATGTGAAATATTTGAAATCATAGCCAAATGTTGTTCAAATTCACATTTAATTATGTGTTGTTAACATAAAAAAAGAATTATTATAAAGTTGAATATTGGTATATCATAAGAATACCAATAATAAATATTTATAAAACTTTCGTACTAATTAGCATGAAATGTACGTGCAACGCAGGTATCCGAAAACTAGTTATATTAAAGCATGAACTTTTAAATTTAAAAGTTAAATTATTAAAATGTCCTTCTAATTAAACTAAATAGCCTACTTAAAAGTAAATTAAAAATAATGCTACACTAATAGCCCCCAAATCCACGGTTCATATGAAGAGGTGCATTTCTTCGGATAAGTTCCATAGGGATGTGCTCTTTCAAGAAAAGAAATGTTAACTTAAAGTGTCTAACCCAAGTATTGAGTTAATACATTCAACTATTAATTGAAAATTTCCAACTCCAAAAGAAATAGAGGAGACGAATTCAGAAATTACTCCATCTTGATGATGAAGTTGAAGTAGGGTTAGGAGTCGAGACGAAGGAATAATTTATGGAAGCAGTCAGTAAGAAAAAGAGATGTTGCTGATGGTTGCGGGGATCAAAGTTGTTGAAATTTACTAACGTGAAATTAATTTTATCCTATTATTTATGACTCGAATAATTGGGGCCCTGCACGTCGGAAATATCGTTTTCACACACGTGCATTCGTAGTGCCAAGTATCGTAAATTTCATTAGTGAAAGAGATATTGGTACGTAAGTAACATGTTTGAGACATAGAATGTTGCACATTTATTGACTAAATAACAAGCGTTTCACGTTGGTAAATGAAAGAATAAATGTGCATAGTGTAAGACGAAACGAATCGGAAAGGGCCGCGATGCCTCCAGGCCAGCACCGCGACGCTTGGATGGCAGTAACTCACTGGAGCCGCAGCGCCGCGACGCTTTCGAGGCAGTGTTTGTACGACAGAAGTCCAAAAGTTTGGCTGACTATGGGGACGTTTGGGAAGATTGAAATTTCATTTTTTCCTCCATAAATCAACCATTATTTGACAGCATTACTTGGTGAATTAAGTGGTCATTACATGGGAACTTGAAGAGGCCACTCTTACACTACTATAAATTGAGGCCTTTGGCTCAATTGTTCAACACAATACTTGAAAACTTGCAACACTTGCAAAGTTCTGAAAAACTTCTTCCTCTCTAGAACTTCACACACTCAAAGTTCTCCTTGAGAAACACTTGAGTTTCCTTTGCTCATTTTTTAGATGTTGTTTTATCTTGGGAGACTATTGCCCATTAACGTAAAAGGATATATACGGGGAAATCTTGTCTTAAGGATAGAGTGCTAACACTCGACCCAACACAGTTGTAACAAATTATATTTAGTGTTTCTTGATTTCAGGTTATCAAGATTCAAATAGCGTTAGACAATTGGCACAGATACTCAAGACGCATTCAAGACGAAGATCAAGATCTCTAAAGCTTGTTGTTGCCACAATTCTTGTTGGCTACAAGTTTGTTGCTATTGTAATCCTTATAGCTTGTAATAATTATTTACTATTCCCGTACACGCTTTAATATCCAAAAATCTTAAGACATTGTATTAGTGTTCAAAAGAGGTCGGTCAATAGTTGTGTGACCAAATCTGGTTATGGTTGTGATTTTCTGATTGAATACACATTCATTGTCAGTTCTGTTGACAGTAACACTGTTTGTATCAACAAACTAGACTATGGTTATGATGCTGAGGTTCAGAGCGCCTATGATGGTCATGCGGTTGACGTTCAAGGTGCTGACGGTGTCACCGCTCTGCAGAGTGGTGGAAACAAGCGTCCACGAGAGGTTGAAGATGTCAACTGGGACAAGAGAAGAAGGCTAAAGATGTGGTTCTATCTTGCAGCAAAAGGTCTATATTTGTCCTATACAAAAAATCCAAAATTAGGCTAAGTTAACTTTCTTCTTTGTCAATAATGAGATTAAATGATGTCTGATTAAAATGAGAAAGGTAAGGCTAGGAATATGAAATATTTTCCGGGAAAAAAATTATATTTCTTACGCTTTAAAATCAGAAGTTCAATCTCACCTACCTTCTCGATTAACGATTGGACTATTGTAAATAATAACTTAAAAATATAGGTCTTAGGTTGTAATAAAATTGGAACTATGGACAATCATAAGTAAGCGCCAGGAATTTTTCTGGGCACCAATCACAAGGGAAGAGGACTAAAGACAAATATGTCACCGATTCAGATAGAAGATCCTTCATTTGACAGGATGGTATTGGACACTCAGTCATACAAAACGTACATGCAACTAGAGTAGGTCAGAGTTTACAAATCTTAAATGATCTGAAGGCCGAAAGAAAGGCAGATGATCGGTGTATACACTTTTTGAGTCATTTTTAGTTAGTATTTTACTCATTTTATTTATGTTTAGTATAGTATTAGGGTCGTTTTCCTTTCTTTTGTGTCACATCGGTCGGAAATGGAAAAATGACGAAAGGGAGATGAAATGAGCATAAATGAGATGGAATTACACACAAAAAGGGCCAAGAATTGAAGTCTAAGAAGTTCCGGGAATTATAGAAGAAATCAGACGAAGTCCGGACGAGAAAAAGACGACGAAACGGAAATTCGCCAGAAAAACGTCACCGGAGCCGCGGCGCCCAATGTGCTGGAAGCTCAGAAAGTTGCAGGTTTTCAGGCGCCGCGCTGATCTGCGCACAGCGCGGATCTATGAAATTCTGGGCCGAATTGGACATGTTTTCAGAATCCTAAAGGGATAACTTTTTCTTCCTAAAGGGATAACTTTTCCTACCTAAAGGGATAACTTTTCCTACCTTAAAACCCTTACCTAAAAGGATTCTAATAACTTTCCTACCTACAAAATCCCTAACCCTTCACCAAAAGGATTCTTTGGCTATAAATACTCTACATCATTAGAAGAATTACTCATTCTCCATTCCACCATTCACTATTCTACATCCATCCTCCCACCAATCCATCTTGTAAATATTCCACAACACAACCCTTGGATGCTAGAAGGCTTGGAGACTCATTATTAAGTATTTTCTTTTCTTTTCTTTCTTTTATTTCAGTTTTGTATGATGAACTTTGAATTAGTTCTTGTCATATCTATGGCTAGGAACTAATTCTCTTATAGGGCTTTCCATGTTGATTCACTAGAAACTTATGTTATGAATTAATACATGTTTATGGTTATTATTCTTCTTTGAGAGATTTATCCAATAATTGCGTTGAATGCTTGGTAATTAATTGACAACTAATTATCCTTATATGATTTCTAATTTACTTCGAAAGGAGAGATTGTGAATATGATGTAAGTTGGGTAGACATTCTTGGATTGGGGATGAAAATACCTCAATTATTTATGTAGCGTTAATGAGAGGCTTAAAAACCCTAATTTTGCGCATGGTGCGTGACGGTTAACTAGGTTTTTGTTCTTAATCCTCCTATAGAGTTATCCTTATCACCGAAAGGTAGGTAAGGTACAATACTGGGGTTGAGTGCTTATATATCCTTAACGGGATTATATAAAACGATTTTGTAAACCTGCTAGCTCCGAGAGAAGAAGACCATAATTTGTTGTATTAATAAATAACATAAGCGGATAGTTGAGGAGACATGAAAGCCCTATTCTCATCACATCTGAAGTAAACTCATTAGTTAAATTATTCTTTATAATTCTTAGTTATAAACAACAAAATCAAATATCAATTTACCAAATAAATACCAAAAGATAGATAGTTGGTACTTGAACCCTAATCCTTGTGGACGATATTCGGTTTTATCAAGACTATATTTGTCACGACCCGACCCCGGGCCCGTGACTGGTGCCTTACCCCGGGCACCCTAGTGATACAACATCATAGAAAATCAGCGGAAATAAAAACTTAAACATGAAACAAGAGTTATGATAATAAAACAGGCCAACCAAAACGGTTGCCTTCTTGCATATATACAGAAATTGAACAGTTACAACCTTTACAACCCTGCCCACAACAGTACTACAGACCTCTAAGAGTGTTATAACAACAATGACGGGACAGGGCCCCGCCATACCCTGAATGTAAGTACTACAACGGCGGGGACTATACGAAAGATAAGCCCGGAGAAACGGAGTTTCCCAAGCGGCTTGTGATCCTATGGCGAGGATCAACAATCGTGTACCTCACTGCGGCATGAACGCAGCCCCGCGAGGTCGAGACAACATGTACCAAGTATGTGAAACTGAAAATACTGTAAACGAAATCATAACAGTCTAAATAAAACAGGAGACATATATGACAACCAAACTACAGTTCACGACATAAAAGCAGTCATGTCAAAGCAGGGACTCACGCCCTCAAAGTCATCACTCAAATATAACCAAGGGTCTCACGCCCACAATATCAATCATGCTCGCATCATGGTCACACGCCCCCGAAATTCTCCATCGGTGTAGACATGTCCAGGATGCAATAACAGTATCACGTAATCAACCTGCCGCGTACGTACCGAAATTCTTCATCAGTGCATATGTCCATGTAACAACAATAACAATATATCGTAATCAACCCGCGTGGCCCACGTACATGCATGCGTCGGTGCGACATGTCCATGTAACAACAATAACAATATATCGTAATCAACCTGCCTCACGCCACGCCGGAATTCTGCATCGGTGCAGACATGTCCATGTAACAACAATAACAATATATCGGGTGATTAACCCGCCGCATGGCCGCATGCCCCCGGAATTCTTCATCGGTGCAGACATGTCCATGTAACAACAATAACAATATACCGGGTGATTAACCCGCCGCATGGCCGCATGCCCCCGGAATTCTGCATCGGTGCAGACATGTCCATGTAACAACAATAACAATATATCGGGTAATCAACCCTGCCGCATGGCCACATGCCCCCGGAATTCTACATCGGTGCAGACATGTCCATGTAACAACAATAACAATATATCGGGTGATTAACCCGCCGCATGGCCGCATGCCCCCGGAATTCTTCATCGGTGCAGACATGTCCATGTAACAACAATAACAATATATCGGCCCTCCATCGAGAGACGCGGTAACATAGGAATACAACTTTTCACACAACAAGGCTATCACAATCAAGCACAAGCAAATTACCATACTTCAATTCCCTTACAAATATCCATTCTTTCACAAGAAGTCACCTGATACCAACACTCGTAGTATCCAAAAAAGAGTAATTATTATCTTAAGTAAACCAAAATAGTTTCCCCTTTTTAAAGACAAGTAACAACCTTCTTTTCCAAAAGTTCAAGTTTGCCTAATTTCAAATACTCAAGTCTCTTATTTTCGAAAGGTTTCGTAGTTCATAGTCTTAATCACTTAATAACACAATTCTCTTTTAAAACAATTTGAGTAACATATGACTTATGTGTGAGTAGGTTATTCTTGTTTATAACAATCTTATTAAAGCAGCCATGATCTAGAAAATGTAATACAATTTTGTCTTATCTTAGCTTCTATGCAGATGGAGGTTTCTACTGGTTTTAATAATAATTAATTAGTCAATACATTTTCCTTTATTAACGCTGCAGTGGTTTGTTCGATACTTGTTCTCATTTCCGAAATCAATATAACATTATTCCTTTTAAAACCTAATTACCCATTTCTCATTAAAACGGTTTCACAACTTTTTAACACAACCCAAGTCCTTATTAATTCACATCCAGTCTTTTATCTTTTAAAAACTACAAACCATTTCTTTGCCCACATAAAGTTGTTATAACCAACTTCCCATAAAGCCGTTATAACACTTTATGTTTTAAACCAACCAAATTCATTTAACACATGTACGTCTATCGTACTACATAGTTCACAACATATCATGCTAGAAAAGATAGGAAGAGGTTCACATACCTCGCGACGATTATCGACAATTAGCAAAATGTTCCAAGTACTACAACCTTGCTAGCCTTTTCCACCCTTCAAGTACAATACGCTACTCGTAGTACTTCCACCTATAATGGCCATAAAACGCCTATTAACTTCTAGTTCTCTTCGTAGAATATTTCTACGGAAAATTCGGCAGCACCTGCCCCCCCCCCCCGCTATCACATAAATCTCTCCTATCAAGGCCCGCTACTGTGCCAACAACTCCAGTGGATTACACGCCTAACCTGACGTGTTCAATTTACTTCACATGAATACTACAAGTCATCAGAATACAAATTCTATGTAATTACAGTTCAATTCTTCATAATAATACTTCCAATATATCTTATACTCAATTATTAACTACTACAACATGCAATTTCCAATTACAATAGGGGGACAAAGATAATTACCTCGACAAGCCCAAAATTATCCAAGATTATATGTCGATCCTGAGCAACGTTTAGCTCCAATTCCTTACGCTCCAACCCGCTCCAAGCAACCCTTAGAAGTTTCTAAACAACTTCTCTTAACACTTCAACTCCAAAAAGTGAAGAACACTTAGGCTTTGATTGTGGCAACTCTCGGCCAATGGGGTGTATTTAGGCTAGGGGTGTGAAATCTTTTCCAACTCTTGGTACACAATCTTCCTAACACCCTAAGGAAGAACACTTATAAGTTTAAGGATTTTTGGAAAACTTTTGGCTAAGGGAGAGGCTCAAGGACGAGAACAACAACAAGGGGAATGAGTATTTCGAGCTTGGAAATCTCTAAGTGTGGATGAAGAAGTCTTCAACTAAGGGGGTATTTATAGGACATTCAAGGGCTAGGATTGAAGCAGGTGTGTGGTCTAGATTGAGCCATGTGTGTGTGGGTCCCACTTATCTATCTACTACACAAATATCTTGTAAGACTTTTGACCAAATGTTTTAAGTCTTTTAAATGCAAAAAACGTGCCAAACAATGTCCATCCATTCGTCCAACCTTGCCACCTAGGGGTGACACATGTCACCCTCCTATTGGTCCAAAATATTTCACCTTCCGAAAATATCCGTAAAAAAAATAAAGTGGGCCCCACAAACCGTAAATTCCTCCCGTGGGCCCCACGTGACCAATTCCGGATAAATAATTCCATAATTCTTAATTAATCCAAAAGTCAAGTACCAAATCTGGGAATCCAATTCCCATTAGCGAACCTTTTTCCTTCACAAAATCCGGAAACTTTTCCGTCGAAAAATCACATCTTTCTTTCTTTCCAAAATTACTGTCGTATTCTCGTACGTACGTCTTCACATACATACCCTGGAACTACGGGGTGTAACAATATTACTTGTCACGATAACGTGCACTTGCGTTAAAGTGTGTGCATCTTTTCGCGCATCAGCAGAAAAGAAATTGGACACTCAGTCTGCCAAAGCAACTGGAGCGGGCCAGAGTATCTAGATCACATATGATCCGGTTACGCCCTAACCACAGGCAAAAGGGTGTTCATATGAAGCAACGCCACCTCTAAAGTAGAAGGGGTTGGAGAGGATGTCCTCAAAACAACTTCAAGGAATGAGATCACTCTAAAAAGAGGTGATACATGTCCTAAACTTGGTTTCAGAGACGATTTTGGTCAAGCTGGTTTGAGTATAGTACAACAGGTCTATAATAACTAAGAATGGTACATTATGTCTGTAGCCAAATGAATGATATATTTGTAATTCGTGCATCTATGCCATCATAGATTAAGACATGTTAAATTGAGAGTCATTCAAAAGCTAACTGAGTTGAGATTGTTGCTTTCTGTCGACATAAACCCGTAAAAATGAATTTGAGGTGGGCAAAGAGGAAAAATCACCTTTCCATCCCATCAAAGAAATATCAAAAAAAGCACTACTCCTCTAGAATTAGTCACACCTACATGGGTGATTTAAAGCTTGTACAAAATAAAGGGATGGACACGTACTTTGTGACCTTCATCGACGATGGTACAACATATTGTATCCTTTGTCTTTGGAAAGTAAAGATGAAGTGGTTGAAGCGGATAAACGCTACAAAGTAGAAGTTAAAAATTGACTAAGCCTACGGATTGAGGAATTCATAGTGATAGAGGGGGAGAATGCGAATCATAATTCATCAAACGACTGCTCCTTACTCACCTCAGTCTATCAGTGTTATCCAAGCGCAAAGTCGTACACTCAAAGTATGTAGGGCAAGTCGATCCTTACCGCTAATGTGATTCTCAACAGAACTCCGCATAAGGATAAGGATAACCCTCCATGTGAAACATGAAAAGGTTCCATATAAAAATGCTGTGATGTGGGGTGGCTTGGTAGAGGTTGGAATACCGAAATAGGTCAAGTTGGACCTAAGATTGTAGATTTCATATCCACTAGATCTGCAAATAACAATAGTTCTTGTCGCCTCTTGGTGTCAAAGAATGCAGAATTTTTTGAAGATAACTTTCCTTGAGAATGAAAAAGAAGTAATTGCTCGAGGTTAACAAGAACCCACGAGTGTCTGACTGTTCGGAACTAGAAGTTCCAGATCTACAGGACTCGAACGTTACTGACTATCCGGGACTTAATGTTCCATATCTACGGAACTCATGAATTCTAGATGTTGAACCGAGACAAAGCAAAGAGGGGACAAATACTTATTCTAGGCCTTCTAGCTTGTATGGTTGTAAATGAACCATGAACAATTAACAAAAAAATGTCAACTCCAGAAGCACTGCTTTTGAAAGAAGCTACAAAGATAGAATGTTACACCCCGTAATACCATGACTACTAATTGAGAACGTGATTAAGGATCTAAGATTTGAATTTTGGAAGGAAAGAATTATTACATTTCCTTAAGAAAAATTTCGGAAAAATGTGACGACGAAAAATTATTAACTTGGAGTCTAATACTTCTAATTGGATTTGTGGGATTAGTATTGGATTACGAAGAATTGGAATTGATAATATGACTTGGATCATTTCACACATTATCCAAATGAGCTCTCATCTCTTTCTCTCTTAGCTCATTTTCGAGAACCCCCTAGCCTAGAACAACAAGGTTGATTAAGTTTCTTTCTCCAAGATTTAGCCCCTAAACCAAGTGCTAAGCCAAGATTAATACTCCATATTTGAAAAGCTTGTCTTGGCCGAAAGTTGGTGAGAAAACCCTAGCTTGTTCGTCAAATTTTTCGAAGTAAACGTGAAGGGAAGTTGGTTAAAAGCTTGTAGAGGATACATGGAAGTGATTGGAACTTGAAGAAGTGGAGCGAAACGAAAACTGCGGGCCAATCTTCTACGGACTATTTTTTAGCGTTTTTGGCCATTTGAAAAGGTAATAATTCATCTTCTTTTAAAGTAATTGGATATTACTTATTGTTGATATGTATGGATGATATTTTACTAAAAATAATGAAGATTAAAAAGGGTTTGGACTATTATTGAAGTTGAGGCCGAGAGTGAGGCTAATTCGGGTATTGGGTTCGTTGGCCATTTTTGTTGTTAATTACACTTGTTGCATGTAAGGGAATATTGTTGTTGATAGTTTATATGATTTATATAACATGTTGAAATGAGACTTGGAATAAAAAGGATTAAGGAAAGAGTTATCGGATTGTAGTTGTTGGCCGTGGAATCTATAAAACTGTTGGACGTTATTATGCAGTTTTTATGGACTGTTTTGTGGTGTTAGGCTTCTGGAAAATCAGCCACCTATATGCATGATTAATGTGGTAATTGTTAATGGAAGTCCTAAGAGATTAAGGGTGTATAAAGGTATTAAAAGGCTTCACTTTGCACCATTGTTGTTGTTGAATATTGGACTGATTTTTATGGACTGTTTTGGTAGTTTAAGGGGCTGAATTTTACACGTCAAGTAGGCGCGTAATCCCCTTTGGTTAACTGTTGGTTGTGCCTTAAATGGGGCTTGATTGTTGTTAAATTTGGGCATTGGAAAAGGTGGAAAAGTACGTATAAATGGGGGAAGTACTGCCCAAATTTTCGTAGAATAAGAGGACCATTACTTGGTATAAGTCTTATACTAGTGTGTATGAAGTTGATAGACGTATTATTGTTGTTATAGGTTGAAGTACTACTTGTGGCATTTTCTACTTGGCGTGTGAAATAGCCGATAAGGTTGAAGTACCTATTCGGGGCGTATTCTACTTGTCGTGTTGGTTAGTCGTCAATGAGGTATGTGAACCTCTTCCTTCTCTCTTTTGGCATATTCTTTGTGTGAACCATAATTGTAGTATTGTTTCAAAAGTTATTCTACTCTTATAAGTTAAGGAGTATTCATGTTATTGATTCTATGCTAAAGACATGTCTAAATTATTCCTAAGTCTTTACTAAGTCTTATGACTTATGTTGGTAAGAGTTTTTAGGAAGTATTGGAGTCGAATTGATCTTGCTAGTTACAACATTAATAAGAAAATGTATCGAACAAGTCATTGCAGCGCTAAATGAAAAAGGAATCGACAATCAATTATATTGAAATGAGTAGAATGTCATTCATCTGCATAGAAACTAAGATATAACCAGTTCGTTTTACATTTTCTAGGTTCACAACTGATTAGATAATGTATGAATAGGGGTGGAAGATAAATTCACCCGTATATATTGTCTTACAGATAGTGGGTAATAGCCTCCGAAGATAAAACAACAATAACTTTCACAAGTGCAAGCCAACACTTGTGAATCCTTAGAAGAAGTAAGAGCTCAAGATTGCTAGAAGAAGAAGAAGCACTCAAGTGTTTTCCAGATATTGGATGATCTTCAAGAGTGATTTGAGTCTTCTATTTATATTGCAAGCATGGCCATTCACTTGCTATGTGAATGCACTAAATGGGGATGTATTGAACACTTCAAAGAGTGCCTAGAATCTGCCAAAGGTTGGCAGATTCGTGACCTCTAAATGAGTTCACACTTTCAGAAAATCCTTTAAATTATGAGTTCATTGTATGCGTAGCGCCGCGACCCTAATCCAGTGGCGCCGCGATGCCAAATAGGCAGAGACCAACTTTGAGTCACTGGACAACCGACGTCGCGGCGCTGGTTGAGCCGCGGCACTGGTCAGGTGGCGCCGCGGTGCTGGCTCGTCGTGACTCTTCCCCAATTTTCGTATTTTGCACATTTCTTTCTTTCTCATACCGTCGCGGGAGACTCATAAATTTGGTCAATTAATCGTTCATCCTTACATGCCTTAAGAACACTTAATATGTGTACCAACATCTCTTTCACTACTTGAAATTTTGCGAGACGTTGTACGCCGTATGCATGTGTATGGAAATAATATTTCCGACATGCAAGGCCCCATGTGTTCAAGTCATTAAGGACGGGATAAACTAAATTTCCAACAAGTATAAGACAGAAGTCGTACATAAAGAATATCTGCATTGGTAATCTGAACACAATGAACTATAAAGAGAAAAATTTAAAATGCATTATGTTACATGGTCTCAAGAATGATAATGTATCTGATCCGAGTGTGTGTAATTTTTCATATGGGTACTTCCAGTTTTCTACTAACATTTAGTGCATGTTGAAGAATCCGCCCAACGTATCCACGCCCATGTCATACCAGTTCGACACAGGCAAGTCAAAACAAATGAAGGGTCCATGTAACAGATAAAATGCATAATGAAAGCTCTCTCATGCTCCTACATCTGAGTTTCGTTTATCTAGAGGTCTTAATTTTATACTTTTACAGAAAATCCTTTTGTCCTTGAGGCTTCACTACAACAAATGAACTCTTTTAGGAAACATTCATCTCAGGGAATGGAAAATGCCACATTCCTTGTAACATGCCCTTCATTAACTCTGCCATGGGTAGAGCTCATGCATTGACGTTAGTTGGAGAACTCAAACAACTTTCTATGCCCATTTGTTTTCTCCCTCCTGGTCTGTTACACCCCGTAAGTCCAGGACTTGTATAAGAGAATGTATGTAAGGAATCAAGACTTGGAAATTAGTACGAAAGGAAGAATTGTTTTTCCGGCGAAAAATCTTCCGAACGTCGGAAAGGAAAAATGTTCGTTGTTGAGAATTGGATTCTCAAAATGTATTATTTGAAGAGTATGGAACTCTTAACCTTATGAAAATTTATTTTTTTACGGATTTGGTCATGTGGGGCCCACCCGAGGAATTTTACGTTTTGTGGGGCCCACGAAGGTTACAGAATTTTATGGACGAATGAGAGGGTGACACGTGGCACCCCCACATGGTCTTGGTCGAAATATAGTAAGGGTAAAATGGTCATTGACCATCAAGGAAGATAAGTCTTGCTAGCTTGAGATTGTTGACCAAGTCAACTTGCCACTTGTGCTTGATCCTTGTGAAACTCATCCTAGCCACTCATGTGTTGCAATCTAAACCCTCCATTGTGTTTTATATACCCAACTAGTAGCAATATTTGGCATTTTACACTTAGAAAAATTAGAGAAACTCTTGTGCAAGAACAAGAGCTCTCGGGTTTGACACTTTGCTCACAAGAAATTTTGTAGTTTTGATCCATTGTTCACAAGACTTAAACCCAAGGTCCCTAAGGGTATTGTAAGGTTATCTCAATAGAAAGATTTCGGAAAAACGACGTTTTCGTATTAGTCGCAAGGCGAAAACTTAAGGAGTTCTTCAACTTTGAAGTTGGAACTTGAAGATGGGTTCTTTATAGGCTTCTAAGGAGTGCTTGAAGCGGATTGAAACATAAGTAAAGGAGCTAAGAATTGCTAAGGCGCGACTTGAATCTTGGAATTTTTAAGGGCTTGTAAAGGTATAATCTTGTCGTTTTAGTAATTAAGATTACTTGTTGTAGCTATGGATATTAGCAAGCATGAGTTATATAGTATGAAGTTTGATAAGTGTATTGACTATTGGAACCCTAATCCGAAAACTAGCATGTTTAGCTTTAAGATTACAATTCAAGTCGATTATTAGTTTAAGTCGTCGCATGTTGTATAAAGAAGGAAATTGTAGTTGTTGAAGTTGTTTATGACTATATAACATGTTAGACCTTAGAACTTGGAATTGTAAAAAGGATTGGAAAAGACTTTGAATTGTTGGTTGTTGTTGGCCGAGAATGGCTTGGATATGGAACTGCTTCGTATTAATTGTGGGGCGGAATTTTACACGTATTGTAAGGCGTGTAATCCCCTTTGTTTGGTTGTTGTTTTGAGCCTTAAATGTGGCATGTTGGTTATTGTATTCGGCCTTGAAAAAGGTGGCAAAGTGAGTAGAAACAAAGGAAGTCTTTGCCGATTTTCCGTAGAATTAGAGACCGTATACTTAGTATTATTCTACGTTAGAGACTAGAAGTTGATAGTCTTGTTGTGACCATTATAGGTTGACACTTCTACGTACGGCGTATTCGGCTTAGCTTGTGGATTTAGCCGAAAAGGTATGTGAACTATCTCCTCTTCTAGCATGATTCCTTAAGATAAAGAAAGTATTTCCTACTTCTTAAATGATCAATTCCTTGGTTGTATTTGGATTGCCTAAAGTAGAATTTGTTCTATGTACTTCCTTGATTGTACTTTGATGTTTAAATTGTAAGTTGTATAATCCATTGCCTTAGTGAAGTTTGGATTCTTAAAGAGTGGAAGTATTTTACTTAAAGTACATAGAGTCTTGAAAAGGAAGTGGTTTACAAACCTTTTGGCTAGTGCCTTAGTTCCAAAACCTAAAGGTCATTATAATGACTTTAGGGGAGTCAAAGGAGTGATTTACTTAATTGTTTTAAAAGAGGAGAAATGACATGATTTAAGAGAAGTAACTTGTTTTAAAGGTGTGAGTTACTTAAGGTTTAAAAGTAGAAGAAACTTGTTTTCTATATATTAAGAGACTCGAAGTATTTTTGAAAGTTAAGAAACTTGATTTGAAAGTTTGTGATACTTGGTTTTAAGTATAAGTCTCTTAGTTATAAAAAGAATGAAATTGTCTAAAAACCATAAAGGGTTATAACGGCTTTATGGGAAGTTGGTTATAACGGTTTTATGAAAGGTTTAGAAAGTTGTCTATTTTGATTAATGGGCATAAGTTGCCTTGATTGTGAAAATTTGAAGTTACTTGATTTCAAGCTTTGAAATGAGTTTTCTAAGAGTGTAGTAACTTACTTTGAAAAATAGACACATCTTGATACTACGGGTGTTAGTATCTTGGGGTATTACATAAAAAGGAGTCTTTTGAAAAGAATGTACGTACGTAGTACTTTGGCTGGATTTATTGAGAATTAGTCTAAGTGTGCCTTGATAAGTACTTTGGCTTGATTAATTGAGAATTATTCTAAGTGTGCCTTGATAAGTACTTTGGCTTGATTTATTGAGAATTAGTCTAAGTGTGCCTTGATAAGTACTTTGGCTTGATTAATTGAGAATTATTCTAAGTGTGCCTTGATAAGTACTTTGACTTGATTAATTGAGAATTAGTCTAAGTGTGCCTTGATAAGTACTTTGGCTTGATTAATTGAGAATTATTCCATGTGTTCCTTGATAAGTACTTTGGCTTGTTTAATTGAGAATTGCCTATGTGTGCTGGTAATAGCCGGTTGTGTGCTAGTGGTATATCATTCATTTCGGGGTCATTCCCCGGGTTTGTGGCATTTGCATATTCCATGGATTTGCTACCCACGATGCGAGGAATACCTCATGCGAGTCATGAGGGCTTACGCGGTGAAATAGTCCCGTGCGGGCGGGTCCGACCTATGCGAGAATACCTGTGTGAGTCCGTAAGGGCTTATGCGGGTGAAATAGTCCCATGCGAGGAATACCTCATGCGGGTCCACGCGACCTATGCGGGTGAAATAGTCCCAGGAGTAGGATTGCTTAATGATACTGCGGGCGGGTGGTCCTGCTTTGATCGTGAGCTTCCTAGTTTATATTGTAAGTATACTACTATTTACTCTCATTGTTAGTAAGGCATAGTGTACTGTAATTTTATTATCATGGACTGTCGGCAGTGAAGAAGGATTCCACGGGCATGATTGATATTATGGGCGTGAGACCCATGGTTTTATTTTAGTAATGACTTTGAGGGCATGCGTCCCTGAATTGATATGACTGTTATGTATTGTGTACTGTAGGTTGGCTATCATACATGTCTCCTGTTTTGTTTAGATCATATGATTTCATTACGATTTCATCGCTTCACATACTTGTACATTCTTCAGTATTGACCTCCTTGGAGGCTGCGTTAACTGTCGCAGTTTAGGTACGCTGTTTGGTGGTCGGCAGTGTAGGACCTGCTCGTAGTTTTGGATAGCTCCTTCGTTCGGAGTTTATCTTTTGGTATAAGTTCTTTCAAGATGTGCTTTGTCTGCATTATGGGTGCATGGGGCCTTGTCCGTCATAGTTCAAGATATAACTCTTAAGTGCAGATTCATATGTGGGATTGGACTCATGTACAATGTAGTGTCTTTTTCATGTATATTATATGGCAACCTTGTCGGCTTTGCCCTTGTACGTATGTTGGTTTAAAAAAAAAGGGTGTTATTTAAGTTCCGCAGTTTGCTTAGTTGTTAAGGTAGAAGGGTGCCCAGGTAGGGCACCAGTCACGGGCCCGGGGTTCGGGGCGTGACATGGTCTAACTAATCGCTACGTTAAACTTGTATCTCTTCTATTCTCCTTATGGCTTCCTTCATGTCGATTCTCTTTGCATGGTCACTCTCAGTGCATGCGGTTCCTATATGAAAGAACTTCTCCATCATTTCAAGGGAATCCTTTGCTGTTGCTATCTCTGGATCAATCAATTCAGATACTCTATTCTCTTCAATTGCTGACCGCGCCCATTCCACAACATTGGTTCCACACTTTTGGCTGCTGAGATATTGTGACGGGAATTTCCCAGTAAGGATTTCAAGAATTATGATTCCAAGACAATAGACATCACTTTTTGGAGAGATTTGTTGGTTTAGTACGGCTTCTGGGGATTTATAAGCAAAAAGAGATTGGACAGCTTGTGAATTGTTGAGGAGAGGGTAAAAGGAATAATCTGTGAGAAATTGTTCATTATTTGCAGTAAGAAGAATGTTACTAGACTTAAGGTTTCCATGAGGTACATCATATGATGCAAAGTCTGAATGAAGAAATTTCATTCCACTGGCAACTCCCTGGATGATTTTAAGGCGCGTAGGCCAATTTAGTTGAGCATGCGCTATCCCCCGATCACCTGAAAATTTTGGATAACATCTCACGAGATAAAAACAAACACATTAAGAGCTTGTATTATAGAAGCAGCTCCCAAATTGGCATGTTAAATATATAATGTGAATATTACTTCCAGGAATATTAGAGTCCAATTCAACAAAAAATTGGAAACTTCACAAACAGCTATAATTATTCAAACATCTAAAGTTGCACTCTTACATAAATTGTCGGGTTGGATGTCTAATTGTCCAGGCAGTAATGATAGTATCTTGTACCTAAACCGGTGGCTCACATTTTCTAATTAATGGGAAGAGGACCGAAACATGCCACTGAAAGACTCTACAGATTCAGAAATGATAAAAGCATTTATGATTGGACAAAAAAGGTTTCATATAGGAGATTATTAAGAAAAGGCTTAAGTAATGCAAACATTCATGATAATCCAATGCCCCTAAAACCTAAGGGTTCCTCAAACATGTAAACTTTCACTCTTTCTATCTTTTTTTGGTGGTGGTGGTGGTGGGGCGCGGGGGGAGGGTTAATGACTAGCAGACTATCTGATAAACATAAATGATATCCCATGATGACATTATTTATGTACATGAAAAATAAATAAAAGAAAATCTAGCATTAAGTTGCTGTGTTGTACACAATATGGGCTGACTCCTTAACCAATGCAGATGAGACAGCCAATAAAACATACATACCATGTAACAGATACAACAAACTGCCTTTGGGAATGTATTCAGAGACCACCATCTTCTCCTCTTTCCTATAATGGTATGCTAATGGTTGCAATATCTTCCTATGCCTTAACCTCGCAAGTCGCCTTATCTCTGTATCAAAAGTTTCCTTATTCAATTTATTCGTCTCCCTCAACCTCTTCACCACGACGGACAATCCATTTCCCAATACTGCCTTGTAAGCTGACCCCAATCCTCCATTCCCAAGGACTTCAGCTGCCGCCTTCATCAAATCAGGCAACCCAAATATGCCTTTTTCTTCATTTACCACCACTAGATCACCCATATCGCTGCCACTTCATGAGCGTCCCTTCCTTGATGAACGCATAGATGTGCGTGTGCTCATGCTTCTCTTGTTTGAACTTGGAATGTGCATCTTCACAGCTTCATCAAGGTTCTCTTTTCAAGCTTTTCAAAGTGATCATCCTTGTGCTTTGCCCTAAAGAATATAACTACCAATAACACAACGACCACTAAGCCTATAATTATCCAGTATGTGCTCGAACCTGCATTCTTTATCCCAGAGGATGCAGCCTTGCACTCCCTACCTACTTGTTTTCCACATATCTCCGAATTTCCTTGAAAAGGGTCCACGCCAAACTTTGACAAACTTTGTGGGATTTCGCCTTGTAATTTATTGTTTGACAGATTGATATATTTCAGACTCTCCTGAGACAAAGATGGAACAGGTCCTGAGAATTCATTGTTCTCCAGGGGAGGTCCGAAAGATATTTTAAACTGGCTAAGGAATCAGGAATTTTCCCTGAAAACTTGTTCCGCGAAAACCACACTCTCCTGAGCGACGCCATTTTGGAGAAGAAATCCCCAGGGATCTCTCCGGTAAACCAGTTGCCATCAATGAATAGAGATTTAAGAGCACCAAGCCTAAACAATTCAGGAATTGTTCCTGAGAAAGAGTTGTTGGAAAGACTGAGAACTCTAAGGCCTTGAAGGCTAACTTATACATCAACATCAAGATCCCCTGAGAGGCCAACCCCACCAAGAAGTAGGCCTTGGATAACATTTTTTTGACATTGTACACCAACCCATTTTTTATTATTCTCACAAGGTTTTGTTCCCTTTTTCCAAGAGGAATCAAGAGCTGAGGTATTTAATAACAATTCTTTAAATTCAAGAAAGACCTCATCATCTCCAATGGAAAAGCAAGGATTTGGATGATGGGATAGAAAAATGATGAAAACAAATAAGGTGGAAGAGGACAGCGACCATTTTTGTGGAGACAAATACAATGAGCCGCTCTCCAGAGATATAGACAATTTCTCTGATTCTTTTCTTGGGAGGTGTGTCATGGTGTGTGTGTGTGTTTTTGGGGGGATTAAGGTGGATGGTGTAATTTGACAAAGATTTGTGGCATACAGAATGTTGTCTGAAAACAGATTCAGATGTTGGATAGAAAGAGAGGTAGACCTTGCGTTGACCTTACATATGGTGAAGAGGCTTTCTCGCTATGGGGAAAATTTGACAATGCTCCCATAATATTACGAAGATATAATGGTAAAAAACATTTTTTAATCCAAAATTAAGGGGACAAATAGCAATTATCTCTTAATGGGAGGTGTGTCATGTTAATTTTGTTTTCTCTTTCTTTGCCTGTTCAAATGGCTGAATTTCATGATTGTTGAAGGAAAGACTGAAACTTTAGTTGAAATTTGTTATGTTGAGTTTGGCGGTATGATATTTGACCCAACATATCTTCTGAATTAATGATTTGAATGATAAAAATGTTGGGACAAATGTCACAACATTCTGACCAACATTTTTCATATCAATTTTCTCTTACTTCACGTTAAGCAGTAATATTTTACTGTGAGGTAAAAATAAAGGTGGCTAACGGATCGACCCGGATCGGACCGGTAGTCCGTTCTGAGTTGAACAGGTTACGAAACTGCACGGTCCGGTTCATCGTTCCCGCCTACTGACCGGTTCACTAACGGATTTCTGGTCGGCCCGTGCGGTTCCGGGTTGAACCGGGCCTACCAGACCATTTTTTTTTTTAATTTTAAAATTTTAACTTAATTCAAATTAAATATGTAATATAATAATAATATAATTTTCTGTTTTCTGTTTTATATTTTATATTTTATGTTTTAAAGTTAACTTTCTATTTTATTAAATTAGTATACATAAGTTAACAAATAACAACTAAAGAGATAATAAAATAAAAACTAATGATAAGACTTAAGAGGTAAACTTTCGAACTTTCATTATTCATAATGTTAATAAGAGTACATAATGAAGTTATAATAATTTTATTTACATATTATGCATCCTTTTACACAGTTCTTTGTAATTTATAGGTTGATTGAATTGGTGATGTTCCATAGCCTCTAAATCTGAAGTATTAATTTCAGTCCCGCTTCCGCGATTTCGCTGCAACTTGTGCTGTTGTAAAAGTGCTCCATATATCTAGAATCTAGATTCATTATCATCGTCTTCATTGAATCATGCAGATGTAGACACAGAACAGAAGCAGAACTAGAACGAAGATTAGTAGCAGAGTTGTTGTTATCAAATAATGTAACTGTAGCTTTATATTTTATAGTATACTTAATTTGTTGTTGATCAGTGTGTCGGATGAACTTTTTCTACATGTCTAACTATAGTGCCCGTCCCCCCGTCATTTAAAGTTCTCTTATGTTTATAAGTTTGCCCACAAATATTACATATAACTCTATCAGTGTCCCCAATTCTATCATAAAAGTTTCACACTTTACTCCTTATTCTCCTACTCGTTACTACTGGTAAAGGAGGTCTACGACTAGTAGTACTAACATTGACAGAAGGCACACTAGTAGGTGTATAAGTTTCAGTTTCAACAATATTATCTATATGAACATTATCATATTCATTATCTTCTATTTCAAAATATTCTTGCATTTGATCATAATCTATATTTTGATTAGATGATGAAGAACCTTTAGATTTTGTACCCCTTGAAATAGATTTGCCTTTATCCATTATAAAATATTTAATTTTAATTTTAATTTAAATAATCAACAAATAAATATGACAATTTAATAAAATAATTAGAGAATGAAACGAGTGTACCAAACTTCGGGATTCAAAACTTAATTGAAAGTTGAAACTCGAAGCTCAAAGCTCGAAGTCTTGCGTCTTGCTACTTTGAAAATTAATAATAATAATAATAATAATAACTTGAGAGTTGATAATAGAGAGAATTAAGAGAGCATGAGAATTGAGAATTGTAGAAATAATTGTGTGATAAAAACGAGAATAATATAGAGTATTTATAGATTTTTAAAGGGTAAAAACGTAATTAATAAATAATAAATAATAAACAAAATAAAAAAACAAGCCACACGGTCCATTGACCGTTGGCTCCCCCCCCCCCCTCACGGTAATATTACCGTTGGGCCCGCCAACAACCCTTTTTTATTTTTTTTTATTCCGAAAATATATTATAAACTAACTTCAAATTAAATATGTAATGTAATATAATATAGTTTTATATTTTATATTTTATATTTTAAAATTTAAAGTTAACTTTGTATTTTATAGTTTATACTTTATAGTTTATTTATACGTTATACTTTATAGTTTATATTATACTTTATATTGTAGTTATACTTTTATTAATTTATTAGATTAGAAGACAATCAAGACTTAAGTTAACAACTAAAAAAATAATACAATAAAAATTAATGATAAGAATTAAGATGTAAAGTGTAAAGTGTAAACTTTCGAACTTTCATTATTCATAATGTTAATAAGAGTACATAATGAACTAATGAAGTAATAATAATTTTATTTACATATTATGCATCCTTTTAACAAGTTCTTCGTAATTTATAGGTTGATTCATAGTCTCTAAATCTGGAGTATTAATTCCAGTCCCGCTTCCGCTCCCGCTTTCTCTTTCCAAAATATCGCCGATTTCTTCATCTTCCGGATAATCAATGTCTACCAATTCTTGATTTTTTCTCTCTGGTCTGATCCAATCCCTTAAGCAGACTAACACTTTTAATGTGCTTCCACTCAATGAGTGACGTGTGTCTCCTATTTGATCTCGTGCTTGGTTGAATGCACTTTCAGAAGCCACTGTTGAGATAGACATATTAAGAACATCCCGTTCCATAGCTGCAAGTACCAGAAATTGTCTTTTGTTATCCTGCCACCATTGTAAAGGTTGAAAGTTTTTCTTCGGCTCCGCTGGCTTTTGCAAATAAAATTGCATCTCATCACAAGATCGACTTGTGCTTGCTTGTATTGTAAAAGTGTTTCATTTGTCTAAAGATTCATTATCATCGTCTTCATCGAATCCTGAAGGTGTAGACACAGAAGCAGAACTAGAAGGAATATTAGTAACTGAGTTGTTGTTTTCATGTAATGAAGCATAATATTCATATAATTTAGTTAAATTAGTATCAAGTTTAGTTATGCAATCTAATGAAGATGGAGTTTCTGTTGCACCTACTTCCATATAATTATATAAACAAAATATTAAATCATGACAATCTACTTTTTTAATAGAATGATTTAAGACTGCACCAATACAATAAATATCAGGAATATGAAAAAAAAACTTTTCAAACATAATTGTGACTGCATCTTTATATTTTATATTTGATTTTAAACAATAAAGTAAATATGAAATTTCAGCTATATGACCTAAAACATTACAAACTGTTGGGTAATAAGATCCTGAAAATTCAACAGTAGCAGTGTAAAATATTCGTAAAAAATTTAAAAGTTCAGCAATTGATTTCCAATGTTCGTCAGTTAGCATATAAATCGCGTTCTTACAATGCGCATTTGCAACATGTTTTATGGGGTCTTTATACTTATAACATTCTTTTAAAAATAAATAAGTATAATTTCACTGTGTAATAATCTCATCTGGCATGAATTTAGGTCTCAAATTAAATTGTTTACATTTTTCTTTAAATTTTATAATTTTATTTTTCCTATTATTACCCTGAATAAGTCCAACAACTCTTTTGACAATTTTTATTTCAGTTAAAAATAAATCAAGACCACTTTTAACAATTAAATTATAAATTTGACAAGCACAACGAACATGAAATATATCAGAAAGTGGCGGTTCTAATTCCGCTTTTAAAAGATCTACAGCAACAGTATTATTAAATGCATTATAGAATGATATACAAAGTATTTTTTTATAAAGATTATAATGTTTGGGATAAACACAAATAGTTTCGCTTATATATTTTTCAGTATGACTTTGATCCTCGTCATACGCCAAAGCAATAATACGTTTTCCATTTTAAAATTTTCATCAATCCAATGACAAGTAATTGTTAAATAATCATAACCGTTTAAAACATGCCCAATGTCTGAAGTAAAACTAACTAGGCATGGAAGGTTAGTGAACAAATATTGCAAAAAAATAACATAATCATTATGAAGTCTAAAAATATCGGCTCTACAAGTACTACGAGGAACACCTTTAAATAAAAGATTATATACTATTTGAATATATGTAATTAAATATGAAGAAGAAGCAAAAGAAAAAGGTAAACAACCTCCGACAATTATTTTTGCTAAATTTAATGCGATCCTTCTTTGGATCGTACTTAGCCACCCTTCCCCACCCCCCGTTAATGGATTAAGTTGTTGTTGACCGGGTTCTAAATCAATGGCGACACCCCATTGTATCGGATGATCTATCAATAAATGCCTACCTATAATGTTCGTCCCCCCGTCACCTCCCCCTCTCTTATGTTTGTAAGTTTTCCCACAAATATTACATCTAGCATAATCAGTGTCCCCAACTCTATCATAAAAGAGCCACACTTTACTCCTTTTTTTCCTTACTTTTGGTTCTGATAAAGGAGGTCTAAGACTACCACTAGCAGTATCAACATTGACAGAAGGAACACTAGTAGGTGTAGGAGGTTCAGTTTCAAGTTCAACAATATTATCTATATGAACATTATCATATTCATTATCTTCTATTCAAAAATCTTCTTGCATTTGATCATAATCTATATTGATTAGATGATGAAGAACCTATAGATTTTTTACCCCTTGAACTAGATTTACGCCATCTTAATCCCCTTAGCAAATCCATTATAAAATATTTAATTTAAAATTTAACTTAAATAATCAACAAATAAATATAACAATTTAATAAAATAATTAGAGAATGAAACGAGTGTACCAAACTTCGAGAATCGGGATTCAGAATTTAATTGAAACTCGAAGCTCGAAGTCTTGCGTCTTGCTACTTTGAAAATTAATAACAATAATAATAACTTGAGAATTGATAATAGAGAGAATTAAGAGAGTATGAGAATTGAGAATTGAGAGAATTGTAGAATTAATTGTGTGATAAAAATGAAAAGAATATAGAGTATTTATAGATTTTTAAAGGGTAAAAATGTAATTAAATAAATAATAAACAAAAATATTAAAAAAAAAGCCAAACGGTCCACTGACTGTTGGCAACCCCCCCAGCCCCAGCCCCCCAACGTTAATATTACCGTTGCCAACAACCCTTTTAGTTTGTTTTTTTGACATTAGCGTTCGGTCGAATGGGTTAGCGAACGATAACGATTGCCGATTATCGGTTCAACGGTCGGTCTTACGATTTCTCGATAACCCGTGCGGGTTGGGGTTGGGGCCAAACCAACCTCCAACCCGGTAAAGCTTACCGGATCAGATTTTGTACCGGGTCGACGATCCGGTTCCGGCTCAACCCGGCCCGTTAGACAGGTTTAGGTAAAAACGACTTAGGCGTGGTGAATTGAAGTTTTGTAAAACATGGAAAAAATTGTCAAAGCTTGGGGAAAAAGTTGTTGAGTGTATTTTATACACATTTTTGAGTCATTTTTAGTTAGTATTTTACTTTTTTCGTTTGCGTTTAGTATAGAATTAGGTTGGTTTTCCTTTCTTTTGAGTCACAGCGATCATAAAGGAAGAAGTACATAATTGAGAATGAAATGAGCTTAATTCAGATGGAATTGTGTTGCGATATTTCTAAGTGCTTACGCAAGTGTACGTATCGTTCAATTAATAAAGATCTGTATGACCGAGTTATCGTCCACAAAGACTTGATTGTCAAGTACCGATTATCTAATCTATGGTATCTATTTGGTAACCGTAATTTTGTTTGGATTTTTAACTAAGAATTGAAACTAAAGTAAAGTGCAGAAAATAAACTAAAGTGATGATACTTGGGGTTAAAACAATTATGAAGGAAATAGGGCTTACAATCTCCTCAATTATCCACTATTTCACGTGTTAATGCAATGCTAACGATTCTTCTTCTTATTAAGATAGAAGGTTAACTAATCTGTTCTATATTCTGGTTAGGACATATAGAAACTCAACCTTATGCAGAAACCTTATATATTTCTATGATAGATTTTACCACACAGGAGGATTAAGAACAATAACATTAAACACTACACAAGTATCGGGGTACTTTCGTCCGCGATTTTAACCTATGTCTAGACAACTACATCATATTCAAATCTCACCTTTCAGACTTTTGATTCGAAATCATATAAGTGATGACAATTAGTGATCAGTTAATTATCAAGCAATCAAAACAATATTAAATAGATCTTAATATGGCTGAAGAAGAAATCAATAACTATGCATTAACCATATGAAAGAGTTTCAAGAGATTCGACGGAAAACCCTAATAAAGTAATTAGCTCCTAAACATTGTCATGTCAAGAACTAATTTACAATCCAACAGAAACTGAAATTAAAATAAAGGAAAGAGAAAGAACTTGAACAAGAGTCTCCAATTGTGTAGCTTGTGACCTCCTTTTCCTCCCCCCAATTTATGATATAAGATCTCCCAAATAAGGTCAGGGTTTAGGGATTTTATAGCTGAGAAAAATTACAGTTCGGACCCTAAAAATCCTGTCAAATTTCGGCTCAGAACGTCAAAAATTTCGCCTCGATGCCGCGGCGCCAAAAGTACTGCAGCTCCCAGGAGTTCCGGCGCCGTGGCCCTGCTTTCTGGCACCACGACGCTTTATGCATGTAAACCCAGTTCGGTTTACAATGTATTTTTGTCCGGATTTCGTCTGATTTCTTCTATATTTTTCGGGACTTCTTAGGCTTCATTTCTTGGCCTTTTATTGTGCAATTTCATCATCAAAATCAATACTTTCTCCTTTATGACCGCAGTAACACAAAAGAAAGAAAAAAAACACCTAACACTATACTTAACGCAAAAGAATAGAGTAAAATACTAACTAAAAAGGACTCAAAAGAGTGTACCAAAATACACTCAAAAAACCCCCCCCCCCCCCCCCCAAAGTTACACTTTACTCGCCCTCGAGTAAAGCACTAAACAAAAACAAATTCAAATAAAAGACTCAATGAAATGGATCAAGTAGATATAGCAATGTTTCCTCAAAATCATGGATGAAAACTGGGATAATATGTTAGAACATACATAACATGAATATTTAACAATCTAGAATTTCAAGTTAGATATTTCGCAAATTCAATTATATCATAATCACTGGAAATACGAGCACCTAACCTATGCATGTCAATTTCATTCCATCTTTCCCAAATTTCTATAGACTTATTTACTTGCTATTCTCCACTAATCATAGACATACATTTTAGAGATCATCAGGACTTTCAAGGGTTGTAATTTAGGCTTAGGCAGAGGTATGTAAAAGTAGGCATTTAAAGGCTCAATTACGTACCATAAGCCTTTTTTATTCAACTCTTTTTTCCTTCTTTCTGATTTTCTTTTTAATCTCATACCTATTTTCTCCATCTTTTCTTTTGAGAGAATGAAATATATTATAAATAACAAGCACCCCCAAACTTAGGCTATTGCATATTTTTCATTGGGGTGCATCAAATTTTCATTCTCTTTTTATTGCTTTTTCAACACTTCTCATTCCAATAGTTTTTCATTATTACTTATGACACAACAAAAGAATCATAGGGTGTCAAACAAAGATATTATTTTAAGCTCAAATGGGTTGACTAGTGATACAATTTTTGTCAGGGTAGGTAATGAATAATCAGAAGGGCTATCAAAGAATTCCTGAATCATCTCCCTAAACATGTACATCTTAACTATTTCGCCTCAAATAACAAGCAAACATATTTTCTAGACATTTTCAACCTTTCTTTCCATAATTGACAAGACATAGGCTAAGCACAAATATCCCAAATAATTAGATGTCATGAATTTTTGGCATATCTAACTTAAACACACATATTGTTGCTTTTAATTCCATTACGTTATCCCACTTAATCCACTCAATATCTTTAGCAACTACAACATTCTTGATCCATATAAAAAAATTGACTCACAAAATAAATAAAACAAACAAAAAGACAATAAAAAAACTCAAAAATAAAACAATAAAACAAAATAAGACCCCCCCCCCCCCCAAACTTAATTGACACATAGTCTCACATTTGTGCATAGTCTTAAGATGACAAGTCTTGCAAGTAGTGAGCTTGAGAAAATTGACTTAGTCAAAGGGTCCACAAGTCTTGATATTTAATTGAAACTCATCCAAGCCTCACATTTGTGCACATCTTAACCCTCCATTGTGCTATATAGTGGTACTAGTAGCAAGACTAAGTCCAACACTTAGAAAAAAATTCAAGAATTTCAAGAGCACCAAGATTTGCTCTCGGGTTCAAGCTCATTTGAAAAGAATTTTTTTTGTTTCTTGTCCATTAAGCTCCACACTTTAAACCAAGGTTCATGAGTGTATTGTGAGTGTATCTCAATAGAAAAATCTCGGAAAAAGATAGTTTTCGTGTTAGTCGCAAGATGAAAACCTAGTTGCTTTTCTAGGTTTTGTTTGGAAGTTTGAAGGAAATTTGTTGGTGTTGTTCTGAGGGTCTCAAGTAGCGGATTGAAGTGTCTTGAAGAGGCTCTAAGTTGCTAAGGAGCGACTTCGGATTTGGAATTGGACTAAGAATCGTTGAGGTAATAATCTTGTCTCTTAAGTGTTACAAGATTATATTTTGTTGTTAGCGTTACATGTTTGCTAGCATGAAGTATATGTGTTGAAGTTTCTTAAGTATTATGGATTGATTGTAGCCTTAAATCTGAAATGTCATTTAAGCCTTGTGAAGTTGGATCACAATTTGGTCGTTTATTAGAATCGTCGCATGTTATTACTTGAAGATTATAGTGGTTATAATCGATTGCGACTTGATATCATGTTATGCTAACAACTTGGATTGAAATGGAAATTGGATAAGAATTGGTGTTATTGTACTCAATGTGGCCGAATTGGACTAGTAGTTTGTATTAGTTTGATATCTTTTGTGGGGCAGAATTTTACACGTCTAGTAGGCGTGTAATCCCCTATTGTTAATTGCATTGATTGGGCCTTAAATGTGGCGTGTTTGGTTATTGAATTCGGCCTTGAAAAAGGTGGCAAAGTAAGTAGAAACAAAGGAGATGCTGTCCGATTTTCCGTAGAATTTAGAGACTTTACACTTATAATATTCTACGTTTGAAGTAAGGCGTTAATAGACGTATTGTGGATATTATAGGTTGACATACTACGGGCGGGATATTGTACTTAGCAAGTGGATTGACCCGAAGAGGTATGTAGAACTTTCCTATCTTTTGAGCATGACTAGTTGCACGTATATAGTACGGTAGACGTACAAGACCTTGATATCCGTTACTAGTTTTATGAATAGCCAAGTCGGGTGAGTTAGGAGAGTAACTCACTTCTTTGAAAGTATTAAGGATGTCTTAAGGTTTATTAAAGTTAAGGGACTTGAAGAGTTTTAAAGTATGTGATACTTGTTTCGTTTTAAACGTATAAGTCCCTTGGATAGGAAATTGTATTTGACTAAGGTATAAAGTGAATATAACGACTTTATGGGAAGTTGGTTATATTAGCTTTATGGAAAGATAAATGAGGATAAATGACTTGATTTAATGAAAGACAATTTGATTTTAAGGAATCAATTGCCTAAGGTTTTATAAGAAAAAGAGTCACTTGTATTAGAAACCTAACTTTATTTCTAAAGGTATTGTGACTTGTCTTGAAAAGTAATTTTGACTTGATACTACGGTTAATAGTATCTTGGAAGTTTTATACGAAAAAAAGTCATTTTTAAAAGAGTGGAAGTATGTAGTACTTGAGTTAAATCCCCGGATTTTTATAAAAGACATGTTAGTGCCTTAAGTAAACTAAAATGAGAGTGTATATGAATAAGGTTAATAAGAAGTTAGGGGGATTTCTTAACTTGCTTATTTATAGTATAATAAGACAGTAGTACTTATGTTATGTATGATGGCCGATTGAGATAGGGTAAGAGTATAAATGAGGGGTAAACCCCCAAGACGTTATACCACCTTCTCTAGGGTAAGAGTATAAATGAGGGGTAAATCCCCAAGACGTTATACCACCTGCTTCAGGGTAAGAGTATAAATGAGGAGTGAACCCCCAAGACGTTATACCATCTGTTTCCGTGGATTTGCTACCCATGATGCGAGGAATACCTCATGCGAGTCCTTATGGGCTTATGCGGGTGAAATAGTCCCATGCGGGCGGGTACAGCCTATGCGAGGAATACCTCATGCGGGTCCACACGACCTATGCGGGTGAAATAGTCCCAGGAGTAGGATTGCTTAATGATATTGTGGGCGGATGGTCCTGCTTTGATCGTGAGCTTCCTATTTTTATATGTCAGACGATACTATTAGTTACTCTCATTGTTAGTAAGGCCTTTGTGTCTTCGTAATTTTGTTATCATACATGTCTCCGGCTTTGTTTTAAACTTATGATGTAATTACAGTATTTTCCAGTTTTACATACTTAGTACATATTGTGTCTCGACCCCCTTCTGGGGCTGCGTTCATCCGCGGTAGGGGTAACAGTGGTGGATCCTCATTCTTAGGATCACTTATCAGACGTCAGAAGCTCCATTTCTCCGGAGGCTTGTCTTTTAGTCTGATCTTTCCACGATGTTGTAGATTTATGTACATTCAGGGTATGGCGAGCCCCTGTCCATCATTGTTGTTATTCTGAAGTGCAGTAGTCACATGTTGTGGTTTGTTCTTTGTAGAACCAGGTTATGCTGATTTTGCTTTTGATTATGCATATTTTATGGAAGGCGGCCTTATCGGCTAGCCTGTGATGTTATTGTCTAAATATGTTGTATGTTGTGTATGTTCCGCTGCTATTCTCTGATATATACCTGAACGGGGTGCCCAGGTAGGGCACCAGTCGCGGCCCCGGGGTTGGGTCGTGACAAAAGTGGTATCAGAGCAGTTAGTCCTCGGAAAGTGTCTACAGACCGTGTCTAGTAGAGTCTTGATTATCGGTATGTTGTGCACCACATCTATAATCAGGAGGTTGCAGAACATTTAGGATTGGTTTCCATTCTTCTCTCTCTAAGATCGTGCAGTAGAGCTGTCTTATTAGGTTGAATCCTCTCTGACCTATTCTTATGAAACAGTTATGCCTCGCGGAGCGACGAGGCCGAAGGCAAAGCGGCGGCAGAGGCGCTAGCGGTACTCGAAGGTTACTCGGACTCGAGCACGACTATACCCGAGGTAGTAGGCGGTCGGCGAGTTCAGCCACGCGGCAGATTAGAGGCCGAGGCGGCGGTAGCTCGAGGTTCGTACGAGCCTCGATCCCACGGCCGGGGCGAGTATAGAGACTACGAGGCGATCGGTTATTGACGATATAGTAGCGAGCGGCAAAGCGAGGCGAGCGGCTAACCCTAGGGCCGACAGTTTGCGGATTCGAGATTTTCTGGGTTGTCATCCACCCGAGTTTTATGGTTCGAGGTCTGAGGAGGATCCGCAGGAGTTCATTCGGCAGCTACAGCGGACTATGCAGGTTCTTAGGGCTTCGGAGACAAAGTCTGTTATGCTAGCCTCTTACCGGTTACGCGATATTGCGTTGAACTGGTTTGAGTCATGAGAGCTGTCGAGAGGTGAGGATGCTCTTCCAGCTGTTTGGGAGGAGTTTACAGAGGCCTTCATGGATCACTTTTTGCCTCCTGAGATGAGGAGAGCCCGTGTAGATAGATTCTTGACCTTGAGGCAGAATGAGAGGACTATCAGGGAGTACAGCCTGGAGTTTGACTCTTTGGACAGGCATGCGCACACCATTGTAGCTGACATGGCGGATAGAGTTCATCGTTATGTGATGGGACTAGACCGTCATATGATTACTGCATGCTTGGGAGTGGCTCTTCAGCCCGGTATGGACATTGCCAGGATGCAGGCGTATGCGCAGGGGATAGAGGATAGAGAGAGGGAGGATCAGTTGACTTCGAGCCAGCCAAGAGGCCGAGATAGCGAGTCTCGGGGCGATTGGCGGACAACCTCGCAGCAGACTAGGTCCACATTCCGGCCAAAGCGAGTGCTCCTTCCGCGATTTCTGGCGGGAGGTCGATCGGCCAGTCATTCGAGGCGGTCGTGGCTCGGGACTTGAGGTTTCGAGGCGGCGGCCGTCACCGTCGAGACCACCCACATCTCAGTGTGCTCGATGCGGTAGGTCTCACCAGGGCGAGTGTCGCATGGCTCCGGGAGCTTGTTACTCTTGTGGCCAGTAGGGCCATTTGAGCAGAGATTGTCCATCTAGAGGCGGCATGGGTGGTACGGTGCGGTAAGCGAGGATCGATCTTTGGGTCTTCCTCTCCGTAGTTATGCGCCCGGGCGAGGGTACTCGCGGGCCGCGGCGCGGTAAGTCGTGGTGGTGGTTCGATTCTAGCGGTCCACGTAATCGCATTTATTCCTTAGCCACCGCCAGGGATCGGGAGGCTTCCACGGCGTCGTCGCGGTACATTATTGATTTCATGTTGTGACGTTTATGCTTTGATAGATCCAGGTTCTACCTTGTCCTATGTGTCCCCTCTTATGCGGGTAGAATCGGGATAGAGCGGTGTCGATAGAGCCTTTTGAGGTAGCTACGCCAGTGGGTGATTCGGTGTTAGCTGAGCGGGTGTATAGAGGTTGTCCGGTGTTTATTCTGATCGTCGGACCGCTTGCAGAACGATAGAGTTGGAGATAACGATTTTGATGTCATTATGGGTATGGGTGGTTGGCTTCTTGTTATGCCAACGTTGGTAGAGACAGGTTGGTTCGGTTCGATTTCTGGTGAGCCGGTTATCGAGTGGAAGGCAACACTGGCCGTAGAGGTAGGTTTATTTCTTACCTCAAGGCTAGGAAGATGGTGCGAAAGCGGTACATCTATCATCCGGTTGGTATTTGATACAAAGGTGAGGTGCGATTCTTCATTCGATGGCGATGGTTAGGGAGTTTCTGGATGTGTTCCCAGACGATCTTGGGTATCCTCCCGAGAGGAGATTGAGTTTTATATTGACATGTTGCGGACACTCGACCTATTTCCATTCCGCCATGAGGATGGCACCCTTGAGTTGAAATTTGAAGGACCGGTGAAAGATTTCTTTGGAAAAAGGCTTTATCGTGCCTAGTGTTTCTCCCGAGGCGCCAGTTTGTTTGTGAAGAAGAATGATGGGGCGTTGCGTATGTGTGTTGATTACAGCGGTGAATAAGGTAACCATCAAGAATAGGTACCCTCCCGTGATTGACGATTTGTTTGACGATTTGCGAGTGCGAGTGTTTCTCAAGATAGACATGCGGTCCGTTATCATCAGTGCGAGTTCGAGGCGAGATATCCCAAAGATCGCATTCAGGACCAGGTATGGGCACTAAGTTCAGGTTATGTCTTTCGTCCTGACCAACGCTCCAGCAGTATTTATGGATTTGATGAACCGGTGTTCAAGACATTTTGGATACATTTGTGATAGTATTCATTGATGACATCTGGTTTATTCGCGGACAGAGCGAGGCATGCAGATCACTTGAGGCGGTACGGATCCTCGGGCCGGCGATTATTCGCAAGTTCTCCAGTGAGTTTTGGTTGGCCTCGATGGCATTCCCGGGGCACATTATTGGGTGATGGTGTTGGGTGGATCGGCAAAGATCGAGGCAGCCAAGTCTTGGCGAGACCTACTACTCCGACCGAGTGCGCGATTTCTTAGTTTGGCGGGTTATTATCGTAGGTTTGTGGAAGCGGTTGCTTGATTTCAAAGACCGCTGACTAGGGTGACTCGAGCGACCAAGTTCCGATGGGACGAGGCTTGCGAGAAGGGTTTCCAGTTGCTGAAGAAAAGGTTGACTACGGCTCCATTTCTTACTCTTCCTGAGGGGTTAGACGGGTACGTGATCTATTGTGATGCATCGGGTATCGGGCTAGGGTGTGTTTTGATGCAACACGGCAAGGTTATAGCCTATGCTTCCCGGCAGTTACGGAAGCATGAGAGGAATTACCCTACCCACGACTTAGAGTTAGCCGCAGTTATTCATGCCTTGAAGATTTGAAGACATTATTTGTATGGGGTTCATGTGGATATTTATACAGACCACAAGAGCCTCCAGTATATCTTCAGCGAGGAGCTGAACTGCGGCGAGGCGGTGGTTAGAGTTCTTTGAAAGATTATGATGTTGATATTCTATACCATCCGGGAAAGCCAACGTAGTTCTTGATGCCTTGAGTCGTAGATTGATGGGAGTCCGAATGCGGCCTGAGAGGTAGGACATGGTCCGTCAGATCCACCAGCTAGCGAGCCTTGGGGTTCGTTTGATCGAAACCGATGATAGTAGGGTACGGGTTCGTGAGGTTGCCGAGTCTTCCATCGTTGATGAGGTGAAGAGGCGACAGTTTGAGGACCCAGCGTTGGTACGGTATCGAGATCTGACTCTTGGGAGGAGAAGAGTCTATTCGAGTGGCGCTGATGGGTGCTAAGATTTGAGGTCGGTTGTGTGTTCCGTGTAGCGAGGACCGTCGCCAGGTCGGGGAGGCACATAGTGCTCGTTATTCTATTCATCCGGGGTCAACCAAGATGTACCATGACCTCAGATGTTTGTATTGGTGGGATGGCCTAAAGAGGGACGTGGCAGGTTTTGTTGTACAGTGTCCTAATTTCCGAGTCAAGGTCGAGCACCGAGGCCCGATGGATTATTGCAGCTATTGAGATTCCGACTTGGAAGTGGGAGGTGATCAACATGGACTTTGTTCTGAGGTTACCTCGTACTCGGAGGAAATGCGACTCCATTTGAGTTATTGTTGTGGTGTGAAATCAGCCCATTTCCTTCGATCGAGGATGACGTTTTGGTGAGACTATGCCAGATTGTACATCAGAGAGATTGTGAGGCTGCACGGTGTCCCGATGTCGATTATATCTGATAGGGGAGCCCAGTTTACGGCTAACTTCTGGAGGTCTTTCCAGAAGGGATTAGGGACACATGTGAGTCTCGATCTGACATTTCATCTTGGTATCGGCGGCAGCGGGCGTACTATCCAGACACTTGAGGATATGCTGCGAGCCTGCGTGATTGATTTCAGGGGTAGCTGGGAGGATCATTTGCCTCTTGTGGAGTTTGCTTATAACAACAGCTACCATTCCAGTATACAGATGGCGCCATACGAGGCTTTATATGGGCGGAAATGTAGATCGCCGATTGGTTGGTTTGACGTGGGCGAGGTGCAGTTAGTTGGCCCAGACTTGGTTCAGCAGGCTGTGGATAAGGTGAAGCTTATCCAGGAGAGACTGTTAGCAGCTCAGAGTCGGCAGAAGTCATATGCGGATAATCGGCGTCGGCATTTGGAGTTTGGTGAGCGATTGGGTCTTGAAGGTGTCACCCATGAAGGGTGTGATGAGATTTGGTAAGAAGGGGAAACTCAGCCCAAGGTACATTGGGCCCTATCAGATCATCCGTCGAGTAGGCAAGGTTGCCTATGAGTTGGATTTGCCATCAGAGTTAGAGGCGATATATCCGGTCTTTCCTATTTCTATGTTGCGGAAGTGTATCGGAGATCCAACGAGAGTTTTCCCTGCTAGTGAGGTCCAGGTGACCGAGGGGTTATCGTATGAGGAGAGTCACATAGCGATACTCGATCGCCAGGTCAGGCGACTGCGGACCAAGGATGTGGCTTCCGTCAAAGTCTTGTGGAGGATTGATAACCGGGAGGAGATGACTTGGGAAGCGGAGGAGGACATATTGAGGAAGTATCCTCACTTATTCCCTACACCTTCAGGTAATTCATTTCCCTTACTTGTCAAGTTTTAATTGAAGTATTTCTTTTGCTTAAATGTTATTATGTGGCCATGTGTGGCATTATTGGTATGTCGGGGTTGTGAAAAGAAACTATGTCGCTAATTATAAGTTTGACTCCGAAAGAACATTCGGGGACGAATGTTTCTAAGGGGGGAAGAATGTTACACCCCTTATTTACAGGACATGTTTTAAGAACGTACGTGAGAATTCCTAATGTTAAGATTAGAGACTTGTTAAAATTTATCAGAATTATGAAGTTGTCGGAAAACGAATATTGTGACGAATGGGAGGGTGACACGTGTCACCCCCCCCCTTATGGTTGCCTTGGACGAAATGAGACATGGCCAAAATGGTCATTGACCATTGTCTTAAGATGACAAGTCTTGCAAGTAGCGAGCTTGAGAAAATTGACTTAGTCAAAGGGTCCACAAGTCTTGATATTTAATTGAAACTCATCCAAGCCTCACATTTGTGCACATCTTGACCCTCAATTGTGCTATATAGTGGTACTAGTAGCAAGACTAAGTCCAACACTTAGAAAAATTTCAAGAATTTCAAGAGCACCAAGATTTGCTCTCGGGTTCAAGCTCATTTGAAAATAATTTTTTTTTGTTTCTTGTCCATTAAGATCCACACTTTAAACCAAGGTTCATCAGTGTATTGTGAGTGTATCTCAATAGAAAAATCCTGAAAAAGATAGCTTTCGTGTTAGTCGCAAGATGAAAACCTAGTTGCTCTTCTAGGTTTTGTTTGGAAGTTTGAAGGAAATTTGTTGGTGTTGTTCTAAGGGTCTCAAGTAGCGGATTGAAGTGTCTTGAAGAGGCTCTAAGTTGCTAAGGAGCGACTTCGGATTTGGAATTGGACTAAGAATCGTTGAGGTAATAATCTTGTCTCTTAAGTGTTACAATATTATATTTTGTTGTTAGCGTTACATGTTTGCTAGTATGAAGTATATGTGTTGAAGTTTCTTAAGTATTATGGATTGATTGTAGCCTTAAATCCGAAATGTCATTTAAGCCTTGTGAAGTTGGATTACAATTTGGTCGTTTATTAGAATCGTCGCATGTTACTTACTTGAAGATTATAGTGGTTATAATCGATTGCGACTTGATATCATGTTATGCTAACAACTTGGATTGAAATGGAAATTGGATAAGAATTGGTGTTATTGTACTCAATGTGTCCGAATTGGACTAGTAGTATTTTTTATTAGTTTGATATCTTTTGTGGGGCGGAATTTTACACGTCTAGTAGGCGTGTAATCCCCTATTATTAATTGCATTGATTGGGCCTTAAATGTGGCGTGTTTGGTTATTGAATTCGGCCTTGAAAAAGGTGGCAAAGTAAGTAGAAACAAAGGAGGTGATGTCCAATTTTCCGTAGAATTTAGAGACTTTACACTTATAATATTCTACGTTTGAAGTAAGGCGTTAATAGACGTATTGTGGATATTATAGGTTGACATACTACGGGAGGGATATTGTACTTAGCAAGTGGATTGACCCGAAGAGGTATGTAGAACTTTCCTATCTTTTGAGCATGACTAGTTGCACGTATATAGTACGGTAGACGTACAAGACCTTGATATCCGTTACTAGTTTTATGAATAGCCAAGTCGGGTGAGTTAGGAGAGTAACTCACTTCTTTGAAAGTATTAAGGATGTCTTAAGTTTTATTAAAGTTAAGGGACTTGAAGAGTTTTAAAGTATGTGATACTTCTTTCGTTTTAAACGTATAAGTCCCTTGGATAGGAAATTGTATTTGACTAAGGTATAAAGTGAATATAACGACTTTATGGGAAGTTGGTTATATTAGCTTTATGGAAATATAAATGAGGATAAATGACTTGATTTAATGAAAGACAATTTGATTTTAAGGCATCAATTGCCTAAGGTTTTATAAGAAAAAGAGTCACTTGTTTTAGAAACCTAACTTTATTTCTAAAGGTATTGTGACTTGTCTTGAAAAGTAATTTTGACTTGATACTACGGTTAATAGTATCTTGGAAGTTTTATACGAAAAAGAGTCATTTTTAAAAGAGTGGAAGTATGTAGTACTGGGTTAAATCCCCGGATTTTTATAAAAGACATGTTAGTGCCTTAAGTAAACTAAAATGAGAGTGTATATGAATAAGGCTAATAAGAAGTTAGGGGGATTTATTAACTTGCTTATTTATAGTATAATAAGCCGGTAGTGCTTATGTTATGTATGATGTCCGGTTGAGATAGGGTAAGAGTATAAATGAGGGGTAAACCCCCAAGACGTTATACCACCTTCTCCAGGGTAAGAGTATAAATGAGGGGTAAATCCCCAAGACGTTATACCACCTGGGTAAGAGTATAAATGAGGGGTGAACCCCCAAGACGTTATACCACCTGTTTCCGTGGATTTGCTACCCATGATGCGAGGAATACCTCATGCGAGTCCTTATGGGCTTATGCGGGTGAAATAGTCCCATGCGGGCGGGTACAGCCTATGCGAGGAATACCTCATGCGGGTCCACACGACTTATGCGGGTGAAATAGTCCCAGGAGTAGGATTGCTTAATGATATTGTGGGCGGATGGTCCTGCTTTGATCGTGAGCTTCCTATTTTTATGTTGTACGTATACTATTAGTTACTCTCATTGTTAGTAAGGCAATGTGTACTGTAATTTTGTTATCATACATGTCTCCGGCTTTGTTTTAAACTTATGATGTAATTACAGTATTTTCCAGTTTTACATACTTAGTACATATTGTGTACTGACCCCCTTCCTCGGGGGCTGCGTTCATGCCGCAGGTAGGGGTAAGCAGGTGGTGGATCCTCATTATTAGGATCACTTATCAGACGTCAGAAGCTCCATTTCTCCGGAGGCTTGTCCTTTTGGTACAGTCTTTCCCTGATGTTGTAGATTTATGTACATTCGGGGGTATGGCGGGCCCCGTCCGCCATGTTGTTATTATTCTAAGTGCAGTAGTCACATGTTATGGTTTGAAATGTAAGAACCGAGTTGTACAGTTTTGCTTTTGATTATGCATATTTTATGGAAGGCGGCCTTATCGGCTAGCCTGTGATGTTATTGTCTAAATATGTTGTATGTTGTGTATGTTCCGCTGCTATTCTCTGATGTATACCTGAACGGGGTGCCCAGGTAGGGCACCAGTCGCGGCCCCGGGGTTGGGTTGTGACATGTTGTTGGCCTTGCTTCCCCCAAACCAAGTCTTTTAAACACTGAAAGGGGCATCAGGTTGACACTTGCCCCTAAATCACACAAAGCATGCTTGGATGTCACCTTCCCTATAGTGCAAGGTAAGGTAAAACTCCCTGGATCTTTCAACTTAGGGGGAAGTCTCTTCTGTAGGATTGCACTGCACTCCTCTGTCAGCGTTATTGTCTCATAATCTGTCAGCTTCCTCTTCTTAAAAAGGATATCTTTCATAAACTTTACATATGCTTGCACTTGCTCCAAGGCCTCAATGAACGGAAGATTGATATGCAATTTTTTGAACACTTCTAAAAATTTTGAAATTTGTTTATCCAAAGACTTCTTCTGCAGTCTTTGAGGGAATGGAATTTTTTCTGTATTCCCTCGTGACTGCTGGTGGAGCTTTCTCTAATATAGGGCGGTCATCAGTAACCCCCTCTTTCTCTGCCTCAACTGTTTTCTCCAACACACTCTCATTTTCTTCCATTAGAGGTGCAACCTGCTCTAACTGCTTCCCACTCCTCAAGCTAATTTCCTGGCACTGTTCTCTTTGGTTCACCACATTATTGGTGGGAAGATTCCCCTGAGGTTTGTCATTTACTTTCTCTGCCAACTGCCCCATTTGTGTTTCCAAATGACTAATAGATGACCTGGTTTCCGCCATTTATTGAGTCTGGGAGTTGGCTAAGGATGAAAGTGAGGACACCAAAGATGAAAATGAGGACTCCAAGTTACTTATTGTCACAACCCGAGCCGACGGGCCGCGATTGGTACCCTACTTAGGCACCCTTATACCCACCATATATATATAACGTGTCCCGGCCCTTTAGTGAGGGACAAGGTGAGAATACACTTGCACGAATAGCTATCATGAGCAACCTTGTGCAATTTAACTCATCTTTTGACTCTCAAAGGAATAAAACCAAGGTACCAACATATCATGTACCAAACATTAGAATGAACTCTCATTTTAGAAAAACCAAGGTACCAACATATCATGTACCAATCATTAAAATGAACACTCATTTTAGAAAAACCAAGGTACCAACATATCATGTGTTACACCCCGTATTTCCAGGACATGTTTATAATAACATACGTATGAACTCAAAAATGATAAGATTTGAGACTAGTAAAAATTTATCGGAATTATGGAAATGTCGGGAAATGAAATATTGCGACGAATGAGAGGGCGACACGTGTCACCCCCCCTTGGTTGATCTTGGTCGAATGGACCAAGGGTAGAAAGGTCATTTGACCCAAAGCTAGATGATCAAGTCTTGCAAAGTCCAAGCTTGACATTATTGACTAAGTCAAAGAGCCCAACTTGGCTTGATATTTAATTCCATTCATCCAAGCCACCCATATGTTTTTATCTAGACCCTCCAATGTTTTATATATTCATCCATATTGCAAGACAAGTTCCATACTTAGAAAAAATTTCAAGAATATTGTGCTAAGCCTTAAGGTGCTCTCGGCTAAGCTCCATTCCAAGAAGAATTTTTTTTTGTTTGTGGTTCAATAATCCCTATACTTTAAACTAAGGTTCCTAGAGGTATTGTAAGGATATCTCAATAGAAAGATCCCGGAAAAACCACGTTTTTATGTTAGTCGCAAGGGAAAACCTAAGGTGTTCTTCAACTTTGAAGTTGGAAATTGAAGAGAAGTTAATTGTGAACTTCTAAGGGTTGCAAATAGAGGTTTGGAACGTCAAGAGGAGGAGTTGAAGTTTCTAAGGATCGACTTTAGGTTTTGGATAAGATTTGGCCTTAAAGAGGTAATAATCTTCGTTTTACTATTGTAATTAAAGATTCCATGTTATGATAAGTTAGAAATGATCATGTGATTTATATTGTGAAGATTTATAAGTGTTATGAATATTGGAACCACTAATCCGAAACTAGCAAGTTTAGTCTTTGAGATTGTAATTCAATTTGGCTATTAGTTTTAGTCGTCGCATGTTGTATAAGAAGGGATTATAATTGTTATAATTGATTGTGACTATATAACATGTTAGAATAACAACTTGGATTGAAAAGGAATTGAAAGAGAATTAATGTTGTTGTAGCCGAGAATGGCAAGGAATTATTGGATTGTTTTGTATTATTATGGGGCAGAATTTTACACGTCCTGTTAAGGCGTGTAATCCCCTTTGGATAGCTGAATTGTTGGGCCTTAAATGTGGCGTGTTTGGTTGTTAAATTTGGGCCTTGAAAAAGGTGGAAAAGTATGTAGAAACAAAGGAAGTGATGTCCGATTTTTCGTAGAATTTAGTGACTTTGCACTTAGAATATTCTACGTTTGAAGCTAGAGGTTAATAGACATATTATGACCCTTATAGGTTGAAGTACTACGAGTAGAGTATTCTACTTGAAGGGTGGAAAAGCTAGCAAGGTTATAGTACTTTGGAGCATTTTGCTACTTGTCTATAATCGTTGCGAGGTATGTGAACCTCTTCCTTCTTTTGGCATGGTTCTATGTATGAGATATACATATGGTGTTATTTCATGATTCCTTCTACTCTTAGAAGTTAAGAGGTATGTATGTTGATTTACTCTATGTAAAAGTTATGTCTAAGTTATCCTAAGTTCTTACCAAGTCTTATGGGGGATGTTGGTAAGAGTCGTTAGGAAGTATTTGGAGTCGAGTTGACTTTGCTAAGTTACTGCACGAATGAGAATAAGTATCGAACAAGCCATTGCAACGTTAATAAAAGAAAATGTATCGACAATCAATTAAATTAAAATGAGTAGAATTCTCCATCTGCATAGAAGCAAAGATAAGATAAAATTGTATTACATTTTCTAGATCATGACTGCTTTAATAAGATCGTTATAAACAAGTATATTCATAACTCATAAAAGTATATGTTACTTGATTTAAAGAGTTTTATGTCATGAAGTTTTAAGACTATGAACCTTGATTTCTGAAAAGGTTAAGAGACTTTATTTTTCAAGTTATGGGACTTGATTCTTAAAAGAAGAAAGGAATTGATTTAAAAAGTATGGTTTATATGTTTTATTTCAAAAGTTAAGAGACTTGAGTTTCAAAAGAAGAAGTTTATGAATTTAAAAAGGAGAATGAGTTTTATGATTCTTTTTAAGTATGTATGTACGTAGTACGTTTGGGTTAAATTTTCCCTAAGGTAATAAGAAATAAAAGTGCCTTAAGTTCTCTAAAAGTGAAAGGTTGTTATAATACCTTTATGAGAAGTTGTTATAACGACTTAAGAAGAAGTGAAAAGATGGTTTAAAATGTTATGTAAAGAGACATTATCGCGTCGCGTCCCAGGAATGGGTCGGGCAGTATACCTCTATGGGCAGACTATATGATTTTATCGCGTCCCAGGAATGGGCCGGGCAGTATACCTTTATGGGCAGACTATATGACATTATCGCGTCCCAGGAATGGGTCGGGCAGTATACCTTTATGGGCAGACTATATGACATTATCGCGTCCCAGGAATGGGCCGGGCAGTATACCTTTATGGGCAGACTATATGACTTTATCGCGTCCCAGGATGGGCCGGGCAGTATACTTTCGTGGGAAGATTCTTATGAATTCGCCGTGTCCCGCAAATGGGTCGGGTTACATTGTCACGTTTGGATAATTAAATCGAACTCCAAAATGAGGCGTCCCTCCATAAAGGGCCGGATTATGTTATGCAACATAAGTAAGTTATTTGGTAATGAACATGATGATTTTTCCCAAGTATGTACGTAAGAAGTTGACTATAACTTTTATTGAAAAATGGAAAAAGATAATAAAGTGCGATTAAGTTTACGAGATTGTAATGACACGGTAGGATCTGGTATTTATTTTGTTTATATACTTGCCTCTGTCATTCCTTTGTACAGTTATGATTTGTTTACTGTACCTTATTTCCGTTCCATATTCAATTTTTGTTATCGACCCCTTGGGCCGCGTTAAATGCCGCGTGTATTAAGTACACAGGTTGGTGATTCTTGCTCTTAGGATCTCGGTTCAGTTTTGGGAAAAAGCTCCATTTACTCCTGAGGCTTATCTTTTGGTACGGTATCCCCCTGAGGTTGTAGATTCATATATATTCAGGGTTATGGCGGGGCCCTGTCCTGCCACAGTTGTTAGCTAAAACTCTTAGAGGTCTGTAATCACATATTGTGGGTCAGTTTGTAAAGGAAAGGAGGCAACTGCTTCGGTTGTATATATATGTCCAGGGAGGTAGCCCTATCGGCTAACCTGTTGATTTTATTTCTGTTGATTTATTTTATAAGTCTCGTGTATGTTCCGCTGATTATCTCTGATATATACCTGTAAGGGTGCCCAGGTACGGCACCAGTCGAGGTCCCGGGGTCGGGTCGTGACAAAAGTGGTATCATAGCAGTTAGTCCTCGAAAAGTGTCTACAGATCGTGCCTAGTAGAGTCTTGATTATCGGTGTGTTGTGCACCACATCTATAATCAGGAGGCTGCAGGACATTTAGGATTGGTTTCCATTCTTCTCACTCTGAGATCGTGCAGTAGAGCTGTGTTATTAGGATGATCCGTCTCTGACGTATTCTTATGTATATGAATCAGTTATGCCTCGCGGAAGCGACGGGGCCCGAGAAGGGCAAAGCGGCGGCGAGGCGCTAGTGGTACCTGAGAGGGTTACGATACTCGTGCCCATTATGCACGAGGTTGTAGCTCGAGCAGCGAGTTGATTCGCCAGCGATGTTAGAGGCGAGAATAGCCGCATCTCGGAGGTTCCAATACGAGCCTCCATTCGCGGCGAAGCGAGTTAGAGATTATGGAGATTAGATCAGGTTATTGACTAGCATAGTGGTAGGGCAACGCCGACAGGAGCAGATAGCTAACCCTAGAGCCGACAGTTTAAGGATTCGGGATTTTCTGGGTTATAGTCCACCTGAGTTCTATGGTTCGAGATCTGAGGATGATCCTCAAGAGTTCGTTCGGCAGCTACAGCGGACTATGCAGGTGCTTAGGGCCTCGGAAACAGAGTCGGTTGTGTTAGCTTCTTACCGGTTACGCGATATTGCGTTGAACTGGTTTGAGTCTTGGGAGCTGTCGAAGGGTGTGGGTGCTCATCCAGCAGTTTGGGATGAGTTCACAGAGGACTTTCTTGATCACTTTTTGCCTCCTGAAATGAGGAGAGCCCGTGTTGATAGGTTCTTGTCATTAAGACAGAATGGGAGGACCATCAGAGAGTACAACCTGGAGTTTGACTCGTTGGCGGTATCACGCATACTATTGTAAAATGACATGGCGGGCGAGTTCACCGCTATGTGATGGGGCTAGACGTTATATGATTCTGCATGCACAGGAGTGGCCCTTCACCTGGTATGGATATTGCCAGATGCAGCGTATGCCGAGGATCGAAGACGAGAGAAAGAGGACCGGCCGAAGCTTGATCCGGCCCAAGAGGGCGGGGCGCGAGTTTCGTGGAAATAAACGAGGCGGGCGGCCTCAAGGCGATGCTAGGTCTACATTTCAGCCAGCACCGAGTACTCCTCCACAGTTTTCCGGTGGGGGGTTTTACAACCCCGAGAATGCAGGGGCCGGTCAGATCTCTAGAGCCGTGGTCTCGTGGAGATGGGGTTCCATCGATCGAGGCCATTTTTGCCTCAATGCACCCAGTGTGGTAGGTTCTATTCTGGGGTATGTCACGCTGGTACGGGTGCTTGTTTTTCTTGTGGTCGTCTAGGCCATATGTTAAGAGAGTGTCCTTATAGAGGTGGCACTAGTGGGGCAGCACAGTCTACCAGATCAGTTGCGGGTTATTCGCCTTCAATAGTTAGGCAGGATGTTCATGCACCGACAGGCCGTGGCAGAGGTCGTGGTGGAAGTTCCCAGTTTTAGCGGTCCTTTGAACCGCCTATATGATTTCAGGTATGTCTTCGACCCTTTAGAGACTTGTATGCATGATAAAGTTGTTGTATGTTTAAGTGTCATGAACGGATAATATTGAGACTATGTATATATGCTAGAAGGGGATGGAGGTACGAAAAGATAATCCCTTTTGGGCTTATGATGGATGGATATGTGTGTGTGAGGTATTAGGGCCATATGTGGCATAATTAGGTTTCATTAAGTGTAGTTTTATGAGATTATGCCGAGAAATGATAGATTGAGCTCCGAAAGAACATTCGAGGACGAATGTTTCTAAGGGGGGAAGAATGTCATACCCCGTATTTCCAGGACATGTTTATAAGAACGTACGTACGAACTCAAAAATGATAATATTTGAGACTAGTAAAAATTTATCGGAATTATGGAAATGTCGGGAAACGAAATATTGCGACGATTGGGAGGACGACACGTGTCACCCCCCCTTGGTTGGTCTTGGTCGAATGGACCAAGGGTATAAAGGTCATTTGACCCAATGCTAGATGATCAAGTCTTGCAAAGTCCAAGCTTGGCATTATTGACTAAGTCAAAGAGCCCAACTTGGCTTGATATTTAATTCCATTCATCCAAGCCACCCATATGTTTTAATCTAGACCCTCTAATGTTTTATATATTCATCCATATTGCAAGACAAGTTCCATACTTAGAAAAAAATTCAAGAATATTGTGCTAAGCCTTAAGGTGCTCTCGGCTAAGTTCCATTCCAAGAAGAAAAAATTTTCTTTTGTGGTTCAATAATCCCAATACTTTAAACTAAGGTTCCTAGAGGTATTGTAAGGATATCTCAATAGAAAGATCCCGGAAAAACAACGTTTTTACGTTAGTCGCAAGGTGAAAACCTAAGGTGTTCTTCAACTTTGAAGTTGGAAATTGAAGAGAAGTTAATTGTGAACTTCTAAGGGTTGCAAATAGCGGTTTGGAACGTCAAGAAGAGGAGTTGAAGTTTCTAAGGATCGACTTTAGGTTTTGGATAAGATTTGGGCTTAACGAGGTAATAATCTTCGTTTTACTATTGTAATTGAAGATTCCATGTTATGATAAGTTAGAAATGATCATGTGATTTATATTGTGAAGATTTATAAGTGTTATGAATATTGGAACCACTAATCCGAAACTAGCAAGTTTAGTCTTTGAGATTGTAATTCAATTTGGCTATTAGTTTTAGTCGTCGCATGTTGTATAAGAAGGGATTATAATTGTTATAATTGATTGCGACTATATAACATGTTAGAATAACAACTTGGATTGAAAAGGAATTGAAAGAGAATTAATGTTGTTGTAGCCGAGAATGGCATGGAATTATTGGATTGTTTTGTATTATTGTGGGGCAGAATTTTACACGTCCTGTTAAGGCGTGTAATCCCCTTTGGATAGCTGAATTGTTGGGCCTTAAATGTGGCGTGTTTGGTTGTTAAATTTGGACCTTGAAAAAGGTGGAAAGTATGTAGAAACAAAGGAAGTGATGTCCGATTTTCCGTAGAATTTAGTGACTTTGCACTTAGAATATTCTACGTTTGAAGCTAGATGTTAATAGACATATTATGACCCTTATAGGTTGAAGTACTACGAGTAGAGTATTCTACTTGAAGGGTGGAAAAGCTAGCAAGGTTATAGTACTTTGGAGCATTTTGCTACTTGTCGATAATCGTCGCGAGGTATATGAACCTCTTCCTTTTTTTGGCATGGTTCTATGTATGAGATATACATATGGTGTTATTTCATGATTCCTTCTACTCTTAGAAGTTAAGAGGTATGTATGTTGATTTACTCTATGTAAAAGTTATGTCTAAGTTATCCTAAGTTCTTACCAAGTCTTGTGGGGGATGTTGGTAAGAGTCGTTAGGAAGTATTTGGAGTCGAGTTGACTTTGCTAAGTTACTGCACGAATGAGAATAAGTATCGAACAAGCCATTGCAGCGTTAATAAAAGAAAATGTATCGACAATCAATTAAATTAAAATGAGTAGAATTCTCCATCTGCATAGAAGCTAAGATAAGACAAAATTGTATTACATTTTCTAGATCATGGCTGCTTTAATAATATCGTTATAAACAAGTATATTCACAACTCATAAAAGTATATGTTACTTGATTTAAAGAGTTTTATGTCATGAAGTTTTAAGACTATGAACCTTGATTTCTGAAAAGGTTAAGAGACTTTATTTTTCAAGTTATGAGACTTGATTCTTAAAAGAAGAAAGGAATTGATTTAAAAAGTATGGTTTCTATGTTTTATTTCAAAAGTTAAGAGACTTGAGCTTCAAAAGAAGAAGTTTATGGATTTAAAAAGGAGAAGGAGTTTTATGATTCTTTTTAAGTATGTATGTACGTAGTACGTTTGGGTTAAATTTTCCCTAAGGTAATAAGAAATAAAAGTGTCTTAAGTTCTCTAAAAGTGAAAGGTTGTTATAATAGCTTTATGTGAAGTTGTTATAACGACTTAAGAAGAAGTGAAAAGATGGTTTAAAATGTTATGTAAAGAGGCATTATCGCGTCCCAGGAATGGGCCGGGCAGTATACCTTTATGGGCAGACTATATGACTTTATCGCGTCCCAGGAATGGGTCGGGCAGTATACCTTTATGGGCAGACTATATGACTTTATCGCGTCCCAGGAATGGGTCGGGCAGTATACCTTTATGGGCAGACTATATGACATTATCGCGTCCCAGGAATGGGTCGGGCAGTATACCTTTATGGGCAGACTATATGACTTTATCGCGTCCCAGGATGGGCCGGGCAGTATACCTTCGTGGGAAGATTCTTATGAATTCGCCGTGTCCCGCAAATGGGCTGGGTTACATTGTCACGTTTGGATAATTAAATCGAACTCCAAAATGAGGCGTCCCTCCATAAAGGGCCGGATTATGTTATGCAAGATAAGTAAGTTATATGGTAATGAACATGATGATTTTTCCTAAGTATGTACGTAAGAAGTTGACTATAACTTTTATTGAAAAATGGGAAAAGATAATAAAGTGCGATTAAGTTCACGAGATTGTAATGACACAGTAGGATATGATATTTATTTTGTTTATATACTTGCCCCTGCCATTCCTTTGTACAGTTATGATTTGTTTACTGTACCTTATTTCCGTTCCATATTAAACTGTTGTAATCGACTTCTTCGGGCTGCGTTCATGCCCGCAGGTATTAGGTACACAGGTTGGTGATCCTTGCTCTTAGGATCTCGGTTCAGTTTTGGGAAAAAGCTCCATTTACTCCGGAGGCTTATCTTTTGGTACGGTATCCCCCTGAGGTTGTAGATTCATGTATATTCAGGGGTATGGCGGGGCTCTGTCCCGCCACAGTTGTTATGTTAAAACTCTTAGAGGTATGTAGTCACATATTGTGGGTCAGTTTGTAAAGGAAAGTAGACAACTGCTTCGGTTGTATATATATGTCCAGGGAGGTAGCCCTATCGGCTAACCTGTTGATTTTATTTCTGTTGATTTATTTTATAAGTCTCATGTATGTTCCGCTGATTATCTTTGATGTATACCTGTAAGGGTGCCCAGGTAGGGCACCAGTCGCGGTCCCGGGGTCGGGTCATGACATCATGTACCAATCATTAAAATGAACTCTCATTTTAGAAAAACCAAGGTACTATCATATCATTAAGGATTAGGATCCAATAGAACTTTGTACGTCCGCCGTACTTACTTCATATAAACATGCCAAAAGAAGAAAGGATAGTTCACATACCTTATCGGCTATATCAACACGATAAGTAGAATACGTCTCAAATAGGTACTTCAACCTATAACAACAACAACACGTCTATCAACTTCATGATACTAGTATACACTATACCACATAATGACTCTCCTTTCATATAAAAATTCGGGCAGCACTTCCCCTATTTATACATACTTTTCCACCTTACAAATAAGGTCAATAACATCAATAACCAAGCACCAATTAAAGGCACAAACAAACAGAAACAAAGGGGATTTACACACCCACCTCTCATGTAAATTCAGCCTCTTAATCCACATTAAAACAGTCCACAAAAACAGTCCATATTCCAACAACAACGAGGGTAGAATGTGAAGCCTTTCTACACATTTCTATACCCTTATTCCTTATGACTTACATTAGCAATTACCACATTTAAACATGCATAATGGTAACTGAATTTTCAGCTTTATACACGTATAAAACAGCCCCTAAAACAGCACGACAATATCCAACAGTTTTAAGATAGTTTCGGCCAACACAACAATCCAAAGCCTTTTTCATAATGTCTTATAATCCAATTCAAGTTTCAAAACTTTAATATAAACCATTTCAACTTTCAATAACAAGATTTCCTTCAATCTAACATGCACTTAGTGACGATAATAACAATAACAACCAACGAATCCAACATGAACAAAACAGTACATTAAATCGGCTAACATGCCAAATTTCACATGCACTTCTTATTCTCCATTTTTCTTAACACAAGTTCACCTCTTACCTATAACAACATGTAATTTCCAATTACTTCAAGAGGAAGAAGAATTCTTACCTTATTTTTAGCCCAAAATAGTCCACTAGTCTCGGCACCACTGCCTTCTTTTCGCACCACTTCTTCACGTTACCATAACACACGCGTATCTTCTACAAGCTTGTAACCATCTTGCTTCCATGTTTTCCTTCCAAAAAGTTCATTTCTGAGCCTAGGGTTTCAAGACACTTTTCGGCCAAACCGTGGTTTAAAGTTCTTGAAGAGTTAACTTGGCTTAGAACTTAGGTATAGGGCTTAATCTTGGAAAATAAGTTGTCTTTGATCTTCACTTGGCCAAGGATTTTCGAGAACTAGAGGGAGAAAGAAGAGAGAAAAGAGTTCAAGGATGAAGATATTTTGTGAGCAAAGTCTTGCAAGACTTGTATAATATTGGTGTATGTAGCACAAGTGTAGGGGGGCCCATGAACCCCACTTGTCCACTTGTTTCTCTTCACAAAATATCTCCCAAACTTAGCCAAATCTTGATATTTTTCGATGGACCTCCCCCAAAATTGTGAAATTTTGGATGGGCCCCATAGCATCAATGCCAAGACTTAATAATACAATCCTAAGTCCATAACTCTATTTGGAAAGAATTCAACCACTAATATTAATTATCGTCGTCACATTTGTTGTATCCAAATTATTTCATATAGAAAATGTAAATATACTTTCCTTCCAACATTCAAATCTTATTTCCTTACTTACGTTCTCACTTATGTGCCCTGGAATTACGGGATGTAACATTACTTATGGCTGACCTAGTCTCTGTCAAAAATTGTGCCTGGGAATTTGGTTATTTTTGTGTCTGGGAGTTGGCTAGGGTTGAAAGTGATGACCTGGTTTCTGCCATAAATTGAGCCTGGGAATTGGCTAAGATCAACAGTGTTGATTTTATTTCATCTGGCTTCTTGTTGCGATATTTCTAGATGCTTACGCAAGTGTACGTATCGTTCAAGTAATAAAGATTTGTATGACCGAGTTTATCGTCCACAAAGACTGGTTTATCAAGTACTGATTATCTATTCTATGGTACTTATTTGGTTGACGTTCTTTAGTTTGAGGATTATAACTAAGAATTATAACTAATTGCATAAAATAAACTAAAGATTATAAGACTTTGAGTTTATAACAGTTATGAAGGAAATAAGGTTCCAATCTCCTCAACTATCCACTCTTTCACGTGTTAATGCAATGCTAATGATTCTTCTTCTTATTAAGATAGCAGGTTAACTAATCTGTCATTATATTCCGGTTAGGACATACAAGAGCTCTCCTTATGCAGAAATCTTCTATATTTCTATGATGAATTTTACCACACAGGAGGATTAAGAAAAATAACCTATAATACTACACAAGTATCGGGGTACTTTCGTCCACGATTTTAACCTATGTCTAGACAATTACAGCATATTCAAATCTTACATTTCAGACTTTTGATTCGAAATCATATAAGTGATGAAAATTAATAGCTAGTTAATTATCAAGCAATCATAACAATATTGAATAGATCTTAATACGCTGAAGAAGAACTCAAAAACTAATGCATTAACTATATGAAAGAGCTTCAAGAAGATTCGATGGAAACCCTACTAAAGTAATTAGCTCCTAAACATTGTCATGTCAAGAACTAAATTACAATCCAATATAAACTGAAATAAAGTAAAGGAAAGAAAATAACTTGAACAATGAGATGTCTCCAATTGTGTTTTGCCTCATTTTCTCCTCTCCAAAGTTGTGTTTTGAATAAGGTATAGAAAATGGTATATGAGCAGGGTTTTAGGGATTTTATACTTGGAAAAGTTGCCTTTCGGATCATAAAAATCCTCTCCAATTCGACCCAGGAAACCTGGAAAATACGCATCGGCACCGCGGTTCCTCTGAGAGGCACCTAAGTGCTAATTGGCTGAAAATCACTGGAAGTTACTGGAATGGAGGCACCGCGGTTCCTCTGTAAAGCACCTAGGTGCCTCTGCTAGGCACCACAGTTCCTTTGTCAGGCACCTAGGTGCCTTCGACGGTGATTCAGTTACGGACTTTCGGCAATTTTTATGCCTCAGTGCTAATTTTCCTAACCGCGGTGCTACTTGGCCAGGAACTGCGGTGCCTCTTTGATTTTTGTCTAGAATCTGCCAGATTTCTTCTGTTCTTCTTGGCACTTATTAGGCTTCATTCATTGGGCTGTGCTTGTGCAATTTTCATCCTCAGTTAAGCTCATTGTTACACCCCGTATTTACAGGACATGTTTTAAGAACGTACGTAAGAACTCACAAGTGTTAAGATTTAAGACTTGTAAAAATTTATCGGAATTATGAAATTGTCAGAAAACGTATTATGGTGACGAATGGGAGGGAGACACGTGTCACCCCCTTATAGTTGCCTTGGACGATTTATGTCATGGCCAAAATGGTCATTGACCATAGTCTTGGATGACTTAGTCTTGCAAGTAGTAGCTTGAGATTCTTGACTAAGTCAAAGGACCCACACGGCTTGATATTTGATAAGAGCTCATCCAAACCACCCATTTGGTTGCATCTTGACCCTCCATTGCACTATATTATACTACTAGTAGCAAGACTAATGCCAACACTTAGAAAATTTTCAAGAAAAATTGAAGAGCAAGAGCTAGAGCTCTCGGGTTCCCTCACTATCAAAAGAAAAAAAAATTGTTTCTTGTTCATTAAGCTCCCCACTATAAACCAAGGTTCTTGAGTGTATTGTAAGCATATCTCAATAGAAAAATCTCGGAAAAAGATAGTTTTCGGGTTAGTCGCAAAGCGAAAACCTAGTTGTCTTTCTAGGTTTTGTTTGGAGATTTGAAGGAAAGTTGTTGGTGTTGTTCTAAGGGTCTCAACTAGCGGATTGAAGCGTCTTAAAGAGGCTCTAAGTTTCTAAGGAGCGACTTCGGATTTGGAGTTGGATTAAGATTCGTTGAGGTATAATCTTGTCCCTTAAAAGTGTTACAAGATTATTTATATTGTTGTTAGCTTTACTTGTTGCTAGCATGAAGTATGTGTTGAAGTTTATAAGTTTTATGGATTGCTTGTAGCCTTAGAATCCGAAATGTAATGTAAGCCATGTGAAGTTGGATTACAAATTGGTCGTTTATTAGAATCGTCGCATGTTAATTACTTGGAGATTATAGTAGTTATAATCGATTGCGACTTGATATCATGTTAGGTTAATAACTTGGATTGAAATGGAAATTGGATAAGAATTGATGTTGTAGTACTTCAAGTTAGCCGAATTGGCCTAGTAAGTTGTATTAATTTGATATTCTATTGTGGGGCGGAATTTTACACGTCTAGTAGGCGTGTAATCCCCTATTGTTGATTGCATTGTTTGGGCCTTAAATGTGGCGTGTTTGGTTATTGTATTCGGCCTTGAAAAAGGTGGCAAAGTAAGTAGAAACAAAGGAGGTGATGTCCAATTTTCTGTAGAATTTAGTGACCTTACACTTGTAATATTCTACGTTTGAAGTAAGACGTTAATAGACGTATTGTGGATATTATAGGTTGACATACTACGGGCGGGATATTGTACTTGGCAATTGGTTGACCCGAAGAGGTATGTAGAACCTTTCCTAACTTTTGAGCATGACTAGTTGTACGTATATAGTACGGTAGACGTACAAGACCTTGATATCCTTTACTAGTTTTATGAATAGCCAAGTCGGGTGAGTTAGGAGATTAACTCACTTCTTTGAAAGTATTAAGGATGTCTAAAGTTTTATTAAAGTTAAGGGACTTGAAGAGTTTTAAAGTATGTGATACTTGTTCCGTTTTAAACGTATAAGTCCCTTGGATAGGAAATTGTATTTGGCTAAGGTGTAAAGTGAATATAACGACTTTATGGGAAGTTGGTTATATTTGCTTTATGGAAAGATAAATGACTTGATTTTTTAATGAAAAGGCAATTTGATTTTAAGGCATCAATTGCCTAAGGTTTTATAATAAAAGGAGTCACTTGATTTAGAGACCTAACTTTATTTCTAAAGGTATTGTGACTTGCCTTGAAATGTAATTTGGACTTGATACTATGGTTAATAGTATCTTAGAAGTTTTATACTAAAAAGAGTCATTTGTTATAAAGAGTGGAAGTATGTAGTACTTTGGATTAAATTCCCGGATCTTTATAAAAGACATGTTAGTGCCTTAAGTAAACTAAAATGAGAGTGTATGTGAACAAGAATAATAAGAAGTTAGGGGATTCTTAACTTGCTTATATATTGTATGATAGCCGATTTTGTGCTAGTGGTATTCTATTCATTACGAGGTCATTCCCCGGGTTTGTGGCATTTGCATATTCCGTGGATTTGCTACCCACGATGCGAGGAATACCTCATGCGAGTCCGCAAGGGCTTATGCGGGTGAAATAGTCCCATGCGGGCGGGTCCAGCCTATGCGAGGAATACCTCATGCGAGTCCGTAAGGGCTTATGCGGGTGAAATAGTCCCATGCGAGGAATACCTCATGCGGGTCCACGCGACCTATGTGGGTGAAATAGTCCCAGGAGTAGGTTGCTTAATGATACTGCGGGAGGGTGGCCCTGCTTTGATCGTGAGCTTCCTATTGTATGTTGTAAGTATATTACTATTTACTCTCATTGTTAGTAAGGCACAGTGTACTGTAATTTGATTATCATACATGTCTCCGGCTTTGTTTTAAACTATGATGTAATTACAGTATTTTCTAGTTTTACATATTTAGTACATATTGTGTACTGACCCCCGTCCTCGGGGGCTGCGTTCATGCCGCAAGAAAGGGTAAGCAGGTGGTGGATCCTCATTCTTAGGATCACTTATCAGACGTCAGAAGCTCCATTTCTCCGGAGGCTTGTGTCTTTTGGTACAGTCTTTCCCTGATGTTGTATATTTATGTACATTCAGGGGTATGGCGGGGCCGCCATACGATTATTATTCTAAGTGCTGTATTAACATATGTGGTTGGTTTGTAGAACCAGAGTTGTCTGATTGTACTTTTGTTTATGTTTATATTATGGAAGCGGCACTTATCGCCAGCTTTGTGATGTTTATTGTTTACACGTGTTTATGTTGTGTATGTTCACCGCTATTCTCGATGTATACAGGCAGGGTGCCTGGGTAGGGCACGATCGCGCCCGGTCGGGTCGTGACAAAATTGGTATCAAAGCAGTTAGTCCTCGGAAAGTGTCTACAGACCGTGTCTAGTAGAGTCTTGATTATCGGTGTGTTGTGAACCACATCTATAATCAGGAGGCTGCAGGACATTTAGGATTGGTTTCCATTCTTCTCTCCGAGATCGAGCGAGAGTTGTCTTATTAGGTTGAATCCTCTCGACCTCTTCTTATGAAATGCATTATGCCTCACGGAGGCGGCGGGGCCCAGAAGGGCAAAGCGGCGGGAGGCGCTGGCGGTACTCAGAGGGTTACGGACCCGTGCACGCACTATGCCCGAGGTAGTAAGCGGTCGGCGAGTTCACCACGCCGGCAGATAGAAGGCCGAGCGGCGGTAGCTCAGAGGTTCGTACGAGCCTTCATCCGCGGCCAGGTGAGTATAGAGACTACGGGGAGCGGATCGGTTATTGACCATATAGTAGCCGTCAGCAGCAAGCGAGAGAAGGCGCACCCTGAGCCGGTTTGCATGGATTAGGGATTTTCTGGTTGTCATCCACCGAGTTTTATGGTTCGAGGTCCGAGGAGGATCCGCAGGAGTTCATTCGGCGACTCACGGACCATGCGAGTTCTTAGGGCTTCAGAGACGAGTGCATTACGCTAGCCTCTTCTGATTCTGCGATATTGCGTTGAACTGGTTTGAGTCGTGGTTGCTGTCGAGAGGTGAGGATGCTCTTCCAGCTGTTTGGAAGGAGTTCACAGAGGCCTTCATGGATCACTTTTTGCCTCCTGAGATGAGGAGAGCCCGGGTAGATAGATTCTTGTCCTTGAGGCAGAACGGGAGGACTATCAGGGAGTACAGCCTGGAGTTTGACTCCTTGGCCAGGCATGCGCACACTATTGTAGCTGACATGGCGGATAGAGTTCATCGTTATGTGATGGGGCTAGACCGTCATATGATTACTGCATGCTTGGGGGTGGCTCTTCAGCCCGGTATGGACATTGCCGGAGATCACGGAACCTATGCGCGAGGATAGAGGATAGAGAGAGAAGACAGATTGACTGGGCGGCCAGAGGGCGGGACAGCAGGTCTCAGGCGCTGAGGCGGACAGCCTCAGCAGCAGACTGGGTCCACATTCCAGCCAGCACAGAGTGCTCCGTCACGGTTTCTCGCGAGAGTCCGATCAGCCAGTCATTCGGAAGCAGTCGTGGCTCCAGGACTTCGGGGTTTCAGGGAGGCAGAGATCGTCGCCGATCGAGGCCACCCACATCTCGGTGTGCTCGATGCGGTAGATCGCACCCAGGCGAGTGTCGTGTTCCTGCAGGAGCTTGTTACTCTTGTGGCCAGCTGGGCCATTTGAAGAGAGATTGTCCGTCGAGAGGCAGCATGGGTGGTACGGTGCCGCCGACAGGATTATTTGTTGGGTCTTCCTCTCCTTCTGTGGTTATGTGCCCCGGAGGGCATGGTACTCACAGACCGGCAGGCCGCGGTAGAGGTCGTGGTGGTGGTTCCAGTTCTAGCGGTCCACAGAACCGCATATATTCTCTAGCCAGCCGCCAGGATCAGGAAGCTTCCCCTGACGTCGTCACAGGTACATTATTGATTTCAGACTGTGATGTTTATGCTTTGATAGATCCAGGTTCTACCTTGTCCTATGTGTCCCCTGTTATTGCGGGTAGAATCAGGATAGAGCCGGTGTCGATAGAGCCTTTTGAGGTAGCTACGCCAGTGGGTCATTCGGTGTTAGCTGAGCGGGTGTATAGAGGTTGTCCGGTGTTTATTTACAGTCGTCAGACCCTTGCAGACTTGATAGAGTTGAAAATGACAGATTTTGATGTCATTATGGGTATGGACTGGTTGGCTTCTTGTTGTGCCAACGTTGACTGTAGGGACAAGTTGGTTCGGTTCCAGTTTCCTGGCGAGCCAGTTATCGAGGGGAAAGGCAACACAGCGTCGCCGAGAGGTAGGTTTATTTCTTACCTCAAGGCTAGGAAGATGGTGCAGAAAGGGTACATCTATCATCTGGTTCGGGTATTTGATACAGAGGCTGAGGTGCCAGTTCTTCAGTAAGTGCCAGTGGTTAGGGAGTTTCCAGATGTGTTCCCAGACGATCTTCCGGGTATCCCTCCTGAGAGGGAGATTGAGTTTTGTATTGACACGTTGCCAGACACTCGACCTATTTCCATTCCGCCATACAGGATGCTTTCTTGAAGTTGAGGAGTGAAGGACCAGCAGAAAGATTTGCTGGAAAAAGGCTTTATCAGGCCTAGTGTATCTCCCTGGGGAGCGCCGGTTTTGTTTTTGAAGAAGAAGGATGGGACGCTGCGTATGTGTGTTGATTCTGAGCGGTGAATAAGGTAACCATCAAGAATAGGTACCCTCCCGGGATTGATGATTTGTTTGACGATTGCGAAGTGCGAGGTGTTTCTCCAAGATAGACTGCGATCCGGTTATCATCGAGTTCGAGTTCGAGGCGGATATCCCAAAGATCGCATTCAGACCGGTATGGGCACTATGAGTTCGTGGTTATGTCTTTCGATTTGACCAACGCCCAAAGATATTTATGGATTTGATGAACCGGTGTTCAAGCCATTTTGGATACATTTGTGATTGTATTCATTGATGACATCTGGTTTATTCGCGACAGAGCGAGGCAGAGCACGCGAGGCGGTACTTAGGGTTCTCGGGCCGTGATTATTCGCCAAGTTCTCCAAGTGTGAGTTTTGGTTGTCCTCAGTGGCATTCCTGGGGAATATTATTGGGGTTGATGGTGTTCGGGTGGATACGACAAAGATTGAGGCGATCAGTCTTGGCGAGACCTACTACTCCGACCGAGTGCGCGATTTCTTAGAAATGGCGAGTTATTATCGCGAGTTTGTGGAGCGGTTGCTTGATTTCAAGACCGCTGACTAGGTGACTCGGAAAGCGGCCAATTTCCGATGGGCGAGGCTTGCGAGAAGGGTTTCCGATTCTTTGAAGGAAAGGTTGACTCTGACTCAGTTCTTACTCTTCCTGAGGGGTTAGACGGGTAAGTGATCTATTGTGATGCCTCGGGTATCGGGCTAGGGTGTGTTTTGATGCAACACGACAAGGTTATAGCCTATGCTTCCCGGCAGTTACGGAAGCATGAGAGGAATTACCCTACCCACGACTTAGAGTTGGCGCGATTATTCATGCCTCAAGATTTGGAGACATTATTTATATGGGGTTCATATGGATATTTATACAGACCACAAGAGCCTCAGATATCTTGGTGAGGAGAGTGAACTTGCGGCAGAGACGGTGGTTAGAGTTCGAAAGATTATGATGTTGATATTCTATACCATCGGGAAGGCCAATGTAGTTCTTGATGCCTTGAGTCGTAGATCGATGGGGAGCTGTCAGAGTACGGCCCGGAGAGCGGGACATGGTCCGTCAGATCCACCAGTTAGCGAGCCTTGGGGTTCATTTGATCGATACAGACGATAGCGGGGTACGGGTTCGTGAGGTTACCGAGTCTTCTATCGTTGATGAGGTGAAGAGGCGACAGTTTGAGGACCCAGTGTTGGTAAGGTATCGAGATGCAGCTCTTCAGGAGGAGAAGAGTCTATTCGAGGTAGAGCCTGATGGGGTGCTGAGATTTGAGGGCCGGTTGTATGTTCCCGATGTGTCAGGACTTTGTCAGCAGATTCTGGGGGAGGCACACAGTGCTCGTTATTCTATTCATCCGGGGTCAACCAAGATGTACCATGACCTCAGATGTTTCTATTGGTGGGATGTCCTAAAGAGGGACGTGGCAGGTTTTGTTGCCTGATGTCCTAATTGCCCGGCAGTCAAGGTCGAGCACCGAGGCCCGATGGATTATTGCGAGCTATTGAGATTCGACTTGGAAGTGGGAGGTGATCAACATGGACTTTGTTACTGTGGTTACCTCGTACTCGGAGGAAGTATGACTCCATTTGGGTTATTGTTGTGGTCGAAATCAGCCCATTTCCTTCGATCGGGGCAGCGTTTTTGGCTGAGGACTATGCCATATTGTACATCAGAGAGATTGTGAGGTTGCACGGTGTCCCGGTGTCGATTATATCTGATAGGGGAGCCCAGTTTACGGCTAACTTCTGGAGGTCTTTCCAGAAGGGATTAGGGACACAGGTGAGTCTCAGTACAACATTTCATCCTCAGACTGACGGGCAGGCAGAGCGTACTATCCAGACACTTGAGGATATGCTGCGTGCTGCGTGATTGATTTCGGGGTAGTGGGAGGATCATTTTCCTCTTGAGTTTGCTTATAACAACGGCTACCATTCCGATACAGATGGCGCCATACGAGGCTTTATATGGGCAGAAATGCAGGTCGCCGATTGGTTGGTTCGACGTGGGCGAGGTGCAGTTAGTTGGCCCAGACTTGGTTCAGCAGGCTGTGGATAAGGTAAAGCTTATCCAGGAGAGACTGTTAGCAGCTCAGAGTCGGCAGAAGTCATATGCGGATAATCGGCGTCGGCATTTAGAGTTTCAGGTAGACGATTGGGTCTTCTTGAAGGTGTCACCCATGAAGGGTGTGATGAGATTCGGTAAGAAGGGGAAACTCAGCCCAAGGTACATTGGGCCTACGGATCGTCCGTAGAGTGGGCAAGGTTGCCTATGAGTTGGATCTGCCATCAGAGTTAGAGGCGGTACATCCGGTCTTTCATGTTTCTATGTTGCGAAAGTGTATCGGAGATCCAGCGAGAGTTTTCCCTACTAGTGAGGTCCAGGTGACAGAGGGGTTATCGTATGAGGAGATTCCCATAGCGATACTCGATCGCCAGGTCAGGCGACTGCGGACCAAGGATGTGGCTTCCGTCAAAGTCTTGTGGAGAAATGATAACCGGGAGGAGATGACTTGGGAAGCGGAGGAGGACATGTTGAGGAAGTACCCTCACTTATTCCCTACACCTTCAGGTAATTCTTTTCCCTTACTTGTCAAGTTTTAATTGAAGCATTTGTTTTGTGTAAATGCTATTATGTGGCCATGTATGGCATTTTTGGTGTGTCGGGGTTGTGAAAGAAACTATGTCGCTAATTATAAGTTGACTCCGAAAGAACATTCGGGGACGAATGTTTCTAAGCGGGGAAGAATGTTACACCCCGTATTTACAGGACATGTTTTAAGAACGTACGTAAGAACTCACAAGTGTTAAGATTTGAGACTTGTAAAAATTTATCGGAATTATGAAATTGTCGGAAAACGTATTATTGTGACGAATGGGAGGGCGACACGTGTCACCCCCCCCCCCCTTATAGTTTCCTTGGACCATTTATGTCATGGCCAAAATGGTCATTAACCATAGTCTTGGATGACTAAGTCTTGCAAGTAGTAGCTTGAGATTCTTGACTAAGTCAAAGGACCCACAAGGCTTGATATTTGATAAGAGCTCATCCAAACCACCCATTTGGTTGCATCTTGACCCTCCATTGCACTATATTATACTACTAGTAGCAAGACTAATTCCAACACTTAGAAAATTTTCAAGAAAAATTGAAGAGCAAGAGCTAGAGCTCTCGGGTTCCCTCACTATCAAAAGAAAAAAAAATTTGTTTCTTGTTCATTAAGCTCCCCACTTTAAACCAAGGTTCTTGAGTGTATTGTAAGCATATCTCAATAGAAAAATCTCGGAAAAAGATAGTTTTCGGTTTAGTCGCAAAGCGAAAACCTAGTTGTCTTTCTAGGTTTTGTTTGGAGATTTGAAGGAAAGTTGTTGGTGTTGTTCTAAGGGTCTCAACTAGCGGATTGAAGCGTCTTGGAGAGGCTCTAAGTTGCTAAGGAGCGACTTCGGATTTGGAGTTGGATTAAGATTTGTTGAGGTATAATCTTGTCCCTTAAAAGTGTTACAAGATTATTTATATTGTTGTTAGCTTTACTTGTTGCTAGCATGAAGTATGTGTTAAAGTTTATAAGTGTTATGGATTGCTTGTAGCCTTAGAATCCGAAATGTAATGTAAGCCATGTGAAGTTGGATTACAAATTGGTCGTTTATTAGAATCGTCGCATGTTAATTACTTGGAGATTATAGTAGTTATAATCGATTGCGACTTGATATCATGTTAGGCTAATAACTTGGATTGAAATGGAAATTGGATAAGAATTGATGTTGTAGTACTTCAGTTAGCGAATTGGCCTAGTAAGTTGTATTAATTTGATATCTATTGTGGGGCGGAATTTTACACGTCTAGTAGGCGTGTAATCCCCTATTGTTGATTGCATTGTTTGGGCCTTAAATGTGGCGTGTTTGGTTATTGTATTCGGCCTTGAAAAATGTGGCAAAGTAAGTAGAAACAAAGGAGGTGCTGTCTGATTTTCCGTAGAATTTAGTGACCTTACACTTGTAATATTCTACGTTTGAAGTAAGACGTTAATAGACGTATTGTGGATATTATAGGTTGACATACTACGGGCGGGATATTTTACTTGGCAAGTGGTTGACCCGAAGAGGTATGTAGATCTTTTCCTATCTTTTGAGCATGACTAGTTGTACGTATATAGTACGGTAGACGTACAAGACCTTGATATCCTTTACTAGTTTTATGAATAGCCAAGTCGGGTGAGTTAGGAGATTAACTCACTTCTTTGAAAGTATTAAGGATGTCTAAAGTTTTATTAAAGTTAAGGGACTTGAAGAGTTTTAAAGTATGTGATACTTGTTCCGTTTTAAACGTATAAGTCCCTTGGATAGGAAATTGTATTTGGCTAAGGTGTAAAGTGAATATAACGACTTTATGGGAAGTTGGTTATATTTGCTTTATGGAAAGATAAATGACTTGATTTTTTAATGAAAAGGCAATTTGATTTTAAGGCATCAATTGCCTAAGGTTTTATAATAAAAGGAGTCACTTGATTTAGAGACCTAACTTTATTTCTAAAGGTATTGTGACTTGCCTTGAAATGTAATTTGGACTTGATACTATGGTTAATAGTATCTTAGAAGTTTTATACTAAAAAGAGTCATTTGTTTTAAAGAGTGGAAGTATGTAGTACTTTGGATTAAATTTCCGGATCTTTATAAAAGACATGTTAGTGCCTTAAGTAAACTAAAATGAGAGTGTATGTGAACAAGAATAATAAGAAGTTAGGGGATTCTTAACTTGCTTATATATTGTATGATAGCCGGTTTTGTGCTAGTGGTATTCTATTCATTACGAGGTCATTCCCCGGGTTTGTGGCATTTGCATATTCCGTGGATTTGCTACCCACGATGCGAGGAATACCTCATGCGAGTCCGCAAGGGCTTATGCGGGTGAAATAGTCCCATGCGGGCTGGTCCAGCCTATGCGAGGAATACCTCATGCGAGTCCGTAAGGGCTTATGCGGGTGAAATAGTCCCATGCGAGGAATACCTCATGCGGGTCCACGCGACCTATGCGGGTGAAATAGTCCCAGGAGTAGGGTTGCTTAATGATACTGCGGGCGGGTGGCCCTGCTTTGATCGTGAGCTTCCTATTGTATGTTGTAAGTATATTACTATTTACTCTCATTGTTAGTAAGGCACTGATTATCTTGTAATTTGATTATCATACATGTCTCGGCTTTGTTTTAAACTATGATGTAATTACGATTTTCCGTTTTACATACTTAGTACATATGTGTCGACCCCGTCCTCGGGGGCTGCGTTATCTTGCGAGAAAGGGTAAGCAGGTGGTGGATCCTCATTCTTAGGATCACTTATCAGACGTCAGAAGCTCCATTTCTCCGGAGGCTTGTCTCTTTTGGTACAGTCTTTCACTGATGTTGTAGATTTATGTACATTCAGGGGTATGGCGAGGCCCTGTCCCGCCACAGTTGTTATTCCTAGAGGTCTGTATTCACATATGTGGTTGGTAAGGCGAGTTGTACAGTTGTACTTTTGTTTATGTTTATATTATGGAAGGCGGCCTTATCGGCTAGCCTGTGATGTTTATTGTTTACACATGTGTTTATGTTGTGTATGTTCCGCTGCTATTCTCTGATGTATACCTGAACGGGGTGCCCAGGTAGGGCACCAGTCGCGGCCCCGGGGTCGGGTCGTGACACTCATTTCATCCTCAAAAGTAGTATCTTCTCCTTTATGACCGCTATGACACAAACGAAAGAAAAACACTCCTAACACTATACTAAACGCAAAATAAAAGAGTAAAATACTAACTAAAAAGGACTCAAAAGAGTGTATAAAATACACTCAACAAACACTGCCAAACTTACACTTTACTCGCCCTCGAGTAAAGCACTAAACAAAAACAAAAAATAAAAACAATGACTCTATAAGATGGATCAAGTAGTTATAGCACTGCTTCTTCAAAATTATGGATGAAAGTTGGGATAATATGTTAGAACATACATAGCATGAATATTTAGCAATCTAGAATTTTAAATTAGATATTTCGCAAATTCACTTCGATCATGATCAATTGGAAATACAAACACCTAACCTATACATGTCAATCTCATCATTTTTTCCAAACGCTATAGATTTGTTTACTTGCTATTTTCCACTAATCATAGACATACATATTAAAGATCATCAGGACTTCTAGGTGCTTACGCAAGTGTACGTATCGTTCAAGTAATAAAGATCTGTAAGACCAAGTTTATCGTCCACAGAGACTGGTTTATCAAGTACCGATTATCTATTCTATGGTATCTATTTGGTTGACGTTCTTTAGTTTGAGGATTATAACTTAGAATTATAACTAAATGCACAAAATAAACTAAAGATTATAAGACTTTGGGTTTATAACAGTTATGAAGGAAATAGGGTTCCAATCTGTTCAACTATCCACTCTTTCACGTGTTAATGCAATGCTAATGATTCTTTTTCTTATTAAGATAGCAGGTTAACTAATCTGTCATTATATTCCCGTTAGGACATACAAGAGCTCAACCTTATGCAGAAACTTTCTATATTTCTATGATAAGTTTGACCACACAAGAGGATTAAGAACAATAACCTATAATACTACACAAGTACCGGGGTACTTTCGTCCACGATTTTAACCTATGTCTAGACAATTACAGCATATTCAAATCTCACCTTTCAGACTTTTGATTTGAAATCATATAAGTGATGACAATTAATAGCTAGTTAATTATCAAGCAATCATAACAATATTGAATAGATCTTAATACGCTGAAGAAAAACTCAAAAACTAATGCATTAATATATGAAAGAGCTTCAAGAAGATTCGATGGAAACCCTACTAAAGTAATTAGCTTCTAAACATTGTCATGTCAAGAACTAAATTACAATACAACATAAACTGAAATAAAGTAAAGGAAATAAAATAACTTGAACAATGAGATGTCTCTAATTGTGTCTTGCCTCCTTTTCTCCTCTCCAAAATTGTGTTTTGAATATGGTATAGAATATGGTATATGAGAAGGGTTTTAGGGATTTTATAGCTGGGAAAAGTTTCCTTTTGGACCATAAAAACCCTCTTCAATTCGGCCCAGTAAACCTGAAAAATACGCGTCGGCACCGCGGTTCCTCTGAGAGGCACCTAGGTGCTAATTGGCTGAAAATCACTGGAAGTTATTGGAATGGAGGCACCGCGGTTCCTCTGTCAGGCACCCCGGTTTCTCTGTCAGGCACCTAGGTGCCTTCGGTGGTGATTCAGTTTCGGACTTTCAGCAATTTTTATGTCTCGGTGCTAATTTTCCTGACCTCGGTTCAATGTCACCGCGGTGTTACTTGGCTAGGCACCGCGGTGCCTCTTTTATTTTTGTCCGAAATCTGTCAGATTTCTTCTGTTTTTCTTGGCACTTCTTAGGCTTCATTTCTTGGGTTGTTGTTGTGCAATTTTCATCTTCAGTTAAGCTCATTTTATCCTCAAAAGTAGTATCTTCTCCTTTATGACCGATGTGACAAAAACAAAAAAGAAAAACACTCCTAACACTATACTAAAAGTAAAATAAAAGAGTAAAATACTAACTAAAAATGACTCAAAAGAGTGTATAAAATACACTCAACAAAGACCCCCAAACTTACACTTTACTCGCCCTCGAGTAAAGCAATAAACAAAAACAAAAAATAAAAACAAAGACTCTATAAGATGGATCAAGTAGTTATAACACTGCTTCTTCAAAATTATGGATGAAAATTGGGATAATATGTTAGAACATACATAGCATGAATATTTAGCAATCTAGAATTTCAAGTTAGATATTTCGCAAATTCACTTAGATCATGATCAATTGGAAATACAGACACCTAATCTATGCATGTCAATCTCATTTCATCTTTCTCAAACGCTATAGATCTGTTTGCTTGCTATTTTCCACTAATTATAGACATACATATTAAAGATCATCAGGACTCTCACTAGTTGTAATGTAGGCTTAGACAGGGGTAGGTAAAAGTAGACATTTAGGCTCAATTACGTACCATAAGCATTTTCATTCAACTCGTTTTTCTTCTTTTTGACTTTCTTTTCAATTTCATACCTATTTTCTTTCCTCTTTTCTTTTGAGAGAATGAGATACATTATAAATTACAAGCACCCCAAACTTAGATTTTTACATATTTTTCATTGGAGTGCATCAAATTTATACTTTATTTTTATTCTTTTTCAACACTTTTTATCCCAATAATTTCAATTATTACTTATGACACAAATCGGGAATCATAGAGTGTCAAAGAAAGATCTTATTTTAGGCTCAAAAGGGCTGACTAGTGATACAATTTATGTCAGGATAGATAATGAATGGTCAGAAGGGCTATCAAAGAAATTCCTGAATCATCTCCCTAAACATGTATATCTTAACTATTCCGCCTCAAATAACAAGCAAACAGATTTTCTAGACATTTTTCAACCTTCTTTCCATAACTGACACACATAGGCTAAGCACAACTATCCCAAATAATTAGATGTCATGAATTTTTGGCATATCTAACTTAAGCACACATATTTTTGCTTTCAATTCCATTACATTATTCCATTTTATCCACTCAGTATTGTTAGCAACTACAGCATGCATGATCCATACAAAAAATTACTACTCAAAAACACATAAAAAACAAAAAAAAGACAATAAAAAGACTCAAAACAAAATAAGATACCCCCCCAAACTTAATCGACGCATTGTCTTCAATGTGTGAAGACTAAAAATAATTAGGGACAACTTACTGACACGACACGTCGGTCATAACAGAGGTCTGAGAGGAAGGCCAAATTATTGTGCACAAAGCCGAAGGAGGCACCGCGGTTCTGCTCCAAGCACCGTGGTGCTAATTGCCGAAAAATTCCAGTGTCTTTAATTTTCTGCATTGTTAACCATTCGCCGCCGGTGAGTCACGCCTTCATCGTCATCCAAAAACACTAGCATACGGATCGTGAGATTTCAAGATAAAATAAAACAAACTGAAACAAAAATTGAAATAACATAATTAAAACATTGGGTTGCCTCCCAAGTAGCGCTGTCTTTAACGTATTTTAGCCGGACGCAGGTTACTTATTAAATCAAAGGTGTAGAGTGTCCCCTCCACATATCCACTTTAGCTTCATTCTCCTCCTTCTTCTCCTTTTCTTTTTCACAGGGCCCATTTCAGGAGGGTTCATTCATTTGTTCTTATCCACCACATCATTTACGGGTGCATAATTCTTACCATCAAGGGCATCAGTACCCTTGGAACTTTCATGAGGAGCCTTTTTATCAACTACACCAACAGCAAAGCATCTAACACCGACTTGAGGTTCAGTGGGCTGCTTGAAAACTTTAAACACCATTTCATCACCTTGAATTCTGAGCTTTAACTCCCCCTTTTCAACATCAATGAGGCTCTCCCTGCGGCTAGGAATGGTCTCCCAAGGATCATGGGCATATTTTCAACTTCATCCATGTCTAAAATGAGGAAATCAGCCGGAAGGATGAATTTACCCACTTGTACCAACACATCTTCAATAATTCCTTGGGGATGCACAACTGAGCGATCAGCTAGCTGCAAGGTGACTGTGGTTGGCCTTGCCTCCCCCAAACCAAGTCTTTTGAACACAGAGAGGGGCATTAGGTTGACACTTGCCCCCAAATCACATAAGGCTTGCTTGCATGTCACATTCCCCATGGTGCAAGGTAGGGTGAAACTCCCTGGATCATTCAACTTTGGGGGAAGTTTCTTCTGCAATATGGCACTGCACTCATCTGTCAGCACCACTGTCTCATAATCTGCCAGCTTTTTCTTCTTAAAAAGGATGTCCTTCATGAACTTCACATACGCTGGCATTTGCTCCAAGGCTTCAATGAAAGGAAGGTTAATGTGCAGTTTTTTAAATACCTCCAAAAAATTTGAAAACTGCTTATCCAAAGCTTTCTTCTGCAGTCTTTGAGGGTAAGGGATTTTGTTTGTGTACTCACTCATCACTGCGGGTGGAGCCTTATCTAAAGTAGTGCAGTTATCAGTATCCCCCTCTTTTACTACTTTAACCGTCTACCCCACATCCTTCTCTTTTTCAACCACTGTTTGGGGGTGCCCTCTCCTCTAACTGCTTTTCGCTTCTCAAACTGATTGTTTGGCATTGCTCCCTAGGGTTCATCACTGTATCACTAGGGAGAGTTCCCTGAGGTCTATCATTTAACTTCCCTGCCAACTGCCCCATCTGAGTCTCCAAGTTCCTAATGGAGGATCTTGTTTCTGTCATGAAATGCTTGGTCTCTGTCATAAACTGTGCTTGGGTATTGGCCAATGATGAAATTGAGGACCTAGTTTCTGCCATGAATTGAGTCTGAGAATTGGCCAAGGACAACAATGCTGCTTTTATGTCATTTGGCTTCTCTTGTGGGTCTGGTGGGCTGAAATGTTGTGAGAATAATGCCTGAAATGGTGCTTGCTGCCCTTGTTCATTCTTCCATAAAATATTTGGGTGATTTCTCCACCCTGGATTATATATATTGGAGAATGGATTGTTGTAGGGTATCTGAAAATTCTCCACTGCCTGAACCTGCTTCATGGGCACATTATTTGGGTCCACTGTTGTGCATCTATCAAAAGTATGGGGACCCCCACAAATTTCACATCTAGCTGGTGTCTGAACTACTTTAACTGTTATGGTACTCTGTTATATCTGCTTTGTCAAAGTGGTTACCTGCGCAGTCAATGCAGTGATAGCATCTAGCTCATGAATCCCCCCAACCACTTTCTCGTTGTTCATTGCTCTCTCATCTGCCCCCTGATGGTTGTTTGTGGCCATGTCTTCTAACAGATCATGTGCCTCATTAACACTCTTTCTCATGAACGTACCGCCTGCTGCAACATCAATGATGGTATGAGTTGTACTACTCAGTCCATTGTAAAATATGTGGACTAGCATCCACTTCTCAATCCCATGATGTGGGCACTTCCTCTGCAAATATTTGAACCGCTCCCATGCATCATAGAGTGACTCTCCATCCATCTGATAGTAATTATTAAGATCTCCTCTGAGCTTTGCTACTTTGGATGGAGGGAAGAACTTGGCAAGGAACTTCTGCGCTAAGTCTTGCCATGTAGTGATGGAATTTGCCTGTAATGAGTTCAGCCAGCACTTTGCTCTATCCCTGAGTGAGAATGGGAAGAGTCTCAACCGTATGACATCATCAGTGACACCATTATATTTAAAGATTGCACACAGTTCCAGAAAATTTGCGAGATGCAAATGAGGATCTTCAGACGGTAATCCGCCAAACTGGACTGAACCTTGGACCATGTGCAAGATTGCTGGTTTGATTTCGAAATTATTGGCTTCAACAGCTTGAAGCCTGATGCAAGTCTGCACCCCCGTAATAGTAGGTATCACATAGTCCCCCAAGCTCCTTTCTTCAGGGACTTGTCTTAAGACTTGCGGTAACTCATCATCCACCAAATTGTTGTTTCGTTGATCTCCCATTGGTAACAAATCAGCTGCTCTCTTTTCTTTCCTGTTATATCTGCATAATCTCTCAATCTCAGGGTTCAGAGGGGTAGGAATGTCAGCTCCTCTCCTACTTCACAGAAACTAAGAACCTGAGACTAATCAAAAACAGCAAACAGATCACGGCAAACACCACTAAAGCAAAAATAAAAATTTTAAAAAAACTGAAAATAAAAACCAAATTAGAAATATGAATAGATAAATCAATATTAGCAGTACGCCAGTCCCCGACAACAGCGCCAAAAACTTGTTGCGATATTTCTAGATGCTTACGCAAGTGTACGTATCGTTCAAGTAATAAAGATCTGTATGACCGAGTTTATCGTCCACAGAGACTGGTTTATCAAGTACCAATTATCTATTCTATGGTATCTATCTGGTTGACGTTCTTTAGTTTGAGGATTATAATTAATTGCAGAAAATAAACTAAAGATTATAAGACTTTGGGTTTATAACAGTTATGAAGGAAATATGGTTCCAATCTCCTCAACTATCCTCTCTTTCACGTGTTAATGCAATGCTAATGATTCTTCTTCTTATTAAGATATCAGGTTAACTAATCTGTCATTATATTCTGGTTAGGACATACAAGAGCTCAACCTTATACAGAAACCATCTATATTTCTATGATAAGTTTTACCACACATGAGGATTAAGAATAATAACCTATAATACTACACAAGTATCGGTGTACTTTCATCCACGATTTTAACTTATGTTTAGACAATTACAGCATATTCAAATCTCACCTTTCAGACTTTTGATTCGAAATCATATAAGTGATGACAATTAATAACTAGTTAATTATCAAGCAATCATAACAATATTGAATAGATCTTAATACGCTGAAGAAGAACTCAAAAACTAATACATTAACTATATGAAAGAGCTTCAAGAAGATTCGATGGAAACCCTACTAAAGTAATTAGCTCCTAAACATTGTCATGTCAAGAACTAAATTACAATCCAACATAAACTGAAATAAAGTAAAGGAAAGAAAATAACTTGAACAATGAGATGTCTCCAATTGTGTCTTGCCTCCTTTTCTCCTCTCCAAAGTTGTGTTTTGAATATGGTATATGAGCAGGGTCTTAGGGATTTTATAGCTTGGAAAAGTTGTCTTTCGGATCATAAAAATCCTCTCCAATTCGGCCCAGAAAACCTGAAAAATATGTGTCGGCACCGCGGTTCCTCTGAGAGGCACCTAGGTTCTAATTGACTGAAAATCACTGAAAGTTACTGGAATGGAGGCACCTAGGTGCCTTCGATGGTGATTCAATTTCAGACTTTCGGTAATTTTTACGCCTCGGTGCTAATTTTCCTGACCGCAGTTCAATGGCACCGTGGTGCTACTTGGTCAGGCACCGCGGTGCCTCTTTGATTTTTGTCCGGAATCTGCCAGATTTCTTCTGTTCTTCTTGGCACTTCTTAAGCTTCATTCCTTGGGTTGTGCTTGTGCAATTTTCATCATCAGTTAAGCTCATTTCATCCTCAAAATTAGTGTCTTCTCCTTTATGATCGATGTGACACAAACGAAAGAAAAACACACCTAACACTATACTTAACGCAAAATAAAAGAGTAAAATACTAACTAAAAATGACTCAAAAGAGTGTATAAAATACACTCAACACTTCTCCTGCGGGGCTGGTGGGCTGAACTACTGTGAGGATGATGCTTGATTCATGGGTTGTTATGGACTGCTCTGTTGATACTACCCCTGAAACTGAGGTTGGTGCCCTTGATTATTCCTCATGAAAAGTTGGGGTGATTTTTCCACCCCTGATTATATGTGTTGGAGACTGCATTATTGTGGGGCCTCTGAAAACTTCCAATTGCCTGAACCTGCTCTATAGACACATTATTTGGGTCCACTACTGTGCATCTATCAAAAGTATGAGGACCCCCACAAATCTCACAGCTCAGTGGTGTCTGAACAACTTTAACGGACATAGTGTTTTTATGCATCTGTTTGTCAAAGTGGAAATCTGTGCAGTCAATGCAGTGATAACATCCAACTCATGAATCCCAGCCACTTTCCTCTTGTTCATTGCTCTCTCATCGGCCCCCTGATGGTTGTTTGTGGCCATGTCTTCTAGCAAATAATGTGCCTCATTGACACTCTTTCTCATAAACATCCCCCTGCAATAGCATCAATTATGGTATGCGTAGTACCACACAACCCATTATAAAAGATGTGGACTAACATCCACTTCTCAATCCCATGATGCGGGCACTTCCTCTTCAGATCTTTGAACCGCTCTTATGCATCATAAAAACTTGGCTTTGCTGTTTTGGCTGGAGGGAAAATTTTGGCAAGGAACTTCTGGGCTAAGTCTTGCCATGTAGTAATGGAATTCGCCTGTAATGAGTTCAACCAGTTCTTTGCTCTATCCCAGAGTGAGAATGGGAAGAGTCTCAACCGAATGACATCGTCGGTAACACCATTGTTTTTAAAGGTTGCACACAGCTCTAGGAAATTCGCTAGATGCATATGGGATTCTTCAAATGGTAATCCCCCAAACTGGACTGAACCTTGAACCTTGTGCAAGATTGCTGGTTTGATTTCAAAATTATTGGCTTCAACCGCTGGAAGCCTGATACAAGTCTGCACCCCTATAATTGTAAGAATCGCATAGTCTCCTGAGCTCCTCTCTCCATGATGCGGGACTTGTCTCATCACAGCCGGTAACTCATCATTCCCCACGTTGTTGATTTGCTTATCTTCAATTGCTAAATAAGCAGCCAGTCTTTTATCCTTTCTGTTATGTCTGCACAATCTTTCAATCTCAGGGTTCAGAGGGATAGAAGTGTCTGCTCCTCTCCTACTTCGCATAAACTAAGTTCCTGAGATCAATCAAAGACAAGCAAACAGATCAAAGCAAAAATGTTCTAAAATAAAAATAATAAAAAGACAGAAAATATAAACCAAATTAGAAATAAGAATAGATAATTCGATTTTAACAGTAAGCCAGTCCCCGACAACGACGCTAAAAACTTGTTGTGAAATTTCTAAGTGCTTACGAAAGTGTACGTATCGTTCAAGTAATAAAGATCTGTAAGATCGAGTTATCGTCCACAGAGACTGGATTGTCAAGTACCGATTATCTAATCTATGATATCTATTTGGTAACCGTAATTTTGTTTGGATTTTTAACTAAGAATTGAAACTAAAGTAAAGTGCAAAATTTGTATGCTTACGCAAGTGTACGTATCGCTAAAGTAATATAGTCTGTAAGACCGAGTTATCGTCCACAGATACTGGTTTGTCAAGTATCGATTATCTAATCTATAGTATCTATTTGGTAACCGTTCTTTTGTTTGGATTTATGATTATGACTAAAATTATAGTAAAGTACATAAATTAAACTAAAGATGATAATACTATGGTTTGAAACAGTTATGAAGGAAATATGGCTTCCAATCTCCTCAACTATCCACTCTTTCACTTGTTAATGCAATGCTAATGATTCTTCTTCTTATTAAGATAGCAGGTTAATTAATATGTCTTATATTCCGGTTAGGACATATAAAAACTCAACCCTATGCAAAAACCTACTATATTTCTATGATATATTTTACCACACATGAGGATTAAGAACAATAACCTTAAATACTACACAAGTATCGGGGTACTTTCGTCCGCGATTTTAACCTATGTCTAGACAACTACAGCATATTCAAATCTCACCTTTCAGACTTTTGATTCGAAATCATATAAGTGATGACAATTAGTGATCAGTTAATTATCAAGAAATCAAAAAAATATTGAATAGATCTTAATATGGCTGAAGAAGAAATCAATAACTATGCATTAAACATATGAAAGAGTTTTTCAAGCGATTCGACGGAAAACCCTAATAAAGTAATTAGCTCCTAAACATTATCATGTCAAGAACTAATTTACAATCCAACATAAACTTAAATTAAAATAAAGGAAAGAGAAAGAACTTGAAGTCCAAGCATTAAAATAAAAGGCTTCATTTCTTAGCCTTTTATTGTGCAATTACATCATCAAATGCAATACTTTCTCCTTTATGATCGCTGTAACACAAAAGAAAAAAAACACACCTAGCACTATACTAAACGCAAAAGAATAGAGTAAAATACTAACTAAAAAGGACTCAAAAGAGTGTACCAAAATACACTCAACAAATTGCGCCCTAAAAGTCCAAGGAATGAAGCCTAAAAAGTCCCGGGAAGCACGAAAGAAATCTGACAAAGTCCGGACGAGAAAATGATGAAAGATCGCAAAAACCGAAAAAGGACGCCACCGGCGCCAGCCACCAGCGCCGTGGCGCCCAAAGTACTGTGAGGTCTGATTTTCAGTTGGCAGAGGCGGTGCCGCGGCATCGAGGCAGAATTTCTGATTTCGGGGTGAATTTTGACATGGTTAAAAGGGTCCGAAATGCATTTTTTCTCAGCTATAAAATCCCTAAACCCTGTCATTACCATATCATACTTAGTGGAGGCAAGAAGGAGGCAAACACAAGATTGGAGACTACTCTTGTTCAAGTTCTTTCTTTTCCCTTATTTTTACTTCAACTTATGTTAGATTTTGTATTAGTTCTTAGCAAGACAATGTCGATGAGCTAATCAATTTAGTAGGGTTTCCGTCGAATATTCTAGAAGCTCTTTCATATTAATGCATATTTATTAAGTTCTTCTTCAGCATATTAAGATCTATTCAATATTGTTTTGATTTCTTGATAACTAATTGTCATAACTTATATGATTTCGAATCGAGATCCGAGAGGGGAGATTTGAATACGCTATAGTTGTTTAGACATAGGTTAAAATCGTGGATGAAAGTACCCCGATACTTATGTAGTATTCAAGGTTATTGTTCTTAATCCTCTTGTGTGGTAAAATCTATCATAGAAATAGAGAAGATTTCTGCACAAGGTTGAGCTTTTATATATCCTACCGGAATATAAAACATATTAGTTAACCTGCTATCTTAATAAGAAGAAGAATCATTAGCATTGCATTGACACGTGAAAGAGTGGATAGTTGAGGAGATTGAAAGCCTTATTTCCTTCATAACTGTTTAAAACCCAACGTATTATCATTCTTAGTTAATTTCTTGCACTTTACTTAGTTTTAATTCTTAGTTTAAAATCTCAAACAAAAGAACGGTTACCAAATAGATACCATAGATTAGATATTCGGTACTTGATAAACCTGTCTCTGTGGACGATAACTAGGTCTTATAGATCTTTATTACTTGAACGATACGTACACTTGCGTAAGCACCTAGAAATATCGCAACAAGTTTTTGGTGTCGTTGTCGGGGAACTGGCGTACTTTTAATATCGAATTATCTATTCTTATTTCTAATTTGGTTTTTATTTTCTTTTTATTTTGTTTAGAACATTTTTGCTTTGATCTGTTTACTTGTTTTTGATCGATTTCAGGAGCATAGTTTATGTGAAGTAGGAGAGGAGCAGGCACTTATATCCCTCTGAACCCTGAGATTGAAAGATTGTGCAGACAGAACAGGAAAGACAAGAGAATTATTGATTCTTTAGCAATGGAAAATCAGCATAACAACAACGTGGGGAATAACAAGCCATTGCAGCGTTAATAAAGGAAAATGTAATGACAATTGATTATATTAAAATGAGTAGAATTCTCCATCTGCATAGAAGCTAAGATAAGACAAAATTGTATTACATTTTCTAGATCATGACTGCTTTAATAAGATCGTTATAAACAAGTATAACCTACTCACACACATAAGGCATATGTTAATTAACTTAAAGAATTTACGTTATGAAGTGTCAAGACTATGAACTATGAATTCTTAAAAGGTTAAGAGACTTTATTTTTTCAAGTTATGAGACTTGATTTTAAAAGCATAGAATACTTGATTTGGAAAGTAGTGACTTCTTGACATTCGAAAGATAAGAAACTTGATTTCTAAAAGATAAGAGACTTGAAGTATTTTGAAAGTATACGATACTTGGTTTTAGAAAGTATAAGTCTCTTGGTTATAAAAGGAATGAATTTGTCTAAAACCATAAAGGGTTATAACGACTTTATGGGAAGTAGGTTATAACGGCTTTATGGAAGGTTAAGAGAATGGTTTTCTCTAATAATGTAAACAAATAAATAACTTGAAATAAGGAAGGGCAATTTGATTTAAAGGTATCACTTGCTTAAAGTTTTAAAGTAAGGGTCACTTGATTTAGAAGCCGAGAAATGTATTTCTAAAAGTGTAGTGACTTATGTGAAATGTAAGCAAGCCTTGATACTACGGGTGTTAGTATCTTGGGGTTTTATATGAAAAGGAATCTTTTGAAAAGAATGGAAGTACGTAGTACTTAGGGTTAAATTCCCGGATTTGTTTTATGTGAAACGAAAAGTGCCTTGAGTATATAAAATGAAAGTCTAAAGATTTTATGAACTTGCCTATGCTTGCTTGTGATAGCCTTGAGTGTAAGTATTATATGTTTACGCTGTCGTGACTCTCAGTTGGAGGGCCGGCTGTCTTGTTGTGAATTTACTTGGACGTACCGACAGTGACAGAGGCTTCCACGGGTATGCTTCCATTGTGATTGATCCTTGGACATGCTTATACGATGTGGGATTCCGGGGCATGCGACCAGGATGCGGGTTAGATTCCCGGATTGTTCTTATTACTCCTTGGACATGCTTATACAATGAGGGATTCCGGGGCATGCGACCAGGAGGCGGGTTAGACTCCCGGATTTGTTTTATTACCCATGGCCATGCTTATACGATGAGGATTACGGCGTGCGACCATGTTATGTACGACTATTACTCCATGGACTAGCTCCCCATGAAGACATGTACCCGAGATGAGGGATTCCACGGGCATGTTATATACGATTATTACCCTATGGCCATGCTTATACGATGAGGGATTCTGAGGCATGCGATCATGTTATGTACTAATACCCCATGGATTAGCCCTCCATGAAGTCATGTACCCGAGATGAGGGATTCCACGGGCATGAGATATATATGTATTGTATATGTGTACGCCGACAGTGAGGTAGGATGCCACGGGCGCGTCACATGGTTATATGTTACACTTACGGCTGTCGGCAGTGACGGGGGATTCCACGGGCAGGAGATATATATATGTATGGTATATGTGTACGCCGACAGTGAGGTGGGATGCCACGGGCGTGTCACATGGTTATAGTTTACACTTACAGCTGTCGGCAGTGATGGGGGATTCCACGGGCACGCTTTGATATTTGTGGGCTTAAGACCCTTACTGGACTATGTGATGATAATTGAGGGCTGGTGTCCGTAGCTCTGTGTGACTATTGTTCATGTGTTGAAATAGTCTCTAAAAGGTAAAACTGACTTTCATTACTTTCACCCGGCAAGGCACGGTGTCTTTATTATTTTGGTTATCATACATGTCTCGACTTTATATAGATGGTATGATTTCATTCTGATATTTTCGATTTCACATACTTGGTACATATTTCGTCTTGACCTCGCCGGGCTGCGTTCATGTCCGCGAGTTTAGGTACTGATTGTGGATCCGCGAGCTTAGGATCTGGTTCAACATTTTGAGATGGCTCGATGTTGGAGCTTGTCGTCATGGTTATGTATATTGGTGATGCGGCGGGGCCTTGTCGTCATAGTATTTGTCCAAATCTTAGAGTGCATGTATTCATCCGTAATTTGGGTGGCTAGAGTTGTTTTTACATTGTTAAACAGTGTATACCCTTTCGGGTAATTTTTTTATGTTATGGCAGCCTTATCGGCTTGGCCTTAGTTTAAAAAAAATGTGTTATTTATCTTCCGCAGTTTATTATGTTGTATGAATATAAGGGTGCCCAGGTAGGGCACCAGACGCGGCCCGAGGTCGGGTCGTGACAAGTTTCTTGCCAAATTCTTTCCTCCATCCAAAGCAGTCAGGCTCAGAGGTGAGTTGAATAACTTTTATCAGCTGGAGGGAGAATCACTATATGATGCATGTGAGCGGTTTAAGGATTTGCATAGGAAGTTCCCACATCATGGGATTGCGAAGTGGATGCTAGTCCACATATTGTACAATGGGATGTGTGGTACAACTCGTACCATTATTGATGTTGTAGCAGGAGGGACGTTCATGAGAAAGAGTGCCAATGATGCACATGATTTGCTAGAAGACGTGGCCACAAACAACCATCAGGGGGCCGAGGAGAGAGCAATAAACAGCAGGAAAGTGGTTGGGATTCATGAGTTGGATGCTATCACTGCATTGACTGCGTATGTGGCCACTTTGACAAAGCAGATGCAACAGAGTACCATGTCAGTTAAAGCGGTTCAGACACTAGTGAGTTGTGAAATTTGTGGGGGTCCCCATACTTTTGATAGATGCACAGATGTGCATCCAAACAATGTACCTATGGAGCAGGTTCATGCAGTTGGGAATTTTCAGAAGCTCTACAACAATGCATTCTCCAACACATGTAATCAGGGGTGGAGAAATCACCCAATTTTTTTGTGGAAGAATGACCAAAGGCAACAACCACAATTTCAGTCCTTATCCTCACAGCAGTTCAGCCCACCAGCCCCACTAGAGAAGCCAGATGACATAAAAGTAGCACTGTTGACCTTGGCCAACTCCCAGACTCAATTCATGGCAGAAACCAGGTCATCACTTTCGTCTTTGGCCAATACCTAGACACATTTATAACAGAGACCAAGAAGTTCATGACAGAAACAAGATCCTCTATTAGGAACTTGGAGACTCAGGTGGGGTAGTTGGCAGGGAAGTTGAATGACAGACCTCAAGGGACTCTCCCTAGTAATACAGTGATGAACCCAAGGGAGCAGTGTCAGGAAATCAGCCTAAGAAGTGGTAAAAAGTTAGAGCAGATGGCACCCCAACCAGTGGTTGAAAAAGAGAAAGAGGTGGAGAAGACATTTGATGCAAAGAAAAAGGGGGTTACTGATGACCGCCCTATTTTAGAAAAAGCTCCACCAGCAGTCATGAGGGAATATACAGACATAATTTCTTACCCTCAAATACTTTCGAAGAAGGCTCTGGACAAACAGTTTTTGAAATTCTTAGAGGTATTTAAAAAACTGCACATTAACCTTTCTCTTCATGGAAGCCTTGGAGCACATGTCAGCGTATGTCAAATTCATGAAAGAGATACTCTTTAAAAAGAGGAAGCTGGCAGACTATGATACAGTGGTGCTGACAGAGGAGTGCAGTGCAATCTTGCAGAAGAAACTTCTCTCTAAGTTGAGAGACCCAGAGAGTTTCACTTTACCTTGCACTATAGGGAATGTGACATGTAAGCGGGCGTTATGTGATTTGGGGGCAAGTATCAATCTTATGCCCCTCTTTGTATTTAAAGACTTGGTTTGGGGGAAGAAAATCCAACCACAGTCAATTTACAGCTAGCAGATCGCTCAGTCGTGCATTCTCAAGAAATAATTGAATATGTATTGGTGAAAGTGGACAAATTTATCTTACCTGCTGATTTAGTCATTCTTGATATGGAGGAAGATGAGAATATGTCAATGATCCTTGGGAGACCATTCCTATCCACAGGGAGAGCCCTCATTGATGTTGAAAAGGGGGAATTAAAGCTCAGAGTCCAAGGTGAGGAAATGGTATTCAAAGTTTGCAGACCACCCCCTGAGCCACAAACCAATGATAGATGCTTTGCTATTGGGATAGTTAACAAGTTTGTGCCTGAGAAAAGTCTCACAAGTACTGATGCTCGTGAGGTCTCATTAAAGCAGCGTGAAGAACTTGATAGTAAGACTTCTAAACCACAAATGATGAAAAAGGAATGAACTCTTCTGACCTTAGCACTATGAAGAAGAAAATGAGAAGGAGGAAGAGAATGGTGCTGAAATGGATATGCGGAGGGGATACTCTACCCCTTGATTGAGTAATAAAACTGTGTCCGGCTAAAATACGTTAAAGATATCGCTACTTGGGAGGCAATCCAATATTTTAGTTATGTTATTTCAATTTTTGTTTTAGTTATTTTATTTTGTCTTGAACAGTCTCACGTATAGGTTTCTTGTCTTATGTTTTTGGATGTCAGGTGGTGCTGAAATTCGAAAAATTGAGCACATTGTCGTGGCGCCAAAATGCAGGGCCACGACGCCAGAAGTTCAGAGAGCCCAGATGATGTGTAATTTTAAGAATTTCCACCCAGACCTCCGTTATGACCACTATGTTGTGTCAGTAAGTTGTCCCTTTATTTTTAGTTTTTACACATTGGGGACAATGTGTCGATTAAGTTTGGGGGGGTTTTGTTATTTTGTATTATTATTTTGTTTTGGGTCTTTTTGTTTTCTTTTTGGTTGTGTTTTATGTGTTTGTGAGTCATAATTTTTTTTATGGATCAAGCATGTTGTAGTTACTAAAGATATTGAGTGGATAAAGTGGGATAATGTAATGGAACTGAAAGCAAACAAATCTGTGTGCTTAAGTTAGATATGCCAAAAATTCCTGACATCTAATTATTTGAGATATTTATGTTTAGCCTATGTGTGTCAGTTATGGAAAAAAAGGTTGAAAAAATGTCTAGAACATCTGTTTGCTTGTTATTTGAGGCGAAATAGTTAAGATATACATGTTTAGGAAATGATTCAGGCATTTTTGATAGCCCTTCTACCGTTCATTACCTACACTGACATAAATTGTATCACTAGTCAGCCCCTTTGAGCCTAAATAATATTTTTGTTTGACACCCTATGATTCCCTAAGTTGTGTCATAAGTGATAATTAAAAAATATTGGGATGAAAAGTGTTGAAAAAGCAATAAAAAGAGTGAAAGTTTGATGCACCCCAATGAAAAATATGCAAAAGTTGAAGTTTGGGGGTGCTTGTTATTAATAATGTGTCTCATTCTCTCGAAAGAAAAGAGGGGGAAAAATAAGTATGAGACTAAAAAGAAAGTCAAAAAGAAGGAAACATGAGTTGAATGGAAAATGCTTATGGTACGTAATTGAGCCTAAAATGTCTATTTTTACCTACCCCTGCCTAAAGCCTACATTACAACCCTTGAAAGTCCTGATGATCTCTAATGTGTATGTCTATGATTAGTGGAGAATAACAAGTAAACAGGTCTATAGAATTTTGGGAAAGATGGAATGAAATTGCATGCATAGATTAAATGTTTATATTTCCATTGGTTATGATCTAAGTGAATTTGCAAAATATCTAACTTGAAATTCTAGATTGTTAAATATTCATGCTATGTATGTTCTAACATATTATCCCAGTTTTCGTCCATGATTTTGAGGAAGCGTTATTATAGCTACTCGATCCATTTCATTGAGTTTTTTTTTTTTTTGTTTAGTGCTTTACTCGAAGGGCGAGTAAAATATAAGTTTGGGGGTGTTTGTTGAGTGTATTTTATACACACTTTTGAGTCTTTTTTAGTTAGTATTTTACTCTTTTCGTTTGCGTTTAGTATAGTATTAGGTTGGTTTTCCTTTCTTTTGAGTCACATCAATCATAAAGGAAGAAGTACATAATAGAGGATGAGATGAGCTTAATTGAGATAGAATTGCACACTAAAAGTCCAAGGAATGAAGCCTAAGAAGTCCCGGGAAGCACGAAAGAAATCTGACAAAGTCCGGACGAGAAAATGACGAAAGATCGCAAACACCGAAAAAGGACGCCACCAGCGCCAGCCAGTAGCGTCGTGGCACCCAAAGTACTGTGAGGTCTGATTTTCAATTGGCAGAGGCGGCGCCGAAGCGGAATTTCTGATTTCGGGGCCGAATCTTGACAGGGTTAAAAGGGTCCGAAACATAATTTTTCTCAGCTATAAAATCCCTAAACCCTTTCATTACCATATCATACTTGGTGGAGGCAATAAGGAGGCAAACACAAGATTGGAGACTACTCTTGTTCAAGTTCTTTCTTTTCCCTTATTTTTACTTCAACTTATGTTAGATTTTGTATTAGTTCTTAGCATGATATTGTCGAGGAGCTAATCACTTTAGTAGAGTTTTCCGTCGAATCTTCTTGAAGCTCTTTCATATAGTTAATGCATAGTTATTGAGTTCATCTTCAGCATATTAAGATCTATTCAATATTGTTTTGATTACTTGATAATTAATTGATCACTTATTGTCATAACTTATATGATTTCGAATCGAGATCCGAGAGGGGAGATTTGAATATGCTATAGTTGTTTAGACATAGGTTAAAATCGTTGACGGAAGTACCCCGATACTTGTGTAGTATTCAAGGTTATTGTTCTTAATCCTCCAGTGTGGTAAAATATATCATAAAAATATAGAATATTTCTGCACAAGGTTGAGCTTTTATATATCCTAACCGGAATATAAAACATATTAGTTAACCTACTATCTTAATAAGAAGAAGAATCATTAGCATTGTATTGACACGTGAAAGAGTTGATAGTTGAGGAGATTGAAAGCCCTATTTCCTTCATAACTGTTTAAAACTCAACGTATTATCATTCTTAGTTAATTTCCTGCACTTTACTTAGTTATAATTTTTAGTTTAAAATCTCAAACAAAAGAAAGGTTACCAAATAGATACCATAGATTAAATATTCGGTACTTGGTAAACCAGTCTTTGTGGACGATAACTCGGTCTTACAGATCTTTATTACTTGAACGATACGTACACTTGCGTAAGCATCTAGAAATATCGCAACAGAAGTCGAGTAAGGAACAAGTCAAAATTGTTGAGATTTCACTCCTTAATCATCTACCACAAACTGCCCATCTTTTCCTCAACAACCACAACCAATCGATAAGTATTTCAAGGTAACTCTCTGCTATAAATACAGAGGCTACAATAGTAAATCGATATCCAAAAACATATAGCAAAAATATCAAGAGAGCTCTCGCGAATTCATCTCAGAAAACTGGATCACAAGTGTTGTCTGAGCGTGTCGACAACATTCTGTCCAACATTACAATTGCAGTTTAGATTCTAGATTAACTTTGCATTGAGCAATTGTAATGAGAAGTTGTCTATGTCTATTTAGGTAGGTTTTTCAGGCAGAAGTCATATGCGACTTCAACGTTTAATTTCTTTTCGTTTTATATTATAATCTGTAAAAAAGGAATTTGTATTTTTTTTATATAATTAATATATTAAATACTTTCAATCATTGACCATCATATGTTATATATATTATATAACCTATGTAAATTTGAAACCTTTGTGTTCTTTAATTTCTGTTGTAATTACTCTTCAAAAAATTTTGTTTTTACTGAAGTGTTATCACTGGTGTCGGACGACATTGTGACCGACATTCGAAAACTGAATTGACATTCAAATTAGTTTATTTCCCATTTTATTTTTATTGTTCCATAGCACCCTCCCTTTCATTTAAGAGTGTGATTTTTGTGAGCAAGTAATGATGCAGAAATAAATCATGGTATTGTTTTCAATTTTCGTAGTGCTCTTCTGCTTCTCTTTTATCCTCCTCTTACATAGGTAAATATATATTGATATTTACCTGAGTTGTTTCTTTTGTGATATATGCCAGTGAAAATTATACACAAATATTCAGGGATTAGCTGCAGAGATGTCAATTACAAAAAATACATGTTGACAAAAAGGTAAGGTGACATGAATTATATAGACCGATACCAGTTGACAAAAAAGAAGCCATTTTAGCATGACGACGGGCATACAGAGCTGAATTGACGTCGAATTGGCTAATGTTTCATCCTTTCAGGCTGCAAATGTTCTACATATTCGATATGATTATCTTATAAAGCACCTCTTTGTTTGCAAGATAAACATTAAGGAATTTGCATTCTAATTTTCACAGTTTGATAGTTTATCAACTTCTCTTTTTAAGAAGTACCTATACCTTAGATTCCAAACAAGTACCAAGAATTTCAATTTTTTTTTGTTAATGCCACTATCTGATCAAAACCTTAGCGAGTTCAAAATGTGTTAAACATAAATTTAAATCAGTAAAGTCACCTTGCTAGAAACACTTGATGAATCTATAGGGCAAAATATGTATAAGACAGTTGTACGAATTGTGATGTGACACGTGACAGTTGATGATGAGTCAAGTCTAGGTCAGCTTGAGATGCTACCGGTAGACGCGAGCAACACCGGGGGTGCCAAATGTGTGTGTGGTACCGGTAATTCAGAAGGTCAGGAGAGCCGTTTGAATCATAACGGACAATCGTTACTAAATCGGTCATACGTCTTCTAGCCGATGGCGGATCTTAGAAAGGGCGGGAGGGGGCCACGGCCACCCTCAAATATTTTATTTTTATTTTTTATATATATCTCAAAATATACTATTTTATATAACTCAATTTTTTGCCTTCAATCACAAACCCTAGCCTCCTTTCACACTCTATGTGGTTCATACTTCAACTCTAAATCTTCTTCTTCATATCAATGTAAGTTGATACATAACTGATTTTTTTGTGTAGATTGATTAAGCTCATTTTTCATTGTACTCTTCTTGGGATATTTTTGTTTTTTTTGTTGTTTTTTAGTTCAAATTTTATAGTTTTCATGACCTTATATCAATGTAAGTTCCTTCTTGTTTAGACTTCTCACTGGAGCTAGGTTGCTGCTAGTGATGGTATCGCCGGCGGTAGCTGTGGTAGTCATGGATTCTTGAAATTTCAACCAAATTAAGTAAAGTTCATTTTTTCCCAAAAAAAAACAAAATATCAAATGGATAATTCAAGATTTGTGGGCAAAAAAGCAAAATATGAAAAAGGAGTGTTCAAGATTTGCGAAAAAAGGAAAAGGAAAGACAAAAAAAATCAATAGGATTAGTTGAAAGTAAGCCTTAATAATGAGTTTTTTTAGGAGAAATTTGTATTGAAATATGGTGGGATGTGTAGTTTGGAGATGTTGATGTTATTTTTTTGAGTTGGTTTTAGGTTAATGATTGTGTACAGGGGTGTATCTTGTATATATAACTTAGACAAAATAAGAGATTTTATATTCAGTTTGTGTTCCTATCCAGTTTGCTCGCAGAAAACAGATTAATGTTTTAACAGATTAACTATTTTTTTATGTTTGTTTCTTTGATAATTGATTTTTGTTTTTTAGGAGTGGTAGTTGTGTCACGACCCGATCCCGGGCCCGTGACTGGTGCCTTACCCCGGGCACCCTAGTGATACAACATCAGAGAAAATCAGCGGAAATAAAAACTTAACCATGAAACAAGAGATATGATAATAAAACAGGCCAACCAAACGGTTACCTTCTTGTATAAATAACTAAAAACTTGAACAGTTAAATACTTTTACAAACCCTACCCACAACAGTACTACAGACCTCTAAGAATGTAACCATAACTATGACGGGACAGGGCCCCGCCATACCCCTGAATGTACAAGTAACTACACTGACAGGGGACAATACCAAAGATAAGCCTCCGGAGAAACGGAGCTTCCCAAAATGCTGAACTGTGATCCTATGAGTGAGGATCCACAACCGATGTACTTACTGCGGCATGAACGCACTTCGGGCGAGGTCGACAACAGTACCAAGTATGTGAAACTGAAAATACTGTAAATGAAATCATAGTAGTCTATATAAAACAGGAGATATATATGATAACCAAACTACAGTGCATAATATGTAAGCAGTCACGTCAAGTCAGGGACTCACGCCCTCAAAGTCATCACTCGAATATAGCTATGGGTCTCACGCCCACAACATCAATCATGCCCGTGGAATACCTTCCTCACCGCCAGCCTTCATGATATAATAACACGAAGTACATGAACACGTGTCCCACCTGTGTCATAAAAACCGTACGGGGCAAGTACGAAGGCTAACTACCAGATACCAAAGCCGCATCATCAACTGACCGGGGCAAGTACGAAAGCCAACTACCAGATACCAAAGCCGTACCAACAATACTATACAACCAAACCACGAAGGCGTCACGGTAAGTACGAAAGCCAACTACGGATACCAAAGCCGTGTCACGTGTCGACCGGCAAGTACGAGGGCTAACTACGGATACCAAGGTCAGATCACGAGACTTCGCCACGGCCGAGCACGGCAAGTACGAAGCCAACTACGGATACCAAAGCCGTGTCACGTGGTGGCCGGCAAGTACGAGGGCTAACTACGGATACCAAGGTCAGTATCACGAGACTTTGCCACTAAACCGAGCGGGCAAGTGCGAAGGCTAACTACTGTACCAAGGCCGAATCAGCCACGATATGGGGCAAGTACGAAAGCCAACCACCAGATACCAAGGCCGAATCAGTAAAACCTCATGGAGAGCTAGTCCATGGAATAATGCTATCAACAGGAGCGCACCTGTGGAATCCTCCGTCACACGCCAGAGTGCGTCCAAGTAAGATCATAACAAATCGATCGACCTCCATCGAGAGACGCGGTGGTATAGAAATACAATACTAGCACGACAAGGCTATCACACGCAAACATAGGCAAGTTACACACAACTCAAGGTACTTTTATTTTATGTCAAAAATACGGGTTTCAAACCCAAAAATATAATACCTACTTTCATTCTTTCAAAAAGACCTCTTTTTACGTAAAAGATACTAATACTCGTAGTATCAAAAACACATTTCCTTTTCAAACCAAATTACTTTACTTTCGTAAAAACCTTTACATGACTTTTAAAATCAAGTACTCTATACTTTTTAAACCAAGTGTCTTTCTTTTAAAACAACATCAAGTATAATCTTTAAAACTCAAATACTTACTCTTTTCAAAACAAGTAACCTATACTTAAATCAAGTTACCATTTTAAAACCAATGATAAAACCATTCTTTAGCTTTCCTAAAGTCGTTATAACTAACTTCTCATAAAGCTGTTATAACACTTTATGTTTTAAACCAATTTAAGACAAAACCGTGTCTTTCTTTTAAACCAAAAACTCTTCGATTCCTCAAGTCTCTTTTCTTTTAGCAATCAAGTTCCTTTTAAAGACCAAATACTCATTACTCGCGAATGAGGTTTCACAACTTTCTACACAATTCAAGTTCTTCATCTTTTAAAATCAATAAACCAACCAAATTCACTTAGCACACGTACGTCTACCGTACTACATAGTTCACAACAATCATGCTAGAAAAGATAGGAAGAGGTTCACATACCTCGCGACGATTATCGACAATTAGCAAAACGCTCCACGTACTCTAACCTTGCTCGCCTTTTCCACCCTTCAAGTAGAATACGCTACTCGTAGTACTTCAACCTAAAAAGGCCACAAAACGTCTATCAACCTCTAGATCTCTTCGTAGAATAATTCTAGATACAAGATTCCTTATTCTACGGAAAATTCGGCAGCACCTCCCCCCCCCCCCCCGCAACCACATAAATCTCCTCCTCCAACGAGGCCCGTTACCAAACCAATAATCCCAGGGGGGTTACACGTCTAACCGGACGTGTACAATTCTACCCCACAATAATACTACAAGTCTCATCAGAATACGATCCTATGTAAATCTGTTCAATTCTTTTCCATAATCATTCTACATATAGTATACTCAACTATACATTACTACAACATGTAATATCCAATTACAATAGGGGGATAAAGATCATTACCTCGATAAGCCCAAAATTATCCAAGATATAAGTCGATCCTGAGCAACGTTTAGCTCCAATTCCTTACGCTCCAACCCGCTCCAAGCAACCCTTAGAAGTTTCTAAACAACTTCTCTTAACACTTCAACCAAGCTTATGAAGATTTTCTAGGGTTTCATTTTGCGACTATTGGAATAAAGTAGTATTTCCGGGCTCCTAGTATTGAAATAACTTTGGAATACTAGTAGGGATACTAGGCCAAGGTATTTGGGATTATACAATAATACCCAAAGTATTTTCTACTCAAGTGGGGGAAGGGGGACGAAAACAACTACAAAGGGGAGGGGAGTATTTTGCCTTGGAAGCTTAAGTGTGGGATGAAAATTGTCTTCGACCTAAGGGGGTATATATAGAAGAATCAAGGGTCAAGATTAATGCAAGTGGGTGGTGAGGATGGGTACATGTGTGTGGGTAGTTGGTCAACCAAGTGTTCACCACAAAAATGGGACAAGTGGCTTGCCACTTGTCCCCACTAAAAAACGTCCAAGTGGCACTCTTTTGGCCATGGGGCCACATGGGGTGACACGTGTCGCCCCCATACTCGTCCAAAATATTTCATCTTCCGAAAATATCCGCAATGCCAGAAATCCGAAAAAAATAAAGTGGGCCCCACAAACCGTAAATTCCTCCCGTGGGCCCCACGTGACCAATTTCGGAAATAAAATTTCATAATTCTCAAATATTCCAAAAAGTCTAAATACCAAATCTGGGAATCCAATTCCCTTTAACGAACATTTTTCCTTCACAAAATCCGGAAACTTTTCCGTCGAAAAATCACATCTTTCTTCCTTTCCAATTTTATCGTCAGATTCTCGCACGCACGCCCTCGTATACATACCAGAACTACGGGGTGTAACATTCTTCCCCCCTTAGAAACATTCGTCCCGAATGTTCCTTCTAAGCCTCTAATCATACAAGCGCCGGTATAGTCTTCACTACTATACTTACAAAACCAATTATGCCACACATGGCCATAATATAACATACGCGCAAAACTCAATCCAAGCCAACGAGGAATCACCCCTAACGTGTATAACAACACAAAAACTTCCACCCATGGTCCAAAGGATACTTTCTTCACATCTATACTTATAAAAAGGACACTTCACATCTTCGCCTCTTTTCTTACTTGTCGTACCCTCCTCGTACACTCGAACTCTTCCTCATATACTTACCACATTTCTGTCATTGCTTCAGTTTCCAAAATCTCGGGGTTACTATCTCTAACTTGGTCATCATTAACTGGGAACACTCTGGAGGGATATCCGATTACTCTTCCGAAACATAGCAACATGGAATACCGGACGCATCGCTTCTCCTAAGTCGGACGGTGCTAACTTATAGCAACCCGCCTATTCTACTATTATCTGAAAATGCCCAAAGTACCTCGGGCTAAGTTTCCCCTTCTTTCCAAATTTCGTCACACCCTTCCGGGGTGGTACCTTCAAGAAGACCCACCGTCAACCTGAACTCCAAGTGTCGACGCCGATTATCCACACGACTTCTGTTGACTCTGAGCTGCTAAAAAAACCTCTTCTGGACAAGCTTCACCTTACCCACATCCTGCTGAATCAAGTAGGGACCAACTATCTGAACCTTGCCAACATCGAACCAATCGACCGGCAACCTACACTTTCGTCCATAAAAGGCTTCATAAGGCACCATCCGAATACTAAAATGGTAGCTAGTATAATACTCACTCAACAAGAGGCAAATAACCCTCACAGCTACCCCTGAAATCAAAACACCAGCCCGTAACCTATCCTCAAATATCTGGATAAAATGTGTTGTTCGTCCGTCGGCCCGAGGGTGAATGCAATACTGCGACTCACCTGAGTTCCTAACCCCGCCTGGTAAAACCTCCCAAAAAGAAATAGCCATAAACTGGGCTCTACTGTATGCCATAAAATAAAAGTAGGAACCCCGTGCAGCCTTACAACCTTCCTGATAACATCTCGCATAACTGTTATACCCCGTAGTTCCAGGGTATGTATGTGAGGACGTACGTACGAGAATACGACAGAAATTTTGGAAAGAAAGAAAGATGTGATTTTTTCGACGGAAAAGTTTCCGGATTTCGTGAAGGAAAAAGGTTCGTTAATGGGAATTGGATTCCCAGATTTGGTATTCGGATTTCTTGGAATATTTGAGAATTATGGAATTTTATTTCCGGAATTGGTCACGTGGGGCCCACGGGAGAAATTTACGGTTGTGTGGGGCCCACTTTGTTTTCGAGATTTTGGCCATTATGGATATTTTCGGGAGATGAAATATTTTGGACGAGTAGGAGGGCGACACATGTCACCCCCCTAGGTGGCCTTGTGGCCGAAATTATGTGCCAAGTGGCAAGACAAGTGGCCTTGTCTTGCAAGATATTTTTTAGTTGGACAAGTGGCTTGTGGGGCCCACACACACTTGTCCCCAATCTCAACCACACACTTGCCTTCATCCTAGCCCTTGGTTGTCCTATATATGCACCCTTAGTTGATGAAATCTTCCACACTTAACCATTTCAAGACTTGAAAAACCCTCCATCTCCCTTCATTGTTGCTCTCGTTTTTTGAGCCATTTTCTTGACCTAAATTTGTCCAACAATTCTTAAACTCTCAAGTATTCTTCCCTAAGGTGTTAGGAAGATTGTGTACCAAGAGTTGGAAAAGATTTCACACCCCTAGCCTTGAAGGGATGCCTTGGCCGAAAGTTGTCATCTTTGAAACCTAAGTGTTCTTCACTTTTTGGAGTTGGTTCTTGAAGAGAAGTTGGTTAGGAGCTTCTATGGGTTGCTTGTAGAGGATTGGAACGTAAAGATTTGGAGCTAAGACTTGCTTGGAGCGTTTTGCTATTTGTCGATAATCGTCGCGAGGTATGTGAACCTCTTCCTATCTTTTCTAGCATGATTGTTGTGAACTATGTAGTACGGTAGACGTACGTGTGCTAAACGAGTTTTGGTTGGTTTAAAACATAAGGTGTTATAATAGCTTTATGGGAAGTTAGTTATAACGACTTTATGTAGGTAAAAGAATGGTTTATTGATTTTAGAAGTTAAGAGACTTGATCTTAAAAGATAAGAGACTTAACTTATAAATGACGTTTTATGAAATGTTAAGGACTATGAATTTTTTTTAAAAGTTGTGAAACCTCATTCGTGAGTAATGAGTACTTGGCTTTTAAAGAATAATGTTTTACTGATTTCAGAAATGAGAATAAGTATCGAACAAACCATTGCAGCGTTAATAAAGGAAATGTATTGACTAATTAATTATATTAAAACCAAGAGAAACCTCCATCCGTGATAAGCTAAGATAAGACAAAATTGTATTACATTTCCTAGATCATGGCTGCTTTAATGAGATGGTTATAAACAAGAACAAGCTACTCATACATAAGGCATATGTTACTCAATTGTTTTAAAAGGAGATTACGTTAAGTGATTAAGACTATAATCTATGGAATCTTTCGAAAATAAGAGACTTGAGCATTTGAAATTAGGCAAACTTGAACTTTTGGAAAAGAATGTTGTTACTTGATTTTTAATAAGGAAAGTGTTTTGGTTTACTTGTAAATGTTAGTCACTCTATGTTAATACTACGGGTATCGGGTGACCTTTGTAAAAGAAATGGATCTTTTAAAAGAATTTAACGTATGTAGTACTTTGGGGTTAAAACCTGGACTTGTCATAAAATGAAAGTACCTTGAGTTGTGTGTAACGTGCCTATGTTTGTGTGTGATAGCCTTGATTGTGCAAGTGTTGTATTCTTATGTTACCGCATCTCTCGATGGAGGGTCGGTCGTGTTATTCTTGATCATTTTGGACATACTGACACGATGGGCGGCCCACGGGTATGCTTCCACTATGATAGTCCATGGGCATACTGACTCGATGGATGGTCCACTGCATGCGCCATGATGAGGGTTCGTTTCCACTTGATAGTGTTATTCCATGGACTAGCTCTCCGTGAGGTTTCTGATTCGGCCTTGGTATCCGTGGTTGGCTTTCGCATTGCCCCGCCTCGTGGCTGATTCGCCTTGGTACTGGTAGTTAGCCTTCGTGACTTGCCCCATTCGGTTAGTGGCGAAGTCTCATGACACGGCTCGTACTGTAGTTAGCCTTCAGATTGCCCCGCCAGCTGCTTGGCGCAGGCTTGGTATCTGGTAGTTGGCTTTCGTACTTGCCCCGTGTCAGCTTCGTGGTTTGGTTGTATAGTATTGTTAGTACGGTTGTTATGACACAGGTGGGACCTAGTGTTCATGTGTACTTCTTCGTGTGATTATATCATAGATCGCCGCAGCCGGCGAAGGTATTCCACGCATGATTGATGTTGTGGGCGTGAGACCCATTGTTATACTTGAGTAATGACTTTGAGGCGTGAGTCACGACTTGACATGATCGTTTATATATTATGGATCGTAGTTTGGTTATCATACATGTCTCCCGCTTTATATAGACTATTATGATTTCATTTACGATTTTACGATTTCATACTTGGTACTGTGGTGCGACCTTCCTTCGGCGGGATGCGTTCATGCCGCAGTAGAGGTACACGGTTGTGGATCCTCGCCATGGATCACGATTCAGACGGAAGCCCGTTTCTCGAGGCTTATCTTGTGGTATGTTACCCGAGTGCAGTAGGTTCTTGTACATTCGTGGTATGGCGGGGCCCGTCCCGTCATAGTTGTTGTCACTTTCAGAGGTCTGTAGTAATGCACAAGTGTGGTTGTAAAGGATGTAACTGCTCGATTATGTATATACGCAAGAAGGCAATCGCTTGGGCCTGTTTTATTATCATATCTCTTGTTTCATGTTCATGTTTTTATTTCCGCTGATTTTCTCTGATGTTGTATCACTAGGGTGCCCGGGGTAAGGCACCAGTCACGGGCCCCGGTTCGGGTAGTGACAATAACCCTCTGCCGAGTAAACAGTCCTAACTGAAAGACAAGATGGGCTGACCTCATCGGCCCGGCTACTGGTCGAACGCATCCACGAACTCGTACGATGGTTACCTAACTTGGGCTTAACACCCTCGTGACCCTATCATCTAGCGGGACCACCTCAAACTGACCCCACCACAATCCGGGCTGCGGGTTGACTCGCGATATGGCCTCAACCGACCCATAAAGCTGTTATAACACTTTATGTTTTAAACCAATTTAAGACAAAACCATGTCTTTCTTTTAAACCAAAAACTCTTCGATTCCTCAAGTCCCTTTTCTTTTAGCAATCAAGTTCCTTTTAAAGACCAAATACTCATTACTCGCGAATGAGGTTTCACAACTTTCTACACAATTCAAGTTCTTCATCTTTTAAAATCAATAAACCAACCAAATTCACTTAGCATACGTACGTCTACCGTACTACATAGTTCACAACAATCATGCTAGAAAAGATAGGAAGAGGTTCACATACCTCGCGACGATTATCGACAATTAGCAAAACGCTCCACGTACTCTAACCTTGCTCGCCTTTTCCACCCTTCAAGTAGAATACGCTACTCGTAGTACTTCAACCTAAAAAGGCCACAAAACGTCTATCAACCTATAGATCTCTTCGTAGAATAATTCTAGATACAAGATTCCTTATGTCACGACCCGAAACTGGGCCCGTGACTGGTGCCTTACCCCGGGCACCCTAGTGACACAACATCAGAGTAATCAGCGGAACATAAAACAACAACATGAGATAACAGAAATATAAAACAATAATCAGGAAACTTGCCTTTCGCATATATATAACCATCAACTCTTTTACAAATGAACAAACAATCCTTTTACCAACCCGACCACAACGATTACTGCACTTCTAAGAATGATACGACACAATGGCGGACAGGGGCCCCGCCAAACCCCGAATGTAAACACTTACTACGACAGGACTATACCACCGATAAGCCTCCGAGAAACGGAGCTTCCCAAACGCTGAATCAGGACTCGAGAGCTAGGATCAACGACTGGTGTACCTCAACCTGCGGCATGAACGCAGCCCCCCGAAGGAGGTCAGTACAACAGGTACCGAGTATGTGAAACTAAAAATAAATACTGTAAATGAAATCATAGTAGTCTATACAAAGGGAGACATGTATGATAACCAAACTACGATTCACCGTAAATAAGGCCATGTCAAGTCGTGACTCACACCCTCAAGTCATCACTCAATTTAACAATGGGTCTCACGCCCACAACATCAATCGTGCCCGTGGAATACCTTCCTCACTGCCGGCAGTCTATGATATACAAGCACCAAGGAATACATATGAACACCAGGTCTCACCTGTGTCCTTATAAAACTGTACAGGGTAAGTACGAAGGCATAGCCGACTACTAACACCTACGCACTCAACAAGGTCATAAAGCGTATCATAAGATCTGTCTGCCGTCACATGATCAAAGCCGCCACTTGCCCGCAGATCTAATGCGCGTCTAGTCTCGAACTTCCCGCAGACTCCGCATAGGCCAATCTCATCGCCCGCATGAGGTATTCCCCGCATCGAGGGTAGCTACTCCGGCATCGCCCCGACTTTCGAGTCCGCACGGCCACGCGACCGCATGCCCATAAAGGACGACACTAACTCGAACTCTCGTAGCTCGCATAGGCCCTCAGACCCGCATGAGGTATTCTCGAATCATGGTCCTGCATCACCGAGTCTACCCCCGCATCGGAGGCGCTTAACCCCGGAATCATCTCAAGAGATGAATGCCACAATACTATCATAACTACTGATAGTTAATAAGCACAATCAAGTGAAACACCATTACACAAACATCACAAGATACTAACACACGTAGCATCCTAACACGTTTACTTATCAAAGCAACAAGAAAGTATTACAAGGCTATCACAAACCAATACAATCAAGTTATTCACACAAGGTACTTTCTACTAACAAGTTCGTATCTATCCCCAAAGTACTTCACACATTAAAATCTTAAAAAAGATCTGCTTTTTCACATAAGTCACACAATACGTAGTATAAAATAGAGTGACTGTCCTATTAAGAAAACCAAAACTCTTACCTTTGTAAAATCAAGTAACAACATTATTTTCCAAACGACCAAGTTTGACTAATTTCAAATGTTCACGGTTCTTATTTTAGAAAGGTTTCGTAGTTCATAGTCTTATTCATTTAAGAATATAATTCTCTTTTAAACAACTGAGAAACATAAGCCTTATGTGTGAGTAGGATATTCTTGTTTATAACAATCTTATTACAAGACCATGATCTAGGAAATATCATTTTGTCTCATCTTAGCTTCATGCAGATGGAAGTTTCTACCGGTTTTAATAATACTTAATTATTCAAAACATTTCCTTTATTAACGCCTGCAGTGGTTTGTCGATACACATTCGATTCAAATCAAGAAAGCATTCTTAAGCCGTTATACCTAACTTCCCATAAAGCTAGTATAACTCGTAAGTTTTCAAACACCAAGTATTACTTCTCCTTTCAACATGATTCACAAATCTTTTGAAATACTTCAAGTTCTTTCTTATCATATAACAAGCCGCTTATAGTTCAAATCGATTACCTTTTAAAACCACATGTATTTTCTTACTAACATAAAGTCATATAACCAACTTCCCATAAAGCCGTTATAACACTTTATGTTTTAAACCACCCAAACACATTTAGCACACGTGACGTCACCGTACTACATAGTTCACACATATCATGCTAGAAGAGATAGGAAGAGGTTCACATACCTCGCGACGAGTATCGACTACAGCAAAACGCCCAAGTACTTCCAAACGTCGGCTACCCTTAAGCCACGTAGATCGCGCCACACGTAGTACATCAACCTATAAGGCCACAAGGCGCTTTATTAACATTTAGATCTTATCGTAGAACATTCTACGTAAAATTCAAAGACTCTCCCCGCAACAACAGAAATCTCCTCTCTAATGGCCGCCACAAGCCAACCGGGGGGTTATACATCTAACCCGAATGGGTACAATTCTACTCCACAGTACTACTACACAAGTCTCATCTGAATACGATTCGGATTCTTAGCTTAATTCAAAAGACATTGCCAACTAACCTCGTTCAGTTCTATATATATAGTATACTTTAACTATATTTTCCTACAACATGTAATATCCAATTACAAAAGGGGGACAAGATAGTTAACTCGATAAGCCCATAATTATCCGAGTTTAATGTCGATCCTTAGCAAAGTTTTAGCTCCACCTCCGAGCGCCCAACCCATTTAAACCACCCTTAGAAGTTCTAACCAACTTACACAATACTCCAAACTGACTATGGAGATTTTCCTGAGGTTTCGGTTTTGGATCGACGGAAGTATAATAGTATTTTCTGGCTTTTGTATAAGTGTAACCTTGGGAATACTACAAGGTATTTGGGCCAAGGTATTTGGACATTATAACAATACTAGGAGAGTATTTCTATACCACAACAAGGGGTATTATACGAAAACAACCTAGGCTAGGGGGGGGTACCCCACGGCTAGCAACTCTAGGAGGGGGGGCACTACTCTCGGCTAGCACCCCTAGAGGGGGGGGGTGCTCTCGGCCACAAGGGGGGGAGAGGATTTTACACTTAGAAACATTTAGGAAAGGATGAAGAATTCATCAAAGGGAGAGGGGTATTTATAGCACAAGCCAAGGCCAACCAATGGCCAAGATTGAGCCAAGTGCTACACAAGTGTAGGGCCAAGATATGCCCAAGTGCCCCCTAGTCCCTACTCCTTAAAACCCTCACAAATATCTACCAAAATATCTACCACTTGACCTCCCCAATTCGTCCCATGTGCCGCCCACCTTGCCCACCAATGAGAGGGTGCCAAGTGCCGCCCTCTCGTTGGTCCAAAATGTTCCGTCTCTCGGAAAAATCCGCAAAAATAAGAAAAGACATCGCCGGATTTTTCCCTTCGCATTTTATTTAAAACTTTTCTTCTAAAAACGACTCTAACCGGGTGTTGTGCACAAATGCCATTCGGCCAAGCCACCTAGGCGGGGGTGACACGTGTCACCCTCCTATTGGCCCAAAATAAAACATCTTCCGAAAATATCCATAATGGCCAAAATCTCGAAAACAAAGTGGGCCCCACAAAACCAGTAAATTTCTCCGTGGCCCCACGTGACCATTTTCAAAATAAAATTCCATAATTCTCTAATATTCCAGAAGTCCGAATACCAAACTGGGAATCCAATTCCCATTAACGAACCTTTTTCCTTCACAAAAACCGGAAACTTTTCCGTGGAAAAATCGCCTCTTTCTTCCTTTCCAATCTTTCTGTCGTATTCTCGTACGTACGTCCTCGCATACATACCCAGGAACTACGGGGTATAACATTCTTCCCCCCTTAGAAACATTCGTCCCGAATGTTCCTTCTAAGTCTCAAAACGAACGCGTGCCAGTATAGTCTTCACTACTATACTTACGAAACAATCCTGCCACAGCTGGCCACAGAAATACCCACGCAAAATACCTACATCCAAGTCCACGAGGAAACACCTCTAACATCACCACAAATAATACTACTTTTGTCACTTTGTCGCGAGCCTTGCTCCAACGACCCAACAAATGGTACCGGCCGCACGCGATCATCAAGCCGTCAGACACTGAATTCTTACCATATTTACGACATCGCTTTAGTATCCAAAACTCGGGGTTACTATCTCTAACGTGGTCATCATTAACTGGGAACATTCTGGATGGATCTTCGATACTTTCCCGATCATAACAATACGAAAGACCGGAAGTACTGCCTCCTAAGTCGGACGGCAAAAGCTAACATATAGGCAACCTGGCCTATTCTTCACATGAACTAAAAAGGGCCCCAAGTAACTCGGGCTAAGTTCCCTTTGTTTCCAAAACTCGTCACACCCTAACCGGGGTGGTACTTTCAAGAAGACCGACCGTCAACCTGAACTCTAAGCGTCGTCGCCGATTATCCGCACGATTTCTCTGAGCTGCCAGAACATCTTCTAGACAAGCTTAGACTATCCACTCACTGGAACAAGCCTGAACCAACTAACTGAACCTTGCCAACATCGAACCAATCGACTGGCAACTTACACTTCCGCCCCTACAAGGCTTCAAAAGGCGACATCCGAACACTGAAATGGTAGCTCAAACGCTCCCTCCACAGGAGACAACAATCTCACAACTACCTCAAATCCACGCGCCCGGCGGGCGAATGCGATTCTCGAGACTCACTGAGTTCTTAACACATGCTTGGTAAAACTTCCGAAACAAAAACAGTAACTGGCTCCACTGTCATCGTCATAAGGTGAAGGTAGGCACCCCGCAGCCTTACAACCTTCTCGATAAATCAACATCGCCAAGTGAGCGGTCCCCGATCAAGAACACGATGGGCTGCTTCATCGCCCACCACCGGTCGAACGCATCCACGAACTCGTACGTTGGTTAACTAAACTTGGGCCTAGCACCCTCGTGACCCTACCACAAGGCGGGACCACCACAACCAGACCCCACCGCCATACATGCCGCGGGTTGACCCGCAACGTGGCCTCAACCCGACCCGGCAACGCGCACAATACTAGCTCCCGATCGGAACAATCTCACTAATCACGTTACGAAAACCTAGCGGTCTTCTTAGCTCGACTACCTTCTTTCAAATCACGCTACTCAGGGACTTATCCCACGAACATAGCTCACGTGCACTATGCACTCCTATAAGGGTCAAACATAACACTACACCTTTCTCGAGATGGCCTTACCTCTAAGGTCTTTGCGTATAAAGCTCTAAGGCTCACACTTTCTCTATCCTCCAAAATCTTACTCGGTTAACCCACCATGATTTCTAATCACAACTAACACACTGCTATCAGAACATAGCACTTAAGGTATACTCACCTTGAAAGTTACCGAAGGACCTTGCTGCTCTGGCCCTCTTCTGCTGTCCTTGGTTAACCCGTCGATCTCTACGCTGCTCGCGCATAAGCCCGCATACGTGCCATGCTCAAGGCCTAATCGAAGGATTACTCTTGCACAACCTTCTTAGGTAGTCATCAAGACTCGCGATACATCGGTATACTCTCGTAGCCAAATCCATAGCTAGTAACAAGGTTGTCTCTTGCAATCTATATTCTCGGTTCGGCCGTGGAACCAAGGTTCACATATCATGGTCGCAGTAGAACCGCCGTCGCCATTCTTAAACTCTTTGGGGCTAGTAACGTCGCAGAAATCCCGAATGAAGCACTACCCTAGGTAATGATTGGGCTGCGCTCTCACAACCCTCGTATTCTACTCGCGGCCTCGGCCGCTTGCCTCCCGGGCGGGTTGCCTACGCGAGGCATAGCGGTAAGGGAAAGAAATACGTTTAGAGGTCCAACTTAAAACACACTCTAAGGCACGCACTCGAGTGAGAAGAATAGAAACCAATCCTAAATATCCTATAGCCTCACGATTATTGGCGTGGTGCACAACACACCGATAATCAAGACTTCATCGGATACGATGCAGTAGACACTTTCCGAGGATTAATCGCTCGATACCACTTTTGTCACGACCAAATCGGGCCCGGATCGTGCCTTACCCCGCACCCTAGTGACACAACATCGCAGAGTAATCACGAAACATAAAACAACAACGTGAGATAACGAAATATAAAACAATAATCAGGAAACTTGCCTTTGGCATATATATAACCATCAACTCTTTTACAAATGAACAAATTTTAACTTTTTACCAACCCACCACAACAAGATTATGCACTTCTAAGAATGATACGACACAATGGGCGACGGGGCCCCGCCAAACCCCCGAATGTAAACACTTACTACGCAGGACTATACCATCGATAAGCCTCGGAGAAACGGAGCTTCCCAAACGCCGAATGTGACTCGAGAGCTAGGATCAACGATCGATGTACCTCAACTCGCAGATGAACGCACTTCGGGCGAGGTCGATAACAGTACCGAGTATGTGAAACTAAAAATAAATCATCGTAAATGAAATCATAGTAGTCTATACAAAGCGGAGACATGTATGATAACCAAACTACGATTCACCGTAAATAAGCGCCATGTCAAGTCGTGACTCACACCTCAAGTCATCACTCAATTTAACAATGGGTCTCACGCCACAACATCAATCGTGCGTGGAATACCTTCCTCACCGCCTATGATATACAAGCACCAAGGAATACATATGAACACCGTGTCCCACCTGTGTCCTAATAAACTGCATGCAGGTAAGTACGAAGGCATAGCCGACTACTAACACCTACAGCACCAACAAGGTCATAAATCGTATCATAAGATCTGTCTGCATCCACATGATCAAAGCCGCCACTTGCCCGCAGTATCTAATGCGCGCGTCTAGTCCCGAACTTCCCGCACTCCGATAGGCCAATCTCATCGCCCGCATGAGGTATTCCTCGCATCGAGGGTAGCTACTCCCGCATCGCCCCGACTTTCGAGTCCGCACGGCCACGCGACCGCATGCCCATAAAGGACGACACTAACACGAACTCTCGTAGCTCGCATAGGCCCTCAGACCCGCATGAGGTATTCTCGAATCATGGTCCTGCATCACCGAGTCTACCCCGCGTCGGAGGGCGCTTAACCCGGAATCATCTCAAGAGATGAATGCCACAATACTATCATAACGACCGATAGTTAATAAGCACAATCGCGGAAACCCCTTACACAAACATCACAAGATACTAACACACGTAGCATCCTAACACGTTTACTTATCAAAGCAACAAGAAAGTATTACAAGGTTATCACAAACCAATACAATCAAGTTATTCACACAAGGTACTTTCTACTAACAAGTTCGGTATCTATCCCCAAAGTACTTCACACATTAAAATCTTAAAAAGATCTGCTTTCTTTCACATAAGTCACACAATACCCGTAGTATAAAATAGAGTGATTGTCTTTTAAGAAAACCAAAACTCTTACCTTTGTAAAATCAAGTAACAACATTATTTTCCAAACGTCCAAGTTTGCCTAATTTCAAATGTTCACGCTTCTTATTTTAGAAAGGTTTCAGAGTTCATAGTCTTATTCATTTAAGAATATAATTCTCTTTTAAACAACTGAGAAACATAAGCCTTATGTGTGAGTAGGATATTCTTGTTTATAACAATCTTATTACAAAGACCATGATCTAGGAAATATCATTTTGTCTCATCTTAGCTTCATGCGGATGGAAGTTTCTCTGGTTTTAATAATACTTAATTATTCAAAACATTTCCTTTTATTAACGCCGCAGATGGTTTGTCGATACACATTCGATTTCAAATCAAGAAAGCATTCTTAAGCCGTTATACCTAACTTCCCATAAAGCTAGTATAACTCTTAAGTTTTCAAACACCAAGTATTACTTCTCCTTTCAAAATGATTCAAAAATCTTTTGAAATACTTCAAGTTCTTTCTTATCATATAACAAGCCAGTTATAGTTCAAATCAGTTACCTTTTAAAAACCACATGTATTTTCTTACTAACATAAAGCTGTTATAACCAACTTCCCATAAAGCCGTTATAACACTTTATGTTTTAAACCACCCAAACACATTTAGCACACGACGCTCACCGTACTACATAGTTCACACATATCATGCTAGAAGAGATAGGAAGAGGTTCACATACCTCGCGACGAGTATCGACTCATAGCAAAACGCTCCAAGTACTTCCAAACGTCGGCTACCCCTTAAGCCACGTAGATCGCGCCACACGTAGTACATCAACCTATAAGGCCACAAGGCGCTTATTAACATTTAGATCTTATCGTAGAACATTCTACAGAAAATTCGGCAGCACCTCCCCCCCCCGCAACAGCGTAAATCTCCTCCTCTAGCGGGGCCGGCTACCAAGCCAACCAGGGGGGGGGTTATACATCTAACCCGAACGGGTACAATTCTACTCCACAGTACTACTACACAAGTCTCATCTGAATACGATTCATTTCTTGAGCTTAAGTCAAAAGACATTGCCAACTAACCACGTTCAGTTCTATATATATAGTATACTTTAACTATATTTTCCTACAACATGTAATATCCAATTACAAAAGGGGGACAAGATAGTTACCTCGATAAGCCCATAATTATCCGAGTTTAATGTCGATCCTTAGCAAAGTTTTAGCTCCAACTCCGAGCGCTCCAACCCGCTCTAAACCACCCTTAGAAGTTCTAACCAACTTCTACACAATACTCCAACGGACTATGGAGATTTTCCTAGGGTTTCGGTTTTGTGACTGACGGGAAGTATAATAGTATTTTCTGGGCTTTTGTATAAGTGTAACCTTGGGAATACTACAAGGTATTTGGGCCAAGGTATTTGGACATTATAACAATACTAGGAGAGTATTTCTATACCACAACAAGGGGTATTATACGAAAACAACCTAGGCTAGGGGGGGGGGGTACCCCACGGCTAGCAACTCTAGGAGGGGGGGCACTACTCTACTAGCACCCCTAGAGGGGGTGCTCTACCACAAGGGGAGAGGATTTTACACTTAGAAACATTTAGGAAAGGATGAAGAATTCATCAAAGGGAGAGGGGTATTTATAGCACAAGCCAAGGCCAACCAATGGCCAAGATTGAGCCAAGTGCTACACAAGTGTAGGCCAAGATATGCCCAAGTGCCCCTAGTCCCTACTCCTTAAAACCTCACAAATATCTACCAAAATATCTACCACTGACCTCCCGATTAGTCCCATGCGCGCCCACCTTGCCCCACCAATGAGAGGGTGCCAAGTGCGCCGCCTCGTTGGTCCAAAATGTTCCGTCTCTCGGAAAAATCCGCAAAAATGAGAAAAGACATAGCCGGAATTTTCCCTTCGCAAGTTATGCAAAACGTTTCGTCGAAAAACGACTCTAACCGGGTGTTGTGCACAAATGCCATTCGTAAGCCACCTAGCGGGTGACACGTGTCACCCTCCTATTGGCCCAAAATAAAACATCTTCCAAAATATCCATAATGGCCAAAATCTCAAAACAAAGTGGGCCCCACAAAATCAGAATTTCTCCGTGGGCCCCACGTGACCATTTTCAAAATAAAATTCCATAATTCTCTAATATTCCAGAAGTCGAATACCAAACGGGAATCCAATTCCCATTAACGAACCTTTTTCCTTCACAAAACCGAAACTTTTCCGTGGAAAAATCGCCTCTTTCTTCCTTTCCAATCTTTACGTCAGATTCTCGCACGCACGCCCTCGCATACATACCGGGAACTACGGGTATAACACCTTATTCTACGAAAAATTCGCAAAGACCTCCCCGCATGACCACATAAATCTCCTCCTCCAACGAGGCGTTACTAAACCAATAATCGGGGTTACACGTCTAACCGGACGTGTACAATTCTACCCCACAATAATACTACAAGTCTACTGTAAATACAGTTCAATTCTTTTCCATAATCATTCTACATATAGTATACTCAACTATACATTACTACAACATGTAATATCCAATTACAATAGGGGGATAAAGATCATTACCTCGATAAGCCCAAAATTATACAAGATATAAGTCGATCCTGAGCAACGTTTAGCTCCAATTCCTTACGCTCCAACCCGCTCCAAGCAACCCTTAGAAGTTTCTAAACAACTTCTCTTAACACTTCAACCAAGCTTATGAAGATTTTCTAGGGTTTCATTTTGCGACTATTGGAATAAAGTAGTATTTATGGGCTCCTAGTATTGAAATAACTTTGGAATACTACTAGGGATACTAGGCCAAGGTATTTGGGATTATACAATAATACCCAAAGTATTTTCTACTCAAGTGGGGGAAGGGGGACGAAAACAACTACAAAGGGGAGGGGAGTATTTTGCCTTGGAAGCTTAAGTGTGGGATGAAAATTGTCTTCAACCTAAGGGGGTATATATAGAAGAATCAAGGGTCAAGATTAATGCAAGTGGGTGGTGAGGATGGGTACATGTGTGTGGGTAGTTGGCCAACCAAGTGTTCACCACAAAAATGGGACAAGTGGCCCCACTAAAAAACGTCCAAGTGGCACTCTTTCGGCCATGGGGCCACATGGGGGTGACACGTGTCGCCCCCCTACTCGTCCAAAATATTTCATCTTCCGAAAATATCCATAATGCCAAAAATCCGAAAAAAATAAAGTGGGCCCCACAAACCATAAATTCCTCCCGTGGGCCCCACGTGACCAATTTCGGAAATAAAATTTCATAATTCTCAAATATTCCAAAAAGTCTAAATACCAAATCTGGGAATCCAATTCCCTTTAACGAACATTTTTCCTTCACAAAATCCGGAAACTTTTCCGTCGAAAAATCACATTTTTCTTCCTTTCCAATTTTACTGTAGTATTATCGTACGTACGTCCTCGTATACATACCCTGGAACTACGGGGTGTAACAAGTTGGTACGATCGTCCAACTTAAGAAAATTGATTCAATTTGTTGGCTCACATTTCAAGCTTGTGCTTTTAGAGGCCATGACGAATCACTGAGATAAAAATAAAGAGCTAACTTTCTTAAAATTATCAAACTCTTATTATTTTGGGCAAGAACCGCCACCGCCCCCCTTAATATTTTGGGCAAGATCTGTCACTACTCCTAGCAGAGTTTAATGGCATTTATGGAGATAATAATTGCCTAATTATTACAACATTAATTTTCATGTATTAATGAGAGCATATTTCGTGGGGTGTGTATCCGTATAGTTCATGTATAAATAGGACACATAGCTCCATTGTAAGGGATCATATTCAAGTTATTACAATACACTTCCTCACTTTCTCTGGATTGATGTGCTTTAATACAAGTCGTGGTGACTTTGCCTAGAAGTTATCACAAGACTCAGACTAATTATTGTTGTACATTGTCTTTATATTGCCTGTTCATAGTATATTTTATCTAGCATGTTGTGCGCGGAAGAAATAAATACCAATAAATAGCGGTATAGGATTTATCAAAGCGATACAACAAAACACACAGATATATGTGGTTCGACAATTTGCCTAATGCCACGTGAGGCAGTAGATATTATTAAACAGAGTAAGAAATATACAGAGTACGAATATAAATTTTACACTAATAATATTTCTCAGGTGTTTTCCAAAGTGTTTCCCCAATACTCACATATACTCTCTTATACATAATGAGTATTTTCTCTCTTTCTCTCAACAGATAGCTCTCTCTTTGATGATTTTGGGATGTTAAGATTATACAACAATATCATTTATTTATAGATGAGGAAATTCCCCCTCTTCTACACATATAATGCATGAAGACATGCACATAAGTCTTCAATGGTGGATGGTCTAACTCTTCAACAATGATGGCTTCAACAAATATGGCTTCAACAAAAGGGGCTTGACATTTGAGCCAATATTCAACAATCTCCACCTTGGTGAAATGTTCATAACACTGCCTCCAAACGCGCCATCGGCGCTCTAAGCTCAAGAGATGTTGATCAAGTTTAGATAATGTTGAAACTTGATCCCGATAACCACTTTCGTAAGCATATATGCAGGGTTATCTGCAGCCTCAACTTTCTGAAGAATGACATTCCCTTCAGCGATGATTTTTTGAATAAAATGAAATTGAACATAGATGTTCTTTGTGTGACCGTGATGGACTTGGTTCTTTGCCAAATAAATTGCACTCTGACTATCGAAGAAAATCTTCACGTTCTTCTGAACAATTCCCAAATCCTTGGTCAACCCGTGAAGCAACATAACTTCTTTTAATGCTTCAGTTACAGCCATATACTCTGCCTCTGTAGTAGACAAAGCGATAATTGACTGCAATGTTGATCTCCAACATACTGGTCCTCCTGCCATTATGAACACATAGCCAGTAGTAGATCGACTCTTATCTAAATCTCTAGCATAGTCAGAATCCACGTATCCGACTAGGTGTTTGTCACGACCCGACCCCGGGCCCGCGACTGGTGCCCTACCTGGGCACCCCTGTCAGGTATAAATCAGAGAATAGCAGCGGAACATACATATAACTTAGACAGTAAACAACAACAGGCTAGCCGATAAGGCCACCTTCCGTAAAAAAAAACATACTCAATCCAGAAATAACAAAGATAATTTTTATTTGTTTACAACCCAATCCACAATGTGACTCTGCACTTAAGAATAACAACTCAAGTGACGGGCCCCGCCATACCCCGAATGTACAATAACCGACAATACCGTGGATAAGCCTCGAAATGAAGGAGCTTCTCAGCGGTGAACAGTGATCCTAAGAGCGAGGATCAAGAACTTGTACTACTGCGGCGTGAACGCGGCCCAAGGAGAGTCGATGCAACATGTACCAAATATGTGAAATGCATCAGAATGAAATCATAAGTCTAAATAAAACTGGAGACATGTATGATAACTCAATTAACAGTACACTGTGTCTTACTAACAATGAGAGTAAATAGGAGTATACTTACAATATAAAGTAGGAAAGCTCACGATCAAAGCAGGACCACCCGCCCGCAGTGTCATTAAGCAATCCTATTCCTGGGACTATTTCACCCGCATAGATCCAGTGGACCCGCGTGAGGTATTCCTCGCATGGGACTATTTCACCCGCATAAGCCCTTACGGACTCGCATGAGGTATTCCTCGCATAGGCTGGACCCGCCCGCATGGGACTATTTCACCCGCATAAGCCCTACGGACTCGCATGAGGTATTCCTCGCATCGTGGGTAGCAAATCCACGGAAATATACAATGCCACAAACCCGGGGAATGACCCCGCAACGATTAATATATCACTAGCACAAATCCGGCTACTACACATAACATAAGCACTACCGGCTTATCATACAATACATAAGCAAGTTAAGAAATCCCCTAACTTCTTATTATTCTTGTTTATATACACTCTCATTTTAGTTTACCTAAGGCACTATCATGTCTTTTTTATAAAAATCCGGGAATTTAACCCAAAGTACTACGTACTTCTATTCTTTTAAAATGACTCATTTCATTATACAACTTCCAAGATACTAATAACCGTAGTATCAAGTTACAATTACTTTTCAAAACAAGTCAAAATACTTTTTAGAAATAAAATTAGGCTTCTAAATCAAGTGACTTCTTTTCTTGTAAAAACCTTAGGCAATTGATGCCTTTAAAACAAATTGCCTTTCAAATAAATCAAGCCATTTATCTTTCCATAAAGCCAATATAACCAACTCCCCATAAAGTCGTTATATTCACTTTATACCTTAGTCAAGTACAATTTCCTTTCCAAGGGACTTATACATTTAAAAAATGAAACAAGTATCACATTCTTTAAAACTCTTCAAGTCCCTTAACCTACTTAATTTACTTAGAGTAAACCACTCGTTAAACTTTCCATAAAGCTATTATAACCAACTTCCCATAAAGTCGTTATACTAGCCTTATACATTAGCAAATTACATTCTTTCCTTATAACCAAGAGACTTAAACTTTCCCACAAAACAAGTATTAAAATACTTTCAACATACTTAAAGTCTCTTAACTTTTGAAAACCAAGATATCCTTAATATTTAAACAAGTGAGTTAAATCCCTAACTCAAACCACTTGGGCATTCTTTAAAATAAGCCAAGGATATCAAATAAACTAGATTGTCAAAATCTTGTACGTCTACCGTACTATACATTTACAACTTAATCATGCTCAAGAGATAAGAAAGTTCCACATACCTCTCCGGTTTAATCCACTTGCTAAGTCCAATCGCCGTACGTAGTATGTCAACCTATAATGACCATAGTACGTCTATAAATTTCTAGTTTCAAACGTAGAATATTCCAAGTGCAAGTCACTAAATTCTACGGAAAATCTGACAAAGACTTCCTTTGATTTTACTAACTTTGCCACATTTTCCAAGGTCGAAATACAATAACCAAACAGCCCCAATTGGCTCACAACAATATAGAAGGTAATCCAATGCAAATGAATAACCAAACAGCCCCAATTGGCTCACAACAATATAGAAGGTAATCCAATGCAAATGAATAACCAAACGATTTCAATTGGCAATAATAATAATATGAAGGTAATCCAATGCAATTGAATAACCAAACAGCCCCAATTGGCTCACAACAATATAGAAGGTAATCCAATGCAAATGAATAACCAAACAGCCCCAATTGGCTCACAATAATATAGAAGGTAATCCAATGCAATTGAATAACCAAATGTTTCTAATTGTGTCACGACCGATTCTGGGCCGTGGTAGTGCCTTACCCGCACCCTGGTGATACAACATCGAGTAATCAATGGAACATAAACGATACAAGACATATTATGAAATATGAAACAATAATCTGAGAAAAACTTGCCTTTCGCATATATAAAAATGACAACTTTTTCAACATGAACGCTTTAATCCTTTTTACAAACCCCGCCACAACAAGATTTCTGCACTCTACGAATGATATGACAACCATGGCGGACAGGCCCCGCCAAACCCCGAATGTAAACACTTACTACGACGGGACTATACCACCGATAAGCCTCCGAGAAACGGAGCTTCCTAACGCAAATCGTGACTCGAGCTAGGATCAACGACTGGTGTACCTCAACCTGCGGCATGAACGCACCAAGGAGGTCAAGACAACAGTGCAGAGTATGTGAAATCAAAATACATATCGTAAATGAAATCATAGCGATCATATAAAGCGGAGACATGTATGATAACCAAACTACGATTACAACAAAGCGGCCATGTCAAGTCGTGACTCACGCCCTCAAGTCATCACTCAAGTATAACAATGGGTCTCAGGCCCACAACATCAATCATGCCCGTGGAATACCTTCCTCACTGCCGGCAGTCTATGATATAAAAGCACCAAGGAACACACATGAACACCAGGTCCCACCTGTGTCATCATAAAACTGTACGGGGTAAGTACGAAGGCATAGCCGACTACTAAAACCCACAGCACCAACAAGGTCATGAACTGTATCATAAGATCTGTCTAGACCGTCACATGATCAAAGCCGCCACTTGCCCGCAGATCGATGTACGCGTCTAACCTCGAACTCCGCAGACCGCATAGGCCAATCTCATCGCCCGCATGAGGTATTCCTCGCATCGAGGGTAGCTACTCCGGCGATCGCCCCGACTTCGCACCGCGTGGCCACATGGACCGCATGCCCATAAAGGACGACACTAACTCGAACTCTCGTAGCTCGCATAGGCCCTCGGGACTGCGTGAGGTATTCTCGAATCATAGGTCCATCGACCGCTGAGTCTACCCCGCACGGAGGCGCCTTAACCCGGAATCATCTCAAGAGATGAGTGATGTAAAATACTAACACAACAACTTATCGTTAAGCAACATAAGCACAACAAAGGAAACCCCTTTACACAACATCACAAGATACTAACACACGTAGCATCCTAGCATGTTTACTTATCAATCAACAAGAAAGTATTACCAGGCTATCACAAACCAACACAATCAAGTTATACACACAAGGTACTTTCTACTATATGCCAACAAGTTCGGGGTTTTATCCCCAAAGTACTTCATACATTAACTCTTTAAAAGATACGTTACTTTCACAATGTCACACAATACCCGTAGTATAAAATAGAGTGACTATCCTTTTAAAGTAAATCAATTACTTCTCTTTGTAAAATCAAGTAGCAACATTCTTTTCCAATGATCAAGTTTGCCTAATTTCCAATGTTCAAGTTTCTCATTTTAGAAAGGTTTCAGTAGTTCATAGTCTTATTCATTTAAGAATATAATTCTCCTTTAAACTATCTGAGAAACATAAGTCTTATATGTGAGTAGGATATTCTTGTTTATAACAATCTTATTACAGCAGCCATGATCTAGGAAATATCATTTTGTCTCATCTTAGCTTCTATGCAGATGGAAGTTTCTACTGGTTTTAATAATACTTAATTATTAAAAACATTTCCTCTTATAAACGCCGCAGATGGTTTGTCGATACACATTCGATTTCCAAAATCAAGAAACATTCTTAAGACGTTATACCTAACTTTCCATAAAGCTAGCATAACTCTTAAGTTTTCAAAACAAAACAAGTATTACTTCTTCTTTCAAATGATTCAAAATCTTTTGAAATACTTCAAGTTCTTTATTAACACATAACACGCCGCTTATAGTTCAAATCGATACCTTTTTAAAAACCACAAGTATTTTCTTACCAACATAAAGTCATATAACCAACTTCCCATAAAGTCGTTATAACACTTTATTTTTTAGACCAATCAAATACATTTAGCACATGTACGTCGACCGTCCTACATAGTTCACACATATCATGCTAGAAGAGATAGGAAGAGGTTCACATACCTCGCGACGAGTCTCGACTAATAGCAAAACGCTCCAAGGACTTCAAACCGTCGGCTACTCCTCAGCCAAGATCGCGCCATACGTAGTACTTCAACCTATAAGGCCACAAGGCGCTTATTAACATTTAGATCCCTTCAGAGAACATTCTACGTAAAATTCGCAAGATTTCCCCGCAACAACAGAAATCTCCTCCTCTATCGAGGCCGGCTACCAAGCCAACCTGGGGGTTATACATCTAACCCTAACTGTACAATTCTACTCCACGGTACTACTTCACAAGTCTCTAATGTTCTGACCTAAGTAATTACGTCAAGAATCTTCTTTAAATTCAGGCTTAAGTCAAAAGACATTGCCGATAACTACGTTCAGTTCTAAATATATAGTATACTTCAACTATATAGTCTAACAATCATGTAATTTCCAATTACAATAGAGGGACAAGATATTTACCTCGATAAGCCCATAATTATCCGAGTTTAAATGTCGGTCCTGAGCAAGGTTTAGCTCCTACTCCGTGCGCTCCGACCCGCTCCAAACAACCCTTAGAAGTTCTAACCAACTTCTACTTATGACTTCAACTACGGGTGAAGATTTTCCTTAGGGTTTCGGTTTTGTGACAGACGGGAAGTATAATAGTATTTCTGGGCTTTTTGTATAGGTATAACCTTAGAATACTACAAGGTATACGGCTAAGGTAATTTGGGCATTATAACAATACTTTTGAGAGTATTTCTACCAAGAGAGGGGTATTATATGAAAACAACTAGGCAGTGGGTACCCGGCTAGCACCCCAAGGAGTGGTGTATACCCTACCTACCCCACTGTGGGGTACTCCGACGATGGGAAGGGTGCTCTCGCTAAGCCTCACAAAGGGGGGACGAAACACAACATGAGTGGGAGAGTTTAACACTTAAAGATTTGTGGAAAGGATGAAGAATTCATCAAAGGGAGAGGGTATTTATAGGTCAAGGGATGGCCAACCAAAGGCCAAGATCAATCCATGTGTTAGGCAAGTGTAGGCTAGGATTTACCAAACACAAATATCCTACCTACCCGTGACTTTGTCAAGGCACAAAACGTGTCTTACCTTGTCCATTTCGTCCAAGTTGGGCGATTTCGCCACCAATTGGAGGTGCCAAGTGGCGCCTCTTGTTGGTCCAAAATGTTTCGTCTCTCGGAAAAATCCGCAAAAATTAAAAATGACATAGCGGAAATTCCCTACGAAAGTGGAAAACGTTTCACTAAAAACGACTCTAACCGGTGTTGTGCACAAAAATTAAATCGCCAAGCCTACTTGAAGTTCGAAATTTCCTACGCACGCCTCGCGCATATACTGAAATACGGTATAACATTCTCCTCTAGAAACATTCGTCCGAATGTTCCTTCTAAGTCTCAAAACAAGCGCGCCAAGATAGTCTTCACTACTATACTTACGAGAACAAACACGCCACACATGGCCACGTAAACAATCACAGAAAATACTTATATCCAAGTCCACGAGGAAACACCTCTAACATCACCACAACCACCTCTCCCGTGGTCTAAAATATACTTCCTTCGCACTTCTCTCTACAAAAGAAATGATCACATCTATGCTCGCCATACATGCTCGCTTCTCTCTTTACTCGTCGTAGATACCACTTTGTCACTTTGTCGCGAGCCTTGCTCCGACGACCCAACAAATGGTACCGGCCGCCATGATCCGGAGGATGTCGTACACTCGAACTCTTACCACATTCGACACGCTTGATTCAAAACTCGGGTTACTATCTCTAACGTGGTCATCATTAATCGGGAACACTGGATGGATCTTCGATACTTCCCGAACATCACAATACGAAGACCGGACGATCGCCTCCTACGTCGGACGACAAATGCTAACATAAAGGCAACTCGCCTATCCTTCACATGAACTCACAAAGGCCCAAAGTAACTCGCTAAGTTCCTCTGTTTTCCAAAACTCGTCGCACCCAAACCCGGGGTGGTACTTTCAAGAAGACCGACCGTCAACCTGAACTCTAAGCGTCGTCGCCGATTATCCGCACGATTTCTCTGAGCTGCCAAAACCTCTCCTAGACAGCTTCCCCCTATCCATAGTCTGCTGGAACAAGCCTGAACCAACTATCCGCACGCCAACATCGAACCAATCGGCCAAGCAACTTACACTTCCGCCCCTACCAGGCTTCAAAGGACGACATCCGAACATTGAAATGGTAGATCAAACACTACCTCCACAGGAGACAACAATCCCCACAACTATCCCTGAAATCCAAACACTGGCCCGAGGGCGAATGCGATTCTGAGACTCACCTGAGTTCCTAACTCGCTGGTAAACTTTTAGAAAACGAAAATAGCCACAACCTGGGCTTCACTGTCTGACATAAGGTGAAGGTAGGCACCCCGTGCAGCCTTTCAACCCTTCAGATAACTCAACACAGCCGAGTAAACGGTCCCGAACGAAGAACACGATGGGCTGCCCCCATCGACCACCACCGGCCGAACGCATCCACGAACTCAGACGCTGTTAACCGAACATGGGCCTAACACCTCGTGACCCTACCACAAGGCGGGACCACCACAAACTGACCCACCACCAAGCGCCGCGGGTTGACCCGCAACGTGGCCTCAACCCGACCCGCAACGCCGCATCATACTAGCTCCCGAACCGAACAATCTCACTAATCACGTTACGAAACCTAGCGTCTTCTTAGCTCAACTACCCTCTTTCATTCCACACTACTAGGACCTGTCCCAACATAACTCACGTGCACTATGCACTCCGATAAGGGTCAAACATAACACTACACCTTTTTCTCGAGATGGCCTCACCTCTAAGGTCTCTACGTATAAAGCTCTAAGGCTCACACTTTCTATCCCCAAAATCTTACTCGGTTAAACAACCATGATTTCAAATCACAACTAACACATCGCTATCGTAACATAGCACCTAAGGTATACTCACCTTATCACCTATACAAAACTCTAGAGGTTAAGGATAGATCTATGTTCATCGCTTCACTCCCTTAGTCGTTCTAATCAAACCGCCGCCTGCAGGGCGATAGCTAGGGAGGTGACGAACTACCCACCGACATCGAAGGCAAAGTCCTCCTACAAGGACACTCTATCGACAATGCACTCGACGGTCATAGGTACAACAAGTACCAACTAAAGACGACATTCCCGGATGGCGTCACACGATGAACCGGAAGATGCGAGTTCGACCAACTCCTGCGCACCGAACATCACGATATCCGGAAGACCACTGCGACCTGGCGAGGTGCATATCAAATCTGCCGTGAGGCGACTTGCCTCGAAAGTTACCAAAGGACCTTTGCGCTCGCCTCCTCTCGCCCTTCGTTAACCCGTCGATCTCTACGCTTTCGGCTGCGCATAAGCCCGCATACGTGCCAAGCTCAAGCCCAATCAAGAATTACTCTTGCACAACCTCTTTTAGATAGTCCTCAAGACTCGCAGACATCGGTATACTCTGCGTAGCCAAATCTATAGCTAGTAATGTGGTCGCTTCTTTGCAATCTAAATTCTCTGTTCTGGCCGTGGAACCGGCGTTCAAATGTCATGGCCGCAGAGGAATCGCCGCCGTGCTAAACTCGCTGGGGCTAGTGACGTCGCAGAACTCCCGAATGGCACCACCCTGTGATGATTGGGCTGTGCCCACGTAACCCTCTCAGATTTACTCAGCCTCGCCGCTTTGCCTCCCGGGCCCGGTTGCCACGCGAGGCATAGCGGTGGAAAGAAATACCTCGAGGGTCCAACTTACAACACGGCTCTAAGGCACGATCTCGGAGTGAGAAGAATAGAAACCAATCCTAAATACCCTATAGCCTCACGATTATTGGTGCACAACACACCGATAATCAAGACTTCATCGGATACGGTCGTAGACACTTTCCGAGGATTAATCGCTCGATACCACTTTTGTCACGACCGATTCCGGCCCGTGATCGTGCCTTACCCCGCACCCTAGTGATACAACATCGAGTAATCAGTGAACATAAAGCGATACAAGACATATTATGAAATATGAAACAATAACTGAGAAAAACTTGCCTTTCTAAGATATATAAAAATGACAACTTTTTCAACATGAATGCTTTAATCCTTTTTACAAACCCCGCCCACAACGATTACTGCACTCTACGAATGATATGACAACCATGGCGGACGGGGCCCCGCCAAACCCCGAATGTAAACACTTACTACGACAGGGACTATACCACCGATAAGCCTCCGAGAAACGGAGCTTCCCAACGGCAAATCGTGACCACGAGAGCTAGGATCAACGATCGTGTACCTCAACTGCGGCATGAACGCAGCCCGGGCGAGGTCGATAACAAAAGTGCAAGTATGTGAAATCAAAATACATATCGTAAATGAAATCATAGCGCCATATAAAGCAGAGACATGTATGATAACCAAACTACGATAACAAAGCGATCATGTCAAGTCGTGACTCACGCCCTCAAGTCATCAATCAAGGATAACAATGGGTCTCAGGCCCACAACATCAATCATGCCCGTGGAATCCCTTCCTCACTGCCGGCAGTCTATGAGATAAAAGCACCAAGGAACACACATGAACACCGTGTCCCACTGTCATAATAAAATCAGACGGTAAGTACGAAGGCATAGCCGACTACTAAAACCCACAGCACTCAACAAGGTCATGAATCGTATCATAAGATCTGTCTAGACCGTCACATGATCAAAGCCGCCACTTGCCCGCAGATCGATGTACGCGTCTAACTCGAACTCCGCGACTCGCATAGGCCAATCTCATCGCCCGCATGAGGTATTCCCGCGTCGAGGGTAGCTACTCCCGCATCGCCCCGACTTCGCACCGCATGGCCACATGGACCGCATGCCCATTAAGGAGGCACACTTCACTCGAACTCTAGTATCTCCGAATAGGCCCCTTGGTCCTGGATGAGGTATTCTCGAATCATAGGTCCATCGACCCGGCTGAGTCTACCCCGCGTCGGAGGCGGCTTAACCGGAATCATCTCAAGAGATGAGTGATGTAAAATACTAACACAACGACTTATCGTTACAACATAAGCACAACAAAGGAAACCCTTTACACAACATCACAAGATACTAACACACGTAGCATCCTAGCATGTTTACTTATCAATCAACAAGAAAGTATTACCAGGCTATCACAAACCAACACAATCAAGTTATACACACAAGGTACTTTCTACTATATGCCAACAAGTTCGGGGTTTTATCCCCAAAGTACTTCATACATTAACTCTTTAAAAGATACGTTACTTTCACAATGTCACACAATACGTAGTATAAAATAGAGTGACTATCCTTTTAAAGTAAATCAATTACTTCTCTTTGTAAAATCAAGTAGCAACATTCTTTTCCAATGATCAAGTTTGCCTAATTTCCAATGTTCAAGTTTCTCATTTTAGAAAGGTTTCGTAGTTCATAGTCTTATTCATTTAAGAATATAATTCTCCTTTAAACTATCTGAGAAACATAAGTCTTATATGTGAGTAGGATATTCTTGTTTATAACAATCTTATTACAATGACCATGATCTAGGAAATATCATTTTGTCTCATCTTAGCTTCTATGCAGATGGAAGTTTCTACCGGTTTTAATAATACTTAATTATTAAAAACATTTCCTCTTATAAACGCTGCGATGGTTTGTCGATACACATTCGATTTCCAAAATCAAGAAACATTCTTAAGACGTTATACCTAACTTTCCATAAAGCTAGCATAACTCTTAAGTTTTCAAAACAAAACAAGTATTACTTCTTCTTTCGAAATGATTCAAAAATCTTTTGAAATACTTCAAGTTCTTTATTAACACATAACACGCCAGTTATAGTTCAAATCAGTTACCTTTTAAAAACCACAAGTATTTTCTTACCAACATAAAGTCGTTATAACCAACTTCCCATAAAGTCGTTATAACACTTTATGTTTTAAACCAATCAAATACATTTAGCACATGACGTCTACCGTACTACATAGTTCACACATATCATGCTAGAAGAGATAGGAAGAGGTTCACATACCTCGCGACGAGTATCGACTAATAGCAAAACGCCCAAGTACTTCAAACCGCCGGCTACTCCTTAGCCAAGAGATCGCGCCATACGTAGTACTTCAACCTATAAGGCCACAAGGCGCTTATTAACATTTAGATCCCTTCAGAGAACATTCTACGTAAAATTCGCAAAGACCTCCCGCAACAACAGCGTAAATCTCCTCCTCTATCGAGGCCGCTACCAAGCCAACCGGGGTTATACATCTAACCCTAACGGTACAATTCTACTCCACTGCACTACTTCACAAGTCTCAGAATACTGCCCTAAGTAATTCTGAAGGTAATCTTCTTTAAATTCGGGCTTAAGTCAAAAGACATTGCCGATAACTACGTTCGATTCTAAATATATAGTATACTTCAACTATATAGTCTAACAATCATGTAATTTCCAATTACAATAGAGGACAAGATATTTACCTCGATAAGCCCATAATTATCCGAGTTTAAATGTCGGTCCCGAGCAAGGTTTAGCTCCTACTCACAAGGCCCGACTCCGCTCCAAACAACCCTTAGAAGTTCTAACCAACTTCTACTTATGACTTCAACTACGGGTGAAGATTTTCCTGTGGTTTCGGTTTGTGACAGACGGAAGTATAATAGTATTTCTGGCTTTTTGTATAGGTATAACCTTAGAATACTACAAGGTATACTAAGGTAATTTGGGCATTATAACAATACTTTGAGAGTATTTCTACCAAGAGAGGGGGTATTATATGAAAACAACTAGGCAGTGGGTACCACGCTAGCACCCCAAGGAGTGGTGTATACCCTACCCTACTCCCACTGTGGGTACTCTCGCCAGGGGAAGGGTGCTCTCGCTAAGCCTCACAAAGGGGGACGAAAACACAACAAGGGAGGAGAGTTTAACACTTAAAGATTTGTGGAAAGGATGAAGAATTCATCAAAGGGAGAGGGTATTTATAGGTCAAGGGATGGCCAACCAAAGGCCAAGATCAATCCATGTGTTAGGCAAGTGTAGGGCTAGGATTTACCAAACACAAATATCCTACCTACCCTTGACTTTGTCAAGGCACAAAAAACGTGCCTTACCTTGTCCATTTCGTCCAAGTTGGACGATTTCAAGCCACCAATTGGAGGGTGCCAAGTGGCGCCCTCTTGTTGGTCCAAAATGTTTCGTCTCTCGGAAAAATCCGCAAAAATTAAAAATGACATAGCCGGAAATTCCCCTACGAAAGTGGAAAACGTTTCACTAAAACGACTCTAACCGGGTGTTGTGCACAAAATTAAATCGGCCAAGCCTACTTGAAGTTCGAAATTTCCTACGTACGTTCCTGCGTACATACTCTGGAAATACGGGGTATAACAAATTGGCTCACAATAATATAACAATACCAATTCTTATTCAATTTCCATTTCAATCCAAATTGGTAGCATAATAAGATATCAAGCCGCAATTGATTCTAGCTACTACATTCTCCAAGTAGGTAACATGCGACAATTCAATTTATCGATCAAATTGGATTTCAATTTCAAATGGCTAAATATGACATTTTCGGATTTTTAGCTTCCAATTCCATAACACTTAACAAACTTCATAACACATAACACATGACCACTTATAACTTATCATAACATGAAATCTTCAATTACAAAAGTAAAACGAAGATTATACCTCAATTAGCCCAAATATGATCCAAGAGTTCAAGTCGATCCCTAGCACCTTTATCTCCTCCTTTCGACATTCCAATCCACTCCAAGCCACCCTTAGAAGCTTAAGAAAAACTCATCTTCAAGTTTCAACTTCCAAGTTGAATAACCCTTTAGGTTTTCGCCATGACTAATACGAAACACCATTTTTCCGGATCTTTCTATTGAGAAACACTTACAATACCCTTAGGTACCTTGTTTTAAAGTGGGAGATTATTGACAACAACTAAAAAATTCTCAAGAAAATTGGCTCATTGCCGTGAGCTCTCAAAGGGAGCAAGAACAAGCTTTAAATTTTTCTAAGTGTTGAGAAATGACAAATTCTTGCACTACTAGTGTACATATACTACACTCAAGGGCCTAGATTAGTACACATGAAAGGCTTGGATGAGTTCTCTTTAAAAAAAATCAAGACTTGTGGTCCCATTGACCAAGTCAATAATGTCAAGCTCTAGGCTAGCAAGACTTGTTCATTTCTAATATGGTCAAATGACCCTTTAGCTCAAGGTCCATTTCGTCCAACTAACTAAGGGGGGTGACATGCGTCGCCCTCCCATTCGTCACAATATTTCGTTTTCCGACAATTTCCAAAATTTCCGATAATTTTCACTCGTCTCAAATCTTAACATTTGAGTTCTTACGTTCGTTCTTAAAAACATATCCTGGAATTTCCGGGGTGTAACATTCTTCCCCCCTTAGAAACATTCGTCCCCGAATGTTCTTTCGGGAGTCCAACTTAAAGATAGCGACATAGTCTCCTTACAACCCCTACGTGCCAATAATGCCACACTTGGCCACATAACAATACTCATACCAAAAATGTCAAGCTGAACCCCATGTGTCAACGTCGGTTATCTGTATGAAGCTTCGGCTGACTCTAAGCCTACTAATAATCTTTCCCGGATAAGCTTCGCCTTATCCACAGCCCGCTGAATCAAGTCTATGTCGAAGCATCCAACCGGCGATCTACACTTTCTCACATACAAGGCCTCATGCAGGGCCATCTGAATACTAGAAAGGTATCTGTTATAGTACGCAACACATAAAGAGACAATTAACCCTCCCGGCTATATCTGAAATCAAGAACATAGGCCCGCATCCTATCCTCGAGTATGCGGATAGTACGCCCGCTTTGCCGTCGGCACGAGGGTGTAATGCAACACCGAGACTCACTGTGTCCCTAAAACCCTTCAAAAACCTCCGGTTATCCGTGTCGAGCTCATCTGTCCGACATCATAAACGTAGGAACCCGTGCGCCTCGCAATACCCTCGCTATACAAGCTAGCATAATCCTCACCAGTAAGTGGTCCCAATCCGAAAGAACACTACTGGTTTCACAAATTTAATTACCATGACCCGTGGAGTCGCACTTCTCCGAGTACGATGCCACCCCAGAACAAGATCCAAAAAAATACTTCTCATATCTAGGTTGGGATTTCAATTGCACGATAGCCCATCGGGCTTCGTGCACAACCATGACTGTTACTAACTCGGACACTAAGCAAGAAACTCCGCTATGTCCCTTTCCTGGTCATCTTACCCATTCATACATCCGAGGTCACGACACAACTCGTCGACTTAACAAAGGTGAGCAATAAGCACTGTATGCCTCCCCTAAAACCTGCTGACTAGTCCTGCAGTACCGGGTACACGCAATCTATCCTCATCTCACAGCACCCCATCCGGTGCTACTCAAACAGGCTCTTCTCCTCTCGGAGAGCCGTATCTCGATACCGTATCATAACTGGATCCTCATATTGTCGCCTCTTTACTTCCTCAACAATGGAAGACTCGGCAACCTCTCGGATCTGAACTTCATTAACCTTGGAAACAAATAATCGAACCCCAGGCTCGTGAATCAAGAATCTCACCGACCACATCCTCGCCTATCCGCTGCCCATCCGCGGACTACCCTTAGGTCCACGACAAAGAGTATCTCAGAATCGTTTCGCTTTCCGGATGGTATAGGATATCAATATCACAATCTCGAGTAACTCTAACCACCATCGCTGCCGCAAATTTTTCTCGCCTCGGTCATAGATATACCGAGGCTTTTGTGGTCCGCACAAATATCCACCAAGTTCAGATATACATCATGCCCCCAAATCCTCAAGGCATGATTTAACCGCCGCCAGCTCTAAATCGTGAGTGGCGTAATTTCCTTTCCTGCTTCCCTAACTACCGGGAAAACATAGGCTCTATCCTTATTGGGTTGCGTCAGCACACAACCTAGCCAAACACCCAACGTGTTATCATAATAACCTAACCCTCTAGTCTCACATGAGGGGTTAGAACTGTAGTCGTGGTCAACTTATCTTCCAATAACTGAAAGCCTTTCTCATTCCTGCGAAATATTCGGGTATCCTTAATCTCACTTATGGTTCTGCTTTCCTTTTGTTGCAAACCGAACTTGGTCACTAAACTAGACTTAATTCCTTTGCTTGCCTCTCGGATAAGACTTATCACAATCACATTCTAGGGGGTTTCTTGGTCTCACAAGTAGTAACCGGTTTTTCTTTCCAATTTGCAGAGCCTATAAATAGGTGTTACCACATTTTCTCGAAATGTTCTTACTGCCCATTATCTACTAATGGTCTTTACACTAGTCTGGGGTAATCATATCTCGTGCAACCTACATTTATATCTTTACGGAATGATGATACCGAAGGCCTTACCCGTCTTATATCCTTCGTCTAACAACATGGGTACACGTAACCCCATAATACGCAAAACTGTCCTTTTACGTGGGGAAGAGAACTTATCTCCCTTACTTAAACTTTCCTTGGAGTCACAACCCTAATCACAGGGTCCTCTCGCGGTCCAGTAATTATATAATCATCACGCACCGCCTTAAAGTACTGTAGATTTTCAAAACCTACCAAAGATGCCCTCAGCTTTCTGCCGGCAGCACTCGTACTCATTCATTATTCTTGCCCTGCACATTTCCCTGAAATTATCCGGAAGGTCGTGGCTCTGACCGCCACACCAAACCAACTCCAAGTACCTGCTAGGGCACTTAACATAAATTTCCTTCAAATTCAATTATGTCAAAGAAGGAAGAGTAATTCACTGGTTACCACCTCTTCTCTTCCTTTCCACTCGATAACCGGCTTATCGGGAAACTGGTACCGAATCAATCTCTCTCTGTAGTCCACGTTGGCATAACAAGAGGCCAACTAGTCCGTACTCGTAGTAACCTCAATGTCTGTCATAACAACTCTGCTAGGTCTGCTAGGGTCCAACGACTGTATCGTTACCGGTAATTATTATCTACCCGCTCAGCTACCACCCAACACTCCCGGGTGTAGTCTCCTCGAAAGGTTCTCATGGATTCAGGCTTTATTTCTTTACACTTGGTTGCTTTCTTTGTCACTGGTCGTACTCTTCCCGTTCTTCCAAACTTATACTAGCATACGTACACAAAATTCCATACTAATTTTGGCCTCAACTCTTTGAAGTTACTAAATTAATCAATACGAGGCCCATTCCGGCTCTCACAACCTGGTTCCGGTGGAACACGTCCACGAACCCGTAAAATGACTAACTAAACTTAGGCCTTGCACCCTCGTGACCCTGTCACGTAGCGGGACTACTACCAACTGGTCCCATTTCATTTCAAGCTTTGGGGGCGACCCTTAATAGATCCCCAACTCGACTCGGCGTCGCACTTAACTCTTACCCTTGGTCTGACTTAACTTTTCTACCCGAGAAGGCCTTATATACCTAAGGTCTCGACGGTTATCACATTCTCAGGCTCGCAATTTCCATGCTCCCAGCCTAACTTATCAGTCCCCCGTAACCGGGTACAAAAACTTCTCGTAATACCATAATCGGGTTGTCTTGTCCACAACAACCATACTTACTCCATACGGATCTCACCCGTACCATTCTCGAAATCCTTCTGCGTAGCTCAATCTATTAACATAGTCTTACTTTAAGTCCCTTAATCACCCTCTTGAGGGTCCATTACATTCTCACATAGCTCATCATCACCTAATTATCTCAAATTAGCACGCAAAACCTTGATGAGAGTTCATTAAACTGTTTCATACTTTCCCGGTATTTATTTAGTCCTTACCAAATCCTGGAAATCTAAAATCATCCTAGGCAACACATATGTGACCCCCATACATAAATCCGTATAGTTGTCTGTCCCAATACCGACTATACTACAAACATTACCAACCTGGATACGCAATCTGCATAATCTTTCCTGGGTCACTGCTGCCTTTCTCGTAGCTGCAAACAACATAACCTGTTAGGGGGAGACGACCCTAACCATACAGTATTATCGCACGATCTTAGAGTGAGAAGAATGGAAACCAATCCTAAATGTCCGCAGCCTCCTGATTATAGATGTGGTGCACAACACACCGATAATCAAGACTCTACTTAGACACGGTCAGTAGACACTTTCCGAGGACTAACTGCTCTGATACCACTTTTGTCACGACCCGACCGCTCGCATCGTGCCCTACACAGGCACCCCGCTGTGTATAAATCGAGAATAGCAAATGAACATACATATAACTTAGACAAGAACAACAACAGGGCTAGCCGATAAGGCCACCTTCCGTATAAAAAAAACATACTCAATCCGAAATAGAACAAGCACAATTTTTATTTCTTTACAACCCAATCCACAATGTGACTACGCACCTCTAAGAATAACAACTCAAGTGACAGGCCCCGCCATACCCCGAATGTACAATAACCGACAATACCGAGGATAAGCCTCGAAATGAAGGAGCTTCTCAACAACAGTTGATCCTAAGAGCGAGGATCAAGAACTTGTACTTCACTGCGGATGAACGCACTTCAAGGAGGTCAAGACAACATGTACCAAATATGTGGCCCGAAATGCATCAGAATGAAATCTTAAGTCTAAATAAAGCGAGACATGTATGATAACTCAATTAACGACATTGTGCCTTACTAACAATGAGTAAATAGGAGTATACTTACAATATAAAGTAGGAAAGCTCACGATCAAAGCAGGACCACCCGCCCGCAGTGTCATTAAGCAATCCTATTCCTGGGACTATTTCACCCGCATAGATCCAGTGGACCCGCGTGAGGTATTCCTCGCATGGGACTATTTCACCCGCATAAGCCCTTACGGACTCGCATGAGGTATTCCTCGCATAGGCTGGACCCGCCCGCATGGGACTATTTCACCCGCATAAGCCCTACGGACTCGCATGAGGTATTCCTCGCATCGTGGGTAGCAAATCCACGGAAATATACAATGCCACAAACCCGGGGAATGACCCCGCAACGATTAATATATCACTAGCACAAATCCGGCTACTACACATAACATAAGCACTACCGGCTTATCATACAATACATAAGCAAGTTAAGAAATCCCCTAACTTCTTATTATTCTTGTTTATATACACTCTCATTTTAGTTTACCTAAGGCACTATCATGTCTTTTTTATAAAAATCCGGGAATTTAACCCAAAGTACTACGTACTTCTATTCTTTTAAAATGACTCATTTCATTATACAACTTCCAAGATACTAATAACCGTAGTATCAAGTTACAATTACTTTTCAAGACAAGTCACAATACTTTTTAGAAATAAAATTAGGCTTCTAAATCAAGTGACTTCTTTTCTTGTAAAAACCTTAGGCAATTGATGCCTTTAAAACAAATTGCCTTTCAAATAAATCAAGCCATTTATCTTTCCATAAAGCCAATATAACCAACTCCCCATAAAGTCGTTATATTCACTTTATACCTTAGTCAAGTACAATTTCCTTTCCAAGGGACTTATACGTTTAAAAAATGAAACAAGTATCACATTCTTTAAAACTCTTCAAGTCCCTTAACCTACTTAATTTACTTAGAGTAAACCACTCGTTAAACTTTCCATAAAGCTATTATAACCAACTTCCCATAAAGTCGTTATACTAGCCTTATACATTAGCAAATTACATTCTTTCCTTATAACCAAGAGACTTAAACTTTCCCACAAAACAAGTATTAAAATACTTTCAACATACTTAAAGTCTCTTAACTTTTGAAAACCAAGATATCCTTAATATTTAAACAAGTGAGTTTAATCCCTAACTCAAACCACTTGGGCATTCTTTAAAATAAGCCAAGGATATCAAATAAACTAGATTGTCAAAATCTTGTACGTCTACCGTACTATACATTTACAACTTAATCATGCTCAAGAGATAAGAAAGTTCCACATACCTCTCCGGTTTAATCCACTTGCTAAGTCCAATCGCCGTACGTAGTATGTCAACCTATAATGACCATAGTACGTCTATAAATTTCTAGTTTCAAACGTAGAATATTCCAAGTGCAAGTCACTAAATTCTACGGAAAATCGGACAGCACTTCCTTTGTTTTTACTAACTTTGCCACCTTTTCCAAGGTCGAAATACAATAACCAAACAGCCCCAATTGGCTCACAACAATATAGAAGGTAATCCAATGCAAATGAATAACCAAACAAATTTCAATTGGCTCACAATAATATAGAAGGTAATCCAATGCAATTGAATAACCAAACAGCTCCAATTGGCTCACAACAATATAGAAGGTAATCCAATGCAAATGAATAACCAAACAGCCCCAATTGGCTCACAATAATATAGAAGGTAATCCAATGCAATTGAATAACCAAACAAATTTCAATTGGCTCACAATAATATAACAATACCAATTCTTATTCAATTTCCATTTCAATCCAAATTGGTAGCATAATAAGATATCAAGCCGCAATTGATTCTAGCTACTACATTCTCCAAGTAGGTAACATGCGACAATTCAATTTATCGATCAAATTGGATTTCAATTTCAAATGGCTAAATATGACATTTTCGGATTTTTAGCTTCCAATTCCATAACACTTAACAAACTTCATAACACATAACACATGACCACTTATAACTTATCATAACATGAAATCTTCAATTACAAAAGTAAAACGAAGATTATACCTCAATTAGCCCAAATATGATCCAAGAGTTCAAGTCGATCCCTAGCACCTTTAGCTCCTCCTTTCGACATTCCAATCCACTCCAAGCCACCCTTAGAAGCTTAAGAAAAACTCATCTTCAAGTTTCAACTTCCAAGTTGAATAACCCTTTAGGTTTTTGCCTTGCGACTAATACGAAAACACCATTTTTCCGGGATCTTTCTATTGAGAAACACTTACAATACCCTTAGGTACCTTGTTTTAAAGTGGGGAGATTATTGGACAACAACTAAAAAATTCTCAAGAAAAATTGGCTCATTGCCGTGAGCTCTCAAAGGGAGCAAGAACAAGCTTTAAATTTTTCTAAGTGTTGAGAAATGACAAATTCTTGCACTACTAGTGTACATATACTACACTCAAGGGCCTAGATTAGTACACATGAAAGGCTTGGATGAGTTCTCTTTAAAAAAAATCAAGACTTGTGGTCTCATTGACCAAGTCAATAATGTAAAGCTCTAGGCTAGCAAGACTTGTTCATTTCTAATATGGTCAAATGACCCTTTAGCCCAAGGTCCATTTCGTCCAACTAACTAAGGGGGGTGACATGCGTCGCCCTCCCATTCGTCACAATAATTCATTTTCCGACAATTTCCAAAATTTCCGATAATTTTCACTCGTCTCAAATCTTAACATTTGAGTTCTTACGTTCGTTCTTAAAAACATATCCTGGAATTTCCGGGGTGTAATAGTGCTTATCATCAGTCTTTTCTCTCTCAAACTTCAAACCAATATCCGTAGTACATGGATGTACCGTAGAATCCACATCACTGCTTGCCATTGTTTTTTACCGAGGTTGTGTATGCAGCGACTCACGTTACTAACAACATGTGAAATATCATATCTGGTGCATACCATTGCATACATCGGGGCACCAATAACATTTGGATATGGAACACACTCCATTTTCTTCTTCTCATCGACGGTGATGGGTGACATCTTTGCACTTAACTGAAAATGAGGAGCAAGTGATGTACCTACTGATTTGGTCTTCTCATTGATATCAAACCTTTGAAGTACTTTCTTCAAATACAGAGTTTATGTCAGACAGATTATGCTTGCAACTCTATCTCTTGTGATCTCCATCTCAAGAATTTTCTTAGCCTCTCCAAGATCTTTCATTTCAAATTATGAACTTAGTAGAGCATTCAATTTGTTGATCTCCACCTTGTTCTTAGATACAATCAACATACCATAAATGTATAAGTGTAAAGAAATGAAAGTACCATTTTGAGTTTCTGGAAATATACATAGTGGTCAAACTGGCTGCGGGTATACTTCTGTTCTCTGATGAATCTATCAAAATGCTTGTACCATTGTCGCGGTGACTGCTTCAAACCATACAGTGACTTGCTCAGCTTGCAAGCCCAATTTTCACTTCCTAAAAATTTGACACCATCAAGTTGAGACATGTAGATCTCTTCGTTCAAAGTGCCATAGAGAAATGCAGTTTTGACATCAAGTTGAGCTAACTCGAGATCAAACTGTGTTATCAAAGCCAATAGTATCTGAATAGATGAATGCTTAACAACATGTGAGAATACCTCATTATAATCTATTCCTTCTTTTTTAGCATAGCCTTTTGCTACCCGTCTATCTTTGTATCAGATGTTGTCTTTACCATGTACAACTTATTTCTTAGCATAGACCCATTTGCATCCAATAACTTTTTTTCCTTTGGGAATTTGAACCAAATCCCAAGTCTGATTCTGGTGTAGAGACTTAATCTCTTCATCCATATCTATCTCCCACTTCACCTTATCAATACTCTGCACGACTTCTCTATAAATGCATAGGACATCATCAATTACTGGAAGTGTGAATGCTACTATGCTTGTGTATCGTGTAGGCTTTCTAATCTCCCTTATAGGTCGAGTAGTGGCAATAGATTCTGGTTGCTGATTGATCAGTGGTGATGCTGAGGAAACTTCCACCTCAACTGACATTTCTTCTTGATCTTCACTTTCACCATGATCTGTAATCGCAATAGGTTTTTCTGATTTTTTTGGTGTCTCAAGCTCCACCTTAGAAAGAGCATTCGGATTCTCATTCTCTTTCTCTGAAGTTGTCTCTCAGCTTAACAGACTCGTCAAATGTGATGTCTCGGCTCAAGACGATCTTCTTGGATTCACCACACCAAAGTTTGAATCCTTTAACTCTTTCACTAAAGCCTAAGAAGACAACTTTCTTTGCTCTAGGATCTTGTATGGATTCTCTGACATGAAAATATCAAGGACATCCAAATATTCGTAAGGAATCATAATCATAAACAGGTTATCCAGACCATACCTCTTTAGGAATCTTCCCATTTAGTGCAGTCGCAAGAAGACTGTTGACTATATAGGTTGTATATGATAAGGCCTTAGCCCAAAATGCCTTGCTCATTTTGGATTGAGATAACATAAAATGAACTTTCTCAACCAAAGTACGATTCATCCGTTCGGCCACTCCATTTTGTCGTGGCGTACGGGGAACTGAAAATGCCTGATTATCCCTTCATCTTGGCAAACTTGTATGAAAGGATCTGATTTGTATTCACCACTATTGTCAAATCTGAGTCTCTTGATTTTCCTGCCTGTCTGAATCTCGTTCATTTTCTTCCATTTAAGAAAGATATCCAAAACTTCATCTTTGTAATGCATGGTGTATACCCAAACATATCTAGATAAATCATCAATAAATGTTACAAACCACCATTTACCTTCTAGTGAAGCATTCTGGGAAGGTCCCCAGACATCTGTGTGGATGTAATCCAAAGTTCCCTTAGTGCGATGAACAACAGTACCAAACTTGACCCTTGTTTGCTTTCCCAGTACACAGTGTTCACAAAAATCAATATTTCCAGTCTTGGCACCTTTCAGTAGACCTTGCTTCACTAAGTCTTGCAAAGCCTTCTCTCCAGTATGCCCTAAGCGCATGTGCATGAGGCATGGAGAATTAATTGTCTTCTCTTCAGAACTGCTAGAGACATCTGCTCTTCCTATAATGGTACTACCATCTAGGAAGTATAGATTCACCTTTCTAGTACCTTTCATCGCTACAAATGCACCTCGTACAACTTTCAAGACTCGTTTTTCTAATGTTACCTTGTAACCATCAGAATCAAGAACACCTAAAGAAATAAGGTTTTTCTTTAGATCAGGAATGTACCTCACATTCGTAAGTCGTCTAATTGTACCATCGTGTATCTTCAGTCGTACTGTTCCAATCCCTTTTGTCTAACAAGCATTGTCGTTTCCCATAAGCACAACTCCACCATCGAGTTCTTCAAAACTCGAGAACCAATGTTTGTTCGGACACATATGATAGGAACATCCGGAATCAAGAATCTATCTGTTTGAATACGTGTTTGATGATGAAACTGTGAAGGATAATTCTTCTTTATCAACCTTCTGTGCAACATTTGCAGTTGACTTGTCCTTGTTGGGACAATCTTTCCTCCAGTGCCCTTTCTGGTGACAATAGGCACACTCGTCCTTCGCAATATGTCTTCTTGACGACTCTCCTCTGGACTTGGATCTGGATCGACCCCTATTATTTGATCCACTGGATTTGTTATTCCATATGCCTCTAGTTGCATTCAGTGCTTCTGGTGTTGAGTCTTTGTGATCATGTTGATCCTTCTTCTGGTACTCATTATTTACCAAAGAATTAGAAACATCTATAAACTTAACCTCATTTTTACCATATAACAGAGTTGTCGTTAAATGTTCATAGCTTTCAGGTAAAGAATTCAGCAACAACAATGCTTTATCTTCATTAATAATTTCGACATCTAAATTTCGGAGATCAACCAAAATTTTATTGAAATTATCTAAATGTCCAATCATAGGGGTACCTTTCTTGAATTGGAAACGAAAAAATTTCTTTTTCAGGTAGAGTCGGTTCTCTACACTTTTTGTCATGTACTTGTCCTCTAGCTTTTTCCAGAGGACTGCGGCCACATTTTCTTTCATGACAAAATACTTATGGTCTTTTCCCAAATATAATCGGATGGTGCCACAAGCTTGACGGTTGACATAATTTCAATCTTCATTGGAATAATCTTTTAGCCTGGTTTCCAAGGCAATATCAGATCCTTCTCGAAAAAGCAGATCTAACACTTCACATTGCCACATGCCAAAGTTATTGGTGCCATCAAATGTTTTCACCTCAGACTTTGCATTGGATAACATGGTTCTTCTTCCAGAACCACTTGGTTCACCAAAACTTCTCAGGTCACGATGTTCTCCTTTAGAACTTTCAATATCAACTTGTGCACCTTTCTCGATCTCTCTGTCGCCAGCCATAAGTGTAAACAGATAACAAACATAATGAGTATTTTCTCTCTTTCTCTCAACGGATAGCTCTCTCTTTGATGATTTTGGGATGTTAAGATTATACAACAATATCATCTATTTATAGATGAGGAAATGCCCCCTCTTCTACACATATAATACATGAAAACATGCACATAAGTCTTAAATAGTTGATGGCCTAACTCTTCAACAATGATGGCTTCAACAAAGATGGCTTCAACAAAAGGGGCTTGACATTTGAGCCAATATTCAACAATCTCCACCTTGGTGAAATGTTCATAACACTGCCTCCAAACGCGCCGTAGGCGATCTAAGCTCGATAGATGTTGATCAAGTTTAGACAATGTTGAAACTTGATCCCGATAACCACTTTCGTAAGCATATATGCAGGGTTACTCCGTTTATAGGTTCTGTCTGGAATGCTTACTCGGTTTATGAACACAAGGGATGTTTTAAGGTTTTCACTTTGATGCATAAGTAAGGTTTCATTTGTCTCTAGAAAATTGTTTTGAATTGTTTGCACTTGAACCTAATAAGGAACAAGATGATGAGTGTTTTTAGTGAAAATGATTCTAATAAAAAACACAGTTAGAAATTTGTATTCAATGGTTTAAATACAAGTAGGTCATCCGACCCGGATACCCTCTTTAACGAGTCTGGTATTGATAGTTAGGTTACGGGTAAGCAAGATAAAAGATCAAATAAATAAAAGAATAAGCAAGTAAAATGAAAAAATAAGCTAGATCTGAAAAGAACAATGAATAATCTAAGAACATGAGTTGAGAATAGTGTTGACACCTAATTTTTACCCTTCAATAATTTTTGTTTAATTATTCAAGGATCTAGAGTCACAGAAGGAGTGAAATATACTTCTCATAAGATAAATATGAAATTTCATTTGACAAAATATCATCAGATACACATATTTTATATCATGTCCTAATTTTACATAATTTTGATCATTAATCATAATTTTGAAATTTTAACCGACAATTATAAATGTAATTATTTTAAAAGAATTTTCAATATTAAAAAAATAATTTTCCACTCTATCAAAGTCAGGAAATTATCTAATTAAAAAGAATAAGGGAAGCACAACACAATTTCAAAGCATATTTTACAATTAAAAAGGATCCTGCACGATTTAAATATTTTAATCTCCAATTAGTGTCAAAATTAGACTTAAATTAAAGCTCGTGGCTTAATTAGGCAATTTATGAAATTATCCGATTATTTCTTTAATTTTAAAAATGATCACATTTGCAAAATGTGACCATGATTATTTTTTACTTGCAAAAAATTGGGCTTGTTGACACTCAATTTTGTCGCATCTTTTCCGATTATTTGTTGTAATATTAAATACTTTTGACATCGCATTTTTATCATCATTTTTTACATTTTTCCATATTTTCGCAAAATGGCATCACATTTTATTTTTAAGCATAGGCATTTCTTAAATATTATGTTTTATTATCAGAATAAATTATATTTTTTCTTTCTAATAAACCTCTTTTATTTTAATCCACAACTCATTTCTCCTTACCCAATCTCAACAAAAAATCAGCCCAATTGGCAAAAAATCGAGGGCCAAATCGGACCAAGCCCATTTCCCTTTCCCTTTTTATTTTCCCCCTAAAAACCAAAACCTAAACCTAAAAATCCCTATAAATAAAACACTCCCCCTCTTATTTTTAGACTCAGTCGCGGACCCCCCCCCCCCCCCCCTTCTAAAAAATAAATAAATATAGTCCCTCTCTATCTACCCAATCAACCGCACACTCCCCATTTTCATAATACACTCCCTTTCATTTTTTGACTCTCTCAATCCCTATCTCCCTTGTACCTCCACACACATACACACACCACACACACAACATCAGCCGCAACACCTCACCTCCACGCCACTGTCTCGTCGGGGGTGACGACCGGCGAGGGTTGGACATTGAACGCCCCAACACTCCCCATCCCCCATCATCCGACAATAACATGGCGGCGTCGCTCCGGTGTACCACACCGTGGAAGTGACTCCTCCGCCCTCTTTTTACTTGCTACTAAATCACGGTGATGTATAGTCATTTGTGGACCGATTTAATTTTCTGTTCTTCGGTATCTTGCCGGAATATTTTTAAACTCCGGCGACCTTTATTTCTGCTTTATATTTTTATATATATATATATGTCGTATGCTTTGCTAATCGGACTGATTCTTGGAGTTTTTGGTATCTGCCGAAGTTTTGAAAACTTCGGCGACCTCTGTTGGCTTTACACTTTGGGACCCGATTGTTGTTTTGTCTATTTGGACTGATTTTGAGTTGTTTTGAAATCTAGCCGGAGTTCTAGAACTCTGGTGATGTCCGTCATTTTATATTCTGGGGCCCGTTTGCATATTTTGTTTGTTGGACTGTTTTTTTTTTTGAATTTTTGGTATCCCGCCGGAGTTTTGTGAACTCCGGCGATGTCTATCGGTTTTATATCTTGGGTCCCGTTTCCATATTTTGTTTGTTGGACTTATTTTTGGAATTTTTCGTATCCAATCGGAGTTTTGCAAACTCCAGTGAAGTCGTCGGTTTATATTCTGACCCAATTGTTGTGTTCGGTTTGTGGGTTAATTTGACATGAAGATGTCCTTGGAGTTTTATTTTTGTTCTTGTATTTAATTTTATTTTTATTTTATTATGTATTGCATTTTAGTGTAATTGTAATTATTGAAAATGTTTAGAATAGATAGATGTAGAATTAATAATTAAAAATGATAGATTAAAATCGGAAACTACTAGTTTATTTATTTTTAGGTCCGTCGCAATACTTCCAAACATTCTTTTCCTTGAAGTACATATTTTTCAAACACATATTTTCCAAAGCCTATAAATAACTAACGTAGGCTTGACCGGATAGCCGCAAGTTAGCGGATCTTAAAAGATGCCTAACCCCTTCCCTTTAGGATATTAAAGAACCCTGATCCAGAATCTCATTAGTTTCGCAGACCATAGTATGGAGATCATTTGTCGCATTTATTATGCTACATTCAAGTGTCCTAATTCACTTAATAATTAGGTGGCGACTCCTCAACATTAGCATTTTCATCAATCTAGGGAACCGCGCAAAAGAGAGTATGTTGCAGTTCCGTTCTGACCCTCCGGTCAAAAACGGGCACGATAGCATGGCGACTCCGCTGGTGATATCAGGTTCTTAACCATAACAAACCTAGGTTTATTATTTTTGCTTTATTTGCTTGTATTTAATTTTGTGTTTTATATTGTTTTTCTATTATTATTATTAATTTGTAATTGCTTTTAATTGCTACATTCTTTACTGTTTTTCTTAAATTGGCATTTCGCTCATATTTCTTCCCCTCCGGAAAATTGACACTATCACACATTACATGCGAGGTGTGTTTTGCGCACCCGCAAACGTCTTTCAAATACCCAAAATTTAGGAGAGTTGGCGCAAGCGCGGAGTTGTCCTGTTCGTTTGGAAGGTCGCGTAGCCTTCTCACTCGAGTAGTCCGCTCGGGAATCTTGCGTCTAGTAAGCCAAATCTTAGCAAATTTAAGATAATATTATACCACCCTTTATGTTAACTCATGCATACATATACCCTAGGTGGATTGTTTGGTATCGTCTCCACAATTAGGAAATTCACCAAATTGTCGACGAGTCTCACAACCCAACGACCAATCAGCATATATGTGTAGCGTGATAATGATAGACGGATCCAAGCCTAATCATGACATGCCAAATTAGAAAATGTACATTCATTTTGTCATCATTTCCGACAAAAGCATTAATGTTTAACAGCTTGGGTCAATCTATCACAATCTAGCATATTAAGGGTTTAGGCCCACCTCTGGCATAAGAGAGGTCTCATGCATATTAGGGCACGCGTTTGATTTGCATGCTTTTTGCTTACTATTATTTGTCGCTAGCAACTATAGATATTATTTTAAACAATAATTACCCTTTCAACTCTATACATATCATCACATGTTCTTGCAACTCCGGGCGCGAGCATTAGCACTTTGCATTTTTCGTTATTACACTGCAATCAGGACTTCTACTGGGACAACGCCATATCTTTTGGTCCATAGGACAGAAGCTATGTTGCCAGCAAGGGATAAATAATTCTTGAACATCGCGACTTGGACCTTGTGAAACATCAACCTCCAGTCCGGTCGAATCAATCAGTGGAGTCTTTGACTAAACTATCACACCCCTACATTTTATTACTTTGTGACTTTCTACTCTCACCCATTTCACATATTTTTTGCAGGAAGACCGTACTCACAAACCGTCGGGAACGGTCGTTCTAAAACATTATCCCTGGAGATACTCCGAAAGAACAAAACAAAGCATCACAAAAATGACTGAGAAATATTTTTGATCGAAAGAAGTCAGCCAACCTCCGCTCCGAACGAACCTCTCAGGGGAGGCTATGACCATGTTTTTATTATTTTTCGTCAGTTTCCTACTCTCACTCATTGCTCTTATTTTGCAGGAAGATCGTGCTCGCAAACAGTCGAGGGCGGTCGTAAAAAATAAAAAAAATTACAAAAGAACCAGGAGATGTTTCGACTGAAAGAAGTCAGCCAACACCAGATTCAACGAGGCATCGCTCTATGTTTTTCCATACTTTTGTATTTTTATACATATTTATAAATTAATTGATATCTTAGTTTTCGTTACATAAATCATTTACATTGAACAACATATCTTTCCGAACTATGTGTGTCTGATTCTCACCATACGGTGTGATACATAGGTAACCCATCTTGGGTGCGACACCACACAAAAAATCACTCTACACCCTCCCGAACTATGCGTGTCTGATTCGCACCATACGGTGTGATACGTAGGTGTCACGACCCGAACCCGGGCCCGTGACTGGTGCCTTACCCCGGGCACCCTAGTGATACAACATCAGAGAAATCAGCGGAAATAAAACATGAACATGAAATAAGAGATATTATAAATAAACAGGCCAACCAAAACAGTTGCCTTCTGTACATATATAAAAACCCGAACAGTTATCCTTTTACAACTCGCCACAACAAAGCATGCACCTCTAAGAGTTTTATAACAAAACTATGACGGACAGGCCCCGCCATACCCTGTAATGTACAAGAACCTGCTGCACTGTGGTAACATACCAAAAGATAAGCCTCCGAAGAAACGGGGCTTCCCAACACGCTGAACTGTGATCCTAAGAGCGAGGATCCACAACCGATGTACCCCTACCTGCGGCATGAACGCAGCCCCCCCGAAGGAGGTCAGTACAACAGGTACCAAATATGTGAAATTGTAAAATACTGTACATGAAATCATAATAGTCTATATAAATCAGGAGACAGGTATGATAACCAAACTACAGTTCACAACATAAAAGCAGTCATGTCAAGTCAGGGGTTCACGCCCTCAAAGTCATCCCTCATGCCCGTGGAACTCCTTCCTCACTGCCGGCAGTCTAGGTACAAATCATGTGATACGTGTAACATGTCTCGGCCCATCTCATGGACCCAGTATAGAAACGTGTGGAATACATTCCTGCTCATCTCACGAACGCGTAGTCGAGTGGAATACGATCCGCTCATCCTACGAACGCGTAGTCGAGTGAAATACATTCTGGTTCATCCAAGAACGCGTAGTCGAGTGAAATACATTCCTGCTCATCCTACGAACGCGGTAGTCGAGTGAAATACATTCGGTTCATCCTGAATGCGTAGTCGAATGAGTGAATACATTCCTGCTCATCCACGTTAACGCGTAGTCGAGTGAAATACATTCTGCTCATCCCATGAACGCGGTAGTCGAGTGAAATACATTCCCGGTTCATCCCATGAACCGGTAGTCGAGTGAAATACATTTCCGGTTCATCCCATGAACCGGTATAGAAACGTCCATCACAAATCAGCCGGCCCTCCATCGAGAGACGCGGTGGTATAGAAACACAATACTTGCACAACAAAGGCTATCACAACAAGCATAGGCAAGTTACACAACAACAAGCATAGAAAAGTTACACACACTCAGGGTACTTTCATTTGTCAAAGTCCGGGTCTTAACCCCAAAGTACTACATACGTTAAATCCCTTTAAAAGATCCATTCCTTTTACCAAAGTCACCTGATACCCGTAGTATAGAGTGACCCACATTTATAAACCAACCCACATTTTTTTTAAAGTCAAGTAACAACATCCTTTTCCTAAAGTTCCAGTTTGCCTAGTTTCAATTACTCAAGTTCCATTGTGAGAGATTTCATAGTTCAAAGTCTTAATCACGTAATTCCTTTTTAGAACAATTGAGTAATATAAGTCTTATGTGTGAGTAGGTTATTCATAACAATCTTATTAAAGCAGCCATGATCTAGGAAATGTAATATCATTTTGTCTCATCTTAGCTTCTATGCAGATGGAGGTTTCTACTGGTTTTAATAATATAATTCATTAGTCAGTACATTTCCTTTATTAACGCTGCAGTGGTTTGTTCGATACTTGTTTTCATTTCCGAAATCCATATAACATTCTTAAGCCGTTATACCTAACTTCCCATAAAGCTAGTATAACTCTTAAGTTTTCAAAAACCAAGTATTACTCTTCTATCAAAATGATTCATAAATCTTTTGAAATACTTCATGTTCTTTATTATCACACATTAAGCCAGTTATAGTTCAAATCAGTTACCTTTTTAAAACCACAAAGCATTTTCTTACCTACATAAAGCTATTATAACCAACTTCCCATAAAGCCGTTATAACACTTTATGTTTTAGACCAATCAAATACATTTAACACATGTACGTCTACCGTACTACATAGTTATACACATATCATGCTAGAAGATATAGGAAGAGGTTCACATACCTCGCGACGAGTATCGACTAATAGCAAAACGCTCCAAGTACTTCAAACCGCTTCTACTCCTTAAGCCAAGTAGATCGCGCCACACGTAGTACTTCAACCTATAAAGGCCACAAGGCGCCTATTAACATCTAGATCTCAACGTAGAATATTCTACGTAAAATTCGCAGACTCTCCCCGCAACAACAGGTAAATCTCCTCTCTATCGAGGCGGCTACCAAGACAACTGGGGGTTTACACGCCTAACCGACGTGTATGATTCTACTTCACAAGAAAGCTACACAAGTCCATCTGTAATACACCCTATGTAATTACAGTTCTCTTCTTTATTATTCAGCTTAAGTCAAAAGACATTGCCGCAAAATTATGATCGATTCTATATATAGTATACTTCAACTATATATTCCTACAACATGTAATTTCCAATTACAATAAGGGACAAGTTTAGTTACCTCGATAAGCCCAAAATTATCCAAGTTTAAAGTCGATCTGAGCAAGGTTTAGCTCCTACTGCGGCGCTCCATCCGCCTCCAAGAAACCCTTAGAAGTTCTACGCAACTTCTACTTAAAAATTCAACTACGGTGAAGATTTTCCTTAGGGTTTCGTTTAGTGGCTAAAGGAAGTATGATAGTATTTTTCCGGCTTTTCAGATAAAGGGTACTTTGGAAAGTACTACAAGGTATTTGAGCTAAAGTATTTAGGCATAACAACAATACTTGAGAGTATTTCTTTACGAAGGGGGTAGTATTTCGACTAGCACAACTAGGCTAGGGGTTCTCGGCTAGAACCACTAGCAAGGGGGGTGTTCGGCCGAGGGCCTTCAAGAGGGGGAGAGTGGTGTTTGACGAGAACAAGCAAGAGGGAGAGGGAGGGATTTTTCAAGACTTAGGAACATTTGTGGATGAAGAAAACCTTCAAGCAAGGGGAGTATTTATAGGCTAACCAAAGGCCAACCAATGGCCAAGATGAAGCCAAGTGCATAGCAAGTGTAAGGCCAAGATTTAGCCATGTGCTACCTTATTCATCTACACAAAATATCCTACCTAACCCTTGACCAAAATTTCAACACAAAAAATGTGCAAGGCAAGCCCATTTTGCCGTCCAAACATGCCACTTGAGGGTGACACTTGTCACCCTCTCGTTGATCCAAAATATTCCGTCTCTCGGAAAAATCCGCAAAAATTATTAATGACATAGCCGGAATTTTCCCTTCGCAAGTTTAGAAAAACGTTTCGTCGGAAAACGACTCTTTTCGATAGGTGTGCACAATTTCGTCCATAGTGCCTAACTTTAAGGCTAAACTTTTATACGTACGCCCTCACGTACATACTCTGGAAAAAATACGGGGTATAACATTCTTCCCCCCTTAGAAACATTCATCCTGAATGTTCCTTCTCAGTCTCAAAACATACACGTGCCGGTATAGCCTTCACTACTATACTTACGAAACCAAACATGACGCACCTGGCCACAAAATAACACACGCACAAAATACGTAATCCCAAGTCCACGAGGAATCACCTCGAAGATAAATAAAAAAAAAAAAAAAACAATATAACTCTCGCTCCTGGTCCAAAGGACACGTTCCTCCATCTTTACTTCACAAAAGAAATGATCACTTCCGTTCCCGTAACACATGTTCGCTTCCCTCCTTCCTCGCACCCTTCTCGAACACCCGAACTCTTTCTAGTACATGTTCCACACTTCAGTCAACGCTTCTGTTTCCAACCCTTGGAGTCACTACCTCCAAACTTGGTCATCTCACTAGCTTCAAATTCCTTTAAGGCCATTCCCGGCCTTCACGATCCGATTCTGATCGAACATACCCACGAACTCACACGATGGTCAACTAAACTTGGGCCTGGCGCCCTCGTGACCCTACCACCTGGCAGGACCACCTCGAACTGACCCCACCCCAAACCGGGCTGCGGGTCGACCCGCGAACGGTCCTCAACCCGACCCACAATCGCGCCAAACTCTTGTTCCCCGATCCGGAACAATCTTACCTATTCAAGTCCTGAAAGCTACCACTTTCATCTCACACAACCCAAGGAATTTCCCACAATACATTTTACGCATACCAAGTATTTCAACAAAGACTAACCGCAAGAATCTCTTATTTAAGACGACCTTACCTCTAAGGTCTCAACATGAAATATTCTAAGGTTCACACTTCCCATGCCCCCCATACTTATCCTTTCAACTAACCAGGTTTTCTAACTCCTAAGCAACACAACGCTATCCGCAAAAAGCACACACTAAAAAGGTCATCATATCACGCATACAAATCTCTGGAGTGTTAAGGAGATACCTGAATCTACCGATCCACTCTAATCATAGCCCACCGCAGGCGCATAATCGTAGAAGCGATGAACCCGCCATCGATCCTAGAGTCGCGCTACGCCGCATGTACCCTCCTATAAGCACGCCTCTCGTCACATGGCTCGACGGCCGCAGTGAAACAAGCACCGTGAAAAGATGACATTCCCGACGACGCCGCCACATCGCGCACACCTGAGGGACATGAATCTGGCCGCTAGAACTTACGTAACCTCAGAAACTGAAGCCCCGAGCTCGACCAGCTCCGAATACCGAACGCATCAAGATCGCGGAGGACCACTGCATCGGGCGAGGTACATAACTAGTTCGGCCGAGGCGGTCCGCCGAAAGTCACCAGGACCTCGCTGGCCTCGCCTCTTCCGTTGATCTCGGCCATTCCGTCGACCTCTCCGTGCCTCACATCCTAGTGCATGAGCTGCGTGCGGCAATGTCCATGCCCGGCCAAGAGCTACACCAACAAGCCTCGCCAAGTAATCATCTAGCCCGGTGGCGTAGCGGTGTACTCGCCCTCCATACTAGCTACCAACGCGGGACATACCGAGCCAATGAGTCGAACTCCACATTGTACTTCTAACCGCCCGCCCGCCCCGCTTCAACGTCAAAAATCTGTTTACCGAGCCTCTCATCCGCGAGGCAAGAAATGTGCAAGAAATGCCCTCGAGAACTCGTCCCCAAATGCTGGAGCGCATGCTCACCTCGGGACGCTTCCATGAATCAAACCGATCGCAAAGATCGCGGCCGATGCGAACCGGCGTCACCGACTCGGTCTCAAGCCTTGATCACTCATGATCCAGAATCGCTTCGGATGAACTCCTCGGATCATCCTCGTGCCTCGACCGTAGAACTCGCGGCCTATAACTCGAAAAGTCCCGTAGCCTCAAACTATTCGACCTCGGGTGAAATCCGGTGCATCGAACTGCGCCACACTTATCCTCATGTTCCTACAACCTCGCCAATAATCGCCAATTCCTTGTAACTCATCTCTCTCGCCTGCATGTGGGATCGAGGCTCGTGTATCGTGGTCTCAGCAGCCATCGCCGCGCTCTCAATCTCTTTGGCCGTGGCGCCGCAAAACTAGCCGTCAAGCACTATCTCGTATCGGCCGGCTCGCGCTCGCACTCTCTCAATCACACTAGCAGCCTCTCGCTGCCTTGCCCGGCCGCCTTGCGCGGAGGCATAACTGGTAAAGGAAAGGAACACGTTAGAGGGGTCCAACATAACACTGCTCTAAGGCACGATCTCAGAATGAGAAGAATAGAAACCAATCTTAAATGTCCTATAGCCTCCTGATTATAGATGTGGTGCACAACACACCGATAATCAAGACTCTACTAGACACGGTCTGTAGACACTTTCTGAGGACTAATCGCTCGATACCACTTTTGTCACGACCAACCTGCCCGTGATCGTGTCTTACCGGGCACCCTAGTGATACAACATCGAGAAAATCAGCGGAAATAAAACATGAACATGAAATAAGAGATATTATAAATAAACAAAGCAACCAAAAGTTGCTTCAGACATACATAAAAACCCGAACAGCTTATCCTTTTACAACTCGCCACAACAAGCTACATGCACTTAAGAGTTTTATAACAAAAACTATGACGGACAGTGGCCCCGCCATACCCTGAATGTACAAGAACCTGCACTCGTGGTAACATACCAAAAGATAAGCCTCCAAGAAACGGGCTTCCTAACACTGAATCGTGATCCTAAGAGCGAGGATCCACAACCGATGTACTTCTACTGCGGATGAACGCAGCTTCGGGCGAGGTCAAGATAACAGTACCAAGTATGTGAAATCAGAAATACCGGACATGAAATCATAATAGTCTATATAAAGCAGGAGATGTATGATAACCAAACTACGATTCCACAACATAAAAGCAAAGCCAACTCAGTGGCTCACGCCTCAAAGTCATCCTCATGCCCGTGGAACTCCTTCCTCACCGCCAGCCTAGGTACAAATCATGTGATACGTAATATGTCTCGCCCATCTCATGGACCCAGATAGAAACGTGTGGAATACATTCCCTGCTCATCTCGCGAACGCGGTAATCGAGTGGAATACATTCCTGCTCATCCCATGAACGCGTAGTCGAGAGTGAAATACATTCCCGCTTATCCCATGAACGCGTAGTCGAGTGAAATACATTCCCGTTCATCCTATGAACGCGTAGTCGAGTGAAATACATTCCCGCTCATCCTATGAACGCGTAGTCGAGTGAAATACATTCCCGCTCATCCTATGAACGCGTAGTCGAGTGAAATACATTCCTGCTCATCCTATGAACGCGTAGTCGAGTGAAATACATTCCCGTTCATCCCATGAACCCAGAGTCGAGTGAAATACATTTCGGTTCATCCTATGAACCGCATAGAAACGTCCATCACAAATCAGTCGGCCCTCCATCGAGAGACGCGGTGGTATAGAAACACAATACTTGCACAACAAAGGCTATCACAACAAGCATAGGCAAGTTACACAACAACAAGCATAGGAAAGTTACACACACTCAGGGTACTTTCATTTGTCAAAGTCCGGGTCTTAACCCCAAAGTACTACATACGTTAAATCCCTTTAAAAGATCCATTCCTTTTACCAAAGTCACCTGATACCAGTAGTATAGAGTGACCCACATTTATAAACCAACCCACATTTTTTTTAAAGTCAAGTAACAACATCCTTTTCCTAAAGTTCCAGTTTGCCTAGTTTCAATTACTCAAGTTCCATTGTGAGAGATTTCATAGTTCAAAGTCTTAATCACGTAATTCCTTTTTAGAACAATTGAGTAATATAAGTCTTATGTGTGAGTAGGTTATTCATAACAATCTTATTAAAGAAGCCATGATCTAGGAAATGTAATATCATTTTGTCTCATCTTAGCTTCTATGCAGATGGAGGTTTCTACTGGTTTTAATAATACAATTCATTAGTCAAGACATTTCCTTTATTAACGCTAAGTGGTTTGTTCGATACTTGTTTGCATTTCCAAATCCATATAACATTCTTAAGTCGTTATACCTAACTTCCCATAAAGCTAGTATAACTCTTAAGTTTTCAAAACCAATTATTACTCTTCTATCAAAATGATTCATAAATCTTTTGAAATACTTCATGTTTTTATTATCACACATCAAGCCGCTTATAGTTCAAATCGCTTACCTTTTTAAAACCACAAAGCATTTTCTTACCTACATAAAGCTATTATAACCAACTTCCCATAAAGTTATAACATTTTATGTTTTAGACCAATCAAATACATTTAACACACGTACGCTCACCGCACTACATAGTTATACACATATCATGCTAGAAGAGATAGGAAGAGGTTCACATACCTCTCGACGAGTATCGACTAATAGCAAAACGCCCAAGTACTTCAAACCGCTGGCTACTCCTTAAGCCAAGTAGATCGCGCCACACGTAGTACTTCAACCTATAAAGGCCACACGGCGCCTATTAACATCTAGATCTCAACGTAGAATATTCTACGTAAAATTCGCAAAGACCTTCCCGCAATAACAGAAATCTCCTCCTTCATCGAGGTCGGCTACCAAGCCAACCAGTGGGGTTTACACGCCTAACCTGACGTGTACGATTCTACTTCACAAGAAAGCTACACAAGTCTCATCAGAATAATACCCTATGTAATTACGATTCTCTTCTTTATTATTCAGGCTTAAGTCAAAAGACATTGCCGCAAAATTATGATCAGTTCTATATATCGTATACTTCAACTATATATTCCTACAACATGTAATTTCCAATTACAATAAGGGGACAAGTTTAGTTACCTCGATAAGACCAAAATTATCCAAGTTTAAAGTCGATCTTGAGCAAGGTTTAGCTCCTACTCCGTGCGCTCCAATCCGCTCCAAGAAACCCTTAGAAGTTCTACGCAACTTCTACTTAAAAAATCAACTACGGGTGAAGATTTTCCTTAGGGTTTCGTTTAGTGGCTAAAGGAAAGTATGATAGTATTTTTTTCGGGCTTTTCGTATAAAGGGTACTTTGGAAAGTACTACAAGGTATTTGAGCTAAAGTATTTAGGCATAACAACAATACTTGGAGAGTATTTCTTTACCAAGGGGGGGTAGTATTTCGACTAGCACAACTAGGCTAGGGGGAGGGGGTTCTCGGCTAGAACCACTAGGCAAGTGGGTTCGCCGAGGGCCTTCAAGAGTGGGGAGGCGTGGTGTTTGGACGAGAACAAGCAAGAGGGAGAGGAGGATTTTTCAAGACTTAGGAACATTTGTGGAAGAAAACCTTCAAGCAAGGGAGTATTTATAGGTTAACCAAAGGCCAACCAATGGCCAAGATGAAGCCAAGTGCATAGCAAGTGTAAGGCCAAGATTTAGCCATGTGCTACCTTATCCATCTACACAAAATATCCTACCTAACCCTTGACCAAAATTTCAACACAAAACGTGCAAGGCCTCCATTTTGCCGTCCAAACATGCCACTTGAGGGTGACACTTGTCACCCTCTCGTTGGTCCAAAATATTCCGTCTCTCGGAAAAATCCGCAAAAATTATTAATGACATAGCCGGAATTTTCCCTTCGCAAGTTTAGAAAAACGTTTAAAAAAAACGACTCTTTTCGATAGGTGTGCACAATTTCGTCCATAGTGCCTAACTTTAAGGCTAAACTTTTATACGTACGCCCTCACGTACATACTCTGGAAAAAATACGGGGTATAACAGTAGGTAACTCATATTGGGTGCGACACCACAAAAAAATCATTTTACACCCTCCCGAACTACGCGTGTCTGATTCACACCATACGGTATGATACGTAGGTAACTCATATTGGGTGCGACACCACAAAAAAAACTTTACTCTATCTCCCGAACTACGCGTGTCTGATTCTCACCATACGGTGTGATACGTAGGTAACCCATCTTATATTCGACACACCCAAAAAGAAAAAAAAAGTATATAAAAAAAATCATTTTTCATCTCATTGATCCTATCATGAACAATTATGTTTTCATTGCATTCATCCAACGGGGGTAGTTAGTTTACTTTGCATTTGTCCTGTAGTGGACAATATCTGTTTATACAATTTTTACTATCCTATCACGAATAAAAAAAAATCAAACATACAATTTATAACCTATTTAAATGAATTACGCGCACCTGATTCTCATTAAAAGTGAGATACGTAAGCAACCCTACTCGGGTTTGGTACTCTTTATTTAAAAAATACAAAAAATATTTTATTAAAAAAAATACAATTTGTTATTCAAAAAATACAAAAACAAAATCAAATAATACAAAAAAAAACATTTTTTTATGTATCATTGTTTGACTTGGTTGATACCAACACAGTTAGGAGTGTGCATCAGAAAGAACAAATAATGATCAGTATGGGCTGACTTCGTGGTAAACCATAGATTCTTTTGGTACCTCTCATTCACACCTGTAATGACATTGTTTTACGTGCTTCCAAGATAAGAACAAAACCAACCTCATTGTTTCGTATGCATTGTGTGGTGAGTTTTAGAATAAGTTCAATTGCATTGCATTGTGATCTAGAACTTGACTTAACTGTTTGTTGAGGCGAAATCCTGAGTAACGCTCGGTATAGGAAATGATCGTAGGCTTTCTTTGATATGTTTGAGCCTTTCCAGCCTACCAAATAACATTATCAGTAGCACTCTCACTTTGAGCCTAAAGCATATTTTGACAACTACATATTAAGCCTATACCCCTTCTAAGTGCATACACGCACTATCCCTCTCTTGGCCCGACTTCCTTGAGCGCATTGAAAATGTGTAAATTGCTGATAAAGATCCGAGCTGAAATTTCCAAAGATAAAGTTGCAAAGTCCCAAAAGAGAAAAAAAGGCAAAGGACGATTTCAGACAAAAAGGAAATCAAAAGCCCCGACAATATCTTATAAAGAAGAAGAAAAAAAGCAAAAAAAAAAGAGAAAATATCTCTGGAAAAAAAAAGCTCCAAACAAAAGATTCAAAAGAAGTCTGTACAAAATAAATGGGACAAAAAGTAAGCAGATCAACATTAAAGCACACAAATACCAAGCGGACATAGTCCAACGCTCAAGGAAGGATTAGTCACTCATTACCCAAAATGATATCCCTCCCTTTCCCCAAGCCCACATTACAAACCCATAAAAAGTCCTACATGATCCTATACTGAGGGTTATCACATTAATGGATACTTACATGACGGCCAAGCCTATGGTATCATAATTGCATGCATTGAATATCTTTCTGAGTGTGAGTGTACTTCTCTCCCAAAGTTCAAAAAACTGAAGTGTATGTGATGAAGGGACTTTCTTTCTAGTGAGGGCATTTGAAACATGAGGATATGTATAGTTCGAAACCTTGGTTGTAAATAAGTGTCGATACTCAGGTATGTTTGAGGTATCATCTAAAGCTATAGAAATTACACCGGAGTCAGTCTCGGTTAGACTAAAAGCAATAAACGGGAATCCTTATGCACAATACTAATTGTTGGTACCAACTGAAGTCAAAACGTGATTATGTCTTTTCATTTTTTCTTTCCAGAAGAACAATATATATATATATATATATATATATATATATATATATATATTAATATCTTTTGCATCACGAACTGGGAAACCAAGTACTATGACCTAGTCCCAGTCATCCTATCTGACATTTATCGAGCCTTAGATCAATGCTGAAACCTACATAGGTACTTTCAAGGTTGTAACCTCTTAGTCCAATGGTGGATCATTAAGCACCTCCATAAAATCGAGGTTCCATCATACCGAGATCCCGAGCATAGGGAAGATAACTCCAAGTTATTTACCCAAATTTTAGGACCCAAACCAAATAGGGGTGAACTTTTATCTTTTCTAGGCTCCGAGATGATAGTATCCAACGATGATTTCCTGATTTCATATCTGATACCATAGTCGTGAAGGGTAGAAAATCCCTTTTCCTACCACTTATGGGGATTTGGGGAATTCGACCATATGCACCGCTTAGGGTCCTACGATAGTTCGAAAGGAAATAGGTAATCATCTAAGTAGGAAACATGGGGGAATATGTGTTGACTATGAAGATGACAATAGCAGAGAAGTTATCGACATTATTCTAGAGTGGAACGGTCGAATCAAGTGGGGTCTATAGACCATAGCCGATGATCTCCTCCACCCAGGTCATGATGAGGAGTACGTAGACTGGTTGAGCGCACACTTGAAATGTACCCTAACACTGGGGCCTAACCTATATATGTCCAGACATGATTGAGATTCAATGGCCGAGATCACAGCTCGCCGCATTCAGATACAAGCAGATGATCGAGATGCCCGATACCTAGAGTACTGAGGTATAGGAAGGCAAATATTATAATTAATTATGTGCTTTTGTGATATAAACTGCTTATGTGTTTTCATGTAATTTGTCTGAACTCTTAATTAATCACACATTTTGTACCCCAATCCAAAAGAAAAACACAAGAAAATACCAAAAGCTAACTAAATTCACCTTCTTCTAAAGGTTGATTTGCTATAATTGACACCCCCGATAGCCAAAGCTCCACATCGCCAGCTTTTGATCTAGTCAGCGATAAAGAGATAGAGGACTCACTTCAGGAAAACATTCACAAGATAGATGTGAAGATTGACTTGGCAAGAGCCAAGATGATGGAGGTTGACAAAAAGACTGACTTGGCCAGAACCAAGATGAAAGAGATTGATGAGATCTTGGAATTTTTAGGGAACCTCATTGAAGAGTCCCCCGAAGGAAAACCTCAATATCGAAACCTCCCCGAGGCGGTCAAGAAGATGATCAACGAATATGTTCCCCATTTTAAGACACCAAAGCAAGGATCAGAATAGCTAGAGAATGACCCAATACGATATGAGGAGTCGAGTGAGGAATTAGAGGGAATTACCCCAGTCTCCAATAAAGTTGCTCATTATTACGAGATTCCACAAGGGCCTTCCCTACACCGTCTCTAATGTGGTAGGAAATTGCCCTCAAAGCTTGTGGTTCGCACTTCAGAGTTGCACCCATAGATAAGGCTGCACAAAAAGTTAAAATCGGACCGGATCGGACCGAGGACCGAAAAATTGAAACATTAGGACCGTAGACCGGACCGAATTTTTCGGTCCGGTCCGGTTAGTTGGACCGAATCATTGGTTCCAGACTTCCACACCCCCGAGCCATCCCCGTCACCAAATTTGGATGTATTGACATATCAAATATAGGTTGTAAATTAGTGAAACTTTAAATGGTCATAACTTTTACACCCCGTAGTTCTAGGACATGTATATAAGGACCTAAGTGAGAAAATACGACATTAAGCTTGAAACGAAAGAAAGATTACTTTTCCTACGGAAAATATTCCGAACCTCGTGAAGAAAAAAGGTTTAATAATTGGAATTTGGTTCTCAAATTTGGTATTTGAGACTTATGGAATTTATTAGAATTATAGAGAGATAAAATATTTTGGACCAATAGGAGGGTGACACGTGTCACCCCCACATGGCCCATGTTGGGCGAGAATGGCATGGCCAAGTGGCCAAGTTGACTTAAGATATTTTTTTATTTTAATCTTGGCCACACATTTGTTTTAATCTCCACCTTTGGTTTCATTCCATACTAGTGCAAGACTTTAACACTTAGAAAAATTTCAAGAACTTTGTGCACTCTTAGAGGGCTCTCGGCCAAGGCATCCATGAAGAACAAGAAATTCTTCAAATGTTGTTGATAAATCTCCATATTCAAAACAAGGATCCCTAGTAGTAAACTAAGCATAAACAACCTCTTAAATCCCGAAAATACTACGTTAATCCGCTAGTCGCACCTTGAAACCCTAAGGTGTTCTTCATATTTTGAGTTGGAACTTGAAGAGAAGTTGGTTATGAACTTCTAAGGGTTGCTTGGAGTGGATTGTAACGTAAAGAAAATGAGCTAAAGTTACTAAGGATCGACTTTTAATCTTGGATTATATTTGGGCTTATTGAGGTAATGATCTTTGTCTTCCTAATGTAATTGAAGATTACATGTTATAGTAGTTGATAAATGAGCTTGTGATATAAGGAATAAAGATTTATAAGTGTTGGAGAATTTGGAGGGTGAATACCAAAATATGGCATGCTAGCCATTGAAGTTGTTAATCAATTTGGTTGTTAGTTATAATCGTCACATGTTATACAAGAAAGGGAATTTAGTTGTTATAATTGTTATGACGTAGTAACATGTTGGAGTAACGACTTGGATTAAAGAATTGAAAAAGGACTATATGTTGTATTGTTGTTTGGTTGGTTGTGCCATAAATGTGGAGTATTGGTTATTGATTTCGGACCTTGAAAAGGTGGAAAAGTACGTAGAAACAGGGGAAGTGTTGTCCAATTTTCCGTAGAATAAGAGACATTATACTTAGTATTATTCTACCTTAGAAAGCTAGAAGTTGATAGATGTATTATGATTATTATAGGTTGACATTCTACGTGCGGAGTATTCAACTTAGCGGGTGGATTAAGCCGAAGAGGTATGTGGAACTTTCTCTATCTTCTTGAGCATGAATCTTATAAATGTATAGTACGGTTGACGTACATGTCTTAAATGAATTCGGTGTCATTTTGGTACCATTGATTTGATTTAAAAAGGTACAAGTTTAGTTGAGTTGGAAAGTTGAACTCGCTTGGTTTTTAAAGGATGTAAATGCCTTAGTTTTTCTAAAAACATAAAGTGTTATAATGGCTTTATGGGAAGTTAGTTATAACGACTTTATGGGAATTAAAAGAGTGGTTTACTTGAATGATTTAAAAGAGAATAAATTATTTGATTTTGAAAGTATACGATACTTGATATAAAGAGAATAAGTAACTTGATTTAAAGGTATAGGTTACTTGAGTTTGGAAAGTAGAAGTTACTTGGTTTCAAAGCCTTGAAATGAATTTCTAAAGGTGTAGTAACTTGATTTGAAAAATAGATATGTCTTGATACTACGGGTGTTAGTATCTTTTGGCTTTTATATGAAAAGGGTTCTTTTTAAAGGAATAGAAGTACGTAGTACTTTGGGGTTAAATTCTCGGATTTTACATGATGGTGCCTTAAGTTTAATTAATGAGAGTTAAAGATTGCTAACTTGCATATGTTGTTCATGAGGGTCGTTAGTGCTAGTGTTATATTATTTATTATGGGGTCAATCCTCGGGTCATGTTGCATTTTGCATTTTCGTGGATTTGCTACCCATGATGCGAGTATAGCGTATATGCTCATTGCGGGCCCACAGGGTCCATGCGGGTGAAATAGTATCATGCGAGACAAATTGCCTCATGCGGGTTCACAAGACCTATGCGGGTGAAATAGTCCGAGGAGTAGGATTGCATAATGATACTACGGGCGGGTGGCCCTAGTTTGATCATAAGCTTCCTATTTTTAAACAGTAAGGTTTACTCTCATTATTAGTAAGGCACAGTGTACTGTTAATTTGGTTATCATACATGTCTCCAGCTTTATTTTAGACTATATGATTTCATTACAGTACTTTCAGTTTCATATACTTGGTACATGTATTGTACTGACCCCCTTTCCTCAGGGGGCTGCATTCATGTCGCAGGTAGAGGTAAACAGGTTGCTGATCCTCACTCTTATGATCACTGTTCAGCTTTTGGAAAGCTCCATTACTCCGGAGGATTACCTTTTGGTACGGATCCCTGTTGTTGTAAATTTGGGGTCCTATACCGTCATAGATAGGGTCCAAACTCTTAGAGGTATGTAGTCATGTTTTGTGGGTTGGACTTGTAAAAGATGTATCTATTTGTTATGTATATATGCAGGAAGGTGGTCTTATTGGCTAACCTGATTTTTATTTCACATTACTGCATGTCTATGAGCTTTATTTATATTCCGTTGATTATCTCTGATGTATACCTGTAAGGGTTCCCAGGTAGGGCACTAGTCGCGGGCCCGGGGTCGGGTCGTGACAAAAGTGGTATCAGAGCAGTTAGTCCTCGGAAAGTGTCTATAGATCGTGTCTAGTAGAGTCTTGTTTATCGGTGTGTTGTGCACCACACCTATAATCAGGAGGCTACAGGATATTTAGGATTGGTTTCCATTCTTCTCATTCTGAGATCGTGCAGTAGAGTTGTGTTATTAGGTTTGATCTCTCTCTGACATAATCTTGTGTATCAGTTATGCCTCCACGGAAGGCAACAGCAGCCCAGAAGGGCAAGGCAGCAGTAGGAGCTGCTGGGAGGACGCAGAGAGTCACTAGGGCTCAGGCCCAGACTATGCTTGAGGTTGTGGCCCAGTCGGCGAGTTTGGTTACGCCGATAGTACCAGATGGGCTTAGAGTAGTTATAGCTCCAGAGGTTCCGATACTTGAGCCTCCAGTCCCTCAGCCAGGGGCAGAGGATAGAGACTACGGAGATACAGTTCGGTTACTGGCCAGGATAGTGGCAGGGCAGCACAGACAGGAGCCGGTAGCGAACCCTAGAGCAGACAGTTTGAGGGTTCGGGATTTTTTGGGTTGCAATCCGCCAGAATTCTATGGGTCGAGACCTGAGTATGATCCTCAGGAGTTTATTCGGCAGGTACAGCGAACTATGTGGGTGATTAAGGCCTCAGAGGCCGAGTCATTTTTACTAGCTTCTTACCGGTTACGCTATGTTGCAGTGAACTGGTTTGAGTCATGGGAACTATCCAGAGGCGAGGGTGCTTCTCCAGCCATTTGGGACGAGTTCACGGAGGCTTTCCTAGATCACTTTTTGCCCCCTTAGATGAGGAGAGCCAGGGTTGATAGGTTTCTGACATTGAGGCAGGGTGGCAGGATCATCAGAGAGTATATCCTAGAGTTCGACTCATTGGATAGGTATGCACCCGCTATTGTGGCTGACATGGCGGATAGAGTTCACCGCTACGTGATAGGGCTAGACCTGTACTTGGTTGATGGATGCATGGCAGTGGCTCTTCAGCCAGGTATGGATATTGCCAGGGTCCAGGCATACGCACAGGAAGTGGAATACATACATAGAGGGAGTCGGCCAGACGGAAGCCAGTATAAGAGGGCCAGGACGGCAGGATTTTTGGGTAACTTTCGAGGCGGACAGCTTCAGCAGCAGGCTAGGTCTGCATCTCACCAAAGACGCAGTACTCCTCTCCGCGCATACGGTTTGATCAGCCGGGTTATTCGGGAGTTGGTCAAGGCTCCAGGGCTTTGGGTTTCTAGGGGAACAGGGGTACTGATCGGTGTATTTTATATACACCTTTTGAGTCATTTTTAGTTAGTATTTTACTCATTTCATTTATGTTTAGTATAGTATTAGGGTCGTTTTCCTTTTCTTTTGTGTCACAGCGGTCAGAAATGGAGAAATGGCGAAAATAAAATGAAATGAGCTTAATTGAGATGGAGTTGCACACTTAAAGGGGCCAATAAATGAAGTCTAAGAAGTCCCGGGAAGTATAGAAAAGGTCAGACGAAGCCCGGATGAAAACTGGATGACGAAGCGAAGAACCGCCGAAAAAACGTCACCGGCGCCGCGGCGCCGACCAGGTACTAGCCATATGAGGCCACCTTTACCTCAGTGTGTCGATGCGGTAGATCCCATCCGGGGAAGTGTCGTAATTCTTCGGGAGCCTGTTTCTCTTGTGGCCAGCAGGGCCATTTGAAGAGGGATTGTCCGACAAGAGGCGGCACGGGTAGTATGGCTCAGCCTGTGGTCGATTGTCGTCATCATCTTTGTGGTCATGCGCCCGAGGCGTGGTGTTTACGCCAGCAGACGGGGCGCAGGTCGTGGCAGAGGTCCTAGTTCTAGCGGTCCTCCGAACCGCATCTATGCCTTAGCCAGTCGACAGGATCAGGAGACTTCGCCGGATGTCGTCACATGTATACTATTGATTTCATGATGTGACGTTTATGCTTTGATAGATCCGGGTTCTACCTTGTCCTATATATCTCATCTTATTGCTGGTAGAATAGGAATAGACCCTGTGTCAATAGAACCTTTTGAGGTAGTTACGCCAGTGGGTGATTCGGTGGTAGCTGAGCAGGTATATAAGAATTGCCCGGTGATTATACACAGTCGTCAGACCCAAGCAGACTTGATAGAGCTGGATATGATAGATTTTGATGTCATTATGGGTATGGACTGGTTGACTTCTTGTTATGCCAATGTGTATTGTAGAGACGGATTGGTTCGATTCCAGTTTTCCGATGAGCCGATTATTGAGTGGAAAGGGGATACTGCGTCGCCGAGGGGTAGGTCTATTTCTTACCTCAAGGCTAGGAAGATGGTTCAGAAAGGGTATATTTATCATCTTATTCGTGTGTTCGATACAGAGGCTGAGGTGCCAGTTCTTCAGTCAGTTCCGGTGATTAGAGAATTTCCGGATGTTTTTCCAGATGATCTCTCAGGTATTCCTCCAGAGCGGGAGATAGAGTTCTGTATTGATGTTCTGCCAGGTACTCAACCTATATCTATTCCTCTGTACATAATGGCACCTTCTGAGTTGAAAGAGTTGAAGGACCAGCTGAAAGACTTGCTGGATAAAGACTTTATTAAGCCTAGTACTTCACCTTGGGGAGCGTCGGTATTATTTGTGAAGAAGAAGGATGGGACGCTGCGTATGTGTATTGACTACAGGCAGTTGAACAAGGTAACCATAAAGAATAGGTACCCCCTCCCCAGGATTGATGATTTGTTTGATCAGTTGCAGGGTGCGAAGTGTTTTTCCAAGATAGATCTACGATCAGGGTATCATCAGGTACGAGTTAGAGAGGCAAATATCCCGAAGACTGCATTCAGGACCCGGTACAGGCATTATGAGTTCAGGGTGATGTCATTTGTATTGACTAATGCTCCAACGGTATTTATGGATTTGATGAACCGGGTGTTCAAGCCATTTCTGGATACGTTTGTTATAGTATTCATTGATGATATCCTGGTTTACTCTCACACGGAGCAGGAGCATGCGGATCATTTGAAGGCGGTACTTAGAGTCCTCCAGAGCCGGAAGTTGTATGCCAAGTTCTCTAAGTGTGAGTTTTGGTTGGCCTCATTGGCATTCTTGGGGCACATTATTGGGGCCGATGGTATTCGGGTTGATACGGCGAAGATTGAGGCGGTGAAAACTTGGCCTAGACCTACTATACCGACTGAGGAGCGCATCTTCTTAGGGCTTGCGGGTTATTACCGGAGATTTGTGGAAAAGTTCGCTTCGATCTCAGCGCCTTTGACTAGGCTGACTCAGAAAGCGACTAAGTTCCAGTGGACGTATGCTTGTGAGAAAGGCTTCCAGTTATTAAAGGAGAAGTTGACGACAGCTCCAGTTCTTACTCTTTCCGAGGGATTAGAGGGTTATGTGGTTTTTTGTGATGCTTCGGGTGTCAGACTTGGTTTCGTGTTGATGCAGCATGGTAAGGTTATAGCTTATGCGTCCCGACAGCTCAGGAAGCATGAGAGGAACTACCCTACTCATGATTTGGAGTTAGCGGCAGTGAAACATGCTTTGAAGATTTGGAGGCATTACTTATATGGGGTTCATATGGATATTTATACAGACCACAAGAGCGTCCAGTATATCTTCAGGTAGAGAGAGCTGAACTTGCGGCAGAGACGGTGGTTAGAGTTGCTGAAGGATTATGATGTTGATATCCTATACCACCCGGGGAAAGCCAATGTGGTTGCAGATGCTCTTAGTCGTAGATCTATGGGTAGTGTGTCAGACGTGCAGCCAAATAGAAGGGACATGGTTCGTGAGATTCATCAGTTAGCGAGCCTTGGGGTTCGGTTGGTTGATTCCGATGATAGTAGAGTTCAGGTTTGAGAGGTTGTCGAGTCTTCCATCGTTGAGAAGGTGAAGAGGCGACAGTATGAGGATCCGGTTCTGGTACGGTATCGAGATACTGCTCTTCGAGAGGAGAAGAGTTCATTTGAGGTAGCACCTGATGGGGTGCTAAGGTACGAGGATAGATTGTGTGTACCCGATGTTGCAGGACTTCGTCAGCAGGTTCTAGGGGAGGCACACAGTGCTCGTTATTCGGTTCATCCGGGGTCGACTAAGATGTACCATGACCTCAGATGTGTGTATTGGTGGGATGGCCTGAAGAGGGACGTAGAAGAGTTCGTTGCTCAGTGTCTGAATTGTCAGCAGGTCAAGGTTACAGACGATTGAGATTCCGACATAGAAGTGGGAGGTGATCAACATGGATATTGTTACAGGGTTACCTCCTACTCAGAGGAAGTGTGATTCCATCTGGGTTATAGTAGACAGGCTGACAAAATCAGCCAATTTTCTTCCAGTCAGGACTACTTATTCAGCTGAGGATTATGCTAGACTGTATATCCGGGAGATTATGAGACTGCACGGAGTTCCTACATCTATTATATCAGACAGAGGGGCCCAGTTTACGGCTAACTTCTAGAGATATTTCCAGAAGGGGTTAGGGACACAGGTGAGCCTCATTACTGCATTTCACCCTCATACCGATGGACAGGCGGAGCATACTATCCAGACACTTGAGGATATGCTGAGGGCCTGTATTATTGACTTCAGGGGTAGCTGGGAGGATCATTTGCCTCTTGTTGAGTTTGCGTATAATAACAGCTACTATTCCAGTATTCAGATGGCGCCTTATGAGGCCCTATATGGAAGGAAGTGTAGGTCGCCGATCGGTTGGTTCGATGTTGGCGAGGTTCAATTAGTTGGTCCAGACTTGATTCAGTAGGCTATGGATAAGGTAAAGCTTATCCAGGAGAGGTTATTAGCAGCTCAGAGTCGACAGAAGTCGTATGCAGATAATCGACGTCGACACTTGGAGTTTCAGCTTGACGATTGGGTATTCTTGAAGGTATCACCCATGAAGGGTGTGATGAGGTTCAGAAAGAAGGGGAAACTTAGCCCAAGGTACATTGGGCCATACCAGAATGTTCGTAGAGTAGGCAAGGTTGCCTATGAGTTAGATCTGTCATCCGATTTGGAAACAGTGCATCCGGTCTTCCATGTTTCTATGTTACGGAAGTGTATCGGAGATCCATCCAGAGTTTTCCCGGTTAGTGATGTCCAGGTGACAGAGGGGTTATCATATGAGGAGAGTCCTATAGCGATACTTGATCGCCAGGTCAGACAATTACGGACTAAGGACGTGGCTTCCGTCAAGGTCTTGTGGCGGAATGATAATAGAGAGGAGATGACTTGGGAAGCAGAGGAGTACATGATGAAGAAGTATCCTCACTTGTTCCCTACACCTACAGGTAATTCATTATCCCTACTTGTCGATTTTGATTGACGGATATGCATAAGTGTTATATTGTGGTCATGTGTGGCATATTTGATTGTGTTGGGTATAGTTAAAGGGGACTATGCCGACATCGGTTTAAAATTGAACTTAGTAAGAACATTCGGGACTTATGGAATTTTTTAGAATTATGGAGAGATAAAATATTTTGGACCAATAGGAGGGTGACACGTGTCACCCCCCACATTGTCCATGTTGGGCGAGAATGGCATGGCCAAGTTGACTTAAGATATTTGTTGATTTTAATCTTGGCCACACATTTGTTTTAATCTCCACCCTTGATTTCATTATATATCCATACTAGTGCAAGACTTTAACACTTAGAAAAATTTCAAGAACTTTGTTCACTCTTAGAGGGCTCTTGGCCAAGGCATCCATGAAGAACAAGAAATTCTTCAAATGTTGTTGATAAATCCCCATATTCAAACGAAATATCCCTAGTAGTATACTAAGCATACAACCTCTTAAATTCCGGAAATACTACGTTAATCCGCTAGTCGCACCTTGAAACCCTAAGTTGTTCTTCATATTTTGAGTTGGAACTTGAAGAGAAGTTGGTTATGAACTTCTAAGGGTTGCTTGGAGTGGATTGGAACGTAAAGAAAAGGAGCTAAAGTTACTAAGGATCGACTTTTAATCTTGGATTATATTTAGGCTTATTGAGGTAATGATCTTTGTCTTCCTAATGTAATTGAAGATTACATGTTATAGTAGTTGATAAATGAGCTTGTGATATAAGGAATAAAGATTTATAAGTGTTGGGGAATTTGGAGGGTGAATACCGAAATATGGCATGCTAGCCATTGAAGTTGTTAATCAATTTGGTTGTTAGTTATAATCGTCACATGTTATACAAGAAAGGGAATTTAGTTGTTATAATTGTTATGACGTATTAACATGTTGGAGTAACGACTTGGATTAAAGAATTGAAAAAGGACTATATGTTGTATTGTTGTTTGGTTGGTTGTGCCTTAAATGTGGCGTATTGGTTATTGATTTCGGGCCTTGAAAAAGGTGGAAATAAACATAGAAACAGGGGAAGTGCTGTCCAATTTTCCGTAGAATAAGAGACCTTATACTTAGTATTATTCTACCTTAGAAAGCTAGAAGTTGATAGACGTATTATGGTCATTATAGGTTGACATTCTACGTGCGGCGTATTCAACTTAGCGGGTGGATTAAGCTGAAGAGGTATGTGGAACTTTCCCTATCTTCTTGAGCATGAATCTTATAAATGTATAGTACGGTTGACGTACATGTCTTAAATGAATTCGGTGTCATTTTGGTACCATTGATTTGATTTAAAAAGGTACAAGTTTAGTTGAGTTGGAAAGTTGAACTCACTTGGTTTTTAAAGGATGTAAATGCCTTAGTTTTTCTAAAAACTTAAAGTGTTATAATGGCTTTATGGGAAGTTAGTTATAATGACTTTATAGGAATTAAAAAAGTGTTTTACTTGAATGATTTAAAAGAGAATAAATGATTTGATTTTGAAAGTATACGATACTTGATTTAAAGAGAATAAGTAACTTGATTTAAAGGTATAGGTTACTTGAGTTTGGAAAGTAGAAGTTACTTGGTTTCAAAGCCTTGAAATGAATTTTTAAAGGTGTAGTAACTTGATTTGAAAAATAGACATGCCTTGATACTACGGGTGTTAGTATCTTGTGGCTTTTATATGAAAAGGGTTCTTTTTAAAGGAATAGAAGTATGTAGTACTTTGGGGTTAAATTTCCGGATTGTACATGATGGTGCCTTAAGTTTAATTAATGAGAGTTAAAGATTGCTAACTTGCATAAGTTGTTCATGAGGGCCGTTAGTGCTAGTGTTATATTATTTATTACGGGGTCAATCCCCAGGTCATGTTGCATTTTATATTTCCGTGGATTTGCTCCCCACGATGCGAGTATGGCGTATATGCTCATTGCGGGCTCACAGGGTCCATGCGGGTGAAATAGTTCTATGCGGGTGAAATAGTCCCATGCGAGGCAAATTGCCTCATGCGGGTTCACAAGACTTATGCGGGTGAAATAGTCCCAGGAGTAGGATTGCATAATGATACTATGGGCGGGTGGCCCTAGTTTGATCATAAGCTTTCTATGTTTAAACATTAAGGTTTACTCTCATTATTAGTAAGACACAGTGTACAGTTAATTTGGTTATCATACATGTCTCCAGCTTTATTTTAGACTATATGATTTCATTACAGTACTTTCAGTTTCATATACTTGGTACATGTTTTGTACTGACCCCCTTTCCTCGGGGGGTTGCGTTTATGCCACAGGTAGAGGTAAACAGGTTGTTGATCCTCACTCTTAGGATCACTGTTCAGCTTTTGGGAAGATCCATTACTCCGGAGGCTTATCTTTTGGTACGGATCCCTGTTGTTGTAAATTTATGTACATTCAGGGGTATGGTGGGGCCCTGTCCCGTCATAGATAGGGTCCAAACTCTTAGAGGTCTGTAGTCATGTTTTGTGGGTTGGACTTGTAAAAGATGTATCCCTTTGTTATGTATATATGCAGGAAGGTGGCCTTATCGGCTAGTCTGGTTCTTATTTCACATTACTGCATGTCTATGAGCTTTATTTATATTCCGCTGGTTATCTCTGATGTATACCTGTAAGGGTGCCCAGGTAGGGCACCAGTCGCGGGCCCGGGGTCGGGTCGTGACAAAAACTTTGAGCTCGGACGTCCGTTTGATCTATTTTTTTTTTATTTTGCGTATTTTTTCGAGACGAAGCCATCCCAAACTACTAAAGTCTATTTGATTCAGCCGATTTCTCCAAAAACATCCTTCTTGGCAATCAATTTCACTTTAACCCCAAATCGTTACGTTTTTTCCTTTTTCAAAGCTAAATATCTCGCGATACACAATAGATTTCAACGTTCAAATTTCGTGGTAATGTGTCCGAGAATGTCAATTTCAGTATTGGAAAATCAATTTTTTTTAAAAAACACAAAACAATCGGGCCCCGGAACCCGACCCGGAATTATATATATTATATATTAGGAATTTAGAAAATTAGGAATTATATATATTATATATATTAGAAATTATATAATTCGATATATATTAGGAATTATATAATTCGATATATATTAGGAATTATAAATATTATAATATAATATATATTTAAAATTCGGTACGGATCGGACCGGACCGAAAACCGAAAAAAAATTCTAAGGACCGAGGACCGGACCGAAAATAACCGTGCAGTTGGTCCGGTCCATTTTAGTCCGACCGACTTTTGTGCAAATTTCTACCCATGAGAGTGCGAATTGAGGTATTTGATAGAATGAAAGTTTCTAGATTGGCACATACTAGCTCACACATTCTCCCGACTTATGCACCTCTTTTTGCTGATAAGAGATGCCTATACCACATGAGTCAACCTTTCCACATCACCGACGAATGCATGGCCTTCAAAAGAAGAGTCGTAAGACTGATTGACAAAAAGGTCATCCGTAACCTATGGGGGTCACACACCCTACTTGTCTACAACCCTATTATTCCTGGTGAAGGAATCACCATTGATACACGGCTTTGGAGTTACGACTTTAGTGCCTTTGAAGATTTGGACGTAGGCATCTTTTAACTCTGGCTTGCATCGACAAGGTTCGCCCATTGAAAACCACCTAGAAACTCTATGCCAACACTTTGAGGATGAAGATATGCTTGTACCATTCAGGGGCTCTTGGGCATGACATTGAGGAATGTGAAGCCTTCAAGTTCGAGTTAGAGCATTTGGTCAACACTAGCCAGATTTGGCCCGTGATACAAGGCCATTTTTTGAAAAGTCGTCGGGAAATGTGTGATCGTAAGGATAAAGACCCACTATAGCTTAAAGGAGAATCCATCTTTTGGGTAGTTTAGTGTCACGCCCCGAATCCCGGGCCCGTGACTGGTGCCCTACCTGGGCACCCTTCTAATCATACATCATAAGTAAAATGCGGAAGATAAATCACTCATTTTTTTTCTTAAAACAAAGGCAAAGTCGAATAAGCTGCCACCATACATACATACATACATAACAAAAGAACTTACATCTTTTCAAAATACAACCCACATACATGACTACAGACCTCTAAGAGTTTTGACATAACAACTGTGACGGCATAGGGCCCCGTCATACCCCTAAATGTACATAATCTACAACAACAGGGATTCATACCAAGAGACAAGCCTCCGGAGTGAATAGAGCTTTTACCCAAAACTGAACAGAGATCCTAAGAGCGAGGATCACCAACCTGTGTACCTAATACCTGCGGGCATGAATGACAGTACAATAGGTACCGAGTATGGAACGGAAATAAGGTACAGTAAACAAATCATAATTGTACAAAAGAATGACAGGGGCAAGTATAAAAAGTAAATACCAAATCATACCGTGTCATTACAACTCATGAACTTAATCGCACATTATTATCTTTTCTCATTTTCAATAAGAGTTATAATCAAATTCTCACATACATACTTAGGAAAATTCATCAAGTTCATAAACACATAACTTACGTATCTTGCATAACATAATTCGGCCCTTTATGGAGGGACGTCTCATTTTGGAGTTCACTTTGATTATCCATACGTGATAACGTAACTCGGCCCATTTGCGGGACACGGTGAAGTCATAAAAAGTCTTCCCACGAAGGTATACTACCCGGCCCATTCTGGGACGCGGTGAAACCATAAAAAGTCTTCCCACAAAGGTATACTGCCCGGCCCAGTCTGGGACGCGGTGAAACCATAAAAAGTCTTCCCACAAAGGTATACTGCCCGGCTCATTCTGCGACGCGGTAAAGCCATTTATGTCTGCCCAAAAAAGTATACTGCCCGGTCCATTTCTGGGACGCGGTAAAGTCACATAAGTCTGCCCATAAAGGTATACTGCCCGGACAATTTCTGGGACGCGGTAAAGTCACATAAGTCTGCCCATAAAGGTATACTGCCTGGTCCATTTCTGGGACGCGGTAAAGTCACATAAGTCTGCCCATAAAGGTATACTGCCCGGTCCATTTCTGGGACGCGGTCCACACATAAAGGAATGTACACATAAACTATCACAAGCAACTATGTGTCATATAATATCCTCTTCTTACTTCTCGCTAAGTCGTTATAACAACTTCCCATAAAGCTATTATAACAACTTTTCATTTTAGGGAACTTAAGGCATTTTATCACATCTTCCTTTTTAATAACACTAAGGCATTTTCATAACTTGAAACCTTAGGGAAACTAAACTCAAAGTACTACGTACATGCATACTTATAAAAGAATCATAACATGTAAGATTAGGGAGTTGGACCCAACATACTACGTACATACATACACATAAAAGAATCATGCCACACCTTCTCTTTTAAATCAATAAACTTCTTCTTTTTAAAACTCAAGTTACATACTCTTTCGAAATCAAGCCTCTTAACTTTTGAAATAAATCATGGAAGTCATACTTTTTAAATCAAGTCATTTCTACCTTTAAGAATCAAGTCCCATAACTTGAAAATAAAGTCTCATAACCTTTTAAGAAATCAAGATTCATAGTCTTAAAACTTCATAACATAAACTCTTTAAAATCAATTTACTTACTTAAATTAAATCAAGTCACATAGATTTAAATCAAGCTTCATATCTGCCCAACAATTCTTACCAACGTCTCCCATAAGACTTGGAAAGGACTTAGAATAACTTAGACATGCCCTTAACATAGAATCAACAACATGAATACTTCTTAACTTCTAAGAGTAGGAGGAATCATGAAATAATATCACAAGGATATTTCATACGTAGAATCATGCCAAAAGAAGGAAGAGGTTCACATACCTCGCGACGATTATCGACAAGTAGCAAAATGCTCCAAAGTACTTCAACCTTGTTAGCTATTCCACCTTCAAGTAGAATACGCTACACGTAGTACTTCAACCTATAATAACCATAATACGTCTATCAACTCCTAGCTTTTTAACGTAGAATAATACTAAGTGTAAGGTCTCTTATTCTACGGAAAATTGGGCAGCATTTTCTTTGTTTCTACGTACTTTTCCACATCTTTCAAGGCCCAAAATTAACAACCAATTTCCTGCATACATACAAGTCTAAAACAACCCGTAAAACTGCCACAAAACTGCACCAAAATATTCCAAATTCTAGCCTATTCTCGGCTTCTAACAACAACAACATAAGCCTTCCTTAAATCCATTATACTTCAAGTCATACATCCACACTTATACATAATTCATACCAACATTTAATGACATGATTCCCTTCAACATATGACATGAAATTAATGAAGGTAACAACGACATTAATCAACGAAAGCTTAAGGCGACAAAACTGTCCAAAATTGTCACAACAACTTCCACCTTCCAAAGATCATTTTTCCTTAATTCTTTATGATTCAAATTACATTTCTACACTTACATGTACTCCATAACACATATTACTAACATGATTACTTCATTTTGACATGCGACAAGTGAAGTTAACAACGATTATAACCAACGAATCCAACGACGCCGAAAACCCCCTAGTCTCGGCTTTAACATAAAAATGGGACAAGTACACCTTATTTTCCATATCTTCCTTAACACAAGTTCATCTACTATCCATAATAATGAGTAATATCAACTTACATCAAGGGAATAAGGACATTACCTCAAAATGCCCAAAATTAATCCAAGTTCCAAGTCGGTTCTCCGAATAGTCTTAGCTCCAAATCTTTACGTTCCAATCCACTCCAAGAAACCCTTAGGAGCTTATGAAGAACTCCTCTTCAAGTTCTATCTCAAGCTATGAAAAATCCCTTAGGTTTTTATGTTGCGACTAACGTAATAACGTAGTATTTCCGGGATTTTTGTGTTGGGTTATCCTTAGAATACCTCTAGGGATCTTAGGTTTGAATATTGGGATTTATCATCAACTTTTGAAGAATTTTTGTCTTCTAAGAGAGCTCAAAACCGAGAGCCTCATTATGAGCACTAAAGTTTCTTGATTTTTTTCTAAGTATGAAATGCTAGTTTTTCACTAGTAGTAGAAGATATATATAATGCATCCAAGGGCTAAGATTTAACCAAATGTGTGGTCAAGATGTGGTCAAATATGTCAAGCCAACCTTGACTACTTGACTTAGTCAATTCTTTTCTTCATCCAACATAAGCATGTGGAGGGTGACACGTGTCACCCTCTCGTTGGTCCATAATATTTCATTTTCCGAAATTTTCATAATTGGTCAAAATATTGAAAACCTAGTGGGCCCCACAAAAACGTAAATTTCTCGGGTGGGCCCCACGTGACCAAATCCGAAATTAAAATTCCATAATTCTAATAAATTCCATAAGTCTCAAATAACAAATCTGAGAACTCAATTCTCCCTAACCAACATTTTTCCTTCCCGAGGTTCGGAAGATTTTTCCTTAAGAATAACAAATCTTCATTTCTCATTTCCTTACGTACGCTCTCGTCTCATTGCCTTAGAATTTACGTGGTGTAACATTTAGGCATCCCTTTTTCAACTTTCAATCAAATGTTATCCCCTCCCACTTTTTATAAGTGAAACCACGTCTGACCTAATGTCTGTAGGAGGGATACATGGGAAGCCTATATCGGGCCTGGTATGGGTAATATTTAGGTAGATAAAATTAGGATATAATTTCTATGTAACTCGAACTATGAAAGATCATGATTTCTCGAGGATGGATACGTAGGCATTCTATATAAGACTCGACCCCTATATAATTTAAATTATAATCCCCTACTTATAGGATAGTTTTTAGTTCAACAATGGCGTAATGGAAAATCAACCATAGACCTTCTAACAGAAACCCTAAAAACCAAAATTTGCCAAGATGCCCAAAATACCCCTGAAATGAAAAATTAATCAAGTGTTCGGATCAAACACATAAGTCTATGTGCTTTACATGCAACTTATATGTGATATATTTTATTTATGATTTCAAACTAACATACTAATGTCGTTTTCTTTAAAGTTGTTTTTCTTCTTATAAAAAGGTGATCCGTGTTGAATCACACTGGCATACTTCACGAGGTCGAAAGACACAACAACATCCTTAAATCAACAAAATCAAGCTAAAATAACTAGTACCCCCGAGGAAGCGCGTAACAAGAATGCTCTGACTATTAAGGATGTTGTGCCTCAGGCTCTCCAAAATGTCTCGCACACTGAGAATGTGATTAGCTTGCTATTCAAGAAGCTAGAAGACATACAAGAACAGGTAGCTAAGAATGAAATTATCAACGCTACCAGAGAAGAGGCTACTACTAAGGTAAGAAGGACTCCACCACATTTTCCATCTCTAAACTCACATGTACTCGAACACTTACTAAGCAATTATGCTGGTACCTCATACCGCAAACTACCTCTAGTAAATGCCACCAAGATAACTAGGATCTCCCATTCAATGCCTGCTTTTCAAGCACCACCTGCTTTTGTTGATCCCAACATCCTCCAAAACACTACTACCCACACTACACCTAGAGTCGTGAGCACTCTCAAAAGTCGTCTCGTGTACCCCATTGTATCCTTTCATATTCCAGTCACTCTCATTGACTCTTTTCTTAAACTTTATCATTATGAAAATATGGACAAAGTATGGAGGTCCGAGCAGGACCAAAGAGATAACGAAATAGAACAGAAAAATATGGATATATTTGAAAAGTCAAACAAAGGCTCATATAAAGCAACGGGCCTAAGATACGATGACTTCTGCATGCATCCAGATTTGTATTTTCTAGAGGTCTTCAAAGTGCCCATGTTTTAACTCTTCAATGGCACGGGAAACCCCAAATCTTTTCTGAGGGTGTTACACCCTGCAATTTCGTGTTTCATCACGTCGTTAATGAATACTGATGTCCCAAGAAGAGATATGACTTTACGAAAGTGTAATGAATGTTTACAACTTATTTATGGAAGTACCAGAGTGCTGGAAAGTCAAACTTCTCACTGAAAGTACGTTTTAACAAAATTGGAAAATTTGGACATTTGACGGCAACAGTGACAGACCGTCAATTTTTCTCTCTAAGCCATCAATTTTCTCCAGAAGTTTGACGGGAAGATTGACGGACCATCAAAGTATTTGATGGTCCCATCAACCCCACCATTGAATTAAGGCGGTGGAGAATTTTTTCGGATTAAAAGTGGTTCAGTCGACTTGTTCCTCATTTGTTTACCCTAAATCAGGTTCTAAATCCTCTCCAAACCCTCTCAATCATAGTATAACACTTTTAAATCAAATTCAAACCGAATTATGTTAGATTAACATAATAATTCCCATAGTAATTACAAGAATTGTCGTCTCCATGTTGAAAATATTTTTGAAAACCCTTGGAATTTGGGGCAAAGTGCTGTTTCGGGACGATTTGGATGTATCGAGGTAAACTTTATATTCCTTTATCTATAATTATGGTTAATTGATATTCGAAACAATTTATGAGATGATTTTCGTAATCAAAACTCATAGAGATGTGAAATCATGAGAATATAATTTGTGGGCTTTTATGCTTGGATTATGGATCGATATTAATAAATACATTAATTGTTGGTATTATCAAACCAAGAAGGGTTGTTTTGGAGAATTGAGGGATCAAACTACATAAGTGTCTTTGGTAAGAAATTTAAGAACCCTTTATATTAGGATTGTCGATACGATATATAAATGAAGTTTCATTATGAAATATGGATTCGATATTGATATTAACTCTTTGTTTCTATAGAAATATATTCGTAAGGCGTGTGAGGGTATATAAAGAGATTGTAATCTCAGGAATAAGGTATGTAAGGCAAACCTTCTTTCTTGGCATGAATCGATACATCGTTTCTTTAAATGGAAATTTGTCGATAAAATGAAGAAACGAAAGGTCTTCTTTGACAATTGATCATAATTCTTGAATATCTTCTTGTTCATAGCATCTCACGGGTTATATGAGTCCCATATGTTCATATCAAGGTTCTTGAACGTAGCGCCAATAACAATAGTCAGAGGATAACGACAATAGGTCACTCCGGCTCTACTTGTGGTATCTGATAGAGTTTGTCTTGCATTGTAGTTATATATATGTATTTATTTTCTTACCGAGTCGTTCTATAGTTGGCCAGGTAAGACACGTAAATGTGCACCCAACTGTAATTGGTTTGATATCAAAGATTATCGAGTCCCACATTTGAGTCGGGCATGACCGAGTCCTCATCGAGACCGGTTATGATATATATACAATATGATATGTTTTCCACACAAAGTGGAATGAGTTTTACAAACATGCATACATATATTTCTAATTATGACAGAGTAGGCCCAGAGGATGTTGTGCATTTCAGGTTGATTCTTATCTCTATATCTCTCATATTATATCTCATGTTTACATATGTTACTTGTCTTACATATTCAGTACATCTTTCATACTTATACCCTTCTCCTGGGTACTGCATTAATACCCACATGTATAAATAGACAAAGTGTTGCTACTCCTCAGTAGTTGATCTGCTCATTTGTGATTGTCGCACTCTTTTCTCCTGGAGATGTATTTTTTAGGAGTCTTAGGTACTGATGCATGTGTTACTTGTGGTTTGGGTAAGGTGGGGCCCTGTCCTGACTTGTTGATATGTACCTATTACTCTTAGAGGCTTGCAAACTTATAGATAGTGGTTGGTGTTATGTCGTGGTCTTGTCGACTCTTTTTGTTATCAGTAAACTTATATTGTGGCCTTGTCGACCTTGGTATTTGTACATATGTATATATCCTACTGGAACTCTTCTATGTGTAGGGTATCTTTCAGTCTTATGGTAAATGGGTAATTGGAGGTCTTCTCGGCCCAAGTTTCATGTTTCAGGGTTTGGATACTATAGTGGTATGCTCAGGCCTTCAGATGCTAGGTGACGACCACCCCCTAAGGTCGGAGTGTGACAAACTTGGTATCAGAGCAGGTCAGTCCTAGGGAGTCTGTGAGCCGTGTCTAGCAAAGTCTTGTTTGTGAGTTTGTTGTGCACCACACTTATAATCGAGAGGTTGTCGGACATTTAGGGATGGTTTCTATTCTTTCATCTCATAGATCGTGTAATAGAGATGAGTTGTGAAAGTTCCAGTCTAACTCGTGCTTTACCCAATTTTAGTTTTGGCATAACCAGAAAGACTTTGGTTAACTCTTATTCAAAGCTAGCCCACAAAAGATTCTGATCAGATTGCTGATACGCCAGAGGTGCGAGTATGATATTGAAATTTCAGAGTATGAGTGACTGTCTTCTCTTTATATACAAAGGGAGTGATGTAAGCCCAGAAAGAAAAAAAAATAGACTTTAGAAATATAGGAGTACGGTGATGGAGATACCGAATGTCTGAAGTATATAAGAGCATAATGCAATCGAAATCCATATAATAATGAACAAGGTAATGCTATTCCACCTTCAGCATTGATGGAATCCTAGTAAGAAGTAACAATTTTTGTTATTGATCTATTGACATCAATGGATGCAGTCTCAAATGAAGTGGGACCTAAAGATATAGCAAGGATTTAGCACGATCCTCAACATGGATGGTACCAAAGAATAGTACGGTTAGGTAGTGATACCTCTCTTTTGAGAAAATATACATGTTATACCTGGGTGTCGTCCAACACCCCAAGGCTGGGGTGTGACAGAGGGCTTACTGTGACTAATTGGTCGGAGCTAAAGGAAATGAGACAGTGATAATGAAGCTTTTCAGCTGAAACCTCACAGTTGAAGCATCAGAGTGGTTCACATCACAAGATATTCATCGTTGGGACTCATGGGAAGAAATTGTAGGGGCATAAATGGACAGGTTTTGCTTCAACATGAAAAACGTGGCCGATCGCTACTCTTTCAAAAAGATCAGACAAAAGTAAACAGAAACCTACCGCGAATATGCGAGTAGGTAGAGGGCCAAAGCCACTCGAGTGTAGCCCTCGATAAGTGAGGAAGAATTGGTTTTAGCCTTTATGCATTCACAAGAGTTGGACTGTTATGATCGAATGTTGGCCACGGCCAGGAGGACATTCTCATATTTAATTAAAATGGGAGAGGCAATAGAAGATGGCCTCAAAACTAGAAAAATTGTCAGTGTTGTTAACAAAGTTAGCACAGCAAGCTCCACATTAACCACAAAGAAGGAGAAAGATGACGTGGAAAATGCCTCTCACACCCCCAACCCGAGGAGTTGTAGAAAGGAAGGATCACAACCATCCTTCAATATATACCAATCTCCTCCACCAAGCAACTACATACCATAACCATACAGTCATACGCCAGTATACTATGCACATCCCAATTACCAAAAGCCTTTACCCAACTATCAAGTTGCATCTCAAAATTACCAAGTTCTCACACCCACTTATCAAATGCCTCTAAACTAACAAAACCATCGTAATAATCCACCTCCAGCTACATACGACTTGCCATGACCAAACTTTGAGGGGAAACCTCCATGGATATTCACTTTGTTTCTTGAGACGCGAATAAGATTGTTCGTCAAGTTAAATGCTATCGGTATCATCCAAACTGTGCTGCCAATCCTGGAAGTCACTTCTATAACTTATGCTTACCATTCTGGGGAATGGGAACACTATGAAAGATTGCATTAATATGGAGCATAAGTTACAAGATTTAATCGACAAATGAGAGATTGTTTTAGAGGCCATAACACCGGACGTGAATACAAATCCCCTCCCAAATCATTGTGCCAATCCTATTCACATGATAGAACGAGAAGAGGATTAGGTTATATGCTAGTTGCTGGCCCAACAGTCTATTGAAAGCTTAGAGCGCACGATCTCCTTTCTCACTCTGCAAGAGCGTGCTAACTCTAAGGTGCTCATCCCAGCCCCAAAGAAACCATATGTGGTCTAGGTACCACAAGTAGTCATCACCGCTCCAAGGAAAAAGCTCGTAGCCATTGCCTAAGGAATGATGAGATCGAAAAGATGTTACTCTCTCGAAGAGTTGGCGCAATGGGCGCCCACAAAGAAACCAATTAAAGAAGGCCGATCACTGATGGAGAGGCTGAATATTTCTAGCACAAGATGCAGCCGAAAGACTAATCTATTGTCGAAAACTTGCAGAAAACACTGGCTAGAATATTGGTGATGTCACTGCTTTTGAGCTCTTCACAACATCGTCAGGCCCTAATGAAGGTGTTGGATGAGGTCCATGTCCCAACAGGGACGAGTAGTGAAATATTGGCCAACATAGTACACGTCGTCAGGGCCGATCAACTTTTATTCACTATTGATGAATTTCCTAGAGAGGGAACGACTCACAACAAGACCCTTTATATCACCATCAAACTCTTATGAAAACATGTGTAAAATTTGTAAAGTTATGTGTCGCACCCATTTTTGATCAGATGGTCGGAACGAAACTGCAACGTAGCTCGCTTTGGCGCGGTTCCCTGGATTGATGAAAATGTTTGTTTTGAGGAGTCGCCACCTAATTATTTAAGTGAATTATGACACTTGAATTATTGCAATAAAATACCGCAAAATGATCTCCATATAATGGTCTGCGAAACTAATGAGATTTTGTATCAAGGTTCTTTATTATCCTAAAGAAAAGGGGTTAGACATCTTTTAAGATCCGCTAACTTGCGGTTATCCGACCAAACCTATGTTAATTATTTATCAGCTTTAGAAAACGTGTGTTTTGAGAATATACAGTTTATGAAAAAGAATGTTACAAAAGTATTTGCGACGGACCTAATAAATAAACTAGCGATTTCCCATTTTAATCTATCTTTTTAGTTATAGTTCTAAGTCTACCTATTCTAAATATTTCAATAATTACAATTACAATAAAAATACAATACATAATGAAATATGAAAAAAACTGAATTTAAATACAACAAAAAATAAAACTCTGAAAGGTATCTGTCTTCTTTAGACTTTATAAGCATTCTTCAAGATTTTATTTTCCGTCTTTTCAACTGTGGAGGCCTTCAAAATCGACGAATATTTTTTCATCGACCAAAGTGTAGTATCAATGTTCAAATCAGAAATAAATAACAAATAGGCTAAAACAGCCCCTGATGTTTTTTCGTCTGAACCGGTTCGACCGACCCGAGTTGGAAAACCTGACCCGAATTGAAACCCCCCCAAAATAGTAGCCAAAACATTCCAACAATAATATTTTTCAGTCCAAAATATCAAAATAGACAATATTTTAAAAAAAAAAACCCGGATCTGGGTTTGACCCGATCCAAATTGAAAACCCCCAAAACAGTAGCCAGAGCTATGAAAAACAGCAAGAAACTAGATCACACAATAGTAATCAAAAAGCAGCGGAACCATAAAACAAAGCAATACTCAAATGAAGTAAAAAATAGTAAAATCAACAGCACAATCAAATAAACACGAACAGTAACTAAGGTCACCGGCGTTCGTGGGGTTCACCGGAGACAGTGAAGGTTGCGGGGTGTTTAGGAGAAGGAGGCAACGAGTCTGGGTATCGACGGGGAATGATGTTCATCGTCGCCTGCTGTCCGGTGGTCAAATCCGGCGGCGGCAACAACACAAACAAAGGAGACTCGTCGGTGTTAATGGGTTTTGTCCGGTGTGAGGTTCGCCGAAGTTCGCCGAAGACGGGGTTGGGGGATTTGGTGTTCGCCGGAGCTCGTGGCGGCTGAGAGAGATAAAGGGTGTGGGAGTTCAAGAAATAAAATCAATAAATGGGAGAGGGTGTCGGCTGGTCTGTGTGGGGGTGTTCGTTGTAGTTCTCCGACAGTCGTCGGTGGTCAGCTCTGGCGAAGCAGAATGGTGGCGACGGGAAAGTGGAGTTGGGGATGTTCTTAAAAGAAAAAAGGGGAAATATATGGGTGTGTGGCTGATGTTAATGGTGATGTTGGTGGATTTCGCCGGAGCTCCATGGCGATGGACAGATGGGGGAGAAAGGGAGTGTTTTTTTTAAGTTTGAATAGGAGCCCGGGCAAGGGGCAGTCGCTACGCTCCTCTTTTTTTTGAGCCGGGCTAGATGGATAGCTAGTAGTTATGAGCAGCAGTCCCAGAATGCCTAGAAGTCTTGGTGGTCTCGTAGTACACGTCTCTTTTTATCAGCCCACTGAGATCAAGGTGAGATGCCCTCCGTCTTGGGGTTGTAGGTCTTGCATTTGGCATTCCCGTTGTTGACGAAAAAAAATCTCAAGAGTGTGCGGCTGAAGTCTTGAAAAGAATAATGGGAGGGGTTTGTGATATAGGGGAGTGAGAGAGAAAGGACTTGATTTTCCGGCGGATTTGGTGGGGTGACGGGATGGGGCTGTCGGATAGGGTAGGGGTGTAGGGGTGCAGCGGCTTTGGGGGTTGGGGAGAGAAAGAGATGAAATCCTTTTTTTCTTAGGGTTAAGGGTTTAGGTATAATAAAAGGGGATGAGAAATAAAGGGTTTGGGATTGGGGTGTTATTGGGCTGAAAAATAAAGGGCAAGGGGGTGGCCGAAATGGGCTCAGGAATTGGGCCTCGGGGGAGGTCCGAAAATAAAAAGGGGATGGTTTTTAGGCTTTTATTTTATTGTGTTGGGTAGAATATTTTGGGTTGTGATTTAAAATGTAAAGAGTGGTTTATTAATTAAAATAAAGTGCTTAAAATTTGTAAATTATTTAAATAAAATGATGATATGAATATAATATTTGCGGAATGCTTAAAGCTTAATTAAATTAAAAGGGATGCCTTTTTGCATAGTTTAGAAAATTATGATTATGATATTAAAAGGTAAATAATAATAATAATAATAATAATAATAATAAAAATGTGAATAATGATAATGACCAAAATAAAATAATGACAATGTAATAATGATGAAAGAAAAAAAAAATATATATATATATAATAATTACGGAATGCTTAATGCTTAATTAAATTAAAATGTGATGCCTATTTGAGAAAAATAAGAAAAAATGATGATAAAAATGTGATGTCAAAAATATTTAAAATTGCAAGAAATAATCCGAAAAGATAGGATAAAATTGGGTGTCAACATTATGTATCTGTATATCTGTGGGGAGAGTAGTAGCATAACCGACAATATGAAACACCACATGAGTATATGGAGTCTTGTACTTGGCCCAACCAGCAGAGTAATTCTATACCTTGTTGGGGTATGAGACATGAACATGACATGAAAGGATTCAATCTACAATCTGAAGGTATCGTCCTCTGCCTGATCGACCCTTATCTTATGGTGTTATACGTAGTTTGAAGTTATCAGAGCCTTCTCAGTAAACTATGCAACTCCCAAAACATGTGTTACGGTTCATTTTTTTATACGGGTTAGCGCATAAAGAGCTACTAAGAGTTTGGATGGTGCTTTAAATTGGATAATATGTTTTAGAGTTGACACTTAATTTATAGGTAAATTAGGAAAACCTGAAAGAGTTCATTCAAATTCCTTTGAAAAATACTATCCAAACCAAAGTCAAGGTAATGGTTTTGGTGATCCACGAGCAAGGTATTAGCACTCTGGTATTAAGGATCCGTATAATACGGTTGAACTATGGGTTCTATAGCATGCTTTCAAAAATGATTAAAATTTCTTAAGGTTTTAAAATTCACAAAATAATTTGTCATTTTATGTATTCAAAAACTCAAGGTTTCATTTAAAAGAAAGAGTTAAGATCTTACGCCAAAAATATTATGCATGTTTAATCAATTTAGTTTTCAGAATAAGAATACTCAAATGTGAAATTGAGTAGAACTCCATATTTAGTCCAACTAAGTTGATTATTTTCACACTTGCACTTTTGTTTAAAATATTTTTATCTCAAGTTTCAAAAGTGGCATAGTTCCATTTGAAAAGATAAGTATAGTTTTTTTAAAAAGAGATAGTAAAATGGTTTTCTTTATTCTTTAGCATGCTACATTTCCCATGTCAAAACCATATTCTAACTCTCCTAAACATTCAACTTAACTCAAGTCCAAAACAAGTTTTATTTGTCCAAAATTTCTAAATTTATTGGACATAGCCCGGACTCTAAATTAAACCAAAATTATTTATTTTTAGTCCATGTTCAAGGCCCAATTTTCCATCAGTCCATTTGTCATGTAAATATCACTCAGGCCCAACATTTGTGTCTTTTAGCATCCGCCCAATTTCAGTTCCTCAAATCAAAGTCCAAACCGTCTCCTTAAAATCCAAAATCAATTCTGACAGTTAGTTAAAAATCAGTTTGTCATTTTCAGCTTTTAAATGTCCAAAACAGTTTATTTTTAACCAAAACTGTCCTTTTGTTCCAGTTTTCAGATTTAAACAAAGGTTTTGAAAATTAATTGGTGATCTAACTAAACGATTTACGTATCATTTTCCTATCCTAAATTCCAATCATAATTTAAGGTTCCAATATTAAAAATATGTTTATTACATAGATATATGCAAATACATATGTAAACAATATACAGAGCAAGAATTTAGGTTGGTGGGCATAGCGAAGCCCACCAGTTGGCTATTTTCACCCATAGCTGGACCTTCAATGCAAATACTAGCTTCCCATATTCATTTTACTCAATCAGTATATGAATTGACTGGGCCTCAGCCCAATCGGTCAAAAATGGTGTAATCTGACTCGTCTAGGTTAAATAGAAGTGATGGGTCCAGTAAGGGCCCATCTCATGGCAATGCAAACATGAAACACACGAGAAAACAAAAGTGCGAGTTAGACGTACGCAATTACCTATCATTAATTTAATTATTCAAAATAAACAAACAAACAATTCTCAACAACTTGTGTTTTTTTATATTCAAAGCAATTGGGCAAACAGTGGACCAAGCCCAAAACAAACAGCAACATAGAGAGAGTAGAAGAAAACAGCAGGCAGTGGGCTAAGCCCAATATTCAGTTATGAAGAAAGAAGATAGAAGAAGCTATCAGCAGATGAGCCAGGCCCAACAATATATTGATATCTCTCATGATTGATATACACGAATGATATACAGTCTGTGTTCCTTCATATACTTCATAAAGTCAGTATGCAACCCATATATCCTGGTATATATCAACATGTATTTTAGTCAAACCACGCATGATACTGAGATATAATGACCAGGTTTTTTGTAAGGATAAGAGGGGGCACATGAATGAGCAAACACATAGCACAATAACACACCTATGTCTAGCCTAAAGTCTTCGAACTGAGCATGATGGCAATTTAACTCAGATAGGCAGATAGCATAAAGGATAAACTAACACTCAACTACGGAACTATTCAAATAGTCCATATTTCAAACAATTATGCAGATATCTAATACATATCATAGGGGTCATGTTGAACTTAGAGCGACTGTTAGGGTCATTCAAGAGAGGGGGATATCATAATGTAGCAGTAGCCATAAGGGAACAGGGGACACAACATTTGGTTTAACCAATCTATTGGAGATGCATAAGGGAAGCTTAACAAACATGGTATGAAAACTCACAACAAAAAGGACTTAAATAGAACCAAATGCAAGACAATCATGAAGAAAGGATGGGGAATGACTAGTATCACATGCCTACATATTAAGGCTGTAACAGTCCAGAATATTCCTTAGTATATGCATTTCTAGCCTAAACCAAACAACAAAACTAGATAGGAGATAGGGGCATATTGAACTGATAAGGGTATATGCAACACAGAACATAGCTACATACTAAGACTGTCCAAATAACTTTATACATTTCTGGGTAAAATTCAAATTATATTATCTGCCATCTTGCAATATTCCTACAAGTACTGTCAATTCCCAGCTTATCAATATATCTCAAAATGACATGAAAATACAAATACAGTCTCTTTTTATCCTATTTTCCAATTCTAACGGTCAAAATAGCCATAGACAACACATATGAACTGAACATGACTTCATGAAACTAACATATACCAGGCAAATATACATGAGCCATACACATATCAACAAATTGTTCCCTTTTTTAACTTGTTTAAGTATATGTTCAAGCTAGGTCTTACTTAGATAGGAAGGATGACATTTAGGATTATCTAGAAACTACTGGGAACATACCGGGGGCAATTAAAACACTTATGACATATAATCAAGTTCTTGTTTAAAGCCAAGACATGGCACAGTTCTGGATTTTTAGGGATAAACAGGTTTCTATACTAACATGGAAGACATTTTGGACTTAATCACATACAATAGTCAATAAACAGTAGGAACAACTAACTAAACACACAACCAATTTAGAAACAACATTATTACAAATTTTATAACCTCAAATATCCATACATGACTAGTACACCTTAAGCTAATATTGTAAACACTTATACCTATAAATGAGTTTAATGATAAACTAGCATGGCATTGACTAGATCTAGCATGCTAATCTTAGGTTTAGACAAACATAAATCAGATTAAAACATACTAATACTATTACATAATTACAAACAACAATTAACTTCAACTGATCAGATCCATATCAACATAGATAATGCCAACAGAAAGCCTAAAAATGCTGGTAGTCCATATAGGGAACCTAAACAATAATTAACAGTTGACTAAACATGCCAACATGGACTTAATGACCATAAACAACTAACAAGTCTAAATTAGAATAGGCTTAACAACTATCCTAATGAGTATAAATAAGTCTAAACTAACTAAACATGCTTATAAATTAACTCAATAGGCCAACAGTGGCCTTAACATGTTATCATTCAACCTTATAACCTTAAAATAACTTGATAAATGCACTTAATGACTCGGAACAGTCATAATTGAAATAGTAAACAAGAAAAACTAACCTAACAGGCTCAGGTAACACTTAACATCATCTAAACATGCTTGAAACCAAAACTAACAGTCTTAAATAATAACTAATCTTAAGATAAACATATTTAACAAACACATAATCAAGTCGCACAGATGACATAAAACCAATTAAATAGCAAAAAATTAAAAGGAAGTGAGTTTACCTGGTGTGGAGGCAGCCGAGAGGTCAAATGTGGGCTTGTTCTTCACTCCGACGACCTTGATAGCTCGCAAAACACACGAAAACAAAGGAATTTCAGTTTGTGAAGATCAATTAATCAACTTTGGGTTCTACTAGAGGTCTTGGATCCCAACATAGATTAATTAACAGATTTAAAACTCAAAAATAGCTTTCAATCATTGTAAATGCCTAAATCAAGTTCCGGACCCCTTAAAATAATGGGATGAGGGTCTCAATGGGAAAAGCCCAAGTCTTTTAAGTGGCCATATTTTACAAATGTGGTGACAATTTAAATTGAGAAACGACCAAATGATTTCATAAATAACCTAAACAAATTTAAATCTTGATTTTGAGTCCAAATTTGATACTAATTAGGATTAAATAATTTAAAATCATGTAGATATCTTTTAAATTAAAAATGCCATATAAAATTGAGATGTAACTTCACTATCGTATTCAATTAACATTTTTCCAAATTAGCGGAACATTAATTCTTGAATTTTGAAAATTCTATTGTGACAATTATAAAATTTTAAAATCATAAGATCCAATTATGTAAAATTAGGATATCATATACAATATACATACCAAGTGATATTCTGTCAAATGAAATGACAAAAATACTCGTGGAATAATATTATAAAATCATATTCACTTTGTGAAAAGTATATTTCATTTTGTGTGCGACTCGGGAACTGCTGAATAATTAAATAAAATTATTGGAGGGTATTAGGTGTCAACAACTGTCACTTAATTGTTCAGGGATGGCTAGACCATCACTGAGCAGCGAATTTTAACTGACCTAGTTTTTAGCCGACCAATAGGAAGTTATTTCTTATTTTATGCAATTTTTTAAAATTGTGGCCAGGCCCTGGTTTTATGGTTTCCTACATATCTCAAGTTATATGAGAATTCAAGTCACTTGTACTTCATCTCAAACTAGACTATTAAAGCCAATAAGACAAAAGTATCAAACCAGACATGCGTGTTGGTTAATATATATAGTATTTTTCATACTTGTGCGACTTTATTGTTATACCCTCTTGGGTACAACAAACCATCTGCTCCTCCAAAATTGTCTGGCTCTGCTTGAATTTTGTTAAGCGGGTGCCACATGGGATTTGGCTCATGTTGATGGTTTGATCTTTGTTTAGCGGATTTCACCTACGACACCATCTGGATCTTCTTGATGATTTATTTTTTGTTGAGCGGATGTCACCTACTACATCTTGTGGCTTTGTTTCCTTTCTAGGGAGTGTTTGTTTGAGCGGATGTCACCTACGATACCTTCTGGCTCTTGCTGGTTGATGTTGTTGATCCTGTAGTTTGATTTTTGGGAACGAAGACTGCGACTTTTGGCCAGAAGTACATCATTCAAACTTAGGGGTGAAGTTTGTAGCCTTTCGACTTGAGTTATATCACCTGAATCTTAAATGAAGCTTGTAGCCTTTTGACTGGAAGTACATCATTCGGACTTGGGGGTGAAGCCTGCAGCCTTTCGACTGGAATTAAATCATTCAGACACTTAGGAGTGAATCCAGCAGCCTTTCGACTATAATTACATCACCTGATTCTTTAATGAAGCCTACAACCTTTCAACTGGAATTATATCATTCAGACTTGGGGTGAAGCTTGCAGCCTTTCGATTATAATTACATCACCTTACTCTGGAATGAAGCGTGCAACCTTTCTACTTGAATTACATCATTCGGACTTAGGGGTGAATTTTGCAACCTTTCAACTGGAATTACATCACCTGACTCTTGAAAGAAGCCTACAACCTTTCAACTGAAATTACGATTGGAATTGTATCACCTGACTCTTGAATGAAGCCTACAACCTTTCAACTGAAATTACGACTGGATTTGCATCACCTGACTCTTGAATGAAGCATGCAACCTTTCAACTGGAATTACATCATTCAGACTTGGGGTTGAAGCCTGCAACCTTTCAATTGGAATTACATCACCTGAATCTAGAATGAAGTATGTAGCCTTTTAACTGGAATTATATCATCTGGACTTTGGGGTGCAGCCTATAGCCTTTCGACCGAAATTACATCACTTGACTCTAGAATGAAGCCCACAACCTTTCGACTGGAATTACATCACATGACTCTAGAATGAAGCATGTAACCTTTCGACTAGAATTACATCATTCAGACTTGGGGGTGAATCCTACAACCTTTCGACTGGAATTACATTCACCTAAATCTGGAATGAAACATGTAGCCTTTTGACTGAAATTATATCATTCAGACTTTGGGGTACATCCTACAACCTTTCGATTGGAATTACATCACATGACTCTAGAATAAAGCATGTAACCTTTAAACTAGAATTACATTATTCTGACAATTGGGGGTGGAGTTTGCAGCCTTTCAACTAACATTACATCACTTAACTCTTGAATGGAGCCTACAACATTGTAACTGGAATTACATCATTCGAACTTAGGGGCGAAGCCTACAACCATTTGACTAGAATTATATCACCTGAATCTTGAATGAAGCCTACAACCTTTAGATTGGAATTACATCATTCGTACTTAGGGGTGAAGTCTGCGGCCTTTTGACTGGAATTATATAACCTGACTCTTGGGTTGAAGACTGCAACTTTTATACTGTAATGACATCACCCGAACACTAGACTCTCAACGTTAGGTTGTACTTTTTACCTTATGTCATTTGTGGAATTTTTTTCTTGTTCCAGCTCTTAGGTCTGGTATTATGCCTTTCGTTTGGTGGTGGATCTCGGGGCCTGGTAGTTGTCTTCCGTGTTGGAAGGGTTTTTGTTGTACCTATTTCATTTATGAAAATACAAGTTAGTAGAAAAACCCATCATCTTCTTGACGATGTTATGGTGACCTGCAATCACAGAAAGATTTGTTAGTTTCCTATGCAGTCGATCTGTGTTGCCGATTTTTTCTATATTATTTCTCTATTTTCTAGTCTCGATCCCTCTTTTAGTCCTAGTAAAAATGAGAGCAAATATTTTGAAAACATTTTAGAAAGAGAATTTCTCTAAAACACTTTTTGTATTCTTTAAAATATTGTAAAATCATGTCACGACATATTCGCTTGGGTGAGGTTCTTTGACTGCCTTCAACACTCTACTTTGGATCTTTGTCTGTTCTTGATGAAACTTTCGAGACCTTCTCAAAGATTTTCCTCAATTATATATTTGAATCATATGACTCTTGTGCCGATTGACATCTGAAGGAATTTTTTAGTTCCACTCAAATTTTCTGCCCCAGTTTGAGAGCCTACACCGGCTAATCCTTTAAGCTGGATTATTGATGGAATTTTTGAAATATTCTCAAAAAGTCTTCCCCAGTTTATGAGTCTGGGCCGGCTAATCCTTTGAGCTGGATTGTTGATGGAATTTTTGAGATCTTCTCAAAATTTCGCCTCAGTTTATACTTTGTGATGTGACTTTATGAATTCCTTATATTTCTAAGGTTTTCTATGAGTATATCTGGAGGTTTCGTTTGGTACGACCGATCTCAAAGAGTGCATATATATCTCATCTTAGGAATCACGTCGAAACGTAGTTCGGAATAACTATGGTTGATTTTTGTAATACTGCGACCGAGCTCGAAAAAGCTCCTACATATCACTCTTTGAGAATCATGTCCTCATGTAGTTCATATTACATAAAATGATGGATTTGGGTAATATTGTGATCGAGTCCGTAATGGACGCCTACATATCCCCTCTTTTTGTTTGGGAATCAGGTCCTCGTGTAGTTCATTACAAGGAAATTGGTTTGATTTTCTAATGCAATTACAAGCAAAGAAATGCAATTACAAGTAAAAGAAAATTACTATTACAAGTAAAGAAATGTGATTACAAGTGATAAATGATTATGAGCTTGGATATCGTGTATTCATGCATAGCATCGCCTAATTACGTCTTAGTTGACTGATTTAGACCACTCCTAGTCATCCATTTCTGTGAGGATGACAGCTCCCCCTGATAGTACCTTGCGCACTATTTAGGGCCCTTACCAGTTGGGTGTGAACTTTCATTTGTACTCGTCTTAGTGAGGAAACACGTTCTTGAGAATAAGATGTCCTACTTGAAAGATCCAGATACTTACCCATTTGTTAAAGGCGCGTGCCATTCTCTGTTGATAGAGTTGATCATGACATATGACGACCATTCTTTTCTAATCGATTAGAGCCAATTGCGCATATCTTTTTCGGATCCACTCTTTGTTGTCCAATTCTTCTTCTTGTATGATTTTGAGTGAGGGTATATCTACCTCGGTAGGTATCACTGCTTCAGTGTCATAGACAAGTAAGTATAGAGTTTCTACGGTTGAGGTCCGAGTGGTTTTTCGATATCCTAGCACGTATAGGCAGTTGTTCATGCCAACATTTTTAATTATTGGTTATTTTCCTTAATGTTCTTATTTTCCGCCTCTATGACTTCATTTATCTGTGGCCTATATGCGATTGAATAGTGATACAAAATTGTTCACAGATTTCTTTCAACAAATGGCTATTTAAATTGATTCCTTTATCTATAATGATCGACTCTCGAATGCCGAATCGATATATAATGTTGTTGCACATGAAGTCAGCAACCATTTTATTTGTGATTGATATGTGATAAGTAGCTTCAATCCACTTTGTGAAGTAGTTTATGGCGACTAGAAAGAAGTGATGTCCATTGGATGATGCTAGCTTTATGGGCCCAATGACGTCTATACCCCCACGCTATGAATGGCCAGGGCGAGCTCATGACATTAAGTTCATTTGGAGGAACTTTAATCAGATCTCCATGATTGGTACTAATTGCATATTTGCGCGAACCAACCACAGTCGGTTTTCATTGTCATCCAGTAGTAGCCTAAACTCAAAATATATTTGGCCAAGACGAGCCCATTTATGTGAGGTCTGCAAGTTCCGGCATGTACCTTTTCTAATATTTTTGTGGCATCTATGGCATCGACAGATTTGAGTAGCCCTAGATTGGGAATTCTCCTGTATAGTATTCCCGTGTTTAGGAAGAAGTTATTGGCCATTCTTCTGATGGTCATCTTTTGGTTGGTTGTTGTGTTTTTGGGATACTTTCCCTTTTCTAGATATGTGCTTATGTCGACATACCATGGTTTGTCATCGGGTTTTACTTCCACATGAGAATAATATGCATGTTCTTCCCTGAAGCTGAACTCCAGCAGGTCAATGTGACTGCTCTCAAGGTTTTAAATCATGGATGCGATAGTTAAAAGGGTATCAACAAATTCGTTCTAGGCTCGTGGCATGTGTTGGAGTAATCTTTTTTATTCTGTTGCACAATATTTGTGCTAGGTTAACATATGACAGGATCTTCTCATTTTTTGTGGCCCATTCTCCTCGGACTTGGTGAATTAGCAAGTCTGAGTCTCTAATTACCAGGAGTTCCTATATGTCCATGGCAATGGCCATGCGAAGATCGAAGATGCAGGCTTCATATTTTGCCATGTTGTTTGTGCATTAGAAGTTGAGTTTGGCTGTCATCGGATAATGTTGACCCATATTTGAAACCAAGACAGCCCATATTCCTAAACCTTTGTAGTTGACTGCACCGTCGAAGAACATTCTCCATCCTGAATATGTTTCGACTGTTTCTTCTTTAATTTCCACTACTTCCTCATCCTGGAAATATGTCCTTAACAGTGTGAATTATTTGACGACCAGACTTTCTGCTAGCAAATCAGCCAATGCCTATCATTTGACAGCTTTTTGGACCATGTATTTGATGTCAAACTCGCTATGGAGCATATGCCATTTAGCCAGTTTCCCTATAGGCATGAGTTGGTCGAAGATGTACTTCAAGAGATCTATTTTAGATATCAAATGAGTAGTGTACACCGATATGTAATTTCTCAACTTATGCACTATCAATGTTAGTATGTAACATGTCTTTTCCACCAGAATATATCTTGACTCACATGCGGTGAACTTCTTACTGAGGTAGTAGATTGATTGCTCTTTCTTTCCCATTTTTTTTGTGTTGAGCCAATATGCATCCAAATACATTGGTTGATACTGACAAGTACATCAATAGTGGGCTCTCTGGCCTGGGAGGGACCAAAACTGGTGGATTGGAAAGGTATCTCCTGATGGTGTCAAAGAATTTTTGATAATCATCCATCCACTTGGTGGGCTCATGCTTTTTAGTATCTTGAGGATGGGCTCCATGATCACTGTGGATTGCGCTATGAAGCGCCTCATGTAATTCAACCTTTCCAGGAAGCTCATTACATACTTCTTGGTAATTGACTGTGGAAGCTCTTGTATGGGTTTAATATTTGTAGTGTATAGATATGTGTGTAAAATCCGGAAAAAAATAATAATAATATATAGTTGTGGTTGAGTTAATAAATAAATAAATATATATATATAAGAAAACAATGAATAAATTGCATGGGATAGAGTTAGTGTTAAAGTTGGATAAATAGATAGATAAAATGAAAATAAGAAAACAAAAAAAAAACAAAAAAAACAAAAAAAAAACAAAAAACAAAAAAAAACAAAAAAAAACCCATGCAGAATGTTATGCACGTTTTTCCCTTCCCTTTACCCCTCCCCTTCCCCCCTTTTCACCTCCCTCCACTCTTGGCTTTCCCCCTCCCATAAGTTATACAAACACCCTTACTTATACATTATACTTGGCACAAACAAAGGACTAGCACAAAGAATAGAAAATCAGAAAAAATAAGTGAACAAGAAGAAAACAAATCTGAAAGTTTTCAAGAGGGCAAGAAGAATAATAAAAAAAAAATACTAGGGAGCAAGGGTGGTTGTAGCAACCGAACCACAATCTTTTTCACACTTACAATGTGAGTTTTTTCACTCAGAAATTCTTGGTAACATCCTTTATTTTTAGTTCAATACATGTTGGAATAAGAATTGAGTGTTGAAAAGAAATATTGAACTTTTGATGGTTTAGATAACTAGTTGCGTCATGAACTTTACGAACTGTTCTCACTGAGTTATAATTGTTAGAATTTGATGAAATTCGGAAGAATTGTACACCTCTCTAATATGATCATATAGAACCAAAAATGAGGTAAAATGGACATACGGTTTGAAAGTTATCATAGTTCAAAGTTTCTGCCTTAGATTTGGTCGAAATTCGGAAAGGCATAATTACGGACTGTTTTTATTGAGTTTTACTTATTAGAATTATATGAAAATTTACATGGTTGTAAATCTCTCTGTTACGGACAGATATATATAAATATTTATTAAAACGGACTTATGAGTTGAGAGTTATTGTAGTTTGAAGTTGCTGCCTCGGATTCGTCGGAATCCAGAAGGGCAGACGTTGAAACGTAAAACTGTACTAATCTGTGGGGAATATGAAAATTGTTACTAAATGAAAGTTCTAGATCTCTTTGTTGTGGATATTTTGAGACCTTACGGGGGTCTATCCGACTTACGGATTGAGAGTTATCGCTGTTTAAAGTTTCTGCCTCGGATCTATCGATATCCAGGAAGGGCAGCGAATAAAAGTATAAAACTATACCAAATGGTACAGAATATGAAAGAATGGTTCACATGGAGACGTGTATCTCTCTGTTCTCGTCGTTTTTAGAATTTATGGGGATTGAACGGGTTTACAGATTAGGAGTTATGACTATTATAAGATTGGGTGTTGTTTAATAAATATTCTGTCGAAACAAATTTCATGTGGCTGTTTTGAGGATAAATTTGTGTTAGTTACCCAAAGTAGTTTTAAATGAAATTTGGTACAGTGAAAGATCCCCGTCTTACCTTAGTTTCCGCTTGAGAAACACCTTAGTTGGAGTTATGGTTAAAAAGTTATAATCGTTACAAGTATGAATGACAGAATGTTAGAAAAGAGAATAGTATTTATTTGATCTTCTGAAAAATATGAAAAGTGAATACGTGTTCACATAAATATAAATATATAAATATATAATGGATCGGGTTGCGCGCAACAAAACGTAAAGTGAATACGCGTTCACAAATACGTAAACATAATGGATCGGGTTGCACGCAACAAAACGTAAAGTGAATATATGTTCACAAATACGTAAATATAATGGATCGGGTTGCGCGCAACAAAGCGTAAAGTGAATACGCGTTCACAAATACGTAAACATAATGGATCGGGTTGCACGCGCAACAAAGCGTAAAGTGAATACGCGTTCACAAATACGTAAATATAATGGATCGGGTTGCGCGCAACAAAACGTAAAGTGAATACACGTTCACAAATACGTAAACATAATGGATCGGGTTGCGCGCGCAACAAAAATGAAAGATGAATACATGTTCACCTATATATAAATATGAAAAGCGAATACGCGTTCACAAATATATAAATGTAATAAACATGTGGAAATGCAGGGGAATGTCTTAACGTATAATACGAGATAAAATGAAGTGTTAGTTAAACCGATGATTTCCTATGAGGAGTTGTTGCATATTTAAAAATGTCGTAACCTGATATGTTTTTGCAATATGCTTATTACGTTATAATGTGATTGCACATGGAATATTGTGGTGTTACTTTGAATTGCAGGGTAAGGTTCACTCACCCGGATGGTAGGTGACTCTTTATTTAACATGTTTGGAAAGGGTGATAGAGGAAAGGCTCGCGTCAAGGCTAGCGATCGTCCATGCCTCTTTTCATACCAAGTCCATTGTTTCGGGCTTGGTACTCGTCCGGTTCAGAATGTCAGTTCCAATGTCTCGGGATATGCCCGTGTGGAATGATCTCCCTTCCAACTTAGAATAATCTTTGTCAGTATGTCTATGTAGAAACAATATTTGCGAGCATGGGCTCGCGTTATGTTTTTCATATAAAGTCATAAACATATTTCTTTATTGTTATTTTTATTAATCGCTCCGTATTTGAATATAAGTTCAAATTTCTAAATAAAGAGAATTAAATGGTGCTCCTGGTGGGAAATTATTGTACAGGTGCCATCACGCCTAAGTAAAGACTTAGGAAAATTTGGGCGTGACAAGTTGGTATCAAAGCGTGTTTAGAGATTCTAGGAAGTTTCCTTGAGTTGGGTGTTTGAGCGGTTACTTATTGCGGCGGTGTGCGCGCCAATTAGTAATAAGTGAGCGGAATAACATCCTAAAGTTTCCTTCTTCGCACTCTTCTCGCGCTACCTTGATTCTTTTCAAAGACTTGATTTCTCGTACTACCTCCTTCACACGGGTTAGAAAAGGGGATTGTACAACGTTATCTTGACTAATATGATTTGTGTAGATGGCGATTATAAGGCGGGTTCAACAAAAAGGGAAGTACTCATGGAGCAGGCAAAGGAAATGAGAGCTCGAGAGGAGTTCATGCGTCATGAATGGACTCGGAAGGTGATTTTGATGAGTACATTGATGACACAATCGCACTATGTACATATTTGCTTAGGACTAGAAGGAAAAGGCGTTCATACGACCGACCTTCTTCAACTTTCCAATTGGAGTCATACTACGGATAATTGTCAATTAGTCCCGAAAAGTTTCATTCCGCATTCGAAGGCAAGGATGCTAAGAGAAGATATTACAGAAAATTCATTGCACGATTTACGAATCATGTAAGAGGAGTAAGGTATAAAATGAACTATATGGAAAGAGAAGCAAAAAGGAAGGTTCACGGGAGTTGAATGTCAACTGCAGAATAGACGAATCATGCGGTTAAGCCCTTTAACGCGTGATAGTAGGTGTTTGTTCCAAAGATCTGGCTATAGCGGGTTGCATGATGGCGAGTTGACCTGATGTGATGTATTGTAGTCATGACATTGTTATTTTAAAATATGATGAATGAAGTACTATGAATACAAGAAAGAAAGGATATGTTTTATTAAATTATTTTCCTTGTTGGCATATTGTGGTGTTGCATGCTTATGAACTATAAGAAAATTTAGGAGCTAGAATAGACATTCCGTCTTCTAAAATATGAGTGTGTTTGTCTTCACAGAAAATGGTGAATTCACAAATCCCGGGGGCTCAAGAGGAGGTTCATCACGAAGCTCATGTACCTCCAGTTGACGTAGTGGTGTCTGAAGGGAGCGGAGAAAATGTTGGAGAAAATGTTGGAGAGAACGAGAGTCAAATGGCCCAAGAAACGGTGGGACAAAAACTAGATAGACTCATAGAGTTAATGACAGTGATTCACACATGGTTCCGCCGCACCTAGTGTCTGTCATAGCCCCGAATCGAGAACCGCACGGCCCGAGGGGCCAGGTGCATCGCACCACGGGCCGGAGTGTAGAATCCCAGCGATGCACGATAGGCTATGGGCAAATTTTATGAGGAGAAGAGAACCACTGTACTCAGGGAAGGACCCCAAGGGTGACCCGATGGTATTCCTCGATGAAGTTGAAGACTTAATGTTCACATTGGGATGCGTGGAGACGCAGGGCGTCAACTTGGTAGGCGCACGACTAGTGGATGATGCAGGGGTGTGGTGGAGGAATTTTAGGAAAAATCGTCCCCCAATGTCACCACCAATGACTTGGGGAGGGTTCAGAGCGGCATTCATTGAGAAGTTTATGCCTAATATTCGCAAGGATGCGCTCAGACGGGAGTTTGAACAATTGAAGCAAGGTGACCGCAATGTACAAGAATATGATACACAGTTCGTGAGGTTATCGGCATACAACACACATGTCGTCCCTACAGAAATGGATAGAGTCAAGCGATTTGTAGAGGGTTTAAACCCGAACATAGCAGAGAAGGTGGTGGCGTTAGCCAACGATCGAACTTATCTTCAGATTGTCGATATGGCTTTGAGGGTAGAAGGTTTCGCTAAAGCAAAAAGAGAATATTCGCAGAAGAGATTTCGGACGTCAGGATCGTTTAACCAGAGTCAAAATCAGAAGCAGGAGTTTAGTAAGGGATCTTGGGACCGAACCAATGCTGGAGTCGATCTTATTTCAAGCCTAAGGGGCACGGTTGGTCTAATTACCAAGGTAGCAAGACAAGGCCATCAACAACACGGGAGCGACAAACCGATTTGTAAGATTTGTCAAAGAAAACACCCTGGAGAATGTCGGCTCTAACGCGAAGACATGTTATAAGCGTGGAAGTCGGGCCACTATGCCGTGGATTGCAAGAGGACCCAAACTCAATATATTCAGGGGAGGTCAGAAGCAACCACAACTGCCTACAGGGGAAATCAGGGAAACCAACCCCGCCAGAGTTAGGGAGGTCAACAACCCAACAATTCTAATCGGCTCTACGCTTTGCCCCAGAGGAATGAGGCAGAAGCATCTAATGCGGTGGTCACAGATATTTTGCTAGTCTCGAGTATTCCTGCATTTGTATTATACGATCCCGGCTCTACATTTTCATATGTGTCAATGAGCTTTGCTAAGAATTTACATGTAGAACCTTCTTATTTAAGTGAACCTGTTGAGGTTATGACACCAGTAGGGGCCTCAATTTGGGCCTCTCGGGTGGTAAATAATTTTCCATTAGAAGTGAATGGCAGGGGAACAAGGGTGAACCTAGTACTACTTGATATGGTAGACTTCGACGTCATTTTGGGTATGGATTGGTTGTCGGCATGTTATGCCATGTTAGATTGTCGACGAAAGATAGTGAGATTAACTTTTCGGAGAACCGTAAGTTGTTATAAGGGTAGGGTTGGAATATCCTCAGTCGCTTTATTTCCTACCTTGGGGCTCAAAAGTTATTGAGAAGTCACAGTGGAGTATACATATCGGCTAATATAGTGGATACCCAAAAGAATCCCAGATAAATGATGTTCCTATTGTTCAAATTTTCGGAGGTTTTCTGAAGATCTTCCATGCCTTCCTCCGGATAGAAGTGGAGTTTGCCGTAGAGTTAATTCTGGGTACAAGACTATTTCTATTCCTCCATATCGAATGGCCCCGGTGAATTGAGGAGTTAAAAGAACAATTGAAGGATCTTACGGATAAAGGCTTTATAAGGCCTAGTGTTTCCCGGGGTGCACGATCTGTTTGTGAAAAAGAAAGGCGGATCGCTCGAATGTGCATCGATTATCGGCACTCAATAAGGTCACGATCAAGAACCGGTACCCATTACCAAGAATCGATGATCTTTTTGACCAACTTCGGGAGCTAGCTATTTTTCCAAGATTGATCTTCGTCGATATCACCGGTGAAAATAAATCCGGATGATATATCCAAAACGACCTTTAGAACCCGTCGACCATTATGAGTTCTTGGTCATGTCTTTTGGGTTAACGATGCCCGACTTTTATGGATTTAATGAGCAGAATCTTCAAACCATTCCTAGATTTGTTCGTGATTGTGTTCATAGATGATATCCTAATTTACGATAAGAGTGTTGAAGAACATGAAGAGCGTCCGAGTGTAGTCTTCAAGTCTTGAAACAGGAGAAACTATATGCTAAATTTTCAAAGTGTGAATTTTGGTTGGAAAAGGTAGCCTTTTGGGCCATGTTGTGTCGAGGATGGAATTATGGTAGACCCGAAGATAGAAGCGAAGAAAGCGCCAAACCGACCACTCCGAGAGGTTAGAAGTTTCTTGGGTTTGGTGGGTATTATAGAAGATTCGTAAAGGTTTTCTAGTCTTCTGCTCCTTTGACCCGATTGACTCAAAAAGCGGTTAAGTACCAATGGTCGAAGCATGTGAAACAAGTTTTGAATGAAGGAATTGTTGACTCTGCACGATCTAACCTTACCATCGGAATGAAGGGTTCACGATCTATTGCGATGCCTCGAGTTGGGTTAGGATGTGTCTTGATGCGATTTGGAAAGGTTATTGCGTATGCATCTAGGCGATTGAAGATACATGAGAAGAATTATCCAACCCATGACTTGGAATTAGTGCGGTGGTGTTTGTCTTACGAATATGGAGACATTATTTGTATGGTGTGCATGTGGACATATTCTGAGATCATAAGAGTTTGCGATACATAACCACACGAAGGATCGAATCTCACAAAGAAGATGGTTAGAGTTGCTTAAGGATTATGACCTTAGTATTCTTTACCATCCCAGGAAAGCCAACGTGGTGGTGATGCACTCGATGGGAGATCAATGGGCGACAGCCCATTTGGCAATACAAAGAGGGTATTATTTGTGAGGTACAAAGATTGGAAACCTCGGGGTTAGCTTAAGCGAGATCGGTGAAGGTAGGGTGGTGGTACATGATACCTCGCGATCGCCTTAGCTTCGAAATAAAAGAAAGTCGGTTTGAGGATACGGAGTTTGTTGGATTTCGAGAAGATCCAACAGGAAGACCTTGCGATTTACATTGGGAGATAATGGCGGAACCGCCCGGTATAAGGGTAGGTTATGTGTTCTAGGTAAAGGATCTAAGGAGGAAGATCTTAGATGAGGATCACAACACAAGATATTCCATTCATCCAGTCAACAAAAATGTATCGTGGACCTCAAGGCAAATTGCGGTGGGACGGGATGAAGAAAGACGTTGCGGAGTTTGTCGGGAGGTGTCTTATATGTCAGCAGGTGAAAGCTGAACATCAAAAACCTGGCGGATTACTTCAGGACATTGGAGTCCCCATGTGAAAGTGGGAGGCGATTCATATGGATTTCAGAATGGTCTCAGAAAACTCGAGAAGGGTATGATTCTATTTGGGTGATTGTTGATCGCTTACAAAGTCAGCCCATTTCTTACCGTCAAGACTACGTATCGCGCACCACAGTACACGAGATTTATTTGAGGAGATTGTGCGGTTACAGGATTCCCTTACAAATTATTTCGGATAGGGGTTCCCAGTTCACCTCACACTTTTGGCAAAGTTTCAGCAGGTCTCGGGACAAAAGTTAAGTTAAGCGACTTTCCACCCGCAAGCGGATGGGCAAGTGGCGAACAATTCAAACACTTGAGGACATGTTGCGATCTTGTGTGTTAGATTTTCGGGGAAGTGGTTGGACCATCTATGTCTAATTGAGTTCGCCACAACAATAGTTTTCACTCTAGCATACAAATGGCCCGTTTGAAGCATTATATGGGCGAAAATATAGGTCTCCACTGGATGGTTCGAGGTGGGTGACGAATCGTTCGGACTGAAGTCATTCAAGAAACAAATGATAAGGTACAGATGATTCGAGCGGATCAAAACGACTCATAGTCGTCATAAGTCCTATGCGGATCATCGGAAAAGAGATCTTGAATTCCAAGAGGAGAAAGTATTTTTAAAAGTGTCCCCAATGAAGGAGTGATGCGCTTTGGTAAGAAAGGAAATTGAGCCCAAGGTATATTGGGCCATATGAGATCTTGCGAAGAGTGGGAATGTGGCTTACAATTAGCACTTCCACAAGAAAGGCGGTGCATCCGGTATTTCGTGTGTCGATGTTACGAAAATACTTGCGACCCAAGTCACGTCATCCTTCCCGGGAGATAATTCTTAATGAGAGCTTGATATGAAGAAGTTCGGTGGAAATACTTGATAGGAAGGTTAAGCGCCTTAGGAATAAAGATATTGCTTAGTGAAGGTCCTATGGAGGAACCACTCCAGGAAGCCACACAGGAAGCGGAGGCGATGAAAGTCAAATATCCGTTCCTATTTGACTAAGGTAATAAAAAAATGCATTACATAGTATTTCATATGTGTGCCATTTTCGTGTCTTTATGCATGTGTTACAACCTTACTCTCATTCGAGGACGAATGCTTCTTAAGGAATGGAGAATGTGAAGTCCCAAATTTGTTACAATAACAATAAACATTATTGTGTCTATGTGATTATATTACGACTTTATTCACATTCGAGGACGAATGTTGCTTAAGGAGGAGAGAATGTAAAATCCGGAAAAAAAAAATAATAATATATAGTTGTGGTTGAGTTAATAAATAAATATATATATATATATATATATATATATATATATATATATATATATATATATATATATATATATATATATATATATATAAGAAAACAATGAATAAATTGCATGGGATAGAGTTAGTGTTAAAGTTGGATAAATAGATCGATAAAATGAAAATAAGAAAACAAAAAAACAAAAGAAAACAAAAAAAAAAAAAAAAAGCAAAAAAATCCATGCGAGAATGTTATGCACGTTTTTCCCTTCCCTTTACCCTTCCCCTTTTCACCTCCCTCCACTCTTGGCTTTCCCCCTCCCATAAGTTATACAAACACCATTACTTATACATTATACTTGGCACAAACAAAGGACTAGCACAAAGAATAGAAAATCAGAAAAAATAAGTGAACAAGAAGAAAACAAATCTGAAAGTTTTCAAGAGGGCAAGAAGAATAATAAAAACAAAATACTAGGGAGCAAGGGTGGTTGTAGCAACCGAACCACAATCTTTTTCACACTTACAAGGTGAGTTTTTTCACTCAGAAATTCTTGGTAACATCCTTTATTTTTAGTTCAATACATGTTGGAATAAAAATTGAGTGTTGAAAAGAAATATTGAACTTTTGATGGTTTAGATAACTAGTTGCGTCATGAACTTTACGAACTGTTCTCACTGAGTTATAATTGTTAGAATTTGATGAAATTCGGAAGAATTGTACACATCTCTAATATGATCATATAGAACCAAAAATGAGGTAAAATGGACATACGGTTTGAAAGTTATCATAGTTCAAAGTTCCTGCCTTAGATTTGGTCGAAATTCGGAAAGGCATAATTACGGACTGTTTTTATTGAGTTTTACTTATTAGAATTATATGAAAATTTACATGGTTGTAAATATCTCTGTTACGGACAGATATATATAAAGATTTATTAAAACGGACTTACGAGTTGAGAGTTATTGTAGTTTGAAGTTGCTGCCTCGGATTCGTCGGAATCCAGAAGGGCAGGACGTTGAAACGTAAAACTGTACTAATCTGCGGGGAATATGAAAATTGTTGCTAAATTACAGTTCTAGATATCTTTGTTGTGGATATTTTGAGATCTTACGGGGGTCTATCCGACTTACGGATTGAGAGTTATCGCTGTTTAAAGTTTCTGCCTCGGATCTATCGATATCCAGGAAGGGCAGCGAATAAAAGTGTAAAACTGTACCAAATGGTACAGAATATGAAAGAATGGTTCACATGGAGACGTGTATCTCTCTGTTCTCGTCGTTTTGAGAATTTATGGGGATTGAACGGGTTTACAGATTAGGAGTTATGACTATTATAAGATTGGGTGCTGTTTAATAAATATTCTGCCGAAACAAATTTCATGTGGCTGTTTTGAGGATAAATTTGTGTTAGTTACCCAAAGTAGTTTTAAATGAAATTTGGTACAGTGAAAGATCCCCGTCTTACCTTAGTTTCCGCTTGAGAAACACCTTAGTTGGAGTTATGGTTAAAAAGTTATAATCGTTACAAGTATGAATGACAGAATGTTAGAAAAGAGAATAGTATTTATTTGATCTTCTGAAAAATATGAAAAGTGAATACGTGTTCACATAAATATATAAATATATAAATATATAATGGATCGGGTTGCGCGCAACAAAACGTAAAGTGAATACGGCGTTCACAAATACGTAAACATAATGGATCGGGTTGCACGCCGCAACAAAACGTAAAGTGAATATATGTTCACAAATACGTAAATATAATGGATCGGGTTGCGCGCAACAAAACGTAAAGTGAATACGCGTTCACAAATACGTAAACATAATGGATCGGGTTGCACGCCTCAACAAAACGTAAAGTGAATACGCGTTCACAAATACGTAAATATAATGGATCGGGTTGCACGCCGCAACAAAACGTAAAGTGAATACACGTTCACAAATACGTAAACATAATGGATCGGGTTGCACGCCGCAACAAAAATGAAAGATGAATACATGTTCACCTATATATAAATATGAAAAGCGAATACGCGTTCACAAATATATAAATGTAATAAACATGTGGAAATGCAGGGGAATGTCTTAACGTATAATACGAGATAAAATGAAGTGTTAGTTAAACCGAGGATTTCCTATGAGGAGTTGTTGCATATTTAAAAATGTCGTAACCTGATATGTTTTTGCAATATGCTTATTACGTTATAATGTGATTGCACTTGGAATATTGTGGTGTTACTTTGAATTGCAGGGTAAGGTTCTCACTCAGCCCCAGATGGTAGGGCTGACTCTTTATTTAACATGTTTCAGGAAAGAGTGATAGAGGAAAGGCTCCACGTCAAGGCTAGCGATCGTCCCGCGGCCTCTTTTCATACCAAGTCCATTGTTTCGGGCTTGGTACTCGTCCGGTTCAGGATGTCAGTTCCAATGTCTCGGGATATGCCCGTGTGGAATGATCTCCCTTCCAACTTAGAATAATCTTTGTCAGTATGTCTATGTAGAAACAATATTTGCACGAGCATGGGCTCGCGTTATATTTTTTTTCATATAAAGTCATAAACATATTTCTTTATTGTTATTTTTATTAATCGCTCCGTATTTGAATATAAGTTCAAATTTCTAAATAAAGAGAATTAAATGGTGCTCCTGGTGGGAAATTATTGTCCAGGTGCCATCACGCCCTAAGTAAAGACTTAGGAAAATTTGGGGCGTGACAATGTGCTCCTACGACTGACAATGAACCCTACCAAATTCCTGAAAGATACTCCAAATGCATATTTATCTGGATTCAATTTCAGATTGAACTTGTGAAGTTTGTCAAAGAACTTTCGCAAGTCTATGATGTGGTCGTAGCCTTCTCGCGACTTGATTATGATGCCATCCATATACACCTCGATTTCCTTATGCATCATATCATGGAAGATTGCGGTCATCTCTCTCATGTCTTGAGGTCGAACGACATTACATGGTAGTGGTATACTCCCCAAGGAGTAATAAATTCCATTTTTGAGCATCTTCTTCACTCATCAGAATTTTATGACAACTGGTGAAGCAATCTACAAATGACTGCAATTCATGATTTGCACAGTTATCGATGAGAATGTGGATAATTAAAAGTGGGAAATTATAATTAGGACTAGCTCGGTTGAGATCTCAGTAGTCTACACATATTCTAATTTTCACATACTTCTTGGGTACTGGCATGATGTTGGCCAACTATGTGGGGTATGGAGTTACTTCTACCGCCCCTAAATTTATTTATTTTTGACTTCGTCCTTGATTTTTATGTGGAGATCAAGCTTGAACTGTCGAATTTTCTGTTTTACTGGGGAAAATCCCTCGTTGATAGGCAGTTTGTGAGCTACAATGTTTGTGCTCAACTCGGACATATCCGTGTATGACCATGCGAATACATCGACGTACTCTCTCAACAAATTTATTAGTTCTTCCTTTCTGGGCGCATCCAAATGTGCGGTTATCCTTAACAATTTCCATATCTCTAAGGTTAATTTCTCTTGTCTCATCCAATTTAGGCATCTGCCTATTCTCATATTGATCTTCCTCATCCACGAGGTCTTCTGGTAATTATGTTTCTTCATCATACTCCTCGTATTGTGTGTCACTCAACTTGCGACATTTCATGACATTATGAGTTATTTTAATGATATTACTGAAAAATAAGGCACATCATTGTTAGTGTGTAAAAACATGTTTATAGATATAAATAAATAAAGACTATTTTTGCATAAACCGAGGCTTTTCATTGATTTGACAAAAGTGCAAACTGTGGGCCTGACTCAGATCAACATTGAGTCATTTCCATTTTTGAACAATACATAGAAAACTAAAGACATAAATGTTAAAGTCTCGAGCTCCAGTTGGACAGTTGCTCGTCTGGATCAGCATCACAGATTGTGGGTGCTTCGAAGCATTCCTCTAGTATGTCGGCAAACGCTTTCTCTTAGAACAACATCCCCAAACCTTCGTATGGGTCCCCGCCATTGTGCATGGGCGTGCGGATCGAAAATGACTGGTACAAACCGGGGAAAGGATTTCTCATCTCTAGAGGTCATTTTATGTATTAATAAACTCAAGGTTTCATTTAAAATAAAGATTTAATATCTTCCATCAAAAATAGTATGCACGAGGTGTTTAATCAATTTAGTTTTTGGACTAAGAACACTCAAATATGAATTTGAGTAGAACTCCACATTTAGTCCAACTATGTTTTTTTTTCACACTTGCACTTTTGTTTAAAATCTTTTTTATCTCAAGTTTCACAAGTAGTATAGTTCCATTTGAAAAGACAAGTATAGTTTTTTGAAAAGAGATAGTAAAATGGTTTTCTTCTTTATTCTTTAGAATGCTACATTACCCAGGTCAATATTCTAACTCTCCAAAATCTTCAACTTAACTCAAGTCCAAAATAGGTTTTATTTGTCAAAAATTCCAAATTTTATTGGGCTTAGCCCAGACTCTAAATTAAACCAAAATTATTCATTTTTAGTCCAAGTTCAAGGCCTAATTTTCCAGCAGTCCATTTGTCATGTAAATGTCATTCATGCCAACCATTTGGGTTTTTAACATCAACCCAATTTCAGTTCCACAAATCAAAGTCCAAACTGTGTCCTTAAAATCTAAAATCAATTTTGACACTTAAAAATCTGTTTGTCATTTCAGCTTTTAAATGTCCAAAACAATAGGGGTGGAAACGGGTGATGTACTAAGCTCTGAACCGAAAACCGAGGGCAAATTTGTAATTAATCATAGCCAGTACAAATTGAAGTTGAAAGCTCTGAAACCCTAAAATCCTAAATCGTTTTGGATGTGCCGATGTACTGTCTCTCTTTCTCTAAATTCTAATACTCTTAAACTGCTGAAAATTGAAACATTAAACTTTGATTCAAGCTATCTCTCTTTCTCTGTAAATTTTTGCAAACCCTCACTTTTTTTGCTTTTATTTGGTGGAAAATATTCAAATTTCCCACATATGGTTAGGTTTGGTAGTTTTTTTTCAAATTGTTCGGATTTAGCGGATATCATATAGTAGAATATTGAAATAGAAGCATCGGCTACCGGTTTGACAGGAAGCTGAAAACGCAATCAGACAACACGCTCTCCTTGCATTTTTGAACTGTAAGTGATAACGTCGATCTTTTGCTTTAATTCTTATCATAGTAATTTTTATATAACCTTAAAAATTAGGTTCTTGATAGAATGGAATACATTTTTTATGATGGAACAGAAGAGGTGAAACAAACCGATAAAGGAAAATTGAGATCAAAAGTTTGGAATTTGTTTACTAAGCTACTTGGAGGAAAGAAAGTTAAATGTCATTTTTGTCGTAAAGATTATGCTTGCGATATCTCGTAAGTTGGAACAACTAATTTAAGGAACCAATTGGGCAAATGCAAAGTGTACAAAAAATTGAAGCTTGAAGAGGATATTACTAAAAAAGTTCATATGTTCAGTTAAGTGAAGTTTGTGATAGTGACAATAATAGAAAATAATCAATTGACCCTTTTAAATAGTTTAAAAAGATGAAAGTAAGTGAAAATGATTATTTGGGGAATGATGTCGAGAAATAGCGGAATAAAAGTCCTAATAATCCGAATTTTGATTCTTTGGGTTGGTGGAAGATTGCCAAAGATATTTTGGCAATTTCAGTGTCTACCGTGGCTTTCGAATCAGCATTTAGCTCGGGGAGGAGGGCGGATTCTTGACCCTTTTAGGAGTACATTAACTCATAAGACAGCTGAGGCATTAATTTGCACACAGAATTGGCTTCGCTCAACTCTTATAGGAGAACAAATTGTGCAACCAACCGAAGAAGAAACTAAGTTTTATGAAGATGTTGAATTGGGTAACAATACTGTTTTTTATATCTTGTTTGTAATAGAATGATTATACTTTAACATTTTGTTTATTATATTGACGTTTTGGTAAATTGTATGTAAACTTTGAGAAACTTTCAATCGTATCGCACAAGAAGCAGAACAACCACAACCAGTTGAGGACTTGATAATGGATCGATATTACTTGTTGGTAGAATTGTGAAATCGTGGCGTCATAATGGTAAAGTTCTCAAATCTGCATTCCTTCAAATTAGTACCTATTTTGATTAATAATTGACATATTATTGAGTTTAAATGTTTAAAATGCTTTTGTAGTCGGCCTTACAATTTCATATGCCTCATTTTGATGCTAAGCTGGTAGTTTTGAAAGTTGGATAAGTATATGTCTGTAATTTACAAATATTAATAGATGTCAAGGATGTTAAACTGATTAAATTATCGTGCTTTTTCTCTTGTTGTGCTTATCTACAGTTCCACAACGTCTTGTATGGAGATACAAAAGGATGGACGAAGAGAACTTGTACTTTATTGCATCCATTTATTCCCGGTGTCATGAATCCTCATGTGAAGATTGTCCAGGAACAAATTTTTATATTCATGTTTTGAACTTTTAATTTATGACGTGAACTTTATATTTTGGAGTTTGGACTTTTATTTTGTGGGGATGTAAACTTTAATTTGGAGTTTTTTTTACATGTTTGAAGAATATATGTGATGCAGACTTTATGTTTTTGGACTTTAAATTTTTTTTGACTTTATATTTGTTGATTATGATACACTTGAATTGAAAAAATCGATATAAATCAATACGTTCGACGATATAAACCGATATGTTAGTTTTTTTGTAAAAAGTTTGATTCGATTTTTTAAAATAAAAACCGAATTTTATTCGGTTCATTCTTTTTTGATACAAAATCGAACCCGAACATATATACGCCCAACCCTACAAAAAAAAACAATTTTTTAACCAAAATAGTCCTTTTGTTTCAGTTTTCAGATTTAAACAAATGTTTTCAAAATATTTAGAGATCTAACTAAACGATTTATGTATCGTTTGTCTATGAAAGTTTCCAATCATAATTAATGATTCCAATCATAATTAATGATTCCAATATTTAAAGTATGTTTATTACATAGTTTTATGCAAATACATATGTAAACAATATAATGAGGAAAAGTTTAGGCTAGTGGGCCTATCGAAGCCCATCCGTTGGCTATTTTCAACCCATAATTGGGTCTTCAATGCAAATACTAGCTTCCTTTACTCATTTTCCTCGGTTAGAATATGAATTGACTGGGAATCAACCCAATCGGCTAAAAATGGTGTAATATGTAATCAGATTCGTCTCGGTTGAATTGAAGTGATGGGACCAGTAAGGGCCCATCTCATGACTGGAAGTACATCGCATGACTCTTGATAAAGTCTGTAACCTTTCGATTAGAATTACATCATTCAGATTCGGGGGTGATTCATGCAACCTTTCAACTGGAATTACATCACCTGACTCTTGGGGGTGAATCTTGCAGCCTTTCAACTGGAATTACATCACCCGGACACTAGACTCTCAAGATTAGTTTATACCTTTTACCTTATTCCCTTAGTGGCATTTTCTTCTAGTTGCAACTCTCAAGTACGGCGTTGTGCCTTTGGTTTGTTGGTGAGTCTCGTGGTAGTTTTCTTTCGTGTTATAAGGGTTTTTGTTGTAAATGATTCATTCATGAACAAACAAGTTAGTAGAAAAACTTGTCGTGCAATTACAGAAACATTTGTTAGTTTCCTATGCGGTCGGTCCATGTACTCATTTATGGTATATTGTTTTTTCTTTTCGAGTCTCGACCACTCTTTTGGTCCCAGTAAAAATGAGAGCAAATATTTTGAGTGGAAAGTTTTTAAAATATTTTGGAAAGAGAATTTTTCTAAAACACTATGTATTTTTTAAAATATTATTAACTCATGTTGTCGCACCCGTTTTCGATCGGAGCCTCGAATGTGCCGTAACGATGTGTGCGGTGATCTCTGAATTGAATCACCGTTTTTAAGGAGTCACCACTTAATTATTAGGGTGAATTAGGACACCTAATTTTATTACAATATAAATACTGCAAATGATCTCCATTTAATGGTCTGCGAAACTTATGAGATTCCAGGTAAGGGTTCTCTATTATCCTAAAGAGAAGGGATTAGACACCCTTCATGATCCGCTAACTTGTGGTTGTCTAGTCAAACTTAGGCTTAATCATTATGCTAAGAAATGCATATTTTAGAAATGTTAAGTAAAAATATGTTGTAAGCATTTAATAACAAAAGATGCATTTTTTGACAACATAAAGAGTTGTAAGACTTGTTTATAAAATACATATAGAGTTGACTTTGGGCATGGCCGGTGTTTTGTGGTTGAATTGAGTATGTAGGTCGGTATTGTAGGGAGTATGCGGGTGTTCGGGGTGCGTTATATATTGGTTGTGTAGGATATGGAGTAGATGCATATTGGTCGTAATGTGGAGGATTTTGGTTATAGTAGAAAGACTGGGGTGGAGTATTTAGGCTAATGGATAGGCTGGTGAGGTTTCGGAGCCTCTCAATTTCGGTTTGCATAGTTGCCACTTGTTGCAACAATTGGGCTTGATCTGTAGTATTCTTGCTTTCTGAAACCTCTGGTTCGTCCATAGGAACAGGGACAGGTTCCAAGCCAGCCTGCTCAGGTGCTCCTGAATTAGTTGTTTCATTAGATCGTGCATTTGATCTTGTAAATTGTGGGTGTTCTGACATCTTCTAGTCAATACGAACCGACCTTTATTTGGGGGAAAAATAAAAACCTCTAAAAATTGCAAACAAACCATGTTAGTATAATAACATGCCGGAAAAAAAGGTAAGCAACAGATAACAAGCAAATTGCATAGAGTTGAAAGCAGTAGTTCAAACATACGTCCTAACATGCAAGGGACCTATTTTATGCCGGAGGTGAGCCTAAACGTCAAATATACGAGACTGTGATAGATTAATCCAAGACGTTAATTGTAATGCTTTGTTGGAAATGACAGAAAAAAATGGATGTACATTTTCCAATTTCGGCATGTCATATTTAGGCTTGGATTTATCTATCATTTTCACGCCACATAATATGTTGTTGGTCGTTGGGTTGTGAAACCCGTCGACAAGTTTGGTGGTTTTCTTAATTGTGGAGAAGATATCAAGGATCGGCCCACCTAGGGTATATGCATGCATGACTTAAATGAAGGGTGGTTTAGCTCTATCCTAATTTTTTTAAGATTTGGCTTTCTAGACGCAATGTTCCCGAGCGGACTACTCGAGTGGGAAGGCTACGCGGCCACCGGATGGTCCGGACGCTCTGCACAAAATGTCAACTCTCATAAATTTAGGTATTTGAAAGAAATTTGCGGGTGCGCAAAGCACACCTAGCGTGTAGTGATATAATCGGAATGTCAGTTTGAGGAAAACAGTAAAAGAAGATAGCAATTAAAACACTTAAGCATACAAAATTAAAGCAAGAATTTAAAGAATTTAAAACAAATAAAAGCAAATAAAGCCAAACAATAATAAACCTAGGTTTGCTATGGTTATCCCCAGCAGAGTCGTCATATTGTCGCGCCCGTTTTCGACCGGAGCCTCGAACGTGCGTCAATGATGCGTGCGGTGATCCCTGAATTGAATCACTATTTTTAAGGAGTCGCCACCTAATTATAAAGGTGAATTAGGACACCTAATTTTATTGCAATATAAATACTGCAAATGATCTCCATTTAATGGTATGTGAAACTTATGAGATTCCAGATAAGAGTTCTCTATTATCCTAAAGGGAAGGAATTAAGCACCCTTCAGGATCCGCTAACTTGCGGTTGTCCGGTCTAACTTAGGCTTAATCATTGTGCTAAGAAATACATGTTTTAGAAATGTTAAAGAAATGTTAAGTAAAAAGATGTTGTAAGTATTTAATAACAAAAGATGCATTTTTTGTCAACATAAAGAGTTGTAAGGCTTGTTTATAAAATACATATAGAGTTGAAAAGTATGCATTTATATTGTTATAAAATACTTATTTTTTTGACAATTGAAAGTAAAGAAGAACATAATTTGTTTATGATTCAAAGAAAGTGATTAAAATCAAAACTAAATTTTACATAATTAATAATGCAATTTTAAATGAAAACAAAAGCCTCATTTGCATAATTAATAAGACGAGTACAAGATGACCAAATTATTTCGAAAGTTTTGAACATGAATGACGAGCCTAAAATAAATAAGCTAGCGTTGGATTTTGAAATATGTGACGAGCCTAAATAGAGACTCGCGGTGTATTTCTGATTTTTAAATCTACCCTTTCTAAGTTATTAATACTAAATCTACCTATTCTAAACAATTCAATAATTATACAAGTGCAGTAAATTAAATTACAACAACATAAAATAAGCATAATTAAAAAATTAAAAAGCAGCGACTCTAGAACGGATGATAGTATCATCCCGCCCTATTGATTTGGAAAGCCCAAGACAGGAATATGTGATGGATGTGGATGTGAGTCTTCGTTTGAAAAAGTCATGATGAATCTCATAACGAGACTCTCCGTCGCTCCCGATGCATTTCATGTAAAAAATAAAAGAAGAGAAAAGGAAAAAGATTAGTAACGGAAGGAGAAAATATATAAAGCATAAATACACAATTTATGAAAAAGGGAATATGTTGTTGTACTTCAGGATGTACACAAGGCGAAGAAGATATAGAGCAGGCCCAAGATGATACTAATACCAATTTAAACCAACAGTCCCACCCATATAAAAATGGTTATGGACACAACCAGTTAGGCAGAAACATCAAACAAGCCCAAAAGGGGCATGAAAGTTTCAGAACTTAAAAGTTTAGCCCAAAGACACAACTAGCCCAATTAACATGAGACCAAGATATACAAAAAACAACTTTAGATATATAAAGACGCATAATATTCAGAGGGTAGATATTAGAATTATCCACACACAAATTGTTGCCACATTATTGTATGCAGTCAATCAATCCAGGGAGAAATCATGTGACTTTAACCTATCAAACACCATGTTGGACCGCAGCTAAAGCATGAGGAAAAGAAGAATTCTTAGACATGAACATTCAACTAATGCCCAAAAGGCCTATGTTACATGAGCTTACTTCAAAAAAAATCAAAAAATACTACTGAATAAGTATTTAGACCTGTGATGCATGACTTGACAAAGAGCAAAGTATAACCATTCCAAGATCCATTCAGGTCAACTTACCAAAATGCGAAACCAGTTAAGCTAGGCTAAGCTATGCAGGGGTCCCAACAAGCTATATTACTAATCTTAAATGAGATTTGAAACCAACATAAGAACCACCGGGACAGTATGATGGAGATCTCGCAATGAAAAATTCAGATGTCCAATTAAAAATGGCCTTTTAAAAACAGGTGCAATTGTCTGGTTAGCGACTCAACAAACATGGTATAGTCGACACAATATAAAAAAAAGAGGTTATAATCATCATATTAAAGCAAAACAGGTCCAAGCATGATAATCCAATCATAAGATCAAGATAAAAAGAAGCATGTCCCGACATTACTTAACATAATATGCAGACCAAACCGATATCACATTTAGGCATTAATAGAAGCAGTAATATGAAGTAATATGAACAAACATAGCTAAACATGATTAATCAGTAGAAAACACCTAAAAGAGCACATAAACACAGAAATAAACTAGAGTCGAGAGGAGGTCGAGTTTACCTTCTCCGGATAGCCGAGGTGTCGTTTCGAGTCGTCGAGTCCGCTCGGAGGTGTTTTGTCTTTGTTTATGCAAAGAAAGTTTGAGAAAGTTTACTAATGTTGTGGTTTATTCTAATTTGGACTAAGAGTAAAAAAGAACCAAGGTTTTCTGATTTTTAGATGGCTTCAAAGTAGTAAGAATCTAATTTTTTGGTTCTTGATTCTGGAAAACAGTAAAATCTATTGAAAGTGAGAAATGTTAGTTTTGTTCTTGGTTTTTTTTAAAAAAACCCAGAATCGGGTTTTTCCTCGAAAATGGGACCCCCTTTTTCTTTCAGTTTTTTCGGTAAAAAACAATGAGGAACAAACGATGATATCAAACCAAAATATTCAATAAATAGGACCCAAATAAAAGATGGACCTCGTAAACTGAAGAATAAGGGGGTCTTTTATAGATAGATTTCTCCCTATAACGTTCACCTCCCTACCCACTTCAAACTCGAGTTTGAAATTCGAAATAAAGTTGTAAAGACGTCTGATTTCGGATGATTTTTTGGTTCAACATCACGGGATTTGGGGGGATAGGGTATGGGGAAGTGATGGGTGACAGGTTGAAGTTGGAGGGACGGGTTTCTGATTTTTGTTTTCTTTAGAATGGCTGTTGGACGATTTAATTTGGGGTGTTGAATAAATGGGGTTTTGGGCTTGAGTTTTTGTGTGGCCGATTGGGCTTGGAAAGGGGAATAGAAGGTTTGAGTTGTGTTTTAAAATGTAAAGAGGGATTTATTAATAAAATAAAATGCTTTGTAATTTATTTAAAAATAAAAAAGACGATATGAATATAATATTTGCGGAATGCTTAATACTTAATTAAGATACGATGCTATTTTGTAGAAAGTAAAATAAAGTGGAACATTCAGGTAAGAATTAGAATTTTGGTAGAAATGCAACTGATAGTAAAAAAATGCGAACAATAATAATGATTATAAAAATAATGATGTTTAAGAATAAACGACGATTTTGAAATAAATAATATTGTTTTTGTGGTGTCGAAAATATTTAATATTGCAAGCGAATAATCGAAAGAGATGGGATAAAATTGTGTGTCAACACATGTCACGACATATTCACTTGAGCGATGTTCTTCGACCAGCTTCAACGCTTGCTTTGGATCTTTGTCTGTTCTTGATGAAATTTTCGAGACCCCCTCGAATTTTTTTCCCAATTGCATATTTAAATCAGCTAGGTTTTGTGTTGACTGATCTTAAGCCAACTACCTATCGACCAAACAACTTCAAATAACATGTATATCGGGGCTAGGGCCTAAATAACAGCTTATGGGAAAATTAGTTACATTTTAAATAACAATATTGGCGGCTTCACTTGATCAAAATTAGACGTCACAACATATCACGACCGACCGGGCGTGATGGTGCCTACACAGGCACTTCTGTAAACATCGAGAGATAATCAGTGAACATACAAGAAACTTATAAAATAAAGCAATAATAAAACAACGAGTTAGCCGAAGTGGCTACCTTCGCAGACGTCATACATAAAGCGATTGCCTCCTTTTTCTTCTGGTGACCCGCGATATGTGACTACGGACCTCTAGAGTTTTATCATAACAAGCGTGGCGGGACAAGGCCCGCCGTACCTGAATAAACATAAGCGTGACAACTCGGAACATTGGAGCCATCTCGACTTGTTGAACCGGGATCCTAAGCTCGCGGATCCACAACTGTGTACCTAAACCTGCGGGCATGAACGCGGCCCGAAGAAGTCGATGCAACAGTGCAGAATATGGAGCGAAATAACGTCTGATGCGGATCATAAGCGTACAAAAAGAATGACAAGGACAAGTATAAAAATACTTACGGATCTGCCGTGTCATTACCACTTATGAACTTAATCGTACATTAATCATTCTTTTCCTTCTTTCAATAGGAATTAACATCATATTCTTACATACATACTTAAGAATTCAATCAAGTTTTCCACATAACTTACATCAATATCTTTTTCATTCCATTAAGAGTTATAGTCGTATCTTACGTACTTACTTAGGAGAAGTCATTAAGTTCATTTCTATCTAACTTACTTATCTTTCATAACATAGTCAGGCCCACTACGGAGGGACACGTATACTACCGACCCAAATGGAGCGATCAAGTCACGCGATATCAAAGCATGCGTGGAATCCCCATCATCGCGGCGGACTATTAGTGTAAAATATAACCGTGTGGCGCGTGGCATCCCACCTCACCGTCGGCGTACATACACAATACATATATATATATATCCCGCGTGGAATCCATCACATCACCGCAGTCCGGTATGATAATACACCAATAGGCATACATGAACACCAAGTCCCACCGGTGGTATAGCGTCTTGGTCTACCCTCACTTATACTCTTACCCGGAGAAGGTGGTAAAGCGGTGGTATAGCATCTTGGGGTCTACCTCACTTATACTCTTACGGAGAAGGTGGTATAACGTCTTGGGGCTTGCCGCCGTTTATACTCTCTTACCCTATCTCGGCCGGTCGTCGACAACACATAAAGCGGGTGGTGCAGCGTCTTGGGGTTTACCTCACTTATACTCTTACCTGGAGAAGGTGGTATAACGTCTTGGGGCTTGCCTCATTTATACTCTTACCCTAGCTCGACCGACCATCAAACAAGACATAAGCATTACCATGTCTCTTATAAAATCAGGAATTTAACCCAGTGCTACAAATAGCGGAAGCATACGTGGAATCCCACATCAGCTTCGATGCGTCAAGTAACTTATAACAAGACGGTGGCCTCCAACCAGAGTCGCGACAGCGTAATAAAACATAATACTTGCACTCAAAGGCTATCACGTACGTATAGGCTAAATCTCAATTAACTAAGCCAAAGTACTACGTCGTACATTCTTTTCAAAAACTCCTTTCCAAATAAAACTTCCCGATACTAACCACCGTAGTATCAAGTCTATCCACCTTTCAAGATAAGTCACAATACCTTTTAGAAATACAATTACAGAACTTCTAAATCAAGTGACTTCTCTATTAAAAACCTTAAGCAATTGGTACCTTTAAACCGGTTTGCCACTTACCTAATACAAGTTATTCCTTTGATTACTTTACTAGAAAACCATTCTCTTAATCTTCCATAAAGCCGTTATAACGACTTCCCATAAAGCCGTTATAACCCTTTATGGTTTAGACTAACACGTTCTTTTATAACCAAGAGATTTATACTTTCAAATCAATTCTCTTAACTTTCAAAATACTTCAAGTCTCTTAACTTTTAAGAAAACAAGTTTCAAAGTCTTAAAAGCTTCAATCGTAAACTCTTTTAAAATTAGTAACAAATCTTTGGTGCGTCGTGAATAAGTTATACTTATTTATAACGATCTTATTCAAGTAGCCATGATCTAGAAAATGTAATACAATTTTGTCTTATCTTAGCTTATGCGGATGGAGGATTTCTACTTGTTTTAACATAATGGATTGTCATTACATTTTCCTTTATTAACGCTGCGATGGCTTGTTCGATACTTATTCTCATTTGTGCGTAAATTAGCCAAATCAACTCGACTTTTTATTATAAAACCTTAGGCAATTGATGCGTAAAATCAAGTTGCCTTTTACATAGTCAAGCCATTTATCTTTCCATAAGGCAAATATAACTAACTTCCCATAAAGCCGTTATATTCACTTTATACCTTAGCCATAAACAATTTCCTATCCAAGGGACTTATACGTTTAAAGCGGGACAAGTATCACATACTTTAAAACTCTTCAAGTCCCTTAACTTTAAAACCAACTTAAGACATCCTTACTATTTTCAAAAGTGAGTTAATCTCCTAACCCACCCGACTTGGCATTACATAAAACAAGTAAAGAATGTCATAGTCTTGTCGTCTCACCGTACTACATCGTGCAACTAGTCATGCTCGAAAGATAGGAAAAGTTCTACATAGAGTAAATCACACAACTACCTCTTAACTTCTAAGAGTAGAAGGAAACATGATGATACCACAAGTGTATTTCATACATAGAATCATGCCAAAGGAAGGAAGAGGTTCACATACCTCGCGACGATTGTCGACAAATAGCAAAATGCTCCAAAGTACTCCAACCTTGATAGCTATTCCACTCTCCAAGTAGGATACGCTATACTTAGTACTTCAACCTATAATGGTCACAATATGTCCATTAACCTTTCACTTCTAACGTAGAATATTTTAGGTGCTAAGTCGCTAAATTCTACGGAAAATCGGACAAAGACCTCCTTTGTTTCTACTCACTTTGCCACCTTTTTCAAGGCGAATACAATAACCAAACAGCCCGATTGGCTCACGATTAAGTAGAAGATAGTCGATACAAATGGCTAACTAAACACCCCGATTGGCTCACGATTAAATAGAAGATAGTCGATACAAATGGCTAACTAAACAGCCCCAATTGGCTCACAATTAAATAGAAGATAGTCCAATACAAATGACTAACCAACTACTACAAACTACAAGTCCAAAATCGGCCACCTTGAGTTCAACCAAACTAATTCTTATCCAATTTCCATTTCAATCCAAATTGGTAGCATAATAAGATATCAAGTCGCGTTTGGTTATTACTACCATAAGCTTCAAGTCAATAACATGCGACGATTCTAACAACGATCAAATTGTAATCCAACTTAACATGGCCTACATTTCATTTCGAATTTCAAAGACTACAATCGATCTATAATCCTTATAAACTTCAACATATACTTCATGCTAGCAACAAGTAAAGCTAACAACAAAATAAATAATTTTGTAATACTTTCAAAGAACAAGATTATACCTCAACGCTTTTTAATCCAATCTTCAAAACCGAAGTTGCTCTTTTAGCAACCTAGAGCCTCCTTAAGACACCTCAATCCGACATTTGGGACCCTAGAACAATACCAACAATTATCCTTCAATCTTCCAATCCAAAACCTAGAAAGCCACTAGGTTTTCACTTTGCGACTAATACGAAAACTCTCTTTTTAGGTTTTCTATTGAGATACACTTACATAACACTCAAGAACCTTGGTTTAAAGTGTGGAGCTTATAGACAAGAAACTAATTTTTTCCTCCTTGTAGCACCCAGGCAGAGAGCACCATATATGGAGTCTTCAAATTCTTGGAAATTTTACTAAGTGTTGGACAAAGTCTTGATACTACTAGTATTATAAAGGGTAGTTGATGGTCAAGATGCAACCATTTGGGTGGCTCGGATAAGCTCTTATTAAATATCCAGCTAAGTGTCTCCTTTGACTTAGTCAAAATTGTCAAGCCACACTTGAGACTTGTTCATCCAAGACTAATGGTAAATGACCATTATGGGCATGCCTAAATTCGACCAAAGCATTACTAAGGGGGTGACGTGTCGCCTCCCATTAAATCCTGATAAAGCGTTTTCGACAATTTCATAATTAGATAAATTTTTACAAGCCTCAAATCTTAACAACGTGAGTTCTTACGTCGTTCTTAAAACATGTCACGTAAATACGGGGTGTAACATTCTCCCCTACTAAGAAACATTCGTCCCGAATGTTCTTTCGAGTCAAACTTATAATTAGCGACATAGTTTCCTTTCACACCCGACATGCTAACAATGCCACACATGGCCCTAATACTCGCCACACGCATACTTGTCCATCATAAGCCCAAAGAGATTTTCTTTCGTACTTCCAACTCATACTAGCATACATACATAACTTCCATACGATTCGGCCTCAAATCATTGGAGTAACTTTATAAAACAATATAAGGCCATTTAGGCTTTCATGACTGGTTCGGTGGAACGCGTCCACGAACGTAAAACAATTAACTAGACTTGGGCCTTGCGTCCTCGTGACCGTCACGTGGCGGAACTACTACCAACTGATCCCACTCCATTCGGGATATGGGAGACATAACAGTCCTCGGCAGGCTTCGTCGCACTTAACTCTTATCTTGGTCTCTGATAAATCTTTCTACGAGAAGACCTTATCTGACTAAGGTCTAGCGGTTTTCAACATTCGATGCTCGCACTTTCCACGCTCAAGCCTACCTTACCAATCCCGATGGCGGGTACAAAAAACTTCTCATAAAACCAAAACCATGTTGTTTCGATCACAACAACCATTACTTACTCTATCTGGACCTCATCCGTACAATTTCTTAAACTCTACTACGCACTTAATCTATTAACATGACATTAGTTAGGTTCCTTAATATGGCTTCTTAGGGTTCACTACCACTATCGATGACTCATCCTTTCCCAATAATCTCAAAATAAACCACAAGACCTTGGCGAAATTTCATTAACTATTCCATACCTTCCCGGTATCTAGTTAGTCTTTACCGATCCCTGGTAATCTAAAATCATTCTAGGCAACACGCGTCTGACCCTCATACATAACTCCGTATAGATGTATGTCACAATACCAACTATACTATAATCAATACCAACCTGGATACGCAATCCACATAGTCATTCCTGGGTCACTGCTGCCTTTCTCGTAGCTGCAATCAACATAACTCGTTAGGGAGAGACAACCCTAACAACACAGCTCTATGGCACGATCTCAGAGTGAGAAGAATGGAAACCAATCCTAAATGTCCTGCGACCTCACGATTATAGATGTGGTGCACAACACACGATAATCAAGACTCTACTGAACACGATGCGTAGACACTTTCAGAGGACTAATCGCTCGATACCACTTTTGTCACGACCCGACCGGGCGTGGTGGTGCCTACACAGGCACCGCTACAGTAAACATCGAGAGATAATCGGTGAACATACAAGAAACTTATAAAATAAAACAAAGGTAATAAAACAACAAAGTTAGCCGATAGTGGCTACGCCGCAGACGTCATACATAAGCGATTGCCTCGCTTTTCTTCTGGTGACCCACGATATGTGACTACGGACTATAAGAGTTTTATCATAACAAGCGTGGCGGGACAAGGCCCGCCGTACCTGAATAAACATAAGCGTGACAACTCGGAACATTGGAGCCATCTCGACTTCTTTGACCGGGATCCTAAGCTCGCGGATCCACAATGTGTACCTAAACTGCGGGCATGAGCGGCCCCGAAGAAGTCGATCTAACAGTGCGAATATGGAGCAGAAATAACGTCTGATGCAGATCATAAGCGTACAAAAGAATGACAAGGACAAGTATAAAAATACTTACGGATCTGTAGTGTCATTACCACTTATGAACTTAATCGTACATTAATCATTCTTTTCCTTCTTTCAATAGAATTAACATCATATTCTTACATACATACTTAAGAATTCAATCAAGTTTTCCACATAACTTACATCAATATCTTTTCCATTCCATTAAGAGTTATAGTCATATCTTACGTACTTACTTAGGAGAAGTCATTAAGTTCATTTCTATCTAACTTCCTTATCTTTCATAACATAGTCCGGCCACTACGGAGGGACACATATACTACCCTACCCAAGGGACGCGATCAAGTCACACCAATATCAAAGCATGCCCGTGGAATCCCCATCATCGCCGACGGTATTAGTGTAAAATATAACCGTGTGGCGCGTGGCATCCCACCTCACCGCGTCGTACAGCATTACACAATACATATATATATATATATATCACGCGTGGAATCCCACATCACTGCCAAACGATCCGGTATAATAATACACCAATAGGCATACATGAACACCAAGTCCCAGGTGGTATAGCGTCTTGGGGTCTACCTCACTTATACTCTTACCACGGAGAAGGTGGTAAGCGGTGGTATAGCATCTTGGGGTCTACCTCACTTATACTCTTACCTGGAGAAGGTGGTATAACGTCTTGGGGCTTGCCTCATTTATACTCTTACCACTATCTCGAAGGTCGTCAAACAACACATAAAGCGGTGTGGCGTCTTGGGGTTTACCCTCACTTATACTCTTACCACGGAGAAGGTGGTATAACGTCTTGGGGCTTGCCGCCGTTTATACTCTTACCCTAGCTCGACCGACCATCAAACAAGACATAAGCATTACCGTGTCTCTTATAAAATCCGGAATTTAACCCAGTGCTACAAATAACGGAAGCATACGGTGGAATCCCACATCACTGTCGGTACGTCCAAGTAACTTATAACAAGACAGCTGGCCCTCCAACCGAGAGTCGCGGCAACGTAATAAAACATAATACTTGCACTCAAAGGCTATCACCAGCACATATAGGCTAAATCTCAATTAACTAGCCAAAGTACTACGTCGTACATTCTTTTCAAAACTCCTTTCCAAATAAAACTTCCCGATACTAACCACCGTAGTATCAAGTCCTATCCACCTTTCAAGACAAGTCACAATACCTTTTTAGAAATACAATTACGAACTTCTAAATCAAGTGACTTCTATTAAAAACCTTAAGCAATTGGTACCTTTAAACCGGTTTGCCCTTACCTAATACAAGTTATTCCTTTGATTACTTTACTAGAAAACCATTCTCTTAATCTTCCATAAAGCCGTTATAATGACTTCCCATAAAGCCGTTATAACCCTTTATGGTTTAGACTAACACGTTCCTTTTATAACCAGAGATTTATACTTTCAAATCAATTCTCTTAACTTTCAAAATACTTCAAGTCTCTTAACTTTTAAGAAAACAAGTTTCAAAGTCTTAAAAGCTTCATACGTAAACTCTTTTAAAATTAGTAACAAATCTTTGGTGCGTCGTGAATAAGTTATACTTATTTATAACGATCTTATTCAAGTAGCCATGATCTAGAAAATGTAATACAATTTTGTCTTATCTTAGCTTCTATGCAGATGGAGGATTTCTACTTGTTTTAACATAATGGATTGTCATTACATTTTCCTTTATTAACGCTGCAGTGGCTTGTTCGATACTTATTCTCATTTGTGCCGTAAATTAGCCAAATCAACTCGACTCCTTTTTATAATAAAACCTTAGGCAATTGATGCAGTAAAATCAAGTTGCCTTTTTACATAGTCAAGCCATTTATCTTTCCATAAGGCAAATATAACTAACTTCCCATAAAGCCGTTATATTCACTTTATACCTTAGCCATAAACAATTTCCTATCCAAGGGACTTATACGTTTAAAACGGGACAAGTATCACATACTTTAAAACTCTTCAAGTCCCTTAACTTTAAAACCAACTTAAGACATCCTTACTATTTTCAAAGAAGTGAGTTAATCTCTAACCCACGACTTGGCATTACATAAAACAAGTAAAGAATGTCATAGTCTTGACGTCTAAGTACTACATACGTCTGACTAGTCATGCTCAAAAGATAGGAAAAGTTCTACATAGAGTAAATCACACAACTACCTCTTAACTTCTAAGAGTAGAAGGAAACATGAACTGATACCACAAGTGTATTCCATACATAGAATCATGCCAAAGGAAGGAAGAGGTTCACATACCTCGCGACGATTGTCGACAAATAGCAAAATGCTCCAAAGTACTCCAACCTTGATAGCTATTCCACTCTCCAAGTAGGATACACTATACTTAGTACTTCAACCTATAATGGTCACAATATGTCCATTAACCTTTCACTTCTAGCGTAGAATATTTTAGGTGCTAAGTCGCTAAATTCTACGGAAAATCGGACAGCACCTCCTTTGTTTCTACTCACTTTGCCACCTTTTTCAAGGCCGAATACAATAACCAAACAGCCCGATTGGCTCACGATTAAGTAGAAGATAGTCGATACAAATGGCTAACTAAACAGCCCAATTGGCTCACAATTAAATAGAAGATAGTCCATACAAATGGCTAACTAAACACCCCAATTGGCTCACAATTAAATGAAGATAGTCGATACAAATGACTAACCAACTACTACAAACTACAAGTCCAAAATCGTCCACCTTGAGTTCAACCAAACTAATTCTTATCCAATTTCCATTTCAATCCAAATTGGTAGCATAATAAGATATCAAGTCGCATTTGGTTATTACTACCATAAGCTTCAAGTCAATAACGCGACGATTCTAACAACGATCAAATTGTAATCCAACTTAACATGGCCTACATTTCATTTCGAATTTCAAAGACTACAATCGATCTATAATCCTTATAAACTTCAACATATACTTCATGCTAGCAACAAGTAAAGCTAACAACAAAATAAATAATTTTGTAATACTTTCAAAGAACAAGATTATACCTCAACGCTTTCTAATCCAATCTTCAAAACCGAAGTTGCTCTTTAGCAACCTAGAGCCTCCTTAAGACACCTCGATCCGCTTGTTGGGACCCTTAGAACAATACCAACAATTATCCTTCAATCTTCCAATCCAAAACCTAGAAAGCCACTAGGTTTTCACTTTGCGACTAATACGAAAACTCTCTTTTTAGGTTTTCTATTGAGATACACTTACATAACACTCAAGAACCTTGGTTTAAAGTGTGGAGCTTATAGAGACAAGAAACTAATTTTTTCCTCCTTGTAGCACCCAAACCCGAGAGCACCATATATGGAGTCTTCAAATTCTTGGAAATTTTTCTAAGTGTTGGACAAAGTCTTGCTACTACTAGTATTATAAAGGGTAGTGGAGGGTCAAGATGCAACCATTTGGGTGGCTAGGATAAGCTCTTATTAAATATCAAGCTAATTGTCTCCTTTGACTTAGTCAAAATTGTCAAGCCACACTTGCAAGACTTGTTCATCCAAGACTAATGGTAAATGACCATTATGGGCATGCCTAAATTCGACCAAAGCATTACTAAGGGGGTGACACGTGTCGCCCTCCCATTCGTCACAATAAAACGTTTTCCGACAATTTCATAATTCCGATAAATTTTTACAAGCCTCAAATCTTAACACTTGTGAGTTCTTACGTACGTTCTTAAAACATGTCCTGTAAATACGGGGTGTAACACATACCCCTAGAACTGACCTTTCACAAGCTGAATGCCGACACAGATTGTCAACCCACTAAGCAAAATAGATGTCCAGTATCAGAGGAGTGAAGTCAATACGTCAAAGAAGAAGTGGCCCCACTCATTCAGTTAGGAGTAGTTCGAGAGGTAAAATACCTGAACTGGCTGGTAAACGTAGTTGTACTTTCTAAGAAACCTAAAATATTTCCAATGTTATTAGATTTAAAATACTTAAGCAATGTATGTCTGAGGAGATCATACCCAATGCCTGTCACGACCCGTTCCGGGGCCCGTGACTGGTGCCTTACCCGGGCACCCAAGTAGTCATACATCAGAGAAATCAGCGGAATATAAAACAACCAAGATATGAAACAGTATAAATAAGACACAATTTCTGGGAAAAAGTTGCCTTTCGGCATATATGTATATAAGTACCCCAAAATGAGCGATTCATCCCAACGCTACAGTCTCTGCACCTAAGAGTTTAAAACAACAATGGCGGGACGGGGCCCGCCATACCTGAATGCAAATATCTACAACGACGGGGACCATACCAAAATGCTAAGCCTCGGAGAAAGCGGAGCTTTCCAACGTCAAAACGGTGATCCTAGAACGGGGATCAACAATAGGAGTACCTTACTGCGGCATGAACGCAGCACGAAGGAGGTCGATGCAACAGTACAGTATGTGGCGAAAATACGAAAATGAAATCATAGTAGTCTATATAAAGCAGGAGACATGTATGATAACCAAAACTACAATTCACAATAAATAAGCAGTCATGTCAAGTCAGGGACTCACGCCCTCAAAGTTATCATAAAACCGTACGGGGTAAGTACGAAGGCATAGCCGACTACTAAAACCCACAGTACAAACAAGGTCGTCAACGGTCTCATGAGATCTGTCTAGACCGTCACATGATCAAAGCCGCCACTCGCCTGCGGTATCTAATGCGCGCGTCTAGCCACGAAACTTCCGTAGCTCGCACGGGCCACTCCAATGGCCCGCATGAGGTATTCCGCATCGAGGTAGCTACTCCCGGCGGCGTCTGGACTCGCCCGTCGCGTAGCCCGAAGACCGCATGACCACAAGCGGTCGATACTAACTGGAACTCCGTAGCTCGCGATAGGCCATCTGCACTGCATAAGGTATTCTCGAATCATAGGTCACTAGACCACTGAGTCTACCCGCGTCGGAGGCGATTAACCCGGAATCATGAGTGATATAATATCAACATGACGAACATCGTTAAACAACCTAAGCACAACAAGGAAAACCCGCTTTACACAAACATCACAAGAGACTAACTCACCTAGCATCCTAACATGTTTACTTATCAAGTCAACAAGAAAGTATTACAAGACTATCACAAATCAATACACTCAAGTTAGTCACACAAGGTACTTTCTACATTATGTTAACAAGTTCGGGGTTTTAGCCCCAAAGTACTACATGTATTACTCTTTTAAAAGATCCGTTTCTTTCACAAAAGTCACCTGATACGTAATATAAAAAAATAGAGTGATTATCTTTTGAAGTAAATCGAACACTTCTCTTTGTAAAATCAAGTAACAACATTCTTTTCCCAACGCTCAAGTTTGCCTAATTTCAATTACTCAAGTTTCATTTTCGAAGGTTTCGTAGCTCATAGTTTTAATCCTTTAAAACAATTTGAGAAACATATACCTTATGTGTGAGTAGGTTATTATTGTTCATAACAATCTTATTACAATGACCATGATCTAGGAAATGTAATATCATTTTGTCTCATCTTAGCTCCTATGCGGATGGAAGTTTCTCTTGGTTTTAATAATACTATATTAGTCAAAACATTTCCACTTTATTAAGCTACTGTGGTTTGTTCGACATTCATTACGATCGGTAAAACATCATTCCTTTTGAAAACCAAAAATACTATTTACTCACGAATGAGGTTTCACACTTTTCACATTAGTATAATTAAGTCAAGTCTCTTATTTCCTTAAAACAATAAATCGTTCTTTTTATCACTCTTGCCGTTATACCTAACTTCCCATAAAGCTAGTATAACTCTTAAGCTTTAAAACCAAGTGTTACTCTTCTTTCAAAAGGTTTCTTAATTCTTTTGAACTACTTGATTCTTTTTATTGGGCTTAAGTCGGAAGACATTGCAGTAATTATTATTCGGGCTTAAGTCAGAAGACATTGCGTAATTATTATTCGGCTTAAGTCAGAAGACATTGCCGTAATTATTATTGGGCTTAAGTCAGAAGACATTGCCGTAATTATTATTCGGCTTAAGTCAGAAGACATTGCCGTAATTATTATTCGCTTAACACGTCGTCTACCGTACTATATCGTATTCTTTAAAATATCATGCTCAAGAGGATAGGAAGAATCACATACCTTCCCGAAATCCACCGCCAAGTTGAATATGTCGCGAGAGAATCGACCTATATGATCAAATACGCCTATCAACGTCTCAGCATCTTGCACAAAGCTCTAGCGAGAGGGTTTGCTATTACATGGACATTTGGGCAAGACTTCCACTGCGGTGAGCTACTCAAGTCTCATTGAAAACAGTCACATGTAAATCTGATTCTATTATTCTTCTTTTAAACCCTTCAACTGTGATATCAGTTCAATTCTATTCTTTAATATCCTTCTAAGTATTTATACTTATTCCTATACTTCTACAGTATGAATCCTCAATTTACAAAAGAGGGTTAGGATTATTTACCTCGGTAAGCCCAATAATATCCTAGATAAAAGTCGCGCCTGAGCAAGGTTTAGCTCCTAAGTTGTATGCTCTGGTAGCTCCAAGAAAACCTTAGAAGTTCTTCACAACTTCTACTAAGGACTAAGGGATTTGGACTAGGGTATTTTGGGCATTATAACAATACTAGAAGGCAACTTTTCAACCAAGGGAGGGGGGGTAGGTTTCGGCTAGGCTAGGGGGGGGGTTGCTCTCGGCTAGAGCTTCTCAAAGGGGAGGGGGGTGTGGTGGACGAAAACAACAAGAGGGAGAGGGAGGGATTTGAGACTTAGAAAGATTGCTCAATTTAGGATGAAATAACTCTTCAACAAGGGGGGGTATTTATAGGTCAAGAAATGACCAACCAATGGCCAAGATTATGCCAAGTGCAAGGCAAGTGTAGGGCTAGATTTAAGCCAAGTGCACCTTATCCATCTACCACAACAACTTGCACAAAATATCCTACCTAACCCAACCCACCATTTTCGTCCAAATGCGCCACTTCGCTGATGTGAGGTGACACGTGTCACCCTCCCGTTGGTCCAAAATGTTTCGTCTCTCGGAAAAATCCGCAAAAATTAGAAATGACATAGCCGAATTTATCCTCACGAGTTTAGTAAAGCGTTTAGTCGAAAACGACTCTGTCGGGTGTTGTGCACAAAGTGAAATTCGGCGAAGCCACGCAGGGGTGACACGTGTCGCCCTCTGCTCGTCAAAATATTTCATCTTCCGAAAATATCCACAATGGCCAAAATCTCGAAAACAAAGTGGGCCCACAGCCAGTAAATTTCTCCGTGGGCCCACGTGACCATTTAGAAAATAAAATTTCATAATTCTCTAATATTCCAAGAAGTCAGAATACCAAATCTGGGAATCCATTCCCATTAACGAACCTTTTTCCTTCACAAAAGCGGAAACTTTTAGTGGAAAAATCACCTCTTCCTTTCCGATTTCAATGTCGTATTCTCGATGCGTCGCCCTCGCATACATACCACGGAACTACGGGTATAACATTCTCCTCGCCAGAAACATTCGTCCGAATGTTCCTTCTAGTCTCAAAACAAGCGGCGTCGGTATAGTCCTTATCGCTATACTTACGGAAACAACCATGCCACACGGCGCTGACACAACAAGCGCGCATACTTATCTCGAGTCCACGAGGAATCACCTCAATCACAAAGCTCCTACTCGAGGTCTAAAAGATACTCCGCCGCTACTCTTTACAAACGAAATGATCACACCTATGCCTGTAATACATGTTCGCTTCTTCCCTTACTCGTCGTACCCTTCCCGTACACTCGAACTCTTTCTCATAACTTACCATGTTTCTGGTACTGCTTCCCACTGACTCTGAGCTACCAATGACCTCTTCTGGATAAGCTCCACCCTATCCACGCCCTGCTGAACAAGTACGAACCAACTATCTGCACCTTGCTTACATCGAATCAGTCGATCTGCAATCTTACACTAGCGCTTATAAAAAGGCTCCAAACGGCGACACGAATCGAAATGGTAGCTATATAATACATACTCAACAAGAGGCGAAGAGTCCTTACACTACTCCGAAATCAAACAACGGCAGGGTGAATGCGACACTGAGATTCACCTGAGTTCCTAACCTTGCCTGGTAACTCTTCCAGAAAAGAAACAGCCGTAACTTGGACTCCCCTGTCAGCCATAAGGTGAAGGTAGGCACCCCGTGCAGCCTTGCAACCTTCTTGAAATAATCATCTCGCAACTAACTACCGAGTACACGGTTTGACTAAAAGATAAGACGGGTTGACCCCATCGGCCCGACTACTGGTCGACCACATCCACGAACTCGTACAATGGTTAACTAAACCTGGGCCTAACACCCTCGTGATCCTAACACAAAGTGGGACCACCACAAACTGACCCCACCACCATACAGGCCGCGGGTCGACCCGCCACATGGCCTCAACCCGACCCGGCAACGCGCAAAACACTAGCTCCTTGATTCGGAACAATCTCACTAATCACGTTACGAAGACCTAGCGGTCTTCTAAGCTCAACTACCCTCTTTCATTTCACATCACTCAGGGATTCATCCCACCAAATACCTCCCGTATACTATGCACCTCGATAAGGGTCAAACACGAAATAATTCTTTTACCAAAGATGGCCTCGCCTCTAAGGTCTCTACGTATACATTCTAAGGCTCCCACTTTCTCTATCCCCCAATCTTTCCCGATTAACTAATCATGATTCCCAATCACAGTTAACACAATGCTATCTGAAAATAATACTTAAGATATTCGCTACACATATAAATCTCTAAAGGGTTAAGGATATACCTGTATCTACGCGGCACTTCCCCTAGGTCGTTCTAGTCAATCCCGCCCTGCTGGGCGCATAGCTGGGGAAGGTGATGAACTATCCACTGATCCCGAAGGCTGAGTCCCCACATCCCTGCCAACTCTGGTTGGACAATTTCTCGCAAAATGGCCCTGCTGGCCGCAAACATAACAAGCTGTCGGAGAAGCACGACACTCCCCCGAATGACACCGACCACAATGGCCACACCGAGGTGGGGGTGGCCTCCTCTGGCTCACTCCCCTTCCTTTCCGCTGCCCAATCATGGCCCGATCTGGTAGGTGAGTCTTCCTACTTGCATCCTTCCATAGAACATTCCTCGCCATATGGCCCGACGGACGCAAGAAAAACAAGCCCGATAAAAAGCGGCACTTCCGGGATGGCGCCGCCACTGTGTGAACACCGAGGAAAAAGCGAACCACGTGGAGGACACTCTGCCTGGTGGAGGCGCATGTCTGTCTGCCGAGGCGGTTCGCCTCGAGTTACCAAATGATCCTACCAATCGGGCCTCTTCTGCGATCTTGTTTAATCTGCCGATCTCTACCTCTCTCACATTGCACATAATCTGAACGCATGGCTGGCTCGTTCTGATCAAACTACTTCTCACAACCGCTTTAGATAAACATCAATATCCTTGGTATCTGGTACATAAAATACTCTCTGGTGCCAAGTCCTTGCTAATGTGGCCGTCTCCTTCCAATCCATATTTTCGCTCCAGTCGTGGGCGAAAGTCCAGATGTCATGGCGCGATGGGCCGCTTGCATTGTGCCAAACTGCTTCTTCTTCTTGGCGGCGTCTCGAACTCCGCATGAAGCATCACCCGGTGATGATTGGGCTGTGCCCTTCTAAATCTCGAACTCCACTCGCGACTCCTCGGTGCCTTGCCTTCTGGGCCCGAGTTACTGGCGCGAGGCATCACCGGTAAAGGAAAGGAATACGTTAGAGGTCCAACTTATAACACGACTCTAAAGCACGATCGAGAGTGAGAAGAATGGAAACCAATCCTAAATATCCTATAGCCTCACGATTATTGGTGTGGTGCACAACACACCGATAATCAAGACTACTAGATACGGTCTGTAGACACTTTCCGAGGATTAACTGCTCTGATACCACTTTTGTCACTTTGCCGCGAGTCTCACTCCGGAGACCCAACAAATGGTACCGGGCTGCTTGCGATCCCATACACAGCGGACGTACCATACGGAGAGCCACGGTTCGGGTCTGTTCCCGTGGTAGAGGCTCTGGCCTCTTTATACGCTCAGCCCCCCGAAGGAGTCGATCTGACAGTACCAAGTATGTGGCGAAAATACGAAAATGAAATCATAGTAGTCTATATAAAGCGGGAGACATGTATGATAACCAAAACTACGATTCACAATAAATAAGCGATCATGTCAAGTCGGGGACTCACGCTCAAAGTCATCATAAAACCGTGCGGGGTAAATGCGAAGGCATAGCCGTACTAAAACCCACGACAAACAAGTCGTAAATCGTATCATGAGATCTGTCTAGACCGTCACATGATCAAAGCTGGCCACTCGCCCGAAGTATCTAATGTGCGCGTCTAGCCACGGAACTTCCGTAGCTCGCGTGGGCCACTCGATGGCCCGCATGAGGTATTCCCGCATCGGGTAGCTACTCCCGGCGGCGTCTGGACTCGCCGTCCGCGTAGCCACAGACCGCGTGACCACAAGGGCGCGTACTAACACGGAACTCCGTAGCTCGCATAGGCCATACGGACTGCATAAGGTATTCTCGAATCATAGGTCACTAGACGCTCGAGTCTACCCGCGTGGGCGGCAACCCCGAGAATCATGAGTGATATAATATCAACATGACAGCTTATCGTTAAACAACCTAAGCACAACAAGGGAAAACCCCTTTACACAAACATCACAAGATACTAACTCACGTAGCATCCTAACATGTTTACTTATCAAGTCAACAAGAAAGTATTACATGACTATCACAAATCAATACAATCAAGTTATTCACACAAGGTACTTTCTACATTATGTTAACAAGTTCGGGTTTTTAGCCCCAAAGTACTTCATGTATTACTCTTTTAAAAGATCCGTTTCTTTCACAAAAGTCACACAATACCCGTAATATAAAAAAATAGAGTGATTATCTTTTGAAGTAAATCAGAACACTTCTCTTTGTAAAATCAAGTAACAACATTCTTTTCCCAACGCTCAAGTTTGCCTAATTTCAATTACTCAAGTTTCTCATTTTCGAAAGGTTTCGTAGCTCATAGTTTTAATCCTTTAAAACAATTTGAGAAACATATACCTTATGTGTGAGTAGGTTATTATTGTTCATAACAATCTTATTACAGCAGTCATGATCTAGGAAATGTAATATCATTTTGTCTCATCTTAGCTCCTATGCAGATGGAAGTTTCTACTGGTTTTAATAATACTATATTAGTCAAAACATTTCCCTTTATTAGCGCTGTTGTGGTTTGTTCGACATTCATTCTGATCAGTAAAACATCATTCATTTTGAAAACCAAAAATACTATTTACTCACGAATGAGGTTTCACACTTTTTCACATTAGTATAATTAAGTCAAGTCTCTTATTTCCTTAAAACAATAAATCGTTCTTTTTATCACTCTTAAGCCGTTATACCTAACTTTCCATAAAGCTAGTATAACTCTTAAGCTTTTAAAACCAAGTGTTACTCTTCTTTCAAAAAGGTTTCTTAATTCTTTTGAACTACTTGGTCTTTTTATTGGGCTTAAGTCCGAAGACATTGCCGTAATTATTATTCAGGCTTAAGTCCGAAGACATTGCCGTAATTATTATTCAGGCTTAAGTCAGAAGACATTGCCGTAATTATTATTCAGGCTTAAGTCCGAAGACATTGCCGTAATTATTATTCAGGCTTAAGTCCGAAGACATTGCCGTAATTATTATTCAGGCTTAAGTCCGAAGACATTGCCGTAATTATTATTCAGTTAACACACGTACGTCTACCGTACTATATACGTATTCTTTAAAATATCATGCTCAAGAGGATAGGAAGAATCACATACCTTCTCGTGAAATCCACCGCCAAGTTGAATATGTCGCGAGAGAATCGACTATAATGATCAAATCGTCTATCAACGTCTGAAGCATCTTGTCTGCTCTAGCGAGAGGGTTTGCTATTACATGGACATTTGGGCAGCACTTCCCTACCGGTGAGCTACTCAAGTCTCATTGTGAAAGCGATCCATGTAAATCAGATTCTATTATTCTTCTTTTAAACCCTTCAACTGTGATATCAGTTCAATTCTATTCTTTAATATCCTTCTAAGTATTTATACTTATTCCTATACTTCTACAGTATGAATCCTCAATTTACAAAAGAGGGTTAGGATTATTTACCTCGGTAAGCCCAATAATATCCTAGATAAAAGTCGCGCCTGAGCAAGGTTTAGCTCCTAAGTTGTATGCTCTGGTAGCTCCAAGAAAACCTTAGAAGTTCTTCACAACTTCTACTAAGGACTAAGGGATTTGGGCTAGGGTATTTTGGGCATTATAACAATACTAGAAGGCAACTTTTAAAACAAGGGATGGGGGGTAGGTTTAGGCTAGTCTATGGAGGGGTTGCTCTCGGCTAGAGCTTCTCAAAGGGGAGGGGGGTGTGGTGGACGAAAACAACAAGAGGGAGAGGGAGGGATTTGAGACTTAGAAAGATTGCTCAATTTAGGATGAAATAACTCTTCAACAAGGGGGGTATTTATAGGTCAAGAAATGACCAACCAATGGCCAAGATTATGCCAAGTGCAAGGCAAGTGTAGGGCTAGATTTAAGCCAAGTGCACCTTATCCATCTACCACAACAACTTGCACAAAATATCCTACCTAACCCAACCCACCATTTTCGTCCAAATGCCGCCCACTTCCTTCCAATGTGAGGGTGACACATGTCACCCTCCCGTTGGTCCAAAATGTTTCGTCTCTCGGAAAAATCCGCAAAAATTAGAAATGACATAGCCGGAATTTATCCTACGCGAGTTTAGTAAAACGTTTCGTCGAAAAACGACTCTAATCGGGTGTTGTGCACAAAGTGAAATTCGGCGAGCCACGCAGGGGTGACACGTGTCGCCTCCTACTCGTCCAAAATATTTCATCTTAGAAAATATCCACAATGGCCAAAATCTCGAAAACAAAGTGGGCCCACAAAATCAGTAAATTTCTCCCGTGGGCCCCACGTGACCATTTCCGAAAATAAAATTCCATAATTCTCTAATATTCCAAGAAGTCCGAATACCAAATCTGGGAATCCAATTCCCATTAACGAACCTTTTTCCTTCACAAAAACCGGAAACTTTTCCGTGGAAAAATCACCTCTTCCTTCCTTTCCAATTTCAATGTCGTATTCTCGTACGTACGTCCTCGCATACATACCCTGGAACTACGGGGTATAACAATGCCCCTCCTAGATCACGTCATCGACGCGGTGGTTAGACATGAGATACTCAGTTTTCTAGATGTGTCCACAAGGTTTGACCAAATATGGTTGGACTTGTAGGATTAGAAAAAGACTTCGTTCATAACAGAGCACGGATCTTACTGTTATATTGTCATGTCGTTTAACTTAAAAAATGAACGAACCATTTTCCACCAACTGACCTAGTGAATTTTTTAGTATTAGTTGGGCCGGAGTGTGGAGATTTACTTAGATGACATAATCTTAAGTCCCTAGAAATAGAGGAACATATTAGACATTTGTAGAAAGTATTTCAAATTCTCCGCGAGTATAACCTCTAGGTGGATCCAGAAAGATGCACTTTTGGAGTAGGCTCGAGAAAGTTCCTGGTATTCGTGGTGTCGAACAGGGGCATTGAGGCGAATCTAGATCATATCCAAGCAATAGAACAAATATCAGAGGCACTCAGCAATGCTCGAGAGGTACAACGCCTCACCAGGAGGATAACGTCATTAGAGAGGTTCATATCAAGGTCGTTGAGTGATGTCAAAAATACTTTGGCCTACTGAAGAAAAATAAAGACTTCAAATGGACTCCAAAATGCCAACAAGAACTGAAGGACCTGAAAAGATACTTGACAAATCCAACCCTGCTTGCAAAATCTGACGAATGAGAACCTCTATTGATTTATCTCTCCATATTTGAAACCGTTGTAAGTGCTATGCTCATTCGGGAAGAAAATGGTACACAATATCTTATTTATTATACTAGTAAGGCTTTACTCGAGAAGATGACTTTGGCCAAAGCTCGCTACCCTATCCTCGAGAAGATGGCTTTGGCCATGGTAGTTGCATCTCCTATGATGAGGCTGTATTTTTGATGTCACCCCATATGTGTAACCATCACTTTCCATTTGACGAATATATTGCACAAACCTGAACTCTCGGGCAGGTTAGCAAGTTGGTCAATCGAAATATGCGGGTATGATATCACCAATCAACCTCGGACTGCTATTAAGTCTTAGGCATTAGCCGACTTCGTAGCTGATTACAATCCGAGAATGATGCCTCAAGCTCATACGAAGGCATTTTGGGAAACCGAGATGTCATCTGGGAAATATGTCCTATATATGAATGGAGCCACAAACATGAAGGGTCCTGGGCTGGGAATTGTCCTGATAGCTCCGTCAGGGGCTACCATCAGGAAAATCATTAAATTTATTTCTTTAACTAACAATGAGGCTGAGTAAGAGGCCGCAATTACATGATTAGAATTAGCTCGAGGAATAGTGGTCGAGAATATCGAGCTCAAAAGTGACTCACAACTGATTGTGATTTAGATACTAGGAAAATATAAGGCAAAGGCAGCCGGATATGGGAATACTTAGGAAAATCCACCACCTTGCTAACCCGATTTAGAAAGTGGAAAGTAGTAAAAATCCCTCGAGATATAAACGTTGAAATTGACGCATTGGCTAACCTAAACTTATCATCCGAGGCAACTGAATGTGATCTGAATTCCATAGTCCATCTCTTATGATCCATCCTAGATTCTAGCCTACATGAAGTAAATTCTACCGGCCTGACTTGGAACTGGCGAAATGACATTATCAATTATCTGCAGGTAGAGACTCTCTTAGAAGACAGTAAGGAGGCTTGGGCATTAAGAACCAAGGCGGCTTGATATTGCATGCACGAGTGAGAGTTGTACAGAAGATACTACCTTCGGCCCTTGGCCAAATACTTAGGGTCAACGGAGGCTGAGTATGTGATGAAGGAGGTACATAAGGGAAATTGTGGAAATCATTCCGGTTATGACTCATTTGTAAAAGAAAATAATTGAGGTTGGTTACTACTAGTCTCGGATGGAAGAATATGCTAATTCCTACATCCAGAAATGCAGAAAGTGTCAGCAACACTCCCATATGATACATCAACCTACCAAACTACTCCACTCGGTGGTGGTCCGATGGACGTTTATGAAATGGGAAATAGACATCATGGGCCCATTGTCGGGGAGCAGTGAGAGAGATAAGGTTCTTGCTAATCTTAACATATTATTTATCAAAGTGGGTGGAGCCCAAACCATATAAGAAGGTCCATAAAGGGCATGTCATTGATTTTATTTGTTACCACATCATTTGTCAATTCAGAATACCGAAATAGATCACTTGTGACAATGGTCAATTTCGTGGGGATGAAAGTTACTGAATTCTTGGAGGGGTTTAACATCAAAAGAGTCACATCGTTACCATATCACCCGTGCACAAATGAGCAAGTAGAGTCAACCAACAAAACTATCATCCAGAGAATCAAGAAGAGGTTGGAAAGATCAAAAGGAAAGTGGCCGAAAGAATTACCAGAGATGTTGCGGGCTTACAAAACCATGACCAAGACAAGCACAAGAGAAACCCCTTTCTCCTTAGTGTATGGAGTTGAGGACCTGATACCTGTAGAAGTGGGAGAACCCAACTTCCGTTACACCCAAACAACCGAGGAATCCAACAAAGAAGCCATGTCGGTGGGATTTGAATTATTGGAGGAGCGCATAGAACTGGCTTTCATGCAATTGGTTGCACAAAAGCAGAGTAGAAAGATACTTCAACAGAAAGACGAATTTGAGACATTTAAAAATTGGAAATTACATCCTACGAAAATTCACTCTTGCAACAAGGGATCTAGTCGCGAGTAAACTGCAAGCAAATTGGGAAGGACCGTATCGAATAATAGGAATCGAGGGAAAGGATCCTACCAGATCCAAGTTGAGTCCCAAAAAAACTGAAGAATAACTGGAATGTCAGTCACCTAAAGACATTCTATCTTTAAGGGAAGACATATATGCTTTGTTTTCAAAAGAGTATTCAATTTTTGTTAATTGTCTCTTTCTGTAACATGGACTTCTCACGAAACCACGTTCTCCCCAGAAGATATGGATACGCATTACACTATTTTCCATACCTGAGGTTTTGTCCCAATTGGGGTTTTTTGAAAAGGTTTTTAATGAGGAAACAATTCAAAAGCATTACAAGCTTAGCATGTCGCATCTCGAAACCCGATTCCTTGGGACCTCACACTTGAGTTCTGGGGAAAAAAGGTAGACCAACATATATGCAAGGGGGTCTCTTCAAGGATGAGCCCGCTCAAACTGGGATTGCCAGCAGTCAATGCACTTGCCCGGTTCTTTTGAACCTTTGTGCCTTTACATGGGGTTGAGACGTCTTCCCTATCAGCACTAAAAATAGAGCACATTCATTCATTTCGAAATTGGATGTCTTAAATCCCAATTTTGCCTTAGCATTCATAAACGTGACATCTCCAGATTGGTTAAGGTAAGATGACCTCAAACACAAAACACAAAACACAAAACACAAAAATTATATAAGCGTGCACTGGTCGTCGAGCCTTGGCTTAAACACAAATGCTAGAATATTAGCATAGTTTCGATAGACGGGCGCAATAGTAATGCCCCGACAATTAAGTGCAAATTAAAAAAGCAACATGTCATTAAGTGATCACAATTATTGCAAAAAACAAATTGTATGTCAAAGCGTAAAAATGCAAAGTGGAAGGTAAACTAGCGAGTATCATTTACATCAAAGAGCGTTAAACGATCATAAAAAACACATCTTTTTAGGGGCGTACATGCCCAAACAATCTAACAAAATAAGAGCATGGAGACTCAAATACTAAAATAGTAAAAGGCATTGAGGCCTGAGAATATGTATCATACGACACATATGCCAGAGCAACAACTAAAAAATATTCATAGGGCACGCAGGCCCATCACAAAAAAAATCATTGAAATAACACACAGGTCAATCACACAATCACTAGAGTTGAAAAACTAGCACCATACACCAGCATCAAAACTAATCCCCGTCATAGGAATATACCCTTGGAAGGCCTCCAGACCAATGACCAGGGGCTCAGGACATAGCTAAGCTGGGAGAGGAGCATCCCCGCTACCGAAAAAGCTAATAGAAGCATCTGAGAAGGGAGGCATCTCTTCGCATAATTCATCCAAGTCTTCCTCAGCCGCTCCCAAGTCCACCTCTGTATCTACAAGGGCCGATGAGACATACATCACTCTTATATTCACCCTTTGCAGGACCTCGAACCGAGTCTGGAGGACATCATAGTCTCGAAGCAAGGTAGCTTTCTATTGATTAGCCTCCCGGTGAAGCGTCAGTCGCTGGTTCAGGGCTCGAAGCCAGGCCCAAGTAGCTGTAAACGTTTGCGCCTGGGCATGAGCAACATCACTATCAAGCTCCACCTGGACCAATCTATCCCCCATCATTTGGAGAGCCTGAATCATGGTCCAGAAAGTCTCCTCCTGAGTTTCCAAAGCCTAGTTGGACTTTTCCACTGACCCTCCAAGAAAATACTTCATTCTAGGAAATCATCATGCTCGAACTGAAGCTTTGCCATCTCATCCCAGAGGTGCCGATTTTCCTCCGTCAACCTCTTCATATCCTGGGCAGACGAAGATATTCCTTTGAAAAGCTCGATGGTAGAGGAGACGATGACATGACTCTAAAAGAAGATCAGATGAAACAAATTTAGAGTAATGCACTCTCCAAATGTAGATAATGCAAGGAAAAAAAGACTCATCTTACATGAAGAAAGATGCCCGCAAGGTGGGCTAGGAAAGCTTTCAAACTTGGGCCGGAGCTAGCAACGGTAGGGGGAGGAACTAAAAGTCCAGCAACCGTATCACTACCCTCTACACTCCACCAATTGTTGACTCATTGGCTACTTCGGTGGAGGGAACCCTTGTGCTAGCGGGATCGGTAGCTTCCCTTTCATCATCCTCCACATGCACCACCCGTCATATTTCCACCCACTAATACTCATTGAATAGGCGGCGTATTCTAGCACGCGAGCCCATTCCAAATGATGATGCCCCGACCTCATTCGGGAGAGCCCATTTCTGGCTTTCTCTAGCCAACTCAACAACCTTGGCCTCACCTTGGGTAGGCACCCTCTTGGAAAAAAAAACCTTAGGCAGGGAGACCTTCAAGAAAATAATAGAGGAAAAAGTTAGGATGACATATCAATACACAATCGACAATAATACAGAAAAAACAAATGAAGACTCACCATGACTTCTACCTTTCCACTTATCAGCAAATATGGCTCTCCAAGTCCGCTCAGTGCCATGAGAGGCACGAAGTAGACCCATCACCCAACCAAAGATGTTGGGCGAGGGATTAGGGACCACCGGGGTCACTGATATAACACAAAACAATACAGTCAGGAGAAAATTATAAAAATGTGAGAAATGGAGGTGCGGAGACTTACGAGCGTTGTTCCATTTCTTTGGCAACATGCACTGTTACACCCCGAAATTACATGGCATGTATTTAAGAACTTACAAAAGAAATAAGATTTGAATCTGGGAAGATAAGTTGGCGGAATGTTTTGGGACAAATTTTTAGTCAACTTTGGAGCAATATATATAAAGGTATATTAGGAGTTTTTTGGGTGTTTCAAAGGCCTAATATGAGGTTCGATGAGTCTTGTTTCCAACGCAACCAACCACTCGTCGATAGGACATCAGAGTAGGAAGTTATGGACGTTACATGTTCAGTGGGCAGATGAACGGGAAAATGTTTTCGATCGAGCGCCACGGCTAGTGCAGGCTGGCGTAAATCTTGAAGTGTTACGAAGTTGCATGCGCGGATTTTTCGCGAAAAATAGGGAAAAATCAGAAGATATTTGTGTAAAGGCCCATGGGAGGGCGACAAGTGTCCCATCTTGTGGACCAAGAAAGGTCTTATATATTGACCAAGTCTTGCAAGACTTGGTCATTTGCAAAGGTTCATCCTAAAGGAAATCCCTCTTCTCTTCTCCCTAAAGATTTTAAGAACCCTAAGCCTAGTGAATTTTTTTGTGAGGCGGCAAGAGGATAAAGTGTTGATAAACTTGTAGAGGGTTCGTGTGGATGATTTTGACAAGAAAAGGAGTTGCGGAAAACGGGCTATAGTGGGCGAAATCCAAAAGGTAAAATTCCATCTCCTCTTGGAAGTAATTTAAGATACATGAAATAGTTGATATTGATCATGTGAATTGTATATTGGAGTTTTATAAGTGTTAGGGATGTTGGAAGCCTAAATCCGAAAATGACCTTGTTAGCCCTTGAGATTGAAATACAAATTGGTCGATAGTTATAATCGTCGCGTGTTGTCTAAATAAGTGATTATAGTTGTTGAGATTGGTTGCGACTATATAACATGAGAAAACGATTATATGGATTAAAAAGGAATTGGAAAAGATTTTATGCGGTTGTACCTTGTAGTCGAAATGATATTTAATATTGGACTGTTTTATATGAATTGTGGGGCAGAATTTTACACGTATTGTAAGGCGTGTAGTCCCCTTTGTTTGGTTGGTGTGTTGAGCCTTAAATATGGCATGTTGGTTATTGATTATCGGGCCTTGAAAAAGGTGGAAAAGTATGTGGAAGCAAAGGAGGTGCTGCCCGATTTTCCGTAGAATAAGAGACCGTATACTTAGTATTATTCTACGTTAGAAACTAGAAGTTGATAGTCGTGTTGTGGCCATTATAGGTTGACAATTCTATGTGCGGCGTTTTCGACTTAGCTTGTGGATTAAGCCGGAAAGGTATGTGAACCATCTCCTCTTCTTCTAGCATGATTCCTTATGGTAAAGTAAGTAAATCCTACTCCCTAAATGATCCACTCCTTGATTGTACTTGGATTGCATAATATAGAAGTTGTTCTATATACTTCCTTGATTGTACTTTGGATGTTTAAATTGAAAGTTGTTATAATCCATTACCTTGATGAAGTTTGGATTTTCAAAAGTGGAAGTGTTTTACTTGAAGTACATAGAGTCTTAAAAAGAAAGTGGTTTCCAAATCTTTTGGCTAGTGCCTTAGTTCCAAAACCTAAAGGTTGTTATAACTGCTTTAGGGGAGTCAAATGAGTGATTTACTTAATTGATTTAAAAGAGGAGAAATGACACGATTTAAAGAGAAGTAACTTGTTTTAAAGGTGTGAGTTACTTGGGATTTAAAGCTAAGAAACTTGATTTCTAAAGTTAAGAGACTTGAAGTATTTTGAAATTTATGTAACTTGATTTGAAAGTATAAGTCTCTTGGTTATGAAAAGAATGAATTTGTCTAAAACCATAAAGGGTTATAACGGCTTTATGGGAAGTTGGTTATAACGACTTTATGGAAGGTTAAGAAAGTTGTCTATTTTGATAAATAGGCATGAGTTGCCTAGGTTGTGAAATTTTAAGTTACTTGGTTTCAAAGTCTTGAAATGAATTTCTAAAGGTGTAGTAGCTTAATTTGAAAAATAGACATACCTTGATACTACGGGTGTTAGTACCCTGGGGTTTTATATAAAAATGAGTCTTTTGAAAAGAATGGAAGTACGTAGTACTTAGGGTTAAAATCCCGGATTTTTATATAAAACGAAAGTGCCTTGAGTTTATAAAATGAAATTCATTTTAGTATGATAATGAAAGTATACAGATGTTATGGACTTGCCTATGTGTGCTTGTGATAGCCTTTGAGTGCAAGTATTATATTTTTACGTTGCCGCGACTCTCAGTTGAAGGGTCATGTATTGAGCTTACCGACGTGCAAGCGGTGATGTGGGATTCCACGGGTATGCTTCCATTATGATTGATCCTTGGACATGCTTACACGATGTGGGATTCCGGGGCATGTGACCAGGAGGCGGGTTAGATTCCCGAATTTGTTTGTATTACCCCATGGACATGCTTACACGATGTGGGATTAGGCACGCGCCACGTGTTGGATATTATTATTCCATGGATTAGCCCTCCATGAGATTTAGCGCGTGATGGTCCGGTAGAGCTTTCGTACTTGCCCATCGGTTCTATTGCGCATGTAGTACGGTAGGCTCGGTGGATAGCTTCGCACTTGCCGGTCATATCTCGTGGCAGTGGATCCGTAGTTAGCTTTAAACTTGCCCGTCGATTGTTGACTCAGTGGATCCGTAGTTGACTTTCGTACTTGCCCCGGTCAGTTTTATGATGCAGGCTGGATCTGGTGGTTCGTCTTCCTACTTGGCCCGTACAGTTTTTAGGACACAGGTGGGACTTGGTGTTCATCTATACTTATTGGTGTTATATTATATCATGGACTGCTGGCAGTGAGGAAGGATTCCACGGGCATGTGTGATATTATGGGCGTGAGACCCATATTTATATTTGAGTAATGACTTTGAGGGCATGCGTCCATGACTTGATATGACTGCTTATGTATTGTGTACTGTAGTTTGGCTATCATACATGTCTCATGTTTTGTATAGACTGTTATGATTACATTCTGATATTTTGATTCCATACTTGGTACATTCTTCGTCTTGACCTCGCCCGGCTGCGTTCATCGCATGAGTTTAGATGCTGTGATTTGGTGATCGGCAGTAGGACCGCCCAGAAGTTTTGGATAGCTCCATCTGTTCAGGAGTTTATCATTTTGGTATAGATCTCTCATTCTGAGCTTTTGCGATTATGGATGCGGCGGGGCCTTGTCCCGTCATAGTTCAGTAAAACTCTTAGAGGTCTGTACTCATATGTGGTATTGGACTCATGTACAGTGTAATGTCTGTTGATTATGTATATCATATGACAGCCTTGTCGGCTTTGCCCTTGCATGTTCGTTGGTTTTAAAAAAAAAACAAAACGAGGTGTTATTTAGTTCCGCAGTTTACTTGTGTCAGTTAGGTAGAAAGGTGCCCAGGTAGGGCACCAGTCACGGGCCCGTGGTTCGGGGCGTGACATGCACAAATCAGTGTAATAGAGGCAATGTGTATGAATAATCAGGAACCGATCAGACCATCCCCAGTTATGATCATCTTCGTTGTTGGTGGTTAGGGCCTTGGAGTCCTGAAAAGCTATGTTAATTATCTCCCCACCCCCCACCCCCCGAGAAGCACTAATAGGGCATAAATGTGGATTAGATGATCCAGAGTAAAAGAAAGGTGGGAAAGATCTGCCAAATATTGAATACATCGGACTATCCGCAAAGTCTGAGGGGCCAACTACCCAAACAAATATCGTATCGATGGAAAAAGGCCTCAACGACCTAATGAATGTGAAGACTAAATTTGATGGTAAAGGGATAGATATAAATGATCGACATCCCTAGTATGTGTTGTGCGATGCTAGCATTGATAGAGGAAAGAAATATTTCTACCTCTGTGCCCCATCGATAGTCGGTACAGACCTGAGGAATCATTGAGTGGTCGATCGGTGAAGTAATACCCTCTACGGGATCATAACGAAGATATACTAAAATCCCTCTCAAAATTAAAGATAGAAGGGATGATTTGTGAAGCTTCAAAACACAAATTAATGGCTCGGGTAAGGCTGAAGGATGAGGATCGACGGTGATCGGAAGTCACAGAGGTGGCTCCGAGCTCTTTCCTCATTATAATTAGGGAATCACAGAGGTTGAAATTACTCTAGAGAAGGCGGTGAGAGTGAGAGTGAGGAGAAGTGATCAGGTGCATCAGTTATATTGTCGGTTAGGGTGATCATTTCCCTTGGAAAATGAAGCGGTGTGCGCAGTCAGTAAAGGTCAATCCGTATCTCTGAAAGGGCGTCGTTGATTGAGTGACTGAATGCATTTAATGATTGACGGATGAAGCATCTCGCAGTAGGGAATAATGTGACATTTTGGTTCCCATGAAAAGTTTTGAAAAGGTCGCACAAACTCTCCACTTCTTGGATTCATAAAATGATGGGTCTGGAAAGTGGGGGACAATATCGGTGAAATTCCTGGGATATTTGATGTATCCGGGAACTCCAACGTTCTTGAATCTCCGCACAACTGTCTCTCACTCCCAACAACCTCCATCACATCAAACCTGCTAGATAAGAATGTCGCGATGCACATGGACACAGTGACATTGATACGCTCATGTCATCATAACTTTAGGGGGACATAATAGTCTTGCTTTATCTTATATATTCAAGACTTAGAAGAGAAGAAACACACATTGTATTCTCTCTAATCCTACACTTGTAACCAAGATTCTCTCAAGCAAATACACTATTTTTTACTGTTGACTTTTACGCGGGGATGCATAAAAACTACTATAAATTTGGGATGGTGCTCTAAGTTAAATAATATTTTTAGAGTTGTCACCTAATTTATAGGTAAATTATAATAAACCAGTACGAAAGTACTTGTCATTCATTCATTCATTCAAAACTCAAGGGTTTTATTTTAAAACAAAAGAGTTAGGCTCCCGTTAAAATAGTATATACGGGGATCAATTTGTTTCGGACTAAGAACACCCAAATATTAATTTGTGTAAAACTCCACATATAGTCCAATAATATTGTCAAATTTACACTTGCATCTTTTGAAAATCTTTCCAAGGTTTAAAAATGAGTATAGTTCACTTGAAATGACAAGTTTGAGTTTTTGACAAAAAGAGATAAAAATTATTTCTTTTATTCTTTTGCGTGCCATATCTTCCAAATGTCAACTCATATTTCAACATTCCAAATCCATTAACTCAATTCAAGTCCCAGATAGTGTTTTAAAGTTCAAAATTAATTAATCAGGATTAAGGCTTAACTCACAAACAGCTTTAACAACGTCAATTTTGGTCCAATTCAAGTATCCTCTTGTTTCCAATTTTGAAATCTAAACGGTTTATTTCCTTTGAAATTCTGATTTAAACAAGTGTTTGAAATCATTTTTGAGTGATCTAACTAAACGATATATGTATCATTTGCCTAGATTTGTAACCGTAAATGAAGGTTTCAATATATTAAAGTATGTTTATTATACAAATACATATATACATTACACAAATACATTACACATAAAAGAAAATAAAATAATTGAATTTAGGCTGGTGGGCCTACCTAAGCCCGCCAGTTGGCTATTTTTACCCATAGATGGGCCTTCAAATGCAATATTAGCTTCCCGGATATCAGACTTGATCAAGAATATATTTTTGTTAGGCCTTAAGTCCGACTGGCTGAAGAAGTGAACGACGGGAGGCCTAATGGGCCATCGTATGCAGTTCATTGAACAGAGAAGAGGGAAAAAGAAAATAGAAGTTAGAGGGCACCTACAACTTATCATGTAATTAGCATAAAGTAAATAAGCACACAAGAAGTAAGCATATTTAAGGATTATGTTAAATGATATAAACAGATCATCTCAACAACAATACAATGAATGGAGAAAATAAACAAACATGGCAGGCCTACTAACTGGTCTTTAAACAGAAGAAGGAACAGAATGGAAAAACCAAATAGATGGGCCTGACCCAATCGTTGTAATTAAGGGAAGAAAAGAAGTAAAATGGTGTCGTAAATGGCCTAGGCCTAGCAAACACATGGACAAAATACTCAAAATGACATATATTAGAATATACATATGTTATACAAGGTATACAAGATATACAAGTCATATATATACTCAATACAGTGCTAGGCACATAAAACTGATATACCAAGTAAGCACATAATATTCATATAACTGTCATGAAAGAAAAGGAAGATGATCATGCTTGGATAATCTCAAACTTCTTTTTTCACTCTATAACAACACACATACACATGTCCAGAGACATATGAGAGACCAAGTGAACATATAAACCACCCAAAAATGGACCACAAAGCCTGGAAAGGACCATCCAAGGTTTAATTCATGTTGAATGGAGCAAAAAAAAATCCAATATGCAGGTATTCCAATATGTATCCTTTGCATCCAATGAAGCGCTAACATGTATCCCTCTATGCAAGACTCTAAGATATGGATGCTAGACAAGAATCAGTAAACATGCTAAGTAACACAAAAAGCACTAACTCAAAACGAACATATTGCATGGTTCATATAAATAGAACAGAGGCATATACTGGTCTTTAGAAACAAAAGAGGCAAGGACAACTATAAATGATCTCCATTTAAACAGATATTGGATCATTTCATAGCATATTAGGAGCATGCTAAGGGTAGGGGTGATGCAAATACATAGGGAAAATGCAGGTTAGTCTTCTCCTAAGTGTTTCAGGAGAACCCAATTACCAAGACTCAACAATAGACCTAAACTAAATATAGGTAGAGTATTTATGCATAATATGGTGCTATGGCTCAACACACACAATTTCTGGGAAAAACAGAGATATAAAATGGTATTTCAAACAAAATAGAAGCAAAATAGGTCACACATCTTCCCAAGATATTATGCTACCTCAAACACATTATTTAACCATATTATCATTTAAAATTATCTTAACAGACTTTACATAGTCAAAAGGCATGCCAAAAGTTGTCTAATGATCATATACCTATATCAACATCACATTTAGAGACTCAAATCATACCCTTCTTAAACTAGTTAGCCAAGCACCCTTTCATGTACTCTTAGAAAGCTATTGAAGTCTAGACAATTCATAAACAACTAGAGACAAACATGGAAAACAGATACATGGATCCTCATATAGACTCTAACTCATACATGACTCAAATCACTTAAGTGCATTATACACTTTATGACTTAAAAACCATATATATGACCTAAATAAACCTTTATGCTAACACATCATTTCAAAGTCACTTATTTCCATAGATCAATTCAAAACATGTCCATAACCAAATCAAACACAACAACAACATGAAATTCCTCTTGAACTAAAACACACAAAGGCATAATAGGTTAATGATCTTTATCTTCTTGACCACATACATGTAACTATGTATTTTAGACTACTAATCATGTTAACATTAAATCTTTCTTGAGTCTATCCTAATCATTTGTTAATCAGTTCATTAATGTTTAATCAAAATCATAACCATTTAAGTTATCACTTAAGCTCTTAGATTGATCCTAAGTCTAAGATGTGCTATATTTAAATAAGTTCATGACTGAAAATGAGGTGATCATCACAGATTCATTAAGACAGATTCAAAATTATCCCAGCTCACAGAAAACTATACATTATGATTAGTTCATATATTGTTTGTCATGTATTAGTCCTAAAGTATCATTTCTCTACTACTATCAGCCATTCAAAGTATTTATATTCACCTATGTGTCAAGTTAAACCTAATCAAGCTAATATGAGACCCAAATAGTAACATATATCAGCTAAAACATACTAGTCCAAACACATAAACACACAATCACCTCATAACAGATCATATAATGTAAATTAGACAAAAAAGTAAAAAGGAAATGGGATTACCTTATATGGAGCCAGCCGAAAGGTCGAAGCACTCTAAGGACCTCGAATTCGCAAATCACACAAAAGGAGAGGGGTTTTAGATTGTGAAGGACCAATTAAACTAATTCTGGGATCCGCCAAAGGGCTTGGATCCCAACTTAAGTGTAATTAGTCGATTTAAACTTGAAAATGGATCTCAATCAATGTGAATGCCTAAAATCAAGTTTCGAACCAGTAAAATGAAGAACAAGGCTCTGTATTTATAGGGTAATATGAAACCTCAGCAGATATTCTCAAATCGGTATGGGAGAACACAAATTGCGAGGGGGGAATCCCCTCCAATTCGATTTTCGACCAATGAAAATAGAGTATTTTAAATCGAAACCAAGCAAAAACCATTAAACCATCGCAAAAAAAGCAAAGGATGATAGAGGGGTAGCCTCACCTCATTGGGGTTAGGGCTGTTATGTTACGCCCCAAGCCGACGGACCGCGACTGGTATCCTATCTAGGTACCCTTATACTCACACATCACATATAATCAGCGGAAGCTAAGAAACAACTCATAATCACATAACAAACTTGTAAAATAACACAGGCAAGCCGACAAGACCGCCACTTTACATAGAATAGTCCAAACGAACAACAACTGTACATATGTCCCAAATACACATACAACCCACACCTGTCTACAAGACCTCTAAGAGTTTGATAATGACATGTGACGGGACAAGGCCGCGTCGTACCCCTGAATATACATAAGTCTAAAATCAAAGACTATCAAAATGACAAGCTCCGGAATAGTCGAGCTATCTCAAAAAGCTGGGCAAGGATCCTAAGCTCGAGGATCACCAAACTGAGTACCTATACCTGCGGGCATGAATGCAGCCCCCGGAGAAGGGGGTCAGTATAACATTGTACCAAGTATGTAAACATAAGTACAGTAAATAAGATCATAACTGGTCAAAAGATGACAGGGACAAGTAAGAAAATTAAATACCAGATCCAACCTAGACATATAAATAAGAGTCAACTATACCTTGTAAAAATAGAGGGCCAACCGTGCCTTTTTAAAAGTGAGAGTCACATACCGTCATGGGGATCTATACCCGCATCATGGATACATGGATACATGTCCATGGAACCATATACATATAGCGTACCCGACCCATTATGGGACTCAGTGTGAAATGGGATAATAACACTTGCCTGAGTAACTATCATGAGCAACCTTGTGCAATTAAACTCATTTTTTGACTCTCAAAGGAATAAAACCAAGGTACCAACATATCATGTACCAATCATTAAAATGAACTCTCATTTTAGAAAAACCAAGGTACCATCATATCATGTACCAATCATTAAAATGAACTTTCATTTTAGAAAAACCAAAGTACCATCATATCATGTACCAATCATTAAAATGAACTTTTATTTTAGAAAAACTAAGGTATCCTCATATCATGTACCATTAAGGATTAAGATCCAATAAAACTATGTACGTCCGCCATACACTCACTTTATAAAACTCAACTTTCATTTTAGGAAAACAAAAGTACTATCATATCATTAAGGATTAGGATCCAATAGAACCATGTACGTCCGCCGTACACTTACTTCATATAAATGATCGTTGTATTTTATATACACCTTTTGAGTCATTTTTAGTTAGTATTTTACTCATTTCATTTATGTTTAGTATAGTATTAGGGTCATTTTCCTTTCTTTTGTGTCACAGCGGTCAGAAATGGAGAAATGGCGAAAAGGAGATGAAATGAGCATAAATGAGATGGAATTGCACACTAAAAGGGCCAAGAAATGAAGCCTAAGAAGGTCCGGGAAATATAGAAGAAATCGACGGGCCAGGACGAACAAAGGACGAAGAAACGAAAAATTCGAAAGAATGCGTCACCGCGCCGCTGGCCGGCGCCTTGTGGCGCTGACCATCAAGATGTTCAAACGCTCGATTTTCGCGCCGTGGCACCAGGTGCGGGCGCGGCGACGCGGGATTTCTGAGTTTTGGCCTTAATTTGACACGTTTTCAGAGTCCAAATGGGATAACTTTTCCTACCTACATATTCCTTAACCCTTTACCTAAAGGATTCCATAACTTTTTCCTAAACCCTTTACCTAAAAGGATTCCATAACCTTTCCTACCTATATAATCCCTAACCCTTTACCTAAAGGATTCTTGGGTTATAAATAGTCTCTACATCATTAGAAGAATTCATCCTTCATCCTACATTCCATCCCACACTTGACAAATTCCATTCTCCATCCACCATTCCATCTTGTAAATATTCCACAACACAATCCTTGGATGCTAGAAGACTTGGAGACTTGTTCTTGAGTATTTTTCTTTTCTTTCTTTTGCTTTGTTTATTCCAGTTCATGATTGAAGATTATATTAGTTCTTAGAGTGACTATGGCTAGGAGCTAATTACTTTATTAGGGATTTCCTTGTGATTCACTTGAAACTCTATTCATGAATTAATATATTAGTTTGGTTTCTTCTTCACTTATTTAAGATTTATTCAATAGTTGTTTTGATTGCTTGATAATTAACTGATCACTAGTTATCATCACTTATATGAGTTCTAATCGAAATCCGAAAGGGGAGATTGTGAATATGCTATAGTTGAATAAACATAGGTTTAAATCGTGGACGAAAGTACCCCGATACTTGTGTAACTTAATAGGTTATTGCTCTTAATCCTCCTTTGTAGTCAATCTTGTCACCGAAAGGTAGAAGGGTTCTCCATTGGGGTTGAGTGTTTATATTACCTTAACAGGAGTATAAAACGGTCTAGTTAACCTGCTATCTTAACGTAGAAGAAGAAGTTAGTCTAATTGTATTAAAGATTGAATAGAGTGGATAGTTGATGATCTTGGAAGCCCTAATCCGCCATCATAACTGATTTAAATCAAAATATTTTCATAATTAGTTTATTTCCTGCATTATTAGTTTAGAATTCCAACTCAATTAACGTTAACCAAATAGAAACTAAAGCATAGATAATCGGCACTTGAAAACCAGTCATTGAGGACGATATTCGGTCTTATCTAGACTATATTACTTGTCACGATACGTGCACTTGAGTTTAGTGTGTGCATAAATCGCGCATCATGTTTTTGGCGCCGTTGCCGGGGAATGGCGTACTTTCAATATCGATTTATCTACTCTTATTTCTAATTTGGCTGCTCCAAGTTCTGCGAGCATCTTTTTATCACCTTTTGTTGTTTTCTTATTTTGCAGGTTAAATTCGAAAAATAAAAATCGAAAATAAATAAATTATATGGACTACTACTATCAGAGACAGTGGAGTCATCAACAACAGCTTAACCCACAGGTTCTAGAGGAAGATCTAGATGAGTTGCAGGCAGGCATACTCAGGCTCACCAAGTGCCAGACTCAGTTTATGGCTGAGACAAGGGAGTCCCTCAAAAATTTGGAGACCCACATAGGGCAACTGATGGATAAGATGAGCAATACGCCTCAAGCAAATCTGCCTAGCGACATCATTATGGGAGGTGGTAAGCAAATTGAGGAGCCTGAACCACACCTAACTATTGAGGAATCTGGCGAGATAGTTGGTGTAGAGAAGGAAAAGATTGCTGAGATCCAATTCTTCACCTTTTTGTATTCTGTGGAAATTCTTTTTCTTGGACCTATTGCAGAAGAAACACCACCAGCTATCACTGTTGATCCCCAAATAGGAAGTCCATACCATCAAGGGCACCCCCTAGAGTTGAGAGATGTAGGGAATTTCACTGATCACTACATTATAGAGAGCCTAAAAGACAAGTCGGTCTTGTGTACTTGGGGGATAATCTTATGTCTAAGGCCCTTGTTTGAAAAAGGTGTTGTAGGAAAAGTGAGACCTGCAACAAACACTGTGCGGATTGCAAGCAGTTCGCAGAAAGATCTAATGGGCACTCGTAAAGGTTAAATGCGTCCGGCTAAAAGACGTTAAAGACAACGCTTGTTGGGAGGCAACCCAATGTTTATTAATTATGTTATTTTAATTTCTGTCTTTAGTTTGTTTTATCTTGTCTTGAACAATCTCACGGTCTTGGGTTCTTGTTTTGTGTTGTTGGATGACAGGTGGACTAGGAGCAGACCCCGAACAGAAAAAGGAGCAAAAACGCTGAAAAAAAGGAAAAGTCGTCGTCAGCGCCGTGGCGCCGGAACTTCAGAGAGCCATATTTCGTGCAAATTCCAGAATTTTTCCTCCCAGACCTCCGTTAAATCCGCTGTGTTGTGTCAGTAAGTTGTCCCTATTTTTTTTGAGTCTTGCACACATTGGGGACAGTGTGTGATTTAAGTTTGGGGGGATGTTTTATTGTTTTTGAGTCTTTTTGATTTGTTTTGGTATTTTTGAGTTTTTTTTTTTGAGTCGTAGTTTTTTTTTAAGATCATGCATGCTGTAGTTACTTGAAACGCCTAGTGAAGTAAAGTAGAATAATGTAATGGAATTAGAAGCAACCATCTGAACACTTATGTTAGATATGCCAAAAATTCATGAAATCGAACTATTTGAGGTATCTTTCTTGATTTGTGCATTGTTAATGATTAAACCTATGTGTCTGCTTGCTTGCTATTTGAGGCGAAATAGTTAGGATATGCATGTTAAGGAGATGATTCAGGTATTTCTTTGTTAGCCCTTTCTTACCATTTTTTTTGTCTATCCCTGACATTCAAATTATTTCCCTAGTCAGCCCATTTGAGCCTAAAAATAAGACCTTTATTTGACACCCTATAATTCCATATTTGTGCCATAAGTGAAAAAAATTGAGATATTGGAATACAAAGTGTTGAAAAAGAGAAAAAAAAGAGTGAATTGTTTTTGATGCACCCCAATGAAAAAGAAATAATAAATAGGCAAAAGCCTAAGTTTGGGGGTACCGGCTATTCATAATACACTTCATTCTCTCAAAACAAAAGAGGGGAAATGTCACGCCCCGAACCCCGGGACCGTGACTGGTGCCCTACCTGGGCACCCTTCTACCTTAACAACTAAGTAACTGCGGAATTTAAATAACACTTTTTTTTTTAAAACCAACATACGTACAAGGGCAAAGCCGACAAGGCTGCCATATAATATACATGAAAAGACACTACACTGTACATGAGTCTAATCCCACATATGAATACAGACCTCTAAGAGTTATACTGAACTATGACGGGACAAGGCCCCACCGTACCCATAACCGTACAAAAGCCTGTACTGAAGGAACTATACTAAACAGATAAACTCACGAGCGGAGCTATCCAAAACTCGAGCAGGATCCTACACCTGCCGATCACCAAACAGCGTACCTAAACCTGCGGCATGAACGCAGCCCCCCGAAGGAGGTCAGTACGAAGAATGTACCAAGTATGTGAAAGCGATGAAATGCGTAATGAAATCATAACGATCTAAGCAAAGCAGGAGACATGTATGATAGCCAACCTACAAGACACAACACATAAGCAATATAATAAGTCGTGGACGCGTGCCCAAGTCATTTCTAAAATATAACCATGGGTCTCACGCCCGTAATATCAATCATGCGTGGAATCCTCCTCATCGCCGTGATCCATGATATAGTATAACGCCAATAGGCATACCTGAACACCAAGTCCCACCTGTGTCGTAAAAACTGTACGAGCCAAGTAGGAAGACGAGCAGGTGGTAAAACATGGGGTATAATGTCCTGGGGGTTTACCCCTCATTTATACTTTTACCATATCTCTGGCAACCATCAAACAAAACAAGCAGGGGGTATAATGTCTTGGGGGTTTACCCCTCATTTATACTCTTACCCTGGAGAAGGTGGTATAGCGTCTTGGGGGTTTACCCCTCACTTATACTCTTATCCTATCTCGACCGACCATCAAACAAAACAAGCAGGGGGTATAATGTCTTGGGGGTTTACCCCTCATTTATACTCTTACCCTGGAGAAGGTGGTATAGCGTCTTGGGGGTTTACCCCTCACTTATACTCTTACCCTATCTCGACCGGCCGTCAAACAACACATAAGCACTACCAGGTCTTTTTATAAAAAATCCGGGAATTTAACCCAAGTACTACAAATAACGGAAGCATACCCGTGGAATCCCACATCACTGTCGGTACGTCCAAGTAACTTACAACAAGACAGCCGGCCCTCCAACCGAGAGTCGCGGCAACGCAATAAAACATAATACTTGCACTCAAAGGCTATCACCAGCACACATAGGCAATTCTCAATTAATCAAGCCAAAGTACTTATCAAGGCATACATGGAATAATTCTCAATTAACAAGCCAAAGTACTTATCAAGGCACAAATAGAATAATTCTCATTTAACAAGCCAAAGTACTTATCAAGACACCAATAGAATAATTCTCATTTAACAAGCCAAAGTACTTATCAAGGCACCAATAGAATAATTCTCATTTAACAAGCCAAAGTACTTATCAAGGCACAAATAGAATAATTCTCATTTAACAAGCCAAAGTACTTATCAAGGCACAAATAGAATAATTCTCATTTAACAAGCCAAAGTACTACGTACGTACATTCTTTTCAAAAGACTCCTTTTTATGTAAAATCCCAAGATACTAACACCTGTAGTATCAAGGTGTGTCTATTTTTCAAAGTAAGTTACTACACTTTTAGAAAACTCATTTCAAAGCTTGAAATCAAGTAACTTCAAATTTTCATAATCTAGGCAACTTATGCCCAATAATCAAAATAGACAACTTTCTTAACCTTCCATAAAGCCGTTATAACCAACTTCCCATAAAGCCGTTATAACCCTTTATGGTTTTAGACATATTCATTCATTTTTATAACCAAGAGACTTATACTAATTAAAACAAAGTATCACAAACTTTCAAATCAAGTTTCTAAATCTTTAGAAAACAAGTTTCTTCTACTTTTAAACCTCAACTAACTCACACCTTTAAAACAAGTTACTTCTCTTAAATCATGTCATTTCTCCTCTCTTAAAACAATTAAGTAAATCACTCCTTTAACTCCCCTAAAGTCATTACAACAACCCTTAGATTTTGGAACTAAGGCACTAGCCAAAAGGTTTGGAACCCACTTCCTTTTCAAGACTCTATGTACTTTAAGTAAAATACTTTCACTTTTAAGAATCCAACTTCACTAAGGCAATGGATTATACAACTTCCAAATTAAACATCAAAGTACAATCAAGGAAGTACATAGAACAAATTCTATTTTAAGCAATCCAAATACAACCAAGGAATGGATCATTTAAGGAGTAGGAAATACTTTCTTTATCTTAAGGAATCATGCTAGAAGATGAGATAGCTCACATACCTTTTCGGCTAATATCCACAAGCTAAGCCGAATACGCCGTACGTAGAAGTGTCAACCTATAATGGTCACAACAAGACTATCAACTTCTAGTCTCTAACGTAGAATAATACTAAGTATTTGGTCTCTAATTCTACGGAAAATCGGGCAGCACTTCCTTTGTTTCTACTCACTTTGCCACCTTTTTCAAGGCCGAATACAATAACCAACACGCCACATTTAAGGCTCAAAACAACAACCAAACAAAGGGGATTACACGCCTTACAATACGTGTAAAATTCCGCCCCACAATTCGTACCAAGTAGTTAATACTTCACTAGCCATTCTCGGCCAACAATAACACAACACAAGTCTTTTCCAACCCTTTATCAAATTCCAAGTTCTAAGGTCTAACATGTTATATAGTTAAAAACAACTTCAACAACTACAATTTCCTTCTTTATACAACATGCGACGACTTAAACGAATAATCAACTTGAATTGTAATCTTAAGGCTAAACATGCTAGTTTTCGGATTAGGGTTCCAATAGCCAATATAATTATCAAACTTCATACTAAACATCTCATGTTTGCTAATATCCATAGCTACAACAATAAGTAAGTCTTAACTACTAAAACGACAAAATTTATACCTTTTCAAGCCCTTAAAATTTCCAAGATTCAAAGTCGCGCCTTAGCAATTCTTAGCTCCTTTCCTTAGGTTCCAATCCGCTCCAAGCACTCCTTAGAGGCCTATGAAGAACCCATATTCAAGTTCCAACTTCAAAGTTGAAGAACTCCTTTAGTTTCCGTCTTGCGACTAATACGAAAAAGCCATTTTTCCGAAATCTTTCTATTGAGATATCCTTATAATACCCTTAGGGACATTGGGTTTAAGTCTTGTGGCTAATGGATCAAAATCACAAAATTTTCTTGTGTGAGCAAGACCAAACCCGAGAGCCTCTTCTCTTGGCACAAAGTGTTCTAATTTTTCTAAGTGTAAATGAGCTAGTCTTGCACTAGTAGTAAGCTTATAAAACACAATGGAGGGCTTGGATTATAACAAATGTGAGGCTAGGATGAATTTCACTTGGATTAAGCCTATGTGGACAAGTTGACAAGTCAACAATGTCATGCTTGCAAGACTTATCTTCCAAGATGGTCAATGACCATTTTAACCTCCCTCTAATTCGACCAAGACCATAAGTGGGGGTGCCACGCGTCGCCCTCTCATTCGTCCATTAAATTCCGTAACCCTCGTGGGCCCCACAAAAATGTAAAATTCCTCGGGTGGGCCCCACGTGACCAAATCCGTAAAAATAAATTTCCATAATGTTAACAAGTTCCATATTCCTCAAATAATGCATTTTGAGAATCCAATTCTCAACAACGAACATTTTTCCTTACCGACGTTCGGAAGATTTTCCGTCGGAAAAACAATTCTTCCTTTCGTATCAATTTCCAAGTCTTGTTTCCTTTCGTACATTCTCTTTTACATGTCCTGGACTTACGGGGTGTAACAGGAAAGATAGGTATGAAGTGAAAAAGAAAATCAAAAGAAAAGGGAAGAATTTAAAGCAAAAGAGCTTATGGTACGTAAATTGAGCCTAAATGCCTATTTTTACCTACCCCTGCCTAAGCCTACATTACAACCCTGAAAAGCCCTGAAGATCTCTAATATGTATATCCATGATTAGTGGAGAATAGCAAGTGAACATGCCATAGGATTTTGAAATTGACATGCATAGTTAGGTATTCTTACTTCCATTGAGCATGATTAAATTGAATTTGCGAAATATATGACTTGAAGTGTTTAGAATGCTAAAAATCCATGCTATATGTTCCTGCATATTATTTTACTAACCTTCATGCCTTTCTAAGTAACAATGATGCAACAATTTGATCAATGTCTTTGAGTCATTTTATTTTCTTTCGTGTCTTTGTTTATATTTTCGATCTTTGCTCGAGGGCGATCAAAGGTTAAGTTTGGGGGTGTTTGATCGTTGTATTTTATATACACCTTTTGAGTCATTTTTAGTTAGTATTTTACTCATTTCATTTATGTTTAGTATAGTATTAGGGTCGTTTTCCTTTCTTTTGTGTCACAGCGGTCAGAAATGGAGAAATGGCGAAAATGAGATGAAATGAGCATAAATGAGATGGAATTGCACACTAAAAGGGCCAAGAAATGAAGCCTAAGAAGGTCCGGAAAATATAGAAGAAATCAGACGAAGACCGGACGAACAAAGGACGAAGAAACAAAAAATTCGGAAGAATGCCGTCACCGGCGCCGCGACGCTGGCGGCCATGGCGCCGACCATCGAAGATGTTCAACGCCTCGATTTTGGTAGCCGTGGCACCGATTGCAGGGCGCGGCGCCCGACGGGATTTCTGAGTTTTGGCCCGAATTTGACACGTGTTCAGAGTCCAAATGGGATAACGTTTCCTACCTACATATTCCTTAACCCTTTACCTAAAGGATTCCATAACTTTTTCCTAAACCATTTACCTAAAAGGATTCCATAACCTTTCCTACCTATATAATCCCTAACCCTTTACCTAAAGGATTCTTGGGTTATAAATAGTCTCTACATCATTAGAAGAATTCATCCTTCATCCTACATTCCATCCCACACTTGACAAATTCCATTCTCCATTCACCATTCCATCTTGTAAATATTCCACAACACAATCCTTGGATGCTAGAAGGCTTGGAGACTTGTTCTTGAGTATTTTTCTTTTCTTTCTTTTGCTTTGTTTATTTCAGTTCATGTTTGGAGATTATATTAGTTCTTAGAGTGACTATGGCTAGGAGCTAATTACTTTATTAGAGATTTCCTTGTGATTCACTTGAAACTCTATTCATGAATTAATATATTAGTTTGGTTTCTTCTTCACTTATTTAAGATTTATTCAATAGTTGTTTTGATTGCTTGATAATTAACTGGTCACTAGTTATCATCACTTATATGAGTTCTAATCGAAATCCGAAAGGGGAGATTGTGAATATGCTATAGTTGAATAAACATAGGTTTAAATCGTGGACGAAAGTACCCCGATACTTGTGTAGCTTAATAGGTTATTGCTCTTAATCCTCCTTTGTAGTCAATCTTGTCACCGAAAGGTAGAAGGGTTCTCCATTGGGGTTGAGTGTTTATATTACCTTAACAGGAGTATAAAACGGTCTAGTTAACCTGCTATCTTAACGTAGAAGAAGAAGTTAGTCTAATTGTATTAAGGATTGAATATAGTGGATAGTTGATGATCTTGGAAGCCCTAATCCGCCATCATAACTGATTTAAATCAAAGTATTTTCATAATTAGTTTATTTCCTGCATTATTAGTTTAGAAATCCAACTCAATTAACGTTAACCAAATAGAAACTAAAGCATAGATAATCAGTACTTGAAAACCAGTCCCCGAGGACGATATTCGGTCTTACCTAGACTATATTACTTGTCACGATACGTGCACTTGCGTTTAGTGTGTGCATAAATCGCGCATCAATAAACATGCCAAAAGAAGAAAGGATAGTTCACATACCTTATAGACTATACCAACTTGACAACTAGAATACGTTTCAACTAGTACTTCAACCTATAATAACAATAACACATCTATCAACTTCATGATACTAGTATACACTATACCATATAATGACTCTCCTTTCATATAAAAATTCGGGCAGCACTTCCCCTACTTATACATACGTTTCCACCTTACAAATAAAGCCAATAACATCAATAACCAAGTACCAATTAAGTACACAACCAAAATAGCAACCAAGGTGATTCACACACCTACTTCTTATGTTAATCCGGCCTCTTAATCCATATAAAACAGTCCACTAAAAACAGTCCATAATCCAACACAACGAGGGTAAAATGTGAAGTCTTTCTACACATTTTTATACCCTATTATTTTAGGACATACGTTAGCAATTACCACATTTAAACATGCATAATTGTAACTGAATTTTCAGTATTATAACCCTACAAAACAACCCCTAAAACAGCACCACAACGTCTCACAGTTTTATGCAGTTCTCGGCCAACAACCAATACCATAACCCTTTTCATAATTCCTTATTATCCAATTCAAGTTTCAACACTTTAATATAAACCATTTCATCTTTTAATATCAAGATTTCCTTCAATTTAACATGTAATAAGTGAAGATAACAACAACAATAACCAACAACATGAAAACTGTCCAGAATCGGCTAACATGCCAAATCTGTGACATGCACATCTTATTCTCCATTTTACTTAATACAAGTTCATCTCTTAACTATAACATCATGTAACTCCAATTACTTCTAGAGGAAGAAGAAATCTTACCTTAATCTTAGCCCAAAATAGTCCCTAAGTCTCGGCCCTGCTTCACTTTTTGCACCACTTCTACACGTTATAATCACACACACATATCCTCTACAAGCTTGTAACCATCTTGCCTTCATGTTCTCCTTCCATAAAGTTCATCGCCAAGCTTAGGGTTTCAAGATAGCTTTCTTGGCCAAAACCGTGACCACTTGTTATGGAGAGTTAACTTGGCTTAGAACTTAGTTAAGGAACTTAATCTTGGAAAATAAGTTAATCTTGTTCTTCACTTCTATGGTTTTCGAAAACTTCAAGAACAAGGGAGAGATATGAGGGTTTGAATGATGAAGATATTTGTGTAGCAAAGTCTTGCAATACTCGTGTTTAATAGGTGTATATAGCACAAGTGGGGGGGGGGGGGGACCCATGAACCCCACTTGTCCACTTGTCTTCACTTCACAAAAAAAATATCTCCACACTTAGCCAATTTCTTCCAATTTTCGATGGCCTCAACATTTTCAATACCAAGACTTAATAATTCAACACTAAGTCCATAACTCTATTGAAAACAATTCAACTACTAGTATTAATTCTCGTCGTCACATTTGTTGTATCCAAAATTATTTCATATAGAAAATGTAAATATACTTTCCTTCCAACATTCAAATCTTATTTCCATAAACATGTTCTCAATTAAATGCCCTGGAATTACGGGGTGTAATATTCTTCCCCCCTTAGAAACATTCGTCCCGAATGTTCATAATAGGTCTCAAGTTATACAAAGTTCGGCATAGTCTCCTTTAACTATACATAACAACCAATATTCAGCAAACATAAAGATGTCTTACATGGCCACAATATAACACAGTCTCATTCATTAATAAAAAAAAGGTCGAATAGGGATTGGAATTACATATAGGCATCGGGAACAAGTGAGGATACTTCCTCTTTATCTCATCTTCTGCTTCCCACGGTATCTATTCCCTATTATTATTCCGCCACAATATCTTGACGGAAGCCACATCCTTAGTCCGAAACCGTCTAACCTGGTGATCAAGTATGGCTATGTGACTCTCCTCATAAGCCAACTCCTCTGTCACATGGACATCATATACTGGGAATACTCTAGAAGGATCACCAACACACTTACGCAACATCGATATATGAAAAATTGGATGTACCGCTTCCAAATCAGACGGTAGATCAAACTCATAGGCAACTTTTCCTACCCTGCGAATAATCAGATAAGGTCCAATGTATCTCGGGCTAAGCTTCCCTTTCCTACCGAACCTCATCACACCCTTCATGGGTGATACCTTGAAATACCGGTCGTATTTGAAACTCTAAGTGTCAACGTCGATTATCTGCATACGACTTCTGTCAACTCTGGGCTGCTAATTGTTACACCCCGTAAGTCCAGGACATGTATAAGAGAATAGACGCGAGAACACAAGACTTGAGAAATTGGTACGAAAGAAAGAATTGTTTTTCCGACGGAAAAATCTTCCGAACGTAGGAAAGGAAAAATGTTCGTTGAGGAGAATTAGATTCTCAAAATGTATTATTTGAAGAGTATGAAACTTATTATCATTATGGAAATTTATTTTTACGGATTTGATCACGTGGGGCCCACCCGAGGAATTTTACGTTTTGTGGGGCCCACGAGGGTTACGAAATTTTATGGACGAATGAGAGGGCGACACGTGGCACCCCCAAATGGTCTTGGACGATTTAATGCAAGGGTAAAATGGTCATTGACCATTAAAGATAAATAAGTCTTCAAGCTTGAGATTGTTGACTTGTCAACTTGTCCACTTGGCTAATTATCCAAGTGTTCTTCATCCTAGCCACACATTTGTTGATATCTTAACCCTCCATTGTGTTTTATATACCACACTAGTGCAAGACAAGCTCTTCAAACACTTAGAAAAATTACACATTCTTGTTCTTCAAGACTAGTGCTCTCGGGTTCATCATTATATCCACACAAATTTTTTTAGTTTGTGATCCATTATTTACAAGACTTTAACCCAAGGTCCCTAATGGGATTGTAAGGATATCTCAATAGAAAGATTTCAGAAAAATGACGTTTTCACGTTAGTCGCAAGGCGAAAACCTAAGTCGTTTTCACAAGTTTGGATTGGAAATGGAAGAGAAGTTAGTTGTGAACTTATAAAGGCTTCAAATAGCGGATTGGAGCGTAAAGGAAAGGAGCTAAGAATTTCTAAGGAGCGACTTTGAATCTTGGAATTTATAAGGGCTTATAAAGGTATAAATCTTGTCGTTTTAGCAATTAAAGATTACTTATCATTGTAGTTATGGATATTAGCAAGCATGAGGTATATAGTATGAAGTTTGATAAGTGTATTGACTAATGGAACCCTAATCCTAAAATTAGTATGTTTAGCCCTTAAGATCACAATTCAATTTGATTATTAGTATAAGTCGTCACATGTTATATAAAAAAGGAATTATAGTTGTTAAGTTGTTTATGACTATATAACATGTTAGACCTAAGAGCTTGGATTAAAAAAGAATTGGAAAAGACTTTGTGTTGGTATTCATATTAGCCGAGAATGGCTTTAGATATTAAACTACTTGGTATTAATTGTGGGGCAAAATTTTACACATATTGTAAGACGTGTAATCCCCTTTGTTGGTTGATGTATTGAGCCTTAAATATGGAATGTTGGTTATTGATTATCGGGCCTTGAAAAAGGTGGAAAAGTATGTAGAAACAAAGGAGGTGCTGCCCGATTTTTCGTAGAATAAGAGACCGTATACTTAGTATTATTCTACGTTAGAAACTAGAAGTTGATAGTCATGTTGTGGCCATTATAGGTTGACACTTCTACGTACGGCGTATTCGACTTAGCTTGTGGATTAAGCCGAAAAGGTATGTGAACCATCTCCTCTTCTTCTAGCATGATTCATTAAGATAAAGAAAGTAAGTCCTACTCCTTAAATGATCCATTCCTTGGTTGTACTTGGATTGCCTAATATAGAATTTGTTCTATATACTTCCTTGATTGTACTTTGATGTTTAAATTGTAAGTTGTTATAATCCATTTCCTTAGTGAAGTTTGGATTCTCAAAGGTGAAAGTATTTTACTTAAAGTACATAGAGTCTTGAAAAGGAAGTGGTTTCCAAATCTTTTGGCTAGTGCCTTAGTTCCAAAACCTAAAGGTCGTTATAATGACTTTAGGGGAGTCAAAAGAGTGATTTACTTAATTGTTTTAAAAGAGGAGAAATGACATGATTTAAGAGAAGTAACTTGTTTTAAAAATGTGAGTTACTTGAGGTTTAAAAGTAGAAGAAACTTGATTTCTAAAGATTAAGAGACTTGAAGTATTTTGAAAGTTAAGAAACTTGATTTGAAAGTATGTGATACTTGGTTTTAAAAGTATAAGTCTCTCGGATATAAAAAGAATAAATTTGTCTAAAACCATAAAGGGTTATAACGGCTTTATGGGAAGTTGGTTATAACGGCTTTATGGAAGGTTAAGAGAGTTGTCTATTTTGATTAATGGGCATGCGTTGCCTAGATTGTAAAAATTGAAGTTACTTGGTTTCAAAGCCCTGAAATGAATTTCTAAAGGTGTAGTAACTTATTTTGAAAAATAGACATGTCTTGATACTACGGGTGTTAGTATCTTGGGATTTTACATAAAAAAGAGTCTTTTGAAAAGAATGTACGTACGTAGTACTTTGGCTTGTTTAAATGAGAATTATTCTATGTGTGCCTTGATAGTACTTTGGCTTGTTTAATTGAGAATTATTCTATGTGTGCCTTGATAAGTACTTTGGCTTGCTTAAATAAGTATTTCTCTTGGTTTATGTAAAAAGAAGGCATGGTAGTTGTCTTGGTTTATGTGAAAAGAAGGCACAGTAATTGTCTTGGTTTGTGTAAAGGCATGGTATTGTCTTGGTTTGTGTAAAAAGAAAAGGCATGATATTGTCTTGGTTTATGACAAAAAGAAAGGCATGGTAATTGTCTTGATTTGTGTAAAGGCATGGTTTTGCCTTGGTTTGCTTGCATATGGGTTGCTCATATAGACATTCGTGCAAGTGTCATATTTCCACATCTCCGCGTCCCTCCATAAAGGGCCGACAACTTGTTTCAAGGATACCATGGGTTAGCTCCCCATGGGGGTGAGTGGTACACACTCACGGCGGGTCGGTATTTGATTCGGGCGGGTTAAATTTCTGGTATATATATAAGCCATGGATTAGCTATCCGTGATGCGAGTATCGTGTACCGATGACTCATTGCGGATCCACATGACCTAAGCGGGTGAAATAGTCCCTTGCGGGTGAAATAGTCCTATGATAGGTTGCATTATAACACAGAGGGTGGTTGACCCTGGCACTGGCACGACATTCATGTTCTGAAATGGTAGTGACTTCATTAATGAAAGGGTGCAGTGTGTGTATGACTTAAAGTGGAACAATTAATCTCATTGTTAAAGGCATAACTTAAAAAGATAAAAAAGATTGCATTACTCTCATAATTGTAAGGTTCAGTGTGCTTACTGATGTTATATTATATCATGGACTGCCGGCAGTGAGGAAGGATTCCACGGGCATGATTGATATTTTGGGCGTGAGACCCATGGTTATATTTTAGAAATGACTTGAGGGCATGCGTCCCTGACTTGTTATGACTGCTTATGTGTTGTGTACTGTAGGTTGGCTATCATACATGTCTCTGTTTTTAGATCGTTATGATTTCATTACAAGATTTCATCGCTTCACATACTTGGTACATTCTTCGTACTGACCTCCTTCGGGGGGCTGCGTTCATGCCGCAGATTTAGGTACGCAGTTTGGTGATCTGCAGGTGTAGGACCCTGGTCAGAGTTTTTGGATAGCTCTATCTGTTCAGGAGTTTATCATTTTGGTATAGATCCTTCAGTACAGACTTTTGTACAGTTATGGGTACGGCGGGGCCTTGTCCCGTCATAGTTCAGTATAACTCTTAGAGGTCTGTATTCATATGTGGGATTGGACTCGTGTACATTGTAGTGCTTTTTATTATGTATGCTATATGGCAGCCCTGTCGGCTTTGCCCTTGCATGTACGTTGGTTTTTTTTTTTTTTAAAAAAAGGGTGTTATTTAAATTCCGCAGTTTACTTGTGTCAGTCAGGTAGAAGGGTGCCCAGGTAGGGCACCAGTCACGGGCCCGGGGTTCGGGGTGTGACACTAATAGTCTCTCCTGGATAAGCTTCACCTTATCCACAGCTTGATGAATCATGTCTGGGCCAAGTAACTTGGTCTCTCCTACCTCAAACCAACCAATAGGTGACATGCACTTCCTCCCATATAAGGCCTCGTACGGGGCCATCTGAATGCTAGAATGGTAGCTGTTGTTATAGGCAAACTCAACAAATGGCAAATGATCCTCCCAGCTACCCCTAAAGTCAATAATACAGGCTCTCAACATATCCACAAGTGTCTGGATAGTACGATATGCCTGCCCATCGGTCTGAGGATGAAATGTTATACTGAGACTCACCTGTGTCTCCAATCCCTTCTGGAATGATCTCCAGAAGTTAGCTGTAAACTGAGCTCCTCTATCTGATATGATAGATGTGGGAACCCCGTTCAGTCTCACTATCTCCCTGATGTATAGCCTAGCATAGTCCTCAGCTGAGTAAGTAGTCCTGACTGGGAGAAAATGGGCTGATTTCGTCAACCTATCCACAATAACCCATATGGAGTCATACTTCCTATGAGTACGAGGTAAGCCTGTAACGAAGTTCATATTAATCACCTCCCACTTCCAAGTTGGGATCTCTATCCCCTGCAATAATCCACTAGGCTCCACCTTAACATCAGGTACACACAGTCTGCCTTCGTACCTTAGCACCCCATCAGGTGCAACCTCAAATAGAGTTTTCTCCTTTCGAAGAGCTGCATCTCTATATCGTACTAGAACATGATCCCCATACTGATGCCTATTCACCTCTCCTACGATAGAGGACTCGGCAACTCCCCGAATAAGAACTCCACTATCTCCAGAATCGGCCAACCGGACTCCTAGGCTCGCTAACTGGTGTATCTCACGAACCATCTCCTTTCTTTCCGGCTGCACATATGTCAAGCTACTCATAGACCTACGACTAAGAGCATCCGCTACCACATTGGCTTTCCCCGGGTGGTACAAGATATCAACATCATAGTCCTTAAGTAACTCTAACCACCGTCTCTGCCGTAAGATCATCTCCTTATGTTTGAAGATATATTGGAGACTCTTGTGATCCATAAAAATATCAACATGAACTCCATATAGATAATGTCTCCATATCTTCAAAGCATGTATCACCGCTGCTAACTCCAAATCGTGAGTAGGATAATTCTTTTCGTGCTTCCTGAGCTGTCGGGATGCATAAGCTATAACCTTACCATGCTTCATCAACACACAACCTAGCCCAACACCCGAAGCATCACAATAAACAACATAACCCTCTAGTCCCTCAAGAAGGGTTAAAATTGGAGCCGTAGTCAACTTGTTCTTCAACAACTGGAAGCCTTGCTCACACGCATCCGTCCATTGGAACTTAGCTGCCTTCTGAGTTACTCTAGTCAAAGGTGCTGAGATCGAAGCAAACTTTTCCACAAACCTTATGTAATACCCCGCTAGCCCCAGAAAATTGCGTACCTCTGTAGGAGTCGTAGGTCTGGGCCAAGTCTTAACTGCCTTAATCTTCTGGGTATCTGCCCGAATACCATCGGCTCCAATAATATGCCCTAAGAATGCCACTGAGGCCAACCATAATTCACACTTAGAAAACTTAGCATACAACTTCCGGTGCTGGAGGACCCCAAGTACTATCCTCAAATGGTCTGCATGCTCCTGCTCTGGACGAGAATAAACTAGGATGTCATCAATGAATACTATAACAAACGTATCCAGGAATGGCTTGAACACCTGGTTCATTAACTCTATAAACACTGATGGAGCATTGGTCAACCCAAAAGACATCACCCTAAACTCAAAATGCCCGTATCGGGTTCTGAATGCTGTCTTCGGGATATCTGTCTCTCTTACCCGCACATGATGATAACCGTGCAGGTCTATCTTTGAGAAACACTTACCACCCTGCAACTGGTCAAACAAATCATCAATCCTGGGGAGGGGATACCTGTTCTTAATGGTTACCTTATTCAGCTGCCTATAGTCAATACACATCCGCAGCGATCCATCTTTCTTTTTCACAAATAATACCAGTGCTCCCCAAGGATATGTACTAGGCTTAATGAAGTTTTTTTCCAATAAGTCTCTCAACTGCTCTTTCAACTCCTTCAGCTCTGCAGGTGCCATTTGTTAGCGATTTTCCACACGCTTAACGCAAGTGTACGTATCTTACAAGTAATATAGTCTAGGTAAGACCGAATATCGTACTCAGACTGATTTTCAAGTACCGATTATCTACGCTTTAGTTTCTATTTGGTGAACGTTAATTTGTTGGATTTTTTAGACTAATAATTAAAACTAATGCAGGAAATAAACTAAAGATAAAAATACTTTAATTTAAATCAGTTATGATGGAGAATTATGGCTTCCAAGATCATCAACTATCCACTCTATTCAATTCTTAATACAACTAGACTGACCTCTTCTTCTACGTTAAGATAGCGGTTAACTAATCTGTCTTATATTCCGGTTAGGATATATAATCACTCAACCCCAGTGCAGAACCCTACTATATTTTATGATAGGATTTATCACATAGGAGGATTACGAACAATAACCTATAATGTTACACAAGTATCGGGGTATTTTCATCCGCGATTTTAACATATGTCTATTCAATTACATAATATCCAAATCTCTCCTCTCGGTTCTTAATTCGAAATCATATAGATTATGATAATTAATACCCAGTTAACTATCAAACATTCATAACAAATATTGAATAAATCTTAATCAAGTGAAGAAGAAATCAACTAATGTATTAATTCATAAATAAGAGTTTCAAGAGAATCACAAGGAAAACCTTAATAAAGTAATTAACTCCTAGCCATATTCACGCTAAGAACTAATACAATCTCCAACATGAACGGAAATAAAACAAAGAAAAAGAGAAATAAAAATACTCAGAACTAGCCTCCAAGCCTTCTAGCCTGCAAGAGTTGTGTTGTGGAGTATTTACAAGATGTAATAAGGTAGAATGGTGGTATATAGGATCATCAGGGTTTAGGGATTATATAGGTAGGAAAAGTTATCCCTTTCGGACTCTGAAAACGTGTCAAATTCGGCCCAGAAACTAAAAAATCCCATGTCAGTGCCGCGGCCCTGCAGACTGGCGCCACGGCGCCAAAATTACTGAAGATTTGGCTCGCGAAAGTTGGGGCGCCGCGGCCCTGCTGGGCTGGCGCCGCGACTCCTGTAGCATATTTCGGGCGATTTTTCATTTATTCGTCTTTTCTTCGTCCGGGATTCGTCTGATTTCTTCTATACTTCCCGAGACTTCTTAGGATTCATTTATTGGCCCTTTAAGTGTGCAATTCCACCACAAATAAGCTCATTTTTTGTTTTTGACATTTCTCCATTTTTTACCGCTGTGACATAAAAAAAAGAAAAACGACCATAATACTATACTAAACACCAACAAAATGAGTAAAATACTAACTAAAAATGGCTCAAAAAGTGTATATAAAATAGGCCTAACAAACCCCCAAACCTAACCTTTACTCGTCCCGAGTAAAGCAAAACTAAAAACAAAAACAAAAACAAACGAAGACTCTATGGACTGGATCAAGTAGCTATAGCAATGCTTCTTCAAAATAATGGATGAAAGTTAGGATAATATGTTAGAACACATATAGCATGAATAATTAACAATCTAGAATTTCAAGTTAGATATTTCGCAAATTCACTTAGATCATGGTCAATGGAAATACAAACACCTAACCTATGCATGCCAATTTCATTCCATCCTTCCCAAATGCTATAGACCTATTTACTTGTTATTCTCCACTAATCATAGACATACATATCAAAGATCATCAGGACTTTCACTGGTTGTAATGTAGGCTTAGGCAGGGGTAGGTAAAAATAGGCATTTAGGCTCAATTACGTACCATAAGCATTTTTCATTCAACTCCTTCTTCCTTCTTTTTGACTTTCTTTTTAGTTTCGTACCCACTTTCTCCCATTTTCTTTTGAGAGAATGATATGCATTATAGATAGCAGGCACCCCCAAAGTTAGGCTTTTGCATATTTTTCATTGGGGTGCATCAAATTTTTCAATTCTCTTTTTGTTTCTTTTTCACACTTTTCATCCAACTAACTTTCAATTATCACTTATGACACAAATAGAGAATCATAGGGTGTCAAACAAAGATCTTATTTTAGGCTCAAAGGGGCTGACTAGTGATACAATTTATGTCAGGGTAGGTAATGAATGGTCAGAAGGGCTATCAAAGAAATGCCTGAATCATCTCCCTAAAGATGTACATCTTAACTATTTCGCCTAAACTAACAAGCAAACAGATTTTCTAGACATTTTTTAACCTTTCTTTCCATAACTGACACACATAGGCTAAGCACAAATATCTCACAGAATTAGATGTCATGAATTTTTGGCATATCTAACTTAAGCACACAAATTTTCGATTTTAATTCTATTACATTATCCCACTTTATCCACTCAATATCTCTAGCAACTACAACATGCTTAATCCATAAAAACAAAAGACTAAAAAACACACAAAACAACACAAAGACAAATAAAAAAGACTCAAAATAATAAAACAAAATAAGACACCCCCAAACTTAATCGACAAATTGTCCCCAATGTGTGAAGACTAAAAAAAATAAAGAGACAACTTACTGACACAACACAGCGGTCATAACGGAGGTTTGGGAGGAATTTCTGGGAATTGCACAGTTTTGGGACTTTCTGAATTTCTGGCGCTGCGGCCCTGCATGTTGGCGCCACGGCGCTGCTGCCAATTTTTCCATCAGCGTTTTTTTCCAACAACACAAGACACGAACCCAAGACCGTGAGACTGTTCAATATAAAATAAAACAAACTAAAAACAGAAAATCAAACTAACATAATTAAAAACCTTGGGTTGTCTCCCAAGTAGCGCTGTCTTTAACGTCTTGTAGCCGGACGCAGTTAACCTTTACTAGTGCCCGGTGGATCCTTCTGCGAACTGCTTGCAATCCGCACAGTCATTGTTGTAGGTGTCACTTCAACTACAACCATCTTTCCAAACAAGGGCTTCAGATGTAAGATTATCCCCCATTCACACAAGGCAGGCTTGTCTTCAAGGCTCTCTATAATGTATGGATCAGTGAAATTCCCTACATCTCTCAACTTTTGGGGGTGCCCTTTAAGGTATGTACTTTCTGGTTGAGGGTCAGCAATGACATTTGGTGTAGTTGTTATACCCCGTATTTCCAGAGTATGTACGTGAGGGCGTACATATTAAGTTAAGCCTTAAAGTAGGCTAGTGCCGAAAATTTTGTTCACAAGTACCGAAAAGAGTCGTTTTCCGACGAAACGTTTTACAAACTTTGCGAAGGGAAAAATACGGCTTTGTCATTTATTATTTTTGCGGATTTTTCCGAGAGACGAAATATTTTGGACCAACGGGAGGGTGACACTTGTCACCCTCAATGGACGGCAAAGAGGGCTTTCTTTGGCACGTTTTTTGTGCTATTTCTTGGTCAAGGGTTAGGTAGGATATTTTGTGTAGTAGATGGATAAGGACACATGGGTAAATCCTAGCCCTACACTTGCACCACACTTGTCTTCATCTTGGCCATTGGTTGGCCATTGCTTGACCTATAAATACCCCCTTAGTTGATGAGTTATTTCATCCACACTTGAGCAAATTCCAAGTCTAAAAATACTCCCTCCCTCTTGAGGTTTCGTCCGCCACACCCCCTCCCCCTTTGTGAGGCCCTTGGCCGAGAGTACCCCCCCTTGCCTTGTGGTTCTAGCCGAGCCTACCCCCCTAGCCTAGTTGTGCTAGCCGAAAATACACCCCCCTTTGTGGTATAGAAATACTTCTCCAAGTATTGTTAAAATGCCAAAATACTCTAGCCCAAAACCTTTGTAGTATTTCCAAGTACCCTCTATACGAAAAGCCCGGAAAATACTATTATACTTCCTTTAGCCACTTAACGAAACCCTAAAGAAATCTTCATAGTTGATTGAAGTATTTAAGTAGAAGTTGGTTAGAACTTCTAAGGGTTTTTTGGAGCGGGTTGGAGCGCGCGGAGTAGGAGCTAAACCTTGCTCAGGATCGACATTTAAACTTGGATAATTTTAGGCTTATCGAGGTAAATCATCTTGTCCCCCTATTGTTATTGGAGATTACATGTTGAAGGAATATATAGTTGAAGTATACTATATATAGAACTGAACATAGTTTTGCGGCAATGTCTTTTGACTTAAGCCTGAATTTAAAGAAGAGAACTGAACTGTAATTACATAGGGTGTATCAGACATAGACTTGTGTAGCATTCTTGTGAAGTAGAATTGTACACGCCCGGATTAGACGACAACCCCCTCTCGGGAGTTGTTGGCTGTTAGCAGGCCTCGATAGAGAGGAGAATTACGCGCCATGTGCGGGAGAGGTCTTTGCGAATTTTCGTAGAATATTCTACGGTGAGATCTATATTTTAATAGGCGCCTTGTGGCCTCTATAAGTTGAAGTACTACGGATGGCGTGATCTACTTGGCTTAATGAGTAGCCGACGGTTTGAGGTACTTGAGCGTTTTGCTATTAGTCGATAATCGTCGCGAGGTATGTGAACCTCTTCCTATCTTTTCTAGCACGATATGTGTATAACTATGTAGTACGGCAGACGCATACGTGTGTTAAATGTATTTGATTGGTTTAAAACATAAAGTGTTATAACGGCTTTATGGGAAGTTGGTTATAACAGCTTTATGTAGGTAAGAAAATGCTTTGTGGTTTTAAAAGGTAACTGATTTGACTTATAACTGACTTGATGTGTGATAATAAAGAACTTGAAGTATTTCAAAAGAATCATTTTGAAAGAAGAGTAATATTTGTTTTTTGAAAGCTTAAGAGTTATACTAGCTTTATGGGGAGTTAGGTATAACGTCTTAAGGAAGATAAAAGGGATAATGTTTCTCGATTTGGGAATGAGAACAAGTATCGAACAAACCACTGCAGCGTTAATAAAGGAAAATGTACTGACTAATGAATTATTATAAAAACCAGTAGAAACCTCCATCTGCATAGAAGCTAAGATAAGACAAAATGATATTACATTTTCTAGATCATGGATGCTTTAATAAGATGGTTATAAATAAAAATAAACTGCTCACACATATGGCATATGTTACTCAATTGTTTTAAAAGAGATTAAGACATTGAACTATGAAACTTTTCTAAAATAAAGAGACTTGAGTAATTGAAATTAGGCAAACTGGAGCTTTAGAAAAAGAATGTTGTTACTTGATTTTAGAAAAAAAAGAAGTGTTCTGGTTTACTTAAAAATGTGAGTCACTCTAATTTTTATACTACGGGTATCGGGTGACTTTTATAAAAGGGATGGATCTCTTTAAAAGGAATTTAACGTATGTAGTACTTTAGGGTTAAAACCCGAACTTTGGCATAAAATGAAAGTACCTTGAGTTGTGTGTAACTTACCTATGCTTGTTATTGTGTAACTTGCCTATGCTTGTTATTGTGTAACTTGCCTATGCTTGTTGTTGTGTAACTTACCTATGCTTGCTTTGATAGCCTTGGTGTGCAAGAATTGTGTTTCTATACTATCGCGTCTTTCGATGGAGGGCCGGTTGACTTGTTGAGAACTTACTTGGACGTACCGGCAGTGACGGGAGATTCCACGGGTATGCTTCTATTATTATTGTTACATGGGCATGTCTACACCGATGATGGATTCTGTGGACATGTGACCATTATGGTTATTTATGGCGAAGTATCGTGACTTACGGTTGTGATCGGGTGCGTATCCTGTTTACTTGCCCCCGTTAGCTACGTGACGCAGGTGGATCTGGTATAGGTTATTGCACTTGCACGCGTGCCTTCGCGCGGCGAAGTATCGTGACTTACGGTTGTGATCCGGTGCTTAGCGATTCACTTGCCCCGCCGCCACGTGGCGCGAGGAGGAGGCTGGTGGAGGCTGGTGCACTTGCCACGTGTCGACTTTGCGAGTCGGTGTTTGGATGGAGCCGTGACTTACGGTTGTGATCTGGTGCGAGGCGATTCACTTGCCCCGCCATTACGTGGCGCGGAGGAGGCTGGTGGAGGCTATTGCACTTGCCACGTGTCGCCTTCATGATACGGTTGTACTGATATTATTGGTACGGTCGGATCGGTAGTTATACTTGCCGTCACGGTTTTATGACACATGGGACCGGTGTTCATGTATACTCCTTGGTGTTGTTATATCATAGGCTGCCGGCGGTGAGGAAGGAATTCCACGCACGAGTGATGATTTGGAGGCGTGAGCCACGACTTATTATATTGGTTATATGTTGTGTCTTGTAGTTTGGTTATCATACATGTCTCGCTTTTTATAGACTATTATGATTTCATTTCTGATATTTTGATTTCACATACTTGGTACTGTTGTCTCGACCTCCTTGGGGCTGCGTTCACGCCGCAGTAGAGGTACATCACCGCCGATCCCTTATAGGATCACATTTCAGCGTATTGGAAGCTCTGTTCCTTGGAGGCTTATCTTTTGGTATGTTACCACAGTGCAGTAGGTTCTTATACATTCGGGGTATGGCGGGGCCCGTCCCGTCATAGTTGTTGTAAAAATCTTAGAGGTGCATGACCTTGTTGTGGCGGGGTTGTAAGGATTATCGCTCAAAGGTCGTTATTTATATATATGCTGAAAGGCAACCGTTTTGGGTTGGCTTATTTTATTTTATCTTGATCCATATCTATTTGTATGTTTAAGTTTTTATTTATTGGTTTTCTCGATGTTGTATCACCAGGGTGCCCGGTAAGGCACGATCCGGGCGAGTTGGTCGTGACAAAAGTGGTATCGAGCGATTAGTCCTCTGAAAGTGTCTACGCACCGTGTTCAGTAAGTCTTGATTATCGGTGTGTTGTGCACCACATCTATAATCGAGGTGCGAGACATTTAGGATTGATTTCCATTCTTCTCATTCCGAGATCGTGCCTTAGAGTGTGATAAATTGGACCCTCCGACGTATTTCGTTTTTACGATTATGCCTCGCGCAAGCAACGGGCCTGAATGGCAAGAGCAGAGGAGGCTGCGAATGGAGCGTGGCGATCTGCGAGACCACGATACACGAGCCTCCGGTCCCGATGCGGAGCAGAGGAGATGGGTTACAAGGAGTTGGCGATTATTGCCGAGTTGTGGCCAGACATGAGGATAGGCTGGACGCAGCCATTCTAGTAGCACCAGTGGTTCACCCTAGATCAGATAGTTTGAGGCTACAGGATTTTCTGAGTTGTATCCCGCCAGAGTTTTATGGGTCGAGGCCTGAGGATGATCCGCAGGAGTTCATCCGACAATTACAGCGGATCACGAGTGATCAAGGCATCGGAGACCGAGTCGGTGGTCTTAGGTTCGCATTGGGCGCGTGATACCGCATGATCGGGTTTGATTCGTGGGAGCTATCCCGGGGGGAGCATGCGCCTCCAGCTATTTGGAACGAGTTCTCAGAGGCATTTCTTGCACATTTCTTGCCTCCACAGATGAGGAGGGCTCGGGCCGACAGATTTTTGGTGTTGCGACAGAACGGGCGTACGGTTCGGGAGTACAATGTGGAGTTCGACTCATTGGCTTGACGACGTCCGCGTTAGTAGCTAGTATGGAGGATCGAGTGCACCGATATGTTCTGAGGCTCGATGATTACCTAGCAGAGTTGCTCGGGTGTAGCTCTTCACCGGGCATGGACATTCGCATCTGAGCTTATGCACTTGGATGTGAGGAGTGGAGAGATCGACGGAATGACCGAGATCAGCAGAAGAGGGCCAGAACCGCAGGGTCCTTTGGTGACTTTCGAGGCAGACCGCCTCAACAGCAGACCAGTTATGCGCCTCCGCCAAGATGCAAGTGGTCCCCACCGTCGCCGGGCGTTTGGGATATTCGGAGCGGGCGAGCTCCCGTGTTTCAGATTTTCAGGGGAGTAGGAGTGCTCGCCGGATGAGGCCACCCGTATCTCAGTGTGGCCGTTGTGGTAAAGCCCATAGGGGGGAATGTCGTACTGGTTTGGGAGATTGCTATACTTGTGGCCGGCAGGGCCATTTGACGAGAGACTGTCCGACCAGGGGTGGCACTGGTGGGATAGCACAGACTACTAGATCAGTTGCAGGTTCTTCACCTTCCATAGCTAGGCAGGATGTTCATACACCGGCAGGCCACATCAAAGGTCGCAGTGGAAGTTCCCAGTTTTAGCGGTCCTTTGAACCGCCTATTTTCAGGTATATCCTTAACCCTCTAGAGATTTGTATGTAGTGATGTTATGATGATGTGTTTAGTGTTATGTTCGGATAGCTTTGTGCTAAAATGTGATTTAGAAGCCTGGTTAGTGAAAAGGGTAAGCCTGGGGGGTGAGAAAATTTTGAACCTTAGAATATTACAGTTAAGACCTTAGATGTAAGGCCGTCTTGAGTACAAGATTTTGCGGGTGATCTTTGTCTGAATGTATAAGTATACGTGGAGTAATTGTGGGAAAATTCCTTGGGTGGTGTAAAATGGAAGTGGTAACTTTCATGACCTGTATAGGTAAGATTGTTCCGGATCGGGGAACAAGAGCTTGACGCGTTAAGTGGGTCGGGTTGGGGCCATGTTGCGGGTCAACCCGTAGCCCGGTTTGGGGTTGGGTAAGTTCGAGGTGGTCCCGCCAGGTGGTAGGGTCACGAGGGCGCCAGGCCCAAGTTTAGATAACCATCGTATGAATTCGTGGGTGCGTTCGACCAGAATCGGTCCGTGAAGGCCGGGAATGGCCTTAGAAGAAAGTGAAGATAGTAAGATGACCAAGTTTGGAGGTTGTGACTCCAAAGTTTTGGCAACAGAAGCATTGACTGAAGTATGGTACGTATACTAGAGGAGTTCAAGTGTTCGAGAAGGGTACGACGAGAAAGGAAAGAAGTGAACTTGTGCTGAAAGATGGAAGTAATCATTTTTGTGAAACGAGTGTGCGAAGGGAGTATCCTTTGGACCAGAAGCGAGAGTTGGTGCTGTTTTGCATCGTCGAGGTGATTCCTCGTTGGCCTGGATTTAAGTATTTGCGCGTGTGTTATTTTGTGGCCATGGGTGGCATTGGCAACTTGCTTAAGTTAGAGAATAACTTTATCATTATCCGTCTTGAGAAGGAACATTCGGGACGAATGTTTCTAAGGAGGGGAGAATGTTATACCCCGTATTTCCAGAATATGTACGTGAGGGCGTACGTATTAAGTTAAGCCTTAAAGTAGGCTAGTGCCGAAAATTTTGTTCACAAGTACCGAAAAGAGTCGTTTTCCGACGAAACGTTTTACAAACTTTGCGAAGGGAAAAATACGGCTATGTCATTTATTATTTTTGCGGATTTTTCCGAGAGACGAAATATTTTGGACCAACGGGAGGGTGACACTTGTAACCCTCAATGGACGGCAAAGAGGGCTTTCTTTGGCACGCTTTTTGTGCTATTTCTTGGTCAAGGGTTAGGTAGGATATTTTGTGTAGTAGATGGATAAGGACACATGGGTAAATCCTAGACCTACACTTGCACCACACTTGTCTTCATCTTGACCATTGGTTGGCCATTGCTTGACCTATAAATACCCCCTTAGTTGATGAGTTATTTCATCCACACTTGAGAAAATTCCAAGTCTAAAAATACTCCCTCCCTCTTGAGGTTTCGTCCGCCACACCCCCTCCCCCTTTGTGAGGCCCTTGGCCGAGAGTACCCCCCCTTGCCTTGTGGTTCTAGCCGAGCCTACCCCCCCTAGCCTAGTTGTGCTAGCCGAAAATACACCCCCCTTTGTGGTATAGAAATACTTCTCCAAGTATTGTTATAATGCCAAAATACTCTAGCCCAAAACCTTTGTAGTATTTCCAAGTACCCTCTATACGAAAAGCCCGGAAAATACTATTATACTTCCTTTAGCCACTTAACGAAACCCTAAAGAAATCTTCATAGTTGATTGAAGTATTTAAGTAGAAGTTGGTTAGAACTTCTAAGGGTTGTTTGGAGCGGGTTGGGCCATGAGTAAAGAGCTAAACCTTGCTCAGGATCGACATTTAAACTTGGATAATTTTGGGCTTATCGAGGTAAATCATCTTGTCCCCCTATTGTTATTGGAGATTACATGTTGTAGGAATATATAGTTGAAGTATACTATATATAGAACTGAACATAGTTTTGCGGCAATGTCTTTTGACTTAAGCTCGAATTTAAAGAAAGAATCGAATGTAATTACATAGGATCAGACATGAGACTTGTGTAGCATTACTTTGATGTTTATTTGTACCCGTCCGGATTAGAGGTACAACCCCCCCCCCCCCTCTAGGGAGTTGTTGGCACATTAGCGTGCCTCGATGAGGAGAGAATTACGCGATGTGCGGGAGGTCTTGCGAATTTTACGTAGAATATTCTACGTTGAGATCTAGATTTTAATAGGCGCCTTGTGGCCTCTATAAGTCAAGTACTACGATGGCGTGATCTACTTGGCTTAGGAGTAGCCAAGCGGTTTGAGGTACTTGAGCGTTTTGCTATTAGTCGATAATCGTCGCGAGGTATGTGAACCTCTTCCTATCTTTTCTAGCATGATATGTGTATAACTATGTAGTACGGTAGAGCATACGTGTGTTAAATGTATTTGATTGGTTTAAAACATAAAGTGTTATAACGGCTTTATGGGAAGTTAGTTATAACAACTTTATGTAGGTAAGAAAATGCTTTGTGGTTTTAAAAGGTAAATCGATTTGACTTATAACCGACTTGATGTGTGATAATAAAGAACTTGAAGTATTTCAAAAGAATCATTTTGAAAGAAGAGTAATATTTGGTTTTGAAAGCTTAAGAGTTATACTAGCTTTATGGGAGTTAGGTATAACGTCTTAAGGAAGATAAAAGGGATAATGTCTTCTTGATTTGGGAATGAGAACAAGTATCGAACAAACCATCTGCGGCGTTAATAAAGGAAAATGTCTTGACTAATGAATTATTATAAAAACTAGAAACCTCCATCCGCATGAAGCTAAGATAAGACAAAATGATATTACATTTTCTAGATCATGGTCGCTTTAATAAGATGGTTATAAATAAAAATAAACTGCTCACACATATGGCATATGTTACTCAATTGTTTTAAAAGAGATTAAGACATTGAACTATGAAACTTTTCTAAAATAAAGAGACTTGAGTAATTGAAATTAGGCAAACTGGAGCTTTAGAAAAAGAATGTTGTTACTTGATTGTAGAAAAAGAAGTGTTAGTTTACTTAAAAATGTGAGTCACTCTAATTTTTATACGACGGGTATCGGGTGACCTGTATAAACGGGATGGATCTCGTTAAAAGGAATTTAACGTATGTAGTACTTTAGGGTTAAAACCCGAACTTTGGCATAAAATGAAAGTACCTTGAGTTGTGTGTAACTTACCTATGCTTGTTATTGTGTAACTTGCCTATGCTTGTTATTGTGTAACTTGCCTATGCTTGTTGTTGTGTAACTTGCCTATGCTTGCTTTGATAGCCTTGGTGTGCAAGAATTGTGTTTCTATACTATCGCGTCTTTCGATGGAGGTAGGTTGACTTGTTGAGAACTTACTTGGGACGTCTGCCGTGTGACGGAGATTCCACGGGTATGCTTCCATTATTATTGTTACATGGGCATGTCTACACGATGATGGATTCGTGGACATGTGACCATTATGGTTATTTATGGCGAAGTATCGTGACTTACGGTTGTGATCGGTGCGTATCTGTTTACTTGCCCCGTCGACTCGTGGCGCGGTGGATCTGGTATAGGTTAGTGCACTTGCCACGTGTCAGCTTCGCGACGAAGTATCGTGACTTACGGTTGTGATCTGGTGCTTAGCCGATTCACTTGCCCCGTCACCACGTGGCGCGAGGAGGAGGCGGTGGAGGCTAGTGCACTTGCCACGTGTCGCCTTCGCGAGTCGGTGTTTGGATGGAGCCGTGACTTACGGTTGTGATCGGTGCGTGGCGATTCACTTGCCCCGTCGCCCGTGGCGCGGGGAGGAGGCTGGTGGAGGCTATTGCACTTGCCCGCATGTCACCATGATATGGTTGTACAATATTATTGAATGCGGTCGGATCGGTAGTTATACTTGCCGTCACGATTTTTATGACCGAGTGGGACGGTGTTCATGTATACTCCTTGGTGTTGTTATATCATAGACTGCCGGCAGTGAGGAAGGAATTCCACGGGCACGAGTGATGATTTGGAGGGCGTGAGCCCCTGACTTGTTATGACTGGTTATATGTTGTGTACTGTAGTTTGGTTATCATATATGTCTCCTGCTTTTTATAGACTATTATGATTTCATTTACAGTATTTTCAGTTTCACATACTTGGTACCTGTTGTCTTGACCTCGCCGGCCGCGTTCATCTGCAGTAGAGGTACATCGGTTGTCGATCCCCGCTTATAGGATCACATTTCGTATTGGGAAGCTCTGTTCCTTGGAGGCTTATCTTTTGGTATGTTACCCTCAGTGCAGGTTCTTATACATTCGTGGTATGGCGGGGCCTGTCCGTCATAGTTGTTGTAAAAATCTTAGAGTGCATGCCTTGTTGTGGGCAGGGTTGTAAGGATTGTAACTGTTCAAAGGTCGATATATATATATATGCTGAAAGGCAACCATTTTGGTTGGCCTATTTTCTTTTATCTTGATCCATATCTATTTGTATGTTTTTATTTCCGCTGGTTTTTCTCTGATGTTGTATCACTAGGGTGCCCGGGGTAAGGCACCAGTCACGGGCCCGGGTTCGGGTCGTGACAGTAGTCTTTTCCGCAATAGGGTGATCCTCAGTGACCTCCTATTTATCTACACAACCTATCTCTCCAAATTCTTCAACAACTTGTTGTGGTTCAGGTTCCACAATCTGCTCACCATTCTTCGTAACTGAGTCACTTGGTGGACTTTCTTGAGGTGTAATGTTTACCCTGTCCATCAGTTGCCTGATTTGTGGTTCCCAATTCAGAATATGTTCCATTGGAGTTTCCAAGTTCTGAAAAGAGGGTCTTACTGTTACACCCCGTAAATTCAAGAGAATAAGATAAGAACGTCCAAAAAGAAATAAGGTATGAAATTTGGAAAGATAAGTTGGCTAATGTTGTAGGCAGATTTTTAGTCAACTTTGGAGCGGTATATCTCCTAGTTCTTTAGGAGTTTATAGGTGTTTCAAAAGCCTAGCATGGAGTTCGTTGAGTGAAGTTTCCAACACAACAAACCGCTCATCAATAGGACATCGGTGTAGAAAGTTATGGACGTTAGAAGTTCGATTGACGAAGGAGAAAGACAGCTTCAGTCAGGCGCCACTGCGCCGGTAGCAGGGCCGCGACGCCGAGGCGGGATTTTTCGCGAAAAAGGGGGGAAAATCAGAAGATATTTTTGTAAAGGACTATGGGGGGTGATAAGTGTCCCTCCCATCTTTTTGACCAAGAGGAGGTCTTATTTATTGACCAAGTCTTGAAGACTTGGTCATTTTTCAAAGAAGCACCCTTAAAAATTCCTCTCCCTTCTCTCTAAAAATTCAAGGAAAACCAAGGCCTAGTAAATTTTTTGGAAAGGCGGCAAGAAGATAAAGTGTTGGTAAACTTGTAGAAAGCTCGCGTGGATGAGTTTGATGAGAAAAGGAGTTGCGGAAAAAGGGCTATAGTGGGCACAAATCCTAAAGGTAAAATTCCCTCTCCTCTTGGAAGTAAACTATGATATATATATAATAGTCGATTTTGACCATGTGAATATTACATTGAAGTTGATAAGTGTTTTAGAGTATTGGGAACCTAAATCCGAACACGGGCTTATTGGCCATTAAAAGTACGATACAAATGAAACGATAGTTATAATTGTCGCATGTTAGCTAAATGAGAGTTACAGTCGTTGAAATTAGTTGTGACTATATAACATGCGAGAACGACATTATGGATTAAAAAGGAAATTGGAAAAAAGTTTATTGTGGTTGTACTTTGTAGTCGAAATGACATGTAATATTGGATTGTTTCATATGAATTGTGGGGCAGAATTTTATACGTCCTGTAAGGCGTATAATCCCCTTTGATTGGTTAATGTGTTTAGCCTTAAATGTGGCGTGTTTGGTTATTGAATTCGGGCCTTGAAAAAGGTGGAAAAGTATATAGAAACAAAGGAAGTGCTGTCCAATTTCCCGTAGAATAAATGACTTTACAATTAGAATATTCTACGTTGAAGCTAGAGGCTAATAAACGTATTATGGTCATTATAGGTTGACATACTACGGGCGGCGTATTGGGCTTGGCAAGTGGATTGAGCCGAAGAGGTATGTGGAACTTTCCTATCTCTTGAGCATGAATAGTTGTAAATATATAGTACGGTAGACGTACGAGATTTTGACGAATCTAGTCCATTTGATATCCTTGGCTTATCTTAGGAATGTCCAAGTTGGTTGAGTTAGGGAATTAGCTCACTGGTTTAAAGATACTAAGGATATCTTAGTTCTAAAGGTTAAGAGACTTAAAGTATTTTGAAAGTATGTGATACTTGTTTTGTTTGGAAGGTTTAAGTCTCTTGGTTATAAAGAAGAATGTAAGTATCTAAGGTATAAAGCTAGTATAACGGCTTTATGGGGAGTCGGTTATAATAGCTTTATGGAAAGTTAAAAGAGTGGTTTACTCTAAGTAATGTAAGCAATGATAAATGACTTGAAATAATGAAAGGCAAATTTATTTGAAGGCATCAATTGCTTTAGGTTTTAAAAGAAGGAAGTCACTTGATTTAGAGGTCTCTAAATGTATTTCAAAAAAAAGTAGTGTGACTTGTCTTAAAAAGTAGATATGACTTGATACTACGGTTATTAATATCTTGGAAGTTTTATACGAAAAAGAGTCATTATAAAAGAGTAGAAGTACGTAGTACTTTGGGTTAAATTCCCGGATTTTTATAAAGACATGCTAGTGCCTTAAGTAAACTAAAATGAGAGTGTATATGAACAAAGCTAATAAGAAGTTAGGGGATCTCTTAACTTGCTTATGTATGTATGATATGCCGGTGGTACTTATGTTATGTATGATAAGCCGGTAGTGCTTATGTTACGTATGATAGCCGGTTGTGCTAGGTTATGTATTCTTACGGGGTAGACCCCGGGTTACTACTTATTCCATGGAATTGCTACCCATGATGCGAGTGCGGCGTTTGTACTCATTGCGGGCCCATAGGGCCCATGCGGGTGAAATAGTCCTATGCGGGTGAAATAGTCCCATGCGAGGCGGATGACCTCATTGCGGGTCCACAGGACCTATGCGGGTGAAATAGTCCCAGGAGTAGGATTGCTTAATGATACTACGGGCGGGTGACCCTACTTTGATCATGAGCCTCCTATTTTTATGCAGTAAAGTATACACTTGTTTACTCTCATTGTTAGTAAGACACAGTGTACTGTAATTTGATTATCATACATGTCTCCATCTTTATTTTAGACTTATGAGGTAAATTGCAGTATTTTCCAGTTTTACATACTTGGTACATATTGTGTAATGACCCCCTTTCCTGGCCATGCGTCACGCCGCAGGGGTAAGCAGGTGGTGGATCCTCATTCTTAGGATCACTGATCAGGTGTCCGAAGCTCCATTTTCTCCGGAGGCTTGTCTTTTGATACGGTTTCCCTGATGTTGTAGATATATGTACATTCAGGGGTATGACGGGGCCCTATCCCGTCACCGTTGTTATTCTTAGAGGTCTGTAGTTATATTTGTGGATTGGGTTTTAAGAACAGAGATGTACTAGCTTATTTTGGATTATTGTATGTTTTACGGAAGGTGGCCTTATCAGCTAGCCTGTTGTTGTTTATTGTCTAAGTATTTTTATGTGTTGTGTATGTTCCACTCCTATTCTCTGATGTATACCTGAAAGGGGTGCCCAGGTAGAGCACCAGTCGCGGGCCCGGGGTCGGGTCGTGACACTTACTTCCACCATGAATTGAGTTTGGACGGTTATGAGTGCCAACAATGCTGCTCTTAATTCGTCTGGCTCATCGGATGGGGCCTGAATCTGTGGCTGTTGAAATTGCCCTTGAGGATTCTGGCACTGGGTGAGCCCGAGTAAGGCTTTCTACAGCTCATTTCGATCTTTCTGTTGAGCCTGTGGGTTAACTTGCTGTTGATGATACTGTTGTTGTGGATAATAGTCGTAGTACTGCTGCCCCTGATAGTAGTAGTAGTCCATGTGCCTTTTTATTTTTATTTTTTTACCTACAAAATAAGAAAAACAACAAAAACTGATAACAAGATGCTCGCTTGGAGCAACCAAATTAGAAATAAGAATAGATAAATCGATATTGAAAGTACGGCAGTCCCCGACAACGACGCCAAAAACTTGTTAGCGATTTTCCACACGCTTAACGCAAGTGTACGTATCGTTAAAAGTAATATAGTCTAGGTAAGACCGAATATCGTCCTCAGAGACTGGTTTTCAAGTACCGATTATCTACGCTTTAGTTTCTATTTGGTGAACGTTAATTTGTTGGATTTTTTAGACTAATAATTAAAACTAATGCAGGAAATAAACTAAAGATAAAAATACTTTGATTTAAATAAGTTATGATGGAGAATTAGGGCTTCCAAGATCATCAACTATCCACTCTATTCAATTCTAAATACAACTAGATTGACTTCTTCTTCTACGTTAAGATAGCAGTTAACTAATCTGTCTTATATTCCGGTTAGGATATATAATCACTCAACCCCAGTGCAGAACTCTTCTATATTTCTATGATAGGATTTACCACATAGGAGGATTATGAATAATAACCTATAATGCTACACAAGTATCGGGGTACTTTCGTCTGCGATTTTAACCTATGTCTATTCAATTACAGCATATCCAAATCTCTCCTCTCGGTTCTTGATTCGAAATCATATAGATTATGATAATTAATGACCAGTTAACTATCAAACATTCATAACAAATATTGAATAAATCTTAATCAAGTAAAGAAGAAATCAACTAATGTATTAATTCATAAATAAGAGTTTCAAGCAAATCATAAGGAAAGCCTTAATAAAGTAATTAGCTCCTAGCCATAGTCACGCTAAGAACTAATACAATCTCCAACATGAACTGAAATAAAACAAAGAAAAAGAGAAAGAAAAATACTCAGAACTAGCCTCCAAGCCTTCTAGCCTGCAAGAGTTGTGTTGTGGAGTATTTACAAGATGGAATAAGGTAGAATGGTGGTATATAGGATCAGCAGGGTTTAGGGATTATATAGGTAGGAAAAGTTATCCCTTTCGGACCCTGAAAACGTGTCAAATTCGGCCCAAAAACTCAAAAATCCCGCGTCGGTGCTGCCCCCTGCAGACTGGCGCCATGGCGCCAAAATTACTGAAGATTTGGCTCACGGAGGTTGGGGCGTCGCGACTCCTGTAGCATATTTCGGGCGATTTTTCGTTTATTCGTCCGGGCTTCGTCTGATTTCTTCTATACTTCCCGAGACTTTTAGGCTTCATTTATTGGCCCTTTAAGTGTGCAATTCCACCTCAAATAAGCTACTTTTTTGTTACTTGATCCAGTCCATAGAGAAGCATTGCTATAGCTACTTGATCCAGTCCATAGAGTCTTCGTTTGTTTTTGTTTTTATTTTTGCTTTACTCGGGACGAGTAAAGGTTAAGTTTGGGGGTTTGTTAGACATATTTTATATACACTTTTTGAGTCATTTTTAGTTAGTATTTTACTCATTTTGTTGGGGCTTAGTATAGTATTAGAGTCGGGTACATGATATGAAAGCCGGTAAAGGAAAAGGAGAGTCGGGTGCGAGGGTAAAGGAAAAGGAAAGTCGCCGGATTCTCAGGCGAGAATCTCGGTGACTGTGAGGTGGGTGTTGCGGCTACTGAAGGGCTTAGGGTTCGTGAGGGAGATGATGAAGTGAGGGTGAGGGCTTTCTGTGGGCTCTGCGGGTTGCGGACGTAATGGATTTAAGGTGTGGGGCGGGTTGGGCTTTGCGGGTTGCGGACGATTGGGCCAGGCGGAAGTGGGCTGGGCGAAATGATGGGTAGTTAGTATTAAATTAGTTAGTTTAATTAGGCTTTTAATTAGGTAGAGTTTTAAGTTTTAGGCTAGTTAATTAATTAGCTAATTAATTCTAGGCAAGTGTATTAATTAATTAGTGATAACTTAAATTAACAAATGTGATTAAATTGTTTAGGTGCTTCCTTAATCTAATTGTTATAATAAATGCGGGCGTGCTATTTAATTAATGCTTAATACTTTAGAATGCGACGCTATTATTTAAAATCTTATTATTGTGCATTATTGCGAAGTTAAATTAAAATTGCATTGAGTTTAGATTAAATTGTTTAAATGCTAAATGCAAGTATGATATTTAGGAATTGTTTAAAGCTTTTATAAATGCGACGCTATTAAATGCATGTATTAGATCAAAATTGATTTTAAATTACGAATGATTATTAATAAATGCGGCTATGCTACCTGACGCGACGTTATTGCTAAATTATTTATTTTATGCATTTATTAATTATTTAAGAATTACGACAGAGCTTACAATTAATAAATGCGGCGCGAGACTCTAAGTGCTTGAAACTCTACGTAAGATGCGATGCCATTATTAAATTAATTATTTATGCCTGTATTTATGTTTTATTTGCTGCATTTTATTGAAAAAATCCTAAAAATTATTTTACAAAATTAGTGTAATTTTATAGTTAATGACTGGACGGGAGGGTCAAAATTGGGTGTCAACAGCTGTCCCTCTTTGTATGGAGATGATGGAAGAATCTTCGGACAAAGACGTTGACTCATAGCCAATTTTGTCTCGATCTTCAGAATTGCAAAAATGCTGGGCAGGTAGACAAGGCTGACGCAAAAATCAAAATCTGTCCCAGTGTCGAGTTATGACGACACTGGGTTACCATGGTCAAAACACCAAGGCGGGCTAACGCGGACTCAAAGCTGTCCCAGTGTCGAGTTATGATGACACTGGGCTATGGTGCAAAAAGTAAAAGAATATAACTGGCTTGAACCTGAAGTGTACTGCTATGGCTTGTGGTGCTGGGTTCTACGGTGATGTGGAGCGAGTGGACCGACGCTTGAGGCCGCTTCTGCCAATCGTTGGGAAGGTTGGCCCCCAACAAATTGCCCCGGTTCGCTGTAAGAGAAAATCCACGTTGTGCTCTCGCCGCATGCTAAGACTTGAACAAACGGTTAGTGCATAAGCATAAGGCGAAAAATGATGATGTATAATTTTAAAAGTAATGCAACCGTGAGTAAAAAGGTTATCCCGCAAAGTGTGATCACTTGTGTTGATGCGATGTTGCGAATGGCTGTGATTTTCGTCCTTGCACAGACGTGTTGCGATTGTGAACGCGGGTATGTTGTCCTTGCTGCAATTGCCCCCTGTAGACTAAAGCTCAAGAAAGAGTTAGTGCATAACTGTTAAGACAGAATAATAAAGCATGAATGAGAAAAAATGCAATTTTGAGAGCAGAAAGTCGCCCCGTAGATGCGATATCGATGATGGCGCTGCGGACTTCTTTGTCCGATAACATCGCTCGGACGCGTGTTGCCGGCTGGCGTCGTTGCGTAGACTTGATGTCCGATAACGCCGCTGTTCGACGTTGCCGCCGGGCGCTGCCGTAGACTTCTTTGGCCGATAACGCCGCCGCTCGACGTTCTGCCGGGCGTCGCTGGCGACTTGCGGCCGATAACGCCGTCGTTCGGACGCTGGCCGGGCGCTGGCGCAGACTTGCTACGCCGATAACGCCGTCGTTCGGACGTGCCTTTGCCGGGCGTTGTCGCATAGACTTGATGGCCGATAACGCCGTTGCTCGACGTGTTGCCGGGCGCCGCTGCAGACTTCTTTGCGGCCGATAACGCCGCCGTCGACGTGCCGCCGGGCGTCGCTGGCGTAGACTTCGCGGCCGATAACGCCGCGTCGGACGCCGTTCCGGGCGCCGCTGGCGACTTTGCTGCGGCCGATAACGCCGCCGCTCGACGTTGCCGGGCGTCGCTGCAGACTTCTTTGGCCGATAACGCCGTCGTTCGGACGTGGCCGCCGGGCGCGTCGTTGCATAGACTTGATGATCACGTCGTTGTCTGGACGTGTTGCTGCTGCTCCTATAGAATAAATGCTCCTACAAGCTAAGCTTGAGAAAAAAACGTTAGTGTATACCTGTTTAAACAGAATGATAAATATGTGAGAAGTGCAATTTTATGGGTAGAGATGTCATCCCTGATTATGCCCGATTTATCGAGATGTTGCCCTTGCACCGCAAATCATTTAATTGTTATGATGCCTTTGTTGTGTGCGACGCGGTTGCAAGTTTGACTTTATGCCCGAGTTGACGCGCTTAGGTTTTGTTGCGAAACTCAACTTTGATTGCCGATTGTTGATGCCCTTCACCGCCGCTTCGATGCACGGACTTTGAATTTTGGGATTTTTGTCATATCTTACGTCTGCTTTGTTTCTTGCGAAGAAACTTCGCCGTATTTTCTCGCTGGCTATTGCATTTGCCGCTTTTGTTAATATGAAAAGACTGCGCCAAAGAAAATTTGTGAGTTTTGGGGGTCGATTCGATTTGACTTCGCCGCTTGTCCCTCGACATCCGCTGCGTGCGGTGCTTGGATTTGCACCGCCTGCAGTTTCCTACATTGTCCCGCTTTGAGAAGGTGTCATGCTTCTTCTTTTCGAGACCCTGCTTTGCCTATAGGAACTAAGACGAGTTTCACTGCTCCGCTCAGATGCCCTTGAATCGGTCATGTCGCTGGACCGTGCCTTTGATCTTGTGAAATATTGATGCTCTGCCATTGCTAAGTCAAATACAAATCGACCTTTGGGGGGAGATGATAAATCTTTCTAAAAATGCAACAAACGGTGTTAGCATAAAGCACATAATTTGCGGGTATGTAGCAGATATATTGCATATAGCACATTCAAACGTTTCCTAACATGCAGGGGGGGCCTCTTTATGCCAGGGGTAAGCCTAAACGTCACTTATGCGAGATTATGACGGATTTGTCCAAGTCGTCCAACTATAATGCCTTTGTTGGAAATGGCGACCAAATGACGGTGCACTTTTTCCAATTTCAGCATGTCATGATTGGGCTTGGATTTGTCTGTCATTGTCACGCTACACATAATATGCTGGTTGGTCGTTGGGTTGAGAAACCCGTCGACAAGTTTGGTGTCTTCCTAATTGTGGTGTCGATGCCAAGGACCGACCCACCTAAGGTAAATGCATGCATGCCCTAAAATAAGGGTGGTATAGCTCTATCTTAAGTTTTCTAAGATTTGGCTTTACTAGACGCAAGGTTCCCGAGCGGACAACTCGAGTGAGAAGGCTACGCGGCTGATCAGACGAACCGATCTAACTCCGCGCAGGCGCCAACTCTCCTAAAATTTGGATATTTTTTTGAAAGAAATTTGCGGGTGCGCGGAGCACACCAGCGCGTGAGTGTGTGATTGTGTGAATTTTCCAGAGTGGAAGAAATATGAGCGGAATGCCAGTTTAAGGAAAGCAGTAAAGCAAATAGCAATTAAGATGTATAAAACAAAATACAGCACGCGAAAATTAAATGCAAAAATAATGCCAAATAATAACCCTAGGTCTGTTGTGGTTAAGAACCTAAAATCCCCAGCGGAGTCGCCATTTCTGTCGCGCCCATTTTCGGCCGCGACATTCTAAAAGATAGCGAGCCCTGCTTAACAAAAAGGTTAGAAAATAAAATAATAAATGCTAAATAGTGTAAGAGGCTTAAAGTTTTAAAAATGCTAAAAGGATGCTAAAATTGCAAAAGAGTTGCTAGAATGCTAAGGGTTCGCGGAGTCGCCACCTAATTAATTGGGTGAATTAGGACACCTAAATGTTTAACTAGTTTGAAGTAAAACATTAACTCCATTTTAATGGTCTGCTAAACTTAATGAGATTCTGGGTAAGGGTTCTTTATTAATCTAGAGGGAAGGGGTTAGGCACTCTCTAAGATCCGCTAACTTGCGGTTGTCCTGCCAAACCTAGGGTAATTATTATATTTTTTAAAATGCAAAATAAAAGCTCCACCTGCTTAATAAAATGCTAAGATGTTAGAATGTCAAAATGTTTAAAAGGTGCCTTAAAGTAAAAGGTTGCTAAAGGTATTAAATGCTAGAAGGGCTCCTGCTTTAGAAAAAATGTTAGAAAAATAAATAAGATGCTAATTGTTTAAAGGAAGGCTTAAAGTATTTAAAAGGGTGCTAAAATATTAAAAGTGCTAAGAGATTAAAAATGCTAAAAAATGCTAAAGTTTTAAAACATGCTTAGAAAGCTTAAAAAGAAAGGTGTCAAAGATGCAAAAGGAGTGCTAGCATATCTAAGGTGCTAAAAGTGCTAAGAGGGGGCCAAAAGGCTAAAGATGCTTAAGAGTGCTATAGATTAATTTTAAAGGTAAATGGTGCTAAAAGTGCAAAAAGGATGCTAAATGTTAAAGAGTGCTTAAAAGGTGCTAGAAATGCTAAGATGCTACAGGTGCTTTATGGACTAATTATATGCTCATGCAAAGATTATTTACGGACTAATTGTGTATACTGCTAGCTAAATTAATCTTGCCTAACCTGCGTACAGTATTATAGATGCTTAAAGACGATTCTTGAGGGTTTAGGAAAAAATCTGTTATGAATTTTAATAAACAAAAATGTTGGTTTTATGATGCGAGTTAAATCATTTAAATTATTTTTGCAGAATTTAGACATGTCTAATAGTCCTAAAAGACAAATAAAGTAGAAGTGCGTTTCTAATTATGAATTACTTTCCACCTTATATGTTTGAAGCTTAATTGTTCCAAATATCCTAAATATTACAGAAATAGAGTAATTAAATTACAATAAACAAATAAATAAATGAAATGCAAGTAAAGAGAGAGAATGGGATTTAAGAATGCTCTTTACGACGGATGACGACGTCCTATTTGTTTTTCTAGGAATTCCTGAAGCGGGAATGCGAACGCGGATGCGGGTTGCCATTTGAAATGACTTGCGATGAGTCTCGCCGTGAGACTCTTTATTTTGCTCCGATGCGTGCCATGTAAAAATAAAGAAAAGATAAGGATTAGTAAACATTCCAAATAGTGAACATGTGCATATCTTAGCTAACATTTAATTAGATCAGTCCCTAAAACTAACAGGACTTGAACAAAACAGAGAGGGCAAAAATTGATACACAGTAATACACATTTAGCTTCAGCCTGCAGATGCAGGCAGGGGCAAAACAGAGAGGAGACAGACCATCTGCTGCACCAGTCGGCAAACAGGGCCAGCAGATAGAGAAATACAGGGAGATCGACCCACAGAGCAAAATTTCATGGTTCAAATTGTGATGTACTTGAATGCTAACTGTCAGATGCATATGGCATAGAGTAGCTCACAATTTCTTTCTGTATATACTATGGCAGCAACAAGAGATGCCGACAGTTAAAACAGCACACAATGACACATGGTAACATATAGAGAAAGGTAGGGGATAGACATAAGACATATGTGTGCAACATTTTCAGTTTCAAAGAGGGGCCAACTTAGGCGCAGGTTTACGAATGCAAGTATTCAAGACTACATCTAAAAGTGTGCTTAAGCAACTGATAGGAAAATGCTTAACATGGACAATTTAGAAGCCAAGATACAATGAACTCATGTTTATAGTAGACAAATTAGACATATATGTGCAACATCCCATACCAAATATGAACTGGACATGTTTAGATCTGACGAGAAAGGAGGAGAATTACAAGACACCTTAATGCATAAACATACAAGTAATACTATACCAGAATCGACACATTTGGTCCTAAGCCAAGGCAGGGACAGGGACAAGTAAACTGATGGGCTAACATGAGAAACAGTCGAGATACATACTATAATTGATTAACGAGTTTCGGAAGTGTGATCCAGAGAACCAAGTAAGCAAACAGGAACATTTTGAAGACAGAATCAAACGCAGCATACAAAAGAGGAAGTGGTATTCCCTACTTGTACTACACCATTTTCGAGACACAATAGGTTTCACAAATAGATTCGAAGATAAGGCAAAATAGACATTGAAACTACTATACAATCACATATTGAACCTATTAGCTTAAATCGGTATCAATCGAGTATAAGATAACCTTCCCAACTTATTTTTGATCAAAATCGAGACCATATCTACTGCTTAAACAAACAAGAACAACCTATACAGTATTAAAAGTACTTTAAACTAGGTATTTAAGTTAACTAGATGATTTGTATATGAACAGACTTAACACGACCAGCGTTTGTCCAGTTAAGCATATACAACTAATCTAATAACGAACAACGACATTAAGCACAATTAAACAAAACATGATATACCGATAGTCACTAATCTTAACTAAACATAGTTAGTCAGCCACATAGCACATAATTTAACTGAAATAAGATCGCAAGGAGTAGGATTAAGAGGACGAATTTACCTTCTCCGGGCAGCGACCCAGGGCAGCGTATCAAGTCGTCGGTCCAATCGACGGGTTATTGCGATGCGATTGAAAGGGTAAGGTTTGTTGTTGCTGATTTTTGACTGGAATTGAAGTAAGGAGATTTGAACTACCTATTCGTGCTATGCTAATGGTCTGGGTGATGACTGCTGCTAGGGTGTCGATGCTATACGAGTATGCCCTATTGTGCTCCGCTTTACTGCGCTCGACCCTTCGATCGACCTATCTTAGACTCCCGATTCAATTTCGAGCCCTATTGCTATGTCTTGCCACGTGGTTCTTTAACCGCCGCTAAGGGGTTCGATGCTATCCCCTAAAACCATCGCTTTGCGTGCGTATAAACTCGTATTTATAGCCCTAACTCGTGTTCGAATTTGTAAGCTATTGACGCGATTTTGTGGGTGATTCGCGGATGATTTGGTGCGATTTGGAGCAAAGTTATGGTAAGGTAAATGATTGACACGATTTGGGCAAGATTTTGTCCGTTCGTGTTATGGTAAGGGCGAGCTAGTGGGTGCGAGGTAAAGGAAAGTCGCCGGATTCTCGCGAGAATCTCGCGGCTGAGGTGGGTGTTGCGCATCTTGAAGCGGCTTAGGGTTCGTGAGGAGATGATGAAGTGAGGTGAGGGCTTTCTGGGCTCTGCGGGTTGCGACGTAATGGATTTAAGGTGTGGGCGGGTTGGGCTTTGCGGGTTGCGGACGATTGGGCACGGAAGTGGTGGCGAAATGATGGGTAGTTAGTATTAAATTAGTTAGTTTAATTAGGCTTTTAATTAGGTAGAGTTTTAAGTTTTAGGCTAGTTAATTAATTAGCTAATTAATTCTAGGCAAGTGTATTAATTAATTAGTGATAACTTAAATTAACAAATGTGATTAAATTGTTTAGGTGCTTCCTTAATCTAATTGTTATAATAAATGCGCGCATATTTAATTAATGCTTAATACTTTAGAATGCGACGCTATTATTTAAAATCTTATTATTGTGCATTATTATGGTTAAATTAAAATTGCATTGAGTTTAGATTAAATTGTTTAAATGCTAAATGCAAGTATGATATTTAGGAATTGTTTAAAGCTTTTATAAATGCGACGCTATTAAATGCATGTATTAGATCAAAATTGATTTTAAATTACGAATGATTATTAATAAATGCGGCTATGCTACCTGACGCGACGTTATTGCTAAATTATTTATTTTATGCATTTATTAATTATTTAAGAATTACGACAGAGCTTACAATTAATAAATGCGGCGCGAGACTCTAAGTGCTTGAAACTCTACGTAAGATGCGATGCCATTATTAAATTAATTATTTATGCCTGTATTTATGTTTTATTTGTTGCATTTTATTGAAAAAATCCTAAAAATTATTTTACAAAATTAGTGTAATTTTATAGTTAATGACTGGACGGGAGGGTCAAAATTGGGTGTCAACAACTACAACATGCTTGATCCATAACAAAAAAAAAGACTAAAAAACATACAAAACAACACAAAGACAAATAAAAAAGACTCAAAAAAATAAAATAAAATAAGACACCCCAAACTTAATCGACACATTGTCCCCAATGTGTGAAGACTAAAAAAAATAAAGAGACAACTTACTGACACAACACAACGGTCATAATGGAGGTTTGGGAGGAATTTCTGGGAATTGCACAGTTTTGGGACTTTCTGAATTTCTAGTGCCGCGACCTTGCATGTTGGCGCCGCGGCGCTGCTGCCAATTTTTCCATCAGCGTTTTTGTCCCTTTTTCCTCAGAGTTAGCTTCTAGTCCATCTGTCATCCAACAACACAAGACACAAACCCAAGATCGTGAGTCTGTTCCAGATAAAATAAAACAAACTAAAAACAGAAAATCAAACTAACATAATTAAAAACCTTGGGACGCAGTTAACCTTTACTAGTGCCCGATGGATCCTTCTGCGAACTGCTTGCAATCCGCATAGTCATTGTTGTAGGTGTCACTTCAACTACAACCATCTTTCCAAACAAGGGCTTCAGATGTAAGATTATCCCCTATTAACACAAGGCAGACTTGTCTTCAAGGCTCTCTATAATGTAGGGATCAGTGAAATTCCTTCATCTTTCAAATTTTGGGGGTGCCCTTGAGGGTATGAACTTTCTGTTTGAGGGTCAGCAATGACCTTTGGTGTAGTCTTTTCTGCAATAGGGTGGTCCTCAGTGACCTCTTCTTTATCTACGCCAACTATCTCTCCAAATTCTTCAACAGCTTGTTGTGGTTCAGGTTCCACAATCTGCTCACCATTCCTCGTAACTGGGTCACTTGGTGGACTTTCTTGAGGTGTAATGGTTACCTTGTCCATCAGTTGCCCGATTTGTGGTTCCCAATTCAGAATTTGTTCCATTGGAGTTTCCAAGTTCTGAAAAGAGGGTCTTACTTCCACCATGAATTGAGTTTGGACGGTTGTGAGTGCCAATAATGCTGCTCTTAATTCGTCTGGCTCCTCGGATGGGGCCTGAATCTGTGGCTGTTGAAATTGCCCTTGAGGATTCTGGCACTGGGTGATCCTGAGTAAGACTTCCTGCAGCTCATTTCGATCTTTCTGTGGAGCCTGTAGGTTAACTTGCTATTGATGATACTGCTGCTGTGGATATTAGTCGTAGTACTGCTTCCCCTGATAGCAGTAGTAGTCCATGTGCCCTTTTTTTTACCTACAAAATAAGAAAAACAACAAAAAATGATAACAAGATGCTCACTTGGAGCAACCAAATTAGAAATAAGAATAGATAAATCGATATTGAAAGTACGACAGTCCCCGACAACGGCGCCAAAAACTTGTTAGCGATTTTCCACATGCTTAACGCAAGTGTACGTATCGTTACAAGTAATATAGTCTAGGTAAGACCGAATATCGTCCTCAGAGACTGGTTTTCAAGTACCGATTATATAGTTGGGTACATGATATGTTAGCCCCAGAAAATTGCGTACCTCTGTAGGAGTCGTAGGTCTGGGCCAAGTCTTAACTGCCTTAATCTTCTGGGTATCTGCCCGAATACCATCAGCTCCAATAATATGCCCGAATACCATCAGCTCCAATAATATGCCCTAAGAATGCCACTGAGGCCAACCATAATTCACGCTTAGAAAACTTAGCATACAACTTCCGGTGCTGGAGGACCCCAAGTACTATCCTCAAATGGTCTGCATGCTCCTGCTCTGGACGAGAATAAACTAGGATGTCATCAATGAATACTATAACAAACGTATCCAGGAATGGCTTGAACACCTGGTTCATTAACTCTATAAACACTGCTGGAGCATTGGTCAACCCAAAAGACATAACCCTAAACTCAAAATGCCCGTATCGGGTTCTGAATGCTGTCTTTGGGATATCTGTCTCTCTTACCCGCACATGATGATAACCGTGCAGGTCTATCTTTGAGCAACACTTACCACCCTGCAACTGGTCAAACAAATCATCAATCCTGGGGAGGGGATACCTGTTCTTAATGGTTACCTTATTCAGCTGCCTATAGTCAATACACATCCGCAGCGATCCATCTTTCTTCTTCACAAATAATACCAGTGCTCCCCAAGGATATGTACTAGGCTTAATGAAGTCTTTTTCCAATAAGTCTCTCAACTGCTCTTTCAACTCCTTCAGCTCTGCAGGTGCCATTTGTTAGCGATTTTCCACACGCTTAACGCAAGTGTACGTATCGTTACAAGTAATATAGTCTAGGTAAGACCGAATATCGTACTCAGACTGATTTTCAAGTACCGATTATCTACGCTTTAGTTTCTATTTGGTGAACGTTAATTTGTTGGATTTTTTTGACTAATAATTAAAACTAATGCAGGAAATAAACTAAAGATAAAAATACTTTAATTTAAATCAGTTATGATGGAGAATTATGGCTTCCAAGATCATCAACTATCCACTATATTCAATTCTTAATACAACTAGAATGACCTATTCTTCTACGTTAAGATAGCGGTTAACTAATCTGTCTTATATTCCGGTTAGGATATATAATCACTCAACCCCAGTACAGAACCTTTCTATATTTCTATGATAGGATTTACCACATAGGAGGATTATGAACAATAACCTATAATACTACACAAGTATTGGGGTACTTTCATCCGCGATTTTAACCTATGTCTATTCAATTACATAATATCCAAATCTCTCCTCTCGGTTCTTGATTCGAAATCATATAGATTATGATAATTAATACCCAGTTAACTATCAAACATTCATAACAAATATTGAATAAATCTTAATCAAGTGAAGAAGAAATAAACTAATGTATTAATTCATAAATAAGCCTTTCAAGCGAATAACAAGGAAATCCTTAATAAAGTAATTAGCTCCTAGCCATAGTCACGCTAAGAACTAATACAATCTCCAACATGAACTGAAATAAAACAAAGAAAAAGAGAAAGAAAAATACTCAGAACTAGCCTCCAAGCCTTCTAGCCTGAAAGAGTTGTGTTGTGGAGTATTTACAAGATGGAATAAGGTAGAATGGTGGTATATAGGATCAGCAGGGTTTAAGGATTATATAGGTAGGAAAAGTTGTCCCTTTCGGACCCTGAAAACGTGTCAAATTCGGCCCAGAAACTCAAAAATTCCGCGTCGGTGCCGCGGCCCTGCAGACTGGCGCCACGACGCCAAAATTATTGAAGATTTGGTTTACGGAGGTTGGGGTGCCGCGGCCCTGCTGGGCTCGTGCCGCGGCGCCTGTAGCTTATTTCGGGCGATTTTTCGTTTATTCGTCTTTTCTTCGTCCGTGCTACGTCTGATTTCTTCTATACTTCCCGAGACTTCTTAGGCTTAATTTATTGGCCCTTTAAGTGTGCAATTCCACCTCAAATAAGCTCATTTTTTTTTTTTTTGACATTTCTCCATTTTTGACCGCTGTGACATAAAAGAAAGAAAAACGACCCTAATACTATACTATACTAAATACCAACAAAATGAGTAAAATACTAACTAAAAATGGCTCAAAAAGTGTATATAAAATATGCCTAACACCATTCTATAAGGATGAATAGATATCGGTTGGGTATTTGGGAGTACATCGATAGTGAACTCTATCTCCCGCTCTGGAGGAAGACCTGGGAGATCATCTGGGAATACGTCTGGGAATTCATTAACCACCTGAACTGACTGAAGAGCCGGTACCTCGGCTTTCATATCATGTACCCGAACCAAGTGGTAAATATACCCTTTTCTAACCACTCTTCTTGCCTTGAGGTATGAAATAAACCTACCCCTCGGCGACACTGTATTCCCTTTCCACTCTAAAACCGGTTCGCCTAGAAACTGGAATCGAACCAACTTCCCTATACAATCAACATTGGCATAACAAGAAGCCAACCACTCCATACCCATAATGACATCAAACTCCGTCATGTCTAGCTCTATCAAGTCTGCTATAGTACGACGACTACGTATAACCAACGAACAATTCTTATACACCTACTTAGCTATGACCGAATCTCCTACCGATGTAGCTACCTCAAAAGGTTCTATCGACTCAGGTTCTATTCCATTTTTAGCAACAAGGGGAGATATATATGATAAAGTAGAACCCAGATCTATCAATGCATAAACGTCATAGAAAAAGATCAATAATATACCTGTGACAACATCCGATGATGCCTCTTGGTCGTGTCTACTGGCCAAAGTATAAATACGGTTCGAAGGACTGCCAGAACTAGAAACTCCACCACGACCTCTACCACGGCCTACTGGTCTGTGAACGTCTTGCCCTGCAGGGCGCATAGCGATAGTAGACGATGAACCATCAACTGATCCAGCAAGCTTAGTCATACCACCTGTACCACCTCTGGAAGGACAATCTCTCATCTTAAGGCATTGACGGCCGCAAGAAAAACATGCACCGGTACCAGAAACGGCATCCCCCAACATGGGACTTACCAAACTGAGGACTCCGAGGTAAAGGTGGCCTCGACTAGCTAGAACCCCTGTATATATACGAACTCAAGCCCCGAGCTCAACAGCCTCCCGAATACCCGCGCGATCGAATCCCTACCAGATCGCGGGGTGCACTCTGTGCTGGCTTGGAAGGATATCGCACCTGCTGCTGAGGCTGCCCGCCTCGAAACTCACCAAAATGTCCCGTCGACCTAGGCCTCTTATGCTGGCCCCTGTCATGGTCTCTGTCGGGCTGACTCCCTCTGTGTCGGTCCTCTACCCCTTGGGCGTAGGCATGTACTCGGGTAATGTCCATACCTGGCTGAAGAGCCATTGCCATTCATCCATCAATCAAGTAGCAGTCTAGTCCCATCACATAGCGATGAACTCTATCCGCCATATCCACCACAATGGTAGGCGCATACCTAGTCAATAAATCAAACTCAAGGATATACTCTCTAATGCTCCTACCCCCTGTCTCAACTGTAGGAATCTGTCAACTCTAGCTCTCCTCATCTCTGGAGGCAAGAAGTGACCAAGGAATGCCTCTGTAAACTCATCCCATGTAGCTGGAGGAACATCCTCTCCCCTAGACAACTCCCAAGACTCATACCAGTTAGTAGCTATATCATGCAACCGGTATGAAGCCAAGTTAACCGACTCAGTATCTGAAGTATTTATTACCCTCAGTGTGCGCTGCATCTGTCGGATGAACTCCGGATCATCCTCGGGCTGTGACCCGAAAAACTCTGGAGGGTTACAGTTCAAGAAATCGCGAACCCTCAAACTGTCAGAGCTAGGATCAACTCGTCCCCGCTCGCGTTCGCCTACCACAATCTAGTCGCAAGACTGCTGATATCTCATGGCCCTATCCTCTGCCCTTGGCTGAAGAATTGGAGGCTCAAGTATCGGGGACTCTGTAGCTGCTCTAAGCTACTCTGGTGATGGCGGTGTAACTTAACTCGCCGACTGGCGCACAATCTCAGGCATAGATTGAGCATGTGCCCTAGTAACTCTATGAGTCTGACTAGTAGCTCCTGCTACTGACTTGTCCTTCTGGGCCACTGTTGCCCTCTTCGGAGGCATAACTGAAACACAATAATACGTTAGAAAGGGGAATTCTCCTAATAACACAGCTCTATCACACGATCTACGAGATGAAAGAATAGAAACCAATCCTAAATAGACTATAGCCTTCTGTTTATAGGTGTGGTGCACAACACACCGATAATCAAGACTCTACTGCACACGGTCTGTAGACATTCCGAGAACTAACTGCTCTGATACTACCTTTGTCACGCTCCGAGCCGACAGTTAATATCGTGTCACGACACCCCAAGCTCGCGATCGTGCCCTCATACGGGCACCCCTTTCAGGTATACATCAGAGAATAGCAGCGTAACATACACAACTCATAAAAATACTTAGACATTAAACATCAACAGGCTAGCCGATAAGGCCACCTTTCATACATATACATGATACAAAATAAAACAGTACATCTCTGTTCTTACAACCCAATCCACAAATATGACTACAAACCTCTAAGAATAACAACTGTGGCGGGACAGGGCCCCGCTGTTATACCCCGTAGTTCCGGAGTATGTATGTGAGGACGTACGTAAGAATGTATACGCCCTAATTAGGGTAAGAATGAAAGAATTGTTTTCCGACGGAAATTATTCCGAACCTTGTGAAGGAAATTTTACGTTTTCAATATTTTTACGATTATGGAATTTTTCCGAGAGATAAAATATTTTGGACCAATAGGAGGGCGACATGTGTCACCCCAAGAGCCATGTTGGACGATTTTTTCAAGACTAGTGGGCAAGACAAGTGGCCAAAAGTCTTGCATGGCATTGCATGGCTTAAGTTGGACGGTTTTTTGCAATTAGTGGGCAAGTCAAATGGTCAAAGTCTTGCATGGCTTTTGTAGGACAAGTGGAGAAAAGAACCTACACAAACAATCTCTACCATACACATGTTTCAATCCTAACCCTTGGTTGTACTATATAAACCCCTTTAGTTGATGAAAATCTTCCACACTTAGTATATTTCAAGACTTGAAAATATTTCCCTCTCCCTCCTTCTTATTTTGCTCTCGTCAATTGCTCCCTCCCCTACCCAAATGTTGTCCAAAAATTCTTAAACTTATAAGTGTTCTTCCTTAATGTATTAGGAAGATTATTAACCAAGAGTTAGACAAGATTTCACACCCCTAGCCTCAAAAACACCCCTTGGCCGAGAGCATGCAACAATGGAACTTTAGTGTTCTTCACTTTTTGGAGTTAATTCTTGAATAGAAGTTGGTTAGGAACTTCTAAAGGTGACTTGTGGTGGTTTGGAACACAAAGATTTGGAGCTAAGACTTGCTTTGGAACGACTTTAAGTTCTTGGATATTTTTGGGCTATATTGAGGTAATGAACCTTAAACTCTTTGTGAAGTTGATTATTATGTATATTGGATATTATACATATATTGGAAGTATATTATGAAGTATGAGACATAAAGAAAGATTTGGATCTTGTTAAGATGTTAAAAGGAGAATTGACATATTAGCCATTAAAATGGTAAAAATGTATCCATTACTTACTAAGAAGTTAACAACAAAGGAACTATAACTTATATAAAGATTGAAATATAAGTTGAAGGACTAATGAAGTAATTGGATAAGTAAAATTGTAAAAGTTGGTCAAGGACCCCAACTTAAGGACCGTATCTACTTTGGACCGTATCTACTTTGGACTGTATTTACTTTGGATTGTATTTACTTTGGACCGTATTTACATTGTTGTTATGAAGGAGAGATTGTTAATCGCGTTCCGTTTGGGCATGTTATCCCCTTCTTTAATTATTGTTGTTATGAAGGAGAGATTGTTAATCGCGTTCCATTTGGGCGTGTTATCCCCTTCTTTAATTATTGTTGTTATGAAGGAGAGATTGTTAATCGCGTTTCGTTTGGGCGTGTTATCCCCTTCCTTAATTATTGTTGTTATGAAGGAGAGATTGTTAATCGCGTTCCGTTTGGGCGTGTTATCCCCTTCTTTAATTATCGGAATTATTGCGCCTTATTTATGACATGTTGGTTACTATTATCGGGCCTTGATAAAGGTGGAGAATTGATGTAGAAACGGGGGAAGTGCTGCCCAATTTTTCGTAGACTAAGAGAAGTCTTACTTAGAAGAATCCCACGAAAAAACTAGAAGTTGATAGACGTGTTTTCACTATTATAGGTTGACACTCTGCGCGCGACATATCCGACTTGGCAAGTGGATTTAGCCGAGGAGGTATGTGATTCTTCCTATCTCTTTGAGCATGATATTTGTGAAATATATATAGTACGGTAGACGTACGTGTGTTAAACTAAATTTGGCTTTACTTTGATGTCTTTTGACTTGAGTTCTAAATAATAAGAATCTTGAATATTTCAACAAGAGTTATGAATCATTTTTGGAAGAAACGTAATACTTGGTTTTCATAAAAAGTTTAAGTGTTATACTAGCTTTATGGGAAGTTAGCTATAACGACTTAAGAAAGATAAGAAAAACGGTTTAACTATTTGTTTATCAAATGCTTGAAATGATGTTTGAAGGTATGGTAAGTTGGTTTGATAAACATGTTGTGATGCTACGTGTGTTAGTATTTTGTGACTCTTGTGTAAGGAGGTTATTCTTGTTGTGCTTATGTTGTTTAACGATAAGCTGTTGTGTTAGTATTATATCACACACCCTACTGACTTGTTATGATGTCGTGGGTTAGCCACCCCCGATGCGAGGAATACCTCATGCGGGTCCATGGGACCTATGCGGAGCTGCGGGAGTTCCAAGAATGCGATGCAAGGAATACCTCATGCGGTCTATGTGGCCATGCGGACTGCGGGAGTCCAGGACGATGCCGATGATTAGCTACCCTCGATGCGAGGAATACCTCATGCGGGCCTAGGTGGCCTATGCGGACTGCGAGAGTCCAGGATTAGGCTCGTATAATGATACTATGGGCGATTGGCCTTGCTTCGATCATTAGCGGCCTAGAAAATAACAATTACATTATGTCTATTTTTGCTCTTGTTTATGATTTGGCACTATGTGCGGTTAACTTGGTTGTTCGTACATATTTGTGAATTGGTTTTAAAATGTTATATTTATATATATATCAAGATTTTCTGCTTTCACATACTTGGTACTGTTATCGACCTCCTTCAAGTGCGTTCATGCCGCAGGTAAGGGGAAGCAGGTGGTAGATCCTCATCCTTAGGATCTTTACTCAGGTGTCAGGAGCTCCATTTCTCCGGAGGCTCGACTGTTGGTATGGTTCTCCCTGGTGTTGTAGATGTTTTTGTACATTCAGGGGTATGACGGGGCCCTGTTCCGTCATAGTGTTTACACCTTCTTAAAGGTCTGTAGTCCTGTTGTAAAGTTGGGATGTAACTGTTCACTTTTAGGTATTTATATACATGCCGAAAGACAACTTTTCTTTGGATAGACTGTTCTTATTTTACACTGTTTCATGTTTGCAAGTTTATATTCCACTGGTTACTCTGATGTATGTCTACTTGGGTGCCCGGGTAAGGCGCCAGTCACGGGCCCGGGAACGGGTCGTGACACCCGCCATACTCCTGAATGTAAATAAATCTACAACATCAGGGAAACCGTACCAAAAGACAAGCCTCCGGAGAAATGGAGCTTCTGACACCTGATCAGTGATCCTAAGAATGAGGATCCACCACCGCTACCCCTACCGCATTTAACGCAGCCCCGGGGAAAGGGGGTCAGTACACAATATGTACCAAGTATGTAAATCGAAAATACCGCAATTTACATCATAAGTCTAAAATAAAGCCGAGACATGTATGATTATCAAATTACAGTACACTGTGCCTTACTAACAATGAGAGTAACCAAGTATATACTTTACTGCATAAAAATAGGAGGCTCATGATCAAAGTAGGGTCACCCGCCCGTAGTATCATTAAGCAATCCTACTCCTGGGACTATTTCACCCGCATAGGTCCTGTGGACCCGCAATGAGGTCATCCGCCTCGCATGAGACTATTTCACCCGCATAGGCCCGGTGGGCCCGCAATGAGTACAAACTCCGCACTCACATCATGGGTAGCAATTCCATGGAATAAGTAGTAAACCGGGGGTTTACCCCGTATAAATAACATACCCGAGCACAACCGGCTATCATACGTAACATAAGCACTACCGGCTTATCATACATAACATAAGCACCACCGACTTATAATACATAACATAAGCAAGTTAAGAAATCCCCTAACTTCTTATTAGCTTTGTTCATATACACTCTCATTTTAATTTACTTAAGGCACTAACATGTCATTATAAAAATCCGGGAATTTAACCCAAAGTACTACGTACTTCTACTCTTTTAAAATGACTCTTTTTCATATAAAACTTCCAAGATACTAATAACCGTAGTATCAAGTCATATCTACTTTTCAAGACAAGTCACAATACCTTTTAGAAATACATTTATAGGCTTCTAAATCCAGTGACTTCTTTCTTTTAAAACCTTAAGAAATTGATGCCTTCAAATCAATTTGCCTTTCATTATTTCAAGTCATTTATCATTATTTACATTACTAGAGTAAACCACCCTTTCATCTTTCCATAAAGCTATTATAACCAACTTCCCATAAAGTCGTTATACTAACTTTATACTTTAGGCAATTACATTCTTATTTATATCCAAAAGACTTATACTTTTAAAACGAAACAAGTATCATATACTTTCAAAATACTTCAAGTCCCTTAACTTTTAGAAACTAAGACATCCTTAATCTTTTTAAACAAGTGAGTTAATTTCCTAACTCAACCAACTTGGACATTCTTAAGACAAGTCAAGGATATCAAATGAAACTAGATTCGTCAAAATCTCATACGTCTACCGTACTATATATTTACAACTACTCATGCTCAAGAGATAAGAAAGTTCCACATACCTCTTCGGTTCAATCCACTTGCTAAGTCCAATATGCCGTACGTAGTATGTCAACCTATAATGACCATAATACGTCTATTAACTTCTTACTTCAAACGTAGAATATTCTAAGTGCAAAGTCACTAAATTCTACGAAAAATCGGACAACACTTCCTTTGTTTTCACATACTTTTCCACCTTTTTCAAGACCCGAATTCAATAACCAAACATGCCACATTTAAGGCTCAACAATGTAGTTAACAATAGGGATTATACGCCTAACAAGACGTGTAAAATTCCGCCCCATAATTTATATCCAACTAGTCCAAAATGCAATGCCATTCTCGGCCAATAGGTGTGACAACATATCATCCTTTTCATTCCTTTTCAATTCAAGTTGTTTAGTATAACATGTTATAAAGCCGCAATCGATTATAACAACTATAATCTTCAAGTAGATAACATGCGACGATTCTAATTATCGACCAAATTGTATTTCAATTTCAAATGGCTAACAATGTCATTTCGGATTTTAGGCTTTCAATATCCATAACACTTATCAATCTTTAATACATTTACTTCATGCTAGTTAAAATGTAAGGCTACAACAATAAGTAATCTTATAACACTTAAGAGAACAAGATTGTTACCTTGACGAGCCTTAATCCAACTTCAAGATCCGAAGTCTCTCCCTAGCAACTTAAAGCCTCTCCTTGACACTCCAATCCGCCACTTGAAGCCCTTAGAAGATCATAAACAACTTTCCAATCCAAACCTATGAAAGTGACTTAGGTTTTCACCTTGCGACTAATACAAAAACGATACTTTTTCGGGTTCTTTCTATTGAGATACCCTTACAATACTGTTAGGAACCTTGGTTTAAAGTATGGGGATTATAGAACATCAAACGAAATTTTTTTCTTCTTCTTGGAACCCTAACACGAGAGCTCCCTTGTGTTCTTCAAAGTTTTCTTGAAAATTTTCTAAGTGTAGAAGCCCTTTCTTGCTACTAGTATGCTTAAATAACACAATGGAGGGTCAAGATTAGCACATATGGATGGCTTGGATCCAATTCATTTAAAAATCCAGCCAAGTGGCCCTTGGACTTAGTCAACAATATCAAGCTCTTAGCCTAGCAAGACTTGGTCATCTTAACATTGGCCAAATGACCATTTTAGTCTTGGTTTATTCGACCATGACTATCCAAGGGGGGTGACACGTGTCACCCTCCCGTTCGTCGCAATATTTCGTTTTCCGACATTTCCATAATTCCGATAAATTTTTACTAGTCTCAATTCTTAACATTTTTTAGTTCTTACGTACGTTCTTATAAACATGGCCTGGAATTACGGGGTGTAACATTCTTCCCCCCTTAGAAACATTCGTCCCCGAATGTTCTTTCGGAGTCAAACTTATAGATAGCGACATATTCTCCTTTTACAACCCAAGATACCAATAATGCCACACGTGGCCACATAATAGCACTTAAGAAAAATACTTCAATTAAAACTTGACAAGTAAGGGAAATGAATTACCTGAAGGTGTAGAGAATAAGTGAGGATACTTCCTTAACATGTCCTCCTCCGCTTCCCAAGTCATCTCCTCCCTGTTATCATTCCGCCATAAGACTTTGACGGAAGCCACATCCTTGGTCCGCAGTCGCCTGACCTGGCGATCGAGTATCGCTATGGGACTCTCCTAATACGATAAACCCTCTGTTACCTAGACCTCGCTAGCTGGGAAAACTCTCGAAGGATCTCCGATACACTTCCGTAACATTGAAACATGGAAGACCGGATGTACCGCCTCTAAATCCGATGGCAGATCCAACTCATAGGCAACCTTGTCTACTCTACGGATGATCTGGTAGGGCCCAATGTACCTTGGGCTAAGTTTTCTGTTATACCCCGTATTTTCAGAGTATGTACGTGAGGACGTACGTAGAAAATTTGAGCCTTAAGTTAGGCAAGTTTCGAAATTTGTACACAACACCCGATTAGAGTCGTTTTTCGACGAAACGTTTCTGACTTTTGTTGGGAAAATTCCGGCTATGTCATTTATTATTTTTGCGGATTTTTCCGAGAGACGAAACATTTTGGACCAACGGGAGGGTGACATGTGTCACCCTCACATTGGATGAGGTTGGGCGGCAATGGTGGACGAATTGGCCTTGGCTTTTGTCAAGGATTAGGTAGGATATTTTGGTGGTAGATGGATAAGGTGTACTTAGGTGAATCCTAGCCCTACACTTGCTATACACTTGGATGGATCTTGGCCATTGGTTGGCCATTCCTTGACCTATAAATACCCCCCTAAGCTTGAAGAGTTCTTCATCCAAAATGTGCCTAAGTCTTGAAATCTCCCTCCTCTCCTTGTCAGATTCGTCCCGCCACACCCTCCCCTTTGAGAAGGCCCTTGGCCGAAAGTATCCCCCCTCCTAGTAGTGCTAGCTGTGGGGTACACCCCCCCCCCCCTAGCCTAGTTGTCTCAGATAAATACCCCTTTGTGGTATAGAAATACTCTCCAAAGTATTGTTGTAATGTCCAAATACCTTGGCCCAAATACCTTGTAGTATCCCCAAGGTTACACTTATAAAAGCCTAAAATACGATTATACTTTCCTTTAGCCACTAAACGAAACCCTAAGGAAATCTTCATTGTTGTTTGAAGTACTTAAGAGAAGTTGGTTAGAACTTCAGGGTTGTTTGGAGCGGATCGAGCACTCGGAGGAGAGCTAAACCTTGCTCGGGAGCGACATTAAACTCGGATAATTTTGGGCTTATCGAGGTAAATATCTTGTCCCCTATTGTAATTGGAAATTACATAAGTGTTGAATATATAGTTGTTGTATACTATATATAGAATGAACTTAGTATTGTGGCAATGTCTTTTGACTTAAGCTGAAGAATAAAGAATCGAATCGAATCAGAATTACATAGGTCAGACATGAGACTTGTATAGCATTACCGTAGTAGAATTGTACACGCCGGTTAGGCGTGTAAACCCCTCGGTTGGCTTGGTAGCTACCGATAGAGAGAGATTTACGCCATGTGGGGAGGTGCCGAATTTTACGTAGATTATGGAACGTTGAGATCTAGATGTTAATAAGCGCCTTGTGGCCTTATAGGTTGAAGTACTACGTGTGGAGTGATCCACTTGGCTTAGCGAGTAGCCGCGGTTTGGGGGTACTGAGCGTTTTGCTATTAGTCGACAATCGTCGCGAGGTATGTGAACCTCTTCCTATCTCTTCTAGCATGATATGTGTGAACTATGTAGTGCGGTAGACGCATACGTGTTAATCGTGTTTGATTGTTCTTAAAACATAAAGTGTTATAACAACTTTATGGGAAGTTTGTTATAACAGCTTTATGTAGGTAAGAAAATACTTTGTGGTTTTAAAAGGTAACTGATGTGAATTATAACTGGCTAGTTATAATAAAGAACTTGATGTATTTCAAAAGATTTATAAATCGTTTTGGAAGGAGAGTAACACTTGGTTTTAAAAGGTTTTAAAAAGAGTTATACTAGCTTTATGGGAGTTAGGTATAATGTCTTAAGAGAGGTAAAGAAAAATGGTTTACTGATGTTAGAAGTTAAGAGACTTGATCTTATAAGATAAGAGACTTAACTTATTTGTTTTAATGTGAATGTTTGTGTGAAACCTCATTCGTGAGTAATGAGTACTTGGTTTTATTTAAAGGGATAATGTTTTACCGATTTGGAAATCGGAATGTGTATCTGCACCACCTGCAAATGTTAATAAAGGAAAATGTATTGAATAATGATGAATTGTATTAAAACCAAGAGAAACCTCCATCTGCATAGAAACTAAGATGAGACAAAATGATATACATTTTCTAGATCATGGTCTTTGTAATAAGAATGTTGTAAACAAGAATAACCTACTCACGTGAGACATATATTACTCAATTGTTCTAAAAGGAATCAAGTGATTAAGTTTGGGAACTATGGAACCATTTGAAAATGAGAACTTGAGTAATCAAACTAGGCAAACCGAACTTAGGAAAAGAATGTTGTTACTTGATTTTGAAAAGGAATGTGGGTTGGTCATTCTAATACTACGTATCGGGTGACTTTTATAAAAGTAATGGATCTCTTTTAAAAGAACTTAACGTATGTAGTACTTTGGGGTTAAAACCCGACTTTGGCATAAAATGAAAGTACTTTGAGTTGTTGTGAAACTTGCCTATGCTTGTTGTTGTGAAACTTGCCTATGCTTGTTGTTGTGAAACTCGCCTATGCTTGTTGTTGTGAAACTTGCCTATGCTTGTGATGATAGCCTTTGTTGTGCAAGTGTGGTATTTACGTTACCGCGTCTCGATAGAGGCCGGTTGACTTGTTGAGAACTTACTTGACGTCTTTGGCGATGATGGAGAATTCCACGGTATGTTTCCATTTTGATTCTTGTCTTGTTGTTGATGTCACATGGACATGTCTACACCGACGCAAGATTCGGCACGCGCCACGCCGGTTGATTACCCGATATATGGTTATTCTCGCAACATGGGCGTGTCTACACCGACGCAGATTCCGGGGCACGTGGCTACGCGCAGGTTGACCACCCAAGATATTGTTATTGAGGTTACATGGGCATGTCTACACCGTCGCGATTCCGGTACGTGGCCACGCGCCTTGTTATTGTTGCATCATGGACATGTCTACACCGATGCAGATTCCGGGCACGCGCCATGATGCGAACATGATGGATGTTGTGGGCGTGAGACCCATAGTTATATTCGAGTGGTGACTTTGAGGCGTGAGTCCACGACTGACCGCTTATGTTGCATCTCGTATTTTGGTTATCATACATGTCTCCGCTTTTAAGCTATTATGATTTCATTCTGATGTTGTGATTTCACATACTTGGTACTGCCGTCATCGACCTCCTTCGGGCCGCGTCATGCCGCAGTAGAGGTACATCGGCCGTGGATCCCGCCTTAGGATCTCATTTCGTGTTGAAAGCTCCGTTCCTTCGGAGGCTTATCTTTGGTATGTTCCTCGAGTTGTAGGTTCTTGTACATTCGTGGGTATGGCGGCCCCGTCCGTCATAGTTGTTGTAAATCTTAAGTGCAGTAATCGCTGCAAGGTGGTTTGTAAAAAGGATAAGCGTCGGTTTTTATGTATATACCGAACGATCTGCTTTGGTTGGCCTGCTTATTTATTATATCTCTTGTTTCATGACTCGTGTTTTATTTTTCCGGTTTTCTCGATGTTGTATCACTAGGGTGCCGGGTAAGGCACCAGAATCTGCCCGGTTCGGGGTGTTACAAAGTGGTATCGAGCGATTAGTCCTCGGAAAGTGTCTGCATCGTGTCTAGTAGTCTTGATTATCGGTGTGTTGTGCACCACATCTATAATCAGGAGGCTATAGGACATTTAGGATTGGTTTCCATTCTTCTCATTCTGAGATCGTGCCTTAGAGTTGTGTTGTAAGTTGGACCCCTCTGACGTGTTTCGTTTTTACCAGTTATGACTCTGCGAAAGGCAACCAGGGCCCGGAAGGCAAGGCGGCCGAGGAGCCGCTAGTGGGATTCAGAGAGTACGAGGCGCAGCCCTGGCCAAGACTGAGTAGTGCTTGACGGCGAAGTTTTGCGACGCCAAAGACCAGCAGAGTTTAGAGCCGCAGCAGCGTGCCGAGACTACAAGACTGAGCCTCCAGCCCCACACCGAGCGGAGATGGGTCACGAGAGATGGCCCGATTATTGGCCGTTGTGGCGATATGAGATAGGCCGGACGCAGCAGTTCAGCCCAAAGAAGACTGTAGTGCACCCGAGGCGCATAGTTGAGGCTACGGATTTCTTAGTTGTAGCCCGCTTTGAGTTTTACGTCGAGGCCGAGGATGATCCGCAGGAGTTCATCCGTCGATTCTGCAGAGATCATGCGGGTGATCAAGGCTTCGAGATCGAGTCGTGACATTTGTTCGCATCGGCCGCGTGATACCGCGATCGATCGTTTGACTTCGTGGAGCTTTCCGGGAGAGCATGCACTTCCACCGTTTGGGGACGAGTTTCGGGGCCTTCCGGCACATTTCTTGCCTCCACAAATGAGGAGGGCTTGGGCCGGCGATTTTTGATGTTGAGGCGAGCGAGCGATTCGGGAGTACAATGTGAGTTCGACTCATTGTCTTGTATGTTCCCGCATTAGTAGCTAGTATGGAGGATCGAGTGCACCGATATGTTACAGGCTCGATGATTACCTAGCAGAGTTGTTCGGTGTTTCTCTTCACCGGCATGGACATTGCCCGCATTCGTGCTCATGACGCGGAGTGCGAGCGCAGATCGACGCAGCGGACCGCCACAGGAAGAAGGCCAAGACGGCACGGATATTTTGGCGACTTTCGAGGCGGACCGCCAAGAAGCAGACTAGTTATGTACTCCGCCATTGCAGTGGTCCTCCGCAGCCGGGACCTTGGGATATTCGGGAGCGGTCGGGGCTCCTGTGTTTGAATGTTGGGAGTAGGGTGTTGGCGATGCATACCCCTACCTCGGTGGTCGATGTAGTAGACCGCATTTCGGGAGTGTCGTAGTACCAAGGGAGCTTGTTATTCTTGCGCCAACAGGGCCATATCACGAGACACTCACCGACACAGGGTAGCGCTGGAAGGATAGCACAGACTACTAGATTTGCGGGCCACGGTAGAGGTCGCGGTGGAAGTTCGCTTTAGCGGTCCTCGAACCGCCTAGTTTGGTATATCCTTAACCCGGTAGATACTTGTATGTATTGATGTTAATGATGTGTTAAGTGTTATGTTCGGATAGCTTTGTGCTATAGTGTGATTTAAAAATCTGGTTAGTGTGAGATGGAAGTGGTAGCTTCCATGATGTGTTCCGTGTCGAGGAGCGGAAGTTGGCGCTACAGTGGGTCGGGTTGGGGCCATGTTGCGGGCCAACCCGCGTCCCGTTTCGAGGAAGGGTCAGCTCTGGGTGGTCCCGCCAGGTGGCAGGGTCACGAGGGTGCTAGGCCCAAGCTTAGATGACCATCGTATGAGTTCATAGATATGTTCGACCAGAATCAGTTCGTGAAGGCCGAGAATGGCCTTAGAGGAAATCGAGGTTAGTAAGATGACCAAGTTTGGAGGTAGTGACTCCAAGGGTTGGAAACAGAAGCGTTGACTGAAGTGTGGTGCGTGTACTGGGAAGAGTTCGAGTGTTCGAACAGGGTACGACGAGGTAGGGGAGAAGTGAACGAGTGTGATCGTTTCTTTTGTGAAATGAAGGTGCAGAGGGAGTATATTTTAGACCTTGGTGGGAACTTTTGTGATAACAGAGGTGATTCCTCGTGGACTTGGGATTTCGTATTTTGTGCATTTGTTATTTCATGGCCAGGTGTGGCATGATTGTTTTCGTACGTATAGCAGTGAAGACTATACTGGCGCATGTTTGTGTTGAGACTTCGTAAGGAACATTCGGACGAATGTTTCTAAGGAAGAATGTTATACCGTATTTTGAGTATGTACGTGAGGACGACGTAGAAAATTTGAGCCTTAAGTTAGGCAAGTTTCAAATTTGTACACAACACCCGACAGAGTCGTTGACTAAACGTTTCCAGCTTTGTTGGGAAAATTCGCTATGTCATTTATTATTTTTGCGGATTTTTCCGAGAGACGAACATTTTGGACCAACGGAGGGTGACATGTGTCACCCTCACATTGGATGAGGTTGGGCGCAATGGTGGACGAATTGGCCTTGCTTTTGTCAAGGATTAGGTAGGATATTTTGGTGGTAGATGGATAAGGTGTACTTAGGTGAATCCTAGCCCTACACGGGCTATACACGTGGATGGATCTTGGCCCTTGGTTGGCCATTCCTTGCCCTATAAATACCCCTAAGCTTGAAGAGTTCTTCATCCAAAATGTGCCTAAGTCTTGAAATCTCCTCCCTCTCCTTGTATTCTGGCCCGCCACACCCTCCCCTTGAGAAGGCCCTTGGCCGAAAGTATCCCCTCCTAGTAGTGCTAGGCTGGTACACCCCTAGCCTAGTTGTCTCGTATAAATACCCCTTTGTGGTATAGAAATACTCTCCAAAGTATTGTTGTAATGTCCAAATACCTTGGCCCAAATACCTTGTAGTATCCCCAAGGTTACACTTATAAAAGCCCAGAAAATACGATTATACTTTCCTTTAGCCACTAAACGAAACCCTAAGGAAATCTTCATTGTTGTTTGAAGTACTTAAGAGAAGTTGGTTAGAACTTCAAAGGGTTGTTTGGAGCGGATTGGAGCACTCGGAGGAGGAGCTAAACCTTGCTCAGGAGCGACATTAAACTCGGATAATTTTTGGGCTTATCGAGGTAAATATCTTGTCTCCCTATTGTAATTGGAAATTACATAAGTGTTGAATATATAGTTGTCAGATACTATATATAGAATGAACTTAGTATTGTGGCAATGTCTTTTGACTTAAGCTGAAGAATAAAGAATCGAATCGAACAGTAATTACATAGTTGTCAGACATGAGACTTGTATAGCATTACCGTGTAGTAGAATTGTACACGCCCGGTTAGGCGTGTAAACCCCTCGGTTGGCTTGGTAGCCGGCCTCGATAGAGAGGAGATTTACGCTGCGGTGAGGCGCCGAATTTTCGTAGATTATGGAACGTTGAGATCTAGATGTTAATAAGCGCGCGTGGCCTTATAGGTCAAGTACTACGTGTGGAGTGATCCACTTGGCTTAAGGAGTAGCCGGTTTGGGGTACTTGAGCGCTTTTGCTATTAGTCGACAATCGTCGCGAGGTATGTGAACCTCTTCCTATCTCTTCTAGCATGATATGTGTGAACTATGTAGTGCGGTAGACGATACGTGTTAATCGTGGTTTGATTGTTCTTAAAACATAAAGTGTTATAACGACTTTATGGAAGTCAGTTATATGACTTTATGTAGGTAAGAAAATACTTTGGTTTTAAAAGGTAATCGATGTGAATTATAAGCGCTAGTTATAATAAAGAACTTGATGTATTTCAAAAGATTTATAAATCGTTTTGGAAGGAGAGTAACACTTGGTTTTAAAAGGTTTTAAAAAGAGTTATACTAGCTTTATGGGAGTTAGGTATAATGTCTTAAGAGAGGTAAAGAAAATGGTTTATCGATGTTAGAAGTTAAGAGACTTGATCTTATAAGATAAGAGACTTAACTTATTTGTTTTAATGTGAATGTTTGTGTGAAACCTCATTCGTGAGTAATGAGTACTTGGTTTTATTTAAAGGGATAATGTTTTACCGATTTGAAATCGAATGTGTATCGACAGCATCACCGCAGCGTTAATAAAGGAAAATGTATTGAATAATGATGAATTGTATTAAAACCAAGAGAAACCTCCATCTGCATAGAAACTAAGATGAGACAAAATGATATACATTTTCTAGATCATGGTCTTTGTAATAAGAATGTTGTAAACAAGAATAACCTACTCACGTGAGACATATATTACTCAATTGTTCTAAAAGGAATCAAGTGATTAAGTTTGGGAACTATGAAACCATTTGAAAATGAGAACCTTGAGTAATCAAACTAGGCAAACCGAACTTAGGAAAAGAATGTTGTTACTTGATTTTGAAAAGGGAATGTGGGTTGGTCATTCTAATACTACGTATCGGGTGACTTTTATAAAAGTAATGGATCTCTTTTAAAAGAACTTAACGTATGTAGTACTTTGGGGTTAAAACCCGACTTTGGCATAAAATGAAAGTACTTTGAGTTGTTGTGAAACTTGCCTATGCTTGTTGTTGTGAAACTTGCCTATGCTTGTTGTGAAACTTGCCTATGCTTGTTGTTGTGAAACTTGCCTATGCTTGTGATGATAGCCTTTGTTGTGCAAGTGGTATTTACGGTTACCGCTCTCGATAGAGGGTTGACTTGTTGAGAACTTACTTGGACGTCTTGGCGTGATGGAGAATTCCACGGTATGTTTCCATTTTGATTATCGTCTTGTTGTTGATGTCACATGGACATGTCTACACCGATGCAGTATTCCGGGGGCATGCGGCCATGCGGCCGCGTTGATTACCCGATATATGGTTATTATTGCAACAAGGACTTGTCTACACCGATGCAAGATTCCGGCACGTGGCTACGCGCGGGGTTGACCACCCAAGATATTGTTATTGAGGTTACACGGGCATGTCTACACCGATGCAGATTCCGGGGTACGCGCCACGCGCTTGTTATTATTGTTGCATCATGGACATGTCTACACCGATGCGCAGATTCGGGGCACGCGCCATGACGCGAACATGATGGATGTTGTGGGCGTGAGACCCATAGTTATATTTAGTGGTGACTTTGAGGCGTGAGTCCCGACTTGATCGCTTATGTTGCAGATAACGTATTTTGGTTATCATACATGTCTCCGCTTTTTAAGCTATTATGATTTCATTTACTGATTTGTGAAGCTTCACATACTTGGTACTGTCAGATCGACCTCCTTCGGGCCGCGTTCATGCCGCAGTAGAGGTACATCTCGTGGATCCCCGCTCTTAGGATCTCATTTCAGTGTTGAAAGCTCCGTTCCTTGAGGCTTATCTTTGGTATGTTCCCGAGTTGTAGGTTCTTGTACATTCGTGGTATGGCGGGCCCCGTCCGTCATAGTTGTTGTAAATCTTAGAGGTGCAGAGTAATTGTGGGAAGCGGTTTGTAAAAGGATAATCGTCGCTTTTTATGTATATACAAGGCATCTGTTTTGGTTGGCCTGTTTATTTATTATATCTCTTGTTTCATGACTCGTGTTTTATTTTCCGCTGGTTTTCTCTGATGTTGTATCACTAGGGTGCCCGGGGTAAGGCACCAGTAACGGGCCCGGGTTCGGGGTGTTACATTTTCCCTTCTTTCCGAAGCTCATCACACCCTTCATGGGTGATACCTTCAAGAAGACCCAATCGTCTACCTGATACTCCAAATGTCGACGTCGATTACCTGCATAAGACTTCTGCCGACTCTGAGCTGCTAACAGTCTCTCCTGGATAAGCTTCACCTTATCCACAACCTGCTGAATCAAGTCTGGCCCAACTAACTGAACCTCGCCCATGTCGAACCAACCAATCAGCGACCTACACTTCCACCCATACAAAGCCTCATATGGCGCCATCTGAATGCTAGAATGGTAGTTGTTGCTATAAGCAAACTCTACAAGAGGCAAATGATCCTCCCAGCTACCCCTGAAATCAATAACACAGGCCCGCAACATATCCTCGTTGTCCGGATAGTACGCTCTCGCCGCTTGGCCTCGAGGATGAAACATGCGATCGAAACTCACCTGTGTCCCTAACCCCTTCTGGAAAGACCTCCAGAAGTTAGTCGTAAACTGGGCTCCTCTGTATGATATAATCGATATAGGAACTCCGTGCGCCTCACAATCTCCCGATATACAATCTAGCATAATCTCTACCGAATACGTAGTCCTCGATCGAAGAAAGTGGGCTGATTTCACACCGTCTACATAACCGGATGGAATCACAATTCCATGAGTACGAGGTAACCTCAGAACAAAATCCATGTTGATCACCTCCCACTTCCATGTCGGAATATCAATCGCCGCAATAGCCCACCGGCTCGTGCTCAACCTTGACTTGCCGACAATTAGACATCGAGCAACAAAACTCGCCACGCCCTCTTCGTGCCATCCCACCAATACACATATCCGAGGTTATGGTACATCTTAGTCGACTTCGATGAATAGAGTAACGAGCACCGTGTGCCTCCCTGCACCGCTAACGGTCCTGCAACATCGGAACACACACCGCCTCACATCTTAGCACCCCATCGAGCTACCTCAAATAGACTCTTCTCCTCTCAAGAGCCGTGTCTCGATATCAGATCATAATCGGTCCTCATATCGCCGCCTCTTCACCTCATTAACGATGGAAGACTCGACAATCTCACGAACCTGTACTCCACTATCATCGGTATCGACCAATCGAACCCCAAGGCTCGCTAGCTGATGGATTCGACGACCATGTCCGCCTCTGCCGCACTCCGGCTGCACTCCATCGATCTACGACTCAAAGCATCTGCAACCACGTTAGCTTTTTCCCGGATGGTATAGGATATCAACATCATAATCCTTCAACAACTCTAACCACCGTCTCTGCTGCAAGTTCAGCTCCCTCTGCCTGAAGATGTACTGGAGGCTCTTGTGGTCTGTATAAATATCCACATGAACCCCGTATAAATAATGTCTCCAAATCTTCAAGGCATGAATAACTGCGGCCAAATATAAGTCGTGAGTAGGGTAATTCCTCTCATGCATCCGTAGCTGCTGGGGAGCATAGGCTATTACCTTACCGTGCTGCATCAGTACGCACCCTAGTCCGATACCCGAGGCATCACAATAAATCACGTAGCCCTCTAACCCCTCGGGAAGAGTAAGAACTGGAGTCGTCGTCAACTTTTCCTTCAGTAACCGGAAGCCCTTCTCACAAGCTTCTGTCCACTGGAACTTAGCCGCTGCGGGTCACCTAGTCAATCTGGCCGATATCGAAGCAACCGCTTCCACAAACCTACGATAATAACTCGCCAATTTCTAAGAAATCGCGCACCTCCGTCGGAGTAGTAGGTCTCGGCCAAGACTTGACCTCCTCAATATTTGCCGTATCAACCTGAACACTGTCAGCCCCAATAATGTGCCCCAAGAATGCCACTGAGGCTAACCAAAACTCACACTTGGAGAACTTGGCGAACAACTGCCCGAGGACCCAAGTACCGCCTCAAGTGATCTGCATGCTCTCGCTCTCGTACGAATAAACCAGGATGTCATCAATGAATACTATAACAAACGATTCCAAAAATGGCTTGAACACGGTTCATCAAATCCATAAATACTACTGAGCGTTGTCAAACCGAAAGACATCACCCGAACTCATAGTGCCCATACCAGTCCCGAATGCGCTGGGATATCTCGCCTCTAACTCGCACTGATGATAACTGCATCGCAGAGTCTATCTTGAGAAACAACTTGCACTCGCAATCGGTCAAACAAATCATCAATCACGGGAGGTATCTGTTCTTGATGGTTACCTTATTCAGCTGCCTGTAGTCAACACACATACGCAACGTCCCATCCTTCTTCTTTACAAATAAAACCGGCGCTCCCCAAGGAGAAACACTAGGCCTGATAAAGCCTTTTTCCAGCAAATCTTTCAGCTGGTCCTTCAACTCCCTCAATCTCAAGAAAGCCATCCTCAGGCGGAATAGATATACGCCGAGTGTCTGGCAATATGTCAATACAGAACTTTATCTCCCTCTCGGGAGGAATACCTGGGAATACATCCGGAAACTCTCTAACCACCGAAATCGATCAAGAATCGCACCTCGTGCTCAGTATCAAATACGAACTCGATGATAGATGTACCCTTTCGCACCATCTTCCTAGCCTTGAGGTAAGAAATAAACCTACCGCCGGCGATGATGTGTTGCCACTTCCACTCGATAAGCGCTCACCATGAAATCGAATCGACCAACCTCGCTCTCTACCAACGTTGGCATAACAAGAAGCCACCGATTCATACCCATAATGACGCCAAAATCGGCCATCTCCAACTCTATCAAGTCTGCTAGGTCCGACGATCGTATATAAACACCGACAATCTTTGTATACCCGCCGGCTAACACCGAATCACCCACTGGCGTAGCTACCTCAAAAGGCTCTATCGACACCGGCTTTATCCCGATTCTACCAGCAATAAGAGGGGACACATAGGACAAGGTAGAACCTGGATCTATCAAAGCATAAATGTCACAACATGAAATCAATAATGTACTGTGATTTACATCCGGAAGCTCTCACGATCCCGCCGGCAAAGGAATATATGCGTTCGTGGACCGCTAGAACTAGGACCTCCACCACGACCTCTGCCGCGGCCTGCCGGTCCGTGAACACCGCCTCCGGGCGCATAACCACGAAGTTAAGACCAAAGAATCGACCCTGTTGGCTAAACCATACCACCTATGCTGCCTCTGGTCGGACAATCTCTCTTCAAATGGCCCTGCTGGCCACAAGAGTAACAAACTCCTGGAGGAATACGACACCCCCACGATGGGAACTACCACACCAACCACACCGAGGTATAGGTGGCCTCATCTGACTGGGACCCCGGTTCCTCTAGGAACCCGAAGCCCTAGAGCCCTGACCTGCCCCTGAATAATCCGACCGATCAAACCTCCTTCCAGAAAACCGAGAAGGAGCACTGCAGACGGTGAAATGTGGACTGCTCGCCGAGGCCGTCGCCTCGAAAATCACCTCAAACCCCGCCGCCCCGGCCTCTTGGCCGGGCTCGAGTCTGGCCGATCCTCTCTCTCTCTCGCCCTCTATCCTCGCGCATAAGCTCGCATCTCGGCAATATCCATACATGGCCGGGCGGCCACTCCCAAGCATGCAAGAATCATATGATCGTTTCAGCCCCATCACATAGCGATGAACTCGTCGCCATGTCAGCCACAATGGTGAGCGCATACCTGGCCAATGAGTCAAACTCCAGGTTGTACTCTCTGATAGTCCTCTCATTCTGTCTCAATGTCAAGAATCTATCCACGCGGGCTCTCCTCATCTTAGGAGGCAAAAAGTGATCAAGGAAGGCCTCTGTGAACTCATTCCAAACAGCTGGAAGAGCATCCACACCTCTAGATATCTCCCATGACTCAAACCAGTTCAACGCAATATCACGTAACCGGTAAGAGGCTAACACAACTGAATCTGTCTCCGAGGCCCTAAGCACCTGCATAGTCCGCTGTATCTGCCGAATAAACTCCTGGGGATCCTCCTCAGATCTCGAACCATAGAACTCGGGTGGATTACAACCCAGAAAATCTCGAATCCACAAACCGCTTCGGCCAGGGTTAGCTACTCGCTCGCTTGCCGCTTCTTCCACTATGCTAGTCAATAACCCGACCGCTCTCCGTAATCTATACTCGCCTCGCCGCGAATCGAGGCTCGGTATCGGAACCTCTCGAGCTACGCGCTCGAATCCTCTAATACCGGCGTGGCTGAACTCGCCGACCGCCACAACCTCGTGCATAGTGCGGGCACGAGTCCTAGTAACCTCTGGCATCGCTAGCGCCTCTTATCGCCGCTTGCCCTTCTGGGCCCTGGTCGCCTTCCGTGGAGGTATAACTGATACATAAGAATAGGTCAGAGAGGATTCAACCTAATGAGACAGCTCTACTGCACGATCTCAGAGAGAGAATAATGGAAACCAATCCTAAATGTCCTGCAGCCTCTTGATTATAGATGTGGTGCACAACACACCGATAATCAAGACTCTACTAGACACTGCCCAGACACTTTCCGAGGACTAATCGCTCGATACCACTTTGTAACGACGACCGCTCGCGATTGGTGCCCTACCTGGGCACCCCTTTCAGGTATACATCAGAGAATAGCAGCGAAACATACATAACTCATAAAAATACTTAGACATTAAATATCAGCAGGCTAGCCGATAAGGCCACCTTCCGTACATATACAAGATACAAAATAAAACAGTACATCTCTGTTCTTACAACCCAATCCACAAATATGACTACATACATCTAAGAATAACAACTGTGGCGGGACAGGGCCCCGCCATACCCCTGAATGTATATAAATCTACAACATCAGGGAAACCGTACCAAAAGACAAGCCTCCGGAGAAATGGAGCTTCTGACACCTGATCAGTGATCCTAAGAATGAGGATCCACCACCGCTACTCTACTGCGCATTTAACGCAGCCCCCGAGGAAAGGGGGTCAGTACACAATATGTACCAAGTATGTAAAACTGGAAAATACTGCAATTTACATCATAAGTCTAAAATAAAGCCGGAGACATGTATGATAAACAAATTACAGTACACTGTGCCTTACTAACAATGAGAGTAACCAAGTATATACTTTACTGCATAAAAATAGGAGGCTCATGATCAAAGTAGGGTCACCCGCCCGTAGTATCATTAAGCAATCCTACTCCTGGGACTATTTCACCCGCATAGGTCCTGTGGACCCGCAATGAGGTCATCCGCCTCGCATGGGACTATTTCACCCGCATAGGACTATTTCACCAGCATGGGCCCGGTGGACCCACAATGAGTACAAACGCCACACTCGCATCATGGGTAGCAATTCCATGGAATAAGTAACCCCGTATAAATAACATACCCTAGCACAATCGGCTATCATACGTAACATAAGCACTACCGGATTATCATACATAATATAAGCACCACCGGCTTATCATACATAACATAAGCAAGTTAAGAAATCCCCTAACTTCTTATTAGCTTTGTTCATATACACTCTCATTTTAATTTACTTAAGGCACTAACATGTCATTATAAAAATCCGGAAATTTAACCCAAAGTACTACGTACTTCAACTCTTTTAAAATGACTCTTTTTCATATAAAACTTCCAAGATACTAATAACCATAGTATCAAGTCATATCTACTTTTCAAGACAAGTCACAATACCTTTTAGAAATACATTTATAGGCTTCTAAATCCAGTGACTTCTTTCTTTTAAAACCTTAAGAAATTGATGTCTTCAAATCAATTTGTCTTTCATTATTTCAAGTCATTTATCATTATTTACACTACTAGAGTAAACCACCCTTTCATCTTTCCATAAAGCTATTATAACCAACTTCCCATAAAGTCGTTATACTAACTTTATACTTTAGGCAATTACATTCTTATTTATATCCAAGAGACTTATACTTTTAAAACGAAACAAGTATCATATACTTTCAAAATACTTCAAGTCCCTTAACTTTTAGAAACTAAGACATCCTTAATCTTTTTAAACAAGTGAGTTAATTTTCTAACTCAACCAACTTGGACATTCTTAAGACAAGTCAAGGATATCAAATGAAACTAGATTCGTCAAAATCTCGTACGTCTACCGTACTATATATTTACAATTACTCATGCTCAAGAGATAAGAAAGTTCCACATACCTCTTCGGTTCAATCCACTTGCTAAGTCCAATATGTCATACGTAGTATGTCAACCTATAATGACCATAATACGTCTATTAACTTCTTACTTCAAACATAGAATATTCTATGTGCAAAGTCACTAAATTCTACGGAAAATCGGACAGCACTTCCTTTGTTTCTACATACTTTTCCACCTTTTTCAAGGCCCGAATTCAATAACCAAACATGCCACATTTAAGGCTCAACAATGTAGTTAACAATAGGGGATTACACGCCTAACAAGACGTGTAAAATTTCGCCCCACAATTTATATCCAACTAGTCCAAAAGGCAATGCCATTCTCGGCCAATAGGTGTGACAACATATCATCCTTTCCAATTCCTTTTCAATTCAAGTTGTTTAGTATAACATGTTATAAATCCTCAATCGATTATAACAACTATAATATTCAAGTAGATAACATGCGACGATTCTAATTATCGACCAAATTGTATTTCAATTTCAAATGGCTAACAATGTCATTTCGGATTTTAGGCTTCCAATATCCATAACACATATAAATCTTTAATACATATACTTCATGCTAGTTAAAATGTAAGGCTACAACAATATGTAATCTTATAACACTCAAGAGAACAAGATTGTTACCTTGACGAGCCTTAATCCAACTTCAAGATCCGAAGTCGCTCCCTAGCAACTTAGAGCCTCTCCTTGTCACTCCAATCTGCCACTTGAAGCCCTTAGAAGATCACAAACAACTTTCCTTTACCTTCCAATCCAAACCTATGAAAGTGACTTAGGTTTTCACCTTGCGACTAATACAAAAATGATACTTTTTCGGGATCTTTCTATTGAGATACCCTTACAATACTCTTAGGAACCTTGGTTTAAAGTATGGGGATTATAGAACATCAAACGAATTTTTTTTCTTCTTCTTGGAACCCTAACCCGAGAGCTCCCTTGTGTTCTTCAATGTTTTCTTGAAAATTTTCTAAGTGTAGATGCCATGTCTTGCTACTAGTATGCTTAAATAACACAATGGAGGGTCAATATTAGCACATATGGATGGCTTGGATCCAATTCATTTAAAAATCCAGCCAAGTGGCCCTTGGACTTAGTCAACAATATCAAGCTCTTAGCCTAGCAAGACTTGGTCATCTTAACATTGGACAAATGACCATTTTAGCCTTGGTTTATTCGACCATGACTATCCAAGGGGGGTGACATGTGTCACCCTCCCGTTCGTCGCAATATTTCGTTTTCCGACATTTCCATAATTCTGATAAATTTTTACTAGTCTCAATTCTTAACATTTTTGAGTTCTTACGTACGTTCTTATAAACATGTCCTGGAATTCCGGGGTGTAACAGACTGGTACCCTACCTGGGTACCCTTATACTCACACATCACATATAATCAACGGAAGCTAAGGAACAACTCATAATCACATACCAAACTTGTAAAATAATACAGGCAAGCCGACAAGGCCGCCACTTTATATAGAATAGTCCAAACGAACTACAACTGTACATATGTCCCAAATACACATACAACCCACACCTGTCTACAAGACCTCTAAGAGTTTGATAATATCATGTGACGGGACAAGGCCCCGCCGTACCCCTGAATATACATAAGTCTAAAATCAAAGACTGTACCAAAATGACAAGCTCCGAAATAGTGGAGCTATCTCAAATAGTTTGGCAATGATCCTAATCTCGAGGATCACCAAACTGAGTACCTATACCTGCGGGCATGAACGCAGCCCCCCGGAGAAGGGGGTCTGTACAATATTGTACCAAGTATGTAAACATAAGTACATTAAATAAGATCATAACTGGACAAATTATGACAAGGACAAGTAAGAAAATCAAATACCAGATCCAACCGTGCCATATAAATAAGTGCCAACTGTACCTTGTAAAAATAGAGGGCCAACCGTGCCTTTTTAAAAGTGAGAGTCACATACCGTCATGGGGATCTATACCCGCATCATGAATATATGTCCATGGAACCATATACATATAACGTACCCGACCCATTATAGGACTCAGTGTGAAATGGGATAATAACACTTGCATGAGTAGCTATCATGAGCAACCTTGTGCAATTAAACTCATCTTTTGACTCTCAAAGGAATAAAACCAAGGTACCAACATATCATGCACCAATCATTAAAATGAACTCTCATTTTTGAAAAACCAAGGTACCATCATATCAAGTACCAATCATTAAAATGAACTTTCATTTTAGAAAAACCAAGGTACAATAATATCATGTACCAATCATTAAAATAAACTTTTATTTTAGAAAAACCAAGGTACAATCATATCATGTACCAATCATTAAAATGAACTTTCATTTTAGAAAAACCAAGGTACCATCATATCATGTACTATTAAGGATTAAGATCCAATAAAACTATGTACGTCCGTCGTACACTCACTTTATAAAACTCAACTTTCATTTTAGGAAAACCAAAGTACTATCATATCATTAAGGATTAGGATCCAATAGAATTATGTACGTCTGCCATACACTTACTTCATATAAACATGCCAAAAGAAGAAAGGATAGTTCACATACCTTTTAGGCTATACCAACTTGACAACTAGAATACGTCTCAAGTAGTACTTCAACCTATAATAACAAATAACACGTCTATCAACTTCATGATACTAGTATACACTATACCATATAATTACTCTCCTTTCATATAAAAATTCGGGCAAAACTTCCCCTACTTATACATACGTTTCCACCTTACAAGTAAGGCCAATAACATCAATTAGAAAGATAGGTGACAGAATGTTTCGGACGGGTTTTAGTCAACTTTGAGGCGGTTTATGTCCAGTTGAATTAGGAGTTTCTAGGTGTTTCAAAGGCCTAGTATGTAGTTCGTTGAGTCTAGTTCCCAACGCAACAAACCGTTCATCGATAGGACATCGGAGTAGAAAGTTATGGAAGTTACAAGTTCGGTCTTGTGATGAGCGTAAAAGTATTTTTGGTCGGGCCACACGGAATCTGACGCGGCGCCGGAAGTACTGAAATTCTCGGAGGTTTCAGCGCCGCGGCGCCGAGGCGGGTTTTTGCGAAATCTGGAAAAAAAAATCAGAAGATATTTTTTTAAAAGGCCATGGGAGGGTGACAAGTGTCTCTCCCATCTGATTGTGGGGAAGCCCTATTTATTGACCAAGTCTTGAAGACTTGGTCATTCTTCAAAAAACCCCTTCTTTCTAAAAATTTCCTCTTCCTTCTCTCTAAAAATTCCTCTCCCTTCTCTCTAAAAATTCAAGGAGAAACCAAGGCCTAGAGAAATTTCGGAAAGGTGGCAAGAAGGAAACATGTTGACAAGCTTGTAGGAGGTTTGTGGAGGTGATTGTGGAAAGAAGGCAAGTGAAATTTGTTGGACTAATTTGGGTAAACTCTAAGGTAACAATCCATCCTCCTTTTTAAGTAAATTGTGTTGCATGTGTGGAAGAAAGAACTTGTAGTTGTCAATATTGCTTTTAGATTTATTGCATGTAGGAATAACGATTTGGATTTGAAAGGATTGGTTAAGGATGATATGTGAGCATGTTATAGCCAAGATACTACCTTAAACTTATTGGATTATTTAATTTGTATTGTGGGGCAAAATTTTACACGTCCAAGTTAGGAGTGTAATCCCCTTGTATTGCTGAATTGTTGGGCCTTAAATGTGGCGTTTAGTAGTTGATATCTGACCTTGAAAAGGTGGAAAAGTACGTAGAAACAAAGGAAGTGCTGTCCAATTTTCCGTAGAATAAGGGACTTTTCAATTAGAATGTTCTACGTTGAAGCTAGCATCTAATGGACGTATTATGGTCATTATAGGTTGGCATACTACGTGCGGTATATTGGACTTGCGAGTGGATTGACCCGAAGAGGTATGTGGAACTTTCCTATCTCTTGAGCATGAATAGTTGTACTTATATAGTACGGTAGACGTACAATACTTTGATATCCTTTACTTGTTTAAGAATGGCCAAGTTGGGCGAGTTAGGGGATTAACCCACTTCTTTAAAAGTATTAACGATGTCTTAAGTTTTCAAAGTTAAGGGACTTGAAGTGTTTTAAGTATATGATACTTGTTTCGTTTTAAAAGTATAAGTCCCTTGGATATAGGAAAATGTAATTGACTAAGGTATAAGGTTAATATAACGACTTTATGGGAAGTTGGTTATATTAGCTTTATGGAAAGTTAAAAGGAGAGATTTACTCTAAGTAAGATAAGTAAGGACAAATGACTTGATTTATGAAAGACAAATTGATTTTAAGGCATCAATTGCCTAAAGTTTTAAAAGAAAAGGAGTCACTTGATTTAGAAGCCAAATTATATTTCTAAAAGGTATTGTGACTTGTCTTGAAAAGTAGTTGTGACTTGATGCTATGGTTATTAGTATCTTGGAAGTTTTATATGAAAAGAAGTCATTTTTTTTAAAGAGTAGAAGTATGTAGTACTTTGGGTTAAATTCCCGGATTCTTTTTATTAAGACATGTTAGTGCCTTAAGTAAACTAAAATGAGAGTGTATATGAACAAGACTAATAAGAAGTTAGGAGATTTCTTAACTTGCTTATATATTGTATGATAAGCCGGTAGTGCTTATGTTATGTATGATAGCCGGTTTGTGCTAGTGGTATATTATTCATTACGGGGCATTCCCCGGGTTTGTGGCATTTGCATATTCCGTGGATTTGCTACCCATGATGCGAGGAATACCTCATGCGGGTCCGTAAGGGCTTATGCGGGTGAAATAGTCCCATGCGGGGCGGACCAGTCCTATGCGAGGAATACCTCATGCGGGTCTACACGACCTATGCGCGAATACGATGCATGCGAATACCTCATGCGGGTCCACACGACCCTTGCGGGTGAAATAGTCCCAGGAGTAGGATTGCTTAAGGATACTGCGGGCGGGTGGCCCTGCTTTGATCGTGAGCCTCCTATTTTTATGTAGTAAGTATACTCTTATTTACTCTCATTGTTAGTAAGACACAATGTACTGTAATTTGATTATCATACATGTTTCCGGCTCTGTTTTTGGCTTATGATGTAATTACGATTTTCCGGTTATGCGTTTAGTACATATTGGTCTTGACCCCCTTCCTGGGCCTGCGTACGCCGGGGTAGGGTAAGGTGTGGTGGATCCTCATTCTTAGGATCACTGATCGGGTGTCAGAAGCTCCATTTCTCCGGAGGCTTGTCTTTTTGGTACGGTTTTCCCTGATGTTGTAGATATTATGTACATTCAGGGGTATGGCGGGGCCCTGTCCCGCCACTGTGGTTATTCCTGGAGGTCTGTAGTCACATTTGTGGTTTGGGCTGTAAGAACAAAGTTGTACTGTTTTACTTTTGGTTATGTATATTTTATGGAAGACGGCCTTATTTGCTTTGTGATGTTTATTGTCTAAACATGTTTATGTGTTGTGTATGTTCATTGCTATTCTCCGATGTATACGAAAGCGGTGCCTGTGTAGGCACCGCCGCGGCCGGTCGGGTCGTGACAAAAGTGGTATCAGAGCAGTTAGTCCTCGAAAAGTGTCTACAGACCGTGTCTAGTAGAGTCTTGATTATCGGTGTGTTGTGCACCACATCTATAATCAGGAGGCTACAGGATATTTAGGATTGGGTTCCATTCTTTCACTCTAAGATCGTGCAATAGAGCTGTGTTATATGTTGAACTCCCTTTGACATATTTTTATGTATCAGTTATGCCTCTACGCAAGGCAACCGCGGCCCAGAAGGGCAAGGCAGCTGAGGGAGCTGCAAGTAGGACGCAGAGGGTTATGAGGGCACAGGCCCAGTCTTTACCTGAGGTGATGCTTCGGACGACGAGTTCCACGACGTCGCCAGCCCCAGCAGAGTTCGGGCGGCGGCGCCATCGAGACCGCGGTACACGAGCCTCAGCCCACACCGTGGCCGAGTATAGAGATTACGGGGAGCAGATCTGGTTATTGACCAAAGATAGTAGCGGCGGCAAGCGAGCAGTAGCCAACCCTAGAGCCGACAGTTTATGGATTCAGGATTTTCTGGGTTGTCATCCACCCGAGTTCTATGGTTCGAGATCCGAGGAGGATCCTCAGGAGTTTATTCGACAGTTACAACGGACTATGCAGGTGCTTAGGGCCTCGGAGGCGATTCACCATGCTAGCCTCTTACAGGTTCTGCGATATTGCGTTGAACTGTTTGAGTCGGAGCCGTCAGAGGCGTCAGAGTGAGGTGCTCTTTCACTGTTGGGAGGAGTTCACAGAGGCCTTCCTAGATCACTTTTTGCCTCCTGAGATGAGGAGAGCCCGCGTGGATAGATTCTTGACCTTGAGGCAGAATGGGAGGACTATCAGAGAGTACAGCCTGGAGTTTGACTCATTGGCCAGGTATGCGCACACCATTATATCTGACATGGCGCATGCGAGTTCATCGCTATGTGATGGGGCTAGACCGTCATGATTCACGCATGCTTGCAGGGCCCTTCACCCGGTATGGATATTGCCAGATGCGCAGCGTATGCGAGGGATAGATGATAGAGAGAGGGAGGATCAACTTGACTTAGGCCAGCCCAAGAGGCAGGCGTGACAGCAGGTCTCGAGGCGATTTGAGGCGGACAACCTCAGCAGCAGACTAGATCCACATTTCACGCGCAGTGCCGCCTACGCCGCGGGAGGTTGATCAGCCAGGCATTCGAGGCGAGTCAAGGCTTGGGGCTTCGAGGAAAAACCGTCATCGATCGAGACCACCCACATCTCGGTGTGTTCGATGCGGTAGGTCTCACCCGGGAGAGTGATGTATGGCTTCGGGAGCTTGTTACTCTTGTGGCCAGCAGGGCCATTTGAAGAGAGATTGTCCGACCAGAGGCGGCGGGAGTGTTATGGTTCAGCCGACAGGGTCAGTTGCTGGATCTTCGTCTGCAGAGGTTATGCGCTCCGGAGGGCAGGGTGTTCACGGACCAGCAGGCCGCGGCAGGGGTCGTGGTGGGGGTCCCAGTTTCAGCGGTCCTCAGAACCGCATTTATGCTATGTCCAGCCGTCAGGACCAGGAGGCGTCACCAAATGTCGTCACAGGTACATTACTGGTTTCATGTTGTGATATATATGCTTTGATAGATCCAGGTTCTACCTTGTCCTATATATCTCCTCATATTGCTGGTAGAATAGGGATAGAGCCCGAGTCCATAAAACCTTTTTAGGTGGCTACGCCAGTAGGTGATTCGGTGGTAGCTGAGCGGGTATATAAGGCTTGCCCAGTGACTATATACAGTCGTTAGACCCTAACCGACTTGATAGAGTTGGATATAGCGGACTTTGATGTGATTATGGGTATGGATTGGCTAGCGTCTTGCTATGCCAATGTGGACTGTAGAGAGAGATTGGTACGGTTCCAGTTTCCTGGGGAGCCGGTTATCGAGTGGAAGGGGAATACTGCGTCGCCAAGGGGTAGGTTTATTTCTTACCTCAAGGCTAGGAAGATGGTGCGGAAGGGGTATATCTACCATATGGTTCGGGTATTCGATACTGAGGCTGAGATACCAGACCTTCAGTCAGTTCCGGTTGCTAGAGAGTTTCCAGACGATCTCCCGGGTATCCCTCCTGAGAGGGAGATTGAGTTTTGCATTGATATGTCACCAGACACTCGACCTATATCCATTCCACCATACCGGATGACACCTGCTGAGTTGAGGGAGTTGAAATACCAGCTGAAGGATTTGCTGGAAAAAGGCTTTATCAGGCCTAGTGTTTCTCCCTGGGGAGCGCCGGTTTTATTTGCAAAGAAGAAGGATGGGACGCTGCGTATGTGTGTTGATTACAGGCAGCTGAATAAGGTAACTATCAAGAACAGATACCCCCTCCCCAGGATTGATGATTTGTTTGACCAGTTGCAGGGTGCGAGGTGTTTCTCCAAGATAGACCTGCGGTCTGGTTATCATCAGGTGCGAGTTAGAGAAGCAGATATCCCAAAGACTGCATTCAGGACCCGGTATGGGCACTATGAGTTCAGGGTGATGTCTTTCGGGTTGACCAACGCCCCAGCAATATTCATGGATTTGATGAACCGGGTGTTCAAGCCATTCTTGGATATGTTCGTTATAGTATTCATTGATGATATCCTGGTTTATTCGCGCACAGAGCAGGACCATGCAGATCATTTGAGGACGGTATTGGGAGTCCTCCGGGACCGGCAGTTGTATGCCAAGTTCTCGAAATGCGAGTTTTGGTTGGCTTCAGTGGCTTTCTTAGGGCATGTTATCGGGGCCGATGGTATTCGGGTTGATACAGCAAAGATTGAGGCAGTCAAGACTTGGCCCAGACCCACTACACCGATGGAGGTGCGCAGCTTTTTGGGCCTTGCGGGTTATTATCGGAGATTTGTGGAGAAGTTTGCTTCCATTTCAGCACCTTTGACTAGGCTGACTCAGAAAGCAGCTATGTTCCGGTGGACGGATGCTTGTGAGGAGAGCTTCCAGTTACTGAAGGAGAAATTGACGACCGCCCCAGTTCTTACTCTTCCAGAGGGTTTAGACGGATATGTGGTTTATTGTGATGTGTCGGGTGTCGGGCTTGGGTGTGTGCTGATGCAGCACGGTAAAGTTATAGCTTACGCATCTCCACAGCTCAGGAAACATGAGAAGAACTACCCCACACATGACTTAGAGTTGGCAGCAGTGATTCATGCCTTGAAGATCTGGAGACATTATTTATATGGAGTTCATGTGGATATTTACACAGACCACAAGAGCCTCCAGTATATCTTCAGCCAGAAGGAGCTGAACTTGCGACAGAGATGGTGGTTAGAGCTACTTAAGTATTATGATGTCGATATCCTATACCACTCAGGGAAGGCCAATGTAGTTGCAGATGCTCTTAGTCCCAGATCGATGGGTAGTCTGTCAGATGTGCAGCCAGAGAAAAGGGGCATGGTCCGCGAGTTACATCAGCTAGTGAGCCTTGGGGTTCGTTTGGTTGGTTCTGATAGTAATGGGGTTCGGGTTCGAGAGGTTGCCGAGTCGTACATCGTCGAGGAGGTGAAGAGGCGACAGTATGAGGATCCAATTAGGGTACGATATCGAGATACGGCTCTTCGAGAGAAGAAGAGTCTATTTGAAGTAGCACCTGATGGGGTGCTAAGATTTGAGGGCAGGTTATGTGTTCCCAATGTAGCAGGACTTCGTCAGCAGATTCTGGGAGAGGCACACAGTGCTCGTTACTCTATTCATCCGGGGTCGACTAAGATGTACCACGAACTCAGAGGTATGTATTGGTGGGATGGCCTGAAGAGGGACGTTGCGGAGTTTGTGGCGCAGTGTCCGAATTGTCAGCAAGTCAAGGTGGAGCACCAGAAGCCTGGTGGGTTGTTGCAGATGATAGAGATTCTGACATGGAAGTGGGAGGTGATCAATATGGACTTTATTACAGGGTTACCTCACACTCAGAGGAAGCATGATTCCATCTGGGTTATTGTCGATAGGTTGACAAAATCAGCCCACTTTCTTCCAGTCAGGACGACTTTTTCGGCCGAGGATTTTGCTAGATTGTATATCAGAGAGATTGTGAGACTGCACGGAGTTCCTATATCGATTATTTCAGACAGAGGAGCCCAGTTCACGGCTAACTTCTGGAGGTCCTTCCAGAAGGGATTAGGGACACAGGTGAGTCTCAGTACTGCGTTTCATCCTCAGACTGACGGACAGGCCGAGCGTACATTCCAGACACTTGAGGATATGTTGCGGGCCTGTGTTATTTGATTTCAGGGGTAGCTGGGAGGATCATTTACCTCTTGTGGAGTTTGCATATAACAACAGCTACCATTCTAGTATCCAGATGGCGCCTTATGAGGCCTTATACGGGAGGAAGTGCATGTCACCGATAGGCTGGTTTGATGTGGGAGAAGTTCAGTTAGTCGAGCTGGACTTGATTCAGCAGGTGGTGGATAAAGTGAAGCTTATCCAGGAGCGGTTATTGTCAGCTCAGAGTCGACAGAAGTCGTATGCAGATCATCGCCGTCGACACTTGGAGTTTGAGGTGGATGATTGGGTCTTCCTGAAGGTATCACCCATGAAGGGCGTGATGAGATTTGGGAAGAAGGGGAAACTTAGCCCAAGGTACATTGGGCCTTACCAGATTGTCCGTAGGGTAGGCAAGGTTGCCTATGAGTTGGATCTGTCGTCCGATCTGGAGGCAGTACATCCAGTTTTTCATGTGTCTATGTTGCGAAAGTGTATCAGAGATCCATCTAGAGTGCACCCGATTTGTGATGTCCAGGTGACAGAGGGGTTATCATATGAGGAGAGTCCCATAGCGATACTCGATCGTCGAGTTAAGCGATCATGACAAAAGATGTGGCTTCCGTCAAGGTCTTATGGCGGAATGAGAACAGAGAGGAAATGACATGGGAAGCAGAAGAGGACATGATGAAGAAGTATCCTCACTTGTTCCCTGCACCTCCAGGTAACCCACTTTCCTGCTTGTTAGTTTTTAATTTGGCAATTATGCTTAAGTATTGTTGTGGCCGTGTAGAGCGTTCTTTTTGCAAGAAGAATAGTTAAGAGGGTCTATGTCGATATTGTGATTTGAGTAAGCATGGAAGGAACTATTACACCCCGTAGTTCCAGAGTATGTATATGAGGACGTACGTACGAGAATACGACAGAAAAATTGGAAAGGAAGAAAGATGTGATTTTTCGACGGAAAAGTTTTCGGATTTTGTGAAGGAAAAAGGTTCGTTAATGGGAATAGGATTCCCAGATTTGGTATTCGGACTTTTTGGAATATTTGAGAATTATGGAATTTTATTTCCGGAATTGGTCACGTGGGGCCCACGGGAGGAAATTTACGGTTTTGTGGGGCCCACTTTATTTTCGGATTTTTGGCATTACGGATATTTTTTCGGAAGACGGAATATTTTGGACGAGTAGGGGGGCGACACGTGTCACCCCCCTTGAGGCCATGTGGGCCGATTGTATGTGGTGTGTTGGACGGTTTTTGGGTGGGACAAGTGGCTTGCCACTTGTCCCATTGTTATGGTGGACAAATGGTTGGCCAACTACCCACACACATGTACCCCATCCTCACCTTATATTTGCTTTAATCCTAGCCATTGATTTATCTATAAATACCCCTTGTGTGCAAGACTTTTTCTTCATCCACTTAAACATTTTCCAAGTCTCAAAACTCCCTCCCCCTTTGAGAAAGTTCTCGTCCAAAGCTTCCCCCCCCGTCTTGATAGTTCTCGTCCGAAACACCCCCCACTTTGTGTAGAAAATACTTCAAGTATTGTTGTATTATACCAAAATACCTTAGCCTAGTATTCCTAGTAGTATTCCAAAGTTATTTCAGTACTAAGAACCCGGAAAAATATTACTTTATTCCTATAGTCGCAAAACGAAGCCCTAGAAAAATCTTCATAGCTTAGATGAAGTGTTAAGAGAAGTTGTTTAGAAACTTCTAAGGGTTGCTTGGAGCGGGTTGGAGCGTAAGGAAGTGGAGCTAAACGTTGCTCAGGATCGACTTATAAACTTGGATTATTTTGGGCTTATCGAGGTAATGATCTTTATCCCCCTATTGTAATTGGAAATTACATGTTGTAGTAGTTAATAATTGAGTATAAGATATATTGGAAGAATCAGTATAAAGAATTGAACTATATTTACATTGGACTGTATTTACAGTAGACTTGTAGTATTATTGTGGAGTAGAATTGTACACGTCCGGTTAGACGTGTAACCCCCCTGGAATTGTTGGCTTGGTAGCAGGCCTCGATAAATGAGGAGATTTATGTGGTTGCGGGGGGGAGGTGCTGCCGAATTTTCCGTAAAATATGGAACCTTGTGCTTAGAAATATTCTACGAAGGGACCTAGAAGTTAATAGACGTTTTATGACCATTATAGGTGGAAGTACTACGAGTAGCATATTCTACTTGAAGGGTGGAAAAGGCGAGCAAGGTTAGAGTACTTTGAATCGTTTTGCTAATCGTCGATAATCGTCGCGAGGTATGTGAACCTCTTCCTATCCTTTCTAGCATGATATTTGTGAAATATATTTAGTGCGGTAGACGCACGTGTGTTTAAAGGAAATTGATTTTCCTTTTGTGTCCTTGACTTGATTCCAAAGTTAAGTGACTTGTTATGAAATATTAAGGACTTGAATTATGTTAAAAAGTTGTAAAACCTCACTCATGAGTAATGGGTGTGTGGTCTTTTAAAGAATAAAGTTACCTTGATTTCGAAAATAAGAATGGTTTTATCATTGGATTTAAAATGATAACTTGACTTATAAACACCTTGATTTTGGGAAAGGAGAAGTAACTTGATTTAAAGGTATAGGTTACTTGTTTTTAAAAGAGTAAGACACTTTAAAAAGTATATTGCTACTTGACTTTTAAAGGAAAAAGTGCCTTTGTTTTAAAGGAAGGTATGGTTTTGTCTTAAGATTGGTTTAAAAAGAAGGTATGGAAATTGTTTTGGTTTTACTTTGATGTCTTTTGACTTGAGTTTTAAATAATAAGAATCTTGAAGTATTTCAAAAGAGTTACGAATCATTTTTTGAAAGAAAAGAAATACTTGGTTTTAAAAGCTTAAGTGTTATACTAGCTTTATGGGAAGTTAGGTATAACGACTTAAGGAAGATAGAAGGAACAGTTTACTTATTTGTTTGTGAAAGTCTTGTATTGATTTCTGGAAAGTGTAGTAAGATGGTTTGATAAGTAAACATGTTACGATGCTACGTGTGTTAGTGTCTGGTGATGTTTGTGTGAGGGGGTTATTCTTGTTGTGCTTATGTTGTTAAACGATAAGCCCGTTGTACTGCTATTATATCACATACCCCCCTGACTTGTTATGATGCCGAGGACTTGCCACCCTCGATGCGAGGAATACCTCATGCGGTGCATGTGACCTATGCGAGTGCGGGAGTTCGAGATTGATCATTCCGGTGTGTTATCCCGACGCGAGGAATGCCTCACGCGATGCGTGTGACTATGCGATCGTGTGACTACGCGACTACGGAGTCGGAGGATGCCGCGGTTAGCTACCCCGATGCGAGGAATACCTCATGCGGTGCATGGGACTATGCGGTGCGGAGTTCGAGATTAGGAACGCATAATGATACTATGGGCGATTGGCCTTGCCCGATCATTAGCGCCTAGAAAAGACCGATTACATTATATCTATTTTTGCTCTTGTCTATCTTTGGCACTATGCGCGTTGAATTGGTTGTATTTGTAAGTGGTTTTAAAGATACTTTGATTTCATTTCGATTTACGATTTCACATACTTGGTACTGTTATCTCGACCTCCTTCGGGCTGCGTCATGCCGCAGTAGAGGTACACCGCCGTCGATCCTCGCCATAGGATCACGATTCAACGTTTTGGGAAGCTCCGTTTCTCGGAGGCTTATCTTTAGTATAGTCCTGTTGTTGTAGGTACTTACATTCGGGGTATGGCGGGCCCCGTCCGTCGTTGTTGTTATAACATTCGTAGAGGTGCAGAGTAATCTTGTTGTGGGCAGAGTTTGTAGAAGGGATGTAACTGTTCGGATTCAAGTTTTATTTATATATTCAGAAAGGTAACCGTTTTGGTTAACCTGTTTTCTTATTTCATTATTGTATATCTTGTTTCATGTGTATGTTTTTTTATTTCCGCTGATTTTCTCTGATGTTGTATCACTAGGGTGTCCGGGGTAAGGCACCAGTCACGGGCCCGGGGTCGGGTCGTGACAAAAGTGGTATTAGAGCAGTTAATCCTCGGAAAGTATCTCTGCACCGTATCTAGTAGAGTCTTGATTATCGGTGTTGTGCACCACACCTATAATCGTGAGGTCGCAGGATATTTAGGATTGGTTTCCATTCTTCTCACTCGAGATCGTGCCTTAGAGGCGTGTTATAAGTTGGACTCCTCCGACGTATTTTTCACCCGTTATGCCTCTTCGCAGGCAACGAGCCAGAAGGGCAAGGCAGCGAGAGGCTGCAGTAGAGCACGAGAGGTTACGAGGCACGGTCGGTCATTATCCGAGACAACGCTCATTCGGGGAGTTACTGACGCCGCTAGCCCCAGGAGAGTTTAGAGCAATAGCAGTAGCTACTGAGACCACGATACCTGAGCCTCTAGTCCCACTGCCAGGAACAGAGGATATGCGTTACAAGGAGATGGCCCAATTACTAGCTAGTCTGGTGGCTGGGAATGAGGACGGACGGGAGCCGGTGGTTCCGGCAGTACCAGTGGTTCACCCTAGATCCGATAGTTTTAAGACTTCGGGACTTCTTGAGTTGCAGTCCACCCGAGTCCTATGGATTGAGGACTGAGGAAGATCATCAGGAGTTTATTCGACAGTTGCAGCGGATCATGAAAGTGATCAAGACCTCAGAGGCATTTCTTACACACTTCTTGACCTCGCAGATGAGGAGAGCTCGGGCAGATAGATTTATGAGGTTGAGGCAGAACGGGCGGACGGTTCGGAAATACAGTATAGAGTTTGACTTATTGGCTCGTTATGTCCACACTTTAGTGGCAGACATGGAGGATAGTGTGCACTGATATGTCACAGGACTTGACGATTATCTAGTGAAGGAAGGTACAAGAGTAACTCTTCAGTCAGGCATGGACGTTGCCCGCGTACAGGCTTACGCGCAGCAGACTGAGGAACGTAGAGATCGACGGATTAACCAAGATCAGCAGAAGAGGGCCAGAACAGCAGGGTCCTTTGGTAACTTACGAGGCAGATCTTCTCAGCAGCAGACTGGTTATGCGCCTCCGCCAGTACAGAGTGGTCCTCCACGGACTTTAGGACGTTCGGGGTATTTAGGAGTTGGTCAGAACTCCGGGGTTTCTGGTTCACAGATTTACATAGGTTCTAGCCAGCCAGATTCAGTTTTCCCTCAGTGTTCACCATGTGGTAGACGTCATCCCGAGGAAATGTCGTCTTTTTACTAATGCTTGTTTTACCGCCGTCGACCGTGAGAGAGAATGTCCTAGTAGGAGGGATACAGGTGGGATGACTTAGCCTACCAAGTCAGTTGCGGATTCAGTGGGTCGGAGAGGAAGGGGTGTTAGCCAGAGGAGGCCACCCCCACCTCGGTATGGCCGTTGCGGGAGGTGTTCTTATGGGGAGTGTCGTACTACTTCGATAGCTTGTTATTCTTGCGGCCAGCAGGGCCATTTTTCGAGAAATTGTCCGAACAGAGGTGGCGCGGATGTTACGACTCAGCCTTCGGGATCAGTGGCTGGTTCATCACCGTCTGTAGTTATGCGCCCAGCAGAGCATGATTTGATTAGAGCGACAAAGGGAAAGTGAGGCAGTAGTTACAGAGATATCTTCAGCCTTAAGAGACTTGTTTAGGTCGTTATGGTAGATACATGTGGAGTGCTATGTTCGGTTAGCATTGTGTAAGTTGTGATTAGAAAACATGGGTAGTTGAAAAGGGTAAGTCGGGGAACGAGAGTTTAGTACGAAGTGGGTCGGGTTGAGGCCATATCGCGAGTCAACCCGCAGCCCGGAATGTGGTGGGGTCAGTTTGAGGTGGTCCCTCTAGATGATAGGGTCACGAGGGTGTTAAGCCCAAGTTAGGTAACCATCGTACGAGTTCGTGGATGCTCGACCGATGGCGGGCCGATGAGGTCACCATCTTGTCTTTCGATTAGGACTATTTACTCGGCGGAGGTTATGCGAGATGTTATCGGGAAGGTTGTAAGGTCGCACGGTTCCTACTTTTATTTTATGGCAGGCAGTGGAGCCCAGTTTATGGCTATTTCTTTTTCTGGAGGTTTTACCAGGCGGGGTTAGGAACTCAGGTGAGTCTCAGTATTGCATTCACCCTCGGGCCGACGGACGAACGACGCATTTTATCCAGACATTTGAGGACAGGTTACGGGCCGGTGTTTTGATTTCAGGAGTAGCTGTGAGGATTATTTGCCTCTTGTTGAGTGAGTATTATATAGCTACCATTTTAGTATTCGGATGGTGCCTTATGAAGCCTTGTATGGGCGGAAGTGTAGGTTGTCGGTCGATTGGTTCGATGTTAACAAGGTTCAGATAGTTGGTCCCTACTTGATTCAGCAGGATGTGGGTAAGGTGAAGCTTATCCAGAAGAGGTTTTTAGCAGCTCAGAGTCAACATGAGTCGTGCGGGTAATCTGCGTCGACACTTGGAGTTCAGGTTGACAGTGGGTCTTCTTGAAGGTACCACCCCGGAAGGGTGTGACGAGATTTGGATAGCAGGGGAAACTTAGCCCGAGATACTTTGGGCATTTTCAGATCGTTTGTAAAATAGGCCAGGTTGCCTATAAGTTAGCACTGCCGTCCGACTTAGGAGACAGTACGTCCGGTCTCCCAGGTTGCTATGTTTCGAAAGAGTATCGGAGATCCATCCAGAGTGTTCCCAGTTAATGATGACCAAGTTAGAGATAGTAACCCCGAGATTTTGGAAACTGAAGCAATGACAGAAATGTGGTACGTATAGTAGGAAGAGTTCGAGTGTACGAGGAAGGTACGACGAGTAAGAAAAGAGGCTAAGATATGTTAAGAAGTTGGAAGTGTCCTTTTTATAAGTAAAGAGGGGAATAAAGTATCCTTTGGACCATGGGTGGAAGTTTTTGTGTTGTTATACACGTTAGAGGTGATTCCTCGTTGGCTTGGATTGAGTTTTGCGCGTATGTTATATTATGGCCATGTGTGGCATAATTGGTTTTGTAAGTATAGTAGTGAAGACTATACCGGCGCTTGTATGATTAGAGACTTAGAAGGAACATTCAGGACGAATGTTTCTAAGGGGGGAAGAATGTTACACCCCGTAGTTCCAGAGTATGTATATGAGGACGTACGTACGAGAATACGACAGAAAAATTGGAAAGGAAGAAAGATGTGATTTTTCAACGGAAAAGTTTCCGGATTTTGTGAAGGAAAAAGGTTCGTTAATGGGAATAGGATTCCCAGATTTGGTATTCGGACTTTTTGGAATATTTGAGAATTATGGAATTTTATTTCCGGAATTGGTCACGTGGGGCCCACGGGAGGAAATTTACGGTTTTGTGGGGCCCACTTTATTTTCGGATTTTTGGCATTACGGATATTTTTCGAAAGACGGAATATTTTGGAAGAGTAGGGGGGAGACACGTGTCACCCCTCGAGTCCATGTCAGTGTATGTGGTGTGTTGGGCGGTTTTTGGGGACAGTTGGTCGCCACTTGTCCCATTGTTATGGTGGACAAATGGTTGGCCAACTACGCACACACATGTACCCCATCCTCACCTTACATTTGCTTTAATCCTAGCCATTGATTTATCTATAAATACCCCTTGTGTGCAAGACTTATTCTTCATCCACTTAAACATTTTCCAAGTCTCAAAACTCCCCTTTCGAGAAAGCTCTCGTCCAAAGCTTCCCCCCCTCTTGATAGTTCTCGTCCGAAACACCCCCCACTTTGTGTAGAAAATACTTCAAGTATTGTTGTATTATCCCAAAATACCTTAGCCTAGTATTCCTAGTAGTATTCCAAAGTTATTTCAATACTAAGAGCCCGGGAAAATACTACTTTATTCCTATAGTCGCAAAACGAAGCCCTAGAAAAATCTTCATAGCTTAGATGAAGTGTTAAAAGAAGTTGTTTAGAAACTTCTAAGGGTTGCTTAGAGCGGGTTGGAGCGTAAGGAAGTGGAGCTAAACGTTGCTCAGGATCGACTTATAAACTTGGATTATTTTGGGCTTATCGAGGTAATGATCTTTATCCCCCTAATGTAATGGGAAATTACATGTTGTAGTAGTTAATTGTACACGTCCGGTTAGACGTGTAACCCCCCTAGAATTGTTGGCTTGGTAGCAGGCCTCGTTAGAGGAGGAGTTTTATGTGGTGGCGGGGGGGGGGGGAGGTGCTGCCGAATTTTTCCGTAGAATATGGAACCTTGTGCTTAGAAATATTCTACGAAGGGATCTAGAAGTTAATAGACGTTTTATGACCATTATAGGTGGAAGTACTACGAGTAGCGTATTCTACTTGAAGGGTGGAAAAGGCGAGCAAGGTTAGAGTACTTTGGAGCGTTTTGCTAATCGTCGATAATCGTCGCGAGGTATGTGAACCTCTTCCTATCCTTTCTAGCATGATATTTGTGAAATATATTTAGTGCGGTAGACGCACGTGTGTTTAAAGGAAATTAATTTTCCTTTTGTGTCCTTGACTTGATTCCAAAGTTAAGTGACTTGTTATGAAATATTAAGGACTTGAATTATGTTAAAAAGTTGTAAAACCTCACTCATGAGTAATGGGTGTGTGGTCTTTTAAAGAATAAAGTTACCTTGATTTCGAAAATAAGAATGGTTTTATCATTGGATTTAAAATGATAACTTGACTTATAAACACCTTGATTTTGGGAAATGAGAAGTAACTTGATTTAAAGGTATAGGTTACTTGTTTTTAAAAGAGTAAGACACTGGGTTTAAAAAGTATATTGCTACTTGACTTTTAAAGGAAAAAGTGCCTTTGTTTTAAAGGAAGGTATGGTTTTGTCTTAAGATTGGTTTAAAAAGAAGGTATGGAAATTGTTTTGGTTTTACTTTGATGTCTTTTGACTTGAGTTTTAAATAATAAGAATCTTGAAGTATTTCAAAAGAGTTACGAATCATTTTTTGAAAGAAAAGAAATACTTGGTTTTAAAAGCTTAAGTGTTATACTAGCTTTATGGGAAGTTAGGTATAACGACTTAAGGAAGATAGAAGGAACGGTTTACTTATTTGTTTGTGAAAGTCTTGTATTGATTTCTGAAAAGTGTAGTAAGATGGTTTGATAAGTAAACATGTTACGATGCTACGTGTGTTAGTGTCTGGTGATGTTTGTGTGAGGGGGTTATTCTTGTTGTGCTTATGTTGTTAAACGATAAGCGGTTGTCTCGCTATTATATCACATACCCGACTTGTTATGATGCCGAGGACTTGCCACCCACGATGCGAGGAATACCTCATGCGGTGCATGTGACCTATGCGAGTGCGGGAGTTCGGGATTGATCATTCGGGTGTGTTATCCGACGCGAGGAATGCCTCACGCGATGCTGTGACTATGCGGTCTGTGTGACTATGCGGACTACGGGAGTCCAGGAGGATGCCGCGGGTTAGCTACCCCCGATGCGAGGAATACCTCATGCGGGTCTGTGGGACCTATGCGGACTGCGGGAGTTCCAGGATTAGGCACGCATAATGATACTATGGGCGATTGGCCTTGCTTCGATCATTAGCGGCCTAGAAAAGACCAGTTACATTATATCTATTTTTGCTCTTGTCTATGCTGTGGCACTATGTGCGGTTGAATTGGTTGTATTTGTAAGTGGTTTTAAAGATACTTTGATTTCATTTGATTTTACGATTTCACATACTTGGTACTGTTGTCGACCTCGCTGAGGCTGCGTTCATGCCGCAGGTAGAGGTACACCAGTCGTCGATCCTCGCTCATAGGATCACAGTTCAACGTTTTGGGAAGCTACGTTTCTTCGGAGGCTTATCTTTGGTATAGTCCCCTGTTGTTGTAGGTACTTACATTCAGGGGTATGGCGGGGCCCTGTCCCGTCGTTGTTGTTATAACATTCGTAAGTGCATGTAATCTTGTTGTGGCGAGTTTGTAGAAGGATGTAATCGTCGGGTTCAAGTTTTATTTATATATTCAGAAAGGTAACCGTTTTAGTTAGCCTGTTTTCTTATTTCATTATTGTATATCTTGTTTCATGTGTATGTTTTTTTATTTCCGCTGATTTTCTCTGATGTTGTATCACTAGGGTGTCCGGGGTAAGGCACCAGTCACGGGCCCGGGGTCGGGTCGTGACAGGAACATTCGGGATGAATGTTTCTAAGGGGGGGGGGGAGAATATTACACCCCGTAATTCAGGTCATACTTGTCACGACCCGAACCCGGGCCCGTGACTGGTGCCTTACCCCGGGCACCCTAGTGATACAACATCAGAGAAAATCAGCGGAAATAAAAACACGAACATGAATTAAGAGACATGATAAATAAACGAGCCTACCAAAGCGATTGCCTTGATATATATACATAAATACGACAGTTATCCTTTACAAACTCGCGCACAAAAGTCTTCTGAACACTAAGTGATAACAACTATGGCGGACAGGGCCGCCATACCCTGAATGTACAAGAACCTCTGGACTGAGTAACATACAAAAGATAAGCCTCGGCGAACGGCTTCCAACACTGAACTTTGATCCTATGAGCGAGATCCACAACCGATGTCTACACTGCGGCGTGACGCGGCCCGAGGTCGATAACAGTACAAGTATGTGAAATTGTAAAGACTGTAAATGAAATCATAACAGTCTATATAAAGCAGGAGACATGTATGATAACCAAACTACGATTCCCAACATAAAAGCGGTCATGTCAGTCGTGGACTCACGCCTCAAGTCATCCTCCGTACGTGGAACTTCTTCCTCACTGCCGGCAGTCTAGGTGTAAATCGTGTGGAATACGTGTCCCGGCCCATCCCATGGGACTCGGTAAAGAATCATGTGGAATACGTGTCCCGGCCCATCCCATGGGACTCGGTGAATAATCAGATGAAATACGTGTCCCGGCCCATCTCGTGGGACTCGGTGGATAATCAGATGAAATACGTGTCCCGGCCCATCTCGTGGGACTCGGTGGATAATCAGATGAAATACGTGTCCCGGCCCATCTCGTGGGACTCGGTGGATAATCAGATGAAATACGTGTCCCGACCCATCTCGTGGGACTCGGTGGATAATCGTTCATAACAAATCAGCCGGCCCTCCATCGAGAGACGCGGAGGTATAGAAATACAGTATATGCACACAAGGCTATCAAACACAAACATAGGCAAGTTACACACAACTCAAGTTTATTTTAGGCCAAAGTCCAGGTTCTGACCCCAAGGTATTACGTACGTTAAATTCTTTTTAAAAGATCCATTCCTTTATAAAGGTCACCCGATACCCGTAGTATTAAAAATAGAGTGACTCACCTTTTTAGGTAAACCAAAACACTTTCCTTTTCAACATCAAGTAACAACATTCTTTTCCAAAAGTTCAAGTTTGCCTAATTTCAAACACTTAAGTCTCTTATTTTATAAAGGTTTCGAAGTCCATAGACTTAATCACTTAAGAATATAATCCTCTTTTAAACAATTTGAGAAACATATGTCTTATATGTGAGTAGGTTATTCTTGTTCATAATCAATCTTATTAAAGCAGCCATGATCTAGGAAATGTAATATCATTTTGTCTCATCTTAGCTTCTATGCAGATGGAGGTTTCTACTGGTTTTAATAATACTTATTTAGTCAAAACATTTCCTTTTATTAACGCTGCAGTGGTTTGTCGATACTCATTCTGATTTCCAAAATCAGTAAAACATTATTCCTTTTAAAAACCAAGTACTCATTACTCACGAATGAGGTTTCATACTAACATCCATATTAAGTCAAGTCTCTTATCTTTTAAGATTAAATCTCTTAACTTCTAAAAAATCAGTAAACCATTCTCTTTATCTCTCTTAGGACGTTATACCTAACTTCCCATAAAGCTAGTATAACTCTTATGTTTTCAAAACCGAGTATTACTCTTCTTTCAAAAAGGTTTCTTAATTCTTTCGAAATACTTCAAGTCAGTTATAAGTCAAATCAGTTATCTTTAAAAAAACCACAAAGCATTTCTTACTTACATAAAGCTGTTATAACCAACTTCCCATAAAGCCGTTATAACACTTTATGTTTTAAACCAATAAAATACATTCAACACATGTACGTCTACCGTACTACATAGTTATACACATATCATGCTAGAAAAGATAGGAAGAGGTTCACATACCTCGCGACGATTATCGACTAATAGCAAAACGCTCGAAGTACCTCAAACCGTCGGCTACACCTTAAGCCAAGCAGCTCACGCCACACGTAGTACTTCAACCTATAGAGGCCACAAGGCGTCTATTATCATCTAGATCTCAACGTAGAATATTCTACAGAAATTTCGACAGCACCTCCCCCCCCCCCCCCGCAAAACCGCGTAAATCTCCTCCTCTATCGAGGCCTGCTAACAGGCCAACAACTCCCTAGAGGGGGGGTTGTACGTCTAATCCGGACGTGCACAATTCTACTTCACAGTAATGCTACACAAGTCTACTGTAATACAGTCCTATGTAATTACAGTTCAGTTCTTTTCTTTAAATTCAGGCTTAAGTCAAAAGACATTGCCGCAAGACTATGTTCAATTCTATATATAGTATACTTCAACTATACATTCCTACAACATGTAATTTCCAATTACAATAGAAGGTCAAGAGTGTTTACCTCGATAAGCCCAAAATTATCCAAGTAAATGTCGATCCTGAGCAAGGTTTAGCTCCTACTCCGTGCGCTCCAACCCGCTCCAAACAACCCTTAGAAGTTCTAACCAACTTCTACTCAAATACTTCAACTATCAGTGAAGATTTCCTTAGGGTTTCGTTTAGTGGCTAAAGGAAAGTATAATAGTATTTCCGGGCTCTACGTATAGAGGTAACTTTTGGAAAGTACTACAAGGTATTTGGGCTAAAGTATTTGGGCATTATAACAATACTAGGAGATTATTTCTATACCACAAAAGGGGGTATTATACGAAAACAACTAGGCTAGGGGGGGCGGGGGTACCCCACGGCTACACACTACAAAGGGGAGGAAGCTCGGCCAAGGGCCTTTCTCAAAGGGGGGAGGGGGCTTTGGACGAAAGCAAACAAGAGGGAGGGAGTATTTTGAGACTTAGAAAGATTGCTCAAGTTTTGGATGAAGAAAGTCTTCAACTTAGAGGGGTATTTATAGGTCAAGCAATGGCCAACCAATGGCCAAGATCCATACAAGTGTAAGACAAGTGTAGGGCTAGATTTTAACCATGTGGACCTTATCCATCTACCACAACAACTTGCACAAAATATCCTACCTAACCAAAGCACAAAAAACGTGCCATGCCTTGCCTTGCCGTCCACTTTTCACGCCCAATGTGAGGGTGACACATGTCACCCTCCCGTTGGTCCAAAATGTTTCGTCTCTCGGAAAAATCCGCAAAAATTCTCAATGACATAGCCGGAATTTTCCCTTCGCAAGTTTAGTAAAACGTTTCGTCGAAAAACGATTCTTTTCGGCACTTGTGCCCAAATTTTCGAACCTAGCCAAACTTTAAGGCTTAAATTATATACGTACGCCCTCACGTACATACTCTGGAAATACGGGGTATAACATTCTCCCCTCCTTAGAAACATTCGTCCCGAATGTTCCTTCTCAAGACGGATAACGATAAAGTTCTTCTAACAAGTTGCCAACGCCATGCCTGGCCACGAAATAACACATGCGCGCAAATACTTAAATCCAGGCCAACGAGGAACCACCTCGATGATGCAAAACAATACCAACTCTCGCTCTTGGTCCAAGGGACACTCGCCGCATTCATTTCTCAAAAATGATTACTCCCATCTTTCAAAGACAAGTTCCTTCCTTACTCGTCGTGCCCTTCTCGAACACTTGAACTCTTCTAGCATACGTACCACACTTCAGTCAACGCTTCTGTTGCCAAAACTTTGGAGTCACAACCTCCAAATTTGGTCATCTTACTAGCTTTACTTTCCTCTAAGGCCATTCCCGGCCTTCACGATCCGCTTCTGGTCGAACATATCCACGAACTCATACGATGGTCATCTAAACTTGGGCCTAGCACCCTCGTGACCCTACCACCTGGCGGGACCACCCAGAGCTGACCCCACCTCGAAACAGGCCGCGGGTTGGCCCGCAACATGGCCCCAACCCGACCCACTTAACGCATCACGCTCTTGTTTCCCGATCCGGAACAATCTTACCTAAACAGGTCATGAAAGCTACCACTTCCATTTTACACTACCCAAGGAATCTTCCCACAATTACTCCACGTAAACTTATACATTCTGACAAGGATCACCCGCAAAAATCTTGTACTCAAGACGGCCTTACATCTAAGGTCTCAACTGTAATATTCTAAGGTTCATCATTTTCTCACCCTGTGCTTACCCTTTTTCACTAACCAGGTTTTATAACTCATAATCAACATAACGCTATCCGTACATAGCACACAATAATAAGGTCATCATATCATGCATACAAATCTCTAGAGGGTTAAGGATATACCTGAATCTACCGCTCCACTCTAATCATAGGCACGCCTGCAGTGCGCATACCGTAGAAAGCGATGAACACGCATCGACCGTGGTGAGTCATTCTGCGCATCCTTTCTATTAGGGCAGTTTCGTCATATGGCCCGACGGCGCAGAAAAACAAGCACCAGTAAAAAGACGACATTCCCCGGGATGACGTCGCCACATCGTACACCGAGAAAACTCGAACCCGATCGCTAGAACCCATGTATATCGTGAACGAAGCCACGGAGCCACGACCAGCTCGAATACCCGACGTCACGAAGGCGCGGAGGACCATTCTGCACTGGCGGAGGTACATAACTAGTCTGCTGCTGAGGCGGCCCGCCTCGAAAGTTACCAAAGGACCCTGCTGTTCTGGCCCTCTTCTGCTGATCCTGGTCATTCCGTCGACCTCTCCGTGCCTCACATCCTAGTGCATGAGCTTGCATGCGGGCAATGTCCATGCCCGGCTGAAGAGCTACACCCGTACAAGCCTCTGCCAAGTAATCATCTAGCCCGGTGACGTAGCGGTGTACTCTGTCCTCCATATCAGCTACTACAGCGGGAACATACCGAGCTAATGAGTCGAACTCCACATTGTACTCTCTAACCGTCCGCCCGTCCTGCCTCAACGTCAAAAATCTGTCGGCCCGAGCCCTCCTCATCTGTGGGGGCAAGAAATGTGCAAGAAAAGCCCTTGAGAACTCGTCCCAAATGGCTGGAGGTGCATGCTCTCCCCGGGACAGCTCCCACGAATCAAACCCGATCAGTAGTATCACGCGGTGATGCGAACCCAATACCACCGACTGCCTCGAGACTCGATCACTCATGATCATTGTAGCTGTCGGATAAACTCCCGAGGTCATCCTCGGCTCGATCCATAGAACACCGGCGGGCTACAACTCGAGAAAGTCCGTAGCCTCAGCTATGCGCTCGGGGTGAACTACGGGTGCTCTTTGGGCTCGCTGCATCCGGCCTATCCTCATATTCGCTACGACCACGGCGATGGCGGGCCATCTCCTTGTACCCCATCTCATCGATCCAGTGTGGGATGGAGACTCGTATCTTGTAGTCTCGGTAGCCAGCTGCTGCGCTCTAAACTCTGCCGGTCTTGTGGCGTCGCAAAACTCGCCGTCAAGCACAATCTCAGTCTTGGCCAGGGCTGCGCCCTCGTACTCCTCTGTATCTCACTAGCAGCTCCCTCAGCTGCCTTGCCCACCTGGGTCCGGGTTGCCTTACGCGAAGGCATAACTGGTAAAAACGAAATACGTCAGAGGGATCCAACTTATCACATGGCTCTAAGGCACGATCTCAGAATGAGAAGAATGGAAACCAATCCTAAATGTCCTATAGCCTCCTGATTATAGATGTGGTGCACAACACACCGATAATCAAGACTTACTAGACACGATGCGTAGACACTTTCAGAGGATTAATCGCTTCGATACCACTTTTGTCACGACCGAACCGGGCGTGATCGTGCCTACCGGGCACCCTAGTGATACAACATCGAGAGAAAATTAGCGGAAATAAAAACACGAACATGAATTAAGAGACATGATAAATAAGCAGCCCACCAAAGCAGTTGCCGGTATATATATACATAAATACGACGAGTTATCCTTTTTACAAACTACGCATTGCATGTACTCTGGACCTAAGAAGTGACAACAACTATGACGGGACAGGGCCCGCCATACCCCTGAATGTACAAGAACCTACAGACTCAGGGTAACATACCAAAAGATAAGCCTCCGAAGAAACGGGGCTTCCCAACACGCTGAACTGTGATCATATGGCGAGGATCCACAACCGATGTACTTACTGCGGCATGAACGGCCCGAAGGAGGTCGATAACAGTACCAAGTATGTGAAAGCGTAAAAGGCGTAAATGAAATCATAATAGTCAATATAAAGCGGGAGACATGTATGATAACCAAACTACGATTTCAACATAAAAGCGATCATGTCAAGTGCGGGACTCACGCCTCAAGTCATCCCGTACGTGGAACTCCTTCCCGCCGGCGATCTAGGTGTAAATCGTGTGGAATACGTGTCCCGGCCCATCCCGTGGGACTCGGTAAAGAATCATATGGAATACGTGTCCCGGCCCATCCCATGGGACTCGGTGAATAATCAGATGGAATACGTGTCCCGGCCCATCTCGTGGGACTCGGTGGATAATCAGATGAAATACGTGTCCCGGCCCATCTCGTGGGACTCGGTGGATAATCAGATGAAATACGTGTCCCGGCCCATCTCGTGGGACTCGGTGGATAATCAGATGAAATACGTGTCCCGACCCATCTCGTGGGACTCGGTGGATAATCGTTCATAACAAATCAGTCGGCCCTCCATCGAGAGACGCGGAGGTATAGAAATACAGTATATGCACACAAGGCTATCAAACACAAACATAGGCAAGTTACACACAACTCAAGTTTATTTTAGGCCAAGTCGTGTTCGACCCCAGGTATTACGTACGTTAAATTCTTTTTAAAAGATCCATTCCTTTATAAAGGTCACCCGATACCCGTAGTATTAAAAATAGAGTGACTCACCTTTTTAGGTAAACCAAAACACTTTCCTTTTCAACATCAAGTAACAACATTCTTTTCCAAAAGTTCAAGTTTGCCTAATTTCAAACACTTAAGTCTCTTATTTTATAAAGGTTTCGAAGTCCATAGACTTAATCACTTAAGAATATAATCCTCTTTTAAACAATTTGAGAAACATATGTCTTATATGTGAGTAGGTTATTCTTGTTCATAATCAATCTTATTAAAGCAGCCATGATCTAGGAAATGTAATATCATTTTGTCTCATCTTAGCTTCTATGCAAATGGAGGTTTCTACTGGTTTTAATAATACTTAAATCTCGTAAATCTCCTCCTCTATCGAGGCCTGCTAACAGGCCAACAACTCCCTAGAGGGGGGGGGGGGGGTGGGTTGTACGTCTAATCCGGACGGGCACAATTCAACTTCACATTAATGCTACACAAGTCTCATGTCTGATACCCTATGTAATTCTGATTCGATTCTTTCTTTAAATTCAGGCTTAAGTCAAAAGACATTGCCGCAAGACTATGTTCAATTCTATATATAGTATACTTCAACTATACATTCCTACAACATGTAATTTCCAATTACAATAGAAGGTCAAGAGTGTTTACCTCGATAAGCCCAAAATTATCCAAGTAAATGTCGATCCTGAGCAAGGTTTAGCTCCTACTCCGTGCGCTCCAACCCGCTCCAAACAACCCTTAGAAGTTCTAACCAACTTCTACTCAAATACTTCAACTATCAGTGAAGATTTCCTTAGGGTTTCGTTTAGTGGCTAAAGGAAAGTATAATAGTATTTCCGGGCTCTACGTATAGAGGTAACTTTTGGAAAGTACTACAAGGTATTTGGGCTAAAGTATTTGGGCATTATAACAATACTAGGAGAGTATTTCTATACCACAAAAGGGGGTATTATACGAAAACAACTAGGCTAGGGGGGGGTACCCCACGGCTACACACTACAAAGGGGGAGGGGGAAGCTCTCGGCCAAGGGCCTTTCTCAAAGGGGGGAGGGGGCTTTGGACGAAAGCAAACAAGAGGGAGGGAGTATTTTGAGACTTAGAAAGATTGCTCAAGTTTTGGATGAAGAAAGTCTTCAACTTAGAGGGGTATTTATAGGTCAAGCAATGGCCAACCAATGACCAAGATCCATACAAGTGTAAGGCAAGTGTAGGGCTAGATTTTAACCATGTGGACCTTATCCATCTACCACAACAACTTGCACAAAATATCCTACCTAACCAAAGCACAAAAAACGTGCCATGCCTTGCCTTGCCGTCCACTTTTCACGCCCAATGTGAGGGTGACACATGTCACCCTCCCGTTGGTCCAAAATGCTTCTTCTCTCGGAAAAATCCGCAAAAATTCTCAATGACATAGCCGAAATTTTCCCTTCGCAAGTTTAGTAAAACGTTTCGTCGAAAAACGATTCTTTTCGGCACTTGTGCCCAAATTTTCGAACCTAGCCAAACTTTAAGGCTTAAATTATATACGTACGCCCTCACGTACATACTCTGGAAATACGGGGTATAACAATACTTATGAGAACGTACGAAAGGAATTAAGATTTAAATTTTAGAAAGATAGGTTGACAGAATGTTTTGGACGGATTTTAGTCAACTTTGAGGTGGTTTATGTCCAGTTGAATTAGGAGTTCCTAGGTGTTTCAAAGGCCTAGTATGTAGTTCGTTGAGTCTAGTTCCCAACGCAATAAACCGTTCGTCGATAGGACATCGGAGTAGAAAGTTATGGAAGTTACAAGTTCAGTGCGCAGTCGAGCAGAAAAGTATTTTCGGTCAGGGGCCACAGCGCCGCGGCGCCGGAATGCAGGGCCGCGGCGCCGGAAGTACTGAAATTCTCGGAGGTTTCAGCGCCGCGGCGCCGAGGCGGGTTTTTGCGAAATCTGGAAAAAAAAATCAGAAGATATTTTTTTAAAAGGCCATGGGAGGGTGACAAGTGTCCCTCCCATCTGATTGTGGGGAAGCCCTATTTATTGACCAAGTCTTGAAGACTTGGTCATTCTTCAAAAACCCCCTTCTCTCTAAAAATTTCCTCTTCCTTCTCTCTAAAAATTCCTCTCCCTTCTCTCTAAAAATTCAAGGAGAAACCAAGGCCTAGAGAAATTTCGGAAAGGTGGCAAGAAGGAAACATGTTGACAAGCTTGTAGGAGGTTTGTGGAGGTGATTGTGGAAAGAAGGCAAGTGAAATTTGTTGGACTAATTTGGGTAAACTCTAAGGTAACAATCCATCCTCCTTTTTAAGTAAATTGTGTTGCATGTGTGGAAGAAAGAACTTGTAGTTGTCAATATTGCTTTTAGATTTATTGCATGTAGGAATAACGATTTGGATTTGAAAGGATTGGATAAGGATGATATGTGAGCATGTTATAGCCAAGATACTACCTTAAACTTATTGGATTATTTAATTTGTATTGTGGGGCAGAATTTTACACGTCCAAGTTAGACGTGTAATCCCCTTGTATTGCTGAATTGTTGGGACTTAAATGTGGCGTTTAGTAGTTGATATCAGACCTTGAAAAGGTGGAAAAGTATGTAGAAACAAAGGAAGTGCTGTCCAATTTTCCGTAGAATAAGGGACTTTTCAATTAGAATGTTCTATGTTGAAGCTAGCAGCTAATAGACGTATTATGGTCATTATAGGTTGGCATACTACGTGCGGTATATTGGACTTGCGAGTGGATTGACCCGAAGAGGTATGTGGAACTTTCCTATCTCTTGAGCATGAATAGTTGTACTTATATAGTACGGTAGACGTACAATACTTTGATATCCTTTACTTGTTTAAGAATGGCCAAGTTGGGCGAGTTAGGGGATTAACCCACTTCTTTAAAAGTATTAAGGATGTCTTAAGTTTTCAAAGTTAAGGGACTTGAAGTGTTTTAAGTATATGATACTTGTTTCGTTTTAAAAGTATAAGTCCCTTGGATATAGGAAAATGTAATTGACTAAGGTATAAGGTTAATATAACGACTTTATGGGAAGTTGGTTATATTAGCTTTATGGAAAGTTAAAAGGAGAGATTTACTCTAAGTAAGGACAAATGACTTGATTTATGAAAGACAAATTGATTTTAAGGCATCAATTGCCTAAAGTTTTAAAAGAAAAGGAGTCACTTGATTTAGAAGCCAAATTATATTTCTAAAAGGTATTGTGACTTGTCTTGAAAAGTAGTTGTGACTTGATGCTATGGTTATTAGTATCTTGGAAGTTTTATATGAAAATGAGTCATTTTTTTAAAGAGTAGAAATATGTAGTACTTTGGGTTAAATTCCCGGATTCTTTTTATTAAGACATGTTAGTGCCTTAAGTAAACTAAAATGAGAGTGTATATGAACAAGACTAATAAGAAATTAGGGGATTTCTTAACTTGCTTATATATTGTATGATAAGCCGGTAGTGCTTATGTTATGTATAATAGCCAGTTTGTGCTAGTGGTATATTATTCATTACGAGGTCATTCCCCGGGTTTGTGGCATTTGCATATTCCGTGGATTTTCTACCCATGATGCGAGGAATACCTCATGCGGGTCCGTAAGGGCTTATGCGGGTGAAATAGTCCCATGCGGGGCGGACCAGTCCTATGCGAGAAATACCTTATGCGGGTCTACACGACCTATGCGGGCGTCTGATCATGCGAGAATACCTCATGCGGGTCCACACGACCCTTGCGGGTGAAATAGTCCCAGGAGTAGGATTGCTTAATGATACTGCGGGCGGGTGGCCCTGCTTTGATCGTGAGCCTCCTATTTTTATGTAGTAAGTATACTCTTATTTACTCTCATTGTTAGTAAGGCACAGTGTACTGTAATTTGATTATCATACATGTCTCCGGCTTTGTTTTAGGCTTATGATGTAATTACAGTATTTTCCAGTTGTACGTACTTATTGTGTACTGACCCCCTTCCTCAGGGGCTGCGTTAATCTGCGGTAGGAGTAGCGGTGGTGGATCCTCATTCTTAGGATCACCGATCAGTGTCAAGCTCCATTTCTCGGAGGCTTGTCTTTTTATGCGGTTTTCCACGATGTTGTAGATATTATGTACATTCGAGGTATGGCGGAGCCTATCCGCCATGTGGTTATTCTGAAGTGCAGTAGTCACATTTGTGGTTTTGGCTGTAATAACAAACTAGTACTGTTTTACTTTTGTTAATGTATATTTTATGGAAGCGGCACTTATCGGCTAGCTTTGTGATGTTTATTGTCTAAACATGTTTATGTGTTGTGTATGTTCATTGCTATTCTCGATGTATACGAAAGGGTGCCTGTGTAGGGCACGATCCGCGCCGGTGGTCGTGGCGATTAGTGCTAGTGTTATATTATTATTACGGGGTCAATCCCCGGGTCATTTTTTATTTTGCATTTCCGTGGATTTGCTCCCCACGATGCGAGTATGACGTATATGCTCATTGCGGGCTCACATGGTCCATGCGGGTGAAATAGTCCTATGCGGGTGAAATAGTCTCATGCGAGGCAAATTGCCTCATGCGGGTTCACAAGACCTATGCGGGTGAAATAGTCCAAGGAGTATGATTGCATAATGATACTACGCGAGGGTGGCCCTAGTTTTATCATAAGTTTCCTATTTTTCAACAGTAAGGTTTATACTGACCCCCTTTCCTCGAGGGGCTGCGTTCATGTCGCAGGTAGATGTAAACAGGTTGCTAATCCTCACTCTTAGAATCACTGTTCAACTTTTGGGAAGCTCCATTACTCCGGAGGCTTACCTTTTGGTACGGATCCCTGTTGTTGTAAATTTATGTACATTCATGGGTATGGCGGGGGCCTGTCCCGTCATAGATATGGACCAAACTCTTAGAGGTCTGTCGTCATGTTTTGTGGGTTGGACTTATAAAAGATGTATCCCTTTGTTATGTATATATGCAGAAAGGTGGCTTTATCGGCTAGTCTGATTCTTATTTCACATTAATGCATGTCTATGTTCTTTATTTATATTCCACTAGTTATCTCTGATGTATACCTGTAAGGGTGCCCAGATAGGGTGTTATACCCCGTATTTCCAGTGTATGTACGTAAGGACGTACGTAGAAAAATTTTGAAGCTTAAGTAGGCTTGGACGATTTTTTACTTTGTGCACAACACCCGATTAGAGTCGTTTTTCGACGAAACGTTTCCACAGCTTTCGTAGGGAAAATTCCGGCTATGTCATTTATATTTTTGCGGATTTTTCCGAGAGACAAAATATTTTTGGGCCAACGGGAGGGTGACACTTGTCACCCTCATTGGACGGTTTAGAGGGGCGGTCAAGGGTTGGTTGGCCTTGGCCGATTGGTCCCTTATTTTGGGCCTTGTTTTGTGGCTTGTTTTGTGCCATGTTTGGTGGAGTAGGGTTAGGGTGCACTTGGCTTGATCTAGGCCTTACACTTGCCTTGCACATGGCTTGATCTTGGCCATTGGTTGGCCTTGGGTTTCTTATAAATACCCACAGGCTTGAAGACTTCATTCATCAAAAACTTCCAAGTCTTGAAACCCTCTCCTCCTTCTTGTTGCTCTGGCAGAGCTTCCCCTCTCCCCACTTTTCGTGTGGCCTTTGGCGAGGTTCCTCCCCTGTGGTGTCTTGCCATGGGTACCCCCAGCCTAGTTGTTTCGTATAATACACTCTTGGTAGAAATACTCTCCAAGTATTGTTATAATGCCCAAAATACCTTAGCCTTTACCTTGTTGTATTCCAAAAGTTACCTCAATCGTAGAGCAGAAATACTACCTTTTGTCTTTTGTCTCAAACCGAAACCCTAAGGAAATCTTCATAGTTGGTTGAAGTATTTAAGTAGAAGTTGGTTAGAACTTCTAAGGGTTGTTTGGAGCGCGGAGTAGGAGCTAAACCTTGCTCAGGATCGACATTTAAACTCGGTTAATTATGGGCTTATCGAGGTAATATCTTGTCCCTCTATTGTAATTGGAAATTACATGATTGTTAGACTATATAGTTGAAGTATACTATATATATAACTGAACGTAGTATCGTGATGTCTTTTGACTTAAGCTGAATAATAAGAAACCTTTTCGAAGAAAATCTTGTTGTATTTACATGGGATTTGTATTACAGTAGACTTGTGTAGCTTTTACGTGAGGTAGAATTGTGCACGTCGGTTTAGGCGTATAACCCCCTGGTTGGCTTGGTAGCGGCCCGATAGAGAGGAGATTTCTGTTTGTTGCGGGAGAGTCTGCGAATTTTACGTAGAATGTTCTACGATTAGACCTAAATGTTAATAAGCGCCTTGTGGCCTTATAGGTTGAAGTACTACGTGTGGCGCGATCTACTTGGCTTAAGGAGTAGCCGACGTTTGGAAGTACTTGGAGCGTTTTGCTATTAGTCGATACTCGTCGCGAGGTATGTGAACCTCTTCCTATCTCTTCTAGCATGATATGTGTGAACTATGTAGTACGGTAGACGTACATGTGCTAAATGTATTTGATTGGTTATAACAGCTTTATGTAGGAAGAAAATACTTGTGGTTTTTAAAAGGTAACTGATTTGAACTATAACTGGCTTGTTATGTGATAATAAAGAACTTGAAGTATTTCAAAAGATTTTTGAATCATTTTGAAAGAAGCGTAATACTTGGGTTTTTGAAAACTTAAGAGTTATACTAGCTTTATGGGAAGTTAGGTATAACGACTTAAGAATGTTTCTTGATTTGAATCAGAATGTGTATCGACAAACCACTGCAGCGTCAATAAAAGGAAATGTTTTGAATAATTAAGCATTATTAAAACCAGTAGAAACTTCCATCTGCATAGAAGCTAAGATGAGACAAAATGATATTTCCTAGATCATGGCTGCTGTAATAAGATTGTTATAAACAAGAATATCCTACTCACATATAAGGCTTATGTTCTCAGATAGTTTAAAAGAGAATTATATTCTTAAATGAATAAGACTATGAAATCTGAAACCTTTCTAAAATAAGAACCGTGAACATTTGAAATTAGGCAAACTTGGGCGTTTGGAAAATAATGTTGTTACTTGATTTTACAAAGGTAAGTGTTTTGATTTACTTCAAAAGATAATCACTCTATTTTCATATACTACGTATTGTGTGGTTTTGTGAAGTAACATATCTTTAAGAGTTATTGTATAAAGTACTTTGGGGATAAAACCCGATCTCGTTAATCATATAGTAGAAAGTACCTTATGTGTGAATAACTTGATTGTATTGGTTTGTGATAGCCTTGTAATACCTTCGTGTTGATTTGATAAGTAATCATATTAGGATGCTACGTGTGTTAGTGATACGTGATGTTTGTGTAAAGGGATTTTCCCTTGATTGTGCTTATGTTGTCTAAACGATAAACCGTTATGTTGGTATTTATACCACTCACCGTGTTCGGGGTTAAGTGCCCTCCGTCGGGGTAGACTCGAGTGATGCAGGACCATGATTCGAGAATACCTCATGCGGGTCCCGGGGCCTATGCGAGCTCTGAGAGTTCGAGGTTAGTGTCGACCTTTATGGTCATGCGGTCTATGTGGCCATGCGGATTGCGAGTCGGGGCGATCTTAGGAGTAGCTTGTTATACCGTATTTCGGAGTATGCGTGGGGCGTGCGTAGAAATTTGAACTTAAGAGTAAGGCTTGGGCGATTTTCACTTTGTTCACAACACGATTAGAGTCGTTTTTCGACGAAACGTTTTCCACGACTTTCGTAGGGAAAATTCGGCTATGTCTTTTTAATTTTTGCGGATTTTTCCGAGAGGCGAAACATTTTGGACCAACGGGAGGGTGACATGTGTCACCTCACATTGGAAAGCAAGGCGGCAACCGCGGCGAATTGGGCTACTTTATGGCCTTGATTTGTGCCTTGTTTTGTGCCTTGTTTTGTGGAGTGTTTTGTGGAGTAGGGTTAAGGTGCACTTGGCAAGATCTTGGCCCTACACTTGCTATGCACTTGGCAAGATCTTGGCCATTGGTTGGCCTTGGCTTGTGCTATAAATACCCCTCTCCCTTTGATGAATTCTTCATCCTTTCCACAAATCTTCTAAGTGTTAAGATCCCTCCCTCCCTCTTGTTGACTCTCGTCCAAGAGCCCTCTCCCCTTTGAAGGCCCCGGCGAGAGCCCTCTCTCCCCCCTCCTAGTAGTGTGGCCGTGGGGTACCCCCCCCTAGCCTAGTTGCTTTCGTATAATACCCCCCCTTTGTGGTGTAGAAATACTCTCAAAAGTATTGTTATAATGCCCAAATTACCTTAGCCGTATACCTTGTAGTATTCGAAGGTTATACCTATATGAAAAGCCCAGAAATACTATTATACTTCCCGTCAGTCACAAACCGAAACCCTAGGAAAATCTCCATAGTCCGTTGGAGTATTGTGTAGAAGTTGGTTAGAACTTCTAAGGGTGGTTTAGAGCGGGTTGGAGCGCTCGGAGTTGGAGCTAAACGATTGCCAGGATCGACTTTATACTTGGATAATTATGGGCTTATCGAGGTAAATATCTTGTCCCTCTATTGTAATTGGAAATTACATGATTGTTAGACTATAGTTGAAGTATACTATATGTAGAATCGAGCGTTGTTGTCGTGATGTCTTTTGACTTAAGCCCGAATAATAAGAAACTTTTGAAGAAAATCTTGAATTGTTTTTACATAGGGGTGTATTCAGATGAGACTTGTGTAGCTTTTACGTGAGGTAGAGTTGTGCGTCAGGTTAGATGTATGAACCCCTGGTTGGCTTGATAGCGGCCCAGATAGAGGAGGAGATTTCTGTTTGTTGCGGGGAGGTCTTCGAATTTTACGTAGAATGTTCTCTGAAGGGATCTAAATGTTAATAAGCGCCTTGTGGCCTTATAGGTTGAAGTACTACGTATGGCGCGATCTTACGGCTGGGAGTAGCCGACGGTTTGAAGTACTTGAGCGTTTTGCTATTAGTCGATACTCGTCGCGAGGTATGTGAACCTCTTCCTATCTCTTCTAGCATGATATGTGTGAACTATGTAGTATGCGGTGACGTGCATGTGCTAAATGTATTTGATTGGTGTAAAACATAAAGTGTTATAACGGCTTTATGGGAAGTTGGTTATAACGATTTTATGTTGGTAAGAAAATACATGTGGTTTTTTTAAGGTAGCTGGTTTGAACTATAAGCGGCTTGTTATGTGTTAATAAAGAACTTGAAGTATTTCAAAAGATTTTGAATCATTTTGAAAGAAGAAGTAATACTTGGTTTTGAAAACTTAAGAGTTATACTAGCTTTATGGGAAGTTAGGTATAACGGCATAAGAATGTTTCTTGATTGGAAATCGAATGTGTATCGACAAACCACTGCAGCGTTAATAAAAGGAAATGTTTTGACTAATTAAGTATTAATAAAACCAGTAGAAACCTCCATCTGCATAGAAGCTAAGATGAGACAAAATGATATTTCCTAGATCATGGCTGCTGTAATAAGATTTTTATAAACAAGAATATCCTACTCATATATAAGGCTTATGTTTCTCAGATGGTTTAAAAGAGAATGATAGTCTTAAGTGATTAATACTATGAACTACGAAACCTTTCTAAAATGAGAAACCTGAACATTGGAAATTAGGAAAACTTGATCATTGGAAAAGAATGATTGCTACTTGATTTTACAAAGAGAAGTAATTGATTTACTTTAAAAGGATAGTCACTCTATTTTTATACTACGGGTATTGTGTGACATTGTGAAAGTAACGTATCTTTTAAAGAGTTAATGTATGAAGTACTTTGGGGATAAAACCCCGAACTTGTTGGCATATAGTAGAAAGTACCTTGTGTGTATAACTTGATTGTGTTGGTTTGTGATAGCCTGGTAATACTTTCTTGTTGATTGATAAGTAAACATGCTAGGATGCTACGTGTGTTAGTATCTTGTGATGTTGTGTAAAGGGGTTTCCTTTGTTGTGCTTATGTTGCTTAACGATAATCTGTTGTGTTAGTATTTTACATCACTCATCTCTTGAGATGATTAGGGTTGTCGCCTCCGTCTGGGGTAGACTTCGGTAGTCGATGGACCTATGATTCGAGAATACCTCATGCAGGTCCCGGGGGCCTATGCGGAACTACGAGAGTTCCAGGTTAGTGTACGTCCTTTGTGGGCATGCGGTCCTTGTGGCCATGCGGACTGCGAAGTCGGGGCGATCTTGGGAGTAACTACCCTCGATGCGGGAATACCTCATGCGGGCGATGAGATTGGCCTATGCGGGCTGCGGAAAGTTCGGGGCTAGACGCGCGCATTAGATCTGCGGGCAAGTGGCGGCTTTGATCATGTGACGGTGCAGACAGATCTTATGATCTGATTCATGACCTTGTTGATGCGTAGGTGTTAGTAGTCGGCTATGCCGTACTTACTGCATGCGGTGTTATTATGCGCAGGTGGGACACGGTGTTCATGTGTGTTCCTTGGTGCTTTTATATCATAAAGCTGCCGATGAGGAAGGTATTCCACGGGCATGATTGATGTTGTGGGCGTGAGACTCATTGTTATATTTGAGTGATGACTTGAGGCGTGAGTCACGACTTGATATATTTGCTTGTTTATTGTGAGCGTAGTTTTGTTATCATACATGTCTCGCTTTATATAGACTACTATGATTTCATTTCTGATATTTCGATTTCACATACTCTGTACTGTTATCGACCTCCTTGGCTGCGTTCATGCCGCAGTAAAGGTACACGATCGTTGATCCTCGCTCTTAGGGTCACGGCTCGGCTTTTAGGAAGCTCCGTTTCTCGGAGGCTTATCTTGGTATAGTCCTGTTATTGTAGGTGCTTACATTCGAGGGTATGACGGGGCCTGTCCGTCGTTGTGGTCATATCATTCTTAGAGTGCAGAAATCTTGTTGTGGCGGGGTTTGTAAAAAGGATTAAAAGTTCATGATTGAAATAGTTGTTGTTTATATATATGCCGAAAGGCAAGTTTTCTGGACATCGTTTTGTACTTCATTTGTTTCACGTATGTGTTTATGTTCGTGATTACTGCGATGTTGTGTCACTAGGGTGCGGGGTAAGGCACGATCCACGGGCCCGATTTGGTCGTGACAAAGTGGTATCGAGCGATTAATCCTCGGAAAGTGTCTACTGACCGTATCCGATGAAGTCTTGATTATCGGTGTGTTGTGCACCACACCAATGTCGAGAGGCTATAGGGTATTTAGGATTGGTTTCTATTCTTCTCACTCGAGATCGTGCCTTAGAGTTTGTGTTGTTAGTTGGGCCTCCGACGAAATTATTTCCTTATCGTTATGCCTCGCGTAGGCCGGGCCCGGGAGGGCAAAGCGGCCGAGGAGGCTGCAGTAGAGTTCGAGAGGTTACGTGGGCACAGCCCAATCATTACCTAGGGTAATGCTTCGAGGATTTCTGCGACGTCACTAGCCCAGCAGAGTTTTAGCACGCGGCGGTTCCTCTGCGGCCACGATGTTTGGACCTTGATTCCGCGGCCGAGCAGTGAGTATAGAGTATACCGATGTACGCGAGTCTTGATGACTATCTAAGAGAGGTTGTGCAAGAGTAATTCTTGATTGAAGCGAGCATGGCACGTATGCGGGCTTTGCGCGTGGCCGAGGCGTGTAGAGATCGACGGGTTAACGAAGGGCGGTAGAGGAGGGCGAGCGGAAGGTCCTTTGGTAAATTTCGAGGCGAGTCGCCTCACGAGATTAGATTTGCACATCCACGGTCAGAGGTCGCGGGGTTCGGGGCGTTCGGGGTATGCAGGAGTTGGTGAGCTCGAGCTTAGGTTCCGGCTACACGTAGGTTCCGGCCGGTAGGATTGATTTTCCTCGGTGTTCGCGGTGTGACGCGTCATCGGGAATGTCGTCTTTTAGTTGGTCTTGGTTGTACTGCGGCCGTCGAGGCCGTGTGTCGAAGAGTGTCCTTGTAGGAGGACTTAGCCTTACGGATCGGTGGGTAGTTCGTCACCTTCTTAGTTATGCGCCTGCAGGCGAGTTTGATTAGACGACTAGGGAGTGAAGCGAGATTCGAGCATATCCTTAACCCTCTAGAGTTTAGTATGTGTGATAAGATGGGTATATCATAAGTGCTATGTTTTGATAGCAGTGTGTTAATATTGTGATTAGAAATCTTGGTTAGTTAACCAAGTAAGATTTGGGGGATAGAGAAGGTGTGAGCCTTAGAGTTTTATACGTAGAGACCTTAGAGGTGAGGCCATCTCGAGCATAGGTGTAGGGTTATGTTTGACCCTTATCGGAAGTGCATAGTGCACGTGAGCTACGTTTGGGATAGGTCCCTAAGTAGTGTGGAATGAAAGGGGGTAGTTGAGCTAAGAAGACCGCTAGGTTTTCGTAGCGTCATTAGTGAGAGTTTTCCTTCGTGGAGCTAGCATTGTGCGCGTTGCCGGGTCGGGTTGAGGCCACGTTGCGGGTCAACCCGCGGCAGGTTTGGTGGTGGGGTCAGTTTGTGGTGGTCCCGTCTTGTGTTAGGGTCACGAGGGTGTTAGGCCCAAGTTTAGTTGACGTCAGACGAGTTCGTGGATGCGTTCGACCGGTGGTTGGGCGATGGGGCAGCCCATCGTGTTCTTGATCGGGACCGTTCACTCGGCGATGTTGTTTTAACGAGAAGGTTGTAAGGCTGCAGGGTGCCTACCTTCACCTTATGGCGAACGGTGGAGCCAGTGCGGCTGTTTTGTTTACGGAAGTTTTACCAAACATGTGTTAAGAACTTCGGTGAGTCTCGAATCGCATTCTCCCCGGGCGGTGGTTGGATTTGAGGGTAGTTGTGGAGATTGTTGTCTCTGTGGAGGAGTGTTTAAGCTACCATTTCGGTGTTCGGATGTCACCTTTTGAAGCCTTGTAGGGGCGGAAGTGTAAGTTCTTGGTCGATTGGTTCGATGTTGGCAAGGTTCGAGACGATTGGTTGAGCTTGTTCCACAGGTCGTGGATAGTGAAGCTTGTCTAGAAGAGGTTACGCGGCTCGGAGAAATCGTGCGGATAATCGGCGGCGCTTAGAGTTGAGTTGTGGTCGGTCTTCTTAAAGTACCACCCGGTTTGGGTGTGAGTTTTGGAAAGCAGAGGAACTTAGCGAGTTACTTTGGGCCTTTTAAGTTCATGTGAAGAATAGGCCAGTGCCTATATGTTAGCATTTGCCGTCCGACTTAGGAGGCGGGGCGTCCGGTCTTCGTATTGTTATGTTCGGGAAAGTATCGAAGATCCATCGAATGTTCGATAAATGATGCCCACGAAAGAGATAGTAACCCGAGTTTTGGAAACTAAAGCGATGTCGAAATGTGGTAAGGGTTCGAGTGTCACGATACCGGTGATCGCGTGCGGCCGGTACCATTTGTTGGGTCGCCGGAGTGACACTAGAACCTCGCGGCAAAGTGACAAAAGTGGTATCATTTCTTTTGTAAAGAGAAGGTGCGAAGGAAGTATATTTTAGACCCCGGTGAGAGGTGTTATGGTGATGTTAGAGGTGTTTCCTCGTGGACTTGGATGTAAGCTTTTTGCGCAAGTTGTTTCTGTGGCCATGTGTGGCAAGGATTGTTCTCGTAAGCATAGTAGTGAAGACTATACTGGCGCGCGTTTGTTTTGAGACTTAGAAAGAACATTCGGGACGAATGTTTCTAAGGAGGGGAGAATGTTATACCCCGTATTTCCAGAGTATGTACGTAAGGACGTACGTAGAAATTTGAACTTAAGAGTAAGGCTTGGACGATTTTCACTTTGTTCACAACACCCGATTAGAGTCGTTTTTTCGAAAGCGTTTTCCACGACTTTCGTAGGAAAATTCGGCTATGTCTTTTTAATTTTTGCGGATTTTTCCGAGAGACGAAACATTTTGGACCAACGGGAGGGTGACGTGTCACCCTCACATTGAAACAGCGGCGGCAACCCTTGGCGGGTGGGCTACTTTATGGCCTTGATTTGTGCCTTGTTTTGTGCCTTGTTTTGTGGAGTGTTTTGTGGAGTAGGGTTAAGGTGCACTTGGCAAGATCTTGGCCCTACACTTGCTATGCACTTGGCAAGATCTTGGCCATTGGTTGGCCTTGGCTTGTGCTATAAATACCCCTCTCCCTTTGATGAATTCTTCATCCTTTCCACAAATCTTCTAAGTGTTAAAATCCCTCCCTCTCCCCTCTTGTTGACTCTCGTCCAAGAGCCCCTCTCCCCATTTGAAAGGCCCCCTTGGCCGAGAGCCCTCTCTCCCCCCTCCTAGTAGTGTGGCCGTGGGGTACCCCCCCCCCCTAGCCTAGTTGCTTTCGTATAATACCCCCCCTTTGTGGTGTAGAAATACTCTCAAAAGTATTGTTATAATGCCCAAATTACCTTAGCCGTATACCTTGTAGTATTCTAAGGTTATACCTATATGAAAAGCCCAGAAATACTATTATACTTCCCGTCACAAAACCAAACCCTAGGAAAATCTCCATAGTCCGTTGGAGTATTGTGTAGAAGTTGGTTAGAACTTCTAAGGGTGGTTTAGAGCGGGTTGGAGCGCTCGGAGTTGAGCTAAGCGATTGCCAGGATCGACTTTATACTTGGATAATTATGGGCTTATCGAGGTAAATATCTTGTCCTCTATTGTAATTGGAAATTACATGATTGTTAGACTATAGTTGAAGTATACTATATGTAGAATGAGCGTTGTTGTCGTGATGTCTTTTGACTTAAGCTGAATAATAAGAAACTTTTGAAGAAGAAATCTTGTTGTTTTTACATGGGATTGTATTCTGATGACTTGTGTAGCTTTTACGTGAGGTAGAGTTGTGCGTCAGGTTAGATGTATGAACCCCACTGGTTGGCTTGATGGCGGCCCAGATAGAGGAGGAGATTTACTGTTGTTGCGGGGAGGTCTTCGAATTTTACGTAGAATGTTCTCTGAAGGGATCTAAATGTTAATAGCGCCTTGTGGCCTTATAGGTTGAAGTACTACGTATGGCGCGATCTTACGGCTAAGGAGTAGCCGACGGTTTGAAGTACTTGAGCGTTTGCTATTAGTCAATACTCGCGAGGTATGTGAACCTCTTCCTATCTCTTCTAGCATGATATGTGTGAACTATGTAGTGCGGTGAGCGTCATGTGCTAAATGTATTTGATTGGTGTAAAACATAAAGTGTTATAACGGCTTTATGGGAAGTTGGTTATAACGACTTTATGTTGGTAAGAAAATACATGTGGTTTTTTTAAGGTAATTGGTTTGAACTATAAGCGGCTTGTTATGTGTTAATAAAGAACTTGAAGTATTTCAAAAGATTTTTGAATCATTTTGAAAGAAGAAGTAATACTTGGTTTTGAAAACTTAAGAGTTATACTAGCTTTATGGGAAGTTAGGTATAACGGCTTAAGAATGTTTTCTTGATTCGAAATCGAGAATGTGTATCGACAAACCAACTGCGGCGTTAATAAAAGGAAATGTTTTGACTAATTAAGTATTAATAAAACGGTAGAAACCTCCATCCGCATAGAAGCTAAGATGAGACAAAATGATATTTCCAAGATCATGTTTCTTTGTAATAAGATTTTTATAAACAAGAATATCCTACTCACATATAAGGCTTATGTTTCTCGGATGGTTTAAAGAGAATGATAGTCTTAAGTGATTAATACTATGAACTACGAAACCTTTCTAAAATGAGAAACTTGAACATTGGAAATTAGGCAAACTTGATCATTGGAAAAGAATGATTGCTACTTGATTTTACAAAGAGAAGTAATTGATTTACTTTAAAAGGATAGTCACTCTATTTTTATACTACGGGTATTGTGTGACATTGTGAAAGTAACGTATCTTTTAAAGAGTTAATGTATGAAGTACTTTGGGGATAAAACCCCGAACTTGTTGGCATATAGTAGAAAGTACCTTGTGTGTATAACTTGATTGTGTTGGTTTGTGATAGCCTGGTAATACTTTCTTGTTGATTGATAAGTAAACATGCTAGGATGCTACGTGTGTTAGTATCTTGTGATGTTGTGTAAAGGGGTTTCCTTTGTTGTGCTTATGTTGCTTAACGATAAGCTGTTGTGTTAGTATTTTACATCACTCATCTCTTGAGATGATTCCGGGGGTTAAGCTGCCCTCCGATGCGGGGTAGACTCAGCGGTCGATGGACCTATGATTCGAGAATACCTCACGCAGTCCCGAGGGCCTATCGCGAAGCTACGAGTTCGAGTTAGTGTCGTCCTTTATGGGCATGCGGTCCATGCGGACTGCGAAGTCCAGGACGATGCCGGGGAGTAGCTACCCTCGATGCGGGGAATACCTCATGCGGGCCGATGAGATTGGCCTATGCGGAGCTGCGGAAAGTTCCAGGGCTAGACGCGCACATTAGATACTGCGGGCAAGTGGCGGCTTTGATCATGTGAGTGCAGACAAATCTTATAATCTGATTCATGACCTTGTTGGTGCTGTAGGTGTTAGTAGTCGGCTATGCCTTCGTACTTACCATGCGGTGTTATTATGTACGCAGTGGGACACGGTGTTCATGTGTGTTCCTTGGTGCTTTTATATCATAAAGCTGGCGGTGAGGAAGGTATTCCACGGGCATGATTGATGTTGTGGGCGTGAGACCCATTGTTATATTTGAGTGATGACTTGAGGGCGTGAGTCCCTGACTTGATATGACTGCTTGTTTATTGTGAACTGTAGTTTTGTTATCATACATGTCTCTTGCTTTATATAGACTACTATGATTTCATTCTGATATTTTGATTTCACATACTAAATTTTTGTTATCGACCTCCTTGGGCCGCGTTCATGCCGCAGTAAAGGTACACGATCGTTGATCCTCGCTCTTAGGGTCACAGTTCAGCTTTTGGGAAGCTCCGTTTCTCCGGAGGCTTATCTTGGTATAGTCCCCTGTTATTGTGGGTGCTTACATTCAGGGGTATGACGGGGCCCTGTCCCGTCGTTGTTGTCATATCATTCTTAGAAGTGCATGAAATCTGTTGTGGCGGGGTTTGTAAAAGGATTAAGCTGTTCATGATTGAAAGAGTTGTTGTTTATATATATGCCGGAAGGCAAGTTTTCACAGATTACTGTTTTGTACTTCATTTGTTTCACGTATGTGTTTTATGTTCCGCTGATTACTCTGATGTTGTGTCACTAGGGTGCCCGGGGTAAGGCACCAGTCACGGGCCCAGTTTCGGGTCGTGACATAGCTACCCTCGATGCGGGGTTATACCTCATGCGGGCTATGAGGCGCTACGCGAGCTGCGGGGATTCGGGGCTAGACGCGCACATTTGATATTGCGGGCGGCGACCAGCTTTGATCATGTGACGGTCTAGCGAGCATCATGATCTGATTTATGACCTTGTTAATGCTGTAGGTGTTAGTAGTCGGCTATGCCTTCGGACTTACCCTGTACTGTTTTACTTGGACACAGGTAGGACCTGCTGTTCATGTGTATTCCTTGGTGCTTTTCTATCATTGACTGCCGGCAGTGAGGAAGGTATTCCACGGGCATGATTGATGTTGTGGGCGTGAGACCCATTGTTATATTGGAGTGATGACTTTGAGGCGTGAGTCACGACTAGACATATTCGCTTATTTCTTGTGAATGTAGTTTGGTTATCATACATGTCTCACGCTTTATAGACTATTATGATTTCATTCTGATATTTTGATTTCACATACTTGGTACTGTTATCGACCTCCTTGAGTGCGTTCATGCCGCAGTTGAGTACACGATTGTTGATCCTCGCTCTTAGGAGTCATGATTCAGCGTTTGGAAAGCTCCGCTTCTCAGGAGGCTTATCTTGGTATAGTCCTGTTGTTGTAGGTGCTTACATTCGTGGTATGGCGGCCCCTGTCCGTCGTTGTTGTCATATCATTCGTAAGTGCAGTAATCTTATTGTGGGCGGGGTTTGTAAAAAGATTAAAGCATTCATTTGGAAAGAGTTGTTATTTATATATACTGTGATGTCGTTTTTGGTTAGCTTTGTCTTCTTATTTCAATCTTCTTACATTGGTTTCATGTATGTGTTTTATGTTCATTGATTACTCGATGTTGTATCACTAGGGTGCCCGGTAAGGCACGATCCACGGGCAGGTTGGTCGTGACAAAAGTTGTATCAGGCGATTAATCCTCGGAAAGTGTCTACGACCGTATCGATGAGTCTTGATTATCGGTGTGTTGTGCACCACACCAATAATCGTCGAGGCTATAGGATATTTAGGATTGGTTTCTATTCTTCTCACTCGAGATCGTGCCTTAGAGCGGTGTTGTAAGTTGGACCTCTAACGTATTTGTTTCCTTACCATTATGCCTCGCGTGAAACGGCCTACCCGGGAGGACAAGGCGGCCGAGGAGGCTGCGAGTAGATCTGAGAGGGTTACGAGGCACAGGCCCAATCATCACCTGGGTGGTGCTTCATTTGGGAGTTCTGCGGCGTCGCCACTAGCCCAGCAAGAGTTTAGCACGGCGGCGATTCTGCTGCGGCCATGATATTTGAACGCCAGTTCCACGGCCGGGAGCGAGAGAATATAGATTGCAAAGCGACCACATTACTAGCTATGGATGTGGCTACGGAGAGTATCCGATGTCTGCGAGTCTTGATGACTATCTAAGAGAGGTTGTGCAAGAATAATTCTTGATTGAAGCTTGAGCATGGCACGTATGCGGGCTTATGCGCAGCAGAAAGCGTAGATCGACGGGTTAACGAAGGGCGGCAGAGAGGCGAGCGGCAAGGTCCTTTAGTAACTCTCGAGGCAAGTCGCCTCGCGTGAATTAGATATGCACCTCCGCCCGGTCGAGTGGACTTCCGCGGATTTCGGGGCGTTCGGGGTATGCGAGGTGGTCGGACTCGTGGCTTAGGTTCACGGTGTAATGACGTCATTAGGGAATGTCGTCTTTTTGTTGGTGCTCGTTTCTGGCGACCGTCGAGTGCGATATCGTGAGAATGTCCTTGTAGGAGGACTTAGCCTTCAGATCGGTGGGTAGTTCGTCATCTTAGCTATGCGCCTACAGGCGAGGTTTGATTAGACGACTAAGGAGTGAAGCGGTAGATATAGATATATCCTTAACCCTGCAGAGATCGGTATGTGTGATAAGGTGAGTATACCTTAAGTGCTATGTTACGATAGCGATGTGTTAGTTGTGATTAGAAATCATGGTGGGTTAACCGAGTAAGATTTGGGGGATAGAGAAGGTGTGAGCCTTAGAGTTTTATACGTAGAGACCTTAGAGGTAAGGCCATCTCGAGTAAGGTGTAGTGTTATGTTTGATCCTTATCGGAGTGCATCGTGCACGTGAGATATATTGTGGGATAAGTCCCTAAGTAGTGTGGAATGAAAGGGTAGTTGAGCTAAGAAGACCGCTAGGTTTCGTAACATGATTAGTGAGAGTTTTCCGGGAGCTAGCGTTTGCGGCGTTCGGGTCGGGTTGAGGCCGCGTTGCGGGTCAACCCGCGGCAGGTTTGGTGGTGGGGTCAGTCTGTGGTGGTCCCGCCTTGTGGTAGGGTCACGAGGGTGTTAGGCCCAAGTTTAGTTAACCGCGTCTGAGTTCGTGGATCGTTCGACCGATGGTCGGGCGAGGAGTCGGCCGCCTTGTCTTCTAGCAAAGACCGTTTACTCGGCGATGTTGATTTTATCGAGAAAGGTTGTAAGGCTGCGGTGCCTACCTTCACCTTATGACAGTGGAGCCAGTGCGGCTGTTTTGTTTGGAAGTTTTACCAAGCAGGGTTAAGAACTCAGGTGAGTCTCAGAATCGCATTCGCCCTCGGGCCAGTGTGTGGATTTCCGGGGTAGTTGTGGGGATTGTTGTCTCCTGTGGAGGGAGAGTTTAAGTTACCATTTCAGTGTTCGGATGTCGCCTTATGAAGCCTGGTAGGGGCGGATGTGTAAGTCGCCGGTCGATTGGTTCGATGTTGGCAAGATTCGGATAGTTGGTTGAGCTTGTTCCGGTGACGTGGATAGGGTAAAGCTTGTCTAGAAGAGGTTCTGGCAGCTCAGAGAAATCGTGCGGATAATCGGCGACGACGCTTAGAGTTCAGGTTGACGGTCGGTCTTCTTGAAAGTACCACCCCGGGTTGGGTGTGGCGAGTTTTGGAAAACAGAGGGAACTTAGCCCGAGTTACCTTGGGCCCTTTTGGGTTCATGTGAAGAATAGGCGGGTTGCCTATAGGTTAGCTTTGCCGTCCGACTTAGGAGGCGAGACGTCCGGTCTTCGTATTGTTATGATCGGAAAGTATCGGAGATCCATCAGTGTTCCCGATTAATGATGACCACGTTAGAGATAGTGACCGAGTTTTGGAACCGGCGATTTGAAATGGGAGTAAGAGTGTCTGACGACCTCGGGGATCGCATGCGGCCGGTACCAATTGTTGGGTCGCCGGGTGACACTAGAACCTCGCGGCAAAGTGACAAAAGTGGTATCACGACGAGTAAAGGGAGAAGCGAGCATATATGGCGAGCATAGATGTGATCATTTCTTTTGAAAGGAGAAGGTGCGAAGGAAGTATATTTTACACCCCGGAGAGAGGTGTTTGTGGTAATGTTAGAGGTGTTTCCTCGTGGACTTGGATGGAGGTATTTGCGCGGGTGTTTCTGTGGCCATGTGTGGCAGGATTGTTCTCGTAAGTATAGTAGTGAAGACTATTCTGGCGCGCGTTTGTTTTGAGACTTAGAAGGAACATTCGGACGAATGTTTCTAAGAGAGGAGAATGTTATACCGTATTTCGATTGTATATGCGTGGGGCGTGCGTAGAAAAATTTGAAGCTTAAGTAGGCTTGGCGATTTTTTACTTTGTGCACAACACCCGATTAGAGTCGTTTTTTAAACGCGTTTCCACGACTTTCGTAGGGAAAATTCCGGCTATGTCATTTATATTTTTGCGGATTTTTCCGAGAGGCGAAATATTTTTGGGTTAACGGGAGGGTGACACTTGTCACCCTCATTGGACGGTTTAGAGGGCGGTCAAGGTTGGTTGGCCTTGGCGATTAGTCCTTATTTTGGGCCTTGTTTTGTGGCTTGTTTTGTGCCATGTTTGGTGGAGTAGGGTTAGGGTGCACTTGGCTTGATCTAGGCCTTACACTTGCCTTGCACATGGCTTGATCTTGGCCATTGGTTGGCCTTGGGTTTGCTATAAATACCCCAGGCTTGAAGACTTCATTCATCCAAAACTTCCAAGTCTTGAAACCCTCTCCTCCTTCTTGTTGCTCTGGCCAAGCCTTCCCTCTCTCAGCACCGTGTGGCCTTTGGCCGAGGGTTCCCTCCTTTGTGGTGTCTTGCCATGGGGTACCCACTAGCCTAGTTGTTTCGTATAATACACCCCTCTTGGTAGAAATACTCTCAGTATTGTTATAATGCCCAAAATACCTTAGCCTTTACCTTGTTGTATTCCAAAAGTTACCTCAATACGTAGAGCCCGGAAATACTACCTTTTGTCTTTTTGTCTCAAACCGAAACCCTAAGGAAATCTTCATAGTTGGTTGAAGTATTTAAGTAGAAGTTAGTTAGAACTTCTAAGGGTTGTTTGGAGCGCACGGAGTAGGAGCTAAACCTTGCTCAGGATCGACATTTAAACTCGGTTAATTATGGGCTTATCGAGGTAATATCTTGTCCCTCTATTGTAATTGGAAATTACATGATTGTTAGACTATATAGTTGAAGTATACTATATATAGAATCGAACGTAGTATCGTGATGTCTTTTGACTTAAGCTGAATAATAAGAAACCTTCGGCGAAGGAAGTCTTGGCTGTATTTACATGGGTGTATTCTGATGAGACTTGTGTAGCTTTTCTGTGAGGTAGAATTGTGCACGTCGGTTTAGGCGTATAACCCCTGGTTGGCTTGGTAGCCGGCCAGATAGAGGAGGAGATTTACGTTTGTTGCGGGAGTCTTCGAATTTTACGTAGAATGTTCTACGATTAGACCTAAATGTTAATAAGCGCCTTGTGGCCTTATAGGTTGAAGTACTACGTGTGGCGCGATCTACTTGGCTTAAGGAGTAGCCGACGTTTGGAAGTACTTGGAGCGTTTTGCTATTAGTCGATACTCGTCGCGAGGTATGTGAACCTCTTCCTATCTCTTCTAGCATGATATGTGTGAACTATGTAGTACGGTAGACGTACATGTGCTAAATGTATTTGATTGGTTATAACAGCTTTATGTAGGAAGAAAATACTTGTGGTTTTTAAAAGGTAACTGATTTGAACTATAACTGGCTTGTTATGTGATAATAAAGAACTTCAAGTATTTCAAAAGATTTTTGAATCATTTTGAAAGAAGCGTAATACTTGGGTTTTTGAAAACTTAAGAGTTATACTAGCTTTATGGGAAGTTAGGTATAACGACTTAAGAATGTTTTACTGATTTCGGAAATCAGAATGTGTATCGACAAACCACTGCAGCGTCAATAAAAGGAAATGTTTTGAATAATTAAGCATTATTAAAACCAGTAGAAACTTCCATCTGCATAAAAGCTAAGATGAGACAAAATGATATTTCCTAGATCATGGCTGCTGTAATAAGATTGTTATAAACAAGAATATCCTACTCACATATAAGGCTTATGTTCTCAGATAGTTTAAAAGAGAATTATATTCTTAAATGAATAAGACTATGAAATACGAAACCTTTCTAAAATAAGAACCGTGAACATTTGAAATTAGGCAAACTTGGACGTTTGGAAAATAATGTTGTTACTTGATTTTACAAAGGTAAGTGTTTTGATTTACTTCAAAAGATAATCACTCTATTTTCATATACTACGGGTATTGTGTGGTTTTTGTGAAGTAACATATCTTTAAAGAGTTATTGTATAAAGTACTTTGGGGATAAAAACCCGATCTCGTTAATCATATAGTAGAAAGTACCTTATGTGTGAATAACTTGATTGTATTGGTTTGTGATAGCCTTGTAATACCTTCGTGTTGATTTGATAAGTAATCATATTAGGATCCACGTGTGTTAGTGATACGTGATGTTTGTGTAAAGGGATTTTCCCTTGATTGTGCTTATGTTGTCTAAGCGATAAACCGTTATGTTGGTATTTATACCACTCACCGTGTTCCGGGGTTAAGCCGCCTCCGTCTGGGGTAGACTCGGTGATGCAGGACCATGATTCGAGAATACCTCATGCGGGTCCCGGGGGCTATGCGAGCTACGAGTTCGAGGTTAGTGTGCGGCCTTTATGGTCATGCGATGCATGTGGCCATGCGGATGCGAGTCGGGGCGATCTGGGAGTAGCTACCCTCGATGCGGGGTTATACCTCACGCGGGCCTATGAGGCGGCCTATACGGAGTGCGGGGAGTTCGGGGCTAGACGCGCACATTTGATATTGCGGCGGCGACCAGCTTTGATCATGTGACGGTGCAGACAGACATCATGATACGATTTATGACCTTGTTAGTCTGTAGGTGTTAGTAGTCGGCTATGCCTTCGCATTTACCTGTCTTGTTTTACTTGACACAGTAGGACTGCTGTTCATGTGTATTCCTTAGTGCTTTTCTATCATTGACTGCCGGCAGTGAGGAAGGTATTCCACGGGCATGATTGATGTTGTGGGCGTGAGACCCATTGTTATATTGGAGTGATGACTTTGAGGCGTGAGTCACGACTAGACATATTTGCTATTTCTTGTGAATTGTAGTTTGGTTATCATACATGTCTCTGCTTTATAGACTATTATGATTTCATTTCTGATATTTCGATTTCACATACTTGGTACTGTTATCGACCTCGCCGAAGTGCGTTCATCTGCGCGAGTTGAGGTACACGATTGTTGATCCTCGCTCTTAGGAGTCACGATTCAGCGTTTGGGAAAGCTCCGCTTCTCGGAGGCTTATCTTCGTATAGTCCCTGTTGTTGTAGGTGCTTACATTCGGGGTATGGCGGGCCACTGTCCGTCGTTGTTGTCATATCATTCGTAGAGTCATGTAATCTTGTTGTGGGCATGGTTTGTAAAAAGGATTAAACTGTTCATTTTGAAAGAGTTGTTATTTATATATATACTGACGGTAACCGTTTTTGGTTAGTTTGTCTTCTTATTTCACTGTCTTCTTACATTGGTTTCATGTATGTGTTTTATGTTCCGCTGATTACTCTGATGTTGTATCACTAGGGTGCCCGGGGTAAGGCACCAGTCACGGGCCCGGGTTCGGGTCGTGACATAGGGCACCAGTCGCGGGCCCGGATTCGGGTCGTGACAACAGACTTGGTCACATCAATGAATCAAGGATAACAAGATTAAGGAAGTTAGACTACCTAGAACCATTTGACTTAGAGTCCTATGATAATTATGAATCTTACTTGAGAGGAAATATGACCACCAAGTAACCTTCTGGGAAAGGGGTGCGTGTCAAAGAGGTGCTTGAGTTAGTCCATACTGATGTATATGTGCCATTTTAAACTCAAGCTAAGGGAGGCTTCCCTTACTTCATCACATTTACAGACGATTTCACATGGTTTGGGCATGTGTATCTTATGAAACATAAGTTCGAAGCTTATGAGAAATTCAAGGAGTACAAGTTAGAAGTAGAGAAGAAACTTGAAACAAGTATCAAGACCCTTCAATCAGATCGAGGAGGTGAATACTTAAGTAAATAATTTCTAGATTACTTAAAGCTTCATGGAATTCAATCACAATGGACACCTCCCGAAACGCCACAAATGAATGGTGTTGCTGAGAGGATAAATCAGACCTTATTAGATATAGTTAGATACATGATGAGTTTCTCAGCTCTACCAACATACCTATGGAGATATGCATTACAAAGCTCAATCTATATTTTGAACAGAGTTCCTTCAAAGTCAGTAGAGAAAACTCCATATGAGATATGGAAGGACAAGAAGCAACACTTAGACGCATGCGACCCTGGGGTTCCCTACATATGTAAAGAAGTTGCTTACTGATAAATTGGAATCTAAAAGTGAGAAGTATTATTTTGTGGGGGTATCCTAAGGAAATAAGGGGATACTACTTCTATCTTCCTAGCGAACATAAGGTTATTGTTTTCAGAAATGCAATTTTTCTTGAAGAAGACTATGTCTACAAGGAACAGAGTTACAACAAGATAGAACTTGAAGAAATTCAAGAAGTGCAAAATAATATAGAGGATGAACCCTTGTCAAATGACCTAGACAAGGATTCAGTGGGAGTATTTGATGATAATTGGGTACTTAGAGTACGCCCTTCAGTCAATGAGAGTGATGTGAGGGATAATGCAGAAATGCAAGACTCTCATACACAACCAATGGAAGATGATACAATGGTTGTGCATCATCCTATCCAAAATGATATTCCTGAAAGCTCTCAAGGTTCTAGATTTTCCAACACACAAACACCTTCTCACAATCAAAATACAACAAACACTGAAATGCAAAATATTTAACTCCGTAGGACCACTAGGACTCATTGTGCACCTGAAAGACTTAACCTCCTTATTGAAATACACAATGAGATAGATATTCCTGATGATGATGAGCCTACTACCTACAACGAAGCAATGTTAGACATTGATTCACGGAGATGGCAAGAAGCATGTTACACCCCGAAATTCCAGGACATGTATATAAGAACGTACGTAAGAAAATCAGGACGTTAAGATTTGAGACTTGTAGAATTTACCGGAATTTTGGAAATGTCGGGAAACGAAACATTATGGATGAATGGGAGGGTGACACGTGTCACCCCCACACACTTGGGCTTGGACGAAATGGACAAGATAAATGGGTCAAGTCTTGAAAGCCAAGGCTTGACATTGTTGACCAAGTCAATAAGCCCACTTGATTCATGATATTTAAATCTCCTTCATCCTATCCACACAAGTGTTTTAATCTTGACCCTACACTTTATTATATAGTCATCCTAGAAGCAAGACAAGTCTCAACACTTAGAGAAAAAAATCAAGAACTTGAGATAGAGAAATGGAGCTCTCGGCATTAGCATCCTTCCACAAAAAAAAAATTCATTTGTGGTTCAATAATCCCAATACTTTAAACCAAGGTTCCTAGAGGTATTGTAAGGTTATCTCAATAGAACGATCCCGGAAAAACCACGTTTTTACGTTAGTCGCAAGGTGAAAACCTAAGGTGTTCTTCAACTTTGAAGTTGGAAATAGAAGAAGAGTTCTTCACAAGCTTCTAAGGGTTGCAAATAGCAGATTGGAACGTCAAGAAGAGGAGTTGAAGTTGCTAAGGATCGACTTTAGGTTTTGTATTGTTTTGGGCTTAAAGAGGTAATAATCTCCGTAATTTGATTGTTAGGAGTTCTTCACAAGCTTCTAACTGCTTTTGGATATGTAATTGTACATATATGTCCAGGGAGGTAGCCTTATCAGTTAGCCTGTTGTTTATTTCTATTGTTACACGTTATGTGGTTATGTATGTTTCCCTGATTTTCTCTGATGTATACCTGTAAGGGTGCCCAGGTAGGACACCAGTCGCGGGCCCGGGGTCGGGTCGTGACAAAAGTGGTATCAGAGCAGTTAGTCCTCAAAAAGTGTCTACAGACCGTGTCTAGTAGAGTCTTGGTTATCGGTGTATTTTGCACCACATCTATAACCAGGAGGCTGCAGGACATTTAGGATTGGTTTCCATTTTTCTCTCTCTGAGATCGTGTAGTAGAGCTGTCTTATTAGGTTGAATCCTCTCTGACCTATTCTTATGTATCAGTTATACCTCCACGGAAGGCGACCAGGGCCCAGAAGGGCAAGGCAACAACAGGAGTTGCTAGTGGTACGTAGAGGGTTACTAGGACTCAGACCCAGACTATGCCTGAGGTTGTGGGCCGGTCGGCGAGTTCAGCCACGCGGTATTAGAGGCCGAGCGGCCGCAGCTCGGAGGTTCCGATACACTGAGCCTCTGATCCCTCGGCGGCGGAGTTTAGAGATTATGGAGAGCAGATCAGGTTATTGACCAACATAGTGGCATGGCAGCGCCGACAGGAGCAAGTAGCTAACCCTAGAGCCGACAGTTTGAGGATTCAGGATTTTCTGGGTTGTAGTCCACCCGAGTTCTATGGTTCGAGATCTGAGGATGATCCTCAGGAGTTCATTCGACAGATACAACGGACTATGCAGGTACTTAGGGCCTCGGAGACCGAGTCAGTGGTGCTAGCTTCTTACCGGTTACGCGATATTGCGTTGAACTGGTTTGAGTCATGGGAACTGTCGAGGGGTGTGGGTGCTCTTCCAGTAGTTTGGGATGAGTTCACAGAGGCTTTTCTTGATCACTTTATGCCTCCTGAGATGAGGAGAGCCCGTGTTGATAGGTTCTTGTCATTAAGGCAGAATGAGAGGACCATCAGAGAGCACAACCTGGAGTTTGAATCATTGGCTAGGTATGCTCTCACTATTGTGGCTGGCATGGCTGATAGAGTTCATCGCTATGTGATGGGGCTAGACCGCTACATGGTTACTGCATGCCTGGGAGTGGCCCTTCAGCCACGTATGGATATTGCTACGATGCAGGCATATGCACAGGGGATTGAGGACAGGGAGAGAGAGGACCAGCCAGGTGAGGCCAGCCAAGAGGCCGGGGGCGGGGTTTGAGGTAATTTTTAGGCGGTCGGCCTCGTGAGCTAGGTCTACATTTCAGCCAGCACCGAGTACCCCTCCACAGTTTTCCGGCGGGGGATTTTACAACCCCGGGAATGCAGGGGCCGGTCAGATCTGTTACACTCCGTAAGTCCAGGACATGTGTAAGAAAGTGTATGTAAGGAATCAAGACTTGGAAATTGGTACGAAAGGAAGAATTGTTTTTCTCGTCGGAAAGGAAAAATGTTCGTTGTTGAGAATTGGATTCTCAAAATGCATTATTTGAAGAGTATGGAACTCTTAACCTTATGGAAATTTATTTTTACGGATTTGGTCATGTGGGGCCCACCCGAGGAATTTTACGTTTTGTGGGGCCCACGAGGGTTACGGAATTTTATGGATGAATTAGAGGGCGACACGTGGCACCCCCACATGGTCTTGGTCGAAATATAGCAAGGCTAAAATGGTCATTGACCATGGTGGAAGATAAGTCTTCAAAGCATGAGATTGTTGACCAAGTCAACTTGTCCCCTTGGCTTTACATTAATTGTCTTTCATCCTAGACCACAAGTGTATTAATCCAAGCCCTCCATTGTGTTATATATTCACTACAATAGTAGCAAGACAAGGTCTTCCAACACTTAGAAAAATCACAACATTCTTGTTCTTGTAGATGACCTCTCGGGTTTGGTCCATTTGCCCACACAAAATTTTGTAGTTTTGTTCCATTGTCCACAAGACTTTAACCCAATGTCCCTAAGGGTATTGTAAGGATATCTCAATAGAAAGATTTCGGAAAAACGGCATTTTCGTATTAGTCGCAAGGCGGAAACTTAAGGAGTTCTTCAACTTTGAAGTTGGAACTTGAAGATGGGTTCTTCATAGGCTTCTAAGGGGTGCTTGTAGCGGATTGGAACTTAAGGAAAGGAGCTAAGAATTGTTAAGGCGCGACTTTGAATCTTGGAAATTTTAAGGGCTTGAAAAGGTATAAATCTTGTCGTTTTAGTAATTAAGATTACCTGTTGTTGTAGCTATGGATATTAGCAAGCATGAGTTATATAGTATGAAGTTTGATAAGTGTATTGACTATTGGAACCCTAATCCGAAAACTAGCATGTTTAGCTTTAAGATTACAATTCAAGTCGATTATTAGTTTAAGTCGTCGCATGTTGTATAAATAAGGAAATTGTAGTTGTTGAAGTTGTTTATGACTATTTAACATGTTAGACCTTATAACTTGGAATTGGAAAAGGATTGGAAAAGACTTTGAATTGTTGGTTGTTGTTGGCCGAGAATGGCTTGAATATGGAACTACTTCGTATTAATTGTGGGGCGGAATTTTACACGTATTGTAAGGCGTGTAATCCCCTTTGTTTGATTGTTGTTTTGAGCCTTAAATGTGGCGTGTTGGTTATTGTATTCGGCCTTGAAAAAGGTGGCAAAGTGAGTAGAAACAAAGGAAGTGCTGCCCGATTTTCCGTAGAATTAGAGACCGTATACTTAGTATTATTCTACGTTAGAGACTAGAAGTTGATAGTCTTGTTGTGACCATTATAGGTTGACACATCTACGTGCGGCGTATTCGACTTAGCTTGTGGATTTAGCCGAAAAGGTATGTGAACTATCTCCTCTTCTAGCATGATTCCTTAAGATAAAGAAAGTACGTCCTACTCCTTAAATGATCCATTCCTTGGTTGTATTTGGATTGCCTAAAGTAGAAATTGTTCTATGTACTTCCTTGATTGTACTTTGATGTTTAACTTATAAGTTGTATAATCCATTGCCTTAGTGAAGTTTGGATTCTTAAAAGTGAAAGTATTTTTACTTAATGTACATGGAGTCTTGAAAAGGAAGTGGTTTCTAAACCTTTTGGCTAGTGCCTTAGTTCCAAAACCTAAAGGTCATTATAATGACTTTAGGGGAGTCAAAGGAGTGATTTACTTAATTGTTTTAAAAGAGGAGAAATGACATGATTTAAGAGAAGTAACTTGTTTTAAAGGTGTGAGTTACTTAAGGTTTAAAAGTAGAAGAAACTTGTTTTCTATATATTAAGAGACTCGAAGTATTTTTGAAAGTTAAGAAACTTGATTTGAAAGTTTGTGATACTTGGTTTTAAGTATAAGTCTCTTGGTTATAAAAAGAATGAAATTGTCTAAAAACCATAAAGGGTTATAACGGCTTTATGGGAAGTTGGTTATAACGGCTTTATGGAAGGTTTAGAAAGTTGTCTATTTTGATTAATGGGCATAAGTTACCTAGATTGTGAAAAATTGAAGTTACTTGGTTTCAAGATTTGAGATGAGTTTCAAAAAGTGTAGTAACTTACTTTGAAAAAAATAGACACACCTTGATACTACGGGTGTTAGTATCTTGGGGGTTTTCATAGAAGGAGTCTTTTGAAAAGAATGTACGTACGTAGTACTTTGGCTTGATTAATTGAGAATTAGTCTAAGTGTGCCTTGATAAGTACTTTGGCTTGATTAATTGAGAATTGTTCTAAGTGTGCCCTGATAAGTACTTTGGCTTGATTAATTGAAAATTATTCTAAGTGTGCCCTGATAAGTACTTTGGCTTGATTAATTGAGAATTATTCTAAGTGTGCCTTGATAAGTACTTTGGCTTGATTAATTGAGAATTAGTCTAAGTGTGCCTTGATAAGTACTTTGGCTTGTTTAATTGAGAATTATTCCATGTGTGCCTTGATAAGTACTTTGGCTTGTTTAATTGGGAATTACTCCATGTGTGCCTTGATAAGTACTTTGGCTTGTTAATTGAGAATTACCTATGTGTGCTGGTACTAGCCGGTTGTGTGCTAGTGGTATATCATTCATTTCGGGGTCATTTGTCACGACTCGCTCCGGGGCCCGTGACTGGTGCCTTACCCGGGCACCCAAGTAGTCATACATCAGAGTAACCAGCGGAATATAAAAACAAGACATGAAACAATGTAACATGAGACACAGTTTATCTGAGAAAAAAGGCGCCTTTCGGCATATATATATAAACATCAAGTTTGGCAGTTACATCCCAACTTTACAATAGGACTACAGACCTCTAAGGAAGTAAACAACTATGGCGGGACAGGGCCCCGCCATACCCTGAATGTACATATATCTACAACATCAGGGAGAACCATACCAAAAGTCGAGCCTCCGGAGAAGATGGAGCTCCTGACACCAAAGTAGAGATCCTAAGGATGTGGATCTAGCACCTGCTTTCCCTTACCTGCGGCATGAACGCGGCCCGAAGGAGAGTCGATAACAGTACCAAGTATGTGAAGCGTAAAAATCGAAGTAAAATCAAAGTATTTAAAACCATTTGCAAATACAACGGTTCAAGCTGCACATAGTGCCACAACATAAACAAGAGCAAAATAGATATAGTGTAACCGGTCTTTTCTAGGCGCGAATGATCGAAGCAAGGCCAATCGCCCATAGTATCATTATCGTGCCTAATCCTGGACTTCATGATCGCATAGGTCACTGCGCACCGCATGAGGTATTCATCGCATCGGGGTAGCTAACCCGGTACCCTCACGGACTCCGCGATCGCATAGTCTCGTAGACCGCGTAGTCACGCGGACGCATGGGCATCCCCGCGTCGGGATAAAACACCGGAATGATCAATCCTCGGAACTCCGCGACTCGCATAGTCACACATTGCATAGGCGTATAGACCGCGCATCAAGGGTGGCAAGCCCTCGGTATAACAAGTCGAGGGTATGTGATATAATAACGATATCTGCGGTCTTAACGTTTAACAACGTAAGCACAACAAGAATGACCCCCTTACACAACATAACAAGGCACTAACACACGTAGCATCATAACATGTTCTCCTATCAAACCATCTTACTACACTTTGCAGAAATCAATACAAGATTTTCATAAACAATAAGTAAAATCGTTCCTTTTATCTTTCTTAAGTCGTTATACCTAACTTTCCATAAAGCTAGTATAACTCTTAAGCTTTCTGTTTAAAAATCAAGTATTACTCTTCTTTCAAAAAAATGATTCATAATTCTTTTGAAATACTTCAAGGTTCTTATTATTTAGACTCAAGTCGAAAGACGTCAAGTAAAACCATGTTCAGTTAACACACGTATGTCTATCGTACTATTTATATATTTAAAATATCATGCTCAAGAGGATAGGAAGAATCACATACCTCCTCGGCGAAAACCACCTGCCAAGTCGAATATGTCGCGCGCAGAGTATCGACCTATAACAGTCAAATACGTCTATCAACGTCTAGACTATACTGTAGAATATTCTAAGCAGAGGGTTCTCTATTCTACGGAAAATTGGGCAGCATTTCCCTACCCGTCAAACTACTCAAGTCTCAGTAAATCTGGTCACATGTAAATCTGATTCAATTCTCTTCTTTTATACCCTTCTACTGTGATTACAGTTCAATTCTATTCTTTAATATCCTTCTATATCTTATACTCAACTCTTAACTATTCTATATGTAATCTCCAATTACAATAGAAGGACAAGAGTATTTACCTCGATAAGCCCAAAATTATCCAAGTTAAATGTCGATCCTGAGCAAGGTTTAGCTCCTAATTTGCACGCTCTGATAGCTCCAAGAAAACCTTAGAAGTTCTATACAACTTCTACCTAAATACTATAAGGGATTTGGGCTAGGGTATTTTGGAGATAGTAACAACACTTGGAGAATATTTTCTACCAAGGGGGGGAGGCTCTCGGCCGAGCAACTAGGAAGGGGAAGAGGACTTTGGGCGAGAACACTACTAGGGAGAGGAGTTTTGAGACTTGGAGAAAGTGTGGAGTGGATGAAGAAGTCTTCACTCAAGGGGGGTATTTATAGAACACTCAAGGGACAAGATTAAAACAAGTGGAGGGTTGGGATTATGATCCAAATGAAAGATGAGGTCTTCCAACCAAGTGTCTCCCACAACATTTGGACATATGTCCACCACAATATTGGAACATATGCCCACCACAACAATGAGCCATGTGGACTCCACTAACTCACACAAAAACCGTCCCCCTCACCTACTCCCACTCACACAAAATCAACTTGCAAGACTTGACCAATTGACTTGCCCACTTGGCCACATTTTCGTCCAACACATGCCAACTAAGGGTGACACATATCGCCCTCCCATTGGTCCAAAATATTCGTCTTTCGTAAAAAATCCGTAATCGGTTAAAATATTAAAAACGTGGAATCTCCTCCCTGAGCTCGTTCCGCCACAAGACTTTGACGGAAGCCCGATACATCTCCTCAGCATAGAAACATGGAAAACCGGATGCACTGCCTCAAAATCGGACGGCAGATCCAACTCGTAGGCAACCTTGCCTATCCTGCGGACAATCTGATACGGCCCAATGTACCTTGGGCTGAGTTTCCCCTTCTTCCCGAATCTCATCACACCCTTCATGGGTGACACCTTCAGGAAAACCCAATCATCAACCCCAAACTCTAGATGCCAACGACGATGATCTGCATACAACTTATGTCGACTCTGAGCTGTCAATAGCCGCTCCTGGATAAGCTTCACCTTATCCACTGCCTGATGTACTAGGTCTGGTCCCACTAACTGCACCTCGCCTACATCAAACCAGCCTATCGGCGATCTGCACTTCCTCCCATACAAGGCCTCATAAGGCGCCATCTGAATACTAGAGTGGTAGCTATTATTATACGCAAACTCAACTAGAGGCAAATGATCCTCGGCTACCCTCAAGTCAATAACACGGGCTCGTAGCATATCCTCGAAGTGCGGATAGTGCGCTCTGCTGTCCGTGCATGCGAGGATGGAATGCGATACTCGAGCTCACTGCGTCCCTAATCCTTACGGAAGGACCTCAGGAAGTTAGCGAAATCGGGCTCCTGCATGCGATATGATAGAAATATGGACCCCATGCAGTCTGACGATCTCTCGGATGTAAAGTCTGGCATAATCCTCAACCGAAAAAGTCGTCCTGACGGGAAGAAAGTGGGCTGATTTCGTCAGCCTGTCGACGATAACCCAAATAGAATCATGTTTCCTCTGAGTGCGAGGTAATCCTGTGATAAATTCCATGTTGATCACCTCGGCTTCCGGTCGGGATTTCTATCGTCGCAATAAACCACGGGCCTCCGGTGCTCTACCTTCACTGCGACAACACGCGGGCCGAGCCACAAACTCGCAACGTCCTCTTCAAGCCATCCCACCAATACACCGATGCGAGGTCGTGGTACATCTTTATCGACCCGGATGGATGAAGTAACGCAGCGTTGTGTGCTTCCACAGAACCTGCGCGAAGTCCGCAATATCCGGAACACACAACTGCCCTCAAACCTTAGCACCCGTGGTGCTACGCCGCGACCCTTTCCTCTCGAAGGGCGTGTATCGCGTCTGCGTGTCAAAACTGGATCCTCAAACTGTTGCCTCTTCACCTCCTCGACGATGGAAGACTCGGCAACCTCTCGAACTCGGACCCCAATGCTATCAGAATCAATCAATCGGACCCCGAGGCTCGCTAACTGATGTAAATCGCGAACCATGCCCCTCCTCTCTGGCTGCACATCTGATAGACTCCTCATCGACCTACGACTAAGAGCATCTGTCACAACATTGGCCTTCCCCGGGTGGTACAGGATATCGCCATCGTAATTCTTGAGTAACTCTAACCACCGTCTCTATCGTAAGTTCAGCTCCCTCTGGCTGAAGATATACTGGAGGCTCTTGTGGTCTGTATAAATATCCACATGAACCCCATACAAATAGTGCCTCCAGATCTTCCAAGCGTGAATCACCGCTGCCAACTCCAAATCATGGGTGGGGTAGTTCCTCTCATGCTTCTTAAGCTGTCGGGATGCGTACGTTATAACCTTGCCCTGCTGCATCAACACATATCCCAGCCCGATGTCTGACGCATCACAATACACGACATAGCCGTCTGGACCCTCTGGAAGAGTAAGAACGGGGGCGGTCGTCAGTCTCTCCTTCGATGGCGAAACCACGCCACAAGCATCAGTCCACGAAACTTAGCTTCCTACGAGTCGGCTAGTCAATAGTGCGAGATAGAAGCAAACTTCTCCACGAACGCCGATAATAACTGCAGGCCCGAAAGCTGCACCTCTGCCGAGTAGTAGGTCTAGGCCAACTCATTCGCCTCGATCTTGGCGTATCTACGAATACCATCGGCCGACTATATGCCCGAAAAAGCCACCAAGTCAACCGAACTCACGGCGAAAACTTGGCGTCTGGCCGTGGTCTGGAGAACTCTCAACACATTCCTCAAATGCTCGCGTGCTCCGCTCTGGCGAGAATAAACCAAGATGTCATCGATGAATACTATCACAAAAGTATCCAAAATGGTTTGAACACTCGGTTCATCAAATCCATAAAAGCACGGAGCATTGGTCAAACCGACGACATAACCACGAACTCATAGTGCGTCTTGGGTCGGAATGCGATCCTATGGACATCCGCCTCTCGACTCGTGCTGATGATAGCCGATCGCAGATCAATCTTGGAGAAACATCTCGCACCACTGGTCGAACAAATCATCAATCACGGGAAAGGGTATTCATTCTTAATGGTCACCTTGTTTGCACCGTAATCAACACATGCGCAGCGTCGTCATCCTTCTTCTTCGAACAATCTGGCGCTCCCTAGGGAGAAACACTAGGCCTGATGAAGCCATTCTCCAGCAAATCTCTCAGCTGGTCCATCAACTCTCTCAACTCGGCAGGTGTCATTCTGTATGGCGGAATGGAAATAGGACGAGTGTATGGCAGCACATCGATACAAAACTAAATCTCCCTCTCAGGAGGGATACCCGAGGTCGTGCTGAAACACATCGGGAACTCTCGACTCTGAGGCGGCGAAAATCTGGTACGCGACCTCGATGTCGAATACCGAATGAGATGGTAGATGTACCCGCCTGCACCATCTTCCTAGCCTTGATGTAGGAAATAAACCTACCCCTCGGCGTCTGATGTTCCTCGCTCAATAACCTGGCTCCCGGAAGCCGGCCGTACCACTCTCTCCTGCAGTCTACCTTTGGCGTAGCAAGAAGCTAACCAATCCATGCCCATGATCACATGAAATCGGTCATGTCCAACTCTATCAAGTCGGCTAGGTCGGCGACGCATAAAGTCATCGGGCAAGCCCTATATCCGCCGAGCTACTACCGAGATCACCCATTTGGCGTAGCTACCTCAAAAGGTCTATGGACTCGGGCTCTATCCCTATCCTACTAGCAATAAGGGAGATATATAGGGCGAGAGAAGAACCGGATCTATCAAGGCATACATCACAACCAGAACCGATAAAGTACAGCGACTACGTCGAGCGACGCCTCCAGTCTGCCGGCTGGACAAGGCATAAATGCGATTACGAGGACCACTAGAATCGGGACCGCGCCATGACCTCTGCCGTGACCTGCTGGTCCATGAGTACCACGCCTCGGGCGAGTAGCTATGGGAGATGAGGCAGACAACGGACCACGTGGTGACCCCTACCATCAGGCCACGCAGTCGGACAGGGCTCTCGCATAATGACCTGCGGCCCTGAGTGTAGCAAGCTCAGTAGTACCACAACCTCCTGAATGGAATCTACCACATCGGACACACTGAGCGGACCTCGATCGGTTAGCACCCTTGCTACCCTGGAAATCCGAAGTCCTGGGGCCCTGACCTGCCCCCGAATACTCTGGCTGTACCGAAAATGATGTAGGAGTGCTCTGAGCTGGCTGGGGTGCAAATCTAGACTGCTGCTGAGGCCGTCCACCCCGAGAGCTACCAAAAGATCCGGCCGTCTTGCCCTTCTTCTGCTGCTGATATCTGTCGACCCGTCGGTCTCTACGCTCCTCGCATCTAAGTGCATGAGCCTGCATGCGGGCAATATACATGCCCGGCTGAAGAGCTACACCAGCGCACGACTCTGCCATATAATCATCTAGCCCGGTGACGTAGCGGTGCACTCGGTCCTCCATATCTGCTACTAGCGCAGGGACATATCGAGCCAAAGAATCGAACTCGACGTTGTACTCCCTGGCGTGCGCCTCTGTCTAAGACAAAAACTTGTCGGCCCGTGCCCTCCTCATCTGCGGAGGCAAGAAGTGAGTGAGAAAATCCTCTGAAAACTCATCCCATACTGCTGGAGGCGCATACTCTCCCCGGGAAAGCTCCCACGAGTCAAACCAGTCGACTGCGGTATCACGCAGCCGATGCAAACCGAAGATCACGGACTCGGTCTCTGAAGCCTTGATCACCCGCATGATCAATCATGGCGGCGGATGAACTCCTGCGGGTCATCCTCGTGCCTCGACCCATAGAACTCGGCGGGCTACAACTCGGAAAATCCGTAGCCTCAAACTATCTCGATCTCGGGTGAACCACAGTGCTGCTGGGCTAGGCTGCTGCGTCGACCTATCCTCGTATGCAGCCACGATCACGGCGATGGCGAATCGTCTCCTTGTACTGACTCCTGCGCGGTGTGGGGTGGAGGCGCGGTGCGTGGTCTCTTTGGGGCGGCGGCGTCATGGAACTCGCCGTCGAGGTATCGCCTCGGGTAGGCGGGCATGTGCCTCGTAACTCGGTGTCCTACTAGCAGCTCCTACGCCTTGCCGCCTTCAGGCCCGGGTTGCCTTACGTGGAGGCATAACTGTTAAAGAAAGAAAATACGTTAGAGGGGTCCAACTTATAATACAGCTCTAAGGCACGATCTCAGAGTGAGAAGAGTGGAAACCAATCCTAAATATCCTATAGCCTCCTGATTATTGGTGTGGTGCACAACACACCGATAATCGAACTACTAGATACGATGCGTAGACACCTTCCGAGGATTAAGCGCTCGATACCACTTTTGTCACGACCCGTTCGGGGCGTGATCGTGTCTTACCCGGGCACCCAAGTAGTCATACATCAGAGTAACCAGCGGAATATAAAAACAAGACATGAAACAATGTAACATGAGACACGGTTTATCTGAGAAAAATGCGCCTTTCGGCATATATATATAAACATCAAGTTTGGCAGTTACATCCCAACTTTACAATAGGACTACAGACCTCTAAGGAAGTAAACAACTATGGCGGGACAGGGCCCCGCCATACCTGAATGTACATATATCTACAACATCGGGGAGAACCATACCAAAAGTCGAGCCTCGGAGAAGATGGAGCTCACGACACCAAAGTAGAGATCCTAAGGATGTGGATCTAGCACTGCTTTCCTACTGCGGCATGACGCGGCCCGAAGGAGGTCGATCTAACAGTACCAATTATGTGAAGCGTAAAAATCAAGTAAAATCAAAGTATTTAAAACCATTTGCAAATACAACAGTTCAACCGCACATAGTGCCAACATAAACAAGAGCAAAATAGATATAGTGTAACCGGTCTTTTCTAGGCGCGAATGATCGAAGCAAGGCCAATCGCCCATAGTATCATTATGCGTGCCCAATCTGGACTTCCGCGATCGCATGGTCACATGACCGCGTAGGTATTCTCGCGTCGGGGTAGCTAACCCCGATACCTCTGGACTACCGCGATCGCGCATAGTCTCATAGGCCGCATACTTACGCACCGCGTAGGGCATCCGCGTCGGGATAAAACACCGGAATGATCAATCTCGGAACTCCGCGACTCGCGTAGTCACGCGCATTGCATAGGCCGTATAGACCCGCATCAAGGGTGGCAAGCCCTCGGTATAACAAGTCAAGGGGGTATGTGATATAATAACAGTACAACGGTCTTAACGTTTAACAACGTAAGCACAACAAGAATGACCCCCTTACACAACATAACAAGGCACTAACACACGTAGCATCATAACATGTTCTCCTATCAAACCATCTTACTACACTTTGCAGAAATCAATACAAGATTTTCATAAACAATAAGTAAAACCGTTCCTTTTATCTTTCTTAAGTCGTTATACCTAACTTCCCATAAAGCTAGTATAACTCTTAAGCTTTCTGTTTAAAAATCAAGTATTACTCTTCTTTCAAAAAAATGATTCATAATTCTTTTGAAATACTTCAAGGTTCTTATTATTTAAACTCAAGTCGAAAGACGTCAAGTAAAACCATGTTCAGTTAACACACGTACGTCTACCGTACTATATATATATTTAAAATATCATGCTCAAGAGGATAGGAAGAATCACATACCTCCTCGGCGAAAACCACCTGCCAAGTCGAATATGTCGCGCGCAGAGTATCGACCTATAACAGTCAAATACGTCTATCAACGTCTAGACTATACTGTAAAATATTCTAAGCAGAGGGTTCTCTATTCTACGGAAAATTGGGCAGCACTTCCCTACCCGTCAAACTACTCAAGTCTACTGTAAATACAATCCTATGTAAGTACAGTTCAATTCTCTTCTTTTATACCCTTCTACTGTGATTACAGTTCAATTCTATTCTTTAATATCCTTCTATATCTTATACTCAACTCTTAACTATTCTATATGTAATCTCCAATTACAATAGAAGGACAAGAGTATTTACCTCGATAAGCCCAAAATTATCCAAGTTAAATGTCGATCCTGAGCAAGGTTTAGCTCCTAATTTGCACGCTCTGATAGCTCCAAGAAAACCTTAGAAGTTCTACACAACTTCTACCTAAATACTATAAGGGATTTGGGCTAGGGTATTTTGGAGATAGTAACAACACTTGGAGAATATTTTCTACCAAGGGGGGGAGGCTCTCGGCCGAGCAACTAGGAAGGGGGGGAAGAGGACTTTGGACGAGAACACTACTAGGGAGAGGGAGTTTTTGAGACTTGGAGAAAGTGTGGAGTGGATGAAGAAGTCTTCACTCAAGGGGGGTATTTATAGAACACTCAAGGGACAAGATTAAAACAAGTGGAGGGTTGGGATTATGATCCAAGTGAAAGATGAGGTCTTCCAACCAAGTGTCTCCCACAACATTTGGACATATGTCCACCACAATATTGGAACACATTCCCACCACAACAATGAGCCATGTGGACTCCACTAACTCACACAAAAACTGTCCCCCTCACCTACTCCCACTCACACAAAATCAACTTGCAAGACTTGACCAATTGACTTGCCCACTTGGCCACATTTTCGTCCAACACATGCCAACTAAGGGTGACACATGTCGCCCTCCCATTGGTCCAAAATATTCGTCTTTCGTAAAAAATTCGTAATCGGTTAAAATATTAAAAACGTGGAATTTCCTTCACAATGTTCGAAATCTTTTCCGTCGAAAGCTTACAATTCCATTCTTAACCTAATTAGGGTTTGTACAAATGTACGTACGTCCTCACGTACATATTCCGGAAATACGGGGTATAACATCATTCCCCGGGTTTGTGGCATTTGCATATTCTGTGGATTTGCTACCCACGATGCGAGGAATACCTCATGCGAGTCCGCAAGGGCTTATGCGGGTGAAATAGTCCCATGCGGGCGGGTCCAGCCTATGCGAGGAATACCTCATGCGAGTCCGTAAGGGCTTATGCGGGTGAAATAGTCCCATGCGAGGAATACCTCACGCGGGTCCACACGACCTATGCGGGTGAAATAGTCCCAGGAGTAGGATTGCTTAATGATACTGCGGGCGGGTGGTCCTGCTTTGATCGTGAGCTTCCTAGTTTATATTGTAAGTATACTACTATTTACTCTCATGATTGCAAGGTTCAGTGTGCTTACTGATGTTGTATTATATCATGGACTGCCGGCAGTGAGGAAGGATTCCACGGGCATGATTGATATTATGGGCGTGAGACCCATGGATATATTTGAGTAATGACTTTGAGGGCATGCGTCCCTGACTTGATATGACTGCTTATGTATTGTGTATTGTAGGTTGGCTATCATATATGTCTCCTGTTTTGTTTAGACTGTTATGATTTCATTACAGTACTTATTGTTTCACATACTTGGTACATTTTAAATCGACCTCCTTGAAGGCTGCGTTCATCTGTGAGTTTAGGTCTTGATTTGGTGATCGGCAGTGTAGGACCACCTTTCGGAGTTTTGGATAGCTCCCTCTGTTAAGGAGTTTATCATTTTGGTATAGTTCCTGATGCAGGCTTTTATGCGATTATGGAGATGCGGGGCCTTGTCCCGTCATATTTCAGTATAACTCTCAGAGGTCTGTTTTCATATGTGGGATTGGACTCATGTACGGTGTAGTGTCTTTTGTTTATGTACATTATATGGCAGCCTTGTCGGCCTTGCCTTTACCGCGTCGTTGGTTAAAAAAAGAGGTGTTATTTAATTTCATGATTTACTTAGTTGTTAAGGTAGAAGGGTGCCCGGGTAGGGCACGATCCGGCTTGAGGTTCGGGGTGTGACAGTGGTATCGAGCGATCGATCCTCGGAATGTCTACGCATCGTGTCTAGTAGAGTCTTGATTATCGGTGTGTTGCGCGCCACACCCATAAACAGTGAGGCTACAGGACATTTAGGAGTTGGTTTCTATTCTTCTCACTCTAAGATCGTGCCATAGAAATGTTAGTAAGATAATTCCTCTCTGACGTGATTTTGTGTTACAGTTATGCCTTCAAGGAGGGCAACAGCCGCCCAGAAGGGCAAAGGAGTAGAAGGAGCTACTAGTCAGACTCAGGGAGTTGATAGGGCTTATGACCGAGTATCTGGATGTTGTTCCCCCGTCGCGAGTTAACCTGCGCGAGTTTTGAGACCCGACACGAGCCTCCGGTTCGCGATTAGGAGAAGACTATAAGGTCATGAGAAGCGATTATGTTATTGACCAAGATAAGCGGTGCTCTGATTTCATCAGCAGGAGGTTATTCGGCCTGAGACAGTGTACAGAGGGTAGAGGCAGCCAGCGGAGATCGGCGTAAGAGGCTAGACCGGTTGGTTATCCGGTGAGTTTTGGACGAGCGGCCTCGAATGAAGTGAGATATTCGTCGGCCACTTACCCAGTACATACCCGCGATTCACGGGAGATTGGACCCCACGATGTATTTAGGAGCCGGTCCAAGCTCCAGGGGTCGAGGTTCTCAGAGGAGCAGAGGACTTTCTCGGTCGAGGCCACCTATTCCTCAGTGTTTCAAATGTGGTAAGCGTCATTCGGGGAAATGCCGTTATGGCACAAATGTTTGTTATTATTGTGACCGTCTGGGCCACAAGAAGTGGGAATGTCCTGTTAGAAAGAGCGCCGGTAAGGTGGCTCAGCCTATGAGGCAGATGGTTGATTCTCTTTCCTCACCGGTATGCGTTCCCGAGCGGTGTTGGATGTCAGCCAGTCGTGGTAGAGGTCAGGGTGGAGTTTATAGTTCTGGCGGTCCTTCGAACCGCAGAGATGACATGACTACTGGGCAGGATCAGGAGGCAACATCGCATGGGGTTACAGGTATATCTCGATTCTTCTGAAACATACGTGCATTGATAGATTCAAATTTCGCCCTAGCATATATGTTTTCCCTGTGTTGCTAGAAGTTGTAAGTGATAGTACCCCTAGAGGTAGGGATACCTTGAGTAGTAAAGTGAAAAGTTAAGAATGTTGACAAGAAGGGTAAGTGAACTGAGACTATAGTTGTGTAGAGTTCACACGTAGTAATTTCCCCATGACAGTGTAAGACCAATAGGGAAGATTGTACAGTAGGAATACTTTGGCTTATGTGACGAACCTCTAGTGAATAGGGGATAGGGTAAGAAGTACCTTGAGATAAGAGAGAGATTTATTTCAGACTAAGAATGAGAAGTTAAGGGTGACGATGAGTCGGGTTATGGACTCATTTCGGGTCAACCGGTGGTATGGAATGGGGTGATGTCAGTTAGAAATGGTCCCGTTATGTGGTAGGGTCCCGAGGGTGCAAGGCCCAAGTCTAGTTGATCGTTGTACGAGTTTGTGGACGCGTTCCACCGGAATCAGGTCGTAAGGACCGAGAAGAGCCTTAACGGGAAAGTAAGTAACAATATGGCCAAGTTTGGATAGTAACTCCAAGGATTGGAGAACAGAAACAATATTTGAGATGTTGTACGTTTACTAAATAAGTTTAGAAGTACGAGAAAGAAAGACAAGTAAGAAATAAAGGAACCTCTAAGGATCCCGTGTTTTAGAAGACTGTAACCTTCGAGTTTTGTGAGAAGGGGTCGCGGACGGAAGGTCCATTGATATGTTTACGTATGTTATATGGTGGTCATGTGTGGCATCGTTGGTCTTGTGGAGTGTTGATTGATAGGCATAGTATAGAGATTGTGTCGGAGTGGGTATAGCTTGAAAACCGACTAAGAACATTCGGGGACGAATGTTTCTAAGGGGGGGAAGAATGTTACACCCCGTAAGTCCAGGACATGTGTAAGAAAGTGTATGTAAGGAATCAAGACTTGGAAATTGGTACGAAAGGAAAAATTGTTTTTCCGACGGAAAATCTTCCGGACGTCGGAAAGGAAAAATGTTCGTTGTTGAGAATTGGATTCTCAAAATGCATTATTTGAAGAGTATGGAACTCTTAACCTTATGGAAATTTATTTTTACGGATTTGGTCATGTGGGGCCCACCCGAGGAATTTTACGTTTTGTGGGCCCCACGAGCGTTACGGAATTTTATGGACGAATGAGAGGGCGACACGTGGCACCCCCACATGGTCTTGGTCGAAATATAGCAAGGCTAAAATGGTCATTGACCATGGTGGAAGATAAGTCTTCAAAGCATGAGATTGTTGACCAAGTCAACTTGTCCACTTGGCTTTACATTAATTGTCTTTCATCCTAGACCACAAGTGTATTAATCCAAGCCCTCCATTGTGTTATATATTCACTACACTAGTAGCAAGACAAGGTCTTCCAACACTTAGAAAAATCACAACATTCTTGTTCTTGTAGATGACCTCTCGGGTTTGGTCCATTTGCCCACACAAAATTTTGTAGTTTTGTTCTATTGTCCACAAGACTTTAACCCAATGTCCCTAAGGGTATTGTAAGGATATCTCAATAGAAAGATTTCGGAAAAACGGCGTTTTCGTATTAGTCGCAAGGCGGAAACTTAAGGAGTTCTTCAACTTTGAAGTTGGAAATTGAAGATGGGTTCTTCATAGGCTTCTAAGGGGTGCTTGGAGCGGATTGGAACTTAAGGAAAGGAGCTAAGAATTGCTAAGGCGCGACTTTGAATCTTGGAAATTTTAAGGGCTTGAAAAGGTATAAATCTTGTCGTTTTAGTAATTAAGATTACTTGTTGTTGTAGCTATGGATATTAGCAAGCATGAGTTATATAGTATGAAGTTTGATAAGTGTATTGACTATTGGAACCCTAATCCGAAAACTAGCATGTTTAGCTTTAAGATTACAATTCAAGTCGATTATTAGTTTAAGTCGTCGCATGTTGTATAAAGAAGGAAATTGTAGTTGTTGAAGTTGTTTATGACTATATAACATGTTAGACCTTAGAACTTGGAATTGGAAAAGGATTGGAAAAGACTTTGAATTGTTGGTTATTGTTGGCCGAGAATGGCTTGAATATGGAACTACTTCGTATTAATTGTGTCACGACCCGACCTCGGGCCCGTGACTGGTGCCTTACCCCGGGAACCCTAGTGATAATACATCAGAGAAAAACCAGCGGAAATAAAAACTCAAAGACATGAAACAATGAAATATAAGAAAACAGGCTAACCAAAACGGTCACCTTTCTGTATATATACATAAAACCCGAACAATTATATCCTTTTACAAACCCTGCCCACAACAGTACTACAGACCTCTAAGAATGTAACCACAACTTATGACGGGACAGGGCCCCGCCATACCCCTGAATGTACAAGTACCTACAATGACAGGGGACTATACCAAAGATAAGCCTCCGGAGAAACGGAGCTTCCCAAAACGCTGAACTGTGATCCTATGAGCGAGGATCAACAACCGGTGTACCTCTACCTGCGGAATGAACGCAGCCCCCCGAAGGAGGTCAGTACAACAGGTACCAAGTATGTGAAACTGAAAATACTGTAAATGAAATCATAATAGTCTATATAAAGCAGGAGACATGTATGATAACCAAACTACAGTACAACATATAAGTAGTCATGTCAAGTCAGGGACTCACGCCTCAAAGTCATTACTCGTGCGTGGAATTCCTTCCTCATCGCCGTGATCCATGACATAAATCATACTCATGTGATGCGCGTGGTGTTATACCGTAGTTGCGGGGTATGTATGTGAGGGCGTGCGCACGAGTCTGTGAAATTTTGAAAGAAAGAAAGATGTGAGTTTTGCGGAAAAGTTTCCGGTTATTTGTGAAGAAAAGGTTCGTTAATGGAATGGATTCCCAAATTTGGTATTTGGACTTCATAGATTATATTAGAATTTTGAGATTTTATTTTGGAAATGGTCACGTGGGGCCACGGGAGAAATTCTGATTTTGTGGGGCGCTTTGTTTTGAGATTTCGGTATTTTGGATATTTCGGAAGACGAAATATTGCAGGCGAATCGGGCGACACGTGTCACCCCGTGTGGCACCCTTGGCGATTTTACATTTGTGCCTGACACGGTTAAGTCGTCTTTTGGCGAAGCGTTTTGCATAACTTGCGAGGGAAAATTCGGCTATATCTTTTCTTATTTTTGCGGATTTTTCCGAGAGGCGAAACATTTTGGACCAGCGGGAGGGTGACATGTGTCACCTCGCGATGAAGCGTGTGGGCGTGACTTGGCGATTTGAGGGCAAGTTGTGGTAGATATTTGTGTAGATATTTGTGAGGGTTTTAAGGAGTAGGGTCTAGGGTGCACTTGGCTTGATCTTGGCCTTACACTTGCCTTGCACATGGCTTGATCTTGGCCATTGGTTGGCTTTTGGTTTTGCTATAAATACCCATGGCAGAAGACTTCATTCATCCAAATATGTTCCAAGTCTTGCTATCCTTCCCTCTCCTCTTGTTTGACTCTCGTCCAAGAGCCCCCTCCTAGTAAAGGCCCTTGGCGAAACCCTCCTCTTTCGTGTGGCCTTTGGCGAGGGTTCCCCTCCACTTTGTGGTGCTAGTAGTGGGGTACCACTAGCCTAGTTGTTTCGTATAATACCCTCCTTGTGGTAGTGAACTACTTCTCCTAGTATTGTTATAATGCCCAAAATACCTTAGCCTTGTACCTAGTAGTATTCCAAAGATACCTCTTTCACGTAGAGCAGGAAATACTACCTTTTGTCCTTTTAGTCTCAAACCGAAACCACAAGGAAATCTTCATAGTTGGTTGAAGTATTTGAGTAGAAGTTAGTTAGAACTTCTAAGGGTTGTTTGGAGTGGTTTGGGCGCGCGGGTGGAGCTAAACCTTGCTCGGGATCGACATTATAACTTGGATAATTTTGGGCTTATCGAGGTAATATTCTTGTCCCTTATTGTAATTGGAGATTACATGTTGTTGGAATATATAGTGGAGGTATACTATATATAGCTTAATCTTCTTGGCAATGTCTTTTGACTTAAGCTGAAGAATAAAGAAAAGAAGCTGTTGTATTTACATAGGACTGTATTGCAGTAGACTTGTGTAGTAGTACTGAGTAGAATTGTACACGTCCGGTTAGGCGTGTAAACCCCACTGGTTGGCTTGGTAGCGGCCTCGATAGAGGAGGAGATTTCTGTTGTTGCGGGGAGTCTGCGAATTTTACGTAGAAAGATAGAAACTTGTGTTTTGGGGTTCATAGACGTTTTTGACCTTTATAGGTGAAAGTACTAAGGGTAGCGTATTCTACTCAAGGAGTGGAAAGGGCTAGCAAGGTTGTAGTACTTGGAGCATTTTGCTTATTGTCGATAAATCGTCGCGAGGTATGTGAACCTCTTCCTATCTTTTCTAGCATGATTGTGGTGAACTATGTAGTGCGGTGAGCGTACATGTGCTAAGTGATTTGGTTGGTTTAAAACATAGGGTGTTATAATAGCTTTATGGGAAGTTAGTTATAACGACCTTATGTAGGTGAAAATGGTTTACTGATGTTAGAAGTTAAGAGACTTGATCTTATAAGATAAGAGACTTAACTTATTTGTTTTAATGTGGATGTTTGTGTGAAACCTCATTCGTGAGTAATGAGTACTTGGTTTTAAAGGGATAATGTTTCTTGATTTGGAATCGAGAATGTGTATCGACAGACCATTGCAGCGTTAATAAAGGAAAATGTATTGAATAATGATGTGTTGTATTAAAACGGTAGAAACCTCCATCTGCATAAGCTAAGATAAGACAAAATGATATTACATTTTCTAGATCATGGTTCTTTGTAATAAGATCGTTATAAACAAGAATAAACTACTCACATATATGACATATGTTACTCAATTGTTTTAAAAGAGATTAAGACTATGAGTTATTAAACCTTTCTAAAATAAGTGACTTGAGCATTTGAAAATGAGAAGCTTGAGTAATTGAAACTAGGCAAGCGGAACTTAGGAAAGAATGTTACTTGATTTTGAAAAGGAATGTGGGTTGGTCATTCTAATACTACGGGTATAGGGTGATTTTTATAAAAGTAATGGATCTCTTTTAAAAGAACTTAACGTATGTAGTACTTTGGGGGTTAAAAACCCGGACTTTGGCATAAAATGAAAGTACTTTGAGTTGTGTGAAACTTGCCTATGCTTGTTGTTGTGAAACTTGCCTATGCTTGTGATGATAGCCTTTGTTGTGCAAGTGTGGTATTTACGTATTCTGGCGTCTCTCGATAGAGGCGGTCGACTTATTGAGAACTTACTTGGGCGTCTTTGGCGGTGATGGAGAATTCCACGGGTATGTTTCCATTTTGATTCTTGTCTTGTTGTTGATGTCACATGGACGTGTATACCGATGTAGAATTAGGGGCATGCGGCCGTGCGGTCGGGTTGATTACCGATATATTGTTATTGTGGTTACATGGACATGTCTACAGAGGTAGAATTCAGGGGCATGTGGCGTGCGGCGGGTTGATCACCAGTATATTATTGTTGATGTCACATGGGCGTGTCTACAGAGGTAGAATTAGGGGCATGTGGCTATGGGGCATTGGTATTATTGTTGCATCATGGACATGTCTACCGATCACGAGAATTCGGGGCATGCGGCCATGATGCGAACATGATTGATGTTGTGGGCGTGAGACCCATAGTTATATTTGAGTGATGACTTGAGGCGTGAGTCCCCGATCGACATATTTGCTTTTATGTTGTGAGCGTAGTTTGGTTATCATACATGTCTCTGCTTTATATAGACTAGTATGATTTCATTCTGATATCTTTCTGATTTCACATACTTGGTACTGTTGTCTTGACCTCCTTGGGCTGCGTTCATCTGCAGAGTAGAGTACATCGGTCGTGGATCCTCGCTCTTAGGATCTCGATTCGGCGTTTTGGGAAGCTCCGTTTCTCGAGGCTTATCTTTTGGTATGTGTTCCACTGAGTTGTAGGTTCTTGTACATTCGGGGTATGGCGAGCCTGTCCGTCATAGTTGTTGTAAATCTTAAGTGCATGTAATCTTGTTGTAGGCGGGGTTGTAAAAAGTATTAAAGCATTCGTTTTGAAAGAGTTGTATTTATTTATGTTATTGGAAGGTAACCGTTGGGTTGGCTTTGTTTATGTTCATATATCTTGTTTCTTGTTTAAAGTTTTATTTTCCTGGTTTTCTCGATGATTGTATCACTAGGGTGCGGGATAAGGCACGATGCGGGCCCGGGCGGAGTCGTTACAAAAGTGGTATCAGAGCAGTTAATCCTCGGAAAGTGTCTACAGACCGTGTCTAGTAGAGTCTTGATTATCGATGTGTTGTGCACCACATCTATAATCAGGAGGCTGCAGGACATTTAGGATTGGTTTCTATTCTTCTCATTCTGAGATCGTGCCTTAGAGCTGTGTTGTAAGTTGGACCCCTCTGACGTATCTCGTTTTACAGTTATGCCTCCGCGAGCAACGAGCCCAGAAGGGCAAGCGGCCGAGTCTTGCTAGTGAGATCTGAGAGTGCAGCGCGAGCCGGGCAGTCACGAGGTTGTGCTTGACGGCGGGTTTTGTAGCGCCGCCCGGCCCAGCGAGTTTAGAGCGCGGCCGTGGGCGATGAGACTCTGATGCACGAGCCTCCGGTCCAGCGATGCAGGGCGAGAGAGAAGGTTACAAGGAGATGGCGATTCTTGGCGAGTCGTGGCAGATATGAGGATAAATTTGGATCGTGATTCCGTTCGATGGCACGATGGATTCCCGCCCACCGAGAGATAGTTTGAGGCTACGGGACTTTACGAGTTGTAGCCCGCGAGTTTTATGGGTGAGGCACGAGGATGATCGCGAGGAGTTCATCCGGCGATTCTGACGGATCATCACGGGTGATCAAGGCTTGAGAGACCGAGTCTGTGACCTTTGGTTCGCATCGGCTGCGTGATACCGCGATCGATTGGTTTGATTCATGGGAGCTTTCGGGAGAGCATGCACTCCAGTATGGGATGAGTTTTGGGGCTTTCCTCACGCACTTCTTGCCTCCGCGGATGAGGAGGGCGCGGTAAACGATTTTTGATGCTTAGGCAGGCGGGCGTGCGGTTGGGAGTACAATGTGAGTTCGACTCATTAGCGTGCGTCCCGTTGGTAGCTAGTATGGAGGATCGAGTGCACCGATATGTTCTGAGGCTCGATGATTACATGTCGAGGCATGTTGGGAGTAGCCCTTGGTAGGGCATGGACATTGCCGCGTGCGAGCTCATCTGCTGGGATGTGAGGCACGGAGAGGTCGGCGGAATGACGAATCAGCGAAGAGGGCGAACAACAGGTCCTTTGGTGACTTTCGGCGGACCGCCTCGGATACTAGTTTTGTACCTCCGCCCGGTCGAGTGGTCCTCCACAACCTTCAGAGTATTGGGGCGGTCGGGGCTCGAGGTTGAGTTTCGAGGAAGTAAGTGTTGGCGGATCGGTCACCACTACCTCGGTGTGGTCGATGTAGTAGACGCATTTGAAGTGTCGTGGTGCGGGGAGCTTGTTATTTTGCGGCGGCGGGGCCATTTGCGAGAACTGTCCGACCAAGGGTAGCACAGATGTTACGACTCGACCCTCGGATCGATGGTGGTTCATCGCGCCTACGATTATGCGCCTGCAGTGAGGCCTATGATTAGAGTGGGCGGTAGCTTGGGTATATCCTTAACCTTCTAGAGTTTTGGTATGCTTGTTATGATGGTCTCATTATTATGTGCTATGTACGAATAGCGTTGTGTTAATTGTGAGTTAGAAAACATGCTTAGTTGGGAGGATACGTATGGGGGCATGGTAAGTGTGAACCTTAGACTATGTCACGGCGAGACCTTAGGGGTAAGGTCGTCTTGAGTTAAAGATTTATTTTTGACCCTTATCAGAGTAGTAGTATACATGGGATTTATTTGTGTGATAAGTCCGTGGGTAGTGTGAGATGGAAGTGGTAGCTTTCATGATGTGAATTAGTAAGATTGTTAGGATCGGGAACAAGAGTTTAGCGCGGTTGGGGTCGGGTTGAGGACCATTTGCGGGTCAACCGTAACCGGTTTGGGGTGGGGTCAGTTAGGTGGTCCCGCCAGTGGTAGGTCACGAGGATGCTAGGCCCAAGTTTGTATGACCATCGTATGAGTTGGTGGATATGTTCGACGAGCGGATCGTGGGCGGGAATGGCCTTAAGGAGATTGAAGTTAGTATGATGACCAAGTTTGGAGGTAGTGACTCCGGAGATTTTGAGAGCAGGTAATGGTGAAGTATGGTGCGTCTTGGGAGAGTTCAAGTGTTCGAGAAGGGCACGGCGAGTAAGGAAAGAAGAGGGCGTGTGTTATCTCGTGGCGGTTGGCGTGGCGTTGGCAACTTGTTGGAGGAACTTCATCGATCGATATCCGTCTTGAGAAGGAACATTCGGGGCGAATGTTTCTAAGGAGAGGAGAATGTTATACCCGTAGTTGCGGGGTATGTATGTGAGGGCGTGCGTGCGAGTCTGGCAGAAATTTTGAAAGAAAGAAAGATGTGAGTTTTAGCGGAAAAGTTTCGGTTATTTGTGAAGAAAAGGTTCGTTAATGGGAATTGGATTCCCAGTTTGGTATTGGACTTCATAGATTATATTAGAATTTTGAGATTTTATTTTGGAAATGGTCACGTGGGCCACGGGAGAAATTCTGATTTTGTAGGGCAGCTTTGTTTTGAGATTTAAGGTATTTTGGATATTTTCGGAAGACGAAATATGCAGGCGAATCGGGGCGACACGTGTCACCCCATGTGGCACCATGGCGATTTACATTTGTGCACAACACTTAGGTTAAGTCGTCTTTTGTGAAGCGTTTTGCATAACTTGCGAGGAAAATTCGGCTATATCTTTTCTTATTTTTGCGGATTTTTCCGAGAGATGAAACATTTTGGACCAACGGGAGGTGACATGTCACCTCACAATGGAAGCGTGTGGGCGTGACTTGGCGATTTGAGGCAAGTTGTGGTAGATATTTGTGTAGATATTTGTGAGGGTTTTAAGGAGTAGGGTCTAGGGTGCACTTGGCTTGATCTTGGCCTTACACTTGCCTTGCACATGGCTTGATCTTGGCCGTTGGTTGGCTTTTGGTTTCTTATAAATACCCCTTGGCAGAAGACTTCATTCATCCTAATATGTTCCAAGTCTTGCTATCCTTCCTCTCCTCTTGTTTGACTCTCGTCCAAGAGCCACTCCTAGTAAAGGCCCTTGGCGAAACCCTCCCGCACCGTGTGGCCTTTGGCGAGGGTTCCCTCCCCAGCTGTGGTGCTAGCGGTAGGGTACCACTGCCTAGTTGTTTCGTATAATACCACTCCTTGTGGTATTGAAATACTTCTCATAGTATTTTTATAATGCAAAAAATACCTTAGACTTGTACCTTGAAGTATTCCAAAGATACCTATTTACCTATATCCAGGAAATACTACCTTTTGTCCTTTTAGTCTCAAACCGAAACCACAGGAAATCTTCATAGTTGGTTGAAGTATTTGAGTAGAAGTTAGTTAGAACTTCTAAGGGTTGTTTGGAGTGGTTTGGGCGCGCTGAGTGGAGCTAAACCTTGCTCGGGATCGACATTATAACTTGGATAATTTTGGGCTTGTCGAGGTAATATTCTTGTCCCCTTATTGTAATTGGAGATTACATGTTGTTGGAATATATAGTGGAGGTATACTATATATAGCTTAGTACTGCGGCAATGTCTTTTGACTTAAGCCTGAAGAATAAAGAAAAGAACTGAACTGTATTTACATAGGACTGTATTGCAGTAGACTTGTGTAGTATTGCTGAGTAGAATTGTACACGTCCGGTTAGACGTGTAAACCCCAGTTGGCTTGGTAGCGGCCTCGATAGAGGAGGAGATTTCTGTTGTTGCGGGGAGAGTCTTCTTGAATTTTCTGTAGAAAGATAGAAACTTGTGTTTTGGGGTTCATAGACGTTTTTGACCTTTATAGGTGAAAGTACTAAGGGTAGCGTATTCTACTCAAGGAGTGGAAAGGGCTAGCAAGGTTGTAGTACTTGGAGCATTTTGCTTATTGTCGATAAATCGTCGCGAGGTATGTGAACCTCTTCCTATCTTTTCTAGCATGATTGTGGTGAACTATGTAGTGGTGAGCGTACATGTGCTAAGTGATTTGGTTGGTTTAAAACATAGGGTGTTATAATAGCTTTATGGGAAGTTAGTTATAACGACCTTATGTAGTGAAAATGGTTTCTTGATGTTAGAAGTTAAGAGACTTGATCTTATAAGATAAGAGACTTAACTTATTTGTTTTAATGTGGATGTTTGTGTGAAACCTCATTCGTGAGTAATGAGTACTTGGTTTTAAAGGGATAATGTTTCTTGATTTGGGAATCGTAATGTGTATCGACAGACCATTGCAGCGTTAATAAAGGAAAATGTATTGAATAATGATGTGTTGTATTAAAACCAGTAGAAACCTCCATCTGCATAGAAGCTAAGATAAGACAAAATGATATTACATTTTCTAGATCATGGCTGCTGTAATAAGATCGTTATAAACAAGAATAAACTACTCACATATATGACATATGTTACTCAATTGTTTAAAATAGATTAAGACTATGAGTTATTAAACCTTTCTAAAATAAGTGACTTGAGCATTTGAAAATGAGAAGCTTGAGTAATTGAAACTAGGCAAACTGGAACTTAGGAAAAGAATGTTGTTACTTGATTTTGAAAAGGAATGTGGGTTGGTCATTCTAATACTACGGGTATAGGGTGATTTTTATAAAAGTAATGGATCTCTTTTAAAAGAACTTAACGTATGTAGTACTTTGGGGTTAAAAACCCGGACTTTGGCATAAAATGAAAGTACTTTGAGTTGTGTGAAACTTGCCTATGCTTGTTGTTGTGAAACTTGCCTATGCTTGTGATGATAGCCTTTGTTGTGCAAGTGTGGTATTTCTGTGTTACCGCGTCTCTCGATAGAGGGCCGGTCGACTTATTGAGAACTTACTTGGACGTGCTGGCAGTGATGGAGAATTCCACGGGTATGTTTCCATTTTGATTCTTGTCTTGTTGTTGATGTCACATGGGCGTATACACGATGTAAATTAGGGGCATGCGGCCGTGCGATCGGGTTGATTACGATATATTGTTATTGTGGTTACATGGACATGTCTACACGAGGTAGAATTCGGGCATGTGGCCGTGCGGGGTTGATCACCCAATATATTATTGTTGATGTCACATGGGCGTGTCTACAGAGGTAGAATTCGGGGCATGTGGCCATGGGGCATTGGTATTATTGTTGCATCATGGACATGTCTACACCGATCTAGAATCCGGGGCATGCGGCCATGATGCGAACATGATTGATGTTGTGGGCGTGAGACCCATAGTTATATTTGAGTGATGACTTGAGGCGTGAGTCCCATTTGGACATATTTGCTTTTATGTTGTGAGCAGTAGTTTGGTTATCATACATGTCTCTGCTTTATATAGACTAGTATGATTTCATTCTGATATCTTTCTGATTTCACATACTTGGTACTGTTATCTTGACCTCCTTGAGGTGCGTTCATCCGCAGTAGAGGTACATCGGTCGTGGATCCTCGCTCTTAGGATCTCGATTCGACGTTTTGGGAAGCTCCGTTTCTCGGAGGCTTATCTTTTGGTATGTGTTCCACGAGTTGTAGGTTCTTGTACATTCGGGGTATGGCGAGCCCTGTCCGTCATAGTTGTTGTAAATCTTAAGTGCATGTAATCTTTGTTGTGGCGGGGTTGTAAAAAGGATTAAACTATTCGTTTTGAAAGAGTTGTATTTATTTATGTTATTGGAAGGTAACAGTTGGGTTGGCTTTGTTTATGTTCATATATCTTGTTTCTTGTTTAAAGTTTTATTTTCCTTTGGTTTTCTCGATGATTGTATCACTAGGGTGCAGGATAAGGCACGATGCGGGCCGGAGGCGGGTCGTTACACGTGGCATCCTACATCACTGTCGGCGTACACATATACAACACATATATATACCTCCTGCCCGTGGAATCCTCCGTCCATCGGCGTAGTAGGTGTATCATATAACCGTGTGACACCGGTGGCATCCTATCTCACCGTCGGCATACACATATATATATATATATATATATATATATATATATATATATCTGTGACGCATGCCGGAATCCTCATGGTGTAGCATGGCCATAACGTGCCCTCGACATCCTCATCGCAGTGCGAGTCTTCGTGGGAGCTAGCCCGTGGAATAATGATCGTATATACCATGCCCCTAATCCCTCGCCGGTGTAGACAGGTCTTCGTGGGAGCTAGCCCGTGGAATAATAGTAATGGTCACATGCCCGGAATCCTCATCCGGTGTAGACATGCCCCGTGTGATAATAATAATATACGGGAGTTTAACCCTGCACGGCGCGTGCCGGAATCCTCATTGGTGTAGACATGTCCATGTGATAATAACAATGGAAGCATACCCGTGGAATCCTCTGTCACTGCCGGTACATCCAATGAAATGCAGGCATCTAACCCGTCTGGTCGCGTGCCGGCGTCCTCATCGTCTGGCATGGCCAAGATCAAACAAAATGGAAGCATACCCGTGGAATCCTCCGTCACTGCCGGTACGTCCAACAAATTCACAACAAGTCAGTCGGCCCTCCAACCGAGAGACGCGGTAACATAGTAATACCACCAAGGCTATCACAACTAGCATAGGCAAATTTAACATACTCTTAGACTTCCATTTTATGACAACAAATCCGAGTTTTAACCCCAAAGTACTACATACATTAATCCTTTCAAAAAGATCTCTTTTTACGTAAAAACAACTCGATACTATTATCCGTAGTACCAAACACGTTCATGTTTAAATCAAGTACTTTACACTTTTTAAACCAAGTGGCTTACACTTTTAAAACAACGTCAAGTATACTTTTAAAAACCCAAGTAACTAACACTTTTAAGATCAAGGTACTCCTACCTTTAAAAACCAAGCCACTTATATTTTTCTCATCAAGAAAAGTTCGATATTTGAAAATAAGTTACTTATACTTTTCCCAAAATCAAGTTAGCATTTTAAATCCAATAATAAAACCATTCTTTTGTTTTCATAAAGTCGTTATAACTAACTTCGCATAAAGCTATTATAACACTTTATGTTTTAAACCAATTTAAGACAAAACCCTGCCTTTCTTTTAAACCAAAACACTTCAAATTCTCAAGTCTCTTTTCTTTTGGAAATCAAGTTCCTTACTTTGGAATTTAAGAAAACAATACTTGTTTATAATGATTCTTATTAAAGTAGCCATGATCTATGAAATGTAATACAATTTTGTCTTATCTTAGCTTCTATGCAGATGGAAGATTCTACTTGTTTTAATATAATTATTTGTCATTACATTTTCCTTTATTAACGCTGCAATGGCTTGTTCGATAGTTATTCCCATTTCCGAAATCAAGTAAAACTTTATTCTTTTAAAGACCAAGTACTCATTACTCACGAATGAGGTTTCACCACTTTTTAACACAATTAAAGTTCTTCACATTTCATATCAAGTCAAATATAAGTCAAGTCTCTTATCTTTTAAAAACTCAACAAACCATTCTTTTACCTACATAAAGTCGTTATAACTAACTTCCCATAAAGCTATTATAACACTTTATGTTTTAAACCAACCAAAATTCGTTTAGCACACGTACGTCTACCGTACTACATAGTTCACAACATCATGCTAGAAAAGATAGGAAGAGGTTCACATACCTCGCGACGATTATCGACAATTAGCAAAATGCTCCAATCTTATAACGCGCTAGCCTTTTCCACCCTTCAAGTAGAATACGCTACTCGTAGTACTTCCACCTATAATGGCCATAAAACGTCTATCAACATCTCTTTGTAGCACAATTCAAAGTACAAGGTTCCTTATTCTACGGAAAATTCGGCACCTCCCCGTAACCACATAAATCTCCTCCTCTATCAAGGCCCGCTACCAAGCCAACAACTCGAGGGTTACCGTCTAACGGACGTGTACAACACCGCCACAATAATACTACAAGTCTCATGTAAATACGGTCAATGTAAATCTGATTCAATTCTTTATAATCATCCTTCCAATATATCATATACTCAAATCTAAACTACTACAATATGTAATATCCAATTACAATACGGGGACAAAGATCATTACCTCGATAAGCCCAAAATTATCCAAGATTAATAAGTCGATCCTGAGAAATGCTTAGCTCCAATTCCTTACGCTCCAACCCGCTCCAAGCAACCCTTAGAAGTTTCTAAACAACTTCTCTTAACACTTCAACCAAGCTATGAAGATTTTTCTAGGGTTTCACTTTGTGACTATTGGAATAAAGTAGTATTTTCGGGCTCTTAGTATAAAGATAAATTTTGGAATATTACAAGGGATTTCAAGGCTAAGGTATTTGGGACTATACCAACATTTGAAGAATTTTCTACACAAAAGGGAGGGGGTGTTTGGACGAAAATTACACTAAGGAGGGAGGGAGAATTTTTGCCTTGGAAATTATTTCAAGTGAGGGATGAATAAGTCTTGCAAACAAGGGGGGTATTTATAGAGAAATCAATGGCTAGGATCAAATCAAGTGTATGGTGAGGATTTAGTCCATGTGGGAGTGGAGTCTTCCAACCAAATGTCCACCACAACCTTGAGACATATGTCCACCACAAAAATGGGACAAGTGGCTTGCCACTTGTCCACCAAAAACGTCCAACACTTGTCCACCAATCATTCGGCCAACATGGCCACATGGGGGTGACACGTGTCGCCCCCCTACTCGTCCAAAATATTTCATCTTCCGAAAATATCCGTAATGCCAAAAATCCGAAAATAAAGTGGGCCCCACAAAAGTAAATTCTCAGTGGGCCCCATTGACCAATTCGGAAATAAAATTCCATAATTCTTAAAAATTCTTAAAGTCTTAAATACCAAAGTTGAGAATCCAATCCTCGATAATAAACCTTTTTCCTTCATAAAATCAGGAAACTTTTAGTGAAAAATCACATCTTTCTTCCTTTTAATTTAAATGTCGATTCTCGCACGCGTCGTCCCCACATACATACCCTGGAACTACGGGGTGTAACATTCTTCCCCCCTTAGAAACATTCGTCCCGAATGTTCCTTCTAAGTCTCAAAACATACATGCGCTGGTATAGTCTTCACTACTATACTTACGAAACCAATTATGTCACACATGGCCATAATACAACACATGCGCAAAACTCCAATCCAAGCCAACGAGGAATCACCTCTAACATCACAAAAAGCTTCCACCCATGGTCTAAAGGATACTCCCTTCGCATCTTCACTTCACAACAAAATGATCTCTTTTATTCTGTTAGCACACGTTCACTTCTTTCCTTACTCGTCGTACCCTTCTCGTACACCCGAACTCTTTCTAGTACATGTACCATACTCCAGTCATCGCTTCAGTTTCCAAAACCTTAGAGTCACTACCTCCAAACTTGATCATTTTACTAGCCTCAAATTCCTTTAAGGTCATTCCCGGCCTTCACGATCCGATTCTGGTCGAACGCATCCACGAACTCGTACAACGGTTACCTAAACTTGGTCCTTGCACCCTCATGACCCTATCATCTAGCGGGACCACCTCAAACTGATCCCACCCCATTCCGGGCTGCGGGTTGACCCGCGATATGGCCTCAACCCGACCCACTTCGCACTAAACTCTCGTTCCTGGTCCGGAACAATCTCACTATTCAATTCATGAGAACCTAGTGGTCTTCTAAGCTCAACTACCCACTTCCATTTCACACCACTCATGGACTTATCTCCTGAATATACTCCACGTATACCATGTACCCCGACAACGATCAAACGTACAATCCTTTACTCAAGACGGCCTTGCATCTAAGGTCTCCATGGTTATCTGTATTCTATGGCTCACAATCTCCATGGCCCCAAACTTACCCTTTTCAACTAACCATGTTTTCTAATCACAACTTACACAATGCTATCCGAACATAACACTTAACACATCATCATAACATCAATATAAACTAGTCTCTAGAGGGTTAAGGATATACCTGAAAATCAAATAGGCGGTTCAAAGGACCGCTAAAACTGGGAACTTCCACCGCGACCTCTGCCGTGGCCTGCCGGTGTATGAACATCCTGCCTAGCTATGGAAGGTGAAGAACCCGCAACTGATCCCGTAGTCTGTGCTATCCCACCAGTGTCACCTCTGGTCGGATAGTCTCTCGCCAAATGGCCCTGTCGGCCGCAAGCATAACAAGCTGTCGAAATAGTACGACACTCCCCAAGATGGGGTCTACCACATCGACCACACCGAGGTAGGGGTGGCTCCATCTGGCTAACACCCTCCTCCGGAAACGAAGCCACAGGCCACGACCGCTCTCGAACATCCCGAACGTCCGAAGGCGTGAGGACCACTCAGTCTTGGCGGGCGCATAACTGCTTCTTTGGCGGTCCGCCTCGAAAGTTACCAAAGGTCCCTGCTGTCCTGGCCCTCTTATGCTAATCCTGGTCCCTACGTCGGTCTCTACGTTCCTCAATCCCCTGTGCATAAGCCTGTATACGGGCAATGTCCATGCCCGGCTGAAGAGCTACTCCGGTACAACTCTCTGCTAGATAATCGTCAAGTCCTGTGACATATCGGTGCACTCTATCCTCCATGTCTGCCACTAAAGCGGGGACATAACGAGCCAACGAGTCAAACTCTATCTTGTATTCCCCCGTCCGCCTGCTCGCCTCAACATCATAAATCTATCTACCCGAGCTCTCGCCGTTTGCGAGGGCGAAGTGTAAGAAATGCCTCTGAGAACTCGTCCCAACCAGCTGGAGGCGCATGCTCCCCCCCAGGATAGTTCCCATGAATCAAACCAGTCGACGGCAGTATCACGCAGCCGATGTGAACCTAATACCACCGACTCTGTCTCTGAGGCCCTGATCACTTTCATGATCCGCTGCAACTGTCGAATAAACTCCTGAGGATCTTCCTCAGTTCTCGATCCATAGAACTCGGGTGGACTGCAACTCAAGAAGTCCCGAAGTCTCAAACTATCGGATCTAGGGTGAACTACTGGTACTACCGGAATATCCGACTCTCGTCTGTCCTCATTCCTAGCCATAAGCCTAGCTAGTAACTGGGCCATCTCCTTGTAACTCATATCCTCGGCTCCTGGTCGTGGAACTGGAGACTAAGGTATCGTAGCCTCAGTAGCTACTGTTGCTGCTCTAAACTCCCCTGGGGCTAGCGGCGTCGCAGAACTCCTCATCTGAAGTACCACCTTAGGTAAAGACTGGGCTTGTGCCCTGGTAACCGTCTGTGCTCTACTCGCAGCTCCCTCTGCTGCATTGCCCTTCTGGTCTCTGGTTGCCTTGCGTAGAGGCATAACTGGTACAAAAGAATACGTCAGAGGGAGTCCAACTTACAACACAGCTCTAAGCCTTTATCACGGCCGAACCGGGCGTGATGAGTGCCTTACCTGGCACCCAGTAGACATACATCAGAGTAATCAGCGGAACATAAAATAAGACATGGAATATCAAGAAGTGTAAAACGATGTCTGAGAAAACTTGCCCCGGCGTATATATAAATCAACTTAAAACGACGATTTACATCCCATTACAACTCGCCCATGATTACTACGGACCTCTAAGAATGATATGACAACAATGGCGGGACGGGGCCGCCATACCACGAATGTAAATACCTACAACGGCGGGACTATACCACTGATAAGCCTCGGAGAAACAGAGCTTCCCAAAGCTGACTGCGATCCTAAGAGCGAGGATCAACATCGGTGTACCTACTGCGGCATGAACGCGGCCCGAAGGAGGTCGATCTGCGGTACCAAGTATGTGGCCCGAAAAATCACGTAAATGAAATCATAGTAGTCTATATAAAACAGGAGACATGTATGATAACCAAACTACAGTTCACAATAATTAAGCAGTCATGTCAAGTCAGGGACTCACGCCCTCAAAGTTATCACTCAAATATCATTATGGGTCTCACGCCCATAACATCAATCATGCCCGTGGAATACCTTCCCGCTCATGGTGATCTATGATATCAAAGCACCAGGATACACATGAACACGAGTCCCACGTGTCATAATAAAATCTGCGGGGTAAATCGAAGGCATAGCCGACTACTAACACCAGCGGTACTAACAAGGTCATAAAGCGTATCATGAGATCTGTCTGAACCGCCACATGATCGGCGCCGCCACACGCCGCGGTATCAAATGTCGCGTCTAACCTCGAACTTCCGCAGCTCGCATAGGCCAACCTCGTAGGCCGCGTGAGGTATTCCCGCGTCGGTGGCTACTCCGGCGTCCGCTCGACTGCGATCCGCGTGGCCCACATAGGCCGCATGACCATAAAGGCCGCACACTAACACGGAACTCGTAGCTCCGCATAGGTCCGGGACCCGCATGAGGTATCCTCGAATCATAGTCACACTGGTGCTGAGTATTACCCCTCATCGGAGGGCATCTTAACCTCCGGGATCATGTCAAGGTGAGTGGTACAATACCAACATAACGGCTGATCGTTAAACAACTTAAGCGCAATCGAGGGAAACTCCTTTACACAATCATCACAAGATACTAACACACGTAGCATCCTAGCAGGATTACTTATCAAATCAACAAGAAAGTATTACAAGACTATCACAAACCAACACAATCAAGTTATTCACACAAGGTATTTTCTACTATATGATTAACAAGATCGGGTTTTTATCCCCAAAGTACTTCATACATTAACTCTTTAAAAGATCTGCTTCTTTCTCAAAAGTCACACAATACCCGTAGTATAAAAATAGAGTGACTATCTTTTGAATTAAATCAAAACACTTTTCTTTGTAAAATCAAGTAACAACATTCTTTTCCAAACGTTCAAGTTTGCCTAATTTCCATTACTCAAGTTTCTCATTTTCGAAAGGTTTCGTAGTTCATAGTATTAATCACTTAATGATATAATTCTCCTTTAAAACAATTTGAGAAACATATGCCTTATATGTGAGTAGGTTATTCTTGTTTATAACAATCTTATTAAAGCAGTCATGATCTAGGAAATGTAATATCATTTTGTCTCATCTTAGCTTCTATGCAGATGGAGGTTTCTACTGGTTTTAATAATACTTTAATAGTCAATACATTTCCCCTTTATTAGCGCCGCTGTGGTTTGTTCGATACTTATTCTGATTTCCGAAATCAGTAAAACATTATTCCTTTTTAAAAAAAAACCAAGTACTCATTACCATGAATGAGGTTTCACACTTTTTAACAAAATTCAATTAAGTCAAGTCTCTTATCTTTTAAGATCAAGTCTCTTAACTTCTTAAATCAATAAATCATTCTTTTTATCTCTCTTAAGCCGTTATACCTAACTTCCCATAAAGCTAGTATAACTCTTAAGCTTTTAAAACCAAGTATTACTCTTCTGTTAAAAATGATTCAGTATTCTTTTGAAATACTTCAAGATTATTCAGGCTTAAGTCAAAAGACATTGCCGTAATTATTATTCAGTTAACACACGTACGTCTACCGTACTATATATATTTTAAAATATCATGCTCAAGAGTATAGGAAGAATCACATACCTCGCGACGATTATCGACTATTAGCAAAACGCTCCACGGCTATAACCCGGCTAGCCTTGTCCACCTTTCAAGTAGAACATGCTACTTGCAGAACTTTCAACCTATAAAGGTTATACAAGTCTATCAACGTCTAGACTACTCGGTAGAATAAATCTAGATACAAGTTTCTACGGAAAATTGGGCAGCACTTCCCTACCCGTCAAACTTCACAAGTCTACTGTAAATACAGTCCTATGTAAGTACAGTTCATTACCCTTCTTATATACCTTCCTTGTATACAACTTATACTTATTCTTATACTTCAATAGTATGTAAACTCAATTACAATAGGGAGACAAGATATTTACCTCGATAAGCCCATAATTATCCAAGTTAAAATGTCGATCCTGAGCAACGTTTAGCTCCTACTCTGGGTGCTCCAACCCGCTCCAAACAACCCTTAGAAGTTCTACGCAACTTCTTCTTAATACTTCAACCAACTGTGAAGATTTTCCTTAGGGTTTTGTTTTGAGAAAAAAAAGGACATAAGGTAGTATTTTCGGGCTCTACGTATAGAGGTATCTTTGGAATACTACAAGGTATAAGGCTAAGGTATTTTGGTATAGTAACAATACTTTGGAGAGTATTTTCTACCAAGAGGGGGGTGTATTTTATGAGAACAACTCAAGGTAGGGGGGGTGTACCCCTCGGCCAAGGCCACTAGGAAGGGGGGGGGGGGATATCTCTCGGCCAAGGGGGCCTCACGAAATGGGGGAGGGGCTTTCAAGACTTGAAGACTTGTGGAATGGATGAAGAAGTCTTCAAAGGGGGGGGGGGTATTTATAGGGAAACCAATGGCCATGATCTAGCCAAGTGGGGGGCAAGTGGAGGGCCAAGATTTGCCCAAGTGCCCCCTAGTCCCTACTCCACAATTCCCTCACAAATATCCTACCAACTATTGACCCCCAAATCGTGCAAGGGACGCCCACATTGCCGTCCACTTTGAGGGTGACAAGTGTCACCCTCCCGTTGGTCCAAAACATTTCATCTCTCGGAAAAATCCGCAAAAAATATAAATGACATAGCCGGAATTTTCCCTTCGCAAGTTTTGTAAAACGTTTCGTCGAAAAACGATTCTAATCGGGGGTTGTGAACAAAATTTCGGTCCTATGCCTAACTTAAGGCTCAAACTTTCGTACGTACGTCCTTACGTACATACTCTGGAAATACGGGGTATAACATTCTCCCCTCCTTAGAAACATTCGTCCCGAATGTTCCTTCCAAGTCTCAAAACACACATGTGCCAGTATAGTTTTCACTGCTATACTTACGAAAACAATTATGTCACACCTGGCCACAATACAACACGCGCAAATACTTACATCCAAGTCCACGAGGAATCACCTCCATCACTACAAAAGCTCCCACCCAAGGGTTAAGAGATACTCCTTTCGCATCTTCACTTTACAAAAGCAATGATCACATCTATGTTCTTAACACATGCTCGTTTCTCCCCTTACTCGTCGTACCCTTCTCGTACATTTGAACTCTTTCCCATAACTTACTACATTTTTGTTACTGCTTCAGTTTCCAAAATCTCGGGTTACTACCTCCAACTTGGTCATCATTACTGGGAACATTATGGATGGATCTCCGATACTTTCTCGAACATAACAACACGAAAGACTGGACGCACTGCCTCCCGCTTTGGACGACAATGCCAACTATAGGCAACCTGGCCTATCCTCCAAAGGATCTGAAAACTGAAATAGTAGCTATAAAACACTCCCTCAACAGGAGACAACAATCCTCACAGCTACCCCTGAAATCCCAACATCCCGGGGCGAATCGGTCTGAGACTCACCTGAGTTCCTAACCCTGCCTGGTAAAACCTCCAGAAAAAGAAACAGCCGTAACCTGGGCTCCACTGTCTGTCATAAGGTGAAGGTAGGCACCTCGTGCAGCCTTACAACCTTCCTGATATAAACATCTCGCATAACTTACTACCGAGTACACGGTTTGACTAAAAGATAAGACGGGCTGACCCCATCGGCCCGACTACTGGTCGAATGCATCCACGAACTCGTACGCTGGTTAACTAAAATTGGGCCTAACACCCTCGTGACCCTACCACTTGGCGGGACCACCCGGCCGACCCCACCAAAGCAGGGCGGGTTGACCCTCAATTGGTCCTCAACCCGACCCGCTATCACGCAAAACTTTTGTTCCCCGATCCGGAACAATCTCATAATCAAGTCACGAAAACCTAGTGGTCTTCTTAGATCAACTACCCTCATTCACTACTCAGGGACTTATCACACAAATATATCTCACGTGCTCTATGTACTCCGATAAGGGTCAAACATAAACTAAATCTTTTACTAGAGATGGTCTTGCCTCTAAGGTCTCCACGTATAAAACTCTAAGGCTCACACTTTCCCTTATCCCCAATCTTACCCTTTTAACTAACCATGATTTCTAATCACAATTATCACACATACAATCTCTAGAGGGTTAAGGATATACCTGTGTCTACTGCTTCACTCCCCTTAGTCGTTCTAATCAAACCTGCCCCGTAGGGCGCATAGCTAGGGAAGATGATGAACTGGTCACTGATCATGAAGGCTGAGTCCTCCTACTTACATCCCTCCTACTAGGACATCCTTTCGACACATGGCCCTGACGGCCGCAGGTAAAACAAGTACCAACTAAAAGACGACATTCCCCGGGATGGCGCTGTCACATGTGAACACCGGGAAAATCGAATCCGGTGTTGGAACCTACGTGTAGCTGTGAACCGGAAGCTCTGGAGCTCTGACCAACTCCGGCTTATCCCCAACGTCCTGAACTCCGTGGAGGACCACTCTGCACTGGTGGATGTGCATATCTAATCTGCTGCTGAGGTGGTTCGCCTCGAAAGTTACCAAAGGACCTTGCTGTTCTGGCCCTCTTCTGCTGTCCTTGGTTAACCCGTCGATCTCTACGTTTCTCGGCCTGCTGTGCATAAGCCCGTACACAGGCCATGCTCAAGCCTAACTGAAGAATTACTCTGCACGACCCTCTTAGATATTCATCAAGACTCGCGACATCGGTATACTCTCCGGTAGCCAAATCCGCTAATGTAACGGTCGCCTCTTTGCAATCTATATTCTCCGTTCTCGTGGGCGAAGGTTCATATATCATGGTCGCGATGAGCGCTGCTGCGCCTGCTAAACTCTGTTGGAATTTGGTGACGTGCGAACTCCCGAATGAAACACCACCCCAGGTGATGATTGGGCTTGTGCCCTAATAACCCTCTGTGCTCTACTCGCAGCTCCTTTGCGCTTGCCCTCTGGGCGGGTTGCCTTACGCGAGGCATAGCGGTAAGGAAAGAAATACGTTAGAGGGTCCAACTTTAACACAACTCTAAGGCACGATCTCGAGTGAGAAGAATGGAAACCAATCTTAAATATCCTATAGCCTCACGATTATTGGTGTGGTGCACAACATACCGATAATCAAGACTCTCTTGGATACGATGCGTAGACACTTTCAGGATTAAGCGCTCGATACCACTTTTGTCACGGCCGAACTGGGCGTGGTAGTGCCTTACCGGGCACCCAGTAGACATACATCAGTAATCGGAACATAAAACAAGACATGGAATATCAAGAAGTGTAAAGCGATGTCTGAGAAAACTTGCCCGGCGTATATATAAATCAACTTAAAACCGAGCGATTACATCCATTACAACTCGCCTGGCGATTACTACGGACCTCTAGAATGATATGACAACAATGGCGGGACGGGGCCCGCCATACCACGAATGTAAATACCTACAACGACAGCGGACTATACCACTGATAAGCCTCGAGAAAGCGGAGCTTTCCAAACGCTGACTGCGATCCTAAGAGCGAGGATCAACAACGGTGTACCTCTACTGCGGCATGAGCGGCCCGAAGGAGTCGATTACAAGTACCAAGTATGTGGCGAAAAATATTGTAAATGAAATCATAGTAGTCTATATAAAGCAGGAGACATGTATGATAACCAAACTACGATTCCGATAAATAAGCGATCATGTCAAGTCGGGGACTCGCGCCTCAAAGTCATCACTCAAATATCACTATGGGTCTCACGCCCATAACATCAATCATGCGTGGAATACCTTCCTCACTGCCGATCTATGATATCAAAGCACGAGGGATACATGAACACGGGTCCCACGTGTCATAATAAAACCGTGACGGTAAATCTGAAGTCATAGCGACTACTAACACCAGCGGTACTAACAAGGTCATAAAGCGTATCATGAGATCTGTCTGAACCGCCACGTGATCGGCGGCCACACGCGCGCGGTATCAAATATCGCGTCTAGACACGGAACTTCCGCGACTCGCATAGGCCAACCTCATAGGCCCGCATGAGGTATTCCCGCATCGGTGGTAGCTACTCCCGGCGTCCGCTGGACTCGCGATCTGCGTAGCCGTAGACCGCATGACCATAAAGGCCGCACACTAACCGGAACTCGTAGCTCGCATAGGTCCGGGACCCGCGAGGTATCCTCGAATCATAGTCACACATTTGCTCGAGTATTACCCCGCGTCGGAGGCGACAACCTCCGGGATCATGTCAAGGTGAGTGGTACAATACCAACATAACGGCTGATCGTTAAACAACTTAAGCGCAATCGAGGGAAACCCCTTTACACAATCATCACAAGATACTAACACACGTAGCATCCTAACAGGATTACTTATCAAATCAACAAGAAAGTATTACAAGACTATCACAAACCAACACAATCAAGTTATTCACACAAGGTATTTTCTACTATATGATTAACAAGATCGGGTTTTTATCCCCAAAGTACTTCATACATTAACTCTTTAAAAGATCTGCTTCTTTCTCAAAAGTCACACAATACCCGTAGTATAAAAATAGAGTGACTCTTTTGAATTAAATCAAAACACTTTTCTTTGTAAAATCAAGTAACAACATTCTTTTCCAAACGTTCAAGTTTGCCTAATTTCCATTACTCAAGTTTCTCATTTTCGAAAGGTTTCGTAGTTCATAGTATTAATCACTTAATGATATAATTCTCCTTTAAAACAATTTGAGAAACATATGCCTTATATGTGAGTAGGTTATTCTTGTTTATAACAATCTTATTAAAGCAGCCATGATCTAGGAAATGTAATATCATTTTGTCTCATCTTAGCTTCATGCGGATGGAGGTTTCTCTTGATTTTAATAATACTTTAATAGTCAATACATTTCCCTTTATTAGCGCCGTGGTTTGTTCGATACTTATTCGATTTCAAATCAAGAAACATTATTCCTTTTAAAAAACCAAGTACTCATTACTCATGAATGAGGTTTCACACTTTTTAACAAAATTCAATTAAGTCAAGTCTCTTATCTTTTAAGATCAAGTCTCTTAACTTCTTAAATCAATAAATCATTCTTTTTATCTTTCTTAAGCCGTTATACCTAACTTCCCATAAAGCTAGTATAACTCTTAAGCTTTTAAAACCAAGTATTACTCTTCTGTTAAAAATGATTCAGTATTCTTTTGAAATACTTCAAGATTATTCAGGCTTAAGTCAAAAGACATTGCCGTAATCATTATTCAGTTAACACACGTACGTCTACCGTACTATATATATTTTAAAATATCATGCTCAAGAGTATAGGAAGAATCACATACCTCGCGACGATTATCGACTATTAGCAAAACGCTCCACGGCTATAACCCGGCTAGCCTTGTCCACCTTTCAAGTAGAACATGCTACTTGCAGAACTTTCAACCTATAAAGGTTATACAAGTCTATCAACGTCTAGACTACTCGGTAGAATAAATCTAGATACAAGTTTCTACGGAAAATTGGGCAAAGACTTCCACCACAAACTTCACAAGTTTCATCAGAATACAGTCCTATGTAAGTCTGATTCATTACCCTTCTTATATACCTTCCTTGTATACAACTTATACTTATTCTTATACTTGATAGTATGTAAACTCAATTACAATAGGATACAAGATATTTACCTCGATAAGCCCATAATTATCCAAGTTAAAATGTCGATCCTGAGCAACGTTTAGCTCCTACTCTGGGTGCTCCAACCCGCTCCAAACAACCCTTAGAAGTTCTACGCAACTTCTTCTTAATACTTCAACCAACTGTGAAGATTTTCCTTAGGGTTTTGTTTTGAGAAAAAAAAGGACATAAGGTAGTATTTCTGGGCTCTACGTATAGAGGTATCTTTGGAATACTACAAGGTATAAGGCTAAGGTATTTTGGTATAGTAACAATACTTTGGAGAGTATTTTCTACCAAGATGGGGGGTGTATTTTATGAGAACAACTCAAGGTAGGGGTGTACCTCGGCCAAGGCCACTAGGAAGGGGGATATCTCTCGGCGAGGGCCTCACGAAATGGGGGAGGGGCTTTCAAGACTTGAAGACTTGTGGAATGGATGAAGAAGTCTTCAAAGAGGGGGGGGTATTTATAGGGAAACCAATGACCATGATCTAGCCAAGTGGGGGGCAATTGGAGGGCCAAGATTTGCCCAAGTGCCCCCTAGTCCCTACTCCACAATTCCCTCACAAATATCCTACCAACTATTGACCCCCAATCGTGCGAGGGGCACATTGCCGTCCACTTTGAGGGTGACAAGTGTCACCCTCCCGTTGGTCCAAAACATTTCGTCTCTCGGAAAAATCCGCAAAAAATATAAATGACATAGCCGGAATTTTCCCTTCGCAAGTTTTGTAAAACGTTTCGTCGAAAAACGATTCTAATCGGGGGTTGTGAACAAAATTTCGGTCCTATGCCTAACTTAAGGCTCAAACTTTCGTACGTACGTCCTTACGTACATACTCTGGAAATACGGGGTATAACAGGCACGATCTCAGAGTGAGAAGAATGGAAACCAATCCTAAATATCCTATAGCCTTCTGACTATAGGTGTGGTGCACAACACGCCGATAATCAAGACTCTACTAGATACGGTCTGTAGACACTTTCCGAGGATTAACTGCTCTGATACCACTTTTGTCACGACCCGACCTCGGGCGGCATCGTGCCTTACCCCGGGCACCCTAGTGATAATACATCAGAGAAAAACCAGCGGAAATAAAAACTCAAAGACATGAAACAATGAAATATAAGAAAACAGGCTAACCAAAACGGTCACCTTTCTGTATATATACATAAAACCCGAACAGTTATATCCTTTTACAAACCCTGCCCACAACAGTACTACAGACCTCTAAGAATGTAACCACAACTTATGACGGGACAGGGCCATACCACCTCGAATGTACAAGTACCTACAATGACAGGGACTATACCAAAGATAAGCCTGCGGAGAAGCGGAGCTTCCAGCTAACTGTGATCCTATGGCGAGGATCAACAACCGGTGTACCTCTACTGCGGCATGAACGCAGCCCAAGGAGTCGATAACAGTACCAAGTATGTGAAAATCGTAAATGAAATCATAATAGTCTATATAAAGCAGGAGACATGTATGATAACCAAACTACAGTACAACATATAAGTAGTCATGTCAAGTCAGGGAATCACGCCCTCAAAGTCATCACTCATGCCCGTGGAATTCCTTCCTCACTGCCGGCAGTCCATGACATAAATCATACTCATGTGATGCGCCCGTGGCATCCTACCTCATTGTCGGTGTACACATTTACAACACATATATATACCTCCTGCCCGTGGAATCCTCCGTCATTTATCGTAGTAGGTGTAGCATATAACCATGTGACACTTGGTGGCATCCTACCTCACTGTCGGCGTACACATATACAATATATATATATATATAATACGCGGCCGCATGCCCCGGAATCCCTCATCGGTGTAGCATGGCCATAACGTGCCCTCGGCATCCTCATCGCAGTGCGGATCTTCGTGGGAGCTAGCCCATGGAATAATGATCGTATATACCATGCCCCGGAATCCTCATCGGTGTAGACAGTCTTCGTGGAGCTAGCCCGTGGAATAATAGTAATGGTCACATGCCCGGAATCCTCATCGGTGTAGACATGCCCATGTGATAATAATAATATCCGGGAGTTTAACCCATTGCGTGGCGCACGCCGGAATCCTCATCGGTGTAGACATGTCCATGTGATAATAACAATGGAAGCATACGTGGAATCCTCGTCATTCTTGGTACATCCAATGAAATGTCGGGCATCTAACCGCATCTGGTCGCATGCCGGCGTCCTCATCGTCTGGCATGGCGAATCAAACAAAATGGAAGCATACCCGTGGAACCCTCCGTCACTGTCGGTACGTCCAACAAATTCACAACAAGTCAGTCGGCCCTCCAACCGAGAGACGCGGTAACATAGTAATACCACCAAGGCTGTCACAACTAGCATAGGCAAATTTAACATACTCTTAGACTTCCATTTTATGACAACAAATCCGGGTTTTAACCCCAAAGTACTACATACATTAATCCTTTCAAAAAGATCTCTTTTTACGTAAAAACAACTCGATATTATTATCCGTAGTACCAAACACGTTCATGTTTAAATCAAGTACTTTACACTTTTTAAACCAAGTGGCTTACACTTTTAAAACAACGTCAAGTATACTTTTAAAAACCCAAGTAACTAACTCTTTTAAGATCAAGGTACTCCTACCTTTAAAAACCAAGCCACTTATATTTTTTTCATCAAGAAAAGTTCGATATTTGAAAATAAGTTACTTATACTTTTCCCAAAATCAAGTTACCATTTTAAATCCAATAATAAAACCATTCTTTTGTTTTCATAAAGTCGTTATAACTAACTTCGCATAAAGCTATTATAACACTTTATGTTTTAAACCAATTTAAGACAAAACCCTGCCTTTCTTTTAAACCAAAACACTTCAAATTCTCAAGTCTCTTTTCTTTTGGAAATCAAGTTCCTTACTTTGGAATTTAAGAAAACAATACTTGTTTATAATGATTCTTATTAAAGTAGCCATGATCTATGAAATGTAATACAATTTTGTCTTATCTTAGCTTCTATGCAGATGGAAGATTCTACTTGTTTTAATATAATTATTTGTCATTACATTTTCCTTTATTAACGCTGCAATGGCTTGTTCGATAGTTATTCCCATTTCCGAAATCAAGTAAAACTTTATTATTTTAAAGACCAAGTACTCATTACTCACGAATGAGGTTTCACCACTTTTTAACACAATTAAAGTTCTTCACATTTCATATCAAGTCAAATATAAGTCAAGTCTCTTATCTTTTAAAAACTCAACAAACCATTCTTTTACCTACATAAAGTCGTTATAACTAACTTCCCATAAAGCTATTATAACACTTTATGTTTTAAACCAACCAAAATTCGTTTAGCACACGACGCTCACCGTACTACATAGTTCACAACATCATGCTAGAAAAGATAGGAAGAGGTTCACATACCTCGCGACGATTATCGACAATTAGCAAAATGCTCCAAGTACTATAACGCTAGCCTTTTCCACCCTTCAAGTAGAATACGCTACTCGTTGTACTTCCACCTATAATGGCCATAAAACGTCTATAAAAATCTCTTTTTTGCAAAATTAAAAGTACAAGGTTCCTTATTCTACGGAAAATTCAGCGGCACCTCCTCCTCCCCGTAACCCCATAAATCTCCTCCTCTATCAAGGCCCGCTACCAAGCCAACAACTCCAAGGGGGTTACACGTCTAACCGGACGTGTACAACACTGCCCCACAATAATACTACAAGTCTACTGTAAATACAGTCCAATGTAAATACAGCTCAATTCTTTATAATCATCCTTCCAATATATCATATACTCAAATCTAAACTACTACAATATGTAATATCCAATTACAATACGGGGACAAAGATCATTACCTCGATAAGCCCAAAATTATCCAAGATTAATAAGTCGATCCTGAGCAATGCTTAGCTCCAATTCCTTACGCTCCAACCCGCTCCAAGCAACCCTTAGAAGTTTCTAAACAACTTCTCTTAACACTTCAACCAAGCTATGAAGATTTTTCTAGGGTTTCACTTTGTGACTATTGGAATAAAGTAGTATTTTCGGGCTCTTAGTATAAAGATAACTTTTGGAATATTACAAGGGATTTCAAGGCTAAGGTATTTGGGACTATACCAACATTTGAATATTTTTCTACACAAAAGGGGGGGTGTTTGGACGAAAATTACACTAAGGAGGGAGGGAGAATTTTTGCCTTGGAAATTATTTCAAGTGAGGGATGAATAAGTCTTGCAAACAAGGGGGTATTTATAGAGAAATCAATGGCTAGGATCAAATCAAGTGTATGGTGAGGATTTGGTCCATGTGGGAGTGGAGTCTTCCAACCAAATGTCCACCACAACCTTGAGACATATGTCCACCACAAAAATGGGACAAGTGGCTTGCCACTTGTCCACCAAAAACGTCCAACACTTGTCCACCAATCATTCGGCCAACATGGCCACATGGGGGTGACATGTGTCGCCCCCTACTCGTCCAAAATATTTCATCTTCCGAAAATATCCGTAATGCCAAAAATCCGAAAATAAAGTGGGCCCCACAAAACCGTAAATTCTCCCGTGGGCCCCACGTGACCAATTTCGAAAATAAAATTCCATAATTCTTAAAAATTCTTAAAGTCTTAAATACCAAAGTTGTGAATCCAATTCTCAATAATAAACCTTTTTCCTTCATAAAATCCGAAAATTTTTCCGTCGAAAAATCACATTTTTCTTCCTTTTAATTTAAATGTCGTATTCTCATACGTACGTCCCCACATACATACCCTGGAACTACGGGGTGTAACAAATTGTGGGGCGGAATTTTACACGTATTGTAAGGCGTGTAATCCCCTTTGTTTGGTTGTTGTTTTGAGCCTTAAATGTGGCGTGTTGGTTATTGTATTCGGCCTTGAAAAAGGTGGCAAAGTGAGTAGAAACAAAGGAAGTGCTGCCCGATTTTCCGTAGCATTAGAGATTGTATACTTAGTATTATTCTACGTTAGAGACTAGAAGTTGATAGTCTTGTTGTGACCATTATAGGTTGACACTTCTACGTGCGGTGTATTCGGCTTAGCTTGTGGATTTAGCCGAAAGGGTATGTGAACTATCTCCTCTTCTAGCATGATTCCTTAAGATAAAGAAAGTATGTCCTACTCCTTAAATGATTCATTCCTTGGTTGTATTTGGATTGCCTAAAGTAGAAATTGTTCTATGTACTTCCTTGATTGTACTTTGATGTTTAACTTATAAGTTGTATAATCCATTGCCTTAGTGATGTTTGGATTCTTAAAAGTGAAAGTATTTTTACTTAATGTACATGGAGTCTTGAAAAGGAAGTGGTTTCTAAACCTTTTGGCTAGTGCCTTAGTTCCAAAACCTAAAGGTCATTATAATGACTTTAGAAGTCAAAGTGATTTACTTAATTGTTTTAAAAGAGGAGAAATGACATGATTTAAGAGAAGTAACTTGTTTTAAAGGTGTGAGTTACTTAAGGTTTAAAAGTAGAAGAAACTTGTTTTCTATATATTAAGAGACTCGAAGTATTTTTGAAAGTTAAGAAACTTGATTTGAAAGTTTGTGATACTTGGTTTTAAGTATAAGTCTCTTGGTTATAAAAAGAATGAAATTGTCTAAAAACTATAAAGGGTTATAACGGCTTTATGGGAAGTTGGTTATAACGGCTTTATGGAAGGTTTAGAAAGTTGTCTATTTTGATTAATGGGCATAAGTTACCTAGATTGTGAAAAATTGAAGTTACTTGGTTTCAAGCTTTGAGATGAGTTTCTAAAAGTGTAGTAACTTACTTTGAAAAAAATAGACACACCTTGATACTACGGGTGTTAGTATCTTGGGGTTTTTCATAGAAGGAGTCTTTTGAAAAGAATGTACGTACGTAGTACTTTGGCTTGATTAATTGAGAATTAGTCTAAGTGTGCCTTGATAAGTACTTTGGCTTGATTAATTGAGAATTATTCTAAGTGTGCCCTGATAAGTACTTTGGCTTGATTAATTGAGAATTATTCTAAGTGTGCCTTGATAAGTACTTTGGCTTGATTAATTGAGAATTATTCTAAGTGTGCCTTGATAAGTACTTTGGCTTGATTAATTGAGAATTAGTCTAAGTGTGCCTTGATAAGTACTTTGGCTTGTTTAATTGAGAATTATTCCATGTGTGCCTTGATAAGTACTTTGGCTTGTTTAATTGGGAATTACTCCATGTGTGCCTTGATAAGTACTTTGGCTTGTTAATTGAGAATTGCCTATGTGTGATGGTACTAGCCGGTTGTGTGCTAGTGGTATATCATTCATTTCGAGGTCATTCCCCGGGTTTGTGGCATTTGCGTATTAGTGGATTTGCTACCCACGATCACGAGAATACCTCATACGAGTCCGCGAGGGCTTATGCGGGTGAAATAGTCCCGTGCGCGGGTCCAACCTATGCGAGAATATCTCATGCGAGTCCGTAAGGGCTTATGCGGGTGAAATAGTCCCATGCGAGGAATACCTCACGCGGGTCCACGCGACCTATGCGGGTGAAATAGTCCCAGGAGTAGGATTGCTTAATGATACTGCGGGCGGGTGGTCCTGCTTTAATCGTGAGCTTCCTAGTTTATATTGTAAGTATACTACTATTTACTCTCATGATTGCAAGGTTCAAAGGTTATCGATGTTGTATTATATCATGGATGCCCGATGAGGAAGGATTCCACGGGCATGATTGATATTATGGGCGTGAGACCCACGGATATATTTGAGTAATGACTTTGAGGCGTGTGTCACGACTTGATATGATGCTTATGTATTGTGTCGTAGGTTGGCTATCATACATGTCTCTGTTTTGTTTAGATCGTTATGATTTCATTCTGATGCCAATGTTTCACATACTTGGTACATTTTAAATCGACCTCGCCCGAAGTGCGTTCATCTGCGAGTTTAGTCTGTGATTTGGTGATCGGCAGTGTAGGACCACCGCTCGAGTTTTGGATAGCTCCATCATTCAGGAGTTTATCATTTTGGTATAGTTCGCCCGATGCAGGCTTTTATGCGATTATGGATGCAGCGGGGCCTTGTCCCGTCATATTTCAGTATAACTCTTAGAGGTCTGTTTTCATATGTGTGATTGGACTCATGTACGGTGTAGTGTCTTTTGTTTATGTACATTATATGGAAGCCTTGTCGGCCTTGCCTTGCACGTACGTTGGTTTAAAAAAAATGAGGTGTTATTTGATTTCCGCAGTTTACTTAGTTGTTAAGGTAGAAGGGTGCCCAGGTAGGGCACCAGTCACGGGCCCGGGGTTCGGGGTGTGACAAGATCTCTAGAGCTTCAGGGTCTCAGGGAGATGGGGGTTCCAGTCAGTCGAGGCCACCTTTGCCTCAATGCACCCAGTGTGGTAGGTTCCATTCTGGGGTGTGTCGCTCCAGGACGGGTGCTTGTTTTTCTTGTGGTCATCTAGGCTATATGTTAAGAGAGTGTCCTTATAGAGATGACACTGGTGGGACAGCCTGATCGGATCGATTGCTTGGGTTCTTCGCCAATAGCTAGGCAGGATGTTCATGCACGTGAGCCGTGGCGCAGGTCGTGGTGGAAGTTCGATTTTAGCGGTCCTTTGAACCGCCTATATGATTTCAGGTATATCTTTGACCCTTTAGAGACTTGTATGCATGATAAGGTTGTTGTATGTTTAAGTGTCATGAACGGATAATACTGAGATTATGTACGTATGCTAGAATCAGTTGGAAGTACGAAAAGATAATCCTTTTAGGCCATGAATGAGAATAAATAGTGATGGTGCACACTTTGGATTTGTTTCCGTGTTTGGCTTATGATGGATGAATATGCATGTGCGATGTATTAGGGTCATATGTGGCATAATTAGGTTGCATTAAGTGTAGTTTTATGAGACTATGCCGAGAAATGTTAGATTGAGCTCCGAAAGAACATTCGGGGACGAATGTTTCTAAGGGGGGAAAAATGTTACACCCCGAAATTGCAGGACATGTATATAAGAACGTACGTAAGAAAATCAGGACATTAAGATTTGAGACTTGTAGAATTTACCGGAATTTTGGAAATATCGGGAAATGAAATATTATGGATGAATGGGAGGGTGACATGTGTCACCCCCCCCCCTCACACACACATGGGCTTGGACGAAATGGACAAGATAAATGGGTCAAGTCTAGAAAGTCAAGGCTTGACATTGTTGACCAAGTCAATAAGCCCACTTGATTCATGATATTTAAATCTCCTTCATTCTATCCACACAAGTGTTTTAATCTTGACCCTACACTTTATTATATAGTCATCCTAGTAGCAAGACAAGTCTCAACACATAGAGAAAAAAATCAAGAACTTGAGATAGAGAAAGGGAGCTCTCGGCATTTGCATCCTTCCATACAAAAAAAAATTCGTTTGTGGTTCAATAATCCCAATACTTTAAACCAAGGTTCCTAGAGGTATTGTAAGGTTATCTCAATAGAAAGATCCCGGAAAAACCACGTTTTTACGTTAGTCGCAAGGTGAAAACCTAAGGTGTTCTTCAACTTTGAAGTTGGAAATAGAAGAGGAGTTATTCACAAGCTTCTAAGGGTTGCAAATAGCGGATTGGAACGTCAAGAAGATGAGTTGAAGTTGCTAAGGATCGACTTTAGGTTTTGGATTGTTTTGGGCTTAAAGAGGTAATAATCTCCGTCTTGCTATTGTAATTCAAGATTTCATGTTGTAGTAGTTAGAAATGATCATGTGAAATATATAATGAAGATTGATAAGTGTTATGGATATTGGAACCACTAATCCGAAAGTTGCATGATTAGCCTTAAGATTGTAATTCAATTTAGTTATTAGTTTTAGTCGTCGCATGTTATATAAAGAAGGGATTATAGTTGTTAAAGTTGTTTGCGACTATATAACATGTTAGGACGACATTATGGATTGAAAGGAATTGGAAAGGATTATATGTGGTTGTACTTTGTAGCCGAGAATGATAAGTTAATATTGGATTGTTTTGTATAAATTGTGGGGCAGAATTTTACACGTCTTGTAAGGCGTGTAATCCCCTTTGGATAGCTGAATTGTTGGGCCTTAGATGTGGCATGTTTGGTTGTTAAATTCGGGCCTTGAAAAAGGTGGAAAAGTACGTAGAAACAAAGGAAGTGCTGCCCAATTTTCTGTAGAATTAGAGACCTAGCACTTAGTATTATTCCACGTTAATAAGCTAGGAGTTGATAGACATGTTATGGTTATTATAGGTTGAAGTACTACGTATAGAGTATTCTACTTGAAGGATGGAATAACTATCAAGGTTGAAGTACTTTGGAGCATTTTGCTACTTGTCGATAATCGTCGCGAGGTATGTGAACCTCTTCCTTATTTTGGCATGTTCTATGTGTGAAATATACATGTGGTGTTATTTCATGATTCCTTCTACTATTAGAAGTTAAGAGGTACATATGTTGATTTACTCTAAGTAAAAGGTATGTCTAAGTTATCCTAAGTTCTTACCAAGTCTTATGGGGGATGTTGGTAAGAGTCGTTAGGAAGTGTGTGGATTCGATGTGACTTTGCTAATTTACTGCACTAATGAGAATAAGTATCGAACAAGACATTGCAGCGTTAATAAAAATGTATCGACAATCAATTATATTAAAATAAGTAGAATTCTCCATCTGCATAGAAATTAAGATAAGACAAAATTGTATTATATTTTCTAGATCATGGCTGCTTTAATAAGATCGTTATAAACGAGTATACCCTATTCACAACTCATAAAAGTATATGTTACTTAAATTAAAAGAGTTTATGTTATGAAGTTTTAAGACTATGAACCTTGATTTCTAAAAAGGTTATGAGACTTTATTTTGAAGTTACGAGACTTGCTTCTTAAAGAAAGGAATGACTTGATTTAAAAAGTTTGGTTGCCATGAATTATTTCAAAAGTTAAGCAGCTTGATTTCAAAGGAAAATGTAACTTGAGTTTTCAAAAGAAGAAGTTTATTGATTTAAAAGAGAAGGAGTTTTATGATTCTTTTTTTAAGTATGTATGTACGTAGTACTTTTGAGTTTAATTTTCCCTAAAGTAATAAGAAATGAAAGTGCTTTAAGTTCTCTAAAGTGAAAGGTTGTTATAATAGCTTTATAGGAAGTTGTTATAACGACTTAAGAAGAAGTGAAAAGATGGTTTAAAATGTTATGTAAAGAGACTTGATCGCGTCCCGTAACGGTAGGCAAGATACCTTTATGGGCAGACTTATATGACTTTATCGCGTTCCAGGAATGGGCCGGGCAGTATATCTTTATGGGTAGACTTATATGACTTTATCGCGTCCCAGGAATGGGTCGGGCAATATTGTCACGCCCCGAACCCCGGGCCCGTGACTGGTGCCCTACCTGGGCACCCTTCTACCTAACTGACACAAGTAAATCGCGGAATTAAATAACACCTCATTTTTTTTAAATCAACGAACATGCAAGGGCAAAGCCGACAAGGCTGTCATATAATATACATAATCAAAAGACACTACACTGTACACGAGTCCAATCCCACATATGAATACAGACCTCTAAGAGTTTTACTGAACTATGACGGGACAAGGCCCCGCCGTACCCATAACTGTACAAAAGTCTGTACTGAAGGATCTATACCAAAATGATAAACTCCTGAACAGATGGAGCTATCCAAAACTCGGAGCAGGGTCCTACACCTGCAGATCACCAAACTGCGTACCTAAACCTGCGGCATGAACGCAGCCCCCCGAAGGAGGTCAGTACGAAGAATGTACCAAGTATGTGAAACAATAAATACTGCAGTGTAATCATAACAGTCTATACAAAACAGGAGACATGTATGATAGCCAAACTACAGTACACAATACATAAGCAGTCATATCAAGTCAGGGACGCATGCCCTCAAAGTCATTACTCAAATATAATCATGGGTCTCACGCCCATAATATCAATCATGCCCGTGGAATCCTTCCTCACTGTCGGCAGTCCATGATATAATATAACATCAATAAGCACACTGAACCTTGCAATAATGAGAGTAATGCAATCCTTTTTATCTTTTAAGTTATGCTTTTAACAATGAGACCAACTGTTCCACTTTAAGTCATAAACACACTGCACCCTTTCATTGATGAAATCACTACCGTTTCAAAACATGAAGGTCATGCCAGTGCCAGGGTCAACCACCCTCTGTGTTATAATGCAACCTATCATGGGACTATTTCACCCGCTTAGGTCATGTGGACCCGCAATGAGTCATCCGTACATGATACTCGCATCACGGATAGCTAATCCATGGCTTATATATATCCCAGGAATTTAACCCGCCCGAGTCAAATACCGACCCGCCGTGAGTGTGTACCACTCACCACCATGGGGAGCTACTCCATGATATCCTTGAAACAAGTTGCCGACCCTTTATGGAGGGACACGGAGATGTGGAAATATGACACTTGCACGAATGTCTACATGAGCAACCCATATGCAAGCAAACCAAGACAATACCATGTCTTTCCTTTTTACATAAACCAAGACAATACCATGCCTTCTTTTTACATAAACCAAGACAATTACCATGCCTTCTTTTTACATAAACCAAGACAATTACCATGCCTTCTTTTTACATAAACCAAGACAATTACCATGTCTTCTTTTTACATAAACCAATACAATTACCATGCCTTCTTTTTACATAAACCAAGACAATTACCATGCCTTATTTTTACATAAACCAAGACAATTACCATGCCTTCTTTTTACATAAACCAAGACAATTACCATGCCTTCTTTTTACATATACCAAGAGAAATCCTTATTTAAGCAAGCCAAAGTACTATCAAGGCACAAATAGGATAATTCTCATTTAAACAAGTCAAAGTACTATCAAGGCACAAAATGGAAAAATTCTCATTTAAACAAGCCAAAGTACTATCAAGGCACAAAATGGAAAAAATCTCATTTAAACAAGCCAAAGTACTACGTACGTCCATTCTTTTCAAAAGACTCATTTTTATATAAAACCCCAAGATACTAACACCCGTAGTATCAAGGCATGTCTATTTTTCAAAATAAGTTACTACACCTTTTAGAAATTCATTTCAAGGCTTTGAACCCAAGTAACTTCAATTTTCACAATCTAGGCAACTCATGCCTATCAATCAAAATAGACAACTCTCTTAACCTTCCATAAATCCGTTATAACTAACTTCCCATAAAGTCGTTATAACCCTTTATGGTTTTAGACAAATTCATTCTTTTTATATCCAAGAGACTTATACTTTTAAAACCAAGTATCACATACTTTCAAATCAAGTTTCTTAACTTTCAAAATACTTCAAGTCTCTTAATCTTAGAAATCAAGTCCCATAACTTGAAAAATAAAGTCTCTTAACCTTTTAAGAATTCATGGTTCATAGTCTTAAAACTTCATAACGTAAACTCTTTAAATTAAGTACATATACTTTATGCGTTGTGAATAGGTTATACCCGTTTATAACGATCTTATTAAAGCAACCATGATCTAGAAAATGTAATACAATTTTGTCTTATCTTAGTTTTTATGCAGATGGAGAATTCTACTCATTTTAATATAATTGATTGTCGATACATTTTCTTTTATTAACGCTGCAATGGTTTGTTCGATACTTATTCTCATTCGTGCAGTAAATTAGCAAAGTCAACTCGACTCCAAATACATCCTAACGACTCTTACCAACATCCCCCATAAAACTTGGTAAGAACTTAGGATAACTTAGACATAACTTTCACATAGAGTAATCAACATACATACCTCTTAACTTCTAAGAGTAGAAGGAATCATGAAATAACACCACATGTATATTTCATACATAGAATCATGCCAAAAGGAGGAAGAGGTTCACATACCTCGCGACGATTATCGACAAGTAACAAAATGCTCCAAAGTACTTCAACTTTGATAGCTATTTCATCCTTTAAGTAGAATACGCTACTCGTAGTACTTCAACCTATATTAATCATAATATGTCTATCAACTCCTCCCTTTTAAACGTAGAATCATACTAAGTATAAGGACTCTTAATCTACGGAAAATCGGGCAGCACCTCCTTTGTTTCTACGTACGTTTCCACCTTTTTCAAGGCCCGATAATCAATAACCAACATGCCACATTTAAGGCTCAATACATCAACCAATCAAAGGGGATTACACGCCTTACAATACGTGTAAAATTCTGCCCCGCAATTAATACCAAGTAACTTCAATATTCAAAGCCATTCTCGGCTAACATGTACAACAACACAAGTCCTTTCCAATTCTTTTTCAATCCAAGTTTTTAGGTCTAACATGTTATATAGTCATAAACAACTTTAACAACTATAATTCCTTCTTTATATAACATGTGACGACTTAAACTAATAATCAAATTGAATTATAATCTCAAAGGCTAAACCTGCTAGTTTCGGATTAGGGTTCCAATAGCCAATACACTTATCAAACTTCATACTATATAGCTCATGCTTGCTAATATCCAAAGCTACAACAATAAGTAATCTTAATTACTAAAACGACAAGATTGTTACCTTTATAAGCCCTTATAAATTCCAAGATTCAAAGTCGCTCCTTAGCAATTCTTAGCTCCTTTCCTTTACGCTCCAACTTCTCTTCCATTTCCAATCCAAAACTATGAAAACGACTTAGGTTTTCGCCTTGCGACTAACGTGAAAACGTCGTTTTTCCGAAATATTTCTATTAAGATATCCTTACAATACCCTTAGGGACCTTGGGTTAAAGTCTTGTGAATAATGAACCAAAATTACAAAAAATTTGTGTGGAAGGAACCTCAAACCAGAGAGCAACTAATGAAGAATAAGGTATCTCTATTTTTTTCTAAGTGTTGAAGACTTGGTCTTGCACTAGTGTAGTATATATAAAATAATGGAGGGCTTAGATTATAACATATGTGTGGCTAGGATGAAGAGCAATTAATTATCTATACAAGTGGCAAGTTGACTTGGTCAATTATCTCAAGCTAGCAAGACTTGATCATCCACTTGACTACTAACCTTGGTCACTTGACCATTAACCATGGTCCCATTTCATGCAAGCCATATGGGGGGTGCCACGTGTCGCCCTCCCATTCATCCATAAAATTTCGTAACCCTCATGGGTCCCACAAAACGTAAAATTTCTCGGGTGGGCCCTACGTGACCAAATCCGTAAAATTAAATTTCCATAATGCATAATATATTCTATATTCTATATTCCTCAAATAATGCGTTTTGAGAATCTAATTCTCATCAACGAACATTTTTCCTTTCCGACGTTCGGAAGATTTTCCGTCGGAAAAACAATTCTTTCTTTCGTACCAATTTTCAAGTCTTGTGTTCTCGCGTCCATTCTCTTATACATGTACTGGAATTAAGTACATATACTAAATTTCCATAATGCATAATATATTTTATATTCCTCAACCAATCAAAGGGGATTACACGCCTTATGTTTCTTAACTTTCAAAATACTTCAAGTCTCTTAATCTTAGAAATCAAGTCCCATAACTTGAAAAATAAAGTCTCTTAACCTTTTAAGAATTCATGGTTCATAGTCTTAAAACTTCATAACGTAAACTCTTTAAATTAAGTACATATACTTTATGCGTTGTGAATAGGTTATACTCGTTTATAACGATATTATTAAAGCAGTTATGATCTAGAAAATGTAATACAATTTTGTCTTATCTTAGTTTCTATGCAGATGGAGAATTCTACTCATTTTAATATAATTGATTGTCGATAAACGCTGCAATGGCTTGTTCGATACTTATTCTCATTCGTGCAGTAAATTAGCAAAGTCAACTCGACTCCAAATACATCCTAACGACTCTTACCAACATCCCCCATAAAACTTGGTAAGAACTTAGGATAACTTAGACATAACTTTCACATAGAGTAAATCAACATACATACCTCTTAACTTCTAAGAGTAGAAGGAATCATGAAATAACACCACATATATATTTTGTACATAGAATCATGCCAAAAGGAGGAAGAGGTTCACATACCTCGCGACGATTATCGACAAGTAGCAAAATGCTCCAAAGTACTTCAACCTTGATAGCTATTCCGTCATTTAAGTAGAATACGCTACTCGTAGTACTTCAACCTATATTAATCATAACATGTCTATCAACTCCTCACTTATTAACGTAGAATCATACTAAGTGTAAGGTCTCTTATTCTACGGAAAATCTGTCAGCACTTCCTTTGTTTCTACGTACTTTTCCACCTTTTTCAAGGCCCGAAAATCAGTAACCAAACGCCACATTTAAGGCCCAATAATTCATCAAATACAAAGGGGATTACACGCCTAATAGGACATGTAAAATGTTGCCCCTTAATCAATATAAAAATGTCCAATAATTCCAAGCCATATTCGGCTACAATGTCACAACAATTATCAATTTCCTTTCAATTCCTTTTTCAATCCAAGTTGTTATTCCAACATTTTATATACATAATAACAATTACAACAACTATAAATCCTTTCTTCCTTAACATGCGACGATTGTAACTACCGTCCAAATTTATTACAACATTAATGGCTAACTTGTCCATTTTCGGTTTTAACATGTCGACATGATCCAAATCTTTTCAAACTTCATTCTATATACCACATGCTCATTTCTTAACTATTATAACATGTAATCTTCAATTACATTAAGAAGATGAAGATTTTACCTCATAAGCCCTAATAATGTCCAACCATAAAAGTCGATCCTTAGCAACTTTTAGCTCATCTTCTTATGTTCCAATCCGCTCCAAGCACTCCTTTGAAGCTCATGAAGAACTCCTCTTCAAGTTCCATCTTCAAAGTTGAAGAACACCTTAGGTTTTCGCCTTGCGACTAACGTAAAAACGTCATTTTCCGGGATCTTTCTATTGAGATATCTTTACAATACCCCTAGTAACCTTGGGTTAAAGTCTTGTGAATATTGGACAACAATTGAATTTTTTTGTGTGGGTTAAGGGCATAAAGCCGAGAGCTTCACAAGAGCAAGACACAAGCTCTTGAAATTTTCTAAGTGTTGGAATGATCAAGTCTTGCACTACTAGTATAGATATATACTACAACCAATGGTCTAGATCAATACAAATGGATGGCTTAAGATTGGTCCATTATGTCAAGCTCTCACTTGACCCCTTTGACTTGGTCCATTTTATCAAGCCAACATGGCTATCCTTAATGACTAATTTTCATCCAAGATGACTATGTGGAGGGTAACATGTGTCGCCCTCCCATTGGTCCATAACATTTCGTTTTCCGAAATTTCCATAATTGGTCAAAATATCGGAAACCTCGTGGGCCCCACAAAAACGTAAAATTTCTCAGGTGGGCCCCACGTATATGTTACACCCCGTAGTTCCAGGATATGTGTTTAAGAGAATGTACGTGAGAAGATACGACCTTAAGTTGGAAACGAATGAAAGATTTGTTATTCTTAAGGAATATGATTTCGAGCCACGGGAAGGAAAATTGTTCGTTAATGAGAATTGAGTTCCCGAATTTGATATTTGAGACTTATAGAATTTATCGGAATTTCGGGAGATGAAATATTTTAGACCAACCGGAGGGCGACATGTGTCACCCTCCATGGGCCCAAGCGGGGCGGAAATTAAGAGCAAGACAAGAAGCCACTTGGCTTGACTTGTTGACCACATCTCACCCACACATTGGGATTAATCCTAGCCCTTGGTTGTAGTGTATATCCATTACTAGTGCAAGACAAAATCTACACTTAGAAAATAAATCAAGAACCTATTGTTCTTGAAGAAGTGCTCTCGGCCATGAGCAAGATTGAACAAGAAATTTTTTTGCAATTGTGGATCATTATTCACAAGACTTTAACCCAAGGTTCCTAAGGGTATTGTAAGGATATCTCAATAGAAAGATCTCGGAAAAACGACGTTTTCACGTTAGTCGCAAGGCGAAACCCTAAGGTGTTCTTCAACTTTGAAGATGGAACTTGAAGAGGAGTTCTTCATGAGCTTCTAAGGAGTGTTTGGAGCGGATTGTAACATAAGAAGAGGAGCTAAAAGTTGCCAAGGATCGACTTTTACGCTTGGACATTATTAGGGCTTATTGAGGTAAAATCTCCATCTTCTTAATGCAATTGAAGATTACATGTTATAGTAGTTAAGAAGTGAGCATGTGGTATATAGAATGAAGTTTGAAAAGATTTGGATCATGTCGACATGTTAAAAACCGAGAATGGACAAGTTAGCCATTAATGTTAAAATCAATTTGGTCGATAGTTACAATCGTCGCATGTTAAGGAAGAAAGGATTTATAGTTGTTGTAATTGTTATTATGTATATAACATGTTAGAATAACAACTTGGATAAAAAAGGAATTGAACGGAAATTGACATTGTTAAGGACGTTGTTATTGCCGAGAATGTGCCTTAAGGAATGGACAGTTTTATATTGATTGTGGGGCAGAATTTTACATGTCCTATTAGGCGTGTAATACCCTTTGTATTTGCTGAATTGTTGGGCCTTAAATATGGCGTTTGGTTACTGATTTTCGGGCCTTGAAAAAGGTGGAAAAGTACGTAGAAACAAAGGAAGTGCTGTCCGATTTTTCGTAGAATAAGAGACCTTACACTTAGTATGATTCTACGTTAATAAGTGAGGAGTTGATAGACATGTTATGATTAATATAGGTTGAAGTACTATGAGTAGCGTATTCTACTTAAATGACGGAATAGCTATCAAGGTTGAAGTACTTTGGAGCATCTTGCTACTTGTCGATAATCGTCGCGAGGTATGTGAACCTCTTCCTCCTTTTGGCATGATTCTATGTATGAAATATACATGTGGTGTTATTTCATGATTTCTTCTACTCTTAGAAGTTAAGAGGTATGTATGTTGATTTACTCTATGTGAAAGTTATGTCTAAGTTATCCTAAGTTCTTACAAAGTTTTATGGGGGATGTTGGTAAGAGTCGTTAGGATGTATTTGGAGTCGAGTTGACTTTGCAATTTACTGCACGAATGAGAATAAGTATCGAACAAGCCATTGCAGCGTTAATAAAAGAAAATGTATCGGCAATCAATTAAATTAAAATGAGTAGAATTCTCCATCTGCATAGAAGCTAAGATAAGACAAAATTGTATTACATTTTCTAGATCATGGCTGCCTTAATAAGATCGTTATAAACAAGTATAACCTATTCACAATGCATAAAAGTATATGTTACTTAATTTAAAGAGTTTACGTATGAAGTTTTAAGACTATGAACCTTGAATTCTAAAAAGGTTAAGAGACTTTATTTTTCAAGTTATGGGCCTTGATTCTTAAAGGAAGGAATGACTTGATTTAAAAGTATAGAATACTTGATTTGGAAAGTATTGATTTCTTGATATTCTAAAGATAAGATACTTGATTTCTAAAAGTTAAGAAACTTGATTTCTAAAGATAAGAGACTTGATTTCTAAAAGTTAAGAAACTTGATTTATAAAGATAAGAGGCTTGAAGTATTTTGAAAGCTATGTAACTTGAGTTGAAAGTATAAGTCTCTCGGTTATAAGAAGAATGGTTTTCTCTAGTAATGTAAACCAAGAAATAACTTGAAATAAAGAAGGGCAATTTGATTTAACGGTATCAATTGCTTAAAGTTCTAAAGTAAGGGTCACTTGACTTTAGAAGTCTAGAAATGTATTTCTAAAAAATATAGTGACTTGTTTGAAATGTAGACATGCCTTGATACTACGGGTGTTAGTATCTTGGGGTTTTATATGAAAATGAGTCTTTTGAAAATAATGGAAGTACGTAGTATTGTGGGTTAAATTCCCGGATTTTATAATGTCATGTTAGTGCTTATGTTATGTATGATAGGCCAGTAGTGCTTATGTTATGTATGATAAGCCGGTAGTGCTTATGTTATGTATGATAAGCCGGTAGTGCTTATGTTATGTATGATAAGTCGGTAGTGCTTATGTTATGTATGATAAGCCGGTAGTGCTTATGTTATGTATGATAGCCGGTTGAGCTAAGTTATGTAATTCTTACGGGGTACACCCCCGGGCTACTACTTATTCCATGGATTTGCTACCCATGATGCGAGTGCGGCGTTTGTACTCATTTCGGGCCCACCGGGCTCATGCGGGTGAAATAGTCCTATGCGGGTGAAATAGTCCCATGCGAGGCGGATGACCTCATTGCGGGTCCACAGGACCTATGCGGGTGAAATAGTCCTAGGAGTAGGATTGTCAAATGATACTATGGGCAGGTGGCCCTAAGTTGATCATAAGCTTCCTATTTTTATGCAGTATACCTTTATGGGCAGATTTATGTGACTTTATCGCGTCCCAGATTGGGTCGGGCAGTATACCTTTATGGGCAGACTTATGTGACTTTATCGCGTCCCAGATTGGGTCGAGCAATATACCTTTATGGGCAGACTTTTGTGACTTTATCGCGTCCCAGATTGGGTCGGACAATATACCTTTATGGGCAGACTTATGTGACTTTATCGCGTCTCAGAATGGGCCGGGAAGTATACATTTATGGGCAGACTTATGTATGACTTCGCCGTGTCCCGAAAATGGGCCGGGTTACGTTATTATGTATGGATAATCAAAGTGAACTCCAAAATAAGGCGTCCCTCCATAAAGGGTCGGATTATGTTATGCAAGATAAGTAAGTTATATGGTAATGAGCTTGATGATTTTTCCTAAGTATGTACTTAAGAATTTGACTATAACTCTTATTGAGAAATGGGGAAAGATAATAATGTGCGATTAAGTTCATGAGTTGTAATGGCATGGTAGGATCTGGTATTTACTTTTTATACTTGCCCCTGTCATTCTTTTGTACAGTTATGATATGTTTGATGTACCTTATTTCCGTTCCATATTCGGTACCTGTGTACTGACCCCCTTCGGGGGGCTGCGTTCATGCCCGCAGGTGTTAGGTACACAAGTTGGTGATCTTTGCCCATAGGATCTCTGTTCAGCTGGTTGGAAAGCTCCATTATTTCGGAGGCTTTGTATTTTGGTACAGTTCCCTAAGGTTATAGATTTATGTACATTCAGGGGTATGGCGGGGCCCTGTCCCATCACAGATGTTGTGTCAAAAATTCTTAGAGGTCTGTAGTCATATCTTGTGGATTGGGTTGTGAAAAAAAAGAAGAGGTAACTGCTTTTGGTTTTACGTATTTATTCCTTGTTAGGTTTATGTATGTTCCGCTGATTATCTCTGATGTATACCTGTAAGGGTGCGGAGTAGGGCACGATCGCGAGCCGGGTCGGTCGTGACAAAAGCGATATCGAGCGATTAGTCCTCGGAAAGTGTCTACACCGTGTCAGTAGTAAGTCTTGATTATCGGTGTGTTGTGCACATCTATAATCGGAGTGCAGACATTTAGGATTAGTTTCCATTCTTCTCACTCGAGATCGTGCGATAGAGGTGTTGTTAAGTCGTCTCTCAACGAGTTATGTTGATTGCGGTATGAGAAGGCGATGAACGGAAGGGCTATGAGGATTACGTATCCAGGTTGGTAATGATGGTAGTATAGTTGGTATTATGACATACAGCTATACGGAGTTATATATGAGGGTCAGACGCGTGTTGCCTAGAATGATTTTAGATTACCAAGAGTTGGTAAAGACTAACTAGATACCGGGAAGGTATGAAACAGTTAATGAATTCTCGCCAAGGTCATATGTCTTATTTTGAGATAATTGGGAAAGGATGAGCTGTGTGATAGGGTAGTGAACCCTTAAGAAGTCATGTTAAGGAACTTAATGGGATACCATGTTAATAGATTAAGCTACGTGATAGGCTTAAGAGAATTGTACGGATAAGGTCCGGATGGAGTAAGTAATGGTTGTTGTGATCAAGACAACACGATTATGGTATTATGAGAAGTTATTGTACGTTCTGGAGGGCGATAAGGTAGGCTTGGAGCATGGAAAATGCGAGCCTAAGAATATTGATAACCGCCGAGACCTTAGGTATATAAGGCCTTCTAGGGCAATAAGATTTTATTCAGACTACTACCAACTGATCCCACTCCATTTCAAACTATGAGGTGACCCGTAATAGGTCCTTAACCCGATCCACCGTCGCACTTAACTCTTACCCTAAGTCTGAATAAAATCTTATTGCCCGAGAAGGCCTTATATACCTAAGGTCTCGGCGGTTATCAATATTCTTAGGCTCGCAATTTCCATGCTCCAAGCCTACCTTATCAGTCCCCCCGTAAACGGATACAATAACTTCTCATAATACCATAACCATGTTGTCTTGATCACAACAACTAATACTTACTCCATACGGATCTCATCCGTACAATTCTCTTAAGCCTACCACGTAGCTTAATCTATTTACATGGAATTCCATTAAGTTCCTTAACATGACTTCTTAGTGGTTCACTACCCTATCAGACAGCTCGTCATTTCCCAATTATCTCAAAATTAAACGTAAGACCTTGGCGAGAATTCATTAAATGTTTCATACCTTTCCTGTATCTATTTAGTCCTTACCAAATCCTGGTAATCTAAAATCATTCTAGGCAACACGCGTCTGACCCTCATACATAACTCCATATAGTTGTATGTCATAATACCAACTATACTACAATCATTACCAACCTGGATACACAATCCACATAGCCCTTCCCGGTCATCACGCTTTCTCTCATAGCTGCAATCAACACAACTCGTTAGGGAGAGACGACCCTAACAACACAGCTCTATCGCATGATCTCAGAGTGAGAAGAATGGAAATCAATCCTAAATGTCCTGCAGCTTCCTGATTATAGATGTGGTGCACAACACACCGATAATCAAGACTCTACTAGACACGGTCTGTAGACACTTTTCGAGGACTAACTGCTCTGATACCACTTTTGTCACGACCCAACCCCGGGCCCGCGACTGGTGCCCTACCTAGGCACCCTTACAGGTATACATCAGAGAATAGTAGCGGAACATACATACATCTCAAAAGAAATAAATAACAGGCTAGCCGATAAGGCCATCTTCCAAAAATATATACGTAACCCAAAAGCAGTTACCTCTTTTTTTTTACACAACCGAATCCACAAGATATGACTACAGACCTCTAAGAATTTGTTTTTGACATAACAACTGTGACGGGACAGGGCTCCGCCATACCCCTGAATGTACATAAATATACAACATCAGGGAAACTGTACCAAAAGACAAGCCTCCGGAGAAATGGAGCTTTCCAAGAACTGATCAATGATCCTAGGAACGAGGATCTGCAACCTGCTTACCCCTACCTGCGGCATGAACGCAACCCCCGAGGAAGGAGGTCAATACAAAATATGTATCAAGTATGTGAAACTGAAAGTACTGAAATGAAATCATATAGTCTAAAATAAAGTTGGAGACATGTATGATAACCAAAATAACAGTACAATGTGTCTTACTAATAATGAGAGTAAACAAGAGTACACTTTACTGCTTAAAAATAGGAAGCTCATGATCAAATTAGGGCCACCCGCCCGTAGTATCATTAAGAAATCCTACTCATGGGAGTATTTCACCTGCATAGGTCCTGTGGACCCGCAATGGAGCAGTTTGCTCCGCATAGGACTATTTCACCCGCATGAGACTATTTCACCCGCATGGGCCCGGTGGACCCGCAATGAGTACAAACGCCGCACTCGCATCGTGGGGAGCAAATCCACGGAATATGTAGTAACCCGGGGGTTTACCCCGCAAAATTTACATAACACTAGAACTTAAGGCTACCATAAATATAACATAAGCACAACCGGATATCGTAAATATCATAAGCAAGTTAAAAAATCCCTTAACTTCTCATTAGACTTTAATTAGCATGCACTCTCATTTTATTTAACTTAAGGCACTAACATGTCATGAAAAATCCGGGAATTTAACCCAAAGTACTACGTACCTTTATCCTTTTTAAAAATGACTCTTTTTTTGTATAAAACTCCCAAGATACTAACACCCGTAGTATCAAGGCTTGTCTACTTTTCAAAACAAGTCACTACACCTTTAGAAATACATTTTTAGTCTTCTAAACCAAGTGACCTTTACTTTAAAACTTTAAGCAATTGATGTCTTTAAATCAAATTGCCCTTCTTTATTTCAAGTCATTTATCTTTGTTTACATTACTAGAGTAAACCATTCTTTTAACTTTCCATAAAGTTGTTATAACCAACTTCCCATAAAGCCGTTATAATAACTTTATGCTTTAGAAACTAAGGCATTTTTATTCTTTTTAAAACAAGTGAGTTAATTCTCTAACTCAATTAACTTGGAAATTCTTAAAACAAGTCAAGGATATCAAAATGAAGCTGAATTCATTTAAAACTCGTACGTCTACCGTACTATACCTTTATAACTACTCATGCTCAAGAGATAAGGAAAGTTCCACATATCTCTTCGATTCAATCCACTTGCTAAGTCCAATATACCGCACGTAGTATGTCAACCTATAATGACCATAATACGTCTATCAACTTCTAGCTTTTAATTTGGAATATCCTAAGTGAAAAGTCACTTATTCTACGGAAAATTGGGCAACACTTCCTTTATTTCTACATATTTTTCCACCTTTTCAAGGCCCGAAATCAGTAACCAATATGCCACATTTAAGGCTCAACACATCAACTAATCAAAGGGGATTACACGCCTTACAGGACGTGTAAAATTCTGCCTCACAATTTATATAAAATCGTCCAATAATAAATATCATTCTCGGCTACAAAGTACAACCACATATAATCTTTTCCAATTCCTTTCAATCCATATTGTCTTTCTAACATGTTATATAGTCGCAAACAACTTTAACAACTATAATCCCTTCTTTATATAACATGCGACGACTAAAACTAATAACTAAATTGAATTACAATCTTAAAGCTAAACATGCTAGTTTCGGATTTAGTGGTTCCAATATCCATACCACTTATCAATCTCCATTACATATATCTCATGCTTGTTTATTTATATAACTACACAATATGAAATCTTTAATCACTAAGACGACAAGATTGTTACCTTGATAAACCCTAATATAACTTTAAAATTCAAAGTCGCTCCTTAGCAACTTAGCTCATTTCCTTCACGCTCCAATCCGGTTTTTGAAGCCCTTAGAAGTTCATAAACAACTTCCCTTCAATTTTCAATCAAAACTTATGAAAACAACTTAGGTTTTCATCTTGCGACTAACGTAGAAACGTAGTTTTTCCGAGATTTTTGTATTGAGATATCCTTGTAATACCTCTAGGAACATTGGGTTTAAGTATTAGGAATTATGATCAACAAACGAAAATCTTTTGTGTGGATAAGGGGCTATTGCCGAGAGCCTCAAGAACAAGAATAAGATCTTGAAATTTTTCTAAGTGTCCAATTAGTCTTGCACTAGTAATGGATATATAAAGAGATCAAGGGCTAAGATTAAAACACTTGTGTGGCTTGGATTTGGATGACTTAAATATCAAGAGTCAACTTGTCCACTTGTCTTGGTCATTCTCGCCCAACATGGGCATGTGGAGGGTGACACGTGTCGCCCTCCGGTTGGTCCAAAATATTTCATCTCCCGAAATTCCAATAAATTATATAAGTCTCAAATATCAAATTCGGGAACTCAATTCCGTTTACTAACATTTTTCCTTCACGAGGCTCGGAATAATTCTCCATAGGAACAAAAAAAAAATTCTATCGTTTCAATCAAAAAAAGAAAATCAAATTTCTCACGTACGTTTTCTTACACATGTCCTGAAACTACGGGGTGTAACAGATAATAAGACTCTCATGCAATCAGTCAATGAATGATTATCCAACACCTTCATCATGAAGGACTTAGGTGAAGCCTGCTACATTATTGGAATTAGGATCTACAGAGATAGACCTAATAGATTGTTGGGGCTGTCACAGTCCCTATACATAAACAAAGTGCTTAAACATTTCTCTATGGAAAAATCCAAGAAAGGAAATCTTCCCATAGGTCAAGGCATCAAATTATCAAAGAAGGATATTCATTCTACTGTTGCAGAACTTGAACGCATGAAGAGGATCTCATATGCTTCAGTTGTAGGATCAATCATGTATGCAATGACCTGTACAAGGCCAGATGTGGCATATGCAGTTAGCATGACAAACATTGTTAATTCGACAACTGAAGTCGAGTACATTGCTGAATCGGAAGCTTGTAAGGAAGCTGTCGAGATATCTGAGTTCTTAAAAGAGCTAAGGGTTGTTCGAAGTGCCTCTTGTCCAATAACGATTTATTATGACAACACTGGCGCGATTGCGCAAGCTAAGGAACCAAGATCAACGAACAAAAATAAGCATGTACCAAAGAAATACCACATACTCAGGAAGATAGTGGAGACTGAAGAAATAAAACTAGACTACGTTCCCATAGATGAAAATCTAGCAGACCCATTTAATAAATCATTAATCTTAGTCAAGCATAATGGTCATTTCGAAAACATGGGCATTAAATACGTTGGAGATTGGCTCTAGGCCAAGTGGGAGATTGAAAGTATATATGTCCTAGAGACAATCATTTTAGGGATAAATGTACTTGAATACATTCATATTATTAATATTATTAATGAGATTAATATATTTATGGCATTTGCAATTACTGAATTGTTATTTGATTGTTTGTATCATTCATTAATGTGCATCCCTTAAGCTTACGTTGTCATTTATAGAGTGAGATATTAATGATAGAGTGTAGTTCTTAAAGAAGTTTCAACTGATGATCATTGAGAATGAGATATCAATGATATATTATAAGTTGACATATGGTCTGCATCACATTCTTAGAGAATGTAGTATGTCTCACTTACTACTAGTAATGGTTGCTAATGATGGACACATGGATACTCTTAGAGGGTATTGGCATGCCCTGCTGATAAATTATTTGTTATACATGTCTAGAGTATTATCAGCACGTGGGAGATAGAGGTTTTTTGACTTGAGGTCAATACACACCTAATTTGCAGAGTAATGTACTTTGAACTTGTTCTAAGCTTAAATTCCTTATAGGATAAGACATGGCTTGTATTGGTTACATTTCAATGCAAACTAAGGTAGTAGTTGAGTCAAAAATAAGATTCATTACTCGATTGGATGTTCGAGAGAACACTCAGCTTCTCAGATATTAGGTCGACCAAGTCATTGGCCAATGCAAGAGTCGTATTTGAGATATGGTCTAATTGTCGACTAATAAAGATGAGATAAAGTGATCAAGCCATTTGGATAGACACATGACAGATCCTAAGTTTGATCGAGTGTGTCGCGAATGAAATGAATTTATCATCTCACATAAGGTTATGTTTACTAAAATCTTGTAAACGTTCTTCACATATTGAGTTCGTCATGTGGCGCATTCTAGGAGTTCCGTGTGAACCTTAATTTGATTAAGCATCGATGTGTGAAGGCCTAAAGGGTCACACTAAGTCGATTGTCTTTTCGGTCTAAGGTTATATTGAGAGAATATAAAATATTCGATTTAGAATCGAGATATTTTAATCAATAATAAATTATGGGATAATTTCTATTTGATGGAAATTATTTAATTAAGTCAAAATTAGATTTTGAATTTAATTAAAATTAAAACGTGCTGAAATATTAAAATAAAAGGGCAGCGCCGCGGCGCCTTAGAGGCTGAGCCGCGGTGCTGGTACGGAATGGGCCCAATCCGACTGGCCCACTGCAATTCAGATTTTGGGCCAGGTTTTAATCCTAATCCCAATCGGATTTGTATCCTAATCTCTCTTTATATTCAGCACTTAACCTCATAATTTAGGTTAAAGAATTTACACTCAATTCTTACTCTTTGAACTCAGAGTTCGGAGATTAAAATTCTCTCAAACCTCTGCCAAGATTTCCTAGCTTTCCAGAGGGATATACCGAAGCAAGGCTTGCACCCGAGCAGACAATCGCGTGCGCACCATTTAGTAGAAGACTCTAAAGCTTGTAAACTGTAAGTTTCTTTGTGTCTTTGCATATTTCAATTGTAACATAATCATACCAGACAAAATTGTTGGGCAAGTAAGTGAACAAAATTTTAAACTTCTGTTGTTCCTTACTTGTGTGTTATAGATCCAACAAAACTCGATGTAGCATCCATAACTTAGTCTTGCATATAGGGATATAAGTTAGTGCTTCATTGGATCCAAATGATACATATTGGAATACGTGCATATTGGATGTTTGGTTGGCTTCATTCATGTGTGCTGGAACCTTTATACATATTGGAACCTTTATATGTTCACTTGGTCTCTCCTATGCCTCTGGACATGTGTATGCGTGTTGTTATAGAGTGAAACAAATTTGAGATTAATCCAAGCATGTTTTTCTTCCTTTTTTTTCATGACAGATATGAATATCATATGCTTACTTGGTATATCAGTTTTATATGCCTAGCACTAGTGTATTGGGTATATATACTTGTGTATCTTGTATACCTAGTATACCGGATGTATAACATAGGTATATTCTAATATATGTCATTTTGAGTATTTTGTCTCTGTCTGCTGGGCTAGCCTATTTATGACACCATTTTACTTATTTTCTTCCCCTTAATTACAACGAATGGGCCAGGCCCATCTATGTGGTTTTGCCTTTCTATAACCTTCTGTTTAAAGACCAGTTAGTAGACCTACCTTGTTTGTTTATTTTCGTCATACATTGTATTGTTGTTGAGATGATCTGTTTATATCATTTAACTTAATCCTTAAATATGCTTACTTCTTGTGTGGTTAACCGGCTGACGTGGTTTGCAGGCTATTGCGTCAGCCCGGGGTTTACCCTGTGCGCACTCGAAAGAGTAGCGGCTGCGGGTTCCTTCGTCAAAAAAAAAAAAAAAAAAAAAACTTAATCCTTAAATATGCTTACTTCTTGTGTTCTTATTTATTTCATTCTAATTACATGATAAGTTCTAGGTGCCATCTAACTTCTATTTTCCTTTCCCCTTGTCTCTGTTCAATAAACTTGCATAAGATGGCCCATTGGGCCTATCGTCGTTCACTTCTTTAGCCAGTCGGACTGAGGCTCAACAAAGATATATTTTTGATAGTCTGATATCCGGGAAGCTAATATTGCATTTAATGGCCCAGCTATTGGTAAAAATAGCCAACTGGTGGGCTTAGGTAGGCCCACCAGCCTAAATTCAACTCTTTTCTTTTATGTGTAATATATATATGTATTTGTATAATAAACATATTTTAATATATTAAAACCTTTATTTACGATTACGAATCTAGAATAGGCAAACGATACATATATTGTTTAGTTAGATCGCTCAAAAATGATTTCAAACACTTGTTTTAATCGGAATTTCAAAGAGAAAAAAGTGTTTAGATATCGAAAATTGGAAACAAAAGGATGGTTTTTGTCTTTGAAACTCACAATTTGGGCTTTAGAATTTAAATTGGATTTGTTTGAACTGATGACATCGAAAGGACCCAAAATGGGGCCTAAGTGACATAAAATGATAAACAGGTTGTTGATACTTGAATAGGACAAAAATTGACATTGTTAAAGATGAGTTTGCGGGCTAAGCCCAACAAATTGATTTTGTACTTTAAAACTATATGTTAGACTTCAATTGAGTTAATGGTTTTGGAATGTTGGAATATGAGTTGACTTTGGGAAGATATGGCATGCAAAAGAATAAAAGAAATTATATTTTATCTCTTTTGGTCAAAAACTTAAAACTTGTCATTTCAAATGAACTATACTCATTTTTAAATCTTGGAAAGATTTTCAAGTGTAAATTGCATAATATTGTTAGACTAAATGAAGAGTTCTACTAAAATTAACATTTGGATGTTCTTAGTCTGAATCAAATTGATCCCGCGCATACTATTTTGGCGGAAGCCTAACTCTTTTGTTTTAAAATAAAACCCTTGAGTTTTGAATGAATGAATGACAAGTACGTTTTGTAGATATTTTGAAAAACTCAAAACAATTCAAATCATTAAAGCATTCTATAGCACCCGTAGGTCACCGTATTCTATGTATCCTTAATACCGGGGTGTCTAATATCTTCTCCGGGTGATTACCAGAACCCTTACCTCTACTCTAGTTTAGATAGAATTTTTCAATAGATGGGACAATTTTGTTATAATGTGACCAATTCTCGGAGATTGAGTGGCCTATATATCCCCAGTTTTCGAGAATCATGTCACTTTTAGTTTGACTCGATGGTTCCAAAAGAGTATCCCGTGTGTGGGAATCTCTTTAACCTATTTGGTATATGCCTGACCAGTCATGGCTTTTAAAAATAAAAATCTTCATAATTTGCGAGCGAGTTTGGCGTGGAATGATGTTTAAGCTCAAGTAAAGAGATCTTGACTCTTGTTGGTACATATTTTTGACCGACTGCCTAAGAACAAGTTCTACGGTTGCTCTGCATACATCTGGATCTGGTCTTTTTACATTCTACCTCTGATAGTTTCGACCTATTTCCATGTGCTGATACCTGCATATTGATTATTTATATTTTCATATCTGTGCGGCCTTGCTTGTTGTACCCTCTTGGCTGACTATTTTGAGCGGGTGACACCTCCGACACTGTCTAGCTCTATTGACTTTATTAGCTTGATGTTGTTTGAGCGGATGTCACTTTTGACACCATCTGGCTCTGTTGACTTGCTGATGGTATGTTTGATTTAGCGAATGTCACTTTTGACACCTTCTGACTCTGTTGACTATTTTGATTTGAGAAGATGCTACTTTTGACACCATTAGACTCGTGTGACTTACTAAGGGAGTGTTTGTTTGAGCGGGTGCCGCTTTTGACGTAATCTGGCTCATGCATATTTTTTATTGAGTGGATGTCACTTTCGATATCATCTAGCTCGTGTGTAAATGACCCTCTCGACATGTAGTTTATATGAATGGCTCTCTTGGAATGTTTGTATAAATGACCCTCTCGGCATGTGTGTATGGATGACCCTCTCGGCATGCAATTTATATGAATGGCCCTCTTGACAGTGTTTCTATGAATGACCCTCTCACTATGCAGTTATATGAATGGCCCTCGATGGTGTTTGTATGAATGGCCCTCTCGGCATGTAGTTTGTATGATCCTCTCAACAATGTTTATATGAATGACTATCTTGATAGTGTTTATAAGAATGACCCTCTCGACATGTAGTTTATATGAATGGACCCCTTGATATGCAATTTATATAAATGGCCATCTCGGTAGTGTTTATATAAATGACCCTCTCGGCATGCATTTGACTCTTTGAAATGAAGATTGTGGCTTCCTACATCATTCTGACTTAGGTGTGAAAACTGCCCTCTTTGACCAAATTTACATCACCTCTGAAGATAAAGACTACGATTCTTTGAATGGATTTACATCATCTGACTCTTGGAATGAAGACTGCGTCCTCCCTAACCACATTTACATTTTTTACTCTAGAGTGAATACTGCAGCCTTCTCGACTGGAATCACACCATTCAGACTTTGGAAGCCTCCCTGACTAGATTTACACGCTTGCGTGTGTATTTGGGAGCAACAACGAGCAAAGTAGCAAGTCTGAAGATAAAATGCACACGCAGCAGGATGATAATGCAGAATCTTTTGTTGAGAATCATGATGTGCAACAAAATGGAAATTTGAATTTAATTCACAGTAAGTTCAAAGATAAATTTGATTTAGTTCTTTAAGTACGTTGTTATTTGTTGAATAAAGTACACTTTTCACTGTATATTAACGCGTATTTCTTTCTCTGCATTTCTTCTCTTTCAAAACCAACAGAACCATATATAAAACTGAAACCATTCTTGACAATTACTAGTATGTCAAAACATATGTCTACTAGGAAATCCAAAGCAAAAATAAAAATAAAAATATAATTAGTTATCATATTTCAATGGACCCAATCCAAGCCATGTGCTGCTTTCTTCCAACTTAGGAGGGGCTTCTTGATTAAAATGGCTTCTTATTGGATATGGTTCATTTGAAGTCAGCCTGCAAAATACAACATTTATTTTAACTAGCCAGAAAATAAAAACTTGTCTCATTTTCATGAAAAACAACCAAGTGCAGTAAGTCTTCTTTGATTTTTCAAATGTCTACCTATCTTTTCTTTTGCCCAAAAACCTTGTAAGGGAAGCTTTTCTTGCAATTGGTAAATCTGCAACAGGGCAACAATATTCATGTAAGTGTCTTCAACAATGACTATATAGAGAAACTAGAAAGACCCAAAAGAGAAAAGTGACAAATAATTACCAGAAACAATTGGTTGGGAAGGAACTTGACTCTGAGAGCTTTCTTGAATCAAAGTGTTTTTGATACAATGAGAAGCAGATTTAATTGAGTTTGGAGGGAAAATTGCACAAGAAATATTGTTGCAATCACTTTTCTTGCTAGCCAAAAGCATGATTTCCTTCACCTTATCTGCAGGAAACTCATTGAATACTATAACTTTACCTTCATAGAATATGGTCATTTGTGCCTTCTCCAATTTAGCCACACTATAGAAGAAGAAGAAGAAGAACAAAAACAAATATCATATTAGCTATATATCTCTTTTTGACATGTGCACACGTATATCACTAATATGGGATCACACTTACTATCAACTCGAGTTATATGTATGTTGAGAAAAAGTAATACCATAATTAAAGTTATACTACTAAATTCTAACCTGATGTTGTAAAGGAATTAAATTGTTGTGTCTTAGTTATTATACTGTGTAAATAGCTCGTAACTAGTTGATCATATATTAACTTAACTGTGGCAATTAATAAATAGTTAGTTAACTAGATAATGTAGTTAGTGAGTTAGTTATTTTGTTTGTTACTCAACGAGTTAGCTTTCTTTGTACGAGTTAGTTTTGCTGCTCATAATAGAAACTCCACTCAAGTTAAGATTCCTTGCTTAGCTGAGCTAAAATTAGTTTTGATGATTGACAAATAACTATGGGAGAACCAGGTCCGTAGAAGGTCTATTGGAGGAACTGGTTATCCTGACAATTATGCTGCAGAAGTATTACGCAGACATTGAAGAACCAGGTCCTTAACAGATGCCTGAAGACGACTGCTGATCAGAAGTTGTGAAGCAAATCTCAAATGCAAGAAGGATTCCTTGAGAAATTGGGTTTTATGGTATAAATGTGTGGAACAAGGAATACGAGTTCAATATGAAAATAATACTACACTTGCATATATGGAAACAGCTTTGGACCTAGAAGTAAACCGTGTGGAGGTCGAAAACAAATAGGAAAATCAAACCCAAGTAAGATTGAATTCCTTAACTAAATTCCTTTAGGATTTGGAGATCGAAGACAAGAAAATTTTGGCCATTCCTACTATTATATAAAGCACCACGTTGATTTTATTGAAGGTTACACTATTTGCACTGATTGAGAGTTATTCATGGCAAATAGCAGTCATTGTCAGGAGGCTTTAAGATATTCAAAATGTTCAATGAGAGATCCTATTCCTGAAGAAGTTGTTGCTTGGTTTTTGAGTTGTTAGGTTTGATTCTTGTGATCTTGAATTGTCAACTATTTGCTTTCTTAGAAGTATTGTAATAAGTGATCAACTATTAGAGAATTTGTTTTAGCTTTTGAGACAAGGAGATTAGTCTTGAAATGAGTAACTATAATTAGCTGAATTGTACGGTGAAAGGTACTAAATTTGTAGTCCCTTTGCTTATTGGATTGTAACATTAAAACTGCTCGAGTTTAGTGAAGATATTTGGGGCAAATCTATTAAGGCAGGTTTGTGGTTTTTCACGGTCAAATTTATTGTGTTATTATATTTCGCAATTTACTTCTCAATAGGTGATACCCAAAAAACCATTGGTACCAGAGTAGGTTCTTTCAAGATAGGTTAACACCTTGAAAGAATCTTAAAATGGTTGCACCATCAGTAGTTTAAGAAGGACAACCACAAGACACCATCCTTCAATGAAAAATTCAATAAATGGTGAAAAACAAGGATCCAAGATTCATAGTAAGAGAAGAGTTGAGGATTTGGGACATCATCACGGATGGTCCAAAGGTTCCCATAACCAAAGAAGACAATGGAGAGACACTGGTCCTAAGACTAGAGCAAAAAGATATCAAGGTTGTTCAAAAGAATGACAAGGCTAAAAAGATCCATATTTGTGGCATTAACCTGACGAGTACAGTCGAATCTCTAATTGTAATATGGCCAAGAGAGTATGAGATATACTGCATACTGCTCATGAAGGTACTAGTCATGTTAACAAATCAATGATGGACTTGCTAAACATGCATGCAATATGAACTCTTCAAGATGAACTAGGGGAAACTATCCAAGAGATGTTTAATATACTCACTGACATTACTAACAACTATATTCTATTGAAGATGCCATCCCTCGAGCAAACATATTTAAAAAATTCTGGATATCTTGTTTGAGTCTTGGGAAAGCATGGTTAATGCAATAATGAAAGCAAGGGAGCTAAAAACTCTGATTATGGATAAGGTAATGGGAAGCTTCCAGACCAATGAGATGAAAAAGCTTCAAAATCACAAAACTCCTGCACCTCACAAAGATGTGAACCTGGTTCTCAAGGCCACTCAGAACCAAGAAATTGTTGAAGATGAAGTGACATTTCTGACTCGTGGATTTCAACATATGATTAGAAATGATATTTCTTTAATAGTGGTAGTACTTCTAACTCCAGAACACCTGAAAAAGGGCAACACTTGAATGTGTAGTAATCTTGATTAATTTATTAAGCAATGTCTAATAAGAGAAACTGAGTGGAAAAATAATAATCCTGACAAAGAAAGTAAGGAATCAAGTTGCTTGAAACATATTATCCAATAAGAAGGCAAATCAAATTGTGAGAAAAACACTGGTTGCAATGGTAAATTCATGAAGTGATGAAGCTGATGATGAAGGTGAAGTGGATGACTGATCATTGATGGAAAAAGAGGAATGTGACTCGGAGGAAATCCTTGCACACTAGGTAATGAAAAAATATTTTTGAAAATTAAAAAAGACAAACTTCTAGTTGCACCTTCTAAAGGTAAAGATCATGCTAATGACATTCAGGAGAAACTTGAGCATGAACTGAATGTTGTTATGTTGATCTTTATGCTGAGCATGAAAGAAATAAGGTGCTTCGAGAAGATCTAACCAGGACTAAGTATGAATTCGATAGAGCTTTTAAATGAAACAGGTCCTCATCAAAAGTGTTAACATCCTTGCATGCTAATCATAATAATAGCAAACAAGGTCTAGGACATAAAAAAGCTAAAACCCATACAATCCCAAAAGCATGTATGTCTTTTTCCCTGATTATAGTTTATGTACATATTGTGGAAATAATAGGCACATGCATAAAAAAGGGTAGTCCGGTGCACTAAGCTCCTGCTATGCGTCGGTTCAGGGGAGGGCCGGACCGCAAAGGTCTTGTACGCAGCCTTCCCTGCATTTCTGCAAGAGGCTGTTTCAACGACTTAAACCGTGACTTCATGGTCACATGACAACAACTTTACATGTTACACCAAGGCTCCCCTTAAAGGGCAGCCCGATGCAGTAAGCTTCCGCTATGCGTGGGACCCGGAAAAGGATCGGACCAAAGGGTCTATTGTATGTAGCCTTACTCTTGTCTATATTTCTGCAAGCAGTTGTTTCCACGGCCCGAATACGTGACCTCCTGATCACATAGCAACAACTTTACCGTAACTTTATGGATGCATGTAACTAAATTCATAGGAATGAACAATATGTTGAAAAAAGAAAGAACATTGAACCTGGTTCTTCACTGAAAGTGTAAGATTACCAGGATGGACTAAAACACACTTGATTCATCCTTTTACTACTAAACAAGGACCCACACTAGCTGAGTTTCTAGAACTAAGATCTGAGTTGTTCTTGTAGGCTACGATGAGTGGAAGCAAAGCATGTGGTACACGGACAGTGCATGTTCTAGACACATGACAAGAGAAAGATAAAAAGTCACATTGAAAGCCTGTCAAGGAGGAGGTTTGGGATTTAACAATGAAATAAAGGAAACATACTTGGCATTGGGAAAGTTGGATAATTCCACTCCCATGCAATTGAGAATTTGTATTATGTCGAAAGATTGAAACACAACTTGCTGAGCATACCATGGATGTGTGACAAATGGAATCAAGTTCTTTTCACTTCTAGTAATTGCACTGTTCTAAGTTTCAAAATTGAAAACCTGGTTCTTAGAGAAGAAAGATACAAAAACGTGTATAAAGCTGACATCATGCTCCCTTCGAAGAGTTAAGCGATAAGTCTTAGTGCACATGAAACTGATTCATTACCGTGGCACAAAAGACTAGGACATGCAAGATTCTCTTTGCTGAACAAATTAATAACGAAGGACCTAGTTCTTGGGCTGTCAAAATTCAGATTCAATGAAGACAATATATGTGATGCGTGTGCTAAAGGAAAACATGTCAAGTCCTCATTCAAATCAAAGAAGGTGGTGAATATGAATCATCCACTGGAGCTTTTACACATGGGTCTATGTGGATCCATGAGGGCACAAAGCAGAGAAAAAAGAGATATGTTTGTGATTGTGTCAGATTCACACAGACCTTATTTCTTGCTACAAAATATGAAACATTCGACTTATTTGTCATATTTGTAAAGAAACAACAAAGAAGTTGGATGTTCAAGTAGATATTATCATATCTGATCATGGTACTGAATTTGAGAATGTCTTGAATATTGTGTGAATTATGGGATTGATCATTAATTTTCACTACCTAGGATCCCTCAGCAAAATGGTATTGTTGAGACGAAAAATAAGACCTTGGAGGACATAGCAGGAACTATGCTAATTGCCAGTGGCCTTTCTAAGACATTCTGGGTTGTAACTATCAACACAACCTGCTACATTATAGACGGGTGCATGATAAAATTATTCTTGGAGAAGACTCTCTATCAGCTACTAAAAGGGTGTAAAGCAAATATCACTAATTAAGTGCTTTTGGCGGTAAATATTTTCTTCAAAACTATGGAAAGGAGGCTCTAGGGAAGTTTGATGCAAAGAGTGACGAAATTAATTTTTTGGTACTCTTCACATAGCAAGGCTTACTACGTATACACCAAATGAACATTATGTATTGAAGAAAGTGTCCATGTGATCTTCGATGAATCTGATGGTTTGAGAGACAGGGGGTTGCAACATGATGATGATGATGATGGTGAGGTTGAATTGGATTTTGACTTTTTGGATATTGGAAATTTCTTCTTTCTATCTCGCCCTACCCGGCTATCCATATACATAAATACATACATACATGTTTGTGTGTATATATATTTATATAATATACCATTCTTTGATCTAAGAAGGGTCGTCTCTGGATCCGTCCGAGGTGTGCTATCGCACAGGGGCCCCGAAAAACGAAAAATTTTAGGGCCCCTTTTTTCATTTTTTAATAAGCAGTATTAACCAGAATTTACTGTAAATGTCCATAATTCGCAGGTCTTAGCCTAATTAAAGACCCACTTTTACGAATTAGAACAGGACCCCCAAAATGTTTGAGACGACCCTGGATCTAAAGATATAGATCCTCAATTCCTAATTGATGTGACACATAAAATAGAATACTAAAAAATAATCATAATCAAAATACTGGAAAGAAAATAGTAGGAAAAGGAATGAAAATAGATCCTTGGTCTATGATACAAAATGGGGGAAATTCAGATCAAACACTGATTTATTTTACCTAACCTTGGGTTAATTTACTTCTCTTAAAGGGAAGAAAATTTTGTGAACCCTTGATTTCTGTCTGAGGTTTAAGTAAGACGAGAATAATATTCTACGATGAATAATTTATTTATTTTCAAACTTACCCATTTACTATCTATTATTTGATTGACTAATCATTTATATTGGAATAGATGAAGGGTCAAATGATTTGGTAATTTCTCATGAGGGGATGAATCGCGAGAAATTTGAATCAGAGCTCTGAATTTTTGTTCATCCTTTGCAGTAATAATATCTCGGGGTTTGCAGCAATAACTCGGTATATCTATATACGATCATTAGCTAAAATATGTCGATGATTAACTAATTGATGGGCTACAGGAATAGTTGAAGTCATACACAATCGAAAAAAGATGTTATCCAAACACATTTCAAGTAATTATAGTAAAACTTGACCGGTTGACCCTTTGGATTTTCTGGCGATATGAACGTATTTAAATAATTGTCGTTCTGTAAGACCATAATGAAAATACAATTTTTGTTTTTCTTCTAGACAAATACGATATTGAGATTTTTTTCTTGGAATGCGATTGGTTTCTAAGATCACTTCTGGTCCTAGTCTTTTATTAGTTAGTCCTGGTAAAGCCCCCGACGGAGTATTGTTTTGAAACGGGGTCCTCGGTAACGCTACATAAAGACTCCTTATTTGTATTTCTTATTTAGTACTTTCAATTAATTCTTATTTCTATTAATTTTATTTTTTACAGAATAAACTTAAACTAAAATTAAACAGAACTAAATGAAGCGAAGTTTACTGAAATAGTGTACTTGTACTATTACTATAAAGAAAAGAAGAATGGGATTAATTGAATAAATATAGAGAATTCCTTCTATTATCTATATATAATCCTTTCCTGACATAATTGGAAGTTCTTATAATAAATTGATAGCTTTTGGAAAAGGAGGACGACGCTATTTTAATATTCTTTGATTTCAAAGGAACATTATCAGTCGTCTAAAAATGGAATAAAAAGACAATCGGTATCTAATGAATTCAATGGTTTCAGTATAAATGAAAGAAAAAAAAAAGGAATGACATCACAACGAGATCCTAATCTCAAAAAAAAAAAAATATGACAAAATAGGTAGACGCTGCAGATTTAATTGAATTGAGTCTTGGTATGAAAACTTACTATGTGATCACTTTCAAATTCAGAGAAACTTTGAAATTAACAATACTAGGCAATCCTTAGCCAAATCCTGTTTTCTGAAAACAAACAAAGGTTCGGAAAAAAGGATAGGTGCAGAGACTCAATGAAAGTTATTATAACAAATAGAATCAAATGTGTTGATAGAGCCATCTTTACATTGAATCTTCATAAAGAAAAAGAATGAAGTGAAGGATAAACGTATATACATACGTATTGAATACTATATCAAATGATTAATGACGACCCGAATTCGTAGTTTTTCTATAAAAAATAGAAGAATTGGTGTGAATCAATTCTATATTGAAAAAAGAATCAAATATTCATTGATCAAATTATTTACTCCGTAGTCTGATAGATCTTTTGAAAAACTGATTAATCGGACGAGAATAAAAATAGAGTCTCGTTCTACATGTCAATAACGACAATAATGAAATTTATAGTAAGAGAAAATATGTCGACTTTAAAAATCATGAGGGTTCAAGTCCCTCTATCCCAAAAATACTATGTCACTCCCCAACTATTTATCTGACTCTCTTTCCTTAGCGATTCCAAACTCCTTATCTTTTCCATTCACTCTATTCTTTTAGAAATGGATTCGAGCGTAAATGACTTTCTCTTATCACAAGTCTTGTGATATATATGATACACATAGAAATGAACATCTTTGAGCAAGGAATCCCTAGTTGAATGATTCCCGATCAATACAAAATCATTACTCACACCGAAACTTACAAAATCATTTTTTTAAAGATCGAAGAAATTTCCCGACATTGATAAAAATATTAATCTACTTTTGTTCTTTTAATTGACATAGACCCCAGTTCTCTAATAAAATAAGGATACTACATTGAGAATAGCCAAGATAGCTTAGTTGGTAGAGCAGAGGACTAAAAATCCTCTTGTCACCATTTCAAATCTGGTTCCTGGCACATGATTAATTTGTATGGGTCTCTCTTACCTAGAATTAATTTCGAATTAATTGATATGAATCAACATACACATTCTTTTAGAGTCTAGATTAGAATAATAGCTTTATCCAGTTTGACGAGATATACCCCATCTATGTTCTATGTAGGTAGAGTTTCTTAGATAAATTATCTAAAAGAATTGGATTCTATCTCCTCTCTTTCAAATGAATTTGAATATGTAATACATATTCGAAAGGTAAAATTGTTAATTGTTGAATGACTCAAAAATCAAATCTGAATTTAGAGGGGTTGAAATAGACAAGATTCAGCTCATATCCAAAGAAATAGAATCTAATATTCTCTCATTTCTTTGTATTTTCTTTCATATTCGATTTCTTCATTCCGGATTTCTCCATTCGTTCCTATATGTCTTTCTAGAACCCGTCTAAGAAATGTGTACAGTACAAAGTTCATGATGCAGAACTCATTTGGTTCATCCTATTGGTGTGACCATCCGAAATAAGTATCTTCCAAATAAATGTGAGAATTCCAATGAATCCCTAATTGTCTTTTTTGGTAGCCTATCGATAATTTCCTAAATTAGACCAGCTTAATATAGAACAAAACGTGCAATCCTTGAATATAAAAAATTGTCTACGTGGAAATAGCTTTCTTATCATTTCAATTAGCATCTTGTATTTCATAAAAATTGGGGGAATATAATCCTTACGTAAGGGTCATCCTATCCAACTTTCAGGCATTAAGATACGTTTCAAGCGTTGATGATTGTCATAAGAGATTCTCAATATATCATATGATTCTCGTTCTTGAAAATCCACACTTTTTCAAACCTAAAAAATATAGAGAATCCTAGGATTCCTCCTAGAGGCAAATACTTTTATGCATACCTCTTCTGGTTGATCCACATCATCCTCTATTCTCGTAAGATGATACACACTAGCTAACAGCCCGCCAGACGCTACATCATAGGCACATTGAGAGCGGAGATAATTGTACCCATATACATAAAAAAAATGACAGTAATGGAATGCCAATCGTCAGACTTTATTTGTATAGTCTTTATTCCTTGGTAATCAAAGCCCAAAGATCTATGAATTAGCCCATGCTTGAATAGCCAAGCAGATAAATAACCCTGCATCTTTTTATCTCTCTCATATTTTTATTTGTATAAGTATTTTACATTTACGATGAAATTTATGAAAATTGATCCACCACTTCTTATTCTTGACAAAGAAATCTTGTCTAATTATCTAATTTGGGGGAAGATAATGAATCTTTGTATTTGAAAAAGATTTATGTAGGGATCTCTGAAGTAGATGATGGTTTATAAACAACTCTTTGATCATAATTTACCGTATGAATATTGCGTCGAACATGAAACTTGTGATATGTAGTAAAACACTGATTCACTCGTTGAGACCTAATTTGATCTTCATAGAGTTATTGAAATATTTTCTTACGAAGTTTTGTTATAGCATCTATAACTGCTTCCGATTTAGGTGGCAACCTGGCAAATAGACATCTACAGTAATTATATTATCGACTCCCCGGATAGAACTATAAGAATCGGTACTGAACATCCCGTTTGTAATTGTACAGGCTCCCATAGCAATCACATATTTTGGTTTAGGCATTTGCTCATATAATCTCACTAAAGAGGGAGTTATTTTCATTGTTATTGTTCTAGTTGTTAAAATTAGATACACTTGTCTAGGACTCGATCTTGGTACTAGTCCTTCACGATCAAAGTCGAAGTGTGAGACTATTAGTGAAGCAAGTTCAATAAAGCAACAATTGGTACCATTGAGTAGAGGATCTATATGTATATATATGTGTGTGTTGTAGGGTTTTGACGGGTTTGTACACGCAGCGAAATTTGAAATTTTATGTTTCAAACCCGACGATGGTCAAAATGTAGGATGATTATACAATGTAAATAACACAAAGTAGGAATGTAATACTTCGAACGAAGACTTACATTGATTAGCAATCTGGATTGTTGAAGCTTTGTGTAGTCTGAGGGTGTGCACGCAAATTTCCCTCGATTTGCAAGTTCTTAAAACTTTGATGTAATCTCTCTTTTGGAAAGCTAGGAATTCCAGCAGAGTTTCAGTAGAGTTTAATCTTATAAAAGATGGTGTATAAAATATGAGGTTAAACCCTATATATATAGCTGAATATATCAGCTAGGGTTTCCCAGTGGGCGGGCCCAGCAAAGCAGTGGGTCATTTCGGACCATTTGGGCGCGTGCATGTGGCCGAGTAAGTGGCGTCGCGACGCTGTGACATCGCGGCCCTAACTCACTCGCACCGTGTCCCTTCTCCATTTTTGCTTTGTTTCTATTTTATTCTAATGTCTCGATTATCAATCGAACATTTATTTACTCTATGATTACATCCTTGAATCGACGGAACAATTGACTTAGTGTTACCCTTCAGGCCTTTATATATTGACACTAATAACATTAGGGTCTACACGGAACTCCTAGACTGCGCCGGAAGATGAACTCAATATGTAAAGTTTAGCTACACGAAACATGTGAGCTGAACCTCTATGTGAAAAGATAAAATCTTTTCATTCATGATACACTCAATCAAGCTTAGGATTTGTCAAATGTATATCCAAATGTCTTGATCATTATAACTCATCTATATTAGTTGACAACAGGACCATATCAAAGACATGTCCATTGCATTGGCCAATGACTTAGTCAACCTAATACCATATGAGTACATGCGTGTTCACTCGAATATACATTCAAGGAATGAATCCTAATCTTGGCTCACATACCACCTTTAATCTACTTCGTAATGCACCAAAAATAAGCCGCGTCTCAACCTATAAGAAATTTGAGCTTAGGACATGATCAAAGTACATTACTCCGTAAACAAGGTGATATTGACCTCAAGTCTAAGGACTTCTATCTCCCACATGCCGATGACATTATAGACATATAACAAAACAGTACAGCAGCAGGGTATATCAATACTTCAACAAGTATCCATGTGTCCATCACGAGTTTCCATAACTCGTAGCAAGTGAGACATACTACATCCTCTAAGGATATGATGCATACCACATGTCGACGTATCGCATATCATCGATATCCCAATCTCGATGATCATTAATCGAGGTAATTTAAGAGTTACGTTATAACATTAATTCTCACATCATTAATAAACACGTAAACTCTAGGGATGCATTTATAGAATATTATAAACAATCACCTAATAATTCAACAAATGCAAATGTCATAATATTAATCATCATTAATATAAATATGAATGTGTATAAAATACATTTTGTCCTAATACAGATTGTCTCTAAGACAAAACAGTACATCAGCAGGGTATATCAATACTTCAACAAGTATCCATGTGTCCATCACGAGTTTCCATAACTCGTAGCAAGTGAGACATACTACATCCTCTAAGGATATGATGCATACCACATGTCGACGTATCGCATATCATCGATATCCCAATCTCGATGATCATTAATCGAGGTAATTTAAGAGTTACGTTATAACATTAATTCTCACATCATTAATAAACACGTAAACTCTAGGGATGCATTTATAGAATATTATAAACAATCACCTAATAATTCAACAAATGCAAATGTCATAATATTAATCATCATTAATATAAATATGAATGTGTATAAAATACATTTTGTCCTAATACAGATTGTCTCTAAGACATACATATACTTTCGATCTCCCACTTGGCCTAGAGCCAATCACCAACATATCTAATACCCATGTTCTCAAAATGACCATTATGCTTCATCAAGCTTAATGGTTTAGTAAACCAGTCTGCTAGATTATTGTATGTGGGAACATAATCTATCCTAATATCTTCAGCTTCCACCATCTCTCGGAGAATGTGGTACTTCCTCGGTACATGTTTGTTTCTGTTAGTTGATCTTGGTTCCTTTGCTTGTGCAATAGCACCAGTGTTGTCACAATAAATGGTTATTGGACAACTAGTACTAGGAACAACCCCTAGTTCCTTCAGGAACTCAGAAATTGCGACAGCTTCCGATCCAGCAATGTACTCCGCTTTAGTAGTCGAGTCAGCAGTAGTAGCTTGTTTGGAACTCTTCCAGCTCACTGCTCCTCCATTGAAAATGAATGTGTAACCAAAATCATCAACATCTGTCTGGAAACTAGCATCGGTATACCCAGTGGAAACCAGTTTATCTCCTCCACCATAAACTAAGAAGTAATCTTTAGTACGTCTGAGATACTTAAGAATACTCTTGACTTCCTTCCAGTGTTCCTCACCAGGATTATGCTAGAACTTGCAAGTCATACTAAGTGCAAATACCACATCTGGCCTAGTACAAGTCATGACATACATGATCGATCCTATAGCCGAATCATATGGGATCTTCTTCATGCGCTCAAGTTCTACAACACTAGAAGGGCAACCCTTCTTAGATAACTTGATGCCTTGACCCATTGGAAGATCGCCTTTCTTGGAATTCTCCATTGAAAAATGTCTAAGCACTTTGTCTATGTAGATTGACTGTGACAGCCCCAAGAATCTATTAGGTCTATCTCTATAGATCCTAATTCCCATAATGTAGCAGGCTTCACCTAAATTCTTCATCATGAAGGTCTTGGCAACCAATCCTTAACTGACTGCAAGAGAGTCTTATTGTCTTCCATTATCAATATGTCATCAACATATATAATAATGAAGACAATACCCTCATCCTTGCGTTTCATATAAACACAATGATCTTCTTTGCTTCTGATGAAATCAAAAGATTTGATAGCCTTGTCAAAGAAAATGTTCCAAATCCTAGAGGCTTGCTTCAGCCCATAAATAGACTTCTGTAGCCTGCACACAACATTTGGTCTGGACTCGGATGAAAAACCCTTGGGTTGTTTCATATACACCTCCTCAATTAGATTACCATTGAGGAATGCAGTTTTGACGTCCATCTTCCAAATGTCATAATCGTAATGTGAAGCTATAGCAAGAAAAATACGAATATACTTCTTAGCCACCAGTGAAAAGGTTTCATTATAATCCATGCCAGGACACTGAGTAAAACCTTTAGCCACTAGTCTAGCTTTATAAGTCTGAACCTTGCTAGATGCATCAATATTCTTCTTGAAGACTCATTTGCACCCTATGTGTTTAACCCCATTCGGAAAATCAACCAAGTTCCACACTTGATTGATATACATAGATTCCATTTCGGATTCCATGGCTTCTTGCCATCTCTTCGAATCAATGTCTAGCATTGCTTCGTTGTAGGTTCTAGGCTCGTCATCATCTGGAATATCTAACTCATTTTGTGTTTCCACAAGTATATTTAGTATTTCCGGAGGATGATGAGTTCTAGTAGACCTGCAGAGTTGAGTGTTTTGCAGTTCAGTTACAGGTATGTTCTGATTGTGAGAAGGTTCTTGTGCACTGGTTGATCCACCAACATTAGAGATTTCAGGAATATCATTTTCATGTCTTTCCTGAATGGGAGAAGGAGCAACTGGTGCACTTGCTCCCAAGGTCTGTGCAGGAGGATCTTGCATTTCTGCATCTCTCCTCGTAGCACTCCCACTGGCCGAAGGGAGTACCCAATCTTCGCCATAAACTCCTACTGAATCCTTTCCTTGTTCACTCGGCAAGGGTTCAACCTCTATGTTACTTTGTTCTTGAATTTCTTCAAGTTCTATCTCTGTGCAACTCTCTTCCTTGTAGACATATTCATCTTCAAGAAAAGTTGCGTTCCTAGAAACAAATATCTTATGTTCTTGTTAGCAATTTTCCACACGCTTAACGCAAGTGTACGTATCGTTACAAGTAATATAGTCTTGGTAAGACCGAATATCGTCCTCAGGGAATGGTGCTCAATTACCAGACATCTATCCTACGTTATCTATTTGACTATCGATATTTTGTTTTGGTTTTATCTATAAACTACCGAAGTAATTGCAGAAATTAACTAAGATACTTTATTTGAATCAGTTATGGTGGAAATAGGGCTTCCAATCTCCTCGACTATCCACTCGCTTCAATCCTTAATGCAACAATAAAAGTTCTTCTTCTATGTTAAGATAGCAAGTTGACTAGACTGTTTTATATTCCGGTTAGGATACATAAACGCTCAACCCCAGTGCAGAAATCTTCTATATTTCTATGATAGATTTTACCACATAGGAGGATTAAGAACAATAACCTATAAAACTACACAAGTATCGGGGTACTTTCGTCCACGATTTTAACCTATGTTTATTCAATTATAGCATATCCAAATCTCCCCTCTCGGATCTCGATTCGAAATCATATACGTGATGATAACTAGTGATCACTTAATTCTCAAACAATCAAACTAAATATTGAATACATCTTAACTATATGAAGAAGAAACCAAAATACTGCATTAATTCATAAAGACAAGGTTCAAGTGATTCAAAAGAAAGCCCTAATTAAAAGTTTAGCTCCTAGCCATAGACATGCTAAGAACCAAATTAATATCCAACATAAACTAAATCAAAATAAAGCAAAGAAAAGAAAATACTTTGGAACAAGTCTCCAATCTTGTAGCCTCCAAGAAACTAGGTTGTGTTGTCAAGAAAGGATTGTGGAACCCTTCAAAAATCTGCCCAAAGGGCCTTTTATAAGCTTCCAAAATGTGTGCCCTGGAAATCCCTGCCCTTGGCCAATTCCCATTCGGATCTGGACTGTTTTTCGCCTCGGCGACGTAACTACTGTAGCCTCTCGGAACTTTGGGCGCCATGGCCCTGCATTCTTGCGCCACGGCGCTGCTTCGCCTTTGTCCAGATTTTCAGCTTTCGTCAATTTTGGCTCGAAAAACTCCTTTTCTGCCCACTTTTTGCTCTTTTTCGCCACTTTACCTTTTTAAACCACTGTGACTCAAAAGGAAGAAAAACTACCCTAACACGACACATATTTGAGTGAAAATGAGCAAAATACTAACTAAAAATGACTCTAAAAATGCATATAAAATATGTCTAACAGTTCTCCAGTAGGATATTAATAGTATCCCTTAGTTTCCTTTGGATACCCAACGAAGTAACATTTTTCACTCTGACTCCAACTTATCAGTGATCAACTTCTTGACATATGCAGGACACCCCCAGGGCCGCATGTGTCTAAGTGATGGCTTCTTGCCACACCATACATCATATGGAATCTTTTCAACTGATTTAGAAGGAACTCGGTTCAGAACATATATCGAGGTTAGAAAAACGTATCCACAAAGGTATGTTGGAAGAGTTGAAAACTCATCATGGAATGAACCATGTCAAGCAAGGTTCGGTTTCTCCTCCCGGCAACACCATTCATCTGAGGTGTTCCAGGAGGTGTCCATTCGGAATGAACTTGTTAGGCGTATTTTGTATACGCTTTTTGAGTCACTTTCGGTTAGTATTTTCCCCATTTCCATTTAAATAAGTGTAGTGTTATGGTCGTTTTCCTTTCTTTTGAGTCACAGCGGTTCAAAAAGGCAAAAAAGAGCGAAAAGTGGGCATAAAAGGAGGGTCCCGAGGCAACAAAAGGTTGAAAATTGGAGATTCGGACGAAGGCAAAGCAGCACTGCGGCGCCCAGCAGCAGGACCGCGGTGCTAGATCTTCAGAGAACCCATAGGACTTTCGGCACCACGGTGCCATTCTGCAGAACCGCGGTGCTGATGCGGGAAATTTAGAATCCGAAGTAAATTTGTCCAAGGAAAGAAGGGTCAAGAGGGCACGAAATTTGCAATATACTTACGCCCTAGGGATTATTCTATTGAAGGGGGTCAGACATTCTATCACAGAACACAATTGAAGACAAATTGGAGGCCACCATTGGAGAGCTAGTTCTAAGTACTTTTTCTTTCTTTAGTTTTCAATTCAGTTTATGTTGCTATTTGTATTAGTTCTTAGCGTGACTATGACTAGGAGCTAAACACTTTATTAGGACTTTCCTATTGAATCGCTTGAACCTCTATTTCATGAATTAATGCATTAGTTTGATTTTTTCTTCACTTGATTAAGATTTATTCAATATTGGTATGAATGTTTGATAGTTAACTGATCATTAATTATCATAATCTATATGATTTTAAATCAAGAACCGAGAGGAGAGATTTGGATATGCTGTAATTGAATAGACATAGGTTAAAATCGCGGACGAAAGTACCCCGATACTTGTGTAGCATTATAGGTTATTGTTCTTAATCCTCATATGTGGTAAATACTATCATAGAAATATAGAAGGGTTCTGCACTGGGGTTGAGAGGTTATATATCCTAACCGGAATATAAGACAGTCTAGTTAACCGATATCTTAACGTAGAAGAAGTCATTCTAGTTGCATTAGGGATTGAAAAGAGTGGATAGTCGAGGATATTGAAAGCCCTAATTCCTTCATAACTGATTAAACCTCAACAATTTAGTTTACTTCTTGCAATTATTCTAGTAGTTAGATAAAACCCGAATCAATTATCGTTTGCCAAATAGATAACCTAGAATAGATGTTCGATAATTAGAAACCAGTCTCTGTTGACGATAAACTCGGTCTTACAAGACTATATTACTTGTAACGATATGTACACTTGCGTGAGCAATTGGAAATCGGCTAACAAGTTTTTGGCGGTGTTGTCGGGGACTGACGTACTTCTAATATCGAACCATTTATTCTTAATTTCTAATTTGGTCGCTCCCAGATCTAACTTGTTCTGAGAGTATATTTTTATCAATTTTTGTTGTTTTTGTAAGTTTGCAGGTAAAGTTAAGTATAGGTACATGGACTATCACTATCAAGGGCTGCAGGACTATGACATTTGTCCACTGCAGCGATTTAGACCACAGACGCCGCAAGAGGAGCGAAATGAGATGCAGGAAGTCTTACTCAGGCTCACCGAGTGCCAGAATCCTCAAGGCCTAACTTATCCACCACAGAATCAGGCTCCATCAGGAGAGCTAGATAACATGAGAGCAGTTCTTTGGGCACTCTTAAACGCCCAAAATCAGTTCATGGTGCAAACAAGATCATCCATCAGGAATCTAGAGATGCAGTTGGGGCAACTAGCTAGCAAGCTGAGAAACGGGATGCAAGGGAACCGCCATAGCAATACTGGTGCAGACCCACAAGAACAATGCCAAGCAATTTATTTGATAAGTGGCAAACAAATGGAGACAGGTTCATCCCCAATATGTCCAGGAAAAAAGGGTGAACCCAGTGAGGTGAAGGAGTCAGAGGATGCAGTAATCATAGAAGATTTTCATGCGGACCAAAGATCACCACCAGCAGTCGTTGACACACCGCATGTGAAAATACTATATCCTCAGAGACTTAGAAAAAAATCTCTTGACAAGCAGTTTTCTAAGTTTATGGAGGTCTTTAAAAACTGCACATCACCATTCCATTTGCTGAAGCCTTAGAACAAATGCCAAGTTATGTGAAGTTCATGAAGGAGATCCTCTGTAAAAAGGGGAGGTTGGAAGAGTATGAAACAGTGTCGCTGACTGAGGAATGCAGTGCCATCCTACAGAGAAAGTTACCTCATAAGTTGAAAGATCCGGGAAGCTTCACCATCCCTTGCACTATAGGAAGTTTGAATGTCAGCACGCTCTATGTGATCTGGGGGCAAGTATAAATTTGATGCCCTATTATGTGTTCTGCAAACTTGGAGTGGGGGAAGCAAGACCTACAACCATAACCTTACAACTAGCAGATCGCTCCATCGTCCACCCTAGAGGAATAATCGAGGATGTGTTGGTTAAGGTGGACAAGTTTATCTTCTCCGCTGATTTCATCATCCTATACATGGAAGAAGATGAAGAGATGTCCATCATCCTTGGCAGACCATTCTTAGCCACGGGATGTGCACTCATTGATGTTCAGAAAGGTGAGCTGAGACTTCGTGTTTAGGGAGAAGAAGTGATTTTCAATGTATTCAGGGTAGCAACCTATCCAAGGGCAAGTGATAACTGCTATTCTATTGATGTGGTTGATAAAACAGTTTTTGAAAACGGGTTCAGGAGCGCGGATGCTCTTGAAGTGGTGATGACACAATGGGATGAAGATAGTGGTAATGACACAGAATTGATGGAGTATGCGAATTGGTTGGATTCCCATGAGCCCTGCTATAAAAAAATATGAGGAGCTAAGAACCATGCCAGAGAGACCAGTGTCATCCACAGAACAAGCTCCAGAACTAGAGTTGAAGACTCTGCCAGATCATTTGCACTATCAATATCTAGGTGAGAACTACTCCTTACCAGTGATCGTATCATGTCATCTATCCAAAGTGGAGGTTGAAAAACTGTTGAGAGTATTGAGGGCTCAAAGCTCGCAATTGGGTGGACACTGACAAACATTAGAGGGATAAGTCCTTCTATAGTAATGCACAAAATTTGTCTAGAAGATGAGAGCAGACCCTGCATTGAGGCATAGAGGAGACTAAATCCAACCATGAAAGAGGTGGTGAGAAAAGAGATCCTGAAATGGCTCGATGTTGGGGTGATTTATCCTATCTCTGATAGTGTATGGGTAAGCCCTGTGCAAATGGTACCCAAGAAAGGTGGCATGACTGTGGTGACTAACGAAAAGAATGAGCTTATTCCATCCAGAACAACTACAGGGTGGAGAATGTGTATTGACTACCGCAAGTTGAACAAAGCAACCAGGAAAAATCATTTTCCTTTGCCTTTTCTTGACCAAATACTTGGCAGGCTTGTAGGACACAACTACTATTGCTTCCTGGATGGTTATTCAGGGTATCATCAAATTTCCATCTCTCCAGAAGATCAGGAGAAGACAACCTTCACATGCCCCTTTGGTACGTTTGCTTTCAGGAGAATGTCATCTGGGCTTTGCGATGCACCCGCCATCTTTCAGCGTTGTATAATGGCTATATTTTCTAACATGGTGGAGAGGACCATAGAAATCTTCATGGATGATTTTTCTATTTTGGGTCCTCCTTTGATGAATGCTTAAAGCATTTAGAAGCAGCGTTGCAGCGGTGCAAAGACTCGAATCTGGTGCTGAACTGGGAGAAGTGTCACTTTATGGTGCGGGAAGGTATCGTTCCTGGCCATAAGATTTCCATCAAAGGCATTGAGGTAGACAAGGCTAAGGTTTCAGTGGTCGAAAATCTGCCACCTCCAGTATCGGTAAAAGGGATCAGAAGTTTCCTTGGACACGCTGGTTTCTACAGAACATTTATCAAGGACTTCTCAAAGATCTCTAAACCTCTATCCACCTTGTTGATGAATGAGGTTGCTTTTGAATTTAATGAAGAATGTCTGACTGCCTTTCAGACACTTAAGGAGAGGCTAACCTCAGCACCTATAGTCACTGGACCTGACTGGACACACCCATTTGAATTGATGTGCGATGCAAGTGACTATGCAGTGAGAGCAGTTCTTGGACAGATAATTGACAAGGTATTCAGGTCAATTTACTATGCTAGCAAAACCCTCAATGATGCTCAGCTGAATTATGTGATGACAGAGAAAGATTTGCTAGCCATAGTATACGCATTTGAAAAATTCAGGCCATACCTCATTAGGAATAAGGTGATAGTGTACACTGACCACTCAGCCATTAAGTATTTGATGACTAAGAAGGATGCAAAACCTTGGCTTATACGATGGGTGCTGCTACTACAAGAATTTGACATGGAGATCCGCGATAAAAATGGGACTAAGAACGTGGTTGCAGACTTGTCAAGGCTTGAAGTGCAAGAGAGTCAAAACACCAAGGATGTGCAAATAAATGACTACTTCCCAGACGAGCAACTGTTTCAGGTAAGTACCAGTGTAAATTTACCTTGGTTCGCTGACTTTGTTAATTATCTTGCAGCAAAAGTATTGTCTTCAGGAATGACAAAGGAGCAGGTGAAAAAGTTCTATCAAAGGTAAAACATTAATATTGGGAGAAGTCAATTCTCTACATACACTGTGCTGATCAAGTCATAAGGAGGTGCGTACCCGAGGATGAAATGCACAAAATTCTCACTCATTGTCACACCTTGCAATGTGGTGGGCATTTTGGAGCATCACAGACAGCAGCCAAGATATTGCAGAGTGGATTCTATTGGCCAACCCTATTCAAGGATGCCAACACCTTCGTGAGGGGCTATGATCGTTGCCAAAGAACTGGGAACATGTCAAGGCGAAATGAAATGTCCCTAACTGGGATCTTAGAAGTGGAGTTGTTTGACGTGTGTGGGATTGATTTCACGGGCCCGTTCCCAACATCCTTTGGGAACCAGTACATTCTTCTCGCAGTGGATTATGTGTCCAAATAGGTCGAGGCAGTGGCTACGAAAGAGAATGATAGTAAAATTATCTTGAAATTCCTCCAGAAAAATATATTCACAAGGTTTGGCACTCCAAGAGCCCTCATCAACGATGAAGGGAGTCAATTTTTGCAACAAGCAGCTTGACACCTTGCTGGCACGTTATGGAGTCTACCACAAGACTATTTTGCCATACCACCCGCAAGCCAATGGGCAGGCTGAAATTTCAAACAGGGTGGTGAAAAGAATACTGGAAAAGACAGTGGATGGCTCAAAGAAGAATTGGTCTATGAAGCTGGATGATGCACTATGGGCCTATAGGACAACTTTTAAGAATCCCATTGGGATATCATCATACATGATAGTCTATGGGAAGACATGTCATCTACCGGTGGAGTTGGAACACAGGGCATACTGGGCAATGAGAAAGCTGAACATGGATGCCAAAGCAGCAGGGCAGAAGAGGCTGCTGCAACTAAATGAGCTAGATAAATTTTAGAACAATGCCTATGAAAATGCAAAAATCTACAAGGAAAGGGCCAAGGCATGACACGACAAGAACTTGATCCTGAAAGAGCTACAGCCTGGGAAACAAGTACTCCTATTCAACTCAAGGCTTAGATTGTTCCCAGATAAGTTAAAGTCCAGATGGTCAGGGCCATTCGTTGTGGAGAAAGTGTTCCCCTATGGTGCAGTAGAAGTGAGAGGGCAAGAAGGTGCTACATTCAAAGTGAACGGACAGAGAGTGAAACCATACTTATTGAATGACATAGAACAAATCAACTCTGCTATCCGTTTCAATCCACAGTAAAGAGGAACCTGCGTCCGGCTAAAAGACGTTAAAAACAACACTATTTGGGAGGCAACCCAAGGTTTAAATTATGCAATTAGTTTAACTTGAACAGTCTCACTTGATGGTATTTTTTGTTGTGTTGTGATGACAGGTGAGGGAATCGGAGACTAAGTACGAAGAAAGGGTGGAAAACACGGAATCGGGTCGGCACCGCGGTACCATTCTGCACGACTGCAGTGCTGAATGTTCAAAGAGGTCACAGTACTTTCAGTACCGCGGTGCCACTCTACAGGACCGCGGTGCCGAAACGCGATTTCAGAAATAAAAAACCCTAAATCACCAAATCCCTTCCCACAGATACCATCTCAATGCAACATCCGCCGTCATCGCCACCATCTTGAGTCGTTGTATGTCTGTAAGTCGTCCCTTTTTAATTTTTGAGTCGTTACACATTTGGGATAATGTGTCGGTTAAGTTTGGAGGGGGGGTACTTATTTTATTTTTGTGTTTCTATTTTTAAGTCGTCGTTTTGATTGAGTTTTTGTGTCTTTTATTGTGTCTATATGAGTCAATTCTTTTTTTATGATCATGCATGCTGCAGTTGCTGGAATCGCCTAGTGAATTAAGTGAGATAATGTAATGGAATTAGAAGCTAAAATATGTGTGCTTAAGTTAGATATGCCAAAAATTCATGAAAATCTAATTATTTGGGATAGCTGTGCTTAGCCTATGTGTTGTCAGTTATGAAAAGAAATGTTGAAAATGTCTAGAAAATCTGTTTTCTTGTTATTTGAGGCGAAATAGTTAAGATGTACACGTTTAGGGAGATGATTCGGGCATTTCTTTGATAGCCCTTCTGACCATTCATTACCTACCCTAACATAAATTGTATCCTTAGTCAGCCCGTTGAGCCTAAAATAATATCTTTGGTTGACACCCTATGATTCCATGTTTGTGCCATAAGTGATAATTGAAGATTCTTGGAATGAAAAAGTGTTTGAAAAAGAGATTAAAAGAGAATGAAAATTTGATGCACCCCAATGAAAAATATGCAAAAGTCTATGTTTGGAGGTGCTTGTTATAATATGTCTCATTTTCTCAAAAGAAATGAGGAGAGAGGATAGGTATGAGACTAAAAAGAAAGTCAAAAAGAAGGAAGAAATAGTTGAATGAAAATAGCTTATGGTACGTAATTTGAGCCTAAAATGCCTATTTTTACCTACCCCTGCCGAAGCCTACATTACAACCCTTGAAAGTCCTGATGATCTTTAATATGTATGTCTATGATTAGTGGAGAATAGCAAGTAAACATGTCTATAGCATTTTGGAAAAGATGAAATGAAATTGACATGCATAGGTTAGGTGTTTGTACTTCCACTGATTATGATTGAAATGAATTTGCGAAATATCTGACTTGAAATTCTAGATTGCTAAATTCATGCTATGTATGTTCCAACATATTATCACAACTGACATTCATGCTTTTCTAAGTAACCTTGTGCAGCTGCTTGATTAGAGTCTTTTGAGTCAGTTTTCTTTCTGTTTCTTTGATTTTGTTTTTATCTTTGCTCGAGGGCGAGCAAATGTTAAGTTTGGGGGTATTTGTTAGGCGTATTTTGTATACACTTTTTGAGTCATTTTTAGTTAGTATTTTCCCCATTTCCATTTAAATAAGTGAGTGTTAGGGTCATTTTCCTTTCTTTTGAGTCACAGCGGTTCAAAAAGGCAAAATGGCGAAAAGGAGCGAAAAGTGGACATAAAAGGAGGGTCCCGAGGTAGCAAAAGGTTGAAAATTGGAGATTCGGACGAAGGAAAAGCAGCACCGCGACACCCAACAGCGGGACCGCGGTGGCAGAAGATCAGAGAACCCGCATGACTTTCGGACCACGGTGCCATTCTGCAGAACCGCGGTGCCAATGCGGGAAATTCAGAATCTGAAGTAAATTTGGCCAAGGGAAGAAGGGTCCAGAGGGCACGAAATTTGCAACATACTTAAACCCTAGGGATTATTCTATTGAAGGAGGTCGGACATTCTATCACAGAACACAATTGAAGATAAATTGGAGGCTACCATTGGAGACCTATGTTATACCCCGTATTTCCAGAGTATGTACGTAAGGACGTACGTAGAAAAATTTGAACTTGTGATTTAGGCTTGGCCGAATTCTTTTTGTTCACAACACCCGATTAGAGTCGTTTTTCGATGAAACGTTTCCACAGCTTTCGTAGGGGAATTTCCGGCTATGTCATTTTTAATTTTTGCGGATTTTTCCGAGAGACGAAACATTTTGGACCAACAAGAGGGCGACACTTGTCACCCTCTCATTGGAACACCTTGGGCGGTAAAGGGGGTTGGCCGAATGGCCATTGTTTGGTCGAGGGTTGGTAGGATATTTTGGTGGTAGATGGATAAGGTGCACTTGGCAAGATCTTGGCCCTACACTTGCCTTGCACTTGGCAAGATCTTGGCCATTGGTTGGCCTTCACTTGACCTATAAATACCCACCCCTTTGAAGACTAATTCATCCACAAAATTGCCTAAGTCTTGAAAGCTCTCCTTCTCCCTCCCCTTGTGTTGAGTTCGGCCGAGGCCTCCTCTGTGGCGAGAGCACCCCACTCTAGGGGTGCTAGCGAGAGTGTACCCACTAGCCTAGTTGTCTTCGTATAATACCCCCCCTCTTGTTAGAAATACTCTCAAAAGTATTGTTATAATGCCCAAATTACCTTAGCCATATACCTTGTAGTATTCTAAGGTTATACCTTTACAAAAAGCCCAGAAATACTATTATACTTCCCTTCAGTCACAAAACCGAAACCCTAAGGAAAATCTCCATAGTTAGTTGGAGTATTAAGTAGAAGTTGGTTAGAACTTCTAAGGGTTGTTTGGAGCGGGTCGGAGCGCACGGAGTAGGAGCTAAACCTTGCTCAGGATCGACATTTAAACTCGGATAATTATGGGCTTATCGAGGTAAATATCTTGTCCCCCTATTGTAATTGGAAATTACATGTTGTTAGATTATATAGTTGAAGTATACTATATATAGTACTGAACGTTGTTATCGGCAATGTCTTTTGACTTAAGCCTGAATAATAAGAAACCTTTTCGAAAGAAGAATACTGAACTGTATTTACATAGGGTGTATTCAGATGAACTTGTGTAGCTTTTCTGTGAGGTAGAATTGTGCACGTCCGGATTAAACGTATAACCCCCCCCTGGTTGGCTTGGTAGCCGGCCCCGATAGAGGAGGAGATTTACGCTGTTGCGGGGGGGGGGAGGTGCTGCCGAATTTTCTGTAGAATGTTCTACGAAGGGATCTAAATGTTAATAAGCGCCTTGTGGCCTTATAGGTTGAAGTACTACTTTTGGCGCGATCTACTTGGCTTAAAGGAGTAGCCGAAAGTTGGAAGTAATAGTAGAGTTTTCCTATTAGTCGATAATCGTCTCGAGGTATGTGAACCTCTTCCTATCTCTTCTAGCATGATATGTGTGAACTATGTAGTACGGTGAGCGTACGTGTGCTAAATGTATTTGATTGGTTTAAAACATAAAGTGTTATAACGGCTTTATGGGAAGTTGGTTATAACGACTTTATGTTGGTAAGAAAATACTTGTGGCTTTTAAAAGGTAAGCGATTTGAACTATAAGCGGCTTGTTATGTGATAATAAAGAACTTGAGGTATTTCAAAAGATTTTGAATCATTTTGAAAGAGGAGGTAGTACTTGATTTTTAGAAAACTTAAGAGTTATACTAGCTTTATGGAAAGTTAGGTATAACGGCTTAAGAATGTTTCTTGATTTTGGAAATCGAATGTGTATCGACAAACCACTGCGGCGTTAATAAAGGAAATGTTTTTAATAATTAAGTATTATTAAAACCGTAGAAACTTCCATCTGCATGAAGCTAAGATGAGACAAAATGATATTTCCTAGATCATGCTTTGTCAGAATAAGATTGTTATAAACAAGAATATCCTACTCACATATAAGGCTTATGTTCTCATATTGTTTAAAGGAGAATTATATTCTTAAATGAATAAGACTATGAACTACGAAACCTTTCTAAAAGGCAAACTTGAACATGGGAAATTAGGCAAACTTGAACATTGGAAAAGAATGTGGCTACTTGATTTTACAAAGAGAAGTAATTGATTTACTCTAAAAAGATAATCACTCTATTTTCATATACTACGGTATTGTGTGGTTTTGTGAAGTAACGTATCTTTTAAAGATTTAATGTATGAAGTACTTTGGGGATAGGTACGAACTTGTTAGTAGAAAGTACCTTGTGAATAACTTGATTGTATTGGTTTGTGATAGCCTTGTAATACTTTCTTGTTGATTTGATAAGTAAGCATGTTAGGATGCTACGTGTGTTAGTATCTTGTGATTATTGTGTAAGGGGTCACTCTTGTTGTGCTTACGTTGTCAAGCGTTAAGCCCGTTATCTTGTTATTGTATCACATACCCCTCGACTTATTATACCGAGGGCTTGCCACCCTTGATGCGGTCTATACGGCTATCACGATCCTTGTGACTATGCGAGTCACGGTAGCTCGGGATTGATCATTCCGGTATTTAGCTGATCGGGATTCCTATGCGGTCTGTTGAGACTACGCGGTCTTTTGAGACTATGCGGGTGCGGGAGCCTAGGCGGATCTGAGGTTAGCTGCGCCCGATGCGGGGTATACCTCGGTGATGCAGGACCATGATTCGAGAATACCTCGTGCGGTGCTGGGTGACCTATGCGAGGCTGCGAGAGTTCGAGGATAGACGCGCATTGATATTGCGGGCGAGTGGCGAACGATCATGTAGTGCGGTCTAGAAAGACCTCGGGATACGATTTGTGGTATTTTTGGTGCGTGGGTCTTAGTAGTCGGCTATGCGCCATTACTTGCCCGTGCGGTTTTATTGTGATAACTTTGAGGCGTGAGTCACGACTTGACATATTCGCTTATTTATTGTGAGCGTAGTTTGGTTATCATACATGTCTCCCGCTTTATATAGACTACTATGATTTCATTTCTGATTTATTTTCGATTTCACATACTTGGTACTGTTATCGACCTCGCCCGAAGTCTGCGTTCATCTGCGCGAGTAAAGGTACACGATCGGCCGATCCTCGCTCTTAGGGTCACGATTCAGCGTTTGGGAAAGCTCCGTTTCTCGGAGGCTTATCTTAGTATAGTCCCTGTCGTTGTAGGTATTTACATTCGAGGGTATGGCGGCCCCGTCCATCCATTGTTGTCGTATCATTTCTTAGAGTGCAGTAAATGCTGTTGTGGCGGGGTTGTAAAAGGATTAAACTGTTCACTTGTAGAGTTGTTATTTATATATATCGAAAGGCAAGTTTTCCTCAATTCTTGTTTTGTACTTCATTTGTTTCATGTATGTGTTTTATGTTCATTGATTACTCGATGTTGTATCACTAGGGTGCCGGTAAGGCACGATCCACGCCGATTCGGTCGTGACAAAGTGGTATCGAAGCGATTAATCCTCGGAAAGTGTCTACAAGTATCCGATGAAGTCTTGATTATCGGTGTGTTGTGCACCACACCAATAATCGCGAGGCTATAGGATATTTAGGATTGGTTTCTATTCTTATCACTCGAGATCGTGCCTTAGAGCCGTGTTGTAAGTTGGACCTCTAACGTATTTCTTTCCACTACCGCTATGCCTCGCGTAGGCAACCCGGAGAGCAAGCGTAGGGAGGCTGCGAGTAAATCTGAGAGGTTACGTGGGCACAGGCCCAATTATCACCTTGGGTGGTGCTTCATTCGGGAGTTCTGCGACGTCACTAGCCCCGCCAGAAGTTTAGCACGCGGCGGCGATTCCTCTGCGGCCATGATATTTGAACCTTCGCGGCCAGAAGCGAGAGAATATAGATTTCGAGGCGACCGTTACTAACTATGGATTTGACTACCGGAGAGTATACCGATGTACGCGAGTCTTGATGAATATCAACGAGAGGTTGTGCAAAGTAATTCTTGATTGGGCTTGAGCATGGCACGTATGCGGGCTTATGCGCGGCCGAAAGCGTAGATCGACGGGTTAACGAAGGGCGAAGAGGGCGAGCGGCAAGGTCGCTGGTAACTTTCGGCGAGTCGCCTCGCGTGAATAGATTATGCGCATCGCGGTGCGAAAAGGTCCTCGCGGGGTTCGGGGCGTTCGGGGTATGCGAGAGTTGGTCGAGCTCGAGCTTAGGTTCACGATCCTGCGAAGGTTCGGCCATCCAGATTGATTTTCTCGGTGTTCCAGATGTAGCGGCGCCATCTCGAGAATGTCGCCTTTTAGTTGGTACTTGTTGTACCATGACCGTCAGTGCGATGTCGAAAGAGTGTCCTGCGGGAGGACTTAGCCGAGGATCGGTGGGTAGTTCGTCATCTTCCAGCTATGCGCCTACAGGCGAGTTTGATTAGACGACTAAGGAGTGAGCGGTAGATACTGAGATAGATCTTTAACCTCTAGGGTTTAGTATGTGTGATAAGGTGAGTATACCTTAAGTGTTTATTCGATAGCATTGTGTAAATGGTGATTAGAAATCTTGGTTAGTTAACCAAGTAAGATTTGGGGATAGAAAGTGTGAGCCTTAGAGTGTTATACGTAGAGACCTTAGAGGTAAGGCCATCTCGAGTAAAGAGGTATTGTTTATGTTTGACCGCTTATAGGAGTGCATAGTGCACGTGAGTTATGTTGTGGGATTAGTCCACGAGTAGTGTGGAATGAAAGAGGGTAGTTGAGCTAAGAAGACCGCTAGGTTTTCGTAACGTGATTAGTGAGAGTTTTCCTTGAGGAGTTGGCGTTTGCGCGTTCTTGGGTCGGGTTGAGGCCGCGTTGCGGGTCAACCGCGGCATGTATGGTGGTGGTCGGTTGTGGTGGTCCGCCTTGTGGTAGGGCCACGAGGTGTTAGGCCGAGTTTAGTTAACCAACGACGATTTCGTGGACGATTCGACCGGATGGTTGGGCGAGGAGGTCGGCCGTGTTGTCTTCTAGCAAAGGCCGTTTACTCGGCGGAGGTTATGCGAGATGATATATCGAGAAAGGTTGTAAGGCTGCACGAGGTGCCTACCTTCACCTTATGTCGAACAGTGGAGCCAGGTTGCATTGTTTCTTTTACGGAGGTTTTACGAGGCAAGGTTAGGAACTCAAGTAAGTCTCGAATCACATTCGCCTCGGGCGATGTTTGGATTTGAGGATAGTTGCGAATTGTTGTCTCTGTTGAAGGAGTGTTTAAGCTACCATTTCGGTGTTCGGATGTCGCCTTATGAAGCCTTGTAGGGCGGATGTGTAGTCGCCCGTCGATTGGTTCGATGTTGGCGGGATTCGATAGTTGGTTCAGCTTGTTCCGAGATCGTGGATAGAGTAAAGCTTGTCTAGAAGAGGTTACGCGGCTCAGAGAAATCGTGCGGATAATCGGCGACGACGCTTAGAGTTCAGGTTGACGGTCGGTCTTCTTGAAAGTACCACCCCGGGTTGGGTGTGACGAGTTTTGGAATACAGAGGGAACTTAGCCCGAGTTACTTTGGGCCTTTGAGTTCATGTGAAGAATAGGCCAGGTTGCCTATATGTTAGCATTTGCCGTCCGACTTAGGAGGCAGTGCGTCCAGTCTTTCGTGTTATGTTCGAAAAGGAAATCGGAGATCCATCCAGAGTATTCCCACTAATGATGACCAAGTTGAAGATGATAACCGAGTTTTGAATCAAGCGATTTCGAAATGTGGTAAGAGTTCGAATGTACGACATCTTCAGTGATCGCATGCAGCCCGGTACCATTTGTTGGGTCGCCGGAGTGACACTAGAACCTCGCGGCAAAGTGACAAAAGTGGTATGCTTTATGATGTTAGAGGTGCTTCCCCGTGGACTTGGATGTAAGCATTTTGCGCAGTTGTTTCGGTGGCCATGTGTGTGGGTTTGTCCTCGTAAGTATAGTAGTGAAGACTATCTTTGGCGTTTGTTTTGAGGCTTAGAAGGAACATTCGGACGAATGTTTCTAAGGAGGAGAATGTTATACCCGTATTTCCAGTATATGCGTGGGGCGTGCGTGAAAAATTTGAACTTTTTATTTAGGCTTGGCCTAATTCTTTTTGTTAAAAACACCCGATTAGAGTCGTTTTTCGACGTAACGTTTCCACAGCTTTCGTAGTGGAATTTCCGGCTATGTCATTTTTAATTTTTGCGGATTTTTCCGAGAGACTAAAAATTTTGGACCAACGAGAGGCGACACTTGTCACCTCTCATTGGAACACCAGGCGGTAAAGGGGTTGGCCGAATGGCCATTGTTTGGTCAAGGGTTGGTAGGATATTTTGGTGGTAGATGGATAAGGTGCACTTGGCAAGATCTTGGCCTACACTTGCCTTGCACTTGGCAAGATCTTGGCCATTGGTTGGCGCCTTCACTGACCTATAAATACCCACCCCTTTGAAGACTAATTCATCCACAAAATTGCCTAAGTCTTGAAAGCTCTCCTTCTCCTCCCCTTGTGTTGAGTTCGGCGAGGCCTCCCTGTGGTAGAGCACCCCACTCTAGGGGTGCTAGCGAGTGTACCCACTGCCTAGTTGTCTTCGTATAATACCCCTCTCTTGTTAGAAATACTCTCAAAGTATTGTTATAATGCCCAAATTACCTTAGCCATATACCTTGTAGTATTCTAAGGTTATACCTTTACAAAAAGCCCGAAATACTATTATACTTCCTTGAGTCACAAAACCGAAACCACAAGGAAAATCTCCATAGTTAGTTGGAGTATTAAGTAGAAGTTGGTTAGAACTTCTAAGGGTTGTTTGAGCGGGTCGGAGCGCGGAGTAGGAGCTAAACCTTGCTCAGGATCGACATTTAAACTCGGATAATTATGGGCTTATCGAGGTAAATATCTTGTCCCCCTATTGTAATTGGAAATTACATGTTGTTATATTATATAGTTGAAGTATACGATATATAGTCGAACGTTGTTATCGTGATGTCTTTTGACTTAAGCTGAATAATAAGAAACCTTTTGAAGAAGAATCTTGTATTTACATAGGGTGTATTCTGATGAGACTTGTGTAGCTTTTCTGTGAGGTAGAATTGTGCACGTCCGGATTAAACGTATAACCCCCCCCCCCCCAGGTTGGCTTGGTAGCCGGCCCCGATAGAGGAGGTGATTTACGCTGTTTGTTGCGGGAAGTCTTTGAATTTTATGTAGAATGTTCTACGAAGGGATCTAAATGTTAATAAGCGCCTTGTGGCCTTATAGGTTGAAGTACTACGTGTGGCGCGATCTACTTGGCTTAAAGGAGTAGCCGACAGTTGGAAGTACTTGGAGCGTTTTGCTATTAGTCGATAATCGTCGCGAGGTATGTGAACCTCTTCCTATCTCTTCTAGCATGATATGTGTGAACTATGTAATGCGGTGACGTCATGTGCTAAATGTATTTGATTGGTTTAAACATAAAGTGTTATAACGGCTTTATGGGAAGTTGGTTATAACAGCTTTATGTTGGTAAGAAAATACTTGTGGCTTTTAAAAGGTAACTGATTTGAACTATAACTGGCTTGTTATGTGATAATAAAGAACTTGAGGTATTTCAAAAGATTTTTGAATCATTTTGAAAGAGGAGGTAGTACTTGATTTTTTTTAGAAAACTTAAGAGTTATACTAGCTTTATGGAAAGTTAGGTATAACGGCTTAAGAATGTTTTACTGATTTTGGAAATCAGAATGTGTATCGACAAACCACTGCAGCGTTAATAAAAAGGAAATGTTTTTAATAATTAAGTATTATTAAAACCAATTAGAAACTTCCATCTGCATAGAAGCTAAGATGAGACAAAATGATATTTCCTAGATCATGGCTGCTGTAATAAGATTGTTATAAACAAGAATATCCTACTCACATATAAGGCTTATGTTCTCATATTGTTTAAAGGAGAATTATATTCTTAAATGAATAAGACTATGAACTACGAAACCTTTCTAAAAAGGCAAACTTGAACATGGGAAATTAGGCAAACTTGAACATTGGAAAAGAATGTGGCTACTTGATTTTACAAAGAGAAGTAATTGATTTACTCTAAAAAGATAATCACTCTATTTTCATATACTACAGGTGTGTGGTTTTTGTGAAACGTATCTTTTAAAGATTTAATGTATGAAGTACTTTGGGGATAGGTACCCGAACTTGTTAGTAGAAAGTACCTTGTGTGAATAACTTGATTGTATTGGTTTGTGATAGCCTTGTAATACTTTCTTGTTGATTTGATAAGTAAGCATGTTAGGATGCTACGTGTGTTAGTATCTTGTGATTATTGTGTAAGGGGGTCACTCTTGTTGTGCTTACGTTGTCAAGCGTTAAGCCCGTTATCTTGTTATTGTATCACATACCCTTGACTTATTATACCGAGGGCTTGCCACCCGATGCGGTCTATCGGCTATGCTGATCCTTGTGACTACGCGAGCGCGGTAGCTCGGGATTGATCATTCGGGTGTTTAGCCCGACGCGGGGATTCCTATGCGATGTCATTGAGACTATGCGGTCTTTTGAGACTACGCGGGCTGCGGGAGCCTGGCGGATACCGAGGTTAGCTGCGCCGACGCGGGTATACCTCGGCGATGCAGGACCATGATTCGAGAATACCTCGTGCGGTCCGTGGGTGACCTATGCGAGCTGCGAGAGTTCGAGGATAGACGCGCATTGATATTGCGGGCGAGTGGCGGCCGATCATGTGGTGCGGTCTAGAAAGACCTCGGGATACGATTTGTGGTATTTTGATCGTGGGTCTTAGTAGTCGGCTATGCCTTCGTACTTGCCGTGCGGTTTTATTGTGATAACTTTGAGGCGTGAGTCACGACTTGACATATCGCTTATTTATTGTGAGCTGTAGTTTGGTTATCATACATGTCTCTGCTTTATATAGACTACTATGATTTCATTTCTGATATTTATTTTCGATTTCACATACTTGGTACTGTTATCGACCTCCCGGGGCTGCGTTCATCTGCAGTAAAGGTACACCAGTCGTTGATCCTCGCTCTTAGGGTCACAGTTCAGCGTTTGGGAAAGCTCCGTGTCTCCGGAGGCTTATCTTGGTATAGTCCCCTGTCGTTGTAGGTATTTACATTCAGGGGTATGGCGGGGCCCTGTCCCGCCATTGTTGTCGTATCATTTCTTAGAGGTCTGTAGTACTGTTGTGGGCAGGGTTGTAAAAAGGATTAAACTGTTCACTTGTAGGAGTTGTTATTTATATATATGCCGAAAGGCAAGTTTTCCTCAGTTCGTTTTGTACTTCATTTGTTTCATGTATGTGTTTTATGTTCCGCTGATTACTCTGATGTTGTATCACTAGGGTGCCCGGGGTAAGGCACCAGTCACGGGCCCAGATTCGGGTCGTGACAACCTAGTTCTAAGTACTTTTTCTTTCTTTAGTTTTCAATTCAGTTTATGTTGGTATTTGTATTAGTTCTTAGCGTGACTATGGCTAGGAGCTAAACACTTTATTAGGGTTTTTTTATTGAATCGCTTGAACCTCTATTTCATGAATTAATACATTAGTTTGATTTCTTCTTCACTTGATTAAGATTTATTCAATATTGGTATGAATGTTTGACAGTTAACTGACCATTAATTATCATAATCTATATGATTTCGAATCAAGATACGAGAGGAGAGATTTGGATATGCTGTAATTGAATAGACAGAGGTTAAAATCGCGGACGAAAGTACCCCGATACTTGTTGAGGTTTAATCAGTTATGAAGGAATTAGGGCTTCCAATATCCTCGATTATCCACTCTTTTCAATCCCTAATGCAACTAGAATGACTTCTTCTTCTACGTTAAGATAGTGGTTAACTAGACTGTCTTATATTCCGGTTAGTATATATAATCGATCAACCCAGTGCAGAACCCTTCTAAGTTAACCACTATCTTAACGTAGAAGAAGAAGTCATTCTAGTTGCATTAGGGATTGAAAAGAGTGGATAATCGAGGATATTGGAAGCCCTAATTCCTTCATAACTGATTAAACCTCAACAATTTAGTTTACTTCTTGCAATTATTCTAGTAGTTAGATAAAAACCCAAATCAAATCGTTTGCCAAATAAATAACCTAGAATAGATGTTCGGTAATTAGAATCAGTCTCTGTGGACGATAAACTCAGTCTTACAAGATTGTATTACTTGTAACGATACGTACACTTGCGTGAGCAATTGAAAATCGGCTAACAGAACTCCATATAGCTTTAAGTATTCAAGATATTCTTTACTTAAGTATTCACCCCCACGATCATATCGGAGAGTCTTGATACTCTTCGAGAGCTGTTTCTCAGCTTCACACTTAAACTCCTTAAGCTTCTCGAAGGCCTCAGATTTGTGTCTCATAAGATACACATATCCATACCTCGATAAGTCGTCTGTAAAAGTAATGAAGTAAGAGAAACCTTCTCTAGCTTGAGTAAAAAATGGTCCACATACATCAGTATGTACCAACTCAAACACCTCATTGGCACGGATCCCCTTTTCAGAAAGAGGTTTAATGGTCATCTTACCTTTTAAACAAGATTCATAGTTCACAGTTACCATAAGATTGTAAGTCAAATGGTTCAAGGTAATTTAATTTCCTCAACTGTTCTATCCTCGTTTGATTGATATGACCAAGTTTGCAATGCCCCAAGTAGGTAGAATTTCTTTCATTTAACTTAGCTCTTTTATTTTGTACATTGAAATTTTTCCTGCGGCAGTTTAATGTATACAACTCATTCACAAGAGGCGCAATTCCATACGCAACATTATCAAAAGCCAAAATCATATTGCTATTATTAATGCTTGAGGAAAAGCCCTGAATGTCAAGAACAGGAATGAAAATATTGTTCCTTGTCAAAGAAGGAACATAATAACAATTGTTTAACATTAAAATATTATCGGAATGTAAATCTAATCTATAATCTCCCACACGCTCAACATCAACACGTGCTCCATTTCCGACGCGCAGGTCCACCTCTCGAGGTCCGACCTTCCTGCTATTAGTTAGCTCTTGCATATTTGTACAAATGTGTGAGCCACAAGCGGTATCTAGTACCCATGAATGAGAATCATATATAGATAGATTAATTTCAATAACAAACATACCTTGTCCACTGGAGGATTGAGCACCTGGTGCCATTCCTCCTCTTGGAGCAGTACAGTCCTTCCTCCAATGCCCCTTACTGTTGCAGTTCATGCACATATCCGATGTTGGAAGTTTCTTCTTCTTGTTCGCCCCTCCTTTGGGCTTCATTGCTGCTTCCGGAGCAACAGCTTTGCCCTTCCTCTTCTGTTGTCCCTTACCTTTCGGTTTGTGATGACTAGAGGACCCAACTATCAGAATATGTTTGCTTTTAGAGACCGAAGATTCAAAAGTTTTCAGCATATTGTGCAATTCTGGCAACTTCGCCTTAGTTCCATTCATATTGTAATTTATAATGAAACTCTCGAACGAACGTGAAAGTGAATGGAAGATGAGCGTGGTTCCAACTCTGTCGTGAAACTTTATTTCAATGGATGTCAACCTTTCTATCAACTCAATCATTTTCAGCACATGTGGTGACATTTGGCCCCCTTCAATGAGTTTACACTTAAAAAGTTCTATGAGCAGCTCATACTCCATTGTGTGAGACTAAGAGTCATAAAGACTCTTCAAATGTACAAGCATTTCATGGGGCCCCATGTTCTCATGTTGTCTTTGTAATGTAGGTGACATAGAAGACATCATCAAACACTTAGCTGAAATGACATCATCATAATATTTTTGATAAGCCACTTTATCAAAAGTTGCATATTCGGCAGAGTCCTTCGCAGGCACTGTAGGGAATACCTAGTCCAATGTATATTCATTTTTCTCTTATCTCAGGACTATTCTCACATTCCTGAGCCAATCTATAAAGTTGGGTTCAGTCAATCTATTGGATTCCATTAGCATTTTCATTGAGAAGTTCGACATTCTGAAGATCTGAAGATATAGGTAGACATGAAAAATGCAATCAAAAATTCATTCTCCTAATTATACACATTCATTATATGCTAATTTAACATGACCTTTTGTTTAATTAGCTCCCGCTATTTTGCATACTTCTACGACCCCAAGGTAGAATACGGACCTAAAATATTTTAAGGTCATAATGGGCAAAAATCCAAACATATTCTATATCCTCGTTTGCTTTGGCTGATAACTTCAATAGCACACTTCGGTAGGTTCTCAAACTCAATATGCATGATATAAGATGGTTTAATCACATACTGGGCGCCGTCTACCTAGACAGTTATAGCGGTCATTGAAAGTAAACAGTTACTGGGCGCCGCCTACCCAGACAATAATTGCGGACGCTATGCTAATGATTTAAATGTATCACATTCAAACACTTAGCATATTTGTATATTATAGAATAATATACCATTAATGATAAGCATGAGTCTATTTGTCTAAACTCTAAATCTATGTCTATGCCAAACAGTCCCTAAACATTTTCTGATTTTAAAATTCTGATTTTCAGAAATCCTTCAATCTCTTAAAATTTATAGTTTAGTCCCTCAAGAATTTAAATATTCATTTCGAACCCCAATAAATTCAAAAAATACAATTTTAACTCTCAGAAAATATTCTCAGGTTTCAGAGACCTGTTTGCAATTTTCAGAACTTAAAAATCAAATTTTCAGAAAGTTTCTTTAATTACAGATTTGCTCGAAAGGACCAAATCTGTCCAATTTAAAATTTTATTTTTAGATTCTGAAACTCTTAAAACTTTCAGAATTAGATTCTGAAACCCTTAAAACTTCAGTTTCTGATTTCAATTTTTTAAAAATTTAACGACAACGCATTGCTGAAAGATCGAGAGAAACTGCAGAATGTCTCGTCGCATGCTTCTAACAGTGGCGTGGCGCTCGAGGCAGTAAGTCCAAAATTTTATTTTAAGCTTTCTGGATGAACATCGTTGTGGCCCTATTGAACAGAGTCAAGGCGCCGCCACAAAACCCTAGTCAGCGCTGTGGCGCCTCTACCCTAGAAACATAATTTCTACAATTCTGAAACCCTAAAACTGGTTTAGGCTCAGATTTGCAGATCCATTTCGTACCCCTTTCACTATTTTACAGCACGCTCATCGACCATCATCAAATTCCTTCTCGTTCTTCGTCTCAATGCACCATGTTCGAATAGAACCAGTTACGCATATCAACTTAGATGAGTTAGATCTGAATGACTTCCTCAATTACATCACTGTTTAACAGATCTTGAGACAAAACTATGTGTTCTTGGGATTTTAAGGTTTAAAAAACTTTTAAACGACATAAATTAAATTTAAACAAATCCTAACCCATATTATCATTAATATTCATTGTATAATCACACAAAACATCCCAGACTCTGATACCACAGTAGGGTTTTATCGAATTTGTACACGCAGCGAAATTTAAAATTTTATGTTTTAAACCCGACAATGGTCAAATGGTAGGATGATTATACAATGTAAATAACACAAAGCAGGAATGTAATACTTCGAACGAAGACTTACATTAGTTAGCAATCTGGATTGTTGAAGCTTTGTGTAGTCCGAGGGTGTGCACGCAAATGTCTCTCGATTTGCAAGTTCTTAAAACTTTGATGTAATCTCTCTTTTGGAAAGCTAGGAATTCTAGCAGAGTTTCAGTAGAGTTTAATCTTATAAAAGATGGTGTATAAAATATGAGGCTAAATCCTGTATATATAACTAAATATATCAGCTAGGGTTTCCCAATGGGCCAGGCCCAGAAACCGAAACAGAGTGGGTCATTTTGGATCCATTGGACGCGTGGCGCCGCGGCGCTGAGTAAGTGGTGCCGCGACCCTGACTCACTCGCGCCGTGGCCCTGCTCCATTTTTGCTTCGTTTCTATTTTATTCTAATGTCTCGATTATCAACCGAACATTTATATACTCTCTGATTACATCCTTGAATCGACGGAACAATTGACTTAGTGTTACCCTTCAGGCCTTTAAATATTGACACTAATAACATTAGGGTCTACACGAAACTCTTAGACTACGCCGGAAGACGAACTCAATATGTAAAGTTTAGCTACATGAAACATGTGAACTGTGTGAGAAGATAAAATCTTATCATTCATGACACACTCAATCAAGCTTAAGATTTGTCAAGTGTCTATCCAAATGACTTGATCATTATAACTCATCTATATTAGTTGACAACATGACCATATCAAAGACATGTCCATTGCATTGACCAATGACTTAGTAAACCTAATACCATATGAGTATCTGAGCGTTCACTCGAATATACATTCAAGGAATGAATCCTAATCTTGGCTCACATACCACCTTTAATCTACTTCGTAATGTACCCTAAACAAGCCGCGTCTCAACCTATAAGGCATTTGAGCTTAGGACAGGATCAAAGTACATTACTCCGTAAACAATGTGATATTGACCTCAAGTCTAAGACTTCTATCTCCCACATGCCGATGACATTATAGACATATAACAAAACAGTACATCAATAGGGTATACCAATACTTCAACAAGTATTCATGTGTCCATCACGAGTTGCCATAACTCGTAGCAAGTGAGACATACTACATACCCTAAGGATATGATGCATATCACATGTCGACGTATCGTATATCATCGATATCTCAATCTCGATGATCATTAGTCGAGGTAATTTAAGAGTTACGCTATAACATTAATTCTCACATCATTAATAAACACGTAAACTCTAGGGATACATTTATAGAATATTATAAACAATCACCTAATAATTCAACCAATGCAAATTCCATAATATTAATCATCATTAATATAAATACGAATGTGTATAAAATACATTTTGTCCTAATACAGATTGTCTCTAGGACATATATATACTTTCATGTATATATGTATATAAATATATATATATATATGTATATATATATATATATATGTATGTATATATATATATATGTATGTATATATATATATATATATATATATATAGCTATTAATCCATATATCTAATAATAATTACTAAGTTCATTTTTAAAAGAAGAATAACCAAGTCAAATTAGAGGCTCAAAATATAAATTCAAATTATCCAAATCTATTAATTTAAAGTCGAACTTGAAAAATTCAATCCAATACGATTTTATTTGGACTGGATGTGGATTACATCTTGTGAAATCCGAAATACAAACCCGACAATTTCCAAATTCGAGCCAATCTAACTCGTGCACAACCCTATTAATTAAAAGTTTTTTTTATAACTTTTGACTTTAAACATGTCATATATCACATGGTTATAAAAAGATATGAGTAAATGAAAATTTTAAAATTAAACAGTTAATCTATTAAGAAATGACTCATTTTCTTTTTAACATATTAAAATGAAAGTGTCATATAAAGTGAAAACATATAATACTGTGATAGTGTCCACCGAATAAAATTTAAATCCACTAACGCAGCTTTAAATCTGAAGAAGAACGAACCTACAGGAATCAGTCAGTTCTGCTTCTTTTTCCTTTCCAGACATAACTGCTTCAGGGAAGAGATTCATGGGTTTATGAAGGTTTCCTGAGACTGATTCTCTTGATTTCTCTATCATTGACAGCAAATTCGTTGTTCTAGTAACTGAAGGTAAAAAGAACAAGAAAGTAATTTTTAATTAACCATCATTCTTTTAGTGAAAAAAGAAAAAGAAAAAGAAAGATGCTGAATTGTTTGAAACTTGAGGTTGTTTATAATTGGTCGCTAATCCTATTTAGTAACAAATTATCATAAAAGCTTGTTAGCTACGAGTGATTTAGCGACTTCATCGTAGCTAATTCTAATTTTTTTTTTTTGCATTGTCCTTTATTTACATAGAATTTATGTTGTTCGAACTCTCCAAAAATGTTACCGCATTCGTGTTGAATTCTTCAAAAATACACTATTATAGAATCCATACACACCTATCGACATTTCTGAAGAGTTTGAGCAACATAGTTTACATTTCCTACTACTATGTCTCGAAGAAATGGTAAAGGAAAAAATGAAGAAAAATGATGTAACTAGTACCAGGAGGATCCAAACAGCGGCTAAGAGCACCCAAGAAAGTCTTGTTATTCTCTTTCAAGTATTGGCTCAACAGTGTACAAGTCTGGGAGAAGTGGGACTTGTTCTTCTTCCCTGAATTCTCAATCTCCGATGAACTAATCATGTTATTCTTAGAGTAAGGAAGATAATTAAGATGTCGACAGAAAAGTGAACCTAATGTATACGTGCGGAAAAGGGATTCGTTATGTACCCGTTGGTGTGCGTGTGTTGCTACAAATAATACGCACGAGGATTATTATTAAGTGTAGATAATGTTTTAGACCCTCCGTGTTGTTTGCAACTTCTAAGGGATTCATTCATTATCCTCCACTTGCTCCAAACTGTTTTTCCAATTTTTCTAGAGTATTAAATTATATACTATCACTCATTGTAAAATTCCTTTATAAAATATTAATTTTGAGAGTTAAATTCTTTGATCGTAAATTCGGATATAAAATCTTTAATTTCTTTAAAATATAATTAATATATTCAAATACTATATAAATAGTATAATAAGTTACAATATTTTCAAAAATATTTATATGATCATACAAAAAATTATGGACAAAGAAAATTAGTTTGACTTTCAATACAAAAGATGTCATACAAATTGAGACGAAGGGAGTACTTATTTATAGGTAAGTCTCCATTAAAAATAGGATTTATAATTATAAGAATAAAATATGTTATTTGGTTGGGACAGAGTGGATGAAAAGAAGGCTCATCTGGAGTTTTGTGCGATAAAAAGGTGCCACAAAAACTTAAAAGGCAGGTGCTATAAGGTGGTGGTTAGACCGACTATGTTGTATGAGGTGGAGTGTTGGCCAGTCAAGACATCGCACATACAAAAAATGAAAGTTACGGAGATGATGATGCTGAGATGGATGTGTGGGCATACAAGGAGTGATATGATTAGAAATGATGATATCCGGGACAGAGTGGGAGTGGTCTCGGTGGAGGATAAGATTCGGGAAGCGAGGTTGAGATGGTTCAGTCATGTGCAGAGGAGGGACACAAATGCCCAATGCGGAGGTGTGAGAGGTTGGCTATGGACGAGTTCAGGAGGGGTAGAGGTAGACCGAAGAAGTATTCAGAGATGTGATTTGACGGGATATGGCGCAGGTGCGACTCACTGAGGACATGACCTTAGATAGGGGGTTGTGAAGGACGCGGATTATGGTAGAAGGGTGGTAGGTAGTCGAGCGTAGTCCTACTTACGCTTACAAATTGATAGTTGTAGTGTTATTATTGTAGGCTCGCTTAGCCTATCATACTAGTAGGCGCAATATTTCTTATAGTATCGTTTGATTTCTACTGCTATGTGTTATTTAGTTTATCTTATGTACCTGCGTTAGTTACTGCTTCTTTTTTCTAAAATGCGCAAGCATGACTTATTCGATTTTGATACCAACATTGTCATACTATTTTAATTTTTTTGTCCGGATCTGACCGTTTCTCTTTCTTTGCTTGTGCTTATGCTTTGTCTTGAGCCGAGGGTCTTTCGAAAAACCTGTTCCACCTACCAAGGTAGAAATAAGGTTTGTGTACACTCTACCCTCTCATATCCCCACATTATGAGATTTCACTGGGTATGTTATTGTTATTGTTGTTGGTAGATTAATGTGGTTTGATAGTATAATTATTTTTACACTGATAATATGTAACTTTTAAACTTTTCTCTATAATTTTATTTTTGTCTCTATCATCAAGAGGAGGAACATATATATATATGTATTTCCATTTACTTTACATGTGACTCGATTAACATTATGAGCCTCGCCGCAATTATTTGACTAATAAGTACCAGTTGAGAAATTTTGCAAGTTTTGCCTTGTCTCTCCAATCAACGTAATGATTAGACTAATCAATTAGGGGATAACTAAATGCATAGAAGATGTTACTGTATTCGTCAATCATTTTTCAAAAAATTGTCAATTGACTTTTGGTTTGTTCGCTGAGGTGACGTCTTTCTCTTTCTTTTTCTTTTCATTGTTTTGTTTTTTTCTAACTTTTTCTTTTTTCTTTTGTGTTCTTATTTTTTTAATATAAAAATAAAAATTATAAATAGAATGTTATTGTATTAATTAAATTTTTTGAAAGGGATATTGTATTAAATAATTTTAATTAAATTAATACATTTAAAATATTTATTAAATTTTAGGTTTATCTACTATTAGAAATAGTTATTCAATTTTATTTTAATATTTTAATTAAAAAATAATTTAGCATTTTATATTCTTTTTATTATTGGACTATGTTTCAGCTCTAATAAAATACAAATTTTTCTTTCGACCAACAAAAGTCAGACTGACGCGCGTTGCGTCAGTAAAAAAAATTGAATTTAAAATTTGAATTACCTTTATTTTCAATTTTTTCTCCAGTAAAAAAATTGAATTTGAATTACCGCCATTTTTAAATTAAAGTTATCAAATCTTATTAAATTTAACGTTTCAAACTAAAAAATAATAATGGTTTAAACTAACATTTCAAATTTAATTTGGCATAAAATTTTAAAAAGTAAAGAATTTTTTTAAATTATATTGTATTAAATTAAATATATAAAAAAATTATCAAAATATTTTTTTAATATGTCAAAGTTGAAGGGTGTTGATGTTGACATCCAAATGATTAACAACTAAAAATAAAAAGGGTGTTCATGTTAACATCAAAACCAGGAGTGTTAACGGTTGACTATCGATTGTGATTTCAACTGACGCACAAATTTAAATTTATCAGATACCTTCAAAAATATATACTCCCTCCATCTTAAGATTTCAACTGATGCACACATTTAAATTTACCACATACCTTAAAAAATATGTACTCCCTCCGTCTTAAAAAAATTAGTCTTCTTTCTTAAGATGGAGGGAGTATATATATATATAATTATGTGGAGGCTCATGTAGTTATTTTTTCAGTCGCATTAGGTAACCCTGTGTGATAAGCGCAAACCACGTCGGGTAAATCACACTTGCAGTCACAGAATGCACTTCACCAAGAAGGTGTTGACAGGGGGAATCAAACTCGTGACATTTCGGTCCCGCGCTCTCCTACTCTATTAACTTGGCTACCCTCGCAGGTAATGTATACCTATTTTTATATCTATTTATAAGTGTAAATGCCCACATTTTTCCTTCTGGTTATCTCACAAAAATGTGTCTAGTTGGAACACTTTTGAAGGAGTTTCAAGTGTCTAATAGATACTAGTTCAAATTTAAGTGTCTAAATGAAAATGTCAAAACAAATTTAGGGGGCTGTATGTATGTATTTGGCCAAATACTTTCTACTAGAAATTTCTCCCGCGTTACAACATTGAGAACTATTTACCCCTACTGCAAGATTTTAAAACTTCCACTATTACACCAATCCCTTCCTTTACCCAAAAAGAAGAAAAGAAAAAGAAATAAATGGATCGATAATCACCATCACCATCACCATCACACATCACCAATTAGATTGATGATGAAGATGTTTCCTAAAGAAGAAAAAAAGCACGCGGTTTTGAAATTGAAACACGGAAAGCGCAGATGCTTGGAAAGACGGATAACGAGAAAGGAAAATGCGTAGCAATAGTTAGTTTGGTAAATAGTTTACAAGAACGACAAAGTTAAGTGGGCAATGAAGATGGAAACATATCTTATTCTAGAAATTATATAATATTATACTTGAAAATGAAGCATACAATAGTATTCAAGGTGTACCGAACCCTAAAATTCACCTTTTTCCACCGTGTGTTTGTAGCTCGACTTAATTCGAATCACACATTGCAGGGCCATTTCTGGAGACAACGCTTTCAATAGGATTTTTTTAATCTTCGGAGGCTCGAATCCAATACCTCTTATTAGAAATGGAGGGATCCTAAATCATCCCACCACACCCCATATTGATAAAATTGATTGATATGTACTTGAATTGATATTTGAGAAGAAACCAATACACACACGCATTTTGGTTATGAGTTATCACAGCTTAAACAAGAAATAAAGGACGTAAAAGAAAGACTCAGTACGATAGAAACTGAGTCATTCCCAAATAAATTACTTAAGGAATTAAATCCTTTAGGTAACATATACCCATAACCAAAAGGTTCAAAATCCAAAAATCTAGAAGGAACAGAAATCAGTTCTGAAGAGGAGGAAGAACCTGCACTTCTTGAACAACCATTGATAAAAAATATCTCAAGAGTTAAAGCTCAAAATTATCATATCCCTTTTAAACTAGTAATAAATAAGAATTTTATACTTAACAAAATAACATTGTTCGATACCGGTGCAGATCAGAACAATATCTCCAAAGGATTAATCCCAACAAAGTACTTTGAAAAAAGAACTACAAAATTGTACTCCGCTACAGGAGAAAAGTTAGAAATAAACTATAAACTTTCGAAGGCTCATGTTTGCAATAACCAAGTCTGTTTTGTTAATGATTTGTCTTAACAAGAGACGTTAACGAAGAAATCATTTTGGGAACTCCGTTTGCAACCCAAATAAAACCTTATACAGGATAGATGGTATCTATTCACTTACCTTAGGAAAAGAGATAATTTTTCCCTTATTTAAAACCTCGTTCAGACGATGAAAGTAATTTTGTTAAGAAAAATACCATCTTCCTTATTAATCTCTTATCACAACAAATTAACTATCTCAAAGAAGATATACAAATTAAGAGAATAGAATCCACCTTAAAAACCCCGGAGGTGGAAGAAAAGCTTAAAAACTTCCTTACTATTATAGAAAGAGAAATTTGCTCAGATTTACCTAATGCTTTCTGGGAAAGAAAGAAACATATAGTAGAACTACCCTATGTAGAAAACTTTAAAGAAGAAGAAATCCCTACAAAATCTAGATATATCCTAACGAACCATGAACTCATGAAACATTGTAAAAAGGAAATAAATGATTTACTCCAAAAGAAGATAGTAGATGCTCCAAATCTCCATGGAATTGTTCAGTCTTCTATGTTAACAATAGTGTTGAAAAGGAGAGAGGAGCGCCTAGGCTTGTAATAAATTATGAGACTCTTAATTAGGTGCTAAAATGGATTAGGTACCCTATACCTAATAAAAGGGACTTCAAAACCCACATTTCAGAATTCTGGCAAATTTAAGTAAATGAAAAAGATAAATATAAAACAACCTTTAATGTTCCCTTTGGACAGTATAAATGGAATGTTATGCCTTTTGGGCTTAAAACGCCCCGTCAGAATTCCAGAATATAATGAACAATATATTCAACCCATATAATCTATTCTTCATTGTCTATATAGATGATGTTCTTATTTTCTTCGAAAGTATAGACCAGCATTTTAAACACCTTCATACATTTCTAAAGGTTGTCAAAACAAATGGGTTAGCCGTAAGTGCCAAAAAGATAAATATATTTCAAACATCAATCAGGTTCTTAGGACATGATCTTTACCAAGGAACCTACAAACCAATCTATAAAGCCGTAGAGTTCTCAACCAAATTCCCTAATGAAATAATTGATAAAACCCAGCTGCAAAGGTTCTTAGGTAGCCTAAATTATGTAGCAGATTTTATCCCAAATATCAGAAAAATCTGTGAACCTCTTTACAAAAGGCTCAGGAAAAACCCAGTCCCTTAGTCAATAGAACAAACCAAGTCAGTTAAATAAGTCAAGGAAATAGTCCATAAACTCCCTTATTTAGGACTTCCAAATCCCAAAGCATTCATGATAGTCGAAACAGACGCCTCTGTCATTGACTACAGTGGCATTCTCAAACAAAATATATCTTTTAAATCTACTGAACAATTAGTAAGATTCACATCAGGAGTCTGGAACCCAGCAACAAGAACTACAGTATAGTCAAAAAGGAAATTTTGTCTATAGTACTATTTACAAAGTTTCATGATGACTTAATTAACAAAGAATTTTTACGAAGGGTCGATTGCAAAACGACTAAAGATGTTTTACAAAAGAATGTTATGAATCTTGTTTCTAAATATATTTTTGCCAGATGACAAGCATTACTATCAAGTTTTGATTTTAAAATTAATTTTATAAAAGGAGAAGAAAAATGTTTGCCAGATTTTCTGACAAGAGATTTTTTGTAGGGAAAACATGAGACCGATCTTCCCAGGTACTCGGCCTAACAAGCCCCCTTTCCAACTAAAACCAGAGGAAAAGATGAAAAGACAAAACCCTAGTCAACCAATAAAGCCAGTCACCAAACTCGACCTCATAAAAAAGTATTCAGCCTTAGTTGAATTTCCCTTTTTACCAAAGGGAACCATTCCCTCTCCATTAAAAGAACATATTACTCAGAAGACAACGATCCAGCCGTTTAAAAATACCACATCCAAGAATGCGGTAATACAGACCCGAGATAGCTATGCTATGAAACCCCCGGAATCTTATGTAGAAGTAGTATAACCAGGAACTCCTCAAAAGCACAAGGAGACAGTTCAGGTAAACAATGAAATCCCGAAATGGGAATTTGTCAACTCACATGTTATGCCAATAATGACACTAGATAAACAGTATGAAAATTTCAAGGTTGAAGAGCTTCTAAAGCCCTGTTATACGAATTACCAGTACGTCGATACTGACAATCCCCTTAAAACTAGAAAATATTATGAGTTCATTCTAGCAGATACCGACTCGATCCAAATCGAGCATCATTACTTTGAAAAGAATCCAGAGAGTATTAAATACTTCAAATTTACCATTAATAGGATCCTAAGTCCATTTAACTGGTATGTAGATCACCTCCACATGCCCATCTTGTTATCAAGACAACATAGACCACAGACCTATAATTGGTACGATTATAAACAACATGGTTTAACTTCTTATATGTTAGACCTTATACTCATACATGGTTCACTAATATTCTGACAAGCTCAAAGACGCTATCATCCCCAAATACTTTTATGAATGGTGGAATCTATTTGGAGGAACTCAACAAGTAACGACCCCCAACTTTCAGATGCACTACCAAGTCTTTCAAGAAGAACAACATATCTCGACTCTGCCAGAGAATATTAAATTATGCAACTATTTTTTTATTCATAAAAGGATCTCTTACATTATTAATTGGTCCTTTGATATTCATGAATCTGAAAGAATTAGGTACTTAAGTAAAAGTATCAAAATTATAGGATGTATTCCTAAACCCAAAGAATAAAGGAGTACATTTTCATCATCAACAAGAAAAAAATCCAAAGTTCCCAACGTTTCGAAGACAGAAATGAAAAGAAGGCTCCAAGAAGCCTTAACAAAATTAGATGATCAGACAGATCTTCGAGCAATAATGGAATTAATTGCACAACATCATCACATGTAAGTGATTCAGATAATGGAGACATGCTACACCCAAAAGGTTTGGCTCAATCCTATCTTTTGGAATAAAGAAAGGACAATGACGAAAGACATGTCCCACAAGCAGACAAGATAGAAAGCAAAAAGGCATCAATAGGAAGAGGCACTTGACCCTTCAGAAAAGAAAAGGAAAAAACCCAACATCAATAGGAAAAGGAACTTGACCCTTCGGAAGAAGAAAGTGGCAAACACCTTTGCAGAAAAAATAAATCAATCTATAAAGTCTACTTGTAAGGATAAGATCATAATCATTTTCTTTCGAGGCTTATATAAGGCTCTCAAATTATATTGTTTAAACCATCAAGAAATTTCCTTCAACAGAAATTCCCTACCTACACTCTTTCTCTCATTGTATATTTCCCATGTTTTCCTTTATGCTTTCCTTCAGTTGAAATAAAACTTGTAAGTTTTAAATCCTGCTTTTAATTACTGCTTTTAAATTATTATTTTAAATTTTTGATAATGTCATTGATGAGAGTGCTCACACACTAGTTGATCATTTTAATGACTGAATTGACTTTTCTTGCGAGATCGATTTGTGTCCACCTAGTGTTGACACTTGTGATTCTAATGGTAGTACATTGTTATGTAATAGAAATTATCAACACTAGTAGACTTTAGCTGCGGTGATCATATTAGTAAATCATGTGATTTTAACATGCTAACAACTAGTGTTACTATTTGTGGTGATCAACTAGCTTGTAGTGATAATCCACTAATTGAGAGAGTTGTGATATGTTATATGAATCTCAATGTAGTGATGATCTTCACCTAGTTGATGATGTGAAACAATGTCACTGACATATCACCATTGTTTGATGCATATGAAGATGAGTCTTTGACATTCGATGAGAACAAAATTTGATAGTGTTGTGTGTCACGTAGAGAGTTATGACAATGATTCTTTTGAGAGTAAAGTTACATGCCTTCATTCTCAACCTTTAAATTATTCTCTCATTAAGGATAATGCTTTACTAAATAATGACATGAGTATTTATAGTGAGTTGTGTGGTTAGATGTCTTGTGGTGTGGAATAAGTAGCCACAATTTTGGACTACAAAGTCTATGGGAACCCGCTATGGGATGATGACCCTTCCCCTTGTGATGGGACTCTCCTCTTAGGGGGATATATCATGTTCGTTAAGGAAGATTGTTGTAGGCAAGAGGGTGACACTTGCTTGCATATTGACAATTCTTCTTTGTGAGTCCCAAATTGTAGTAGTATGATTGATATTGTCCTTGAACCTAATAGTGAGTCTACATTTGAAGATACCTAGATGAAGTTATTTTGTGTGATACCTTTCTCTACTATCTATTTGCATTTGACGAGGCTCGTACTTGTGTGGGAGCATATCTTATGTTGAGAAGGACTTAAAGGAAGTGCATGATTGTGATATTGAAATTATTGATTCATTTACTTTGTCCCCATTGTATGGTACTTGGTTTAACCAAAATCTTAATGCTTTATAAGGAAAATTGTTCTTCCTAAGAATGGTCAATGTTTTGTTATATCACAAGTTTGTGTATCATTTGCATGTTGGTTGCATCTATTCTTACACTAACCATCATGCTTTGAGGCCCTTATTATTGTATGTCCTTCTTATGTTCATGCAAGTTTTGGATTCGAGGACAAATCATTTTAAAGAATGAGAGGATGATACGACCCTAGGAAGCTCGAGGGTGATTATGAGTGTTAGAATTCGAGGTGGATCTCGACCTCAAACCAATTATGGTCCATGGAGCACATTCACATTATTGAAGGTACTTCAAGGATTCTCAAGTGTGTATCTTCATGCTACACACTCCTTGACGACAGAGATAGAACCTTTGGAGGCCATTGAAGACCTACATGTGAAAATGATCAAGCTATGAGAGATAGTGTGGAAGATGATGGCTAGTGATAAAAAGAGGCTATGAGAGATAACATGGAAGATGGTGGTTAGTTATACAAAAAGGTCATTCTATAAATACATGTCTCTCATCCCTTAAAAAGACAACCAAATAAGGCCATTATTTCATTAAGGGTATTATTGTAATAACTAGATTAGTCTTCTTTAACTTGTTGGTATAAATACCATACTTGGTCATTTTATTAGTTAGTTTTTTATGATGAAAGAATATTCTTGAATAGTGATTAGCTTGATAGCTTAGTTTAGTGTAATTGTAGTTATTAGGACAGTTCATCACTAGTGGATTCCATTGTTGGCTATTGAACCTTTATCTATTGATTTCATATTAGAGTTGCTCATTTGTGGATTCATGTTTGTCTCTCTAATTGAATTTCAATTAGATGATTTCATTATCTTAGTCATTTCTCTCTTCTATTCTCATCCCAATTTCTCCATTTCTCATCTTTGATTTCTAATCTATCTTTGTATCCGTATTCTATTGTTAGAATTCGCTTATCCCCCAGTAGGATCTTATCAGTATTGTTTGATAAAAATGCATTTAAATTTTGCTTCATTTAATATCTCGTTCATAACTGTTAAATCGATGACTGAATGGTTAACAATAAAACATCAATTAACCGATAGTCGGTAACCTATATCTTAACAGTTCTATAATGATTTAGCATGCTTACGAACTGATAACTGACTAGTCGAATCGATAACATTCAAAATCGAACCGACCGATAAACACCACTAATGTTAGCAACTACACGACGAGTTGTTTCCAGGCTCTTCCTATCCTTAAAAACTTTAAAAACATAGAAAAATATAGGTGTTTGTTATTACTCCCTCTATTCAATTTTAGTTCATCACTATATTAAAACTAATTTTCACTTTCACTTGTCAACTTTAGCATATCTAGAGAATGTTTTTCTCTTGTTTTACCTTTAATATTAACTTCTCATTCCTCCAAATAATTTACCGAGTCTGCTAAAACTATACACCTATTAATATGTGTATTATGATAAAATTTACATTTAATTTATTATTTTTAAGGAAAGTCATAGTCCAGTTTGGACAAGTAAAAGTGAGCAGATGGTGTATTAAGAAAGACGTTGACTCTGTTACACATTTGATTCATTCAAATCTATTCAGATCCATTAAGAGGTTTTATAAGAAAAACAAATACACTTTATGAGTTGAATCTAAATGATTAACATTAATATCTAAAAATAAATTTATTTAATAGGCTAAATCTGAATAATTAAGATTCAAACATCTGTTAAATGTAAATAAATGAGGCCTACTATAGTACTTCTTCGGTTCACTTTTACTTGTCAATTATGGACATTGCATACTCTTTAAGAAATAATAAATGAAGTGCATAATTTACCATGATACCCATATTAATTTGTGTATGATCTTAATGGATTTGAAAAATGATTTGGAATGAGTAATTAATGTAAAAGGTAAAACATGAAACATAAATTAACTTTCTTTTGATATGAGAAAGTGGACAAATAAAAGTGTCAATTTATTTTTAAAATAATGGACAGGTAAACGTGAACGGATAGAGTGTCATCGATTATCCAAGAAACAAGATAAAAATGTAATTATAGGAAATCCTTTTATTAATATCGGGGTGGAATGATGTCGACACTCCCCAATATCTATAATTCATGATGAAAGAGATATAGGACCACCTAAAAAATTTAATGAGCTATAGATTTAGTTCAGTCTATATTGACTAGGTTTTAGTTCCCCTTTCCTAACTACTTGAATTACTTATAAGAAAATTATGTCATTTTCAATACTACATAAAACTGACAACATTGACATCTAATATAGTAGCGGTTATGTTGTAAGTCTCATACTTACCCTGACTAGTGATCGATGACAAATGGATGAAATGGATGAATTAGTTAAATATGAACTTATTTTATCAACACTAGCCATGATTTTTACCCTTGAATGAGTTTGTGTCCCTACAAAATTAGTGAAAATTTCAAAGTGCAATAGAAGTAAGAGTAAGGGTCTCATGTATTAGTGATATCTCTTAGTGCGATATTAGGATATCCTGATTGATCTTTCATATCTTAGTATCTCAATCAGTGATTTAGTTTCTATTATAATTAGGAGACGATCACAATTCTTCATTAATTTATCAAAGCCAAGATCTCGAGTAAATTCCTTCATCCAAAGCAATTCTTTGGCACTTTCAGTTATAGCCCTTTTATTATTTGATGTTCCTCTCTTGTATAAATACACATTCTTATTAATGAAATCGTACACTTCTCTCCAACAGTAAAGTTCTTTATGGTATCAGAGCCTAAAAGGTTCACAACATTGTTTTTGCGCATTTGTGTTTTCTCACTGTTGACGACAATGGATCCAACTAATTACTCCACCGAGAACACCTCAACAACTCATTCTCCTGTATATGACTCCCAAACAACACACCTCATACCAAATTATCCCACAATTCTCACCATGAATAACAATGAACATTTGATCCATATCAACATTGTTGCTCAAGAACCTCTAAAGCTCAACAATGCAAAATACCAGTCATATAAATACCAGTGGGAAACCATCCTCAGCACATATGATTGTCTCTATTTTATTGAACAACCACCAAGTTCAACAAGCAGACATTTTCATCAACGACAAGATCATCTCACCCGGAGTGCCATCGTTGCCTCTCTATCTCCTGATATTATTCCCTTTGTCATTGATGTTAAGTCTTTCTATGCTCTCTGGCAAAATCTGGAAACAACCTATGCGGATCCATCATGTCCTTGTATCATGAGTCGGACAATCTCTAAGAAATATGAAAAATGATAACATCCCTATTACTTCATACCTACAGAAGATCAAACAAATCAGCAGTACTTTAGCCTCGGCAGGCATTCAAAATTTCACGGATGATCTCTTCCTTCATGCTCTCTATGGACTTCCAACAAAATATGACACAATCATTGCAGCTTTGTGTGCCCGAGAAACTCCAGTGACATATGAAGAGCTTCATGAGAAGCTCCTTAATTTTGAGTAGAATCACGTTCACTCATCTTCCACTACTACGATTTCAATTACAACAAATTTTGCTGCTAAACCATCACCTCACAACAACCGTTCTCAACCCAATCATGCATCACATTCAGTAAACAACTCGAATCCTATAGACAAATCTGCTGCTAACAATTTTGGTTCTTAACTTGCTGGTCAAAACCATCACAAGAATCTTCCTCGCGTTACTTGCCAACTTTATTATAAGCAAGGTCAACATGTGAAGCAATGCCAAAAATTATTTTCAATTCTCTCTCTAATCAATGGGTTCAGATTAGATGGACATACAAGAAATAATGCTTAATGGCAAACACAACAGCCATGTACTAACTATGCAATTCTCTCTCTAGGCTCGTGGACTTTGTGGAACATCATTTTACATACTTATCTATGGAAATTAAGGCCAAACAACCTGAGTCTAACACTATTGATATATGGGTTCTCTCTCATTATCCTATTCCTTTCGTGTTTATCTAAGCTAGAGTATCAATTTTATGGGTGGCCAATGGGCTGGGTCAGCCCGATACCGCCTCTGTCCCGCCCCGACCCCGTTATTAAAAATAATTACGGTACTGGCACTTGAACCAGAATGGGACATGATCTCGTCCCACTCGGACCCGGCCCATCTCAGTCCCGCTAACCCGTCCTTGTCCGGTCCTCTCCCCTTTGCACAAAATATCTGTTGCACCAACAACTATTTTATATATTGGTCATTGTGCAACGAATATTTTGGCTTCCCCTACCCCTTAATATTTATTTTTAACCCCGAACTTATTATATTTACACTTTAACTCAATTTCAACTATAAATACCTCATTTTCTCATCATCTTTCTCACAAATCTTCCTACAATCTCTCTAATCTCTCAATCTATCTTCTACAAATCTACATTTTCTACTAAATATTCAATTTTATTTATTTATTTGGGAGTGAAGTTCAAAAATAGCTTGAGGATCTTCCATCGAGCAAAGTTTCAATTTTCAACCTCTCGTTTACACGTTGACGTTTGGTACAGTCGTTCCTTCATTAAATTATTATTGTTTCTTTATTTTATTTAGCTCACTTAATTTCATTATTTTTAACTATTTATTAGCATAATTAAAATAAAAGGAATTAGAGGTATGTTTAAGGGTAAGGGTAAGACTTCTTCTAGACCTAGTACAGGTAACATGGGCATGGGTACTTCTTCTAGTATTCCTAGTCCTACTCCTAGACAGGATGATTTTGTTGATACTGAATATTTTTCTGAAATACCATATAGATGAGTAGATATTTTCTGAAACTCAACAAGACTGTAATTTAGAAGATGTTCTAGATAACACACCCACTAATGTAGATGAAACACCCACTAGTAAACTTTCAACTGGAACGCCTCCTACTCTCTTTAGTATGAGACGAGGTCCAGCAAAACGACCATTAAAATCAGATGCATGGAAACCTTTTATATAGAACTGGGGTGTTCAGGTTAAAAACTTTGCCTAATCCTTCTCGGCTTAGTCCGTGAATAATATAGTTAAGTACGAGTTGTGTGGTCAATGGTGCCCGACGGGTTGGGTCCGGGTGCCCATTGTGGCCCTCCGGTTTGGGTCGTGACAAACTTGGTATCAAAGCATGTTTGTCCTCGGAAGTCTACCAACCATGTCTAGTAGAGTCTTGATTATTTACTCTTTCATTAATTAGATCGTTCGATAGAGCAGAGTCATAAGAGTATTGGTTTTTAATCCAACTTTCTCAGTTTAAAACTGCAGTAATGTCGATAATGAGAAATATCGTGGGTAATGAGGGTGTAGGTACTCCTGTGAGACAAAATGATAGACAAATACCACCCGCTGGAACGGGTCAGAGGGTTACAGAAATTGGAGCAAGAGAGGTGAGTTATATCATGGATTCCGACCCATCAGAAATTATGGAGTCTACACAGGATGAGGATCCAGAAGATCCCTATGAATCACCTTCTCGAACACCTTCGGTTCTTCCAGCGGAAAGTGGGGTGAGTGGAGCTCTGACTTCACCAAGGACTTCAGGGTCAGTATCGGGCCCCAGGGACCATGAGGTAGATAATATAGCACAGGGATGAGATTTCCCTCAGATATCACGCCATGACCGGATATGCATTTCATTTACTAATCCAGGCTCTTTTGAACTCACGGATAACCCACAATCTTGGGGGTCTGTTAATCAGGGTCGCCAGCCCGTGTTATTGGATACGAACTGGAGGAAGTAAGGTGATGGGCCAGAATGAGGTGAGGAGTTAGTAAGGATAGGAGAATTTTGCTTCGAAGTATATTGGATCGAGATTCACATATAGGAACAGGATAGGACAATGTAGTGATATAGTTATGTGAACCTATAAATCCTGGCACTAAAGGCTGAACTTAGTTTCTTTTTTATAAGAATATGCTATCTTGGGTTTGGTCTTGGTTGAAGTATGTAATATATGTGATGGTTGTGAGTTTTGAATAGTATCTAAATGTTTCACTTAAAACTATTTTGAAATTGTTTTACTGATTCATAGGTATATTGAAAGTTGTGAATTGTCATGCTTAAAGTTATGTTATATTGTCATGTTTGAGAAATAAGTGAGTTGAATGATATCTGCTTGATTGGCCTACCTGGAATCTGTAGTCTAGGATATGTTGTTAAGTCTTAAGGTTGATGTTACTGTTGGATACATTCTGAAGGTACAGACTGATTGTAATGTCATTTTGGCTAATTCCATATTTTCCATGCTTATATGTCTAACATGATAACATAAATCTGGTTTTCTGCATATATAACTCATTTAGTTGGCCTAATATCCAGTTAAGTGTCACTTAATCATGTGTGAACTATTTTAGTAACTGTGGAGTCAGTAGCATGTTAGTGGTGGCCTGTTATTCAAATTTCCAACTGTTAGTAAAAAGGATATCTAGAAATGTTGATATGGAGTATGTTAACTAAATAACTGATTTAGGGTGCCTTTTGTTGATTTAAGTAACATATTTAACCCCCTTAAAAGTCCCCGTTTAACCAACCTCATGCCCATGTGTGCTTGTTAGGTCTTTCAACATCCCCTACATGATAGATCTACAAGTTTGTGAATGTTAACTGTTTAAGTAGACTTTTGAGCCAAAAGTGCATTCTTGTTTCCCCAGTTTTCTGTTCAAACTAAAAACTAGGCTGTTAATATTATACCATGTATATTTGTTCTATTATATTAGCTTACCTCTGCTTATTTCTTGTCTCCATAAAGGCTGATTTTGAACTTTGAGATGCCTAATAAGAATGCAAATGAATTAAAATAGTTGTTACACATCTTGTTTTGCTTGTGCCTTTTTATGTGTGTTATGAATGCTTGGGAAACTTATCCTTAACAGTGCACTGATTCAACTCCCTATAATCCACACACAACCTCTAAGAATCATCCTTCTTGCCTATAATTACCCTAGAAAAAAATGGTTCCAGTTCATTTGGTACTTGCACATCTTGAGGTAGATGTAAGCATTTAAATGACATGTTCAAGTTAATACAAAATATTACATGGTTTAGTGTTTGTCTGATCCATGCTATAGCTTGTACTGTCTACATTACTTAGCTTAGATCAAACAGATATATAATACAACAACAACAACAACATACCCAGTAAAATCCCACCACGTGGGGTCTGGGGAGGGTAGAATGTACACAAACCTTACCTCTACTATATTATTATATTTTTCCAGTTTTGACACATGAGCATATGAGTTATGAGTTACCCTTCTCTACCTTCCTTTGGTCATAAAGTGCATATGTACTTGGTTAGAGACATGTATAATCTGATGGAGTTTAACTGAGGTTCTACATACAAGTTCCAAATATGCCTTCAGTTAATGCATGAATTGTCTAAAACTCAGTACTTGCCTAAAAACATATAGAGTGATATTTGGTTAACTTGTAGGGAGGTGATTTAGCTACTGGATGTGAGACTGACAGGAATTTGTGATCATTAGACTTTTCTTGGGTATTCTTCCAGACCACTGAAAGGTCTTTTTAAATTTGTTTTAAGTATGAATGTAGTGGGATGTTGTGTTTTTGATATTCTGGTGTCAAAAAAAAAAGATTTTGACCTCCCAGATGGATTTCAATCCCTTTTTGTTTTAAAACATGACCTCTCCTATTAAAATTTAAATCAAAGATATGTTATAGGTAAGAAAATGTGCAAGGGTTGTTTAGTTCATAGTGTATCTGCCTAAGGACAAGATTGTACATATTCCAGTGTGACCATATTATGATTGTGTACTTTACTTATTATATCATTTGTTGATGCCCACTCCTATGCCCTGATTGCATATGTTGTTTATCAACTTATTGGTACTGTTCAAAGATGTATGACTGTATGAAAAATGAAATGCCTAGTATGTTTAGCCTGGTTGTGAGGAAACTATTATGGATAATGAGATCAAGTTTAGGTATGTTATCTTAAGCAAGATGAATCCTCACTCAGTTAAAAAGTTTGGTTAAGAAAAGACCTTGTATTTGAATTTATATGTATTTCTATGGAGGTTGTCTGTCCAATTCAAATCTGATTTCCATGTTCCTGATAGTTGTTCATGCCTGTTTAAGGGTGTCAACTTGTGACTGTTCATTTGCTCCTCTGTTATGTGCTTATCTACTTGAAGTTTCTCATGTTTAATATATGAGCATAATGGAAGGGGTTAGCTTAACTACTGGTTCTGCAAAATACTTTTATATGTTTATTTTTAAGTGTATATTGTCACTCTAGGATTCACAATCAATTTGCCCTGTCTGCCTAGTTGTCAACTGCTCCATGATAATGTGTAAATCCTGAGTCCATTTATGTTATGTCATCTTGATCGGTGTATTTTATATACACCTTTTGAGTCATTTTTAGTTAGTATTTTACTCATTTTGTTGATGTTTAGTATAGTATTAGGGTCTTCTTTCTTTCTTTTGTGTCACAGCGGTCAGAAATGGAGAAATGTCGAAAATGAGATGAAATGAGCATAAATGAGATGAAATTGCACACTAAAAGGGCCAAGAAATGAAGCCTAAGAAGGTCCGGGAAATATAGAAGAAATCAGACGAAGACCGGACGAACAAAGGACGAAGAAACGAAAAATCCGAAAGCTCTCTGATTTTCAGGCGTCGTGGCGCCCGACTGCAGGGCCACGGAGCCGACGCGGGAATTCTGAATTTTAGGCCGCATTTGACACGTTTTCAGGGTCCAAAAGGGATAACTTTTCCTACCGGCATAATCCTTAACCCTTTACCTAAAAAGATTCCACAACCTTTCCTACCTACATAATCTTTAACCCTTTACCTAAAGGATTCTTGGGCTATAACTAGTCTCTACATCATTAGAAGAATTAATCCAATTCCCATTCCATTCTCCATCACCCATTCCATTCTTCATCCACCATTCAATTCATCATTGTAAATAGTCCACAACACAAGAGAAGGGGGCTACGGCTTGGAGACTTGTTCTTGAGTATTTTTCTTTTCTTTCTTTTTGCTTTATTTATTTCAGTTCATGTATGGAGATTGTATTAGTTCTTAGCGTGACTATGGCTAGGAGCTAATTACTTTGTTAGGGATTTCCTTGTGATTCTCTTGAAACTCTTATTCATGAATTAATACATTAGTTGATTTCTTCTTCACTTGCTTAAGATTTATTCAATAATTGCTTTGATTGCTTGATAATTAATTGATCACTAGTTATCATCACTTATATGAGTTCTAATCGAAATCCAAAAGGGGAGATTGTGAATATGCTATAGTTGAATAAACATAGGTTTAAATCGTGGACGAAAGTACCCCGATACTTGTGTAGCTTAATAGGTTATTGCTCTTAATCCTCCTTTTGAGTCATTTTTAGTTAGTATTTTACTCATTTTGTTGATGTTTAGTATAGTATTAGGGTCGTCTTTCTTTCTTTTGTGTCACAACGGTCAGAAATGGAGAAATGGTGAAAAGGAGATGAAATGAGCATAAATGAGATAAAATTGCACACTAAAAGGGCCAAGAAATGAAGCCTAAGAAGGTCCGGGAAATATAGAAGAAATCAGACGAAGACCGGACGAACAAAGGACGAAGAAACGAAAAATCCGGAAGAATGTCGTCGCGCCATGGCGCTGGCAAAGCGCTGCCGCCACCAATGAAGTCGTCCGAAAGCTCTCTGATTTTCAGGCGCCGTGGCGCCCGACTGCAGGGCCACGGCGCCGACGTGGGAATTATGAGTTTTGGGCTGAATTTGACACGTTTTCAGGGTCCAAAAGGGATAACTTTTCCTACCTGCATAATCCTTAACCCTTTACCTAAAAGGATTCCATAACCTTTCCTACCTACATAATCCTTAACCCTTTACCTAAAAGATTCTTGGGCTATAAATAGTCTCTACATCATTAGAAGAATTCATCTCATTCCCATTCCATTCTCCATCACCCATTCCATTCTCCATCCACCATTCAATTCATCATTGTAAATAGTCCACAACACAAGAGAAGGAGGCTAAGACTTGGAGACTTGTTCTTGAGTATTTTTCTTTTCTTTCTTTTTGCTTTATTTATTTCAGTTCATGTATGGAGATTTTATTAGTTCTTAGCGTGACTATGACTAGGAGCTAATTACTTTGTTAGGGATTTCCTTGTGATTCTCTTGAAACTCTTATTCATGAATTAATACATTAGTTGATTTCTTCTTCACTTGCTTAAGATTTATTCAATAATTGCTTTGATTGCTTGATAATTAATTGATCACTAGTTATCATCACTTATATGAGTTCTAATCAAAATCCGAAAGGGGAGATTGTGAATATGCTATAGTTGAATAAACATAGGTTTAATCGTGGACGAAAGTACCCCGATACTTGTGTAGCTTAATAGGTTATTGCTCTTAATCCTCCTTTGTAGTCAATCTTGTCATCGAAAGATAGAAGGGTTTTCCATTGGGGTTGAGTGTTTATATTACCTTAACAGGAGTATAAAACGGTCTAGTTAACCTGATATCTTAACGTAGAAGAAGAAGTTAGTCTAATTGTATTAAGGATTGAATAGAGTGGATAGTTGATGATCTTGGAGGCCCTAATTCTGCATCATAACTGATTTAAATCAAAGTATTTTCATAATTAGTTTATTTCATGCATTATTAGTTTAGAATTCCAACCCAATTAACGTTAACCAAATAGAAACTAAAGCATAGATAATCGGTACTTGAAAACCGGTCCCTGAGGACGATATTCGGTCTTACCTAGACTATATTACTTGTCACGATACGTGCACTTGCGTTAAGCGTGTGTATAAATCGCACAACAAGTTTTTAGCGTCGTTGCCGGGGATTGACGTAATTTCAATATCGATTTATCTATTCTTATGTTCTGCGAGCATCTTTTTATCACCTTTTGTTGTTTTCTTATTTTGTAGGTTAAAATTCAAAAAAAAAAAACGAAAAAAAAAATTAAAAATCAGGACACATGGACTACTACTTCTATCAGGGGCAGCAAATTCATCAACAACAGCCTAACCCACATGTTCTAGAGGAAGATCTAGATGAGTTGCAGGCAGGCATACTCAGGCTCACCAAGTGTCAGTCTCAGTTCATGGATTAGACAAGAGTGTCCCTCAGAAATTTGGAGACACAAATAGGGAAACTAATGGATAGGATGAGCAATACACTTCAAGAAAGTCTGCCTAGCGACACCTGTCATGACCCGACCTCGGGCCCGCGACTGGTGCCTTACCCCGGGCACCCTAGTGATACAACATCAGATAAAATCAGCGGAAATAAAAACTTAAACATGAAACAAGACATAAAATAAGAAACAGGCTAACCAAAACGGTCACCTTCTTGTATATATATATATCAAATCGAACAGTTAAATCCTTTACAAACCCTGCCCACAACGATTTACATGCACTCTAAGAATTTTATAACAACTATGACGGGACAGGGCCCCTCCATACCCCTGAATATACAAGAACCTACAATCTCAGGGAATCATACCAAAAGATAAGCCTCCGGAGAAACGGAGCTTCCCAAAACGCTGAACTGTGATCCTATGAGCGAGGATCAACAACCGGTGTACCTACCGCGGATTGAACGCAGCCGGGCGAGGTCAAGATAACAAGTACCAAGTATGTGAAACTGAAAATGCTGTAATGAAATCATAATAGTCTATATAAAACAGGAGACATGTATGATAACCAAACTACAGTACACAATGTATAAGCAGTCATGTCAAGTCAGGGACTTACGCCCTCAAAGTCATCGTGCCCGTGGAACTCCTTCCTCACTGCCGGCAGTCTATGACATAAATCATAATCATGTGACGCGCCCGTGGCATCCTACCTCACTGTCGGCATACACATATACAATACATATATATATCTCCTGCCCGTGGAATCCTCCGTCACTGCTGGCAGCCATAGGTGTAACATATAACCATATGACACGCCAGTGGCATCCTACCTCACTGTCGGCGTACACATATACAATACATATATATATATAACATGCCCCCGGAATCCCTCATCGGTGTAGACATGTCTTCATGGGGAGCTAGCCCATGGAGTAATAATCGTATATATCATGCCCCCGGAATCCCTCATCGGTGTAGACATGTCTTCATGGGGAGCTAGCCCATGGATTAATAATCGTATATATCATGCCCCCGGAATCCCTCATCGGTGTAGACATGCCCATGTGACAATAATAATATACCGGGAGTTTAACCCGCTGCATGGCCGCATGCCCCCGGAATCCCTCATCGGTGTAGACATGTCCATGTGATAATAACAATGGAAGCATACCCGTGGAATCCTCCGCCTCGCAGACGCCCAAGTAAGTTCACAACAAGTCAGCCGGCCCTCCATCGAGAGACGCGGTGGTATAGAAATACAATACTTGCACAACAAAGGCTATCACAACTAGCATAGGCAAGTTCAACATACTCTTAGACTTTCATTAACATGTAAATTGATTTACCATTTATATAAACTCAAGTACTCCCATTTTATGCCAACAATCCGAGTTTTAACCCTAAAGTACTACATACTTTAATTCTTTCAAAAAAATCTCTTTTTACGTAAAAACAACTCGATACTAATATACGTAGTACCAAACACGTTCATGTTTAAATCAAGTACTTTATACTTTTTAAACCAAGTGGCTTACACTTTTAAAACAACGTCAAGTATACTTTTAAAACCCAAGTAACTAACTCTTTTAAGATCAAGGTACTCCTACCTTTTAAAACCAAGCCACTTATATTTTTCCATCAAGAAAAGTTCGATGTTTGAAAACAAGTTACTTATACTTTTAAACTCAAGTTACTTCTCTTTTCCCAAAATCAAGTTACATGACTTTCAAAATACTTTAAGTCTCCTTACTTTAGAATGTCAAGAAATCAATACTTGTTTATAATGATTTTATTAACGCAGCCATGATCTAGAAAATGTAATACAATTTTGTCTTATCTTAGCTTCTATGCAGATGGAAGATTCTACTTGTTTAATATAATTATTTGTCATTACATTTTCCTTTATTAACGCTGCAATGGCTTGTTCGATAGTTATTCCCATTTCCGAAATCAAATAAAACTTTATTCTTTTAAAGACCAAGTACTCATTACTCACGAATGAGGTTTCACCACTTTTTAACACCATTCAGGTCAATTATAAGTCAAGTCTCTTATCTTTTAAAATCAACAAACCATTCTTTTACCTACATAAAGTCGTTATAACCAACTTCCCATAAAGCCATTATAACACTTTATGTTTTAAACCTACCAAATTCGTTTAGCACACGTACGTCTACCGTACTACATAGTTCACAACAATCATGCTAGAAAGGATAGGAAGAGGTTCACATACCTCGCGACGATTATCGACAATTAGCAAAATGCTCCAAAGTACTATAACCTTGCTAGCCTTTTCTACCCTTCAAGTAGAATACGCTACTCGTAGTACTTCAACCTTTAATGGCCATAAAACGTCTATTAACTTCTAGATCTCTTCGTAGAATATTCTAAGTACAAGGTTCATTATTCTACGGAAAATTGGGAAGCACCTCCCCCCTCGCAACCACATAAATACCCTCATAACAAGGCCCGCTACCAAGCCAACAACTCCAAGGGGATTACACGTCTAACCGGACGTGTACAATTCTGCCCCACAATATCACTACATAAGTCTACTGTAAATACAGTCCAATGTAAATACAGTTCAATTCTTTTTAATCATCCTTCCATAAATCTTACTCAATTATAAACTACTACAATATGTAATTTCCAATTACAATAGAAGGACATAGATCATCACCTCGATAAGCCCAAAATTATCCAAGTTTTATAAGTCGATCCTGAGCAACGTTTAACTCCTAATCCTTACGCTCCAATCCGCTCCAAGTAACCCTTAGAAGTTTCCTAACCAACTTCTCTTCAAGATCCAACTCCAAAAAGTGAAGAACACCTTAGGCTCAAAACTAGGCAACTCTCGGCCAAGGTGAGTTTCAAAGGCTAGGGGTGTGAAATCTTTTCCAACTCTTGGTTTACAATCTTCCTAACACCTTAAAGAAGAACACTAAAAAGTTTAAGGATTTTTGGACAACATTTGCTCCTAAAAACAGCCCATGGCCGAGAGCACTATAACAAGGGAGGGAGAATTTTTGCCTTGGAAATAAACTAAGTGTTGGATGAATAAGTCTTGCACTCAAGGGGTGTATTTAGAGAGAAATCAATGGCCAAGATTCAAGCATGTGTATGGTGTAGATTGGGGACATGTGTGTGTGGGTTCTACCAACCACATGTCCTCCACAAAATTGAGACATGTGGTTTGCCACATGTCTCTTAAAAACGCCCCACATGGACAAGTGGCTAGCCACTTGTCCCACCATTTCGACCCACATGGCCACCTAAGGGGTGACACGTGTCTCCCTCCTATTCGTCCAAAATATTTCATCTCCCGAAAAATATCCATAATCTCGAAAAATAAAGTGGGCCCCACAAACCGTAAATTTTTCTCCGTGGGCCCCACGTGACCAAATCCGGAAATAAAATTCCGTAATTCTCTAATATTCCAAAAAGTCCGAATACCAAATCTGGGAATCCAATTCCCATTAACGAACCTTTTTTCTTCACAAAATCCGGAAACTTTTCCGTCGAAAAATCACATATTTCTTCCTTTCCAATTTTTAATGTCGTATTCTCGTACGTACGTCCTCATATACATACTCTGGAACTACGGGGTGTAACATTCTTCCCCACTTAGAAACATTTGTCCCGAATGTTCCTTCTAAGTCTCAAAACATACATGCGCCGGTATAGTCTTCACTACTATACTTATAAAACCAAATATGCCACACCTGGCCATAATATAACACATGCGCAAAACTCCAATTCAAGCCAATGAGGAATCACCTCTAACGTGCATAACATCACTATAAGCTCCCACCCAAGGTCTAAAGGATACTCTCTTCACATCTTTACTTCACAAAATGATCACTTCCCTTCTCTTAACACATGTTCTCTTCTTTCCTTACTCGTCGTACCCTTCTCGTACACCTGAACTCTTTCTATTACACGTACCATACTTCAGTCATCGCTTCAGTTTCCAAAACCTTGGAGTTACCACCTCCAAACTTGGTCATCTTACTAGCCTCAATTTCCTTTAAGGCCATTCCCGGCCTTAACGATCCGATTCTGGTCGAACGCCTCCATGAACTCGTACGATGGTCACCTAAAATTGGGCCTAGCACCCTCGTGACCCTACCACTTAGCGGGACCACCTTAAACTGACCTTACCTCATTCCGGGCGGAGGGTTGACCCGCAATCTGGCCTCAACCCGACCCGCTATCGCACCAAACTCTTGTTCCCGTCCGGAACAATCTTACTATTCAGGTCACGAAAACCTAGTGGTCTTCTTAGCTCAACTACCCATTTTCATTTCACACCACTCATGGAATTACCACACAAATTCAGTTCATGCATACCAAGTACTTGACAAAGATCACCCGCCAAATCTTTTACTCATGACGGCCTTACATCTAAGGCCCTAACTGTTATAAATTCTAAGGTTCACAATTGTCTCATCCCCAGACTTACCCTTTTCACTAACCAGGCTTCTAAATCACATTTAACACAATGTTATCTGAACATAACTCTTAACATAAAAATCATCATATCACGCATACTAATCTCTAGAGGGTTAATGATATACCTGTAACTACTGCTTCACTTTCCCTTTGTCACTCTAATCATAATCCTGCCCTGTTGGCGCATAGCTATAGAAGGCGATGACCGCCACCGATCTGAAGGATGAGTCTTAACATCTGCTCTACCTCTGGTCGGACAATCCTTCGCAAAATGGCCCTGTCGGCCGCAAGTATAGCAATCTCCCAAACTAGCACGACACTTCCCATAATGGGTTCTACCACATCGACTACACCGAGGTAGAGGTGGCTTCCTCAGACTAACACCCCCACTCCCCCGAAAACCTGAACCTCGAGCCACGACCGCTCCTCGAATACCTAGACGCCCCGAAACTGCGGAGGACGACTGCATCGGGCGGAGGCACATAACTAGCCTGCTGCTGAGGCGGCCTGTATCCAGAGTTACCAAAGGACCCTGCTATCCTGGCCCTCTTCTGCTGATCTGGGTCATTCCATCGACCTCTACGTTCCTCAATCCCCTGTGCATAAGCCTGTATACGGGCAATGTCCATGCTCGGCTGAAGAGCTACTCCCGTGCAACCCTCTGCTAAGTAATCGTCAAGTCCTGTGACATAGCGGTGCACTCTATCCTCCATGTCTGCCACTAAAGCGGGGACATACCGAGCCAACGAGTCAAACTCTACGCTGTATTCCTGAACCGTCCTCCGCTCGCCTCAACATCATAAATCTATCTGCCCGAGCTCTCCTCATCTGCGAGGGCAAGAAGTGTGTAAGAAATGCCTCTGAGAACTCGTCCCAACCAGCTGGAAACGCATGCTCCCCCCGGGACAGTTCCCATGAATCAAACCAGTCGACTGCAGTATCACGCAGCCGATGTGAACCTAATACTACCGACTCTGTCTCTGAGGCCTTGATCACTCTCATGATCCGCTGCAATTGTCGAATAAACTCCTGAGGATCATCCTCAGCTCTCGATCCATAGAACTCTGGTGGACTGCAACTCAAGAAGTCCCGAAGTCTCCAACTATCGGCTCTGGGGTGCACTACCGGTACCACCGGCTCCCGTCTGTCCTCATGCCTTGCTACAATCCTAGCTAATAACAGGGTCATCTCTTTGTAATCCATATCCTCGACTTCTGGTCGTGGAATTGGATGCTCAGATATCCTGGCCTCAGTAGCTACTGCTGCTGCTCTAAACATCTTGTTGAAATTTGGCGGCGTCGTAGAATTCGCCATCTGTAGCACCACCTCAGGTAAAGACTGGGCCTGTGCCCACGTAACCCTCTGTATTCTACTCGCAGCTCCCTCTGCTGCCTTGCCCTTCTGGGCTCTGGTTGCCTTGCGTAGATGCATAACTAGCACATACGAATACGCCAGAGGGAGTCCAACTTATAACACAGCTCTAAGGCACGATCTCAGAGTGAGAAGAATGGAAACCAATCCTAAATATCCTGCAGCCTCCTGATTATAGGTGTGGTGCACAACACGCCGATAATCAAGACTCTACTAGATACGGTCTGTAGACACTTTCCGAGGATTAACTGCTCTGATACCACTTTTATCACGACCCGACCTCGGGCCCGCGACTGGTGTCTTACCCCGGGCACCCTAGTGAAACAACATCAGAGAAAATCAGCGGAAATAAAAACTTAAACATGAAACAAGACATAAAATAAGAAACAGGCTAACCAAAACGGTCACCTTCTTGTATATATATATCAAATCGAACAGTTAAATCCTTTACAAACCCTACCCACAACAATACTACAGACCTCTAAGAATTTTATAACAACTATGACGGGACAGGGCCCCGCCATACCCCTGAATGTACAAGAACCTACAATCTCAGGGAATCATACCAAAATATAAGCCTCCGAAGAAACGGATCTTCCCAAAACGCTGAACTGTGATCCTATGAGCAAGGATCAACAACCGGTGTACCTCTACCTGCGGCATGACGCGGCCCCGAGGAGTCGATCTAACAGTACCAGTATGTGAATCGAAAATCGTAATGAAATCATAATAGTCTATATAAAGCAGAGACATGTATGATAACCAAAATACGATACCTGATGTATAGCGATCATGTCAAGTCAGGGACTTACGCCCTCAAAGTCATCGTGCCCGTGGAACTCCTTCCTCACTACCGGCAGTCTATGACATAAATCATAATCATGTGACGCGCCCGTGGCATCCTACCTCACTGTCGGCGTACACATATACAGTACATATATATATCTCGGCCGTGGAATCCTCCATCATCTTTGGCGTGCGTAGGTGTAACATATAACCATGTGACACGCCAATTGGCATCCTACATCACTTTGTACACATACAATACATATATATATATATATATATATATATATATATATAACATGCCCCTAATTCCTCATCGGTGTAGACATGTCTTCGTGGGAGCTAGCCCGTGGAGTAATAATCGTATATACCATGCCCGGAATCCTCATCCGGTGTAGCAGTCTTCGTGGGGAGCTCATAGAGTAATAATAATGGCCACATGCCCCCGGAATCCCTCATCGGTGTAGACATGCCCATGTGACAATAATAATATACCGGGAGTTTAACCCGCTGCATGGCCGCATGCCCCCGGAATCCCTCATCGGTGTAGACATGTCCATGTGATAATAACAATGGAAGCATACCCGTGGAATCCTCCGTCAGAATGCGTCCAAGTAAGTTCACAACAAGTCAGCCGACCCTCCATCGAGAGACGCGGTGGTATAGAAATACAATACTTGCACAACAAAGGCTATCACAACTAGCATAGGCAAGTTCAACATACCCTTAGACTTTCATTAACATGTAAATTGATTTACCATTTATATAAACTCAAGTACTCCCATTTTATGCCAACAATCCGAGTTTTAACCCTAAAGTACTACATACTTTAATTCTTTCAAAAAAATCTCTTTTTACGTAAAAACAACTCGATACTAATATACGTAGTACCAAACACGTTCATGTTTAAATCAAGTACTTTATACTTTTTAAACCAAGTGGCTTACACTTTTAAAACAACGTCAAGTATACTTTTAAAACCCAAGTAACTAACTCTTTTAAGATCAAGGTACTCCTACCTTTTAAAACCAAGCCACTTATATTTTTCCATCAAGAAAAGTTCGATGTTTGAAAACAAGTTACTTATACTTTTAAACTCAAGTTACTTCTCTTTTCCCAAAATCAAGTTACATGACTTTCAAAATACTTTAAGTCTCCTTACTTTAGAATGTCAAGAAATCAATACTTGTTTATAATGATTTTATTAACGCAACCATGATCTAGAAAATGTAATACAATTTTGTCTTATCTTAGCTTCTATGCAGATGGAAGATTCTACTTGTTTAATATAATTATTTGTCATTACATTTTCCTTTATTAACGCTGCAATGGCTTGTTCGATAGTTATTCCCATTTCCGAAATCAAATAAAACTTTATTCTTTTAAAGACCAAGTACTCATTACTCACGAATGAGGTTTCACCACTTTTTAACACCATTCAGGTCAATTATAAGTCAAGTCTCTTATCTTTTAAAATCAACAAACCATTCTTTTACCTACATAAAGTCGTTATAACCAACTTCCCATAAAGCCATTATAACACTTTATGTTTTAAACCTACCAAATTCGTTTAGCACACGTACGTCTACCGTACTACATAGTTCACAACAATCATGCTAGAAAGGATAGGAAGAGGTTCACATACCTCGCGACGATTATCGACAATTAGCAAAATGCTCCTAAGTACTATAACTTTGCTAGCCTTTTCTACCCTTCAAGTAGAATACGCTACTCGTAGTACTTCAACCTTTAATGGCCATAAAACGTCTATTAACTTCTAGATCTCTTCGTAGAATATTCTAAGTACAAGGTTCATTATTCTACGGAAAATTGGGCAGCACCTCCCCCCTCGCAACCACATAAATACCCTCATAACAAGGCCCGCTACCAAGCCAACAACTCCAAGGGGATTACACGTCTAACCGGACGTGTACAATTCTGCCCCACAATATCACTACATAAGTCTACTGTAAATACAGTCCAATGTAAATACAGTTCAATTCTTTTTAATCATCCTTCCATAAATCTTACTCAATTATAAACTAATACAATATGTAATTTCCAATTACAATAGAAGGACATAGATCATCACCTCGATAAGCCCAAAATTATCCAAGATTTATAAGTCGATCCTGAGCAACGTTTAGCTCCTAATCCTTACGCTCCAATCCGCTCCAAGTAACCCTTAGAAGTTTCCTAACCAACTTCTCTTCAAGATCCAACTCCAAAAAGTGAAGAACACCTTAGGCTCAAAACTAGGCAACTCTCGGCCAAGGTGAGTTTCAAAGGCTAGGGGTGTGAAATCTTTTCCAACTCTTGGTTTACAATCTTCCTAACACCTTAAAGAAGAACACTAAAAAGTTTAAGGATTTTTGGACAACATTTGCTCCTAAAAACAGCCCATGGCCGAGAGCACTATAACAAGGGAGGGAGAATTTTTGCCTTGGAAATAAACTAAGTGTTGGATGAATAAGTCTTGCACTCAAGGGGTGTATTTAGAGAGAAATCAATGGCCAAGATTCAAGCATGTGTATGGTGTAGATTGGGGACATGTGTGTGTGGGTTCTACCAACCACATGTCCTCCACAAAATTGAGACATGTGGTTTGCCACATGTCTCTTAAAAACGCCCCACATGGACAAGTGGCTAGCCACTTGTCCCCATTCGACCAGCTGGCCACCTAAGGGGTGACACGTGTCTCCCTCCTATTCGTCCAAAATATTTCATCTCCCGAAAAATATCCATAATCTCGAAAAATAAAGTGGGCCCCACAAACCGTAAATTTTTCTCCGTGGGCCCCACGTGACCAAATCCGGAAATAAAATTCCGTAATTCTCTAATATTCCAAAAAGTCCGAATACCAAATCTGGGAATCCAATTCCCATTAACGAACCTTTTTTCTTCACAAAATCCGGAAACTTTTCCGTCGAAAAATCACATATTTCTTCCTTTCCAATTTTTAATGTCGTATTCTCGTACGTACGTCCTCATATACATACTCTGGAACTACGGGGTGTAACATTCTTCCCCACTTAGAAACATTTGTCCCGAATGTTCCTTCTAAGTCTCAAAACATACATGCGCCGGTATAGTCTTCACTACTATACTTATAAAACCAAATATGCCACACCTGGCCATAATATAACACATGCGCAAAACTCCAATTCAAGCCAATGAGGAATCACCTCTAACGTGCATAACATCACTATAAGCTCCCACCCAAGGTCTAAAGGATACTCTCTTCACATCTTTACTTCACAAAATGATCACTTCCCTTCTCTTAACACATGTTCTCTTCTTTCCTTACTCGTCGTAACCTTCTCGTACACCAGAACTCTTTCTATTACACGTACCATACTTCAGTCATCGCTTCAGTTTCCAAAACCTTGGAGTTACCACCTCCAAACTTGGTCATCTTACTAGCCTCAATTTCCTTTAAGGCCATTCCCGGCCTTAACGATCCGATTCTGGTCGAACGCCTCCATGAACTCGTACGATGGTCACCTAAACTTGGGCCTAGCACCCTCGTGACCCTACCACTTAGCGGGACCACCTTAAACTGACCTTACCTCATTCCGGGCGGAGGGTTGACCCGCAATCTGGCCTCAACCCGACCCGCTATCGCACCAAACTCTTGTTCCCGTCCGGAACAATCTTACTATTCAGGTCACGAAAACCTAGTGGTCTTCTTAGCTCAACTACCCATTTTCATTTCACACCACTCATGGAATTACCACACAAATTCAGTTCATGCATACCAAGTACTTGACAAAGATCACCCGCCAAATCTTTTACTCATGACGGCCTTACATCTAAGGCCCTAACTGTTATAAATTCTAAGGTTCACAATTGTCTCATCCCCAGACTTACCCTTTTCACTAACCAGGCTTCTAAATCACATTTAACACAATGTTATCTGAACATAACTCTTAACATAAAAATCATCATATCACGCATACTAATCTCTAGAGGGTTAATGATATACCTGTAACTACTGCTTCACTTTCCCTTTGTCACTCTAATCATAATCCTGCCCTGTTGGCGCATAGCTATAGAAGGCGATGACCCGCCACTGATCCTGAAGGATGAGTCTTAACATCTGCTCTACCTCTGGTCGGACAATCCTTCGCAAAATGGCCCTGTCGGCCGCAAGTATAGCAATCTCCCAAACTAGCACGACACTTCCCATAATGGGTTCTACCACATCGACTACACCGAGGTAGAGGTGGCTTCGCCGAACACCCCACTCCCAAAACTGAACCTCGAGCCACGACCGCTCTCGAATACCTAGACGCCCCGAAAGCGTGGAGGACGACTGCATCGGGCGGAGGCACATAACTAGCTCTTCTGAGGCGGCTGTATCGAGTTACCAAAGGACCTCGCTATCTCGCCTCTTACGCTGATGCGGGTCATTCCATCGACCTCACGCTCTCCGATCCTCGTGCATAAGCTCGTATCGGGCAATGTCCATGCTCGGCTGAAGAGCTACTCCCGTGCAACCCTCTGCTAAGTAATCGTCAAGTCCTGTGACATAGCGGTGCACTCTATCCTCCATGTCTGCCACTAAAGCGGGGACATACCGAGCCAACGAGTCAAACTCTACGCTGTATTCCTGAACCGTCCTCCCGTTCTGCCTCAACATCATAAATCTATCTGCCCGAGCTCTCCTCATCTGCGAGGGCAAGAAGTGTGTAAGAAATGCCTCTGAGAACTCGTCCCAACCAGCTGGAAACGCATGCTCCCCCCGGGACAGTTCCCATGAATCAAACCAGTCGACTGCAGTATCACGCAGCCGATGTGAACCTAATACTACCGACTCTGTCTCTGAGGCCTTGATCACTCTCATGATCCGCTGCAATTGTCGAATAAACTCCTGAGGATCATCCTCAGCTCTCGATCCATAGAACTCTGGTGGACTGCAACTCAAGAAGTCCCGAAGTCTCCAACTATCGGCTCTGGGGTGCACTACCGGTACCACCGGCTCCCGTCTGTCCTCATGCCTTGCTACAATCCTAGCTAATAACAGGGTCATCTCTTTGTAATCCATATCCTCGACTTCTGGTCGTGGAATTGGATGCTCAGATATCCTGGCCTCAGTAGCTACTGCTGCTGCTCTAAACACTGTTGGGGCTGGCGGCGTCGTAGAATTCGCCATCTGTAGCACCACCTCAGGTAAAGACTGGGCCTGTGCCCACGTAACCCTCTGTATTCTACTCGCAACTCCCTCTGCTGCCTTGCCCTTCTGGGCTCTGGTTGCCTTGCGTAGAGGCATAACTAGCACATACGAATACGCCAGAGGGAGTCCAACTTATAACACAGCTCTAAGGCACGATCTCAGAGTGAGAAGAATGGAAACCAATCCTAAATATCCTGCAGCCTCCTGATTATAGGTGTGGTGCACAACACGCCGATAATCAAGACTCTACTAGATACTGCGGTGCAGACACTTTCCGAGGAATAACTGCTCTGATACCACTTTTATCACGACCCGACCTCGGGCCCGCGACTGGTGTCTTACCCCGGGCACCCTAGTGAAACAACATCAGAGAAAATCAGCGGAAATAAAAACTTAAACATGAAACAAGACATAAAATAAGAAACAGGCTAACCAAAACGGTCACCTTCTTGTATATATATATCAAATCGAACAGTTAAATCCTTTACAAACCCTGCCCACAACAGTACTACAGACCTCTAAGAATTTTATAACAACTATGACGGGACAGGGCCCCGCCATACCCCTGAATGTACAAGAACCTACAATCTCAGGGAATCATACCAAAAGATAAGCCTCCGAAGAAACGGATCTTCCCAAAACGCTGTGATCCTATGAGCAAGGATCAACAACCGTGTACCTACACTGCGGCATGAACGCGGCCAAGGAGGTCGATAACAGGTACCAAGTATGTGAAACTGAAAATACTGTAATTAAATCATAATAGTCTATATAAAATAGGAGACATGCATGATAACCAAAATACGATTACCTGATGTATAGCGATCATGTCAAGTCGTGGACTTACGCCCTCAAATTCATCGTGCCCGTGGAACTCCTTCCTCACTGCCGGCAGTCTATGACATAAATCATAATCATGTGACGCGCCCGTGGCATCCTACCTCACTGTCGGCGTACATATACTGATGCATATATATATCTCCGCGTGGAATCCTCCGTCATCTGGCAAACGTAGGTGTAACATATAACCATGTGACACGCCGGTGGCATCCTACATCACCGCGATTACACATATACAATACATATATATATATATATATATATATATATATATATATATATATATATATATATATATATATATATATATATATATAACATGCCCCTAATCCCTCGGTGTAGACATGTCTTCATGGGGAGCTAGCCCATGGAGTAATAATCGTATATACCATGCCCCCGGAATCCCTCATCGGTGTAGACAGGTCTTCATGGGGAGCTAGCTCATAGAGTAATAATAATGGCCACATGCCCCCGGAATCCCTCATCGGTGTAGACATGCCCATGTGAAAATAATAATATATCGGGAGTTTAACCCGCTGCATGGCCGCATGCCCCCGGAATCCCTCATCGGTGTAGAGATGTCCATGTGATAATAACAATGGAAGCATACCCGTGGAATCCTCCGTCACTGCCGGTACGCCCAAGTAAGTTCAAAACAAGTCAGCCGGCCCTCCATCGAGAGACGCGGTGGTATAGAAATACAATACTTGCACAACAAAGGCTATCACAACTAGCATAGGCAAGTTCAACATACTCTTAGACTTTCATTAACATGTAAATTGATTTACCATTTATATAAACTCAAGTACTCCCATTTTATGCCAACAATTCGGGTTTTAACCCTAAAGTACTACATACTTTAATTCTTTCAAAAAGATCTCTTTTTACGTAAAAACAACTCGATACTAATATACGTAGTACCAAACACGTTCATGTTTAAATCAAGTACTTTATACTTTTTAAACCAAGTGGCTTACACTTTTAAAACAACGTCAAGTATACTTTTAAAACCCAAGTAACTAACTCTTTTAAGATCAAGGTACTCCTACCTTTTAAAACCAAGCCACTTATATTTTTCCATCAAGAAAAGTTCGATATTTGAAAACAAGTTACTTATACTTTTAAACTCAAGTTACTTCTCTTTTCCCAAACTCAAGTTACATGACTTTCAAAATACTTTAAGTCTCCTTACTTTAGAATGTCAAGAAATCAATACTTGTTTATAATGATTTTATTAACGCAGCCATGATCTAGAAAATGTAATACAATTTTGTCTTATCTTAGCTTCTATGCAAATGGAAGATTCTACTTGTTTAATATAATTATTTGTCATTACATTTTCCTTTATTAACGCTGCAATGGCTTGTTCGATAGTTATTCCCATTTCCGAAATCAAATAAAACTTTATTCTTTTAAAGACCAAGTACTCATTACTCACGAATGAGGTTTCACCACTTTTTAACACCATTCAGGTCAATTATAAGTCAAGTCTCTTATCTTTTAAAATCAACAAACCATTCTTTTACCTACATAAAGTCGTTATAACCAACTTCCCATAAAGCCATTATAACACTTTATGTTTTAAACCTACCAAATTCGTTTAGCACACGTACGTCTACCGTACTACATAGTTCACAACAATCATGCTAGAAAGGATAGGAAGAGGTTCACATACCTTGCGACGATTATCGACAATTAGCAAAATGCTCCAAAGTACTATAACCTTGCTAGCCTTTTCCACCCTTCAAGTAGAATACGCTACTCGTAGTACTTCAACCTATAATGGCCATAAAACGTCTATTAACTTCTAGATCTCTTCGTAGAATATTCTAAGTACAAGGTTCCTTATTCTACGGAAAATTGGGCAGCACCTCCCCCCTCGCAACCACATAAATACCCTCTTAACAAGGCCGCTACCAAGCCAACAACTCCAAGGGGATTACACGTCTAACCGGACGTGTACAATTCTGCCCCACAATATCACTACATAAGTCTACTGTAAATACAGTCCAATGTAAATACAGTTCAATTCTTTTTAATCATCCTTCCATAAATCTTACTCAATTATAAACTACTACAATATGTAATTTCCAATTACAATAGAAGGACATAGATCATCACCTCGATAAGCCCAAAATTATCCAAGATTTATAAGTCGATCCTGAGCAACGTTTAGCTCATAATCCTTACGCTCCTATCCGCTCCAAGTAACCCTTAGAAGTTTCCTAACCAACTTCTCTTCAAGATCCAACTCCAAAAAGTGAAGAACACCTTAGGCTCAAAACTAGGCAACTCTCGGCCAAGGTGAGTTTCAAAGGCTAGGGGTGTGAAATATTTTCCAACTCTTGGTTTACAATCTTCCTAACACCATAAGGAAGAACACTAAAAAGTTTAAGGATTTTTGGACAACATTTGCTCCTAAAAACAGCCCATGGCCGAGAGCACTATAACAAGGGAGGGAGAATTTTTGCCTTGGAAATAAACTAAGTGTTGGATGAATAAGTCTTGCACTCAAGGGGGGTATTTATAGAGAAATCAATGGCCAAGATTCAAGCATGTGTATGGTGTAGATTGGGGACATGTGTGTGTGGGTTCTACCAACCATATGTCCTCCACAAAATTGAGACATGTGGCTTGCCACATGTCTCTTAAAAACGCCCCACATGGACAAGTGGCTAGCCACTTGTCCCACCATTTCGACCCACATGGCCACCTAAGGGGGTGACACGTGTCGCTCTCCTATTCGTCCAAAATATTTCATCTCCCGAAAAATATCCATAATCTCGAAAAATAAAGTGGGCCCCACAAACCGTATTTTTTTCTCCGTGGGCCCCACGTGACTAAATCCGGAGATAAAATTCCATAATTCTCTAATATTCCAAAGAGTCCGAATACCAAATATGGGAATCCAATTCCCATTAACGAACCTTTTTTCTTCACAAAATCCGGAAACTTTTCCATCGAAAAATCACATCTTTCTTCCTTTCCAATTTTTAATGTCGTATTCTCGTACGTACGTCCTCATATACATACTCTGAAACTACGGGGTGTAACAACACCATTGTGGGAAGTGATAAGCAAATTGAGGAACCTAAACCACACCCAGCTGTTGAGGAATCTGGCGAAATAGTTGGTGTAGAGAAGGAAAAGATTACTGTGATCCAATTCTTCACCTTTTTGGATTATGTGGAAATTCTTTTTCTTGGACCTATTGCAGAAGAAACACCACCAGCTATCACTGTTGATCCCCAAATAGGAAGTCCATACCATCAAGGGCACCCTCTAGAGTTGAGAGATGTAGGGAATTTCACTGATCCCTACATTATAGAGAGCCTAAAATACAAATCTGTCTTGTGTACTTGGGGGATATTCTTCTGTCTGAGGCCCTTGTTTGAAAAAGGTGTGGTAGGAAAAGTGAGACCTGCAACAAACATTGTGCGGATTGTAAGCAGTTCGCAGAAGGATCAGTCGGGCACTAGTAAAGGTTAACTGCGTCCGGCTAAAAGACGTTACAACCAACGCTTGTTGGGAGGCAACCCAATGTTTTTAATTATGTTAGTTTGATTTTTGTCTTTAGTTTGTATTATTTTCTCTTGAACAGTCTCACGGTCTTGGGTTCTTGTTTTGTGTTGTTGGATGACAGGTGGACTGAAAGCTAAATCTGAGGAAAAAGGAGCAAAAATGTTGGAAAAAAAAGAAAAGTCGTCGTCAGCGCCGCGGCGCCCAGAATCGGCGTCGTGGCGCCGAAACTTCAGAGAGTCATATTCCCTGCAAATTCCAGAATTTTTCCTCTCAGACCTCCGTTATGACCGCTGTGTTGTGTTAGTAAGTTGTCCCTATTATTTTTTTATTGAGTCTTGCACACATTGGGGACAATGTGTGATTTAAGTTTGGGAGGAGTTCTTAGTTTATTTATTCTATGTGTTTTTGAGTCTTTTTGCTGTTTTTTTCTATGTTTTATGAGTCTAATTTTTTTTAGTCTAATTTTTTTATTTTTTTTTATTTTTTATGATCAAGCATGATTTAGTTACTTGAAACGCCTAGTGAAGTAAAGTGGAATAATGTAATGGAATTATAAGCAACCATCTGAACACTTAGGATATATGCCAAAAATTCATGAAATCGAACTATTTGGGGTATCTTGCTTGATTTGTGCATTGTTAGTGATTAAACCTATGTGTCTGCTTGATTGCTATTTGAGGCGAAATAGTTAGGATATGCATGTTAGGGAGATGATTCAGGCATTTCTTTGTTAGCCCTTTCTTACCATTATTTGCCTATCCCTGACATTACAATTGAATCCCTAGTCAGCCCCTTTGAGCCAAAAATAAGATTTTTTCTTTGACACCGTAAAATTCCATATTTGTGTCATAAGTGGAAAAATTGAGTTGTTTGGAATATAAAGTGTTGAAAAAGAGATAAAAGAGAGTGAGCAATTTTGATGCACCCCAATGAAAAAGTAATAATAAATAGGCAAAAGTCTAAGTTTGGGGGTGTTTACTATTCATCGGACACCTCCTTCTCTCTAAACAAAAGAGGGGAAAGATAGGTATGAGGTTAAAAAGATAATCAAAAGAAAAGGGAAGAATTTAAAGCAAAAGAGCTTATGGTACGTAAATTGAGCCTAAATTCCTATTTTTACCTACCCCTGCCTAAGCCTACATTACAACCCTGAAAAGCCCTGAAGATCTCTAATATGTGTGTCCATGATTAGTGGAGAATAACACGTAAACATGCCATAGGATTTTGAAATTAACATGCATAGTTAGGCATTCTTACTTCCATTGAGCATGATTAAATTGAATTTGCGATATATCTGACTTGAGTGTTTAGAATGCTAAAAATCCATGCTATATGTTTCTACATATTATCTTACTAACCTTCATGCTTTTTTAAGTGACAATTGTGCAGCAAAATGATCAGTGCCTTTGAGTCATTTTATTTTCCTTTCTTTCGTGTCTTTGTTTATATTTTTTTGATCTTTGCTCGAGGGCGAGCAAAGGTTAAGTTTGGGGTATTTGATCGGTGTATTTTATATACACCTTTTGAGTCATTTTTAGTTAGCATTTTACTCATTTTGTTGATGTTTAGTATAGTATTAGGGTCGTCTTTCTTTCTTTTGTGTCACAGCGGTCAGAAATGGAGAAATGACGAAAAGGAGATGAAATGAGCATAAATGAGATAGAATTGCACACTAAAAGGGCCAAGAAATGAAGCCTAAGAAGGTCCGGGAAATATAGAAGAAATCAGACGAAGACCGGACGAACAAAGGACGAAGAAACGAAAAATCCGGAAGAATGTCGTCACCGGCGCGCTTGGCAGCAGGCCATGGCGACCATCAAGTCGTCCGAAAGCTCTCGATTTTCAGCGCCGTGGCGCCGATCAGCGAACCACGGCGCCGACGCGGGAATTCTGAGTTTTGGGCGGGTGACGTTCTGGGTCCAAAAGAGATAACTTTTCCTACCTGCATAATCCTTAACCCTTTACCTAAAAGGATTCCATAACCTTTCCTACCTACATAATCCTTAACCCTTTACCTAAAGGATTCTTGGGCTATAAATAGTCTCTACATCATTAGAAGAATTCATCAAATTCCCATTCTATTCTCCATCACCCATTCCATTCTCCATCCACCATTCAATTCATCATTGTAAATAGTCCACAACACAAGAGAAGGAGGCTAAGGCTTGGAGACTTGTTCTTGAGTATTTTTCTTTTCTTTCTTTTTGCTTTATTTATTTCAGTTCATGTATGGAGATTGTATTAGTTTTTAGCGTGACTATGGCTAGGAGCTAATTACTTTGTTAGGGATTTCCTTGTGATTCTCTTGAAACTTTTATTCATGAATTAATACATTAGTTGATTTCTTCTTCACTTGCTTAAGATTTATTCAATAATTGCTTTGATTGCTTGATAATTAATTGATCGCTAGTTATCATCACTTATATGAGTTCTAATCGAAATCCGAAAGGGGAGATTGTGAATATGCTATAGTTGAATAAACATAGGTTTAATCGTGGACGAAAGTACCCCGATACTTGTGTAGCTTAATAGGTTATTGCTCTTAATCCTCCTTTGTAGTCAATCTTGTCATCGAAAGATAGAAGGGTTCTCCATTGGGGTTGAGTGTTTATATTACCTTAACAGGAGTATAAAACGGTCTAGTTAACCTGCTATCTTAACGTAGAAGAAGAAGTTAGTCTAATTGTATTAAGGATTGAATAGAGTGGATAGTTGATGATCTTGGAGGCCCTAATTCTGCATCATAACTGATTTAAATCAAAGTATTTTCATAATTAGTTTATTTCATGCATTATTAGTTTAGAATTCCAACCCAATTAACGTTAACCAAATAGAAACTAAAGCATAGATAATCGGTACTTGAAAACCGATCCCTGAGGACGATATTCGGTCTTACCTAGACTATATTACTTGTCACGATACGTGCACTTGCGTTAAGCGTGTGTATAAATCGCACAACAAGTTTTTGGCGTCGTTGCCGGAGATTGACGTACTTTCAATATCGATTTATCTATTCTTATTTCTAATTTGGTTGCTCCAAGAACAAGTTTCTAACTTGTTCTGCGAGCATCTTTTTATCACCTTTTGTTGTTTTCTTATTTTGAAGGTTAAAATTCGGGAAAAATAAATGAAAAAAAATAAATTAAAAATCAGGACACATGGACTACTACTTCTATCAGGGGCATCAAATTCATCAACAGCAGCCTAACCCACATGTTCTAGAGGAAGATCTAGATGAGTTGCAGGCAGGCATACTCAGGCTCACCAAGTGGCAGTCTCATTTCATGGATGAGACAAAAGTGTCCCTCAGAAATTTGGAGACACAAATAGGGAAACTAATGGATAGGATGAGCAATACACTTCAAGAAAGTCTGCCTAGCGACACCATTGTGGGAAGTGATAAGCAAATTGAGGAACCTAAACCACACCCAGCTGTTGAGGAATCTGGCGAGATAGTTGGTGTAGAGAAGGAAAAGATTACTGTGATCCAATTCTTCACTTTTTTGGATTATGTGGAAATTCTTTTTCTTGGACCTATTGCAGAAGAAACACCACCAGCTATCACTGTTGATCCCCAAATAGGAAGTCCATACCATCAAGGGCACCCCCTAGAGTTGAGAGATGTAGGGAATTTCACTGATCCCTACATTATAGAGAGCCTAAAAGACAAGTCTGTCTTGTGTACTTGGGGGATAATCTTCTTTCTGAAGCCCTTGTTTCAAAAAAGTGTGGTAGAAAAAGTGAGACATGCAACAAACATTGTGCGGATTGTAAGCAGTTCGCAGAAGGATCAGTCGGGCACTAGTAAAGGTTAACTGCGTCCGGCTAAAAGACGTTACAGCCAACGCTTGTTGGGAGGCAACCCAATGTTTTTAATTATGTTAGTTTGATTTTTGTCTTTAGTTTGTTTTATTTTCTCTTGAACAGTGTCACGGTCTTGGATTCTTGTTTTGTGTTGTTGGATGACAGGTGGACTCAAAACTAAATCTGAGGAAAAAGGAGCAAAAATGCTGAAAAAAAGGAAAAGTCGTCGTCAGCGCCGCGGCGCCCAGAATCAGCGTCGTGGCGCCGGAACTTCAGAGAGCCATATTCCGTGCAAATTCCAGAATTTTTCCTCCCAGACCTCCGTTATGACCGTTGTGTTGTGTCAGTAAGTTGTCCCTATTTTTTTTTTGAGTCTTGCACACATTGGGGACAATGTGTGATTTAAGTTTGGGAGGAGTTCTTAGTTTATTCTATGTGTTTTTGAGTCTTTTTGCTTTTTTTTTCTATGTTTTATGAGTCTAATTTTTTTTAGTCTAATTTTTTTATTTTTTATTTTTTTATTTTTTTATTTTTTTATTTTTTTATTTTTTTATTTTTTTATTTTTTTATTTTTTTATTTTTTATGATCAAGCATGCTTTAGTTACTTGAAACGCCTAGTGAAGTAAAGTGGAATAATGTAATGGAATTAGAAGCAACCATCTGAACACTTAGGATATATATGCCAAAAATTCATGAAATCGAACTATTTGGGGTATCTTGCTTGATTTGTGCATTGTTAGTGATTAAACCTATGTGTCTGCTTGCTTGCTATTTGAGGCGAAATAGTTAGGATATGCATGTTAGGGAGATGATTCAGACATTTCTTTGTTAGCCCTTTTTTACCATTATTTGCCTATCCCTGACATTACAATTGAATCTCTAGTCAGCCCCTTTGAGCCAAAAATAAGATCTTTTCTTTGACACCGTAAAATTCCATATTTGTGCCATAAGTGGAAAAATTGAGTTGTTTGGAATATAAAGTGTTGAAAAAGAGACAAAAGAGAGCGAACAATTTTGATGCACCCCAATGAAAAAGTAATAATAAATAGGCAAAAGTCTAAGTTTGGGGGTGTTTACTATTCATCAGACACCTCATTCTCTCAAAACAAAAGAGGGGAAAGATAGGTATGAGGTTAAAAAGAGAATCAAAAGAAAAGGGAAGAATTTAAAGCAAAAGAGCTTATGGTACGTAAATTGAGTCTAAATGCCTATTTTTACCTACCTCTGCCTAAGCCTACATTACAACCATGAAAAGCCCTGAAGATCTCTAATATGTGTATTCATGATTAGTGGAGAATAACACGTAAACATGCCATAGGATTTTGAAATTAACATGCATAGTTAGGTATTCTTACTTCCATTGAGCATGATTAAATTGAATTTGCAAAATATCTGACTTGAGTGTTTAGAATGCTAAAAATCCATGTTATATGTTCCTACATATTATCTTACTAACCTTCATGCTTTTTTAAGTGATAATTGTGCAGCAAAATTATCAGTGTCTTTGAGTCATTTTATTTTCCTTTCTTTCGTGTCTTTGTTTATATTTTTTTGATCTTTGCTCGAGGGCGTGCAAAGGTTAAGTTTGGGGGTATTTGATCGATGTATTTTATATACACCTTTTGAGTCATTTTTAGTTAGTATTTTACTCATTTTGTTGATGTTTAGTATAGTATTAGGGTCGTCTTTCTTTCTTTTGTGTCACAGCGGTCAGAAATGGAGAAATGGCGAAAAAGAGATGAAATGAGCATAAATGAGATAGAATTGCACACTAAAAGGGCCAAGAAATGAAGCCTAATAATGTCCGGGAAATATAGAAGAAATCAGACGAAGACCGGACGAACAAAGGACGAAGAAACGAAAAATCCGGAAGAATGTCGTCACCGGCGCCGCGGCTCCGACCACTGAAGTCGTCCGAAAGCTCTCTGATTTTCAGGCGCCGTGGCGCCCGACTGCAGGGCCACGGCACCGACGCGGGAATTCTGAATTTTGGGCCAAATTTGACACGTTTTCAGAGTCCAAAAGGGATAACTTTTCCTACCTGCATAATCCTTAACCCTTTACCTAAAAGGATTCCATAACCTTTACTACCTACATAATCCTTAACCCTTTACCTAAAGGATTCTTGGGCTATAAATAGTCTCTACATCATTAGAAGAATTCATCCAATTCCCATTCCATTCTCCATCACCCATTCCATTCTCCATCCACCATTCAATTCATCATTGTAAATAGTCCACAACACAAGAGAAGGAGGCTAAGGCTTGGAGACTTGTTCTTGAGTATTTTTCTTTTCTTTCTTTTTGCTTTATTTATTTCAGTTCATGTATGGAGATTGTATTAGTTCTTAGCGTGACTATGACTAGGAGCTAATTACTTTGTTAGGGATTTCATTGTGATTATCTTGAAACTCTTATTCATGAATTAATACATTAGTTGATTTTGTCTTCACTTGCTTAAGATTTATTCAATAATTGCTTTGATTGCTTGATAATTAATTAATCACTAGTTATCATCACTTATATGAGTTCTAATCGAAATCCGAAAGGGGATATTGTGAATATGCAATAGTTGAATAAACATAGGTTTAATCGTGGACGAAAGTACCCCGATACTTGTGTAGCTTAATAGGTTATTGCTCTTAATCCTCCTTTGTAGTCAATCTTGTCATCGAAAGATAGAAGGGTTCTCCATTGGGGTTGAGTGTTTATATTACCTTAACAGGAGTATAAAAAGGTCTAGTTAACCTGATATCTTAACGTAGAAGAAGAAGTTAGTCTAATTGTATTAAGGATTGAATAGAGTGGATAGTTGATGATCTTGGAGGCCCTAATTCTGCATCATAACTGATTTAAATCAAAGTATTTTCGTAATTAGTTTATTCCATGCATTATTAGTTTAGAATTTCAACCCAATTAACGTTAACCAAATAGAAACTAAAGCATAGATAATCGGTACTTGAAAACCGGTCCCTGAGGACGATATTCGGTCTTACCTAGACTATATTACTTGTCAAGATACATGCACTTGCGTTAAGCGTGTGTATAAATCGCACAACAAGTTTTTGGCGCCGTTGCCGGGGATTGACGTACTTTCAATATCGATTTATCTATTCTTATTTCTAATTTGGTTGCTCCAAGAACAAGTTTCTAACTTGTTCTGCGAGCATCTTTTTATCACCTTTTGTTGTTTTCTTATTTTGAAGGTTAAAATTTGGGGGGGGAAAATGGAAAAAAAAATTAAAAATCAGGACACATGGACTACTACTTCTATCAGGGGCAGCAAATTCATCAACATCAGCCTAACCCACATGTTCTAGAGGAAGATCTATATGAGTTGCAGGCAGACATACTCAGGCTCACCAAGTGCCAGTCTCAGTTCATGGATGAGACAAAAGTGTCCCTCAGAAATTTGGAGACACAAATAGGGAAACTAATGGATAGGATGAGCAATACACTTCAAGAAAGTCTGCCTAGAGACACCATTGTGGGAAGTGATAAGCAAATTGAGGAACCTAAACCACACCCAGCTGTTGAGGAATCTGGCGAGATAGTTGGTGTAGAGAAGGAAAAGATTACTGTGATCCAATTCTTCACCTTTTTGGATTATGTGGAAATTCTTTTTCTTGGACCTATTGCAGAAGAAACACCACCAGCTATCACTGTTGATCCCCAAATAGGAAGTCCATACCATCAAGGGCACCCCCTAGAGTTGAGAGATGTAGGAAATTTCACTGATCCATACATTATAGAGAGCCTAAAAGACAAGTCTGTCTTGTGTACTTGGGGGATAATCTTCTTTCTGAGGCCCTTGTTTGAAAAAGGTGTTGTAGGAAAAGTGAGACCTGCAAAAAACATTGTGCGGATTGTAAGCAGTTCGCAGAAGGATCAGTCGGGCACTAGTAAAGGTTAACTGCGTCCGGCTAAAAGACGTTACAGACAACGCTTGTTGGTAGGCAACCCAATGTTTTTAATTATGTTAGTTTGATTTTTGTCTTTAGTTTGTTTTATTATCTCTTGAACAGTGTCACGGTCTTGGGTTCTTGTTTTGTGTTGTTGGATGACAGGTGGACTGAAAGCTAAATCTGAGGAAAAATGAGCAAAAATGCTGGAAAAAAGGAAAAGTCGTCGTCAGCGCCGCGGCGCCCAGAATCAGCGTCGTGGCGTCGGAACTTCAGAGAGCCATATTCCGTGCAAATTCCAGAATTTTTCCTCTCAGACCTCCGTTATGACCGCTGTGTTGTGTCAGTAAGTTGTCCCTATTATTTATTTTTTTGAGTGTTGCACACATTGCGGGCAATGTGTGATTTAAGTTTGGGGGGAGTTCTTAGTTTATTCTATGTGTTTTTGAGTCTTTTTGCTGTTTTTTTCTATGTTTTATGAGTCTAATTTTTTTTTTTTTTTTTTTTTTTTTTTTTTTTTTTTATGATCAAGCATGCTTTAGTTAATTGAAACGCCTAGTGAAGTAAAGTGGAATAATGTAATGGAATTAGAAGCAACCACCTGAACACTTAGGATAGATATGCCAAAAATTCATGAAATCGAACTATTTGGGGTATCTTGCTTGATTTATGCATTGTTAGTGATTAAACTTATGTGTCTGCTTGCTTGTTATTTGAGGCGAAATAGTTAGGATATGCATGTTAGGGAGATGATTCTGGCATTTCTTTGTTAGCCCTTTCTTACCATTCTTTGCCTATTCCTGACATTACTATTGAATCCCTAGTCAGCCCCTTTGAGCCAAAAATAAGATCTTTTCTATGACACCCTAAAATTCCATATTTGTGCCATAAGTGGAAAAATTGAGTTGTTTGGAATAAAAAGTGTTGAAAAAGAGACAAAAGAGAGTGAACAATTTTGATGCACCCCAATGAAAAAGTAATAATAAATAGGCAAAAGCCTAAGTTTGGGGGTGTTTACTATTAATCAGACACCCCATTCTCTCAAAACAAAAGTGGGGAAAGATAGGTATGAGGTTAAAAAGAGAATCAAAAGAAAAGGGAAGAATTTAAAGCAAAAGAGCTTATGGTACGTAAATTGAGCCTAAATGCCTATTTTTACCTACCCCTGCCTAATCCTACATTACAACCCTGAAAAGCCCTGAAGATCTCTAATATGTGTATTCATGATTAGTGGAGAATAACAAGTAAACAGGCCATAGAATTTTGAAATTAACCTGCATAGTTAGGTATTCTTACTTCCATTGAGCATGATTAAATTGAATTTGCGAAATATCTGACTTGAGTGTTTAGAATGCTAAAAATACATGCTATATGTTCCTACATATTATCTTACTAACCTTCATGCTTTTCTAAGTGACAATTGTGCAGCAAAATGATCAGTGTCTTTGAGTCATTTTATTTTCCTTTCTTTCGTGTCTTTGTTTATATTTTTTTGATCTTTGCTCGAGGGCGAGCAAAGGTTAAGTTTGGGGGTATTTGATCGGTGTATTTTATATACACCTTTTGAGTAATTTTTAGTTAGTATTTTACTCATTTTGTTGATGTTTAGTATAGTATTAGGGCCGTCTTTCTTTCTTTTGTGTCACAGCGGTCAGAAATGGAGAAATGATGAAAAGGAGATGAAATGAGCATAAATGAGATGAAATTACACACTAAAAGGGCCAAGAAATGAAGCCTAAGAAGGTCCGGGAAATATAGAAGAAATCAGACGAAGACCAGACGAACAAAGGACGAAGAAACGAAAAATCCGGAAGAATGCGTCGCACACGCGCACGCGGCGCGCGGCTGGACCATTGAAGTCGTCCGAAAGCTCTCTGATTTTCAGGCGCCGTGGCTCCCGACTGCAGGGACACGACGCCGACGCGGGAATTCTGAGTTTTGGGCCGAATTTGACACGTTTTCAGGGTCCAAAAGGGATAACTTTTCCTACCTGCATAATCCTTAATCCTTTACCTAAAAGGATTCCATAACCTTTCCTACCTACATAATCCTTAACCCTTTAACTAAAGGATTCTTGGGCTATAAATAGTCTCTACATCATTAAAAGAATTCATCCAATTCCCATTCCATTCTCCATCACCCATTCCATTCTCCATCCACCATTCAATTCATCATTGTAAATAGTCCACAACACAAGAGAATGAGGCTAAGGCTTGGAGACTTGTTCTTGAGTATTTTTCTTTTCTTTCTTTTTGCTTTATTTATTTCAGTTCATGTATGGAGATTGTATTAGTTCTTAACGTGACTATGGCTAGGAGCTAATTACTTTGTTAGGGATCCTTGTGATTCTCTTGAAACTCTTATTCATGAATTAATACATTAGTTGATTTCTTCTTCACTTGCTTAAGATTTATTCAATAATTGCTTTGATTGCTTGATAATTAATTGATCACTAGTTATCATCACTTATATGAGTTCTAATTCTGCATCATAACTGATTTAAATCAAAGTATTTTCATAATTAGTTTATTTCCTGCATTATTAGTTTAGAATTCCAACCCAATTAACGTTAACCAAATAGAAAGTAAAGCATAGATAATCGGTACTTGAAAACCGGTCCTTGAGGACGATATTCGGTCTTACCTAGATTATATTACTTGTCACGATACGTGCACTTGCGTTAAGCGTGTGTATAAATCGCACAACACATCTCTGCCCATTTATGTCACGACCCGAGCCGGGCGATCGTGCCCTACAGGCACCCTTGCAGTATACATCGAGAGATAATCAGAACATACATGAAACTTATAAAATAAAACAACGAGAATTTAAACAACGAGTTAGCGATAAGGCTACCTCGCAGTCACATACATATACATATACATAAACAACAACAGTTATATCCCTTTTTTTTTTACAAACCGACCCACAACATGTGACTACAGACCTCTAAGAATTACAATTGTGGTGGGACAGGGCCCCGCATACCCCTGAATGTACATAAATATACAACATCATGGAAACCGTACCAAAAAGATAAGCCTCCGGAGTGAGTGGAGCTTCTTCCCAAAAACTGAACAGAGATCCTAAGAGCAAGGATCACCAACCTGTGTACCTAACACCTGCGGGCATGAACGCAGCCTCAGAAGAAATTGATCTAACAGTGCAGAGTATGGAAATAAGGTGCAACAACCAAATCATAATTGTATAAAAGAATGTCATTTTAACTTCTGAAATCAATCGTATATTAACCGTTCCTTTCCTTCTTTCATTAAGAATTAACATCAAATTCTTACATACATACTTAAGAATTTAATCAAGTTTTTTTTCCACATACTTACATATCTTACATATCTTACATAACATAATTCGGCCCTTCATGGAGGGACTTCTTATTTGGAAGCTAACTTTGATTATTCATACATGATAACGTAATCCGGCCCATTTGCGGGACACGGTGTACTGATGAATCATGTGGCATAATCCGGCCCGCCTATGGAGCTCGGTGTACTGTGGAATCATGTAGCATAATCCGGCCCGCCTGTGGAGCTCGGTGTACTGTGGAATCATGTAGCATAATCCGGCCCGCCTGTGGAGCTCGGTGTAAGATGACGTAACCCGGCCTATGTGTAGGCTCGGGGTAATATGGCGTAATCCGGCCTATGTATAGGCTCGGTGTATCTCATAACGTAATCCGGCCTATTTGTAGGCTCGGTGTATTTCATAACGTAATCCGGCCCATTTGTAGGCTCGGTGTGATTTTCCTTACATAACATTTTAAATCGTATTATTACTTCTTCTTAAGTCGTTATAACAACTTCCCGTAAAGCTATTATAACAACCTTTCATTTTAGAGAACTTAAGGCACTTTATTCTTGCAACATTAGGGAAACTAAACCCAAAAATACTACGTACATACATACTTAAAAGAATCATAAAACTTCTTTCTTTTTAAAACTCAAGTCACATACTCTTTTGAAAACCATCTTCTTAACTTTTGATATAAATTAAGAAGCCATACTTTTTAAAGTTTAGTCATTTCCACTCATAATATCAAGGCTTATAGTATTAACACCTCGTAGCATACATTCTTTAAAATCATGTCGCTTATACTTAAAAGAAATATAAGGTTCCATACACTTCCAAAACCAAATAACTTATTCTCTTAAAATCATATAACTTCCACTTTTAAAATCAAACCCATTTTCACATATAAATTCAACTCATTTTCGAACATAAAATCCACTTACTTACTTTAAATAAATCAAGACACATCGCTTTAAATCAAATCTCATAATTTCCTAACCATTCTTACTAACATCTCCCATAAGACTTAGTAAGGACTTAGGACAATTTAACATACTTTTAACTTAGAGTCAACAATGTGAATACTCCTTAACTTCTAAGAGTAGAAGAAATCATGAAATACTATCACATGGATATTTCATACGTAGGATCATGCCAAAGAAAGAAGAGGTTCACATACTCATGCGACTAGCGACAAGTTGCAAAATGCTCCAAAGTACTATAACCTTGCTAGCCTTTTCCACCCTTCAAGTAGAATACACTACTCGTAGTACTTCAACCTATAATAGTCATAACACGTCCATTAACCTCTAGCTTCAATCGTAGAATATTCTAAGTGTAAAGTCTCCAAATTCTACGGAAAATCGGACAACACTTCCTTTGTTTCTACTTACTTTGCCACCTTTTTCAAGGCCGAATTCAATAACCAAACACGCCACATTTAAGGACCAATCAATGCAATTAACAATAGGGGATTACACGCCTACTAGACGTGTAAAATTCCTCCCCACAAAAGATATCAAACTAATACAAACTACTAGTCCAATTTCGGCTATATTGAGTACAATAACACCAATTCTTATCCAATTTCCATTTCAATCCAAGTTGTTAACATAACATGATATCAAGTCGCAATCGATTATAACCACTATAATCTTCAAGTAAGTAACATGCGACGATTCTAATAAACGACCAAATTGTAATCCAACTTCACAAGGCTTAAATGACATTTCGGATTTAAGGCTACAATCAATCCATAATACTTATAAAACTTCAACACATAAACTTCATGCTAGCGACATGTAAAGCTAACAACAATATATATAATCTTGTAACACTTTTAAGGGACAAGATTATTACCTCAACGAATCCTAATCCAACTCCAAATCCGAAGTCGCTCCTTAGAAACTTAGAGCCTCTCCAAGACACTTCAATCCGCTACTTGAGACCCTTAGAACAATACCAACAACTTTCCTTCAAACTTCCAAACAAAACCTAGAAAAGCGACTAGGTTTTCACCTTGCGACCAATACGAAAACTATCTTTTTCCGGGATTTTTCTATTGAGATACACTTACAATACACTCATGAACCTTGGTTTAAAGTCTTGTGGCTAATGGATCAAACTACAAATTTTTCTTGTGGAGGGGAGCTCAGGCAGAGCATTCATGGCTAAGCTCAAAGTTTCTTGAAACTTTCTCTAAGTGTTGGACTTTGTCTTGCTACTAGTAGTATTATATAGCACAATTGAGGGTCAAGAAGTGCCCAATTGTGAGGCTTGGATGAGTTCCAATTAAATATCAAGACTTGTGGACCCTTTGACTAAGTCAATTTTGTCAAGCTATTCAAGTTGCAAGACTTGTCTTCCTAACAAGGGTCAAATGACCCTTGTGCCCATGCTACATTTCGTCCAAGACAAACATAAGGGGGGTGACACGTGTCGCCCTCCCATTCGTCACAATATTCGTTTTCCGACAATTTTCATAATTCCGATAAATTTTTACAAGTCTCAAATCGTAACACTTGTGAGTTCTTACGTACGATCTTAAAACATGTCTTGTAAATACGGGGTGTAACATTCTTCCCCCCTTAGAAACATTCGTCCCCGAATGTTCTTTCGGAGTCAAACTTATGATTTATTGGCATAGTCTCATAAAACTGCACTTAGTAAAACCTAATTATGCCACATATGGCCCTAATACACCGCACTTGCATATTTATTCATCACAAACCAAATGAGGAAACAATCCAAAGTGTGCACCATCAGTATCTACTCACATTCATGGCCTAAAAGGATTATCTTTTCGTACTTCCAACTTACTTCTAGCATACATACATAATCTCAATATTATCCGTTCTTGATACTTAAACATACAACAACCTTATCATGTATACAAATCTCTAAAGGGTCGAAGATATACCTGAAATCATATAGGCGGTTCAAAGGACCGCTAAAACTGGGAACTTCCACCACGACCTCTGCGCGGCTGCCGTGTATGAACATCTGCCTAGCTCGAAGGCGAAGAACATGGCCCGGCCGGTGGCGTGCTATCCTCCCGTAACTTTCCTACTAGGACAATCTCAACATATGGCCCGGCGGCCATAGGTAAACAGCACCCGATGGCACGCGACATTCCCGTGGTGATGTCGGCACTGTGGACACGAGGAAGAGTGGCCCCCATCGCTTAGAACCCGTGCGCATCTGAATCCGAAGCTCTGGAGCTCGGCCGCTCTGAATTACCGGTGATCCAACCTCCCGCGAAATCGGGAAGGAGCACTCTGTCTTGGTGAAATGTAGACCTAGCACTGCTTGAGGCTCTCGCCTCGAAAATCACCACGAACCTCTGCCGTCCCGGCCTCTTGGCTGGCCTTGGTCTGGTCGGTCCTCTCTTTCCTCATCCTCAATCCCTGTGCATATGTCTGCATCTCGGCAATATCCATACAGTGAAGAGCCACCCCAAGCATCACGATAATCATATGACGGTCTAGCCCGTCACATAACGATGAACTCTATCCGCCGTATCGCTAAAATAGTGTGCGCGTACGGCCAAGGAGTCAAACTCAGTGTACTCCCGATAGTCCTCCCATTCGCCTCAAGGTCAGAATCTATCTACGGGCTCTCCTCATTTCGGGAGGCAAAAAGTGATCCATAAAGGCCTCTGTGAACTCCTCAAACAATTGGAAGAGCACCCACACCCTGAGCAGTTCCCATGACTCAAACGATTCAACGCAATATCGCGTAACGGTAAGAGGCTAGCATATGAACTCTGTCTCGAAGCCCTAAGAACTGCATAGTCCGTTGTAGCCTGAATGAACTCCTGCGGATCCTCCTCGGACCTCGAACCATAAAACTTCGGGCGGATGACAACCCGAAAATCCCGAATCCGCAAATCGGCTCTGGGTTAGCCGCACTGCTCATCGTTTGCCACTGCTACTATACTGGTCAATAACCGGATCTGCTCCCCATAATCTCTAAACTCGGACTTGGGCTGGGCGGAGGCTCGTGCGGAACCTCTGGAGGTCCGCCGCTCGGCTCTCTATCTGCGGCGTGGTTGAACTCGCCGACCGCCTCTACCTCGGGCATAGTGCGTGCACGAATCCTAGTAACCTCTGCGCTGCATGGCGGCTCCTGCCGCTGCATTGCCCTTCGGGCCACTGCCGCCTTCCGTGGAGCATAGGCGATTCATATACATAAGAATACTTGAGACGGATCAACCTATTAATACGGCTATCTTTGCGATCTCGAGTGAGAAGAATGGAAACCAATCCTAAATGTCCTGCGACCTCGCGGTTATAGATGTGGTGCACAACACACCGATAATTAAGACTCTACTAGACACGTGCGTAGACACTTTTCGAGGACTAAGCGCTCACGATACCACTTTTGTCACGACCCGAGCCGGGCGCGATCGTGCCCTACACAGGTACCACTTACAGGTATACATCAGAGATAATCAGCGGAACATACATGAAACTTATAAAATAAAACAACGAGAATTTAAACAATAGGTTAGCCGATAAGGCTACCTCCCTGGTCACATATACATATACATATACATAAACAACAGCAGTTAAATCCCTTTTTTTTTTACAAACCGACCCACAACATGTGACTACAGACCTCTAAGAATTACAACTGTGGCGGGACAGGGCCCCGCCATACCCCTGAATGTACATAAATCTACAACATCAGGGAAACCGTACCAAAAAGATAAGCCTACGGAGTGAGTGGAGCTTCTTCCCAAAAACTGAACAGAGATCCTAAGAGCAAGGATCACCAACCTGTGTACCTAACACCTGCGGGCATGAACGCATCCCGAAGAATCGATCAACAGTGTATCGGTATGGAAACGAAATAAGGTGCAACAACCAAATCATAACTGTATAAAAGAATGTCATTTTAACTTCTGAAATCAATCGTATATTAACCGTTCCTTTCCTTCTTTCAATAAGAATTAACATCAAATTCTTACATACATACTTAAGAATTTAATCAAGTTTTTTTCCACATACTTACATATCTTACATATCTTACATATCTTACATAACATAATTCGGCCCTTCATGGAGGGACTTCTTATTTGGAAGCTAACTTTGATTATTCATACGTGATAACGTAATCCGGCCCATTTGCGGGACACGGTGTCTTGATGAATCATGTGGCATAATCCGCCCGCTGTGGAGCTCGGTGTCTTTGTGGAATCATGTAGCATAATCCGGCCCGCCTGTGGAGCTCGGTGTACTGTGGAATCATGTAGCATAATCCGGCCCGCCTGTGGAGCTCGGTGTAAGATGACGTAACCCGGCCTATGTGTAGGCTCAGGGTAATATGGCGTAATCCGGCCTATGTATAGGCTCGGTGTATCTCATAACGTAATCCGGCCTATTTGTAGGCTCGGTGTATTTCATAACGTAATCCGGCCCATTTGTAGGCTCGGTGTGATTTTCCTTACATAACATTTTAAATCGTATTATTACTTCTTCTTAAGTCGTTAAAACAACTTCCCGTAAAGCTATTATAACAACATTTCATTTTAGAGAACTTAAGGCACTTTATTCTTGCAACATTAGGGAAACTAAACCCAAAAATACTACGTACATACATACTTAAAAGAATCATAAAACTTCTTTCTTTTTAAAACTCAAGTCACATACTCTTTTGGAAACCATCTTCTTAACTTTTGATATAAATTAAGAAGCCATACTTTTTAAAGTTTAGTCATTTCCACTCATAATATCAAGGCTTATAGTATTAACACCTCGTAGCATACATTCTTTAAAATCATGTCGCTTATACTTAAAAGAAATATAAGGTTCCATACACTTCTAAAACCAAATAACTTATTCTCTTAAAATCATATAACTTCCACTTTTAAAATCAAACCCATTTTCACATATAAATTCAACTCATTTTCGAACATAAAATCCACTTACTTACTTTAAATAAATCAAGACACATCGCTTTAAATCAAATCTCATAATTTCCTAACCATTCTTACCAACATCTCCCATAAGACTTAGTAAGGACTTAGGACAATGTAACATACTTTTAACTTAGAGTCAACAATGTGAATACTCCTTAACTTCTAAGAGTAGAAGGAATCATGAAATACTATCACATGGATATTTCATACGTAGGATCATGCCAAAGAAAGAAGAGGTTCACATACCTTGCGACGACTAGCGACAAGTTGCAAAATGCTCCAAAGTACTATAACCTTGCTAGCCTTTTCCACCCTTCAAGTAGAATACACTACTCGTAGTACTTCAACCTATAATAGTCATAACACGTCCATTAACCTCTAGCTTCAATCGTAGAATATTCTAAGTGTAAAGTATCCAAATTCTACGGAAAATCCGACAGCACTTCCTTTGTTTCTACTTACTTTGCCACCTTTTTCAAGGCCGAATTCAATAACCAAACACGCCACATTTAAGGCCCAATCAATGCAATTAACAATAGGGGATTACACGCCTACTAGACGTGTAAAATTCCTCCCCACAAAAGATATCAAACTAATACAAACTACTAGTCCAATTCGGCCATATTGAGTACAATAACACCAATTCTTATCCAATTTCCATTTCAATCCAAGTTGTTAACATAACATGATATCAAGTCGCAATCGATTATAACCACTATAATCTTCAAGTAAGTAACATGCGACGATTCTAATAAACGACCAAATTGTAATCCAACTTCACAAGGCTTAAATGACATTTCGGATTTAAGGCTACAATCAATCCATAATACTTATAAAACTTCAACACATAAACTTCATGCTAGCAACATGTAAAGCTAACAACAATATATATAATCTTGTAACACTTTTAAGGGACAAGATTATTACCTCAACGAATCCTAATCCAACTCCAAATCCGAAGTCGCTCCTTAGCAACTTAGAGCCTCTCCAAGACACTTCAATCCGCTACTTGAGACCCTTAGAACAATACCAACAACTTTCCTTCAAACTTCCAAACAAAACCTAGAAAAGCGACTAGGTTTTCACCTTGCGACCAATACGAAAACTATCTTTTTCCGAGATTTTTCTATTGAGATACACTTACAATACACTCATGAACCTTGGTTTAAAGTCTTGTGGCTAATGGATCAAACTACAAATTTTTCTTGTGGAGGGGAGCTCAAACCCGAGAGCATTCATGGCTAAGCTCAAAGTTTCTTGAAACTTTCTCTAAGTGTTGGACTTTGTCTTGCTACTAGTAGTATTATATAGCACAATTGAGGGTCAAGATGTGCCCAAATGTGAGGCTTGGATGAGTTCCAATTAAATATCAAGACTTGTGGACCCTTTGACTAAGTCAATATTGTCAAGCTCTTCAAGTTGCAAGACTTGTCTTCCTAACAAGGGTCAAATGACCCTTGTGCCCATGCTACATTTCATCCAAGACAAACATAAGGGGGGTGACACGTGTCGCCCTCCCATTCGTCACAATATTCGTTTTCCGACAATTTTCATAATTCCGATAAATTTTTACAAGTCTGAAATCTTAACACTTGTGAGTTCTTACGTACGATCTTAAAACATGTCTTGTAAATACGGGGTGTAACATTCTTCCCCCCTTAGAAACATTCGTCCCCGAATGTTCTTTCGGAGTCAAACTTATGATTTCTTGGCATAGTCTCATAAAACTGCACTTAGTAAAACCTAATTATGCCACATATGGCCCTAATACACCGCACTTGCATATTTATTCATCACAAACCAAATGAGGAAACAATCCAAAGTGTGCACCATCACTATCTACTCACATTCATGGCCTAAAAGGATTATCTTTTCGTACTTCCAACTTACTTCTAGCATACATACATAATCTCAATATTATCCGTTCTTGATACTTAAACATACAACAACCTTATCATGCATACAAATCTCTAAAGGGTCGAAGATATACCTGAAATCATATAGGCGGTTCAAAGGACCGCTAAAACTGGGAACTTCCACGCGACCTGCGCGGCTGCCGTGTATGAACGTCATGCCTAGCTTCAAGGCGAAGAACATGGCCCGACCGGTATCTTGTGCTATCCCTCTTGTAACTTTCCTACTAGGACAATCCATCAACATATGGCCCTGACGGCCACAGGTAAAACAGGCACCAGTAGCACGACGACATTCCCCATGGTGATGTCGCCCACACTGTGGACACTGAGGGAAGAGTGGCCCCGAATGCCTAGAACCCATGTGCGCATACGAATCCGAAGCTCTGGAGCTCTAACCGTCTCCTGAATTACCCGGATGATCCAACCTCCTGCCAGAAAAATGGGAATGAGCACACTGTGCCGGCTGAAATGTAGACCTAGCCTGCTGCTGAGGCTCTCCGCCTCGAAAATCACCCTGAACCTCTGCCGTCCTGGCCCTCTTGGGCTGGCCTTGGTCTGGTCGGTCCTCTCTCTCCCTGTCCTCAATCCCCTGTGCATATGTCTGCATCCTGGCAATATCCATACCGGGCTGAAGAGCCACCCCCAAGCATGTAGTAATCATATGACGGTCTAGCCCCATCACATAACGATGAACTCTATCCGCCATGTCAGCTACAATAGTGTGCGCGTACAGCCAAGAGTCAAACTCGGTGTACTCACGATAGTCCTCCCATTCTGCCTCAAGGTCAAGAATCTATCTACACGGGCTCTCCTCATCTCAGGAGGCAAAAAGTGATCCATAAAGGCCTCTGTGAACTCCTCCCAAACAGCTGGAAGAGCACCCACACCCCTAGACAGTTCCCATGACTCAAACCAGTTCAACGCAATATCGCGTAACCGGTAAGAGGCTAGCATAACAGACTCTGTCTCCGAAGCCCTAAGAACCTGCATAGTCCGCTGTAGCTGCCGAATGAACTCCTGCGGATCCTCCTCAGACCTCGAACCATAAAACTCGGGCGGATGACAACCCAGAAAATCCCGAATCCGCAAACTGTCGGCTCTAGGGTTAGCTGCCTGCTCCTGTCGGCGCTGCCCTGCTACTATACTGGTCAATAACCGGATCTGCTCCCCATAGTCTCTATACTCAGCACTTGGCTGCGGAACTGGAGGCTCTGGTACCGGAACCTCTGGAGCTACTGCCGCTCTCGGCTCCTCTAATACTGCCGGCGTGGCTGAACTCGCCGACCTGCCTCTACCTCATGCGTAGTGCGTGCTCGAGTCCTAGTAACCCTCTGCGCACCTGGCGGCTCCTCGCTGCATTGCCCTTCGGGCCTGGTCGCGCCGTGGAGCATAGCCGATTCATATACATAAGAATACTTCGGAGACGGATCAACCTATGTCTGACTCTCTGCACGATCTCGAGTGAGAAGAATGGAAACCAATCCTAAATGTCCTGACCTCACGGTTATAGATGTGGTGCACAACACACCGATAATCAAGACTCTACTAGACACGGTCTGTAGACACTTTCCGAGGACTAACTGCTCTGATACCACTTTTGTCACGACCCGGCCCCGGGCCCGCGAGTGGTGCCCTACCTGGGCACCCTTATAGGTATACATCAGAGATAATTAACGGAACATACATGAAACTTATAAAATAAAACAACGAGAATTTAAACAACAGGTTAGCCGATAAGGCTACCTCCCTGGACACATATACATATACGTAAACAACAGCAGTTAAATCCCCCTTTTTTTTTTTTTACAAACCGACCCACAACATGTGACTACAGACCTCTAAGAATTACAACTGTGGTGGGACAGGGCCCCGCCATACCCCTGAATGTACATAAATCTACAACATCAGGGAAACCGTACCAAAAAGATAAGCCTCCGGAGTGAGTGGAGCTTCTTCCCAAAAACTGAACAGAGATCCTAAGAGCAAGGATCACCAACCTGTGTACCTAACATCTGCGGGCATGAACGCAGCCCCCCGAAGGGGGTCAGTACAACAGGTATCGAGTATGGAACAGAAATAAGGTGCAACAACCAAATCATAATTGTATAAAAGAATGTCATTTTAACTTCTGAAATCAATCGTATATTAACCGTTCCTTTCCTTCTTTCAATAAGAATTAACATCAAATTCTTACATACATACTTAAGAATTTAATCAAGTTTTTTTTTCCACATACTTACATATCTTACATAACATAATTCGGCCCTTCATGGAGGGACTTCTTATTTGGAAGCTAACTTTGATTATTCATACGTGATAACGTAATCCGACCCATTTGCGGGACACGGTGTACTGATGAATCATGTGGCATAATCCGTCCCGCCTGTGAAGCTCGGTGTACTGTGGAATCATGTAGCATAATCCGGCCCGTCTGTGGAGCTCGGTGTACTGTGGAATCATGTAGCATAATCCGGCCTGCCTGTGGAGCTCGGTGTAAGATGACGTAACCCGGCCTATGTGTAGGCTCGGGGTAATATGGCGTAATCCGGCCTATGTGTAGGCTCGGTGTATCTCATAACGTAATCCGGCCTATTTGTAGGCTCGGTGTATTTCATAACGTAATCCGGCCCATTTGTAGGTTCGGTGTGATTTTCCTTACATAACATTTTAAATCGTATTATTACTTCTTCTTAAGTCGTTATAACAACTTCCCGTAAAGCTATTATAACAACCTTTCATTTTAGAGAACTTAAGGCACTTTATTCTTGCAACATTAGGGAAACTAAACCCAAAAATACTACGTACATACATACTTAAAAGAATCATAAAACTTCTTTCTTTTTAAAACTCAAGTCACATACTCTTTTGGAAACCATTTTCTTAACTTTTGATATAAATTAAGAAGCCATACTTTTTAAAGTTTAGTCATTTCCACTCATAATATCAAGGCTTATAGTATTAACACCTCGTAGCATACATTCTTTAAAATCATGTCGCTTATACTTAAAAGAAATATAAGGTTCCATACACTTCTAAAACCAAATAACTTATTCTCTTAAAATCATATAACTTCCACTTTTAAAATCAAACCCATTTTCACATATAAATTCAACTCATTTTCGAACATAAAATCCACTTACTTACTTTAAATAAATCAAGACACATCGCTTTAAATCAAATCTCATAATTTCCTAACCATTCTTACCAACATCTCTCATAAGACTTAGTAAGGACTTAGGACAATTTAACATACTTTTAACTTAGAGTCAACAATGTGAATACTCCTTAACTTCTAAGAGTAGAAGGAATCATGAAATACTATCACATGGATATTTCATACGTAGGATCATGCCAAAGAAAGAAGAGGTTCACATACCTTGCGACGACTAGCGACAAGTTGCAAAATGCTCCAAAGTACTATAACCTTGCTAGCCTTTTCCACCCTTCAAGTAGAATACACTACTCGTAGTACTTCAACCTATAATAGTCATAACACGTCCATTAACCTCTAGCTTCAATCGTAGAATATTCTAAGTGTAAAGTCTCCAAATTCTACGGAAAATCGGACAACACTTCCTTTGTTTCTACTTACTTTGCCACCTTTTTCAAGGCCGAATTCAATAACCAAACAGGCCACATTTAAGGCCCAATCAATGCAATTAACAATAGGGGATTACACGCCTACTAGACGTGTAAAATTCCTCCCCACAAAAGATATCAAACTAATACAAACTACTAGTCCAATTTCGGCCATATTGAGTACAATAACACCAATTCTTATCCAATTTCCATTTCAATCCAAGTTGTTAACATAACATGATATCAAGTCGCAATCTATTATAACCACTATAATCTTCAAGTAAGTAACATGCGACGATTCTAATAAACGACCAAATTGTAATCCAACTTCACAAGGCTTAAATGACATTTCGGATTTAAGGCTACAATCAATCTATAATACTTATAAAACTTCAACACATAAACTTCATGCTAGCAACATGTAAAGCTAACAACAATATATATAATCTTGTAACACTTTTAAGGGACAAGATTATTACCTCAACGAATCCTAATCCAACTCCAAATCCGAAGTCGCTCCTTAGCAACTTAGAGCCTCTCCAAGACACTTCAATCCGCTACTTGAGACCCTTAGAACAATACCAACAACTTTCCTTCAAACTTCCAAACAAAACCTAGAAAAGCGACTAGGTTTTCACCTTGCGACCAATACGAAAACTATATTTTTCCGGGATTTTTCTATTGAGATACACTTACAATACACTCATGAACCTTGGTTTAAAGTCTTGTGGCTAATGGATCAAACTACAAATTTTTCTTGTGGAGGGGAGCTCAGGCAGGAAGCATTCATGGCTAAGCTCAAAGTTTCTTGAAAATTTCTCTAAGTGTTGGACTTTGTCTTGCTGCTAGTAGTATTATATAGCACAATGGAGGGTCAAGATGTGCCCAAATGTGAGGCTTGGATGAGTTCCAATTATATATCAAGACTTGTGGACCCTTTGACTAAGTCAATTTTGTCAAGCTCTTCAAGTTGCAAGACTTGTCTTCCTAACAAGGGTCAAATGACCCTTGTGCCCATGCTACATTTCGTCCAAGACAAACATAAGGGGGGGGGGGGGTGACACGTGTCGCCCTCCCATTCGTCACAATATTCGTTTTCCGACAATTTTCATAATTCCGATAAATTTTTACAAGTCTCAAATCTTAACACTTGTTAGTTCTTACGTACGATCTTAAAACATGTCTTGTAAATACGGGGTGTAACAATTTATCTAAATGACAACTATACACATCTATGTTACTTGCCTGGACCTATTTGGGCTATGTTGAGCTCCTAGTTATCTGTAGTTTCCTGGCTAGCTTATAACCATACTTTCATGTGGTAGCGTACATGTATGGTAGGATTAAGACACTCTAACTACCTGGAGGGTTGGGTAGAAATATATGAATGAGCCTTGTTCTTGTCAAATTGTGCATCCATATTTGAGCTACTTATTTGAAGATGTGTTATGTTTGGGCCTAATCTGTAAAACAGTTCATGGGAAGCATATTTACTTGTAATGATATTGAATAAGTATATATGATAAATTTCCTTAATTTTGGTCATGTTGTTACTGGTTGGTTGTTGTATATGCTATCTCTTACTACTACTGTCACTGCTACACTTTAACAAGAATTGTTGCCTATGTTACTGCCTTCATTTTAAGGCATATGCTGCTATAAATTCTGAGCAGCGGAAAAGTTGAGAATGAGCAGTTCTGCTTGCTACAATTTAATTGAAACAGTGTCATGTTATTTGCACTAATTTGGTTATTATTCTAATAACTATGAATGCCTATATGACTCTAAATTAGATGTCAGAACCCTCTATTTTCTTTGTCTGCTCTTTGAAACTGATGAATGTATAAGATGTACTATAGACCTAGTCAAGAATTCATTAACCTATTAACTTTCTGTTTAAGCAGTTGGCTAAATAAAGATAGATTCACACAAGATTACTGAATATTAGAATTTAAAAGGTGTCACTATGTGTGTATTTTATATGTAGAATTGTACATGTAATTGACTTGAACTTGAGTCTATTACTTATAAGTGAACATAGATTGATGTGTGCTTTCTCACTGTTCTAGATAATAATATGAGTTAATCCATGAGAATCTATTTCCTGTTCAGATGAATTAGTGTGAAAATAGCATTGTAGAAGACCACCTAGTACTACATTATTACAAAGCTTAGGTATTGTAAGTATGAGGTTACGTTAGTTACCTAGAATTAGTTCAAGTTAGTTAATTTCCTCCCTTGACTTTACTAAACTGGATCATCGACATTCGAGGACGAATATTTTTAAGGGGCAGAGGATGTAACACCTCGTAATTTAGGTTAATGGTTTGAGCACATAAACGTGGACAGGTGGACCCGAACCCCGAGAAAATTATGTTGTACTTGTGTATACTAATAAGGAAATTAGTATATAAAAGAACATGATCCTGAAATAATTTTGAATTTAACCAGTGCGACGACGGAGATTAAAAATAATAATTGTATATCCCAGGAAGGCTTTGGACTAGTGTCATATTACAATAATTATAACACTGAGCATAAGAAGATTTTATAAGTCATCGAGATTTAAGTAAATTGGGATCAAGAATTTAATTATGGGTATTAATTATAAGTGGGACAACTCTAGTGGGATATTACGTGTTGGTTTATAAAATAACAGTGCAATGACTAAGTCATATACAGGATTGCTGGCAGCTTCACAATTCACTCCTCTAATAAAACCTCTTCATCTCTTCAATTTTTCTTTCTTCATTTCTCAAAATTCTTTCATCTCTTTATTGCTGAAGAAATCATCCACTAGAAAGGAAACTGGTATCCCTTTATTTAGAGAAGTGAAGCTCAGTTGGTAAACCTCTAAAGGTGTCGACCTAATTGGGGATTTTTCATAAATTTTCGCGTAACCAAAAAGGAAGGAATTCATGGCATTTGAGGCTTCGATTTCAACAACAATCAGAACCCAGAAGCCGAGTTGAGTCCTGGGATATTGAAGAGGTGTTGCAATAGATTATTGGGTACTGTTTGCTGCTCGTCGAAGTTTGATACCGACGCAAGATTTCTGACTATTATGGTTGCTACTTCTAACAGAGGTAATTCTTCCTATTCTTTGGGTTATAAAAATTACAGAACATGATTTTTTTCATTAGTTCTAAAATGATTATCGAAAATGCTAAATTTGGGTTCAGTGTTATCGGGACTGCCTGTAATTGTAAGGATTTGGGGTTGCATGTAAAATTGCTGAACTGTTTTGGGTATGGTAGCAGTAAGGAGAAGGATTAAACAGAATTGGGTGTTTTGCTACATTCGTAGGTTTCGATACGGAAGAAAATAGATTCTACGCGTACAAGGTGTTCGCTAGAATATCTTAACAAATCTGTTATTAGTATATTAATTCGTTTTTGTGGTTCAATCATTCTTAGGGTGTAGATAATCATTCATAGAGCTTGCAATGATCCCTGGAAAGTAGAGTATTTTCGACGACAAGGTATGTGAAGGCAATTCATTCCTTTTTGTCATAATTCTGTGTACAGAACGTAATCATCCTTTAATTCATAACTTACTCTACTCTTAGTAGTTAAGGATATTCATATTATTGAAATCTATGTTAAAAGCATGTCTAAGTATGACTTAAGTCCTTATTAAGGCAATATGGGTAAAGACGTTAATGTTTTCAGTGTGAACCAAAGAGTATAAAGGGTATTATGTCATTCAGAGTATTATGTTGTTATTTATGCATATTCATTTGCATTGCATCCATAAAATACCCTGGACCTCAAAGGAGTTATATACTTTACTATAGATATATGGAAAATGGGAAAAAGAGAAATGTGTTATATACACACACCACCTGCAGCTGGTACAAACTATCATAAAAGAGCCCTAAGAGGTCAAAATGATGTGATGTGATACCCACGGAGGCGATTGGGTCGGGTTGCACGATCCGCAACACTAACATATATATAAATATGTACCGCATTTGCATCATGCATGCATTCATTAACCAACATATGGTGTGATGCCCCCAGAGGTTGTTATGGTAAGAAAGATTGTCCGATGAGGCCGAGATATGTGCATACTACATTGTGCATAACATTTAGATATATTTATTAGGGCCCCCAGAGGAAATTACTGTTGGCCAGTTTTTCTGTTTAAGATTATGATATGTCTCTGCTATGTTATTCGTTGTGCCTAACATACTCAGTACATCAGTCGTACTGACGTCCCTTTGTCGGGGAACGCTGCGTTTTATGCCCGCAGGTTCATATTGAGAGAGTGACGATTCACCCTAGTAGGTTGCTGGTTCAGCTGATATTTGGAGCACTCTACTTATTTCAGAGTTGCGGTTTGATCGTGATATGTTCTTCTCTTAGAGGCTTGTAGATAAGTGTCATGTGATTAGTTATCATTCATGGTCATGTTGTCCTTGACATCATTATATAGAATTGAGGTGTTCAGGTTAAAAACTTTGCCTAATCCTTCTCGGCTTAATCAGTGAATAATATGGTTAAGTACGGGTTGTGTGGTCAGTGGTTCCCGGCGGGTTGGGTCCGGGTGCCCGTCGCGGCTCTCCGGTTTGGGTCGTAACACTTCTATTATTTATCTGTTTGTTATTTGCCTTATTTGCTTGCATACGTTTTCCTTTATGATTATGCCAAAGGGGGAGAAAATGAGCATCCAACTCAGGGGGAGCAATATATGTAGACATTCAAGAACTATTTGCAAAGGCCCGGGAGGAGCATCTCAGTCTTACATGGAAGTACAATGTCACATCCCTTTTTGGTTGTCATTATCAAAAGGGGGGGGGGAGATTGTTAGTCTTAACTTATTCCCTGATTGTTCCCTGACAAGTTTTGATAATGGCTTGTTAATTATGCAGGTACCAAAAAGGAAAGAAGAACACTCTTCAAGGATCGGTGATCACATGAGTTCAGAAAAGGAAAACCTATGTGGTCAGCTACCAAGGATTCAAAGCAAGTCAAAGTGCCAACATATCTCAAGTCAAAGAAGAAAACAAGACATACAAGAATACAGTCAACTAAGGAAAGAAAATATTGAAGCGTCAACCAACCTTAAGTCAAAGAGGGGAGAATATACTATACAACGTTTAGCACAATCAACTAAGGAAAGAGAATATTGAATGAGACACCAGACGTTGAACTAAAGATCAAAATTTCAAGGAAGACATAAGTCAAAACAGCTGGCACAAGCTATTTAAGGAAAGAAGCCATCAAGGAAGATACAAGGCTAATGAATGGATCACATCAAAATCCCATCAAAATCCCTGAGTATAAAATCCCTTGGGTTACCTTAGAGCGAGTCAATCAGAATCGGTCAAAGGAATGAATGATTCCCTTCCCTTCCTCAAGACCTATAGCAGTCAACTATAAGAAGCATATCACATACAACGAAGAATTTCACGACTTTTCTTGAGCAACAACTTGTATTCCTCTTTCATCTTACAAAAAATCATTATACTAATTATATTAGTGTTAGAAAAAAAAAATGAGTAGAAAGCTATACATGTTGAGGTTGTAACATAGAAGTTCTAGACATTGTCAGCACGACAAACTTGATTCAAGGATTGAACCGTCATTATAATCAAATCAAATTCAAAGCTCTAAGGAAACCCTTGTAACCCAAATAGACTGAAATAGACACCACAAGTGATCTGAACCGGTATAAAAATATGTGTGTCAATTACTTTTTTGTCTTTGTATTACATATTATTTTATCACTCACTAACAGTGTGAGTTTGCAGGAAAGTCGACTGACTAAACGAATAGTCGACTTGTCAACTCGAAATTCACCGCATAAGAAAGCATGACATTGAATCCACTCCTAGTACAAGGTATCAAAGGCAATTGGATTCCATAAAAGTGATATCTAGGTCGAGTAATGATATTGATGCCGAGAATCCACTCTTTGACACATCAAATAGCTAGATAATCAAGGTATCCCTGTGTTTCATACATAAAAGTATATATCATCATACTATATAAGTGGGAACTCTTAAAGTTGAAAGGTTGAATTATCAAAATACTCATAAAAAATTGAACGATCATCTTGTCCTTCATTTAAACTTTATTTCTATATTAGTTTATATCAAAAAGTAAACTTACCTTTCCTTAAATGTTAGTAAATATATATAAATATAAATTAAATATTTTCCTCAAAAATTTGAGACCTGCATTAAAAGTCTTAGAGTATTTATTATGATTCATGCATTAAAAATGAATTTATCATGGTATACACGTTTAAATCCTTACGTTTTCCAAAATAAACCTCTTGACATTCTTGTAAATGTAACAATCATTTTAATACTTTTAATATTCTTGGCTTATAAATATAGTTATCTTATAACCATTTTGATATCAACCGTAGATCTTCATCACAATTTGAGTATTTGAGAATACAACTTTGATATAGGTATTTCAACCGTAGATCCGATGCCTTTGCTGCTGCTAATACAGAAAACCGGGGTTGGGGGTATGCAGCATATCATAAGGCAGTCATCAGTTCATGGTACTATTTTTTTTATCCGTCTCAAATTATTTATAGTAATTATTAAAAATAATTATATCAAATTATTTATTCTTTTAAAAGTTCAACACATAATTAATTATTTGTTATTCATTTTACTCTTTGTCATTAATGAAGATGACATGTAGATAGAGTAAATATTTAATGGAGAAAGATTATAACTTAGACATAAATATGAATATAGTATATCAAATACTCATTCTAATTAATATTTTTTAATGTCCTGTAAATAAAAAATAAAAAATAAAAAATTTGAAACGGAATGAGTATTTGATTAAAATTCAGGTTGTCTTGTCCTTAATAAGTTGATCCATCAATTCGGTATTGTAATTACTCCTTCCGATGATATTATATGATATTTTTAGTTTTTACATTTAATTCAAATTTTTTATATAATTGTAAAGGTATTAATTATATTTTTTAGATTTACCCTTATTTAGATAATTAAGTTCTTACATAATCAAAAAATCATATTAAATATAGGTACAATTTAATGAAAACACATCTTATTTTTAAAGAATATTTGTGCCTAAACTCAAATCACCATATAATATGGGCAGGAGGAAGTAGTTCATTGGCAGTACGGTTGGAAATTTAACTATGTGAAATTAAATTTTTTCCGTCTTTAGTGATTTAAATATGTGGACCCCGCATGTCAGAAACATCGTTTCTTCGCACATGCGTAATCTACTAAATGAGTAGATAATATTAGTGTCAAGTATCGTCAAATTTCGTTAAGAAATGAAAGAGATATTGATACACAAAGTAAGGTGTTTGAGACATGAATAGATGGATTGTTTTGGCCAAATGAACAAATCTCTCATATAGGTAGAAGATTGAAGAATTGAGCACTATATAAACTCTAGTTTTGAACCAGGGTTTGGGACCCCAAGGGGTAACCCATGTGTTAAGAAGAGGGAGGACCTAGAGGGGGGAACAAGTATTTTGTGACTTTCGTTAATGATAGTACAAGGTATTGCTACGTTTACTTGTTAAAAAGTAAGGATGCAGCGTTTGAAGCATTTAAACGTTACAAAGAAGAAGTTTAAAATCAATTAAATGTACGGATTAAGGCAATTCATAGTGATAGAGGGGGAAAATACGTAGAACTATTTGAAGAATAATGTGCTCAATTCGGCATTGTTCATCAACGACCGCTCCTTACTCGCCTCAGTCTAACAGAATTGCCGAGCGCAAAAACCGTACATTAAAGGAAATGATAAATGATTTACTTATAAACTCCGGTTTAGCCCAAAACATGTGGGGTGAAGCGATTCTTACCGCTAATACAATTCTAAAGCATTAACCTCAACCAGTACATATATACCTCCAGGAGATGAAGGGTATTAACTTTTTGTTAGCCGAATTGGATGAGATGGAAGGCTCCATCCTCAATTATTCCAACAGGATTCAGCCGATGAGATTTGTGCAGCTATTGAAATGGTCATCTTGATCCCAAGCGAGTTTTGGGCCGACCGATCTATATAAGATACCCTAGAAGGCGATGTGTGTGTGGACGATTCTGAATGGGCGACTATAGCCGACACCACAGATAGAGATATTTTAAGCATTGTATTCGATGCACCTACGGAAGAAATGGTTAAACACCCCAAACCCCTCTATGTCAGAGCTTGCATTAACGGCAGAGCCATCAGCCGAGTGTTCGTCAACAATGGGGCTGTGTTGAATGTGATGTCACTGTTGACTCTGAAAAATCTCAACAAAACCAGGGAAGGTCTCATCCCAACTAACATGAAAATAACTAGCTTTATGGGAGAGGCCTCTAAAGCCTTGGGGATCTTAGTGGCAGAAATCACCGTAGGCCCCAAGACGGCCAGATCTATATTCTTTGTAATAGATGGCAAACCGTCTTACGCCATTTTATTGGGCAGGGACTGGATTCACACTAGCTGATGTCTCCCTTCTACTATGCATCAAAAGCTCATTTTCTGGGAAGGTGATAAATATAGAGGTTATGTCGGCCAATGATAACTCATTCCAAGTAGGGGTTAAGATTTTGGAGGTCGCCCTATACTTACCCTATGTGGCTCTCATAGCTGTTGCGGAGCAATACGAAGAAGGATCTTGGAAATCCTGCATTCTTACTTCACGAGGTTTTGAGGTAAAATAATTAGTCAAACCACAACTTACCTGAAAAGATTTAAATGGTTGAGGAAACACAAATCATACATGATCTATGGCATCGACTGACTGCTTTAAGTTCTGAAGCAAGGATAGCCGAGGCATTACAGATGAAGGACTGCAGAGAACCAACATTGGTAGCCGATGACATTGAGTTACCAATAGAGTTTGAATCACCCATAATAAGACTTATACCCATCTTTAAGTCCCACGACCCTTTGGAAGATATCAACCTGGGCACTGAGGAAATCCCTCGGCAAACACAAATTAGTGGTTTGCTAAAGGAGGAGAATAAGCAAAGCATAACGACTTTTCTACTGCAATATAAAGACTGATTCGCATAGGATTATCATGAGATGTCTGGGCTGTAACGCACTTTGGTAGAGCATAGATTACCGATTAAAGAGGATTTTGCACCTCATAAATAGCCGCCCAGAAGATATCATCCGCAACTAATGCTTTAAAATAAAGCTAAGATTGAACGACTGCTGAAGGCCGGATTCATTAGGAAGGCTAGGTATGTGGAATGTTTGGCAAACATTATGTCAGTAAAAAAAAGAATGGCAAGGTTTGGATATGTATTGATTACAGGAACCTAAATCTAGCCACTCTCAAATATGAGTATGTCATGTCTATAGCAGATATGCTAGTCGATTCGATAGCCACTAATACCGTGCTAACATTTATGGATGGATACTATGGCTATAACCAAATAGCAGTGGCTGAAGAGGACATTCACAAGACTGCTTTTTGATGTCCGAGAGCATTTGGCATTTACGAATGGTTAGATATGTCATTGGTTTGAAGAATGTTGGTGCCACTTATCAGAGTGTAATGAAAACATATTCCATGACCTGATCGATAAGACTGTGGAGGTCTACATTGAAAATGTGGTGGTAAGGTCTAACGAATTCAAAGATCCTTTAGCCGATCTCGAACAGGCGCTAAAGAGAATGAGGATTCATAACCTTAAAATGAATCCAACTAAGTGCATGTTCGGAGTATCGGCTAGCAACTTCCTTGGCTTCTTGGTACATAAGAAAGGTATCGCGATAGATCATTAAAAATCCCGGGCAGTCATGGAATATCCACCACCCAGGATAAAAAAAAGAGTTACAAAGCTTGTTAGGGAAGATCAACTTCCTGAGAAGATTCATAGCCAATTTTGCCAGCAAAATGAAGGCTTTCTCGCCTATGTTCAAGTTTAAAGGGTCAGAAGAGCTAGTATGGGGCTCGAAACAGCCAGAGGCATTTTACCAGATCAAAAAGGCTCTAGAAACTCCTCATATGATGGTGCCGCCTATATTGGGGGAACCGTTGAAGTTGTACATCTCGGCTACATATGCGTCTATCGGCTGCTTGTTAGCACAGGATGCCGATGATGGAACTGAAAAGGCAGTTTACTACCTTAGTTGAATGCTTAATGAAGTTGAAACTAGATATACCCCTGTAGAGAAGCTTTGTTTGTCCTTCTTCTATGATTGTACAAAACTCGAACATTATTTAATGCCACATGTAGTTCATGTTTTGTGCAAAATTGACATCGTCCGGTACCTACTGAATAGACCTGTGTTGCAAGGACGATTAATGAAATGAGCAATCAAGATCACCGCGTTCTCTCTAGAGTATAGACCACTCTAGGTTGTCAAAGGTCAGACGTTAGCCAATTTTTTGGCAGATCACCCTTGTCTAGATATAGAGGACCCATGCTCCCCCTCCAATGTGTGCATGTACATCGTTCCTTGGACGCTCACTTTTGATGGATTAAGAACCCAGAAAGGATTCGGAGCCGGAATAACAATAGCAGTCCTAGGGATGAAACATTGAAGTTCTCTTATCGATTGGATTCTTAATTTACAAATAACCAAGCAGAATATGATGCTCTCATCATGGGACTCAAACTCCTAACCCCTATGAAGGCGCGATGCATTGATGTTCGGGGAGATTCTCAATTGGTTATCAAACAGCCGACTGGGGAATATGACTGTAAAAATTCTAATTTGTTGGCCCATTACAGAATGGCTAGAAAGTTACTTAGCGGGTTCACGTCATCTACATTGAATTATGTTCCTAGAGGCATGAATGTTGAGGCTAACGACTTAGCACATGAAGCTTCTGGCTTTAGGAAGTCTCTACTCAGTTTATGGGCTGTCAGCCGAAGTGCTAGTTGTAGACTAGATCGCCTCGTAGAAGCAGGTATTAATTGACTACTTAAAAGACCATTCCACTTGCAAGGACCTTAAGGTTAAAAGGAGATCCTTGAAGTACGTGTTCATCGATGATGATCTGTACAAAAGAAGTGTAAATGAAGTTCTACTCAAATGCATCGATAAAATAGAAGCCTTAACGATTATGGGAGAAGTCCACGAGGGAACTTGTGGATCACACAGAGTCGGGCCAATGATGAAATGGCTGATTTACCGCCACGGCTATTACTGGCCTACCATCACCGTCGATTGCTTTCAATACACAATAGGATGTGAGGAATGTCAGAAACATAGACTAGTCCAACATGTATCATCCGAGTTATTGCACCTGATCATAAAGCCCTAGCCTTTCAGAGGATGGTCTATAGACCTCATCGACAAAATGCACCCTCAATCGGCTAAAGGCCATAATTTCATTATTGTTGCTACCAATTATTTCACTAAATGGGTAGAGGCACAACCAATGAAGAGAGTTCATCAGACAGATGTCATTCAGTTCATTTAACATCAAATCATATACAAATATGGTATTCCCGAGATGATTACAACTGATCAAGGGACAACGTTCACTAGTTCTAAGGTGGTAGCCTTCGCCGCAAATTTTGGGATCAAGATGATCACATCCTCGCCTTATTATGTACAGGTGAATGGACAAGCCGAGGTAGCTAACAAACTCATTGTGACATTATCAGTAAAAATATGGAGGATAAGCTAACAGTATGGCATCTCACGTTGGATGAAGTTGTCTGGGCGATCAGAAATACTAAGTCTACTGCTACTGGGACAACACCTTATTGAACCTATGGCCAGGATCCAGTGTTTCCTTCGGAGATTAATGTAAAGTCATTACGGGTGGCCAGACATAATTTTTTAAACTTGAAAAATATCAACAGGCCATGCTAATTAAATTAGATCAGCTAGATTAAGACCAATGGATGGCCTTGGAAAGAATCGAGGTCAACAAACGAAAAATGGCCAAAGCATACAACAAACACATTAAGCCTAAGAGGTTCATTGAAGGAGACCTAGTTTGAAAAATCGTGTTGCCTCTTGGAATGAAAGATCATAAATTTGGCTAGTGGTCGCCAATCTGGGAAGAAACTTTCGTAGTAAGCCAAAGGATTGTTGGCAATGTGCATCAACTGATAGACATGCATGATGAAGGGCTTGACAGAAATGTAAATGACAAGTACTTAAAGAAACTACCCCTCGATTTTGGGCATGCATGAGTAAAAAATAAGTGACTGGTTGCCTGGCCGCATAGGGTGAACTAATTCCCTTCAATTTGGGGAATACGTATTAGCTGCAGGACGACAGCCTGGTCACGGTCACATGAAAGACACTTCCCTTCGGTTTGGGGAAGACATGAGTATAAAATGACAGCCACAGACCGGTTGCCTAGTCACAAAATAGACCCTTCGATTTAGGGTCAAGAAATGATTCGGTCATCATTCCCCAAGGAAAAACAAATGCATTGGCAGTGGTCGACCTGTAACCAAGAAAAGCATATATAAGACCAATGTTGCAAGAGGAGTTGAACTCCAACAGCGCAATGACATCGTAGAGACCCGCGCACCTCCATTCGATTTCTTTGACCGACTTTACCCGATCCAACCAAATAGAATATTTGGGAATATTGGTCGGCCAGGTACACAGACTAGCCGGACAACGGTCTCCAGTGAACTAGTCACAGGTAATCGGAAGGTCGTAGTTCGTCGGGCTCAGGTGTTGAGAAAAAAAGAGGTCACCTTGTTCAGATGTACCAAAAGGGGCGAGAATCAAATGCTCATTTATGAAAGCAAAAGTGGGGACTAAGTCATCAGCCGCCAAACCGGTGCTATCCGACCCAGATATAGTGAAGAAGAAGACATGGTTTTATTTTTTCTCATGAAGATGGAAGATTCGAGAATTGGTCGAGAAAGGTTGAATGAGAAACCCTTTTGTGAGATACCCTTCATAAAGTATTTCTTCTTTCTTGAAGAAATGATTGACACTCTGTTAGGAGTCTTTTCGTCCAAAACATGCGAATGAAAATCCGTCAGAAATCAATTGCGGAAGCCGAGGAATTTCCTTGGACGGAAAAGATCTTTGTAAAGGCCATCATTACATGTATTTAAGGCAAAAATGATTGAATGGCACTTACGACTGCCACACGAAACGATGACCATTTTAGAATACATCAACTCGATAGCCACACTCAAGTTAATGTAGGGGCAATTGTTAACACTCAAAAGTGTTTAGCGAATCGAGTGACGACCGAAGGTGGAAAAAGATTCTAAGTCGATAACTGAGCGGAATCATAGCCTAAATCCGTTAGTTAGGAAAACCTCATCAGCTATTACAGTAGTCTGGCCGAGTCATAATTCTGAGGAACGACTGAGACCCACACATACTCGGACGTCTTGAAAATCAAGTCAAAGGAACTTCTAGAAAAGTAGCAACCAACAAATCGTGCAAGAAGTCTAGGCGAAAAAATTGGCACCACCTCCTCATAGTTGGCTGATGCACGTAGTGGGTAGTTCGGTGGGCTAAAATAGGGGGATCACGTTTATTTTTACTTGTACTATAAATATAGGAATAATTTGTACAGAAGAACACACTCCATCAATCAAAATTGATTTTTACACATTCTTATTCTTACTTTTATCGCCTTTATTGCAATTTAGCCGTGTTCATGCTTCTTACCACTTAGTTCATTTAGTCACCATCTCAATTCTTTTTGGAGTAGTTGGGGAACCCATTGCTAAAAGTCAAAGTTCCGATTTCAGCCAAAATTATTTAGTTAAGGAAATTAATTTATCATCCGATTTCGTCAGCCGATAGACGATGGACATTTCAGAGGGAATCACCATTATTCGATGCGATTTATTATATGAATATGTAGTTAGGACAATTCAATCTGTCTTCTTCTTTATAACAATTACCAGTAGACATACTTTAATAAAATATTAGTTATATAGGACAACAACAACGTACATTTTTCATTAAGGGTGTGTTTGGGACGTAGGAAAACATAAAATGTTTTTAACTTTCTCATGTTTGGTCGATTAAAAATTTTGAAAAATATTTTCTCTAAAAATGAAGAAAATGACTTCCCTAGTTTCACAAGTGACATTCTACATTGATTAATGTGTCCTCCCCATTCTCCAAAACATCTCATCTTTACCACATCCGTACAATCCCCCATTTTCACCACCACACCCCTACCCCCACCTCTCATAATATTTGTCTAGATTATATACATACGCTTTTTGAATAATATTGTTTGCTTACGTACTAAACACAAAAAAATGAATAAGAAGAACATTTTTTTTTAGAAAATCATTTTCCTACACCTTAAGGGTCTGTTTGGCCAAGCTTTTCTAAAACTGTTCCTGTTTCTTAGAAGTAGTTTTGCAGAAACTGTTTCTAAAGAATTTGTTAGGGTGTTTGACCTATAATTATAAAAGTACTTCTGAGAAACAAAAATACTTTGTTGTTTGACCCACATTTATGTAAAGAAACTAGAATATTTTTTTTAATAGATTCAAAACTATTTAAAATATTCTTTTCTATCCTATATTTCTAAAAATTAGTATATCTTTACAATTTAATAATTTTTTTTAAAATTATTTAATTGCAACATTTAATAAAAGAAATATTATATTGTACATAAGAAATGTAACGACAATATGCTAGTCAATTACTCAAATATGTCCAAACCTACCCCCCTCCCCACCCCCCCTACCCACACCTACCCCTCCACCCCCACCCCATCGTCAAATTTCTATTTCATATTTTTTTCTTTTATAAAAAATAAGAATTCCCCCCCCCCACCGCCCTAACCCCACATATCCCCCTCCACCCCACCCCACCCCATCCTTAAATTTTTATTTCATATTTTTGTTACTTTTATAAAAAAATATTTAAAATATGAATTTTTTCCTTACCCCCTACCCCTCTTCTCGCCTACCCTCTTCTCAAATTTCTATTTTATATTTTTTTTACTTTTATAAACAATTTATAAAAAATATGATTTTTTTCTTACCCCCACGGCCCTACCCACCCCTGCCACATTGCCCTATCCCATCCTTAAATTTTTATTTCATATATTTTGTTACTTTTATAAAAAAAAAAATTAAAAATATGATATTTTTTCTTACCTCCCCTACCCCACCCCCCGCCTACGCATTCTCAAATTTCTTTTTTATATTTTTTTTACTTTTATAAACAATTTATAAAAAATATGAATTTTTTTCTTCCCCCTTCCCCCGCCCTACGCACACCTACCCCCTCCACCCCACCCCATTGCCCTATCTCATCCTCAAATTTTCATTTCATATTTTTTTTAGTTTTATAAAAAAATATATATTAAAATATGATATTTTTTCTTACCTCCCCCTCCCGCCTTACTACATTCTCAAATTTCTATTTTTCCTTTTCTTCCATATAGAAACTATTTTTGATTTAAAAAAAAAAAAATCTATTTCTTGATAAATATGTGTTTGACCCAAAAATTATTTCTCAACTTCAGAAACACTTATAAAAATTTGCCAAACACATACTAAATAACAAGTAATGATATATGAGAACAGCCCACTGGCCAGCCCTACTTTCCATGCCTTAATAAGTTTCAACCAAATTTGTTTGCATCCGCAAGAGGAAATAAAGGAACACATCACTTATAATTAATGCTTTAAAGTAAAACACATAATTGGATATATTTGTATTCAACAACAGCTACATCTGCCAACCACATATCATGAACCGAAGTAGCAATTTGATGGTGTCCTGGTTTGATTTTCTTTTAGTTTTTTTAGAAATTAGTTACTAAGTCTTTTTCACAAAAATTGTGGAGCGTAATTTTCTTATTTTGAATATGAAATTATTTAGAAGGTATTTGTCTATTATTTTTACTTGAGTTATCTTTAGTATTTTTATTAGCAGTACTTTTCGTTCTAGAATATTTGTCAAACATATTTTGAGAAGCTTTTCTTGAGCTCATGGTATATCGGAAACCGCTCCTTGGGGGATCACACTTTTTATTTAACTAAGACATTCACCCAAGCTTTCACCTCTCGTGTTGATGGGGTTTGACATAGACCCCTACCTTATTACATATAGCATAAAAGAAATAATTACAGAAGAAGGGGGACATAAAACCAAAACCTCCGAAGAAACGGGATCACATTAGATATGTTGTTGTTGTTGGATATTACAGTGGATGTATGAGAATAGTACACAACTATCACTAGTGCTTACAAAAGGATAATCATTTACAATTTCAATATAATAGGCTTGAAGCCTAACATCAGTTGTTACAACATCAATACATGTTGATGATCTTGATCTTCGGTCTTTGCTCCTCCTTGAAATCCTTGTCTGAAACTGCAGCAAGCCCCTTGAGAACAATAACAACAATATGTTTAGAAATCTGGAAATATAACAAGATAATTGGCTTGCTGAGTCGACCAAATTCTTGATCTATCCTTAAGATAATATTGCCTCGTATATCCTTTCAACGGTTGTAATGGCAACTTGTCTCCCAAGATAAAACAGCAATCAAACAAATGAGCAAAGGAAACTCAAGTGTTCGCTAGAATAGAAGGATCTTTGAGTGTGTAAGATTGAAAGAAAGGAAGAGATTTCATCAAATCTGAAATCATCCAAGTGTAGAGAGTTATATCTCTTATGTGTTCAATGTGTACTGCCTCAAATCTGAAAGTAAAGCTTCATTATATAGTGTAAGGAAGAGAGGAGGTGTTAATGACTATTAAAAGGCTATTTAAGAGGCTCAATGAAGAGCCAAAACGTTCAGGAATAAGTGCCCAACGTTCCAACAACTTAATGACATTAAACTCTGATGTTTAAGTCATTGAAGATGGGCGGATCCAACCTCCACCAAAGGCAAATTACCAACAATCCCCTCTTGGAAGAGATTTTGGTGCACACACATGGCGCCTTCTTTCGACAATCTTTTTGGCGGATCATTGTTGCATCTGGAGAGGTAGCCGGAGCTTTGAACCTTCCATAGTATAATACCATCGGACATATTTACTGCGCGGTAAACGTGATATCTTGAACCGTCAGTGTTTAGTATATGTCAAGACAATGATATCAACACAACACCTTTCTTACTCAATCATTCTTTGTGTTTTGTCCGTCGTGGGCCGTGGACACCCTTGGTTTCTTAAGTGCGTTCATTTGAGGCGGGCTGTCCTCGCACTTAAATAGGTGGTCTCCTACAAGGTATCCTGCAATACCTAGCTTCACAAGCGTTAGGAACCATTAAAAGTTTTCCCCAATCTAACCTCAATTGTTGAGGATCATTAAAGATTTGGAAATTTATCATTTACCCCTCTACATGTAGCACCTTTTGTCTATCATGGAAACAGCCTTGGATTATGTTTCTTAAGAAGAAATCGTTATCCGAAGTGCTCTTGCTACCACCGAAGCGCTCAACTGAACCTTTACAGTTTAGTTTTCCCATTGAACCTTATTCCTGGGATATCCAGTCTATAAGGTTGGGTGTCCACTATATTGGTTCTTATTGATTGAGTTTTAAGCCAATTCCCCTAGACAGGCAGACATCTTGATCTGTGGGTAACCCTTTATCTTTAAAGGGTCCAGTATATCCTTCGATTTGTAATCAAGGATGTGTCACCCGATCAACTGCCATACGGTTTTATGTCTGCGATAAGTATGTTCAGACACCGTCATTCGTGCTCTCACAGTGTCAAACTAGAGCAGCCACGAGTTACTCCTAAGAAGGGACATCCTCTAAGAGGTTGTGAAGTTACTCAACTTCTTGTCATGCTTTGTGCAAAGCCATGACCTCCGATTCCATCATGAATCGTCCGATGCAAGATTTGCTTAGAGGATTTTCCTAAGACACACCATGCACATTGGTGTTCTTCAGGTCTTATGTCCAGTTTGCATCATGTTGTTCTCCCAGAACCATTGGACATCTAGAATATCATAGATAAGCGAATAATTCAGATGTCGTCACATCCAATTTAACATCTTCTATTGATTATTTTCAGAAGCACTAGTGAACCTTAGTTCAATTGGTCTTCTTTTATGAATCGATACCAGGTCATTTGTAGTGTGACCTGAGCATATCCCTCCTGGCATATGGGTGCACCATGATTCCAATCAACTCTATGATTTAAATCCATTGGTGACTTCAACGAGACTGTCGAACTCATCACAGATGAGTTTGGAATAAGACCAGTCTGTTAGATGGCTTAGGGTTTCCAACTCCTAAGATGTCATCTGTAGTACCCATATCTTTTCATGTTGAAACATACATTTGAGGAGATACCATTCGATAGTAGAGTACGATCAACTGTTTAGTGCCAATACTGTGTGCTTGTTTCAGTTCGCACAGAGATTTGACAAGCCGACAGACTTTCTTCTCTTTCCTGGAACCTCAAACCCCTCGGGTTGTTCCGCATTACTTACTTCTTCCTCTTTCGAAATTTTTGGTTTTTCAGCTGTTGGCTTCCTAACTTCAGATCCAATGTCTCTGTTGTCAGATTCATTGTTTCTGTTTTATCTGAAACTTCCAGGACCAAAATGCAGACATTTCCGGGACCATAAGAAATTTCAGGAAGAAGCCCAACAATCCTCAAAACCAATTCTCTGGTTAGGAAGGCTGTCTCGACATCCATGTCACGCAAGACTGCGATGACCCTGGATGTCTAAGCTATTCACATAGGAACACATGTCCCGGTAGCCGGGGCCTTATACCCGTTAATAGATTCATATAATGTATACTCAACTTGAGTATCCAATTTTACAACCCAAAGGTTCTTTTCCCAGAGGAAGATCAACTATAATATGGTTCTATCTGACGGAATCTATTTCTCTGTTTTTAGCTTATTTACAAAGCGATGCTTTTGGTGTTGCCAATTATTTGTTAATTGTCCATGGTATATTTCAACCATAGAAGCTAGAAGGCTTGGAACAAGTCTATGTCCCCTCTTTTGCTCCGGTTTGGTTCAACATCTACAATCTCTGAGTTCTGTAGATCTGGAACATTAAGTTTCGAATAGTCAGCAACTTCCGAGTCCTGTAGATTTGGAACATCTCGTTTCGTATAATCAGGCCCTCGCGGATTCTTGTTAACCTCGAGCAATTATTTCTTTTTCCTCTTCAAGAAAAGATAACTTCAAAGAATTTAGCATTCTTTGACACCAAGATGCAAAACGCACTACTGTTGTTTGCAGATCCAGTTGATATGCACTCTATAGTCTTAGGTCCAACTCGACCTGTTTTTGGCTTAGATGTTTTAACCCTTTGCCACACTATCCCATATCATAACATTTGTACATGAGACTTGCCACACTATCCCATATCACAACATTTGTATATGAGATTCTTTCCATGTTTCACATGGAGGGTTATTCTTATCCTTAGGCAGAGTTCTATTAATAATCGCATTAGCGGTAAGAATCGCCTTGCCCAACATGTCTTAGGCGTACGGATCTGCTCTTGGCTAACACCGTTTTAGTCTGAGGTGAGTAAGAAGCAGTCGTTGGATCAACGATGCTTCGCATTCTCCCCCTCTATCATTACGAATTTCTCAATCCGTAGATTTTTAACTTCTGCTCCCGAAGCACCGCGGCCCTGCCTGAGAGGCGCCGCGATTCCTGAATTTGTCCTGGTCAACGTCGTGGCCCTGCAGGGAGGCGCCGCGGCGCTGAAACTTCAGAGAGTTCATGGAGTCGCCGGCACAGCGAACCTGCAGGGAGGCGTCGTTGCTCAGAAACTTCAGAGAGTTTTCTGACGTTGTCGGCGCCGTGACGCTGGCTGGCGGCGCCGCAACCCTTTGTGGCTCCGCGGCGTTTCTGACTCGTTTCATCTTTGTTCTTACAACAAAGGATACAATACGTTATATTATCATCAATTAATATCACAACGTACTTGTCTCCCTCCTTTATTTGTACAAACTTTAAATCACCCAAGTAGGTGTTATCAAGTTATAGAGGAGCGATGCTTATTTCTCTAATCCTTTGATGGAACGGAAAGGTGATTTTTCCTCTTCGCCTACCTCACATTTATTTGAGGGTTTATGTCGACAGACGGCAACAATCTCAAATTTTGTTGGCTTTTGAATGACTTTCTATTTAACGTGTCTTAATCTATGATGGCATAGATGCACAGATTACAAATGTATCATCCACTTGTCAACTTCGTTGGTCTTTGAATAATTTTCTGTTTAACATGTCTTAATCTATGATAGCATAGATGCACAGATTATAAACATATCATCCACGTGTAAACTTTGTTGGCCTTTGAATGATTTTTTGTTTAACGTGTCTTAATCTATGATAGCATAGATGCACGGATTACAAATATATCATCCACTGACTACAGTTTTACTGTACCACTTTTGGTTATTATCGACATGTGGGACATGAGGCGAAAAACTCAAGTCATATTGTCCACCAACGTCATTGACACCAAGTTTAGGACATGTATCACCTCGTTTAAGAGTGATCCCATTCCTTAAGTCCTTTTGAGGACATCCTCTTCAACTTCTTCTATTTTGAAGGTAGCATTGTTCCACATGAACAACCTCTTGCCCATGGTTAGAGCGTAACCGGATCATATGTGATCTAGATTCTCTGGCCCACTCCAGTTGCCTTGGCAGACTTGAGTGTCTAATTTCTTTTCTGCCTTTCTTTTGGCCTTCAGATCTATTGAGATCTGGTAACTATGAACCACTCCAGTGGCCCGGAGGATTTGTATGACTGAGTGTCTAACATCGTCAAGTCATGTGACGGATCTGGCCCACTCTAGTCGTCCGGAGGCTTTGTATGACTGAGTGTCCGCTACTATCCTGTCGAAAGACGGATCTTACGTTAAAAGCGGCGGAGATTGTCACTAGTCCTCTAGTCCTTGTCTTTAGTCCTCTTCTCATGCTTAGGATTGTCCATAAAATCATTTTATAACAATCTAAGTCCATATTTTTTAGGCCGTTGTTTATAACAATCCAATATTTGAACGGGAATGTAAGTGAGATTAAACTTTCTGATTTTAAGGCGTAGGGAATATAAAAATATACTTTCATATTTGAAGCCTTATTCAGTTCATTTTAATCAGACATCTTTTAATCTCATTTTTGACAAAGAATAAATAATTAACTCATACCTTTGGGATTTGGCCCACGTTCATCACGTGTCCAAATCCTCATTACCATCTTATTTGGCCCACGGTCATCACGTGTCCAAATCCTCCTTACCATAAGATGAAGGCTTCTTCTTACAAGATGAACCATCATCTCCAGCCTTCTCCTCAAGTTTCAATTGACATCCTCAACTTTTGTAGACACTTGTTTACACCACTCTCGGGAGCGGTGACAACAACTATTCTTTGACCCTTAGCCTTGTCAACAAGACTATCAACATTATCTTTCAAGTTAAAGATCAATCATTGAGATCTCACCTTTGACAAAAATAGATTTATAACTATCGTCAAAGAGAGACCCAAACTCGGACCAGAATTGTTGGCCCTCCTCTTTCTAGCACTACAATATTATCTTAAGACTGTTGGATATTACAGTGGATGTATGGGAATAATACACAACTATCACTAGTGCTTAGAAAGGGTAATCATTTACAATTTCAATATAATAGGCTTGAAGCCTAACATCAGTTGTCACAACATCAATACGTGTTGATGATCTTGATCTTCGGTCTTTGCTCCTCCTTAAAATCTTGAAATCCTTGTCTGAAACTGCAGCAAGCCCCTTGAGAACAATAACAACAATATGTTTAGAAATCTGGAAATATAACAAGATAATTGGCTTGATGAGTCGACCAAATTCTTGATTTATCCTTAAGATAATATTGCCCCGTATATCCTTTCAACGGTTGTAATGACAACTTATCTCCCAAGATAAAACAACAATCAAACAAATGAGCAAAGGGAACGCAAGTGTTCGTTAGAATAGAAGGATCTTTGAGAGTGTAAGATTGCATTTCATCAAATATGAAATCATCCAAGTGTAGAGAGTTATATCTCTTATGTGTTTAATGTGTACTACCTCAAATCTTAAAGTAAAGCTTGATTATATAGTGTAAGGAAGAGAGGAGGTGTTAAATGACTATTAAGAGGCTGTTTAAGAGGCTCAATAAAGAGCAAAAACGTTCAGGAATAAGTGTAACGTTCCAACAACTTAATGACATTAAACTCAAAACGCTGCTGGTCGAAACTCACGAGTTGGCGCCTGCGACTGTGGCCAACTTTGGTTTCCAGAAATATCGGGGACCAAACTGTAATTATAATAAAGTCTGGGGTCCAAAAAGATAATGTCACATCCCAACAGCCCGACCCGGGCGGGTGGTGGTGGTGCGCGTGAGCCTAGTCTCGAACCCAAGCACACCTAGGTCCTCCCTCATTCAAACACATGAGTTACTCCTTGGGGTCTCAATCCCTTATTCAGTTTCGAGGCTTATATTATGAACAATTCTTTCTTTTCCTACCGATGTGATAGATTTGTCTCACACCACTCTTCCATGTCTCAAACACCTTACTTCGCGGACCATTATCTCTTTCATTTCTCAATGGAATTTGACGATTCTTGGTCCTACGGTCATCTACTCACTTAGTAGATTATGAACATGTGAAGAACCAGAGTCTCCAACATATGAAACTATGATGTTTAAGTCATTGAAGATGGGCGGACCCAACTTCCACCAAAGGCAAATTTCCAACCGTTGTAATTTGTCGATTTTCTTGTGAAAAATTATTTGGAGCTGTCTTTAATTTTCAAATGGCTCCGAGGGCCTATATTCAATTTTACTTTGTTTGTTATATTTTTCGAAGAAAGTAAGCAATAAAGGTTTACCCAAAACATAAATAAATAAACATAAACAAATAAAAAATCCGACAAAGAAAAAGAGAAGGGAAGAAGAAAAATGTAGAGTGAAAATGCAGTGTTGCATCATGAGAATTCAGATATTACAGAGACCCTTGCAAATAGTATTTACAATTCCTTAATTTGTATGGAAAATCCATTCTCATGAAAACCATAATTATTGTAGTTCCCTATTATTAGTAACATTAACCTACTATCCACCATTTTCACCTACCACGTTTCAACTACGCCACCCAAGAAATCGGTGGCTTCTGCTTCCCTCCACCGTCTACAACCTTCCCACAATCTAACTATGTTGCCATCAATCACCATCAAATCTTGGTAATTATACAACCCCATTTCACCTTTTCTAGTTCTAATCACTTTTTCAAAACTCTCGTACCACTCCTCTACATAATTGCTATAAAACGTGTCATTCTGTATCCCCTTACTTAAAATCTTGAATTCGTCTATCTTTTTATCTACGTGATTGTTGTAGTTCAAATCGTCATGCTCAATATACGCCGTGAATCTCCCTTTGGTCGTTCCTCCCTCTTTGTCCAACACACGTGGGGGAAACGATGTAATTGTTGTAGCATGAGATGTTGTTGAGGTCTCATTATTAGCTGGCACACTCTCAACCTGCTCTGACGGTGGTACAAACAGTATTGTTTGCGGCGGAGATGCATCACCGTTAAACTCTCCACGTGTGACCGAATTCAACAATCTTGAGGATGTTTTGATCCTCCATAACCTAAATGCCGCGGTTATCACCGTCACCCACGCCCATATATTGTTGACAACCGTAAAGGGTCCGAAATTCAAATAGTTGAATGCTAGGGGAGATTCTAATGCACATGCACTCATGATTTTCTACGAATCAGAACGATAAAAGACTGAATAAATATAAGTGAATTTGTATGAGCATTAGTGGGTGGAGATATAGAGAGTAAGCATCTAAATTTGATGCTAGGAATCGGGAATGAAGATGCTAAGGTAGATCCAAGGCTGCTGTTATATATACCACAATTTATGCTTTTTGGCAACTAGCAAGTGGGATATAAGGAGACACGTGTACGTCCAGGAGCGTTTGTCTGGATTGAAATTGTCTTACTTGGTCACCACAAGAGTTAGGACATATACTTCACGGTTTGCCCTGTATTATTATTGTCAGTTTTAACTTTTGTGTGTATTGATATCATTTTTTGTATCTATAAATTAAGTAAATCTATAATAATGGGAAACTTTTTATTATAATCTTAATTTCGTAACAATGAAAATTAACTAAATAAATTATTATAATTAGTTTAAAGATTTTGATCGTATAAAAAGTATTACCTTCTGTATATGTAACTTTCTTTTTTCAGTATGTACTTTTTATCTTCTTCCACAGATAGTTATGTTTCAAAGAAAGCATGAACTCATTCTTATTTCTGGGTATGAAGCTAAATTATTTAATTGTAGATTCAAGCATAAATAGCAATTCCTTAATTAGTTGTTTAGAAGTAAGATTTGCATACGCTTATATCACTACAAAGTAATGTAAACCATAGCAAATAAAAAATTATTTTAAAAAGTCATAGTTAAAAAAAAACGCCTGGTTCTTTAAAGTTGTTTCTTGATTTAGTATCATATGAAATGTGATGAAATGTGTCTTATCTTCTTTTTGTTACCACTTGAAAATAATTTAAGTGTTTAGCCGAATTCAGTGACAGCCGAACTGTTTCAGAACTGAATTTACCCTCGACTACAAGAACTTCATCGGCTACTAAGGCATCTTAGCCGAGTCGTTAGTTAGAGGTACGACTAGACCCACTCAGATGCCTACACCTCAACGATCAAGTCAAAAGGGTTTCCGGACCCCTAGAAGCGGTAACGACCAACAATAGCTAAAAGAAAGGGTCATTATCCAAGAAAGAGGAGTAGAGGGCGAGAAAATCGACACCACCTCCCCTATAGTCGGTCATTGAACTTAGTGGTTACTTGATGAATGACATGGAGGGGATCATGTTGTACAATTTTTTTTTGTACTATAAATAGGAACATTATTTGTATAGATAGACACAACCAATCAACCAAACAACTCAGTTTTATCTTATTTATCCTTTACTTTATTGTACTCAACTGTATTCATGTTCTTATTTTTTAGTTTACTCATACCACCGTTCTAACACTTTCTAGACTAGTTGGGGAACTCAATGCTAGAAATTAGAGTTCCGTTTCCAGCCCAAATCGCTTAGGTTAAGGAATCAATTTGTCTTCCGATACGGTCAGCCGATAAAACAACAGAACACAGAATTAGAGGCGAGAACAAATTCGACATGCCCAGTGGGACTATAGGTGAATTAAATAGCAAAGTTTGATTCTCCAGGTCAGGATCATTCTTGGCGTATGCGCCTAAGGTCCGATAAGAAAATTAACCCCAAATCCGGTCCACATCCTAAACAAAATTCTCCCAGAAGGAACAACAAACCAGCATCCTCTTCGGGTATGCCTACATCGGTTGATACCCATCTACTTCCTCCATTAACCCAAGCTATGGAAGAATCTAGCCAATCTGTAGGTCCAACCATAATGACCACATCTTTTATTAGACAACAGATCGACTTGGGCATCCACGATATTATGTACCAAGTTTCTAAATAGCTGAATGACATTGTGAAACTGATGGTACATAATGAGGTTCAACAAGCGAGAGAGGGAACTCAGGAGAATGTTTGGCTAGTTCTGTCATCCCTCTGATGAACGGTGTTGTTCAACATGAGACCGTGACTCCTTGTGTTATTCTTCAACCGCATGTGCATCAGCTAGTGCCTACTCAGGTGCAGCCGATAGCACACCTAGAAAGACAAGCCCAATCACCTGGCAACCAGCATACTGCATGGTCGCTGTCGAACTTTGGGGGGGGGGGGGGGGTAAATGTGCCACTTGACTAAACGAGTCTCCAGTATGGGCAGATCAACATGGCTCGGAGACCAGTTCAGGCTCTAGGAAACTTTAGATTGCCTCATGTTATGCTATACATTTCTACGAACGGCCCTACGATGCAGGTAAATAATGTTGGCCAACCGAATTGGCAGCCGATGACCCCTGACTATGACTTAGCTCTGCCATCTGGTGATGCTGTTTACAGTGGAATACCATTCCATCAGTCATTGCCAGTACCCAGTCCATACCTTCTAGGAAGCGTAAATTTTCTAAGAACGACCGACGTTCGAGGAGAGCAGCCATGGAATACTGTTCCACCTTGTCCTCAGGCTCCGTTAGCCGTTCCAGGAGCTCAAGCTACAATCTTTAGTGGCCATACCCAAAAGCAGTAATGGATCATTACCCCACCTATTGGTAATGGCCAGTAGACCACCTATAACCTTCAAAACCATGTCTAATAAACTGCAGAATGGAGGCCGCCAATGCAGATCGCCTACCCGCCGAATCCAGTCGAGAATCGGCAAGGGATATCACAACTGATAAACTCAGAAATTATTGCTAATACCATACAAAGGTACTTCGGCATCCAACTGAAACCTTTGGACATGCCTGTTTATAAGAAGCATTACCCCAATTAGGTAGATCGGATAACACCTTTTCCAAAGGCCTTCAAAATACCGGAGTTTGCCATCTTCTCTAACGACGAAGGAAAATCCACTATCGAGCACATCGGTAGATTCACTGCCCAATGCGGTGAGGCTGGCCAAAATGAGTATCACAAGTTGCAGTTATTCCCCCTCTTTCTAACGTGAACAACCTTTGCATAGTACTCCTCTTTGGCTCATGTCCGTGCAGAGTTGGGCTGACATGGAGGGTTGTTTCCATGATAGGTTCTATTGGCTCCAACCTTAGGTTACTGTGACTGATCTAATGAATCTCAAGCAACATGTCGATGAATCGGCTACCAATTTTATCGAGAGGTTCATAAAGAAGGTTGGGAAATGCACCGTACACTTCCTTGAGTCTGAGTGTGCCCACATGATAATAAAACATATGCACCATCAGTTAAAGGAAAAGTTGGTGAGACAATTATGCTCTGACCTGATCCAGTTAGTTGAAAAAGATAGCCAAATAGAGAAGTACGACTAGGATAAGGAGCGGAGAAGAGATAGCTAAAATCGAGGCTCGCACTTAGTATCCATCATTGAAGCGGATGAGTCCGACTCAGAGTCAGTTGGCTGCATGGCAGATGTAATAGTGGCCGAAATTGTTAGGGGTAAGGTTTACTCTTGCCCAGCCTTGAAAGTCGTAAAAGGCTAGGAGACGAGTTCATCCGATGACATGGTCGGTTACTCGTTTGAATTACAAAGACAGATCAGATCTTTGATCATCTGCTCAAAGATAAGAAGATTCAGCTAGTTAATGGTCATAGGATTCCGTCTGGCGAGGAACTCAAAGATAAGAAGTACTGCAACTGACATAATTCATACAATCACTCTACTTCTAATTGTGTGGTCTTCATATAGGAGATCCAAAAGGGCATCAAAGAGGGAAGGTTTCAAGAGTATGGCTGGAATTTCCATTGATACCGACCCCTTTCCCGTAGTACCAATATCTATGGCATATTTTGCTAAGCCCCCGAGTCAAGGGACACCAAAGGGAGACATCCGATGAGAATGGTGTGGGTTCCAAAGAAACCTACCAAATGGGAGAATGCCATAAAGACCTCTATGTTCAATCGGTTAGACAGCCTACATGACAATCGTGGTGACAGGCAGCCAGTTAGGAGCAATTTTCATGGTCGCTCTAAATACTCGAGGGACGTTGAACGAGAACTTCAAGAACAAACAATGAGGTTCAGAAGGGTCTTTATTGGCGCTAGGCGTAGGCCTAGAGGCAAGTACGGATGACAATAAAACCGACAACCGAGCATGCCTCGAATAGATGAAGAACCACCCCTAAAACCAAATAGAGGGTGGTCGAGTTTAATATAAATAAGGGTGTTTCGTCCTTACGTATCAAGACGAGAAATGAGGACTAGACGAGACCCTGTAGAATGATTAAACCAGCCGCCAACACAGAATATTGGAAGTGGTCTGTAAATCAGGCCCCCAGAAAGAAAGAGGCACAGTCGAGAATGGCATCCAGGACTTAGAAAAGATGGATGCAACGTGCCAAGGCCTTGCGTAAGATGCAACAGACATTGCATCTAATTTCCAACACCAAGGCAGCTAAAAATTATGAGATTCTTGAGTTTGCCATAACCGAGTCTATCGAGCGGGCATTCGACTTAGTTACTTCAGGGGAAATGTCACCTGAAGGAGAGACGTCGAGTCAACCAAAGCTGGATGAACAGCCTACCAATAACCCGACGGAGGAACCCCGACAAGAGAATGTGGCCCCAGATGGACCTTTAACTGAGGTAATCCCACAACGTGTAGATGATTCAGTTATAGGATCCCCAGTCGATCCACGGTTGTCTCTAGGAAATGGAAGATATGAGCTAATGGTCAGCCGAATTGGATGAAGGAGGGGACTTCATCCTCGATTTATTTAGCCATGACCTGGTTGATGATATGTGGACAGACATTGAAATGGTCGGCCTAATCCCATGTGAGTTCTGAGCCAGTCGCTCCGCGCTGGATAGCTTAGAAGGTGATGTTTGCGTAGAAGACGAAGAATGGACAACAATAGCCGATACCCCGGCTAGGGATACTTTGAGAGCCGTATTTGGTGCACCTACAGAAGATATGGTTAAACACCTCAAACCCCTTTACGTCAAGGCTTATATTAATGACAAAATTATTAGTCGGGTGTTTATCGACAATGGGGTTGTGCTGAATTTAATACCACTACTTACTTTGAAGGATCTTAACAAAACAAAGGAGGATCTCGTCCCAAATAACATGAAAATGGATAGCTTTATGCGAGAAACCTCTGAAGCATTGGGGATTCTAGTAGCAGAAATCACTGTAGGTCCTAAGATGGTCAAGTCCGCCTTCTTTGTAATAGATGGCAAGCCATCGTACACCATTCTGCTGGGCAGGGGCTGGATTCACTCCAGTCGATGACTTCCTTCTATCATGTATCAAAAGCTCATCTTTTCGGAAGGTTACAAGATAGAAATCGTCCTAGTGGATGATAACCCGTTCCGAATAGGGGTTGTTGCGATTTTTCTATAGGCTACGCAAGTGAACGTTTCACAATGTAGTAATAATCTCGGTAAGACCGAGTATCGTCCATAGAGACTGAATTATCAAGTACTGATTAACGAACCTTTAGTTTATATTTGGCTTAATAAGTTTGGTTTTTAAACTAAGAACTAACAATAAATAATAAGCAAGAATAAACTAAGGATGATAATACTTGGAATTTAAGTCAGTTATGAAGGTAATTAGGGTTTCCAATCTCTTCAACTATTCACTCTATCACTTGTTAATGCAATACTAATGATTCTTCTCCTTATTAAGATGACAGGTTAACGAAGATGTTCTATATTATGGTTAGGACATATAAAAACTCAACCTAAGTGGGAATTTTATATAATTCTATGATAAATTCTACCACATAGGATGACACTACAAAAAAATGACCTACGGTGATAGTTTGAGTGTGACGGTTTTAGAAACCGTCACACGTTATGACGGTTTTTGCATTGACTTTCTGGTCAATGGTTGTTCGTGACAGGTATGTGACAGTTTTATTAACCGCCACATCTTGTGACAGCGGTGTGACGCTGATTTCAACCGTCACATATTTTTATGACGATTTTTAAAATACATTTTAAAAAAAATAATAATATATACCCGATCCGACCCATTTTATTTCTAAACCCGCGATTCTAATTAATAATCCTCTCAGTCGACTTTCACCCCCCATTTCAATTTTAAACCTATTTCTTCAACCCTAGGTAAAGAACTTCATTGTTCATCAACAAAAACTTCATTCCAAACAAGAAAATTGTGTAATTCATCATCAACAACACCAATTTCTTCATTAACAACACCAGATTTGTTCAACACACAACCCTAATAGTTGGGTTGTGCATTTCTTCAAGCGAAAACACCCATCCTTGAATCGACCATTTGTGAGCATTGCATTATGAGTTTTGCATTTCTTACTTCTAATTTTGTTGTGAACATTTCATTGTTATTGTTGACTGTTTTTTTTTTGCTATTTTAATCGACCATTTACTATTTTTTAAATATTTTGTTGTGATTTTTTGTTGTTCTAATGACGACATACCCAACTTGCCTTGTCTTTGTTATTGTAGGACAATCTTTTGGGACAGAGGGAGTAATTAATTTACTTGTTATTATCAACTTGCCTTGTCTTTGTTATTGTTATTATATCATTGCTTGGCGAAATTCCGCACTACCCGAGTTCACTACCCTAACATTGTGCATAACTTACAACAACTGAAAAAGACGAGCAGGAACATGAGTTTTATCTGAAGTTTGTCAACCGACTATCATTTAAATAATTTTTAAAAACACTGAATATAATTTGAATAACAAGATGAAAGCTGGTTACGGAAAGCAATTCCTTTGCTCCAAAAAAGAGCGATGCTTCATCTACTGGGCCATCACCAACTTGGACATTCTTCCGATGTTTTAGGATACATTAGGTATCATGTTATGTTCTCTCGGAAACAACCTCACTACCTCCCAAGGTAGAGGTAAAGTATCTGTACACTCTAGTCTTTCCATACTCCACTTGTGAGATTATACTGGGTATGTTGTTGTTGTTGTATGTTGTTGTAGGTATCATATTAAATTATCATATAATGCTTGCTTTTAGATTACAGTCAGTTGTCGTTTTATTATTTTGATAAAAACTGGCTAATACATGTTTGATGTTTCGAATGGGGATGCAATTGAAGTTACTTAATAATTTAAGTAATATTCATACATTATAAGTTTGCATGTTGGTAGTATTGACTAGTGTCGATCCTGCCCAATCAACATCTGTGTAAGATAGCAACCTGCGGAGGTGTAGAGATGCAACCCATATTCCGGAGTTCTGATAATAGACTTAAGAGCAGCAAAATGGGGTTCCCTCGGGAAATGCATAAACTGACACACCTGCTGACCGGCATATGTAATGTCGGGCCTGGTGAATGTGAGGTACTGAATAGCACCTGCAAGACTCCGATAGAGAGTAGGATCGGACACTGAATCACCCTCAGAAGCACTGAGCTTGGATTTCGAATCAACCGGAGTAGGCATAACTTTGCTATTCAATATCTTAGCTCTGAACACAATTTCTTCTGCATACTTACGGTGACTCAGAAATATAGTATCTGCAGATCTAGTAACTGATATACCCAATAAGTAACTCAGCTTGCCCAAATTAGTCATAGCAAATTCAGTTTTGAGAAAAGCAATAATGTCATTTTTCAATTTGTTAGATGAGGCAGTGAGAACAATGTCATCCACATATAATAGTAAGTAAGAAATGTCCTGAGATGGCATACATACTGAGGAACTGCATGATGAACAAACCCTGGTGGCTGATGCATATACACAGTTTCTTTCAAATCCCCATGAATAAATGTGTTCTTGACATCCAGCTAATGAATCAGCCACTTTTTACCCATAGCAATACTAAGAACAGTACGAATCATAACCGGTTTAACAACCGAACTAAAAATATCACCATAGTCAATGCCCTCCTTCTGATTAGTATCATTTGCCACAAGTCTTGACTTATAACACTCCAAATCACCACTGTCTATGAATTTGTGACGAAAAAGTCACAAACATCGGATCACATTCACCCCTCTGGTCTAGGTACTAGATCTCATATGTGTTGTTTAGTTAAAACATTGAATTCCTCAGACATTTCCGCATTCCAATTAGGGTCTTGTTTAGCCAATTTGGGGTTCTTGAGAATTGGAGAAATGGTTTGGACAAACAAGTTAAACTGGATTTTGGGTGTGAGAATCCCATATTTGGCACGAGTTTCCATTTGGTGATTGGGAACAGTGGGGGCTGCATTGGCCGAGTAGCAGGATCCGAGACAGATGGTATGGTCGGATATGGGGATGGTGGAGGATTTGCAGTTGAAGGCACCGCGATCAAGGGTCGCGGTGCCTGAGGTCCAGTGGTCACTGAAAGGTTGGCTCTGTGGCGCATCCCCGAGGGGCTGCGGCTCTGACGACGGTAAAAAATCATTTTGCTCACTGAAAGTTGGTTTTGTGGCGCATCCCTGAGGGGCCGCGGTGCTGACGATGATAAAAAATCATTTTGCTCACTGGAAGGTTAGCACCGCGGCGCCTCATCGATGAGCCACGACACTGACATCATTGATGGCAGGAGAGTATGAGTGAGTTGCCTGAGAATTATGGGACATATGGCAGGCTCGTCAAGAAAGGAGTAATCCATTTTTTGGAATTTCCGAGGATTCGAAAACGGGAATATGGTCTCATTGAACGTGGCGTGACAGGATATGTTGATTTGATGAGTGGACAAGTCATAGCATAGATAATCCCTATGGTTCGGCGGGAAACCTACAAAGACCTATGGTGTGGTCCGGGGGGCTAGTTTGTGAGGGGCGGTGGAGGCAATGTTAGGATAATAGAGACAATCGAATATCCATAAGTGATCGTAAGAGGGGACTCTGTGATAGAGAATTTCGGTAGGGGTCATATTGTGAAGGGTGCTAGTTGGGAGAATGTTTAGAATGTATTCTGACATTTTAGCGGCAAATATCCAAAATGACGTAGAGAGAGATGCATGGATCAACAAAGTAAGAATCATATTATTAATGGTACAAATGATTCGTTCAACTTTACTATTTTGTGGGGAAGTGTGAGGGCAGGATAACCGAAAAACAATGCCATTATTCGTACAAAAACGGTGAAAGGATGAGTTGTTAAATTAACGACCATTATCGCACTGAAAAGACTTTATACCTTTTTCAAACTATGTTTTTAAAAAGTGCGAAACTCAAGAAATTTGGCAAACACTTCTGATTTAAATTTAAGAGGATATATCCAAATATAGTGAGAGAAATCATCTAGTAATACAAGATAGTATTTATGGCCAAGAGAACTAGCAATGAGGGATGTCCATAAATTGACATGTATAATATCAAAAGGTGCAAAAGTAACACTAACAGATGATTTAAATGGAAGACGAGTATGTTTGCCTAGAGAACAAGAAACACAGTTGTGGGCAAGCTTTCCATTATTACATAGAATAAAACTATTGCCTCTAAAAAATTGAAAATTGGGGCTCCTGAATGACCAAGCCTATTGTTCCATATGGAAGGAGAGGTAGCGAGAGAGAGACGGGAGAGCAAGATCTGGCAGCGGAGGTGGATGGGAATGAATAGAGATCCCCCGTGCTATTGCATCTCCTAAGATGTGTCACCGTATGAAGATCCTTCACAGTGAAACCAAAAGGGTCAAAATCAACAGAGACAAAATTATTACGAGTAAATTTGCGGACATAAATTAGGTTCTTAATGATGTTTGGGGCATATAAGACATTCATAAGGGATAATGGTGGGTGAGAAAGTGGTGTGTAGGATGTACCATAGTCCTGTATTGGAATGCCAACTGTAATATATTGAGGATGCTCTAAACTGAATAGTTTGGGAATATTACCTATAGACCGGGTGAGGTGAGATGTGGCTCCGGAGTTCATGTACCAATTATTTTTCTGTTGTTACTGCAGATTGAGGCTGCTGAAAGCCTGACCCAAATCAGTGGGTGTCATGCCGGATACGGGCTGCTAGAACTGATCTTGCATGAAATGGGATTGTTGCGGGTACTAGGGCTGCTGGTACTGAAACTGTGGGGGCGTCGCGGTGCCCTGCTGGTATTGTTGAGGCACCGCAACCCAACTATTTTGTGCACCCTGTTGCGGCTGCTGCTGCTACTGGCGGTTCTGCTGACCGCGACCCTTTCCACGACTACGTCCCTCTCTGCCTCTGCAGCGCCCTGTCGCAGTTGGGAATTTCTGGCGGGGTTTGGCCGGCGGGAAGCTACTGTTGGGGTTGCATTTCGACAGCTAACACCTTCTGATTGTACTCATCCTGCTTAGCACGATGGGTTTCTTCCAGCAGTAGTTGAGAGCGAACTTTGTTGTAACTCGGAAGAGGGTCAGCCTGATGAATCATCGTGGCTAGGGTGTTGTATTCCCCTTTAGGGAGGCCTGTAATCAGTTATAATACCATCATTGTTTCGGACACGGGCTGTCACGACCCGAACCCCGGGCCTGCGACTGGTGCCCTACCTGGGCACCCTTTTATTCATACAACACAATAAACCGCGGAAGATAATTAACCCTCATTTTTTTTAAACAAAGGCAAAGCCGATAAGGCTGCCATAATATAAATCACCCGAAAGGGCCTACACTGTTCAACAATGTAAATACAACTCTAGCCAGTCCAGCCCACATATGAATATAGACCTCTAAGATTTTGGACAAATACTATGACGGGACAAGGCTCGTAGTACCTCACGAATATACTAGCCATAATGACAAGCTCGGAACATTGGAGCTATCCCAATCTTTGAACAAGGATCCTAAGCTCGCGGATCCACAATCGAGTACCTAGACTGCAGATATGAACGCGGCCCGAAGAAGTCGATCTAACAGTACTTGGATATTCAAAAAAATCAGATATCCGCAATTTTTGAATAATTTCGGATCGGATTCGGATCCGAATATTTCGGATATTCAAAAAATCGAATATCCGTAATTTTTGAATAATTTCGGATATTAAAAAAAATCGAATATCCTTAATTTTCGGATAGGATTCGGATCCGAATATTTCAGATATCCGCAATTTTCGGATAATTTTGGATCGGAGTCGGATCCATATATTTCGGATATTAAAAAAATTCGGATATCCGCAATTTTCGGATAGAATTCGGATCCGAATATTTCAGATAGAATTCGGATCCGAATATTTCGGATAGAATTCAGATCCGAATATTTCAGATATCCGCAATTTTTGGATGATTTCGGAGCGGAGTCGGATCCGAATATTTTGGATATTAAAAAAATTCGAATATCCGCAATTTTTGAATAATTTCATATAGGATTGGGATCCGAATATTTCGGATATCCGCAATTTTTGAATAATTTCGGATAGGATTAGAATCTGAATATTTTGAATATTCAAAAAAATCGGATATCCGCAACCTCCTCATCCATCCTTCTCCCTAAAAAACACCCTATATGCCCCACACATGATTGAGAACATCACATCTGTCCGCCAATTTACTCGTAATAATTCTGTCTCCGTGGATTTTGACCTTTTTGGTTTTACTGTGAAAGATCTTCATACGGGGACACCTCTTACGAGATGCAATAGCACGGGGATCACTATCCATTCACTTCCACCTCCGCTGCCAGATCTTGCTCTCCCGTCACTCTAGCGGTTGTTTCTTCTTCAACTTGGCATAATAGGTTTGGTCATCCAGGAGTCCCAGTTTTTAATTTTCTTAAAGGCAACAATTTCATTGCTTGTAATGGAAAACTTGCCCAAAATTGTGTTTCTTGCTCTTTAGGAAAACATATTCGTCTTCCGTTTAAATCATCTATTAGTGTTACACTTGCTCCTTTTGATATTATACATGCTGATTTATGGACATCTCCTATCTCTAGTTCTCTCGGTCATAAATACTATCTTGTGTTGCTTGATGATTTTTCACACTATGTTTGGTTATATCCTCTTAAATTTAAATCAGAAGTGTTTGTCAAATTTTTTGAGTTTCGCAAGTTTATCCACACACAATTTGGAAAAAGTATAAAATCATTTCAGTGCGATAATGGTCGTGAATTCAATAACTCTATGTTTCACCGGTTTTGTACAAATAATGGCATGGTTTTTCGCTTCTGCTGCCCTCACACCTCACCACAAAACGTTAAAGCTGAAAGAATCATACGTACCATTAACAATATGATTCGCACCCTATTGATTCATGCATCCCTCCCTCTTCCCTTCTAGGTATATGCTGCTAAAATGTCAGAATACATTCAAAATATTCTCCCTACTAGCACTCTTCACAATATGACCCCTACCGTAATCCTCTACCAAAGAGTCCCCTCCTATGATTATCTACGGATTTTCGGTTGTCTGTGCTATCCCAACCTCAGTTCTACCGCCCCTCACAAGCTTGCTCCTAGGTCTACTCCCTGTGTATTTCTAGGATTCTTGTCAAACCATAGGGGCTATCTATGATATGACTTGTCGACTCGTCAAATCCACATATCCCGTCACGTCACATTCGACGAGACTACATTCCCATTTTCGAATCTTCCAAATTTCCAAAAATCAGACTACTCATTTCTTGACGAGTCTGCCATCTCTCCCCTCATCCTCGAACATCTCACGTCCTCTGTTTCATCGTCAGAGCCGTGACCCCGAGGGGAGGCGCCGCGACCCCAAGGGGAGGCGCCGCGACGCCTGATTTCCAATGAGCAATCTTCAGGAATACCGTCGACAGCGCCGCGACCCTGTGCTGAGGCGCCGCGGCGCTCGATCCAGGAGTCGCGGCTCCTCCGACATCTTCGCCCCCACCTTCTCCTTATCCAACTTTACCCCCCGTCTCAGATACCACTCCGCCACCCACTGTCCCTACTCATCCAATGGAAACTCGTTCAAAATATGGAATCTTCAAACCCAAAGTCCATTTCAACTTGTCTGCCCAAATCATCTCTCCACTTTTAAAGAACCCAAAATTGGACAAAAAAGTCCCTAATTGGAATGCGGTTATGTATGAGGAATTCAATGCTTTAACTAAACAACACACGCGGGATCTAGTATCTAGACCTAAGGGGGTGAATGTAATTCGATATATGTGGCTTTTTCGTCACAAGTTCAGAGACAATGGGGATCTTGAGAGGTATAAGACCCGTCTTGTGGCTAATGACACAAATCACCAGGAGGGCATTGATTGTGGAGAGACCTTCAGCCCGGTTGTCAAACCGCCTACTATTCACACAGTTTTGAGCATTGCCATGGGCAAACACTGGCCGATCCATCAACTTGATGTGAAGAATGCATTCTTACATGGGGACCTGAGAGAAATAGTGTACATGCATCAGCCGCCTGGGTTCACCCATCCAGTAGTCCCTCACTATGTGTGTCGTCTCCGTAAGTCACTATATGGCCTGAAACAGGCTCCCCATGCGTGGTATGATCGCTTTGCCAGGTATATCTTGTAGATTGGGTTTGTATGTAGCAAGAGTGATACATCACTCTTCATTTTTCATCGAGGTAGTAGCACTGCTTACTTATTATTGTACGTGGATGATATTGTTTTGACTGCCTCCTCAGATAGATTGAAAAATGAAATTATTACATTGCTTAAGTCCGAATTTGCAATGACTGATTTGGAAAGCTGAGTTATTTCTTGGGGATATCAGTGACCAGGTCTGCCAATCACATGTTCTTGTGTCAGCATAAGTATGCAGAGGAGATAATGTACAGGGCTAAGATGGCGAATTGCAAAGTTATTCCTACTCCAGTCGATTCGAAATCTAAGCTCAGTGCTATAGATGGTGCTCCAGTCTCTGATCCTACTATGTATAGGAACCTTGCAGGTGCACTTCAGTATCTCATATTTATCAGGCCAAACATAGCTTATGTTGTTTAGCAGGTGTGCTTATTCATGCATGCCTCCAATGAGTCTCATTTCACTGCTCTTAAATGTATTATTCGATACATTAAGGGTACCATTGATTATGGTTTGCACCTATACCCCTCTGCGTCAAACATGTTGCTCTCATATACGGATGCAGATTGGGCAGGGTGTCCGGACACGCGACGCTCCACCTCCAGCTTTTGTGTTTTCTTAGGGGATAATCTGATTTTTTGGTCTGCCAAGCGACAGGCTACCATATCTAGATCCAGTGCCGAGGTTGAGTACAGAGGCATTGCAAATGTAGTAGCTGAGATTTGTTCGCTCAGAAACTTACTGTTAGAACTTCTGTGTCCTTTGCGTCAGGCATCTATTGTGTACTGTTATAACATATCTGCCATCTATTTGTCTCATAATCCGGTTTAGCATCAGCGAACCAAGCACATTAAGATAGACCTACACTTTGTTCGTGAGAAAGTTGCTCTAGGCCATGTCAGAGTGTTACATGTTCCATCATCGTATCAGTATGCAGACATATTTACCAAAGGACTTCCCAGAAAGTTGTTTCTTGACTTGAATCTGATCTCGTGTCCGGCCTCCTCCGCTCATCGAGGGTGTGTAAACATGTAAATATAGGAAACAATATATTTCCTACCCATAATTAGAATATTTCCATATATTGTGTAAATATAATTATGGTAAGACTAGGATTCCTCTTTTGTATAAGCTTAGGATTCCTTTTGTATAAGAGATAAATATTGTACTCTATATATACCTTGATATTAATGAAAGACTCTCCAAGGGAGATTATTGTAAACATGTAAATATAGGAAACAATATATTCCCTACCCATAATTAGAATATTTCCATATATTGTGTAAATATAATTATGGTAAGACTATGATTCCTCTTTTGTATAGGCTTAAGATTCCTTTTGTATGTCTATGATTGGTTTTAATTTTCTTTTATCTTTAATAGTCCAATAAACTGATATATACAATTGTATTAGTATATTCTTTTATGTTACCAAACTTATTATTACATTATTCTTCTAATTAAATTAATTAAAAATACAATCTTTGTGAGATTTTTATAAACTATTGTATTTTAAATACTTGAATTAGTCATTCATGAACCTTTGATACAAAATACTAATTGATGGATTTAATCTTTAAAAGTAGATTTCAAATTAAATTCTTGAACCAAAAAGGGCAACTTTAAAAATCGCCCTATTTGGTGTTCTCAAAGAGGGCGATTTTTAAAGTCGCCCTATTTGAGTATATTTTAAAATTAACCAATTGACTCTCTTACATTACAAATATATTATGTTATAATGTAAAAAGTAAGTAATTAACTCTCTTAATACATATATATTCAAATTGAAAATATATTCAAATTGACTTATTATTAACCTTATATTATGTCTATGATTGGTTTTAATTTTCCTTTTTATTCTACTTTTCTTTTAATCTTTAATAGTCCAATAAACTGATATATACAATTGTATTAGTATATTCTTTTATGTTACCAAACTTATTATTACATTATTCTTCTAATTAAATTAATTAAAAATACAATCTTTGTGGGATTTTTATAAACTATTGTATTTTGAATGCTTGAATTATTCATTCATGGACCTTTGAGACAAAATATTAATTGATGGATTTAATCTTTAAAAGTAGAATTCAAATTAAATTCTTGGACCAAATGTCACGACCCAACCCCCGAGTCGTGATTGCACCTACCATATTCCCTCGAGTAGGCGAACCACGTTCTCATTAACAAGGTAAATCAACGAAAAAATAAATAAGGAAAAAGAAATTATAAGTCTTAACCACTTAATTTCCCAAAATCTGGTCAAAAAGGTACAAGAGTACTAACAAGTCCGAAAAATAGAAGTTTGAAAGAATGCCTGAAGGCTACATACTGTCTGTCAATACCCAAAGAAAAATGGAATTAACTAAGAAGCCCTTCAGAGGCCACGGACGACCAAGTAGCTCACCCTGAATGACTAGAAGATGTCCACCTCGCGAATCAGCCACGGGGAGTAGAGCTGGAACCTGGATCGTACTCTGCACTCAAATAAAGTGCAGCAAGAATAGTATCAGTACAACACTTGTACCGGTAAGCATCATAGGCCGACAGTGATTAGATAACGCATGAAGAAGTTGAAACCAATAAGTAGCACATAGAGCAATCAGACATGCTCACGTATCATATACAAGTAAAGCGTAAAGAAATCATGAAATCAACCAAGACAGACATTATTCACCAAATGACCAGTCAAAATATGAGTGGATGGATGCAATGCAATGCAATGTCACCTCTCTCACTCCCGCTCTCCGGCAGAAACCTCAGAGGCTATCACTCCCGCTCTCCGGCAGAAACCTCGGAGGCAATCACTCCTGCTCCCCGGCAGAAACCTCGGAGGCAATCACTCCCGCTCTCCGGCAGAAACCTCGGACGCGATCACTCCCGCTCTCCGGCAGATACCTCGGAGGCTATCACTCTCGCTCTCCGGCAGAAATCTCGGAAGCTATCACTCCCGCTTTCCGGCAGAAACCTCGGAGGCAATCACTCCCGCTCTCCGACAGAAACCTCGGAGGCAATCACTCCCGCTCTCCGGCAGAAACCTCGGAGACAATCACTCCCGCTCTCCGGCAGAAACCACGGAGGCTATCACTCACTCTCAGTCTCTCACCTCCCCATCATCACAAAATAATATGAAAAGTATGGCGGGAATGATATCAAGTCTCAACACGTGTCACCAATATACAATCAACAAGTACAAGTCAAATAAGGTGATAATCACAAAAAATAACACATATGGCGACAAGCCCACATAACAGCTGACGGAACCAACTTAATAGTAATTTATCTCCACTTCCTGCCCGAAGACCTATCATGCTATCCCCGTCACTTCCTACGACTACATACAACTCTCTAATCAGAGTCTAACTAAAGTAACCGTAACCTACCTCAATGCCGAGCGGGTTCCACGAACAATCAAACCAATGCCTTCCCCTTGCGTAGAGCCTCTGAACGATTAAAATATAGAAAATATGTGAACTACATTATAATATGAATCTAAGGACACCCATATTGCTATCTTTATATTAACAAGATCTTTACCATATTCATTGTATGCCTAAACTCATACCCCTATAAAAATATTAGCATAACTTCATGACAAACAAATAATATTCCTTTCTTTTAACTTTCTCGTATCTCCCGCTTGTAAAGGATATAACATTAAATTTGTAACTCCAAATAAGGTGTTTATTGTACTACATCGAAGGCAACACTAGGATCTCTTATTAAGATGAATCCCACCTGACAATACTTAGTGTAGATTGTGAAAATTTTACGAAAGAAACAACCCTATGAAATCTGTGTCGCCAGAATATTTGTAAAACAAGGCAGAAACTTCAAACAGTCATAACTTCCAAACCATAAGTCGGATTTATCTTCGTAAGATATCAAACTGACGGGAACAGAGTAATATACAACTTTTAGTCATCCCATATTTTCATAATACTTACGGATTTGTTCAGTGTTCACATTTTATATTCTGTGTCGCCTGAGTTTCGATAAAACGAGGCAGAAACTTTAAACAGTCATAACTTTCAAACCATAAGTCGGATTTATCTCCATAAGAAATCAAACTGACGGGAACAGAGTAATATAAAACTTACCTTCAGCCCATACTTTTATATTCTTTACAGATTTACACAGTTTTCACGTTTAATGTGCTGCAGTAATCATTATGCCATGTTACATCCCTCAAGTTTCTCTATTCAAGTGAATTGTGTAATTTCCGTGTAATGACCTCTTTGAAATATGATTTTATTCCATAACACGTTATTATAAGAATCACAAATAGATTAACGCAACCATATACTATATAATTTAACCTGAACCTGATTGCTAGGGTTTTCTTTTTTCCTTTCTTCTCTCCTTCTTTCTCCTTCTTTCTCCCTTCTTCTCCTGCATCTGGTTGCTATTGCGTACGTTCCCTTCTCCCTCTCATTTCTTTTCTTTCTTCCTCTAGAGTTTTTTTGCTGCTTCGTCGTTCCCCTTTCTCCATCCCTTTTCTTTTCTACTAGAGTTTTGTGTTCCTGAAGATGGAATGTGAGAAAGAGTGGGAAGGTTAATAGGTTAAAAGAAAATCTAAAAATTAAAGTTGCACATAAGCCCCTAATTTTCCTCTTAATTTAATCTCCCAAAAACTTATTAAAACTTTGATCCCAAGTCATTCGATTAATAAATCTTAAACTAACTTCTTTTAAATCTTATCTCCCTCTTCCATTAATTCCCGAGAATTTCTTTAGCCTCGTATTCTCAATGTCATAATTCTTTTTCGTAGTTTTAAAGTGTTAAACGACCAAACGGGTCGTTACATTAGATACCAAACAAACAATCGCTCGTCCTCGAGCGACAAGGTAGGGGTGGAGGAAAAGAGGTACCGAAACTGTCCAACAACTGAGGATATCTACTCCGCATATCCGCCTCGGTCTCCCAAGTATCATACCCCATAACGTGACCACACAAGACCTATAGACTCGACCTACTATCTCTGAATCCCCGACAGGAGTATATAGACATGAATAGGTACATCAAGAATATCCCAAAGCATATCCAAACCCGTAGAGAAATAGATGGACACATAAGAGAAAGTAGACCCCGGCTCAAATAAAACAGAAACCGATCTGTGACAACCCGAAATAATACTTGTGATAGCCGCATCACACCCTTCACTGAAATATTTCAACCTCCCCTTCCTATAAAATTCAATCTCCACAGGAAAATTTCCCCACTTGACGTAAAGGCAATAGATATTTCCTTGAAGAACCTCTAAACAATTTGTGCTTAACCCACACACTCCCATCTTGCCGACACTCAACTTTGCCATTCATTCTCCCGCGCAATACCAAACTAAGCACACCTCATGCTCCCATCAAATGAATATTTTACCATTATGATTATTTCGTCACCAACCATAAACTATTTGGATTCTCGTCAGTATACCTCAACCTATAGGATAGAGAGAAAATACTTTATATGAATCACATAAAGAGTCCTACCACCTATGAGAGAACATAGAAATGAGTTTAAGATACCAATCGGATTGAACTAGAACGAAAGGAATGAACCAGATACCAATCAGATTGAACTCGTACGAAAAGAATGAACCAGATACCAATTGGATTGAACTAGCACGAAAAGAGAAAAGAAGTGGAGTGTTTCCTAAATGTCCTATAGCCTCTCGAGGATGGGTACAGACGTCTACGTACCAATCCGCAAGACTATAATAGACATTGCTCTTGTACTCATTAGACCGATTAACCTAAAGCTCTGATACCAACTTTGTCACGACCCAACTCCCGAGTCGTGATGGCACCTACCATATTCCCCGAGTAGGCGAACCACATTCTCATTAACAAGGTAAATCAGCAGAAAAATAAATAAGGAAAAAGAAATTATAAGTCTTAACCACTTAATTTCCCAAAATCTGGTCAAAAGGGTACAAGAGCACAAACAAGTCTGAAAAATAGAAGTCTGAAAGAATGTCCGAAGGCTACATACTGTCTGTCAATACCCAAAGAAAAATGGAATTAACTAAGAAACCCTTCAGGGGCCACGGACGACCAAATAGCTCACCTTGAATGACTAGAAGATGTCCACCTCGCGACTCAGCCATGGGGCGTAGAGCTGGATCCTGGATCGTACTCTGCACTCAACAAAAGTGCAGCATGAGTATTATCAGTACAACACTTGTACCGGTAAGCATCATATGCTGACAGTGATTAGATAACGCATGAAGAAGTTGAAACCAACAAGTAGCACATAGAGCGATCAGGCATGGTCACGTATCATATACAAGTAAAGCGTAAATAAATCATGAAATTAACCAAGACAGACAAAATTCACCAAATGATCAGTCAAAATATGAGTGGATGAATGCTATGCAATGCAATGTCACCTCTCTCACTCCCGCTCTCCGGAAGAAACCTCGGAGGCTATCACTCCCGCTCTCCGGCAGAAACCTCTGTGGCAATCACTCCCGCTCTCCGGTAGAAACCTCGGAGGAAATCACTCCCGTTCTCCGGCAGAAACCTCGGAGGCAATCACTTTCGCTCTCCGGCAGAAACCTCGGAGGCAATCACTCCCGCTCTCTGGTAGAAACCTCGGAGGCTATCACTCCCGCTCTCCGACAGAAACCTCGGAGGCTATCACTCCCGCTCTCCGGCAGAAACCTCGGAGGAAATCACTCCCGCTATCCGGCTGAAACCTCAGAGGCAATCACTCCCGCTCTCCAGCAGAAACCTCGGAGTCAATCACTCCGGCTCTCCGACAAAAACTTCGGAGGCTATCACTCACTCTCAGTCTCTCACCTCCCCATCATCACACAATAATATGAGAAGTATGTCAGACATGATATCAAGTCTCAACACGTGTCACCAATATACAATCAACAAGTACAAGTCAAATCATGTGATAATCACAGAAAATAACAGATATGGCGACAAGCCCACATAACAGCTGACGGAACCAACGTAATAGTAATTTATCTCCACTTTCTGCCCGAAGGCCTATCATGATATCCCCGTCACTTCCTACGACTACATACGATTCTCTAATCAGAGTCTAACTAAAGTAAACCGTAACCTACCTCAATGCCGAGCGGGTTCCACGAATAATCAAATCAATTCCTTCCCCTTGCGTATAGCCTCTGAACGATTAAAATATAAAAAATATGTGATCTACATTATAATACGAATCTAAGGACACCCATATTGCTATCTTTATATTAACAAGATCTTTACCATTTCCATTGTATGACTAAACTCATACCCCTATAAAAATATTAGCATAACTTCATGACAAACAAATAATATTCTTTTTTTTTAACTTTCTCGTATCTCCCGCTTGTAAAAGATATAACATTAAATTCGTAACTCCAAATAAGGTGTTTATTGTACCACATCGAAGGCAACACTAGGATATCTTATTAATCCGAATCCACCTGACAATACTTTGTGTAGATGGTGAAAAATTTACTAAAGAAACAACCCTATGAAATCTGTGTCGCCAGAATTTTTGTAAAACAAGGCCGATACTTCAAACAGTCATAACTTCCAAACCTTAAGTCAGATTTATCTTCATAAGATATCAAACCGACGGTAACAGAGTAATATACAACTTTCATTCATCCCTTACTTTAATATTCCTTACGGATTTTTACAGTTTTCACATTTTATATGTTGTGTCTCCTGGGTTTCTGTAAAATGAGGCAGAAACTTTAAACAGTCATAACTTTCAAACTATAAGTCAGATTTATATCCGTAAGATGTCAAACTGACGAGAACAGAGTAATATACAACTTTCCTTCAGCCCATACTTTTATATTCTTTACGGATTTATACAGTTTTCACGTTTAATGTGCTACAGTAATCATTATCCCATGTTATCTCCCTCAAGTTTCTATATTCAAGTGGATTGTGGAATTTCTGTGTAATGGCCCCTTTGAAATATGATTTCATTCCATAACACGTTTTATAAGGATCACGAATAGATTAACTCAACCATGTAATATAGAATCTAACCTGATTGCTAGGGTTTTTTTTCCTTTCTTCTTTCCTTCTTTCTCCATTCTTCTCCTGCGTCTGGTTGCTGCTGCGTACGTTCCCTTCTCCATCTCCTTTCTTTTCTTTCTTCCTCTAGGATTTTCTTGCTGCTTCGTCGTTCCCCTTTCTCCCTCTCCTTTCTTTTCTACTAGGGTTTTGTGTTCTTGAAGATGGAATGTGAGAAAGAATGGGAAGGTTAATAGGTTAAAAGAAAATCTGAAAATTAAAGTTGCACATAAGTCCCTAATTTTCCTCTTAATTTAATCTCCCAAACACTTATTAAAACTTTGATCCCAAGTCCTTCAATTAATAAATCTTAAACCCACTTCTTTTAAATCTTAACTCCCGCTTCCATTAATTCCCGAGAATTTCATAAAGCCTCGTATTCTCAATGTCATAATTCTTTTTCGTAGTTTTAAAGTGCTAAACGACCAAATGGATCGTTACACCAAAAAGGGCGACTTTAAAAATCGCCCTATTTGGTGTGGCTCAAAGAGGGAGATTTTTAGAGTCGCCCCCTTTGGTGAGGACCAAAAAAGGTGATTTTTCAAGTGGCCCCCTTTGGTGAGGACCAAAAAGGGCGACTTTTCGAGTCGCCACCTTTGTTGAGGACCAAAAAGTGCGACTTTTAATATCGCCTCCTTTGGTTATACCAAAAAGGGCGACTTGAAAAATCGCCCCCTTTGGTGAAATTAAAAAGGGCGATTTTAAAGTCGCCTTTTTTTGTATAAATCAGTCGCCCTTTTTGAGCCGATTGGTTGTAGTGAAATGATGGTCGGAAAATAAAAAAGGAGACAAAAAACTAAAGGAAGAGGATGAGGACATCATCAACAACAGAGGGGTGAACTGGGATCCAAACGTGGAAGAGACAACTATCGGGCTAACATCATGGTTGTCACAGAAGGAACTCAGACAAAGATGGGAACAATGAACATAGACAGCAAAAGACCTCACAATTTGAGCGAAGAGATCCGGAAGACGGTGATTCGCGTGTTGAATTTCTAGAGAATAAACCCGAATAGAAAGATAGATAGTAAGACTGAAAACTCATCCTGAATCATGCAGTCCGGATATACCAACCATATGACAGGTAGTCTGGAGGAACTGAGCAATACATGAGATATTTCTAAGTGTCTGATTTGTCTTTCTGGCGGAAATAGCTTGGTGGCTACAAAATAATGAACAACCAGACTGAATGACATGATATGATTGAAGAATGCCCTTTATGTTCCGGATTTGACATGAAATTTAATTTTTGTATCACAACTAGTTGATTATTTGAATTGTAATGTGACATTTAACAGAATTATGTTTACTATAATAGACACCACGAAAAAGCTGATTGGAAAGGGTGAGTATTAAGGTGAAATTTACTACTTTTTTAATGTGCTAATGGTATGGGCTATGAAGGCAGAGTCAGTTAATTGGTTTGATATTTAGCACAAATGGTTGGGCCATCCTTCAGCACTAGTGATGAAATCAGTTACGACATTAGGCTTAAAGAATAGTGATAATAGATTGGATAGAGAATGTGTTGTATGACAACGGGCAAAGCAAACGAGAAGTGTTTTCCTTTAAGTGATTGTTGACAACTAATTTTTACTCTCCAATAATTTTATTTAATTATTCAAGATTCTTGAGTCACAAACAGAGTGAAATATACTCTTTACAATGGGAATATGATTTCACAAAATTATTCCATGAGTATTTTGTCATTTTATTTGACAAAATATCAGTCGATATATATATATATATATATATATATATATATATATATATATATATATATATATATATTGTGTATCATGTCCCAATTTTACATAATTTTGACCATTAGTCACAATTTCGGAATTTTGACCGATAATTATAAATGTAATTAGTTTTATAAAATTCAAAATTAAAGAACTAATGTACCACTCTGTCAAAGTCTTAAAAAATTGACTAATTAAATACGATAAGGAAATTACACATCAATTTCAAGTCATGTTTAAATTAAAGCAACTTTTGCATAATTTTAATTTTCTAAATCCTAATGTGTCAAATTAAGGCTTAAAACAAAGCTTTTAATCTAATTATGTTATGTACGGAATTACTTGACTATTTTATAATTTAAAATGTGACCATATTTATAAAATGTGGCCATAATTGATTTAAATTATTTTAAGAAGAAAACACTTAGGCCTTCTATTTTTTAGTCAATTGAGCCCAGGTCAAATGACTCGATCGACCATTCAGTAACAAACAAAAGGGAAAATGCCCAATTCTCCATTTTTCACGCGTTGAGGGTTAAGATCTAAAACCACAATGCCTAATTCATCCCCAGTGCCAAAAATGGCAATGGCCAGAGATCTGATGCTTTTGTAGTTCATGGCTCATATAAATAGGGAAAGAGAATTGCTCTTGCCTAGTACCACCCGCACACCACCAGACCCCCATACCCTCAAGAAGGTGAGGACTCCCCTCTTTGTGCTTTTTTTTGCAAGCATTAAATGCTTCTTGTCTGATTCACGATTCAAATCGTTGATTATCATTGGTTGAGAACGCTTTTGGAGGGAATTTCCCCCCAAACGGATTTCTCCCACATCGGATCGATGGTCTCGGCAAGGGTTTCATATTTCCCTATAAATACATACATTTATCCTTCAATTTAATGGGGTCCATGTCACAATTCATTATTGTGACTAGTATTATTATTAGTACAAGATAGTCCTTTAATTTATGCTATTGTCATTTACAGTTTAGTCTTTTAAGTTTACTTTGATATTGTTTAGTAATTACAATTCTAGTCCCTAGCTATACATAAGACTTGTAACGGCCATTTTGGATATTCAGAAATATTATCAGTTTACTCTCTCTCTCTCTCTCTCTCTCTTTGCCCTCTTCCCTGTGACTTCATTGTAACAGACCTCCCAGTCTGTTACAAATGGTATCAGAGCCGATTCCGACGACGGAAATCGATGTTCCACCGGAGCAGCAACCCACCAACGATGACATGCAGATACTAAGGACACAGTTAACAACCTTAGTTGAAGAGACCAATAGGAGGTTTCTAGATGTGGAGCAGAGGCAATCAGATGACAACAGAGAAGTACACCGTAAGTTGGAGTTATTACTAGCGGGAATGACTCAACTACATTTCAGTGGTGGTTTAGCACCAGCGACACCAGTGGCGACACACGAGAACATCACACTCGGTTCAATTTCGACTCAAATATCGGTTCTACAACCAAGTTACAACTGCGACCAAGCTTCATGTAGAAAACCCCCTAATTCATTCTCATATATATCGTCGGGTCAGAGCATCGGGAGAGGATTTACATTTCCCCCCAGCATCAATACTAAATAGTCCCCCAATTTTTAGAAACCCTAACTATTCATCCTCACCCTCCAGTGCACCAGGAGCAGTGGTACATATCCCTGAAACCCCGAGCAGTTTCAGTACCCTGAAGTTTTCATACTGCTTATCCGATGTTATTATAGGCAAAACCTGTGATGCAATAAATTCTCATTTTGAAATAGGAGGTTCCTTTTTCAAAGGGGTTGCTGGTTTTACTGTTTCTGAGTATGATTCTGGAGGAATCATTCTGGAATTACCTTTGCTCTGGGTTTCTGAAGGCGTGGCCTTAAAAGGTTGCGCCTGTTTTTTCTGTGTTGGTTCTTTTGGGAGAACCGGTACTACTGGGAGGTTTCCAAGGACTGTGAACATGGTTTGTCCACTAGGTTTATGTAAGACTTTGCTTGAGCTCTCTGGTTTAAAAGGCTGTTTTAATTTTTAACATCCTATAGTAAAATGTCTTTGGCTTCTTTGCAGTCGACTCTTAACAAAAAATCTTTATTAATCAAATCAACCTGAAATTTGGTGATACATAGCACTATAGATAGAATTTCTTTTTTGACTGTACTATAGTTCTTTTGAGCTTGGTTCCAAACTCAAGAAGTGAATCTTACTAATTGTTCAGCAAATTCAGAAGATAATTTCTGTTTAAGAATACCACCGTAGTCAATGTCGGAGGCATCGGTTTCGACTATCATAAAGGCATCTGGATTTGGGATACCTAGACAGGGGAGTTTCTGGACTATTTCTTTTACCTGCTTAACGACTCTAGTCTGTTCTTCTGACCAGAGGACTGGATTTTTCTTAAGTTTTTTATACAGGGGTTCACATATCTTCCTAACCTTTGGGATAAAATCTGCTACATAATTAAGACTTCCTATGAATCTTTGTAGTTGTGTCTTATCTGTGATTTCATCAGGGAATTTAGTAGAGAACTCTATGGCTCTGCAAATTGGTTTATAAGTTCCTTGATAGAGGTCGTGACCTAAGAACCTGATAGTTGTCTGAAAGAGTTTTATCTTTTTAGCACTTACTGCTAAACCGTTAGGTTTTGTGGTTTTAACAAAAGTACTTAAGTGTTTATAATGTTGTTCTATATTATAAGAAAAAACTAAAACATCATCGATATAGACAATCATAAATTGGCTATAAGGGTTGAAAATATTATTCATGATGTTATGGAATTCTGACGGGGCATTCTTGAGCCCAAAAGGCATAACGTTCCATTCGTACTGACCAAAGGGAACATTAAAAGTTGTTTTATACTTATCCTTTCTTCGACTTGGATTTGCCAGAATCCTGACTTCATGTCTAATTTGTTGTAGATATTATCATTATAAGTTCTCTTTAATAAATCTCTTTTATTAGGTATTGGGTACCTAATCCATATTAGTGCTTGGTTGAGAGGTTTATAATTTATTACAAGCCTCGGGGCTCCTCTTTCCTTTTCAGCATTTTTGTTTACGTAGAAGGCTGAACAACTCCATTGAGATTTGGATGGTCTGATGATCTTCTTTTTAAGCAGATCATTAACCTCATTCTTACAATGTTCCGTGAGCTCGTGGCTCATCTGGATTGGTCTGGATTTAGTGGGTATGTCCTTTTCACTAAAGTCATCTGTGTAGGGTAGGTTTACCATATGCTTTTTTTTCCCCCAAAAAGCGTTTGGTAATTCTGAACAATTTTTTTTTTCATAGAATCTTGCAAAAAAATTATCTTGTTAATTACCTCTGGGGTTTTTAAAGTAGATTCTATTCTTTTAATTTTAATATCATCCATTAAAAAATTAATTTGGTTGGTTAACAGTTGTATTTTAAACACTGTCTTCTGTTTAACATGGTTACTATGATCAACTGACAAAGGGTTTCAATATGGGAATACCAGATCTTTTCCATGGATGTAGTGTAAATACCGTCTAGTTTGGCGGTATATGGTTTTATTTGGGTTAGGAATGGAATTCCTAATATAACCTCTTCAGTTATATCTCTTGTAATAATAAAGTCGTTAACAAAACAAACTCCATTATTACAGACATGTGCTTTGAAAAGCTTATAGTCAATTTTTATTCTATCGTCTGTGGCTGAATAAAGCTTGTGTGTACTTTTATCTAAGTACTTAGTAGGTATCATTCCTTCGCAAATGCAGTTTTGGTCAGCTCCTGAGTCTAGCAGGGCTATTTTATCAAGAACAAAATTCTTATTTACTATTATTTTGATAGGGACATGATAGCTTAGAGCTTTGACCGTGGAGATTAATTTTAATCCTGATTGTGAGGTATTATCCTCTTCTTCTTCGTCAGAATTAACAGTGGTTATTCCTTTTGACATAGAGGGTGCAAGGATATCCTTCATAGGGTCTAATTATTTTAGTAAGCTATTGGAGAATGCCTCTGTTTCTAAAGAATTGAGCCTTTCTTTTACACTGATTATTTCTTCTTTTAAAAGTGATACTTCTCCTTGTAAATCTTGCAAGGTAGTATCTGTTTTAGATTCTTTAAATTTATTAAAAACTCTTTTCATGTCAAAAGGTTCAATTATTTTCTTTTCTTTTTTCTGGCTAATGACAAATTTTTTAAGTTCTGTTAGATATTTCCTTTTGATATCATTGTCATCGATGTGATCAATCATATAAAAGAAGAATTCTTGGCTGCTATCTGAGATAACATTGATGGTACATTTTTATGCAGTGCAGATTTTCCACTGCACTCGCGATCAGATTTGGAGGTGGAGCTATCTGAGCTGTAATCTAGATCTAATGATCCTTCATAACTGTAATAATCATCTGAGGATTCTTTAGAGCTATCATTAGATTGTTCTTCATCTAATATTGTATAAAGTTTATCTTTAATGTCTGAATCAATTGCAAGTAGATTAATCTTATCTTTCTTTTTGTTGGGTTCTTTACAAGCGTTGGCCATGTGGCCCGCTTTTCCACAGTTCCAACATTTTCCCTTTTTCCAGGGGGTTTTATTGGTATTGTTCTTACGATAACTCTTTTTAGGAGTGTAGTTTCTTTTATAAGGCTTAGGGTGAGATATATTATGTCCCTTTTTCATCTTTTTGATACTCTTTGAAGGAGCAGATATCTTAACGTATCCGAAGTCTTCGCAAAAACTTCCTAATTCTCCTTTTGAGGATTTTTGTATTTGATTATTAAGTTTTATTGTGTTACATAATTCTAATCCTGTTAAATTAATAAAGCTAACAAGGTCTCCGTATGTCATCAGACTATAAGGAGTTTCACCATTGAATTTGTTTCTTATGGTTGTTCTCACCTTTTCGGCAAAAAGTTTGGGTAACCCACTAATAAACCTTTCCTTCCAATAATCATGGTTACAGTCATTTCTGAGCATAACTTTGTTAAGGAATATATCTTTATACCATTTGAAATCGTGTAACTTTGGGCAAGTTAAGTTATTAAGGATTTCTAAGCTTTTATCTTGGAAGAGTTTTGGCTCTCCTATGAAATGTTTACCTATACAATAAAGTAAGGTCGCTGTGGCGTCTTTGCGAACTTCTTTACTAAAAGTATTATCAATGTTCCTAATTTGGACTGTAGTAGTTGCATCCATGATGCCACATCTAATACTTTCCGTTAGGTAGTTATCCACCAGTTTTTTAACATTCTAGTGAAGCCTGAAACTAGAATTGTTGCTAGTTGGACATCATCGGTATGTTCTTTTATTTTATAACCAGTAATACATACTCCCATTTCATGAAGTATTTTGATTATCTGGACTTCAGACATTCCGTCTATGTTTCATTCATTAATTTCATCTCCTGAGTATGAAGCCTTATAGGTGGTGTGTTCTTCATACTGCATATCCGGAAACGTAGGTCCTCTGTAGAAGTTTTTTGCTCCAAGACCCGCAAATTTTGATATTTTGTTAATATCTTGTTTATCTTTTGAACCGGATCCTTCAGTGAGTACCTTTATTGAATTATCTGTGGTATCTTTGGAGGTGGACTCCTCAGTTACTTTTAATTTTTTAAACTTCTCACTTATCCTATCTAGTAGGTTATTATCGATTTCTTTTCCAAATTTTAGGTGGGTACTTACCGAAAATTGGGGAATCTTAAAGAGAGGTTCAGAGAGCGTACTCTCTTCTGACCGGACTGGTTTACTCCTAAATGTTGAAGTATTACTAGCCTGGGTAATTTGGTTAGAGACAACATGTAACAACTGATTGGTGTAGTTGTTATGTTGAAAGAGTTTATTGATATCTACTTTAGAAGGGGCCAATCTGGGTTCTTTTAAATCTCTTTTAAAAAGGGCTGCTAATAGGATTTCTCCGTCTACCGGGATCCTAATCTGTTCTAAAGGTGGAGTTTCAGATTCAATAGTCTTACTACCTGTATACCATTTTTTGACAATAGTACTGAGGGATACTCTGTTGTTATCTAATTGATCTGTGATTTGAAACCATTTAAAGAATTCAATATTAAAGTTGACTCTTTCCATATCTTTAATCCATTGTTTTCTAAATGACTTTCTCTTTTCTAATGGGAAGGTATTTACATACCATTTTCTTTTAATGGTGTTTTCAGGGCTTACCCGTAATTTATCAAGAGTTTTAAAATCAATTTTAAAATCTATTTCTTGTTTAATTGTGCCAAGACTGTCTTCACCGTGCATTTCGCTTCTGGTGGGACTATTGGTTTTATCAATTGGATGATAATGTACCTTGGGTACGGCTGACGCATAGTCTACTCCTCTAACTTTTTGTTCAAGCATAGATTCTGTAGAATTATCGTCCGAACATTCCTCCTCCTCCTCCTCCCGGGGTTTGGAAGAAGATGCTGCGAAGGAGTATCTTGCCGAGGACTTAGAATTTGATTTTAAATTTTTTAAGTCAATAGATACATCCAAGTGTTGGATTATTTGTTCAATGTTAGAACTCTCTGGTTCTATCTTTGGTTGGGTGATGACATCAAAGTGTCATTCATCTTTCGTTAAAATTTCATTCAATTTTAACATTCTGGGAACAAAGATATTGCTATGTTCCTGATTTGCTTCCATAAGCATGGTAGCACCTTTACTGCTAACTAACTTAGATTTTGGGGCTAAAGTTGTTTTCATTAGTCTATAGTAGACTCTATATATTATAGCAATTTCTTTTGTGTTTATTTTACTATTCATATTTTTTGTTTTAATATTTAACGTTAGGGTATCCATAACGTTCTGGTCATTAATATCAACTAAAAAATTTGGGTAACAATTAAAATAAACTGGTCCTCTGGCTAGATTGTTTTGTAAGACTCCGAGTAAGGAATCGTCAAAGTTTAATAGCCTGTCATCTCTTAATAATTTCAACTTCCTACATATAGGATTGGTACAAGTAGCAGTCAAACCTTTATATCGTTTAGGTTTAGAATTAAATTATCAATGGTATCATCAGTAAATTTAAGAAGATCGCGTAAAGTGATGTACCCAGAATAGTGATCCCAAATCATAAATAAGGATCGAGTTATCCACAGTAGTGGAATGGAACATAAGCCTCTCGTCCGTGCATAAAGGACCATACTGCGTATTAGTGAGAATTACATATATTAATGTTGGTAAGCTAAGGCATGTTGTAAGTATTGGACTGGCAGGGTCTTCAGCTTCATTCTAGATAACCTCTTGATAACAATAGCTTGTTAAGGGCAATTGAGGACGAGAACTATAGAACAATCGAAGAATGGTTCCACTTCAGCTTTCAAGATTGGGTTGGTGTAAGAAATATAAAAACAGTTAATAAGTATGAATGAAATGGTATGATCAAGTATGAAGGTAGAAATAGTTTTCATTTAATAATGAATAGAAGGAAGGATTACGACAAGAAGGATAAATGTGAATAAGATTATAGTTATGCAGGTTTCACAAAGGTATGATTACTCTAGAGCAGTGTAAGGACCAATGGTGGAGGAGGGACACTACGAACTCTTCGTCCAAAGGTGATGATCCTATGATGTTCAGGAAGATAATATGAGAAATAATTTGAAATAAGAGACCTCCCAAGACAACTTGGAATGGATAAGGTAAAACGAATGAGCACTCGGTCGATTGGAGATCTAATAATGATAAGACAAGAAAGCTTGATAAGTAATTGGATCTTGTAACACCATGAATTGGATCTAAACATACGAAGCATCGGTTCTACAATATATGCAGTCATACATTTCAAAAAGTATGTAAACGAAAGTAACAGTGAGTAAAGCTCGAGATTAGCACCTAAACATGTGAAAGGGGCCAATGACGCCTATGGATACAAGGTAGATATTAATGATATATGTCAATAGATAATGATAATGAAGATAAAATGACAGGCAAATATAGAGGTCTATGATCATTTTTTGAACTGACCAAAGGTTCTACGAGATACATAAGGTAATGGGTTACAACTTAAGAGATCAAGAAAATATTTTTTCAAAGCGCCATTGACAGAAAGTCTTAGCCATGAGGAAAGTAAAATAATTTGAATCTAAGTATAATGACCAGTTTTGGATATAGTAGGCCAACTTCATGTAATGCAAATGCTTCAGAATCTTTCACATACTAAATAAGGGAATAAGTTAACAACTCATCTTTTAAGGGGTAGTAACACTAAGGATTGGAATCAGGAGCAATGTTTGAGATTACGTATGTATACCAAAGTATTTTAGAATTAAGAAGAGTACAACAAGTAAGAAAATGAGTGAAAAATGTCAAAAGAAGTAAGGAAAGGAAGTTGTTTATAATTACGAGTAGTAAGAAAGTACGGAAAAAAAGATTCCTTTTAGATCATGAATGAGAGTTAACGACGATGATACACGCATTTCAAATTCAAATGACATTGTCCATAAAGTGTTCACGATTGAGATACTACAAATGTAAGAGTTTTCAGAACACCAGTTAGTAAACAAAGCTAAGTTGACAATATGATCATTCACCCACAAGTGGCTCGACTAAGGAGAGAAGTTGACATGAGGGAACATATCATTTAGTTAAGTGGGAGGCCAATTATAGGATTCAGTTAGTGATAGCCCTATGACTTAGAATACAACAGGGTCATCTCTCATACTGGAAGAAAAGGAACGCCATGATGATGATCGCATTGTTAGAGAAGATCAGGCAGGATATTTAATAAAAGAGAACCACAACCTTCGAGTATAATGGGAGAGAGACCCTCAGGTGGAAAGTCCATTTGTGTATTCCCAATGTAGCAGGATTGCGAGACAAGATTAGGACGGAGGTTCATTGCTCACGATATTCCATTCACCCTGAATCTACTAAGATGGATCACGATCTCAAAGCTACGTATTGGTGGAACGACATTAAGAGGAATATTGCGAAGTTTGTAGCTCAGTGCCTTAATTGTTAGTAAGTAAAAGTAGAGCACCAAAAGTCCGGCGGTGTGACTCGGAACATTGAGATCCTGGTGTGAAAATGGAAAATGATTAATATGGATTTTATTACAGGTTTACCTCGCTCTTATCATAAGTTTTATTCTATTTTGGTGATTGTTGATAGACTGACCAAATCAGCTCAATTTATGGCGGTCAGAACTACCTACACAGCCGAGGACAATGCAATGTTATACGTTAAGGAGATTGTTCGCCTTCATGGTATACCTATTTCTATTATATCTGACCGAGGTGCGCAGTACACAACTAATTTTTGGAGATCTGATATAATGATGTATGTTATATTATTGTTACACCCCGTATTTCCAAGAGATTGAGATGAGAACGTACGTAAGGAAATGAGATTTGAATTTTAGAAATAATGAAAATTTCGGAAAAATCTCGGAACCTCGTGAAGGAAAAATGTTTATTAATGGGAATTTGATTCTCAAATTTGATATGTGAGACTTTTGGAATATATTAGATTTATGGATTTTTAAGTTTTAGATTTGGTCATGTGGGGCCCACCCAGAAAATTTTACGATTTTGTAGGGCCCACAAGGTTTTCGATATTTTGGCCAAATATGGATATTTTGGGAGATGAAATAATTTTGGACCAATCATAGGGTGACACGTGGCACCCCCACTTGTCTTGGTCTTGGAAGACTTTGACTACTTGACCTTAGATACTTTGGAAGACTTGGACTATATATTTTAGAGACAAGTGGGCCATGTGGATCCCACTCCACTTGTCTTGCTACTTGGATATACATCTATATACTAGAGAGGGCTTGCAAGACTTGTTCTACACTTAGCCAAATTTCACACAAATATATTGAGTCCTTTTGAGAGCTCTCGGCCAGGGCCTTTTTGGATGACAAAAATACTTCAATCCTTCATGATAAATACTCAAACTCAAGACTAAGATCCCTAATGGAGTGCTAAGCCAAGATAACCCCTTAAACACCAAGAACTTGATGTTGACCGAGAATGAGGGTGTGAAACCCTAAAGTTCCGTCGACCTTTTGGAAGTGAAATACAAAGTGCAGTTGTGTATAAGTTCATAGGAGTCACATATATGTGATTGGAACTTGAAGAAGTGGAGCGAAACAAAAACTGCGGACCAATATAGTAGGGGCTGTTTTGGGAGATTATTGGCACTAAAATGAGGTAATAGTTCTTCTTAAATTAAAGTAATTGGATATTACTTATTGTTATATTTAAGGGATGAATTTATATTAAGGAATAAATGGAAAATAAGATGTGTATGTGATAGATATATTGTTGGACGATTTGAGACAATTTTGTGCCATTGGATTCGTTGGAATTGTTGTCGCTATTTACACGTGTTGCATGTTATATAATGAAGAAAATATTGTTGTTGAGAGATTATATAACCTATATAACATGTTGGAATGAGAATTGGATTAAAAGGGATTAAGGAAAAGGGCTCGAGAATATTGTTGTTGTTAAGGGCCGAAACTGCCCAAGAATTGTTAGACGTGTTGTTTCATTTTTATGGACTATTTTGGGGCGTTAGAATGCTGGAAATTCAGCCCCGAATATGCATGTTTAATGTGGTAAAATGATTAGTGAAAGTTCTAAATAATAAGGGTGTTAAAGGCTTCACATTGTACCCTTAATAATGGATTAATTGTGGACTGTTCTGCGAACTGTTTTATATAGATTGTGGGGAAGAATTTTACACGTCCAGTTAGGCGTGTAATCCACTTTGGTTAACTATTGGTTGTGCCTTAAATGTGGCTTGTTGGTTGAAATTCGGGCCTTGAAAAAGGTGGAAAGGTACGTAGAAACAAAGGAAGTGCTGCCCAAATTTCCGTAGAATTAGAGGGCATTATTCAGTATAAGTCTTATACTAGTAAGCTTGAGTTGATAGGAGTGTTATTGCCATTTTAGGTTGGAGTACTACTGATGCGCGATTTATGCACACACTTACGCAAGTGCACGTGTCGTGACAAGTAATATAGTCTAGAAGACCGAGTTATCGTCCTCAGGGATTAGTGTTCAATTCTCAAATTCTATTCTATGGTATCTATTTGGTAACCGATGATTGATAAAGTGTTTATAACTATAATTATGAATGTTAATTAAACTACTTTGTTTTACTTCAGATATGATGGAAATAGGGCTTTCAAATCTCCTCAACTATCCGCTTATCTTACTTGTTAATGCAATTAATTATGGTTCTTCTTCTATTTTGAGATAGCAGGTTAACTAAGCCGTTTTATACTCCTGTTAAGGTAATATAAACACTCAACCCCAATATAGAACTCTTCTACCTTTCGGTGATAAGATTGACTATAAAGGAGGATTAAGAGCAATAACCTATTAAGACTACACAAGTATCGGGGTACTTTCGTCCACGATTTAACCTATGTTTATTCAACTATAGCATATTCAATATCTCCCCTTTCGGCTTTTGATTAGAAATCATATGGATTATGATAATTAGTGATCAATTAATTACCAAACATTCAAGACAATTATTGAATAAATCTCAACAATAACAAGAAGAACCAAAAACATGCATTAATTCATAATGATAAGGTTCAAGTGATTTGACATGGAAGACCCTAGATTAAGTTAGTTCCTAGTCATAGACATGACAAGAACTAAATTAACATCCAACATAAACTACAAAGAAATAAAATAAGAAACAAGAAATTACTAAGAAGTGGTCTCCAATATTGATCTCCAAAGTTGTGTGAATTGGCAAGGAAGGGAACTCTCAATTCTGACCTAAAGGCTGCTTTTTATAGCCTCTAAAACGTTTTCCAAGTTTTCCTTCAGGCCTTGGCCCATTACCATTCAAATATGTCAGTTTTCCCGCGTCGCGGCCTGGCGCGCGCCATGGCCTGAAACTCTACTGCGTCTCAGTAAATTGGGCGCCTGGCCTCACTCTTGTTTGGGCCGCGCCATTTTGTGCCCGGTTCGCCAACTTTCTCGCTTTTTGAGCTCTGGAACCTCTGTTTCTGCCCTCTTTTTGCTCTTTTTCCGCCAATGAGCCACTTTAAACCAATATGACTCAAAAGAAAGAAAATCTATCCTAAGACGACACGTATTTGTACAAAAGTGGGCAAAAGACTAACTAAAAATGACTCAAAAAGTGTATATAAAATACACCGATCAAACACCCCCAAACTTAACCTTTGCTCGCCCTCGAGCAAAGATCAAAAGAAAGACTTCAAGACAAGAAGAAAAAAGAAAAATAGACTGACTCAAAGACACTGATCACTTTGCTGCATCATTGTTACTTAGAAAAGTATGAAGGTTAGCAGAATAATATGCAGGAACATATAGCATGAATTTTTAGCATTCTAAACACATTAAGTTAGATATTTCGGAAATTCAATTCAATCATGTTCAATGGAAGTAAGAATACCTAACTATGCATGTCAATTTCAAAATCATATGGCATGTTTACTTGTTATTCTCCACTAATCATGGATACACATGTAAGAGATCTTCAGGGCTTTTCAGGATTGTAATGTAGGCTTAGGCATGAGTAGGTAAAAATAGGCATTTAGACTCATTTAATGTCATAAGCTCTTTTGCTTTTCAATTCTTTCTTTTTCTTTTGATTTTCTTTCTTCACTTCATACTATCTTTCCCCTATTTTGTTTTGAGAGAGTGAAGTGTATTATGAATAACAGGAACCCTCAAACTTAGACTTTTGCCTATTTATTATTACTTTTTATTGGGGTGCATCAAAATTGTTCACTCTTTTTGTCTTTTTTTTTTAACTTTCTATTCCAATCATTTCAAATTTTTACTTATGGCACAAGTGTGGAATTATAGGGTGTAAAAGAAAAAGTCTAATTTTTAGGCTCAAATGGGCTGACTAGGGATATTTTAAATGTCAGGGATAAGTAAAAAGTGGTAAGAAAGGGCTAACAAAGAATTGTCTGAGTCATTTCCTTAACATGCATATCCTAACTATTTCGCCTCAAATAGCAAGCAATCATACACATAGGTTTAATCATTAACAGTGCACAAATCAAGCAAGATACCCCAAATAGACAGATTTCATGTTTTTTTGGCATATCTAACCTAAGTGTTTAGATGGTTGCTTCTAATTCCATTACATTATTCAACCTTACTTCACTAGGCGATTCAAGTAACTGCAGCATGCATGATCTTTTAAAAAAAAAATGACTCAAAAATACTTTAAATAAATAAAAAAGACTCAAAAACAATAGGACAAATAAGACACCCCCCAAACTTAAATCACACATTGTCCCCAATGTGTGCAAGACTAAAAAAAAAAAAAAAAACAGGACAACTTACAAACTTGGTTTAAAGTGGTGGCGGTGGCGGTGGATGATGCATTGACCACTGGTTGAACAAGGAACTCATCTCATCAAATCTCTGGTGCAACTGTTGTTGCTCCTGTCTTAATTCTTGATGTCCTTGCCTCAGGTCCTGTTGACCTTGTATCATTATGTCAAAGTTCTGCATCATCCTTCTCTGGTTCATGAGTAACTGCTCCATTATGGGCATTGGAGGTTGGTCGGGGTTGTTGTTGGTGCTTCTGCGCCTCATGAGCCTCTGTCTCAGGCTCATCTTCATCCATGGCGACCTGCTGCTGCTTCTTCTGGTCTCGCCGTCTTTGCTTCTTTGGAGGAGTGGAGTGCAGGAAGGAATGCACTAGCCCATATGACACAGGAGGTTGGACTCTCTCATATGTATCAGTGGGTAAGGTTGGGACCCCATGTCTGGAGCATAAGCTGCTAATAAGTGAGCCATGCCCCAACCCACCTGTCGTTACCAACCTGCTGGTTTCTCCGATGTTTTGCAATATTTCCTTCCCAACGTCAATCGTCCTCCCTGACGTGATTCCATATATCATTTTTATTCTATCTGCTGGCACTCTGGTGAAGTGCATCGATGGAATTAAGCGGGCACTGATGAAATATAACCAACCCTTGGCTGTTTTGTTGAACTTACATCTGCGCAGTCCTCTTGATCCATTTCTTGCAATCTCGTACTCAGCCCCAGGGTATCTTACTGTTCTTGCGACGACATCCCAGTCGATGTTGTTGGTATCTCTAGATTATGTTCTGAAATAGCTCCGGTCGTCACCTCTTTCTTCAACATCAGCTGTTTTTAATAGCACATTCACCACTTCTGCCGTCACAGACACATACCGTCCCCTCACAAAGCATCTATCATCCACCCTCTCTGGAAAGTTAGCATAAAATTCTCTCACCATTACTGTGTTCATCGGTGCTATTCTTTCTGGGTTAACAAATCTCTTCCACCCCATGACCTCTATCATCACCCGAATAGGCTCATAGGCATCTCCCTCCTCAAATGACTCCCTTTGGTACTCCATTCCTCTTTTAGGGATCAAGGGTATAGTACTAAGTTTTTGGTATCTATCCTCAGTTTTTTGGCTGACAAACCTAGTAGTGTCATATTGAGCGACGAAAGTGGATGTGGAAGTTCTCCTCTTCTTGGCAGCCATTTTTAGATAACTTGGCAGCGTTTCCTTTGTTCAACGATATTACCCAACACTATCAATCAATAATCAGTAGCTACAACACTTATCAACCCCCACACTTCACTCAAAAAGCTTCGGCACAACACCCCACGCTCACTTCGTATAATCTTCAGCCAAATCTCACACCCAACTTCAACACACCACACACCTTCCACCAATAAAGCACCTCCTCACCTATTACCTCCCCTGAATGTATTGAAGATTTCAAGAAAAGTGATAAAGGTTACCTTGGACGGTGTTCTTCAAGATTTTCTTGTTCCTAATGATGTTTTGAGGCAATGGAATGAGGGTTGTTGTTTAAGATGGTTAAGGGTTTAAGGAATTTAAGAACTTTGGTTGTGATTGGGTTTAGTTTGTGGAAGATTTTTAGGTAAAGGGTAAATTTCGTGGGTTTTGAAGAGAGGGAAGGTTTGGGTTTTGAATTGGAGAGAGGAAAATCGGATTTAAGGCTCCTTTAAGCTTCAGAATTTCCGTCGCGGCACCGCGGCGCCCAAACTTCTGCAATCCTCTGAACTTCCAGCGTCGTGGCGCCCAAACTTCAGAACTTGTCCTGCAATTGGCGCCGCGACGCTGAATCTTCTGCGCCCTTCTGATCTTTTGGCGCCACGGCGCTGAGCCGATTTTCTTTTGGTTTCTTTTCAGTTTTCGTCCTCCAAATTCTTGGCTCTGCTCCTGTCATCACAACATTTAAACAATACCTCCGTGAGACTGTTCTAAGTAAAAACTAAATTGCATTAAATTGAATCAAATAAAATAATCTTGGGTTGCCTCCCAAGTAGCGCTGTCTTTAACGTCTTTTAGCCGGACGCAAGTTCCTTACTCAAGAGGCATGGGATAAATTAAACCCACAACCTATCCATTTCATCAACATTTTTCTCTTCCTCCTTCTGTTTTTCCTTTTCTCTTTTTTCTCAAGAGGAGGTTTAGTATCACTTACCTGTTTTGGCGGGCTTATCTCCTCACGTGGCTTGCGCTGGCTCAACCGATGTGCTGACAGTGCTAATTGCAAAGCACTTGCTCATGACTGGGGGTTCAATGATGTGTTTGAACACTTTGAACACCATCTCTTCACTTTCCACTCTAAGTGTCAGCTCATCCTTCTCCACATCAATTAGGGCTCTCCCGATTGCCAAGCGCGTTCTTCCCAATATGATGGGGATCTCATCATCTTCCTCCATATCCAGGATGAGGAAGTCCGCGGGAAAAAAGAATTTTCCCACCTTAACTAAGACATCTTCAATCTTTCCCCTGGGATGCACCACCGTTCTATCTGCTAACTGCAAGCTCACAGTGGTTGGTTTGGCTTCACCTAACTCCAACCTCTTAAAAACAGACAAGGGCATAAGATTTATGCTAGCCCCCAAATCACAAAGGGCCCTATTACATGTAACCCAACCAACTGTGCAAGGCAATGTGAAGCTCCCTGGATCCTTGAGTTTAGGGGGAAATTTCTTCTGCAAGATGGCACTACATTCCTCTGTCAGTGCCACCATCTCATACTCCGCTAACTTCTTCTTCTTCCCAAGAATTTCCTTCATGAATTTAAAGTAAGTAGGCATTTGCTCCAATGCCTCAATGAACGGAATGTTGATGTGTAACTTTCTGAATATCTCCAAGAACTTGGAGAATTGCTTATCAACCACTTTCTTTTGCAACCTCTGCGGGAAAGGGATCCTCTCAGTGTACTCCTTTATTGGGACTGTTGGAGCTTTCTCTAATATCGGGCTATCTTCAGTAGCCCTCTCCCTCTATGAATCTACTCTCTGTTCAACCACAGGCTGGGTGTAGGCTTCTAACTTTTCCACTCTCACCGCACTGGCTTAACCTTTTCTGTGGTTTATCTCTGTATTGCTAGGCAAAGTGCCCTGTGGCCTGTTGTTTGCCATCTTCGCTAGTTGTCCCACTTGTGTCTCCAAATTCCTGATAGAAGATCTAGTCTCTGCCATGAACTGGGTCTGTGAGTTGGTGAGTGTCAACAGGGCTGCTCTCAACTCGTCTGGCTTCTCTTGTTGAGCAGGTGCACTGAATTGTTGTGAAGATGAGGCCTGAGTGAATGGTTGTTGATTTTGCATCGCCTCGAAATTGGTTACGCCTTGATCACCCCTCCATGAAAAATTAAGGTGATTCCTCCACCCTGGATTGTAGGTATTCGAATAGGGGTTGTTCTGAGGCCTTTGATAATTCCCTACTGCTTGGCACTCTGCTTGCTCGATCGAGATGTTGTTAGGATCAGCTGATTGGTATATATCAAAGGTATGTGGACCTCCACACATTTCACAACTCAATGACATTTGCACTGCATTTACAGACACTGTATTTTGTTGCAGTTGCTTGGTCAGGAGAGCAACTTGTGCATTTAATGCTGTGATGGCATCAATCTCATGGACTCATATTGCTCTTCTTTCACTCACCCCTCTGTCCTATGTTACATGATTATTGGTAGCCATGTCTCCACTAAATCATGAGCTTCGTGTGCTGTTTTTCTCATGAAAGTTCCACCTGCGGCTGCGTCAATGATCGTCCTGGTGGTCCCACTTAGCCCATTGTAGAAAATATGGACAAAATTCCACAACTCAATGCTGTGATGTGGACACTTTCTTTACAAGTCCTTGAATCTCTCCCAAGATTCATAGAGTGACTCTCCATCAGCTTGATAAAAATTGTTCAACTCCCCTCTCAGCTTCGCGGCTTTGGATGGTAGAAAGAACTTAGCTAAAAACTTCTGTGCCAACTCCTTCCATGTGAATTTTGAATCTGTAGGCAAGGAATTCAACCAAACTTTCGCTCTATCCCTGAGTGATAAGGGAAAGAGCCTCAATCGGATGGCGTCATCAGTAACGCCATTATACTTGAAGGTTGCACACAACTCCAAGAAGTTCGCTATGTGCATGTGAGGATCTTCCGACGACAACCCTCCAAACTGAACAGTATTCTGCACCATACTCAGGATCGCAGACTTGATTTCAAAATTATTCGCTCCTATTACTGGGAGCCTGATGCAAGTTTGTGCTCCATTCACCCTTGGCATCACATAATCTCTCAAGCTTCTCTCAGCTTGGACCTGGACCCTCTATTCTACATCCATTGGCAATCTCTAGGGCATCTTTTGGTTAGGTTGATGATCACCTAACCCTTTGTCCATTTCATTGTTGTTCTGTAAACCCCCCATCGCTATTAAGGCCAAAACTCGTTGGTTTCTCCAGTTCTGTTTACACGTCTTTTCAATTTCCGGGTTGAAGGGAACAAGTGTATCTTCTCCTCTTCTCCTTCGCATAAACTGGATGCCTGCAACAGATCAAAATAAACAAACGGATCACGGCACACTGGTTTTCACAAAATAAAAATAAAAATAGTAATAAATAAACAATATAAAAACCAAATTAGAAATTAAGAATAAATAAAATTGATATTGAACTACGCCAATCCCCGGCAACGGCGCCAAAAACTTGATGCGCGATTTATGCACACACTTACTGATGCGCGGTAAGATGCACACACTTTAAACGCAAGTGCACGTTATTGTGACAAGTAGTATAGTCTTGATAAGACCGAATATCGTCCTCAAGGATTAGGGTTCAATTACCAACTATCTATTTTTTTGGTATCTATTTGGTAAATTGATATTTAGATTTGTTGTTTTTAACTAAGGATTATAAAAGCTATTTAACAAAAAGGGTTTACTTCAGTGATGATGAGAATAGGGCTTCCACGTCTCCTCACTAGCCGCTTATGCTACTTATAAATGCAATAACTTATGGTCTTCTTCTTTTGGAGAAAGCAGGTTTACGAAATCGTTTTATACTCCCGTTAGGGTTATATAAACACTCAACCCCAGTATCGCACCTTACCTACCTTTCGGTGATAAGGATAACTCTATAGGAGGATTAAGAACAAAAACCTAGTTGACCGTCACGCACAATGCGCAAAATTAGGGTGGTTAAGCCTCTCATCAACGCTACATAAATAATTGAGGTATTTTCATCCCTAATCCAAGAATGTCTACCCAACTTACAACATATTCACAATCCCCCCCTTTCGGAATCTGATTAGAAATCATATAGTGATAATTAGTTGTCAATTAATTACCAAGAATTCAACTCAATTATTGGATAGATCTCACAATAAGAAAAATAACCATAAGCATGCATTAATTTATAACATAAGTCTCTAGCAATTCAACATGGAAAGCCCTATAAGAGAATTAGTTCCTAGCCATTGACATGACAAGAACTAATTCCATGTTCATCATACAAAATAGAAATAAAGAACAAGAAAGGGAAAAGAAATTACTAAACTATGGTATCCAATCTCCAAGCAAAAGTCTTGTGTTGTGCAAGAAGGGGAACCCTTAAAAACTGCCTAGGGTTCTCCTTTTATAGGCTGAAAACCGCCTCCCTCTTTTCCTTCAGGCCTGGCCCAGAAATTCGTCCAAAAACCTAATTTTTCCGCTGCCGCGCTGCTCGCGCATGGCCGCCGAAGTTCTGCAATCCGTCGGGTGTTTGGCGCGCGGCCCGATATCTTCGTTCGAGCGCGGCTGCAGAACTCCTCTGAGCTTCCGGATGTTTAGGCGTCGCGACCGTGCATCTGCTGTGAGGCGCCGCGGCGCTGAGTCTTCTGCAGCCTCTCTGAATAGTGGCGCCGCGCCTCGCTGATCGCAGGAGGCCGCGGCGCTGGTCCGATTTCACCTCGTTCGCCACTTTCTCTGCCACTCTGCATCTCCTCTTTGCCCTCTTTTAGCTCCTTTTCCGCCATTTGGCCATTTTAACCATTTTGACTCAATAGAAAGGAAAACTATCCTAATACAACACTTATATGTACAAAACAGGACAAAAGACTAACTAAAACTGACTCAAAAGGTGTATATAAAATACACCGATCAAATACCCCCAAACTTAACCTTTGTTCGCCCTCGAGCAAAGATAGAAAGAAATAAAATAAAAGACTCAAAGAAACGAAAATAAAAGACTCACTGCCATTGATTACTTTTGCTGCATTAGTGTTAACTAGAAAAACATGAAGGTTAGCAAAATAATATGCAGGAACATATAGCATGACATTTCAGCACATTAAGCTAGATATTTCGCAAACTCCTATTCATCATGCTTTAATGGAAGTCAATATACTAAATCATGCATATAAATTCAAGAATTTCTATGGCATGCTTACTTGCTATTCTCCACTAATTCTGGATATGCAAAAAAGAGATCTTCAGGACTTTAAGGGTTGTAATGTAGGCTTAGGTATAGGTAGGTAAAAATAGGCAATTTAGGCTCATTTAGGTACCATAAGCTCTTGACTTTTCAAGTATTTTCCTTTTTCTTTTTGTTCTTTTCTTCATTTCGATTCTATCTTTCCCTTTTTTTTTTTGGGAGAGTGAAGTATATAATAATGACAAGCACCCCCAAACTTAGGCTTTTGCCTATTTCTTATTACTTTTGTATTGGGGTGCAACAGACTTATTCACTCTTTTTGTCTTTTTTTTATTTTTATTTTTTAACACAATGTATTCCCCTATTTCATATTTTCACTTATGGTACAATTTGTGGGAATATAGGGTGTCAAAGAAGAAGTTTCAAATTTAGGCTCAATGGGGCTGACTAGGGATATTTTTAAAGTACGGGATATAAAAGAATGGTAAGAATTGGCTATCAAAGAAATGCCTGAGTCATCTCCCTAACATGCATATCCTAACTATTTCGCCTCAAATAGCAAGCAATCATAACACATAAGTATTTATCATTTAGCATGCATAACTCAAGCAAGAAACTCCAAATAGACAGATTCTGTGAGTTTTTGGCATATCTAACTTAGGTGTTTAGATAGTTGCTTCAATTCCGTTACATTATTCCACCTTACTTCACTAGGTGTTTCTAGCAACTACAACATACATGATCTTTGACAGACAATTACGACTCAAAAAGAAAAAAAAATTGGTGACTCAAAAATAAACATAAAAACAATCAAAAAGGCTTAAGTAAAACATAACATGACACAAAGAAAATAAAACACAAATAAACACCCCCAAACTTAAATCACACATTGTCCCCAATGTGTGTAAGACTCAAAGAAAAATAAAAGAAATAGGACTTACAGATTTTGGCTAAAATGGTGGTGGTGGCGGTGGATAATGCATCGACCATTGGTTGAACAAGGAACTCAACTCGTTGATTTGTTGCCTTGTTTCTTGCTGTCCTTGTACTACTGTATCCAAGGTCTGCATCATCTTCATCTGATTTTGAAACAATTGCTCCATCGTGGGCGTTGGAGGTTCTGCTCCTGTGGTTGGCCGGTGGCTAGGTCCTGCCTCATATTGAGCCCCTATTTCAGGCTCATCTTCGTCCATGGCGGCCTCTGCTGCTGCTGCTTCTTGCTGCTTTGGGGGCTTGGAGTGCAGGAAAGAGTGCACTATCCAACATGACACATGGAGTTGGTTTCTCTAATGAGTGTCAGTGGGTAGTTTTGGGACCGCACTCATGTGGCAAAGACTGGTAATGAGTGAACCGTGTCCCAATCCGCCTATTGTCACCAACCTGCTGATTTCTTCAATGCTCTGCACTATTTCTTTCCCCACATCAATCGTCATTCCCCTCATGATTCCATATATCAGTTTAATCCTATCCTCTGGCACTCTGGTGAAGTGCGTGGATGGAATCATGCGGGCGCTGACTAAATATAGCCAACCTTTGGCTACTTTGTTGAATTGGCACTGCTCGTTCTTGATCCATTTCTTCCAATATCAAAAACAGCCCACGGTAGCTCACTTGTCTGCAGCGGCATTCCACCGATGTGGTCGCCGCTTAGACCATGTTCTAAAGTGATTCCAATCACTTCTTTCTTCAACATCAACCGTCTTCAATTATGAATTTACATTCTCTGCTGTCACAGCCACATAAGCTCCCCTAACAAAGCATCCCCTTTCCACCTTCTCCGGAAGGTTTACATAAAATTCACGCACCATTGTTGTGTTCACTGGTGCTATCTTCTCCGGATTTACGAATCTCCTCCACCCCCTTAACTCAATCATAGCCCGGATGGGCTCATAAACATCTTCCTCCCCATATGACTCACTCTGGTAGTCCATTCCCCTTTCTGGTATTATGGGTCTGGTATCAAGCTTTTTGTATCTTTGGAAGGCTTCGTAGCTCACAAACCTAGTATTATCGTAATGTGGGGTTGGGGTGGATGTGGAGCCTCTTCTCTTCCTGGTGGCCATGGTTTAAAATAATTTCTGGAGCTTTCAATTTAGTGGCACAATGGATTCCTACACAATCTACAACTAGCAGCGAACACAACACCCCCAAACTTCAACTTTTCTACCCACTACCCACACTCTTTTTCTACTCTTTTTTCAAACTTCACAATCAACTTTTCAGTACCCAACTACTTCAACTACAATGCTCCTTCAAACTACTACCTCCTGTGACTTCAATAAAGGACTCAAGAACAGAAAAAAGATTACCTTTTTATGAGAAGATTCAAGCTTGTTCTTGTTTCAATTGGTGGTTTGAGGCTATGGAATGGAGCTTTGTTGTTTGAGATAGCTAAGGATTTTTAGGAATTTAAGAGTTTTGATTGTGGTTGGGTTGGATTTATGGAGGATTTGTGGGCGATTTTTCGGATTTTCGTGGGTTTTGGAAAGGAAGGGTTAGGTTTTTGAAATTTGATTTGGGGAAAATCTGATTTTAGGCGTTTAAGTTCGATTCCGCGCGCTTCGCGCTGCGCGCTTCTCTTCCTTCGGGACTTTCGCGCGCCATCTTGGCTGCGCCATACGCTAAATTTGGCAAATTTTTCGAATTTTTGGCGCGCCTCGCCTGGTGCCGCGGCTTGAACTGCGCTTTCGATTCTTTTAGCGCCGCGCGCTTCCTAGCCGCGCGCTACCCGCTTTTCGAAATTCGCTTTTCTTGATTTCGCCTTCGCTTTATTTCACTGCACTACAATCACAAAGACAAACACAAGAATTCAAGACCGTGAGATTGTTCTAGACAAAACAAAATAAACTAAAGACGTAAATTAAAATAACATAATTGAAAACGTTGGGTTGCCTCCCAACAAGCGCTGTCTTTAACGTCTTTTAGCCGGACGCAATTAACCGGTACGAGTGCTCATTGGACCCTTCTGGGAACTGCTTGCAATTCGCAGATTTATTGCTATAGGTCTCAATTTCCCTATAACTATTTGCTCAACCAAGAACCTTAAACATACAATTATCCCCCAAGTACACAAGACTGACTTGTCTTTTATGCTTTTTATAACGTAGGAATCCGTGAAATTCTCTACATCTCTCAACTCTGTGGGTACTTGCTAGTATGGGCTTCCTAATGAGGATCACCGTGATAGCTAGTGGTGGTTCTTACGTAATAGATGCAAGAAAAAGGATTTCTCTGAGTCCAAGAAGGTAAATAATTGGATCTCTGCAATCTTTTCCTTTTCTACACCAACTATCTCACGATTCCTCAATAGTTGGGTTTGGTTGAACTCCTCAAATTGATGTTATGTTAAAAATGATGCGAAGTTCTCCTATTTGCGTTCAGCTTCTTTATGGCCAATCTCATTTCGTCCATGAATCGCGCTTGATACTTAGTGAGATGAATATGACTTCTCGCATTCCTCTCTCTTCCTCTATGGTTGAGCTCGATCATATCGATGAGAAATCCATGTCTTGAGGATCCCTGAGATGCATCAAAACCAACAACGGATCACGGCACCCTTGTTTTCACACAATAAATACATAAAACGAAAAAGAATAACATAAAATAGAATAAATAAAAACATATACAAATTAACAAAGAGTAAAAACCAAATTAGAAATTAAAAATAGATAAATTTGATATTGAACTATGCCTAATCCCCGGCAACGGCGCCAAAAACATGATGCGCGGTAAGATGCACACACTTTAAACGCAAGTGCACGTTATCGTGACAAGTAGTATAGTCTTGATAAGACCGAATATCGTCCTCAAAGATTAGGGTTCAATTACCAACTATCTATTTTTTTGGTATCTATTTGGTAAATTGATATTTAGATTTGTTGTTTTTAACTAAGGATTATAAAAGCTATTTAACAAAAAGGGTTTACTTCAGTGATGATGAGAATAGGGCTTCCACGTCTCCTCACTATCCGCTTATGCTACTTATTAATGCAATAACTTATGGTCTTCTTCTTTTGGAGAAAGCAGGTTTACGAAATCGTTTTATACTCCCGTTAGGGTTATATAAACACTCAACCCCAGTATCGCACCTTACCTACCTTTCGGTGATAAGGATAACTCTATAGGAGGATTAAGAACAAAAACCTAGTTGACCGTCACGCACAATGCGCAAAATTAGGGTTGTTAAGCCTCTCATCAACGCTACATAAATAATTGAGGTATTTTCATCCCTAATCCAAGAATGTCTACCCAACTTACAGCATATTCACAATCCCCCGCCCTTTCGGAATCTGATTAGAAATCATATAGTGATAATTAGTTGTCAATTAATTACCAAGAATTCAACTCAATTATTGGATAGATCTCACAATAAGAAAAATAACCATAAGCATGCATTAATTTATAACATAAGTCTATAGCAATTCAACATGGAAAGCTCTATAAGAGAATTAGTTCCTAGCCATTGACATGACAAGAACTAATTCCATGTTCATCATACAAAATAGAAATAAAGAACAAGAAAGGGAAAATAAATTACTAAACTATGGTATCCAATCTCCAAGCAAAAGTCTTGTGTTGTGCAAGAAGGGGAACCCTTAAAAACTGCCTAGGGTTCTCCTTTTATAGGCTGAAAACCGCCACCCTCTTTTCCTTCAGGCCTGACCCAGAAATTCGTCCAAAAACCTAATTTTTCCGCGCCGCTGCGCATGTGGGCGCGCTGAAGTCTGCAATCCGTCGGTGTTTTGGCGCCGCCCGATATTCGCATGCGAGGCGCCGCGGCCGCATCTCTCGCTCGAGGCGCCATGGCGCTGAGTCTTCTGCAGCCTCTCTGAATAGTGGGCGCGACTTTTTGATCGGCAGGGAGGTGCCGCTGGGCTGGTGCCGATTTCACCCTCGTTCGCCACTTTCTCTGTTTTCAGCTCTGACATCTCCTCTTTTGCCCTCTTTTAGCTCCTTTTCCGCCATTTGGCCATTTTAACCATTTTGACTCAATAGAAAGGAAAACTATCCTAATACAACACTTATATGTACAAAACGGGACAAAAGACTAACTAAAACTGACTCAAAAGGTGTATATAAAATACACTGATCACTTACGCAAATGCACGTGTCGTGACAAGTAATATAGTCTAGAAGATCGAGTTATCGTCCTCAGGGATTAATGTTCAATTCTCAAATTCTATTCTATGGTATCTATTTGGTAACCGGTGATTGATAAAGTGTTTATAACTATAATTATGAATGCTAATTAAACTACTTTGTTTTACTTCAGATATGATGAAAATAAGGCTTCTAAATCTCCTCAACTATCCGCTTATCTTACTTGTTAATGCAATTAATTATGGTTCTTCTTCTATTTTGAGATAGCAGGTTAACTAAGCCGTTTTATACTCCTGTTAAGGTAATATAAACACTCAACCCCAATATAGAACCCTTCTACCTTTCGGTGATAAGATTGACTATAAAGGAGGATTAAGAGCAATAACCTATTAAGACTACACAAGTATCGGGGTACTTTTGCCCATGATTTAATCTATGTTTATTCAACTATAGCATATTCACAATCTCCCCTTTCGGCTTTTGATTAGAAATCATATGAATTATGATAATTAGTGATCAATTAATTACCAAACATTCAAGACAATTATTGAATAAATCTCAACAATAACAAGAAGAACAAAAAACATGCATTAATTCATAATGATAAGGTTCAAGTGATTTGACATGGAAGGCCCTAGATTAAGTTAGTTCCTAGCCATAGACATGACAAGAACTAAATTAACATCCAACATAAACTACAAAGAAATAAAACAAGAAACAAGAAATTACTAAGAAGTGGTCTCCAATCTTGATCTCCAAAGTTGTGTGAATTGGAAAGGAAGGGAACTCTCAATTCTGACCTAAAGGCTGCTTTTTATAGCCTCCAAAACGTTTTCCAGGTTTTCCTTCAGGCATTGGCCCATTACCATTCGAATATGTCAGTTTTCCCGCTTCGACGCCGAAACTCCTGCACGTCTCTGTAAATTGGGCGCCGCGGACTCTGCTGGCTGGAGGCGCCGCGGCGCCGCCCTATTTCGTGCCCGGTTCGCCAACTTTCTCGCTTTTTGAGCTCTGAAACCTCTGTTTCTGCCCTCTTTTTGCTCTTTTTCCTCCAATGAACCATTTTAAACCAATATGACTCAAAAGAAAGAAAATCTATCCTAAGACGACACGTATTTTTACAAAAGTGGGCAAAAGACTAACTAAAAATGACTCAAAAGGTGTATATAAAATACACCCATCAACTACGTGTAGCATAGTCTACTTGGCTAAGGAATAGCCGATGAGGTTGAAGTACTTTGGAGCGTTTTGCTACTTGTCGTATTGGTTAGTCATCACGAGGAATGTGAACTTCTTCATTCTATCGACATGACTATCCTTGAAGTATATTTTCCTTGTTATTGGAGTATACAAGACTTGTTTGAAGTATAATCGTCTTGTTATTTGGAGTATACTTGACTTGTTTTCTTGAAGTATACTTGCCTTGATTTTGGAGTATACTTGACTTGTTTTATTGAAGTATACTTGCCTTGTTATTTGGAGTATACTTGACTTGTTTTCTTGAAGTATACTTGTCTTGTTATAGGAAGTATTCATGTTATTGATTTTATGCTAAAGACATGTCTAGAATATTCCTAAGTTCTTACCAAGTCTTATGGGGGATGTTGGTAAGAGTCGTTAGGAAGTATTGGAGTCGAGTTGACCTTGGTAATTTACTACACTAATGAGAATAGATATCAAACAAGTCATTGCAGCGTTAATGAAATGTATCGACAATCAATTATATTGAAATGAGTAGAATTCTCCAACTGCATAAAAACTAAGATAAGACAATATTGTATTACATTTTTTAGATCATGGTTGTTTTAACAGATCGTTATAAACGAGTATAACCTATTCACGACTCCTATAAGTATAAATTCTGAAAGTATAGGAGACTTGATTTTCGAAATATAAGAGACATGATTTATTTGAAAGTCATGGGACTAGTTTTATTTGAAAGTTATGAGACTTGATTTATTTGGAAGTCATGAGACTAGATTTATTTGAAAGTAGATGAGACTTGATTTTGAAAGGAGACGTCACTTGATTTAAATGTATAGGTTACTTGATTTTAAAGAGGATGAGTAACTTGATTTAAAGGTATAGGTTACTTGAGTTTTGAAAGAAGAAGTGACTTGATTTAAAGGCATAAGTCACTTGGTTTTAAAAGTGTAAGTAACTTGGTTTTAATGGTGAAAGAATTTTTGAGTCCAACGCACTAATACTTCATGAAATGATTCTTTTATAAAGAATAGATGTACATAGTACTTTGGGTTCGAATTCCCTAAAATTGCATGACACGATAATGCCTTGACTTCAAAAAAAGAATAAGAGAAAGACGTGATCATTAAAAGGAAAGATGTTATAGCACCTTAGTTTCATAAAAGTTGTTACAACGGCTTTATGGGAAGTTGTTATAACGACTTTTATGGAAAGTCAAAGAATGGTAATTGTCTTGGTTTGTTTAAAAGGAAGGCATGGTAATTGTCTTGGTTTGTTTAAAAGGAAGGCATGGTAATTGTCTTGGTTTGTTTAAAAGGAAGGCATGGTAATTGTCTTGGTTTAAAGGAAAGGCATTGTATTGTCTTGGTTTGTTTAAAAAGAAGGCATGGTAATTGTCTTGGTTTAAAGGAAAGGCATGGTATTGTCTTGGTTTGCTAAAGTGATGGTTATTCATTTTATGATAATGAGAGTCAAAGATGATTTACTTGCATATGGTTATTCATATAGTCATTCGTGCAAGTGTTATATTTCCACATCACCGCGTCCCTCACTAGGAGGGCCGACAACATTATTATATTATTCCATGGACTTGTGAGCTGGTATAGATGCTTATGCGGGTCCAAGGACTCATGCGGGTGAAAAAGTCTCATGATATTATTCCATGGACTAGCTCTCCATTATGCGGGTATAGATATATACTCATTGCGGGTCTACAAGATTCATGCGGGTTCGAGTCCCATGCGGGTGAAAAAGTCCCAGGATAGAATTGCATAATAATTCTGAGGGCGGATGACCCTGATCTTGACATGGTTTTCATATTTTGAAATGGTATTGGTTTCATATTTGAAAGGGGTACGGTTGATTTTATATATTTGCAATGGTATTTGGAAATAATACAGAGGATCTCGCTTTTAAAAGTTGATTGACTCATTACTCTACTTTTAAAAAGGGCACAGTGTACTGGTACTTGATTGTTATACTTGTCTCTTGTTATTTGTTTGGCCTGTTACAATTACAGTCATACAGTAGTACAAGAGTACAGTGATACCAGGTACAGTTGGCTCTTGTTTTATATGACACGGTAGGATCTGGTATTTGATTTTCATACTTGTCCCTGTCATTCTTTTGTACAGTTATGATCTTGTTATCAGATTTATTTCTGCTCCATACTTAGTACTTGTTATGCTGGGGCCGCTCATGTCTGTATGTCTAGGTACTCAGTTGTGGATCCGCGAGCTTAGGATCCTTGTTCAGCATTTTGAGATGACTCCAATGTTCCGGAGTTCGTCATTATGGCTAGGTATATTCAGAGGTACGACAGGCCTTGTCTCGTCATAGTTTACTGTCCAAACTCTTAGAGGTCTGTATTCATATGTGGGTTGGACTGGTGTGAGTTGTATTTACATGGTTGTACAATGTAATCTCATTTGGGGTGTTATATATTATGGCAGCCTTTCCGGCTTTACCTTTGTTTAGAAAAAAATGAGTGTTATTTATCTTCCGCGAGTTACTTGTGTTGTATGGGTAGAAGGGTGCCCAGGCAGGGCACCAGTAGTGGACCAGGGGTTTGGGGCGTGACAGAGTGGTATTAGAGCAGTTAGTCCTCGGAATGTCTACAGACCGTGTATAGTAGAGTCTTGTTCATCGGTGTGTTGTGCACCACATCTATAAACAGGAGGCTATAGTACATTTAGGATTGGTTTCCCTTCTTCTCACTCTGAGATCGTGCGATAGAGATGTGTTGTTAGGGTAGTCTCTCCCTAACGTATTATTGTGATTGCAGCTTTGAGAGAGGCAATAGTGGCCCAGAACAGATTATATGAATTGCGTATCCAGGTTGGTAAAATTATCGTATAGATGGTATTATGATGATGTATATCTGTACGAGTGTATTTATTAGAGCCATATATGTGTTTCCTAGAATGGTCAGGAACTACCATGAGTTGGTTAAGCCTTAATAATTACTTGAAAGGTGTGAAACAGTTATTGAATCCACGCCTAGGCTTTATTTGTGTACTGATTTGGAATAATCAGAAGGTGATGAACTGTCTAAGATTGTGTTAGACTCTTAAAAGAGATCATTTTTGATTGATTTGATAGCATACCATGTTGTTAGATTAAGCTGTGTTGTACGCTTAAGTGATTGTGTGAATAATATTGGTATGGAGTAAATAGAGTTGTTGTGAGTAAGACAACATGATTTTGAGATATTGAGAAGCTACATTTCCCGTATGTGGGGACTGATAATGTAAGTTTGGGACATAGAATAATTGTGAACCTTAGAAAATTAATAACCGCTGAGACCTTAGATGTACAAGGCCTTCACGGGTAGTAAGATTTATTTCAGACCTAGAATGAGAGTTAAGTGTGACGATGGGTCGGGTTGTGGACCGATTACGGGTCAACCCGTAACCCGGAATGGAGTGGGGCCAGTTTGAGGTGGTCCCGCTATGTGATAGGGTCACGAAGATGCTAGGCCTAAGTCTAATTATTGTTGTACGAGTTCGTGGACGCGTTCCACCAGACCTGAGTCGCGAGAGCCAAAAATGACCTTAAATTGTTGAATGTAGTAACTCCAAGGATTGGGAAACAGAAGCAATATTTGAAATTATGTACGTATACTAGAATAAAGTTTGGAAGTACGAGAAGAGTACGACAAGTAAGAAAAGGAGCGAACAAGTGTTAAGAGAATTGAAGTGGTTATAGTTATGAGTAATGAAGGTACGAAAAGAGAACCCTTTTAGGCCATGAATGAGAGTTAATAGTGGTGATGTACACTCTAGATTCGAGATGTATATGCATGTGTGATATATTTTGGCCATATGTGACATAATTGATTTCGTTGAGTGTAGTTTAAGGAGACTATACTGACATCTGTTTAGATTGAACCTAGTATGAACATTCGGGACGAATGTTTCTAAGGGGGAATGATGTTACACCCCGCATTTCCAAGAGAGAGATGAGAACGTACGTAGGAAATGAGATTTGAATTTTGGAAAGAATGAAAATTTCGGAAAAATCTCGGAACCTCGTGAAGGAAAAAGATTTATTAATGGGAATATGATTCTCAAATTTGATATGTGAGACTTTTGGAATATATTGGATTTATGGATTTTTAAGTTTCAGATTTGGTCATGTGGGGCCCACCCGGGAAATTTTACGATTTTGTGGGGCCCACAAGGTTTTTGATATTTTGGCCTAATATGGATATTTTGGGAGATGAAATAATTTTGGACCAATCATAGGGTGACACATGGCACCCCCACTTGTCTTGGTCTTGAAAGACTTTCACTATTTGACCTTAGATATTTTTTTTGAAGACTTGGACTAGATATTTTAGAGACAAGTGGACAAGTGGGCCATGTGGGTCCCACTCCTCTTGTCTTGCTACTTGGATATACATCTATATACTAGAGAGGTCTTGCAAGACTTGTTTTACACCTAGCCAAATTTCACACAAATATATTGTGTCCCTTTGAGAGCTCTCGGCCAAGGGCCTTTTTGGATGACAAAAATTCTTCAATCCTTCATGATAAATCCTCAAAATCAAGACTAAGATCCCTAATGGAGTGCTAAGCCAAGATAACACCCTTAAACCCCAAGAACTTGGTGTTGGCCGAGAATGAGGGTGTGAAACCCTAAGGTTTCATCTACTTTTTAGAAGTGAAATACAAAGTGAAGTTGTATATAAGTTCATAGGAGTCACATATGTGATTGGAACTTGAAGAAGTGGAGCGAAACAAAAACTGCGGACCAATATAGTAGGGGTTGTTTTGGGCGATTTTTGGCACTAAAATGAGGTAATAGTTCTTCATAAATTAAAGTAATTGGATATTACTTATTGTTATGTTTAAGGGATGAATTTATGATAAGGAAGAAATGGAAAATAAGATGTGTATGTGATAGATATATTGTTGGACGATTTGAGACAATTTTGTGCCATTGGATTCGTTGGAATTGTTGTCGTTATTTACACGTGTTGCATGTTATATAATGAAGGAAATATTATTGTTGAGAGATTATATAACCTATATAACATGTTGGAATAAGAATTGGATTAAAATAGATTAAGGAAAAGGGCTCGGGAATGTTGTTGTTGTTAAGGGTCGAAACTGCCAAGAACTGTTAGACGTGTTGTGTCATTTTTATGGACTGTTTTGGGGCGTTAGAATGCTAGAAATTCAGCCCCTAATATGCATGTTTAATGTGGTAAAATGACTAGTGAAAGTCCTAAAGAATAAGGGTGTTAAAGGCTTCACATTGTACCCTTAATAATGGATTAATTGTGGACTGCTTTATGGATCGCTTTATATATCAGGTGGAAAAATTTTACACGTCCAGTTAGACGTGTAATCCCCTTTGATTAACTGTTGGTTGTGCCTTAAACATGTCTTGTTGGTTAAAATTCGGGCCTTGAAAAAGGTGTAAAAATACGTAGAAACAAAGGAAGTGCTGCCCAACTTTTCGTAGAATTAGAGGCATTATTCGGTATAAGTCTTACACTAGTAAGCTTGAGGTTTATAGGAGTGTTATTGCCATTTTAGGTTGGAGTACTACGTGTAGCATAGTATACTTGGCTAAGGAATAGCCGATGAGGTTGAAGTACTTTGGAGCGTTTTGCTACTTGTCGTATTGGTTAGTCGTCACGAGGTATGTGAACTTCTTCCTTCTATCGACATGACTATCCTTGAAGTATACTTGCCTCGTTATTGGAATATACCAGACTTGTTTCTTGAAGTATACTCGCCTTGTTATTTAGAGTATACTTGACTTGTTTCTTGAAGTATACTCGCCTTGTTATTTAGAGTATACTTGACTTGTTTTCTTGAAGTATACTTGCCTTGATTTTGGAGTAGACTTGACTTGTTTTCTTGAAGTATACTTGCCTTGTTATTTGGAGTATACTTGACTTATTTTCTTGAAGTATACTTGCCTTGTTATAGGAAGTATTCATGTTATTGATTTTATGCTAAAGGCGTGTCTAGAATATTCCTAAGTTCTTACCAAGTCTT